>JAJVHD010000016.1:0-2506101 GCA_022207745.1 Brachionus rubens | reverse complement strand
CACAGAGTGTAGTTAATGACAATAGAACTGATTAACATGTGATGAATTTCTTGGTTGATTTTGATTTTTTTGTGTTTGTCGAAACCCAAATTGTCGAAACACGGAAAGATTTTTGTTTAAATAAACAAAATTTAAAGGAGGGAGATAATTTCATTGAACGGAAATAATAAAGTTCTAGAGAGAGAAGACATTTTTAAAATTTAGTTAACTGCTCTAGTTTTAATGTCTTAATATCACTAATACAAACATAAAATATTTAATTTGGTTTTTATCAAGTTAGAGACATCGTCGGACAATATTTTTTGATGTGGGTCAAAGTGTCCTCGAGACCCCTCTTCCATCAACCGAGAATTATACACTAAAAAATTCATGAAACTAAGTTTTGTTTTTTTTTTGTGGTGTTTTATGCAAATTTTATTGCTAATCTGAATTGTAATTTTGTGACATTAAGAAACGTAATCTACGACCCCTAAAACCCCAAAAAATCAAAATTTTTACCCCTACCCCTCCGTTTTTTGCAGCCTATTGGTAAGTTTCTTAATTTAAACATATGATTTCTCGGAAGTCGCCCCCGGAAAAAAACGGTAAAAAAAGACATTTTTTAGTCAAATTGTAAGTAGTCCCAGGGGTCACTTTCACGCACTTTTTTTAAAGGTTAAACTAGACAAAATTTTTAACAAATCTATGGTTTTACTTTTTCCATTTTAAGCTTTATTGCATTTAAAAAAGCAGACGAAAAGTGACATAAACCACAAAAACCCTATTAGATTTTTCACTTTCTGACCAAAAAATCGAAATTTTCCTGTATGAAAACCCCTTATTCAAAAAAATCTTGGAAAGCCAAAGAAAATATGAATCATTAAGATTCTTGTACAGAACAGACAGATTTTACCGTACAGAACCCTAACCTGGGATTATTACAAAATTCAACAGGCTAGTGCCCAATATTATGAGTTTAGTTAATCGGTTAAAAATAATATTTGCATTTAAAAAAAATTTCTCCATGAAGAAGATCAGAGTATGCTATATCCTCGCATAGGAAAATCCTAAGAAATTCATAGTTTAAAATCATTTAATAGTTGTGACTTCTGAGTTTATCTTACCCCTAAATAAAAATCAGAAGTTTTCGAGATAATCTCGTAAGTGACTACATGCTCTGGAAGAAACGTGTCATCAAAAGCTGCACAACATCACTTTACTGAAGAAGAAGTAGAGAAGAATAAAGGGTTAATTTTTACTAAGCTTAAAAGGATAGTGGTGGCACTTTTAGATTGCACGATGGCGACATTTCTGATTGGGAGCGGTTGCTGAGTTGGGATTGCTTGAAAAGATAAAACTTGACTAATTTACTGTAAAAACATTAATAAGAAAAACACAATTGCTAAAAAAATCAATAAAATTATAAATTCTGCTGAGAATTCAATAATGTAAAGAAAATAAGTCTCTTTTATTACTTACCATAGAGACATGCCAAAAATTTAAAACATCACGTAAACTTTATAAACATTTACACAATCTACTTTACCAAGTTTATTAATAACTAAAAAAATTATTTCCTTGTAATCAAAAAATGGATCAAAAAGAACAAGAAAAGATGTCTGAAGTGGCCAAATCATTGATAAAAGCCATGAAGGGTCTAGGTACAGAAGAAGCTCAGTTTATTCGAGAGATACTACAATACAGCATGATTCAAAGACAAATAATCAAAAATAAATACAAATTGTTAACTAAAAAAGATTTAATTGATGACTTGAATTCTGAATTGAGTGGTAATTTTCGTGAAGCTGTCATTGGGCTTTTGACTCCTACTGATGATTTTGAGGCTTCTATTCTAAACGAGGCTATAAGTGTAAGTCTAAAATTCGAAAAATTATAATTTTTAATCATGTTTAAAAGGGTCTTGGAACTGATGAGAGTAAAGTAATCCAAATTTTGTGCACTAAAAATGCCGAGGAAATTAAAAAACTCAAATCGGCTTATAGAAGGCGTAAGTTGGTAAAAAAACCTTATATTTTTTTTTAACAAATATTTTAAGTATTCCGTCGAGAACTTGATGCTGATATAAAAGACGAAGAAAGTGGAGACTTGGGACGTTTATTTAAGATCGTTGACAAGTGGTGGCCGAGCTCAAAATTACGGTTATGACATTGAATTTGTAACCAAAGAAGCCGAAAATGTATACAATGTAACTTGAATAATCTATCTCACATAAAATTTCTAAATTAAACTAAAAAGGTAAGTCATGGTAAAACTGGTACAGATGAAACTGAATTTATACGTGTTCTTTGTACACGATCATGCTCTGAATTAAGTTGTATAATCGCAATTTATTTTGAAAAATATGGTAAAGATTTTGGTTCGAGTTGTAAGACAAGAGTTTAGTGGACATTTGCAGATGCTCTTATTGCAATAGGTATGAGACTCTCATTCTTAATAATATAATTTTATTTTACCCTTTTTTTTTAAGCTAAGTGTTCGGGTTATAAAGCGGAATATTTTGCTGAGTTGTTGTACACGAGTTTTCGTCGTGATGACGACTTTGAAAGAGATGTTATGCAAATAGTGATCAGAAGAATCGATGTAAGTTTAAAAAAATTTTTTTAAAATTTTAATTTTATTTTTTGTTTAAGATTGATCTCGACTCGATTAAAATTGAGTTTAAAAAAAAAGTTCAAAATTAGTTTATCCGATGCTGTTAAAAAAGAAACAAATGGTGATTTTAAAAAGTTAATGTTAGCTCTATTGAATGAAAAATAGACTTTGGTTTAACGAAATAAATGAAAAGACTCTTTCGTAATTGTATCGAAAACTTCAAGTTGATTTCGATCAATAGAGTAATTGAATAAATTTTAAACAAAAAAAATTATTTCTTATAATACTTTTATTCCTTTAAAAAATATATTTTAAAACATATTTTTTGTGTTTTATAAAATTAGTAAAAAATGTTTATATTCATTTATATAAAACTTCATTCACGTATCTTTTAGAAAAAATGTTATTCTGGTCGCTTTATTAATCGTTAACTACCTATATTTATTTGTGATTGATTCAAATTTAAAATCGATACTGTTGATGTGCAAATAAACTCCCAACTGAATTAGGCATTAATGTTTGATTTGTATTTTGAATTCCGATTCCATTAAAAGCATTGTTTATGTAGCCAAAATTATTGTGATACATGTAATTTTGATTCATAAAAGGATTGAATAGATCAGTTGGTTGTGATTGTTGAACAGTTGGTAGAAGTTTTTGAGGCTGAAAATTGTTCGTATTGACCCATTGATTTCCATTAATTGGAAAATTATTGTTAAAATTAACATGGGGTTTAAGTATAGCTGGTTGATGTTGCTGTTCAATTTTTTTCTGATTTACAATCGGATTTATAAACGCAAATTGTTTTTTTTCATTATTCGATTGTTGTAATAATTTTCCATTTCTTTCGTAACCAATTGGTTTACTTACTGTTACATTCGAACAAGCTAAATTAGACGTGTCTATTTTCTACATTGTTGTTGTTGTTGTTGTTATTTGACGATGATAAAAATGGAGACAAACGATCGAGTAAATCTTGTTCGTAGAGACCAACTAAAAACATCAAATACAGGTTCTAAATTTTTAGCTTCATCGATACTTGCCGGTCCATTTGGTTGTGTACAACTTGAAGTTTCAATTTTCAAAGCTTTCAAGTTGTTTTTTCTTCTTCAACTTTTTTCATTTTTAAGAGGTGGAAACAATTGAGACAGGTCTGGTTTGTGTTCGATACGGCTAAAATACCTGGTCCAGTTTGGGTTGTTGAATTTATCATTTTGACAGGTACAGGTTTCTTGGCAAACAGCTTCGGCAAAATTTCGAGGTTTACTTGTTTCCACAAACTGTTTGAACAACTTTTTGAGGTTTAACAACAGAACTTTTAACAGGTTTTGTTTTGACTTGTGGTTTTACAATTTTAGTCTCAACTTGTCTAACTGGATTAACTTCAATCTTTTTTACAGGCTCATTTGGTAACAAATAAAGACAAGTCTGCTTGTGGGTCATTTATCAATGTATGAATCAATTCAAGAGCGAATTCAACAGGACTCAGTTGAATCACCACGTACAAAGATAATTGTTGTTTTATCCATTTCTAAATTTGCATATGTTATCTTTACAATAAGAGTTCACTTAGAAATGCTGACACCAAGAACCCGATGTAATTTCTCTTTTGGCACGATAATATTTTGTGTGTGGTAAATAAGTTTTTGGTTCATCATTAAAATCATCTAAAACATTTAACTTTTCGATTTTCGATTTTGGATCCAAAATCATCCAAAACTGTTCAATTTACTTTGTGTTTTGAATTGTTGTTTCAAAGTCGTCTAAATCGTTTAATTTTTTATCATTCGAAGTATTTACATCATCAAAATCATCAAGATCACCAAATGTTTTGTCATTTTAGGTTGCTCCAACAACCTCAGCTAGTTGCTTATCTTCTTTTGGTTTATCTTGATCGACTTTTTTGTTGTTGACCACATTAGGGACTTGTTGTTGAGACTTGTTATTTTTATTCTTCTTGTTCTTTTTTTTGTTATTTTTTTGTTGTGTCTGTTTAGTCTGTTGTTGATGTTGTTGTGTGTTGTTGTTGTTGTTTGTGTGAGAACAAGAAGTCTTTTTTAGTTGAGTTTATCTTTTGTAATTGTTTTTCAAATTCTTATTCAGCTTGTTCTCTCGCTTCTTTGTTCAACTTTTTTCGTATCCAATTTCAAATCCTTATTTTTTCTCGTTTATTATTTTCATTTCCATTTATGGAACTAGTTGTATTTGTTGATGTAGTTGACATGGTCGTTGACAATTGATCTGAATTTTTTTCCAATTTTTTAAGCTTCTTTTTGAGCTTTCGTTTTTCTTTTTTACGTTGAGCTGAATTATTTTGTTGAATGTTTGTCATTGTTGAAACAAGTTGATTAAAATCGATCTTGTTTCCCTCTTCTCCTTTTAGTTTAAGCACATGATTTGGACAACATATTTCATGATGAAATCGTTCATCATTTTCAACACAATACTCGTCATCATCGTCTTCATCGTCATAATTTTCGTCTTCTTCATCATCCTCGTCTTCATACTCTTCGTCTTCATCATCAAATTGATTTTCATCATCTTCATCATCGTCTTCAATACCAAAATATTATTAAAAAAATCTATCAAATTTTTTCGATTGAATAGCATCACTCGAATAGTTACCTTTTCCTTTTGCTTCCATAATCAATTCCATAAATTGTTGAAACTTTTTTTTCAAATCCTTATCAATATTTTTATGATTCATATTTTGAATGAGAACAAGAAACGATTCCTCTGGAATTTTTGTAAAAACGTTCTTTTAAATAAACAATATAAAAAAAATCACAATTTTCATACAAAATATTCTTAACTGACTTTAAGATTATTTTTAATGCAATTTTCAATTAGAACCATTTTTGTAATAACTTGTTTTGTATTCAGTTCATCTTCATTAAGGCTAATTGAATGTGTATTAGACATTGAAGATGATATTATTGTTTTCGTCAAATTTTTATCATCTAAATCAATATTCAACATTGATTTACATGCTATTATATAACTTTCTAACTCGTTTGCATATGAATTTAATTCATTTAATTTGTTATCCTCATTCAATATCTTTTAAAATTTAAATTAAACATTTTTTTTTGTTCTTTAATTATTTAAATTTTAACTTACTTTATTTTTATAGTCTTTTACTGCATGAAAATAATAAAATGCCTCTTCGTATTCTTCTTGTTGAAAAAAATACATTCCTAGATCATAGTTTATCTTAAAAAATATAAAGCTATATGTCAATTAAACTCAATATGGAATTTTATCAGTATTAAGATTGTTTTTTTTGGACTTAAAAAAGAACTCTTTTTTTCCCATATAAAATTATTTTAGAGATAAGAAGATTGATCAGTAATAAAGATAATGAAATTTATGTTTACTGCCTCGATATTTACGTAATATTTATTTGATATTTTCATCAACGAGATTTTTTTGAAGAGAACATCAAAGTCTAAATTCTCTGTGTAGAAAAAAAGTAAACTAGTTTAAAAGAAAACTAATTAAAATTATCTTGATATAAATGAGTATATAAGTCGCTCCATTGATTTTATGATATCTTATGGCTCTGGAATTAAATATAAATCTACTTCTAATTTGAATTAAACCCCTCATGAATCTAAACCTGAGATATATCCAATTTTAAGACATAACCGGTCTATATTTATATTTCCAAGCTGTACTGGAGTAAATATACTCGTGGATAGTTTGAGCTGAATTGAGAATATTAAGCATATTGTGGATACTAAACCTTCGGCAGATTAAAGTATGATACAAATAATATGATTTGCGATGTTAAACACTGTCAAGACTATTATAATTGTAACTTCTATTTTGCTTGTTCACTTTAAAGATCACATGTATGAACTTGAATAACACTTTCCTTTTCATTTCTAAAAAAATGTTGTTTTTGTTATTAACAACGATATATGTTAAAAAAAAAGAATCAATTTTGTCAAGTGACTCATCTTGGATTTGCGATCAGTTCTTGGTGTCCTTTTCTTGAAAAAAACGAATTGGAAATGGTTCAAAGACGGGCAACTCGACTGGTACCAAAGTGGCGTAAATACGAGTATTCCGTATGCCGAATACGTAGTGATCTTATTCAGATATACAAGATTAGGGTCGGATTTACAACTTAAAAAATAACAATTTAGATTAGAACGCGAGATCGTCAGAAGCTGTGAATGTGAATGTTTTTAAATCGAGAATAGATAAAGTGTTAGATCCATTGAAACATAAGACTGCTACAGCTCAATAGAGTTCTGCTAGAGGGTTACTCTTCTATTCTCAGTCATTTTATACTACTTCTTTTAAAACAAAATCAATTTATTAACTTACAATGTTGCGAAATTTCATCTTTGTCATACGAAACCATCGATTTCCAATTTAAATCAAATGTAAATGCATCTGATTTTTTGTTTAACGTATCATTTTTTTTTATAACAAAACAACTTGATACAGGTTTGTATAAATCGTTTGTATTTAAATATTTTAAAAATAATTCCAAATAATTAACAGTTTCTTTAGTCGATGCTAAATTTAATTTTAAATTTTTTGTCTTTCCACTAATCACAATGAAAAAGTTTAATCATATTTTAATCAAAAGTATTATTAATAAGTATATTTATTACTAGACATTTTTTGACGAAAGTTTATAACGCAGATTCCATCTCAAATAAATCTGTAAGACAAACGTTTGCTCGCGACTAAGCTTAACTAAATCTAAATTAGTTAAATTTTTGAGTACAAATCGCTTTGTTTTGTGTTTTTCATGATGTAAATTAGTTTAAATAAAGTAAATGATTCATCATATCATTCATCTCTACATGAGGAATTCTTAAAATTAAAAAAAAAATTTATCTTTTAAACGACAAATTTAAATGAACATACTCTTTTTCAAGTTCTATCAAATTCCAATTGATTAAACAAACAGCTTTAATGGCTAGGACTTTAAGTAAAGAACATTTCGATAATTGATCATCATTGTTCATTAACTCTGATTCTTGTAAAAGCTCTAATATGAAAGAGCTTATCAAATCTTGAGACAAAAATAAGAATATTCCAAAATCCTAAAATAAAATTTCTTTTAAAGTCATACCGAAAAGATTGTTCATTTCGTTTTCATTTTGTTTTGTCTGTCGTAGCCGTTTAAGATCATTTTCAAATTTGTTTATTTTGATTGATAGATTCGTCAATCAAATTTTTATATTTTAAACTGTCTATTTTTTCTTTTTAAAAAATATTATGATCTATTTATAATACATGCATTTAGTAGTTAAAAAAGATTTTCTAAAATAGAGAAAGAGCCATATGGAAAGAAATTATTAGAAACACTTGGAGAAGAAAGAAAAAAAAATTGAAAAGAGCTATATAAAAAATATTTAAATTATGATAATTTAGTTGGTATTATAAAAGTTTTTTATATTATTCGTCGAGTTTTGTGCAATTTGCACGGGTATTATTATAATTAACAAAAAAGAAAGGTATATGAGTAAATAGGCTTTAAATTTTGGCCTTTTTTTTTTTAATTTTTCGACTCAATTATCGATTTAATCATTTGACACCTGTCAAATTTTCATCGTCAACGTTCTAAAACTCGACTTACTGGTCTACTTTTTATAATAAACAGACACTCACGTGAAGAAATCGTGCTCGTCCAATTTTGAAAATCATAAAGAATTGATGACCTACTACATGAATCAATGGCTTAGAAGTTTTTTGATTTGAAGTTCTCACTTAGCCTCAGCAAGAAACTTTGAGATCATAAGAGGAAAATTAAAAATCTGACTAAATCTTAAAGTTTCTCATTGTGGCAGGACAGGGTTAATTTTTATTAATACATAACTAATCAAAGGTACTATCTGACGATTGAGCCTGACTGTTGAAATGACGTTATAGTTTCATTGAAAGCTAAACGAATCTAAATGTTTACTTAATTTTAACTTTTATAAATTCATTTTAAAATCCCATAAGATCATTGTTACTGGTAACACCTTAACTAGTGATAAATGTAGCCCTAGGAGGTTCAATTTGGCTATATTATTGGATCCTGGATCCTTAGAGTACTGTGAGTTATTCTTGAAACACATCGATTAATGCTTCTTGGATTGTGTCCAGTCTGTTTTCCAGATCTAAAACAAGCATGTCTCAAAAGCTTTTGAAAAAGTACACCCACAAATAAGTTTATATCTAAGGTTCCGGCAATTCAAAGCTTCCACACTATCAAAACTTTCGATATCAGATTCGGAATCTGCGTCCCAAAAAAACTCTAAAAATGAATTTTTTTATTTATTGAAAAAAAAATTTTTTTTGACCACCCTCCCCTAGTTTTATAGAACAAGAATAAGTAGGTCACCATTTCTGGCCGATATCTCAGCTATTTGATCATTTATCATATATAATGGACATATATTCTGAAAGCGCATATTCTAATCTACAAGATAATATGTTTAGTGTTGCGGAAACAAAAATAATGTGTGATTTTATCCTAGAAAAAAAGAGGAAAAGTGTGCATAATTCTAGTTAAATCGAATCACGTGCTTCAAAATACCAAATACCCCCCAATTTTTACTATAGATTCTGAAACTAGACAAAATGTTGGGATTAGTTTATTCGTTTTCGTTTTACTTTTTGTACAGTAAAGGCTGAAAAAATTCACAAAAATCACTAAGATGAGAAAATTTGAAATTTTTGACCAAAAATTCGTAATCCTTATTCAAGAAAACCTCAATATTTCTCTTAACTAAGAGCATGTTCCTGCAAAAAGTCGATTTTAAGCACTGAAGAAGGCACCAATTAGGTCATTTTTTGGAAAATTTTGAAAATCCTTATAGAAAATACATGTATCTTTTTTAGGGTTTTCATTCAGAATTTTTGGTCAAAAATTCCAAATTTCCTCATCTTGTTGATTTTTGTGAATTTTTTCGGCCTTTACTGTACAAAAAGTAAAACGAAAACGTATGACCCATTTCAGACGTGATTTTTCCGCCAGATAAGGGTAAAAACAAAAATTAAATTTTCAAATTTTTTTTTCTTCTACAAATTTCAAAAATTGATTTATCTAGCTAAAATATGATAAGAAGAATTTAAAATATTTTTGTTTATCATGTAATCAAAAAAATTTTACTTATCAGAATTGTCAAAAAATTTCTTGTTATTCAATAATTCATTTTTTTGTTGTTATTTTAAATAAAAAAATTTTTTTCAAAAGAATTTTTTTTTTTTGTATCACAGTCTTCAAAGCTCGAGTAATAGTGGTATCACACCATCGATAGTTCCTTGTTCGATACACCGGAAGTATCGAATCATACATAGTTTATATTAAAAGTAAAGATCCAAAGTATCATCTTTCATAAAAAAATATAAATTATGTGAATTAAACAAGCTTCAAACTGTGCTCTAAAAAAAAATTTTTATTGATATTACGTAACAATGAATAGATCATTTAACTTAAAAAGAATTTATATCACCGCTTAAAAAAAAAAATTATTTGACATGTCTATTAGGTCAAGTGTTATCTTGGCATAAAATCATTCAAAAAAAAATATTTATTTCAAAAACTGATAAAAATAAAACGAAATTTGAGAACAAACATCAAAATGACCCAAATTTAAGTCATGGATTAAAACATCTAAAGAGTTGATATTTAAATTTCATAATTCATTTGTTTGATTATTTAAACACATAGGGTTCAAAATAACAACAACAACAACAAAAGGTGAGCTTCATTTGTAATACGTAACTAGTACAAATTATTCATATCTTTTTTAAAAATATTTTCATAAATTATTTCAATTTTTTTTTCTTGTATTCGATTGTTTTAACTTCTGGAATTTTCTTGTTTTTGTTCCTCAACATCCTTCGACATGGTAATTCGTTACACTTAAAGTAATTTTTGGAAATATTTTCTGATAGGCCGGTTACCTCGATTTTAAGCCATACCAGAATTAGATTTTATTAAAAGGGATAAACTGACATGTAAAATAATACTTCAAATTAGTATTTTATTTTGTTATAAGATATTTTTTTTGTTGTTCGGGCAACTTCGGGTACAGTAATAGATGTTAGACATAATAAAAATTACGTAATGTGAAAAATGTTTTTGATTGATATTTAAAAATAAATTATTAATTTTTTGGTATGTTGTTTTGAATAAACTATTCCGGAGAAAATTCATCGTTTGAATTTTTTCCTCTCAAACAACATTCTATGGCTACTGGGACGCTCTTCTACTTTTATACTCAAGCTATCGAGGAAAATGTACTTTCAAGGCAGATATTTAAATATTATAAAAGAATACGATACCGTAAACTCTTGCCTATAACTCTAATGGCGAGTGATTGGAAATTCCCATTCATCTTCATTAGAGTTATAGGCAAGAGTTTACGGTATAAAATTCTTTATGTTTTATAACTGACATGTCCCTTTTTCGATATCAAGTGATCAAAAATAAAAGAAAAAAATGAATAACACTTGAGATCTATGCAGAGTTGTCTATAATTTAAAAGCATTTAAAAATCATATCCAGGAGTTTGACAAATCACTCGTTTATTTTTTTCTCAATATTGACTAGAAGTCAGTAAATTTGACATTTAATATGAGTCAGTTATACTATATCTGGAAGTAAATTTTAGCCTCTTCCAAAAATGGGTCTTAAATGTATAAAAAGAGAATAATGTAATTTGAAGTCGCTAATACAAGTTTTTTAGGTCTCTCCTGTACAATAAAAAAAGGAAAAAATTGGAATAAAATCTTGAATGTTATACTGAATCGTTTAAAGTTTCAGCAGACAATTATTTTGCTGGTTTTACAAAATTATAATTCATAGAAATAACTATTATCACTCGATATAGGTGTCAGCATCGATGGCAGCTTTTTGGCTATAAGTCCATATCTTCAAATCGATTTTAAGTTTTACTAATCATGAGTTCTTGAATGTTTAAATGAAGCACCAGGTCATTAGGCTGCAAGAAGTCGAGTGGAAAAAATTTTGATTTTCTAACACGATGGAAGAAAATGAATTTCTAGGGTATTCGAGGTCGTAGATTACAGATTTAAGTTCAAAAATACAAAATTCGGATAGGATGAAGTGATAAAGACCAATTTTAATCAAAAAATTTCCTCTTTTTTGTTGTTTTTACCCAAAAATGACTTGAAAAAAGTACATTTAACATTTGATATGGCTCCCAACGTCAATGGGATCTTTTTAGCTATTAGAACATATCTTCAAATCGAATATAACTTTTTCCAATCATTAGTTCTTGAAGCTTTAAATAGAGCACCTTGTAATTGAAAATCCTTCATATTCATGATTTTCGTAAGTCTCTCTGGTTAAGCGAACAAAGAAAAAAGTGTAAGACTAAAATCTTGCGATTACTCTGAATTCCATTACGCTGAAGGAACTCTTTTGTGTTGTTTTTACCCTGTTGTTTTTAAAAATGGCTTGAAGAAAGTACATTTAGCATTTGATAATTATACCTGAGTCAATGGGAGCTTTTTAGCTAAAGTTCGCGAAATGCAAAATTACCACACTATCTTAATTTTGGATTTTCGACTCGATTTTCTTATTCTCCATACCCGAAAACCAAGGGTTAGCCAAAATTTTAGGGGGGGTCCAAAAAATTTTTTTTTTGGCCAGGGGGTCCGAAGTTAAGCGACCTTTAATGAAGTATGTCATTTTAAAACGTTTCGCTTCAATCCACAATAAATCTGTTATTAAAAATAACCATATTTTATGATAGAGAATCGAATTTCCTGCACGTTTAGAGAAAAAAAGTCGAAAAAAATATTAAATTCCGCGGAATATTCCGGAAAAACAGCAAATTTTTAGGCATTTTTACAGTTTTTTTGGATCTCCTTTTTTGTTTACCCATAAACCATAGACTTTCTATACAGATTCTGAGACTAGATAAAATTCTGAACAAAATTCTTTATTTTTTTTCAATTTATTTTTACTTTTGGTTTAAACGAGGCTGAAAAAAAGTCATAAAAATCAAAAATCACTAAGATGATGGATTTTCATATTTTTGACCTTAAATTCGTAATCCTTAGGCGGGAAATACATACGTAAGGTTTGAACAAAAAATTCTTTTAATTTTCCAAAAAATTACCTTTATTGACTATTTTCAGTCCCCAAAAATCGAATTTTTTAAGAAAACTTGTTCTTTATAAAGATTTTTATGTTTCCTTTTCCTGCATGAGGATATCGAATATAAGGTCAAGACGAAATTTAAGACGTAGATTACAGATATAAAAACAAAAATGTCAAATTTAGATAGTAAAGAGTGATCGTCATTTTCTAGAAAATTTTAAGACGGGTTTTCAAACGAAAGATTGAAGATTTTTTTATCGGCACTTCACTTTTGATAAAAAAAAACAATTTTTTTTTGGTTTTAACACAACGATCAATAACAAAAGTACTCAAAATTCGACACATTTACATCTAATTATACTAATCATAAAGACATTTCTTAAGTCTACACTCACAGTATCTCGAAATAATTAAAAAAAATTCTTCTGTTAACAAACAAACACAAAATTGTGTGTTCTCGTGCACGCCGTAAACAATTATAATTTATTATAAATTATTTAAAAAACGAAGAGAGAGAGAGAGAGAAAATCGAAAATTTGTTCTTTAACAAACTAAAAAAAAAAAAAAACTCATAACACGAAGAGTTTTTTTTTTTTTTTCATTCTTTTTTTTCTCTATTAAAAATTCTCTTGTTCTAACCAATTAAATTTTATATAATATATTAACGTTATCTATTCTCT
This sequence comes from Brachionus rubens, assembly GCA_022207745.1. Lineage (NCBI taxonomy): Eukaryota > Metazoa > Rotifera > Eurotatoria > Ploima > Brachionidae > Brachionus > Brachionus rubens. The sequence continues at coordinate 2,492,742 of JAJVHD010000016.1, read as the reverse complement.
CTAACGGAGGGTTGCATAAGCTTAAGGTGCTACTGATTATTAATTTTTGTTGTTGTTGTTGATTCTAGACGAAACTTTTTTTTGTTTTTCAAAAAAAAATGGATATCGAAAAATTGAATAAACTTAAACCGAGAAATCGAAATTCAAATGGACGTACTACAAAAATTTCGAAATCAAAAAAATTCTCACTATTAACATCATCGGATAAGAATAATAATTTAGAAAAATTAAATTCTAAATTAAATTCAAATTTTATACAAAAAATAAATTTACAAACCGAACAAGACAACGATTCGGAGTTGTCACAGATAGAAAGTTTTGTGTTTAATGACGATGTTGATAATGAACACGATATTGACGACGATGACGACGAGGACGATGAAGACGATGGTCTTAATCTGCTCAAAAATCGTTCTAAAACCTATGCACAAATTGATAATGACACACGGGTTAAACTCGAAGCCCTACTAGCCAATGCTGGTATTGAATCAATCACTAGTGATCTTTTTAAAGACCCTCAAATAATGCAAACACTTACGACTACTTATGTACGAACTTTAAACGAAGTTGTTGCAAAAACAAAACTTAAAAAAAATTTAAAAAATAAATCTGAGCCAGTTAGTAAGACTACTAAGAGTATTAATGAAGTAGTCGAGTCAACGTTTGAAGAGTTTATATTAGCCGCTGCTGCTGTTGCTGCTGCTTCGTCTAGTTCGAACTCGACTTCATCGAATCAACCAGACGATGATGATGAAGATATTACTGAAGCTGATCTCGAACATCATAATTACATGATTCAGAAAATGGAAAAATATGACCAAAAAAAATCGAGTTCATCTTCATCGAGCTCGTCTTCATCGTCTCTTAAAAACACTATAAACTCGTGTATCGGAAATTTAAGCTCACCCGAGTCTTTGTTAAACAAATTGATCGATTTAAAACCCGATTTGATAAATTCGGATAAAGAAGCAATCGAAGCGTTGACTCAAGTTGCTAATAAAAAATTAGCTGTTGGTAAGAGTTTAACCGAGTTGTTAGAAGAAAATGCCGATTCGGTACTTGGTTTAGCATGTGCTAGTGGGTATATTGAACTTGTAAGTGTACTTTTAGCAATTAATTCGAACTCGAATTTAGACACTGTGTCGACTAAATCGAAAATAAAAAGTGAATCGACACCGTTAATTGAAGCATGTTCGAATGGACATGAACAAATTGTTGATTTATTACTTAAACACGGTGCTAATCCGAATAAAAAATCATCGTCTGGTTCGACACCATTACATTATGCTATTCAAAATAATCATCCGAATATTGTTAAAAAGTTATTGGAAACGTGTAAAGATGGTGTTTTGATTGATCAAGCGAACGAGAATGGACACACACCTTTAATGGAATCGGCATCGGTTGGTAATTTAGAGTGTGTTAAAATTTTAGTCGAAATAGGCGGTGCAAATGTTAATACTTATTCGGCCGAGTTTAAAGAAACAGCATTGACTTTAGCTAGTTATAAAGGTTTGTTTTCATTTATAAATAATAAGTCATTTGAAGGGTTCATTATATAAAAATTTCAATCCAATTTCTGGAATCTACGACCTCGAAAACCCTAGAAAATAATTTTCTTGCATCGGATTAAAAAATCAAAATTTTATTCGGACCCCTTCATGCAACCTTATTACAAGGTGCTCTATTAAAACATTCAAGAACTCATGATTGGAAAAAGTTATATTCGATTTGAAGATTAGTTCTAATAGCTAAAAAGATCCCATTGACGTTGGGAGCCATATCAAATGTTAAAAATACTTTCTTCAAGTCATTTTTGGGTAAAAACAACAAAAAAGAGGAAATTTTTGATTAAAATTGGTCTTTATCACTTCATCCTATCCGAATTTTGTATTTTTGAACTTAAATCTGTAATCTACGACCTCGAATACCTTAGAAATTCATTTTCTTCCATCGTGTTAGAAAATCAAAATTTTTTCCACTCGACTTCTTGCAGCCTAATGACCTGGTGCTTCATTTAAACATTCAACAACTCATGATTGGAAAACTTTAGAATCGATTTGAAGATATGGTCTTATAGCCAAAAAGCTGATATTGAAGCTGATACCCTTGTCGAGGACCAATAATGATTTCTTCAATTCATAATTTGGTAAAAACAGCAAATAATTAGGGACCATTTTAGTAAAATCCTATTTACTCCTATTACATCTCGCGCACATAAGATTTCTTAACGTCTGCTGGAACTAGACACAATTCAACTTTAATCTAACGATCTAATTTTTATAATTTTCTGTATCCTACCCTTCAAAAAAAAGATTTTAGTTAAAAATATTTTAATTTAAAAGGTCACGTAGAAGTTGTAAAGTATTTATTAGAAAAAGGAGCCGATTATGAGCATAAAACAGACGAGATGCATACAGCGCTAATGGAAGCGTGTATGGACGGTCATGTTGAAGTAGCTCGAGTTTTAATCGAACACGGTGCAAGTGTAAACATGCCACCAGACTCATTTGAATCTCCATTAACACTAGCAGCGTGTGGTGGTCACGTTGAATTAGCCGATTTATTAATCGATAATCACGCTGATTTAGAAGAACGTAACGACGAAGGTTACACACCATTAATGGAAGCAGCTCGTGAAGGACACGAAGAAATGGTAGCTCTTTTACTATTCCACGATGCTGATATAAACGCAATTACAGACGAAACACAAGAAACTGCACTCACACTGGCATGTTGCGGTGGTTGTTACGAAGTCGCTAAATTTCTACTCGAAGCCGGTGCTGATCCAAATTTAGGAAACGCATCCACACCGTTAATGGAAGCCGCACAAGAAGGTCATCTCGAACTTGTACAATTACTAATCAAAGCCGGAGCCGATGTCAATAAATTCTACACAGCCCTAATCACAAACAATCAAAACTCGAATCAAAATATAACCAGTTGTGAATCAGCGCTGACACTAGCATGCGAAAATGGTCACACAGACGTCGTTGCAGTCCTCATCAAAGCAGGGGCTGAACCCGACCGAGCCGACCCTGACAAAGGCTTCACTCCTTTAATGAAAGCCTCAAGGTCCGGTCAATTATGCACAGTCCAGTACTTAATCAACAATTGTAAAGTCGATTTAAACAAACCGACCAAAATCAACGAATCGACCGCACTGAGTCTAGCTTGCGCCAATGGTCATTTACAAGTCGTCGAGTTCTTGTTACAAAATGGCGCTAATCCGTTGCATGTTTTAAAAGATAATAGCAACTGTCTCATCGAGGCGTCTAAGAACGGACATGTTAAGATAGTCGAGTTACTCATAGACTGGAATTACTCTCTTAACGGTGAGTTGGACGAGACAAAAAAGTCAAAAAAGAAAAATTTAAAAATCAGTCTAAAACCTAAGAATAACGAATCATCATCAAATTTGGTAAAACAAATAAAAAAATCGGTAAGTAAACTCGATACAACATCCGATTTAGGCTTAGAGAACTTGGTAAACGTTTTGCATCACTTTGCTTTTGGTGACACCCCTACTGAGACTAAACCAAAGAAGAAACGAAACAAAGAAGACTTGAGTCTTGTCTCAATCGAGGGTTTATGCGAGTGTAAATGTCAAGGAAATTGTACTGAAAATCCCGATGACAAACTTTTACATCTAAGCTTGTCAATAGGAGGAAAATTGGATGAAGAAGAATACGAAACAGAGGATGAACGTGAAAGTGAACAAGAAGACGAAGCAGACGAAGACGAACAAATTAAAAAAAAAGAAAATTTGTTACAAGAACTTCTTAAAATAGAGAAACAACTCGAAATTCAACGTAAACAGAAACAAAGTCAACAAAAACACAATTCAAATTACGAGCATATAAGTATGATTAACAAGTATTTGATTAAAAAGTGTCAGTATGATTTGAATAGGCTGTACAAGATTAAGTTAAAACAATTACAAGAACAAAAAATGAATGAAATTAAAACGGAAAGTCAAAAAGTTGTTAAAAAAAATTCTAAAAAATCGGCATCAAATTCATCGACACCGAAGAGTTCGACATCGGAGGATTGGCTACCACCACCACCGCCACCATTCGCTGCCGCAGCCGCCTACTTGATCCAACAATCCATGAAAAACAAAGCTAGTCAGCATAATTCACCTCATATTGATCTAGACTCGTCGACTGAGACTAACAACGACACCGCTTTGACTGTCGCAGTTCACGGCGGACACGAGGATCTAGTGAAATTACTAATCGAAAAAGGAGCTCATATCGAACATAGAGATAAAAAGGGTTACACACCGTTGATCCTAGCAGCTAGTCTTGGACATCAAAAAATAGTCCAATTACTCCTGCTTTATGGTGCTGATGTTGAGGCTCAATCGGATCGGAATAAAGACACGGCTTTGTGTGTTGCCGCTCAGAATGGTAAATACGAATGTTGTGAAATTTTATTAACAAAAGGTCAGGCTAATAAAGAACATCGGAATATTTCAGACTATACACCTTTGTCTCTAGCAGCTTCGAACGGGTACGTTAACATTATTAAGCTGTTGTTATCCCACGGTGCAGAGATCAACTCTCGAACTGGAAGTAAACTAGGGATATCCCCGTTGATGTTAGCAGCGATGAATGGACACACCCAAGCGGTCAAGTTTTTAATTGAAGCCGGTTCGGATGTGAACTCTCAAATTGAAACAAACCGAAATACAGCGTTGACTTTGGCGTGTTTTCAAGGTCGGGCTGATGTCGTCAGTCTTTTATTAGACAAGAAAGCAAACATCGAACATCGGGCTAAGACGGGTCTGACACCGTTAATGGAAGCTGCTTCGGGTGGGTATGACCAAGTCGGAAGGATACTTCTCGAACGAGGGGCCGACGAAAATGCCTCACCTGTACCGACCACCAAAGACACTGCACTGACCATCGCAGCCGAAAAAGGCCATGTAAAGTTTGTCGAGTTACTAATCCAATACGGAAGTCATCTTGAAGCGAAGAATAAAAAAGGGTGTACAGCGTTATTTTTGGCATGTAACGCTGGACATTTTGATGTAGTTCAGTGTTTAGTCCTTAACAACGCAGACCCCGACTCATGTGATTCGAGACGAACGTCATGCTTAATGGCAGCTTTCAAAAAAGGTCATGTTAAAATCTGTAAATTTCTAGTCCGGTATGTAAAACACTTTGCGCCTGATCAAGAATTAACAAGGTATATTAACTCATTGACCCAAACGAGTGATAAAGAATTGATCAAAAAATGTCAAGATTGTATGGACGTGATTGTTCGTGCTAAAGAAAAACAAGCACAAGAGGCTAATAAATACGCTAGTCAACTTCTTAAAGAACTCGATCAAGAAAAATCGAGAGAACAAAATAAAAAACTAGCGGCTCAACGTAAACGAGAAAAACGAAAAGCCAAAAAGAAACAATCAAAACCAGAAGACGATAAAATCGAGTCAGAACCTGAGGATAATCATGAAGAAACACCAGAGCCTGAGCCAATAATTGAACCAGTCCAACCCGAACCCGAACCAGTCAAAATTGAACCTGAACCGAAAATTTTAAAAAAGAAAAAAAGAAAGCCTTTGGACTCAAAACCATCAAAATTGGCCGATTTAGACGACTTTGAAGTACAAAAACCTTCGAAACTTAACGATTTGGATCAGTTCGATCTCCCGGATAACAAACAAAGAATTCTCATACCTTCGAGTAAATATGATAGAGTCACTGGGTTATGTACTAAGACATTAACGAATGTACAAGTCATTGAACAATTGACAAAGTGCGTGCTGAAATTTGAAGATATAAAAATAGGTCAGAGTTATGAACACTCGATTCTTATAATTGGCGCCAATTTGGATCAAACCAAGTACGCTTATGAGTTAATTGAGAGTTTGATAAATGACCCGTTGGTTAATTTGGGGAATTTGTTACCCGAACCAGTGCATGAGACCGTGCCTGTTTATAAACCCAAACCAGTCCAGAAACCAGTACAAAGATCTAAAGTTCAACCAGTTCAAACAAATGTGATTTCTAAGCCACGAAATTTTGCCGAGGCTGTTGCTAAACCGGTCGTATGGAACCGAAGACATTCAACATCACCAGGTAAGAAGCCCGAAAAACCGGTCCAAATCGTCTCGCCGATCAATAAAGAGGTTAAGATCGAGGAGGTTAAACACCCTGGGGCACCGCCATCAGCTCCACTACCAGTCAAAGTCGAGTTTACTCTAAGTCAAGAAGAACAAGTCTACGAGCCTTTAAACTCGAATAAACTCATAAATGAAGCTCTATCGAATATTTTATCGAGTAATTTTAGTATTAACAAACCTCTGAGTAGTCCAAGTCTATGTGTCAATGAGCCTGTACAGGTTAAATCAACAAAACCAATTGGATATGAACGACATGAAAAACAGTTCAAAAATTCAACACAAAATTTAGATGTTCAAAATCAAGCGAATACAAATATTTGGATGAATAGTCCTATTGATTTATTTTCGATTCTATCGACTCAAATGAATCATGGACAGTTTAATAATTATCAACAAGCGGCGTATCAAAAACCTCAGCAACAGCAAACAGGTTATTCGAATTTTAACACAATGTTCAATCTAGGCGGCGGGGGTTATGTGAATAATAACTTTGGACCATTGATGTTTCAACAAAATCAAGGTTTTCAAACGGGTCATGGGTTTTCAACGGCGCCAAATGCGAATAATAATGGCGTGCCTACAATGTCATTTGGTCAACAACAACAAAATTTATTGGACAACTTTTTGTTCGGTACCAATAAGACTGGATTTAATTTTAATAATTTTTGAAAACAAAAATATAAGAAATAAAATTAAGTTTTAAAAAAAATGAAATATTTTAATCAGTTTATCTCTCTCTATCTCTCTCTCTTCTGTTGATTTGTTCGATTTTGTTTTTGTTTTTTGTTTTTAGAAGACCCTCCTCTCCCTATTCTTTTTTTTTTTGAATGAACTAAAAAAGATTTTTTTTTAGAATTTTTAAAGATTTTGTTTTTTTTTTTCTATTTAATTTTTAAAAGATATCGTTGAATAAAGATTTAGAAAAATAAAGTTTTTTTTTTCATTGTCAGATTTATATTCCAAGTGTTTTAAAATTCGAGCGCAGGGTTAAGGAGTAAGTTGTTTAAGAAATTTCACTTGAGTTGTCCAAAAACTACTCCAAAACTTTTTAAGAATGTAAAGTTCGCGCAATGCAAAATTACCACACTTTCTTAATTTTGGATTTTCGACTCGATTTTCTTGTTCTCTATACTCGAAAACCAAGGGTTAGCCAAAATTTTAGGGGGGGGTCCAAAAAAATCTTTTTTTTGCCCAGGGGGTCCGAAGTTAAGCGGCCTTTAACGAAGAATGTCATTTTAAAACGTTTCGCTTAAATCCACAATAAATCTGTTATTAAAAATAACCATATTTTATGATAGAGAATCGAATTTTCTCTACGTTAAGAAAAAAAAATCCAAAAAAATATAAAATTCCGCGGAATATTCCGCGGAATAGGCATTTTTCCAGTTTTTTTGGATCTCCTTTTTTATTTACTCATAAACCATTGACTTTCTATACAGATTCTTAAACTAGACAAAATTCTGAAAAAAATTTAGGTTTTATTTTTTTCAATTTATTTTTCCTTTTTGTTTAATTGAGGCCAAACAAAAATCAAAAAAATTAAAAATCACTAAGATTATGGATTTTTTTATTTTTGACCTTAAATTCGTAATCCTCAGGTCGGAAAACCCAGAAATTCATACATAAGGTTTGAACAAAAAAATTCTTTCAATTTTTCAAAAAATTAACTTTTTTGGACCATTTTCAGCACCCAACATCGAATTTTTTAAAAACTTGTTCTTTTTGAAGAGTTTAATAGTTCCTAGGGTTTTTCCGCCTGAGGATTTCGAATTTAAGGTCAAAAATATGAAAATCCATCATCATATTGATTCTAGCTCTTACGCTCTACAAGATGATAATTTTAAATTTTAAAATTTTGGTGCTGTTACGTTATTATTGGAAAAATTACCTCACAGCAACAGCAGCAACCCACGAAATATGTGAAGTAGAAGGGGAGAATGTCCTTAAAGTAAGAAAGGCACAAGCTTGGTTCAATAAGTTTAACAATGGTGATACTAGCCTCCGAAGGAAAAAGGGCTCTGGAAGACCAATTAGTTTCGATTAGGACAACCTTCGTATGGTCGAAGAGAGAAACTTCCGAGTTAGAACTCCCGAATTATCAAGTGACCTTAGCACTTCACAGTCTACTATATTTCGTCACCTTAAATTGATCGCTGCCAAGTTGTTCCACACGATTTGACACTTTTTGATATTCAACGTCGCATCGAAATCTGTAGAAAACTAATCAAAAATTCTCTTGATGAACGATTTTTCAGAAGGGTAATAACTTGCGATGAGAAATGGATCGAAATACTGATGACAAAAAACAGTGGTTGGGCCTATCTCAACCAGCCCTATCAGTCGTTAAAAGAGTCCTGCACTCCTGCACTGTTTGATTCGAAAAGAAGGTAATGTTGTGCATTTGATAGAATTACCAAGGGGTAATACACTTTTAATTGGTTCCAGATGGTCTTACGATAAATGCTGATCTTTATTGTGAGCAATTCGAACGAATGTATGCTTCGCTTTAAGCAAAATACCCTTCTTTGATCAACCATCAACTTCGAGATACGTACGTAAAACCATGGTACGTATCCACCGTACCGCACCGTACTTGCGTACCTTAGCGTACCGTACCGTACCTTCCTAGCGTACCGTACCGTACTTTCCTAGCGTATCGTAATGTACATTCTGAAATATATTTTTGGGTTTAAATTTTTATGAGAAAAAGTTTTGCAATATTTATTCAAATAAATTGTTAAATTATTTTTTACCATATTAAATGATATTTCAAAATATTTTTCTTTGTATAGGAACCCTTCAAAGGTAAAATTTGAGGAGGGTACGGTAGGTACGGTACGGTAAAGTACGCTGCCCAAAAATGGAACGGTACGGTACGCTGGACGGTACGGCTTTTTTTCACTAGCCGTGCTGTATTGATCTGTCTGAAATTATTTTTTTATGCTCAGTGAAAAATTTTTCTTAGGAACCTAAGTTGTGCCATTTGTAATCGTTTAATTGAATAAGAATTCAAGAAAAAAATAAAAAAATTTTGAAACCACACCAAAATTTATTATTCTTTCTTTTTCCTTTAGTACGATAAGTTTTTTAAAGTAATTTTTTATTTATAATCACGTTTCAATGGTTATTTCTGTTTAAATACTTAAATTTTGTAACCGTACTTTTTTTTCCGATTCGATTTATTACTAAGAATAAAAAAAAATTGAGAAAATAACTTTTGTACAAAGTATACAAATTCAAGAGAAACACTTGGAATAAATCGTACCGACTAAAATACTATGACTCCTAGCTTTTGGAAGATGTGCAAGTTTTGGATCTGTTCAGCACTGTACAACTTGTTTAACCTAAAAGAATTATAAAAATGTTTTTTTGTACACTTTGTACATATTTTTGTACACCTCCTGTCAAAATTTCACATCAAAAAGTTTATCAGAAGTCAATCGTACAATCGTACAAAACTTCAGGCTGCCATTTCCAAGCAAAAATAAAGTAGGTCATGAAACGAATGGGTGTACTAAAAAGCTCTCGTCGAGTTGTATTAGGTAACACCAAGAAATTTGGGATGTGTAAGGCAAATATTGAGGATGCAGAAGGGGTGTGGACAAGTGAAAAATTTTTTTTTTGGAATAAAATTTTTTGGATGTGTAAAACCCGGTCAATTTAGGGCTCAAATGAAAGCTTGGGACGAGGGGAACTTAAATATATGTTGGTCAATTGGTTCTGAATAGAAATAAACCCCGGTGTGTGTTTTTCAAAAAAATAGGGGATGTCGAGATGTCGCTATATACGGATTAATGATAAAAGATACGTAATTCAACTGTGCAATAAAGAAAGTGTAGTTTTTACAATTTAAAGTTCTGTATCCTTTAATTAAATTAAACTTATAAAACCAGAAATATTCCTCTGGAAGTTACGGTTAAGTTAGAAATCCCAATTTAAGCGTAACACATCTCTCTTATCATTGTAACGATCCATTAAGTTTTGAATTAAAAAAAATCATGACAATTCAAAATCTTTATTTATACAAAAAATCTACAGTAAAATTAATTTACAAAAATTTTATTCAAATATTGGTACATCGGATCCCTTTCGGTCTTCATTAGTTGTTTCTTGTTCTTGTTCAGTTGTTGATTGACCACTTGTACTCGTATTATCTTGATCTGTTTTTCTACTATTCAAAAATTCAATTAAATAATAACATGATAAACCGATTACCAAATAGACCAAGAGCAAATAAAGTTTTATATTGCAGCACAAAACACTTGAATAGGCATATGATATAGCAAAGCCAAGTGATTCCCATAAACGAAAATTTGAAAACGCTTCTTCTTTTGTGTCCGTAAACAAAACACCATAAAAAGCTTAATAAATTTTTGTTAAGAAATAATTTTTGAATTGTTAAAGTTATCAAGACAACTTACCATGAATTTGAGTCTGCCATCCAGAATCTGCCAAACCCCAGAACACTGGTATTATAAAAAGAACATAAATTTCATTTTCATTAGGAGTCCAAGTGATCATTAAAATAATCATAGCAACATTCAAAATAGCCGATATTGTAAAACACGGTATTCTACCGACAAATTTACTTAAATATCCGAATAAATAACTACCCAAAGTATCTGCAACTCCATAACAAATGAGAGTATAACCCACAAAATTGACACCTTTTAAACAATTTACAAACGATTTTCCGTAGTCAGCAGTTATAAAAGCTTGTGAAAATCCAGACCAAAGTGTTATTGGTATGACAAGTAATTGAGATTTTTTTTTCAAATGCTTAACAGTGCTTACAACTAAACCACAACTAGTTTCATTTGTGTTATTTTGAGTTCGTATGCATTTTCTTGAGTATCCGTTTAAAAAAATTATTATCAATAATATACCAATTATAGTTAGACCTATGTAAATTCCGCATAGGGTATAAACTGTTGACATTAAGGGTTTAACTATATTGGCTGTACGATTAGTGCCTGGACAATCCAATGCTCCACAATAAAATACTTGGTTTGTCACGTTTGATGTTTTATTGTGTTTGGATTGTAATACTGTTGAACTTATAACATTACCCCAGATTTGAGCTTAAAAGAAATAAAAGTTTATTTTTTGAATCAGAAGCTAAAATTTAAATGAATTACTTGTTTGAAACATGGCGAAAAAAATACCAAAAAATTTGCTCATTATTGCTTCACTTGAATCACCGGTTATACGAGAATAATAAATTGAAATTTCAGTTAAATATGTACATTTGGCTGTCCATAATGGAGCTGCCCCAACTTAAAATTAAAAATTAAGAGTTATATGATGTTTTTAAATCACTTATTTTTTAATGATTCATTTCTGTTCGATTATTAGTTCCTTCCCTTATTGAAGTTTTCCTTTTGAATAGAAAATACTTATTCCTCTAATGGGTGTTCCAACATGGGCCAATTTAGAATTAAAAAAAACTATGAAATTTAGTACCTTGTCGTTTCTAGTTTACAAAAAAGTGGTCAGCTTCCCAGTATATGTTTTTTTTGAAGATAAAGCACCCTGTAAGTGACTCCACTCAAATCCCTCGGATGTTTTCGGAACCGCATAGTCTCGGAAAACCCAAAACTTTCCGGGGTAGCTAAAGACAACTTTTAAGGGTTACTTCCAATGGTGGGTCCGACCTCGGAAAATTTTGGGTTTTCCGAGACTATGCGGTTTCGGAAGAAAATTTGTACGGATAATCGGAAATCAATGAAATGTTGTACACTTTTACATTGTTCTTTCTAGTTAACAAAAAATTGGTAAGCTACCCGGCATATGTTTATTTTGAAGAAAAATCTCCTTGGAAGTGACACCTCTCGGACGTCCTCAATTTTGGGCAACTTAAAATTATTTTCTTTTTTCTATTTTCAATTTTATTTTATTCAAAAAATCAGCTTAAAAAGTCTGCAAGGGGATATTTTTGAGTAACAAATTGTGAAGCAATGCGAAGCAAAATTTGCTTCATCTATTGGCAAAGTCTGCAAAATCTCTGCAAAACGTTGCAGATTTGCACGCCATTGAAAAATGTTCAAATTAAATGCGCAATAAGTTTTGCAGAGATTTTGCAGACTTCGCCAATAGATGAAGCAAATTTTGCTTCGCATTGCTTCACAATTTGTTACTTAAAAATATCCCCTTGCAGAATTTTTAAGACGATTTTTAGAATAAAATAAAATAGAAATTAGAAAAATGAAAAAAATTTTAAGTTGCCTCAATTTTGTTTTTGAAAAATGAGTGTGATCCACCATTCGAAAGAAAAATGCTATTTGTTTGCTATTTGTTCTCTCAGTCCATAGTTACTCGGGAAATTTTTGGTTTTTCCGAGAACATGCGGTTTCGGGAGAAAAATTGTAGGTTTTGGGTCTTACCGATAAAATATGAATATAATAGCCATATTTTCTTGTTCACTGTTGACTCTTACCGAAAAAATTTTGGTGATATTCATCCCCAATCCTCGATTTTGTACATTTGATTGGTCAGGGTCAAATTTAGAGTTTTTTTAAGAATTCCTCCAGAACGGAACATAACAATGTTATGATCTATATAGCGTCATAATCCTCGAGCATTTTTCTATCTAATGGTGGGTGCTACTAATTTTTCCAAAACAAAAATACCAAGGATATCCGAAGTGTTAGGGTGGTGTCACTTCCAGGGTGCTTTATCCTCAAAAAACAACATATGCTGAAAAGCTGACCATTTTTTGTAAACTAGAAAGGACAAGGTATAAGTGTTCAAAGTTTCATTGATTTCCGGGAGAACCATTTGGGAACACCCGTTACCGTGCCTGGACTCGGTTCAAAATTATTGATGAAATAATTCTTACGAACAAAAACAATATGAAGTCTTGGTAAACAGGTTTAATAGACGCTCTGTAAGATATTAGGATATCTATCAAAGCGCGATATTGATTACCAATACTTAAAAAATATCAATGTAAAAATTTTTTTTTACAAATTCATTCTTGAAAAATTTTAAAAATCTATAAACATTACCACCAAGTATAATTCCAGCAGGTATTAATATGTACCATTTAGGATACATGTTAGCGGCTATAAATAATAAATAACATATTTGTGATAACACTATAGTCCATTTGAGACCTAGATTTTTGATCATAAACGGTGGTACAAATAAACAACTTAGAATTAATGTTACATAAATTGTACTAAGACTTGCTGTGCCTAGACCACCATCTATGTTAAGACTAGATTGTAAATTGGCCATGGACCCGTATGCCGTAAATTGAAACATCCATGCAAGACCAATTACAATTAAATTTTTGTATATTTTAACACGTGAATTTAGCCATGAGTTTGTTTCGAATGTTTCTAATTCACTCGTTTCTGTCGAAGTTGTTGAGAGTCTAAGTTCTAATTTTTTATCCGAAAAATCGCTAAACGACAAACGTGTCAGTGTAACTTCAGGCTCTAATTTTTTCTTAACCATTTTTAAAATATTTTTTTTCAATTTTTCAAAAATTTTATTTTTCAAAATTTTTAAAGTTTAAATAAGAATTTAAGAAGGGTGGGTAAAATGTAAAAGTTAAGTGTTTCGTAGATTGTTTTTCTTGTTAAATCGATTGGAAAACAAGTAAATATTTTTATAAAACGTTTGTTTTTTTAGGACAAGTTGTTGGAGTAAGAAGAACTGGTTATGCACAACAAGATTTTTTTTGTTCATTATAAACAGAAGCCACCTTAAAGCTTTTCTTTCTTTATTGCTTTAGGTCTGTTTGAATATGAATAATGTTTGCGATTATGTAACACAGAGACAAACCGAGCTAAAATTTTCTATCTTTTCCCTTTTTTTTTTCTTGTATTACACAACATATTACACAATTTAAACAATGACATACAGTTTTTTTTCCAGTTTTAATTAAACCTAAGCAAAATTTAAGTAATTTTTATAAGTTCGACTTTTTTCAATTAAAACTAGAACAAAATGGTTTGTGTCGAACAAATCGGTACTGTACTAGAAAGTATTCGTAGCTACTCAAAAGTAACTTCTAAATAAAATGAAAATTTGAAACTTTAAAAGATGAACAAAACTGAATTGGTAAGAACGTGATTTAATGTTGAAAGTTGATTAGGCATCCATCCGGAACCCCAATTCCATGGTCATGTGAAAATTGAATTTCGATCCGAGTTATGGGTACAAATAATATTTTTTGATGAAATTCTAAAAGGTCATTAACAGGGACGCCCAAAAGTTGCTTTTTTCAACATTAAAGTGTTGAAATAGCTCTTAAGTCTTCTTGAAAAGTGGTTAATATGCTTTTTGAAAATGATAATTAGGGTAGTAGATTATGAAAATATTTTTCAAATGGGACAAATGGGAATGCTTGGTCGTTTTCGATGGTTTCGCAAGTTGCTCGAGCAACTTTTGGGCGTTCCTGGTCATTAATGAAGCTGAATGCACCTGAGTTACTATCCTTTCAGGTATTTTATCAGAATTTCTGGTTAATTATGACCAAAGTTTTTTCAATTCACCAGATCGATTAAACGGACCAAAAAAATTGCTGATATTAAAAATTATTTTTCAGAGAGTCTTGTGAACTTTATTGCAAAAAAGTCGGAATACCTGTTTAATAAACCTCTTCATTTAATTGATAAAAATACTTTGATTTTTTAACGACCAGACCGGTTAAGTCTTTATTAAGTGACTCATCAATGGTACTAAACACAAAATTTAAGCAATAAAATATGAAAATAATTTTGGTCATTTTTCATGTAATGCACTTAGCATAAAACATTTTTTATTAAGTTACACAAAAGAAGAACTTCTAACGTTCCTTTTTTTGATTCTTCTACATCTTTTTGGGTTCATCGAATGATTGAAAGATTTTCCGTTCATTTGTATAACATACAATTTTAGCTACTCTCCTTTGGGAAATATTTTGATTTTTTCCTTTGCTATTAATAATTTTGTTATTAATAATTTTAAACTGTTCGATTAAATCACCTCTGATTCTTCTGTCTTCTAGAGTAGTTAAGTTTAACTTCTCCAATCGTTCTTCATAACTTAACTCACGAAATTCGCCGATAATCTTGGTTGCCATCCTTTGAACCCCTTCGATACTCATGATGTCTTTCCTTAAATACGGACTCCATACTAGGACTACGTATTCTAAGTGGGGTCTTACCAGTGATGTATAGAGCTTTTTGATCGGTCTCTCTCTTGAACTGATTCCTTAAGTTTATGACTGTTGCCAAGATTCTCCAAGAAAATATTCACGTTTCGACCCGTAATGGACTACAACACATTTTTGCTCATTGAATTCCATTAACCATTCTTTCGACCACTCATACAACATATCATTTTGTAACCTCAAAATTCAAAATTCACTTAATCAATCAATCAATCTAGCACGTTAGCATTCTTATGCAAAAATAATTTTTTGGATACCTTTTACCAATCAAAAGATATCACAAAAAAAACTTTTGCACCGGCCTCATTATAAAGTTATACGAGGTCTTAATTCAGAATTAGACTGGTCCAACTTTTTGCATTGTTTCATTTTTTAAAAAAAAGTGTCTGAAACCAAAGATTTTGGTATTCTGTGGAACCAAGACCCCTATAAGCAACATCTCTCAATGTTGAAATTTTATTTTTTCAAAGACGAAAATTAATGATTGATTTTGTAGTTTTGAACACAAAAATATAGTCAGATTTTCGAAATTCTCATGACCTCGCCAAGTCCGTACCCAAAAAACCAAAAGCATCAGTCCTAGAACAAAAAAAAGTTGATTTTCGGGTTGATCAACCATCAAAAATCATGTTTCCGACCAAATATTTACTTGTTTTTACCGAAAAATCAAGGGTGTCTTGGTAGCCAGATACATTTTTAGATTCTTTATCAGAAAAGCAAAGGTGTTTTAGGTTGTCTCTGACAAAAATTCAAATAAAAAATAATCAAAATCTTTCAAAAATTCAAGTTTTCAATTTGATAGAGATTTTAGCGTCTTTTAAATTTCAAAATTGATGATTTCCTTTTTAGAAGTCTCTCTGACTTTTATCTAACGATCTCCTTCATGAAAGGCCTAAGTTTTTAAAATACTCTTAATTATTGAAAGAGCATTAAATCAATCAAGATGACACAAAAATAATTGAAACCGTGAGACCATAAATCAAAACTAGTTAAGAATAGTTAAGAGATCGCATGGTGTAGTGGTTATCACATCTGTCTAACACACAGGAGGTCCCAAGTTCGATCCTTGGTGCGATCATATTTTTTTTGTGTTCATATTTTTTTCAGTCAAATAAAAACACAACAAAACTAATAAGGGCGTATCTAACTAGTTAACAGTCTTCTTTGAAGAAAGCTACCAGCATTTTCGTTATCATAATAAATTCATAAATAATTATAAGCGATAGAAAAAATTTAATCAGCCCTTTTAATTTGTGTATGTGTACTTTTCAATAATTATTCAAATAATAGGCATTGAGCCAAGTTACTTTATAAAAATAGATTTACGTACATAATTATTTCTTAATAATAAATTATAATTTTTTATAAAAACATAATCGACACTAAAATTTCTATATATTGAACGAGCGAAAAATAAAACAATCTTCATTTTCCTTTTTTTTATTTTTTTTTATTTAAAAAAAAAGTGTTTTTTTTGTGTATTTTTTTATTTATTTCTTTTTTTTTTGATCTTACTACAAGTTTTTTTTGATATTTACTTTTAAAAGACAAAAAAGTAAGTTAATCCTTAAAGTATCTTATAATCCTGTTTGTTTAATTTTGTTATCTTAAAAGTGTACAACAACCACCACCAAAATCATCACCATCAATTCAACAACCACCAAAATAATAACAGCATGTATCGCATACCGAACCGCATATTCGTCGGAGGTATTCCACAAATGGTGTCTCAAGACGAATTGCGAGATTACTTTTCGCATTTCGGCCATGTTAAAGATGCTCGTATAATCACCGACCCGCGTGGTAATTCTCGTGGTTACGGTTTCGTAACATATGAAAATGAAAGCGATGCGTCTAAAGTATTGAGTCTAAAAGAAGAAGACTTGGTTTTCAAGGATAGTAAACTTAATATCGGACATGCTTTCAGAAAGAAAAATAATTTTCCTGGACAGTCGGGACATCAAGGTCCAGGTCATCATCACCATCAATCCAATAATTTCGGCCATCATCATCAAATGAGCCAATTTGGTGGTATGAGTAACAGTCACCATCAAATGAGTAATCAAATGAATAGTAATTACATGGATTCTCAATTAGGTTTACAACATGGCTTACAACAAAGTGGTTTTGGACAAAATCACATGAATTTATCTCAAATGAACGGTCATTTAGGCATGAGTGGTCTAAATGGCATGAACAATTTTAATCACATGGCTGGCCTAAGTGGTATGAGTGCCATTAGTGGGATGAACATGAATTAATTTCTAACAAAATTTAATAAATTCTATTTTTTTCTTTTGTTTTCGTAATAGTTGTAATAGTTTAATAATTAGACGATTAAATAAAAACGATGACTAAAAAATCCACGAATGAGATATGATAAGAAACTTATTTTTATTTGGCATCTATTAAATGACACTTTTTACTTGTTACTTGAAGCCTTTTTTGTGTAAATAGAATTGGCGTTTAGTAAATTTTTGGATATTTTTTTTCAATGCGGTAAAGACTCAGGATTTTATTTTGGTTACGTGTCGAGTATTTTTCTTTAAAACATAAAAAAATCTCAAATGAAACGGTGTTAAAATTTTTACTAAAAAAATTTCTTATTTTATTGAATTGTTCTTATAAAATGAGATCAATTTGTTGTTTTGCCAATACTTTTTTGTTCAACATTTTCTTAGTTTCTTGTTATTTCGTTTATGATGAGATAATGGTCGCTTTTTTTATGGCGAAGTTATTTGTTTGTTTTTTATTCACGTTTTTATTTAATTTATAATTTTATTTTTTTTAAAAATTCGTTTTGTTGTTTCTAAAATTTTCACAATTTCTCTTATATTTATTTAATCGCTTAACAATAACCATTGTAAATTTGGTCATATTTAATTAAATTTAAAATTTTTTTTGGATTTTTTTCATAATCTGTTTCCAATTTAATACAAATGTTTTTAGCTGATTTTTTTTCTAATTAGGAGGATTTGAATACTACAGCAAGATGATTTTTTAAAAATTCATAATAAAAAATTAACAAATTTTATTTCAATTTATTTATTTCACTGTTATTTGACTCAACTTGAAAATCCATGGAACTTCGTCTGTTTTTTGCTGACTTCTCTTTACAATCACATAACATATTACAAAAATAAATTTTGATTTTCTAAAAAAAAGATAGGCGAATAAAAAGTAAAATGTAAACTTTGGTAAAACTTGGATCGTAGCTATCGAAATGCAGTTTCATAATACAGTCTTCCCTCGATAATCCGACCATTTTGGTTGAGATTTTTTCTGTCGGTTTAACGGATATGTCGGATTACAGTCTAACCTCGTTAATCCGACCCTCGCTAGTTCAGAATCCTCTCTAAACCGATATTCCTTAAATTTACTACTGTAACATTTTCATATTGGATTCCATCTCAATAATCCGACATATCCGTTAAACCGACAGAAAAAATCTCAACCAAAATGGTCGGATTATCGAGGGAAGACTGTATTGACATGGAATCCAATATGAAAATGTTACAGTAGTAAATTTAAGAAATGTCGGTTTAGAGAGGATTCTGAACTAGCGAGGGTCGGATTAACGAGGTTAGACTGTATACGGATTTTTTGATGTCAATCAATATACCGTAAACTCTTGACCACTACTCTTAAAGCAAAACAAGTTCTAATGGAAAAGGATGGTAATTAAATCAAAATAATAAAAATTACAACCTTTCCCATTAGAACTTAACCTAGCTTTTGAGCTTGAATTAAAGTGGGTTTTCCGTTTTTGCTCTAAGAGTAGTGGTCACTCGTAAATTTTTCATTTTATTGACTTTGTTCTGTTAAGCTCAATTAATGTTGGAAAAAATGAGCTTATAATAAAAAAAAACATTAAAAACATTTTTTAATCGAATTTTTTGCCTCTTTCAATAATTTAAAAAATTTTAAAACTTCTTTAAAGGCTAAATATAATAATATTTAACAGGAGTGTGTTTTGTAAAAGCAAATAAAAAATCGAAATGGAAATTTTTGAAATATTTAAAATTTGCTCACGTATTTATTGGCTATATGGCATTGGTAAGATTTTTTTAAGTCATGGAAACTACTGGCATATTGAACGTTACATTGATAAAAAATTTCAAATTGTCTTTTTATCGGGATCAGATTCTCCATTGAGATCCTGTTCTAATTAGCAATTAAGACATATTCATATACGTCAAAAGCAATTCATTCTTCTCTTTTCATATCCTTTCACTTATGGATTGATTCTCGTGCTAAACCAATTCTCACTTTTGGCACAAGTGCTCTGCTCTACAACAGGTAGTTCGGGGTTGGATAGGAAAAAACTAGACTTGTTCGTTATTAGTTTATTGTTAGAAATTAATGATAATAATCTTCTTTTAGAAGAAGAGAGTTTGAAATAAGTAAAGGGAACAATTAATTGCTTGTGATTGGGGCACAACAATCCCATTGAGAATTCAGTAGAAGATAAAGGGCTATCTCAATCTCTTTTTCTAATTAAACTCAATAAAACTTAACTAATCTCTAGTTGTTTTAGAGAAAACTCATGCATATAAAGAGAATTTAAGACCTTTTTTAACAAGTGTTGAAAGCTAACTTGTGGTGGTAAAATGTAGTGGAAAGGGTGATCGAACTCGTGAGGAGCTTTACAGGAGAGATTCCAATCATCTCAAAAAATGAAATCCAAGCCTCGGATCGAGTGTAGGCTCACAACTCGGATAAGTCAATTCATTCTTAGAGGAAAGCAAGAAAAAATAATCTCAATCATCTCAGTAAATCCTTGATAGTTGTCGAAAAGAATTCAAGACTTCTAACTTGATTTAAGCTCGATGATTAAATAATTTTTTCTTAAAAATAAACCCAGTCGAAATAATAATTTAGGGTTAAACAATTTAAAATAATTTTTATTACAATGAAGCCCTCTGCTCGGAGTTTTTTGCCAAAAAGAACGGTTACAAAATCTCAGATTATGACCCAACGGTTGTTCTTAAATCAATTTTATTCGAAAATAAAGCAAAATGCTTATATAGCTGTGTTTCAGAAAGTGGATGTGAATATGTGGCATTGAATAGATCAGTCTGTATTTTGTATTCTTACTATGCGAAGTTTTATTTGGTTTTTGCAAATGAGTCTCAACTCTTTCGTAAGACTACTACAAAAAAGTAAGATTACTTAAATTTTGACGTGTTTTTTTTTCCTTTTAAAATAAACGTTTAAATTTTAATTTTTAGTCTTAGTAGTTTGATCTATTACTGGCCAGTCTCAAAAAACGATTCAAAAGAACTAATAAACTCAAAACATTTGTTTAATCCAGTAAATGTGAGTTATGTCAAAGACAGATTCGGTAATATGAATTCTGCTTTTAGACTTCCCAATAAAAGGCTTTATCGATAAAAAATCGATAAGTATCGATACCAAAAAAAATATCGATAAAAAAACGATTTTTAACGATGAAAAAAATATTTACCACATAATTTTTTTAAAAAATTAATTTTAAAAAAAAAAAATTTCATGCAGCTGATTTCATTACGAATGAGTAAACTTTTTATCTTGTATCTTTTGAGTGATTTTTATCACTTTCGTCAGAAATCTGAAAAAAGAATACAATGACTCGTAAATCAAACACCATTTATTTTTAATTTTCTGGAAGTGCTTTTGTTACCATTTATTTACAATTAAAAAAAAATTGAGAATTGCTAAAATAACCTGAATAAATTCAAAATATTTCGAAAAAAAAGGATCAAAATTTTCTCTTTCAAATTTTTGTAAATCTAACGAATAAAAAATATAAAGACATAAATGATGTCGCTAAGCTAAATAAAAATATTAATAACCCAGCCCAAAAAAAAAAAGTTTTTTCACTAAATTTGGTAGACATTGTCTTTATTTTTTTATTTAATTTATTACTAGTCTTGCTTTTTTTATCATTCTAGAAATTAAAACCAAGATGATAACCCCGACTTCTAATCGTTATAAGACCTGGCTAGCTGATGACAAACGATCTATACCCTATTCTACTCTTAGACGATATAACAACAGAATTCTCGTTGAAAGACAAAAAAAAAATAGTATTTTAATTCAAACTTCTGATGTATCTAAAAATGAACCGTTAATTGAAATAAAAAAAAATCAAGAACCTAGCCACACAATTTTCGATCCAGATGATTATTCAATTTGTTCCGTCAGTACGGCATATCAACAAAATGAAGTCATAGATGAGCCATACAGTTTAGCTTCTAATCATTGTGACCATAATGAAGATGAAAATGAACTTGATCCGACATCAGACTCAATCTTATATTATAATCTTGATTCGACATTGGTTGCCAATCTATCTCTTTTAAGTCTTTT
This sequence comes from Brachionus rubens, assembly GCA_022207745.1. Classification (NCBI taxonomy): domain Eukaryota; kingdom Metazoa; phylum Rotifera; class Eurotatoria; order Ploima; family Brachionidae; genus Brachionus; species Brachionus rubens. The sequence goes on along the minus strand of JAJVHD010000016.1, from coordinate 2,471,095 downwards.
CATTGATCATAAACCGACAAAAAAATGCATGGACTCGTTTTTGAAATTTTTAAAGACTTTCAAAGATCAAAATTCTCCGCCTTGTTTTAACTCGTTGATTAACTATTTTACAAAAAAAAACGAACATCTAATCGATTACGATCGTTATTATTATTGTTCCTCTTGCTCGTGTGTTCGTCTAATAAAAAAGCTAATAACGAAAAAATGTGAACATTGTGACATTAATTTGGCTACTTTTTTTCACTTAAATATTTTAACTCAACTTAAACTTATTTGTAAAAACAACCAAAATTTATTCAATTCAAAACACAATACCGATAACGATATTTATAAACTAGTTGAACATAGTCATAAAAATTTTTTAACTCTTACTATAAACACAGATGGAATGTCAGTATTTAAATCGTCTAAGTTAACTATCTGGCCATTGTATTTAACAGTAAATCAAATTAAAAAAACTGAGAGATTTAAATTGAAGAATGTGATCATAGCCGGACTATGGATAGGAAAGACAAAACCTGTTTTTGAAGTCTTTCTTGAGCCGATAATTAGAGAACTAAAGTTACTCGAAAAAGGCATTCTATTACAAGACGAGATTATCAAAGTGTTTGTTACTAACGGAGTCTTTGATAAGCCTGCTCGTGCAGCAATTCTCAACATCATCCAATTTAACGGCAAGTACGGATGCTTAAAATGTTACCAACCAGGTTTAAACCTCAAGACCAATAAAAATGGAACGATTCATGTATATCCTTATCAAAACTATCACTACGACAAGCCTAAACGTAATCATCTTAAATACTTAGACGATGTTAAGAAATCTATTGAACTCGAAAAGACTTTTAGAGGCATTAAAGGTAAGTCTATGTTGAGCGATCTAAGTTTTTATTTTCCCATCGAGTCTACAAAAATTGATTACATGCATAGCGTATTGGAGGGGGTAGTCAAAAGTTTAATTTTGTATTGGTTTAAACCAGAGTACAACAAGGAGCCGTTTTCTCTTAGAGAATATTTGGATGTAATTAACCAAAAACTATGTTCTCTAAAAGTTCCGAAATTCATTCCGAGAATACCAAGATCAATCGATGAACTCCCACAATGGAAAGCAAACGAGCTTTTCTCATTTTTAGTTTATTACTCTCTTCCTCTCTTTCGGTGGATTATGCCGACTGGACAATTTTGCCACTTAATTAATCTAGTTCTTGGGATGGAGTTGTTGTTAAAACCAGGTCTTGACAAGGCTCACCTTGATGACATCAATTTATTGTTTAAAGACTTTGTTTCAGATATGGAAAAGTTTTATGGACCACGATCGATGTTATCAGGTGTTCATGAACTGATACATATCACAACTGATCTCAAAAATAACGGCGATTTAACCGAATTCAACTGTTTTGCTTTCGAAGACATAAACAGACAGGTATCATGTTTCTTAAAAGCAAAAAGTAATATTGGTGTACAAATAATTAATTCGTTTAATATTTTAAAATCGTATCACTCGACTATTGACGTGTTACCTAAGACCATGTTAGATGAAATATTCTCATGGAAAGCTGTCTCCTCCGAACAAACAAATTACGGTAGAAGATTGGATAAGAGTCTAATGAACGATAAATTAAAAAAAATTATCAAGACAAAATTTGCGCATCTAGTCGATAATTTTGAACTAACAGATTATGTAAAGCAAAATAACATAGTTTTTACGTCAAAGCAGTATAAAGATGTGAAACACATGGATTTTTGTATCGCGTATGACAATAAATTTTGTCTTGTAGAATTTTTCTGTTACAATTCAGATCAATGTGTTGCTATCTGTCAAGTTCAAAGCAAATTACACGCTCCGTTTTTTAATGTTAAATTCCCTCATCTTGTTTCGTCCATGTTTATTTGCACCGACACCAATTTTTATTTAATCGCAGATTTAAAACACATAAAAAAATGCTTTTTAATAGAGTTTAACGATAGTGTATATGTCACTGATTTTTCGTCGGGTTTTTTACTAAACTAATATTTAAAAAGAGTGTTTTTAAGCCTATTTTTATTATTTCTTTTTTTTTCGTTTTGTTTAATAAAATGTCAAACAAGAATAAATCGAATTCAAAACAAGTCAAAGAATTTGTAGTAAAATGGTTTATTGATGGAACACACACGATCTTAAAATATGATGATTTGATTCTAAAAGAAAACGAAGAGCTTGAAATACACGGTGTCTATGATGCAAAATGGAAAAATGAAATTTTGAGAGTTGAGCTTATTTATGCAGGTGACCCTATAAATTGTAAAAAAAATTTAGATGATATTTGTGAAGATCGAGACAAAAGAGAAATGATACAAAAAAACATTCCTAAGAAGAAAAAAAATATTACTCGAGTCCAAAACAAGAAAGCATTGTTAAATGATGAGTCAAAAGAAAATTCAACTGTTCAAAACGAGACAGAAGGTCGTATCATTACCCAAAATTCTAGACCAGTTTCATCTTCGATTCATATTTCAAAGTCAACCCAAAATTTAGTCTCTTCTAAAATTAATCAAAAAAAGGACTCCAACGAGCCCACATCTAGTAATTCAGCATCAGAAACTGATTCGATTGATAGGCTATCGGATAAATACCTTGAGCAGTTAGAGGAGCGAAACGTCCTAATACAACAATTAAAAAATGACAAAGATGAACTGTTCAAAGAATGTAGACATTTGAGAGATCAACTAAATCTTTCTAAAACACTTAGTGGTAATACTCGTTTTTTAAACTTGACTTAAGGCTAATAAGCTTCAATTTCAATTTTTTTTTAAAAGATAGTGAGTTTACAAATAAAATGGTTGAAATTGGAATTCAAATTGTCAAACATTTGGCTACTAGTTCTCAAAAAGAAGAGATTAGACAGTTTTGCTTGAACACTGACCAAATTGCAATTCATTCATCGTTTCCAACAGTGACAGTGACTCAAATTCAGTATGATAGATTTATGATGCATTTAAACATGAATAAAACTCCAAAAGCAATTTTTAAAATTGTAGTGGTTGTTTTGTTACCTGACTGGACAATGTGGGGGACCAAATTGGCACAGACAATTAGAGAAGAAAATCCTGTAATTATGAATGCGATACGAGGTAAAATTATTAACTTACATGGGCGTCAAAATTGACACTTTCAGACAGATGCACTGTGCTGGACATTCACGAATTATTTGTTCGTGTATGAGCTTTCAACAGCAGACTTATTATATTTGCGAATGTCCACTTCAATACATTTTATTAGAAAATTTTTAAATATTTTCTGAATAAGTTAATACAGTCGTGGAAAAGATTTTGTAACAGTCCGTCATCTGACGTCAGGTAACGTCAAATCACGTAATTTTTCACCTGATGTCATCTGATGTTACTTTTTTTACAATTTATTTTACCTGACGTCAGATGACCTCATTACTTACTTCGGACCAACAATAATTTATTTGTTCTTTTTGTTAACAATAATATATCTAACGTCATATGACGTCAGGTGACGCCTTTAAAATGTAAAATAAGTACTGTCAGGTGACAAGTGACGTGATTTGACGTAACCTGGCGTAATTTGACCCTACCCAGATGACGGACTGTTAAAAACCCTTAGCCACTACTGTAAATTGATTCCGGTTCACTTATTCAAGAAGACTCTTTGCTAATTTTGGCCAAAGCTTTTATAATTTGAACGCATCTGAAGGGAAATGCCTAATATTTTTTTATCTAATTATTATTTTTTTAAGCTTTTCTGCACTCAAAGAATGTGTTATTAACAGAGGCCGAGTATAAAACATCAATCCGAGATCTTTGTTCGAGAGGTAAAGGAGAACTACTCAGCCCCAAAAAAAAAGGAAAAAAAAACGAAGGTCAAGTTTCGTCAAAAACGTCTGCATCACCGAGTGTTTCTGGTTTAGAAGACGTTTAAAACTTTGAATCAATTATTTGTTTTTTTTTTATGTTTGCTTAATTTTTCTTTTATTTCATTTTTTTGTCCGAGTATTCTTACTTTCGATTAAGAAACGCTTTTTTTATTTTGCTAATTCAAATGTCTAATTTTTCTATAACATTTTCGTTAATAAAAATTTCTATGTTTTTAAAGATGATTTTAATATTTGACCTCCCTTAAGAATTCGAATTTATTGTTAAATTATTGATAACTCTCGCTACCTCTTCTCGATATTTTGTCGTTATATTTAACCAATTTTATCTATTTTCTAACGATACTGCTTTAACGATAACTTATTGAAAAATTATTGAAAAAATATGTGACTGGGTTGACAATGGATACTATCAAGTCCCACCTGGAAATTATTTTCCACTTGAATTAACGTTTCTTACGTGGTTCAAAGTGAATGAGCATCGTGTTTTTCAAAGATTATTCGATTTTTCAAATGGCAAAAATATTATTTTTGGTCTAACAAGTTCACAAAATAAAACATTTTTTCGTTATTACGATACAAAAACTGTTTCGTTGGATCCACAATCAACTATAACTCTTAATAAATGGTATCATTTAGCATTAATTTCTGATAAAGGTTTTATATATATTTATTTAAATTCGGTTCTTGATTGTGAGCTAAATGCAACTGATTTGGCCAATTGGAATCCAGTTAACAGAATGGTAAATTATTTTGGAAAAAGTCGTTATGATAAAGATCCGAATGCAAAAGCAGACATTGATGATATCAAGATATTTAATCGGGTTTTGTCACAAACTGAAATTAAAATCGAATATCAACTTGGAATGTCGTAAAAAAAAGAATTCCTTTTTTATTCATATTTATATTTGTTTAGTTTTAAAATTCAAATAGAAAAATAAAGAGACTGTGAACTAAAATCATACGAAAAACTACCATATTTTTTATTCCGGTCTTTTTTCATATAAACATATAGTGGTGCTACGATATTTGTATTTTACTAAATTTTCCGTAAAATCAGGTAAATTTACGTAATTTTACCAAAGTAAAAAGTGGTAAATTGACTAATTTTGACGTAAAAAATGATAATTTTACGTAAATTTACGTAAATTTTGGTTGGTTGTTGATAAAAACTTAATATTTAACTCAGTCAGAAAAAAATCAAAATAAAATCGATATTTACTGATACATCAACCTTTATACTACCATCAAAAAAAGTCATTCCTACTTCAGTGTTTTTTTTGCGATTTATGTCACTAAAAGACTAATAAAAGGTCGAAAATTTTTATGGACATTTTGATATATACAGTACATACTAAAACTAACTTGGACGTTTTCTTTCCTTTCCTCTTCCTTTCCCCTTCCTTTCTTATTCCTTTCTTCTTCCTTGCCGCTTCCTTTCCCCTTCCTTTCCTCTTCCTCAACCTTTTCCTTTCCTTTCCTGACTTGTTTTCTTTTCCTTTCCTTAGTTTTCCTCGCGAATAAGTTATCTAAATTATTCAAGGAATAAAACGCAATTTTCAAATTTATATTTAGTACATGCAATAAAAAAAAAAAATTGATGGGCATTTTTGACCACAGAGGGTGTCAAACAAGGTGTTGTTTTATCACCACAACTACTTTGTTAATGAAATGGTTGAGGGGTGTATTCAGTTGGATATTGGTGCAACGATCAACGGTATCAACTTGTCAATAATAGCATATTGTGATGACGTGGTATTAATTGTCACTGTTTCCAAACATTGTGAACTGTTGTTAGCTCAATGTGAAGAGTATGCCTCCTTATGGAAAATAGAGTTCACTGCTTCTAAATCAGCGTGTATGATTGTGACGAATCGGAAATTTCAGCTTCGATCCACATTTTGGCTAAATGGGCGTGAGATACCTGTCGTTTCAAATGAGATAGGTAATCTAGATTTTGTGTATAATTTTATTGAAGAAAAATGGAGGAAAGTTGAAAGAAGCTTCTATTCTCTTATTGGTTTAGGATGCAAACCCAAGTTGATTAATCCAGAATTGATTGGATTTTTATTCAAATAATTTGCTCAGTCAATTTTTAGGTAAGATACCCCAAATCATAAACGTTACTTAGTTTTTCGTGTTTTTTTGAGAGCTAATTTCTCTTTTATATCTAGATTATACACAGACCAATCAGCTTTATAGAGTAAGTCTTTCTCTACAAAAATAGGTGAGGATTTTTCAAACGATATGTAACTTTTGATTCCACAGTATGTCTAAAGTATCAATTTTCGTAAATTTTCAAGGAAAAATGCTCAAATTTTTGGAGGAATCGTTTGTAACAAAGTAACTTATTTGCTTAATGGCAAACCCCCACCTCAATCTAGAGAGATTTATGAGAGAAAGATGTTGAGACACTTTTTTACTTGGTTTTATTGAATCACAGGGGAGGAATAGAATTTAAAACTTCTAACCTTTATGAGTTTTGGCGTCATACCTATTAGACAATTTGTATATTGGTGAGACGAAACTAGAAGAGTTAGATGTGAGACAAAATTTCTTAATCAAGAGGGCTATTGGAATTAAGAAGTTTCGAAGAAGTAGCCCATTAACATTCTGCAAGCAACTTCAAAACACAACATTCATCGAAAGAAAGGTATTTATTGATTGCACTGACTATGGGGTAAATATTTCATTGATTCTAATCGATGACTTATTCAAATGCAAAAATGAAGGCTTGGTGGACTCGTTAAAGTTTATTTTTATGCTTATAAAGACAATATGAACTCTAATTCAGAATTCACGATTAATTTTAATTTAAAATTGTAAAAAGATTTTTTTTTCTTTTTGATTTTTATTCTTTTTTTTTACTCTTTTTTTTTAATTTTACTTTTTTTTACTGCCTATTTATTTATTTAAATTTGTTCAAGCCCCATAGGCAATACGTTTAAAAATTAAGTAAAAAAAGAGTTAAAAAAAAGATTTAAAATTTACAACTAAATTTTTCAGTTTACACATTTTAATAGAATATTAAAGTCATTATACAAATAAAAATAGTCTTGATTTGTTCTCATTCCTAGATCTATAAGATAGAAATAGTACTTTAACGAATCTACAAGTCCATCATTGTTACAGTCAAAATGGCTTTCTATTGAAAAAATAGAACACTTTTTTCAAGAAAAATATCTTGTGCTTGTTATAAATTTGTCTGATTGATTCCAACCTTAGCGCTTTATTGAGCTGCCTTGTTCTCGTATACTTACTGAGTCCAATAAGTCGTTTAACCTTAATATTTTGACGGGTATCAAATTCGTTTAAGAGTTTCTCACATATAAAAATGTTATCCAAGTGATACCTGAATATCGATTGAGAGAACTGTTTGTACAAAAAAGCAATTGCATGACTGGATTAATTAAACGAGATCGAATCGCATACTTAGTTCTCAACTTTTAATTCATTCTTCATTTTTCTATTGTACAAAATCTCTGTATTCAGTCAAGAGAAACTGGAAAATAACAATAATAAAACTTTTCTACCGATGCCATTTATTGTTATTTTTAGAAAACGTTACGTGGGATGTAATCAAATAATCTAGACATTTTAATTTTAATCTCAAAATTAATAGCATTTCACTGATGGAAACAAATGCACTTAGAGCAAAATTAGAAAATAAACAATAAACATTTTTAATCGATTTTGTTGACTCTTTCAATAATTAAAAACTATTTTAAAAATTCTTTTAAGGCTAAATATAATAATATTTAACTGGAGTGTGTTATGTCAAAGTATGTCAAAAAATCAAAATGGAAATTTATGAAATATTTAAAATTTGCTTATGTTTTTATTGGCTATACGGGATTGGTAAGATTTTTTGGACCCTTGTAAAATACAGATGAAATTAAACAAGGCAATATGCGAAAACATTGTTTGTTAAAGAAATTACCATCTTCAAAATTTTACCCGATTAAAACTTCTAGTACAGCTATTTGGGCTAAAAAATAATTTTATAGCCAGAAAGCAACCCCCAGGCGCACACACCACTTTGCACTTTGTGAGATCTGTAAAATATTATGGCTATTTTTCATAATCGACCTTATAAAGAGAAAGAAATCGAAAAATATGTGGTGTTTTTAACAAAAAACTCATTTCTATCACAAATCCCTTTGTTTGTAAAAGTCAGTAAAATATTAACCAAAATAAAATATAAGAAACAAAATAACAACCATTTTTGAATAAAAAAAAATTTGGCATGGCAAATGATTCCTGGATCATGAGACATTTTAATAATTTCCAAAATTATTAATAAATTTCATAATTTTTGATCGAAAACCTTATTAAAAACTTGCGACGTTTTGGTAAAACAAAGTAACCATTATCGAGCTAAAGCTTGTTTGAATTGTTAATTAGATTTTAATAGTAAAGAGATTCTCGTATAGAAAAACCCTAGTCTAAAAATTTCGGTAGTGAACATTTAAATTGTGAAAATCGGATTTGGGCGCTAAAAAGGGTGTAAAAAAGCCGTTTTCAACCGTGTTTTTCTTTAGGGGATTTTTTCCCCCATCGACAATGGTCCCAAGGTCAATGGTAGTCTTTTAGCTTTCAGAATACAGTCTTCCCTCGATAATCCGACCATTTTGGTTGAGATTTTTTCTGTCGGTTTAACGGAAATGTCGGATTATTGAGTTGGAATCCAATATGAAAATGTTACAGTGGTAAATTTAAGAAATTTCGGTTTAGAGAGGATTCTGAACTTGCGAGGGTCGGATTAACGAGGTTAGACTTACATCAATTAATGCTTATTCCAATCATGTTTACTAGAATGTTTAAATAAAGCACATTGGCATCAGGCTGCACCCGGACATTGATTTAATAACGCCAAAACATGTATTTAATAAATTTAAAAACTCAATGTAAACGTTGAAACTGGGTGTGTGTTTTACAGGGATCCAATTTATTTTAAGTAATCGATATTAATGGCTCAATAAAATAATTTTTTTTACAATGAAGCCCTCTGCTCGGAGTTTTTTGTCAAACAGAACGGTTACAAAATCTCAGATTATGACCCAACGGTTGTTCTTAAATCAATTTTATTCGAAAATAAAGCAAAATGCTTATATAGCTGTGTTTCAGAAAGTGGATGTGAATATGTGGCATTGAATGGACCAGTCTGTATTTTGTATTCTTACTATGCGAAGTTTTATTTGGTTTTTGCAAATGAGTCTCAACTTTTTCGTAAGACTACTTCAAAAAAGTAAGATTATTTTAATTTTGATGTGTTTTTTTTTCCTTTTAAAATAAACGTTTAAATTTTAATTTTTAGTCTTAGTAGTTTGATCTATTACTGGCCAGTCTCAAAAAACGATTCAAAAGAACTAATAAACTCAAAACATTTGTTTAATCCAGTAAATGTGAGCTATGTCAAAGACAGATTCGGTAATATGAATTGTGCTTTTAGACTTGATAATGGATACTATCAAGTCCCACCTGGAGATTATTTTCCACTTGAATTTACGTTTCTTACGTGGTTCAAAGTGAATGAGCATCGTGAATATCAACGATTATTCGATTTTTCAAATGGACAATTTGAGAAAAATATTATTTATGTCCTTACAAGTTCACAAAATAAAACATTTTTTCGTTCTTTTGATACAAAATCTGTTTCATTGGATCCACAATCAACTATAACTCTTAATAAATGGTATCATTTAGCATTAATTTCTGATAAAGGTTTTATATATATTTATTTAAATTCGGTTCTTGATTGTGAGTTGAATACAACCGGTTATGCCAATTGGAATCCTGTTTACAGAAGTGTAAATTATTTTGGAAAAAGTCGTTATGATAATCCGAATGCAAAAGCAGACATTGATGATATCAAGATATTTAATCGGGTTTTGTCACAAACTGAAATTAAAATTGAATATCAACTTGGAATGTCGTAAAAAAAAATTCCTTTTTAATTCAATTTATTTTAAATTTATTAGATAAATTTTCGAAAAATTATATTTTTATTTATTTATTTTAATTAAAATTTTTTTTCTCGGAATTACCCCTCGTGATTCTCATTGAGATCATGAATTAACAATCTGGAAAAAAATAAAGGGAATTTTAACTCCCCAAAAATAGATCTTAGGTAAAAGTCTTATTTGGAGGAGACAAAGCGGGTGTTACTAATTTCCTCGGAATTTTGGATTTTTTTTCAGAAGCACTCAATTTGGGTCTTCTTTTTACTTCGCCAAGTGGTTCTTTCTAATTGGTATAAAGCAAATAGTTTTTATGAGAAACAAAATGTACGAATGGGTTGATGTAACAAGCGGTGTTCCTCAAGGATCAGTTCTCGGACCAATCTTGTTTATAATTTATATCAACGAATTCATCGACCAATCGTAAACGAATAAAAATTTAAAATACAGTGCAGTCGCGTTAATCCAAACTTCTTGGGACTGTGAAAATTGAGTTCGGATAAAATTGTTCGGATTAAACGCCTTAATTTACATGCATCGAGGCCTGAATGGGAGACAAATTTTAACCGAAATTCTTAAAAATTCGGATTAACCTGGTTCGGATTAAAGCGACTCGACTGTATTACATTTCGGGGAGAGAAATCCCCATTATAAGTATACTTTAAGCAGATGGAGAATAAAATGGTCTACTCATATGAATTCAAGCGTGAATAAAGCTAATGTGACCCTTGGGCTTTTTAAACAATGCCGAGACAATATCGAGACTGTACAAAACGTTTGTCCGACCACATCTCTGGATTGTTCAACTTTGGATGCCTTCATTCCCTGCTATCTGAATTTGTTATTTCTGATTATGTAACCGTGTTCTACGACCTCGAAAACATTAGAAAATCAAATCAAAAATTTTACTTCTACCCCTCTGCTTTTAACAGTCAAATGTCTATGTGCTTGATTTAAACATTCTAGTAAGCATGATTGGAATAAGCTTTTATTGATGTAAAGATATATTCTGAAAGCTAAAAAGCTACCATTGACGCTGGGACCATTGTCGACGGGGAAAAAAAATCCCTAAAGCAATACACGGGTAAAAAAGGTAAAAATAAAGGGAATTTTTTCGACAAACCGTATATCCTCCTATACTAATGGACAAAAAATTGCATAAAAATGTCTTAAAAATGAATAACGAAAAAGAAGTGGGATTTGCCAATTTTTGACTTCAAATTCTGAATTCTCGTATAGAAAAACCCTAGAAAACATATACATTTTGTATATTAAATTAATCCCTTTAATTAAAAAAAAACAGGCTTTTTTGCACCCTTTTAAGCGCCAATAACCGATTTTTAAAATGTTCACTATCGAAATTTATATGTTTTCTAAGGTTTTTCTATACGAGAATTCAGAATTTGAAATCAAAAAGTGGTAAATCCCACTTCTTTTTCGTTTTTCGTTTTTAAGAACCTTATGATTAAATGAATTTAATGAATCTTATGAAAACAAATATTTGTTAGAGTAAATCAGCAGCTTCAAAATGATACACCATTACGTCTCGTAGTGAAGCAAATTTGGTTAAAAAAATACTTAGTCGGTTCCTAAGAGTTTTGAGTTTTTTTATCAATAAATAACTGTATATATATTTTTTTTGAGAAAAAATTTGCATTTGTTCTTCAAAGATTTTGTCGTGATGGATCCCCTAAATTTTTGATGACTCTTATGAGTATTGGAGTTCTGATTGGAGAACAATCATGTGCCAAATGTATTAGACGTATGAAATTAAGTAAAAAGAACAAATACCCGAGAAGTACGTATGGCGTTGCACTAAATGTAAAAATGTTTATTCGGTGGCAAGTTAAAATTTTTGATCAGTTTTCTTTTTCAATTTTTTTGACTAAAGTATACAATTGAATAAAGGTAAAATTCATTCCAGACTGAATGGTATTATGCAGCAAAATTTGCTGCATTCTATTCTCATAAAAAAGAACTATTACTAATTTCAAAGATGCTAAAAATAATGGTTTTTGGATATCTGCAAATTTCTGAATTTAAATTGCGCATTTAATAAAAAAAATTACATTGAAAAAATCTAACTACGCAATTAAATTTGTGCATTTTTACACACTTTTTCGAAATTTTTAATAGATTTCGTTTTGAGGTAATATCTATATTGCCAGATGCAGCAAATTTTGCTGCACAGTACATTATAGTTTTTTAAGCTGCTTATGGTAACACTGTTGAATAAATATGATTAAAATGGTTCATTTTTTAACTGCGCAATAGGAAGCGGTCATCTTTACACGAGCTTTATTCGTAAAATTTCTTATATTGCCAGATGCAGCAAAATTTGCTGCACAATGTCCGAGGGTTTATTTGTTAGAAAAAAGAGCTATTAAAACTTTAGATGTTAATTCCTAGGCTTCAAAAAATTGGAAAAAGAAAATTGACAAAAAATTTTAACTTGCCTTATTCGGTAACAAAGGGGACTTTTTTCGAAAATTTTAGGCTCACAATTTGTAAAATTTTTGAGGTTATCGATCGACTCTCTTTTTTTATCAATTTTTTTTTGAAGTGAACTCATTTTGGCTAATCTCTACTTTGTGAACTATAGTTCACATATTTCCGGGACAAAAAAAATTTGTGATCTTTTTTTTGTACAACAAAACTTAGTTCACTTATTTTTAGCATTAAGAAATTATGTGATCTTTTATAATTAAAAATTATTTATTTGAATGTCTTTTGTTGTTTTTAAAAATGACTAAACACGAAATTGATAAAGAAGAAAAAGAGATGATCATACCAACAAGATTGAGGGTCTTTGGAAATTAGCCAAAGAAAGCTTCAAACAAATGAATGGCTGCCCAAGAGTTTACATTAAATCATTTTTAGATGAGTTCATGTGGCGTCAAATTGTAACAAATGATAGAGTCGATGCTTTCGATAGAATAATCGATGCCATTGCCAAATACTATCCAGCTGACTCTACAAAAATTGACATCACATTAGAAGATCAACAAGACGAGACTTTGAATTTTTATTGCGATATCGATGACTTGAATAAAGAAAAAGATGGAACATGGAGTGAAGATGATGAAGAAAGTCAAGATGATGATGATTGTGACGGGGATGAGAATGAACTTCCGGTAGGTGACTTATCTGAAACGGTGTTAACACATAGAGAAGACGAACCCCAGAATAGACAGCCACTTGGTACACAACTTCAAAACAAAATATTCGAAATAAATAAATTATCTAATTATCTAATTAAAGTTCACTTTTTTTTTAAAGGTAAATTAATTTGTGATCTAATTAGTAGATAGTTCACAAATCAACATTTAAACCTTTCTTTAAATTTTGATAGTTCACAAACTAGAGATAAGCCCTCATTTTTTACAAAATAAATTCCTAGTGTTCAAATGTGATTAATTAAAATTTTTCTTTAAAGTTTCAATTTATATTTTAAAACCCTTATTTCTTAGAAATGGATAATGATCATTTGAGAAAGTATATTTTTATCAGACATAAGTTAAATATTAAAGCCGAAGAACATCTAGCATGAATGAGAGATAGTGCTCCTTCGAATCGTACGGTCAAAAGATGCTCAAGGAGACGCGAGGAGTAAAGATTAAAACCTTGCCTAACATGATTAATCCTTTCACGTTTTTTCTTTCTCTGTAATTTTTGTTCTTAAAAACCTTGTCATCCTAAAAGAAGCTGAAGAACGTCCTAAAAAAGCTCAAGCTCGTTCGCATATTTACGTGTACCGTAATAATTTCAAACTTCAGTTGCTAAAGTTACTAACTCAACTTTTGGTCGTCCCTGGTTGAACGTTTCCATGATTGGTATGAGTCGCTCAAAGATGTCGATCGAATTGGTAGGCCGATTTCAGCGATTACAAATATTAAGCGAGTTCGCCTTCTAATTGATGGCCGTTACTAAACCAAGACCATAAAATAGATAGAATTTTAATATTTTCACTAAAAATCACCATAAATTTATTAAAAAATAATACTCTAATGGTATTTACAATATTTCTATTAAACATTAAATAAAATTGCCAAATAAGCTTTTTTTTCATTAAAATTGTAATAAATTTATTAAACCCATATCAAATAATTAAAAATAATACCAAAATATTCAATGACATTCGATTATAAATTAAGCAAGGGGCTGTGAAGTTTTTTTCAATTCACTCATTTCAATTCAGTTAAACTTGAATAACTTTTCTCCTAGACGAGATAAATCCATTCTGCAAATTGCTACAACTTGTAACAATTTTACTACACCTGAGATATCCATCTGCTAAAACTCATGCATTTATTATGCATTTTGCACGCCCTTAAAAAAGATAACAAAGAATTGTGCATAAGAAATGCAGAGTTTTAGCAGATGGATATCTCAGGTGTAGCAAAATTGTTACAAGTTGTAGCAATTTGCAGAATGGATTTATCTCGTCTAGGAGAAAAGTTATTCAAGTTTAACTGAATTGAAATGAGTGAATTGAAAAAAACTTCACAGCCCCATTAAGCAAAAAGTTAAAATAAAGGTTTGATGATCGAATATTAAGATTAAAGAGGTCTTAAAATGGTCATGATGATAACTCTTAACAAAAATTGGAAATAAAAATAAAGTCTGCAGCGTTACCAATGAGATAGAACTTGCTGGAAGAAGCTTAAGAACGACTTTAGACTAGCTCATTAGCTAAATTTTTAAGTAAGTCATGGTTAAAGATGAAATTTATGTGAAAAACCAAATGTCTAATTATTATTTTGTTCATATAACTTAAGTTCAACTCATTTTTTCACCAAAAAATTAAGCAATTTATTCCTTTTTAAAGTAAAAAGTCAATTTTTATTCAAATTATGGACGATTCAGATAAAATATTAAGATTCTATTAAAATTATTCTATTATTCGTAAAAATATTATCTTCAATTGAATTTATGGTCATTTTAATAAATTTATGGACAATTTTAATAAAAATAAGGTCACGATTCATTCATCGCGGTTCTAATTGATAAGAACCCGAGTATTTCTATTCATTATAATAATTCAAATGCAAAAGCAGACATTGATGATATCAAGATATATAATCGGGTTTTGTCTCATGCTAAAATAAATATTGAGTATCAACTTGGAATGTCGTTAAGAAAGAATTTATTTTAAATTTCTTATTTTTCGATCAACATTTTGTTTAATTGTTAAAACGAGTTGATCCTCATAAGTAGAATTTACATCTCTAATTTGGGATCACAAATAAAGTCACCCTCCCATTTTCACATCTGGGCTTTGGATCTGTCAAGGAATGATTCCGACTATGCTACTAACATCAATCCCGGTAACTGTGGGACGTTCATCATAAACAGCGTCACTCATCCGAGCCGAAGCTGCGAACTCGACAACTATTCAGACTTAGCTTGGAACCACAAACCAAGCGTATTCTACATCAAGTAGAATACTTAACTTTGTTACCAGGAATAAACCTGTTGCTGAATATGTCTGTTGTAAAACAAGTTCTTTCACTCTTTTCCAGGCTTCTATACGTTGTGATGGTCAATTCCAGCGGAGTCCCAATACGATAGGATTCGAACGTGATCCGTAGACCCAAGTACCTGTAGCATCCTAGTTTAATAATTTATATTTTATCTCTTAGTTTCTATTTATATTTTAATTTAGTTTAATATTGATTGTTAGTTACGAACAAGTATTTAAGTTATTTTATTGTTTACTAAACTTTAGAGTTTTGTTTTAATAAAATAATACAGGATCAATTTCATATTTCTGTGACATTACATCTGGCGAAGAGGAAAAAGAATAAAGAACGGAGAGAACCAAACAAAACAAAAAAAAGAATCTAACTTCCCTGTGTGACATTGATGTGATTATTCATGATTATTCTTGATGAAAGACCTTTGATTCAGCAACTTAGCATCGAAACAAAAAAATCTAGCATTCAAATGTATTTTATGGGCCAGTAGCTGACTATTATTTTAAAAATAAAAAGGTTTAAATAAATATTAAATTAAAGATCAAAATAGTACAAGTAGTCTTTCAAGTTAATTAAAACAAAAAAAAATATATAAAACTTGATTAATCAGTTTAAGCAAAATAATGTCAAATATTAATTCAGGCCATTTAATTTCAAAAGAGTGAAAAAAAGAGTTGTCGACATTTGAAGCATATACACAAACGCATTATTAATTTAATTTTACCTTAAGGCAACAATAACAAAAAATTGTGTTAAAGCTTTTGAAAATGAAATTTTAATTTTTTTTTTGTTTTTCAGTGGATAATTGACTGATTTATGATCTTTGTTGACAGATTTTTAGGATTCTCTGATCGATTGCGTACACCGTTCATAACTCGAAATTTTTTAAATCGAGTCATTAATCGGAAATCTGATAAAATTATAAAAAAAAAATATCGATTTTTGTTAGGTATTGTTATGACGACAGATAATTGAAATTTTCCTTATTGCAAAAAAAAATAAAAATTGTAAAAAAACATTTAAAATTGTAATTTTTTTTTCTTTTCCAACAAAAAATCTGTTGACTTAGAAATCGGGATTTTTGTTGTCGTAACACGAATAAAAAATAAAATTTAAATATTATTAAAATACAGGTAATTTTTGAACAAAATTTTCTAAGCGAATAAATTATGATTTTTTTATTTCTTTCGTTTTTTTTTTGTTATTTAAAGTTATGTTTTAAATTTTACTACTACTACTACTACTATATTTTTTTTATCCTCGATTTTGAACTTTATTTTAACCCTCTTCCTGACGACACTTAAATCAGTTTTAAGAAAATTTTCAGAGCCTATGCAGATGCTTAAGTCTTATTTAGGGTTTAGCACCTCTAGAATAATTTTTTACAACGATTCAGCTATTGCTTTATTGCTATTAACTTCGGTAACTAAATAATTGTGTAACAAGTTAATCAACTTTAAACTACGATTTCATATTGCGTAATCATACAACAACAAGAAAATTTTTTTTTTAAAGATTTTCAATTTCATTTTTTTGTATGAAATTTTTTGACCATTTTTAGACCCACTTGAAATTCTTTAAATGACAAAGATGACAAATAATCAACTCAACAAAAAAATTTTATAAGGATTTGTTAACCAAATACTAAATCGTGATATTACTCATATTCAAATTGCATAAATTTATTTTTTTTTATAAAAAAAGTATTTTTTTTCCTAAGAACTAACTGACTCATTTTTTGCTAATAAAAGTAGTCTTATCATCAATTAGTTTGTTAACTACCTTAAAGCTTTGTTTATTTTTAATTAACAACGAAACACGCAATACATTTTAAATCAGCTCTTTCTTAGTAAAAAATCATTTTTCTTCTAAATAAATTTCGTGTATTGTAGTTGAAAACAATTTCCTATCAGAATAGTTTCGTGATTTAATCCCAAATGTAGGCTGATATTATAAATCACATATTATAATATTTAATAATAAATTAAATTTCAAATGAAAATTAATGCTTCATGCAACAATAAAAATTTAATTAAAAAATTTTTTTTTTTATATTTTTTGTGTTTGTTACTATTTACAAATTCCGTTTTTTATCAAAAAAAATTTTTTGATACGAATCTTCAAATTGTTGCTTACATTACCATCTTCATTTTCCGAATCACTTTTGTCAGATTCAAGAATTTTTGTCTTTCAAAAGACAAATAATGGCATCACGTACTTAACATTGTTATCTAAAGTTAAATCATTCGCAAAAAACATCTTTTTAAACGAATTGATTATTGAATATGTCTAACTTCTTTCTTGGTGGAGCCGGTTTTCCATCTAAAGCATGCTCGTGTTTAAGAAAAGCAGCTGATTCTTGCATTTAAAATACTTCAAAACTTTTGTTTATGCCATAATCAACATAGAAAATAAAGCAGGGCTCATTCTTCGATAAAATATGAATTTTTTTGACTAGCGAAACAAGTATAAGGTACAAGTTGTCTTTTGTAATTTTGACACTTCAAGCTTCATCGAACTCGACATACTTGTCTACAATTTAAAAAACCCAATAAAGATTATCCAGGGATAATCTACTGATCGAAATTTTACTTCAACAGTCAAGTGGATTATTAAAAATAAAAACAAGCTGGGGAGTTACTTAAAAAACCCCCACAAAAGAGAGCCTAGTAACAATTGTGAAATTTTCTTTTTTTTTATAAAAGGCTTCATTTTTTTAAAAACATAAACAATAAATTTTTGCTCGCGTGGTTTCAAAGCGAGTTTTAGTTTTCAAAAAATCAATTTTTTAAAGATCAAGTACGGCTTTACTTGTCTTTAAATCAGATTGGGGTAAAGACCTAAAGAAGGGACAACAACAAAAGATAAGTATTTAAATAATGATATCTTTATTAAATAAATTGGCCGCTTCTAGCCTTAGAAACAATAAAGAAATATTAAAGAAAAATAATAAAGAGATCTCAAAAAGACTAAATTATAATAAAATAAACACTGTGATTTTATACTTGAAATCTATACAGTCATAAACTGTTAGCTTTCAAGTATTAACACAGCTAAACTAAATGCTCTTTAAGAAAGTAGTTGAAGTCATAACGAGGACTACAACATACCTCCCCCCTGAGTTGAAAATTTTACCGGAAAACGAAACAGAAATTACACTTTAGAGAAAGAATTACAAAATTTGATAGAAATAGTTACAATTAACAAATTTAATTTAAATGGTCATAAATTGTTTGACCATTCCCCTCCCCCCTTAGTTTATTTTTTTACAAAATTTGGAAAATTTTTTAAATTTAAATTTCAATCACCAGCACTGTGATATTTGATTTTTACCATCATCACTGTAGTTTTTTTAATGGAGTTGAGTCTTCTTTGTTTGTTTTGACAATTATCAATTCTACTCGTATCATCTAACTTTGAGGCTTTTAGATTTGATATTTTATTAGTTCGGCCGTAATTATTATTATATAACGACTCGAACATTTTTGAAGAATCACTGTGAGCGCTAAGTCGCTTGGAATTTGTTCGTATTTCTTCGTTCTCAGTTCGACTAGCAGAACTACGATCAGTCTCACGAGTTGTTTGACGTTCGTTATTTTGCACAGTGAGTCTTTTATTTATATCAAACGTTTTACGATTTTGATTCGTTTGCTTCTTGTTTACGATAATACTATTAATATTGGATGGTTCGACACTCGAGTTTTTCGATTTTCGAATTGGTCTCGTCGTTTGTGTTGTTCGTTCGTTGGACACGGATTTGATTGAGTTTATTTGACTCTCAGTCTTTAGACTGGTTTTAGCAACACTGTGAAAAATTTTCAATTGTTTGCGGAATCGACGATGTTCCATTTCTTCATTAAACACTTCCAATACACCAGAAGAGATTTGATTGAAAAAATTTCGGAAGTCATGAAATCTTTGTTTTAACTCGTGTGAGCGATTTATAATATCTCGGCCCAAGACGCATTGATAGCCGGATATATTCTCGGTCACTAATAATTTTGAATTTTTTAAATTGTTTTGTAGTGAGATTAAGCAACGTTTTAATCTCAACGAGCCCAATACACGAATCTCACCACTTGCTGACAAAAGTTTACCACCTCGATACTCCTCCAAAACTGTTCTTGGATCATGACGTTTGATCAGCAAAAACGTCCTCTCGTCAATTATGGAAACATCGGCGCCACTATCGCACATATAATTGACGAGTGTGTTATTGAAAATTGCTTGACCTTGTAATGGAACGTTTTGTTTCGAAGCTCTTCGGCTTCTTTGTTTGAACAGTAAAACTTGGTTCGTTTGTTGTGGAGGTTCGGATTGAATTTGATAAGGAACACTGTGAATTTGGGTGTCCTGTGGAATGAACCGATTGTTGTACGGATTGTTGAAATTCTTGTTAAAACCGTTGAATGGTTTGCCGTTTTGTAACGTTTGAGGATGAAAATGAACATTCTTCCTGGGTTGAGCATTGTCGCTTTCACTTGAAAAATATCGAGCATCACTTTTACTCGATGAATCGTAGCTTGAGTTCTTGCACTCGGCGTAATTTATCAAATCGTTTATTTTGAACGACTCGTCTTTTTTGATGTTTTTCATTTTAAACATCTTGAGACGGACTGCTTCTCTCAACTTCTGATCGAAGAGTCCTTCGACAAAGCACTCTTGAATAATCTTGTCGATGTCATTTGAGTCTCCAACGTTTGGAAAAAGCTTCTTAACCAAATTGATAATTGCTTCGCTATAATCTTTGATACTTTCTTTTGCTGTCTGTTTGTAATCAGTCAGCTTCTCGAGTTTAACTGGAACTTCACGTGGTTTCACTGTGAGAGTTTCGAGTAATTTGTACTTGAAGTCGTTAAACGAATTTGAACGTATAAAATCGTCAAGATTTTTTATTCTACGGAGAACTTTGTTTTCAATGTAACTTATGGCAATTTCGAGCCATTCGCCTGTATCGAAGTTTCTTAAATAAATGTCCATTAAAATGAACCATGACTTAACGTCCATACCTTCTTTGAAGATTTCTGGTTCCTTGATTGAACGAGTATTTACCATATGAGCTCGACTTTGATCTTGCACGGTCGCACTATTCCGTGATGAATCAAGTGACATGGTATTAAATACGTTGAAGTTGGTTGGGGTGGAGCTTGGACTCGACGTGCCATGCCTCCCTCTTTTAATCAACTTGTACATTGTCAAAACCACTGTGAGAATAACGACGATTATCGCTGTCTCGATTGGCACGTTTATCACAATTAAACGACCAAAATCACAGGTATTAACGTACGAACGATACATTATTGAGATGAAACGCTCGGTTAGAGTCGGTTGTTGTTGTCCAAAAATCAAACCATTTGAACGGACGATTAACAAAAAAAACGTGACCATTATCACTGTGAAACGTGTCATTTGACCATTCACCATTTTGATAAGGAAATAGGAAAAAGAATTTTACAATAATAGATTAGTAAAGATTGATTAAATAGGATATATCGATTAGATAATCCTTAAATGTAAATAATTTATTCACGTGTTTAAACTTTAATACTTTATTAAAGTTTCCTTAAAGCACGTGATAATTTGTTGTGGGTGGAAAAAATTTTTAGAAAAAATTTATACCTAGGGACGCCACTTTTAAAGATCAAGTATTCGGCTGGACTTGTCTTTAAATCAGATTGGGGTAAAGACCTAAAGAAGGGACAACAACAAAAGATAAGTATTTAAATAATGATATCTTTATTAAATAAATTGGCCGCTTCTAGCCTTAGAAACAATAAAGAAATATTAAAGAAAAATAATAAAGAGATCTCAAAAAGACTAAATTATAATAAAATAAACACTGTGATTTTATACTTGAAATCTATACAGTCATAAACTGTTAGCTTTCAAGTATTAACACAGCTAAACTAAATGCTCTTTAAGAAAGTAGTTGAAGTCATAACGAGGACTACAACAAATTGAGCAAATACACAAAATTTCGAATTCAATATGTTTAGACTTATCAGATTTAGACACACAGGTCATTGAATAAAGATGATTGATTGCTAAAATTATTTTGTCGCCTTTATCGTTTTATTAAATTTACATTAATCAAAAAAAAAATTTTTTTTTCTTAAAAAAGTTTGCTCGCTCTAATAACTTAAAAAATCTTAATTAAATGTTGTTTTTTTTTTCTATTCTCATTATTTACCAGTCCACCACAAAACACACCTGTGTTATTCATAATAAATTTACGTCATTCTTTTATTTTTAGAGCTAATAATTACATAAAATGTTTTTAAATTTACCTTAAAAAAAAGAAATTAAAAATATTTTTTTTTTAAAAATTTTTTAATCGTTAACAATGGGTGGTACGAATAGTATAGTGAGTCTAGTTAATGTAACTGAAACGAATATATCAATCGATTTGAACGAATATCGATGTTCGGATAGAGGCCTAATTTTACCAAGTAAGTTTTACAAAAAAAATCTCCATTTTGAAAAAATTATGATTTTTTTTTACCTTTAACAATAATTTTAATGATCTCTCTCTTTTAATAATAAATATTTACCTTTGTAAATAGTATGACATAATTTATTATTGCGTTGGCGTTTAAGCTTAATGATTAATTGTGAACTACTTTTTTGCCTTTAGTATTCGCCTCTTAGTCTAATTAAGGTTCGCGCGGAACAAAACGCCCCATTTTGTTTTTGATTTGTATGACTTTATTCGTCCACTAGTATACAAAAATGAAAAATAAAATTAAAAAAGTGATCTCTGGAATTTGTAGAGAATGGCCTCTTGTTTAAGCAGATGTAAAAATAAATATTGGTCTTGCGGCTCCCCTAGGAAGAGATGTGATTGGACTGAAAAAGTCCCTTTTTTACTGTTTACATCCGATTCTGACCTTTGAGGGAAATTTTTATCCCCACCGGCAATGGTCCCAGCGGCAATGGTAGCTTTTTAGCTTACGGATCATACCCCAAAATCAATTATAAACTTTTCCAATCATGAGTAGTAAAATGTTTAAATAAAGCACATATTCCACTTGGCTGAAAAAAGCTAAGGGATAGGGGTATAATTTTTGATTTTTTCCCCCATCAAAAAATTGGTTTTCTGCGGTTTTCGTGGTCGTAGATTACATATAGTAGTAGTATTAGAACTTTTTCCGTGCAGATCTAACATCTAATAGAACAAGCCTAGATTTAATTAGCTGTAGAAACTGATTAGGCTTCTTAGCCGGGTAGGATACGTTACAGAATTTTTTTATACTCGCTACGTTTGCATCTTTCGACGCCTTTATTTTAAGTTACAGCCTCCCAATACGATAATTTTCAAAGTTGGTCTAGTATCAGGTCATCTTATCGTTATTTTTATTTCCAGCGTAATCCACAGCCGATGGTCCTTAATTGGAGGGAATTATTTTAGCATTTAACTCCATTTAATGAAAAACTAATAATTTTTTTTAATTAAAGTAATTAGCGAATACACATGGCCAATATGGGTACGCGTAGTTATCTATTTAGCAATGTTATTATATTTATTTTTGGGTATAGCTATTATCGCTGATATTTTTATGTGTTCTATTGAAAAAATAACAAGTAAAACTCAAATTATAAGATATCCAGATCCAAATTCAAATGAAATCCTCGAACGTGAGGTTAAAATGTAAGTCCATTCACACCCCTCTTTTTGATCAATAATCCTCTAACCTTTTTTGAACTAAAGATGGAACGATACAGTTGCGAATTTGACCCTCATGGCATTGGGAAGTTCATCACCAGAAATTCTTCTATCTGTCATAGAAATATGTGGTAATAACTTTTTGGCTGGAGATCTCGGCCCGGGTACTATAGTCGGCTCAGCGGCTTATAATCTGCTGTGTATTACAGCTATTTGTGTCGCTGCTATAGAAGGAACCGAAACGAGAACAATCAAAAATTTCAAAGTATTCTTAACAACAGCCGCTTGGTCTGCTTTCGCTTACATTTGGTTATTCATTGTTTTGGTCGTAATTACGCCAAATGAAGTAACACTATGGGAAGCTGTAGTGACTTTTTTGAGTTTTCCAATTCTAGTTGTTAATTCGTACATGGCTGAAAAAAATTTCTTCTTCAAAACTGATGTTGAAGAAGCTGATGAAGAACAACACAAGCTATCTCAAATGAGTAAGTCAAAATTTAAAGTCATGGACTTCATTTTTATTAATTTTTTTTTCAAGCTGGTTGGCAACGTAAAAAACTCTTCGAAGCTCCAGCAGTAAGTGCCGAAGAGGTTTTACAATACCAAAAAATAATTGGCGATCGTACTGATTTGACCGATGATGAAAAAGCAAAACTCATGGCAGCTAAAATTTTAAAATCAAAAGAAAAAAGTTTAGCTCATTATCGTATAAACGGAGTTCGTCAATTGACAGGTGGTCGCAAAAACGAAATCGAACTCCCCGAACATTTGGAAAAAATTCTCAAAAAAAACGAGTCTGAAGAAGATGCTCCACGAAGCAACGATTTTGACATACAATTACAAGGAAATTTTTTAAAAGACTTGTCTGAAAATGGTAAAAAAACAGTCATTGAATTTGCTGCATCTTCTTATGCTGTTTTAGAAAACGAGCAAGTTTGTCGTATCATTATTGAACGATACGGTAA
This sequence comes from Brachionus rubens, assembly GCA_022207745.1. Lineage (NCBI taxonomy): Eukaryota > Metazoa > Rotifera > Eurotatoria > Ploima > Brachionidae > Brachionus > Brachionus rubens. The sequence goes on along the minus strand of JAJVHD010000016.1, from coordinate 2,447,155 downwards.
ACTTGACCAAGATGTTACTTTCAGAGTAGAGACCATAGACGGTACAGCCGAAGCTGGTGAAGATTACAACAAAATAGACGAAGTGCTAACAATGGTCAAGAATCAAAGATTCTTACCGTTAGATGTTACTATAATCGATGATAACCAATGGGAGCCAGATGAGACTTTTTTTGTTAAATTATCCTTGTACGGAGATCAAAAAGATGTTAAATTAGGTCACAAGACAATTTGTATGGTAACTATTATTGATGATGATGAACCTGGTGAGATTGAATTTTCTCAACCTGTTTACGTTGTCAAAGAGTCAATTGGAACTTTTGAGGTTACTGTTGAACGTAAAAATGGAGCTGATGGACAAGTATCCGTAGAATTTGCAACTAGTGATATCAACGCTATTGAAGATAAAGACTACGTCAAAAAAAGCGGTGTTCTAGATTTTAAACATGGCGAAATTACAAAGACGATACCAATTACGATTATTGATGATAAAACGGCTGAGAAAGATGAATCTTTTGCAATTGAGTTAAAGAATCCAAAAGGTGGAGTCAAATTGGCAAGAGTTTGGAAGACTGTTATCACTATTATTAATGATGATGGTAAGTTTTAAAATTTTTATAGTGTTATATTGTGTGAAATTACCTATCGATGAAACCTGTACATAGAGGTACCGTTTAACTAAATTTTTTTTTTCAAAGAGAAAAAATTCAGTAAGTTTTTGGTTTATTAACTCCCTGAGTTTGAGACAAAAGTTCGGACGTTTTTTTTTCAAAACGACTTAACTTTGACAGGGACGCAGCGAAAAGGTCTAAACTTTTGTTAAAAAAATACTAAAGAATTAATCCCAATCAATCAAACAAAATTAAATTAGACTCCGATGCATGGAGACAACCTATTTCATTATTTTATAATGAATTTTTTTTCTTAAGATTTGAAAACAATCGCTAATCGAATGGCGAACATGGTCAATGCTGATTTGGACGCTATCAGTGTTGTTAAAAAAGGTTGGGGTCAACAATTTGTCGAAGCAATGAACGTAAACGGTGGTGATGTTGAAAGCGCGAGACGCATCGATTATATAATGCACTTTTTCGCTTTTCCATGGAAAGTTCTATTCGCATTTGTGCCACCACCACACGTATTAGGTGGATGGCTGTGTTTTGTTTGTTCACTATGCGTAATTGGTGTCTTAACAGCTATAGTCGGAGATGCTGCTTCTATTTTTGGATGTTTAGTAGGCCTTAAAGATAGTGTAACAGCTATTACTTTTGTCGCTTTGGGTACTAGTTTACCAGATACATTTGCTAGTAAAATTGCGGCTAAGAACGAAAAAACAGCTGATAATGCAATTGGTAACGTAACTGGAAGTAATTCAGTAAACGTATTTCTTGGTTTGGGTTTACCATGGGTTGTCGCGACTATCTACTGGCAGTTCAAGGTAAATTTTAATTAAATCTCAAAAATATATTGCTAAGGTTTTTTTTTGTTTCAAGGGTTTGCCTTTTACAGTCAAAGCAGGTTCATTAACATTCTCAGTTGCTGTCTACACAATATGTAGTGCAATATGTTTATTTGTGTTGTTCTTGAGACGCTATTTGAAACCATTTGGACCGGGTGAATTGGGTGGACCAGCAATACCAAAATATTTGACATCATTATTATTCGTAGGCCTTTGGATAGTGTACATTGTTTTATCATCATTACAAGCTTATGGACATTTACCATTTTAAAAAAATTAAACGAAAATAAATACGTCCCGAGTTTTCGATTAATAAAAATAGATAATTTTCTCTTTCGCTCTTTTAATATTTTTTATAGAACGCTTTTTTTTCAATTTAAATCTTTCAAAAATAGATTAGAGTTTTTATTTTTTAATTAAAAGTGAGAAATTTTTTTATTTTGCATTTTAGAATTTTTATTTTTCAAAAATAAATTAAATTTAGTTTATTTGAAATTTTTTTAATCCTGTAATCATTTACACTGTTTTAAAATTGTGTAAAAATTTACACAAAATGTGTTCCATGGGACACAATCAGAGACGACCAAAAGTTGCTTTTTTTGTCCTTAAAAGTTGCTATAAAAGTTGCTCAAAAAATGCTCAAAAGTTGCTTTAAAAGTTTCTCGAAAGTTGCTCAAAAGTTGCGGATGTTGATACCTATTCTAAGGCTTTTATATACAAGATTTTTTAAAATCAATCAAAAATTTAAACAGGACTCATATTTATGTAAATTTTATCTATATGTGTAGCATGAAAGCTGTTTTTTTCAACCATCAATTGTTTTTTCTGAATCACTATCAATAGAAATAAAACATTCGTCAAATTTATAATCTTATTGATCTTTAAGATTAAGGATACGGGACGAGTTCATATTAAAACTTTGGCTAAAATGCTTATTTCGTTAAAATGCTTTAATCAATATGAATTCTTAGATTCTTAATTTGGAATTTTTATTCTTAATATCCATGGCCTATAAAGGATAAGAAGCTAAAAAACGCTTTAAAAACATACTCATTAGCTTGCTGCAGCATATTTTTGTGGACCCTAATTATTTCGAACTTCGTAAATGAGTTTTTATTTCTTTTGCAAAAATGGTATTTTAGAAATTATCGTAGGCTTTTAAGAGGAATTAACATTTTTTAGTTTAAATTTTAAAAATCAAATCGAATTCAAATGAAAATTGTTAAATCCTTAATTCATAATTTAAGTTAAGTTAAATTATGATTTTTGATACAAAAAAATGTATACTTTTCTAAAAAATTTTCTAAAATTGCTCAAAAGTTGCGAAAGTTGCGAAAAGCAACAAAAGTTGCTAAAGTTGCGAAAGTTGCTAAAGCAACTTTTGGTCGTCTCTAGACACAATAAATGTGTTAAACTAGGACAGACTCATTTTTGTGTAAAAATTACACAATTTAGTGTAGTTCTTTTTGGCTACAAATTATTTTCGTATCTAATTTGTTTATTTTAGTATCTAATAAAAATAAAAAAAGAAATAGAAAAAATATCTAAATAAATTGAACAGTATCTAATCAAATTATTTTAGTATCAAAAAAAGTTCACACATTGAATAAAAGTAAAGAAAAATTGACACTTTATTGAATAGTTTGTTTACGTTTATTTGGTTTCTCTGAAATCTCATTATCAGAGTTGTTATTATTTTTTGGCGGTCTACCTCTTTTTTTCGGAAGAGTAATTGTTGTTGTTGTTGATTGATCGTTTGAAGTTGCAATATTGGGTTCTCCTTCAGATTGTTGGTTTTTACGAGGTCTTCCTCTTTTTTTACCAGCTGTAGTTGCAACGATTTTTTCGATTGTAATTGAAGATCCACTTGGCATAGTTGATATGTCTTGTTGTCCAGTTATAACTTGAGGCTCGTCGAATGAAAAATTTTCAACGTTGTCAAATAAAAATATAGTTTATAGTTTATTTAATTCATATAAAATGGCACAATAATTGATACACACTCATAAGTGTTGTATCTGTGAATTACTTTATATTAGTTTACATCGGTAAAAAAATTTAAATTAAGGATAAAAAATAAAAATAAAATAAAAAAAAATATGAGGTTCGTTATGTGAGGTTATATTATTTTTGGAACATGGCATGATCTCATATGTGTTTTGATCCCGATCTTTTCTTCAAAATATTTACCACAATTTAGGCACTCTGTTTTAGGTTTAATTGACGTTATAAGAACTTTTGTTTGTACGTTATTATCGTTGGTTGGTTTTGCAAAATTAAGTAAATTTTTCTTGCTTTCGTCATCTCTTAGGATTCGGATAGTTTTTTGTACTATACTATCGTTGTATGTGTTCGTTTTAGCCGGTTTTGTTTTTTAGCAAAAATCAGAGTTAGATCTGTCGGTGTTTCGATATTTTATGGACACTTCGTTATTCGGGTCGACGAGGAGCTTTGATACTTTTTTAAGGCTCATTGTTTCGATTCGTTCAACAGCATCAACTAGATTGTATTTTTGACATGATTCCCATCTGGAATCGTTAAGGATAACGTATCTTATTGACTCTACTTTTGATTTATAATCATCAAAAGAAATCCACTGTATTTTGTCTAAGAATTCTTTGCACATACTCTTAGTCGCATCGTATGTTCGATGTGTTTTCTAATTAAAAGAAGTGGTAAATCTGAGACAAAGCTAACAATAGCATTTAACCTATCTTCTTCCAAGATTCTAGCTGATATAAATCCTTGTTCTATTTTGAAAAGCCAGTTAACTAATTCCAGAAAACTTAGGAGTGCTACTATGGACGTGTCTCGTCTTTATGTTTCTTATTGGGTCCATCAATAATGCTTTAATGCAAGGGTCGTTAAATATAGCCGATTTCTTCTACAGATAGTCATTTATATCTGGACTAGCCTGATTACGAGCAGAAAAGCTAAAGGGCTTACCTTGACTATGATCTTTTTTGGGTTGGTAAAATGAGTAGTTATTATTTGAGGTTGAACTGTTTTGACGAGAGTCGAAGGCGACAGGAGTGGTCTTATTATTAGTTATTAGTACCGAACGATTAATATCAGACTTTACTTCAAAATTGGGATAACATTGTTCGTTACTGTCTTATTACTGGAACCTCGATTATCTTCATCACCTTCTTCTATCAAAGTTACGTTTTGTGACATAGTTGACTGGTTCATCAATGATGTGTTGTCTAGTTTATAAAAATCCTTTACCAAATCGTACTCTTTTTTTTCACTTTCTACACAACTTGAACTCGAACCATCTTCGAAATGTACAGATTTTTTGATCTGTATTTCTTTTTGATCCAACTTTGTTTTTAGATTAGTGATTTACTCATCTTTTGACGCAACATCAGATATCAGTTGAATATTTTGGGCTAAAAGATTATCGATGTCTCTCCTGAGTTGCTCGATTTCCTCTAAATCACACTGACTGTCATCGTCTTTGGTATCAAACTTTAATGGTTTTATTTTCGCAACTTGCTTGTCGAAACCTGTGATACATTGTCCACATTTTCTTTTCTCGACGCAGTTGACTCATTGCTTTCCGCAATATCTCTTAATTGAACAACAGTAACCCTGTATGCTTATACAACCTTATCTAAGGAGTAAGCTAATGATTTTGCCTTAATACCGGATAAGGCCAAAATCTTGTTCCATTTTTTTGGATCAATATCTTCGATGATTGAAACTATTTCACTCATTGTATAGACGTCTTTAAATTTTCTTCAGATTCGTTGCTTAAAACTTTATCGCTGCTACCATATATGTTACACTTCGGAAATTAGCCAGAGTTCTAAGTATAACGTCAGAGGAAAATGAAGAATAATTATAGTTGAATTGTTTGAACAATTTATTAACTGAATTTAACTATGAGTTTTAGTATCCTAAAAAAGATGATCCCTTAATCAAAATCACAATCCCTTTTATACTGTGAATTTCTGATCAAAGATCATTTAAATATAAAAGTCAAAATTTGAATAATAAAACAATGAATTAATTAAACGTTGTAAAGCAAATAGTCCTAATTAAAATAATAAAATATTAAAAGAATAAATTAAAATAATCGTAAAACTTATGTTCCATTAAATGTTAACTCTATACCGTAACATGTCTTTCGACCAACATGTTACAAATTCGTTTACACTTTCAAGAAACTTGCAAGCGAATTCTTCGTTAGTTTCGTGTTTAGACAACATTACACCAAAAGGATGAAACTGTTTGTTTTTATCGATTGTACCACACAACAATAAAGGGACATTAAGCCAAGTTAATTTGTAAGTTGCGTCTGATGCAATGATAGTTCCTTTTTTTGTAAAAGAGATCAATCGCTTTGTTGTGAAGAATATCTTGAAATCGATTTTTTGAGGTGTTATTTCCCATGTTGAAACTGTAAATAGTTCGTCATCGTTTTCAGGAATTAGACTTCTACTCTCTTTCCAATTCTTGAGACCAGCAAGATCTAACTTAATACAATCCACTCTTCTTTTTTTCCCGTTTTGGAGCAAATTGTTTAGTTGGACCGAATTATTTTCAACATCTCCTTCATCAAGATGCTCTCTTAACCAGCGTTTTATTTTTTTAAGAGGTTTCCTTTCATCAAAATACATCCTATAAATGACCTTCTTTGTATCTTCAGGTATTCCTTTGTTTTTGTCATGTTTATGGGATTATCTTGTACGTAAACTATTGATCCAGAGTGTGTTTTAGGACTATCTATGTACAACAATATGGAGCAGTTAGAACACTTAAAATACTGTTTATCGCTGTTAGTACCTCTTCCTAGTTTTAATTTTTTTTTAGCCCAGGTAGTATCGTCAATGACTTTGTCTTGGATGGCTTTCAGAGCTTCTTGATAATTGTTAAAGCTTTGATATTCTTTATACTCCTTGGCCTTTCCTCTTTTTTCCTAACATCTAACTCTTGATCGTCGCAGTCATCGCCCGTCTCTTGATCTTGTCGTATACGGTTAACTGGCTCTAAAATTGAAGTAGAAGAAGTCTCAGAATCACTCATGTTGTATTAGCTGTTTAAAGCAGTCGGTTCCAAGTTATTTATAGCCAAGTCAACGTGTCAAGTTAGGAAATTGAATAAAAACTCATCAACATTTTTTGATACTATCATAATTGAATTAGATACTAATCAATATAAATTAAAAGTAAATAATTTTTTTAGGTGTTCAAATAATTAATTTAGAAACTAAATAAATTAGATACTAAATAAATTATTATTAGATAATGTAACAATTAAATAAGATACTAACATAAATACATGCCGTTCTTTTTTAATACACATTTTGTGTAAATTTTTAACAAAAGAATTAAAAAAACAATTTGTTTTAATTTGAAGTTTATTACTTTTTTCTTATTTGTATAGACACTCTAATGAGCGGAAGACCCTTTATTTTAATTGGCATCAATAATCTTAATTAAATTAAATAAAAAAAAGATAGGTTTATTTCTAAAATTGATTTTATTTAAAAAATGGAAATTAAACATAAAAGTTTCATAATTAAACATAAATTTTAGTCATCCATAATATATAAAAAGAGTTCAGAAATTTTTGGTTTGTTAGTTTTTTTCATATCTAAAAGTAATTCTAAAAAATAAAAGAAATGTTCTCTCAAAAAAATCTCTAAAATTTTAAATATATATAACTATTTAAAATTTCAGAGATTTTTTACTATAATACTTTTACATTGTGTTAAAAAGATAGGAAATAAAAGTAGAAAATTTCGAGACATAAAAAAGAACTAACCCAATTCCCAGAATGTCATTAATTGAGAATAATTCTGAATTTACCCGAATAATAGCTCGAATGAATTCTCGGTCCCAGTTTTAATCTTTCTACGTTTTCAATAGCTTTCGTAATTTAGTGATTTAGGAAATTCAAGGGTAATTATTCGCTGTGGAAGAGACTAGAATAGAAGAAAGATTAGGGTCGCGTCAAAAAGCCTTACGTTCACAAAATTCGAATCCATTACGTTATTCTATTTGAAGTTGTTTTTTATTCGTTTACCGTTATTCAAGGATATTCAAGTCTTATGGTAAATAAGAACGGCTCTTTTTGAAAAGTTCATATTAATGTATTTAGAAACACTGAATTTCAACTTTTTACTTTAGTTTTACTTTAACCTCATATTTAAGTTTTGAAAAAGTGAAGCGATTTCCTTTTAGTGAGTGCAATGCCTTAAATTAGTATCCTTGAGCCAGTCTATAATTTGCTTTCAGGAGACGCTATAAGGCATACTTATATTCTCATAAAAGTTTAACATTCTTTACTATATGATCAACGAAAAAGAAGGTTAAAGGGTTTTCGCTTCTTTGCTGTTACAACTGATATCGAAAAGACATGAAATCGATAAGACTTTCCTGAATTGTTGATATTTATTTAGATATTAATTCGATTATTTCTACCTACGTTATTTTTTTTCTGAGTTCAAAGTTTGATAACTCAGAAAGAGAAAAAATTCATTTCTAAGTTAACATTCTAAAGTAGAACTTAGAAAATTTTCTGGATTAAAATTTTTCTTAATTGAATTTTTCTTGATTGTAAGTTATTTTTTGGGGTATTCGATTTTGAAGAGAACGATTTTTATGTCCGTTTCTTTTTAAAGTCCATTGTTTTTAAGGAATATTTCGTAAAATTTCTAAAGTAAATGATATCTTTAAACAACTTTTTTGACAATGAATTAAAAGAATATTCTCGTTAGAATGAGCTAATTATTATGACAGAACATGTGAAAATTTTAAATTCAAGCGTTTATTAATCATTTTTGGTTCATATCATTAACAATTAAGTAAAATCAGATCAAAAGTTTAGATAGAATTAGATAAAAAAAATTTAAATTTCGCTACTTAATCTTTAATTTCTTTTATCGTTTCTTTCGAAAATTGATGTTTCTAACTTAGAATTCGGTGGGAAAAATTATTGAAAAAATAGTAATTTGACTTGAGAGTTCTTCTGAATTATCAGACGTAATGAACTCATTAGTTAATATTATAGAATTTATCTTTTTCGATGATACAATAAATCCTCAAAACAATGGACTTTAAAAAGAAACGGACATAAAAATCGTTCTCTTCGATATCGAATACCCCAAAAAATAACTTACAATCATGTTGAAAAAGATTTTAATTCTAACTTATAATGTTAACTTAGAAATGAATTTTTTCTCCTTCTGAGTTATCAAACTTTGAACTCAGAAAACTCGGAACTCAGAAAACTCGGAACTCAGAAAAAAAATAACGTATGTATTATTTCTATACAATTTTTTATTAAAAAGTTATTAATATAAAAAAACAGACTATTTCAGATTTAAATTAACAAATTTTTTAAAAATGAAATAAAATTGAATTTGTATACAATATCTATATTTTATTAAAAAGTTAAACAAAAATTATAATTATAATTTCTTTTTTTTCTAATTACATTTGAATCTGAAATTTATTTAAAAAAGACAGTCATCATCAGAATGCGAGTTTTGTGAAAATCTTACTTTTCAATTACTTGTTTTCGAAAATTGTAAGAACAAAATATAATAAAAATTTATCATTTTTTCACAGCTAAAACCAATAATCTCACAAAAATCGTGTATTTACGTTATATGAAAATTACAAAGAACAATTATGTATGTCTAAACAGCCCGACCTTTAGTAAAACTTTTGGTATTCTTTGAAAGTAAGAAAAATAGATAAATAAACCTAAAAATAAATTATTTTAGACGAACGACAATTTACGAGATTTAGAGCTTTATAAAAAAAACAAATAAACTTTTTTTGTTGAACTTTTAAAAGAAAAGGTTCGGTCTTTGATTAATTCTTTTCATTAGATCGTTTTCAATACATTCGATTACACATTTTTAAGTTTTTTATTTGTTTAGCTATTTTAAGCCTCAAAACATACAGACTTTTGACGGTTGTTCTATTTCTCGGCTATTAAAAAAAAACAACAAAAAACGGAATACGGATGTTATTTCCATCTAAATTAATTAGATTTTTGTCCTGGATGTCGTTTTTTTTATCAATAAAGGCTTGGCGAAACTCACTCAATTACATTAAAAATTAAAAATAAATTCTTCAGCCGCTATATCTACAACTGATACAATTTCTTCGAAATACTCCACGATTTCACTTTTCAATAAAATATTTCCAATTTTTGTTCTCCTTATTTTAAAATTGAAGTAAAAAAAATTTTCAAGTTTAAAATTACGAATAAAAGATTTTTCAATATATATTTATGATCAAAGGTTTCATCCCTTGTTTGAATCAATTATTTACTTTAAAACAGATAAATGGTAAAGCTGCGTATCATGTCCCCCTGTGTTTTTAGAATTTTTTAGACACTAGCCTTGGATCGAACTGAGAACCTTTTAAATTAGATATATTTATTTTGAATGCTTCCCGTCATAATTATGAACATTTCGAATTTTCGTGTTGCCCAAAAGAAATCTCGACTTTTTCGAAACTCTCAATATCGATCTAGAAATTAAATATATGTAAAATTTAAAAAAAAATTAACGAAAATTTTGAATCTTCAAAAATATAAAATCGACTGCATCAAGGCGCCTTTTTAACGTAATTCTGTAGATTAAAGAAAAATCGTGTTAAGATCTTTTGAACTACCACATATCACGAACTTTGTATCATATTTTTCAGTACCAAAAATGCATCAAAAAGAAACTTCCGATCAATCAAAGTTTATTTGTTCATAATTTTTAACATTTATTTTGTTTAAAAAGGAATACGTTCAATTTCATATACTCAAATATTTGATCTATTTGAATGCAAGATCAAAAAATATAATTGATTTGTCAAACTCAACTCGAAATATTCTTGAATCTCTTGTTTTGAAATCGCTCGTTGAGGGTTTACAAAAACTTACTATCAATTCATTACTCATTATTGAGAGTTTAGTTAATAAGTATTATCTTTATAATTTTTGTATCGGAAAACATTCTTGGACTCAAAAAATGTTTATGTTGATTTAAAGATAAGCGATTTGAGGCAGTTCAATTTTTCTCATCTAATTAAATTAGATATCGAAAACAGTAATTTTGAATGCATCCCGTCAAAATTTTTCCAAGCTATGCCGCATCTAGCAGAACTTTTTTGTTACACAATCCGAAAAAGTATATTTTATTTTAATCCAAATTCATTTGATGTTTTTTTTAATATCGTTTTGTTTATTAATAAAAGGAATACGTCCTCAAATATCTGATATTTACTCAAATATCTGATAGTAGACTATTTCCAATACAAAGATATAATTGATTTATCAAATACAGATAACAATCAGTTTAGATCGTTTGTTTTCAAATCGTCGGCAGAGGACTTAAACAAACTTACTATCGATTCATTAATGATCATTGAGAGTTTCATTAATAAGAATCAATTTATTCATTTACCGTAAAACCCCGCGAGGTGCCCCATCCCCAGGTCATACTTTTATAAAAAGAATGATATGATTTGTTAGACTAAAAAACGCTATACCGTTTACAGCAAAGTTTTTTCTATCGACTAACAACAATTTAATCAATATTTAAATTTTCTAATGTCTTGTACTGGACTTTCTAAAATCTTTTACCCCATGGGGTACCTCGCGGGGTTTTACGGTATGTATTGGAAAACATTCAAAGTTTTTGGATTCAAAAAATGTTTATGTTGACATCAAATTAAGCGATTTAAGGCGGTTTAATTTTTCTTCTCTTCTTAAATTAGATATTGAAAACAGTAATTTGAATGTATACCGTCAAAATTCTTCGAAACTATGCCTTATCTAGAGGAACTTTTGTTAGCGCGTAATAAAATTAAAATAATTGAAGATGATGCTTTTCATGGTTTAAGTTACCTAAATTGTTTAAACATATCTTGTATTCTGATTGAAAAAATAACAAAAGGAACATTTAACGGTTTGTCTAGTCTCAAGATTTTGGACCTCAGTGGCAATAAGCTTAATAAAGTTGAAGATACTACATTTAGTTCTTTGATTAGCCTAAAATGTATTGATTTAAATTACACAGAATTTGAAAGCTTAAGCAGTCTTTATTATCTTGAAGAGTTAGTTTATTTAAATTTGGACAAAAGCAGTTTAAAAGAAGTCAATAACGAAGTCTTAAATCGGTTAGGAAAACTGGAATTTTTAAATTTGCAAAGTATTTTCGATTTAAAAGTTGATTTTGAAAATGTTGAACTTCTAAATTTAAAATTCATAGTAATGCCGATGGGTCAAAGTTTGTCATCTGCTAAATTCGACAAACTAGAAGTATTAGATTTAAAGGCAAGGTCTGAATTTGTTTTTGATACAAAACTAATCGAAAAATTTCTGAATTTTAAATTTATAGGACTTCATTTTGAAGATGAAAATATCGAATTTTTCGACAAAAGATCACTTGATTATTTGAACGGAATTTCAGTTATAGTTTGTAATTTTAAATCACAATCAGAAGATAATTTGAAAAGATTATGGTCTTGGAAAGATTACTATTTTGGATTTTTTGTTGGCTGTCACCCTAAGTATTTTGTTCATTATGAATGCTGTCAGATAAGAAAAGTAACTTTAAAATTAAAAAACAGTTTTGTTTATTTATTCATTTTAATAAAATGTTTTTTATTTAAGGCGTGTCGTCCAAATGAAATCTCGACTTTTTTCGAAACTCTCAATATCGATCAAGAAATTAAATATATGAAACCTTATCAAATCTATAAAAAATTTGTAAATAGTCGTTCATATAGTTTAGAATTTTTAATGAACGAATAATTTAAATAAGCTCAAATAAATAAAGTTGTTAAATACAAATATAATAAAATAAAATAAAAAATTACATTGGGAGGAATGGAAAGACTGAATCGCCATGTTAAAAGATGGGGATACGATTTCGGTCACCCAAAATTAAAATAATTTATTTAAATTATGTCAAGCACCAAGAAATTGTCTTATTGTCAAGACAAGAAGGCGCCTTTCAAAGCTTATTTGATTGTAATATCAATTTTCCAAAACCATTGGGCGCGTGTTAAGAAATTTTCAAATAGATATTAATTAAGCGCACTCAATTAAAAAAACTGAAAAACTGAAAATTATTAACACTAGAAGCACCAACGAGTCAAAATGACTCTTTTTAAGATTAATAATTCTTAATTAATAGTTCGATCTTTTTTAATTTTTCCTGTATTATGATTCTTTGCACGAGTGATTTTTTTTAAAGTTAAAGTAACGAGTTAAATAAACATGCGCGTTAAAATAAGTTAGAATAGTGTAAAAATATATAAATTTTATAATTTACAGAATTTAAAACATAAGTTTATTAAAAAAAACAAAATTCGCTTACAAAAAAAAACAAAAAATGTTATTTTACGGTAGTTGTATACTTAGTCAGGGTTGAAGGAGAAAAATAATCCAAACTGAATAAAAGCGAGTCGACTGTAATTAAATTAAATTGATTGCCAATAAAATTTTGATCAGATCCATTCAGACTTAATCTATCTGCGTTTTACGAATACTAAAGACCTCTGTCTGGATTCGTTTTTGCTATAGAAAAAAATTAAATTAGGACCATGCCTTCAGTAGGACCTAAAGCAACAGTAATTCGAAGAGAGTAGGATCGTCGAAATGTTTGTAATGATGTAGGTAAAGAAATCAAAGCGATAAAAGCTCTAGAGAACCAGAACAAGTACGTTAAAAACTTTAAGCTTAAATTGTAATTTGGTTGATTGACAAAATAATTAAAGGGTATATTGTTTCGACACAATCGATTATACAAACGACACTAAGCAAAATCTTTTTTTTACAAAAAAAATATTCTCGTCACAAAAAATTATATATTATTCTATAGAAGTGATTTTGATCATGTAATGTCTTTCATTAGTACATTTGTGCCCATCTATCCTGATTCCCCGTCTATCCGATACTCAACTTTCCAAAGTTAAGTTAATTAACTAAACCAAGTTGTCGCTATATCACAGTTCAAGATCTTTTAATAAAAACTCATTTAAATATTTCGAGTAAAAGTATGCAAAAGTGCATTCCATATGGTCATTGTATTTACCTTTCGAAGGAAAAAAGAACATATTTTTGTTTTTTAAATCAAACACTATTTCACAGTGATTCAGCCCAGCAAAAATTTTTGCCAAAATTCATGAGTGACATAATCGATTATACAAACAACACAAAGCAAAATCTTTTTATCACAAAAAAAAATCTTCCCGCCACAAAAAATCGATGAACATAAATAAAACTTTTTAACACAAAATTTTTGTGATGAAATTATTTCAAAATAAAATTTTGATTACCTTATTAGAGATAAGATAGGAATATTTGATACGGAAATAATGTTTTAGTGCTCACAGTTAAGTTAAAACTAGATTAAAACTTTTAAAACTTTTTGAAAACCGAAACTAAGGGTCTAATCCTAATCTTGCTGATTAGGAGACGGGCTAGGCAACGAGTAACTAGCAGCCGCAATTGCTTTTGGCGAATCATCCAACAGTTTCGGTTTCTTAGCTTTATTTTTATTTGATGGTTCGATGGTTCATTTTCCGTAGGTGGTCACTTTGCATGACCGACCATAAGGATGACCACCATGCCTTCCATAGAGAGGACGGCCATGTCCAGTAGAGACCCATAATTAAATTCATTAATTTTATTTTGTCGACAACTGAATCAGAGTTGTTCCTCAAGTCTCAAGTCTCAAGTCAAGTCCAAGTCACGACTTGACTTGATTTTATTTTTTAGAGCAAAAGTCAAGTCATGACTTGACTTGATTTTATTTTTCGTGAAAAAATCAAGTCACGACTTGACTTGAATTTTTTTTTCCATAAAAAGTCAAGTCGCGACTTGATTTTTTCAAGAAAAAATCAAGATAAATTTTTTAAAGATGTCTTTTAATAAAATTTAAGATATGAAATCACTTATAATATCGAAAATTCGTAAGAATGTATAAAATACTTTAAGGAGAACACGTTTTTTTATCGTTTAAATCATTTTTAAAGAGAACAATTTCAAGTTTTTGCCACAAAAAGTAAAGTCAAGTCACGACTTGACTTGAAAATTTTGGAAAAAATCAAGTCAAGTCTTAACTTGACTTGGAAAATTTGGAAAAAATCAAGTCAAGTCGCGACTTGACTTGACTTTTTGGGGTAAAGACTTGAAAAATCGCGACTTGAGGAACAACTCTGAACTGAATTATGTAGTTCTGCTTTACGGAAAATGAAAATTTTTAAAAATTAAAATAAAATAATTTTTATGAAAATTGGATAATTATCGAATCGGACCATGCCTTAAATTGAGGTTAACACTTAGTTTCTCGCTAAATAAAGCTGTGCTTTTTAGTAACAAAAACAAAAAGTTAATTTCAAAGGGGGGATCAATTCATAGGATATGTTAAATTGTTGTTTTTGTTTGTACTCCAAAAACATCATTAAAATGAAACCAACGTTTTTTCAAAATACATTAAATAAGATTTAAAAAAAAACAAAATTTGGAAGTAATTTCATAAGATACAGTGGTTGTTGAGAAATGGAACGTTCCGTTCAGAATGATCTTTAAAAAAAGTTCAGTTGTCGTTCTAAAATGGTTAGGTTTCCTTCTGAAGAAGAACGGTAAACTGGAGCGGAACTTTTTGGAAAACCTTTGCTTTTAAAGTCGTTAAATTCTTTTGATTCCAAATTTTCACTATCAACGTTAAAATGGTTTTCAAAAAAATATTCAAAACTCATTGAAAAAGCATTGAAAAAATTTTAAAGAAATAAAAAAAATTTTTAGAAAAAAAGTTAAAAATTACTGATAATTTGAAGTTGTCATTGAGTTTTTCTTTTATATTTTTGAGCTTACGAACCCATTCTAAGTCGTTTTGGCTTAAATTCCCATACATTTGTAATATATTTAGTTGTTCTAGACAAGAGAAATAGGTTTCGTTTAAATCGAAACTACCGTCGAATAATTCTATAATTAATAATTTGATGTTACATAATTTATTTATCGTATTTTTCATAAAATTCGAATCGGCGAATTTGATTTGTAAGCCTATTAGGTTCTCTATTCCATTATAGGTTGGAATATGGTTCGCAGTAATCGATAAATATTTTAAATTTTTCATTTCAACGTTATCAAAATTAATATCAATAATTTTGTCTGGCAATATTAAAATAGTCAAATTAACGAGCGAATTTAAAATTCGTGAATCTATCACCAAATTTTCGTTTAAACTTAAGTCCAAATAGCGCAAATGTCTTAAGTCAAAAATAAAATCACAAAAAGAAATATTTGAGTTTTCTAGAACCAATATAGTCAGGATTTTTAAATGACTAAAAGCATCGTCTTCAATATTAAGAGAATTGTGACTCAAATCCAATGTTTTTAAACATTTTAAATCAACGAACGTTTTTCCATTTAAAAATTTAATTTTATTAAAGGGCAATCTCAACGTCTCTAGCTTTTTTAGACCTAGAAAAGTGTATGCTTGTAAGCCGTCTGTTTTATTTTGTTCGGCAATAAGGATTTTTAAATTTGATAATTTTTCAAAACATCTTGCTGTAAACGAATCGAACCTACAATTGATTATTTTAAGCTCATCAACATAATAAGTTTACATTATTAATTTCTTGAATATCCAATTGTATGATTGGATAGTCCAATGAGCCAATTGTTATTGAAGTCAATTTTTGTACATTTACAAAATCGCTAATAACGTCAATGAATTTAAAATTTAAAATATTTGAACAATTGTCTAAACCGAATATTTCGAATGATTCGAGTTCGTTTCTGGTGGTCTCCGATAAATCGATTATACTTGATTCATTTAATTCTTTTTCGATTAATTTTTTTAAAACAAGAAAAGACACAAAATCCTTTAAATAAAAGAAGATTAGATATTTTACTAAAAATCAGAGCACATCTGGTTTTATATGAACAAAAAAACTACATGACAAAAAAAATTATTTTCAGTAATCAACCAGCGCTTTTAAATTATGTAGAAAAGAATGTTGAAATAAAGACTTAGAACTAAGACTTATAAATTTTGCGTTACGAAATGGCTAATTAATGGCTAATTGGTGTATTTGGTTTCTCGGTGTATCTGGTTTGCCTAAAATTTTTGACCGAGATAATGCCGCAGAAACGGAAAATTTCGAGTCTTTTTTCAGATTTTTTGTATGGAGTCCCTGGTTTGCCCCCAACCCCAATTTTTTTATAAAGAATCGAAAACTAGACAAAATATTGAAATGTTGAGCTCACTTTTTTGATTTAATGATTTATAAGACGATTAATTTTGACAGAATAGTACCCATTTTTGTAAAAAATAATTAAAACTTTAATATTTCTTAATTTTTTAAAAAAAAATTTAAGTCATATGATTCAATTATTTTTTTTCATAATCCAAATTTCAAATAACATCAATTATATTATATAATTTTCTTTTGTTTTGTTTTAAAATTGATGTGATGAATACCAGAAAAAAATTCCAAAAAGTTGTCAAACTCGAATCCAATCGGCGATTTGAAGTTGCAAATCAATTTAATAGAACCAAAAAACTCAATTTTATTTTTAAAATCTTTAGAAAAAGTACCTATTGTTTTTTTCTTATGCAGAGATATACCTACAAGGTTAACATAACATGTAAAACCTTAGTGTAAAATCTGCAAAATATATTTGCAGAGTACAGAATGCAGGCAATGTAAATAGATTTAATTTAAATGCGCAATTTTGTTGCAGAAATTTGCAGATCTTACATTAAGGTTTTACATGTAATGTTGACCTTGTAGAAATATCTCTGCATAAGAAGAAAACAATAGGTACTTTTTCTAAAGATTTTAAAAATAAAATTGAGTTTTTTGGTTTTATTAAATTGATTCGCAACTTCAAATCGCCATCCAATCAGTATTTTCTTCACTTACAGTATAATAATGGTCTTTTCGATTAGTAAATTAGTTAACAGAGTCGATTATACTTTTAACAAGTCTAAGATTAAGCTTTTCAATGATTTTTAAGCACTTAGGCAATCTTTACTATAAATTTTGTGGCTCTGAAAATATTTCCAACCAGAGTTTTGCAAATTATTTAGGAATACTATAACATGACTTTGGAAGAGTATAATAAAAAATATTGCAATTTAAGGCAATTTGAAGTTGCGAATCAATTTAATAAAACCAAAAAACTCAATTTTATTTTTAAAATCTTTAGAAAAAGTACCTATAGTTTTCTTCTTATGCAGAGATATACCTACAAGGTCAACATTACATGTAAAACCTTAATGTAAGATCTGCAAAGTTCTGCAACAAAATTGCGCATTTAAATTAAATCTATTTACATTGTCTGCATTCTGTACTCTGCAAATATATTTTGCAGATTTTACACTAAGGTTTTACATGTAATGTTGACCTTGTAGGTATATCTCTGCATAAGAAGAATACTATAGGTACTTTTTCTAAAGATTTTAAAAATAAAATTGAGTTTTTTGGTTTTATTAAATTGATTCGCAACTTCAAATTGCCGCAATTTAATGATTTAATTTACTGATAATGTTTCATTATTTAAAAAAAAATTGTGATATGTTAGAAATTCTTTACTTAAATTTTCTTTAACACTTTAGCACCGGCCATTTTTTGTTGATTTTCGAAACTTAATCCAATTTTTAAAACAACTGATAACATTTTAAAAGGGATCTCAATTTGAAGCACGAAATAAAAGCTACAAAATAGTCAATAATCGTCTTGGTCGAATTTTTCTTAAAAAAAGTAATGAGCGTTCAAATTTTTGTAAATACGCTAAAATAGCGTATTCGGTGCTTCTAGTGTTAAATATATTAAAAGATTTTGTTTATAAATTTTTAATTTAAAACCGGATTCTGATTTATCATTAAAAATTGAAAGATTAGAAATTCTTGAGTGAGAATACCTTTGGAAAAATTTTGATAAATATTTTAAAGTCTCGTTAAATTCTAATTTACGACATTAGTTTGTAATGTCGCTTTGATAATGGAGCAGAGCGAAAGCTTACTTGTTAAAATTTCTATACAATTCTTTATTAAAAAGTTATTAATATTAAAAAAACAAACCATTTCAGATTTAATTTAACAAATTTAATTAATCGTAAGCAAATGATCTTATCTTCAAAACGATTATTCATCAAATCCAAACTTGTATCGAACTAACGAAGATTTTTCTATCGAAATTGAACAACAAGATGGCGTTTCAAATGAGTATCCGAGTGGTGACAGAGACGATTAGCAAACAAGACCAATTCAATATTATCAAGACTTATTCGGCGATTTTTTTGACGATTTTTTTATTAATAATTTAGTAGAAGATCTTCAAGATGTTTTTGTTAACCAGGAAATAACCATTTTCTTAAATTTTTCTTGATATAAAAAATTATTCCTAATAAAATCAAGACTTTTTTTTAATTTTCCCTTGAAATTTTCTTGAAATAAAAAATTTTCATGAAAAATCCAAAAATATTCCTCAAATTTTCCCTGGAAAATTTCTTAAAATAAAAAAATTTCCAAGAAAATTTCAATTCGTCTTGAAAATATCTTGGCAATACTAAATTTTTTTTTTCCAAGTTCAATTTCAAGAGTTTTCAAGGCTTTTCCAAGTAAAATACTATTGCTTGGTTTCCTACAAGGCAAGGAAATTCTTTCTTTTGAACATTCTGATACTTATTTCCCCTTACTTGCTGGTATTGGAGACACTCGATCTGGACAAAAGAAAGTGACATCAACTCAAGATCATTTACCTTCTCTGCCGGATAAGCGACTCAATCTGAATGAAGACGTATCGAAAAATCTTTGCAACTTAAACGAATCAATTAATCCGATCGCTATTGAATCGTCTATCAACAAAACACACTTATTCAAAACGAAACAAGTAGTTTAAGACAACATGATTTAAATAAACCATTTTTAGAAAAAACAGTAGCGGGTTACCTGAAAATTTAACCGTAAATAAAAATCCTTGTAAAGTAAATGAACTTACGAGGAAAATAAAAGCTAAAACATCTAAAGATGAAACTTTTCTATCACAACAAGCTGATAATGAATTTTGAAGAAATTATACATCCATCCTTTGATGATTACCGATTTAATTAATTTTGTGATAGCCCAAGCGAGTCGAAAGTATGAATTATACTGGTAAAAAATAATTATTCAGCAAAAAAAAAATCGCATAGTCAATATAAATTTTAGTTCTTCAATTTTTATTTAAAATTTAAAAAAATATAAAAAATTAAAAATCACTATTTTGTTTTCTTTTTCTTTAGATTATTAAAACTCTTAGTCAAAAAGAATTTCTCCTTCACGAAAAAAATCAGCTAAGTAAGCGCGATATATTTGATAAGATTTCATATATTTAACTTGTTGATCGATGTTGAGATCCTGGAAAAAATTTCGACGTTGATTGGATTGTGACACCTTTAATAGAAACATTAAAACTTTGAAATTGACAAACAGATTTAAATTTAAAATTACTTTTAAAAACCGGCATCCTTCATACTCAATATGATACTTAGGATGAAAATGATGAAAATTTGAAAAACAGTAGCCTTTCTTTAATAAAAACCATAAATTATCTAATTTTTGTTTTGATTGTGATTTTAGAGAACAAACTATGAATGAAATACCGTCCAAATAATCAAAAGAGCTTTCGTCAAACAATTCTGAATTTTCATCTTCAAAATCAAGACCCAAATATTTTAAATTTGGAAATTGTTCCATTAGTTTTGTATCAAAAATAAATTCAGACCTTGCCTTTAAATCTAATACTTCTAGTTTATCGAATTTAGCAAATGACAAACTTTGACCCATCGGCATTGCTATAAATTTTAAATTTTTAAGTTTAATTTTTTCAAAATCAACTTGTAAATCGAAACTACTTTGCAAATTTAAAAATTCCAGCTTTCCGAACCGATTTAACACTTCGTAATTTACTTCTTTTAAACTGCTTTTGTCCAAATTTAAATAAACTAACTTTTCAAGATAATAAAGACTGCTTAAGCTTTCAAATTCTGTGTAATTTAAATCAATACATTTTAGGCTAATCAAAGAACTAAATGTAGAATTGTCAACTTTATTAAGCTTATTGCCACTGAGGTCCAAAATCTTGAGACTAGACAAACCGTTAAATGTTCCTTTTGTTACTTTTTCTATTAGATTACAAGATATGTCTAAACAATAAAGATATTTTAAACCATGAAAAGCTTCGTCTTCTATTATTTTTATCTTATTACGCGCTAACAAAAGTTCCTCTAGATAAGGCATAGTTTCGAAGAATTTTGACGGTATACATTCAAAATTACTGTTTTCAATATCTAATTTAAGAAGAGAAGAAAAATTAAACCGCTTTAAATCGCTTAATTTGATGTCAACATAAACATTTTTTGAATCCAAAAACTTTGAATGTTTTCCAATACATAAATGAATAAATTGATTCTTATTAATGAAACTCTCAATGATCATTAATGAATCGATAGTAAGTTTGTTTAAGTCCTCTGCCGACGATTTGAAAACAAAAGATCTAAAAAAATTTTTCGCTGTATTTGATAAATCAATTATATCTTTGTATTGGAAATAGTCTACTATCAGATATTTGAGTAAATGAAATTGGACGTATTCCTTTTATTAATAAACAAAACGATATTAAAAAAAACATCAAATGAATTTGGATTAAAATAAAATATACTTTTTCGGATTGTGTAACAATTTTACCATTCAAGTAATGCTCTTGCATTCGTAAACGATCCTCAAAAGTTTTATTTAAACAATTAATGACATTTTGTTCACACGATTGATTCAAGATCACCAATGTACCGAAATTTTTACGTACATATGTATCTTTCAGGCAGCTTTCAAAGTTTGCTTGCATAAAAAAACAATATTTAAAATCGTCCGTTAGTTGCTCACATTTTGCCTTCTTAAGAATGTTAATGTTTGATTCCATGATTGAGTAAATTTCTTTGATGAATAATTCTCTTTTTGAATTGATCGAATTTTGGATAGTTAATTTGTCTTTTGAATGTAACAAAAGAATTTCTGCAAAAATATCGACTTGTCGTACTAGTTCTTCAAACTGATTTATAACTTGGATTTTGCTCAACATCTTTTTTTTATTGGTCACTAAGCTATTAAATTTAGTCAAAAATTACATCGGATTAAATAATGTTATTGAGAACAATACTAATTGGACACTATAATCAAATCGATGTATCAAATTTATTTACAAATGTATTTCATTTTATCAGTCTATTTAGGAGACATTCTTAGCATTTACAATCAGAATTCGATTAAATAAGAATCAACTTTTTTTGACTTGTATAATATTGCATAAAAAAAGTTTCTTGATATTTTTATTTTACTTTTATTTTTTGAGACTTAAATTTGGTTATTTCTAAAATTCGGACCACAACTTTTTGTTAAACAAAAGATCGACTAGCTTCTTGGGACCGATATTCTTGTTTAGACTCTTTCTTATAAAGAAAACGCCTACAATTCAAATAAACAAACTCTTCAAGATAATAAACGTTTTAGCGCATGGCCGAAACGTGTGAGTCGATTCCAATGAAGCGAGAGATCGAAGGTACAATTCACGCTAGAATAAGGAAATTTCCGTCATCGTATGCAGTGTCGTAGCCAGGAATCTAAAAATGGTGTGGCAAGAGTCTGTGTATTTCGCTTGATGTGTGTTTAGGGGGGGTGGGTATGGGAAAGCATGATCTGATTGAACATCTTTTTATTCCATTCTAATCCTTTTTTTCAATCGAATAAATGTTTAATCTAAAACCGTTTAGTAAAACCGCTTATCAATTGAAAAATAGTTTTTTAAATATTTAAGCATTGTGAAGTTTTGTTCAAAAAGTTCAGTTCAAAATTTAAAAATTGAATATTTTTTTATAGGAAATGAAGATGTGGTTACGAAAAAAGTGTAACAAGATGTAACAAAAAATGTTACACAACTTGCAATACAAAAGGGTTAAAAACAAAATTTGATCAATCCATTATTGATTTTCGTAAAAAACGGGTGTTATGTTAAGTTTATTTTGACATCATGATATAAAAAATTAAGTTTAAATCTCCAAGTTATATCAAGTAATTTATTTAATATTCAAGACCTTGAGCGAGTTTTATTGCGGTTTTCTTGATATATTCCTAATCAACCATTTTATTATCCCTTAATTTGTGTGGTTAGAGTATTGTACAAAACGAAATCTAAGTGTGATCCAAACATCTCGGGTTCGATCCCCGGTCAAACTTTAGAGGAGAGAGTTCTAGAATATTTAAGTTCCATGATTTGGGGACTTAAAAAGCAACTTAATTTTAATTTAATTATGGAATGGGGTTACTTGGTTACTGACTTCAGAAATTCGAACAATTCTTCGCAAATAATCGATTATTTGAAGTTTTTATTTCATGATGTCATAACATAACACCCGTTTTTCACGAAAATCAATAATGGATTGATCAAATTTTGTTTTTAACCCTTTTGTATTGCAAGTTGTGTAACATTTTTTGTTACATCTTGTTACACTTTTTTCGTAACCACATCTTCATTTCCTATAAAAAAATATTCAATTTTTAAATTTTGGACTGAACTTTTTGAACGAAATTTCACAATGCTAATATTTACAAAAAAATGAAAAAATGTGGAAAAGTTCAAATTTTAGGATTAATTTTAAGATGTTGAAATAATTTTATAGAGGGGGCGCCGCCCCCCTAGTGTTTCTTTGGGGGGTCGAACGCCCCCTTTCGTCCAAATGTAGCTACGTGCCTGATCGTATGATGTCGAACGAAATTTAGAAGGCCAATCGTAATCGACGTGCACATCAAACACAAAATCCAAGCGGATGCGTAACACACGACGCATTGTAACTCTAGTTGGGGACCACCATTCGCAAAAAAATGGGACTGATTTATAAAAAACGATCCGTTGTTTATCTTTTATTTTTTGAGACTTAAATTTGGTTATTTCTAAAATAAGTACAGTGGTTGAAATTAATTTTTCCCATGATATCCTATGAAATTCAATTTGATATCAAAATAATTCTAAGAACTTAAAAGTTAATTAGCGACCCGGGTCAATTCCAAGGCACCCGAAATCCGGATCAATCCAGCATTTCCGATCACTGCTATGAGAAGGTATCATATTAATTACAACTCGATATTTTTATTAATAAAAATTATTCAAATTTTTTTTATAAAACTTATATAAAAAAGATCCATATTAAAAAAAAAATTATTATTTATTCTTTAAACTTCTTAGTCAATTTCCGGACTTTGCTTAATCGGTATCCTCCTTTACTTTACCATAATCACAGGTAACATTAATCCAATCGATGAAACGAGACAACGCCAATACAAATTCTAGAAGACATAAAAACAAAAAATTAAAATAAATTAGATAAACTTAAAACTAAGGTGTGCGCGCAGCAAAACTTCCATACTATCTGAATTTGTGATTTTTGACACCATAGCTGTAATCTACGACTAAAAAAAAACCCTAGAAATCAATTTTTTGGTCGGGATGAAAAATCAAGAATTTTCCCCTACACCTTCTCTTTTTGGTGCCAAGTGTAAAGGTGCTATATTTAAACAGTCAAAATCTCATGAATGGTAAAAGATATTCTTGCCCTGAAGGTACAAAACGAAAGCTAAAAGGTTTTTTTTGGGTCGTAGATTACAGCTATGATGTCAAAAATCACAAATTCACATAATGTGGAAGTTTTGATGCGCGCGCACCTTAGTTTTAAGTTACAAATGATATACTTGGTTATGACAATTTATCACTTATAACAGGGGGTAGGAGGAAAGAAAATTCTGCACACGAGGGGGTTTTCAAAAAAAATCCGCCATTTGTTACCCACCCTAGGGAAAAATTTTCCCCAGAATCCTTTTTTTTAAAGGACCCACCCTAAAATTCTGACTTTGGTTTATGGAAAAGTTTGGAAATCAATCATAACGTTGTATTTCTACATAGATCTTAAAAACCGATATTTTTCAATTTTTTCTCATTGTAATAAAATTACTGTTTAGTCGTTTGTAAATCATAAAAGAAAGGATTATCATTAGAATCGCCGATTTCAACTATCAAAGAAATGAAAAATCAAAAAAGGCGGATAGATAAAAAGAATACAAAAATTGTCTTTGTATTATCGAAAGTTAATTGATTTGTATTTCTGACTATGTAAAAAAATTGAAAAAATTTTAAAACTTATTTGTTTTTAATTTTTTTTATCGGTAACAGTGAACAACACAGCAAAAAAAAGGATTTTTTTCCAAAATTGTGTTTTTTTGTCAAAAAAGACCCACCCACCCTCATTTTTCTTCCTGTGAATTTCAATATTTTTGATGTTAATTTAAAAGAAAAAATCAAATAGATCACTTTTTTACCCGCCAAAAATACCCACCCACCCCGGCCTCGTGTAGGAAAAAAAGTGAAAATGTTACCCCCTGCTTATAATTATGATTTTTAGGAAACATGGCTTTGTACATTGTATTAAATATTCGTCTTTTACTCGTATTCTTCATATACTCTATTTATATCCCTTTAGTCCAGCACAAACCGACCATAAGTAGATTGAATATATGAACTTAGATTGACATTTGAATTGATTTCGAATTTACTTTTAAATTAAGTTCGGTCGACCAGTTGAACCATGACGTTGTCAATTAAGCATATCTTTCACTTGAATTTTTATGTATGTGTCTTCCAAATCAAATTCTTCGTCAAACATTTAATAATCACCGGATCGCTTAAAAACTTAAAAAGTTTAAATGTAAAATTTGAACTTAAGCCAGGCTTTCATTTTTAAAAAAAAGTCTTTTTAACAAGTCATGCATACTTTTAACGTTTAGGCATTAAATCAGTCTTTTAAACTGGACTGAATAAAATAATTTAACACTACAAGTTTTAAATACGTGGTGGAATGGTGTATACAGCGTGTTCGACTTTTATTCAAAACTTATATGGTTCGATCTCGAGTGAAACTTAATAGAATAGAGTGCCAAAGGGGTCTCAAAAATAGATGAAAATTCCAAATTTTTCTTTAACATTTTTTAGAGAGAAACCCCAGATTGTTAATGGTCAGGGGCGACCAAAAGTTTCTAAAGTCGAATCCGGCCTTCGTTAATCCGGCAAATTCGATTTCCGAATAATTTTTCGACTTCCCGTCTCCATATTAATACATTATAATTGAATCTTTAATCCGGCAATTTCGATAAACCGGCAAAATTTTCTCTTCCCGATTTGGCCGGATTAGAGAGGTACGACTGTATAAAAGTTGCGGATGTTGCAAATTTATCTTAAGGTTTTTACATACTAAATTTTTTTAAATCAACTAAAAATTTAATCAAGACCCCTTTTTTAAGTAAATTTTGACTATTTGAGTAACTTAAAACTGTTTTTGAATTTTTGTTGTAATACTCATGGCCTAACAAAAAATGCTAAGAGAAGATAAAGGAAGTCTTAAAAACAAGCTTGTTGGCTTATACCAAGATATTCTTGTGTACCTTAATCGTTTCAAACATCGTCAAGTTTATGCTTCTTATCCAAAAACTGTCCTTTAGAAATTATCGAAGACTTTTAAGAGGAGCTAACATTTTTTCAAATGAAAATATTTTTAAATCTTTAATTCAATATTGAAGTGAAGTTAGAAAATGGAATTTTAAAGAATAAATGTTGACTTTTCAGAAATAATGTCAAATTTTTTTCTAAAATTGCTCAAAAGTTGGTAATGGTGTTTGCTAAAAATACAAAAAAAAACATACCCCAAAAGAACTCTAAACTATTATCCTAATAAACTAGCCGAAGACACCACGATTAAAAATTAAAAATGTGCTTGAAGATTTTGGTCGAATTAGCATTTAAATTTCCTCCAATATTACTTTTTTGTTGAAACTTTTTGAAAAAATTGTTACGGGATAAGTTGTCTTAAAGGTATAGTTGCCAGCCAGGTGGAGTTTAATCCCAGTAGCTTGACAAAATAATGAATTGTTAATTTGTTCGAGTCCGTATCTTGTGTTAAGTTTTAGTCCGAGCTAATCTAAACTAGTTTTAACACGAGTAGAATGTGTAACAAAAAATAACATATTTAGCCTTTAATGGTACTAAAATTTAAGAAGCATAACGATATTTTTATAATGGTTTGCGAACCTTTCATTATATGGTTCAATATATAATGCTAAAATAGACTCAAAGTGAAATTTTCCGGAATCAGGGATTTTGAGATGGGGGGGCTGAGCCCCCCAAATTTTCAGTAGGGGGGGGCTCAAGCCCTGGTTTGCCGTATGGACGCTACGCCACTGGAAAAGACCGACTCAAACTTGATTTAACCGTATTTGATGATATATGCCCCATTGTGAAGTTTCGCTCAAAAAGTTCAGTTCAAAATTTAAAAATTGAATATTTTTTTAAATGAAATGAAGATGTGGTTACAAAAATAGTGACAAGATGTAACAAAAAATGTTACACAACTTGCAATAAAAAAGGATTAAAAACAAAATTTGATCAATCGATTATTGATTTTCGTAAAAAACGGATGTTATGTTAAGTTTATTTTGACATCATGAGTTAAAAACTTAAAATAATCGATTATTTGCGATGAATTGTTCGAAATTTTGAAGTTAGTGTCCAAGAAACCCAATTCCATAATTAAATTAAAATTAAGTTGCTTTTTAAGCCCGCAAATAATCTAACCTTAATATGCTTGAACTCTCTCCTCTAAAGTTTGACCGAGGATCGAACCCGAGATGCTTTGATCGCATTTAGATTTCGTTTTGTACAAGACCCTAACCACAAACATTAAGTGATAATAAAAGGATTGATTAGGAATATATCAAGAAAACCGCAATAAAACTCGGTTAAGGCTTTGAATATTAAATGAATTACTTGAAACAGCTTGGAGATTTAAACTTAAATTTTTACTCCATGATGTCAAAATAAACTTAACATAACATCCGTTTTTTACGAAAATCAATAATCGATTGATCAAATTTTGTTTTTAATCCTTTTTTATTGCAAGTTGTGTAACATTTTTTGTTACATCTTGTCACTATTTTTGTAACCACATCTTCATTTCATATAAAAAAATATTCAATTTTTAAATTTTGAACTGAACTTTTTGAACGAAACTTCACAATGCTATATATGCCCCATTCAACAAAGCACAAATCAACACCCAAAGTCTGAGGTTTATAATAGTTTGATAAAAGCTCCAGTTTTAGTACATGTCGTATAAGGAATATCCCTTATTTGCGACATGTTCTAAAACTCGAGCTTTTACGTTATTCTAGAACTATTCCGTCAATCAGTTGTTTAGAAAAAGATAGCATATTTCCTTTTGACATCAATAGATAATAAAGCACTAGTTGATTTAACCAAAATGAAACGTATACTAGTAACCGTCAACTTACAATCATCAAATGAGCACTTGAACCATAATTTCAAAAATTTCAGCTAGCAATATTATTAATATAGCTCTTATTTTCGTGTTAGGGTTTATGGTCTATGGGTTGTTGATTGACGTTTGTAACTATTGAAATATGTAAATAAACTAGAAGACGATTGTTGAGTACACGTTTACAATAAAGTTAACTGTAAAAATACATTCTCCGAAACGAATGAATTAACTGAAATGACGATAAAATATAAGAACAAACACATTTATCCGGTTATGCACGCTTTGGCAACTCATTAACAATAACATCATAAA
Source organism: Brachionus rubens (assembly GCA_022207745.1). Taxonomy (NCBI): domain Eukaryota; kingdom Metazoa; phylum Rotifera; class Eurotatoria; order Ploima; family Brachionidae; genus Brachionus; species Brachionus rubens. The sequence goes on along the minus strand of JAJVHD010000016.1, from coordinate 2,418,996 downwards.
CAATAGTGATAAAGAGAACTTGAACGTTGTCAAAAAATTAGTTTGTGAGTAATCAAAAATTATGACTGTTTGAAGTTGTCGTTTAAGCTTTTATTTGTGTCGTCGACGTGTTAATGATACATTACTAGTTATTCAAGGTATATTTACAGTACAACGCTGAAATAAAGCAACAAAAAAACAAACAAAGTCTGAACAATGTTTATACATAAACAGAAAAATGTTTAAACATAAACAGAAAAATGTTTTTTATCAGACATGAACAAAAAAACATCTAATAAACAAAAAATGTTTTTTTATTTAAAGGGATAATTGATTATCAATTAAACCGCTTGTGAGAAAAAAATAAAAATAAAACTCCAATCCAAAAAAATCTCGAAAAAACAAAGAACATGTTTTTTTTTCTTTTTTAAAAACTGTCTTTTTGCTGTTTAAAAAATGTTCAATGTTTGAAATGTTTGAAATGTTTGTTTGTTTATTTTCAAACACGTGTTTAAAAAAAAACAAACATGCTGTTGCTTTATTTCAGCGTGGTACTGTACTATAGTGAATTTTTTAAAGTTGAAGATTAACCGATGCAAACGAAACGATTTAGAAAAAAAAATTGTAAAAAAAACATAAAAAATAAACTTTAAACTTATTAAACGATTTTAACGTATCTTTTTTTTAAATTTTGAAATTCTTCCGATTCTATAATTATTTGGCTTAAACCAAAATTTTGTTGAAAAAACTCTTCACAACTGATTGCTAAACCCTTAAAATTATGTAATGATAAAATGATAATAATTTTTAGTTTTAAAAAATAGTTTTAAAATTACCAATAAATAAAATCTATAAAATTCAACTTTAAAATTTTTAATTCTTTTTACCCAACTAAATCGTTCTTCATCCTTTACTGCATAGATTTTTAAAATAAGTAATTCGTTTAAACATTCGAAGTATGTCTCATCTAAATTGAGGCTGTCTTGGCAAAAGTCTATTGATAAAAATTTTGTATTTTTAAGACTTTTTAACGAATCTTTCGGTATAGATGAATTTGTAAATTTTATGTCAAGTATGATGACATTTTCGATTCCCTTAAACTTTGGGATTTCGCTCCAAGTGATTGATAAATATTTGAGATTTGTCATTGAGACATTTTCAAAATCTATTTGAATGTCACAATCAGGAAGTATTAATATGTTTAAATTGATCATAGAATTCAAAATATTCGAATTTAAAACCTTGATTATGTTTGAGGTTAAATCTAAGTATTGTAAATTTTCTAGACCGTACACGAAATCGCAGTTTGTGATATTGGATTCTTCCAATACCAAAATATTTAAATTATTTAAATTTGAGAAGGCATCATTTTCAATGGTGAGCGAATTGAAGCTTAAGTCTAGTATTTTTAAGCATTTCGTATCTACAAATAATCTGTTGTTGATTAATTTTATTTTATTAGACGGCAATCGAATAGCTTCCAACTTATCCATAGTTAGAAAGGCACCATTTTCTAACCCGTTGGTTTGGTTGTAATCAGCAAACAAAGTTTTTAGATTTCGCATTTTTTCGAAACATTTTGTTTGATACGATGCAAATTTACAATTAATAATTTGCAGCTTCTGGACATGTTTGAATTTTAATAAATCTTTAAGATTAATTTCCAAAGTTGGACCAGGATTTGAGCCTATTGTTAATGTTGTCAAAAATTTCATATTTATGAAATTGTTCATTGCTTTTAACGCCTTGGGCTTAATTTTATTTTTAACGCCATTTATCCCGTAAATTTCAATTGATTCGAGTTTGTCTTTTGAATTATTTGATAAATCGATTATATTTTCATAGTTTAATTTTTGTTCGATTAATTTTTTGAGTAATAAAAATCGCATAAAGTTCTAAAAGTAAAAAAAAAAATAAAAAATATCATTGAAACTGGTCCAAAATAGATTAAGCTATTTAAACCCAAAAAGGTTCTGGATTTTCTTAAAGGGAATCCATTAACATTTAATTAAGAGCAAAATAAGAATGGGCCACGTAAATAAACAACACCCCTATTTTAAATAAAAACAACACCAGGGTGTGAAGCCCGTATTTTGCAAGACATCTAATTTTTTTTTAAATTTGTTCCTCTCATCGAGAGCTACTAAACGAGTGGTAAAACATTTTTGTAGACAAATTTCTAAGGGATGATATTTTGAAATTAATTTTTTTCCGATAAAACACCCCAACACATTTTGAATTTTTGTCAGAAACACCCTAAAACACCTTAACAATTCTTGTAGAGAACTTAAAACTCTACGCTCCAATGGGGTTTTTGGAGGCTTACAAACATTTAGTTTAGTTTTTTTGAGGGTGGGCTACCCCAAAAAAATATTTTTGACCCCCAAAAAGTCTGCTATAACCCGAGTACTCAGGTTTTGTTTAATGTAAAATTGATATTTAGAGCTTTAGAAAAAAATAAATAAACTTACTTTGTCGAACTTTTGAAAAAAAAAATGAATCGGTCTTTGATTAATTTTTTTCATTATGTTTTCAATACAATCGATTACATTTTTTTGTATTTTTATTTGTTTAACAATTATAAGCCTCCCAAACATACAGACTTGTGACGTCGACGGTTGTTCTGATTCTCGACTAGTAAAAAAACGAATAAAAAACGGAATCCGGATGTTGTTTACATCTAAATAAATTAGATTTTGGTTCTGAATGTCGTTTATTTTATCAATAAAGGCTTGGCGAAACTCATCAACAGATCGATTACAATAAAAATTAAAAATAAATTCCTCAGCCGCAATATCTACAACTGATACAATCTCTTCGAAATACTCCAAGATTTGACTTTTCAATAAAATATTTTCCATTTTTTGGTCTACTTATTTTAAAATTGAAAAAAAAAAATTTTTAAGTATAAAATTGTTGGCGGCACATCGTGAGCCAACTTATGACCTCTTGTTAAATTATAACCTTTCATACTAGTTGCATTTTGTAACTAGTCTCGTTGCTAAATTAGTATTTTATAACTTAACTTAGAGTTACTAGGCTTTGTGTTTAATTTATCTTGGATATGAAATGCTATTAAAAGATACATATTAAGTTAGTTTTAGATTAGGTTTTGGAATAACTTTAATTCAGTCTAATAGGATAAGTTCTAGATTTAGTTCAATAAACTATGTTTCTCCAATATCTCAATTTCTTTTATTTATTCAACATGGAACCTATTCGAATCAACACCTTTGCCGCTAACAAAAGTGGTGCCGAAACTCGGGATGACAAAAACAAGCAAGTTAGTGGTGACAAAGAATTAGAATTCAAAGACGCTGTTACTCGAATTTTAGCAAAAGGATCAGATGACTTTATTTTCTTCGTTATTAATTCAAATTCGGTAGGCAGACATAGCAATTGATTAAACGGAACAATTTGAATTCTTGGAATGAATCAGCTGTCGTTCATTGAAGAAAATACATAATTGATTTATGCTAAATGGTGTTAGAGTACTCAAGAACTAAGCGGAACCATAAAGGAATCAAGATAAGGATTATGATTTGTGCATAATAACAATTTTCATTTAGCCTGATTCGAACAACTGATAAAACAAATTTCTAAGTATTTTTTTATCTTTCAATGCAGAACCATTTTATGATTAGGGGGTTCTTGTGGAGCTTATTTTCATGTTTGTAAGACCTCAAGGTTGTTGTAAGGTTGTAAGTAGCCTACATTGGAAATTTGGAATTTAAGTTCATCCTTTTTAGTTAGGAAATTTGAATTTCAATGTTAAAAAGATTAGGGTTCGATTACGTTTTGGATGTAACTTGAGTTAGGATTGTCGGTAGGTAAGAAAGCTTTTAAAACGGTAAGTTAGTGATTCTGATTGAGTGCACTTGTGATAAAATTACAGTAGTGAAAAATAAGTAAAAAAAAAAAAAAAAAACTATTCATCAATTAAAACTTGATGGTTAAACAAATTGACATTATCGAATAAATGAATACGTTCTTGATTTCGGAAAATGTTAACGTTAAGGATTTGTCATTTTTTTTTTTTTTTTTTTTTTTTTTTTATTGGAATCAAAGTTGGAATTTTTTGGTCTACTTATTTTAAAATTGAAAAAAAAAAATTTTTAATAAACAATTATATACAATTTCTTTTTTTTTTTTAACATGGGCCTGTTGGAAAAAGTTTTCCCCATGTTAAAGGATTTGTACATGAGGTTTTTAATATATGCAAAAAACATCATAATTTAATTAATGTCTAAAATTTAGTCTTCAAATGAATTGGTGAATTTGGAATAATGGATACTTAAATTTTGGCGCCTTAGTAACTTGAATTGAAACATTTTGTCTTAAAATGAATACTAAAATTTGGCTCCTAATAAATAAATTTGGCTTCATCAACTAGATACTTAAATTTTGGCGCCTTAGTAACTTGAATTGAAACATTTTGTCTTAAAATGAATACTAAAATTTGGCTCCTAATAAATAAATTTGGCTTCATCAACTAGTCTACGTCTTATCTTAATTTTACGAAAAGAAAAATATCTGAAAAAAAATGAATGGTTGGGAAGAGTTTATTAAATCGGTAAGAAAATTTAATGAAGACGAGGCTCAATTTCACAATTTAACTAGTACCTCACATGCTAGTCAAGTCGATCGTTACAAAGAAGATTTGGCAAAATATGCTGAAACAAATTTTCGCGATCGAAGAGTAGGATCAATTAAAAATTAATTATTAATAAACAATTAAATAATTTGATTTATATTTAAGTTGCATGAGCTTATAAGGATGAACACTGATAAATTCAAAAAATACCTTGAGTCCTTAGGGAAGTATATCGATGAAGTAAAAAAAATGGATGTTAATCGAATTGAACGTTTGAGACGTACATTGGCAAAAAGAAAGGCTTATTTAAAACAATTAGCTTTCGAAAATTTTAAAATACCTTACAGTAATTTTGATTTAATATTAGACGAACACGACGAAGATCAGATTTTAAGCCAAGTTAACCTTACACAGTTCGAGTCGGTCAATAACACAAACGATAGCAATTTCTCTTTTTTAGAGGCTGCAAGTGACACCAATGAACAAGATACCTTAATTGGGCAAGGTAAAATATCAGAATTCGATGACGAAGATAAGATTTTAAACCAGGTTAACATGGAACAATTCGATGGTAAAAGTTTTAAAAAGCAATCGAGCGCAAAGCCCAAATTATTTGAATCTGAGGCGACATCAAGTCTTCAGACGGTGAAAAAAAAAAGGCATTCTCAAAAGTCCACCATCAATACAATGCCCAAAAAGGGGAAAAAATCTCTATTCTGATTATTTTTTTTATTTTACATTTTTTTTTTTAATAAACAAAATGAATAAAAATTTTCAATAAAATTTGTTTAAAAAGTTAAATTAACTCTTTTAATTCATCTCCCCTCCCTAAAATTCAGGTTTTGCACTCAACGCCATGATTCATTACATGATTAATTACTTATATAAAATTGTAGGACATGAAATCGTTAGTGAATTTTAGTTGATCGAAAAAAGACCTGAGGAATTTAGTTGAACGAAATTTTTGAAAAGTAAAACAAGAAATTCAAAATAGTGATGCCACTCGAGGCATATCAGATCTTCATTTAACTTTATTTTTCAGCTTTTTTAAAAGGTTTTATCTTGACCACTCGCCACGATAACTTTTTCTAGATGTTCTAGAAGTGTTTATAGCGCTAATTAATTGAATTCGATTCCAAAAAAATTGCCGTTTAACGGAATTTTTAATTTGTTTTGGCGGTTTTGGCGGTCGATATGGACAATTTGTAATTGTCCATATAAAAACTTGATTTTAATTTGTAGAAACTCAAGTAATTTTTTAAAATGGAAATATTTGAAAAACGATTTAAATCATATAAAAAGAAATTGGAAAAGCTTACCGAAAAATATTGTTGCAATTACTGTTCGAAGTTATTAAATTGTCAAAATGTACGATGGAAATTTTTAGAAATGGCCCAAAAAAATGTATGGATTAAGAATACAAACTGTCAAAACGTAGCCATTCTGACAAAAAAAGATAAATTCTCGTTTTGTAATTCGTGTAGCCAAAACTTTGATCAAAATAAATATGTTAACAAATTTACAAATTTTTGCGAAATCCCGATTGAACTTAAACAGTTAAAAAATTACTACCAAATCAATCAGTTATCGCTTTGCTCACTTTTTTGTCGAACTTTTCAACCAACCAATTATGCTTATTGGCATTTTAATGGCAAAATTAATTTAAATCAAAAAAATAATGATCATCTAAAAGGGACTTTTGGGGTCATTTTTGATAGCGATTCTAGTATACAAAATGAACAAGACAATTTAAAAAATGACCGGACATTGGTAAAAAATGCACTTCAGTGGTTAAAAAAATTTAATCCGTTTTATCAGCGATATTTTGCAAATGCAGAAATATTAGACGGGTATCTGAGCAAAACAGGAAATTCACTTGAGAGAAGTGGATTCCCAGTTATAAATTCATCATCAGTAGAATTTAATAATACAAAAATAGAGCTTAATCTAAAAGACAATGAAACAGGTCTAATTATTAATCTTGATGAACGGAAATGTCATCAATATGTAAAAAAGATGGAAACAAATATTGGTTTCAATTTTGAAAAAAATGAAGAGAATAAAGTTGCAAAAAAAAATGTCTCATCAACTGATCCAACAATTGAACCGAAATTATTTCCACATCTTTTTCCAGATGGTGAGGGATATTTTGATCCCAAACTTTCGAAAATAACGTTAGCTCAATATTTTCGTAACCGATTATTAAACTACGATTCAAGATGGAGGGACGATAAATACTATATATTTTATGCTTATGATCGTCTGATTAGAGAGAGAATCTTTGCTGTTAACAACATGATTAAAGCTCGGGCAACTTTATCGGAGGAGAAAAAAGTCGAAAATTTGTCAAATAATAATTATGAAGACTATTTCCAATATGGTAATTGTGTACCAAAATCAATAACTGGATCAAAATCATATTGGAAGTCTAAATTTTATGATCTGATAGCAATCATAAATTCAAAAGGTAATTAAAAGAGGGATACATTTTCGTAAAGATCGATTCTAAAAGTAACTTTCTTGTAGGATTACCTGATTTATTTGTAACTCTGACAGCGAATGATTCATGGCCCGAGTTAAAAAACATTTTAAAAACAAAGAAGAACAAGGCCTCGATTTTCAATCCAGTCGAAGCGTCTGAATTTTTTTTTCAAAGACTTCATTTAATTATGCATGAAATAAACAAAAAGGACGGTGAGTAAATATTTCATTGTTTGTCATGTTGTAAAATTTAACGTTTTTTTTAACAAAAGGAATATTCGGTGAAGTTGAAAACTATTGGAGTAGAATAGAATGTCAAAATCGTGGCTCTTTACATTTGCATATGGTTTTATGGACGAAAGATAAACGCAAAAATCTGATACGAGCTGATATCCCCACAGGAAATGATGAATACAGTAAAAGACTTCGAGAATCCGTAAAAAAATATCAGATACATAATTGTGTACCGCGAAGGTGTTTTAAAACACATAGTAGAATATTTAAAAGTTGTAAATATGGTTTTCCTTTTGATTTATGCGAGGAAGATCATGTATGTGACGATGGTAAAAAATTTCTTTATAAAAGAGAAAAGAATGAAGACAAGTTAGTTGTACCTTATAATCCTGATTTATTGCTGTTGTGGGATGGACATGTTAACGTTCAATACGTTACCAAACGAGGAATCGAACAGTATTTAGTCAAATATATTTCGAAAATGGAACCATCGTTTCAAGCGGTATCAAAAACAAAGGAGACTGGAACCCAAACTGAGGTAGAAAAATATTTTCAATGTAGAGTAGTTAGCACCGTAGAAGCATCGGCTCTTATTATGGGACATCATTTGGTGCAGTCAACAGTGAAAGTTCTATTTGTTAGTACTGTTTTGCCTGGAACGGAATACAAATTTTTGAAGACTAGGGAGGAATTAATGGAATTGGATGACGATGATAATGAAATATTTAAAGATTCATACTATGACCACTATCTAAATAGACCCGCTACACAAATTTTCGATGAAATGACTATATTTCAATATTTGCAACAATATGAAATTTTTTTAAACAAATCGAAACGCACAATCCCGAAATCTCGCCTCGAAGACAAGTTAATCGATAAAGTTGGTAACAAAGTTGTAAAACGAAAAAAAGAAATTATTGTAAGAACAACGTTTTATGACAAAAGTGACGGTGAAATATTTTATTATCAAAAACTTCTAAAATGCGTCGGATTTAGAAGTTATGAAAACTTAATAAGTGCCGACAACTTTACCAAAACTTACGCCGAAGAATGTCTAATTCGTGACTTAATTGATTTTAGTGATTTTGATAGTGATTTAAATCATAATCATGTAAAAACTCAAGTAGATTCATCTCAACAGTTAGACCTCAAATCAGCGTTCTTTCGAAATATACAAGAGAGATCAGAAATAAACCGGTTTCAGGAACCTTTAATTTTCGATGATATTGTACTCGAAGATGATGAACAAATGAATGAAATTGGAGGACAGTTTCAATTAGAACCTAGCACGCCAGATATTGAAATTGGGAGCCTTCTTAAGATTGACCAAGATTTACCAAGCACTGTACAAAATCTTAGAGAAAATTACCAAAAATTAACAAAATGTCAAAAAGAAGTGGCTGATTTTGTAGATCAAAACTGCGAACAAAATTTTTTAATTTTTATTTCTGGTCCAGCAGGCACCGGCAAATCCTTTACTTTAAAATATCTTTATGATATGCTGTGTTTAAATGGGTTCAAAGTTGCGAAACTAGCCACAACAGGTTTAGCAGCCAACTTAATTAATGGTGAAACTGTTCATGGTTTTTTGCAAATTGACGGCAATTATGACATTCGATTAGAAGTTGATAACCACAAATGGAATGACATTAAATCGTCCGACATTATTTTTGTAGATGAAGTTAGTATGTTAAATGATATTATGTTAGAACGAATGAATGAAATTCTCTCGACAGTGTCGGAATCAAAATCATTATTTGGTGGAAAAAGCGTAATTTTGATGGGTGACTTTTTTCAGTTACCAGCTGTATCAACTATGGCATTTCCAGTGGAGCAGCTCTATAGATCGAAATTATTTAAAAACAACTTCAAGCCCTTTATTTTAGAAACAAATATTAGACAGCAAGATGACCCTCGTTTTCAAGAATTTTTAAATAATGTTCGGATTGGGCAAGTTACAGATGATGATATTAAATTCATTAAAACCAGAATATGTGGAGAAGGGCATCCTCGCGATAATGAATGTACGAAATTATCTGACTCTGTAAACTTGGTCAGTCTTCATGTTCTGCGAAAAGAAAAAATCAGTGGTATCAATAATGTAAAAAAATCGACAAGCATACCGAGAATATTTCGATCAAATGATGTCGATTCAGTTGGTTGCCCGATCGCCGAATATTACACTAAGAGAATTGATTCAACCCCTGGCTCGCTTGAAAAAACTTTAGAACTTTATCCCAACAATCCTGTAATATTAAATAAAAACATTGATGTTAAAGGTGGAATCGTCAATGGTTTGTCTGGAACATTTGTCAATGCAAGCGAAAAGGTCATGGTCATTAAAACAGTTAGTGGACGGTTTGTTCCTATTCCGAAAATGAGGCAGCGAATCAAATTGCATAAAAGTGGACATTTTGTGTATAGAATTCAGTTTCCAGTAGTCGATGCAACTGCTTTAACAATCCACAAAGTTCAAGGAACAACGGTCGATAAATGTCATGTTTCAATTGACAATACCTTATTTGCTCCTGGACAGGCATATGTAGCTCTCTCAAGGGTTAAAAACTCAAAAGATCTACATTTAGAAAGATTTATAGAATCAGCCATCAAAGTCGAGGAAGAAGTTGTTAGATTAATGGAGTATATAAAGAACAATAGAACGATGAAAGGCTTTGAGTTCATAAAAACAACTAACGTTAATTCAACTGTGCATACTAATTCGCATGTAATTCTAAATGAGTCTGAGGAAATCGTTAATGAAGAAATCATTAAATTTACTTCTGATGAAAACGTTGAATCTGTTGAAAACGTTAAACTGCCTTCTGATGAAAACGCTAGACTTAAAACTTTTTTTAGTGATAATGGAATAAATTTTGGAGGTATGTTTTAAGTTTTGCTTCGAAAATCAATAATAAATTAATTTAAAATTTTTAAAGGGATAATAAATCATTTTATAAAAAGAAAAGAGCTATATAAAGAATGCTTCCAGGCCGAAAATTTTAATTCGAAAAGGAATCGAGACAATCTTAAAAAATATTTTCAAAATTATGGTGAATGTTTGAATGGTGTTCTTGAAAAAATGTGCTTAATTAAAAAAATCGTCTTTGATTCGAGTTTTAAAGTTGATAACGATGTAATGGCAAAAATTCATCCAGCATTTAAAAATGAATATATTGCAGTAAAGACTCGTGGTGATGGTAATTGCATTTATAACATGGTCTCTTTGGCGTTATTTGGAAAAATTGATAAAGCTACTTTTTTACGTTATCTAACACTATGTTTTCTCTATCAAAATGAGAGTTTCTATAAGCGCATAATTTCAAAAAATGTGTTAGCAAACAATAGAAATTTAACGAATCAACAGTTAGAGAGTCGTTGTAATTTCGAATTTTCTAAAATACTCATAGATGCGAGACATAATGGTAATTGGGGCAATCAGTATCATCTTTCTGCAATTAGTTCAGTTTTACAAACAAATATTTATATATATTCTACAATGCGTGACAACGAAAATATAAATTGTCCTAAGCAGCTCCAAAACATTTTTAATAACAGAAATTCGAATCTTTGTCATAGCGTGATTTACTCACCGATCAGTAATAAATTAACTAATAATTTTATTTGTGGTTTTTATGATACTCATAATACGACTAATGTAAATAATGTTCGATATGGTCATTACACGGTCCTAATTCCTACAAGAACTGACAGTTTAGAGTTTAAGCCTATTTATAATTATATTAATGACAATGATTAATCAAAAAAAAGTTTTTTGTATGTTAAACAAGTTTATTTTTCTGATTGAACTATTATTAAATAAATATAATAAAAACATTTATTTTTTTTATTATTTTTGTCAATCAATACGACAAATTTCCCCACATGTCTATTTTAATTTTTTTTTTTATTTTTTTTTTTTCTTAAAAATTGAATTAATTGTTCCATAATAAAAACATTCTAAATGACATTTTAATTTTTAAAGTAAAATAAATTCAATGGCTAAAATTAATAACTCGTTTTTGTGGGGGGAGGATCACAAGGAGGGGGGGCGAAGCCCCCCGCTCCTTGTTAAGTATAAAATTATGAAAAAAAGATTTTTCAATATAAATATATGATCAAGAGTTTCATCCCTTGTTTGAATCAATTATTTCCTTTAAAATAGATAAACTGTAAAAGCTGCGTACGGTCGACTCACCTTAATCCGAACTCTCTCGGACTAGAAAATATATGTTCGGATTAACTTTTCCGGATACTCGATAATCCGTTTTTTATCCAAAAAAGACTAAAAGTTCGGATAAAAAAACGACAGCAACGCTTATTGTATCACATTTTTTAATGCCCTCATATCATAGACGCTCGGTATTAGTTAACTCAGTACCTAGCGTTGGGTTTTTAGCTTTAATTTTTTAACAATGAAAAGAAAATGAACCCTATGAAAGAGAAATATTGCTTGCGTAACTCTAAAAATAGAAACAAAAGTAGTTTTAAATATTCTGTCTGAATAAAATAGCATTCAAAACAATTAGTGTTATTGAAAAATGTCCTTTAAAAATAAGTACGAACATTTTTGTTCGAATTAAAGAAGAATTTTATAAAGGAAAGTGTTGAGTCTTGGGGTAGGGACTAAACATTTTAGGGTCTTGTCGGTTATGTGAACACATGTTCATCTAATACGTGAACAATCAGTGTTCACTCTATAAGTGAACATTGTGTTCACCTAATATTTTGTTGAAGTTTAAGTGAACCTAAATAATAAAAAATGTTCACCAAAAGACAAGATTGTTCATATAAAACCTGGAATGTTCTTTTAATTTTGATCTTAGATATTCTAGTCAAGTATAAAGATTAACAATTGTAAAAATTTTTTCGTACGGCAAAATCAATATTTAGAAGAATATGAATGTTATGAAGATGGTGATATAAAAGATGACGAAAACGTTGGAAGGGTCCAATACGTTAACCGGTGAAGAAGACGAAGATGATGACCGTGAAGATGATGCTGAAGAACGCACAGTGAAGCTTAACAACAGCTAGAAATGAATCAGAAAATAATAGCAGCATAATCCACGTACCGTAAGCCCCCTCTATTTGTACCCAGAAAATTTGGTCTTTAACATTCTATTTATGATAAAATTTCTTTAAATCAATGGCTCGAAAATACCTCATTCTAATCCCCTCAATTTAGTCTATAAACTAAAGGTATGGTATTTTAAAACAATACTTTACCTTTCGAAATAATTAAAAAAAACTACTGGATACAAATAGAGAGGGTTTACGTTAGACGAATTAGAAAATGATTGTACTTTTTTTGACGTTATTAGTTTATTGTCCAAGTTTTTTATTTCTTGTCCATAATTTTCTATTATGCCATAAATCATTTATATAAACCAAAAATTTTTTTTTTATTGCACAATTTAAATTTTTCTTGTCAATAATGTTTAACTCAAGACATTTCGACATGGAATTAAGATCCCTACAAGACAAAAAATTAACAACTATTTACATAATACATTTATCCCGAGACTGGAATTGAATGAAGGTAAGAGGAAGACAAAATTTGATCTACAAGAATGGTTTGACAACAATGGTGTTATATTGATGATGAGAAAGTAAAAAAATCAAATTGACTTACTATCCCTAATCGGTATATAATGGTAGTGATAGAGCCGAAAAAAAAACTGCTTAGGTGGCAAAGGCAAAAAAAATCTTAAGATAAACAGTCAGCTTTTGATGAAAATTTTTGTTTAAAAATTTGTTCATTATTGTAGCATATGACTAAAAATAAAAGACAGAAAACTAAACAATTATGACATTATTACTTTGAAATAAAACTAATAAATTTGGACGTTAATTAATAATTTTTGATATATTTTAGAACAGTAAAGTAATAATTTAGAAAACACAGGTAATATTTAGTCAGACGAGACTGTCAAAAACATTGAGTTCAGATTAAGTTAAAAGCTAATTTATTTGAAGAGGAAGACACGGTTAAACGAGTCAATACCGAATGAAAAAAAATAATAAGCAAAGTTTTGAGTGGAAAAACAAATCCAATTGAATGTCAGATTTGTCATCATTTTTTTGAAGGTGAAAGAATTTTAAAGAGCCATATTACCAGGACTCATTGCAATAATTAATTACAATCATATGGCTATTAAAATTAATAACTTTTTTCTAATACACTTATTAAATCTTTTTTGTAAATTTTTTATGTCCACCAAATCCCCCAAGTGTTCACCTATTTTTAAAAATGTTCACCTAATCTTTGAATTTTCACCTAAATTAAGTGTTCTATAAAGAAAATTTTTTTAGGTTCACTTAAAAGTCAACAAAATATTAGGTGAACATGTGTTCACATAACCGACTAGACCCGTTTACTCGTATACATGTTCATTTAGGATATATATTTTGAAATATTTTTTGTCGATCATGAGGGTTTACCCCGATTTTAAGCTCGATCAATCGCGTTCGACACCAAATTTTGCTGTCGGCCGCTCAACGTAAAATTCTTCAAAAAAATTCGTAGACTTTTTTGAAATCATGCATCATGTATATGTACCCAATTTTTATGAGTTACCCAAACGAAAACCTGAATTTTACGGGTAACCCATACCTACTCGATTCCTTAAATTAATCGGTACATATCAAGGTTTGATATGAAGGTAAAGTATGCACGGTAAATGTGTATTAAAATGAAGAATTTCCTTTCAACGAGTAGGACTATGAGCGTCGAGCGCCATTCGATCCACAACACTAATTTTGAATCATAAATTCTAGTAAAGGGTGTGATTACACTTTTAAAAATTAAAAAATTTTGAAATAAGATTTAAGGTCCCGTTTATTATCGATGGTTGAACACATTTTTACGGTACGCTTTGGTACGTTTGGAATGGAACGGTACGGTACACTTTTGTACATTTAATAAGATACGGTAGGCTTCGCTTCGGTTCGCTTGCCATCTTAAGTTTGGTAGAAGTGCAGTAAACAAAACTAAAACAATTGGAATTACGAATAAAAAAAGTCGTTTATAAAAATTGGCAGGTTTTTACTTTATTGTTAACTATAATTTGGTTTGAAGCATCTTGTAATAATTTGGTTCCTTTGGTAACTCTCATTGACCAATAGTAGTTCGTTTTTATCGAGTGAATTCGCATCAATCATTTCGTTTTTTTACAAGAACAACTCATTCTGAAGCATAATTTAGAAAAAAATTTGATGATAATTTTTTTTTTATTTTATAAAAAGTTTACCAACTTTACAAAATGACCAAGACTGAATGAACAAGTTTTTTGTGTGAGAGAAAATTTAATTTTCTGGGAAATGTCTAAAAGTTATTAAAATTAAAATTTATCTCTCAACTGAAACGGAGAGACAGGAGTTTTTTTGAAAATTGAAATTTTATGAGTTTTTTTTTGCAACATAATAGTGAACTTAAAAATAAAAAATAAATTTTTTTTTCTAAAAGAAATTGTGAAGTTTCTTCCAAAAGTCTAGTTCAAATTTTACAATTGAATAATTTTTTATTGGAAATGAAAATGGACTAAAAAAATATACTAAAAGGTGTAACAGATAATGTTCAACAACTTGAAATGAAGGAAAAATTAAAGCCAAAGTTTGACCAATCGATTATTGATTTTCTAGAAAAAAAGCTGTTATGTCAAGTTTATTTTGGAATAATGAAATAAAATTCAAATTTAAATCTATTAGTTATTTAAAGCACTTATTTTAGTATTCAAAACCTCAAGCGAGTTTATGGCGGTCTTCATTTTATTTTGTGGTAAGGGTCTTGTACATAACGTAATCTAAATGTAACCCAAAGATTTTTGGTTCGATTCCAGGCCAAATTTTATAGGAGAAAGTTCAAGCATATTTTGCTTCAATGATTTAGGCTCTGAAAAATCAACTTAATTTTAATTTAAGAATGGAATTGTGTTTCTTCAATATTCGAACAATTCTTCGCAAATAATCGATTATTTGAAATTTTCATCTCATGATGACTCAATAAATTACAAGACTCTACAAAGCAAATTATAGTTAACAAACAGATGCTTAAAAATAAACAAAAACTTAATCTAACAACACAATTACTACTTAACAACAGACAAGTCAAAAACTTGCCAATTTTTATAAACGAATTTTTTTAATCTTAATTTCAATTGTTTTAGTTTTGTGTAGATAGTAATTTTTTTTGTTGATTTCCATTAGTGAAATTTAAATTGAACCTAGACTAGAGCATTTTTCTTAAGACTCTGAAAGTCTGTCTTTTTTGTATGATTGTAAGTTGTGTTACATTTTCTGTGGCATCTTGTTGAATATTTTTTTACTCAATTTTCTTTTCCTAGAAAAAAATATTCGTTTATTAAATTTTGAACTAAACTTAAAACATCAAACCACAAACTTTAGAGCTCAGAAAAAAATAACACAGGTTGTTAGTTTGATAAATAAAAAATACACCATCTCTGTTTATACACCAAAATATTATTCGAGTCTCAAGAATGCTCCAAAGTGAGAACACAATTAAGAGTTAAATGCAGTCGTTGAGACAAATAATGGCGAATAGTGTTAGTGGCCATTTTTCATTAGAATAAAGGAGAAATTAAGAGAGAACAATCAGGGGTCCCATATCCTCCCCTAAACACACACCAAGCGAAATACACAGACTCTTGCCACCCCATTTTTAGATTCCAGGCGCCGCCACTGGCTACGACCCTGCATACGATGACAGAAAATGTCCTTATCCCAGCGTGATATCGCTTCATTGGAATCGACTCACACGTTTCGGCCATGCGCTAAAACGTTTATTATCTTGAAGAGTTTGTTTATTTGAATTGTAGGTGTTTTCTTTATAAGAAAGAGTCTAAACAAGAATATCGGTCCCAAGAAGCTAGTCGATCTTTTGTTTAACAAAAAGTTGTGGTCCGAATTTTAGAAATAACCAAATTTAAGTCTCAAAAAATAAAAGTAAAATAAAAATATCAAGAAACTTTTTTTATGCAATATTATACAAGTCAAAAAAAGTTGATTCTTATTTAATCGAATTCTGATTGTAAATGCTAAGAATGTCTCCTAAATAGACTGATAAAATGAAATACATTTGTAAATAAATTTGATACATCGATTTGATTATAGTGTCCAATTAGTATTGTTCTCAATAACATTATTTAATCCGATGTAATTTTTGACTAAATTTAATAGCTTAGTGACCAATAAAAAAAAGATGTTGAGCAAAATCCAAGTTATAAATCAGTTTGAAGAACTAGTACGACAAGTCGATATTTTTGCAGAAATGCTTTTGTTACATTCAAAAGACAAATTAACTATCCAAAATTCGATCAATTCAAAAAGAGAATTATTCATTAAAGAAATTTACTCAATCATGGAATCAAACATTAACATTCTTAAGAAGGCAAAATGTGAGCAACTAACGGACGATTTTAAATATTGTTTTTTTATGCAAGCAAACTTTGAAAGCTGCCTGAAAGATACATATGTACGTAAAAATTTCGGTACATTGGTGATCTTGAATAAATCATGTGAACAAAATGTCATTAATTGTTTAAATAAAACTTTTGAGGATCGTTTACGAATGCAAGACCATTACTTGAATGGTAAAATTGTTACACAATCCGAAAAAGTATATTTTATTTTAATCCAAATTCATTTGATGTTTTTTTTAATATCGTTTTGTTTATTAATAAAAGGAATACGTCCAATTTCATTTACTCAAATATCTGATAGCAGACTATTTCCAATATAAAGATATAATTGATTTGTCAAATACAGCGAAAAATTGTTTTAGACATTTTGTTTTCAAATCGCCGACAGAGGACTTAAACAAACTTACCATCGATTCATTAATGATTATTGAGAGTTTCATTAATAAGAATCAGTTTATTCATTTATGTATTGGAAAACATTCAAAGTTTCTGGATTCAAAAAATGTTTATGTTGACATCAAATTAAGCGATTTAAAGCGGTTTAATTTTTCTTCTCTTCTTAAATTAGATATTGAAAACAGTAATTTTGAATGTATACCGTCAAAATTCTTCGAAACTATGCCTTATCTAGAGGAACTTTTGTTAGCGCGTAATAAGATAAAAATAATAGAAGATGAAGCTTTTCATGGTTTAAAATATCTTTATTGTTTAGACATATCTTGTAATCTGATAGAAAAAGTAACAAAAGGAACATTTAACGGTTTGTCTAGTCTCAAGATTTTGGACCTTAGTGGCAATAAGCTTAATAAAGTTGACGATTGTGCATTTAGTTCTTTGATTAGCCTAAAATGTATTGATTTAAATTACACAGAATTTGAAAGCTTAAGCAGTCTTTATTATCTTGAAAAGTTAGTTTATTTAAATTTGGACAAAAGCAGTTTAAAAGAAGTAAATTACGAAGTGTTAAATCGGTTCGGAAAGCTGGAATTTTTAAATTTGCAAAGTAGTTTCGATTTACAAGTTGATTTTGAAAAAATTGAACTTAAAAATTTAAAATTTATAGCAATGCCGATGGGTCAAAGTTTGTCATTTGCTAAATTCGATAAACTAGAAGTATTAGATTTAAAGGCAAGGTCTGAATTTATTTTTGATACAAAACTAATGGAACAATTTCCAAATTTAAAATATTTGGGTCTTGATTTTGAAGATGAAAATTCAGAATTGTTTGACGAAAGCTCTTTTGATTATTTGGACGGTATTTCATTCATAGTTTGTTCTCTAAAATCACAATCAAAACAAAAATTAGATAATTTATGGTTTTTATTAAAGAAAGGCTACTGTTTTTCAAATTTTCATCATTTTCATCCTAAGTATCATATTGAGTATGAAGGATGCCGGTTTTTAAAAGTAATTTTAAATTTAAATCTGTTTGTCAATTTCAAAGTTTTAATGTTTTTATTAAAGGAGTCGCAATTCGATCAACGTCGAAATTTTTTCAAGGATCTCAACATCGATAAAGAAATCAAATATATGAAATCGTATCAAAAATATCTCTCTTTTTTAGTTGATTATATGTGTGAAAAAAAAATTATTTTTGACTAAGAGTTTTACTAATCAAAAGTAAAAAAAAACAAAAAAACAAAATAACGATTTTCAATTTTTTATATTTTTTTAAATTTTGAATAAAAATTGAAGAAATAAAATTAATATTGACTATGCCGATTTTTTTTGCTGAATAATTATTATTTTCCATTAGCAAGCATACGATGCGGCTTGCTTGGACCATACAGTCAACCCTCGATAATCCGGCCAAGGAAATTAACGAAAATTTAGTGCGGATAAGCGAAAATTCGAGTTATCGGAAATCCGAATTTTGAATTAATTATAATTCAACTAAATATTATTTTTTTAACTTCAAAAAATGAGTAATACGTTGTCTGATAAACAAAAAATAAAAAAGGTGCAGTTGAAATTGTACCAAAAATGTGAAACATGAATGTTCTACATTTTACTCCTTTGAATGTGAATAGTTCGAGAAAAATACATAGACACAAAAAACTTAAGACCCCATGGTGCTTTTCGTCTTAAAGAAGTCGAACATCCACTATTGGAAAATGCTCTTTATCTTTGGGTACTGAATCATGTCTCGCTTGGTATATATATTAGTGATGAATTGATGATTCAAAAGGCTAAAGGTAAGAGGTTAGAGCTATATATAAAAACGCGTATAATATATTTAAATAACAGAAATAATAATACGTAGAACAAAAATACTGAAGTTAGTATCAATTTTATTTAATTAGTACAATAAAACTAAATTATGTCAAATATATTTGAGTCAGTATCTATGTTACCGTAAATCTGTAAAATACGTAAATTAGTAAAATTACTGGTCTTCTAATTACTGGTTTTTACTAGAATCAAGCCAATCGAACTTTTTTGAAAGCACAATTGGCTTGATTCTAGTAAAAATCTAAAACTTGTAAATAAAAATGCGATTTGAGTTATTTACTGATTTTTTAAATATTTTAGTTAATTACTGAAATAGTTTTAGGAAATTACTTTAATAATAATTTAATTTTGCATTTTTCCTGATCGATACGTATTTTTACAAATAAACGTATTTTACATTTTTACTGTTACATCTATATTATTTTTACAGTAACTATTTTATTTTAATTGAATCAATTATACTATATTTAAAAAACTGATTAAAGATCTTCAGACGACGATTCCGACACGATGATCAATCGAGTATTAGTAGTTTATCTGCAACTCGATAAATCGAGTACAGTCTTTAGGCTATAGAACTTTTTTGAAAGCACAATTGGCTTGAAATTCCATCATTCATCCAATCTTGGCTTGAAATTTTCAATTTGAGTAGCTTCGATTAATGGTTGTGGAAGACTATTCCAGTCATCAACGGCTCGCTTTGTGAAAAAACTAAAACGAACTGCACTTACTATTTTTCTTTTAGTCCCCATCTGATACAATACATAAATGTAATCGGATTCGATTCAAGTATCAGGATCTTAAGATTTTTCAATGTTTCAACATGTCTGTTTTGATGATTGCTAACTGGTTATCGCTGAGTTTCAATTTTTCTAAACTCTTCATTTCATTGAAAGTATCGGCCTCAATTTTGGCTAACTCTCAACTCCTATTATTTGTAAAAAGCTTGAGCCTATCAAAAACAGTAAAGGTATTCGATAACAACTTGAATTAATGACTCATAGGAAATAAATTGAAGTTTTTTTTTCTTTAATTAATTATGATAATTTTACTTTAAGTTGATTTTTGAAAATAAACCACTGGACATACGTAATGAGGATTGTTAATTGAAATGAATTAATTAAATAACTGGAAAATCAGACAAGATATTTTGACCTTTCTATCTTTGAGCTCAATGTACATGAGGAAAAACGAAGTGCGTATAGTATGAAGATTAAATAACAATGTGGTTGCTATCAAACCTCATTCTATAATTAAACCTTTAGGTTCTCTGATTTTTGCTTTAGCTTTTGAAAAAAATGGTTCTTATTCATCCTCGGCGTATACAATAGTATTGTATTAAAAGGCCATGTTCTATAAAACTTGATTACCATTTTAATTAGTTCCGAACAGAATCACTGTGTAAATGTCTAAATCGATTTTCTTTTCCCATTTTATCTACTTTACTTGGCTCTTAGCTTGCTTAATCTAAGTAAAGAGAAGATGAATCAATTAAGAGCTTTATTAGTCTAAACTTTTCGATTTTATCGTAGAGGAAAGCAAAGTTCCAAGGACTAGCAGATTCAGTTTTCGACTCAGACTTGACTATAGAAACAAATGAGCTAAAAACAGAATGCTAACATTTGTTTAGTAGTGAAAAAATTTATTATATATTGCTCTTTTTTTCGTAAAAAAGATATTTATAAATAAATTTGTTCCTAACTTAAGTATTTTTTTTTTTTTTTTCAATATTATTAACATAAGTAATAATTACATGCCTATTATTATTATTAAATAATTTCTTCCAAAATTCATTATCAGCGAGTTGTGATAGAAAAAAAAATACAAAAAAGACTTTAACAATTTAAAAACATTCTTCATATTTTACGTCAAGTTTGTTTTTAAAACAATTTATTGTTTTAGGTGAAAATATTTCAGCTTCCTTTCAGTTTAATTTCAAAAATTTGCTTTTAGCAAAAATTAGCAAATTTTTATAAATATACTACAAAAGGACCAAAAGACCGCTTGGAAAAAAATTCCTTGATTTCCCTATAAATCGTTTCAATGTAATCTGAACAAAGATTACAGACTTAATTAGCAAAACAGGTCTATTAAGAGTTAAACACATCACTGTGGTATTCTGGTAAGAGTATCAGATTTGAGATCAAAAGATTAAGCCTTAATGCTTTATTAAGTTAATTAAAAGATGATTTTAGAACGTGTTTTTTGTTGTTTATAAAGAGAGAGAATAAGATAACAATAGTTTTGTTTTTAGATGTTGTTGTGTAAGCTTTAAGGAATGGCTTCTTAAATCCTTAGATTGCAACATCATGTTTTAACATGATCTGTTGATGTTGAATTTAACTAAACATTTGTTTAGAATATCACAATCACCTAAAAAACTAATCGTCAGATATCTGCTACAAAGTTATACCTTGAAATTAAAACTTGTAACCATTTAATTTGAATTGTCTCTTCGGTTTAGTTTAATTTTGTTACTAAATTATGATACAAATGTGTCGAAATTCAGTGTATTCAAAATAAGTTAGGTGAATATTAAGTTTATAAATAGCACGATCAGTGGTAGGTGAGTTCTCTTCATAAAATAAACTTGAATAAAAACTAAGAATAAAAACTTTTCAACTAGACTGTTACAAGTTAACCCTTTAAATCTCAAACAAGGCTTGTTTTTATTATTTGATAAATTTTAGCCTCTTTTCGATATTATATGGACTCACTTCACAACAAATCAAATAATTTGTGTTTGGATAAATTTGATAAAACAAAAGACGATTCTAAGAAGCCATGATTACGTAAAATCAGGTAAATTAACATAATTTGACTAAAGTAAAAATTGGTAAATTTGCTGATTTTTGATAATCTGAAAATTGATAAATTTACGTAAATTGTTGTAAATATCAAGATGTACAAAAAAGTTTTCAACCCTTTTTTAGTCTTATAGTGACTTATACCGCAAGAAAAACATTGAAGTCGGATAAACTTTTTAGTTGGTATTATAAAGGTAGTAAATATCAAATTTTTTCCAAGAGGCTTAAATATTGAGTTTTTATCGGCAATCATTGCAAAATTAGTCAGAATTTTTTTTTGGACATTTTGTTATTTACAACAATTTTCGTAAATTTATACCACCACTGCATAAAGTGTTGGAAACTGAAACAAAATTATCTTAACAAAAAATTTTAGTCTAAATGGCGACAAAGTGTGTCCATTAAATAGATCGATCAAATAAAATGAAAAGAGATTATTGTACTTCGATTTGATTATTGTGTCCAATATATGTTATTCTCAATAACAGGATTAAAGTGATATGTATCTTAGACTAGAAATAAAATAACATAAAAATACTTCATTTCATATTAATTCAGTTTTAAGGTAAATTTAAAAAAAGATGTTAAACAAACTCCAAGTTATAAATGAGTTTGAAGAACAAACACGACAAGTCGATATTTTTGCAGAAATGCTTTTGTTACATTCCAAAGATGACTTAGATATTCAAAATGCGATCAATTCAAAAAGAGAATTATTCATTAGTGAAATTTACTCAATTAAGGAAACAAACATTAGCATTCTTAAGAAGGCAAAATGTGAGCAACTAATGGACGATTTTAAATATTGTTTTTTTATGCAAGCAAACTTTGAAAAGTGCCTGAAAGATACATATGTACGTAAAAATTTCGGTACATTGGTGATCTTGAATCAATCGTGTGAACAAAATGTCATTAATTGTTTAAATAAAACTTTTTGAGGATCGTTTACGAATGCAAGACCATTACTTGAATGGTAAAATTGTTACACAATCCGAAAAAGTATATTTTATTTTAATCCAAATTCATTTGATGTTTTTTTTAATATCGTTTTGTTTATTAATAAAAGGAATACGTCCAATTTCATTTACTCAAATATCTGATAGTAGACTATTTCCAATATAAAGATATAATTGATTTATCAAATACAACGAAAAATTTTTTTAGATCTTTTGTTTTCAAATCGCCGGCAGATGACTTAAACAAACTTACTATCGATTCATTAATGATCATTGAGAGTTTCATTAATATGAATCATTTTTATCATTTAAAAATTGGAAAACATTCAAAATTCTTGGATTCAACAAATGTTTATGTTGACATCAAATTAAGCGATTTAAAGCGGTTTAATTTTACTTCTCTTTTTAAAATAGATATTGAAAACAGTAATTTTGAGTGTATACCGTCAAAATTCTTCGAAACTATGCCTTATCTAGAGGAACTTTTGTTAGCGCGTAATAGGATAAAAATAATAGAAGACGAAGCTTTTCATGGTTTAAAAAATCTTTATTGTTTAGACATATCTTGTAATCTAATAGAAAAAGTAACAAAAGGAACATAATATTATTTTTTTCTAAGTCACCTCTATTCAAACAAAGATCGATTTTTTTCGAAGATCTCAATATCGATCAAGTAATTAAATGGCAGTCGTTTCTTTGAACCATTCCAAAAACTTCTCTGTCAATAATCGATTTAAAAACATTGATCGTATTAGCATTCACCGCACTTGCAGATAATCTATTCCAAGCTTCATTCACTCTGTTTGTTATGAAATTGTATCGATATAACCCATTACGATTTATTTCTCTTACCAATCTTTTGTCGTTTTTTCTCCTTAGATTTAGAGACAAACTCCTGGCATAATTAACTCCTCTCCGAAACTTTATGTTTTCATGATTATGAACGATTTTGTACATTTGGATCAGATCACCCCTTAGCCTTCTTCCTTCAAGATTTAATAAAAAAAAAAAAAAAAAATTCGAAACAGAATTGATAAATTGAAACGTTAAAATTAAAAGGTTTTAGCGCGCAATTTTCTATTAATTTGAGACTAGATTTCCAATCCCTGTTCGCGAATTTAATTAACCTACCGATTCTTCCTAACGGCAGAATGTGTATTGAACCAGCTTTCCTTCACAGACTCAGATCCAAGACTCTTTCTCAAGGCCTAGACCAACAAACCTGGGAGAGATTGAAAGAGTTAAACATCTTTAGAAACTCGAGGCAGAGACAAATTGATAAGAGACAAGAGAGAAAACGAGCAAGAAACAACAAGTATCAACAGAGACGAAAGGTTATAAAAAGAAAATTTGCCTCACAAGTCAAACAAACTACACTTTCAGCGCTATCAAAGCCGTTTATACCTCAAACAACCGAAAGACTACCCACAATCGTCACCACAAACGTCAGATCAATAGGAAACAAAATCGAATGTGTCAATCAACTGTTAGAAGACAAAAAAGCAGATATTGTCTGTATTACAGAGACTTGGATAACCCCGGAACAAAACGAGGTCACCAAGAGATCATTGAACAAAGAATACCACAAGCTTAGTGCACCCAGATCAACGGCACGTGGTGGCGGGACACTCATCCTTATCAAAAAACAATTCTCGGAGAGATGTGCACCAATCGAGCTCCAAACAACAGAAGAACCAGCATGGGTAAAGGATTGAAATCCAAAATTGAAATCAAAAATGGAAATTGGAAGGAGAGAAACCCAAAATTGAAATCAAAATGGTCAGAGCTTATCCAAACAAATTGCCTCCAGGATTTTCATCGGTACTGATACTCTGTGTTTACATTGCCGAATTTACACCAAACAAGCAAAAGGAAAGAGTTTCGGAGTTGCAGAAACAACTCGAAAAAGCGCTTGTAAATAGTAGTCACGGGAGTCGGCCCTAATGCTGGTGACTTTAACGGAGCCAATGTCTCAAACATTTGTACATCGTACCAACTCTACAAAGCCAACCAAACAGCCACAAGAGGCAAAAGATGCTTGGACCTCATCATATCCAACGCCCCAAGATTCTACGAAATAAAGAACTGGCCAGCAATTGGAAAATCCGATCACTTGGTTGTACTAGCTATCGCACCATTAAATAGCTATAAGAACACTAAACCAAATGTGTTAAAAAAACAAATCAGGAGTGGTAAAATCAGAGACACCGTCCACTGCATTAGAAACATAGACTGGACACAAACAACTGAATTAATCAAATCTGACCCTCAAGGAGCTACAGACAACTTCTACGACCTGATGCTGAACGCCGAAAATCTATCTCAGCCGATTAAAACGATCAAAACCAAAGACGACCAGCCATGGATGACTCTTGAAATTAAGAAAATGATCAGGCAACGACAATGCTTGTTCATTAAAGGCGAAAAAGAAGAACGGAAGACCCTATCAAACAAAATCAGACTCGAGATCAGGAAGAGAAAAAAAGACTTTTTTCGGAAAAAGTACGTTGTAGGTTAACCAGACTGGTGGAAAAAAGCTAGCAAATATAGAAAAGAGCCAAAAGACCGACTACAAAACAGATACAGGACTTGCGAGAAGCCTGAATGACGGGTTTTATAATGTGTGGAACGGCGAAACACAACCAGATCTTAGTGGCTTTGTTAAAAAAAATCAAAAATTTGAACAAATTTTTAACCATTCAACCATCACCAAAGCTCTCGAGCAACTTAAAATAAGTGCAACCGGTCCAGATACTCTGTCGGCAAGACTGTTAAAATCTTTACGTTTAGAAATAGCAGATATTTTAGTAGAATTATTTAACAGCTATCTCAAACAATCATTCGTACCGAGCCAGTGGAAACTCGCTAACATTACTCCGATTCCAAAAGTCGACAACCCAAAAGATCCTGGCGACTACAGACCGATTAATGTAACATCTATTTTATCAAAAGTATTTGAAAGAATACTCTGTCGGTTTAAACTCGAAAAAACAAAACACATATGGAAAACGAATAAACAACATGGATTTTTACCAGGTAAATAAACAATGATGCCAACATAAAATTAATCGACGACTAGAGTATGGCTATCGACCTAAAGAAATCTTTTCTAGCTATTTTCTTCGATTTTCCCAAAGCATTCGACCTTGTTGACCATGAGAAACTGCTTAACAAATTACGAAAGCTACTACCTGAATGGCTTGTATCATGGATAGCCTCGTATCTTACAAATAGGAAACAACGAGTCAGCTTGAATGGAACTGAAACAGAATGGAGACAAGTCGAGGCCGGGGTTATCCAAGGGAGTGTCCTCGGACCGACTCTTTTCATTTTGTTTATCTCAGATATTAACGAATACCTCCCGAAAGAGGCCGATATTGAAAAATACGCTGATGATATCCTTAGTCACATAATTGGAAAAGCCTGTAGCGAACTACCACAAGAAATTATAAATAGAGTGCAAAAATGGTGCGGTGTAAAATCGTATTTTCGTCTGGAAAAGATTCAGAAACACCACCAAGCCTCTGCCTAAATGACACAGAACTACAAGTCGTAGAATCATATCGATACCTAGGTATCGAAATTAACAACAGACTTGACTGGGGTCAGCAGTGGAAGCATGTCGAAAAGAACACGAGTCACGTCCCATTTTTGATAAAACAACTCAAGCGTCTTGGATTTAATAAAGAAATTTTGGTGACTGTTTACAAAAGCCTAGTCGTAAGCAACCTCGATTACAATAGCCCGGTGCTCTCTATGGCAAGTAAAGGAATCAAAACAGAAATATGTGACCAACAGAAACGAATCCTGAGAATAATTGGTATCAATAAAAACCAGGCACTTGAAAAATACAATCTAGTTGATGCTGTTGAACGAATCGAAACAATAAGCCTTAAAAAAGTATCAAAGCTCCTCGTCGACCCGAATAACGAAGTGTCCATAAAATATCGAAACACTGACAGATCTTACTCTGATTTTTGTTTTAAAACAAAACCGGCTAAAACGAACACACACAACGATAGTATAGTTCTAAAAAGTATCCGAATCCTAAGAGATGACGAAAGCAAGAAAAATTTTTTAATTTGGCAAAAACAACCAACGATAATAACGCACAAACAAAAGTGCTTAAAACGTCAATTAAACCTAAATCAGAGTGCACAAGTTGTGGTAAATATTTTGAAGCTAAGATTGGTATCAAAACACATATGAGATCATGCCATGTTCCAAAAATATAACCTTCACAAAATTACAATTCCTTTTTGTTTTATTTTATTTTATCTTTTTCAACTTTACACTTTTTTTATTTTTTTTTTATTTTTAATTAAAAATTTTTTACCGTTGTAAGCAAATATAAAGTAATTCACTGATACAACACCCTGAGTGTGTATCAATTATTGTGCCATTTTATATGAATTAAATAAACTATAATAAGTTCAAATCACTGAGTCTTTCCTCATACGATTTTTGTTCAATTGACTTCACCAATTTTGTTGCTCTTCGCTGAACCCTTTCAAGTACACTAATGTCTGTTTTAAAATAAGGACACCATGTACTTACCGCATATTCTAGGTGTGGTCTAACTAAAGCCGTATACAACGGAACAATTGTTTCCCTTTCAAGGTATAATTGTTTTTATTGTTGGTGCTCCCCAGCAGTGTTGCTATTCCTCTCTTTTCTATAAATGTAAACATAATTTTGTTCACTCTTTCCTTCGAACCCCTTTAAATAGATCCCGTTATTAGACCACAACAACTTGTCTGTGACTATTGAAGTCTTAACCTAAGCTTAAGCCGGTTCATGAAGTTCATATTATGCACTAACTTCTGCCGCAAACAATTCGATACAACTTTTGCAACAAAAGTCGTAACTTTTTGGGCGAACGTATCATTCGTCGTGTAAACATGTACCCAGGTGTTACTTGCTCGTCATCAACATGCTCAACCAGCAACGGCAAAAGTTTTACCGTACCACCTGTTTTGTTCGCCCTTTTGTGGTAAATCCCTGGGTCTAAATGTAACATAATTCAACCCTACGACACAAGATTTGGTTGTTTCGGCACGATTATTCCAATTTTTTCAATTACCTTAAGAATCAACAAAAGATTTTGGTTTATTCTTTTTAAATACTCGGAATATTTCGGAAACGTTTTTTTTTAAATTTCACAAATAAAAGAGAAAAATATTTATTTAAAAAAAATAGATTTAAATCATAACAACCATTTTGCGTATTTTATCAATTTCTTTGTCCAATTTATCTTCGGATAATTTTATTTTAGCATCGACAACTTTTTGAAGAGCCACTATTGATTCTTGTACATTTTCAAAACCATATTTAAGATCTCTTTTAAGCTTATCACTATCAGCTGATGTTCTATTAAATCGATCATCTATACCCTTATTAACTTTATTTTCCAATTTCTAAACAAAACAAAATTCAAACTTTGCTCAATTTATTTCAAAAATTTGTTAAATACCTCTATTGTAGATGATAATTTGTTTAAACTTTTTTGAAATTCATCATCGTAAAATTGTTGACTTATTGTTTTTTCAAAAAGGTTTTTTGTGGGTTTATTTTCTAGTCTGAAAAATTAGACTTTTTTATTTATCCATTCTGTTAAATTATCTAATATTTTTTCTGTACAAGCAAAATATGAATCCTGAAGAGAAAAAAAATTCCTTTTTAATGGTATATTTTTTAACTTTAAATCTGTTAAGGTTTTTCCATGCGCTAATGTAAAAAAAAGTAAAATATTTTTTAGAGGCGCTTCTAAATATTCAAAAAATCCATCAAATTGAAAATCTGTGACTACAACTGAATTCAAAAATTTGTTTAAACTTGAAATTGCTAAAAAGGTAACTAGACCTATCATGGTGTATGACTTCATCCGTTTTAGACTTAAGACTCGAGTAACAGTCTTTGAAATAAAGGAGTCTTTCTCGAGTAACATGTATCGGTTAAGAGATATTGCCACATTCAGAATATTTGAACTTGTCTTGAGCACAGAAATATTTCAAAATATTGAGTCGATATTGTTCGACTAATTGATGAACAAAATATCCCAGTCAATAGAATACAAACATTGGTTAAATGAAATAAATAAATGAAACAGTAGGATAAATCAATTATCGAATTGATCAGCATTAGTTTATAAATTGGCTTCTTAAGCTCAGTTTTTACTTCATCTTTTGGATGATTACGATTCAACACAATTACATTAATAGAATTAGTAATCAAACTAATAATACACATTATTGGAAATATAATTCGATGCCAAAATACTTTTTGCAGATCTTCTCATTACGTTTTACATTCAATGTTTACCTTGAAGAAATACGTCTGCAATAGAAAAAGTTATTCCCTAAAGTTTTAATAAGATTTGAAGTGAGTTTTGATTTTTTTTAAATTGATTCAAAACTTCAAAGGTCCAAATTTTCTTGTGGAAACCATGTTTCTGACTGTAGTTCTCATAAAAATACTGGTATTATTGTTCATTTCGATTAATTTAAAGTAAAAAACATTAAAATAGACAAAAAACATGAGAGATAAGATATATTTAATAAAAAAAAATAAAAAATTCGAATCTACTAATAATTTTCAAGCTTATCAAAAAACTCTTATTTAAATTTTTTTGTAAAAGTTTGAAATTCGTCAGATTTCATCAATTCTTCATTTAATTCAAAATGATTTAGAAAAAATTCATCGAATTCGATCGAATATAACTAAAAAATATAAATAAACTTAAATTGAAGTTTGAAATAATTAGCAAAAATTACCTTTGTATAGCAAAATTTAGCATCATGTTTATTTAAATTTGTAAGTTTATGAATCCATTTTGTATCAAGAATTTTGCCATAAATTTGTAATATACATAAACCTTTAAGTAAATCGAAATAAGTCTCATCTAAATCGAGTTCATTATCAAAATTTTCGAGGATTAATAATTTTATTTTCGAAATATTTTTAATCGCATTTTTCGATAACATTGATTTTTTAAATTTGACGTGTAAACCCAATAGGCCTTCCATTCCATTAAATAATGGAAGATCGTCGGTAGTTGTAATCGAAAGATATTTTAAATTTGTCATTGAAACGTTATTGAATTCGATTGAAATATCACAATCGAGCAAAATTAAAATATTTAAATTGATTAAAAAATTCAAAATACTTGATTCTATTACATCAATTTTGTTCATACTTAAATCCAAAAATCGTAAATATTTTAAGTCTAAGAGAAAGTCGCATTTAATAAGGCCCGAATTTTCCATGATTAATACAATAAGTTTTTGTAAACAACAAAAAGCGTCATTGTCAATTTTCAATTCGTTGAAGCTCATATCTAAAATTTTTAAACTATTTGAATTCATTAATGTTTCTCTGTTTACAATTTGTAAATTATTCGAGGGTACTCTCAAAACTTCGAGGTTTCGTAAACCTAAAAAAGCATCTGCTGAATGCACACCGCTAGTTTTGTTGTGGTCCGCTGTAAAAATTTTTAACTCTGTCATTTGCTCAAAAAATTTTGATGTAAAAGAATCGAACTCACAATTTGAAATTTCGAGTTCCTCAACAAACGGCAAATCTAAGCTAGCAACATCTTTAAAATTGAATTGAATAACCGGATCGAACACTGAATTAATTTTTATTATTTTCAATTTCTGTATATTTATAAATCCCCAGTCAAGACATTGTTGCTGAATCAACGATGATCATCGTCGAATTTTTAAAAAAACAGAACATTTGACGATGAACTTTTTTAAATTTAAATTTTTACAAAATTTTGTTGATTTTCGTCTAAATTTCATCACAATCGCCAATTAGATTTTTCTCTACATTTTTGACTCCTCCCATAAATTATATATTAATATATTAAAAGTGAAAAGGTCATTCAATTATTTAATTACATACGTTACATGTAATACATATGTATATAACAAGCTGCAATAGACATTTTTTTGTCAGTTCGAATTTTTCATAATTTCTTGTATTTTAAAACTTATCAAAATAAAAAAAAACTTGAGCTATCAAACTTTTAATAGTTCCTCTTGAGTTGATCGTGAAATTTTGTAAAAATCGCGGTATAAATTTTTTCCGATTAATTCCTTTGATTAATTTATTTTTATTTTAGATATTTTTCAAAAAACTGAATCAAAAAAAAAAAAAGACGGCTAAAATATTTTCAATCTATTATTGCCCTGCTTACCTAAGGCTGGGAACTTGACTTTACTTAAGTTATTTGAACCGATTAATTTACTAATTTTGCCTTCTTTACCATAAGAAAGGCAAGAAGCCTGTATCCTTCTTAGTTGATAAAGACCAGTATACGAATTATGAATCTTTAAACTACTTAGCTTCCTCCGAACACATTTATGAGATAAGAATATATCTACACGATGCTGGGTGTAGTGAAGGTTCACCCATCCCGTAATGGGGATCTTTTCTAGGACCGATATTTACTTAATATTGTGGCTATGGTCATGCTGTGGCGGCGCCACAGTAAAAATTTTGCGAACTAAAACTGTTTTGAAACCTCTCCTTTTAAATTAATTAAAAAATTTCAGTTAAAATATTAAATAGTAATTTCAAAGTCTTTCGATACGATAATTCACTCCTCTTCCTCTCTTGTTTTTTATTGTTTATTTTTATTTTCGGCAACAATTAAAGCCAATTAATGAATGGGTTTTTTCACTCGAGCCAATTTTTATTTTGCTTTCACTTTTTTTATTCCTTCTAATACTGCATTGCTAGGGAAATAAAGGCCTACCGTCCAACCAGTGGGTAGCTAGACAATTTCAGATGAGCGGCTCATCCAAAGGGGTCTCAAAAATAGATGGAAATTCCAAATTCTTCTTAAACATTCTTAAAGAGAAAAAACGCCTGATTGGTTATGTTTTTTGCTTAAAATACAAAATATTCATACCCAAAAATACCGGAACCCTAGACTATTATCGTAATCCAGGCGATGATACCCCGATTAAATATCTTTCAAAATGTTCGTGAAGATTTTGTTCGAATAAGTCTCGATTATAGAACGTATGTACATGAATGTAAGTTTATGAAAGTAAGGGGTCCTATACCCCCTCCCCTCACACACTACACATAACTTCGCCACACTATCCAAAAGTGTCTGGCTACGCCACTGCTGACGAGTGTTGGTCTAGTAGACTTCCCATCCTTATAGGTTTTTCTTAGAAAGCTTTCGGAATCAGAGCTATGTTTAGTTAACTCAAAAGATCTTATAGGTATCTTACCCAACGATCTTATCACCAAATAACAGCTATTTCTATAGCTATATTTCATTAATGCTTTTAATTGAAAAAGGTAATTTTTGAGAAATTCGACACTTTTCATCGAAATGTCGACGTCGAAATCCGAGGAAATCGGCCCGATCGCATCGTTGAATCATCGTTTTTTTCATCACATTTTCAGCGATGCTGCATCGAAACTGTCTTGACTGGGTCGGTTAATGATTTGAAGAGCCTCAATTCGTATTATATTTTTACGTTCTCTTAGACCAAATATTTCGAGTCTTGCGAGGATATTTGATGTTTTATCTGATAAATCGATTGTATTCGTATTTAAAATTTTTTTTTCGATCAATTTTGTAAGAATTGAATATAGGATAAAATCCTAAAAATAAAAAAAATAATTTAAAAATTTTTAAAATATTTAAGCTTGTTTAAATCAACGAAGAAGTCGAAACCTAGACTAGAAGATATCTAGAAGTCTAAAATATATCTTGAAATAGAGCCATGTCAATTACAAAAATAGACATTGAAGGCTTTCAACTAGGGTTGTAGATCGATAACTTATCTGATGGAAAATTTTGAAAACCATCTCTTCCCTAATTTTAACAAAAAAGAAACCAAAACCCTATTTAAGAGGGGGTGTTATAATAAAATTGTCATATAAAGCTTTTCTTTTTTTGAATGTGAAAAAGTAATTAACTGAATTCCAATTTGGGCTAAAAATGGATAGTTTTGAAAAGCACAAAGAACAAAATGAGGCGGCACTGAAGCTATCATTTAAAAATTATTTTAGTTTGGTCAGAACATTCATTTTTCGGTTTTCCAGTTGAAATATAGTCACTTGATGGAAGTTAACTATCAAAATAAATTAAAAAACCAACAGGTTTTTAAAAACGGCTTATTTTGAAAAAAGGCTCAAAAAAATTAGGTTCAACGATTTCATGTTATTTTATGGTAGATAATTTAATTCTCTACATTTTGAAAGGCTGTTTATGTCAAAAAGAAGTATTTAAAAAGAGAAATTTAACTCAAGCCGGTTTTGGACCTAAAACCCTTCTACCAGCCCTAGTTTTATCGTTAAGCGCTTAACGATAATAAATTTTTGATACGTTCTCTAATCGGCATGAAACAATAAGTAAAAAATTAACTACAATTACCGAAAAGTTAATATCGATTTCGGTTCTTTCCGAAGTTTCAGCATTCTAAAATTTCTAAAATTTTTCAATAATTAATTTCCTCTTCGTAATACAACACTGGTCTTTCAGATTGTCCATTTATGAACTTTCATGCATTTCATGAACTTTCTTAAACGTTTTTTTAGTTTTTCAAATCGAGTCAATGTGATTTTCCAAAGATAACTTTTTTCTGCTAAGGTTGTGATCAATTGTTTTTTACAAAGAAATAAGTCTAAAAATTTTAAATTTTAAGATTCAGGCAGTTATAAACTTCCACATTATCAGTAAAACTGAGCATATCTGCATCTGGATTCGCGAGTAAATACGAACCGAAAGATTTATTTTTCTTAAATTTTTAAGATTTTCCGGTCTAAGTGAGAATTTCCTAAATTTTTTAGGTATTAAGGTTTGATTGTATTTTTTTGGAAGTAAGCTTTTCCTACTCACAAGAGGATAAAATTAATTATTTTTGTCATTAAGTACTGTTAAAAGAGCAAAGCCCAGTTTCAGGTTTAGTTAGATGTATCATTGAACGAGAATTTACGGTAGAAGGTTTTCTCATTAATGAAAATCGATCTCGAAATTTTTAGTTAAGAAAAAAAAATCTAAATGTTTTCTCAGAAGGGTCCTAATTTAAGAGACCTATCTTTCATCCAGACGTATGTACCCATAAATTTTAAGGTATTGGGTGGGTATGGGTTCCCCGAAAAATTCAGGTTTTGGGTTCAGGTATGGTTTGGATTACCCATAAATTTTGGATTTCAGGTATGGGTCTGGGTTGGGTAACCCATAAAATTGGGTATTTTATAGATTTTTAGGTTTTTTTTTGGTCAAAATTTTTGTTTTGGGTATATATACCCAATTTATGGGTAATCCAAACCATACCTGAACCCAAAACCTGAATTTTTCGGGTTACCCATACCCACCCAATACCTTAAAATTTATGGGTACATATGTCTGCTTGCAACATATTGTTCAATATATTTACTTTTAAGTTATATTCACTCTTTTAACAGTACTTAATGACAAAAATTTTAGACATATTTCTTTGTAAAAAACAATTGATCACAACCTTAGCAGAAAAAAGTTATCTTTGGAACATCACATTGACTCGATTTGAAAAACTAAAAAAACGTTTATGAAAGTTCATCAAAATTCTTGAAAGTCCATGAAATCCAATGGACAATCAGAAAGACCAGTATTGTACAACCCTTCTTTCAACGGATAAATCGAAGTCAACTTTAAAAAAAAATTACTAAGAAGATCAAAAACAAGTTTAATATTCCGTCCTTTGAATGAGAATATAAGATAAGAGCGAGGATTAACTAGTCTAATTTTTTTATTTGTTCAAGTGCTAAAAATCTTTATTAATCAGGTAATTTTTTACCGTTTTTAAACCTTTATATCAGACTTCGAAATTATATAGTCCTCGTACACCCCGTAACATACAACCCTGGTAATTCAAAACTTCCAAAAATCAAGTTCAAGATTTGTTCAAATGAAGGTTCAAGGGCCCGTGAAGCTTCATTAATAAATATTCATGAAGGTTCAAAAACATTTTTGAAGCATCGTGAACCTTCATGAAGGTTGATAGGAGTATACTAAATTGCATCAAAATTATTTCTAACAAGTCATGGGGCTAACTATAAAAACACTATCTCGACTTTAAATCGTTAGTTCACTGTAATCGATTACTTGGCAAAAAAGGAAAAAACAATTACAATTGATTCAAAGTTCAACAGTCAGAGCTATATTCAGAGTGCATTACGAAACACCATAAATTGAACTAAACCAGATGGCCCAAATAATTTTCGACAGCACTCATAACGCAACATAGTGTGCCAGTTCCGTTTTTCTTAAAGATGCCTTAGTCCGTATTTTAGAACCCCAAATTTCCGTGTCCGGTCGTTCGTGTACGTGTTTGAGGAATAAACAATTAACGATCAAAAGGCGGTTAAGATATTGATTTTTTGAGATTGATAGATAATTTTTGGGGATATCGTTTTTTTATATACGTTAAGAAATTTCAAAAAATTTGAAAAATACTAAGAACTAAGATTCTAAAAAGTTTCTAACGTCTTATTCATAGGTCTGATTTAGTTCAAGTTAACGTAGGTATAATAGAAAAAAACTTACTTCGTTGAATTCTCGAAAAAATAAATTGACTGTTTTTTTATTGATATCCATCGCGAAAAAATTCTCAAGACCGTCAATTATTTCACGTCTAATTATGATATTGTTTATGATAACCAGGCATTTGTACCGAAAAAAAAAGTCGGTTTTCGGTTTCGGATCGGTATACCTACCGAACCGACACCGAATACCGAAATACCGAATTTTTTTCGGAAAAAACCGAACCGAATACCGAAAATCCGAATTTTTTTCAGTTTCAAAATGTCAAAAAAATTGTTTTTTGTTAAGTTTTTTATGTAAATCAAATGCTTAATCCTAAAAAAAAAATTATTTTCAAATTTTCATTAAGATAATTTAGAATTTTTATAAAAAAAAAAAATTTAAAAACAACATTATGGACAAAAGAAAAGCCGCAAACCGACTTAGCACAATTGTTGATGACGATGAGCTATTAAGAAGGAGTCAAAGTGGGAGAGTGACAAGATCGGTGCTACGTGAACTCGGTTTACAAGCTAACTCAACGCTAATTTCGAATAATCATACGGATTTTGAATACGAGAACGAAAACAACAAGGACCAAGATTCCGATTTTTCTAGTTCTGAAGAAAATAACAATGGATCCAATAATGGTGAATCTAGTCAAACCGAAACTAACCCTAGCCAAACCGAAACTAACTTTAATCAACCAGAAACTAATCGTAGCCAAACCGAAACTTACTTTAATCAACCCGAAACTAATCGTAGTCGATCTCAAAATAACCCCAGTCAAACTCAAAATAACCCCAGTCAAACTCAAAATAACCCCAGTCAAACTCAAACTAATCGTAGTCGATCTCAAAATAACCCCAGTCAAACTCAAAACAACCGTAGTCGATCTCAAAATAACCCCAGTCAAACTCAAACTAATCGTAGTCGATCTCAAAATAACCCCAGTCAAACTCAAAATAACCCAAGTCAAACTCAAACTAACCGTAGTCGATCTCAAAATAACCCTCCTAGAACTCAACAAAGTCGTTTAACTGAATCGCAAACTGAAGCTAATCGGAATCGGAATAACAATACGAATTTGAATGAGGAACTAGACGAAGAGCTGAATATAAATTATTCGATTACTGAGTTAATCACAATGGCAAAAAGAAACAAATTTCCGAAAAGGTTATTTCGCTTTGGTCAAGATTACACAAGTTACACCCCTGTTTGGCACTTTTTTGAAGCAATAACTCGGTTCGAAAGTCGTCCCATCTCAATTCAAGCTAAATGCAAAGTAAGTTAGAATATTTTTCCAAAAATTTTTGTCCGACTGTCATCTTAAGATTCGATTAGTTATATCAGTTTTATTATACATGTTGTTTATGTGAATTCTTTAGGCTGTCTAATCCAATTTACAATGAAAAATTGTAAAACATCTTTAAAAAAAGTTAAGTTTTCAAGCTCGGGTTCAATTTTTTTTAGGTTAAGTTTTTGTTAAGAACAAAATCAATTGACAGTCTGATTAACTATTTATCATTTATTTTTGAAGGTTAATGGTTGTATTGAAAATGTGCCTTGCGGAGACGCCTCGAACTTGAATAAGCATGTAAAAAAACACCAACTCAGCCGTGAATGGTATTCAATGTACTCAAAAAGAAAAGAAAGAAGTGTAAAAGATCACATTTCTGATGAAATGCTCGATCTCGTAAAATACATTGTATCTTCAAATTCGAGTTTAAATGAAATTGAAAACGAGTATTTGAGAAGCTTAATTTTTCAATCTCTGAAAGTACCATCGACGTTTACTTTTCGTTATAACATTCTCCCAAAAGTTGTTGAAAAAATCAAGAACGAAATTGAACGTAGACTAAATAATGCTACTTCTGTAATTCCAATACCAGATGGATGGGTTTCAATGAACAATACCGAATATTTAGGTAAACATATTTATTTTTTTATTTGTGTCAATTTACAGAACCTTGTAGGCTAATTTTTACTCAAATTAGGACTTGGCGCTCAAATAATAGACGAAAATTTTTCGAAAGAAATTTTGATTTTGGGATTTATTGAAATAGTTGGAGGGCATAGCGCCGAAAATATACAAAAAGCTATAGAGACTATAATTAACGAGTACGAATTTGATAAATCAAAATTAAATGGTGAGACTTATAGTTTAAAAAAAAATAAATTCGAAATAATTACTTTTAAAAAAAGGAGTTGTATGTGATGAAGGCAGTTCTTTGGTTCGACTCTTTGGACAGCTTTTTTTTGAGGATACAGATACACCTGATTCTAATTCTCGAGGTAAGTTTCTCAATTCCAGAAAAATTATTTTCAAACTCTAAATGCTTTTAAAGTTATTAGTGAAATTATGGACGATGATGAAGAATCAAATGTTAACATAATCGAAAATATTGATAACCTAACTTTTGATCAAGTGCACAATGAGACATTAGAGATCACCAATGACGCAAATTCTCAGACTTTCGTTTCGAATGTTCAGATGTCGAATGTTAATCAAGAAGTTGAAAATAATGATTCACAAGAAGACACAAACGGTTTTGATTATGATCAGTTTTATGATTTGAGTAGGGGTCAACCAATCAAAAATCTAAAATTGACAATCGGATCTGATGAGGTTCCGCGATTTAGTTGCGCTTGTCACAAATTGAACTTGGCTTTACGTAGAGCTCTTACAACCCATGATACGGTCTGCAGTGTAATTAGAAGAATAAATAGGTCAAATACCGAAATTAGACGTAGGGTTAATCTTAACAGAAATTTCCGCTTAAAAAGATGTCGATTACGTATTGAAAACAAAACTCGTTGGTCCTCAGCATACATGATGCTCGAATCGGTATTAAAGGCTTACGAAAGAGGTCTTTTTGATTCAACTGAGTCAGAATCAAGCTGTCCAGTTAGTCGAGAACAGGTCGAGTTGTATCTCCAAATCTTGAAACCTGCCTATTTATTGAATGTATCTTTTCAAAGTAATCATTCAACTATAGCAGACACGTTAGTTGGTAAGTAAAAACTAGAACAAAATAAATACAACTCATTTAATCTTTTTTCTTTAAGGTATCCTAAAATTAATTGATACTTATAAAAAAATGATCCTCCAACCTGTTCCTAGACGATTGGCTAATCTTTTGGTTCAAGCTATTAAGCATAAATTTGACTATGAGTTAAATTCACAAGTTTACCAAGTAATTTATCAAATTTTAAAGTTTATCCTGGCTTATTTTTTCATGGTTTTTGATTTTAAAAGGCTGCTGCAGTCTTAAAAGTTTCTGGTCTAAAACATTGGATTGGTAAGCAGTGGACTAACAATTTGTTTGCAAAAGGATTAGAAAGTCTAAAGACAGTTGCAAAAGCGTTTTTAAATAAGAACGTAAATGAAAATTCAGTCGATGAGTCTAACGAAAATACGAGTACGATTTCAACTCATTTGAATCAAGAAACCAGTTCACCAACCCAAGCTTTTACACCATTTTTTTCGGCCGAACATGTAGCTCCGATACACAATTTGACAGATGAAATATTTTTACAAGAACTAAATGATGAAGTAAATCAACTTAAAGCGATTTTAACAGCCGACAACAACAAAATAGTTTATAAGACCAAGAATACATGTCAATTTTGGTATGACCACGCTAAATCATTGCCAAAATTAAGCAAGCTAGCAAACATAATATTGAGCATACCCCCATCTAGCGCATCGATCGAACGATTTTTTAGCATTTGTGGTATTATTTCAACCAAAAATAATCAAAATATGACCTCAGAATTATTTATAATGAGATGCTTTTTGAAGTCTAATATTGAAATTTTAAATGATTTAAATAAGTTAATAGAATAAGATTTTTTGTTTTTAAAAATTTATAGGAAACAATTCGAAATAAAAAATTTTAAATAAAATTTCACAACTAAGAATTTATTTTTCCAAAAATTTTAATTTTTTAAAATTTGGATACTGAAAATATTTCGGATTTTCGGTATTCGGTTCGGTTTTTTCCGAAAAAAATTCGGTATTTCGGTTTTCGGTTCGGTTCATACCGAAAAAAATTCGGTATTTCGGTATTCGGTGTCGGTTCGGTAGGTATACCGATCCGAAACCGAAAACCGAGAATTTTTTCGTTCCAAATGCCTGATGATAACTAATACAAAAAATGTATTCCGAACGAAATGTTTTCATTAAATGAATCTCTTCTAATCAAAAAAGGGAAACAAAAGTTTCTGTCGATCTTATCAAATTGTTTTAAATTTTCTTGTAAAAATTTTTGGATTTCTTGTAAAAATGATTCGCGCGTCTTGTTTATTTCATTCGAAAATTGACTATGTTTGGTCAGAAATTCCTCGACTGATACATCAACCACTGTTGTAATTTCATCAAAATATTTTATAATTTGTCCTTTTGAAATCATGTCTAAATAAAAAAAAATTTGGATTTAAAAATAAAAGAAAAAGCTTTTGAGGACATAGCCAGAAAATTAATTTGGTATCTGTCTGTATGATACTTCATATAACAAGTTTATAATCGGTTGAAGGAAGTCATGCTGAATAATATAAAATAGTTTAAAAAATCTCTTTTATTTCTGTGTCAAGTTTTTATTTTGATCCAAAAATTTAATATTTTTTCAAGCTCAGTTTTAAGTTAACAAAAGGATTTAAATTTTAATTTAAATTTTAATAAAAATAAATATTCTTTCAAATAGGAGCTAAACAGACAGCTTGAACCATTTGAGACTCAATAAAGTTAAAGGGCATTTTAAACAAATGATTTAAAAAGTTATTTTAATAACAAAAAATGAAGAATCATGCTAAAATTAATTTTAAACAACTCGAAATTTCTAAAATTTAAAGTTTTTTTTTACAAATGATCAAAACTGAATCATTAAGAAAGACCCTTTACCCGAAACAAAGTAAAACCGGGTCTTGCGGAATATGTGATCAAGTGATCACACAATATTTGATCAGTCAACTCTTGCAGAATATATGATCATTACTGATCACCAAATCTATGATCACACAACATGTCATCATAATAAAATATTTTTAAAAATCGAAAAAAATTTGGTTCCGTTTGGATACTTTGTAAGGACACTTTTAAAATGAGTTTTAGCTTCTTGGGATGGTTAGTTTCAAAACATCAACAGCTTTTGAGATAGTTAACTGAGCACACCAACATTTTATGACCGAAAGAATTATTTTTAGAGGTTTATTAAAAAGTGGAAAAAATGACCCGTTAAAAATCGACCGAAATGTACCACAACCAGAACAACGCCATGCTAGGTAATTATTTGATTCTTTGGATCTTTTCTTCGATTTCAAATCCATTGGCATATTATGTTTTTTGCAACCCTTTTTGGTACAAGAAATATCAGTCCTAATTAGCCCGATATCTCTAATTTTTTCAAAAAACTTTATTTCTTCGGCTTGAATTGAAGTCATTTTTAATAAAGTATTGTTTGTTTAAAAAAAAAATTTAAAACAAAATGAATCAAAACTAGTGTATATGTGCTTTGTTCTGAATTAGTACATGAAAACTTGTAGAATTTATAAAAAAATATTTTTTTTTTGTGATCAGACTTTTTAGTCACGTGATCATTAAATGATCACATGTTGTGTGATCATAGATTTGGTGATCAGTGATGATCATAAATTCCGAGAGAGTTGACTGATCACATATTATGTGATTAAGTGATCACATATTCCGCAAGACCCGTAAAACCAATAGAAATAAAAACTTCTTTTGAAAAACAGTCTTATTAAACGTATTGCACAAACTTGCATGTTGGTTCGAGAATCGGACCTAATCCATAAGGTCTAATAATCATAGACGTCTACGTCTAAAATAAAGGTGTAGGTGTAAGGTGTAATTTCGATGTCGATACCAAAATTTTAGTTTAAAGTACAAATATTTTAGTTTAAAATGGCGTATCTTCTTCTTTATAGAGAATAAAGACAACGAAAAAATTAAATAACTAAATGAAGACTAAATTCTGTTTGTATTGAGTTGTTTTTTTTGATTCATTTTTATTCGTTCCACATCTTTCTCTCTAATACTTGTACAAATTTTGGAAATGTCTTTCTCAAAAAGATTCAAGTTTGTGGAAATGTTAAGTTTCGTATCAAAGATCATTCATAAGATGATTTATCAACGATTTCAGGTTTTTTTCAAATTGATTTTGTCCTTGTGTTTTAATTTTTTCAAATTAATAAATTAAACATCAATAAGACTAATGTTAAAATTGATGCTGATATTATGGAAATTTAGAAAGGCTTTTAGTATCCTTGATATTTATTAATTTTAAAATAAGCAGACGTCTTACTAATTGATTATGTTTTGATTCTAAAAATTTAATAGTTTTTCTTTGAGACGGGTCATAATGTATGAATTAAAAATTAACCTAAAATAAGAATTCAAATAGAAATAAACAACTGTTGAATAGGAACATGAAATAATGTAAAACATATTTCCAACATCTAATATATTTGTGCAAATCGAATTAAATCGAGAACATTCAGGTTTATCACTGAATGTGTTTTGGTTTTTTTGGTGTTACGTATTTACGTAAAAATTTCGGTACATTGGTGATCTTGAATCAATCGTGTGAAAAAAATGTCATCGATTGTTTAAATAAAACTTTTTGAGGATCGTTTACGAATGCAAGACCATTACTT
Organism: Brachionus rubens; assembly: GCA_022207745.1. NCBI lineage: Eukaryota > Metazoa > Rotifera > Eurotatoria > Ploima > Brachionidae > Brachionus > Brachionus rubens. The sequence continues at coordinate 2,377,066 of JAJVHD010000016.1, read as the reverse complement.
AAATGGTAAAATTGTTACACAATCGGAAAAAGTATATTTTATTTTAATCCAAATTCATTTGATGTTGTTTTAATATCGTTTTGTTTATTAATAAAAGGAATACGTCCAATTTCATTTACTCAAATATCTGATAGCAGACTATTTCCAATATAAAGATATAATTGATTTGTCAAATACAGCGAAAAATTGTTTTAGACATTTTGTTTTCAAATCGCCGACAGAGGACTTAAACAAACTTACTATCGATTCATTAATGATCATTGAGAGTTTCATTAATATGAATCATTTTTCTCATTTAAAAATTGGAAAACATTCAAAATTCTTGGATTCAACAAATGTTTATGTTGACATCAAATTAAGCGATTTAAAGCGGTTTAATTTTTCTTCTCTTCTTAAATTAGATATTGAAAACAGTAATTTTGAGTGTATACCGTCAAAATTCTTCGAAACTATGCCTTATCTAGAGGAACTTTTGTTAGCGAGTAATAAAATAAAAATAATTGAAGATGACGCTTTTCATGGTTTAAAATATCTTTATTGTTTAGACATATCTTGTAATCTAATAGAAAATATAACAAAAGGAACATTTAACGGTTTGTCTAGTCTCAAGATCTTGGACCTCAGTGACAATAAGCTTAATAAAGTTGACGATTCTACATTTAGTTCTTTGATTGGCCTAAAAGGTATTGATTTAAATAACACAGAATTTGAAAACTTTAACAGCCTTGTTTATCTTGAAGAGCTAGTTTATTTAAATTTGGACAGAAGCAGTTTAAAAGAAGTAAATTATGAAGTGTTAAATCGGTTCGGAAAGCTGGAATTTTTAAATTTGCAAAGTAGTTTCGATTTACAAGTTGATTTTGAAAAAATTGAACTTAAAAATTTAAAATTTATAGCAATGCCGATGGGTCAAAGTTTGTCATTTGCTAAATTCGACTAACTAGAAGTATTAGATTTGAAGGGAATATCTGAATTTGTTTTTGATACAAAACTACTGGAACAATTTCCAAATTTAAAATATTTGGCTCTCGATTTTGAAGATGAAAATTCAGAACTGTTTGACGAAAGCTCTTTTGATTATTTGGACGGTATTTCATTGATAGTTTGTTCTCTAAAATCACAATCAAAACAAAAATTCGATAAATTATGGTTTTTATTAAAGAAAGGCTACTTTCTTTCAAATTTTTATCATTGTCACCCTGAGTATCTTATTGAGTATGAAGGCCTTCGGATAATAAAAGTAATTTTAATATTAAAAATGAGTCATTTTTATTTATTTTTGAAAATATTATTTTTTTCTAAGTCACCTCTATTCAAACAAAGATCGATTTTTTTCGAAGATCTCAATATCGACCAAGTAATTAAATGCATGAAACCATATCAATTATATCGAAAATTTCTAGATAATTCTAAATGAACAAATAATTTAAATATAATTTTAAACAATAAACTATTTTTTATTAAAGTCTTTTACTTTTATTTCATTGCCTAAAAGTGTAACAAATAAAAACTTTTATTTCAAATTTTGAAAAGAGTCAGTTGAGGTTCCAGTGTTACCGATAATTGTTTTTATTGTTGGTGCCCCCCAGCAGTGTTGCTATTCCTCTCTTTTCTATAAATGTAAACATAATTTTGTTCACTCTTTCCTTCGAACCTCTTTAAATAGATCTCGCTTCTCTGAACTCGTTCCTGTTATTAGACCACAACAACTTGTCTGTGACTATTGAAGTCTTAACCTTAGCCTAAGCCGGTTCCACCTGTTTTGTTCGCCCTTTTGTGGTAAAGCCCTGAGTCTAAATGTAACATAATCAGGCATTTGGAACGAAAAAATTCTCGGTTTTCGGTTTCGGATCGGTATACCTACCGAACCGACACCGAATACCGAAATACCGAATTTTTTTCGGTATGAACCGAACCGAAAACCGAAATACCGAATTTTTTTCGGAAAAAACCGAACCGAATACCGAAAATCCGAAATATTTTCAGTATCCAAATTTTAAAAAATTAAAATTTTTGGAAAAATAAATTCTTAGTTGTGAAATTTTATTTAAAATTTTTTATTTCGAATTGTTTCCTATAAATTTTTAAAAACAAAAAATCTTATTCTATTAACTTATTTAAATCATTTAAAATTTCAATATTAGACTTCAAAAAGCATCTCATTATAAATAATTCTGAGGTCATATTTTGATTATTTTTGGTTGAAATAATACCACAAATGCTAAAAAATCGTTCGATCGATGCGCTAGATGGGGGTATGCTCAATATTATGTTTGCTAGCTTGCTTAATTTTGGCAATGATTTAGCGTGGTCATACCAAAATTGACATGTATTCTTGGTCTTATAAACTATTTTGTTGTTGTCGGCTGTTAAAATCGCTTTAAGTTGATTTACTTCATCATTTAGTTCTTGTAAAAATATTTCATCTGTCAAATTGTGTATCGGAGCTACATGTTCGGCCGAAAAAAATGGTGTAAAAGCTTGGGTTGGTGAACTGGTTTCTTGATTCAAATGAGTTGAAATCGTACTCGTATTTTCGTTAGACTCATCGACTGAATTTTCATTTACGTTCTTATTTAAAAACGCTTTTGCAACTGTCTTTAGACTTTCTAATCCTTTTGCAAACAAATTGTTAGTCCACTGCTTACCAATCCAATGTTTTAGACCAGAAACTTTTAAGACTGCAGCAGCCTTTTAAAATCAAAAACCATGAAAAAATAAGCCAGGATAAACTTTAAAATTTGATAAATTACTTGGTAAACTTGTGAATTTAACTCATAGTCAAATTTATGCTTAATAGCTTGAACCAAAAGATTAGCCAATCGTCTAGGAACAGGTTGGAGGATCATTTTTTTATAAGTATCAATTAATTTTAGGATACCTTAAAGAAAAAAGATTAAATGAGTTGTATTTATTTTGTTCTAGTTTTTACTTACCAACTAACGTGTCTGCTATAGTTGAATGATTACTTTGAAAAGATACATTCAATAAATAGGCAGGTTTCAAGATTTGGAGATACAACTCGACCTGTTCTCGACTAACTGGACAGCTTGATTCTGACTCAGTTGAATCAAAAAGACCTCTTTCGTAAGCCTTTAATACCGATTCGAGCATCATGTATGCTGAGGACCAACGAGTTTTGTTTTCAATACGTAATCGACATCTTTTTAAGCGGAAATTTCTGTTAAGATTAACCCTACGTCTAATTTCGGTATTTGACCTATTTATTCTTCTAATTACACTGCAGACCGTATCATGGGTTGTAAGAGCTCTACGTAAAGCCAAGTTCAATTTGTGACAAGCGCAACTAAATCGCGGAACCTCATCAGATCCGATTGTCAATTTTAGATTTTTGATTGGTTGACCCCTACTCAAATCATAAAACTGATCATAATCAAAACCGTTTGTGTCTTCTTGTGAATCATTATTTTCAACTTCTTGATTAACATTCGACATCTGAACATTCGAAACGAAAGTCTGAGAATTTGCGTCATTGGTGATCTCTAATGTCTCATTGTGCACTTGATCAAAAGTTAGGTTATCAATATTTTCGATTATGTTAACATTTGATTCTTCATCATCGTCCATAATTTCACTAATAACTTTAAAAGCATTTAGAGTTTGAAAATAATTTTTCTGGAATTGAGAAACTTACCTCGAGAATTAGAATCAGGTGTATCTGTATCCTCAAAAAAAAGCTGTCCAAAGAGTCGAACCAAAGAACTGCCTTCATCACATACAACTCCTTTTTTTAAAAGTAATTATTTCGAATTTATTTTTTTTTAAACTATAAGTCTCACCATTTAATTTTGATTTATCAAATTCGTACTCGTTAATTATAGTCTCTATAGCTTTTTGTATATTTTCGGCGCTATGCCCTCCAACTATTTCAATAAATCCCAAAATCAAAATTTCTTTCGAAAAATTTTCGTCTATTATTTGAGCGCCAAGTCCTAATTTGAGTAAAAATTAGCCTACAAGGTTCTGTAAATTGACACAAATAAAAAAATAAATATGTTTACCTAAATATTCGGTATTGTTCATTGAAACCCATCCATCTGGTATTGGAATTACAGAAGTAGCATTATTTAGTCTACGTTCAATTTCGTTCTTGATTTTTTCAACAACTTTTGGGAGAATGTTATAACGAAAAGTAAACGTCGATGGTACTTTCAGAGATTGAAAAATTAAGCTTCTCAAATACTCGTTTTCAATTTCATTTAAACTCGAATTTGAAGATACAATGTATTTTACGAGATCGAGCATTTCATCAGAAATGTGATCTTTTACACTTCTTTCTTTTCTTTTTGAGTACATTGAATACCATTCACGGCTGAGTTGGTGTTTTTTTACATGCTTATTCAAGTTCGAGGCGTCTCCGCAAGGCACATTTTCAATACAACCATTAACCTTCAAAAATAAATGATAAATAGTTAATCAGACTGTCAATTGATTTTGTTCTTAACAAAAACTTAACCTAAAAAAAATTGAACCCGAGCTTGAAAACTTAACTTTTTTTAAAGATGTTTTACAATTTTTCATTGTAAATTGGATTAGACAGCCTAAAGAATTCACATAAACAACATGTATAATAAAACTGATATAACTAATCGAATCTTAAGATGACAGTCGGACAAAAATTTTTGGAAAAATATTCTAACTTACTTTGCATTTAGCTTGAATTGAGATGGGACGACTTTCGAACCGAGTTATTGCTTCAAAAAAGTGCCAAACAGGGGTGTAACTTGTGTAATCTTGACCAAAGCGAAATAACCTTTTCGGAAATTTGTTTCTTTTTGCCATTGTGATTAACTCAGTAATCGAATAATTTATATTCAGCTCTTCGTCTAGTTCCTCATTCAAATTCGTATTGTTATTCCGATTCCGATTAGCTTCAGTTTGCGATTCAGTTAAACGACTTTGTTGAGTTCTAGGAGGGTTATTTTGAGATCGACTACGGTTAGTTTGAGTTTGACTTGGGTTATTTTGAGTTTGACTGGGGTTATTTTGAGATCGACTACGATTAGTTTGAGTTTGACTGGGGTTATTTTGAGATCGACTACGGTTGTTTTGAGTTTGACTGGGGTTATTTTGAGATCGACTACGATTAGTTTGAGTTTGACTGGGGTTATTTTGAGTTTGACTGGGGTTATTTTGAGTTTGACTGGGGTTATTTTGAGATCGACTACGATTAGTTTCGGGTTGATTAAAGTAAGTTTCGGTTTGGCTACGATTAGTTTCTGGTTGATTAAAGTTAGTTTCGGTTTGGCTAGGGTTAGTTTCGGTTTGACTAGATTCACCATTATTGGATCCATTGTTATTTTCTTCAGAACTAGAAAAATCGGAATCTTGGTCCTTGTTGTTTTCGTTCTCGTATTCAAAATCCGTATGATTATTCGAAATTAGCGTTGAGTTAGCTTGTAAACCGAGTTCACGTAGCACCGATCTTGTCACTCTCCCACTTTGACTCCTTCTTAATAGCTCATCGTCATCAACAATTGTGCTAAGTCGGTTTGCGGCTTTTCTTTTGTCCATAATGTTGTTTTTAAATTTTTTTTTTTTATAAAAATTCTAAATTATCTTAATGAAAATTTGAAAATAATTTTTTTTTTAGGATTAAGCATTTGATTTACATAAAAAACTTAACAAAAAACAATTTTTTTGACATTTTGAAACTGAAAAAAATTCGGATTTTCGGTATTCGGTTCGGTTTTTTCCGAAAAAAATTCGGTATTTCGGTATTCGGTTCGGTTCGTTCCGAAAAAAATTCGGTATTTCGGTATTCGGTGTCGGTTCGGTAGGTATACCGATCCGAAACCGAAAACCGACTTTTTTTTTCGGTACAAATGCCTGAACATAATTAAACCCTACGACACAAGATTTGGTGGTTTCGGAACGATTATTCCAATTCAATTACCTTAAGAATCAACAAAAGAATTTCGTTCATTTTTTGAAAATATTTGGAAAATTTCGGAAACGTTTTTTAATTCGGAAGTAGAAGAGAAAAAGATTTATTTAAAAAAAATCAAAAAAAAAAATTTAGGTCATAACAACCATTTTGCGTATTTTATCAATTTCTTTGTCTAATTTATCTTCGGATAGTTTTATTTTTGCATCGACAACTTTTTGAAGAGCAACTAATGATTCTTGTACATTTTCAAAACCATATTTAAGATCGCTTTTAAGCTTATCACTATCTTCTATTAAATCGATCATCTATACCCTTATTAACTTTATTTTCCAATTTCTAAAAAAAACAAAATTCAAACTTTGCTCAATTTATTTCAAAAATTTGTTAAATAACTCAATTGTAGATGATAATTTGTTAAAACTTTTTTGAAATTCATCTTCAAATGTAATAAAACGTTTATTTATTGATTGTGTATATTTATTTATTTATTAAATCACAATGCACCACATAGGCGACTTGAATAAAAAAAAAGTATTTAAAAAAAAGATAAACAAAGAGTTTACAAAAAAAACAAAATTAAATTACTGAGTCATTTAAAACGCTTATTAAGACATTTTTGTAAAGATTACGATTCGTTTGATCTTTGCAGATCATATTACATAAATTAATAATTTTTCTGAACAATTCATCTTTATTTTGGTGAGTAATTTTGGCTGAATATGCTTGATCGAGGGCATCCAAACATGTTTTAACTTCAGTATGGAAAGGGTCAAGACCAATTTACTTTGTAACATCCCTGATTTGCTTAATAAAAGAGTCTTCTGGGCATTTGTAGCGTCCGTAGTAGTTCTTGAGGTACGACGTGACGTTGTTCAACAGACCGAGATTCTTAATTTGACCAAAAAATAACAGTTTAAACCTGTAGTAAAGCTTACTTATCGGCTTTATTCTCAAAGCCTCAAATAGGGCGGTATTTCTTGTGTATTTTGATAGACCAAGACTTCTCTTGATGAGGCAGGCTTGGGATTTATCAAAGTCCTTCAGTTTGGATTTTTTGATGTGACAAATCTCCAATCCATAATTGAAAATAGGCTGACAATAAATTCCATAAATTCTTGCTAAGACTTTCGGTTCAAGTCCAAAAGCTCTAACGTATTTGCTCGAATTTAACGACATGTACATAACGACATGTGGTTTTCAAAATGACTTAACGACATGTCGTTAAAGTCGAATATGGTCAAAAAAAGCTGTTTTTTCCAAAAATTAGTGTCAAAATTAACGACATGTCGTTAAAGGTATAACGACATGTCGGTAATTCCAAATTATTACAAAAAAACCTAATAAAATAGATTATAAATTATAAAATTAAGTGTCTTGAAAAAGAATTTCAAAACATGATTAGGGTAAGTTTTTTTTTGGACATTTTTGACCCAACAACAAGAATAATATTTATCCAGGTTCCAAATTATCTAACCACCATCCAGCTCCCCTTAAACTATAGGTGTCCTAAAGAGAACAGTGGTGGAAATTAATTTGTCCCATGATATCATCTGATATCAGTTTTCGTCAGTATTCGTTGGCAATTAATAATGTTTGTTATTCTCTTAATGATATCATCTGGAATCATATGATTTCAACTGATCGGAGCTGATAATAGATGATACAAAAATGGTCGATACCAACTGATACCAGCTGATATCATATGATATCATGGGACAAATTAATTTCCAGAACTGTAGATCGTCGCATATTGTAATCATTAAAAGGAAAAGCATCGATTGAAATAAAAAACTAAAATCGTATCTTACATTTTTACATTTAGCTTTTAAAAGAGCTAATTTTATATATATTTAAACATGTAAGGAGCCCCTGTTCATCAATCTTAATTTTTTGTTGTTTTTGTGTCGTTTCCATCACCAAATTAGACCTAAAGCTCTTAATTTTTTCAGAGTAACTTTTAAGTTGAATTGGTTAAAACTAATAAAAATCAGGAGCTTATTTGAATAACGACAATCACTCACTTGTCACTAGATAGATTTGTTGGAAAAATCCAAAGACATTTACTGTTTTAGACGTTCCCTGTTCCTCTTGTGAACTTTCATGAACTAATCATTTGGCAAAGCTTTCATTGATTTATGGACATCAACTGAAAGCTAGTTTTAAAAGTTTTAACTTGACCTATTAAACTTTCAGTTAATATCCAAAAAATCAATGAAAGCTTTTCAAAATCATTAGTTCATAAAAATTGACAAGAAGAACACGTGAATGTACATTTTGTCCTATTATAGAAGTAAAATGTATGATTTGAGGTTCCTTACATTAGTTACTCAGAGAGGATTGAATAAATTTTTTTTTTTTTTCTAAATTTTGAAAAATCTTACTTTGCTTGGATCGTCCGGGGGTAATTTTTACATATTTTCTTTACACGACGCCGCGATATACGTTGAAATTTAAAAAAATTCCTTGTCAAAAGTTTCAAAGCTGATCCGATCAATGTATTTTCTTGCGAAAATTAAAAACAGAAATCACTTTTTCGAAAATCGTTCCTTATTTCAATCCCTTTCTTTCTTTCTTTCTTATTGTAGTTGAATAATTGAATTAAATAAAACCGATTGTGTGAAAAAAAATATAATAATGTCCATCCCAAAAAAAAAGAGTCTTTGATAATGAAAGCGGGTGAATGTTGAAAATTTTTATTTAATTGAGAATTTTTTTCAGAAGGGTGTGGCTCTTATGTTAAAATTTTTTTTTAACCAGCCTTGAGTAGAAATTTTTTTATTTGTTAATCCTAGATCATCTATGAAAAAAAATCGATAATTAAGGTATTTTAAAAAATATGAGGTTCTAGAAGGAGTCCTCAAGACTGCTCGTTGATACCTGACTCCTTAGCCTCATTCTGATAAGCATTTTTTTCATATCTCAAGTTCTGATTGAAGTTTTCTGATGGCTGCCGCAATTACCGACATGTCGTTATACCTTTAACGACATGTCGTTAATTTTGACACTAATTTTTTGAAAATACAGCTTTTTTTGACCATATTCGACTTTAACGACATGTCGTTAAGTCATTTTGAAAACCACTGTCCACCAATTAACGACATGTCGTTATAACTGGTAATTCGGGTTTAACGACATGTCGTTAAATTCGAGCAAATACGTTACATACCACGCCATTCAGTGAAAATAAGGCCTTTTGGATACTTCTATATTTTTCGTCCCAAAAGTTCTCTCTGATACAATGGTCACCAATTGGAAGCCCTAAGTAAATGATGCTGTCAGTCACACTCATCTTTGAACCATTTAAGTAGAAGTCACGTAAGATTTCTCTCTTGTTTACGTCGTGATTTAAACACATAATTACGGCCTTTTAAGATTAAAATTGATCTTCCATAACCTACCAAACTCTGCACACTTGTCCAGCAATATCTGAAGGTTGGTTTTGATTGAACTAAGCAAGACAATGTCATCACAATATCCAACTATTGATGTATTAAAACTACCGATACGACATCCAACATTCAGCTCGGTACACGACCAAAGTAAGTCATCAACATGTGTATACTCTTCTAGTTTACGATCCAAGCGATCATATTTTTCTGTATTTCGTTGGCTTTCGTCTATTTTTGAAGTTAAACGGGTCTCTAGACGTGATAAATCAGTGTCTTGATTTGATTTAAGTAGGTTCAGCTGACCTCGGATATCTTCCAACATCTTCAAAACAAAAACATTAGAAAACTTTGTTATCAATTTTGAGTTTTAAGCTTACAGTCCTAGTTCTTCCGTCTATTAATTGTAACTGTTTGACAGTATCACCTTCGACATTTTTTAGAACCATAGTCTGTTCCATTAAAATCGAATCAAACTTGTTGCTCAAGTCGTTAATCTAAGCCAAATATAACATAAAGTCAAGTTAAAAGGAGCTTTTAAAAATCTGACTTACCCTATTCTCAATATCATTCATTCTCAACTGTACAGATCTATTATTATCCTGATACTGAAATTGTAATTCCTTAATATTATTAGAATGATTCATCAAATCATTTTCACATTTATTCAATTGATTATCATGGCGATTTATTTTGAATTGTAAATCTTTGTTTATGGACACAAAATTAGCTTGTAAATCATTTGATTTAAATTCAACATTATTTAATTGAAATGCTTTTTCGCCAAATTGGGCGTCTAATGATTCAATATCAAAAATTTAGACCTTACCTTTTTGCATCCTAACGTCAAGGTGCTTTATTTAAACATTTTTGTAAACATGATAGGAAGAAGCTATAATTTATGTAAAGATATGTTCATAAAGCTAAAAAGCTACCAATGACGCTGGGACCATTGTCAATGGGATGAAAAAATTCCATAAAGAAATACAAGAGTTAAAACGGTAAAAATAATATTTTTTTCATTCAAACAGCAGCTGCTTCTACCAGACAGCAATATCCATTTTTTTTGGGTCAGCTTAATCAAGAGGCGATTCTCTACAAAATTCAGGAATTCGTTTTTTATTTTATTTTTCATTTATGTATACTAGTGGACGAAATAAGTCATAAAAATGTAAAACGAAAATCATCATAAATACTTTTATAAAAGGGTTTAAAAAGATTTTTTTTCCGATTGATATCACTAAAAAAAATCGATTCTGCAATTTAGAAAAATTTTATTCATTTAAATGTTTTCATAAAAAAAAACTGTCCGAAAACTTTCTAAAGATGTCCCTTGGACAAATGCGAAAATTTTGGATATTTTTGATTTTGGACCATGGAATAAATTCTAATCAGTTATTCTAATTTAATTTTATTTTTTTAACCTTTAAATTATGAAAATAGTATAATCTCTAAATTTCGTTCGACATCATACGATGACAGAAAATTTTCTCACCCCAGCTTGAACTAATCAGTTGTTTAAAACAACTAAAAATAACAGTCAATTGTGTCCTTCTTTTAAAATTAAAAAATCAAGAAACTTTTTTATGCAATATGCAATATTTTACAAGTCAAAAAAAAATGATTCTTATTTTATCGAATACTGATTGTAAATGCTATGAATGTCTACTAAATAGATTGATTAAATAAAATAAATGTGTAAAAAAACTTATTTTACACTGATTTGATTATAGTGTCCAATAAGTATTGTTCTCAATAACATTATTTAATCCGATGTACTTTTTGACTAAATTTAATACTTTCAAGACCAATAAAAAAAAGATGTTGAGCAAAATCCAAGTTATAAATCAGCATGAAGAACTAACAAGGCAAGTCGATATAGCAGCAGAAATGCTTTTATTACATTCCAAAGACGACTTAGATATTCAAAACTCGATCAATTCACAAAGAGAATTATTCATACAAGAAATCAATTCAATCACTAAATCAAATTTGAGCATTCTTAAGAGAGAAAAATGTGAGCAACGTACAAACTATTTTAAATATTGTTTTTTTATGCAATCAAACTTTCAAATGTGTCTCGAAAAAACCTTTTTTCGTAAATATTTCGGTCAATTGATTATTTTGAATCAATCGTGTGAACAAAATGTCATCAATTGTTTAACTAAAACTTTTGAGAAAAGTGTTCAAAAGAAAGCAGATTTAAATGCTAAAATTGTTACAAAATCCGAAAAAGTATTTTTGTTTTAATCAAAGTTTATTTGTTCATAATTTTTAACATTTATTTTGTTTAAAAAGGAATACGTTCAATTTCATATACTCAAATATTTGATCTATTTGAATGCAAGATCAAATAATATAATTGATTTGTCAAACCCTACTCGAAATATTCTTGAATCTCTTGTTTTGAAATCGCTCGTCGAGGGTTTACAAGAACTTACTATCGATTCATTACTCATTATTGAGAGTTTAGTTAATAAGTATTATCTTTATAATTTTTGTATCGGAAAACATTCAAAGTTCTTGGACTCAAAAAATGTTTATGTTGATTTAAAGATAAGCGATTTGAGTCAGTTCAATTTTTCTCATCTAATTAAATTAGATATCGAAAACAGTAATTTTGAATGCATCCCGTCAAAATTCTTCCAAGCTATGCCGCATCTAGCAGAACTTTTAATAGCGAGTAATAAAATTAAAATAATTGAAGATGATGCTTTTCATGGTTTAAGTTTCCTAAATTGTTTAAACATATCTTGTAATCTGATTGAAAAAATAACAAAAGGAACATTTAACGGTTTGTCTAGTCTCAAGATTTTGGACCTTAGTGGCAATAAGCTTAATAAAGTTGACGATTGTGCATTTAGTTCTTTGATTGGCCTAAAAATTATTGATTTAAATACCACAGAATTTGAAAACTTTAACAGTCTTTATTATCTTGAAGAGTTAATTTATTTAAATTTAGACAGAAGCAGTTTAAAACAAGTCAATAACGAAGTCTTAAATCGGTTAGGAAAACTGGAATTTTTAAATTTGCAAAGTATTTTCGATTTAAAAGTTGATTTTGAAAATATTGAACTTCTAAATTTAAAATTCATAGTAATGCCGATGGGTCAAAGTTTGTCATTTGCTAAATTCGACAAACTAGAAGTATTAGATTTGAAGGCAAGGTCTGAATTTGTTTTTGATACAAAACTAATCGAACAATTTCCGAATTTAAAATATATAGGACTTCATTTTGAAGATGAAAATATCGAATTTTTCGACAAAAGATCACTTGATTATTTGAACGGAATTTCAGTTATAGTTTGTAATTTTAAATCACAATCAGAAGATAATTTGAAAAGATTATGGTCTTGGAAAGATTACTATTTTGGATTTTTTGTTGGCTGTCACCCTAAGTATTTTGTTCATTATGAATGCTGTCAGATAAGAAAAGTAACTTTAAAATTAAAAAACAGTTTTGTTTATTTATTCATTTTAATAAAATGTTTTTTATTTAAGGCGTGTCGTCCATATGAAATCTCGACTTTTTTCGAAACTCTCAATATCGATCAAGAAATTAAATATATGAAACCTTATCAAATCTATAAAAAATTTGTGAATAGTCGTTCATATAGTTTAGAATTTTTAATGAACGAATAATTTAAATAAGCTCAAATAAATAAAGTTGTTAAATATTAATAAAAAAAATTTTTGATTCAAGTCCTTGACTTTTTTATCATTTATTTTAGCCTCTGTTTAGTTCTTCAAATGTGCAAAGTAGCTTAAAATAAAGAAATAAAGTAGCTTTTACAGTCCTGGAAATTAATTTGTCCCATGATATCATTTGATATCAGCTGATATCAGTTGGTATCAGATTTTATGACAATTTTTGTATCATCTACCATCAGTTCCGATCAGTTGAAATCATATGATATCAGATGATATCAGTAAGAGAATTACAAACATTAAAGTTGCCAACGAATTCTGATGCAAACTGATATCAGATGATACCAGATGACATCAGATGAGGTCAGCTGATATCACATGATATCATGGGACAAATTAATTTCCACCACTGTATCTCAAATTTTGAATAATTAAAATAACCCAATGGTTAGCATTCATCCAGAGAAGTGAGCCACGTATCGAGGATTGTGATCTCTATTACAACAAAATTATATGTGTTAGCATAAAGAGCTCACCTAAAAATGTTGAATATTAAAAAATGATTTGAAAATTTGTTTATTTAAACTCTTATTTAAAAATATCAATAATTGACCAAAAAAAGTATTTAAACAAATTCCCTCTAATAATTTCTTCTCGAACTGGAGTCGTTGTCAATCAATCAGCCTTATTTAGTTAATCCGAATCTATGTGAGGAACAGAGGTTACCCAAAAGTTTTAGCTTATTAATTATCCACGATTATCAACATACCACGATACCACGGAGCATAACACGATTTTTTTATTAAAATTTTTTTAAATTTTGGTTTTAAACTAAACTAAGAAAAAAAGACAAAAAAGCAAAGAAGACATTGTCAAATCAAGCATCAAGTTAAAAACAAAAGTCGAGCTTAACAATACAAGATTTAAGCTTAATTCTCTCACCATTGAAAATGATGCCTTTCCACATTTAAATTATTTAACTATTTTGGTATTGGAAGAATAAAAAATAACAAACTAGAATTTCGTGAATGACCAAGAAGAAACCACCAAGAAGACTGGAACAAAACAAGAGCTAATGAGGTCTTTGGTGGAACTAAAACATGTTACAACTGCCCAACTGGTATACAGCTTTTTTTTTCAAACACTAAACCTCTCTTTTCGAAAAATTTATAATACGTTAACAGACAAACATTGATGAATTTGACTAGTTTAAGAATTTAAATATAAACTTCAACTCTTTAAAAATCGACAAAGACGCCTTATGTTTATTACAAAAACTCAATATATTAGTCATGGAAGGTAGTATATTTACAATTCTTGGATTTAATGCGAATAAAATTGCTCTAATAGAATCAAATATTTTAAATTAATTAATCAATTTAAAAATTTTAAACTTCAAGATTGATGATTTACTTTTTAGAAGGCTCTAATCTAAGATTTCCTTCATTAAAAGACAAAGGTTTTCTAATTTCTAAAACTTAAATAGAAATTCAAAAATTTTACTTTCTGCCCTATTATCATTTTGCCGTACCCCATATCAATTATATCGAAAATTTCTAAATAGTCGTTCAAATAGTTTAGAAGATTTAGTGAACGAATAATTTAAATAGAATTGAATTACTCTTTGTGACTATTTAAGTCTGCAACAAATGAGTTCTTACAGCCAGTTCATATTTTGCACTCGATCCAACTTTTGCCTTACCGTTTTGTTCGTCATTGTGTAGCAAAGCCCTAAGTATAAACGGTCCAACCGTGTAACATATTCAACAAGTCATACTCACTCACAATAAGTTTTGGTTGTTTCGATCCGATTATCCTAACTCACTTACCCTAAGAATCAACAAAAGATTTTGGTTTATTTTTTTTAAATACTCGGAATATTTCGGAAACGTTTTTTTTTTAAATTTCACAAATAAAAGAGAAAAATATTTATTTAAAAAAAAATAGATTTAAATCATAACAACCATTTTGCGTATTTTATCAATTTCTTTGTCCAATTTATCTTCGGACAATTTTATTTTAGCATCGACAACTTTTTGAAGAGCCACTATTGATTCTTGTACATTTTCAAAACCATATTTAAGATCTCTTTTAAGCTTATCACTATCAGCTGATGTTCTATTAAATCGATCATCTATACCCTTATTAACTTTATTTTCCAATTTCTAAACAAAACAAAATTCAAACTTTGCTCAATTCAAAAATTTGTTAAATACCTCAATTGTAGATGATAATTTGTTTAAACTTTTTTGAAATTCATCTTCAAATGTAACAAAACGTTTATTTATTGATTGTGTATACTCTTCTAGTTTACGATCCAAGCGATCGTATTTTTCTGTATTTCGTTGGCTTTCGTCTATTTTTGAAGTTAAACGGGTCTCGAGACGTGATAAATCAGTGTCTTGATTTGATTTAAGTAGGTTCAGCTGACCTCGGATATCTTCCAACATCTTCAAAACAAAAACATTAGAAAACTTTGTTATCAATTTTGAGTTTTAAGCTTACAGTCCTAGTTCTTCCGTCTATTAATTGTAACTGTTTGACAGTATCACCTTCGACATTTTTTAGAACCATAGTCTGTTCCATTAAAATCGAATCAAACTTGTTGCTCAACTCGTTAATCTAAGTCAAACATAAAGTCAACTTAAAAGGAGCTTTTAAAAAATTGGACTTACCCTATTCTCAATATCATTCATTCTCAACTGTACAGATCTATTATTATCCTGAAACTGAAATTGTAATTCCTTAATATTATTAGCATGATTCATCAAATCGTTTTCACATTTATTCAATTGATTATCATGACGATTTATTTTGAATTGTAAATCTTTGTTTATGGACACAAAATTAGCTTGTAAATCATTTGATTTAAATTCAACATTATTTATTTGAAATGCTTTTTCGCCAAATTGGGCGTCTAATGATTCAATGTCATTGTTTAACTTTTTGCATACATTTGATATGACACGTATTTGTTCTTCAAGGGCTAGACGAGCACGTCTTTCGTCTGACAAATAATCCGACATTCCTGGAACAAGAAAAAAAGAAGATTATAATGAATCTTTAAAGGAGTCTTAAAAATATTTCTTCTGACTGTCGGGTGGTATATTGAGGGGTTCATGTAAAGTTATTGGGTTAAATATAGGTGGCAACCGCGGGGTGGTATCACGTCTTGGAGTAAAATTCGACATCGAAATTAAAATTAAATTCGAAAAAATATTTTCAAACTAATTTCGATGTTGACTTTTATGTATTTTTAATGTTAAATAATTGATTACGTCAGTTTTCTTTACCTGTATTGGAATTTTGTTTTGTTTTGCTAAGTTCGTTTTTTTTTTTTAATTTTTTCGATCGGAGAAAAAAAATATTTTTTATTTTTAGAATTTTCTCTCACCGATTTCTATGGATACCTATGTTAATTTTATAATTTTATAAGACAGACACAATGACTTGTTTAGTATCCTTTTAATTTTGAGTAAAATGGTCTGAGAAAAGAAATAAATAATTTATATCCGATTGAACATCGTATGAACGAATTCAGACCATTCTTTTATTCATCTTCATTCTTAATCTCAGATCATTGAAAACAAAGTAATGCGAGGGGTCAAAAATATTCCGACCAAAATACCGATCCTCAGGAAGATAAGTCCTTAAACATACTGCACTTCCACCGAATTAAGTACCCTTACCCGTACTCATACTGTACCCGTACCCGTATTGTTTTTTAAAGACCTAAATTTTTTTTTAATTTTATTTTCCCTTCATTTTAATCAAATGTTTTTTTTTCGGTACGGTACGGGTACGATTCGCTACGGTACTGGGGCGGAAAGCATTTAATTCAGTGGAAGTGCAGTACAAATAGATAATTCATCTAAACGCTGATTTAAGAATATAAATTAGTCGAAGGGGGATCGTCAGCCGGAAACGGTGTATACCCCAAATCTAGAGGATCAGTCCTTGTGTGATGTCGTGGCATCACGTTCACACATCACGCTATCCCAATCCCGAATAACAAACTTTATATTTTAGTTTTTCATATACAACTTTATATTTAGAAATAAAATACAAACTCAAGAAACAACAAGTTTTAGGTTTGGCTGTGTGTTTGAAAGTTAATGTTTCATTAAGTTGAAACACAAGATTCTAGTTTTACAAAAAAGAAGCTGAAGAGCTAAAACTTCTCAATCATTATTTTCAGGCCGAGTGGTGTGAGTTGAGTTCAATGGAGCGAGAGGTCGAAAGTACAACTCGAAAGTATGATGTCAAACGCAATATTATAAAAGACAAATTGTGATCAACTTTCACATCATACACAAAGCCATGCGGATGTGCAACATACGGCGCATCGTAACTCTAGATGGGCGCAACCATTCGCCACCAAATGGAACTGGTTATAAAAAAATAATCAGGCTTGCAAGTCGTGGTGACTTAAAATAAGGGTTCCAAAGGAGCAAATGTAGCAAGCGAATCATTTGAGTTTGGCCTAAGTCGTTCCGGTCGTGGTGAAAAAAAAATGTCAAATTTATTAATAATTTTAAAATTTTCTATTAAATCACCTCTGATTCTTCTGTCTTGTAGAGTAATTGAGTTTTAGCTCTCCAATCGTTGCTCTTTCTATACTTTCGATGTCTTTCTTCAAATACGGACTCCATGTACTTGAACTGCATATTGAGATTGATTAGATTGTCTGATAGCCGCTGCTATAAATTGTGCTGGTGGTTTGAATCGTTACTAAAAACGACGCCAAGGTCTCTCTCTTGGAATGATTTTTCAATTTAATGATTGTTGCCGGACCCTCCAAGAAAATATTCACACTTCAGATTATTTGACCCGTAATGGACTACTATACAGTTATGCTCATAGGATTCCATAAACCATTCTTTCGACCAATCATACAACTGAATTATGTCATTTTGTAACCTCAAACTATCTACAATATCCACTGGACTGATGATCTGAACATACTTGTTGACTCCTTAATCTGACAGAACTACTAGATATAATTGATTTTGAGTTTTTGAATCATTTAATAGTTGAAAAAAACTTTTTTTGTCTAAGAGATTCTCGTTTAGATCCGAAAAGATGTGCGAGAGAAAATGGTGTTTCTATTGGTTCTTGATGAGATGTAAAGGAGATTGAGACTAGGGTTAGTATTTCAAAAAATTTATTAAAATTACATATTAACAATTAAACGACTAGATTTATAAAAAATGCATACTAAATAAAAAAAAAGTTGAGCATGATATGTTGAGTCATAGGAATTTATTTAATATTTAACTAATTTTCAACTTTTGAATCTTCAATGTAAAAATTTCTTGTTTGTTCATTTACAGAATTTTCAATTGAATAATAATTACTAAACGAGCGTTCTTTGGAAGCTAATAAACAATTTTTATTTCCGTTTATTCTAGGTTTAAGATCAACGATTAAGTCTTGATCACTTTGTTGACATTGCTTTAATTTGCATAAATTAAACACTTTCATAAAAATGAAACCAAATTGTTGTCGAAATTTGGCTGGACCAAACACAATGTACAACAAAAAATTTATACTTGAATTACACATTATCAAAAAATTGGATAAATCAAGACATATTGATGCGAATGCACTCTTATCGAACTCGATCTCTGGGTACAAGACATAAATTATTTTTGCTATTGCAGCTGGAAAGTGACAGATGAAAAATATTGCAACGACACCAAAAAGTGTCAATGTTAATGCTCGTCCTCGTTTAGTCACTCTGGGACACTGACCATTCGAAAGTCGTTTCAAACTTATACCCGATACTACACTGTTCTTATGACGGTTGGGTTCTTTAAGCTCAATATCGACTATTTTAGATACTTCATCGTTTGTATTTGTCGAATTGTAATCTCTTAAGATTTGACTAGGATCTTTTTTAAGCTTGTACTTTTTACATCGATTTTTTGATCTAAAATACGCTCGTAACAAAACAAGATTGAACACGAGTATTAACACAAAAGGCAAAATATAAATCGCTAACATGTAAAACCATAAGTGAAATATTTGTCTAAATAGCCTTGTTTGACCAAACGATGTTATAGTCGTGAACACATAAGTCTTGTGTTGGATCTCTATAAAACTTAAACGTTTCTCAAACATTTGAGGTATTAAATAAACAATAGCGAGTATGTACAAAAATAAAATTGTAAGTCGTACTTGTTTTACTTTATTAGTGGTAACATGTGCATATTCGTATACATCACGTTTACATAAATTTTCATTCTTTTTCAACGAACAACAAAAAATTGGAATCGAGAAAATTTTTTTGACAAAAAATTTGAGTTCGTAGGACTGTTGGGTGCAGTTGTTTTTTAAATTCATGTGACAAAGATAAGATTTATTTGTAAAATTTTGACTACTAGTTGTACTTAGAGTACATTTACGACGTTTAATTGAGCTTAAAAAATTTGATGGTCTGACTATAGACCGACAACGGTGAATCGAAAAAGCGCATATTAACCACACACTTAATGCTTGTAGAGTTGTTGCAATAGGATGAGTGTACAATGATATACTAAGACAAAATTCACGGTATTTAGTCAAATTTATGTCCATATAAGGTGGTGGTATATACTCGAGCATGTTTAAAATGGCAAAAATACAACTAAATAGGTCACAAAACGAAAGAGCTGATAGATAAGCATAGAAACTACTTAGTTTATATTCAAATGAAGAAGGGATTTTTGTACGATTTGAACGATTTGAGTTTAGACTCGGTTTTAATAGAACGAATAATGAAATTAGATTACCGAGTATGCCGAATGTTGATATGATCACGCCTAGAACACCAAATATGTGACGCCATATCTCTAAATCGGAATTATTACGACGTACTTCGTTGTATATTTGATGTTGTAAATAATCGTTTTGAATTTCTGTTATGTTGTTTAGTGTCATGTTTTTATGCTTCATTTTAATCTAAAAATTATTTTTATTAATAGTCTGGGTAGATTTAAAATTTTGTTTTACTGATCAAACCCAAGTGTTACCGCAGTTCTAATATTGTTTTATAAAACAGGAAATAAATGAATTTTGATTATAAATTCAATTTTAATCAATTATTTTTGACGTTTTTATCAAACCACCTAATCTACTTGACATACCTCATATTGAGTTTAACACTAGAGAAACCTTAGAAAAAAAATGTTCTTATACCGAATGCCCAGAAGGAATAATAAATCAAAATAAGAAAATTGTTTTTTTTTAAATATGTTGTTTAAATTAGATAAATTAATTCTGCTGAACGCTTCATCCTGAAACAAATTTTCAAATTATTTTTTTGTCTTTGATTAATTAAATTTTTACAACAAGTCCCATATTTGGTAAGAAATCATCGATTTTTTTTCAAGAAGAAAGCCTCATTTGAACTACTAAAAATTCGTCCTTTAGTACAATCTCAGATGAAAAAAATTTTCAAAAAATTCCATCGACAAATTTACAGTAAAATTGATGGTGGAAGATTAAAGAACATAAAAATTTTTCGAGTTTGAATTTTCAAATTCTTTATTGAAATGAGAATCCAGTGTAATTTAGGATTGAAAAGTTTGCAAGAAATCCTTTAAAAATTTAAGGTCTTCACGGCACAACATCTTCACACTATCTGAATTTTTGATTTTTGACATCATATATGTAATCCCAAAACTTGCTCAGCTTTTTGCAGTCAAATTCTAAGGTGCTATTTATTCATATAAACGATTCCTTCAATTTTTCAAAAAAATCCCAAAACCGAGTTTCTGAAATAAAATATTCTATGCGAAATTATTCGTTCTCAATACTGGAAAATCCAGAAAAACGCAAATCCTTCATCCTTAGGGTTTTTAATTTTCTGCACTTTTTAAGGTACAGAAAAATCTAAAATCTAAGAATCTTTTTTTTGTTCTGAATTTTTCGACTTAAATTTGTGGCTAACCAGTTGCTATGCTCAGTCGTTTTTATTTATTTTATTTAAAAGCTGAAAAATGACTCCGTTCAACAGTCGTATAAATACCCGTTCACGTTGCTCCCTAGCGTAGTACCGCTGTGCTCCCGCAAGGGGGTTTCTGTCGGGTTCAGGGAAAAAGGAACAAATTCCATGCTTTGGGACAACCCAGGGAGTATATGTCAAAAAAGTGGAAATAGGGAACTTTTTTGCAATAAAAAAAAACACTCATGAATATTTTTAAAATTAATCAAATTTGCATTTGTAAAATTTTATGCTCTTTAAGAATCGGTATCATAAATACAATATTTATTGTCATTTAACATAGATACTAACTAAAGCACCCTCTTCCTAGGTTCACACACTTAGGAACCCTTATGGCAAAAATTTTAAAAAAATTTTTTTGAGGTTTTTAAGTATTTTTTCGACAAAAGTTTTACTGCGACCCATTTGGGTTAAACTCTTAAGAGCTGTGGCAGTACTTAAACGATTTTTGTTTCACAATGCAGGTCCAACTGTGCAAGTTTATACTCGATCCGAGTCGTGCATGGCATGTTTAGAGATGAATGCACTCTCTTCTATGTAGCTTCAAACGGGATCGAACCTTAGATATAAGAGTCGAACACGCTTTCCACTACACCATAACACCAATTGTTTTTATTGTGTTTATTATATATATATACATTACATTTATAGCCCATACCTTATCTTTACCCAAAAACTGAATTTATCGGATGAGTCGTTACAACCTAATACCTTAAAATGACAATTATCCGAGGGTTTGAATCCTTCAAGCTGAAATAGTAGGACTTTAAAATTTGAGATTAGGGTGGGAACTGTACGCAATTTTTACGGTATAAAATATTTAAAAATCATTCGATCTACTTCCATTTAAGAATAAATAAAACAATTGAATATTTAATTTAACATAAAAAAAATACAGCTATAGTAAAACTTGTCGATTATCTTAAGAATAATTTATCGTTTTTTCTAAAAAAAATTTCGATAATTCAAAAATGTATTGATAATCGCTTTTAAATCGAGAAAGGTTTTTTTTAGTTGGGAATAATGATTGTATCTTACCATCAACTTAAAAATAAAAAAAAACTTCATAGACTTTTCAACAACAAAATAAATGCTATTAGCTTTATTAAAATGTTGAGATAATTTAATCATCGACAACAAACTCTTAAGAACTCTTTACAACATTAACAAAAAGGTATGTTTTTTTTTTGAAAAAAAAAAATCAGGAAACTATTTTATAAAAATTCTATGTCGGAAACATCAAATTTTTAAGAGACTCGAAAAATCTTTCTAGTTTCGAAAACAAAACAAAAAGAATTTTTCAATAACAATTAAAAAAAATCAAATTTGATGATTGCTACTAATTAAATGCTTAAAAAAAAACCAATTTAGAGTATTATACATAATTTAAACTTAGGGATACAATTTTAAGATATGAAGCTTCATATTGAATATTCAATTTATAATTTTTGATTATTAAGTATCTTATTGTTAATTAAGAATTCAACTAAGAAAAAAAAAAAACACTTTAGAAGATTTGAAAGAGAGACCAGATTATTCTAATTTACTCTAATGACGTCATCAAGTATTTATTTGTTAATCTTTAATCTTATTTGAGATTATTTATTTTGCATAATTCGTCTTTTTTTACTTCCTTCATTTTATTTTGTCAGAAAAGCGTATTTGTAAGTCCAATAGTATCCAATTGGCGAAATAATTTTGGCACAGATTCCTGGCTGTTTTGTGTAATCATTCAAGAAGATATCAGTTTTGATGTTGTCAAGGTGGGTGTCTGTTAACAGGATGCTCGAAAGCAGCTTTGTTGAAAATTTTAAAATATTTTTCGTTCTGAAAATAAATCGGATCTTAAAATCTATGCAGAATCGTCTCACGTTTGAGCAGCTTCATTAAACGATATTGATATAGGCTGTTACCACCTGTTTTTTTTTGAAAAAAAACGGACTTATGCTTTTTTCAGCATGAATCGTTTATATGGACGGTTCGTGAGTAAAAACCTATACGGACTTATACACGGAAGAAAGGTTAAACGATCCTCTACAAGATTCTGATTGGTTTGTTGAAAGTTTGATTTTCATTTTTGTGAAAACCATAGTTCCGTGTACAAAACCGAAAGTCTTTATAGGGTTTTTACAATTACTCACGAACCGTTACTTTAGCTTTTTCAAAAAGTAGTCCATGTAAAAGATAAAAAATTTCGCATAGGTCCGTTTTTTAGCAACAGTCTAGATATGTCCGATTTGACTGAAAACTTTAATTTTCACACAGCAATGCTTTCATAATAATTTTTGACCGAGATAATGGCGCGGAAACGGAAAATTACATGTCTTTAATCAGTTTTTTTTGTATCTAGTCTCTCTACCCCCATTTTTCTATACAGATTCTACTTTTTGAATAATCGAGGCCGAGAAAAATAAAAAAAATCAAAAATCACTAAGATGATGGATTTCCATATATTTGACCATAAATTCGTAATCCTTATGTCTAATATGCCAGATGAATTTATTATGGGCTTTTTTATGGTCAAAAATTATTTTTTACGAGAAACCGAATACACCGCTTTATAGCTGAGATTATGAGCTTTTAGAATATGTGTAAATTATGGTAGTTATTTGATAAGTATTTAGGCACAAAAGGATGAAGCCCAATTATTAGTTTATTTTTGAGGGTGTGGTACCCCAAAAAAATATTTTTGACCCACCCTTAAAAAATTGCCTATTCTAAGTTTTCATATATGCAGATTCTGAATTTGAAGTCGAAAATCTCATATTAAGATACTGCTGTAGTTTTGATCGGCACGAACCCTATAAAGATAAAAAAATTATTTAAATGATTTTTTTTGAAAATTGAGTCATATTTTGACCTTTATTCTGGCTAAATGAAGCTTAAAGGTATTCATTGATCGTAAAATATACTCAACCTTGTACAAAAATTTGTTCTCTTTCAGAATATGTATAAATATATGGACTTTTGTTTGAAAATTTTAGTGAAAAACCTTAAAAACTGGAACAACGTATTTCAAAGGAGCCCTAAATTCAAGAACCTTCAGTCCAAAATTTTTTTTAAAAAGCAGTTTTCCAGAGTTTTCATATACGTAGATTACGAATATGATATCGGAAATGGTCGATTAAGATAGTGGTGTCATTTTGCATGATGCGAACTTTAACCATCTTAACTTTATTGAAAGACTGTAACTCAGCAGACGCATTCTTTTGATTGCCTGTAGTTAAGTTAAGATTATATAATAAATTAGAATAAACTTTTAAACTGAACAAATCAATTTTTTGTTCTACTTATAAAAGAATTTTCCTTTCATCATTTGACTGGTTAAATTAAAAAAAAGGTTAAATTGAGCTGAAAATTTTTAAGTGACGAAAAGTAACGAAAAAAGCATAATTTTTTTATTCACTCGGTTTGACTTAAAACCGACACACAGAAAATGTCAAATATCGAACACTAAATATTTCGTTGGAATCATGTTTTTTTTTAACCAAAGTTAAACTAGCTTAATTTTATACATATTGTGATTTTATAATAATTTTTTTTTTAATCAAAAAAAAATAAAGAAAATTTATTAATTAAATTTGACGTGTTTGTTAAACAAAAAAAAGCTGTTAATCAGATAGAAAGTCAACATTCAATTTCCGACCTTAATCCAACTGAGACTCTAACTGTTTTCTAAAAATAAAATATTTTGACATCCAAAATAAAAAAAATGCCGAGAACCATTTTTTTTAGAAATAACAAAAATCATAAACTTTTTAGAACATGTTAATCTTTTGTTTGTTAGGAAGTAAATCAATAAAAAAAAAACACTCTGTTTAAGCTTTGATTGTTTATCAGATTCTTAAGTTCTCTTTATAATAATATACTAGAGGTGCATATCAATTTAAGAAAAAAATCTAGATATAAAATTCATTTTTAAAACTCGAAAATTGATATAAAAATTTTTGACTTGAACTTTCGTTAAACTAAAAGCATGAATTATTAATTTTAGTCCTGAAGGCAGTTTTTTAAAAAAAGGAAGGAAAATTAGTTAACTTTTTTGTTCTTTGTTTTGATTAATTATTTAAAAAAATCATCGACTCGTAGCACGTTTTTAAAATAAAAAATTAGATTTGGGCAACTGAAGGACTACTATTATAAGCTTCGTTGAATTTAATTTTTTTCTAAAAAAAATAAGTTATTCATTATGTATAAGTAATTTCCTTGAAAACTTCATCATATAATTATTAGGGTGATGCATACAATTCCGCGTTTTTTAGCTCTATTGATTCTATTTCTTATATGATCTCATAATCGATCATTTTCACTGAACCGTCGAATTATAGACCAATATCTTTAACCGCTGTTCCGTGTAAAATACTTGAACGCGTTATTAAAAGAATAATGATCGACCACCTAGAGAAGTATAATCTTATTTGTAAACAGCAACATGGCTTTGTTAAATTGAAGTCATGTGTTACTAATCTAATTGAGACTTTAGACGTAATAACAGAAACTTCAAACCGAGGCTTTGCGATCATAATGGCATTCCTCGATTTCCTAAAGGCATTTGACATGGTACCGCACAATCAACTAATCGCCAAACTAAAGAGTCAAGATTTTAACGGTCCACTTTAAAATTGGATTGCTAGTTTTTTAAGGCAAAGGGTAGTAAACAATGGAAAATATTCTAGTTGGAGAGATGTATTGAGTGGTGTCCCACAGGGTTCTGTCCTTGGGCCACTTCTATTTATTATTTTCATCAATGACCTACCTGACGCCTTGAACCATATTGTAAAAATGTTCGCAGACGATACCAAGCTCCTTGGTATTATTCGAAACCCATCTGACCAAGAAAAGTAACAAACTGACCTAGACAATCTATTGAAATGGAGTCAAACTTGGCGAATGGGATTTAATTTCGATAAATGCAAATTAATGAAGTTAGGCAACCCCAATATTCACTCATAAAGAGGCTATTACTTAAACGAAGATAATGGTTCTCAGAAGACAAGTCACTTAATGCAAACAAGCAACTCCGAACGTGACCTAGGCATCATGATAAAGAACGACCTCAAATGGGAAGATCAAGTGAAGTCATAGGGCACAATTTATGTTGTCAAGACTCAAAAGAGCATTCACCAATTGGAACCCTAAAACATTTACTCAACATACGTAAGGCCTCATCTTGAATACGCCGTAACGGCCTGGATTCCATACAAAAAACAAGAGATTAAATTAATAGAAAGAGTTCAAAGGACAGCAACTAAGTACGTAACATGAGTTATGAAGATAGACTTAAAATACTTGGGCTCACAACTCTTGAGGAACGAAGGAAAAGGGGTGCTTAATTAAATTATTCAAACTTTAATCGACTAGTATCATCCATTAAGCAAAGCACCAAACGCAACTGGAACTGGCCCAGCCAGCTCAACGCGTAGCACAAAAAGGAAGTATCGTCAATTAGTCAAAAGTTGTCCTCCAAGGGACAAATTCTTCTCAAATCGAGCGGTAGACACTTGGAATGATTTACCCGTTGAATTAACATACTGTGTATCGGTAAACATGCTCAAAAAAAAGCATGACAAATATTTTTACTCGTAACCGGTTTCTTTTTTTAAAGACTTACCTACCAAGAAGACTGTTACATTTTAAGTTTTAATTTATTGATTTTTTTTTGGTAAACCAACCAATGACTTAGCAGACCGGTTTAGTATTATTTTCGTTACTCATTTAGTATAACCAGCTGTGTGTTTGATTAATTTTTTGTAAGTATTTAAATTAGTATAAATTTTTTAAAAGAAGAATCTATAAAATTAATTTTTCACATCTCAACAGTTATTAAAACCAACCTTATTTTCACAAGTACATTCAAAAAAAAAACATTTATATTTTTTCTTGTGTCGAAAATAAACCTTTAAAGATTTTTGGTTTGTCAGAATAGCTAATTATGGCATGCTTATATTTGGGTTTACCAATTTTTGTATGCTTAAATTTTGTGATTTGGTTTTGCTAAATATAAGCATACCAGACCAACCAGGTTTGGTATTTGCCCATCACTATTTAAATTTTAAAATTTTTGATTCTAAGTATTTTTGAAATTATGAAAACTTTTGATGAAAATTTTGAAACTTTGCTGTTGTTACGTCATTATTGGAAAAAGAAGCCACACAGAAACAGCAACAACCCACGAAACATGTCAAGGAGAAGGTGGGAAGATTCTTAAATTAAGAAAGGCACAAGCTTGGTTCAATAAGTTTAACAGTTGTGATACTAGCCTCCGAAGAAAAAAGGCGACTGGAAGACCAGTGATTTTCAATCAGGATGCCCTGCGTACGGCCATAGAGAGCAAGCCCCAGGTTAGCCGTCGCGAATTATCAAGTGACCTTAGCACTTCACAGTCGAGCATATTTCGTCATCTTAAAGTGATTCATAAAATTAATAGATTTTGATATTCAACGTCGTATCTAAATCTGTAGAAAACTAATTAAAACGTTTACGAGTCGTTTAAAAGAGAACGATTCGAAAAGGAGGTAATGATATGCGTTTGATGGAATTACCAAGGGATAATACACTTTGAACTGGTTCCTTATGGTCGTATGATAAATTCAGACCTTTATTGTGAAAAGTCATGGGAAATTTGAAGAGTTGGAAGGGAATAAGCCTCTCCATCATCAAGCATATAGTCCAGACATTTCCCCTTCTCAATATGATCTTTTCCGCTCTATGGCAAATTTCGTTAGAAAGCAGAATTTTACTAACCAAGACCATGTTGAACCTAGGTTCCTTGAATTTTTTAACTCAAAAAGCCACAAATGATACAAGAGAAGTATCGAATAGCTCGCTGACAGATGGCTTAAGTCCACAGAGAATAATGGTCTAAATTATGTAGATCTAAGATTTTTAAGGAATCGTCTATAATATGATAAAATATTGGCTTAGGTTATCCCTTTGGTCTAAATTGGATTTGACTCAAAAATACATTTTTTCCATCGATTATGGTCACAGCGTAAATTGCAGTTTTTCATTAAGCATCTAAAAATGAATGCTAGCTTATCCCAATGATTATATCCTGATTTTTTTAGTACAACATCTGATATCTTAACTTTTAGTATGAAATACCTTTATTTAATAAAATATAAAATCGAACTATGCATTACTTTTTATTATTCAATCTATATATTTAAAATTTCAGCGATTTTTTACTATAATACTTTAACATTGTGTTAAAAGATAGGAAGTAAATGAAGATAATTTCGAGACATTAAACAAAAAAAAATTCCCACGCTCTCAAAATGTGTGACTTTTCGGTTTTCGTAAGATAATTTACAGGTAAAATAAAAAGACCAAATTTCAACTTATTCGAGAGGGTTAATTGTTAATTGACTTAAGATATTTTATTATCTTATTTATGGTTATTTTACTAATTTTGTTAATCAATTTATTAACTTGGACGAAAACTTTTTACGTAAAAGTTTTAAGTAAATAATAAACCGTTACTTTTTTTTTGTGATGAAGGAGCTGTTCTACAGTAAATAAAGAAAAAATAAAATCGAGGAAACCGTATTTCAGAACAAGAAGAATATTTGATTTGGATATGATGAAATTTTCAGAGTGGTGACCAATAATTGAAAAGTTCAGACTAAAACAATTAATTTTAGTTAAATTTTGCTCTTCGTCCATCCAATACATTTGCTTTAGTTTTTGTTCTTTAGGCTCAATAATGTCGATTTTTTACACCTTACTATTTTACATTGTTCCTTTCGGAGCCCTTTTTTTTAAGTCACCACCATTCCCATTGGGTTACAAATGGTTGCGCACATCTAGAGTTAGATTGATCGGTATTTTGCGAGTATGGACGGTTTTGTGTTTTTGAATATTAAATTTTTACATCATGTAATGACCGCATATTGAGTGAAAAGGGAAATAGAATATTTAATGAGGTCGAATTTTTACTGGACGAAAAAAATTGAAATCTTATTAAAGATTAAATTATGCAAATAATTAATCTATTTTCTTGCATGTAAATCTATGCGAGTTTAAGAATACATTTTCCCCACCTTATTTTAAGTTGTGTATTGACAAAACGTTTTTTTTTTATCCAATTAAAAAAAATGTTGCATTTTTTTTAAATTTCGACTTCTACATGTAAATCGCTCAATATGGAAAATTTTCTACCCTCGAGGGAATGCTACCTCTTGGTCCGTTGGATTCGACTCGCGCCACGCAGCCAAGCGCTTACTGATTTAAAAATGATCAGGCTTGCGAGTATTGGTGGCTTAAAAGAGAAGGTTCCGAAAGGGGCAATTTAGCAGGTGTAGCGATAGACTCTGACGAGTTATGGCACCAGCCTTTCGATCGGTGGTAGGAAAAAAGGGCCCCAGTAAAATGTAGGCAAAAGAAAACGAAGTACATGGACTGAAAATTCGACTAATTCAGAGATACCTGAAGTTCTTCTCAAATTTTATTTAATAACATTTTTTTTTCAAAACAAAAACTAAAAAACTAAAATATTTTCTTACATTTATTCGGCAAGTTAAAAAGGGTTAGTTCGAATAATCAAAAAGGAAATAATTTAAACATAAAAATTTCAGCCTTTTTTTCATCAAGTTTTTTTTTGCTAAAAAAATTCCACCGATATAACAAGCGATTTAAATAATGTAACCAAATATTTCTTTATTTTAAGGTCATAATTTAGTTTATTTCTGAGATTGATCTAATGGAATAAGATTCGAAATTTGTTTATCTCAAAAAAGAACATGGTCAAAAAAAGTCATGAAAAAAAATTTGACGCCTATTTTAGCACATTTGATTTTTAAACATAAATCTTTCTTCAACAGTCAGTTCAAAAAAATTTCATCAACTGGAAAGTTAAAAAAAATTTACTTGAAGCCGCTTAAGCGATTTTAATCTAAGCAGAGTAGTTCAGCTAAAAAAAACTAAATTTCTATTGCATATTATAAGCAAGGGAAGTGGTGATCTCCTTTTTTTGAATCCTTTCATGGCCTGCACGCCGTTGACCTGTAGAATGTAGTCAAGAAATTAAGTGCCATATATTTAGGATAATGTTAAATTGCATTGAGATGAATTAAATTTTTTCGGTCCGAATACGCTTTTTAGGAAACAGTTAAAAAATCCGAATCGGTGTTTTAGGTCCCAAAAAATCCGTAAATAAAATCCGTCTTTTAGGGATAACCTAAAGAATTCTTCCGACCAAAAACACTCACACCTGTCCGGGAAACACCCACAAGTTCCAAAAACTTCAAAAAAATTACCCTCTGACTAAAATAAAACAAGTTAAAAAACATCATTTGAAATGATGCCAATAAAAAATGGAAGATTAGGTTTCTGTATTCCTGATCGAGACTGAAGAACATTTACAAAAAAAGTATTTGTTCCTATTTGATGTTTTTTTCGTATACACTCTCAGAATTAAAAAAGAATTCTTTACCCTTGAAGAGCTCAAATGAATTCTCAGTCCATTAATTCAGATTAATTTAGGTGATCTTAGGTTTAGATTGAGGTTTAGTTTAACTTTGATCTTTCTACGTGTTCGATAGCATTCGTCAATCAGAGATTTAGGAAATACTAGGGATATGGATCAATATAAAATAAACAAGAATGGAAGAAATAAGAGTCGTCTAAAAAAGCCTTAAGTTGACCAGATTCGATTCTCCGAAACAAATGTTATTTGAATGTATTTATCTTTATTCGTTTACCATTGAGTGGGTTTCTAGTAATTTCTAAAAAACAAAGTTCTTTTGAAAAAAAAATAATGACTGAGGCGAAAATGAAATAAAAAAACAGCTCATGATTGAATAAAACATTCTAAAAACTTGCTTTAACTAGTCCGCAAGCATTAAAGTATAAAAATCAATCAATGTTTTCAAAACTTCAATATTATTTTTTTTTAAAAAAAAAAGCAGCAACTTGCCTTCAAAAATCAATTTTCAACAACAAAAAAAAATATTTCTTAAAACCAAAACTTACTTAAAATAATTATTTATACTTTTATTAAACCAAGTCTGTCTATCGAATTAAATGTAAACGATAGATTTAATGTTGATTTACATGATAAAAACAACATGGTTTTTTAAGGAGTCCTAGTTTATTTTTAGTGGTTTTTGAGACCTTATTCCTCCTCAATTCTATAACCAAATTAGGCGCAACCCTATTAGCTTTGTAGAGCAAGATTTCTGATAAGATACTTATCTGCTATCTTATAGAGTCATAGAGGAGGAATAAAATTTAAAGCTAGTAGGATTTATAATTTGGGGCTCCTTAGTGAACTTTAATAAATCATGATTTTGATTTGACTCATGTAAATCTAATAAGTCTAATGAGCTATACACTTTTAATCCAAACACTTTAAAATTCGCAAATATTTTTTGATTAAAATTAACTTGAGACAAAAATTATTACTAAAATATTTTTAAAAATATGTAATAAAATTCTGACAGAAACAGATTCAAATGCAAATACTTTATCTAATTCTAGGGAAAAAAAACATTTACTTTATTTTCCGTCTAAAATCGAAGTTTTCATTGAAAAAATCGTGAATTATCGCTGAAACGAAACCTTTACATCTTCTAAATTGGTCTATTTTCCTAATCTACGACTCCATATAAAAATCAAAATTTTATCCTTGCGCTTTTTTCAGTACCTTTTTTAAAAATTTACCCCTTAACGGCCCGTTAAGGGGTAAATTTTTATTTTTGGATTATTTGTGATACATTTTTTAAGCATTTATGGGTTATGTTTTTGCATTATAAAAAAAAACAAAAACTAGTAGTGCTATACTACTAAATTAATAGCTTGCCGTACGCGTACTACAAAATCTTAAATTCATCGCAAAATCACGCATTTGAAATTTAGAGAATTTTTCAGTTCGGTTCGGTACGGTACGGGTACGGGAGTCATTAATTCGGTAAAATTGCAGTACTGCACGGCTCCTGAAAAAAAGTGTACCGTACCAGAGCGTACTGTACCATCTTACCGTACCAGAAAATAAAATTAATGTATTTCATTTTTAGTTACTGCACTTCTACCGAACTTTTGGTGGACAGCGAACCGTAGTGTAGCTGTACCAAAGCGAAGCCTAGCAACAAGAAGGCGAATAATAAATTTTTTTGTTGAGTACGGTACGGTGAATACAGTACACTTTGGTATGTTTAGCACGGGACGCTATGCTTCGGAGGGGATACGCTTCGGTACGGAGGTTCCTTGTTACGCTACATGAAGGGTATGGTACGCTTCAGTACGGATACGCTTGCCGCCAAAAGTTCGGTAGAAGTGCAGTAAAATTCCAAAATTTCAAAAAACGGTACATTGGTACGGTTGGATGATATGTTACGATACGGGGTACGCCTTTTTTTCAGGAGCCGAGCAGTATTTAGTTAAAGATCGTTTAGAGACTTCTTGTAGACTCTCAAACTAAAATTAATCAATTTTAACTCCTATAATTCGGTTTTTCGATAAAATATAAATAACATAAAAATTGAACAAGCGGGTCTTTAAGGGTTAAGAGCTAATAATATGAAGTTATCATTGATTTTGAGACATGAAAGCTCTACTTGAACATTTCGAATGGGAAAAACTTATCGAAATTGATAGCGCTAAAAAAGTATCTTGTCCCATAGGACCTTCAATATCCTTTTTTTGATTTTATGGCCATGATTAAGTCAACGTCAATAAAAATTTATTGAAAAGATCATTTAATAAATCCTTTTTACTGATCCTTTAATGTTAATAGACTCGACACTTTTTGTCTCAAGATTTAAATCCCTTTTTTATTTTCAAGTACATATTCCTACTCAAATCCATAATTTTAAAGATTTTTATGATTGATTCATTTTACTGATCAAATGAATATTTTGGCTTAAAACTACTTTTTAAACTCTTATTATCAGTGTAATCTTAGAATTCTCTTTAAACAGACATAAGACACTTTATAGCAGATTTACTTATGAATAGTTTACATTTAAGATTTGCTATTTTTTTTTAAAAAGCATTAAACTAGTTTTTAATGATTATTTATTGCATTAACGTTTATATTCAAATTTGCGTTGGAACTAAATAACAATTAAAGTTATTAAGTTACGGCCGTTCAGTAGAGAAAAAAAAACAAAATGAAGATTTGATTTTTGTTTTAAGATAAATTGGTGAATATTATTTTCCAGATATGAAAAAAATAAAAACATTTTAAGAAATGTACACAAGGCCTCAAACATGTGTTTGCTAGAATAAGCTCTCATATTTTTTTAATCTTTCAATTCAAAAGCTATAACACCCTTTTTAACACATGAACAACGATTTTTGCTTTTACAGATCCATTTACTAAATTTCCTAGAGGTTAAAATATAGAAATTTTCTGCTCGATTAACTAAGCAATCATAGAATATATTTTGGTCTTGTGATGTGAAAAATTTTAAAAAATGGTATTTTTTGCAACTTTTGAAATTACCGTAAACGCTCTCACATTACCCCGGGCTAAAAGTGGAAAGACCGTTTTTGAAGCCTGGGTCTATAATTTTTTTTGACCCCAATAATTTACTCTTTTTAGCTCAGGTTGAATTAGTTTAAGACCAGAGACATTTACGGCTCATCTGAATTAAAGGACATTCTTTTCAGTAAAATCCTGTAAATGAGTCCCATTATTCCTCGCTTATTACCCAAGAGGTAAAAATTTGTTCGACATTCATTTATTGGATAAAAATATCTAAAAAACAGAAACAAAATTATTATTTAAAGTTTTGGAAAATTACTGTGAATATTTGTTTTCTTACGCTGCACTAAAAATCAGAAAAACACTTATAGCGCAGGCACCTGTTAACATAGGCTAAATATGCACAGATAGGTCTGAAATTGACCTCTAGATATTTCTAAAAAGAGGATATAGTGACATGAAACCCTACTATACTACCAAACATTGAGAGTACAGTTGAGATGAATATATGAATAAGTAGGGCATGGCGTCCCCTTAATCCCAAGACTGGAATGAAATTTTCCGAAAGTCCTAGTAATTGGCTAAGTAAAAATTTTGCTCAAATTTCAATTTGCTCATTTTGCTCAAGAAATTTAAGTACGCAATTAAATGCATTGCAAAAATACAGAAGGCTATCCTTTTTTTTTAAATTGTGCAAATGAATCT
Organism: Brachionus rubens; assembly: GCA_022207745.1. Lineage (NCBI taxonomy): Eukaryota > Metazoa > Rotifera > Eurotatoria > Ploima > Brachionidae > Brachionus > Brachionus rubens. The sequence goes on along the minus strand of JAJVHD010000016.1, from coordinate 2,343,002 downwards.
TTTAACAGTTAAGTTAGTTCTGTGACCTGCAGTGCATATGAATTGGGTATTTAATATTTTTGAGCAAAATGAGCAAATTGAAATTTGAGCAAAATTTTTACTTTGCCTAGTAATTTATGATCAACTGCGGAAATACGGGGAAAATTAAGAATTTAAACAAGACATTCAAGGCGCCGAAGACGCCAACTAACCAAGTAGAAGGGCAAGCATTTGCGAGCCAGAGGTGAGAAACATTATTAGCGAAGCTGCATAAAAACGAGCGAAGCCACTTCGATCTACGGGTGATCTTACTACTCTCGTAAGTCAAAAAATTCTGAATGAGATTCAATCTGTCCGCTTACAATCCAATTAATTAAAAGAGAGTTTTCGAAATTTTTGTATAAAAGCTCCATTTGTGACCATTCAGCCTATAGTAAGGCGGGTAGACTGGTGATAATCATAAAATAAAAAATGCGTATCACTTTGGCGTTTGATTTTACTTTCTTGGTGAAATTTTAAAAAAACTTTTAATCGACTTTAAAGAGTTTGAACCAATGCTTTAGATGAATGTTTCAATTCTAAGGAACAATATCAACCTGAAAAAGTGGTTACCTAATTATCTTAGTTGATTGACATATTTAATGACTATGTTGGCTTATATTTTAATTGCATAAGTCCTCCTTCACTCTAACTCGTGAGTACCTTTACTTGCAATATACAAAAAATCTACTCAATTAACTCAGTCTCTCTAGTTAAGAGATTTTTTTCTTCCACTCATAAAAAAAGGATCTATTGCTTGTTAAAACACACAAGAAAAAAGAGCATGCATCTAGGTATTACAAAAAAAAATACTAATTTAATTAAATTTAAGTATCCTAATATCATAACAGTTGAAAATCTATTAAATAGATGGTTTTTAAAAATGTTGATCTTAATTTCTTTAATTAAATAACTTGACTTTGATTGATGTTCATTGAGTCTCTTTAACGCTTAAAACTCGATTTTTGGATAACAAATAAACATTTTTTTTAATTCAGGAAGTTATTTTTTTATTGTAAAAAAAAAAGAAACAAAATCAAACATTATTAACATAAATACTGTAGCTGAATTTCCGAAAATACTTTTTGACTTTGTGTCATATGTTCGAATAAATGTTAATTTCCTTAAGTTTTTATAAAAAAAATTAATTACTCCAACTCGCTCTTCCAAGTCATTGTTACATAATAAATAATCTTTTTAAAGTATGAAATTTCTTCTTTTTTTGTTATTAATTATGGTGCAAACTAATAATTTATAGATCTCGTGTTGATAAATTAATTTAATGGTTTGACAAAAACAAAATGGCGGATTTAAAACTGCAATCGTCAGTTCCAGTTGAAATTCAATACAAACTTTTGGGACCAAGTAAGATAGCGATAAAAGAATTGCATTAAAATAATAACGCATCATAAAACATTTTTGAAGCGACTATAAATTCACTAATGGAGTATAATTATTGAAATTGATGATACATTCCCTTACTCAATTAACAAAATTAAATAAAAAAGAAAGATAATAATTCTAATTGCCCATGCTTGGTTAAATTTGTTTTGTTTTTTATTAATTCGAAAATACTGTTTTTAACTAATTAGCGTTGAGACTAAGTATTCTAAGCATTCATTGGAATATCTTAAAAATAAAAATTTTTAAAATAAAGTAGTATCAGGTGGAGTTGAAAATTTATTATGAAATATTTTTATGTTGAATTTTTTGTTGCGAGACTTCAATTTATTATTTAACAAAAAGCAAAGTCTGTAGTATTATTGGGTCTACCTATTTGACACAATAAAAAAATCTTTTTAACAAAAATGGAAACTGTTCACCACAAAAGTGATAACTTTTCATCACAAAATTTTTTCGAAAAAATACGAAAGCAAAGGTTTATATGCGAGGAACGGTACATTAGACAATTTTAAAATTTCCATATACATTAGGCAAAGCTGCCTCAAGAACTAATGCTACATGGTATCGAAATTCTAAGCAAAGTCTCTCTTAGCACTGTTTTTAAAAAAGAACAATACCAGAGAAAATATGAGTTTCAAAAAGTTTAACAAGAGAACCTGCCTCCGATGAGACTGGTGGAGGTTTGGTTTATAAAATAAAATTTCACACTCTTAAAAATTTTAAGTCGTCTTTTTCCCTTTTTAAAGACGGATCTTACATGAATTAAACTATTTATTAGAAAGACGTTTATCTAGCAACTTAAAACTGTCTTAAAGAATCAAAACCGTAATCCCCCGCACAATCCTCCCTCCCCACTGCACCTTATTAGCTATAAGATGGGAATATTTGATACGGAAAAAAATGTTTTAGTGCTCACATTTGGTTATCCCTAAACTCCGGAACCGTTGTAACTCCATTCTATGAAGCTTTGAAATTTGAATCGGTTGGTGAAATTTATTTAAATTAAAGATGTTTTTTTTTGAACAACTATTGAGGTCTGCAATTTTATCTAGTTTTTTCTAATATGGATGCACTTGAGTCTAAATGTCATAGAATCAAAAACACTTCTTAGTGTTTTTAAGAGTTTAATAAATTTTGATAATGAAAGGCTCCATTCAGTTTAGTTTAATTGTACCATACGGTACGGTACTATTCAGTATGATAAAAAGTTACAGAACTGAGGATTTACAAAAAACAGAGGTTTTCAAACGAAAAATTCCATTGGAATGTGATTTTGATTCTATGACATTTAGACTCAAGTGTATCCATATTAGAATTGAAGACCTCAATAATTGTTCAAAAAAAAACATCTTTTAGTTAAATAAATTTCAAAGCTTCATAGAATGGAGTTACATGTGTAAATTTCTTAAGACCAATAACCCGTTTAAGCAATAAACTCTGTAAAAACATTATTAGTCAATCTTAAAATTCAAATAAATAAACTTTTTTGGTTCCGTGTTTTTGTCCGAAGGTGACCCGGTTCCGACTTTTAGCATTTTCCGGTTCCGTTGATTAGGTCTTTGTTCCGTTAAAAATTTGTCCCGTATTTTAGGCTTTGGTTCCGGTTCCGGAGTTTAGGGATAACCAAATGTGAGCACTCAAACATTTTTTTCCGTATCAAATATTCCCATCTTATCGCTAATAAGGTGCAGTGGGGATTGTGCGGGGGATTACGGTAATAAAAATTTGATTTGAAAAAAATTTCATTACAAAAATATTCTGTTCAAAAAGTTTTATTTAAATTCATCGATTTTTTGTGACGAGAAAATTTTTTTTTGAGATAAAAATATTTTGCTTTGTGTTGTTTGTATAATCGATTATGTCGAAATATTTTTTCTGAATCTTAAGGGTATTTTTTAGGGATTTTCTTGCTTTCGACCGAAGAGCTTATCTTTAAGGATAGATTCTAAAAAGTTTAACAAAAGAACGCTGAGACTGGTGGAGGTTTGGTTTTGAAAATCAAAATGAGAATCAAAACTCTTCATAAGCGTCTATAAGTCCGCCAACATATTTTTTAAACAGTCCAAAGTGTATAAGTCGTTAATAATGCGCCTGAATAAAAACTAGACGCTAATAATTTTAAGTCGTGAAAGAAGTGACTTAACCGCCTAATAAGCGTCTTAAAATTTTTAAGAGTGCAGCTTGAAATTTTTCAACAAAATTTTAGTTTTAGATTATAATCTAAAGAAAATGTATTAAATGTCTAAAATAAAGAGGGAGGGGAGTAAGCCTGTTAAAAAGAGAGAGTTTTTCAGCGCTTATAAACTCTAGGTAATATTAATTTAAAGTTTGATGCTAGATGTTAAAAGCTTAAAGTTACTCAACTATAAAGCTAGATTATTTCTAAAACAAAAATAGATTATTTTTTCACTTAAATTAAAATTTTCGCAAACTAAAAAATGATTTATTAATGCACAAATGGATTTAATGCGCTCAATTTTTTTCCTCTTTTTGCGGATTTAAATCATTTCAAATTAACTTTTTACACAATTATTTGAAAAGAGACCCCTTGTTGACTTTCATTAATTCACAAACTGAATTCGAATCAAACCCTGCAACAATTATTTACAATATTAATCTAATTTTTCATAGATTAAGAAGCAAATTTGTTTCATTTGACTAATATTATTCAATCAAAAAACTTATTGAACCGAATAATCCTTAGTTTACAAAGCTTGGATAAGTGACGCTGTTTATGATGAATGTCCAACAGTGACTAGGAGTCGCAACCATGCCCGGATAAGAAAATATTTCAGTCTTAAATTCACGATTATTTCAGCTTCTAGAATTTACTCTAAACTAATGTTATGCCGAGCAAAACTAAGCTCGCTTTACCTCAACTTTCATTCTAAATAAATATGTTTGTTGTTCAATTTATTATTCTGGGTTCTTCTTTTCCTCTCTTCTCTTTATTAAATAAAATAAATTATAAAACTACACGAGTCTCTATATCTCCGCTCCATTACACTAAGGTATAACGCTTAGAACTTGTTGTACAAGTTTTTGTTTAAGCTTTTAAGACACGCAAAAATTTCATCATAACAAATGTTTGATTAATCAATCTTTTTTGAAGCAAACCTTAAAAAAAATTTCGATAAAAATAAATCTTTAAATTTGTAAGTACATAGAAATTAGACTACAATATCAAGTTTAAATCTAATAAAATATTTGAGTTGTGTCTCTTAATCTTTTAATGAAAAATATCTCAAGATCTAAAGAAATAGAAAATTAAAAGTTTATATTTTTTTAAGATAATTCAATTGTCAGTAGTGGTTTATTTTGGTATTTTAATTAGTTTTTATTTTAGTTAGAGCTTTGGTCTTAGATCTCAGAAACTAAGATTGATTTCTAAAAAATCTTATGATTTAAATTAAAAATGACATATTTTTTCCTTTTGATTACACAACTCAATTTAATTTAAAAGTTTATTTTTAAAAATAAAAAATAGACTTAAGGTTCGCGCCATGCAAAACTTCCACGCTTTCTGAATTTGCAAAATCCGACCTGATAGCTTTGTTCTCCATATATGAACACCTAAGAAAGGCAAATTTTTAGGGGGGTATAAAAAAAATTTTTTTTACCCCAAATTTTTATCATTTAGCTCGGCCAAGAAGCAAAAAAACGTATTTTTTCTAGTTTTTTGACATCTCCTCCCAGGATTACCCCAAAACATAGAATTTATTAGTGACCAGCTTGTAGAGCAGAAACTTATGAACAAAATGTAGGTTTTAGATTATTGATATTTTTTCCTGTAGAATTGAAACAATGTGTCTAAAAAAGTGCTAAAACCTGAATGATGAAGGAATTTTGTGCTCCTTCAGAATCTGTATCAAAAATGATACATATGGTCATTTGAGATAGGAACAAGCGAAAAATCAAGACACACTCATTCAAAAGCCATGAAAGTCTGGATAAAATTTTTTTTTTTATACCCAGAGGATTCTAGCTCTTAAGTAATCTCATAACTTTAATTCATATTATATGCTAGATTAAAAAAAATTGAACGCTCTACAGGATGATAGCTACAAGAGAATAGCTAATTATGGCATGCTTGTTTTTGGGTTTACCAATTTTTGTATGCTTAAATTTTGTGATTTGGTTTTGCTAAATATAAGCATACCAGACCAACAAGGTTTGGTGTTTACCCATCACTATTTAAATTTTAAAATTTTGTGATTCTAAGTATTTTTGAAATTATGAAAACTTTTGATGAAAATTTTGGAATTTTGGTGCTGTTACGTCAATATTGGAAAAAAGGCCTCACAGCAACAGCAGCAACCCGCAAAATATGTCAAGTTAGAAGGTGCGAAAATCCTTAAAATAAGAAAGGTACAAGCTTGTTTCAATATGTTTAAAAAGGGTGTTACCAACCATCGAAGAAAAAAAGGACTCGTAGACTAGTAAGTTTCGATCAGAACGTCCTGTGTACGGCCATAGAGAGCAAGCCCCGGGTTAGCCGTCGCGAATTAACAAGTGACCTTAACACTTCACAGTCGACCATATTTCGTCATCTTAAAGTGATTCATAAAATATATAGACGCGATACAGTCACGTTGTTGACACCTTTTGTTATTCAACGTCGTTTCTAAATCTGTAGAAAACTAATTAAAACGTTTACGAAAAGGAGGTAATGATATGCGTTTGGTGGAATTACCAAGGGATAATACACTTTGAACTGGTTCCTGATGGTCGTACGATAAATGCAGACCTTTATTGTGAATAATTAGAACGGATGAATGTTTCACTTCAAGCAAAATAGCCTTCTTTGATCAACTAAAAGATTTTTTTGTTTCTTCAAGATAACGCATAACCGCACACCGTTCGAAAAGTCATGGGAAAATTGAAGAGTTGGAAGGGAATGAGCCTCTCCATCATCAAGCATTTAGTCCAGACCTTTCCCCTTCTCAATATGATCTTTTCCGCTCTATGACACATTTCGTTAGAAAGCAGAATTTTACTTACCAAGACCAAGTTGAACCTAGGTTCCTTGAATTATTTAGCTGAAAAGCCACAAATGATACAAGAGAAGTATCGAATAGCTCGCTGACAGATGGCTTAAGTTAAGGAAAAATGATCAAAGAGAAAGTGTTTAGTATTAAAGTACTATGGTACAATGCTACCCATATCAGTATCAGGTGAAAATGATCAAAAAAAGAGAATTTTTAATCAAATAACATTGTTGAAGTAGGTCAGATTCTCTCAAACATAATTAAAAGTCTAGATCACGTGAGAAGCTATATTTCAGTCAAGCATAAGTTAGTTCAGCTTCTATTGGAGATATTGCTTCTTCAAAACGTATGGTCGAAAGACGGGTTGAATGTTTCAATAGAGTGTAGGTCAAAGATGTCAACCGAATCGGAGGTTAAAATCAGAAAAGTGATATAATATTTTTTGAAAAATTTTATATTTTTTAACTAGAATAAAAAATAATTACGAGACTAAAAAAGTTTTTTTTTTCTTATACTAAAAAAAAATTATTTGATCATAAATGCCGAATTATGAAGTCGTTTAACACCAGCATTACCATGCATAATCAAACATGTTAAACACATTGAACGATCAAAACAATCCGTAAACCACCAACCAGCTTTCCAACCACTACTACAATTCGAATTAACAGCCAAATCATAATCCAAATCAAATGTTGAAAACATAGAATTATTCAAATGTAACAGTGTACTGTCATCCATAAACTTATCAATTTCATTATCCAAAATTAATTTATAATGATAAAAATCGCTCAATACTTTAAAGTAACCAAATCGATAATTAGTATCATTCATAATAGCAATGAGTTGTCTAGGTTTATATTTTGTCAATAAATGAAAATTTTCAAGACCCAAAAAATGATCTCCATTTAAATCACCGAAGCCATTTTTGTATGTTTGATAATTTTTTTGAAATTCAACAGAAGATTTGTCACTTTTACGAAATAACATTGTCCAACCACCAGCTGTCATGTTACAATACACATTTAAACGATTTCGAATATTTTCAGGATCTGGTTGAATTTCGTAGATTCCATTTTGTCTAAAACCCATACGAAAGTAATCATTACAATCACTGTACATGGCTTCTTTTTTGTATATTCGAACTAGCAGATATGCGATTATACTTACTAGAACTGAGTTTGATACTAATGTTAGCTTGTAATCGCTTATTGATGGAGCTATACCATCTTGTTCTTAAAAAAAAAGAATATTTAAGTTTTTTAATATGATGGAAACCCATGAGCATTTATCTAGACTTAACAACGATATAACTCTTCTCTGGGTGACACGTGGCATTTTTTAGAAAACGAAACAGTCTTTTGATTAAATGAGGTAAAATTTACTTTTTTGTGTCGTTTTAGTTGATGTGGTCGATTTTTGACTCATATCTACACGTCAACAAGAACAAAAAAAACTTTTAATTATAAAAAAGTAGACTGGAAACGACCAAATTAAAAAGAGATGAAGAAAAAAAATAAATTTTAATTATTGAATTTTTAACTTTTAGCATAAAAAATCCAAAAAATATAAAGTTTTAAAAATGAATTTAAAAAAAATTTATTTGCTTAGTCTCTCCAAAGAAAAAAATTTTAGTAGTGTTGTTTTTTTTTAGAAACTTCTTAAAATTGAATTTTTTATTTAAAGCATTCTTGCATGCAATATTTATTTTGAAAAGGAAATCGATGCCGTTTTTGTTTTTGTTTTGAAAATGAAAAAAAATTTTAAATGAAACAATTTGCAAAATTTTTCAAACTATTTAACATCACTACAAAATTGTTTTTGCTTTAAATTAATTAAAAATTTTAGCTTGCATAACTTGTTGATATGAACTACTTCCAATTTTCTTCCCTGTAAACTCAGAATCATGACAAGATAATCATGACAACCCTTATCCAATGTTTAGAGAAACAAAAATTGTGTACTCTCGAAAAAAGTTTACTGAGTCTATGAAAAATAATTTCTTTGTAAATAAAATTGACTGTTAATTAACAACAATGGGCAACTTCAAATTGAAAAACAAAATATGTCTTGCGCACGTGTCCAATAGCAAATGCACAAGAGATATTTTAGTTAAAATAAATTATGCGAATTAAAGCTTTTATATTTCAGAATGTTAAAAAATTCCAATAGTAAAATTAAAACTTTAGGCAGGGAGCGAATGATGTTTTTTTTAAGAAAATTGAAAAAAAACTACATGAAATTGTCAACATCTGACATACTTGATCTGACATACTTGGACAGACTAAGGTTCCTTCTGATTAGGCTGGCTTGGGCTTTATCAAATTCAGCTAGCTTTGATTTTTTTGTACGACACCTCAAGTCCATACTTGAATATGGGTTGACAATAAATATCAAATATCTTCGGTTAGTACGATGGGATCTATCCCAAACGTTCTGCATCCGATACCATTTAAGGAGAATATTGTATGAGGAATATACTAATACAGTCAAGTCCCACTTATATCACCACACACTTAAGTCACTATTACACTTATATCACTGGATAAATTTTTTTCGAACTCGACTGTAATATAGTTAGAAAAAAATGATAGGGGGATGGTCTTTAATTTTCAATCTTTATCATTCTAAAGCGTACAATAGAACAAAAAAAAAGACAAGCTGGCTGAAGAGGAATCACTATGCTAACTCATTTATCAAAATAACGTTAAGTTGAACTTAGGGAAGCCTCTAAAATCGAGACATTTTGGACCGTTGACTTGTTAGTCGAATAATGTTCTTTACTCTTTTTTTGCTTGAAATTATAAACTTGAATATATTTCACTTTGATATAAAAATAACAGCAAAGCTGACTATTGGTAATGTATCGCGCACATGTTGCATAAATTGATTTATGATCATCCACATACAACCCTGGTCATTCAAAGCTTCCAAAAATTCATTCTTGAACATTCATGAACGTTCAAGGGGCGCTGAATGTTCAAAAGTCTTCAAATGTTTTCATTTTTTTTCAAATATTTTCATTTTTTTTTCTAAAATTTTCTTATTTTCAAATCTGTAAAAAAATGAAAATTTTAGAAAATATTTGAAAAATTTTGAAGACTTTGAACATTCAGGGTCCCTTGAACGTTCATGAATGTTCAAGAATGTTCATGAAAGTTGATGAACGTTTATTTTTGGAAGCTTTGAATGACCAGGGTTGTATATGCCATCTATATACATGTATTCCTAGCTTTCCGCATATATGTCGCATAAATGAAGGCTCGACTAAACACATTCATGTCACATAAAAGAGATGGAAATATGAATAGATTAAGTTTTATAAATCTGATTTTTTATCTCAACTCTTATTTTAGGTTTTGGCAAATGTGGCTGTAAATTTGATAAGCCTGAACGAAAGAGTAATTAATCAGGTAAACTTTTAAATTTCATTTTAATGATTCTTAATTAATTAAATATTTCATTAGGAAAAAAAATTGGATGACCTCAGGAAATCTTTGTCCAAATTTTGTCAAAAACAGTTTAAGTTATTTGAAGAAGATGATGATTTCACAATTGAAAAAAATAATAATGAATTTGTCAATGATGATATAATTCGGATCGAAACAGATAATCAAATTCTTCCAATCACTCAAGATAATCCAAAATCTCGACTTTCTAAACAATCTACTAATGATGTTCAAGACGTTGGCACCTCAAGAAAAGCACCTCAAAATTTAGCTGACTTTCAAGTAAACAATACTTTAACAACTTTTAAAGGTAACAGGGAGGATTTGATTAAAAAACATAAACTAATAATTTTAATTTAAGCTAAAAATGATTCAAATCAATTTCTAACGAATCTACTGCTTTCCAAAGGAATTACCAATGTCAAAATGTGTTTGATCACAATCGTGAACTTTATAACAGCATCAAAGGTAATGATTAAAGAAGGCATCAATACACAAAAGACTAGAACAAGAATTTAAGTCTAATTCGGCATTTTGAAATCTTAACAGGATATTATTTTAATTCTAAAGATGTAGCAAAAGACTGGAGAGTTTATGTATTAGTTTAAAGTGCAGGAAATTCAAAACTTCCGTGCTATCTAAATTTCTAATTTTTGACTTTAAATTCGTAATCTACGACCTTTAAAACCCCAAAAAATGATTTTTTTCATGGGGGTAAAAAGTTAAAAATTTTGCCCCTACCCCACGGCTTTTTGCAGCCTTACGAAAACCCTCCTTTATTAAACATTCAAGAACTCATGATTGGTAAAAGCTATTTTCAATCTGAAGATATCGTCGGATAGCTAAAGAGCTCCGATTTACGCACCGATTAAAATCGGAACGAAAAAAAAATCTTCAAGTCAAACATGGGCGAAAACAGCGGAAAAAATTAGAACAGCGGAAATAATTATTTTTTGGAAAAAATTAGAGGGGGTCATAAGTTACCCCTGGGACTAGATGTGATTTGACTGAAAAATCGACCCTTTTTCCGCTGTTTTCGCCCATGTTTGACTTGTAGAATTTTTTTTTCGTTCCGATTTTAATCGGTGCGTAAATCGGAGCTCTTTAGCTATCCGACGATATCTTCAGATTGAAAATAGCTTTTACCAATCATGAGTTCTTGAATGTTTAATAAAGGAGGGTTTTCGTAAGGCTGCAAAAAGCCGTGGGGTAGGGGCAAAATTTTTAACTTTTTACCCCCATGAAAAAAATCATTTTTTGGGGTTTTAAAGGTCGTAGATTACGAATTTAAAGTCAAAAATTAGAAATTTAGATAGCACGGAAGTTTTGAATTTCCTGCACTTTATGCCTTTAGACAGTCTTATTCTGGCATAAAATTGAAAAAAATTTACCATGCCTCTTATTCTAGGGTTAGAGTTTTATTTTTCGATGAAGTTTTTTATTGGTTTCTAACTTTTCGATTGTTGCGACATTTCAAAATTTGAGTCTAGTTGTAATTAGGAAGATTAGTGTATGTTTTAATTAATTTTTTACTTTAAGAGGAATTTTCACAAAATATTGAAGACAAAAATATGGTTGATAAGCTTTGGCAAAAAGGTTTAAAATCTTATAAAAATTTTAAACAAAGGCATGGAGAAGAATATGAGAATGAAATTAACAAAACAAATGTTCAAAAAATTGGCTGTAAAAATTTAAATTCGCCTTAAGTTTTTTAATTATATTTATTTATATCTGTTCAATTGATAACACAATTGAAACAAATCTATTTAATCCATTTTAGTGTAATTTATCGAATTTTAGTGTATGTTTCAAATTGTAAAGTTTGAATTTAAATCAAAATCCTAGTAAACTGGCTATCAATTAGCCTAAAAAAATTTTTAGCTTCGAATTTTAATCGAAATGTTCAATAAATTTTTTCATTACCGTATCATCTAATAAATAATTTTGAAGCGGAAGAATTTTTAATCATTAATAATATATAAAATTACGTTCTGAGTATTGAAAAATTTGGACATATATATTTTTAAAACCAAAATTTTTAAATTTTAAATTTTAGATTTAGAGTTTTAACTAGAATTTTATTAAATTATGTCTTGCGAGAAAAAAAATTGTATAATCGTGAAAGTTTTATCCACGACACCTACAAATAAAAATTACCCGATTGGTTCTTTTAAATTTTTACCTGTTGATCTTCTTGGAGAAAATTTTACGGTATAAAATTTTTTTATAAAATAATTTTTTTATAAAAAATTATTTTTTTTTGTTTTTAAAGGGCTTGAAAGGGGATATTGTCAAAGTCAAGGTTACTAAAAGAACATGTATCGAATGTGAAATTTTTGATACGTCGCTTGAGTGTGTAAATCCCACGACACCAATTTTGGTATAATAATTTTTTTTTATGTGTTTTATCATTAATTCAATAAATAATTTAGGACATCCTCGGAGTACTCAAGATTGAAGATAATTATGACTATTATAATATAGAAAACCACATGACTGCTGATGATGAGGATTCGATAAGTCAATTTATTTTTCCGAAAAAATTTCGTTTCGATTTGAGAAGACTGAATAAATATAAAAATAAATTAGAATACAAAGGTATACTCAATTCGATTTTTGAATTTTTAAAGCAAATTTTGATTTCAATATATTAAAAGAATATGTTGGCGATAACGATTTAAATGAGGAAGAAGAAAATGGTTTAAGGATTCTTCATAATGCTGAATTGCTTACAAGAAACATATCCATCTATTCTGATAGTGCAATCGGTTTTTTAGATGAAGTAATCATATTATCTATACAAGCCTTATCTTTTATAATCTGTTCTCGTTTTTGGGTGATAGATTTAATGTCGTTTTACGACCTTGACTCCGCTCTCTTATAAAAGCTTGGCTTAATCTGGTCAAAAGTTCAAAATTATTTAGATAAAATTTTTTTTTTATTAAGTTGAAAAAACTTCATTTAAGTGACTTGGCTGTAAAAAAAAAGTTTTTAGAAATTAAGAATGAAGACCTATTTTCAATATTTGATGTTCCAACATAGTAAATTTTAAAAATTTGAGTCTTTTAAATAAAGATTAATTGTAAAGATACTTAAAGTTCAAATAGTTGTACTGTGGATAAGATGTTTTCAAATAAAGAGTAAGTATCATTTTTTTTAAAAAAGCATTTAATTTTTGTCAAAATAGAATCCAGGATAAAATTCCTCTCAATCATGTCTTATGTTTTGCTGAAGAGAAATTTTTCGAGATAATCGAAAAATCGAAAGTAACACTTTTATTCCATGATTAAATTATTACTAAGATTAAAATGATTAAAATATTAAATTTAAAGAAATCTTACCGTCGAATTCTTTTTGAATTTTTTGAAAAAAGACAATCAGTCGAAGCAAAAGCTGTCAAAGATTTTCTTTATAATTTTACTTTGCTTTCAATTTTCGATTTCAATAGTCAACAGACGATTGCTCAAAAAGTCGTAGATCTGTATAATGTTAACAAATTGGTACTTTTATTTTATTATACAGTCGACTCTCGATAATCCGAAAATTCAATAACCGAACAAAATTCACCGGCTTAAAAAATATTCCCTATACCTTTTCATTATTTGATAATCCAAATATTTTAAGCAGTACAGCGATATCTATTCGGATTAACGAGAGGAGACTATAGTATTAAATTACTTAAATAGCGATTTTTATTTTTAAAAGGATTTTGATGCTAATTTTGGTCTGAAAGTATTTATACCTGAACTGATGATTCAGTCTGTTGTAGAGATGTTTGAAACAGATGAAAATGAAGCTGAAAAGCTTCTTTTAAAGTTCTACAAGATCCCATTAAGAGAGTACTACTCGAAAGTTGAACAATTATTGGGTTTAATAAAATAGATAATTTAACATATTTGAATTGAATGACTTTTTAAATACACACTCCACCATCGCTTCAACCATTAGCTTAGCATTTAATGCGGTTAAAATGTAGCGTTTTCTTTAAAATCACCAAACCCGACTCAGTCTCCGACTCAGGCTCAGTCTCCGACTCAGGCCAAGGCTCAGGCTCAGTCTCCGACTCAGGCTCAGGCTCCGACTCAGGCTCAGTCTCCGACTCCAACTCAGGCTCAGGCTCCGACTCCAACTCAGGCTCAGGCTCCGACTCAGGCTCAGGCTCCAAGGTTAAAAAATTTGGACTGACACTGTATATTCTTTGACTGAGAACTGAGAGAGAGTTTAAAAAAATAGACGAGTTGATTTAATTGATGACTCTCCAGAGAAAGAACTTATTATTTGGTAAAAAAATTCACTTACGATAGTAAGACTCATCATGTTCATTTATTTGATTTTCATTTTGTAAATTTTTTTGAATTTTGATTTTTTTCTTATTCTTTTTAGCCATTTGAAAAAATGTTTTTTTTTAAAATAAAAAATACATAATTTTTTTAACTATTACTTTATATCGATAACTAAAGTTTTAAAATTTATCTTTTTTCAATTTTCAAAACCTATTAAGGTAATTTAAAAGAACGTATTCATCTATGAAATTTAATTTTTTTTTTTTCTAAGCCTTTGCTATTTATTTTAATGCACGTAAAAGTTTATTAAAAAAATTTTTTAGTTCTTAAATATTTGATTTAAAAATTAAGATAAAAAATAAGTTGCAAGAGTTTGTGAATTTTTTTAACAAGTTTACACTGAAATTTGATTCGGAAGTAAATATTTATTGCCGTAATTATACCTTTTGCCGGTCCCAAGTCCGAATGTGAAAATTGTTAGACGGCGATGTTGCTGTTCATTTTAACATCTTATTTTAAAATAAATGTAGCCCTAGTGACAAAGTTAAGTATTCTACTTGATAGAATACGCTTGGTTTTTGGTTCCAAGCTGAGTCTTAATAGTTGTCGAGTTCGTAGTCTTAGTCTCGGATGAGTGGCACTTTTAATGATGAACGTCCCACAGTCACTGGAGTGGATGGCAGTAGCATAGTCGTACCCAAGTCCAATTGAGAAAATGGTACCAAGGTTGCTAAGGCAAACCGAATGTTGGTTATAATTAAGAAAGCGTTTAAATATCCTTGCAGAGAGACAATTATTGTTCCATGAATTGACTGCACTGAGAGAACGCTGTCAGTTCATGGTGTCCATATTCGGGCAATAAAGGAATTAATTACAGTCTAAACACAATGTTCGCAAGCAAAAGTATCCGAGATTTAACTTTTTTATAAATAGAGTTGTGAATGGTTGGCACTTCCATGGTTGATACAGCTCTTTCTAGTTATGCTTGGATGACCTCCAAGATGCAGTTTAAACTACCACTTTAATTTATTTAAAAAAATTTTCATTTAATTTTGTTTCATAAAAAGATTTCCGAGACAAATTTTCCGATTTTTACTCTTAAAATAAAAAATTAAAAATTTACATTTATAAATTATAAAAAGTAGAACATAGACCATCATCAAAATTGCTAAAAAAATATATAGATTGATCACTTGATGCTCATTTGGTAAGAAACATTTTGTATAAAAATGTCGATCATTATCAACTTGAACTAATAACATGCTTGGAATTTTAATATTTCTCCAGCTGAAGGACGGTATCGTGAATTCAGGCACTTGATGTAGTTCATTAAAACAAGAATAATGTGTGTGTCCATTGAACACAAGTCGAGGTTGAAGCACATCGATTAACTGTCGTGTAGACTCAAGGGATAGACAATCGTATTTAGGTCTAAATTTAGGGTTTTTTTTAATAATCGAAATTTCGGTATCAATATCATCTGGACACAGAGAATCCGAATCTCGATACAATGGATAATGAGTGAATATAATCGGTCTCGAATATTTACCAGTTAAATTTGATGAACAATTATGAAATTTCTCTTTCAGACATTTCAATGTTCTGTTTGTTTTTTTAATCTCATTTTGAGTTTTTTGACAAAATTTACAACCATCATTCTCAAGGGACATACTGTTTATTAATATAAAGTTAATGTCAAAATTTTTTATTGTAGATTGATGTAAATCGATGAATTTTGTATTAAATGATCGATTAAAGCGTTCAATTTTATGCGCATTTATGTCATAATGAAAACCGATGTCGTGGTTACCGACTACGATTAAAAGCTTTGTTGTTTTGTCTGTGTAAAAAAGTTCATTAACCCGGTTTTCGTAGTACTTCCACTTAAAGAAAATTTTGAAATACTTCACTTCTACCGAACTTCTGGTGGACAGCGGACCGTAGCGTAGCCGTACTAAAGCGAAGCTTAGTAACAAGAAGGTGAAACGTGCCGTATCGTAATAAATTTTTTTGTTGATAACGGTACGGTGAATACAGTACGCTTTGGTATGTTTAGCATGGGACGCTATGCTTCGAAGGGGATACGCTTCGGTACGGCTATGCTTGTCACCAAAAGTTCGGTAAAAGTGCAGAACTAATTGTTGGAAAGTGGGGTTTAATAAGATACCTCTTTGTCTGAGCACCATTTACCCTCGTCAGTCAAATCTCCCATAATCACAATATAATCAGGCTTGAGCAAGTACCTAGCCGTCTGAAATGACCGATGCATTTGCCATTCTCTCCTTAATTTATCAAACCAATGACCATTTCTAGACCCCAATAAATGAGTATCAGAGATTAACATTAAATTTAAGAGATTCTCATTTGTCGGCCAGTTACAAGCCATCAATACTTGAAAATAAACGAGGTATTCATTGTACAAAAATATGAACAAAACGAATGAGATTAAGACAAAGATAAACTTTTTTTCGAACAACTTTCTCATTTTTTCATTCTCTAAAAAAAGGAGACCCTGTACGAGAGTTTTTCAAAAAATTTTACTTTTAGAGGTCTAGCCCCAAAAGTGGATTTAAATGATTTAAACGAATATCTTTGAGAACTTTATTCATTTTAATGCAAAAACAAAAAAAATACAAAAAAATTAACAAACATAACGACTAAAAAAAGAAGAGATGAGAAAAAAGTGACCAGTTAAAAAAGTATTCGACCTGATGTTACGAAAAAAAATACAACATTCATACACTTTTAATCGACCCTGAACACCAGAGGAAGAGAGAACAAGAAAAAAAAAACAATCGAAATCAATCAAGTATTTATTAAAACGAAAATAAATAAATATTACACATTTTGTTTCTCTTTTTTTTTTAAAAAAAAATAATGACGGAAAATTTCATAAAATTATTAGTAGTTGTCGAAGTGTCCAGGGTTGATTTATTTTTTTTGTTTTAGCAACATCCAGAACTTGCACCCGTATTTGACCCACCGGTGCTTCCTAACGGTTTTTGAGAACTTGATGAATTAACATTGGGACCTACTTTTATGCCATTAGCCTTTTTGAAAAAAAAATTAGAAATTTTTTTTTTTCACACGGTGACTTACTTCATTATTAATGTCAAAAACTCCATCTTGAATTTTTTGATAAATCTCTTTGGCTGTTCCGATAAAGGCCTCTTCGACATTGGCAGCAGTTTTAGCTGATGTTTCCATAAAAATGAGACCATGCTCTCTAGCAAAAGCCTCGCCTTCTTCTTTTTTAACCTCACGTCTTGCTTCTAGATCGCTTTTGTTACCAATTAACATAATTGCCATGTTCGAATTGGCATACTCTCGACAATCTTTTAACCAATTTGCCAAATGATTAAACGTATCTCGTCGGGTTATGTCATAAACAAGCAGAGCTCCGGCAGCGCCACGATAATACGATCTTGTAATCGAACGAAAACTTTCTTGACCAGCTGTATCCCAAATTTGTAATTTAATTTGTTTACCATCAATAGTTATCATACGAGCGCCAAATTCAACACCAATGGTTAAATCGTGTACTGGTTGAAAACGTTTATCTGTAAATTGTAATAATAAACATGACTTGCCAACACCAGTGTCGCCAATAATTATGTATTTAAACAAATATGCATATGCCATTTTTTTTTTTTTTTTTGAAAAATTTGTGTGTCAGATGATTTATTTGAACAAAAAAATCTAAAAATTGGATGAGAAGAAGAGTTGGCTTAAAAGATGATGCAAATTATGTCGAGAGAAAGAAATTTTTTTACTCGTCATCATAAAGACAATGACTTTTACTTTTATTCCGAACAAAAAAAAACATAAAATTGAAATTTTTTATGTTTATTTGCAGCTTTTTTTCTCTCTCTCGCTTTTTTTTTCAGTTGAACTTAAAAATAATAAACGACGAAAATATAATTCTATTTATGAAATTTTTTTCTCTCTCTCTCTCTCTTTCAATTACGTTCTAATTCTGCGCATTTTTATGTTGAATTTTTGTTTTGGGTGAAGTTTTGCAATTATTATAATTTTTTTGTTAAGTTAAAATTTACTTAACTTTAAACCTAAAACAAAAATTTAAGATACGCTGACATCTGAGTTTTGACTAAAAGTCTTTCTCTGTTATTCCAGACAGAAGACCCGATGATTCATTGAAAAATATTTCATGACTTTTTCACAATCCTCTTTTTTTAAAATTTGGTTTGCCTGTTCTGAAAGGTAAAAATTAATTTTAGTAGTCTCTATTATTAAATCATGCTCAAATCAGTTGGAGAATAGAAGTGTCTCAACCAAGGGGGTATTTTTAGATTCGAATAAGTTTTATAAATTTCCAAATTTTAAACTACTGGGCTTTGGAATGTTTCTAAAACAAAACGTATACCTGGTCCAAACATATAAAAAAAATTTATTTTTACTTTTGATGAATCGTTTACATTTTTAAATAAAAATTAAGTTTTTTTTTTAATACGAACTTAAACAAGGTAATTTTATGACTAATGCCAACGAGCAAAAGTTGATAATGCTTTTTTGTTTTACATCGTAATCGTCATTGTTGTAATCAACAATGAATCATTTAGATTTTAAAATTATTTTTTTTTATACACACAAATGAAATTTTGAATTGAATTTATGTTACAGTGTTTATTGCGAAAATGTAACGTTCCGTTTGGAACGCGTTCAGAAAGGTCTTTAAAAACGGTTCGGTTCTGGTCCCAAAAAATTTCCAAAAGGGTTTTATTTCCGTTCCTAGACTCATTCGCTTCTAAGGAAAAACGAGAAACAGGGGGGGCCCTTTTGAGAAATATTTGGAACGAGAACTGGACTGTTTTCAAAGACCGTTCTGAACGCGTTCCAAACGGAACGTTACATTTTCGCAAGAACCACTGTAAAGGTAAGTTTTGAAACGGGTGTCTATTTTTTCTAAAATTTTTGTACGACGCATCCCCTCTTTTTTTTTCTTACTGAAACTTTGACTGACTCGTGTGGATTCATTATAAAGAGTGCATCAACCGATATAATTCTTTGACTTAATTTTATATACCTCACAAGTGTGCCGAAGTTATGGTACGGTACGGTACGGTACCACGACCTTTTTTCACATCCTGTATTATTTTAACTGAAAAAAAGCACGATAATAAAAATTTTCTGACATTGCCCAAAAATCTTCACGTGAGATCCGTCTAACATCCTTCAATCACTTAATCTGAAATAGATTTACTAGCTTGTTTATGTCTTCTTTCTTTTTACAGGTAGCCGCGTCTTCAAAAAACTGACAGCAAAACATCTGAACTTGGCATTTTTGGTATTAAATCGGTAATCTACGACTCAAAAAACCACAGATCATTTTTTTTCTTTTATCGTAAAAATCGTACCCCATCACCTCCGTTTTTTTTGCAGCCTAATGTCAAGGTGATTTACTTAAACATTTAAGAACTCATTATTGGAAAAAGATAACATTAATCTGAAGATAAAATCTGAAAGCTAAAAAGGTCTAGTTGATGCTGGCAGCCATATTGAAAAGACAAAATATTTCCTTGAAGCCGTAATTTAGTGAAAACAATAAAAAAAGACAACTATTCAATATTTTTTCCTGATTTCTTTAAAACCTTGACCAAACTTAATGGACTTTATCAGTCATATTTTGACATTGAGAGATTGAGTTATGATAATTATGTGTCATTAAGAAACTACTTCAAAAAACTAAGTTGAAACTTTATGAAACTAAATGCAAAGATATTTTAAGAGAAAAAAATAGAACAACTTGTCTTTTAAAAAAGTTGTTAAACTCCACAAAAATCGTAACAACACACGTTAATTAATGTTCACTTAAAAAAGAATTTCTTTCTAAAGATGAGTAAAAACAAAAAAAAAAACGAAAAAATATTTGAGTAGGAGATATTTAAACAGTAAAAAAAAATAAAAAATATTCTAAAATTATTGATTTTGCAGGAAAGTAAAAAAATTTTCATAAATAAGAAATGAATTAAATATATTTTTGAACAAAAAAAATCAGACCTCTCTTTTTCTTCTCTTAAAAGAGAGGGTGGGTGTTATTTTAATGCAATTATCTAAAATTATGCCATTTTTACTTTTTAATTAAAATCTAAAATGATATTTTTCATGCGATTTTTACCACTTAAAATAATTGAAAATTTTTTTTGGAATTTCGATACAGTTAGAGAAATTTGAATCGACTAATCGCTTTCCCGTTTTCCATTAATCCGGACCAAAATACTCAAACTAATAAACAATACTTAATTTCTTTGCTTAATTACCACCCTTACCCTTGATTTTTGAATCTCCCATTGATGATTTCTGAATCTTTTTAGTCACCTTTTCGATTTAAGTTGACTAAACTCTGTACTTCAATTTTTGGACAATATCTTAACCTGTGCTTCTCCAACTTTTCTTGTGTCTGGCGTATTTCATTATTTCTTCTTAGCTGTCTTTTTTCTTTTTAATAAACTGGTAGGGTGTTGGTTGACTGTGTTGTATAGCTGTGAATTAGTCATATGATTCTCGGATTGTGAAACTCCCAGCATTGTTCTAAATATGGTTCTAAGTTACATGTCTCACGCCCATACATGCGTCAATATCGTTTTCGGTTGAGCAAACATAGGAGCTTAGGCATTTAAAGTCATCAATTTTGTCCAACTCTTTTCCGATCTTTTTTTTGCTCATTTTCGTTATCAACTAGACCTTATTAGCTTTCAGATTTTATCTTCAGATCAATGTTATCTTTTTCCAATAATGAGTTCTTAAATGTTTAAGTAAATCACCTTGACATTAGGCTGCAAAAAAAAATGGAGGTGATGGGGTACGATTTTTACAATAATGAAAAAAAATTGTGTTCTAAGGTTTTTGGGCCCATCTTAATGTCAAAAATGTCAAGTTTGAGAAAAGTCGAGTAGTAAGGGTTCAACAACCTCATTGTCGATTCTTGAGCAAACTGGATTTGATTGGCTTTTTGTTGGCGAGGCAAAAGGTTCCTTACCTTTAAAAAAAGATAAAATCAAAAAACCGAATTTAACTTTTGAAGACCATAAATTAGTCTTAATATCAAAAACCAATAAAATATCGACCGGTTGTCATGGCAACATAAATTTTTTGAAATTTTATGTAAAGGTTGTTTTTAGAAAGAAATTAGAATCTTAAAATTCTTTTATTAAAAAAAAACATCAAGAATAAAAAAATATTGAAATTTAAAATCGATTTAAATTCTTAGAAAATGTTGCTTTCTCGTACCAAAGCAGCTGAAGATCCTGTTAAACGTCAAGAAATAAAAGAAAAACAAAAAAAAAAGTTACCAGAACTTGAAGATTTTCTACAAAAGCGTGATTACTCAGGTGCTATTGCATTACTTGAATTTTTACAAAATTCCGGTCAAGCGGTACCAAATACTGAATTATGGATCGGTTTTTGTGCATTTCACATGGGCGATTACGCACGTGCCAAACATGAATACGAAAAGTTACTCGAAAAAGATTCAAAATCAAAATCATCTGGTGAGACTCTAACTCTTCTCGCTTGTTGTCTATTCATGTTAGGAATGTACAAAAAAGCTGAAGAACTCGCTTCAAAAGGTCCCAAAAGCTCTTTACAAACAAGAATTCTATTTCATGTAGCACACAAAATGAACGATGAAGACCGACTCATGGCTCTTCATCAACAATTACAAGACGTCCTACCAGATCAACTGTGTCTAGCCTCAATGCACTACATGCGTAATCATTACCAAGAAGCGATCGATATCTACAAGAGATATCTTTTAGAGAACAGACAATTCTTGGCTTTAAACATATACGTTGCTCTATGTTATTATAAACTGGACTATTATGACATATCCCAAGAGGTCTTGGCAGTATATCTCCAACACTATCCAGATTCGGCTATCGGTATAAACTTGAAAGCTTGCAATCATTACAGACTTTACAATGGAAAAGCAGCTGAGGTAAGACTTTTAAGAACCCTAATTTTTTTTTCGTTTACCTGACCCCTTTTTTTTACAAGATGGAGTTAAAAAATTTGTTAGAAAACGCCTCTTTATCGTTCTCATTCGCCAAAGACTTGTTCAAACATAATCTAGTTGTATTTCAAAATGGCGAAAGTGCACTACAAGTTTTACCATCACTCGTCGATGTCATACCCGAAGCAAGACTTAATCTAGTGATTTATTACCTCAGACAAGGGAATATAGCCGATGCTTATGATCTCATGAAAGACGTTGATCCTTCACAACCAAACGAATATATACTTAAGGGTGTTGTAAACGCTGCTGTTGGTCAAGAACAAAATTCAAAAGAAAATCTTAAAGTAGCACAACAATATTTTCAATTAGTCGGTGGTTCAGCTAGTGATTGTGATACTATAGCTGGTAGACAGTGTATGGCTTCATACTTTTTTTTGATCCGACACTTCGAGGATGTCTTAGTCTATCTAAACTCCATTAAAGTATTTTCCAAACAAAAAATTTTTTCCGTGGTTTTTTGTTAACAAGTTTTAATTTTAGAGTTATTTTTACAATGATGATATTTTCAACTTCAATTATGGTCAATCCCAAGCGGCAGTAGGGTCGTTCAAAGATGCCGAGCAATCGTTTATGTTAATCGAAAATGAAAAAATTAAATATGATTATGTTTACTTGAGTTGGTTGGCCCGATGTTATATTAGAAATAACAAACCCCGTTTTGCGTGGGAGTTATATCTTAAATTGGAACAATCAACAGAATCGTTTAATCTTTTACAATTGATTGCAAATGATAGTTACAAAATGGGTCAATTTTATTATGCTGCTCGGGCTTTTGATTTAATGGAAAGAATGGATCCGAATCCAGAGTATTGGGAGGGTAAACGTGGTGCATGTGCTGGTGCATTTCAAATGATAATTGCTGGTCATGAGCCAAGAGAAACGTTGAGAGAAATTTTACTTTTGTTGAATCATACAAGTAGCCCTCAAGCTGATACAATGGTTAAGGTTATGAGAAAATGGGCTAGGGATAACAAAATTAACGTTTAAAAAAATTGATCTTTTTTTATTGTATACTTTTAATTTAATAAAATTTAGCATCTTGTCAACTTCCGTGTTCCGGAATTTATACTCTCAACTATGTCTAAGCTTGTTTAGTAGTAGTAGTATTAGTAAGTTTAACTGCGAACAGGGTGCAGTGCTGTAAGCACTTAGCCAAACAGGCTTTTGCAGTTACTATACTTCCATCTGTCAAACTTTGCTTAAACAACATGTTTGGCAGCCTATTCCAAATATCTACGATTCTCTTTGTAAAGAAGTTTGCTCTTGCTCTACAATTCTTGTTGAGCTCTTTTGTCAATTTTTACACATTTTTCCTGTTTGAGTAATTACTGATGTTGAAATGTATACCACTTGTAAATCTATGTATTCTGAATATCTTATTATCATCCGCATATAATTTACAGACACTAGTTAGTTGTTCAGGTAGGTCATTTATATATATATATCAAAAAGGAGAGGTCCTAATACCGATCCTTGGGGTACACCGTTTGATACTTGACTCAAAGATGAACACGAATCAGTCAACACTACTCTTTGAAAACGGTTTCTTAAGAAATCTTTAATCCATTCAAGGATCCAACCCCAAATACCATATTTTTTCAAGTCAACGCTTAACATTTAAATAGCTAAATTCTTCATCATTATCTACAGTTAAAATTGAGTCCGTCCGATTATGAAAAATAGACAAATCTTTTCCATTATCAATATTAAAAAACTGAACTGAATTACTCATTTAACCCAGTAGCTACCTTAGTTCTAGATATGTAGTCGCCTTGGCATTAAAGGGCTAATTTTAAATTAAACCGTATCAAAGATGAAGCAGAACACACCGGACTTTGAATAAACATTGAGAAAACAAAATGCATGACTTTCAACATCCCGGCGAACCAAGCTACAGTACTGCTACGATTTTGTGTTTTTAGTAATTTTTACGTGAATTTACGTGATTTTACCAAAATTCACGTAAAAACAGGTTATTTTACGTAAAATTACGTTTGTAATAAACGGTAAATTTACCTTTATTTACCGGATTTTACGTAAATTTACCTGAAATTACGTAAATTCTCGTAAAAAGTAAAAATTCCACTTGTTTTCTTGATTGTTATACTTCGACATCGAATAACTCATCAAAAAAAATTTAAAAAAACTGTAATCAATTCCAAGTACGTCGAAAAGATTACGAAGTGTTCTCCAATAGTTTTGTTATCATAAAAAAATTAAAATTTAGGATTATTCAGAGCATTTTTGTTCAAAGCATCAAAAATAGAAATGGAATTTTTACTATTTACGAGAATTTACGTAATTTCAGGTAAATTTACGTAAAATCCGGTAAATAAAGGTAAATTTACCGTTTTTTACAAACGTAATTTTACGTAAAATTACCTGTTTTTACCTGAATTTTGGTAAAATCACGTAAATTCACGTAAAAATTACTAAAAACACAAAATCGTAGCAGTACTGTAATATCTTAATAGAATGTCGAGGATCAACGACTTAAAGTATCTCGAATCAATGATTTCGTCTACTGAGACAGAGTTTAAAAACCACAAAGCGTTAGGTTTGGCGGCATATTGGAAAATGAAAAGGATCTGGAAAGCTATATTTTTAAGTTTTATTGCATGCTGGATAATGTCAAAAGAATTAGAAGACAAATTAAACAACTTTGCAACAATTTGTTACCAAATGTGGCTTGGTATTAGATCAAATGACCAAGTGAGACTCGAAATTATTTACAAAATGGTTATTCAAAAATCTCTAGTCAATGAGACAACTTAGTTGGGACGGTCATACACTGCGACCATGAACCATTTAAGATATTGGCGTTCTATGAACCAAGATGCTGTAAATCAACTTTCAAAGACTAAGAACTTTGGCGCTACAAAAAGCGGACAAAATTTCTGATTTTTAATTTCCAATGAAAAAATTTCTTCTCTAGGGTTTCTCCATGAAAATGTTTTTCATCATCATAATTTTGCATGAGCTAGGGTAGCAGTTTTGCGCTCAACCAACAGAGTTTTCTCGAGCAACTTTTACCCGTCCCTCATGATTAATGACACTCATTAAAAACCCTTACAAAAATTATCAAGTATTTTTATCATAAAAATATTCACGTAAAACCGAAACCATAAAATCAACAAAAATTTTTCATAGCTGAAAATATTAACCAATTTTTTTTTTAAAATTAATTTGAACAAAAATATTTTTTAGAAGAATATGTTTGTTTTTGTTGTGTACTTGCTTTTTTTTTTAATTAACGGGTTTCAAGTTAATTAAAGAAATAGAATTACTTTTTTTTATTTGATTTTTAGTTTAAAAAAAAAAGTAATTTGTTTTTATTTCTAGTTGTTGCTATTCGGTAAGTGACCCTCTAACGAAGGTTTACTAGAAATAAACTAATTATTGACTCTTTTTTTATTTTAAATTGATCCTTTAAGCGATTGTCTAAATTTGCTTTTTTAATTTTGTTTTGTTAATTAGACCCGTATCGATATCGCTGAACAAAATAATATTAGAATTCATCACTTTCTTGCAACCATGTCTTCGACTAAGACATTGTCTGAACGAAATTTATCAAGGTTTCCATTTTAAAAACCCTTACCCCAGGTTATGTCTTTTTACCCTTATTTTTAGACGCTGATTTTTTACGAAAAAATGAACTAGTTTTTTTCCGTCTTTAAAAAACATCATCAATTCCTATCATAATTGTTCGTCAAATTTCTTTAAAAAGTTTTATCATGATTAATTATCAAGCCTCAAACTTAAAAAAATACAGTTTCGACTTGGAGAATTTAAACGCTTAGGGTTGTTGAAAATTAGAATGTAGGGGGGGGGTATACAAGGTTTTACGGTAAAGTCGGATTGGTATAGTTCACGATTAAAGTAATATAAGAACTCGCTTAAAAACATAAGATTCGCATCATGCAAAACTTCCACACCATCTAAATTTTAAAAATCTGACCACTTTTGCGTGTTCTTCGTATATGAAAACCTAGTGTTCCCAAGTTTTTATCAGGTCGAAAAAATTTTAATTTTTACCATGGGTGCTCCTAACTGAGTGACCCAAGAAAGAGGATCCTTTAGTAAATTGTTAGTATCTATGTTAAATAATAATATGTATAAAAATTTATAAGTTTTCTAGGGTTTTTTCATACGAGAATTCCGAATTTGAAGTAAAAAAGGGTAAATCAGACTTCTTTTTTCGTTTTTCATTTGTATGACATTTAATGCCTTTTTTCGTCCAATAGTATACAAAAATGAAAAATAAAATAAAAAATATTAATTCCTAAGATTTGTAAAGAATCGGCTCTTGTTTGATTAGATGCAAAAAAAATTTGGGTATTGTGGCTCCCCTAGGAGGAGATGCGGTTTGACCGAAAAATACCCTTATTATTACCGTTTTCACCCGTGTATTGCTTTAGGGATTTTTTTTCAACATCTGCAATTGTCCCGGTGCCTACAGTAGCTTTTTAGCTTTCAGACCATATCTTTACATCAATTCTAGACTTTTCCAATCATGTTTACTAAAATGTTGACTAAAAGCACATTGACATATGGCTGCAAAAAGCTAAGGGGTAGGGTTAAAATTTTTGATTTTCTACCCACATGAAAAAAATGATTTACTGCAGAATAAGTTTTAAAATCAATTTGACAGAAAATTAAACCCCCAGATTACAGAGCCCCTTCAGACCACACCTTAACTTTTTCTTGATTCTAAACCCCTTCAAATCAAAAACTTAATCATTAAAATGGTAAACCCGTAGGACTTAATCGGTGATTGTTTTGGACCGAGAATCAGCTTAAAGCATTCGTTACAATTACTCTTAGAAGCTTGGGTAGTTTAACCGTTTATTGGATTGGCCGTCGACGCTGGTTTTAACTCCCCTGATAGATCAAATTGTAGCAGACTTTTTCTAAGCTTGACACAGTTACCCCTCTTTGACTCTAAAATCCCCAGGTTACAGATCCCCTTCAGACCAGACCTTAACTTTTTCTTGACCTACTATTCAACACAATCTTTACCTTAAGAGAAATTTTTCTCTAACAGATCTCAGTTGATATTTTTAGCACTGCTTGGCGATAGGTGAAATTTTTTGACCTAATAAAAACTCCGGAATACAAGGTTTTCATATACGAGGAACACGCATACGAGGTCAGATTTTTCGATAGCGAGTAAGTTTTGTATGACGCGAAATTTTAGAACGAAGTCAGAGAAGAGCTTTATTCGATTTTTAGCGAAACAAATAACTTCTAGCCTTCAATTGAATTTTAATCTGGACTCGTATTTGGCTAATCTACACGTCGACCAAGCCAATAGTCTTTTAGAAAGCTTTAAAGAGGTATCTTTTAGCATGTTTCCACGTCTTGGGTACAATGTCCGCATTCCTGACATGTTTCTATAACAACTACTTTATTTTTTTGCAACAATTAAAAATGTTTATGATGTATTAAGCACCCAAAAACATCACAAAACTTTTCAATTTTTAATGCAATTTTTTTTAGTTTTATTTCAGAGAGAAAATATTTACTCGTTAAGTAGATGATGAATTCAGGAAAATGAGAAATAAACAAATCATGAATATTATTTTTTTGTTAACGAAAATAAAAAAATCTATTTTAATTTAAGGCGCTTAATTTATAAAGTCAAGCGTGATTAGGTAAGATGTAGATTAAAGGATGTTAAAAAGTGTTGTTGACTCTCTCAAATATTTTGTTTAAATAATTTTAATAAAATTAGTTTAGATTTAATGCAAAATGCCGAATGATGATGATTCGTCACAATCGTCAACAGCACAATCAAATTTTAAATCGTAATTTTGTTTATAATTGTTGACATTTGTTTTCCTGGGAACAAGAAAAAAAATTATTTACTTTCGAATGGAAAGCTTTTAATCGACATTTTTTTTTAATTGAAATTTATTTTATTTTTTACAAAAAAAAGGGTATCAAAAAAAATTGCAATGGGTAAAAAAGTTGAGCGTAATTTTAAACCAGGCAGATCACAATCGATTAGTCAACGAGGTGCTAATTTACTCAATGGACCTAGATTCAATCCCAACGGTAAGTTTATTTTACATTTTCTATTCAAAATTGATTCAAATTTCTTACTCTAAAAAGTCATCTTGTTTACTGTTGTTCCGTATTTTAGGAAGTTCTAGCGCTCTGTGACGACATTCTGTTCGGTACAGCCTAAAAAAATTTATTTTTTTTGAACAAAATTTGCACAGCATTTTATCTGGCAGTTGATGTTAGATCTGTACTGAAAAAGTACTAATACTACTTCCATTTTTATCATCAATTTCGGCTTAAACCAACTTTAGAAAAATGTAAGAATTTACAGCTTTTACGGAAAAAAGAACACACCTTAGATTTTTTAAAAAAGCAAATACTTGGTAATTCCTTTATTTTGAGGTCAATATTTTAACTGATAGTATAGAAATGTTCCTCTCAACAAGAGCTTTCGTTTAATACCCATATCATGAACATTGAATGTGAATTTTTTAAAAAAAGTCTAAAAAATTCTTAAAAAACGTCCACGCCCCTACGAAACTCCTTGCACATCCCCAAAACACCCTTCATCTTTACATATCAGTAGAAAGAGAATTTTAAGAGCTACAAAATGGTAGTCTCATAATTTCAATATCATTTTTACTTTTTGAGATATTTTATGAAAACAACAAGCACTTTTCAAATTCGCACATCAGTGTGCGAAAATCCAAGGTGTGTGCTTTTTTCAAGTATCCGCGTTTTCACCAAATTAACGACGAACCGTATCCGTACCGTACTAACGTGTACTACAGTCGTACCCGACCACAATTTCTACTAGAATTTTTTCGCTGTTTTTTTTTGCTCCGGTTTTGGGTACGGTTACGCCGTTAATTTAGGGAAAACCCTGTTTGAAAAAATTCAAAAATTTTGCTTAAATTTTTTTTTCAAAAAATAAGAAAACTCCTAAAAAATTTTCAAGAACTCTTGAAATAATCTTCTATTCGAGCCAGAATTTTCATTAACTTCTCAAGAGATAAATTTGTAAGTTTTTTCATTCGTTACATTATTTATAAAAAGCCAGCCCTTAAAAGTGTGGGGTTCAAAAAATCCTCGGGTCTGTAGAAAATACAGTACATTACTGAAATAGGTAAACATTCTTAAACTGAAATACTCTTATAGTCTAGTATGTGTAGGAGCAATTAAAAATTTTAGATCACACCTATTACAATCACCAGAATAATTGTTTTAGCGGCGAAAAATGTATTGTATTGCAGTCTTTTTAACTGTCTATATTTCCTTTTACTAGAATCGTTGATCAGTTTCCGCATCTCTAAATGCCTCATTTCAAGTCCAGTTCCTTCAAAATGCCTTTAATAAACCGGGAAACGTTCAAATTAAACCAAATGTTTTTTAAACAGTAATTGTTGGTTTTGAGTCTAAAAGACCACATAACTACATTTTCTTGTTTGTAAGAGTATTGAATCATTCCATTCAAAAGTTACAATGGATTGAAGACTACAAAAGCAGGGTTTTTGAGCGATTCCTTCAGAAAGGATCATAACAATATTATAATCTCTATATCATTTTAATCCTTGAACAATTTTCTATCGAATGATTGGTCAAACTTATTTTTCCAAAACAAAATTACCCAAGACACACAGAAGATTTGGGTGGTATCACTTCTAAGAATTCCGATAACCAGTTGATGATGTTAGATTGGTTAAAAGAATGAATGTAAGGGTCATTCCAGGATCCAGGTACTACTCTCTACATACTAACACTTGGACAGTCTATTTTTATATTTAACTCATTCATAAAGTATTTCAAGGAACTAAGGTAATTAAAAACGAATTAAAATTTTAAAGTGTAATTTCCTTTTAAATTTAATTGAATCTTAAAAAAAGCTCAACAAAAAAAAAAGAATTATTTCTAAGCAATTTACACTTTACTTAGAAAAGGTATTACTTTTTATTTGTTCACATTAAATATGTTGAATAAAAAAATTAAAAAAAAACTTTTTAAATATTTACAGTAATGAATTATTTACAGTAAAAATTTAAAAAAAAACTTCAATCAAAAACTGATTTTTTTTTGGAAAACGCACCCTCTAGACAGTACATCTCGTTGACTGACCATTAATTTTTGAAAAAAAAGTTTCCTCATAAACGGAGCATACTTTTCGAAACGAAACATTTCAATAAAACAATAAAAACTTTCTTGCTAAAAGCTAAACAACTTGAAAAGTTTTTTTTTTCATTGTTTTATTATTATTTGCTAAGTTGCTCTTGAACGAATTCCCCCTGTGTTTTACAGAGAAGAATCATAAATTGTTTAGTAAAATTTTCATTTTCTTCATTACTCTTAGTTACTAAAAAAAATTTTTTTTTTTCGAATTTTCTAATCGTTTTAAACTTGTCCATAAAAAAAAAAAGAAGAAAATTTAAAAAATAAAAATCCCTTGTGAAATTATTATTTTATTGATGTTTTCTACCCTTGTGTAAAAAAATCAATCAACAAGATGGCTTCAAAGTCTAAAAATTCAACGCCAGCTAACAAATTAGCAGGAGCAAATAGTCTTAATTTAAATAACATGTCTAAACAAGGAAATAAAAATTCCTCAGGTAAATAAAGCCATTCTCGCTTTTTTTTTTTTTTGATTTTTTTTGTTAATTTTTGATTTCATTGTTCATTCGTCTCTAACAAACAAAACAAAAAGAAAATTTTTTTTTTCTAATTTTTGAAAATATGTTTCAAGAACCATTGAAATGTACGGGTAAATTTAAAGATGATTTTGACACACTTTGTCAAATGAAATCTCTTAAATTTGCGCCTGAAGTTGTGTCGAGAAGTAAACGTCCTGGAAGTGCTGCTCAAAATATTTACATTAGTCAACAAACTGGTGTTGATGTTACACAAAAAATGGATAAAAAAAATGTTAATGTAAATAAAAAAAATGCGAATGCAACTAACGCTGAACAAGAACAAGAGAGTGAACAAAATCCAGAGTTTATTGATCTTCCACCCAAATCGTTTGTTATAAAAGACTCTGAAGAGTATTTTAAACCGAAAATACACGTTGAAATGGATAATCCAGATAAGTTAGACTCAGTAACTGAGATTCATATCAAGGGTTGGAAATTGGAGAAACCGATAATCGAGATTTTAAATTTGTGTCTTCCGTCAATTGATCAATTACACACTCTCAAGTAAGTTTTGATACAATATCGAATTTTTTTTTAAATTTTTTTTAGTTTATGGGCTGCTGGTTTGGACGAAGAAGCGATTCGGCTGATATCATCAATGCTTCCTAATTGCTCAAATTTAAAGTAAGTTTTTCTGTTTTAGGATTTTGTTTTTTTTTTACCTCGAGACAAACGTTTGTTTTTGGAAGGTTTCAAAATTTAATAAAATTGGTCTAATAAAATTTAGGATTTTTTTTAAGGATTCAGTTTTTTGGGTTTTTTTTGATTGTTTGTTTTTTATTAAATATTTATTACAATTTAATTTGAACGGCCTCTCTTTCATAAAAACGTTTTAAAAAAAAGCTTTTCTGTTCCTGTTTCAATATGCCTCTCTGTAAAGAGAAGCTTGCCCTATATGCGAGTCGTAGGTTTAAAGTTATTTATTGATTTTATACAATTTTGCTGAAAAATATCATTTTTCTGATTGTTTTCAGTCCATTTTGATGAGTGGAAATAACTTTTCCCTTTCGATATGGGTACCAGGGTAAACTAGGTTTCGGGTTTTCGACCGTTAGAAACCCAAAAATATAATCAATTCTGAAATGAATTTGTTTGTTTTAAAAATAGGTTTGTCCAAAAAAAGAGATCACAGCCAAATGCCAAGATGTATTACTAAATCAAAAAGGAGCATATTTTTTGAAAGGTAAAATGTTGATTATGATATATCAGTTTAAAGCTTAGAATCTCTAGTTAATGCTGGAATATTTTTAATAAGTTCTATTAGGCTAACATCAGTGAAAACTGACAAAAATAGGAAAATTAAACAGTTAAATCTTATGTTTACTTGATTACACTGTGAAAAAAATTCAAAAAATATCTCAGCATTAACTTGAGATTCTTAGCTTTCAGCTGATATATCATAATCAACATTTTACCTTTCAAAAAATATGCTCCTTAATGATTAAGTAAGACGCCTTTGCTTCTGGCCAAGTTTAATACCAAAGTAATTTCTTTTTGCTCGGAAAAAAGATGTTTTAGTAAATTTAGGTCGTCAATTTTGTGGTTTTGCATCCGGTTTTATTTTTATGCATTTTCGACGAATACCCACGAGCATACGAAATTTTATGTAAAATATTTTTTGTTTTAAAGGACCCTTAAGTTAATTAAAGGGTTAAAAATGAAAATTTTACCACTTTTTTTTCTTTTTTTTTAAATTCGTCATTGGGTGTTTTTGGCAACCTTATCTTAAAACAAGATAAAATAATGTCGGACTTTTATAGGGGTGCTTGAGGGTCCTTTATGGCCCTAAATTAAAAAAATTAATTTGTCAGCCCAAATACCTGCACTAAGAGTCTTAATGGGGTTTAATTACTGCATGTAAATAATATTTTTCATATGTCGCTTCGTTTAAAAGTTGCACCTGGATGGGTGTTTTACAGGGGTAGAATCCTTATGTATGAAAACCCCAGAATGTATAAGTGACGGTATCACAAATCTCACAGTTTAAGAATTTTCTAAATCTGATCAGCGATCAGAAAAGCCCTGAAATAACCCATTTTTTCCATTCCAAGAAAATAAAATTTCATGACCATGTCCATATTCAAGCATCCTTAAAAGAGTATACTTTAATAAAATGTTTATTTCTATGACTTTTTATTCAAACCATGATAACTTCGACATAAAATCTGAAAGCTAATAAAATTTTGAGCACGATAAAATCATTTTCGAAGCCAAAAAAACAATTTCATTTAGCAGAAAGTATCAAAAAAGCTCCATATTAGTCTTTTGTAACAAATCACGATTGGTGATTACGAGATTTGCAAAAATATTCTTAAGACTGAAGATCTCGAAATCCTCTATTTTTATTTCTGATCTTTTAGAAATGAAGTTTCATTGTAAAACTTTTAAAGTACTCTAATGGTGTGCTAAGCCTCCATTAGTTTTCAAAATTAACTATTTTTAAAAAATAACATTTATAAAAACAAATTTTGTCTCGCTTTCGAATTAAACAAAAATTACCTATTTTTTATTTTTAGAACTTTAATACTTGACAATAATCCAATAACAACTCCAATATACCACGTTTTACTCTACGAAGAAAACTCAAACGTTCAACATTTATCATTACGAAATAATAACTTAGGCGATTCGGGTGTACAATATTTATCATGTGCTTTAGGAGAACTCAAACGATCAAACACAAAACTATTATCTTTAAATTTGAACACAAATTCAATTGGTGACGAGGGCGCAAAGTCTTTAGCCAAAGCATTGCGCACCAATCGTTCACTTTTAGTATTAAATTTAGCTAATAATAATATTGGAGACGATGGTGCTAAGGCTTTAGCCGAAGTTGTGAGCAAATTTCCGTTGACGTTTGATGAAATTATACATCGAAGGTGTGTGATGAGTGGACGTACATTCGAAAAATCGGTAAACACGACTCAAAGGTTACTAAATTCAATTTTTAAAATTTTTTTGTTTTTCCAAGACATCGCCATCTAGTCGAAAAGGAAACGAAAGTAGGACTTTAAACAACACTAAATAATTCTTGGAATAACGTAAATTTTTGTTTCAAAGATAAAGAAAAAGAAGGTGTTGCCACAAAAAAGAAACAGGGTGAAATGTCAGCTACAGTGCCTCTTACAAACAATGGTCAAAATCAAAAAAATGCTAAAGACCCATTGAATAAAACCAAAAATAACGATAAAACAGCACGTAAAAGTAAAATTATGATTTTATTTTTAATTGAAATTTTATTATTTCGGTAAATTAAAAAAATTCTAATATAATTCCAGTTGATAAAACAAAAGAAACTCGTAAGTTCGAATCGAGTTTTATAACCTTAGTTAAAACCCTCTTTTTGAACCCTTTAGAATATTCACTTAGAGGCATGTTAATGATCTTGTTGCATGATCATCACTTAGTCGAGATAGAGATTATTTTTTTGTTCCGGTAGTCACAGTTTAATGTTAGATAAAATAGTTTATGGACACTTTTTTTGGTAAAAATTTTTTAATTATTTTTTTTTGTTGTGTTTAGCATCGATAAATGATCTCAAAGTTGGTCGATCAATTAAACCATTGTCAAAAACCGGTAAACGAAATACCAAGGATATGGACGAATTAAATGTAAGAATTTTATTTTTTTGGAATTTTTTTAATGTATTTGAAAATAATTTTGCTTGATGGCGACAGTCAATTCAGTATGACGAATTTTACTATATGCTGGATGAGGGAGAAACTCAATCCCTTCCAGCTCTTAATTTTTTTCCATTTTCTTGCGGTATCTTGAAGAAACAAACCGAGCTTTCAGTTGTTCAAAGAAGAATATTTTGCTTGAAGTGAAGCATACATTCGTTCACAATAAAGGTCTGCATTTATCATACGACCATTAGGAACCAGTTCAAAGTGTATTATCCCTTAAAATTTCGACCTTACTCACAACCTTCTTTTCGAATCTTCCTCTTTTAACGACTGGTAGGACTTTTTGAGATAGGTCCAACCACTGGTTTCTATCATCAGTATTTCGAAAATAGATCTATTTCTAATCGAAAGTAATTACCCTTCTGGAAAATCTTTTATCAAGAGGATTTTTGATTAGTTTTCTACAGATTTCGATACGACGTTGAATATCAAAAGGTGTCAACAACGTGTGGAACAACTCGGCGGTGTCTGTTAACTTTATGGATCAACTTAAGGTGACCAAATATAGTCGACTACGAAGTGCTAAGGTCACTTTTACCATATTTAGACCTCCTGTAAAGTTATTTGGGGAAGAAAACTGAGTTTTCACTTTTCAGTCTTAAAGGACCCTCATATACCCCCCCCCCCCCATAGTTGTTGTATACACCCACAATTTTTTATATATCAAACGAAAGCTCTCAGCCAGATCTACATATATATATGACAAACATATTTCTCTTAACCAAGAGCTTGTTTCTTTAGAAAGTCGATTTTAGGCGCTGAAAAAGGTACCAATTTGGTCATCAAAAATTCCAAATTCCCTCATCTTTGTGATTTTTGTGAATTTTTTCGGCTTTTACTGTACAAAAAGTAAAACGAAAACAAATAAACTAATCCCAACATTTTGTTCAGAATTTTGTCTAGTTTCAGAATCTATAGTAAAAATTAGAGGTCCTGGGTATTTTGAAGGACAAGATTCGATTTAACTGGAATTATGCACATTTTTCCGCTTTTTTCTTAGGATAAAATCAAACCGTATTTTTTTCCCGCAACATTAAACACATTATCTTGTAGCTTAAAATATGGGCTTTCAGAATATATGCCCATTATATATGATTCATGGTCAAATAGCTGAGATATCTGTCAATAACGATGACCAACTTACTCTTTTTTTTATAATACTAGAGGAGGGGTCCAATAAAATTTTTTTTCAAAAATGTAAAAAATACATTTTTTGGGGTTTTTGGGACGCAGATTCCGAATCTGATATCGAAATTGAAAGGTTTTGATAGCGTGGAAGTTTTGAAATTTTCACTTTACTATGAAATTTTTCCTAACGAAAAAAATTACGAATATGATGTCAGAAACAGTCAAGTTATGCTCTGCGCAAATTTAAAATTTTAAGGAATCACTTGAGTTTAGTTCATTCAACGTCATACTGAATATCACGCTTAATGTTCAATGTGAATTTACAAAAAACAAACATGCTTGATCTAATCTAAACAAAGGTATTATTCTAAAAATTAGGAATCTACAGAAAATATTTTGAGTTTTAAAATGAAACTATTTCATTTTCCATTAACTGGCAGCGATTTAGTTGAAGTTAAAAATTCAACATTTTTTCTAACTTCAAAAACAACTGAATTTTTAAACAATCAACATAATAATGGTTCAAAAATAAAACGAGTAAGAAACAAGTTATCCAAATATTAGGTCCTTTTAGACGACAAACACATCGATGTTGTCACAATTTACGCTTTTTATCGCACTAATTTATGTTTAGCTTGGTGTTTGTTTAATTGATTTATAAATTGACTTTTTTTTTTCATATTTCCCATTTAGGATCAAGATGAATATGCAAATGAATTTTCAGCAAGACTTAAAAATGTATCGATTTTAAATTAGCTTGAATTAGCTCAGTTCTTATTATCAAAAGACTCGACTCTTTTGAACTTAAGAATTAATTTCAAAATTTAAAACAAATAAAATTCTAACTTTTTTTTGTTTCAAGTTGGCATTTTTGGAAATAAGCCCATTGACCGATTTGGCCGAGTACATAGACGAGAACTTATGGTTGCTCGGAAATCGAACGCTTCTAAGTCTTAATCTTTCAAGTAAGTTTCAATAAAAGAAGGTTTTAGTAGTTTTAATTTTGTGTTTTCAAAGGAAATGAATTGACTGAAAAGAGTGTGAATAGCTTTTTACTTGCTTTGTCATATCAAAAAACATTTATGGAATTACATAAGAGTCCTGGCACGGGACTTCTTCGTTTAGTGTTGACAGTAAGTCTTGAATTACAAAATCAAAGCGGTGTTTAAAGAATTTTAATCATTTTTTTAGAATAACAATTTTTCAACAGACTATGAGAATTATTCTAAATTACAAGAGGTGTTAAAACAACGTGATCCAGTTGCTAAAAATAATCTAAATAATAGTGCCTTAAACGATACTGAATCTGTTAAATCAGGTAAAGATTCATCGCTTGGTCGAAAGTCTGGAAAACATTAAATTTATTTTTTGTCAAAAATTTTTTGAAAATAAAATATTTTTTTAAAAATTTTTTTTTGGAAATTTTTTAGAATCCTTAAAGTTAACCTTTGGGAGAAAGTTGAGACAGATTTTTTTTAATTTTTTATTAAAATCGTATAATTGTTAAAAATTCCATTGAGCTTATTTGTTGGCTGGGGTACCTGAAAAGACTTCATTGGCCTGTTGAGAAACTCGAACAAAAGTTGTACGTTTACTCAGTTCTTTGAGTTTCGAAGCTCCTACATAAGTACACGAGCTTCTAACACCACCAAGGATATCTTGAATTGTGTATTGAATAGGACCTCTATATGGAACATAGACTGTTTTACCTTCAGCTGCACGATAATCAGCAACTTGACCGTAATACTTTTCCATTGCTGTTTGACTCGACATTCCGTAAAACATCTTAAACTTTTTACCATCTTTTTCGATCATGCTTCCTGGTGTTTCATCATGGCCTGCTAACATGCCACCTAACATCACAAAATCAGCACCAGCGCCAAAAGCTTTAGCTACATCTCCACTACAGACACAACCTCCGTCTGAAATTATATGACCACCGAGACCATGAGCAGCATCAGAACATTCAATTACAGCTGATAATTGAGGATAACCGACACCTGTTTTGATACGAGTAGTACAAACTGAACCTGGACCGATGCCTACTTTGACAATATCAGCACCAGACAAAATCAACTCTTCAACCATTTCACCAGTTACAACATTACCAGCGATGATTGTTTTATCAGGATAAGAATTACGAGTCTTTTGGACATACTCAACAAAGAACTCAGTGTAACCATTGGCTACATCAAGACAAATGTAATCAATTTCAGGTACAGCAGTGAGGACATTTTTTAAATGAATCGAATCAGCTTCAGTTATACCAGATGAAACAGCCACGTTTTTTATGTGTTCTGGATTCTCCCGGGCAAAATCGATCCATTCTTGAACACTCAATTGTTTGGCGATAGTTGTGAACAAACTGTTTTTGGACATTTCTTTGGCCACATCAAATGTTCCAACAGTGTCCATATTCGAGGCTATTATCGGGATACCAGAGTATTTCTTTTTACTGTGACAGAAGGTATATTCACGTTTCAACTCGACATCACTTCGACTTTTAATGGTGCTTCGTTTAGGTCTAATGAGAACGTCTTTGAAGTCAAGTTTGATATCGTTATCGATACGTGGCATAATTGACTAAAATTGAATTTAAAAAAAAGAGAAATCTAAATATTTAAATAAAAAAATTTCAAGTTGTATTTATAAAGAAGTTATTTAGATCGTTTTGATCCAAAAACAAAAATCGTTATGACTTTAAAATGAGATTAGTTCGAAGAGATTCAGTTTAGAAAAAAAAAATTTTCTCATTTCAAAAGCACATTTTTTTTTTGTAACTTAAGAGAGTTAAATCTATAAAAATATAATAAATTCAATTTTTATTTTGTTGTGTTATGTTTTGAATTTAAAAATGATGATGCTGAGTTTTTTTATAATTTTTGTATCTCTAATTACATACACGTCTAACAAAAAAATCTTTATTATCAGGAAAATTTTATCAAGGGAATTTTCTTTTAATTAATGACACACAAGATAAATTCTTACTTTTGAGTAAATTATTAGATTATGTCATGAGATTTTAATTTTTTTCAGAAGACTATGATTAATAAACAAAAAGTTTGAACCTTTCTATAAAGCTTGAGTAGAAAAAGATTGAAAAATTTCAGTAATCTCTGAGCAGGGTTTTGATCATTTGACTAGTCGCCCTCCCCATGGGCGTCATGGTTACCACTATGTTACTGCCATCCACTCCAGTGACTGTGGAACGTTCGTCTTAAACAGCACCACTTATCCTAGCCGAAGCTGCGAACTCGACAACTATTTAGACTAGCTTGGAACCACAAATCAAGCGGATTCTGCAACAAGTAGAATACTTAACTTTGTCGCTAGGGCTACACCTATTGCTAAATGGGTCTGCTGAATAACAAGTTCTTGCACCCATTCTCAGGCTTCTATACGTTGCCAGCCAGCGGCACCCCAATACGACAAGATTCGAACGCGATCCTTGTACCCACGTACCCGTAATCCAGCCCATCTAGAACGGTGTTAGAATCAAAGCAACATCAACGCCCTCCCATTTTCACATCCGGGCTTGGGACCGGCCAAGGCATGGTTACGACGAAAATACCTTTTTACTCAAAAAAAAAACTAAAAAAAAAATTGAATTTGAAATTGTTAAAATAAAATTAAATTTTAACTTTTAAAACGGCTCCCATTTTCTCATTCAGACTTGAAACCGGGAAAAAGACTGTTACCGACAATTTATGGTATGTCAAAATCAACACTTAAAGGCTAAAAAATAAATTTATCTAATGCTGTTACCCCTCTATACAAAAAAAGCACTAGACTTGGTCCAAATAACTATCGACCATTATCCCTTACCAGTATAGTTTGTAAAATTTTAGAGAGTTTGATCAAAGGAAAAAATGTTAGCACACTTATTAAAAAATGGTCTTTTGTCATGCTCTAATGGTCTCTTGGAAATGTTGGCTCGGAATGGCTTGATGTTACTAGTGGTGTTCCACAAGGATCAGTTCTCGGATCTCTGTTGTTTGTAGTTTTCATAAACGATTTTCAGAACGACCTCAAGTGGGGTAGCTCAAGTTAACTACGCTTCGGGTAGGGCAAATAAAATTTTAGGAATGATATGGAAGAATTTTAAATTTCTTGATGTCAATGTTGTTAAACTTCTGTACACATCACTAGTGAGACCACTTATTGAGTATGGTATAAGCATATGGAATCCTCATTATGAAGGCAATAAAAATGAATTAGAAAAAGTCCAACGTACAGCCACGAGACTGGTTTCAGGTTTTGAAAAGTAAGAGTACGATGAACGGTTATCAAAAATGAATATTATGTCACTAGACAAAAGAAGAAGAAGGGGTGATTTGATCCAATTTTATAAAATCGTTAATGGTTTAGAGACTGTGAATTTGTTAAATGATATCAGGTGTAATTCAGCAAAAAATAACTAAAATTTAAGGGGTCATTCAAAAACGGTATCAAGAGAACTCATCAAGAATTGTCCGTTGCATTACAATTACATCACAAACAGAGTAGTTAATGATTGGAATAGTTTGCCAAAGAATGTTGTTGAAGCAGTTTCGTTAATTTCTTTCAAAGTAAAACTTGATGAATGGTTTAATACAAGTTAATGGGTGTTAAGTTAACTGCCATAGCCTCACGGTTTTACTCGACTTGACGAGTCGCAGTTATTTTTACTACTTATACTACTACTACTAAAAACTTAATTTAAACTCGAATGAGTAGTCATTCGTATTCAAATGAAACAATGCATAAGGAGCTAAAACAATTAAAAATAAAATTAAGGGCTTAAACAAATAAAAAAAATATTTTATTCAGAATTCGACTTGAGAAAAAGATAAAATTCCAATTTAAGAGATAAAGAAGAATTCCTTCAAAACGAGACATTTTGATAATATATAATTGAGTGCCTGTATATTCTCTAAAGACTTTTATAATAAAATTAACTATTTAATCTTAAAATAATTACAATTCCGGTTCTTTTATTTTGTAAAGATTTTTTAAGTATAATAGTAAACAGGGATAATCGGGTTAAAAAAAGGCATGGTCTATTTGACTCTTATTTGGTATTGGTACCTGTTTTGTGTAACTTGGTTTTCAACTTTTTCCAAACAATCAAAAAGTTTATCCAGAATCTACTATGTTCTATCCAATGAAGCATATGAGAATATTGTAAATGGTTTTAAATTACAGAAAAATTGTCAAGCTTTCGATTGGTGGGCTTAACTTGAGGTTTGCAAGGGGTCGCAACGAGTTACACCCCTATGCATGTGGATTTTGGGTAAACTTTTTGATTTTTTGGCAAAAGTTGAAAACCAAGTTACACAAAACAGGTTCCAAATTAAAGCTCTTGAGATGAGGAATGTATTTTTTTCAGGTATCATTTATGTCATACCTAGAATATACAGAATTTATTAATTATTATTAATATTTATTTCGGAAAATTATGTAAATTCGGTTTATTATAATAAGGTACCGGCAATTCAAAATTTCCGCAATATCTGATTTTCGACCTATAATTCGTAATTTTCACGTATGAAAACCTTAGAAGACAATTTTTTAGAGGGTGTCCGAAATAATTTTTGAATACCCTAGGGGTCTAAAGTGTCAAGAACCCTACTTTACTTTTTAATCTTTAACTTTTTTATTAACCCATCAACTTAGTGTTGGCAGTCAGTATTTGAAGGGTTGAAAATTAGGACAGAATAGCAAATTTTTGATATAACTTCTAAAGTGCTCACCTCACGTCTATGATTTATAAGGTTCGCGTCATGCAAAATGACAGCACTAAATTCGTAATCCTCATGTAGGAAAACCCTAGAAAACATAAAAGTCTTCATAAAGAACATGTTTTTTAAAATATTCGATTTTGGATGCTGAAAATTGTCCAAAAAAGGTAATTTTTGGAAAATTGAAAGAATTTTTTTATCCAATGATCCTGTATGTTTTCTAGGGGTTTTCCTACATGAGGATTACGAATTTATGGTCAAAAATATGAAAATCCATCATCTTAGTGACTTTTGATTTTTTTTTATTTTTCTTGGCCTCGATTGTTCACAAAGTAAAAAATTAAAACCGCAGTATTGTTCCAAATTTTGTCTAGTTTCAGAAGATTAATAAAATATTGGGGGTTTTGTGTCATTCCTTCGAGCAGAATCAAAAAACTGTAAAAAAACCCAAAAAATTTCTTTTTTGCACCATAAAGTGTAGCTTAAAGGTACCCATTGATCATAAAAAATACTTAACCTTGTACAAAATTTTTTTCTCTTTCAGAATATGTATAAATATATGGACTTTTATTCGAAAATTTTAGTGAAAAAGCTTAAAAACTGGAACAACGTTTTTAAAGGAACCCTATATTCAAGACCCCCCAGTCCAAAATTTTTTTTTTGACCCCAATGATATTATTTTACCTATAAGTGCGTAAATATCTGGCTGAGGTTTTTGTAATTAGTTATTAAGCTTGTTATGAAAACCTTCAACATGATTATTCGTACGAGGACCAACTGTAAAGGTATGGTTCCATTAGCCCTTTCTGAAATTACCTTCAAACCAAGTATAAACAAAATGTGTATCATAATATTCAATTTGGTCTGAATAATTTCCTTTGAGGAGTAAATAAGATTTAGTTGACGAAAGAAATCGGTTTAAAATTCAACTATGCCTTAAAAAACGATAAATCGATCTCCCTTTTCATTTGTTTGTTTCCTAATGTATTAAGATGTTTTTTTTGTGTGTGATTTGCGTCAAATGGGTTAACAAAAACTGTTAACAAAAACAAT
Organism: Brachionus rubens; assembly: GCA_022207745.1. Taxonomy (NCBI): domain Eukaryota; kingdom Metazoa; phylum Rotifera; class Eurotatoria; order Ploima; family Brachionidae; genus Brachionus; species Brachionus rubens. The sequence goes on along the minus strand of JAJVHD010000016.1, from coordinate 2,300,554 downwards.
TTGAATTGTTTTATCGATTAAAAAAAACAGTTAAAAAAAAATCTCATTAATCAAAGCTTCAAAAAAAACATGACCTTATTTTTTTTATAAATTATTAATAAAATCGATATTGAATGTTAAATCATGCAAAACTTTTTTTTAATATTTTTTTTAGAATTCGAAGAAAAAGACAAAGTTTGAGTCAAACGAAGCACGTTACAATTTAAAACAAGAGTTCTTTGAAAAGTGAATTTTTTACAATATTTTTGTACCAAAGAGACCAGTTTAAAGTTTTCTAGGAGCCTAGTAATTAAAAATAAGCATGTATCGATTATCCAAAGGTTACTACAATACAGTTCAGAAATAAGTTAACAATCTTCGTTAGAAAACAAGCCTAAACGGAAGTATTTATGAGTTTGTCAAATCTTGTTGTTCAATCAATTGACTTGACTAAGAAATAACCAGCTTTCTACACTACTGGAGTGCGCCCGCCTCTGTAGTATATGCTTTAAAGGGCCCCTATAAAATTGGTCGCAAGAGTTTAGAGAACTCTCTATAAGTATTTTTCATTTTTTTTATTCTCCCAAAATTCGTTCGAGGGTGCAGGACTCCATCTTGCTTCATGGAGTTTATTCATGAAGCTTCGCTGCTAAATTTTCTGGCCAAAGTTTACCCCCTTGAAATAGTTTGTATGCGCCTCCACAGCCATGATTGTCTATTGGGCTACTTCGCGGCATTGACTCTTTATTTTTTGTTATCATCACTCGATACAATCTTGTCGAATTAAAGCTCATTAATTTGAATAGAACGCTGTCTTGATTTGTTTAAGATTTTAAGAGTTTTAGACCCACGTGGGGTATCAAATTAAAAATATATATATTTTAGGATCAATTTCAGACATTGTTGAGTACACAAAAATTATTTTCAAGTATATTGGTTGTAAATTCAAATTTTACTATACCTCTGAAAATGGTAAAAATTGTCGATTTTGAGTCTTTTCTAACCATTTGACATTATTTTCACATTGGAACCGCAGGTAAGACCTTTTCATATGGGTATCATTTTTGTCATCACCCGGTCCTCTTCAAGATGTTTCATTGGCGACGAGGAAAAATAATTGGATTGTATTAGTTAGTGTAAGTACAAGGATGTCGATGGGGATGATAAAAGTTTGGATGTTGATGTTTGGAATGGGAACCTTGGTTGGTTTAGAAACAAGATTGATTTCGAGCCGAAATGAATGTTCGGTCGGTGAACGAATCAGTTTGGGATACTGAATCGTTAATGTGAGAATTGTCAAAGGACAAAAGCAGTTTGCAAGCGAAGAAGGTATAGGATTCATGGCGAATGCTGTTACCTTGCTTCGAGACTTGAAACTCTGTATTTGACTGAAATGGTTGAGCACATGCTTGAAAATGAAACTTGGTTTGGTTTTGAGCTTTTTGTTAGTTCAAAATTATGTTCAGTCGCTAAAAGATGTGTTCGTGTTGAAAAAATCGGATTAGTGGAAAATGACGATTTCTTGTTTTATTGGTTTTGATAGAGGTTATCAAACCTCAAGCTGCATCGCTTTTAGGATCGTTTTTGTGATGAGCGTGTTTTCGAATCGAATCTGTAAAAGAGAATTTGATTGTGTAATGCACTGGATATTGGACTATGGGAGTTCAAATGGATGTGATGAACATGGTAAGAGACAAGATGGTCAGATGCCAGTTATCGGTCAAGATAGAAAATGGATGATATGTTCAGAAGAAGGTTCTGACATTTGAAAAAAAAAATGATGATTTAAAATATTTTTTTTTTCTGTAAAGTAAGAGGAAGATGAAGTGTCGTGGTTAAGAGTGTATTTAACACTCTAATCATAAAGCTAAAACTGAAAGTATAACATTACTTTCCCTTTTACTTGTTTGTAGTTTTTCTTACAAACATTAAGTTGTTTGTTACTTTCTATCATTTATTTATATTTAGTAATATTTTCTTAACATCATTTTATGTGTATAAAAACTGTAACCAAAACTTATAATAATTATTCACTTGTTTGAATCAAAATAAAATATAAAAACTCAAATCATTCTTTTAGTCATCACCCGGTCCTCTTCAAGATGTTTCAACCCATACCCACTCAATACCTTTAATTAATGGGTATATAGGTCTGGGTAGGAGAGGAGTTTTAATAGATATTTTGAATACTTTGGGATACCATAAAGAAATCCCAAAAGATTAAAATTTAGAAGTGTGGTCAAGCCTTCACAACTTGAAAAAATTTTTTATTTATTGTGACAGTCAGTCTTTAGAACAGAAAATACCAAAAAAAAATCGGTTTTTGATTTTTTTTTATAAAATTTGTAATCACTCTAAAAAGAGCTTCTTTGGAATGGCTAAATTCAAAGTTATGTAATCGTTATTATATTTTCAATTTATCTTTCCACTTAATAAAAAGGGGAAATCGATCTATCAACTAATTATTATTTATAAAAAAAAATCATGTTCTATAGAGTTTAAAATAACTTATGAATGCTGCTTAAATAAACAAATTTTAATAAATTGAAATCGGATAACCCAAAAGTATTGAGTAATTAATTAAAAAAATCTTTAAATTGTATCTACTTGTTTTTTTTTTTTCAAATTTTTTTTTTATTAGCAATCATCTCTAACGTTTGTTTTTGTATCTCAACAAGATACTTTTTTTTTTAATAACAAGCTTAATTCACCTTTTTTTTTCTATTTTAATTTACGCGTCTTGCAATAAAAATAATCCAAAACACGTTTTATTTTATTTTGGTTTTTTGGTTTAAAGTTTGTTGTTTTTTATGTTGCAAGTGATTCTTCAATATAACATCTAAAAAACTTACTCCCAGGGTTAGTTGATTATCTAGGGTCGAAATTCGCCAATGATCCAAAGTCAATCTTTCTCAAGGATCACTTGAGAAATCTTATTGCGCATATTACCCAAATACTGCCTTGATAAAGACTTAAATGTTATTAATGTTTTTTCAAGGATTTCTACGTGGAAAAATCAATCATTTTGAATAAAATTAGAAAGAGAATAAGGGACTTAAAATAATAAAGAAACATGATAGAATCAATTAATTTTTTAAAACGAATAAAATTTCAAGTCCAAATATGTGCGTCATGACATCCGAAATTCATTTATTTCAATTCATCAAAATGTTGAATAATACCGTATTTCCTTGCTGATAAGTGCCCCCAAAAAAGACACTTTGATCGAAAAAATAATAATGATGCGAATAGATTTTGGAGTCATTTGGATTGTTTCTGATAGAACTCAATGCGTTTTATCTGAAGTGACTTTGTGTTCGTTCGTCTAGAAAAAGAGGGGTTTAGGGGGGAAATACGGTAAATCATTTTTTCGTCATTTATTCTGTTGTTCTTCTTGACATTGAGTCAACTAGATTTTCGGTTAGACTTTTGGGCACTTTTTCTAGAATTTCTGCTACGATTCTTTTCAATTCTTCCAAGAATCGTGAAAAGATTAAAAATGGCACTTAAATACAATTTGTAGCAGGCAAATTTGTGTTTTAGAATAAATGATTGTAACTTAAAGTCAATCAAACGAAATTATCAATAAATATAAAGTAGAATTTATTTAAATATACTGCACTTCTACTGAATTAAATGCTTTCCGTACCCGTACCGTACCATACCATCGAACCGTACCAAATCATCCTACCATACCGTACCGGAGCGTACCGTACCGTACCGAAAAATAAAATTTAAAAAAAATGTAGGTGGTACGGTATGGTACGATGGTACGGTACGATATGAGTAAGGGTACGGTACGGTACGGTACGGTGAGGTGAATTCTTTCAAATAAAATTTTACCAAAAATAATGAGATTTTGATTGTACCTAAAACACGGAATCCAATTACGGAACGCCGGGACGGAACGGGATAGGACCCTAAAATACGGAAATGACAAAATTCGGAATATTTTTTAAGGAATTCCTACTAAAATCCGGAACACGTATGGAACGGACATATAAAATAGATTTTTGATATAATAGTCTTTTTCGCTAGGTGTATGTTTAGGGGTGGGGGTAATAATTAATAAAAGATTAACTGTTGATGAAAACATGAAAGACATGATGATAGATCCCGAAGCAAAGACTGATCAAATTTTAAATTATGATTTCGAGACATTATTTTCGTTTTTTTCGAGCGATGGCAGTTTATGAACCAAACAGTTAAAGTTAAAAGGAACAGAATGTGTTCAAAATGTGAAGCAATAACCCCTAATTCAAACTGTTGTGAAGGGTGTAAAAGAAACTATCATATCAAAAATCTATTTTTTATGTCCGTTCCATATTCCAGTAGGAATTCCGTAAAAAATATTCAGTAATTTAGTAATTTCCGTTTAATGTATTCCGTATTAGGGTCTAATTTCGTTCCGTAATTGGATTCCGTGTTTTAGGTACAACCTGAGATTTTTCTTTATTTTACTATTCTTCCTATATTTTACGTAATTTTAAGTCAAAAACGGCAAATTTTTCCAAATTCATCCAATTTTGGATTATGATAAAAAAAAATGGTGTGTTTTCGAAAAATTTTATAATTTTTGGTTTTACAAAATTTTACTAAAAATATCGTAAATTTTCGATAATTTTTCTTTACGGAAAAAATGTTTCGTTTCCGCTCGTTTATATCACATCATCATTGTGATATAGCGACATCTCGCTGATATCACTGGTTTAGTTAATTAACTTAACTTTAGAAAGTTGAGTTAGTTTGAGCATAAAAGCATGCTCAAGACGTCTAACGAGAGCATCGGATAGACGGGCCCAAAGATACTAATGTAAGACACTACAATCATTATGTCACAATCCACTTATGTCCCTCTTTAATCATTTGCCATTCAATACAACATAATGCAAAATTAATCTAGTTATATCCAAATCCATTTACATCACAGTATTTTAGCAAAGCCAAGAGGGTGATATAAACGAGCGGCGACTGTATATTGTAGTATAAAAATTTTATATGTTAATTTTAGGGATTCACTTTTTTTATGTTTTTTTAATCCTCACCCAGACTGTTCTTTTCTAAGATCCTAGAATTATTCGATTATTCAAATATTCAATTATTCAGATCTTATTTCTTTGTAAAAGGTGTTAAGACAAAATCATTTTTACCCAAGAAAACGAATATTTGAATAATCGAATAATTCCTGGACCAAAAGAAGACCTGAATATTTGAACATTTTTGAATAATTCTTAAAAAGAAAAAATTGTCCATGTCTCAGCTTGTCTGAAGTTGCATAGAAAAAAAAACCCTGTATTCAAGGAGTAAAAAAGTAGGAGTTTCAGTAGATATTTTGAATATTTTGTGATACCATAAACAAATCCCAAAAGAACATAACTCAAAAGTGTGTCACAGAATTGGCAAAATTTATTAGTTATTAACTCACATTTATCGATGTTGAGATCCATTGACCATTCATTACACCACTGTATGGAACTATCTATGTCTGATCGAAGCCGTCTTTTATTGAGTCTTCAAACTGTTAAATCGAGTCAACAAAGCGATTTTTTCAAACTGATACCCCCAAATAAATAAGAAGAAAAGCTTTTTTAATAATTTTTTGCACAAGATGTTCAACAATGACCTTGTTATTAAGACTCACTGGACAAAAACGATATAATTACGTCAACCGATGATGATTAACGAATGATAAGAATTATGAATCATTTAAAAAAAACGATGAATTTTAAAATGTCTCTTTTCAAAAAAAAAATAAAGAAATTTGTTATGTAAAGTTAACTTAAATGTTGCAAGCAAAATAATCATAAAAATTTTAAAAAAAATTTTCAAAAAAAAAAAAAAAAGAGATAAATTTGCATTTTAATTCGTTTCTAATTTCCCTAAAAATGATTCTTCGCACAAAATTCTCTCTCTCTCTCTCTTTTTTTTTGTTCAAAAAACCAACTGGTTACGTTCGTAAACTTTTTTTTTATCAAAAAAAAAAATTTATCATAAAAATTTTTAGAAATTTTTTTTTTCAAAAAATTATGCTTCGAAATTAAAAAAAAATGGTCGATACTATTTCACACGGTATAGACGATATACTAGTGGTCAATGAGAATTCAAATGTTAAAAATTTAGACACAAATTTATTACAAGATACTAGTAGACAAAATACTAGTTTACAAACAGATGTTGTTGATACGAAACAACAATTTAATCAAACAACAACGACAAGTCATACGGAACAACAAACAAGTCAAAAAATTGTTAATTTTTATAAACGACTTTGTTTTTTTTTGTTTATATTCTTAATTCCAATTGTTTTAGTTTTGTGTAAGTTCAACATTTTTTATTTTTTGATTTTGATTGGTCAAGTTTTAAATTGAACCCACTGTTAGGAATTGGGACCTTAATCTTGATCCAACCGACCGACTCCAAAATCGGGCTATCTCTGTCAAACTTGAAATATTTCTGTCAAAGTTGTTGATCCTTGAAATAGAATATATACAGTAAGAGTACAAGCCGAAAAGGATTTTTTCAATTTTAAAAAAAAGCGACCTATGCGTTCTATCTGAAATTCAAAAAACTAGAGGTGACTCAATGTTCGTTGTACTTGAAAAAAGGTGGTTAAAGGAAATTATCAGCAAAACGCCTCCACGTCTGTAAAAATAATACTTCTCAAAGATTGAAATTTTTTCCAGGAATTTCCACTCTATTCAAAAATGCGGTTAAATTAATAATCTCGTACGATAATGTGAATTTATTCTTTATCCAAATCGTTCAATATTACCGCAACTCTGGTTTTCTTCCACTTTTAGCAATAAGAAAAACTTTTCTCCGTTTGGGTACAAGGGTCAATGGAAACTAAGTGAAATTATTAAAGGAAAAAGATTATTTACATGCAAGGTAGAGAAAATCACTAGCTTCAAAATGATACCCCTTTAAGACTCTTAGTGCAGGTATTTGGGCTGAAAATATAATTTTTAAATTTAGGGTCATAAGGACCCTCAAGCAGCCCCTATAAGAGTCAGACGAACCCATCATCGAGATCTTCAGTCTAAAGAATATTTTTGCTAATCTCGTAATCACCAATCGTGATTTGTTACAAAAAGACTAAAAATATGGAGCTTTTTTGATACTTTCTCGCTAAATGAAACTGTTTTTTTGGCTTCGAAAATGATTTTATCGTGCTCAGAATTTTATTAGCTTTCAGATTTTATGTCGAAGTTATCATGTGTTGAACAAAAAGTCATAGAAATAAACAATTTAATAAAGTATACTCTTTTAAGGATGCTTGAATATGGCCATGGTCAAAAATCTTTATTTTCTTGGAATGGAAAAAGTGGGTTATTTTAGGGCTTTTATGATCGATGATAACAAAAATCGGATCAGATTTAAAAAATTCTTAACTGTGAGATTTATTCTGGGGTTTTCATATATAAGGCTTCTACCCCTGTAAAACACGCAGCCAGGTGCAACTTTTAAACGAAACCTTATGCAAGTATTTTGGCTGAAAAATTTATTTTTTAATTTAGGGTCATTAAGAACCCTCAAGCAAACCCTAACGATTCCGACGAACCTTCTTCTTCTTCTTTATTCGAATGTTGAATGTTGTTCTTTTTCTCCATAGATCACGTGAGCTTGCAAGACTCACCAATTCTGACTGTACCACTTCGCTCTTTGATGGAAATATTAGATCACAAATGTACTTAAAATAACTGGTGGTTTTCAGTCCTCGTTTGAATATACTCAGCCCTGATTCCGGTTCGTAAAGGGCAAATACTTTAGTTGGTTCATGTTCGCTTCTGCGTAGGGCATGACCAACCCACGATAATTGTCTTCGTCTCATTGACTCCACTAGCGGTCTTTGGTTCACATTGTTGTAGATTATTTCGAGTCTTACTTTATCCATTGGCCTGATACCCAGCCACATTCTGAAACATGTTGTACCAAAGCTATTGATTTTACCCTCTAGATCTTTTGATACAATCCATGCTTCACAACCATATAGCAAAACCGAAACAACGTCATTTTTTAATAAACACATGTGTAATAGTCATACAATTGGAAAATTTGAAATTTGAAATTCAAACAATTTCTGAGTTTTCAAGTCTGAGATTTACAAGGTAATTTTCGTCGCTCACACGAGATCTACAGTGCTGAAATTATACAGTTCTGTAGTGTGTGAAATTACCTTTCAACCGATACCAAAATTACTCAAAATAATTCGGTAACAAATTCAAACTCGTTCGCCCAAGTTTTACCAAATTAATTCGTTTCAATCATCACGTCGTTTTAAAACCAAACTTAATTGTAAATATTGTTAATTTTTTTGACTTTTAAAATAAATTTTGTTCTTTAATATTTTGTAAATTTCATAATTTTCTTTAATTTTTCTTATTGTAAATTCTGTTTTTTTTTTTTTTATTTTAAAATTTTGTAAATGGTTAAGTCTTCTAAGATAACCCTTTTTTGTCCAAATTGTCCTAAAACATATGTTGCAGAGGCTTGGTATAAGAAACACTTAGCTCAATGCGGTGGCTTAGGTTTAAAAAAAACAAAAAACAAGAAGGGAAAAGCCTTAGGAAAAATTGATCCAAAGTGTATAACTTCAACACCTTACACAGCTGATCTTCTTCCACAAGTTTTTTCCTTCGATGATGACTTTTTTAGCAAGAGAACATATGTTCCTATCTTCACTAACTTTGTTGAAAAACTTGAAAGTTTTGGCAAGTGCAATTCAGGGGGTTTAAGAATTCTTCATCTTAATGTAAACTCTCTGTTTTTGAAAAAAAATGAGATTAGTGAAATTCTCGGTCTGGGGGTTTATGATCTTATCTCCTTAAATGAAACGAAGTTGGATGAATCGATACCTGATTCATTTATCTCCAATAACAACTACGTGGTATTACGTAGAGATAGATTTCGGGATGGAGGAGGAATCATGGTTTTTGTCAGGAAAAATTTAAAAGTAATAAAAACGGAGGTTTCAAAAGACTTTGAAGGGATTTCAGTGGGAATTTCGGCAAGAGGGGCATTAGTCAACATTCTTTTCACCTATAAACCACCCTCTATAAACAATAAAGATTTTCTTGACTTTCTTGAAAACTTTATTTTTACAATCAATACAAATGATAGGTTTTTAATAGTCGGCGACCTAAACATGGACCCTCATATGGGAGATCCGCGCTTCTCATCTTTCTTGGAGAATTTTAATCTCAAAACAGTGACAAAAGAGGCAACTCGGATAGGTGTAAAGTTAAACAAGTCTGGGGAGACTGCTGTTAAGTTAAGTCAAATCGACCATATCATCCACCAAGATGACCAAAGTCCAATTTCCGAAGTTATAGGCTGTCCATTCAGTGACCATAAGTTTTTAGTAGCTTCTTTCGATATGCAATTAGATCGTAAAACTGATGAAGTGAGTTATAGTAGAAGCTATTCTGAAAAAAACCTTAATAAAGTAAAAAATTTTCTGTCAAGAGTGGATTTTTCAATGATTGAACGCTTTCCTAATGTTGATGACAAATGGGGTTTCGTAAAAGATAAGGTTCATGAGGCCATTGATCTGTACTGTCCTCTCAAGACCTTTAAAAATAAGTCTCAAAACCAATGTCCATGGTTTGATGAAGAGCTGAGAATCTCCAAGAACTATAGAGATTACTGTCACAGCCTCTACTCCGATAGTAAAAGTGTTAAAGATCACTTGGAGTACAAAGAAGCTAGAAGGGAGTTTAAAAATTTAAATAAACTGAAAATTAAAGAATATTTTCAGACACAGACGACCAAAGATTTCAAGAATTCTAAAAAATTCTGGCAATTCTATAAGTCGTCTGTCAAGCTTAGAAGCGATAAATCTGATGATTGCCCTGAAATAATTCAGAATGGTGACGTTCAGGCTTCTACTGCTGGTGAACAAGCTGAGATGTTCAATAGCTTCTTTACAAATATTGAATCATCGTCGTTTTCTACTGAAAATGAGTCAGCAAAGTTTATATTCGACAAGTTTAAAGAACTAAAAAAATCGAATACATTCAAAACTCCTGGCTTTTCGTTTAGCACATTCAATATTCGTGATATTGAAGAGACGCTGAATGAACTGTCCAGTTCTAGCTCACCTGGACACGTGGGGATTCACACAAAAGTACTGAAGGCTATGCCCGAAATTTTTTGTCCAATTCTTCAACAGTTGTTCAACTGTTGTTTGGAATTAAAAAAAATTCCAGAAGATTGGAAAATAGCCGTCGTGACCCCACTATATAAAAACAAGGGTGATAAGACTGATATGAATAACTATCGGGCAATATCTGTTCTTTCCCCTATTGCTAAAATGTTCGAAAAACTTTTAGCAAAGCAAATAAGTTTTTATTTTGAGAATAACAATATTTTCTTTAGAGGTCAGCATGGTTTCAGGTCGGGCTACTCATGTCAAACAGCACTTCATGAGTTTATCTCATTCTTAAATAAAGCTATAGATCTAAAGCTTATTTCCCTGTCTCTGTTTATTGATTTTAGGAAGGCGTTTGATCTAATTGACCCTCTACTTCTTTTATTAAAGCTTTTTCATTATGGGTTTGATAATAATTCACTTGGTCTTATTACAAATTTTTTTGACGACAGATCACAAACTGTTAAAATAAAAAGTTCATTGTCTAAATTTGCAAAACTTAAGCTTGGGGTTCCACAGGGCTCAGTTCTTGGTCCACTTCTTTTTCTAATTTTTATCAATGATCTCCCTTATTGTATCCTCAAAGCCTTTATTGAGCTTTTTGCTGACGACACAACTCTAACTCGAACTGGTGAAAAGTTAGATGAAGTCCTAAAAGATTTTGAGTGCGTGATTGATGATTTGATTATTTGGTGTAACTTCAACAAAGTCGATATTAATTGGAGCAAGACATTTTTCATGGTTTTTACAAAGAAAAAAATTGAAATACCTGATTTTGTTGTCGTCAAAGGCTTAAAAATTAGTGTTGTAAAAGAGTTTAAATTATTAGGTTTTACCATAGATTCGAAATTAAATTTTATGAAGCTAGTCTCCGAAACTTGTTTAGCTGTTAATCGTAAACTTTTTTCGATAAAAAGACTTTTTTATCTTTGTACTTCTGTAAAAATTCAATTTTTTAAAACATTTATTTTACCTTACTTTGATTATGTATTAACTTTGATTTGTTATTTTTCGAAAGAAGCCATTCAACGGTTGGCAAATTGTTTTTATTTAAGTATTTTTAAACTACTAAAACTAAGAATAGGTTCAAGTGACTTCAATGAATTAAATAATTCTTTGGAAAAGTATGGGCTTTTTGCGTTTCAACATCGAGCTTTGGAAAGAATGTTATGCTTCTCCTACAAAATAATAACTTGTGCAAACGCTCCAGCTCATCTTAAAGATCAATTAGTCACGAATGAATCAAGGCAGATTGAATACAATTTGAGAAATAAAAATGATTTTATGATACCAAGCTCCAGAACAAAGAGTGGTGAGAATACATTTGGGTATGTGTATTCAAAATTAGCTAACAAGTTCATCGTTAACAGACTGGTCCTAAAAATCACAACTTTCAGGCTGTCGATATTCAACAACATCAATCTAATTTATGATGAAGCAACAAAAATTTTTGATAAATTGAATTTAAACTTTAAAATTTTTTATTTTTAACGAATTTTTATTTTCATTTTATTATCTTTTATTCATGAATAAATGGAGAGTTAATCAGTCTTTAATTAGGCAAGGGCACTAGCCTGTTGATTAACCTTGAACTTAACTTACTTAACTTACTTAACTTAAAATAATACTTCTCAAAGATTGAAATTTTTTCCAGGAATTTCCACTCTATTCAAAAATGCGGTTAAATTAATAATCTCGTACGATAATGTGAATTTATTCTTTATCCAAATCGTTCAATATTACCGCAACTCTGGTTTTCTTCCACTTTTAGCAATAAGAAAAACTTTTCTCCGTTTGGGTACAAGGGTCAATGGAAACTAAGTGAAATTATTAAAGGAAAAAGATTATTTACATGCAAGGTAGAGAAAATCACTAGCTTCAAAATGATACCCCTTTAAGACTCTTAGTGCAGGTATTTGGGCTGAAAATATAATTTTTAAATTTAGGGTCATAAGGACCCTCAAGCAGCCCCTATAAGAGTCAGACGAACCCATCATCGAGATCTTCAGTCTAAAGAATATTTTTGCTAATCTCGTAATCACCAATCGTGATTTGTTACAAAAAGACTAAAAATATGGAGCTTTTTTGATACTTTCTCGCTAAATGAAACTGTTTTTTTGGCTTCGAAAATGATTTTATCGTGCTCAGAATTTTATTAGCTTTCAGATTTTATGTCGAAGTTATCATGTGTTGAACAAAAAGTCATAGAAATAAACAATTTAATAAAGTATACTCTTTTAAGGATGCTTGAATATGGCCATGGTCAAAAATCTTTATTTTCTTGGAATGGAAAAAGTGGGTTATTTTAGGGCTTTTATGATCGATGATAACAAAAATCGGATCAGATTTAAAAAATTCTTAACTGTGAGATTTATTCTGGGGTTTTCATATATAAGGCTTCTACCCCTGTAAAACACGCAGCCAGGTGCAACTTTTAAACGAAACCTTATGCAAGTATTTTGGCTGAAAAATTTATTTTTTAATTTAGGGTCATTAAGAACCCTCAAGCAAACCCTAACGATTCCGACGAACCTTCTTCTTCTTCTTTATTCGAATGTTGAATGTTGTTCTTTTTCTCCATAGATCACGTGAGCTTGCAAGACTCACCAATTCTGACTGTACCACTTCGCTCTTTGATGGAAATATTAGATCACAAATGTACTTAAAATAACTGGTGGTTTTCAGTCCTCGTTTGAATATACTCAGCCCTGATTCCGGTTCGTAAAGGGCAAATACTTTAGTTGGTTCATGTTCGCTTCTGCGTAGGGCATGACCAACCCACGATAATTGTCTTCGTCTCATTGACTCCACTAGCGGTCTTTGGTTCACATTGTTGTAGATTATTTCGAGTCTTACTTTATCCATTGGCCTGATACCCAGCCACATTCTGAAACATGTTGTACCAAAGCTATTGATTTTACCCTCTAGATCTTTTGATACAATCCATGCTTCACAACCATATAGCAAAACCGAAACAACGGATGCATTAAAGATTTTTCCTTTTAATGTGGGAGGGATGTGCTTCGCTCTCCAGATCTTATCCAGCTTCCAATAAGTCGCCCATGCCAAGGCTTTGCGGTTCTTAAAGTCAGCTTCGGTAGATGATACTTTAGACCCTAAATATTTAAAGTCCTCGACCATAGCTATAACTCCCCAGTCATGCAAAAGCTTACCCGGATCTCCTGGGATATTAAAGGTCATGCTCTCCGTTTTCTTTGTGTTTATTACCAGACCGACTTCTTCTGCTTCAGCTTTAACTCGATTTAGTTGCAGAGAACGAACCGACGAACCTATCACTTTCTATATACCGAAAGAAAGCTCTAAGTGAGATCTGAAAAATGATATGGTTCTTTTTTAATTTGGATGTTGGTTTAAAGACATGAATTGTAGAATCGAAGTCTTGACTGAACTTTTTGATGTAAACTTATGATGACTTACTTAGTCTTACGTTTAGCTGGCTCTGGACGGTTCCTCTTCAGATATGTTTGTTAGTTGTCAACTTTAATCTTATTTTAAGCTTGATCATTTTTTCCATTTTCCAAAAAAAAATAATTTTTTTTTAACTTAAGGCGTTTGTCTTCGGCCAAACTTTCAATCGATAATATACATAATATTTTTATTTTTCCTTCCATTTTTGTATCCAATAAACGAAAAACATGTAACAGGTCGTTTAAAAATATACACAATATGTCTCATAGTCTTAAGTTGTCTAAGTCTAACAGCTCAAATCGTGTTTCGTATCGTTGTAATTTCGACTAATTCAGACATTATAAAACCATGTTCATTCAAACAACAAATTTTACAAGAATTTGGATTCAATTTATTCCATGAAGCATACGCTATCGATGTACTTCGAATCATTGCACCCGATGTTCTATTACTTATCATAGCCTCAATTACTTATTCGATTAACAAAAAATATTTGGACTTGTTAATCGAATTGAAACGTCAATTAATCTACAAAAACCCGCGTCAATCGACCAGAGACACTACTTTTACAGACCATTTTTGCCCTCTAAAAAACGTCAATGATTTAACTCGAACTCCACCAATGAGCCCTACAACAAGTCGTCAAAATGTCGAGTCAATGTTCAAGAACAAAAAACGTACCGGAAAAATTGTTAAATTTTCCAAGCTAATGTTAACTTACATAAACCAGATCATATTTTTGTGTCTTTTATTCTCGTGTTCGTCTATTTGGCCGTGTGTTTTATCAATTCCATACTTTTTTTCATTCATTTTTTTGGTCACTAAATGGTCTATAACAGGACGTCTTAGAGGCTCAAATCCTCAATTTTATACGAAAATATTTTTCATCTTTTACAGTGCCTTACATGTATTGGTAATTTACATTTATCAAATCGATTTGTTTCAAACATTGATTGTGCCTGATTCGTTTGTGGCTCGTTTGATCGGTTTCAATCAGATTGTTTACACAAAATGTGACGATCCTGGACACATATATTTAAATTCGAAACTAACATGGATGCAATTTGTTCAACCGTTTTTGATTTTTTTGCTCTATTGGTTGTTGAGTGTTGAATTAAGTTATGGGCTTGAGAAGCTAACTCGAAGTAATCCTTCACTTGGTTTCTCACCAGAGATTAACATTGACAAAGCGATTGAGTCAGAAAATGAAAAGTTGAGTGATATTGATGAAAATACAACTGAAAAACAGGTATGTTAAAATTTTTTTTTTCCTATCCAGTCCAAAAATTTGATAGAGTCTAGGGGAAGGAATTGAACAAAAAAATAGGGTTTTAAAGTTTATTAAAATCGAATAAATGTTAAAAATTGAGTTTTTAAAATTCCATAGTTTTTATTTGTTAGCTGGGGTACCTGAAAAAACTTCATTGGCTTGTTGAGAAACTCGAACAAAAGTTGTACGTTTACTCAGTTCTTTGAGTTTCGAAGCTCCTACATAAGTACACGAGCTTCTAACACCACCAAGGATATCTTGAATTGTGTATTGAATAGGACCTCTATATGGAACATAGACTGTTTTACCTTCAGCTGCACGATAATCAGCAACTTGACCGTAATACTTTTCCATTGCTGTTTGACTCGACATTCCATAAAACATTTTGAACTTTTTACCATCTTTTTCGATCATGCTTCCTGGTGTTTCATCATGACCTGCTAACATGCCACCTAACATCACAAAATCAGCACCAGCGCCAAAAGCTTTAGCTACATCTCCACTGCATACACAACCTCCGTCTGAAATTATATGACCACCGAGACCATGAGCAGCATCAGAACATTCAATTACAGCTGATAATTGAGGATAACCGACACCTGTTTTGATACGAGTAGTACAAACTGAACCTGGACCGATGCCTACTTTGACAATATCAGCACCAGACAAAATCAACTCTTCAACCATTTCACCAGTTACAACATTACCAGCGATGATTGTTTTATCAGGATAAGAATTACGAGTCTTTTGGACATACTCAACAAAGAACTCAGTGTAACCATTGGCTACATCAAGACAAATGTAATCAATTTCAGGTACAGCAGTGAGGACATTTTTTAAATGAATCGAATCAGCTTCAGTTATACCAGACGAAACAGCCACGTTTTTTATGTGTTCTGGATTCTCTCGGGCAAAATCGATCCATTCTTGAACACTCAATTGTTTGGCGATAGTTGTGAACAAACTGTTTTTGGACATTTCTTTGGCCACATCAAATGTTCCAACAGTGTCCATATTCGAGGCTATTATCGGGATACCAGAGTATTTCTTTTTACTGTGACAGAAGGTATATTCACGTTTCAACTCGACATCACTTCGACTTTTAATGGTGCTTCGTTTAGGTCTAATGAGAACGTCTTTGAAGTCAAGTTTGATATCGTTATCGATACGTGGCATAATTGACTAAAATTGAATAAAAAAAAGAGAGAGATCTAAAAATTTAAAGAAACCAAAAAATGAATCAAGTTTTATTTTTTTTGTAAAAAAGATTTAAGTAATATTTGCTTTTTAAGCAAAAGCGATTTTTTTTATTCATGTGTAATAGAATGAATTAATTCATAACTTTGTTGGCTCTGTTTTGAATTTTTGAAAAAAAAAAGAAAAAAGATGCTTAGTGTTACTATTTATTTTTAACTGCTTACGTTCAAAAAAAGAAAAAATTGTCTTTGTTTAACAAAAGAAAGTTTCTTTATTTTGAAAAAAAAACCACTAAACCCATGTGACTTAGATCTGAAATCATGATCTTTGAAAAGTTCAATATTGAAAAAAGTCAAATAATTGACTAGACAAAATTAATGGTCACCAAATCCACGCTTTCTAAATTTTTAAAATCTGATGTCCCCCTCCGCAGTCCCAGTCAAAGCGTTGGGTTAAAAAAGACTAAAAAGGTTCTTTGAAAATCGTCTTTAGGGATCGAATTAAGAATCCCTGTATTTAGGTATTTCAATAATTCTTCACTTGTTCGATCGGATAAGCATTTTTATATTTCAATAAAAAACCAAAAATCACATGGAGCTAAGACCGGGGAGTATGCCGGATGGATTAGAATAGAGAAAGTTCTTGATGTTTTCATGAACATGAGGTGGAGCATTGTCATGTAAAATTTTCATATTTTCCGTACCTGATGTTGGTCTTTGCGATTTTAAGATCTCAATTAGAGGACTTAAGACATTTTCAGCATAATTTATAGACTGTCCTCTAGGAACTACATGTACTAAAACAGGTCCTGTTGTTTTTATAAAGACTTACACCATTGATATCGGCTCAAATTGGTTGCGTTTTAATACAGTTTGCGGCTTTTTGGAACCCAGCTCGAATTAGATGCTTTGTTCTCGGATGTAAATCCATGGCTCATCTACTGTAACTATATCACATAAACGCCATCTCTGGGTCTCTAAAAGGTCTAAATTTTTGACACAAATCTCAACCCTTTTTTTCTGTTTATTCTTGTTCAATTCATGGGGGTTCCAACGCCAGGACAATTAATGTAAATTTAGATGGTCGTGCAAGACCCATTTCGATCAACATCTTTGACTGACTCCACGCCACTTTTGAAACGATAAAACCATCTTTCGACCGTACGTTTTGAAGGAGCACTATCTTCCACCGATGCCAAAAGTTCGGAATGGATTACTGCTGCTCTAATATTTAACTTATGCCTGATCAAAATGTAGCTTTTACGTTAATATGTGGGTTCCAAATTATGAACTGAAACATTTGAAATACATATTCAATATGTTCATGCGACCATACATTAGAAAGTTAATAAAATGAAGAACATGGTTATGCAAAAATCTTTTCAAAAAAGTATATATTAATTAAATTATTGAACAAAACGTCAAAACTTTTGGATATCCCTATGTAAAATAAAAAAAGTAATTCCTGAGATATGTAGAAAATCGTCTCTTGTTCAAGCAGATGGATAAAAAATTTGCTATTGCGGGTTCCTTATGAGGATATGTGATTCTCTTTTATTGTAACCGTTTTCACCGAGTATTGCTTTATGGAATTTTTTTTCCCCATCGATAATGGTCCCAGCGTCAATGGCAGGGCTAGGGTTTCTATTCGGCTGCAAAAAGCTATAGGGCTATAATTATTGTTTTTTTACCCTAATCAGAAGTAACAGATCAAACGTAAATTAAAATTCCTTATAATCCCTATAAAAAGACTCTATCAAATTTCCAATGGACCCTTAACAAAATCAAATCAAATCTCTGAAGATTCAAAAACAAAAAACCCTCTTTTAAAACTAAACTTTTACAGATCGAACACTTTATAGACGATTCATGTCCTTCATTAACAAATGAACAAGATAGTTCATTAGTTGATTATGACGATAAAAAATTAATTCAACGTGAAAAGGTAAAAGGAATGTTTCAACGTTTAGAATCCTTTCGAACTAGACTAATTAAAAACAGTGTTGAAAAATCACAGTCATTAGAAAATATTAATTTAGTAAATAAAAATAAGCTTGAATTTTTGAGTGTGCTTTGCTTTTTGCTTTAAACCCTAAACCCTTACTCTTAAACATATCTAACTTCCCGTTTTTTGTTTTAAAGAGACTGTTTGAACCAAGTACCGATCAACCTACAACATCAGCTAATCTTCAACTTAAAAAATTATCATTGGCAACAACACCATCATCCAGTGATGTATCATCAACTCGTCGTCGTCACAAAGACAAACTCAAACGACGACGTCAAACAGCAATCATATTCGATTACACTCGAACTTACGTTATAACAACATTCAAATTCCTGAACAAACAAAGTTATTTATTATCACTCGTTTCCATGATGGCATGGAGTATTCTATACCATTCCATTCTTACTTTAGTACTTCTTTTATGGGCTTGTTTGATCTGGATCCTACCCCGTTCGAGACAATGGTGTCTACGATCATCACCTCTATTCGTATTCTACTCGATTTCATTAATAGCTCTCGAGTTTATCTACGGTCTTCAACTTGGATCAAAAGAACTTCCTGAGTTTAAAGAAATTGGATTGGTCCGACACGAAATCCCGTTCTTAAACTTGGCCACAAAAGTCGGGTTAACGTTATTCTATTGGTTGACCTTGAACCAGTACATTACAGAACGACGAGAAGAGACTATTTTAAACATACCAACAACCTCAACTGGAAGTAATTATTTATTCAGTGAAAAATTTCAAGCTGAAATTGTCGAATGGATTCAATCAATTTTTGCCAAATACTGGATTTTTTTATCAAGTTTAATGTTGTTGTTAATGAGTTGTCAAAACGTAGTCGTAGCTTATCGAATCGGTTACATGGGACTTTTTTTATACTTTATAACAACGTTTCAATTGATGCATTCGTTTTGGAGAATGTCACTTTACATTTTTAATTTTATTGTAATTGTGTACTCAATGATAGTGTTATTGTTGATATACTTATTCCAATTTGAGGAAGTTCCAATCTATTTTAAACGAGTCTTGCACATCGATGACGCTGTTTTAGCTTCAATTGGTTTCGAAAAATTCGATAAAAAAGACGAATTAGTCCTTCGATTGTTAACACCAACGACATTTTTAATTGTAAACATAATTCAAAATCATTATTTTCATGAGCCTTGGATGAAATTAACAAAACCACAGTATACAATCCCAAATGAAACAAGTATAAACAATAATGATACCATCATAAGTCATTTGGAAGTCGAAATTAGACCAAACACGAATAAAAAAGAAAATTTTTTGACTTTTTTTAAACGTAACTTAAAGACTGTTAACGAATATTATTCGAGGGTTTCAGTTTATTTATGGCGTTTAGCTGAGATACATGTTTACAAGTTGTTAATTGGTGCTATTGGAGTGTATTGTTTGTATGATATATCATTGTTAAATTTTGTGCTCCTTGTTTCGGTATTGTTTTGTTTGGTTATTGATAATCAGTATGGTGGTGAGAGTAAGATATCAACGATTTTTCTTGGATTTGTACAAATTTGGGTATCGGTGATCACACTTGCGTCTATGATTTATCAATTGCAAGTGTTTGAACAAAGTCCGTTAAGGTCTAATTGCACTGTAAGTTGCTTAAATTTTTGATCCTTAGTCCCCACAGACACTTAGATCCTTCATTGACACCTTCAGCATACATTAAGAGCTAGGATTCGGACGAATGATTACTACCGGACCTCTTTCCCCGTACCATTGTCTAGTGTTTGGCTATGCCACTGAAAATTTCTAATTTTGTCTAACACCAATCAAGATTCTGTTTAAGGCTGTTACGAAGCTTTTAAGTTTCTTCTCATAATCTTTAGTCAATATCTTGCTTTGTTGCCGTAAAGTAGAACTGAGCCTACACTTGGGAGCCAAAACCATTAATAAACTGGTCGGTTTAGCTCCAACAAGTTCCCTCTCTGAGATTAAAGACAGAATGTTTTCACGGTCGTTCTCATTCAGACACCTGAGGTCATTTGTGAGTTGATTATTGGGATCATGTCAGACATGTGTACTCATTTGTTTTCGTGTATTGGGTCGGTTTAAGTAAGCCGAAAAAATTTGGTTTTAGGGTTCGGGAGGGTATAGGTTGTCCATAAATTTTGGGTTTATGGTAAGTTGGGTTGGGTAACCCATAAAATAGGGTAATAGGGTTAAAAATTGAGGTTTTGGGGTAAACCTACTAGATTTTTTATAGGTGACCTAAACCCTACCCGAACCCTAAAACCCAATTTTTTCCAATACACAAAAGATAAATGGGTGTACATGTCTAGTCGGTTTGAGTAACCCGAAAAAAATGGGTTTTATGGTTCGGGTAGGGTTTAGGTCACCCATAAAAATCGGGTAGGTATACTACAATTATTTTGAAACCCGGCTCTACGTTGAACCTTTTCAAATTGCTTCTTTTTATCCTCATAATATGGACTCCAGACGCTAATACCGTAATCTATTAGCGGTCTCATTAATGACGTGTCTAAGGAGCTTAACCCAAATTTACATGAAAGTCTTCAAAATTCTACTATACCATACACAGTATCTTGTTTGCTCTGCCTGAGGAGGAGCCAACTTGTGCTCTTCATTTAAGGTCACTCTGAAAATACAGACAAGATCCTTTTCCAAACTAGTTGTATTTAAAGGCTCAGTTCCGTGTTTATTGGATATTGTGCATTCATATTGTCGATTCTTCTGCCGGATTTGCTTAATTTTGCGTTTCTCAAAGCTAAATTAAGTAGCCCATGTAATTGACCAACTAGACAAGGTGTCCAAATCTCTTTGTAAGGCTAGCTATCATTAAAATTTTTAACTGTTGCTATGATTTTCATATCATAAGCATAATTCTTGGCTTCGTTGCACAGTGATTCTGGCAAGTCGTTAATAAAGATCACAAAAAACATCGGTCCAAAACTGATCCTTAAGGAACACCACATCCAAATATCCTGATGCAACATCTCTGAGGACAATTCTCTGTTTTCTATCTATTAGAAGATTTTTTTTCCAAGTTAAGATTTTACCATCAAATCCATAGGTTCCTAATTTGTAACAGTCGATGTGAGGCTTTATCGAATGCTTTAGCAAAGCCAGTGTACACGATGTCAATTGAATTTCAAAACCAAAAACTTTTCTCCATTCGATTTAGGCACCAGCGTCAATGGGAGCTTTTTAGCTTTCATATCATATCTTCAAACCAATAATAGCTTTTTCAAAACATTAGTTCTAAAACGTTTAAGAAGAGCACATTTGCAACAACCTGCTAAAAGTGGAGGGGTGGGTTTAAAATTTTTTCCAAGCCTTAGGCATCTGATCTCAACTCTCCACGCTTCGTCCCTAACGTCAATTTACAAAAAGATCACATGACCTAAATTTTTTTTTCAAGTTTTCAAACACTTCATCAGTAGATCCATTTTTGCTTCGAGAACAAGACAACTTAAAATACATCGGAATTGAAAAACTCAAAAAATACGAAGAAATCATGTACTACCTAAAGGTAAGCTTTTAACAACTTTAATCAACTTCAAATTTAAATGATTCTTTCTTTAAGCCATACATTGTAATATTCCTTGTTTTAACATTTTATAAAATCGTAAATCTCAAACAAAAACATTATCGTTTACGAAAAAATAAAATCCAACCATTTTACAGTGTTTTATTCGAAGACATAACATGGTCAGATATGGACAAAGATTGTATTCAATTCATAAAATACATTTTTAATTATTTTTTTTATCGTTTTGGTTTGGAGATTTGTTTTTTTGTAACAACTATAAACATAATAACGCGTATGGACGCTTACGCTATTCTCTACGGTGTTTGGCTTGGGCTATTTTTGAATCTTAAACGTACGACCATTAGCAAAATATGGCCTGTATATTTTTTATTCTTAATTGTTTTGATACCTATACAGTACATTGGGTGTTTAGGCTTACCACCTGTTTTGTGTTATCAATATCCTTGGTCTAAATGGAACACACTCGAACCGTTAAACATACTCAACAAGTTAAGATTTTGGTTGTACTTGCCTGATTACTCGAATCCACCTGAGGAGTATAAATTACTAGCCGATTTTTTTCAAGTCTATTTCGTATGGTTACAATTAAACGTGTTTAATTTAGAACTTGATAAAAATCCAACGATCTCTAAAGAACAAATAGAGACTTTCGGTGGTAAAAATAATGAGCTTGTTTATGAGAATCGAAATGTGTTACATGCTAATCCATTCCATGATTTTATATCAACGACTAGAAATTATTTGGATAAACTCAAGTATGGTGTGTATATGTATTCGTATTGGATTGTATTGGCTATTGTTTTTTTAACTGGTACTAGTCGTATAAGTGTATTGTGTATGGGTTATGTTATTTTGAGTTTTATGTTCTTGTGGATGGGACAGACCTATTTGACACGTCCACTTGATAAATTACTTAGATTGTAGGTTCAGTTCATTAACATTATTAATATTAAAAATTTTCATTATTTTTTGTTTTAAGTTGGAACGTGCTTGTGAGTTATTGTTTTACGGTCATATTCATCAAAGCAATTTTGCAAGTAAGAAATTTTTAAGATGCTCTTTCAAGCTCGATCTAATATCGAGCTTGTTGACAAACGAATTTTGTAAAATGATTTCTGATAGAAATTTTCGACCAAAAATTCGAAATCCTGGTGTATTAAAACCCTAGAAAACATATATTATAAGATGATACCATCATTTAAAAATATATTGCCTAATTAGCACCCAATAGAGCACCCAAAACTTGTTTTTACAAATAGAATATTCGATGTGAATCAGCGAATATTCTATTTGCTAAACCCATGAGGATGTGGTCATTCTTTGTCTCAGCATCATTTGACCGTTCATTTGTTCTAAACCAGTCATTCACAACATTCTTCGGTAAACTGATCCAATCATTGGCCACTTTGTTAATGTAATTGATCGTGCCGGGCAATTTTAGATTATAATTGTTCATTGCTGGACTCGGAACATGGAATCATACCCAATATCTTGTTTGCTCGGGCAGTAACATTCTTAGCCTTTTCCTTAAAAAATTATTTTAATATTTCCCTTGTAAAACTCAATCTGGAAATTAGTCATTTTAACCAAGCAAGGTTTTACAAGCAAGCTGCAACTTGCCAGCTGCCAACTTTAGTACCAAAAGGTAATCGTAATTGTGTGCTCTCTGATTGCACAAACTTCTATGTCATCAATGCGAACATATTCCTGTTTTCCTTCATCAGCGAATTTAAATTTTTAGACTGGGTCTCGTCTAACTCGAATTCTGGAACGTATTTTAACTCATTGTCTGTGTTCCAATCAAAATCTTCCATTATATCATCTTCATCGATAACTACTGTTAAATAAACTTCAATTGGATCATCAAATGAATGAAATCTGTTCTCGTTTTTTAATAAGTGAACTTAATGGCCTGGGAATCTCATAATTTTCTCAGACAGAAATATTCCAGATCCTGTTTGCTCAAACCTTGAAAGACCCAAAACTTATTGTTGAATGTTTAATGATAAATGTTTAGAAGATTTAACACCTGTTACAACTTTTTTTCGTTCATACAGACTCGTTTTTTCCTGTTTGATTTAAAACTAAAAAAGTACATTATTAATTTTTGAATTATTTTATTTAAAAAAAAGGTTGTGTTTTGCATATTCTCTGGTAAAATACATCCAAAAGTCCTTTGTCTCTTAATCGATATATTCGGAATCGATTGTCAAGCTTTACCAGAAGATCGATTTCCAAAAAGAACATGTACCAAAGATGGTATCAAAGAGGACGTAGGTCTTGTTTGGGATGCTCTTTGTTTCCTAGTCCTTCTACTTCAAAAAAGACTTTACATGTCTTCTATGTTCGAACATGTCGTCAATGAATACAAAGCTCAAGCCTTATTGGCAGCAAGGTAAGTCTTGAAAATTTGATAATACATAATTTAAATCTTACTTGTTTTCAAGAGGTGCTGAAATATTCAAAAAAATAATCAGTCACAAAGTTGCAAAAGAAAAAGAAAAAGAAAATCGAATTTTAGAAAAATTGAAAGCTAATGTTGAACGTATTCGAAGACATCAAACAACTGATGCCAACCAAGAACCTCAAGAACACTACGGAGGTAAGCCTCTTTTTAACATCGGAGATAACAAATATTTTATCAAAATCGTCTTTATTAGATAGTAATTCATTGATATATTCAATTAATGATAGTATATTATTTATTAATTTCTGGGTTATAAGTTAATGCTTAAGTTCTTTTGCTTGTCGTTATGCGGTATGAGCGCTACTTTAGATGCCTAATTTTAATGCCTAAACCTTCAAATAGCCTTTTCTTTAATTTGAAAATTAAACATTTTTTTTAAAGCTGTACGTTCGGGTGATTATTACATGTTTGACGAAGAATTCGACTTGGAAGACACAGACGTAGATGTTCACGAGCCAACCGAAATTGAATCATCACGTAAAAATTCAAGTGAAAATTTTCAGCTTTCAACATCATCGTCTAACTATTCGGCTGAACTCAAAATTCAAACATCTCCGGACACAAAAACAGACAAAAAACAAAGTTGGCTCACTATCGAAAACAAAAAGTTACTCTCAATCAAATTTTATTTCAAAAAATATTTTCTAATCCTATTCGATTTGACTTTGTTTTACATCGATAAGCATTCTAAAGACTTTCGTTTGGTCTCGGATATGTTGGTCAAAGAAAAACTTAAACTTAAATTATCGAATCCAACGACTTTGGCCGAAGGATCTGTCACTGACCAAGATATAGCACATGCATTACAAGAACTTAACAATTACATCCACTCTCAAAGTCGTTTGGACAAATTTTTGAGTGCAATTTTTTATTTTGCTCTCAGTCAGTCCGAGTTTATATGCTACTTTTTTATGATCTTGAACCATCTACGTTCAGCGTCATTACTCTCGGTTCCATTGCCGATTTCGATCTTCTTATGGGCAATGTTATGCCTACCCCGACCGACTAAAAAATTTTGGATCTCATGTATAACTTATATTGAAACAATAGTTGTTATCAAGTACTTGTTTCAGTTTAAATTTTTTCCATGGAATCAATCATTGGATCGAAACGATTGGTTGGATAACTTGTTATTCCATTTGGGTATACAAAAAAAAGAGGACTTTGCTGTGTTTGATTTGTTCGCTTTGTTGGTGATTTTTTTGCATAGAACTGTGTTAAAACGATTGGGTTTGTGGAAAGATTATTCAGGCGATGAAGACGATGAAGAAATGATTACACTCAAATTAGAAAAAATCGAAGAGGATTTGGAAAAGAATGCAGAACTTGATGAACAAGTTTTAGAGGAAAAAAATGAAGAAAATATTGAAGACGAATATGATGATGAAACAAGAGATGAAATTGATCATGTTGATGTTCATGAAAGCGAAGAGATAGAGCATGGTGATGAAGAAGGCGGTCTAAACGGACTAAAGACTAAAGCTCTTTTAGTTAAAAAGTAACATTTCTACATTAATAAAAAATCTATTTTTTAATTGGAGGAAACTCTCGCCTAAGATAAACAGTCCCCCATTAAAGTTCTAGAGCCCGGGTTCTATCTCAACGGTCATTGATCGTATTAGGTCAAATAAACAGACTGACTCGGAAGATTTCAATTCCGTTTCGAAATTCTAATTTTAAACTTTTTTATTTTTATAGAAAAATGGAGATTTATATTGAGCTAATAATGTAAATATCACCCCGTGTGAACACAGACTCTTAATCACCCCCTCGAATGTTAACTCTTTCCAATTTCCTTTCCGTTTAAATCCTGTTCAGACTACTAAACTGTTTTTTTTTCAAAGACATAAGTCAACCAATCCGTTTATCAAATTCTACCGTGAGATTGAATCTAAACACTATGCAGTTGTAGTCGATTGTTATGCCAAACTCTTTTTATGCGATTTTATAAATTGTATAATCACAATATTCACTTACCAATACTTTGGTGAATCAGCATACTTATCAACAGCTGATTCAGACAGTGTTGTATCATCAATCAAAGACAACAAAGTACCGTACTCATTCTTGATAATGTTTTTAATACAATTCGTTTTAATGATTGTCGATCGTGCTCTTTATTTACGCAAAAACCGTGTTGGTAAATTCCTATTCCAACTGGTCCTAGTCCTTTTTGTCCACATATGGGTATTTTTTGTCCTCCCGTTTATCACAAAACTTCGATTCGTCGACAACACAGCCGTCCAAGTCTGGTACTTTGTCAAGTGTATTTACTTCGGTTATTCGTCAAGACAGATTAGATGTGGCTATCCGACAAGAATTTTAGGAAATTTTTTGACCAAAAGTTACAGTTATGTCAACCTAGTCCTCTTCAAAGCGTTCTTATTAGTCCCATTTTTGTTAGAGTTAAGATCTCTAATGGACTGGATGTTCACTGATACGTCTCTAAGTCTGTCCGATTGGCTCCAAGTCGAGGATATCTATGCAAACATATTCGTACTCAAGTGCTTCCGGTACAATGAAAATGTAAGTATTCACCCTCATGTTGGGTCTATCCTAAACTTTTTTAATTTTTAGAAATTCCCGACTCCTCGAGGTACTAAACGAAGAGCGATCATCAAGTACGGTTTCGGTGGTCTCTTGTTAACAATTATAATCCTCATAATCTGGTTTCCATTGCTTTTATTTTCGTTCAGTGAAGGTTTTAATCGAACAGTCCCACCCCAGACTTGTAAATTCGAACTCCAACTTGCCGGTTTCTTACAAATTTATTCAATGTCATCTCAACAACGGTTACAAACTCAATTCACAAAACAACAGTACGAAGACTTAAAACATAAAGCACCAGCTGCTTATACATTCCTAAAAGACTACTCGCCAGAGGATATCTATTGTATAGCTATACCCGGTAATTCAACATCTAATTGGCAAATAAGTCCGCCTAGTTTTTCAAATTTGAAAGAACAATTGGACGATTCCTCTGGTCCTGTTGAATTAAACTTTTTCTATTCGGTTACAAGAGAATCATCGGGTATGAAAAATGAACAGTTGAGTGAAGTTGTAACTGCGTCTAAACAAACCATGTTGTACAATGAAACTAAAACGGCTTTGTATAAATTGTTAAATGATGATAAAGATGTTGATTGGGTCGAGATTAAGTCGGTCTATCCGAGGTTTGTTCATGCTAGGCCAAAGGGAAATCTAATCGAAATTGAGTCCATGAAGAACACGTGTAAGAATTAATTTTACATTGAAGGGGTTAATTTTTAAACCATCTTTGAATCGAGAGACACCATTTATATTATTCGTCAGATCTAACTTAACATTTTAAGTTAACCCCTTCAAATTAACCAAGTCTTAACGCTTAATTTCAACATATTTTAGCCTCATTTCAATATTACGTGGACATCAGAGTCTCACTTCAGAACAAATCAAACAACTTATGGTGGGATGCATTTGATACAACACAAGACGATTATAAGTCACCATGCTCAAAGCCAGGCTACTTGACAATCATAATAATAAGTGATAAAGTTTCACCATCAAGTATTAGATTTATAACAGAACAAGGGTAATTTTTTTTAAAAAATAATTTTTTTGTTTGTTTTTGATGTCTTCTAATGCTTGTCTAAACTCTGTCTTTAACCCTTTAACCCGTGTCTTGAGTGTTATACCCATGTCTAAGATATTTTTATCAAAATAAATTTCATAATTCTAGAATCATAGGGCTATATTCAACGTTTATAATTCTAATTGCCCAGTTGGTAAGAGACATGTTAGTTGGTTCATCGACAAAAATAATGTATCAAGAACTACCCAATGTAGACATACTGCTTCAATTGTTAAACGATATTCACCTTGTTAGATCTTTAATTTTACTCGATTTAGAGGATGAATTGTACGAAAAGTTGATTTATATCTACCGAGACCCGTTGTATTTGATACGAATAACACGGTGTAATCGAAAAAAGCGGGAATTACGAAGACTCAAAAACAAGCTCATTACTCAAATAAGACTATAAATTTGTTTTAGAATCATTGGTATTTATATTACGTTTGTGTTGGCTTTGTCTCGTTTTATACGTATCATGGTTGTGAATTCATCGATACGAATAATGTTCGAACAATTGCCGTATGTTGATAGAATATTAAAACTAGTCAAATCGGTTTATTTGGTGAGAGAGAATAAACAATTTTTATTGGAAGAAGAACTGTATTCAAAGATTATATTTTTGTATCGGTCGACTGAGACTATGATTAAGTATACAAGGCCACCGAATCGACAAAGACTTCAAATTGAGAATGAAGATAAAAAAAATCTATAAGAAACTTATTTATTTTTAAATATATATAATAAACTTTTTTTAAAAATTTTTTTTACTAAAACTAATATTTTGATGGTTGATAGGAGACGTTTATGGGTGTCACTTTAGCAAATTCTAGTTAAATTTTTCAGCAAATTTAATAATTGTTTTGATAGTTTTTGAATAACTTCTTCTTATTTGGCTCAAGATTCATTCTTTTTGCTTGTAGTTTCTCAACTCGAAGTAATATTTGTTGTGCTATAGATGAAAGATAAAATTTTTGAAGCGCTTTATCAATTTTATAGTGTATGAGTGTTATTTGCACTGATTTTTTAATCTTGAAATGCGTCGTTTGATAAGTTTAAGCTCATTTAAAGTTAACATACTTTAATTTTAATCTTAAAAGTTTGCACCACACAATCTTAATTTTGGATTCTCGACTCGATTTTCTTATTTTCCATACCCAAAAACCCAGAGTTAGCCAAATTTTTAGCCAAGGTCAAAAATTGTTTTTATTGGCCCAAGGGGGTCCGAAGTTAAGCTGCTCTTAC
This sequence comes from Brachionus rubens, assembly GCA_022207745.1. NCBI lineage: Eukaryota > Metazoa > Rotifera > Eurotatoria > Ploima > Brachionidae > Brachionus > Brachionus rubens. The sequence continues at coordinate 2,271,660 of JAJVHD010000016.1, read as the reverse complement.
AGAAGTAAAAAACAAAAATCTTCATAAAGAACATGTTTTTTAAAATATTTGATTTTGGGTGCTGAAAATTGTCCAAAAAAGGTAATTTTTTGAAAAATTGAAGGAATTTTTTTATTCACGGTTTTGTAACATGAGGATTACGAATTTAAGGTCAAAAATACAAAAATCCATCATATTAGTGAATTTTTTCGGTCACGATTATACAAAAAGTAAAAATAAGAAATTGTCCAAAATTTTGTCTAGTTTCAGAATCTGTATAGAAAGTCCATGGTCTATGGAAAAACAAAAAAGTAGACACAAAAAACCTGAAAAAATGCCTAAAATTGTGCTTGCTGTTTTTCCGAAATGTTCCGCGGAATTATACATTCAAGCAAATTATAAATTCACTTCTTTAAGAGCAGCTTAACTTCGGATCCCCGGTAAAATTTTGGAAAATCCTAGGTTTGGTGTATGGATAATAAAAAAATCGATTCGAAAATCCAAAATTAAGATTGTGTGGTAATTTTGCATCGCGCCAACTTTAACTTTATTATTAACTCATCAACCCCATATTACGGTATACATAAAATGAAATAGCCTTAAATTTAAGATAAACTTCTTGTTTAAACATTTTTAAACGCGCTGTTAATTTATTTCAGCTTTGTACTGTAAAAAAAAATACTAAAAAGTGTAACAGAAAATCGTTCCACAACTTGCAATAAAAAATATAAAAAACAAAATATGATGAATCGATTATTGATTTTCGTAAATAACGGCTGTTTTATTTAAAAATAAAAATTCAAATTTAAGCCTCAAATTTATTTCAAGAAATTCATTTAATATTCGAAGCGTTAAGCGAGTTTTATTGTGGTATTCTAGATTTATTCCTAATCAAATATTTTGGGTCGTGGGTCAAACATTTTAGATGAGATAACTAAAGTATATTTAGGTTCCATGATTTCGATTCTCAAAAAACAACTTAATTTTTAATTTAAGCATGGAATAGGATTTCTTGGACTTCAATAATTTGAACGAAATTTCACAATGTCCACTGTTTCATAAAAAATGATTATTTTATGTGTCCATTAAACAGATCGATCAAACTAAATACATGTTAAAATAAACTATATTGTATATGTGTTTGATAATCGTGTCCAATATTAAAATATTGATCTTAATAACAGTATTAAAGCTGTTTCTTCTTTTTTATCTAAATTTAGTTTTAAAACTGAGAATTTAAAAAGAGATGTTAAGCAAAATCGAAGTTATCAATCAGTTTGAAGAATTAACGAGACAAGTTGATATTGTTGCAGAAATTCTTTTGTCAATTTCCCAAGACGACTTAGATATTCAAAATGCGATCAATTCAAAAAGAGAATTGTTCATACAAAAAATTAACTCGATTACAGAATCAAATTCAAAGAATTTTAATAAACCTGAATGTGAACACCGAACGAGCGATTTTAAATATTGTTTTTTTATCCAAACAAACTTTGAACGCCTTTTCAAGTTTAAAAGTTCTCGCGAATTTTTCGGTAAATTGATTATTTTGAATCAATCGTGCGAACAATATGTCATCGATTGTTTGAGTAAAATTTTTGATGATTATTTTCGAAAAGAAGAATATTTAAATGCCACCATTGTTACAAAATCCGAAAAGGTGTACTTTTGTTTAATTCAAGTTTATTTGTTAATTTATTTTAACAACTATTCTTTTTTATTAAAAAAGGAATACGTCCAATTTCATGTACTCAGACATTTGATCTATGCGAATTACAGTGGATATGGCATCATTGATTTGTCAAATCCAAACAATAATTGTTTGAAATCTTTTGTTTTTAAATCGCCCGTTCAAGATTTAAACAAACTTACTATCGAGTCATTACTCATTATTGGGAGTTTTACAAATCAGAATATCCTTTCTGATTTAAGTATCGGAAAACATTCCAAGCTTTTTGACTCAAAAAATGTTTATGTTGATTTAAAATTAAGCGATTTAAATCGATTCAATTTTTCTTCCATCTATAGATTAGACATCGAAAACAGTAATTTTGAATGTTTACCGGCAAAATTTTTCCAAACTATGCCTCATCTTGAGAAACTTTTATTAGCCAGAAATAAAATTAAAATAATACAAGATGACGCTTTTAATGGTTTAAAAAATCTCAATTTTTTAGACATATCTTGTAATCTGATTGAAGAAATAACAAAAGGAACATTCAACGGTCTGTCTCGTCTCAATGTTTTAGACCTTAGTGGCAATACGCTTAGTAAAATAGACAATGATGCATTTAGTTCCTTGATTAACCTAAAAGTAATTGATTTAAATAACACAGAATTTGAAAACTTTAGCGTTCTTTATTATCTTGAAGAGTTAATTTATTTAAATTTGGACAGAAGCAGTTTAAAAGAAGTAAATTACGAAGTGTTAAATCGGTTAGGAAAGCTGGAATTTTTAAATTTGCAAAGTAGTTTCGATTTAAAAGTTGATTTTGAAAATATTGAACTTAAAAATTTAAAATTAATAGCAATGCCGGTGAATCAGAGTTTGTCATTTGCTAGATTCGATAAACTAGAAGTATTAGACTTGAAGGCAAAGTCTGAATTTGTTTTTGATACAAAACTAATGGAACAATTTCCAAATTTAAAATATTTGGGTCTTGATTTTGAAGATGAAAATGCAGAATTGTTTGACGAAAGCTCTTTTGATTATTTGGACGGTATTTCATTTATAGTTTGTTCGAGAAAATCAGAATCAAGAGTGAAATTTGAAAATTTAAGGTTTTTATTAGATAAAGGCTATTGGGTTTCAAATTTTTATCATTGTCACCCTAAGTATCATATTAAGTATGAAGGATTCCGGCCAATAAAAGTAATTTTAATTTTAAACTTGTTTGTAAATTTTAATGTTTTAATGTTTTTATTAAAGGTATTGCAATCAAATCAACGTCGAACTTTTTTCGAGAATCTCAACATCGATAAAACAATTAAAAACATGAAATTTTATCAAATTTATCGCGCTTTTTTAGTTGATTTTAGTCGTGAAAAAGAAATTATTATAGACTAATCGGTTTACTAATCAAAAGCAAACAAAATAGTGATTTTCAATTTTTGATATTTTTTTTTTAAATTTTAAATAAAAAATTGAAGAAATAAAATTTATTTTGACTAAGCTAAATTTTTTTTTGCATAATTATTAATTCCAGTAGCAAAATTACGATGCGACTGGCTGTTCTTATTTCAGAGGGATCATAATTATTTTTCAATTACTACAATACATACTAAAATGTTAACTTTAAACTAAAAATGAAATAATGTTTAATTTTTTATCTGAAAATAAACTGGATGGACAAAAAACTAAGATTTTTTTTTATAGTTATTTTTTTAATATTCAGCAAAGGATGGACCCTTGAAGCCGGGTGTATTTTTGAAAACATACACCTAGGTGTAACTTTTACACGAAGTGAGGAATGCAAAAAATTATTTTCATATAAGGTAGAGTAAATGAAAGGCTACAAAATTATACCATCTTTAAACCCCATATGAAGTTATTTGGGGAAGAAAACTGAGTTTTCACTTTTCAGTCCTAAAGGACCCTCATATACCCGCCTATAGTTGTTGTATACACACACCATTTTTTATAAATCAATCGAAAGCTCTCAACGAGATCTACATGAATATATAGTCTATTTTTATCTGGGATGCTCGGTTATAGAGATACAAATCGGCAAAGGAAAATGGCGTTTTTAAATGAAAAAATCATATCAGACACGAATAAATTATTGTATCAGAAGTAAAACTACCTAAGCATAATAAATCTGAAAGCTAAAAATAAGGAAATTTTTCGGTCAAACCGCATCTCCTCCTAGGGTAGCCACAATACCCAAATTTTTTTTTGCCTCTGATTAAACAAGAGGCGATTCTTAACAAATCTCAGGATTTACTTTTTTTATTTTATTTTTATTTTTTGAATAGTTGTGGGCGAAAAAAGGCATAGTAATGAAAAACGAAAACGAAGTGGGAATTACCACTTTTTGACTTTAAATTCTGAATTCTCAGAAAAACCATAGAAAACATATAACGTGAATAGGCCATATGTGGACACAACTTTTTTTTTTTTTTTCTGATTCTTAATCAGTTTTACCTAACTCGAAAGAATATCGAGCCCGCTTTAGCCCGATTTTTTTTTTGGACCACATTCGGCTAAAGTTTAATGTGGACATGCCCTGTTTTGAACGATTTCGTTCCACAATACCCCCATTTTAGTTCCAGATTACGCTGTTTTATATTTACATTACCATCATTAACCACTTTAAACAAAAACAATTTTTCCTCGATCATTTAAAATAAAAAACAGATTTTATTTGTACCAATGGTTACTTTTTTGATTACAATCTATCAGTTAAAAAAAAAATATTTTCTATCAAATTTAGATTTTCTAAAAAAAGTTGTTAAATTTTTTTTAAATTATTTTTTTAAATAAATTTAAAATTAGTCTGATTTCTTAGATCTCTCAGCCCGAGTTATATCGGCCGTTCATGAGATGGTAATTAAGCTCCTTAAGATCGTCCAGCTTCGGATTTCCATTTTTATAGCAAGATATAGTTGATTATTTAAAGCCGTCTATACTTGTACTAAAATGGGGGTAATGTTGCCAAAAATCAAAAAAATTGGAAAATTTTTTGAAGATTTAATTGACTTTTATAGCCGAAATTTTGTCTTCTTTAAAATTTTCGATAACAAAAAAAAATTTTCAATCCTTGAGTACAAATTTGTTACTTTCTGGCTTCACTTAGTTTGTTAAAAAAGTTTCATATAAAAATATTCACTCTAGGGTAAACAAAACCTAAGTTGAGTTTTGTAGATTTTCTGATAGTCTGTGTCTTCATTTGACTTTTTTATGTTAAGAAATATTTTTTTTCGAATTTGAATCGTGAATTCTTGTAAAGGGTGTGAAATCACTTTTAAAAATTAAAAAAAAAATCTAAAAATTAGTTTTGGTTTTCGAGATTTTTAGCAAAAAAAAAATTTTGTCCTGATATTCAATATGTCCTAATATGGCTTAATTACGTTACATTTCGATATTGAACAAATTAAATATTAAAATTTATTCAAAAAGATTTTATTCGTTAAAGGATTAAGCCAATTGCAAGCCTAAAAAAATTAAATTAAATGAATTGGTAAAGATCAAAGTTCTCGCCACCAGCCTTACTGGATGGTAATTGGAAGGTAAAACTCCATAGCCAGAAAAAGATACCAGTAGTCAAAAATTAAAAGAAGCTAATATTGTGAACCTCGCAACTTAACTAAAAAAGTTAGCGAAAACAGTTAGAAGCATTTGCGTTAAGAAATAATGACAAGACTAGAGGTTAGGAGAGTATGAGGTGATCTAATTCAATTTAAAAAAACCTCGCAACTTAACTAAAAAAGTTAGCGAAAACAGTTAGAAGCATTTGCGTTAAGAAATAATGACAAGACTAGAGGTTAGGAGAGTATGAGGTGATCTAATTCAATTTAAAAAAATTCTTAAATAGAACGAGAAAGTAAACTTTACCAATGTGGGTGAACTCAACAAACAACAATTACTCAAATAAAAGACATGTCTTCAAATAAAAAAAATTATTGAAAAAGGACTGTACTCCAAGATCAAATATTTTCTAATTCTAATTTCTACGAACAGAATTGTTAATGGGTTAAATGGTTACCCACAATTAAAAAACTGTTACCCACAACTATAAAACTTTTCAGCACAAACAAAGATCTATCCAACACAAAAGACTGAAAAACACAAAAAAGTTGTGGCGAAACCATAATTTACTAATAAGAAAATTATATTTCTTTTAATAATACTTATCTGTTATTTAAAATGATAGGACTCGCTTTAGGAACAGAAGTTGGCAATTTGAAGTTGCGTATCAATTCAAAAAGATCAATTCGATCATTTCAAATTTAAACCTTAATAGTAATGAAAGTAATATAGAAACTGCTTTGCAGAGATGATTTTTTGGATGTTACAAAGCATGTCACATCTAGATAAAACTTCTGCAAATATCAAAATGCACATTGCAAACCGCACACGATTAAAATGATATATTTTTAACTGCGTCATTTTTTGCAGACTTTTTGCAGAAGTTTTATTTAGATGTGACATGCTTTGTAACATCCAAAAAATCATCTCTGCAAAGCAGTTTCTATATTACTTTCATTACTATTAAGGTTTAAATTTGAAATGATCGAATTGATCTTTTTGAATTGATACGCAACTTCAAATTGCCCAGAAGTTACGAGACGAATGAAATTAAATCGAAGCTTGGGCATCTCTAGCAGCGTCTTTAAGCCTTTAGATTATTCATTCTCTGTAAAAATCACCTGTAACAGGGATCACTTGAGTACGATTTGGACATTGATCTTACATTAAAGTACTCGCTATGATTTCTGAGTGATTAATTTAAGTCATGTTGCCCTGATTGGATACATTCACGTCAAATGGTTAAAAATTAGAACCTTCATGGAAAGTTTCAGAAAAAATTGTGTTCAGAAGTTCGGTAAGTTGTGTTGAAAAGAGATAGAGTAAAATATTTAATTTTTGTGTTCGAAATTTTTTCGATGTGTGTAACAGTTTTTCGGTTGTGGGTTACAGTTATTTTATTGTGGGTAGTAGGTAGACCCATTGTTAATGACAAATTGTACAATTAAGTCGTTAAAGCGAAGAATCTGATCTTAACTCGATGTTGAAAAATTGATGAAAAGAAAGCTACAGCCTACTCGGCTGAGTTCTTTATTGGTACTGCATTAAAAATATTTATAACCGGTAGACTTTCGAGTTCATTCAAGAAAAAATACAGTAAGCAGTTAGCCTTCTAATTTTGGCGACTTGTTAGCTCTGTGGAAAAACATTAAGATGGTATTGTTAAAAAGATCCATAGAAGATTGGCCTGTCTTAATCTTAATTTTACATATATTATTATAATTTATTATAAAATACATGTAAAATGACAATGTTTTCACACTTCGGTTTGAAAAAGCTTCTTTTTTTTCTCCGCCTTATTTTTTCGGTAATTGAAATAAAATTTTTTCAAGAAGTGGTAATTCCCACTTCTTTTTCGTTTTTCATTTTTATGACAAAAACGCCATTTTCCTTTTCCGATTTGTATCTCTATAACCGAGCATCCCAGATAAAAATAGACTATATATCCATGTAGATCTCGTTGAGAGCTTTCGATTGATTTATAAAAAATGGTGTGTGTATGCAACAACTATAGGCGGGTATATGAGGGTCCTTTAGGACTGAAAAGTGAAAACTCAGTTTTCTTCCCCAAATAACTTCATATGGGGTTTAAAGATGGTATAATTTTGTAGCCTTTCATTTACTCTACCTTATATGAAAAGTCTGTATCTTCCTACACCAAATACAAGACTAGTATACAATTTTTTGATGATCACGTCATTTTGGTTTCTTAAGCCGTTCAAAATTTGTCCCTCCCAGTTGTTAACTCAAGCCTCACTGTTCTGTGGCTTAGGAAAATTTTTTAATTTTGAAGTCGATCTACATCATATTTATCGATGTTAAAATCAATTGACCATTCATTACAACACTGTATAAGACTGTTTGTGTCTGTTTGAAGCCGTTTTTTCATTGAGTCTTCGTTTTTTTTATTTAAATCTAAGAAGCTTTTGCACGAGTTGTCCAGCAATCCTCTTAATACTAAGACTAATTGAAGAAAACGTCAATGATTAACGAATGATAAGAATTATGAATGCTTTATTTTTGAAAAACGATGAATTTTAAAATGTCTCTTTTCTAAAATAAAAAAAAAGAAAAATTTCTTATGTAAAGTTAACTTAAATGTTCTAGAAAAATAATCATAAATATTTAAAAAATTTTCAAAAATATAAAAAAGAGATAAATTTGAATTTTAATTTGTTTCTAATTTCCCTTAAAATGATTCGCCGCACAAAATTCTCTCTAAAATAAATAAAAATCTAATTCTGTCTAAATTTTTTTTTTCTTTTCAACGAAAAAGAATGTGACATCCAAGATTTTATCTTTTCTACAATGTATCCAAATGTTAAGTCACTAAATCTAAGATGGTGTCTTAAAGAGTTCGTGGCTAGCAAGGTAGTCTAGCTAGAGAGTTGAAGGTTCGATCTCCGTAAGGATCGATTTTTGGCTTATTTTGAAGAACGGGACGAGGATGCTTAACCACTCGTTTCTACAAAAATAATTTTTTTAACTTTAGGCATTTGTCTTCGGCCAAACTTTCAATCGATAATATACATAATATTTTTATTTTTTCTTCCATTTTTGTATCCAATTAACGAATCGTGAAAACTCAAATCGTGTTTCGTATCGTTGTAATTTCGACTAATTCAGACATTATAAAACCATGTTCATTCAAACAACAAATTTTACAAGAATTTGGATTCAATTTATTCCATGAAGCATACGCTATCGATGTACTTCGAATCATTGCGCCCGATGTTCTATTACTTATAGTAGCCTCAATTACTTATTCGGTTAAAAAAAATATTTGGACTTGTTAATCGAATTGAAACGTCAATTAATCTACAAAAACCCGCGTCAATCGACCAGAGACACGACTTTTAAAGACCATGTTTGCCCTCTAAAAAATGTCAATGATTTAACTCGAACTCCACCAATGACCCCTACAACAAGTCGTCAAAATGTCGAGTCAATGTTCAAGAACAAAAAACGTACCGGAAAAATTGTTAAATTTTCCAAGCTAATGTTAACATACATAAATCAGATCATATTTTTGTGTCTTTTATTCTCGTGTTCGTCTATTTGGCCGTGTGTTTTATCAATTCCATACTTTTTTTCATTCATTTTTTTGGTCACTAAATGGTCTATAACAGGACGTCTTAGAGGCTTAAATCCTCAATTTTATACGAAATTTTTTTTATCTTTTACAGTGCCTTACACATATTGGTAATTTACATTTATCAAATCGATTTGTTTCAAACATTGATTGTGCCTGATTCGTTTGTGGCTCGTTTGATCGGTTTTAATCAGATTGTTTACACAAAATGTGACGATCCTGGACACATATATTTAAATTCGAAACTAACATGGATGCAATTTGTTCAACCGTTTTTGATTTTTTTACTCTATTGGTTGTTGAGTGTTGAATTAGGTTATGGGTTTGAGAAATTAACTCGAAGTAATCCTTCACTTGGTTTCTCACCAGAGATTAACATTGACAAAGCAATTGAGTCCGAAAATGAAAAGTTGAGTGATATTGATAAAAATACAAAAAACAGGTATGTTAGAATTATTTTTTTTTCCTACCGAGTCCAAAAATTTTATAGAGTCTTGTGGAAGGAATTTAACTGAAAAAAAATTGAATTTAAAGTTTATTAAAATCGAATAAATATTAAAAATTGAGTTTTTAAAATTCGATAGTTTTTATTTGTTAGCTGGGGTACCTGAAAAAACTTCATTGGATTTTTGAAACACTTGTACGTTTACTCAACTCTTTGAGTTTCGAAGCTCCTACATAAGTACACGAACTTCTTAAAACACCAAGGGTGTCTTGAATTGTGTATTGAATAGGACCTCTGTATGGAACATTTACCTTCAGCTGCACGATAATCAGCTTCTTGACCGTAATACTTTTCCATTGCTGTTCGACTCGACATTCCGTAAAACATTTTAAACTTTTTACCATCTTTTTCGATCATGCTTTCTGGTGTTTCATCATGACCTGCTAACATGCCACCTAACATCACAAAATCAGCACCAGCGCCAAAAGCTTTGGCTACAATCTGAAATTATATGACCATCATCCTCTAACTTTTCGGGTGAACTCAAAATTCAAACATCTCAGGACACAAAAACAGACAAAAAACAAAGTTGGCTCACTATCGAAAGCAAAAAGTTACTCTCAATCAAATTTTATATCAAAAAATATTTTCTGATCATATTCGATTTGACTTTGTTTTACATCGATAAACATTCTAAAGAAGAAGGGTCTGTTACTGACCAAGACATAGCACATGCATTACAAGAACTTAACAATTACATCCACTCTCAAAGTCGTTTGGACAAATTTTTGAGCGCAATTTTTTACTTTGCCCTGAGTCAGTCCGAGTTTATATGCTATTTTTTTATGATCTTGAACCATCTACGTTCAGCGTCATTACTCTCGGTTCCATTGCCGATTTCGATCTTCTTATGGGCAATGTTATGCCTACCCCGACCGACTAAAAAATTTTGGATCTCATGTATAACTTATATTGAAACAATAGTTGTTATCAAGTACTTGTTTCAGTTTAAATTTTTTCCATGGAATCAATCATTGGATCGAAACGATTGGTTGGATAACTTGTTATTCCATTTGGGCATACAAAAAAAAGAGGAATTTGCAGTGTTTGATTTGTTCGCTTTGTTGGTGATTTTTTTACATAGAACTGTATTAAAACGGCTGGGTTTGTGGAAAGATTATTCAGGCGATGAAGACGATGAAGAAATGATTACACTCAAATTAGAAAAAATCGAAAAGGATTTGGAAAAGAATGCAGAACTTGATGAACAAGTTTTAGAGGAAAAAAATGAAGAAAATATTGAAGACAAGAATTACATAACATAATTACATAAAAGATCATTAATACAAGATCTATTTTTTTTATTGATGAAAACTCTCACCTAAACAGTTCATCCAATAATCTGATTTCATTACCGTTCCGAAATTATAATTTTTAAATTTTCTATTTCAATAGAAAAATGGAGATTTATATTGAACTAATAATGTAAACATTTTAAAAATTACCCGGGTGAACATCAACTCTTATCCAATCCCTCGAATCCCCAAATCAACTCTTTCCAATTAGACTAATTTTTATTTAAACCATGTAAAAACTACTAATCCGTTTTTTTTTTTAAGACATACATCAGCGAATCAAATTCTACCGTGACATTGAATCTAAACACTGTGCAGTTGTAGTCGATTGTTATGCCAAGCTATTTTATTCATAAACTGTATAATCACAATATTCACTTACCAATACTTTGATGAATCAGTTTACTTATCAACAGCTGATTCAAACAGTGTTGAATCATCAATCAAAGACAACAAAGTACCTTACTCATTCTTGATAATGTTTTTAATAAAATTCGTTTAAATGATTGTCGTTCGTGCTCTTTATTTAAGTTTAATAAATAAAATTAAAATTTAAAAAGAAGGAATAAAATCCTTTTTCAATACTACAGTGGTGATTTGATAGTAGGATTTTACTAAAATTTACGTAAATTACTGTAAATTATAGTATTTTGACCAAAAATTACGTAAAATACCGTAAAATCACCAAAGTAAAAAATTCGGATTTTACCATATTTAACGATTTTGCAGGTAAATTTACGATAATTTTTGGAAATTTTGGTAAAAATAAAAAATGCCAGTCATTTTTTTTACTAAATTTCGAAAGATGTCTAGTATTTGAGCGACTTTTGCCGATAATATTTTCCTCTAAAACTAAAAAAGAGACGTAGATCATTTGTTTGAAACATTTAGTTTCTAAAACTAGATCTTTTAAGACGTCGTTCTTAGACTCCTAAAAAATTTGAACGAAAAAATGACTGGAATTTTTTATTTTTACCAAAATTTCCAAAAATTATCGTAAATTTACCTGAATTACCGTTAAATATGGTAAAATCCGAATTGATTTTACGGTATTTTACGTAATTTTTGGTAAAAATACTATAATTTACGGTAATTTACGTAAATTTTAGTAAAATCCTATTATCAAATCACCACTGTATTATAAATTCAAAATGAGCATTTGTGGTTCTTTTCTATGTTTATTTATCTACAGTGGTGCTATGATACCATGAATTCACCACATTTTACGTAAAATTACGTTAATTCACCAAAATTGACAATAAATTACGTGAAATGACTGATTCTAGAAAACGTCATTTAACGTAAAATATCGATAATTAACGTTATTTTACGTTATTTTTGGTGAAATTTGGTGAAACACAAAATCGCCAAAATTTTTGAAAAAAATCGAAATTTCGGTAAAAAAAAATTTTTTTTTTCTATTTTTTTCATTGAAAGTTTTAAATATCGAATTTTTTTTTTGACAACAATTTACGTGAAATATTGTCATTTTTGGTTAAAAAAAGTTAAAAAAGGTCAAATATAGTCAAATATTGATATTTTATTTACAACTCATTAAACTTTATTTTTAAAGACGTATTCATATACCCAATTAAATTAAAACACTTAATTTTCTATAAGCGATCTTGTAAAAATTGTTCCGGCTGGTTTTACTTTCAAAAAAGCTTGACATCGAGCTGAGAACTGTATAAAAAGAAAGAAAACCTAAAACTTAAATGGTGTTTTAATTCATTTATAAATTAATTGAACTAATTAAAAATTGACTTAAGATTGGGTCAGCCTATAACCCGGAATCGCCAGAACCGAATTTACCCGCAACTCAATGCTACAAAATCCGGAACTTTCGAAGACGGAACAATTGACTAAAATAGATGATTCTTCTTCTTCTTTATTCGACTGTTGTTTTGCAACATTCGGCGACGCATAATTTCCATAATTTGCGCCCACTGGCAAGTTTCTCAATTTCAGTTCTTGTTACCTCAGCTCGTTTCGGGAACAATAATTCAATGATGTATTTAAAGTAGCTCGTGGGCTTACGACCTCGTTTGTAAGTACCTAGTCCGGTTTCGGGTTCGTAAAATATAAAAATTTTTACTGGCTCATTTTCCGGTCTTCTAAGCGTGAGCAGAGCTGTCTTTGAAAGAGATTCGATACAATCGGTTTCTGCTCGACTCTTTTGTAAATTTCTTCATTTGCAACTTTGTCCAAACTTTGTTGCAAAACTACTCAGCTTGTTTTTTATCTCGTTGTTGACAATCCTTGTTTCACAGCCGTATAGAAGTATGGATACTCCTGTAGCTTCAAATATGCTAGGCTCGGCTTCAGTGGACTTAAGTTTCGAAACTAAATATTTAAGTCCTCAAATATATTTACCTGTTGGTCTCCAAGCGGAAAAGACTAGATGATTATTACTTCGTATTTTTTGCCAAAAAAAGAAAGATAACTATTAAATCGATAAGATTTTATTCATTTCTGATTTTTTATTAATGGAGAAGATCAAAGTTCTTTTCCGCAACCATACCCTTTACGCCTTTTTTCGATGACACTGTACTTCTTTTAGCTTTCCTGAATAACGCTCAAAATTTAAATGAATAAATACAACCCTGGTCATTTAAAGCTTCCAAAAATGAACGTTCATGAACATTCATACAAACTTTTGAAAATATTTGACCTTTGTCAAATATTTTTACAAATTTCAAATTTGTAAAAGAAATTTGTTTCAAATTTGTTTGCAAATTTGTTTCAAAGAAGCAAAGAAACTAGCAAAAGCATTTAATGCCATTGGTGTAAAATCGAGTAAAACACCGAAGCCTTAGCTCTTAAATAATTTCAATTCACAGGTACAATACTTTGTATGTGCCACTAACTGTGCTAACATTATTTAATTAAAATAAAGAACTTATAAACTTATAAACTTAGAACTTTTGAACATTCAGAGTCCCTTGAACGTTCATTTTTACTTTTAAGGAATCCTTATATTCGATACAATTTTTTATAGATAAAATATAAATTTAACTTTATCTATGTTCTGGAACATGTTCTGAATTTTAGGCATTGAGTTCCGGGTAAATTTCGTTCCGTTCTGGTGATTCCGGGTTTTAACCCCTTAAGGTTAGTTTTTTTTTTAGTTAAAACTAAAATTTTATGAGTTGTAAATAAAATATCAATATTTGACTATATTTGACCTTTTTTAACTTTTTTTAACCAAAAATGACAATATTTCACGTAAATTGTTGTCAAAAAAAAAATTCGATATTTAAAACTTTCAATGAAAAAAATAGAAAAAAAAAATTTTTTTTTACCGAAATTTCGATTTTTTTCAAAAATTTTGGCGATTTTGTGTTTCACCAAATTTCACCAAAAATAACGTAAAATAACGTTAATTATCGATATTTTACGTTAAATGACGTTTTCTAGAATCAGTCATTTCACGTAATTTATTGTCAATTTTGGTGAATTAACGTAATTTTACGTAAAATGTGGTGAATTCATGGTATCATAGCACCACTGTAAATTTCAGTATAGATATCATGTTTTCAAAAAATAAAATTTTAAAATATTTCCAAGATACAATTACCGAAATTGATGTAGCAGCCGAAGAATGTTTAAAAATTTCAAACGACCAAAACCAAAAGCAAGAGATCAATAATACTCGAGAGAAGTTTTTACAACGAATAGCGTTAATACAAAAAAAGAACAATTTCACATTTCCATTTCTTTTACGATTAACGAGTGAGCGAACCGATGGAGTTTTTTTCGGAAAATTAATAATTCTCAAGAATGAAATGATTGATAGGAACATCATTTGTTCTTTGCAAAATGTTTTTTCTAATCATGCGGAACAAAAATCAATTAATTTATTTTTTCAAGAACTAAATCAAGTAAGTTTATCAATTTTCAATTTTTTTCCAAATGATTGATCTTTGTTTAATTTGAGCCGACCATTTGCTTCATTCCCTCTTTCGGAACTCTAGTTTTTAGTTACGGCGACTCACAACACTGATTTCTTGTTTGACAGTATCGATTCCAGAAAATTTTCAGCGTCAGTAAGAATCTTTAGAGAGTTAAACCAGTGACCTCTCGCCCCATAAGACTAGACTCACTCTACTCGACCATTTGCTCAAAGTTTTGATCATATAAAAATTAGATAATTTTTATGAGACTGAATCATGGTCTTCTATCGCAAGTATAATCTTTGCGCTTTACGATAAGGCTCAGTTATAACTTTTAAGTTTAACACCCATTCATGTTATCCATCGTTGTAAAATACTAAATTCTTTTTATTGTTGTAAGATCGGACTCATCGGACTCGAACTCATAGGCGATCGGTATCTCGATCGTAAGTTAATTAAATGTTCCTTACCGAAAGCTATTCAATAAATTGATGATCGACATATTGATCGAACGGTTTTGCCTTGTAATCGCCTATGCGCTCGAGTTCGATCTTCCAACACTAATTTTTTTATAAGATAAAAATTAAAAACTAAAAAAACTTTTTTTCTCTTTTAGGATTATATAACATTCGTAATTTTAAAAAAGTTAATCGAAATAAATTTTGGAAATTCTAATATAATCGATTTGAGTGATCCTGACGTTAAACAAGTCGAAACATTAGAAATTATCGGTGTTGACAAATGTAGAAATGTGTTAATATCTCTCGAGGTAATTACACGTTTTTTAAGCATCGATAATTTATTATCTCTAACGATTGAAAAAATTTTAGACGCGGTTGACATCGAAACAACTTCCATACATGACGATTTTCTATTATATTTGAAAAACTTGGAGTCGTTAAGAATGCCGTCCACTGGAATTAAACGCTTAAACAATTGTGTATTTGAACAATCGAAAAACTTAAAAGTTTTAGATTTAAGCTCCAACTTGCTTAGTATCGAAAATGAGGCATTTAAGTATTTAGCTGACTTAAAAATATTGGTTCTCCAAGAATCGAATATTACAAATTGTAAATTTCTCTTTCCCTTAAGACAACTCCAATTTTTGGACTTAAGGTCAAATGAAATTCAAACACTTAATTCGGAAATATTAAATTCATTAATAAATTTAAAAATATTAATATTACCAGAAAAAGTTATCAAAATCGACTTTAAAAATGTATCGATGAGAAGTTTACAATACCTCGCGATAACATCGAATGACTTCCCCAGCTACAATGGAATAGAGAACCTCGTTGCCTTACATTTAGAGCTAGAGCAGCCAGTTATTACAAAAAGTTCATTTGATAATCTTTCGAAGATTAAATTATTAATAATGGAACAAATGGATGTCGATTTCAATGTAAATGAAACGTTTTTCGAAAACCTATTCGAGTTATCGATTTTGCATTTATTTTTAAACACGAGGAACAATAAACGGGAATGGATTCGAAAACTCAATGAAAAATTCAAAATAATAGACTATGTTCACGTTATAAAAGTAATTTTTGCTTCATTTTGTTATTTACAAAAATAATTTTATAAATTGTAAAATTAAAGGCCTCTTCAATGAGTTTTGATGATTTCTTTCAAAATCATTTACAAGTCGACGATGAGCTCCGACAGTCAAGAGAATTTATAAATCTGCGAAATAAATATAATTAATTTTTTTTTAAAACGAACAAATTTTTTGATTTTTTTTTCGAAATTATTTTTTTTCTTTTAATTTACTCTTATTACTTTTTTTAAAAAATAACAATTTTTGTACTGTAAGACTTAAACGATTCAGACTCAAAGCTTTTTTTATATTTTATGTCACAAAGTTTCAATTAATGCATTCGAGAATTTCGTTTTTCATTTTTAATTTTATTGTAATCGTGAATTTCGATAATTGTGTTGTTGTTGATTTACTAATTCCAATTTGAGGAAGTTCCAATCTATTTTAAAAGAGTCTTGCACATCGATGACTCTGTTTTAGCTTCAATTGGTTTCGAAAAATTCGATAAAAAAGACGAGCTAGTTCTTCGATTGTTAAAACCAACCAAATTTTGTAATTGTAAACATAATTCAAAATCATTATTTTCACGAGACTTTCATTATTTTCGGATGAAATTAACAAAACCACAGTAGTCAATCATAAACGAAACGAGTACAAATAATTGTGATACCCGCATAATTCATTTGCAAGTTGGTGTGAGACCAAACACGAATAAAAAAGAAAATTTTTTGACTTTTTTTAACCGTAACTTAAAGACTGTTAACGAGTATTATTCGAGGGTTTCGGTTTATTTATGGCGTTTGGCTGAGATACATGTTTACAAGTTGTTAATTGGTGCTATTGGAGTGTATTGTTTGCATGATATATCATTTTTAAATTTTGTGCTCCTTGTGTCGGTGTTGTTTTTTTGGCTAATGATAATCAGTATACGGTCCAATTGTACTGTAAGTTTCCTTATATTTTAATCAAAAGTCTCCATAGACCCCAAAAAGACTAATTTTATTTTAACAACAAAAAACTTTCCCGGTCTCTTCATTTATCTAGGTTCTGGCTAGGCTATATTATGGTAATATTTTTGGCATCTATTTTACGCCTAAATAAGATCTTGTATTACGAAATATGATCTTGCAAAATCCAGATCATCACTGTTAAGTTAGATTTTCAAAGTGTTTCTGCCTTCTACAGTAATAAACAAATAGGACGTTGGAATAATGACTAAAAGTGACTAAAATGATTAATTTACCAGTAAAAGAACCCTCGATCAAACGTCAAGCAAATTTTTTGAGTTCGCTTGTTCCACGTTTAGACCTTTAAACTGTAGCCGAATATTATTTTGTTGGTTGTCTTGCAATGTCGAGTCTAAGGCCTGATTGCAGATGTTCATTGAAACCTTTTATTCAGTCAAGAATCGACCACAGAAAGTCATCTATGGTCTTTAAAGCATCATCAAATAGGTAGGTATATATGACATTTGAGATCGAGACAGAGCCGACTTCACAGAATGTGTTGCGACTTTGATGAATCCAAGTCATAAAATACTAAATTTCAAGCTTTCAAGTTCTCATAAAATTTGATCGAATCTTACTATCTAATACATTTTTTAATTCATACATTGTATAATTTCTTGTTAAATGTTATCATACAAAATCATTATCGTTTAGGAAAAAATAAAATCCAACGATTTTACAGTGTTTTATGGGGATTAGTGTGTTTCATAGATTAATTTTTCATAGAATTCATTTCATAGATAATTATTCATAGAATAAATTTAATAGAATTTTTATTTCATAGATTGTTTCATAGACTTATTTCATAGAATACGTTCATAGAGTAGTTAATTATCGACTCAAATAAGGGTCTAATTCCATGACCCATTTTTCTTTTTGTATGCCTATGAGGCTTAATTCACTTAAATAAATAAATAAATTTAGGGCTATCCGCAGAAAATTTTAGAATCCTTTTTTACATATTTTTAGTCGTTCATGGCGAATTACACATTATTGTGTAATTAAAAAGACTTGAAAAATAGTTACACATTATTGAGTTACTTGGGAAGAAATACACAAATAATGTGTATAATTTTACACATAATATGCGGTCTGGAATCTTACACATTTATTGTGTTTGTGTTCACACATTTTGAGTAATATTTTACACATTTTTTTAACAGAGTGGAACTTCTTTGACTATTAGTTTAAATGCTTTAACTACATGTTTTACTTTTAAAAACGGCAACGACTTAATTCTTTTATAAGCTAATCTTACTGAGGAATCACTATAACTAATGGAATTAGACCCTTATTTGAGACGTTTCGCCACATAGATTGAACAAAATGAAAATAACAACCACTTATTGTACACTCAAATGACTTACAATAGCTAATTCAAAGTCTAAAATAAACCGTACTGGTACTTTAATCGATATGATCTCGTTACCCAACAACATTTGAAAAAATCGAGTATATGTTATTTCTTGTTTATTAGGGAGTAAAGAATAGTAAAGAAATCACTCTATGAAACTGGGTGTCTATGAAAAATAATTAGTCTATGAAACACATTGTCTATGAAACGATATAGCTATGAAACTTGTCTTGGTCTATGAAACATTAATCTATGAAACGATATAGTGCCGTTTTATGCGAAAAAAATACATGGTCAGATATGGACATAGATTGTATAAAATACATTAAATTCATAAAATACATTTTTAATTATTTTTTTTACCGTTTCGGTTTGGAGATTTGTTTTTTCGTAACAACTATAAACATAAACACGCGTATGGACGCTTACGCTAATCTTTACTGTTTTTGGCTTGGGCTATTTTTGAATCTTAAGCGTATAACCATTAGCAAAATATGGCCTGAATATTTTTTTACTTTTAACCGTTTTGAAACCTGTTGTACTTGCCTGATTACTCGAACCCACCTCTAGACGATTTTTTTAATTTAGAACTCGATAAAAATCCAACGATCTTTAAAGAACAAGAGACTTTCGACGGCAAAAATAACGAGCTTGTTTATGAGAATCGAAATTTATTACACGCTAATCCATTCCATGATTTTATATCAACGACTAGAAATTATTTGGATAAACTCAAGTATGGTGTGTTTATGTATTCGTATTGGATTGTATTTGATGTATTGACAATTGTTTTTTGACTGGTACTAGTCGTATAAGTGTATTATGTTTGGGTTATGTTATTTTGAGTAGAATGAAGAAAAGAAAATATTGAAGACGAATATGATGATGAAACAAAAGATGAAAATGTACATGATGATGTTAATGAAACTGAAGAAATTGAGCATGGTGACGAGGAAGGTGGTCTAAATGGACTTTTAGTTAAAAATTAACATTTTTAAATTAATAAAAAATCTATTTTTTTATTGTAGAAAACTCTCGCCTCAGTCCCCATTGTGTGTATTAAAGTTCTAGAGTTCAGGTTCAACCTCAAATGTCTTAAATCGGACAAACACCGCATCCAATAATTTACCTCCGAATATTTATTTTCCGTTCCGAAATTCTAGTTTTAAACTGTTATTTATAAAGAAAAATGGAGATTTATATTGAGCTAATAATGTAAACTTATAAAAAATTATTCAACCCCTATTATGTCCACTATTTCCAATTTCCTTTTCGTTTTAACCCTGTTCAAACTACTAAACAGTTTTTTTTGTCTAAGACATACATCAGCGAATCGAATTCTACCGTGACATTGAATCTAAACACTATGCAGTTGTAGTCGTTTGTTATGCCAGGCTATTTTTATGCGATTTCATAAACTGTATAATCATAATATTCACTTACCAATACTTCGGTGAATCCGCTTATCCATCAACAGCGGATTCAGACAGTGTCGTATCATCAATCAAAGACAACAAAGTGCCTTACTCATTCTTGATAATGTTTTTAATTCAATTCGTTTTAATGATTGTCGATCGTGCTCTTTATTTACGAAAAAACCGTGTCGGTAAATTCCTATTCCAACTAGTCCTAGTCTTTTTTGTCCACATATGGGTATTTTTTGTCCTCTCGTTTATCACAAAACTTCGATTCGTCGATAACACAGCCGTCCAATTTTTGTTAGAGTTAAGATCTCTAATGGACTGGATGTTCACTGATACGTCTCTAAGTCTGTCCGATTGGCTCCAAGTCGAGGATATCTATGCAAACATATTCGTACTCAAGTGCTTCCGGTACAATGAAAATGTAAGTATTCACCCTCATGTTGTGTCTATCCTAATCTTTTTTATTTTATAGAAATTTCCGACTCCTCGAGGAACTAAACGAAGAGCAATCATAAAGTACAACTTCGGTGGTCTCTTGCTAACTATTATAATCCTCATAATCTGGTTTCCATTGCTTTTATTTTCGAATTTATTCAATGTCATCTCAACAACGGTTACAATCTCAATTCACAAAACACGAGTACGAAGACTTAAAACATAAAGCACCAGCTGCTTATACATTCCTAAAAGACTACTCACCAGAGGATATCTATTGTATAGCTATACCCGGTAATTCAACATCTAATTGGCAAATAAGTCCGCCTAGTTTTTCAAATTTGAAAGAACAATTGGACGATTCCTCTGGTCCTGTTGAATTAAACTTTTTCTATTCGGTTACAAGAGAATCATCGGGTATGAAAAATGAACAGTTGAGTGAAGTTGTAACTGCGTCTAAACAAACCATGTTGTACAATGAAACTAAAACGGCTTTGTATAAATTGTTAAATGATGATAAAGATGTTGATTGGGTCGAGATGTTCATGCTAGACCAAAGGGAAACCTAATCGAAATCGAGTCCATGAAGAACACGTGTAAGAATTAATTTCACATTGAAGGGGTTAATTATTGAGCCATCTTTGAAGCGACGCGAGAGACTTCATTTACATTATTTGTCAGATCTAACTTAACATTTAAACCCTTCAAAATTATACAAGTCTTAAAGGTTAAGTAATTTTTACAAATTTTAGCCTCGTTTCAATATTACGTGGACATAAGAGTCTCACTTCAAAATAAATCAAACAACTTATGGTGGGATGCATTTGATACAACACAAGATGATTACAAGGCGCCATGCTCAAAGCCAGGCTACTTGACAATCATAATAATAAGTGATAAAGTATCACCATCAAGTATATCATTTATTACAGAACAAGGGTAATTTTTAAAAAATAATTTCTTCGTTTGTTTTTGATGTCTTCTAATGCTTGTCTAAACCCTGTCTTTAACCCTTTAACCAATGTCTTGAGTGTTATACGCATGTCTAAGATATTTTTATCAAAATAAATTTCATAATTCTAGAATCATAGGGCTATATTCAACGTTTATAATTCTAATTGCCCAGTTGGTAAGAGACATGTTAGTTGGTTCATCGACAAAAATAATGTATCAAGAACTACCCAATGTAGACATACTGCTTCAATTGTTAAACGATATTCACCTTGTTAGATCTTTAATTTTACTCGATTTAGAGGATGAATTGTACGAAAAGTTGATTTATATCTACCGAGACCCGTTGTATTTGATACGAATAACACGGTGTAATCGAAAAGAGCGGGAATTACGAAGACTCAAAAACAAGCTCATTACTCAAATAAGACTATAAATTTGTTTTAGAATAATTGGTATTTATATTACATTTGTGTTGGCTTTGTCTCGTTTTATACGTATCATGGTTGTAAATTCATCGATACGAATAATGTTCGAACAATTGCCGTATGTTGATAGAATATTAAAACTAGTCAAATCGGTTTATTTGGTGAGAGAGAATAAACAATTTTTATTGGAAGAAGAACTGTATTCAAAGATTATATTTTTGTATCGGTCTACTGAGACTATGATTAAGTATACAAGGCCACCCAATCGACAAAGATTGCAAATTGAGAATGAAGAAAAAAAAATCTTTAAGAAACTTTTTTAAATCTTGTTTTTTTAGCGGACTACTGAGTGATCTTCAACATCAAATGTTGTTAAACCACTCCTAACTTAAAGGTAACCGATCTTCAGCTTAAAAGAAAATTGAATTCTGATCCATAAAATAGCTTAACTTTCGGAAAATTTTAGCTTCATTTTTTGATGTTCCACAAATTTCATAGTCTCCACGTGCATGTATTATATCGTTGTAGTTCAAACCCATCGGATTCGAATCGGTCTTATTCTATAGATTCGGAATGAAGTCACAGAATTATTTTCTTAAAAGAAAGACAAACTAAAATTCTAGGTTAAACGTAGTAGTGATAACATTCAATAAATCAATTAAAGTATGAACGGGAACTGAACTGCTTTTAAAGATTGTTCTGGACGGGTTCCAAATAGAACTTTACATTTTCTCAAGAACCACTGTATCTTATTATTAATTAAATTTCGTTTTTTTTATATAATGTATTTTGTAAAAATGTTTAAGACTTCATTTTAATGATGTTTTTGGATCCCTAAAAAAAACTCAAACAAAAAGATATATCCTAAATCAAAATCTGAACACATGAATTGGTGAATTATAGACTTTTGTTTAATTATAGCTATTTAACTTATTCCGTTTATTTAAACACGCTAGGCAATGATGTTATAAAAAATCAGATTTTTTTTTTGCGAGTAACCAAATGTTAACCTTTAATATAGTCATGACACGATCCGGTAATGATCTAATTTTCACAGACATAGTTTCATACTTAATTTCAAAAGTTTCATTATCGGAAAAGCAGAATTAGCCTTATATTTTCAAGTTAGTCGTCGACAAAATGATGGAGGATAAGATTAGAATAAATTATTATCGACCTAATAATTATATTGTTGACCAGCCTAATTAATTTAAGCTTAAAGTTTTTATTTTACTGGTTCTGGTTGTAAGCTTTTATCGCTTTGAATTCATTTCTAAACCTAAGACATTGCAAACATTCTAACGATCTTACACTCTTCGACTTTGGCCATGATTCTAACTGAAGATATTACCATAACTTTTTACTGGTCATTTCATATCAAAAAAATGTAAATGTAAAACCTCTTTATAACGAAAACATTTGTGTCTTTTTTTTATTTCATAGAAGTAATCAACGACCATGATTTTTTAATTTAAAAATCAAATAACGTAATTTTTTACTGAAGACATGCGTCCGAATATTATTTTTGTCTTTTTTTCTTTAACAAAAATAAATTCTGGAAAAATAGATTTTAACAAATTAGAATCAATTCGACATGAAAAAATTTTGCAATTTCGTACGGGAACCAAAATTCTTTAGCAAAATGAAGATCTTACTGGATTTGTAAAACACAGATCGGATCCACCCTTTTCAGCAACTCATTGTAACGACTCAGAAAATTTAGATAGTTTCTGAATTTTCGAGTGTCGAAACGAATAATCTAATCCAAATGTAAATGAAAAAAGCATTTAATAATAAATTTAAACAAAATTTTTTTGAAGGTGAATACCGTTCTGTTTTGAAAATTTTAAAAGGCATTATCATCTAACTTGGTACGCATCTTAAATTAATGAAGTTTATCGTTGTTAATGAGTGTAGAACCTGTTTGGGACGTTTTTTAGTGAATTTTTCGAAATTAGTTTTTTTATTCAGATGTAGCCATTTATTTAAATACATTTGCTTAAACAACTTTTTAGCAATCAAGTGAAAAAAAAGGGCACAAATGATCAATTGTATTGGATTGAGCGCATTTTTTAATTTTTTCAAGGAAAAAAAGACAAAAAAAAAACGATGATGAATAAAAAGATGTTTTTGAAGTTTAACACCGAAATTCTCGTATACCCATCTTTTAACATTGCCAAAAAATTTTCCTATTCAAGTCTATAGAAAAAAAAATATTAATTTTATATAGTTGTTGTTAATAAATTTTTATTAAAAATGTTTTCTACTGAAACTAATAAATTTTTTTTGATTATTTAATTTTAACGTATTTTTGTCTCTATTCTATCTTCTAGACAAAAGAGTCATTTCAAAACGAATAAAACAACTTGTGATGGGATACATTAGATGCAACAAAACTTTAAAATTAAGAACATTTAATTATTGATGATAAGCAGGGGCGACCAAGTTGTGGAAGTTGTGGAAGTTGTTAACTATTTTAAGATTTTACATAAATTGATCTGATCTACATTGGTATATAAAAAGGAGTATTAGGGGGGCACTTCTAAGCAAGGAAATACGGTATGCCAAATTCTAGTTCATTTTTTTTAGTAAAGAATAACTCATTCACACGAAAAGTGAGATGCTTTTTAACAATTCATTCTCTAGATGAACTAGAATTTAATTTTATACAAAAGTCAATCTTTTGATGAAAATAAATATCAACAAGAAGATCCCTTTAATGGTAAACTTCATAATATTTTTTTCCTTTGAAATACTTTTGCGCTCTGGTATATGGTATTTTTATTATTTTGTTTTAAGCTGTGTTTTAGTATCTTAAAATATTTGCTAATGACTCCATCGGTCTCATGTATTAACCATTTATTCCTTCGTATTTGACACAACATTCATAATTTTGTAGTGTAGGCTCTCATTTGATGAGATTTAGCGCATTTAAAGTTGGGTTTTAATTAATGTTGTGAGACGACTGGAAAAAAGTATTTTTCCGACAAGTCGAAAATTTTGAGAGTCGACTTCAGTCGATTAACTGTTTTAAAAAGTCGATTTTAGTCGACTAAGTCGGAACTTGATAATAAATTTTAAAATAATTTTCAATATAAAGTCTATTTACAAATTTATCAAAAATTGAGAGGAGAGGGCTATGACTAGAAAAAAGGCTGAAGGGAGTCAAGGACCACCCACCCAGCCATGGGGGACTCCCTAAACTCAGAATCTTGACATGAAAAAAATTAGGAAACACCAATCGTTTTACTATTTTGTATTGGTATTATCATATTCACCAATAATATAACCTCAATTGTAATCAATAATCAATTCTAGAGGGGGTCCTCGAGGACGGGGTGGGTAGTCCTTGACTCCCACCAGCCTCGTGTAAAAATCATTTTTCTTCCCTACCCCATGCACCATGAGAAATTTTTTTTTGCAAAATGCACACTATTAACAAGTATTGAAACTAAATGGGCAATTAGACTGCAGAGTTTTTGCAGAGTTATATACGTTCTGTAAAGTTGGCCTTTCATGGTTGAATGTTATGCGTATCAAGCCCAATAAATCTTAGTTTGTTGATCGCCTGATAAACTGATCGCTTTCGTGGTCACTTAAACAGTCATTTTCACTTATTTCGACTCCAAGATATCGCATACTTGAGACTTTATTTATTTTACAGCCGTCTAATATGAGCTCGTTTTGCCATACGTCTTCTCGTATCTCGAGTGCTCTCCGTTTATTAGGATTGTATTTGATTTCGTTTATTTCACCATATTCTTGAACGACCTCAAGTTGTTGTTGCAGACCTAACTTTGTGGTACTGAGGAGTAATATATCATCGGCGTACGCAATAACGTCAATATTTAGCTTGCCAAATTTAAGACCATCATGATTATTCTATATTTGACTAATTAGCTCTTAGAGGTATATCGAGAACAGTTTTGGTGAGACCGCCCCTCCCTGTTTAGAAGTAAATTAAGAAGTGTTAAATCGGTTAGGAAAATTGGAATTTTTAAATTTGCAAACTAGTTTCGATTTAAAAGTTGATTTTGAAAATATTGAACTTAAAAATTTAAAATTAATAGCAATGCCGGTGAATCAGAGTTTGTCATTTGCTAAATTCGATAAACTAGAAGTATTAGATATGAAGGCAAGGTCTGAATTTGTATTTGATACAAAACGAGCTTTTTTAGTTGATTTTATGCGTGAAAAAAAATCATTATAGACTAATCGGTTTACTAATCAAAATCAAAATAAAATAAAATAGTGATCATCAATTTTTGATATTTTTTTTTTAAATTTTAAATAAAAAATTGAAGAAATAAAATTTATTTTGAATAAGCTAAATTTTTTTTTGCATAATTATTAATTCCAGTAGCAAACATACGATGCGACTGGCTGTTCTTATTTCAGAGGGATAATGAAAGGCTACAAAATTACACCATATTTAGACCCCATATGAAGTTATTTGGGGAAGAAAACTGAGTTTTCACTTTTCAGTCTTAAATAACCCTCATATACACTTAAATCTTCACTTAAATAAATTTTTTGCATCTGATTAAACAAGAGGCGATTCTTAACAATTCTCAGGATTTACTTTTTTTTTATTTTATTTTTATTTTTTGAATACTTGTGGACGAAAAAAGGCATAAAAATGTCATCAAAATGAAAAACGAAAAAGAAGTGGGAATTACCACTTTTTGACTTTAAATTCTGAATTCTCAGGAAAACCAAAGAAAACATATACATTTCGAGGGTCATGCCCAATATGTGATCAAGTGTTCACATATTATGTGATCATTAGAATAATGCTGGTTTGGTGAACACGACTGATCACAAAATCAGTCACTGGATGGTAATTGGAAGGTAAATCTCCATAGCCAATAAGATATCAGTAGTCAAAAATTAAAAGAAGCTATTATTGTGAACCTCGCAACTTAACTAAAAAAGTTATCAAACTAATTCTTAGGTTGTTAATGAAAAATTTTACAATTTAGTGGTTAAAGCGAAGAATCTGAATTGTTTTAACTCGATGTTGAAAAAATGATGAAAAGAAAATGCAACAGCCTACTCGGCTGAGTACTTTATTGGTACTGCATTAAAAATATTTATAACCGGTAGACTTTCGAATTCATTCAAGAAAAAATACAGTAAGCAGTTAGCCTTCTAATTTTGGCGACTTGTTAGCTCTGTGGAAAAACATTAAGATGGTATTGTTAAAAAGATTGGGTTACCCCGGGTTCGTCCGAAAAGCTTACGCATTCGTTTTAACCCTCTTGTTTGTTTGTAACAGTTACAGTGGTGCTACGATACCATGATTTCACCACATTTTACGTAAAATTACGTTAATTCACCAATTTTGACAATAATTTACGTGAAATGACTGATTCTAGAAAACGTCATTTAACGTAAAATATCGAAAATTAACGTTATTTTACGTTATTTATGGTGAAATTTGGTGAAATAGAAAATCGAAATTTCCGGAAAAAAAAAATTTGTCGGCTATTCATCTTTAAAATACAGTCGAACCTCTCTAATCCGGCCTTCGTCTATCCGGCAAATTCGATTGCCGAATAATTTTTGGATTTCCAATCTCTATATTAATACATTATAATTTAATCTTTAATCCGACAATTTCGATTAACCGGCAAAATTTTACCTTCCCGATCTGGCCGGATTAGAGAGGTTCGACTGTATTTATTTTAAAAGTAAAAACAATATTTCTTTGTGAGAAAGGTACGCGCGTAAAAATTAATTTTTCAATTTTTATTGTGGTGTAGCAACACATCTATTACGCTTCAATTTACGACTCTAACGCATATCTCAAGTTGCAAATAAAATATCCATATTTGACTTTATTTTACCTTTTTTGTACCTATTTAAACTAAAAATAACAATATTTTACGTAAATTGTTGTCAAAAAATAAAAAGACGATTTTTAAAACTTAAAATAAAAAAAATAAAAATAAAAATTCCGGAAATTTCGATTTTTTTCCAAAAAAATTTGGCAATTTTCTATTTCACAAAATTTCACCATAAATAACGTAAAATAACGTTAATTTACGATATTTTACGTTAAATGACGTTTTCTAGAATCAGTCATTTCACGTAAATTATTGTCAAAATTGGTGAATTAACGTAATTTTACGTAAAATGTGGTGAAATCATGGTATCGTAGCGCCACTGTAAATATTAAAATTAACCTAAATTAAAAAAAATTGCCAGAATTTACAAGAAACTGTACATAATTTTGAAACTTTGAATAAAAATATTTGGATATTTGGTTCATATTAGGGTAGCACCCAAAAGTATTAGTTCTTATTACAGAATGATTGAAATTTGTTTGCAATTACTATAAGCCATATTATAGTGTTAAAATGAAAAAATATTGGCTACAGTCCCGGAAATTAACTTGTCACATGATATCATATGATATCAGCTGACCTCATCTGATGTCATCTGGTAACATCTAAGATCAGTTTCCATCAGAATTCGCTGCAATTCATAACGTTTGTTATTTCTCTTAATGATATCATCTGATATCATATGATTTCAACTGATCAGAGCTGACATCATATGATATCAGTATGGTCATAAATTCTGATGCGAACTGATATCAGCTGATGTCATATGATATCATGTGACAAGTTAATTTCCGGGACTGTAGATTAAAAAATGATTTTAAATTATAAATTTTTATTAAAAAATGTTTTCTACTAAAACTAATCAAGTCAAGCAGGGCACGTCAGTGCCCTGCCATAATATGTTTTAGAATTAAAGTGAGAAATTAACAATTACATTAACGTGATTTGCAACAAGCATATAAACTTTTTTCAAAATTCACACTTCTCAGTATAAAAAATGATGAAAAAAACGAATAAAGCATTGGAATTTTAAAATTCGAATCCGTTTTATTAAAAAAAGAATAAATATAAAAAATTCAAAGTTAAAACGTTTGATATTTCAATAAATTCAATTTTAAATTTATTTTTAATACTGACATTTTTATGATTAATAAAATTTTTATAAAGCCAAATTGAATTTTTTTCGGTCGTGATAAAAAAAAAAATTACTCTTAACTCATACTTTATCCATCAAACAGTCCACCTAAAACTATTATATTCAAAAACCAATTATTTTAGAATTCAAAAAATATTTTTAGTATTTCATTAGAAAGTACAAAAGATGAAATTTTAAAACTTTAGATTTAAAAAAAAAATTTTTTCGTTGAAAATTCCTATTAAAGCTCTAATAAAACTTAACTCTTAAAATCAACATGAAATAAAAAAGAAATTGTTTAAATTTTGCAAAAAATCACTAAAAATGAATAATCATTTACATTCATAAATGTAAATGAAGTCATGAATATGAGGTTTGATTTAGCTAAAGAAAAAACAAAAGAAAAAACTTCCAAAATCCGATTCAGTTACATTTATTGAAAACCCGACCAAAAAATCAACACAAAATTTATTTGAAAAAAATTATTGATCCAAATTCAGTGTAAATTCCAAAAACGAACTACGAATTTTATTTAAGCTCAGCAATATTATAATATTACAATTCTTCTTTAAAGCATTACACTTGTGTTAGAAAAGTATCCGACGGCGTATGGGTCGAAATATCTGATACAGTTGTGGTCATTCACGAGTTCCATTTGTGAACTTTCATGAACTAATGATTTTGAAAAGCCTTCATTGATGTATGGGTATTAACTGAAAGCTAAAAAGCTCTAGTAAAAGCTTGTAAAACTAGCTATCAGCTGATACCCATACACCAATGAAGGCCTTTGAAAATCATTAGTTTATGAAAGTTCACAAATGGAACTCGTGAATGACCACAACTGTACAACTTGTAAAGTCAACAATAGTTTTTGGAAAACACTTAAAAATGTTCATATTCTTATTTTGAATAAAAAAATTTAACATTATAAAATAAAATTTTTTTTTTTCAATAAGTTCAAGGTTAATCAACAGGCTAGTGCCCTTGTCTAGAATATAGACTGATTAACTCTCCATTTATTTAGTAAATAAAAAAAATTTTTAAAATAAAAAAAAAAAAAAAATTCATATCAATTATCATAATATCAAAATAAAAAATAATTTTTAAAATTTAAATTAAGTTTATCAAAAATTTTTAATGAATCATTGTAAATTAGGTTGATGTTGTTGAATATTGACAACTTAAAGGTGCTAAATTTAAGGACCATTCTGTTAATAAGGAATTTGTTAGCCAATTTAGTGTACACATAACCAAATGTGTTTTCACCATTTTTTGTTTTCGATTTCGGCACCATAAAATCACTTTTGTTTCTTAAGTCGTACTCGATTTTTCGTGACTCATTTGTGACTAATTGTTCTTTGAGCTGAATAGGTGAGTTCTCCATTTTAATGATCTTGTATGAAAACGACAGCATTCTCTCCAAAGCTCGATGTTGAAAAGCAAAAAGTCCATACTTTTCCAGCACATTATTTAAATCATTAAAGTCGCTAGAATTTATTTTAATTTTTAATAATTTATAAATACATAAATAGTAACAGTTGGCGAGCCTTTGGATGGCTTCTTTTGAAAAATAACAAATCAAAGTAAAAACATAATCAAAATAAGGTAATATAAAAGTTTTAAAAAATTGAATTTTTACAGATGTACAAAGATAGAAAAGTCTTTTTATTGAAAATAGTTTCTTGTTTACCGACAAACATGTTTCCGAAACTAATTTCATGAAATTTAATCTATTATCAATGGTAAAGCCCAATAATTTAAAATTATCAACAACTTTAATTTTAGCCTCTTTAATTTGAATAAAATCTGGTATTTCAATTTTTTTCTTTGTAAAAACCATGAAGAAAGTTTTTTCCCAATTTATATCAACCTTATTAAAATAACACCAAGTACTTAGTTCTTCAATAACCCCTCCAGTTTCGCTTATTAATGTGTCCAATTTATTTCCAGTCTTTGTAAGACTTGTATCATCAGCAAATAGCTCTATATAAGCTTTTAAAATACACAATGGGAGATCGTTTATAAAGATTAAAAAGAGGAGCGGGCCTAGAACTGAGCCTTGTGGAACCCCAAGTTTTAGTCTAGCTTGTTTGGATAAGAGATTTTTCAAAAGAAGCTTTTGAGACCTCTCATCAAAGTAGTTTGTCATTAAAGCAAGAGAGTTGTTATCAAAACCATAATGAAATAACTTTAGGAGCAAAAGTAAAGGGTCTATTAAATCAAATGCTTTTCTAAAATCAATGAAAAGAGATAGTGCAATTAACTTTTCATCGAGTACTTTGTTTATAAAAGACACAAATTCATGTATAGCCGATTGGCATGAAAACCCAGACCTGAAGCCATGCTGCCCCTTGAAAAATATCTTATTTGACTCAAAGTAAGTAACAATTTGTTTAGCTAGAAGCTTTTCAAACATCTTAGCTAAAGGTGAAAGAACTGATATTGCCCGATAGTTATTCATATCAGACTTATCCCCCTTGTTTTTATAAAGAGGTGTCACAACCGCTATTTTCCAATCTTCCGGAATTTTCTTCAACTCTAAACAACTATTAAATAGCTGATGTAGAATAGGGATAAATAATTCAGGCATAGCCTTGAAGATTTTTGTATGAATCCCAACATGTCCTGGAGAGCTAGAAGTCGGTAATTCATTCAATGATTCCTCGACATCTTTAAGACTAAAGGATTGAAATGAAAAACCGGGAGTCTGAAAGCTATTTGCTCTTTTAAATTCTTTGAATTTTTCAAAGATAAATTTAGCTGATTCGTCTTCTGTAGAAAACGAAGATGATTCAATATTCGTGAAGAAATTATTGAACATCTCAACTTGATCAGCAACTGAAGAAGCTTTGAAGTCACCACTCTGAATTACTTCAGTTATTTCAGGGCAATCATCAAAATTTAATATAGATAACTAAACTCATTCGACTATTATTGAGAACCAAACTTTACAAAAAAATTACAAAAAAATTTACGCATAAAACCAAGCCGACTCTTTATTATTTAAATTCATTTTATTTAGCAAATTTTTCGAAATAAGAAACAGTGAAAAATCAACACTATTTTTGAAAATTAACAATGAAAGAAAATTAAAAAGAAGTATTCATTATAACAAAAAATTGGTCGGATAATATGTTTTATTTCTCCTAGTTTTTTAACTTTTGACGGTCCTAAAACATATTATGGGTTTGTCTAATTCATTAGACACTTTTCTTTATTCTAATTTTATTTAATTTTGTTTTGATGATAGAATAATAAATTTATCTACAGTGGTTGACACGAAAAAGTAATCCTTGCTTTTGAGGACAGATTTCCGGCGGTTTCCGGCTTTTGTATATCTTTTAAACGCAGATTCTGGCAAAAAGACCATGTCAAGGAATGAAAACGCGGGAAAATCCGTGAAATTCTAAATTTGATTTTAAAATTTGTATCGACCCGGAAAAGGCCGGACATGGGGGGAAATATTCGGAAAGCATCGGAAAAATACGGACATTACGAAAAAGCATGTAAAAAATGATTTAAAAGATAGAAAAAATTTTATTAAATCAAAAAACTTTCTACAAAATTTTTTATATTTTATATAGTAGATAGATTATGTCTGGATACAATGAGAGATCTAAATATACTAACAGTTTAGCTAAATTCTGTTTTTGTCTTTTCGATCCTTTCCTCAAAAACATTTTATACTGTCTTTGTCTAACTGGTTAGACACTTTTATCTAGTATTTAATTTGGATTCTCATCGTTCTTTCTGGCACATTTTTTTCTCCAATTATCTAACCATTTAGTCTAAGCATTATGCGCTGTCAACCCTTCATGCACAAACTCCCTCATTTCATTTTAAAAACATCAAACGAATCGAAAAAAAATAAACAAAAAAGTAAAATAAATACGCTACTTAGTATTCTTAAAATTTGATCAGGGGCATTTGTTAAAAGATTTGGGTATCAGAAAATAATTATTACCTTTCTGTATCCTTGTGTTTGTGACAAGTATAATGGGGCGTTCATTGTGCACCAAGACAACGACCCCAATTATATGTAATTTTAAACTAACTTCAATAAAAAAACTTCAATGTTCTTTGTTTATGAAAAAATAAATTAAAAAAATTAACATAAATTTTTGAAATTCAAAACGCTAATTTCGACGTAATCCCTTCTATTTAACGTTAAAATTTGTTGCGATTTTTGAAAACTAAAGTTTCACGGAGTCACTAACAAATCATAACAACAATCGAACTAGCAAAAATGATAGAAAAGTCCACAAATCAACCAAACTCAAATGATTATATCCAATTACTCGAATACAAATTACACAATGATCTCTCAGCACTCAAAAAAGTTCTTAAATGGGCACAAACAATTCAAAATCGAATCGAAAAAACTCAATCACAACTCGATGAATTAAAAAGATCCAAACAAAACATAACGTACGACACAAAAGAAGTCAAAACAATAAGTAAAATACCAGTACCATCAAAAACAACTAAAAAATCCGAACCATACCACGTGCAATCATTTAAGTCAAATATCCAACCAACGCCAATCACGAACAAGAACACTAACTTAAGCGAGACTGAAAAAATCAACACCTTGAGACCAAATTTCCAGACAAATAAAAACACCCTTGATTCAATTTTGAATGACTGCACTATAAAGTCATATGAAGACGCCACCAAAACCCAAAACCCCAAACCGCACATATCTCATCTAGAAGACAATAACATTTTGGAGAAGTTAATAAGGTCAATTGTCGAGAGTAAGATGTCGGAACAAAACGCGAGACTAAATGAACTTGAAAGAACATCTAAGGAACACTCTCGAGAGATAACCGAAGTCAAGAGTGACTTAAAACATGTTAAAAATGACCTCAGGTCTATAAAGGAGACTGCAAGTGAAATTCAAGAGTCAATCGCGAAAAACCATAGTCAAACTCAAAACATGCTCTCACTACAACTCGAAACAATTATGAAACATCTAGGTCAACAGAGGTTTGTCAATCCACCATATCAAGAACGCAGGACTCTAGCGTATACATAATTACGCTTAATTTAAACCTTATCAAATTTTTTTGTAAAACTTTTTGTATTTTCTTCTCAATTTATCTGTATTTTTTTTATTTATTTTTTTCTTTTTTTTTGTTCTCAAATCAATTGTGCTTTTTCTGTACTAAGTGTTAATCTGATTTTATTAAACAGTGTCTTGTACAAATTTTTACTTTTCTATACAGCGCTACCTATTTACGGTGGAGCTGAGCAAGTGGTCGGAGAGTCGGCCTCAGCCTTAGACTAAAATAAATAAATAAAAAAATAAATAAATATATGTAATTTTAAAAAAATTATCTAAGGTGAACACTATTTAGGCAACAAGTAATGTCAATTTTAAGATAAAGGCCTCTTCACGTTCCCCTGATTTAAAACCAATTGAATATGATTAATTTAAACAGGCTCGAACACAAGAGATAACTTAAATTTACTTATTGCTTACGCATATCGTATGATACTTTAAAAATAGATTAGAACTAATTTATCTAAAATCACGTGTTGTAACTTTATCTTTCTCAATTCCAATAAATTAAACTTGAATAATTTAAAATTGTCAAAACATAAAAAATATGAAGCCATTTCTAGTGATTTTATTATTTTTAATATCTTGTAATAACTCGTTTCAAACACCTCTTGACGATTATGTAAATACCCCCGATCCGAATTATAAATATGAATTGATTCATACTTATGAGTTACAAGGCTATAGACTATTTATCTTAAACATGACTTCACAACGATGGCAAGATGGTACTTGTTTTATCTTATATCCATTCTAGGCCACTTGATTTTAAATTTTTGCTTAGAAACCGTTGTCCAAAATCCTATCTGGTGGCATTATGTCTCAGTGGCGGTACCTGATAAAATATTCCGACCAGATGCTTCTTTGATGTTCATTGGTGGTGGCTCAAACAGAAACTCGTAAACAAAAAGTTTTTGTCAGGTCTCAAATAAGTTCTAATTTTTAATATTTTAGGATCCCTGATCCAACCAATGGGGATATTCAAATAATTTCCAACTTTTCTCTCATCACCGGAACAATCTCAGCTATTGTTCAGCAAGTTCCTAATCAACCCTACATTTTCACTGTAAAATCTTTCAAAGCTCTCTAATAAATTTGACTTAAACTTGGAATTATAAAGAACGATCCGGATCGAATACCAAGATCAGAAGATGAAGTCATATCATGGACATGGAAGTTATTTTTACAGAACACAAGTAACCCTCAAATACTACTTCGTTTTCCAATGACAAAAGCAGTTGTGAGAGCTATGGACACAGTTGAAGATTTTGCATCAAAAAATTTTAATGTAGAAATCAAAAAGTTTATGACAACTGGTAAGTCAAAACGTGGATGGACCACGTGGACAACAGCTGCCGTAGATTACAAACGAGTATTTGCTGCAGCTCCTATAGTCATGGATTTGGCAAACCTTAACGCGGTAACTATTTATAAGTACTTGCTTATAACTTTCATTTAGTTTAAACGTTTTAAAGAATTTTCACAATCATTTCAAATCATTGGGCGGATGGACCTTTGAGTTTTATGATTATTACTCTCAGGGTATTCTAAACTCTGTAGACACCCGAGGTCTTTTCGAGATGGAAAAAATGGTCGACCCTCTAAGTAAGTTTATGCGATACCTTCAAATAATTTTAAATGATTTTTATTTTTGTTTTAGCTTATTTTGATCGTTACAAACAAACTCAAATTTTAGTTATGACTGCAGCTAATGATGAGTTCTTTCTTCCAGATGATACTTACGTGTACTGGGATAGTCTAGTTGGAGCAACTGATGGTAGTGTTTTATTAAGGAGATTCGATAATGTAGGTCATTCACTCGAAGGTAAAGAAATTCAAATGGTCGAGTCTTTGACTGGAATATTTGTGAGTACATACGAGAATAATCTAAAACCAAGAGTTCGATGGACAAGGCCGAATAATTCAACTCATGGAATTTTAAGAGCTTTTATATATAGTTCAATTCATTCGAACGGCTTACGCCAAAACTCATAAGAGCCGAATGAACCCATTTATTTGTTCAAAAAGAAAATAAAATAATTAAATAATATTAAAACATTTAAAGAATAAATTTTCAGTTTCTATAAAAAACTTTGTAATTCAAATCGAATTTACCAAAGATTTTAACAAATTGAATAAAGTGGTTATTGATATTGTTTTTAACCCTGCATTTGAATGTGGCTTCTTGTAGACTTAAGTCATTAATCAGGAATTGATTCGTGAACATTGAGAAGAAATATGCGAATGAATTTTTATAATAGTCGTTATATTTTCCGATTGATGGTACGACTAAGCTATTTCTGTTTCGGAGATTGTAATTCGATGGTACTTGATATTTGAATACAAAATTCGAACGTAACTCTAGTATTATATCCCGGTTGAATATATAAAATATAAAAACAGATAAACGATAGAAAAGACGATGAATAATTGTGTTTAGGTTGTAGTTTTCTAATTGAATATTAAGGTTATTGAAATCATTAATATCGTTTACTATCGGGTTAATCTTGAATAGTTTAAATATACAGTAGTTATAACAGTTTGCAATTTTTTGTATGGTCTCTTTTGGGAAATAAATCATTAATGTCATACAGTAATCGAAGTGGGGAAGTAAAAAGGTCTTGAAAAATTGAAGCTTGACTTCGAACGAAAGTTGATATAATCGATGAATCGAAAATAACCTTTTATTGACAGCTTTTTTTAGATTATTAACATGTTGTAGGAAATTGAGCTGAGAGTCAATTGTAACCCCGAGTAGTTTAAATGAGTCGACAACTTTAATTTTCACATTATCAATAAATATATATTCTGGAATAGCAATATTTCGTTTATTTGTAATAAACATGGCTTCAGTTTTTTGCCAGTTGATATCGATTCTATTGTATGTACACCATTTAGTTAGTTCTTTGATCGAGATATTTAACTTATTTAATAGCTCAGTTATTTTCTGATCAACCAACGATAATGTCGTGTCGTCCGCGAATAATTTAGCCTCAAATTCTTTTAGATACAGTACTAAGTCATTTATGAAAATAAGAAATAAAAGTGGCCCAAGAACACTTCCTTGTGGTACACCTAGTTTTACATTTCTCAGTGCGGAAGAATATTCATCGATTTTTACGATTTGCTTACGGTATGAAAAATAGTTTTTTAAGAAGCCTCAAAGACTTATCATCAAAACCGTACCACTTCATTTTGAGCAACAATATTATGGACTCGACTGTGTCGAACGCTTTTTTAAAGTCAATAAACAAATATAGAGCAATAAGCCTTTCACTTAAGATTTTTAACATTTGTGATATAATTCCATGTAATGCTGTTTCACAGCTTCTACCGGGTCTAAATCCATGTTGATTGTCTACGAGTAATTTATTAGAGTTAAAGTAATTGTATATTTGCTTGTAGATTACTTTTTCAAAAATTTTAGCAATTGGTGATAAAACAGATATTGACCGATAGTTATTTATATCGGTTTTCTTACCTTTGTTTTTATATAAAGGCGTTACGACAGCTGTTTTCCATTCATCAGGTATTTCACCATAAAAAAGACATTTGTTAAACAAACCTGCTAGAAACCCTGAGATAGTTTCAGATGTTTCTTTGATGAGTTTTGTTGGAATTCCAGCATAACCTGGGCCATTGCTATCGTTAAGTTCACTTATTAGCTCTTCAACTTCTTTTCGATTTGTTAAGCTAAAGGAAAATGATTTCGGTTTAATTGTCCCGTTCGCTATTAACGTTTCGAAATTAGTATTACAGAAACTGAGACACTCATCATTTGTTTCATTCGATTCAGACTTTATGCTTGTGAAAAATAAGTTAAACGTGTCGACTATTTGCTTATAACCACTAAAAGTTTCATTTTCATAGTACATATTAGTTGGAATTGAGCTATTACTTGATTTATCAGATTTCACCTTGATAAATGATGAGTAAAATTCCCAAAATTGCTTGTTGTTTTTAAAATCTTGAGTTCCTTTCTTCTCAAAAAATTCTAGGATTTTTTGTTCATATTGTTTCTCGTACAAGCTCTTCCAATACAAAAATTCACTTTTAACTTGTTCTGTATCCTGTTCATTATTTTTTTTGTGTCTAACGAACTGCTTATAAGCAATGTTTCGGTTGTGTCGAGCTAATAAAAGATCGTCATCAAACCATGGGAATTCAAAATCTCGTAAATAAACTTTTGTTTGTGGGGCATGCTTATCAAGAATAGATAATATTGATGTTTTGAACGATAGCCATGATGTCTCAATATCGTCGGTTAACTGAATTTTCAATCTTAGCTGACTGATTTCACTTCTTAACAAATCCATTTTGTTTGCTGATAATTTACGACTAAAGATAAACGACCGCTCTTTTCTTTTAAGAGGTATTTCAAGCTTTATAGCAATGATTTGATGATCACTAAACTGACAATTGAAATTTTTCGACTCTTTGACTAGAGTACCATTATGTAACACAACGTCAATTAATGAGCTTGATGTTTTGTTTACGTTTAAGTTTTGATAAAATTTAGTGGCTGTTCTTGTTGGACTAAAAACATGATTAACCAACCCATTGCTACACATAAATTCTTTTAATCGTTTATTTGCGTTATTCAAAAGGTCCATGTTGAGGTCACCAACTATAAAAAGTGGAAGATCAAGATTGAACGTAAATATTAATTCATCAAGTTCTTCTAGAAATTTATCATCATCTTGATTTGGTGGTTTATAACAAAAAACAAAATTGATTGGCAATTTATTATCAGCTTGGATTTGTAAATAAATAAACTCAACTTTATTACTGCTTATTCTTTGTTGGATAACGTTTAATTTCTTCTTTAGATAGACAATTAATCCTCCTCCCGGTGAATTTTCAGGATGATCTAATGGTCTGTCGTATCTTATCATTTTATAGCTTGTGTTTAAGTATTGTTTTGAAGGCATTTGACTATCGAGTCTAGTTTCGCTTAAACATAATAAGTCAAAATTTGCAGCATTCAAAATTTCTTGAACATCATACGCTTTCTTCCTTATAGAGTTGACATTTAAATGCATGAAGTTAAAATTTGTTTTGGTAAATTCTGTTAAATCGTTTAATAAGTTTTGATTATTCATTTCACTGTTTACTAATATCGTCTTTTGTAGTCATTCGTTTTTAAAATCAAAGTTTTTCATCTCAAAACTTAGTATCTCACTCTCCATATGCTTTCGAAAATCAGTTACGTCGTTATTAGTGAAATTAGTAGATTTTGAGAGAACAATTTGTCGTGCAAATAAACATATAAAAGGTCCACAGTCATAATCATTTAACTGCTTGGGAAATACAATATTGTCTTTGTTTAAATTTGTCCAGTTTTTGATAGTTTTTAGTTGGTCAAAAAGAGAAGAGATGTTGTTTTTAACTTTACGAATTAGCTCTATTGAAGAATTAAACGCTGGGTCATAATGGAGAATTGACCTTTTTTTTGTATTTATTACAATCAACACATTGAGACCAAATTTCCAAACAAATAAATACAACCTTGTTCCAATGTTGAATGACTGCTATAAAGTCATATGAAGACGTCACCAAAACCCAAAACCCCAAACCGCACGTACCTCATCTAGAAGACAATAAAATTTTGGAGAAGCTAATAAGATTAATCGTCGAGAGTAAGATGTCGGAACAAAACGCGAGACTAAATGAATTTGAAAGAGCATCTAAGGAACACTCTCTAGAGATAACCGAATTCAAGAGTGATTTAAAACATGCTAAAAATGACCTCAGTTCTATAAAGGAGACTGAAAATGAAATTCAAGAGTCAATCGCGAAAAACCATAGTCAAACTCAAAACATGCTCTCACTAAAGTTCGAAACAATTATTAGACATCTAGGTCAACAGAGGTTTGACAATCCACCTAATCAAGAACGCATGACTCTAGCGTATACATAATTACGCTTAATTTAAACCTTATCAAATTTTTTTGTAAAACTTTTTGTATTTTCTTCTCAATTTATCTGTATTTTTTTTATTTATTTTTTTCTTTTTTTTTGTTCTCAAATCAATTGTGCTTTTTCTGTACTAAGTGTTAATCTGATTTTATTAAACAGTGTCTTGTACAAATTTTTACTTTTCTATACAGCGCTACCTATTTACGGTGGAGCTGAGCAAGTGGTCGGAGAGTCGGCCTCAGCCTTAGACTAAAATAAATAAATAAAAAAATAAATAAATATATGTAATTTTAAAAAAATTATCTAAGGTGAACACTATTTAGGCAACAAGTAATGTCAATTTTAAGATAAAGGCCTCTTCACGTTCCCCTGATTTAAAACCAATTGAATATGATTAATTTAAACAGGCTCGAACTCAAGAGATAACTTAAATTTACTTATTGCTTACGCATGCCGTATGATACTTCAAAAATAGATTCAAAAACCAACTTATCTACAATCACGTGTGGTAACTTTATCTTTCACAAAAAATTCCAATAAATTAAACTTGAATAATTTAAAATTGTCAAAACAAAAAAAATATGAAGCCATTTCTAGTCACTTTATTATTTTTATTATCTTGTAATAAATCGTTTCAAACACCCCTTGACGATTATGTAAATACCCCAGATCCAAATTACAAATATGAATTGATTCATACTTATGAGCTACAAGGCTACAGACTTTATATCCTAAACATGACATCACAACGGTGGCAAGATGGTACTTGTTACATTTTATGTCCAAACTACTTGATTTTTAAATTTTTGCTTAGAAACCGTTGTCCAAAATCCTATCTGGTGGCATTACGTCTCAGTGGCTGTACCTGATAAAATATTTCGACCTGATGCTTCTTTGATGTTCATTGGTGGTGGCTCAAACAGAAACTCGTAAACAAAAAGATTTTTGTGAGGTCTCAAAGAAGTTCTAATTTTTAATATTTTAGCATACCTGAGCCAACCAATGGGGATATTCAAATAACTTCCAACTTTTCTCTAATCACCGGAACAATTTCAGCTATTGTTCAACAAGTCCCTAACCAACCCTACATTTTCACTGTAAGATCTTATTAAAGCTCCATAAATTTGGCTTAAACTTATAATTATAAAGAACGACCCGGATCGAATCCCAAGATCAGAAGATGAAGTCATATCATGGACATGGAAGTTATTTTTACAGAACACAAGTAACCCTCAGATACTTCTTCGTTTTCCAATGACAAAAGCAGTTGTGAGAGCTATGGACACAGTTGAAGATTTTGCATCAAAAAATTTTAATGTAGAAATCAAAAAGTTTATGACAACTGGTAAGTCAAAACGTGGATGGACCACGTGGACAACAGCTGCCGTAGATTACAAACGAGTATTTGCTGCAGCTCCTATAGTCATGGATTTGGCAAACCTTAACGCGGTAACTATTTATAAGTACTTGCTTATAACTTTCATTTAGTTTAAACGTTTTAAAGAATTTTCACAATCATTTCAAATCAT
This sequence comes from Brachionus rubens, assembly GCA_022207745.1. Classification (NCBI taxonomy): domain Eukaryota; kingdom Metazoa; phylum Rotifera; class Eurotatoria; order Ploima; family Brachionidae; genus Brachionus; species Brachionus rubens. The sequence continues at coordinate 2,230,515 of JAJVHD010000016.1, read as the reverse complement.
TGGGCGGATGGACCTTTGAGTTTTATGATTATTACTCTCAGGGTATTCTAAACTCTGTAGACACCCGAGGTCTTTTCGAGATGGAAAAAATGGTCGACCCTCTAAGTAAGTTTATGCGATACCTTCAAATAATTTTAAATGATTTTTATTTTTGTTTTAGCTTATTTTGATCGTTACAAACAAACTCAAATTTTAGTTATGACTGCAGCTAATGATGAGTTCTTTCTTCCAGATGATACTTACGCGTACTGGGATAGTCTAGTTGGAGCAACTGATGGTAGTGTTTTATTAAGGAGATTCGATAATGTAGGTCATTCACTCGAAGGTAAAGAAATTCAAATGGTCGAGTCTTTGACTGGAATATTTGTGAGTACATACGAGAATAATCTAAAACCAAGAGTTCGATGGACAAGGCCGAATAATTCAACTCATGGAATTTTAAGAGCTTTTATAAATGAAAATGATATTCAACCGTATGATGTAAGTTGTTTTTATGCGTTTACTTTAGACGATGGAAGACGTGATTTTAGACGTGCTGAAGCCGATCCGAATGATCCGTCATCAGAAATTGTACACCCTGTTAAATGGATTAATACAAAAGATGTTGAAATAAAAAAACAGTCGAATTCAATTGTTTATGAAATTGCTTTTGAAAAACCGTCTCGAAATTATTTTGGATTTTATTTAGAGTTTAGATTTAAAGGTGTTGATGATTTAGTCAATGTTGTAAATACTGAAGTTAATATTATACCTGAGACATTTCCATCAGATGATTGTTCTAGGGATAGTTGTAATGGAAATTTAGTTTAGTTAGAGATATTTTATTTGAGATTTCGGTCTCATTCATTTTTTGTTTTTATTAAAAAATAAAATCCGTAAAAAGAGAGTCATCTCGCAACAATGGCACTTTTTTGTTATTAATATTTCTGAAATTCAAATTAGCACGTCGTTCTCCCATTTTATCATCAGGACTTGGGACCGGCAAAGGTATAGTTAAAGAATAATCCTGTTACGAGTCTCCAAAAATTTGACACTTTTTGGGGTCATGAAAATTTTATTAATAAGCCATGTTCTTGCTGCTATAGCCAAAATAATGTATGCCTTGTACCCAGAGGTCGAGTTCGATAAGAGTGAATTGGCGTCAATATTTTCCAAATGAAAGCAGCATTGCCGCCCTTCCATTTTCACATCCGGGCTTAGGACCGGCCAAGGCATGGTTACGGTGATTAGCTTTTCGTGATGACAGAAAACAGACTTTTTTCGTGAACTAAAAAATAGAGCTCACATTTTAGGGCCCAATTTTATTAATTTATAGGGTCTTATAACATCAAAAACAAGTCTTAAGAATCTTATTACATTTTTTCCGCTGCTATAAATATTTAACTTCTTTGAGTTTCCGTCTTAACTAAATAATGACGAGCTTTTTAAAATTATGTGTCAGTGGTTTAACACCCCTGAAGCAATTTTAATTCATTCTGATGTCTATTTTAGCCAAACTAGATCATCAACTTTCAAAAAAAGGTTTGTCATTTCAAGAATTAAAGTAATGGAATTTAAAAAATGAAAAATTTCATTCAACTCAAAAATAGTTTGTCAGAAGATAAAAGCCTAATGATGTTGGTTATAATTTTATTATTATTCAACTCTGTTGATAGTCAGTTACAAATATTTAATACATCAATTGTTCGTTCGAACATATTTGACATAAACTTTTGTTCTAAAAATCAATCGAATCCTAAATTTGTCGAGTTAACTTACATACTTGACCAATTTGTTTCAAGATGGAGACAAATCCAATTCGAAGACTTTTGTCTTAACCATTGTAAATCAAACATGTGCTATCCTATGTATTCATATCAATACACTACCACCACGAAAAGCAATTACAAAAAGAGACAAACAATGATTGTTGGTAGTTCAATTGTGACCAGTAATATAATACAAGGTAGACTTATGAAAAAAAAAAAATATTTCTTGTGATAAAAACTTTTTAAAAATTAAGTCAATTTTTGCACCGAACCAAGCTATAATGTATGCAGAAATGAATTTGAAGCAAGTATGACTAAACAAAATAGAGATGTATTTTTTCAACAATTTTGTCAAGCAATCACTGATGGTACTTACAAGTGTCAGTGTTAATACTAAATATTTTTTTTCTTAAATAAAATTGATACAGAAACTACACTGATCAATACTATACCTGTTTGATTGGCATGAAAAAGTTTTGTAATAATTTTTTGTTCTTGAACGAACGAAGCATGTTAGAATTTTTTTCCTAAAAATTAGAACCTTTAGCATAAAATTCAAATTTTTTTGTTGACCCCAAAATCGAGATTTATTTTTAATTTTATTTTTAAGAACCGACTTGATAGGCATATTTCCCACTAAAAATTAGTTTAAAATAACCGGAATTTAGATTATCGAATATTACCTTTACTGAGTAATAGGTCTAAAAATTGAACAACCGCAAAAAATTGTGCCTCTTTAAAAGCGTATAGCGAATGATTAGAGAAATATGTCTTAAAATCGACCATAATAATTATAGCAAAGATCCTGAGCTACAAAAAAGTTTTAAAATTTTTATAAAAAAAACTATGATAAACCGGCTAAAAGGGATAGTAAGGCAATTGGGTGAAACAATTTGAAAAGTTCATTTAACTTAGTCATTATAAAAGCCATTTATTATTATGGCATATATTCTTGTAGATCTCAACTAGACGAATCCAAATATATGTGTGTTAATGTAAAAAAAAATTCTAGGCCCTTTATTTTTCGATCCAAAGTTTATTTCGGGTAAATAGGTGAGAATTTGTCAAATTATCAATTTGGTTTCAAGATTTTTGGAGGACTCATTTTCCATATAAGCTCTCACCTAATTAGCAAATTGAATTAAGAATATTTTAATGAGATTTTTTGGAATGCCTATCTAATAAGGGTTGGGCCCATAGGGTAACTGGATGTCACCCAATTTGCCAATAATCTCACCCAAAAAAGCAGAAAAATTATCCGTTTAACCCTATTAGACTTTTAAAACAAAAAATTAGTCTGTGGCGCTAATTTCTTTATTCTTTTTCGAGAATTTAAAAAATTTCTTATTTTTTGAATTTCTTGTGAGTTATCTTGTGAGAGCTGTTCGAACACAATTAGCTACAGGAGCTAAATGGGTGACCAAAAAAAATGACAGTGCCCTTAACTTGTATTCTATGCAAAGTCATGGAGACCATAATCAAAGAATCAATGTTAGAGCATTTACTGAGAAACAAGTTAATTTCAAAATCACAACACGGTTTTCTTCTTAAAAAGTCTTGCTCAACGAATTTATTGGAGACTCTAGATCTCAGAAGCAATAGCGCAAAGTTTACTTGTTGACATCGTTTACACTTATTTCGCAAAGGCTTTTGATAAAGTCTACCACAGAAAACTTTTGTACAAGCTCAAGTTTTTTTGTTTTGGTGATGATCTAATCAACTGCATAAAGGCGTTGTTGTTAAAGCGTTCTCAAAGAGTTGTATTAGGGGACACTAGTTCGAGTTGTGTAAAAGTTAACAGTGGAGTCCCACAAGGTTCAGTGCTCGGTCCTCTACTATTTATTATTTATATAAACGATATGTTGAACCTTGTACAAAAACACGAAGATCTTATCAACAGTCAAAAATTTCAACTCGATCTATAGCCTACAATCAGATATAGATAAGGTTTGCGAGAGGTCAAAGATGTAGTCAATTCAGCTTAATGTAGATAAGAAAATCAAAAATCTAAAACTTACATTTTGTTCAGAATTTTCCTCTCTACAAGCTGGTTACTAATAAATTTTATGTTATGGGGTAATCCTGGGAAGAGATGAAAAAAACTAGAAAAATACGTCTTTTTTTTGCTTCTTGGCCGAGCTAAATGACAAAAATTTTTTTTTTTGATTTTTAAAAATCATTGGCGTGTGTCAAATTTTGTGCTCTTTCAGAATCTGTATCAAACATTATACATATGAGGTCATATTGGATAGCAATAAGCGAAAAACCAAGACACACTCCTTCAAAAGCCATGAAAGTTGGGCCTCTCTTGGTCAAAAATTTTTTTTTTTTGAAAATATGTCTATCAAGTCGTTTTTAAAATAAAAATAAAAATTAAATTTACGCACCTGTATGCTACGATTCTGATTCATCAAAAAATAATTTAATTAATTTTGATTTACTTCGAGATTTTTTAAAAAAAGTCTCTCGCAAAAAAAAGATAATTAAAACAGAGTTTGTTATTTTAAAAAAAAACATCAAACGTAAATTATTCTTTTCTAAAAAAGTGTTTTACTTTTTGATTAAAGTCATCAAACCAGAAAATCATGCTTTTTTGTGATACTCAAAGACCCTTAACAAAAAAGTTGATTCAAGACTTAAGCAATTAATCGCCATTTTTAATTAAAAATTTTATTTAAATACCTTCGTTTGAAACTAACAAACAAAAAATTAAAAAAAATGTTCAAATTTTTAGCACTCGTCTCATTGTATATGGTTCTTGCCGACTCTCAAACGGTAAAAACATCGACCCAGCCAATGTCTCAAAACGATTTTGGTCTAGGTCTTAAAAAACTCCATGATAAAACCAGGACACAAATTCCTAGATTTACCCAACGAAATCGTACCAAATATGAATCTAACATGAGACAGACATCAAGTGAAGCTTACTTTATTAACGAAATAGCTACTTTTGCCTTAACGTCAATCCGAGTTGTAACCTCTGGGAGACAAACATCAAGTCTTTCAGTTGATATTAAATACTGCCCGTTTGTTAAAGTTAACTGTGACTCAACTTCCAAGTATAGATCAGCTAATGGGTCTTGTAATAACTTGTTTAACCCTTCTTATGGTTCATCCAATACACCTTATAAAAGATTACTAGCCCCGGTTTACGATGACGGAATTAACTCAGCTAGAACTAAAGCTGTCTCTGGTAAAACTTTACCTCATCCAAGAACAATAAGTTTAAAAATATCACCGCCTCCGCTTATACCAAAATTAGAATTCAATGTGTCTCAAATTTATGCTATTTTTGGTCAATTTTTAATCCATGACTTGTCTGGTACATCAGCTACATCCGATTCAAATGGAACTGAAATCGACTGTCCTTGTGGTTCGACAAACACAGGTTGTCTTTCTTTAACATGGCCAGCTAATGATCCTGCTTTAAATCAATCTTGTATGAAATTTACAAGATCTAGTGCGTCATTTCCAGATCTTAAATGTTCGATAACTTACCGAGAACAGTTAAACTTGTTATCTTCGTACATTGATGGTTCAGCTATTTATGGAATCGATGAAATTAGATCCAAAGAATTGAGATCTTTCAAATGGGGTCTATTAAAAACAAGTGATCCTGTTACAAGCACAAATCAACGAATCGTTAATGGAACATATTTACCCTTGAGTAATGACACATGTAGTTCAACATCGACAATTAATTATAAATGTTTTTATGCGGGTGAGTTTAGAACAAGTGAGAATCTAGGTCTTGTAAGTATGCATACTCTTTTCAATAGAGAACATAATAGAATAGCCCAAGGACTAGCTAAAAACAATCCAACATGGTCTGATGAAAAATTGTATCAAGAAACAAGAAGAATTATAGTCGCGATTTTACAACATATTGTTTATAATGAATGGTTGACAATGGTCGTTGGTAATTCTTCATTGGCTCCTAATTTGGCTAGTACTGCTTATTACACTGGATACAATAGCAATGTAAGTATAAATACACCACTCTTTAAGCCTATTTAAACATTTTAATTAGATCAATCCAGCGTTGTTCAACGAATTTTCAACAGCTGCCTTCAGATTCGGCCATAGTTTAATCGCAGATAAAATAAGCCGTTACGATTCGGCAAATACAAAAATGAAGCCAATTAATTTCACAGAGACAGTCTTCAAATCAGACTTTGCCTACGATGTTAAAGCTCAAGGTATCCAATCAGTTGTAAAAGGTATAATAAATGATAATTGTTGGAAATTTGGTTCGTTCGGTTTTGAGTTACAAAATAAACTGTTTGGTAAAACAGAGAATAATGTTTTCACTGCAACAGATTTGTTAGCTACTAATATCCTAAGAGGTAGAGATCATGGTATTCAACCTTACATAAAATATGTCAAGCACTGTCATGGTATTGATGTTAAAACTTTTGATGACCTAAGAACCTTGTTTAATCCAACTAACTTGGCTAATTTGAGAGCTGCTTATGAGTAAGTTTCAAACAATAACAAGTCTTTAGTTAAAATGTTTTTTATTAGAAATGTTGCTGATATTGATTTGTATGCTGGTGGTTTATTGGAACAAAAGATTTCCAATACTACTTTGACTGCTAAAACGTTTGGGTGTATCATAATGCAACAATTTGCTGATTTGAAAAATGGAGATCGATTTTATTATGAAAATGGACCTACTGTAAATCCAGGAGCATTCTCTTTAGGTATTTATAGACCAACTTTAAATGTAAAGACTTTCTTTTGATTTCTTATTTTAAAGCTCAATTGGCTGAGATTAAAAAAGTAACTATGTCTGGTTTAATTTGTAATAATTATGAAATTACATCAATTGCTAAAAATGTATTTTTGAATCCGTCAACTTCAAATCCAAGTGTAGGTTGTTCAACAGTTAACAAAATTGACTTGTCAAAATGGACCGGAGCTTAGTTTTTTTTTTTGATTATTAGTTTTTATAAAATTTGGTTTTTAAATAAATCTTATCTCTTTTCCATTTCTTCTTTTTTAGACCTTAAAGTATCTAAAAATCATTTCATTAATATTACATGAAGATTCAATCGACTGGGTATGTGTTGAGAGGCACAATTCTATAATAGTCCTGTAGCGAATGAGAGTTCAAGTTATGATAATAACATTGAAGAGTAATTTCAACATCGAGTGAAATTAACGTTCCGGAAATGCAAAACGTCCACACTAATTTTTAAATTGATTTTTGACCTCAAAATCGTAATCTACATGTATGAATACCTAGAAAAGCAAATTTTTTAGAGAAGGTCCAAAAGTAAAATTTTAGGAACCTAGGAGTGTCAAGACCCCTCAAAAACCATACTTTACTTTTTAACCTGTAACTTCTTTTTTAACCCCTCAAACCTATAGTATTTTTACATATTCTGAAAAGGCGTAAATTAAAAAAATGGAAAATTATTTTTTTTTGTTTTAAACCTATCAGGCGATACAAAACTTGAAGAGCTTTCTAGCTATCATATTTTTTTTTTTTAAATTTATTTTTACCCCTTAAATTTCAATTTTTCGATTTTTTAGAGCTTTGACCCCCTAATGTTACCGATTGACCCCAAACCGACCACTGATTTTCTGATAGAAGAGACTTCGAGCTGTCCAAAAAAATAGGTCTCGACCTCTCAGCTCTTTTAGTTTTCGAGATATTTTGGTTTCAAAAAAAGTGTCCTCAAAGCGGACAAATTTCTAAAAGCCATGGTGAATCGAATATTCAAAATCTGACTTCATAGACATGTTTCCCATGCTAAGAAACATAAAATTAGCAAAAAAAACACGAGTCAAAAAGGTTAAAAATTTCGTCAGAGTGGAGCCCTCTAATTGGCTGACTTAACTAAATCGCTACTTTCTATCATTAAATTTAATTTAAGCAAATCATATGACATAGATTCTTGTAGAGAATTTTCAGCTCTACAAGCTAAAGAGAAGGATAAAAAATGATGTAAAGGTCCTCTTAACCGAAAAAAATCTATTTGAATAATTTTATTTAAAAAAATTGAATAAATGAATTAAATTAAATTGATTCTATAGTCATGTGTAGACGAAATTTCCAATATAAAAGGTCCTTCTTGTCGAGGCAAATATGTACATGGTCTGATTCTATATGCACCAGGTGCCAATTTTTCCATATGCATAACACAATATCCTTTCCTAAAATCACCTGTACTCGTTTCTTGATTTGTATTTACATTTATAAAATCAAAACCAACCGAATATTGTCTAAAAAATATAAAAGATAATCACTAAGTTTTTTTAATATTAGTCTCTTGAATTTCCTTACTGTGGTCCTTTGAGCTCTATTTTCAAACAAACATCTGAATTATTGAAATTAATCTCATAACATGGATTATTTTTGAACGTAGCTCTATTATTTGAACAACCACCAGCTGTTACACCATGCCATTTACCAGTAATACTTTTCCAATATTTTCTATCATAAGGCTCGGTAATTTCATTTAAACTAAACGGCATTGTCGAATAAGCTCTCAGTGTGTAGTAAATCGAATTATATTTTTCGTATTGTGAAATAACTAAAGTATATGCTAATGGTTCTGTACAATCATCAACAAGCTTAACTAAATAATGTGGACTGTTTATACGAATACCTTCTTTGTGTGGAGCTGGTTCCGCTTCAAGACCAAAAAAGTCAATTTAAAATTACAATAATAACAAGTTTTAAGTCATACCTGGATAATAAACCCGTTTACCACCGTTTTTATAAACAACTAAGGCAATATATTCTTTATTCTCGGCAAAATCTGATTTGTCAGTAATATGTCTTGTTAGTAACAACCATGTTGAACATTTCGTTGTTTTGGAGTTAGAATTAGGTTTTATTCTTAGAACATATTGTGGATTTTCACTCAAATTGTAACGATCTTTGATAGGACCTTCTGATGAGGACCATTTCCTAAAGACACATTTAAAAAATTTAGGGTTTTCTAATTCAATTTATAATGCTCGAATACTATTTGTCATATAAAAAGTTTTATCTTTTCAAGCTAACCTCACAAAAGCTAAAGAATGTTACGATTCTCTTTTGACTGAGACCAATGTCGCCTTAACCATGCCATGGCCGGTCCCAAGCCCGGATGTAAAAATGGGAGGGCGGCAATGTTGCTGTCATTCTAACACCGTTCTAAATGTGCTGTATTACGGGTACGTGGGTCTACGGATCGCGTTCGAATCTTGTCGTATTGGGGTGTCGCTGGCTTTGACCATCACAAAGTATAGAAGCCTGGGAACGGGTGCAAGAACCCATTTAGAAACAGGTGTAGCACTGGTGATAAAGTTAAGTATTCTCCTTCGGGTTAATACGCTTGGTTTGTGGTTCCAAGCTAAGTCTGAATAGTTGTCGAGTTCGCAGTCTAAGACTCGGATGAGTGGCACTGTTTATGATGAACGTCCCACAGTCACTAGAATGGATGACAGTAGCAAAGTGGTAACCATACCAAGGCTGGTCCCAAGCCCGGATGAGAAAATGAGAGGGTGACAAGGATCATGCTATGGAATTTTAAAGCTTGTTCTTGACCTGGAAAAGATAAATCTTAAAAAAAGTTTAACTTACCTATGAAAACAATTTGTGTATGAGAATAAACTCGGATTCCAACTCAAATAAAAAACATCAAAAAATTTTGTTAACGATTCATAATCGATCCAAAAAATACCATTATCAACATTACACGCCATTTTAGGATCATAATTTAAGGCATTCTTCAACTCACTAGTCCAATTACTTACATCATACTCTGAATAATTTCCTTTCCATCTTAAATGTGACCAAGGATTCTTTAATTGAAACAACTTTTTATCTTTAAACTTTCTTATATCCAAAACAGCGTAAGCGTGGGTCGAAACAAGACCTGTTCTTTCCTCCATATCTTTATTCATATTCCCAGTCGCAACTGTAATTAAAACATCACCCGAATGAAGACGTTCGAACATACGATCAAAATCAGACTGAGCATTAAACTCAGTATGTTCTCCATGAATTGCTAAACGTTCTGGGATCCAATTAGTCAAAGCATGTAAATCAATATTCGAATTCGAGCCCGGAAAGTCATAACCACCCATTACTTTCATATACGCTTTTTCGAGTAAACTAACCCATAATTCTCCATTATTAGTCGATCTGGAACACAATAAATTATTTTTAGCATCCACTGGAAGATGATCATCAATTATAACTTTCCTCTCACATCCATTCAAAGTAAGACTTATCATGTACTTACCGCACGGGTTGTACACTGGCTCTCCTTTTTTATTCTGAGGGTAGATTATTTTTGAAAGTATTTTTTTGTTAAACTTTCTCTCGTACTGAGCACAAACAGTCAACGAGGCAACAAACGAACAGTCCGAGATACATGTTTGTTTAACACTGAAACATGACACAGTCATCATGAGAGTGGGATTTTCAAATATTTCATCAGGTCGAGTCCATTTGGAAAAATTCGATTTTTGTGATGGAGACAACGCAAGTTTACCGTCTTTATCACTAAACGGAATTGGAAAAAAAAATTTATCCCTTGAGTCAATATCAGGAAAAAATGGAACATAATCCCGACCGTTTATAAAAGACCCGTGTCTTAACACATCAATTTCGTCTTTGGTAAAACTAGATGAAACTGTTTTTGCAACTATCTTGAGTGGTTGAGGATCATCGATTGATAAATTTACAAGTTTGTCAACAGGTGTTGTCAATATTTTTATCTCCTCGGCCCTTTTGAGCGCATTTTCTACCTGGCCTTGAAATTTTTTGAACAAATTTTCTTCTTCTTGAGTCTTAATTTCGTCTTTACGTTTTTTCTATGATCAAAAATAAAATTGAGACCACTAATTATTTTTTAAAAAGAGTTAACTTACAATTTTAATGTAGAATTCGATAGAATTTTTGTACAAGTCAAAAGCTTCTTTTAAGAAACCGTCAGTGTCTTCGTCTAAAGCTTCACGGAGCATACAAAATCCTTTTTCAATGTCTTTATGAATCTCTGATTTGAAGTTTGGAGGGTTTTTGAGAGAAGAATTTATCGATTGTTTTAAAGTTTCAGCTCGTGATATGTACTGGTTGAGTCTTGATAGGATTTTTTCTAAATTCGGAAGGTGTGGATTAAGTTCTTTTGCATCGATGAGACACTGTGAAGCTTCCATGTAATAAAAAACAGCTTTTTCAAGCATGTTATTAGTGTCAAATTCAACGGCTTTTTGAGCATGTTCCTTGGCTAATTCGAGTAAGTTGTTCGAGGACATTATTTATAAAAAGTTTTTAAAATTTTTAAAATTTCATCTTTTTTATTTTCAAGACTCAAAATTATTCATAAATTGAAATTACTTTTTATTTTTTTAAATAAAATTGCATTTTTAATAAAACATTATGAATTATTTTTTGATGTATAAGTTGAACAAGAATTATTTTTTACAAAGATTAGCCGAATGTTAACTTTCAACCAAGCTTTTATAAGTACAGAAGACCTTTTAAACTTGTATTTTAAGTCCTTCAATTTCGACGGTGTTGTGAAGTTCATATCAATAAAGCAATAGAAATTAAAAAGATTTAAATTAACTGCCTAATAAGTTTGCAGAGGTTTTGCAAACGATTAATTAGGATTAGACAAATTTTTTTTCAGATAAAACTTTTTTATTAATGCTATAGTAAGTGCTTCGAACATAAAAACTTTCATTGAAATGGATCGTCGTAATCATGCCATGGCCGGTCCCAAGCCCGGATGTAAAAATGGGAGGGCGGCAATGTTGCTGTCATTCTAACAACGTTCTAAATGTGGTGTATTACGGGTACGTTGGTCTACGGATCGCGTTCGAATCTTTATGTATTGGGGTGCCGCTGGCTTTGACCATCACAACTTATAGAAGCCTGAGAACGGGCGCAGAACTAGTTTTACAGCAGATCAAGGAAAATTTTTGACACAAGGTTCATTTAAAAAAAATTTCATGGTTATAGCCCCTCTCCTTATGTAAGAAAATTACAGAGGATCCGAAATCCTTCAAATTTTTCATAATTTGCTTACGTAGTTTAAAATTTGAATTTCCGCTTAGTTGGAAAATCTGAGTTTAAACAATCGCTTTTATTTTCTTAAAAAAAAAATCTCTCATGGGGGTTCTTGAGGGATGGGTCTAAGATTTCATCAAATTCAAAAAAAAAATTTTTGATTTCAATTTTTTCTCGTCAGTTTCCTCCTCTCCCTTCAATTTTTGAACATTTCAAGAGTTTTAACCCTATGCAACATAAAACTCTTTATGTTTTTTAAGTTTTTTAAAATTTTCGATTTTGGGTGCTGAAAATGGTCGAAAAAAGGTAATTTTTTGAAAAATTGAAAGAATTTTTCTATTCAAACCTTATATATGTATTATGGGGTTTTCCTACATGAGGATCACGAATTTTGGGTCAAAAATATGAAAATCCATCATCTTAGTGAATTTTGATTTTTTCGACTTTTTTTCGACCTCGATTAAACAAAAAGTAAAAATAAATTTAAAAAAATAAAACCTACATCTTGTTTAGAATTTTGTCTGGTTTCAGAATCTGTATAGAAAGTCTATGGTTTATTGGTAAACAAAAAAGTAGATCCAAAAAAACTGAAAAAATGCCTAAAAATTTGCTGTTTTTCCGAAATATTCCGCGGAATTTTTATTTTTCTTGACTTTTTTTTTTTAACGTGTAGGAAAGTCGATTCTCTATCAGAAAATATGGTTACTTTTAATATAGGACTTATTTTGATTCAAGCGAAACGTTTTAAAATTACATACTTCTTTGAGGGTCGCTTAGATTCGGACCCCCCTGTCCCAAAAATAAAATTTTTTTACCCCCCCTAAAATTTTGGCTACCCCTAGGTTTTCGGGTATGGAGAATAAGAAAATCGAGTCGAAAATCCAAAATTAAGATAGTGTGGTAATTTTGCATTGCGCGAACTTTACCTTGTGTGGGATATTTTTTTTCAAACCCCATATCGGATGAATAATTTTCTGTCTTGGATGAGGACTAAGTCATTAAGTCCTCACTCTTTCTTTGATTAAACATCACTCGTACTTAACTTCGGTTTTAGTCTATTCTTACACTTCCTAATAAAGTATTCAGCTACTCACCTATTAGGCTATCTGCTGGTCATCAAATCAAGCTCGGTATATTGATTCTCCATTGTTCTTGAAGCTTAAAGATAAGGCTTGAAATAGTTCTTTATTTGGACCGAGCAATCACTGATGGAAATATGGTCTGAAAGCTAAAAATCTCTCGTTCAAGCTGGGATGATAAACGATGGAGAAAAAAATTCAGTAAATCCATACACGGGAAATAACAGTCAAAGAAAGAGAATTTTCAGTCCAAATTTTGAATCTTGTTCAAAAAATGGGAGGATGTCTGAATTAAGAAGAAGTCCAAGGTTTAGCTGGTAATTGTTTCTCTAATGAGACTAAAATAAGAATCCTAAAGCAAAGTCCTTGTAGACAAATTGAAACAATTTACAGTTTAATAATCTTTTTATTAACAAAAAGAAAAATGGAGTTTAAATAACAAAAAAAATGATTAAATCATTAAAAAAAACAACAAGAGGAAAAGAAAACATCGTTTGACTAAATTTTTTTATTTACAAAATTATCATAAACTCGTATTTTTAGACCAATTGAGCTAAATTAGATTTAACAACTTGTTGTTTTTGACCAGTTGTAGCAGCTGTTGTTCCACTTACAAGAGCTTTATGAATATGTGGTATAACACCACCACCAGCTATTGTGGCCTTGATTAACAAATCCAATTCTTCATCGCCTCGAATAGCCAATTGTAAATGTCTTGGATTAATTCGTTTAACTTTTAAATCTTTCGAGGCATTGCCAGCTAGTTCAAGTACTTCGGCGCATAAGTATTCCAATATGGCGGCACAGTAGACTGCAGCCGTAGCTCCCACTCGACCATGACTTGTTGTCTTGCCTTTTAATAAACGATGTATACGACCGACTGGAAATTGTAGACCAGCTCTAAGTGAACGTGATACTGATTTTATTTTGAGTTTACCAGCGTCTTTACCTCCTTTGCCACCGGCCATTTTTTAATAATATTTTCGAACTTTTTCTAGAAATAAAAATTCTAAAAAAAATGTGTCTCTTTCTTAAATAGTAAATTTTTGTTTTTATTGTAAAAGAATAACAAACAAAAAAAGTTAAAAAATAGGAGTAATTTGTTTTGAATGAATGCAATTGTTTCAATTTGCTTTTGTATTTGTTTTTTAAAATTTTTTAAAATTTCAAATAATTGCACAATTTTTGAATATTTAAATGTACTTGTAAATTTGTCCGATTTTTTTTTCCAAATAGAAAATCTTCTGTTTAAGATCTTTCGAAATGTTTGACTAAGTAAGGTTCATTAAATTCAAAATGTCCATTAATACAACCATAAATGAACTTTAAGCGTTTGGAACAAGAAAACTTTAATTTTAATTGATCGTTTATATATTTCTGATGGTGCATACAAGCCACTTCCTAAAAATGATCCACTCATATTAACTTTGATGGCACAAGAAACAGTGAGTTCAATAAGTCGTAAACTGTTTTGAGTAATAGTAGTAGTAGTAGTAGTTTAAACTGCAACTTGGAGGTCATCCAAGCATAACTCTAAAGAGCTGTAGCAGTCGCTTCTTTTTGTTTCGACATCCAAACATCAAGCTTCGCTTTGAAACAATTCATGTTCTTTGCGCTTACAACATCTTCCGGAAGTTTGTTCCACCCATTCACAACTCTATTTGTAAAAAAGTTAAATCTAGGAAGACAATTTTTTACTTGTTCACGTGTTAAACAACGACTATTTCTTCTCAGTTCATATCTTCTACATGCGGATCTTGTGTTTAGACTGTAATTAAACCCTTTGTTAAATTCAATATGCTCGTATCTATTAACCACTTTGTACATTTGAATAAGGTCACCCCTTAATCTTCTTGTGCTGAGATCAGTTAGCTGTAAACTAGTCAGACGCTTTTGATAATCCAAATCACGTAGTTCTGGTATTAGCTTAGTTGCTCTACGTTGTACTTTTTCTAATTCATTTATGTCTTTTTCCAAATATGGGCACCAAGAGCTAACAGCGTACTCTAAATGCGGTCTAACCATTGAACAATACAATAACTTGATAGTCTCACTACAAGGATACTTAAAAGCTTTCCTAATTATACCCAACATCCGGTTTGCCTTGGCCGTTGCATTTCTTACTTGTGTGTCCCATTTTAGATCTTTTTGGATATAAATTCCCAGATCTCTTTCACACTCTGACTTACTTAATGGTTTAAAGTCAATTGAATAATCAAACTCCGTATTGTTAGAACCAATATGAACAACTTTACATTTTTCTACATTAAGCTGAGTTGACCAGTCCTTTGACCACTTGCAAACTCTATCTATATCTGACTGTAACATAAGAATCGAGTTGAAGTTTTTGATTATCGATACGATCTTTGTATCATCGGCATACGCTTCACAATTGTTTTGGACAAGCTCTAACATATCGTTAATATAAATAACAAAGAGCAGAGGACCAAGTACTGAACCTTGCGGAACTCCACTACTAACTTCAACCCAACTCGAATTCACATCTCCTAAAACAACTCTTTGCGAACGGTTTGATAAAAACGCTCTAATCCAGTTGATCAGACCATCACCAAAACCATAAAACTTGAGCTTATACAAGAGTTTTCTGTGAGAGACTTTATCAAAAGCCTTCGCAAAATCAGTATAAATGATATCTACCGGAAAACCTTGAGCTATAGCCTCCGAAATAAGATCCAGAGTCTCCAGTAAATTTGTTGAACACGACTTGTTTGGAAGAAAACCGTGCTGAGATTTTGAAATTAACCCATTTTTGAGTAAATGCTCTAACATGGACTCTTTGATTATTCCTTCTAAAACTCTGCACACAACACAGGTTAAAGATACGGGGCGATAATTTTTAGGAGACAATCTCGAACCACCTTTGTGTAATGGAGTTACATTTGCTTGCTTCCATAATTTAGGCAATTCACCTGTTAAAAATGACTTCTTATAAATAATTGAGAGAGGCAGAGCAAACGACTCGGCACAATTTTTGAGTACAAACCCATGAACCCTGTCAGGTCCGATGGCTTTGTTTGGATCTAATTTCAGTAATCTTTCACTAACCTTTTTTACATCAATGATTTGATCAGCATTAGGTTCACATCGTTCACTTGTTTTAAAGTCGAAAAATGGAAGTGGCGACGAGTCGTTTGAACTGAAAACTGATTTAAAATACTCATTTAAAACATTTGCAATTTGAATCGGATCAGATACGTTATTTTCGTCTATTTTCAAGGCTTTGATCGATGGCTTAATATCAATATTTCGATTTACGTATTTGTAGACTAGCTTAGGGTTTGATTTTGATAATTTCGCTATCTTCTTCTCATAATTCTTCACAGCTTCTTTGATTAATTTGTTGCATTTGTTTCTTGCTCTTACATATTCTACTTTCTTAGACTCACACCAACCACTGGCCTCGAAAGATTTCCAAGCCGAGTATTTTTTCTTGATAACTGATTTTGTTTCTTGAGACATCCAAGGCTTATCATTAAGCTTGATACCCTTTTTAGGAATAAAACGCTTTTAATACTTTGTAAAAAATTGAGATCTGATGATGATAACCAAGGTAAAAAAAATAAAATGCCTGGTGTGGTTCCTGTTCTTATTCACTATTTTGGAAACGGCGATAGGGCGAGTATAAGAACTTACAAAAAATGTTAGACTGGCGCTGACCAAGTGAACAGACCAATCTGTTTTTTATTTTTAAAAATTTTAAAAAAACTGAAAAATAAGATAATAACAACAGTAATATTTATATTTTCATACTTTTGATCTTAAATTCGTAATCCTCATGCAGGATAACCCTATCCTAGCATAGAGTTCTTCATAAAGAACAAGTTTTTTAAAATATTCGATTTTGAGTGCTGAAAATGGTCCAAAAATGGTAATTTTTTGAAAATTGAAATAATTTTTTATTCAAACCTTATGTATGTTTTCTAGGGTTTTCCTGCGTGAGGATTACGAATTTATGGTCAAAAATATGAAAATCCATCATCTTTGTGATTTTTGATTTTTTTTACTTTTTTGGAGAATGAGAAAATCGAGTCGAAAATTCAGAATTAACATAGTGTGGTAATTTTGTATTGCGCGAACTTTACCTCAATAAACAAAAAAGGTTTTAACACTAGAAAGCCCGATTATTTTTATACCTAAAAAGCCCGTCGGGTCTTTCTGACCCGTATCATTAAAAATGGGTTTTAATATATAGTTAATCATCATTTAGGGGTAATAGTTTAAAATAGCAAGTGTTAGAATAAATTATTCAAAATAGCCACTGTTCAATTAAAACTATTCAAAATAGCAATGATCAAAATAAATTAACATAAGAGCAAATTGACAATAAATCAATCAAAATAGCAAAAAAAAAAGCGACAGAAAAAAAATACAAGTTTTTAATTTATTAAGCTTCTAAAATTTACGATTAGTGACAAATCATAAAAAATCTTCAAGTTGATCGCTGGTATCATCTATCAATTGAAAGTATTGACCATGGAAGAACAGTTGAGGATAGTCTTTCTGAGAATGTGTGACAAATCCAAAGGCATCAACATCAAGATTTGTTAATTATTCGAACTAGTGATGGGCAATGATCATATTTTTTGATCATGATCGATAGAAGAACCGATGATCGGGACAATTAGAAATAATAAAAAAGTGATCCTCCAGGTTTCTAATTATAAGAATTCCAAGCTGATTAATCTGAACCTTTGGATCAATCGATCATGATCTAAAAACACGATCACTCTTTAATTATAATTTAACAATAAAAAAAACATTTCAATTAGCGCATATTTAAACAGCTATTATGACTTTGCTATTTTGAATTTTTTTTTTAATTATGCTATTCTGACTTGGCTATTTTAAATCTTTTATTTATGTGTGACTGGCTATTTTGAATAATCTATTTTGAATGTGCGATTTTTTAGTCTGCTATTTTAATATAGAGTCCATTTAGGGTATCAATCGATAGCTTTAGACCTGAGCTGTTCAATTGTCTATTAATTTGATCATTCTTGACTATTGGTCTCAAGGAATCTTCGAAAAAACGCAAAAATCTGCAGTAATGAAATATCTATTTTTTCACTGAATAGAAATTTTTTCATCAGAATACATAATTAATCGATTTTCAATCACACATATTTTCGAAAACGAAACAAATTTGGTGGTAAAAGGAAGTTTTTGTAAATATTGTTAGCGGGTGCTTATGTGTTCATGAGCCGGACCACTCTCATGGTTAAAAGACCTTTCATACTAGTTGCTATTTGTAACTAGTCAGTTGCATAGTTTCATAAACTTAACTTGGTTATTTCTAAGCTTAAATATTTAGAATGCATTTAGTTCATTCTATCTTTTATATCTAAGAGTTATGAGAAGTACTAATAATAAGAATTATATTGTTAATAATAAAGAGTTTTGTCGAACAAATAACATCTTTTATTTATTGTAATTCCTACAATTACGCCCGCCAACAAGTGGTGCCGTGACCAGTATAAAATAAAATCGGTAAATAGCGGAGTTAAGTATACAGTGAATAAATTCGAAAGTTAAGTGATGTTAAGGTATAAAGAACAATTTCGAGTTCAAATGAGCTAAGTGCTGAATGAAAATGATTGAGAATAAAATATTTGTAATCGTTCTAGGAGTTTCTTCATTTGATTTAAATTCGATCCTTTTACACAACGAGCAAAAGAGCTACAAAAATTGAAACAGGGAAGTAAAATTTTTAATACTAATACTTGGGATCATTACTGCAGTTTTTGGGGGGAATTATTTATCCAACCTTCCCGTAGACGTCTACGTTCCTTAAAGAAATGTATCTCCCATCTCTTGGTTTCCAATTGGTTCGAAAAATTAAGTCTTCTAAACCAAGTTATGATATGAGTTAAACTAAAAGTGTTTTAACTAGTTTTCAAATTGTTTAAGTTAAAAGTCCACAGTTTTAAGTAAGAAGTGATACTGTCCTCATTATGTTAAGAGTAGGTTCTTCGGGTTAAGTACCTCGAAAGGGTTCATACCTAACTGTAATCGTCGGAAACTATTCAATCAATGATATCGGGTGATTAAGATAGCGATACCGTGATATTGACAGTGATTACGATGTTTAAATGGATTCTGATTGATAATTTTAAAATTTATGAAATATGATTTGATTAAGAAAGGAAGATTATAATGCGATAAAAAAAAAATTTAAGATTCTGAGCTCAAGCAGAAAAAGTTTGGTTTCTCGTTGATCTGAAAATGTGTTTTTAAGTCTGAGTTGTGTTCTTTCGAATGATTTTTGTTAGAAAAAAGAAAAAATGTACTTTGAATGTTTACTGATCAATCTTAGTAAAGACATCGGAATGTTGATGATGTCGTTGAAAAAAAAATGTAATCATTATGATTGTAATTACAAGACATAGCTCTTAAATTGACACAAGCTGATTTGATCTAAATTATAATCAATAATAGTGTCCCTATTAAAAAGGATTCACAACTAAATGATTCATCATCCAGTGTTTCAATTTAACCGTTCTTAATATTGAATGATTTAAGTTTATTGAGCACCAAAGAGAATTCGATTCCTAAGTCGTAATGCCTAATGAGATTTGATTAGCCTTGCTCTTTAAAATGGAATAAATTTATTTTTCACTCGTTATCAAGTAATATTAACGCTTTGATTTGATGTTCTTATAATACTAGAGACAAGTGTTCGACATTCCGTGTATTAGATTTTAGATTAATAATGTTTTGAAAAATAGACTCACATTTGTCCTTTACAAAGTTCAAAATGTAAACAGAATCGTAAACTTCAAAATTTGAATGCTAAGTCGAGATTATTTGATATTAGATTTGAAAGTATTTCTGATTCTGAATTTGGAGCATATCGATAAATTAACATAAGCCGAAAATAAAAACATAAAAATTAAACCTCGTTTTAATTATGTTGGATCGATTGAAAACTTTTACATGTTTGTGATTATGGATCGTCTTGCCGAAGTCATACGAATACGATTAATAAAATTTAATGGTCATTGTCTCCGGAATACTAAAACTAAAAAGTTAATTGTAAGATTCCTCATCTACTCGTTCGTAATGAATTGTTGAATAATGATATTCCATTATTGACGAATAAGATCAGAAAGAGAACAGAACTTAAGTTAATAAATACAAAATCGTAACGCAAGTCGAACTTGTAAACGAACTTACAAACGACTACTGATAAAGAAGAAGCGATATGTGTTACTGAGCCTTTTTGGTTTATAAAAAAAAATACGCTAAGAATGCTAGCCTTATAAAGGTTCTCAGCAAATGTTAGTCGTGTTATTTGAGTGGTAGTCGTGATAATTTCGATTATGCACAGACACCAAAGTAATAGCTTAACTCATGATGAGTTAGTCAAAACATAGTTTAGCTTCAGTTTGGCAAATAACGGAAAAAAATGGGAAGTCAAAATGGTTTTAATCACAAGGAATGATGAAAGTTATTTTTGAAAAATTGAGATGCAGGCTGTTCATTACAATTTAGAAATTTAATTATTGTATAACATTAAAGATTTAGTCGGTTCCTGATGGAGAAACTGAAATGATCTGGTTTATAGTTAACTTAGCTATTTCGATTAGTATTCGAATTGCAATGGTAAATAATGGATCATAAAATTTGTGAGATTAATGTTTAAAAAAAAATCATACAAACTGTTACTATAGATGATGTTGAAATAGAAAATGTTTTTTCCTTCTAAAAATATTTTACCGAATTCAATATTTGTAAATTGTTCTTAAGTTTTTCAGAGTAGTCCAAAAGTTGGATTAACAAAGAAAAATGACAAAAGAAAAATAACAAAGAAACGCCGAATTTAGTGATCGACACATTAAAAGAATTTCATGTTTATGATTTAAATTAGCTCCTATTGAGAGGCTAACAGTCTAAATTATATCGTTTCGTAGATCAATACGTAATATTGTTTTAATACTTGTTGTTTTAACTAGACAAGTTTACGGTTGATAAGTTGTCGAATGAAGGAGATGGTTAACTTTTGGTCGATACATAAATTGTTAAAGTGATTTATTAAGTTGTTTAATGATTTATGACCGTTTACGTTTGTCAAAGCTAGAAAAATAGAGCTAAGAATTCAAGATCAAAGAAATATGAATCGGAGATTTTTGTAATATACATATTCAAAGTTTTGCTCAAAAAATGATTGTTAAATTTATTTTATTAACCTAAGCTAAGAAATAACTATAAGTTAGTGTTTGCAACACAGTAATGGCGCGGGGCTAGGCAGATCCAATTATTAATTTAATTGGATAAGAATCACGGGATGCCCTGGGTAGTGGATAGGAACGAACTACCTCAATAAGGAAAGGCCTTCCACATATAGGCCCAGGACGGTGAGTTACACCCGGTAAAGAAACCGGCAGGCCACCGTAAGTAGACATACCCGTAGGTTCGGGTACCGAAGAATATCATAAAGAGGTGATATTTAAAATCGTGCGCACGTGTTAAGGGAGAAAGCCGGTACTCCAGCAATGAGGACATTGCTGCTTAACCAGGGGGAGTGTGTTAGCGGGTGCTTATGTGTTCATGAGCCGGACCACTCTCATGGTTAAAAGACCTTTCATACTAGTTGCTATTTGTAACTAGTCAGTTGCATAGTTTCATAAACTTAACTTGGTTATTTCTAAGCTTAAATATTTAGAATGCATTTAGTTCATTCTATCTTTTATATCTAAGAGTTATGAGAAGTACTAATAATAAGAATTATATTGTTAATAATAAAGAGTTTTGTCGAACAAATAACATCTTTTATTTATTGTAATTCCTACAATTACGCCCGCCAACAAATATGTAACAAGTCATTAGCTTAGTGATCTGAGAAACCTGTCATATGAACCCCTTGAACGGAATCAGATAAAAATTCAAGTTGAAATTTTTCATTAGATAATCTTTTGGTTTATTTTAACTAAATAATAGAGATTTTGCAATCTTCCATGAAAAAGTCCGACTATAATCCAATTTCCGCGATTTCTTGCGGATTTTATCAGAAAAAGTGTGATTTATGGGTAGAAATGTAAATATAAAGAGAGTTTTCGATGATATCTATCGATTGATACCATAAATGTCCAGTCTAATCGCTTTTTTCCTGAAAAAAACAAAAATCGGGTCAGAAAGACCCTTTGGTCTTTTTAGGTATATTTTTTATTTACTCGACAAAATTTTAGATTTTAACCTCAAATGTATACTAATTTGATTGTTTTAGTCTTGAATAGGTCGTTTAGTTTGAAAAATTTTTGAAAATCACATAAATTCTTAAGAAATAGCTTGGAAAGACATGAACGGGTCAGAAAGACGAAGAGTGTTAATCTGATGAACTAATCAATATGCACATTTTACATATTTCAATTGGCTTTGTGAAGCAAGTTCTTACAGTTCCAGTTGTTAGAAAAGTTGCATTAGATGACAAATTGCTGAAAAAGACAAAAAAAATATTAAAAATTATACTCAAAAATAAATGAGTCTTCTTCTTCTATGACACGAAATTCAATTTTTGTGGATTTTATTTGTCTGTTTTTGTATACAAGCACCCGTTAATCGAAAAACCAGATGGAGTCTTACCTCCAGTTCCTTTGGTCTTTTATTTTTCTGGCTTTTTACAAACTCTCAATCAATCGATTTAAAATACATGAGTTTACTAATGGAAAACTGTATGATCCATTTGAGAGAAACTCAAAATCCAGATAAAATATTGGATGAAGGTGGACAAATATTTTCTCCAAGTCAATTCAGTTTCGATGAAAACGAACTTTTCTAGTCAAATATCAAGAATTGTTACCTGTTTTACCAGATGCATAAAAATAAATGGGTCTCCCAGAAGGAAATGTGATTTAACTTGAATAAGAGCTTTTTTCATCCGAGTATGGCTTTAGAGAAATTCGATTTTTCCAATCATGAGTACTAAAATGTTTGACTAAATCACATTGACTTTTGGATGCATAAGCTGAAGGTTAGGGTTAAAATTTTTTACTCTCCATTATTCGCTTCATTGCATTATTTTGGAGCCAATATGGTCGATCTGTCGAAAGTTTATTTTTGTACTTAAGTGGATTATATTTAAAGATATGAAAGTTATAAAAAAAAGTTTATTCAAAATTTTGGACGGTTCCTGATAAGGAATTGAATAAATAAAATAAAAATTTTCAATAAAAAAAATAAAAAATTTTAAATTAACAATTCAAGAATTTTTTTAACATAAAAATTAAACGATTGTTCAACAAGACTGTGACAAAAATTTTTCAAATTTCCATCATTTTGAGACCATAAAAGTAACGCTTGATAACAACACTCTCTTAGACCATCTTGATAAAAATATTTTATCTCAATCTCTAAAATATCTGACTCTCTTAGACCTAGATGACGACCAATTGACTTCCATTCGACACAAACAAGATCCGATATCTCCCATAATAGTTTTTCACTCAACCGTAATTCTTCCAAATCAGACTCCTCTACACCAAAAAGTTGTAAATAAGACCCAAAAGTTATATCGGAATCAACGATTGTATTGCAAGTTATTTTTGACTCTATAAATTTTGTATTACAATTTTCAGGTTGTTTAAGCCGCCATTTTAATAAAACTTGATATAAACACTCGACTAGTCCGTCTTTTAATAAATATTTAAATTCAATTTGTTGTAATTCGGAACGTGTGAGACCAAGTTCAAGACCAAGACTCTTCCATTCTAGTATACCATCGTGTCTATTGGCCAATTTCCATAGGGTCAAATCGGTCAAGTCGGGAGTGATGAAAATTTTTTTTTTTTGAAACCGATTCGAATCGGTTTCGTCGTCGTCGTCTATTTTTTTTGAGTCTGAATAAAAATTCATTTTGTTAAATTCATTTCAAAAGTAACTAAGGCAACTTAGTGATTTAAATATTCTCTAAAAAAAAAATACAAATATTTGATTAAGAAAGACCTAGTTACATAAATATCCAGGGAAACCGCGAAACGTGATATGAAGAAGAAGAAAAATTTCAAGTGGATTTAAAATCCACGTGGAGTTGTGAATCAAAATAAACTAACTGTAAAAGTGACAATTATAATTTACATTCTTTAAAAATTGTAAATATGTCATGCCAAATCATGGAATTTGTTTTTTATTTTTACGGTGACTCGTGATTGGCTTTAATTAAATTTTTGTTTTAATAAAAAAATCGATTAAATTTTTTATTGTTTTAGAGATAAAGATGAAAAAACCTTTTTTTATGACTCTTTTAAACGGGTATTTTTACCGCGTTTAAAAATTTACTATTTATCTTATCATCACTTGACTTGAAGAAAATTTTTTTGGTTATTTATTTAGTTAACATTTGATGTAAAATAGTCTTAGACAAATAATTGAGCACTTGAAATTTTTGATAAGGTTTCCTTTTTGCACTTGAATTCTGAAATTTGAGATTATTGTCACAATTTCGGTCATTTTCAGGTCATTGAAAATTCTAAACCCTTGTTTAAATTGTAGAATACTCTCGTTGGGGTGCAAAAGTGATATTACAAGAGAGAGAAAAATATAAGTCTCTTAAACAAGACTCGAGTTTTGTGAAAAAGTTACGAAACGAATTTTTTTGATAAAAATTTAGCCAATAAAAAATAATTTTTTTAAAAAAAAATGACCACTCAAAATTAACTTAGAAAATCTCAAAATCGAAAAAAATTAAGAAGCAGAAACATGAATACGAGAAAATACCGTGACTAAACTTTATTTTAAAATTTGTAGTTAATTTTAATTAAAGTTTTGTAATTCTTTTTTGAATCAAATTACTCTTTGTCGTATCATGCAATTGTATTAATCAAGTTAATAAAGGGATTAAGAAACAAAATATATTTGTCTTAGAATTTTTTAAAATATAGTAAACAGGGGTAACAGGATTAAAAAAATGTATAGTCTTTTTGACCCAATATTTTAATGGTTTTATGTCGTACCTTAAAAATTACAGAATTTTCCTAACTTTTATATTTTATGTATCGAAACAAACCTTCTTAACTCAAAAACTTATTTTCTTGATTCAAACTTTCAATAAAAGTTTAATCGATTCAAACTAACGGGTGATTATTAATGGTCCAGAAAATTTTCAATTTAATAAAAAAATAACTTAGAGTAAAGACATAAGGCTAATTTTTTGCACATTTATAAACAGGTATGTCCTTTGTAAGAAATTAATTTTTTTTTCTCAATCCTTCTATTGCGTTAGATTTGGCGTCCTAAAGTATACCTCTTACCTTTCGAAAGGTTTGTCCTCCCTCAAAATGAACTTGAATTGTAAAATAAACACCGTCACTTTGTGCCAAATCGTCTCCTGAATCTAAAAATATATTTACATTTTTGATTCTATAATCCTATCAAAAGTTATTTTTGAAAAACCACAAAAAATTACTCAATTCTTGAAATTAAGGAAAAACACGAAAATTCGAATTTTAATCGATAATTTTTCAATGGAACATCGTATTGCTCTGAAATTTTGCAGGCTTATTTGTTACTATGTGACTAATAAAATAAATTAGTAAGAATACATAATTGCTTTTTTTAAAATAACTTTTTCAGAAAAAAAACCCAAACGACGTATGGGTTACTTTGAGCTAATTATACGAGGTCACCAACAGACGAAATTTAAAATTTTGAATAACCGGATTAAAGCTTAAAAATTAAGCTTTAAAAAGATATATATATTTATATGATTACACAATCGGTTTGGGTAAAAAAAAAGTGTAAGTTTTTTGTCTTAAATAAATCTTTTTTTTTCTAAATCCTTGAATTAAGTTAACAAGTAACAATTACTTGTAATAAAACAAAGCTGCTTTTTGAATATTTTATTTATTACAATAACCCCCCTTAGCTTTTTCTACTTCTCTGACTCGACTCGTGAAAGACTCGACTGCTTCCCTAATCTTTTTAACATTTGTCTTTAGAATAGCACCTTCTATCTCTTTTTTAAATGTCTCCAAATCAGAAAATTTTGATTGGTTCATATTCGAAACAACAGCGTCCCAAAAATGAAAATCCAAAGGGTTCAAGTCTGGTGAATTTGGTGGCCAATTATTTTTATCCATAAATTTGGTAAAGTTTTTTTTGCACCAATTTTGCGAAATGTTGGCTGTATGTGGCCTGGCACCATCTTGTTGGAAGACCCATTTTTCTGAACCTATCAATCGATTCCCTTCTCTTTTTGCAAACGGAAGGATTTTTTTTACATAATAATTTGAGTCCACTGTCTCTCCTTTTTAAGAAAGCAAAAATTAGTCTCATTAAGATAAAATTAATGAGAGATCGTTCGAAAAGTTACCTTTTCCTATAAAAAAAGGTGCCGTGGATCCATTTTTTGTAAGACCAACCCAAACCATTATGCTTAGAGGAAATTTCATTAGCCCATAAAGACCTAAATGAAATAAGTTCAAATAGTCATTATAATTTCTGTTTTAGACAAAAAAAAACTACCTCCTCTTTTGTCAGCTTCATCGCGTGAATAAGCATAGACACGATCGTTTTGAGAATTTAATCCACCGTCTATTGTAAAAATTTTTTCATCTGAAAACATGATCGGCATTTTTTTATAGAGTCGTTTATTGTTTTTTCTCCAAAAAACTGCGAAATTATAACGAGCTGTAATATGTTTTTTAGTGAGCAGCGGAATCTTTCTCTTTTTATAAGGCTGAAAAAAATCATTAATTAGTAAGAATTAATCGAATAATAATAATTATATAAAAATAAATACTTTTAGGTTCAACTCTTTGCATATTTTTACTACAGAAGACTGAGATATTTTTAGCTTTCGGCTAACAGCACGACCGGAGTGATTATTCAAAAGGCGTTTAACTTTTTGCTTATTGATTCGAGTAGTAACTGATGGTTTTCTTCCAGGACTTGACAAAGAATGCACCCGACCAGTTGCCTTAAATACTTTAATCCATTCGTACAGTGAGGGCATGGAAACCTTGCCACACAAAAGCTCGTGAATTTCTTTAACGCTTTTGTTTTTTTCATGATGAACGATGGCTAATTCTCTTAAACTGTTGGCTTTAGTACGACCCATTTTACAAAATTTTTTTTTTTTAAAAATATAAAAATTTATTTATGTATTAACTTTAGTTAAAGATACAAGCACATGAGGTTACTTGTTAACTTAATTCAAGGATTTAGAAAAAAAAAGATTTATTTAAGACAAAAAACTTACACTTTTTTTTTACCCAAACCGATTGTGTAATCATATAAATATATATATCTTTTTAAAGCTTAATTTTTAAGCTTTAATCCGGTTATTCAAAATTTTAAATTTCGTCTGTTGGTGACCTCGTATAATTAGCTCAAAGTAACCCATACGTCGTTTGGGTTTTTTTTCTGAAAAAGTTATTTTAAAAAAAGCAATTATGTATTCTTACTAATTTATTTTATTAGTCACATAGTAACAAATAAGCCTGCAAAATTTCAGAGCAATACGATGTTCCATTGAAAAATTATCGATTAAAATTCGAATTTTCGTGTTTTTCCTTAATTTCAAGAATTGAGTAATTTTTTGTGGTTTTTCAAAAATAACTTTTGATAGGATTATAGAATCAAAAATGTAAATATATTTTTAGATTCAGGAGACGATTTGGCACAAAGTGACGGTGTTTATTTTACAATTCAAGTTCATTTTGAGGGAGGACAAACCTTTCGAAAGGTAAGAGGTATACTTTAGGACGCCAAATCTAACGCAATAGAAGGATTGAGAAAAAAAAATTAATTTCTTACAAAGGACATACCTGTTTATAAATGTGCAAAAAATTAGCCTTATGTCTTTACTCTAAGTTATTTTTTTATTAAATTGAAAATTTTCTGGACCATTAATAATCACCCGTTAACTTAAAAGCTTTTAAATATTAGATAATGTTACTCAATAAATT
Source organism: Brachionus rubens (assembly GCA_022207745.1). Lineage (NCBI taxonomy): Eukaryota > Metazoa > Rotifera > Eurotatoria > Ploima > Brachionidae > Brachionus > Brachionus rubens. The sequence continues at coordinate 2,202,752 of JAJVHD010000016.1, read as the reverse complement.
TAAAAAAAGTAATTCTTGAAATTTGTACAGAATCGCTTCTTGTTTAAGCACATACAAAAAAAAATTGGATATTGCGGTTTCCTTAGGAGAATATGTGATTTGACTGAAATTCCCGAGTATTGCTTTAGGAAATGTTTTTTACCCAGCGTCAATGGTAGTTTTTTAGCTTTCAGAACATATCTTTACATCAATTATAGCTTTTTCCAATCATGTTTACTAGAATGTTTAAATAAACCACAATGATGGGGCAATTGATTTTTTAAACCCCCATTCAAAAATTTGTTTTCTGTGGTTTTCGAGCTCGTAGAATACGGTAACAATTTCAGAATTAACAAATTCAAATACTGCACTTCCGCCGATTTAATGGCGTACCCGTACTAAAGCGTACTCGTACCGTACCTTGCTTAATTTTGCGATAATTTTTTTAGTACGGGTACGGGTACGGTACGGTACGGGTACGGCAAACCTTTAATTCGGTGGAAGTGCATTAGCATGGACGACTTTTTAAATTCAATTGTAATTTTTAAAAAGTCCAAATTCATTTGCGTGAATCGGAAAAGATGATCAGATGACTGTTTGTATCATTTTATAAAACAAAAGTTCCAGTTTCTTTGGAAGCTGACCTTTAGTTTTGGAGGGTATCTTTTGACGCATAAAAATTTTGTTTATAGCATAAAAAAAATCGAGTATAGAATAAACTTTTATTTTTAAAGAATAAAAAAAAACTTTTTTGAAAAAATTACAAGTTTTCAATGTTGGCCTATTTTTTTTTCTTCCGGAAAGCTGTAAAGGTAGCTTTTACTCATCCATTGAACCCAAAAGCTTTCCAATATTTATCCAAATAAAAATAAAATTTACATTTTACCTTTCTTGGAAAGCAAGATTGACGAATGCTTCTAAAGTGAAATAGCCTAATGAGTAGGTTATGAAAACGAGTGTGTACCTAGAAGAGGTCACATTTTAATTTCTAATTAAATTCCCAATTGATATATTGTAAAATTTTTGAGTTTTTTGAAAAAGTTTTTTTTTATGCGTCAAACGATTTTTTCCTTTAGTTTTACTGAAAAAAAAATAAAAATATGGACATCATATAAGACAACCTGTTTAAAATACAATCTATCTGATGTCTTATTCCATAAAAAAATTTTGCTCTCAGATTATAAAGTTACATAAACACTGTTAAAAGGTCAACAAAAATCACTTGATTCTTGAAATAGAAAAATAAAATCAGAAAAGTCATAAAAAGTCAACCAACTAAAAAAAAAATTATTCTATCTTAAATACTCTATTATTAAAGTTCCACTTGAATAACTTCAAAAAGTAACATTAATTTTAATACGTTTCCGAAAACGAGTTTAATTCTAGAGTTGAACAAAAAAAAAACGAGTTATCTTTACTCTCAATTTCAGGAAAATACTTCTCGAGGGTTTAAAGACTTTAAAAACGACGGTCTCTAATAATTTAATTACCCTTAAAAAACAAACAAACTTTAAATCAAAGTCATTTTTAAAAAGTTAAAAGCATTAAGTAGAATCATTTATGACAACAACAAAAAAAATTAGCTTTAAATTATAGAGTTAAACTCTACCTTCTTAATGAACTGTTTATTTCTAATCTGATTTGACATTTTATATGAATAAATAGAATAATAACATGTTTTGAATTTTAGCTGTTGTTTAATAATAAGGTTATTTTTGTTAACACTTTAACCGAACCGTATGATTCAATATCCAACTGAGATAATATTATGTAATTATTGAATTTAATTAAAAATATTCAGGATCATATTTTTGATGTAAGAATACGATTGAGATTATTTTTAAAATTTGAATTTATTTCTTTTATGAATAAGTCTATGGGAATTTTGATTTAATTAAGTCAAAACAATGACTTTTTGCTATTCTTTTGATTCTGTGAATTTAGATACAAAAAAAAACAAAAAAATTAACTAATGATGCAAAATCACCTCAGTAAATTGATATAGTTCCCGCAATGCAAAACTTCTACACTATCTTAATTCAGGGTTATCAACCTCATTTTTGGAATCTACGTATATGAAAACCTAGGAATCGACATGTTTTTAAGGGAGGTCAAAAAAATTATTTTTTGGGCTAGAAGGGTCTGGAATTTGGCTGCTTTTTAGTGATATTTTTAAGAATACAGTCAAACCTCGGTTATATCACTATGCACTTATATCAAGCCTCATTTATATCATCCAATAAAAAAAGACAAACGACAGTCAATACTTTTACATTGAAATTTTGTCCAGTTATATCATGTTCACTTATATCATGTTTCATTTATATCATGCGTACAAAAAAGTCAAAAAACATTGTTTCTAATTATAAATTAACCCGAGAATAAAATGTGATTAGAAATCAACCGTTGAAGGATTAAAGCAGCTTACAGGTGCCGTCAACAGATTGGAGGAAGTAACTAAAGAAATCATATCAACAATTCAATTTAGCCATAAGGAATCTTTTAAGGTGTTTGAGTATCTTATAAACACCCGTCCCAAGGAGTAATTAAATTGAGCTGAAAAACTTTTAAACTTTTTAAACAATTTTTATTTGTGAACTGAATTGTATAATTTAAACGATACGCTTTATTTTACAGTGTATCGATAGTGGCCCAAATTGTGGCCTTTGCATTAGACGAAATAAAAAAAAATAAATAAATAAATTAACCCGTTTATATCATTTATGCATCTAGACATTATTTTGTCATAAGCAGGGTTTGTTTTAATATGCAAGTTCAGCGGCTATCATATGCAACTTGATATGCGACTTATTTGAGGAAATTATGCAAATTTAAAATGAAAAAATATGTGAAAATATGCAATTAAATGCAAAAATATGCGATTTTAATTCAAGTTTTTTGTTAAAAGGTCTTTGATTTCGAAAATTTAGATGAAGTTTAGATTTTTTTTTTGGAAAATAATTTTGACCCTGATGATGGAATTTTTTTTTATTCAATATTATTTCAAAAAATAGAAAAAAAGCCAGATATGCAATTATATGCGAGAAAAATATGCAATAATATGCAATAATATGCATTTATATGCAAATGCATATCGTTAGTAGACGTAAAAATGCAACATACGCGACTTTAGCTAAATATGCAATTATATGTTGTTGCATATAAAAACAAACCCTGGTCATAAGACAAAAAGCTAATAATTGATTGCAAGGTTATTAGAAAACAAATAAATTACCTTTGAACTTTCACTAAAAGACAGTTTTATAGTCCTATGACTGAAATTACATTTAATTCGTATAGATTTAGTTTTTTAATTAAAAAAATAACATTTATCTTTACTATTTCAATTTGATTGGTAATCCCAAATATGGCTTATTCTCAAATGGACATTTTCACTTGTATCAAGTTTCACTTATATCATGTTTGACCCCCACGGACAAATAGGATGATATAACTGAGGTACGACTGTATTTTGTGACATATGTGCATGTCATCTGATAGAGAATTAAATTTTGAGCAATCGTAGAGGATCCCTTAATTTAAAAAAAAAAATTTTGAAAACAATTTAAGGCAAAAACAAGAAATTTTTAGGGAATTTTTTAGTTTTTGGGACCTACATTTTTTTTTAACCCCATGACTTAAACTTTTTTATGAAAATTCTGAAAATAGAAGATGACCTAATTGATCCCTTTTCAGCGCTTAAAAACGACTTTTTGCAGGAACAAGCGGTTAGATTTAGAGAAATATGTTTTTAGCCAAATGACATCCAATTTTTACCAGGTCGCCAACCTTCAGACCTCTCTAGACCTAAAAAATAATTTTTTTAACCAAAAACGTTGTAAACAAGATTAAAAAAAAGGAATGTACTTTTAAAAGTCATCTGAGTCTTCCGTATACGTACCTTATGTACTTATTTGGATATAATTATCGAAAGGGGTCTTGACCGAAGCCCCAGATAGGGTTCCGGTGGGGATTAGGTGAGGGTCAGGTATGAAGTATTTTCATTTACTTGGAAATTATTTACAAAATCATTTAAATTTTCGGAAGCACCATTAGCTTTGAGTTTATAATCCATCTCCAAAAAAAATTGAGCAAGTTGTTACTTATTGGAAATGTGAGATAGATTCTAAATAATAATGTATTTTTGGAAACATCTCTTTACCACTCATCCACGACCTAAATGCGAGAGTTCGTGGTCGAGTTCGAATCTCGGTCGTGTAAAAATAAAAATGTAACGTTTAGAAAAAATTGTAATGAAGATGAATGATCGATCTGACTAGAATCATCTACTAGTCATTCTCTAGATGACCGAATACTAGACCAATCATCGTATAGGGACTAGCGAGTCACTGTGACTAAAAAAAGGGCGTCGAAAGATGGAAACGTAGCGAGTATAAAAAATTCTGTAACGGCCTAATCAGACGTTACCGGCCTTAATTCGGATTGACCAACAACGCCGTTATTTGCTACCCTAATTTAGAATATAAAACCTTTGTCCGAATTTTTGATGACTCTTAGCTAGCCCGCGTCCGTATTAGCCAAGAGTCGAAATTCGGGGTCCTGCCGTCCGGGTTTTAGGGACAGTCCTGATTAATTAAAAACTGCCTGACTCGGACTCAAGTCGAGTCATTCCCTATTTTAGTCATTTATTTCCGTCCTCGAAAGTTCCGAATTTTAGGTATTGAGTTCCGGATAAATTAGCATGGTAATAATTATCGATTTAGCATGGTAAAAAATTTCATTTGATCCAATTTTTTTCGGAATATTAAGCCGGGTTATTAAAAAAGAATTAAGATAGAATCTTCTTCATCATTAATTAATAATATTTAAATTATGAGAGTGTTTTCAATTAAAACGGCAAATTGAAAATGAGAGTTAAACTTTTAGTTAAAGATGAGTTCTTAGTAAATGACTTGACTCAAGCCTGACTTGAGTCACTATCACTGCTCTTAGATTATCAAACACCATAGTAAAAGCATTAAAAATATTTATTTGAAAAAAAAAATGATAAAGTAAGATCTCGATTTTGTTAACAAAACCTTATTTCAAAATTACATTGTGCTATTTTTCGACCGTTATTTCAACTAATCCATTTAGTTAAATCAATTTGATTCTTAAGATCAGAACAAGCTAAATTAACATTTGAAGTTGATTCTTTAAAAAAAGCTTTCGTTGGAATTGAACTAATCTCGTAGTTGTTGCAAATCAATCCAGACATTGTTACTTTTTTAATCTCAGCCAATTGATCTTTAAAACAAAATATTCAAAAACAATACTTAATTTTTAAAAACTCTAAAAAAATCACCTAAAGAAAATGCTCCTGGGTTAACAGAAGGTCCATTTTCATAATAAAAACGATCTCCATTTTTCAAATCAGCGAATTGTTTCATTACAATACATCCAAAGGTCTTAGCAGTCAGAGTAGTACTCGAAATTTTTTTTTCCAATAACCCACCAGCATACAAATCAATATCAGCAACATTTCTAACAAAAAATTTTAGAGTCTTGAATCCTTTTCCCTGAGTATAAACTTACTCGTAAACGGCTTGTAAATTCGCAATACTAGTTGATGTCATTAAAGTTTTAAGATCATTAAAACTTTTAACATCAATACCATGACATTCCTTGACATATTTAATGTAAGGTTGAAGACCATGATCTCTACCTCTTAGGATATTAGTAGCTAACAAATCTGTTGCAGTGAATACATTATTCTCTGTTTTACCAAACAGTTTATTTTGTAACTCAAAACTGAATGAACCAAATTTCCAACAAAGATCTTTTATTAGACCTTTGAAAAACGATTGGATGCCTTGACTTTTAGCTTCGTAAGCATAATCTGATTTAAAAACAACGTCTGTAAAATTAACATGACTCAATTTTGAGTCAGTTGGACCATAACGCGTGAATTTATCTCGGATTAAACTGTGACCAAATCTAAATGCAGCTGTTGAAAATTCATTGTACAAAGCCGGGTTAATCTTTAAAATGAAGTCTTTTTAAAAAAGGACAAAAATGGTAAAAAAACTTACATTGCTATCATAACCATTGTAATATTCTGTTGTACTTAAATCTGGAGATAATGAAGAATCACCAGAAACCATTGGTAGCCATTCATTATAAACAATATGTTGCAAAATAGAGATTACAATTCGTCTAGTCTCTTGATATAACTTTTCATCATCCCATGTTGGATTATTCGCTGCCATTATTTGAGCTATTCTATTATGTTCTCTATTGAAAAGAGTATGCATGCTGACCAAGCCTAGATTTTCACTAGCCCTAAACTCACCTGCTAAAAAGCATTTATAGTTTAATGTAGATGAAGTACTACATGTGTCATTGCTCAATGGGAGATATGTACCAGACATGACTTGGACGTTTTTTTTATTAACTGGCTCACTAGTTGTCAAAAGACCTTCTTTGAATGATCGTAATTCTTTAGCTCTTGTTTCATCGATTCCATAAATACCGGAGCCATCGATGTACGATGAAAGAAGATTCAATTGTTCTCTGTAAGAAACATCACATGTAAAGTCTGGGAACGTTGCACTTGATCGTGTTAATTTCATACAAGTTTGACCTGTTAGGATTGGATCATTTGCCGGCCATGTTAAAGATAAACAACTTGTATCAGTTGATCCACAAGGACAATCGAGTTCAATACCACTTGTATTAGTTGTTGCTGATGTACCGGATAAATCATGGATTAAAAATTGACCAAAAATTGGGTATAAATGAGATACGCTTTTTTCTAATATGGCTTTTGATGGTGGTGGGGAAATTTTCAAACTGATTGTTCTTGGATGTGGAAGACTATTGCCTGAAACAGATTTAGTTCTTGCTGAATTAATACCATCATCATAACCAACTGGTAATAATCTTTTATACGGTGTATTTGCAGCACCGTAAAGAGGATTAGCCAAGTTATTACAAGACCCATTGTAAGATCTATAAACATAATCTGAATTACAAGTAACAGAAGTATACGGACAATAATTAGAATTGACTGACAGACTTGATGTAGAATCCATTGACTCAAAGGCAAAAGAAGCTATTTGATTAATGAAAAAAGCATCATCGGATGTTTGTCTCATGTTTGATTGAAATTTTGTTCGATTTTGTTTGGTTCGAGGAATACGGGTTCTAGTTTTATCGTGAAGTTTCTTAAGACCTTTGTCAAGTTCATCTTGGGTTCTAGGTCTTCGACCGCCGCCGTTTCCAACAGTAGTTCTAGCAGTAGTTCTAGCAGGTTTTTTAGTTGTTTTGACTGGCTTTCGAGCCCTGGCCGAAAAACTTTCGTCCAAGATACAGAAGGCTATTATGAGAACTAAAAAAGTAAATTTTAAATGCATTTTATAATTTTGAATAAGAAAATTAACAAATTTATATTCGTTTCATTCAAATTAAAATTTAATTAAATTTAGATTGATTAAAAAGATAGTATATGATCTGAGACGGGCCTATTGTTTAGAAGAATAAGAATCGATTTGATTGTTTTTTTTTTAAATCGTCAAATAAATTTAATTCGTGATTTCCAATTGTATCCTACTTTCTAAAAAGTTAAGAAGGTACTTTATATTTTTAATTAGAAACCTGGTTTTTCAATTTTAAAAATACACTTAGATGGGTGGGTAATCTTTTTGTTGCGTTCCGAAATCGGTTTTGAAAACTTTTCATTTTTTTTTTAAGAATTTCCAAATTTTGGAAGGCCTCAAAAAATGACCCTCTGGGAGATAGTGGAGTCAAGATCATAATCAAAGTCAATACGAGTCTGGGTTTCAAAGAATATTCTAGATGACTCAGACCCTAGGTTGAAAGCTAAGAAAAGAAAAAAGTTAGACTTACAGATATTTATTACGCAGGCGAAAAAATACAACTGGTCAATAACAACGAAACAACTCTTTACATCTAGTCCTAGGGAACCCCAACATGATATATTGATTATTAGATTTTTTATTTGTTTTCCTGTAGAATAGAAACAATTTGCCTAAAAAGGTGCTTAAAATCATAAACCTTAAGGATGAAGGAATTTGCAAATTTTGACCCGAGATTCGTGATTCTCGTATAGAAAAACAATTGAAAACATTTAAATGTATTCATATCAAAATTTGCAAATTCTTTCATTCTTTTGGTTTTTAGCACTTTTTTAGGCACATTGTTTCTATTCTACAGGAAAACAAATAAAATTACCCTAAAACCCAGGATTTGTTCAGAATTTTCTGCCCTTCAAGTAGAGCTATAAATCAATATATGTTGTTGGGATTCCGAAGGACTAGATGTAAAAAGGCAAAAAAAAAGGAACATTTTTTTGATTTCGGGTCCATTAAATAAGTCCTAAGAAATATTTTTCATTCTAAAAAATACACTGGCTTGTGCAAAATTTTGTGCTCTATCAAAATCTGTATCATAAATATCATATTATTTGTTAATTGACTATGCTTTTAACGGTTTTATGTGAACAACTATTTCGAGGATCTTGAATCTTAGGCCCCCTCCACGGAAAAATAAAATTTTTTTTCGACATCCTAAAGATTTAGGAACTTTAGGTTTTCATATATGGAGAACACGGCTGTAGGGTAAGATTTCACAAATTCAGATAGCGTGGACGTTTTGTGTGGGTCGAACCTTATTAAACTCAATCATAATGTCAACCAACCTTGACGTTAGAAAAATTGAGTCCTTAAGTAAACCAAGAAGAATGCACAGAAGAATTTTGAAAATCTATTGCAAAGGCATAATGACCAATGAGAAATTTCTTAGAATGAGCATGACATCGAGTAGCCCTAGTCAAATAAAGAAAATCAGATTAACCTGGTTCACTAGCGTAATATAGAATGAGAATACAGTAAAAAATATTTAAAAATTTTTTATTTAAAGCTAAATTTTAAAGAAATAAACTCTAAGAATATTTTTTGTATTTTTCGTTTAAAGAATTGACCACTTCTTTAGCTGAATTTTCACCACCATTGTATTTTTTCGATATCTTAGACAATTCTATCATTCTTTCACGATACGAAAATGCGTTTAAAACTTGCTTTATTCCATTATTTAAATCACTCGAACTAAATTTAAGGGGATCATACCTCAAACCTAATTTCAAATCATCAGCTAAACGATGTGCTACAAATGGTTGATCAGCTTTAATCGGAATACATATAACAGGTACTCCATAATGTATTGCCTCACTAGCACTGTTCATTCCACAATGTGTAATAAACAACGAAGCTCTTTCTAGTACATTTATCTGAGGCACAGATTCGCGTATCAGTACATTTTTTGGTATCTTTCCATTCTTAATTTCATCTTCGTATTTTAAAAAACAAGTCTTACCCACTGAAATAATGAGTTTAGCATCAATTGAAGGATTTTCTAGCTCATACATTTTGAATCCTTCAATAATTCTATCAAAAACACTTTTGTTGTAATTAAAAACAGTCCCGAGAGAGGCATAGATCAATTTTTTGTTTGTTTTAATCTCTTGGTCATAATTCGGGTTAATAACTGAAAAATATTCTAAAAACTCTTTTAACTCAACGTCTTTGATCTCTTTACTTTTGCGAACACTTTCAGACGCACAACAGCCAATGTACTTTAATTGAGGGTCAAGTTTATCTTTCATCGGTTGTAGTTCAGGAAAGACGCTAACAAGGTCTAGATCTGATCTTTCACTTAAAAACATTAATGGATTCCATACACTTATACCATAACTAACACTGAAAATAATTTGTAATAAAATCAACCAAAGGAGTCTTAAAAGTTGTCCAAAGCTTCGTTTAGTAAGTTCAGTATCCATCTCTTTGGTCGGGTAGACACCTATCTTTATGGCAAAGCTGGGACTAAAATTGACACATAAAGGCATTTTTGATTTTTCATTGGCACATTTTTTTTGGATAAGTTTACACAAGTACTTGCATGGTAGAGAAAAAAAATCACTTATTAAAACATCTGGTCTATCTCGTTCATAGTCTTGTAACAATAGAGGAACTTCTTTGAAGGATGTTTTGAGAATTTTAGTAAATACAGATATTATATCGACATTTGAAAAGTCTGCTGTTGATATAAAATCATAATTTTTGTATTCACGAAAAATTGAACCGGTTCGTTCAATCAATTCTCTGTTCGATTCGAGGCCGTAAAATATTACTTCATAGTCATATTTGTTTACTAATTCATAGGCCATTGATGTCAATGGGTTCAAATGACCTGACTGAGGGAATACAATTATAAATGCTTTTGATTTTTTCGACATTTTTTAAATCAAGTCTTTATTGTTTCTTAAAAATTTCTTATTTATATCTTGCGCATAATGTAATCTCAACATAAAAGCTTTGAGTGCCTTGTCATTGTTTTTATTTTTCAAAAATTTTGCATAGTCATTTTGAAGTATGTTTTAGCAAAGGTGTTTTTTTTAAGAGATAATGTAGCATTACCTGGATTTTTTTTGCAAAGTTTAAAAATAATAGAAATACTTTCAAAATTAAAATTAAGAAGCCATAAATGTCTAGTATAAATATAATGTCTATTTAGAGCCAAATAAAATATTTATTATAACTAAGACATGAGAAGTGTAGGGTTGGCTACGAACTAGTAATTAGTTGTTCGCGCCGCTAACAAAATCCTCTCTGTTTGAAGATTTATCAATTTTTCTCTATCTCGAATTTTAGTAACGCTATAGTTTTTGTCACATATAAATTTAATCAACTTAAACTTTTGGGATCAATAACTTGTCCTAAAAAGATTTGTCTAAATTTAAATCTCCAAAGGGAATTTAAATCTTCCGTTCTAGTTGATTCCTTATTGGTTCGGCGAAGATTTCTTTCGAACAATCTTGAAAAGTAATTTGCGATTTGAAAGCCACGCTTATCAAAGGCTTACAAAAAAACTCATAAATTATTTTTTTTAGGTCTAAAATCATGGGACAAGGCAAAATGGAGACAAGTTATGTTTAGTGATGAGATTAATATAGAGTTAGCAGAAAGAAACGCATAAAGATGAATGTATGTCATCTGAAAAATAAAACCAAGAATGCATTTTAAGTCGAACTAAGCAAGGGAGTGGTTTAATTGGAATGTAGTGTTGCATGAAATATTGTGGGCTTGGGCTCTTTTGTATCTTTTACCGGAGATTAAACTCTCAAAAATACATTGATATTCTTGACAATAGCTTGGTCCCTTCAATAGATCTACTTCGACAAGACGAACCGTTTGTTTACCAGCAGGACAATTCTCCAAGCTATCAAGCCGGAATAGTCACTAAATGGTTTGAGGATAATTATAGAGACCTTATACCTTGACCTGCAAACAGTCTTTATCTTAATTGTATCGAAAACTTATTGAGTTGATGGACAAAGAGATCGCCAAACAGGAACCAATTGAAAGATGTGTAGCAAATATCATCAATAACGTCCCGAAAACAATCTTAGAGAACTTAGTAGACCCAATGCCATAAATGAGTTCTTGAAAAATAACGATGGGTGTACGCGATACTAGTGGAAATATCTTCCTTTTAAAGTAGAGTTACCTAACTTTTTCACTATATAAACTCCTAAATCTTTTTCCATGCTTGTTGTATTCAAAAGTTGTCTCCCCTGCTTATTAAATATTGTGTATTCATATTGAGGATTTTTCTGTCCAATATGCATAACTTTGCACTTTTCCACACTCAATTCGGTTGCCCACTTAATAGTCCAGCTTGATACTATGTCTAAATCTCTTTGTAAAGGTAATTTATCGTTTAGATTGTCAACTGTTGCTATGATCTTCATATCATCAGCATAATTTTTTGATTCGTTGCACAATGCTTCAGACAATTCGTTAATATTCATTCGTTAATTCGTTAATAAACAAAACAAACAAAAGAGGGCCGAGAACTGATCCTTGAGGAACACCACTAGTTACATTTAGCCATTCAGATAAATTCTGATTCACTTTTAGTTTAATTTTGCCTTGTTTTTTGGGTAGTAGTTGAACCCAATCACCATCCTCAAGAGAAAGTATTTTATTATCGAAAGAATTAAATCTACGAATATTATTGGATAATACTGAACTGAAATCCATTAGTCTAGTTAGTTTTGACACTGCCCGTTTGAGCTCCTACAGTCGAAATTCACTTATATCACCCTTTTTGTCAAGCCATTTTGAAGTGATAAAAATGAAATGTGACTTAACTGGAAGCGATTTGCATTAAAAGTGACCCTTTTGTCTTAATCTCTCCAGTGATATAAGTGTAATAGTGACTTAAGTGTGTGGTGATATAAGTGGGACTTGACTGTATTTGGTTTTTCTTTATTTTGTCCTCCTAATTTTTGATAAAAAACTAAAAATTTGCCAATCTGAATTATCTGCTGAGAAAATAAGCCAAAATATTTTTAAAAAGAACTAAGATCTAAAAGTTAACAATAATTTTAAAAATATTTTTAATTTTATTAAAAATTCAACATGTTTCTACCATCGGTAAGAGCTCGATGATGACTGTGAGCCTCTTCTTCTTTTTTTTGTTATTCTCTTTGTCGTTGCATTATTTGTTCATATTCTCGTTGTTCTTGTTGCCTCTGTAATTCGGCTTGGCTTGGTTGAGATGTGCATGTTTCCCATCCACTAGATTCAGACGAATCGCTCATTTTTTCAATAAATAAAATGTTTCTATTTACTTGAATTTAAGGTAAAAAATATTTTTTATAAAGATTTATTAGCTTATAAAAATAGTTTCTAAGTCCAACTAATGTTCAAGTATTTATATGCTCGTATGTTTCTAATTAAAAACTATGGCTGAAACAATGGCTGAATCTAACTATATGATTATTGAACAAATGCAGCGAGCAGCTTCGCAAATAATTTCTCACTTGCCCATAAAAACAAGCACAATTACGATTTATACAGTGGTGATTTGATAGGAGGATTTCACTAAAATTAACGTAAATTACCAAAAATACATAAAATTGCGTAAAATCATAAAAGTATAAAATTCTGATTTTACCATATTTAACGGTAATTCAGGTAAATTTACGATGATTATTGGAAATTTTGGTAAAAATAATAAATGGCAGTCATTTTTATTGGTCAAATTTTTTCGGAGTCTAAGTACGAGGTCTCAAAAGATAAAGTTTTTGATACTAAATGTTCAAACAAAGCGTTTTCAAGCAACCAACTGATAGTTGACTTAGATGATGAGTACAACATTGCACCTGAATTGGACGAAGGAGCCCACTCAAAAACCAAAGCACGCTTAACACTATTTGGTCTAATTAGAAATACAAAATGTTTTACCTCATTAATTTTTTTTTAAAAGATCATCAAATTTCGTCTTAACTTGTTCTCGTTTTTTTCTTTTTTTTTCTGTTTTGTTCTTTATTTTATTTTTAGAACCTTAAAATTAAATGTACATAGTTCAAATCTAAAAATTTATTTTCTAAAAATAGCTTTTCTTTTATTTCAGATTTTTTACTTTTATTTATTTTATTTTTGTACAAATTGTAGGGCTCAAAGGGATCATCATCCCGAAGTGCCATCGGTCCGAAAACTATTTTATTTCTATTAAGAGCTTTGAATTTTGTTTAAGACATGATTCATTATTTACGAACGAATTTTTTTGATAAACTTGGTGCAATTAAATGCATGCTCTTGGTGCAATCAAACACATTTCTACAAAGAACATTTTTTCAAATAAAATCCTATTTATAAAATAAAGTTTTATTTATTCTATATAAAATTAGTAACCTTTTTAACACAAGTTAGATGGTTCAAGATGGGAAACTATTACGGTACGACTGTCAAAAACACAACTGATGAGATTATTGTTGTCTCAGTTACAGATAAGAAAAAACAACCAACCAAATTTATACTTGATCCTAAAGAAGAACGATTTGCACCCGCACAAGATGGCAGTGATGTTGTTATAAGTGCTTATCGGCAAAATGGTGGTAAACGGAACGAGGCTCAGCTAACAATTTATCAGGGTCTACTAGCTCAAAAAGAAGCTGAAATTAGGAAGAAAGGCAATTCTATCGAACTAATACAAGTTTAGCATATTAATAAAATGGTTTAAATAAAAATAAAAAAATATTTTAATAAAAATTAAAATTTTAATTTCACCGTTGCCGCTCGAAAATAATATGACCACCAGACTATTGTAGGAAGTTCATACAGTCAAATAAGAATATTTAACTTTACTTCGTCACTGATTACCGCGACCCAATTTGAGGCCTCTAATGCGTGATAGCCTAAGCCAGTGGCATGCACATTAGACATAATTGAACGATTTGATTATGTGCGTCATCACCGCCAATCCTCTTTTTTTCCCCGAAGTTAACTATAATATTTGTTATAAACAAATAAATTCTTTCATTTTTTTTCTGTTACGGATGATAAAAAAACAACAGAATTTTGACTGGATCCTGAAGAATAACAGTTTGCACCCACGATGCTTTGATGCTTTTTTAAAGATTAACGAATTAATGATTCGCAAAAGATATTTAATAAGTGGAGATATGAATATATGGCGAAAAATTTAGCATTCAAATTGGGATCTACATTTTAATTTTCGGTCATGTGAAAAAAACTCCATTCACAACCAGCAGTAAAATTATTTGAAACAAATTTGGAAATGATTGAAGTTATGATCACAAAACAGCTTGATTGATATTAGGGTTCGTATCAATGAGGAAAATATTTTCCGTGCAGTCATACTTGAGTTTAATATGCGAAATTCTTCTGACTTGGAGGTTTTTTTCCGGAAAACATGAGAGTATACCTAGAAGCACCAGCTTCGTCATTTTGACGCATGATAAAAAAACTCAAGAGAACAAACTAAATGAAAATAAGGTTCGCGCCATGCAAAACTTCCACGCTATCTGGATCTGCAAAATCCGACCTGATAACTTTGTTTATGAAAACCTAAGAATGGCAAATTTTTAGAGGGTTCAAAAGGAAAAATTTTTAGCCCATGGCTTTTGAAGGAGTGTGACTTGGTTTTACGCTTGTTACTATTTCAGATATCTAATTTTTATTATTTTTCATACAGATTCTGAAATAGCAGAACATTTTACACAAGCTAATGATTTTTTAAAAAAAAAAAAAAATTTCTTGTCATTTAGCTCGACCATGAGGCAAAAAAAGACGAATTTTCCTAGTTTTTTTTTACATCTTCTCCCGGGATCACCCCAAAACAAAGATTTTATTAGTGACCAGCTGTTAGATCCCCTCCCCCCCGCCTAAAATTTTCAAATTTTAAAGATTTTCTTATTTGGAGAACAAAGTTATCAGGTCGGATTTTGCAAATTCAAATAGCGTGGAAGATTTGCATGCCGCAAACCTTACTTCGACAAGACCATTCGTTTGTTACCAGCATGACAATTCTCGATGCTATTGAGGATAATTATATAGACCTTTTACCTTGGCCTGCAAACAGTCCTTATCTTAATCTGTATCGGAAACTTATGGAGTTGGTTGGACAAAGAGATGAGTGCTTGAAAATTACCGATGGGTGTACGCGATACTAGTGGAAATATCTTATGACTTGATGAACCATTAAAAAAATTTATGTTCAATGAGTTTTCAATGAGGAATTATGGCAAAATGAGAAAACTTTACGTATAGTTATGACACTTTAGACCCTAGTGTCCCAAAAAAATTATTTTGGAAACCCACTAAAAAAATTGTTTTTCTACGTTTTTATGTGTGTTGATAACGAATATGAGGTCAAAAATCACTTTTATAAGATGTATTTCCGGAACCTAATAAAAAAATTTTGATACAAATTATTTATTTATTTATTACATAAAGCATTTTTATGAAAAATAAAAAAAGCATTACATTAATCTATATGAAACTGATTCATATACACTTAGATTACACATACATTCATTTTTACTTGTCACTAAAAAGAACTAAAGACCAATTACAAAAAATAAATTCGCGACTTAACGATCCCAATAATCTTGACAATAAATTGTATAAAAGTTATACGAAACAAACGATTAAATGTAAAATAGAGAAAAAAATTTAAAAAATGATATGATATAAAAAATAGCCTTGCTACAACCACATACTCTCTTAACATACCAAACTGCAGCCATTTTTTATCATTCAAATAATCATTTAAATCCATTAAATAATTGTTCAGTTGTAAAGTCTTACTATTTTGACAACTCAACAAAATACCGTAAGGCATTGTAGATAAGATTAAATAGAATCCGATTATGATTATAGTCATATAATGAGATAACTGATTGACACTTATTTTCGAGTTATTTCGATTCAAGTTTAGAATGTTTGGTCTTCGTTTAGAACTAATGGAAGACCTGTCATCGAGTTGAGGAATGTTTTTACAATTATCGCATTTAAGTTTAAAATTATTGAGACTGTAGTCCGAATTGAGATTATTTAGCAAAGGAGAATCTATGGACGAATCTTTGTTAAAACTTCTATGTTTATACATTTCGGGCGTTTGTCGCCGTTGAAACGAGGATATTTTTTCCATTTCAAATTCATCCGATGTCGATTGTGAATTGTTTGTTTTAATTGAACAAACAAAAAAATCGTTTATAAATTTATAACTTATGAATCTACGATTTTGTTTTTGAATATTTGGTTGAATGTTTTGTTTATGAGAAATGTCAGACTCGTACAAGTTGTTGCGGGGTTTACTCGATTTTTGATCAGACTTGGAATTCAAACTCGCTATGAACCGATACGAGCTTATTTGTTTTGACTTGAATATTTTAAAGATTACATAAAAATTCATGGAAAGTATTAATACACCGGGTATCAACCAAATTATAACTGGTTCAGTAAATGTAAAATAAATATTGTACAAATTCCATGTTGTATTTGATATGTTTCGGGTGAAAAGAGTACGACCATCGCAGTCATTTTGTTTTTGATTGAAGACTAGATAGATGCCATGAGGGACTGCTAAAAAGGCTGATGTACCTAGCAATGTTAACCCTATTAACACTTTTGATTTTGTATTGTTCAGGAAAAAAGATCGATTAAAATTTAATGGGTTGTAGATATGATTAAATCGTTCTGCAGTTACAAATAATGTTAGCAATACTGAATAGAAATGAAATGTAGACGGACCGTAGTCGTAAAAGAAACAAGAAAAATCTGAACGTTTGTAAATATTGTTATGAGATAGTTTGATATCGATTAAAAAATATGGTAAAACGGATAAAAAATTGTACATAAAGTCACTGAATGCAAGAAAGATGAGATAAAAAATACTTTTACGGTTGATCATTTGTTTTTGTATGAGTATAATAAAACATAATAGGTTTGTGAATAAGCCGAGATAGTGAAAAAGAGGTATTGCTTTTTCTAGTCGAGTTCTTAATGGTGATAAACGTTCTAGTATTATGTACTTGTCTGAACGATTGTAAAAATAAATGTGACGGGTATCGATTGATTCATTCATTTTTCATTCTATTTAAAACATTTTCTAAAAAACTTAAAAAGATTTGGTTTCAAATTTTTTTTTTTAATTTACTTTTTTGATGGAAAAAGAAAAGAAGCGAATAAAAAAACTACAGGAGATCTTAGAGGTATGTTCAAGTAAACAGCTGCTGCATCGATAATACAGCTAAAATTTCTGCATGGCTAAAAGGAAGAGTCAATTTGACAGATGGAACTGGGATGCCTTTTTTGCGGCCAACATACAGATGACTGTGTATTCTCAGGTTTTTAATCTGAGTGTTCATTATGTTCCCTCGACAGCTTACCCTGTCCGACGTCCCTGCGAGGCATATCACAGACTCAGTCAGGTGTAACTAGCTGTCTTACGCCCATGAAACGTAATTGGAAGTTTTCTTGGATTACGAATTACTAACCGAAAAGACTAAAATCTTTAAGCTTTAAAAAAAACGTGAACCTTATATCAAAGCTTACAGAACCAACTTAACATTTGATGCATATCAATAGGCGATTACAGTGCTTTTGAAAGCGCAGAATGGGTAAAATAACGTAATTTTAGGTTTCCAAACATAAATTCTTGATGGTAAGGAAATTTAATCTCATTTAAGCTTACGGTATAAAACTTGATTAAGTCATTAGAAAATCCTTAATGTCAAAAAATGCTTTCTATGAAACATTTGTTAGCGGTTGAATAGGCTTTTTTGGTATCTAGTAGAACTAACTCAAGAATTTATATTATAGTTATATTTTGGTGTAAAAGATTTGTTTTTCTTGTATTAAATATGTTAGAAATGTTGTACCTTATGACAAAGTTAGAATAAAAGATTACAAACAAACACACTTCTTTTATTGATTCTATCAAATTTCAGTAGGCAAGTCAGCCTACAACACATTTACTGCACTTGTACCGAACTTCCACCTTTTGCGGAGCGAACCGTAGCCGTACCCACCGTACCACCGTAGCCACCGTACTCACCGTAGCCACCGTACTCACCGTACCCACAGAAAGATTTGCAGATGACGCTGAGACGTTTAAAAAATTTAAATCAACTTGTTTGAGCCGACGAAGAAGGAGAATTGGAAGAAGTCTTACTAAAAAAAAACTCAAGTGAAACTAACACAAATGATGAAGAATCTTAAATCTTTGGAAAAATTAATTTTTTCCAAAGATTTTGATTCTATTAGCATAATAAAAAAAATGAGTTTTTTTTGTACGGTGAGTGCGGTGAATACGGTGGGTTCGCAACGCTAAAGGTTCGCCTTCGGTACGGTACGGTGGCTACGTTTTTTTTGGTACGCTACGGTTCGCAAAGGGTACGCTTCGCTGCGCTGCGGCTACGCAAATGGTGGAAGTTCGTTACAAGTGCAGTATCAAAGTGGAAATTTTTTAGCTATTATTTTTAAATTTCGACTTTACTCAACTGTCAAACTTAGCAAAACTTAATCCTTCTTTTCTATATATGCGTAACCCATATATATCGCTGTTACCGGAGTTCTTTGGGAATTTAAAGATACACTTGTGGTATTTATTGTTCTATCTAAAGTCGTATTGCTTATCTCCTTGATCTTACGAGACTTAGTACTTCACTGCCGTTTATAGGAACATGAGATGACAGAAATGACTGAGAGTTTTGGAATAAAAAATGGAAAATTTAAAAAATAATTTAACTGTCAAAATATAAAGCTCTGGTAAATCTTATTACCGATCTAAAATTAGCTACAGTGGATAATTCATAAAATTCATTCTTTTTTTCTACAAAATTTTATAAAAGGATCTTTATCTTTGCAATAATTTGAAATTTTAAAGATGGCGAAGTCTATTATTTTTAAATTTTCAGTGTCTCGATCAGAGTTCGGGAATCAGCTATTTTATTAAGAATCAGTCTCACTCCCAGTCTTTAATCTTTTGAAAACTCAGACTTAAGTCCGACTTAGTCGCTTAAATTTTTTAGAGTGTCGTAAAGTTATTTTGATTTCTAAATCATTTCTTTACAAAAAGTCTTACCAAATAAAAAACAATTAATATCTGTTATCTTTACTGACATTAATTATTTACAATAAAATAGGTTTTCTAAAATTGATCAAAACTGTTTTTTCGACTCCTTGAATTTCAACAAAAAAATTAATAAATTTATAAATTTTTTTTGATGTTTTTGTATTGAATATTTAATGTTCCTCTTTGAGTATTTTTTTAATAAAATTTGTCTCTTTTTACTTCCTGTACCTTTAAACAAACATTTAAGGTAAATATTAGATAGATCTTTAGCAGTCGTACAAATGAAAAACCACCTTGGCAGGTTCGTAACCACTTTTGAGTCCTAAGTCAAAAATTGTAATTTGATTATCTAGTTTTATGATAACAAAAACTCAAATGTTCAGGGCTAAAACAGTCATAGCTTTTAATCTAATAAATTTAAGATAAGATTTTTTTGTGAAATCAGGCTTCAAAAATTTACATTTTTCTAAGGTTACTGATCCCCTGGGAACTTTAGACAAAATGATATTCTTAAATCAAAATTAAGTCGATTTACAGATTAATGTTATGATTTAATTTTTAAGACTTACCGTCACGCTAGTTCTTAATTTTTTAAAAATCTGAAATGGAGAAACCTTGTCAAAATTCTATGCAACGATTAAAGAACTTTTAGTTGAAAAAGTATAAAAAAGTGTTTACAAAATTTAAAAAATGCAGTTTTCTTTGCTGACGACTTTTTGTCACTCAAAATTCATGTAAATCTAATTAGCTCTCATTTTAAATAAGAAAAACGGAAAAAAAAGAACATGCTGAAAATGCAAACTCTTAAAACATCAAAAGTTAATTTCATTAAAATGTAGGTGAATTCCCAAGGGTTGACAAAATAAAATTTTTAACTGTAAAGAACGGCTTAATGTAACAATTATTAAAACCCCCCTGATGTTTTTTTTTAATTTTTAAATTGATTTAGCTCAATATTTTTCATAAAATTAACGAATAGAAAATTAAGGTCCAGATGTAAATTTTAGACCTTAGCCAAGAAAGTTGACTTTGTTCATTTAGAACCGTTTAAGGGGTTCCTAATTTGTATTATAAAGTTAAACTAGATGTAGAACCGTTTTTGATAAAAAAACTTGAAAAGTAGAACTCGGCATTATGTTTCTAATACAAGCAAATAAAAAAATGCTTCCCCATAAATAGTAAATTCAACATTTAGAAATTAACTTTTTTAAAATCTAGGAAACTGTTTTATCAAATATTTGAAATAAAAAAAAGAGAAGTTTTTTTTAATAATAATGAATATTTTTTTAACGAAATACGGCACCATTTTTATAGATTTTATTTCAGTTTAAAACATGTTTACAGTGATCCAGTCAAGCAAAGTTAAAGAGTTGATCCATCAGAATAAATGATTTTTTATTACCACCACCTCTCCTGATTCGAAAATTTTTTGCATTTTATCTTGTTTATATAAAAAATCTCTATCAATTAATTTTAAAATAAAACATCACTATAATTGATATTCT
The DNA here is from genome assembly GCA_022207745.1 of Brachionus rubens. NCBI lineage: Eukaryota > Metazoa > Rotifera > Eurotatoria > Ploima > Brachionidae > Brachionus > Brachionus rubens. The sequence goes on along the minus strand of JAJVHD010000016.1, from coordinate 2,181,861 downwards.
AATCATTAAAATCTCTTATTTCAGTCAATTTATCTGTTAAAAGTTGAGCCTGCCTTACAAAATCGAAAAAAGAGTATTTTTTAAAAAAATATTCCTCTAGGAATTCTTAAAGGACTAATATAGTCCGCTTTGAGTATAGTCTATTCAGAGGACTTTTCCGATGCCAAATTTTCCTAAACGAAGAGATTTAACAAAAAAAAAGCACTCCTACATTCTCGCGATCATTTTTATTTCAGAAAAAGACAATTTTGGTTAATAATCGCTTACAAAAAAGATTCCTTATGAACTTCTACAACATGAAAGTCAAAGTTTGACAGCACGTCTTTAATCCTCTAAAATACTGAGTTAGAGAACGTATACAATAGAGCACTGAGATACCGATATTACGGATTTAAGAACCGTTAATTACTTAACCCTCAAGCTATTTTAGAATGAGTGTACCAAAACTTTGAGAATGAAAAAAATCAATTTTATACACTCTAAATTTTTCACGACCAGAGCAGCAAAATGGATTGTCGAACTGCTAAGTTGCTCAATCGCTAAAAACTTCAGAAAAGCATTTTTATTGGGTGTAAAAAATCAAAATTTTCTTTATTTTAATCATTTTCAAGCCGACGTCTACCGTCTGAATACAATTTTTTCAGAGACTTTGTTCCTCTTTAGGATAATAAGTAACTCAAAGTTATTTTTTTTTGACTGATTTTCAAAAGATGAAAAACAATAAACAGTCAGTTTTTTTTTAAAAATTGAACTGTAATACACAAAAGCATGTATTTTTGTTTTTATTGGAAACATACTGCACTTTCACCGAATTAGTGACCTGCCGCACCCGAACCGTACCTTACCAGTACGTACTAAAAATTCACCAAATTTCTAATGCATGATTTTGCGATTTATAATACCGGAAGGATACGACACGAAAACAATGTTCTAGTTCAGTTCCGGTTTTAATAGAGTCCTCCGAGTCTATCGATAGAGTGTAAGATGGCTAGTCATCCTGACTGAATTTTTGATGTGCCTGGCATTTATTTCTGAATTACAGAGCTGTTGAATTTGAATGAAATGGTCCAAAGAAACGATTATATAAAAGGCAACAAAGCTTTAATCATGAAACGATTTAGCCTTTCACTAATACCTACCGTAAACATTCGATCACAATTGCGCAATTGTAATCGAACGTCTACGGTTTAATTTCAATGGAAGTATATTGCAATTATAGTAGAAATTTCTACTATAATTACATGTAATTGTAAACGAGAGTTAATTATTTATAAAATACTTGAATTTTTTCTCGAGCGACTCAAGCCCCTTTGAAACTCAAATTCAAGTCAACGTTCTAAGTTTAATTAAATCTAACTGAACTTACCTTAACCTTTGCATATAACGAATTATTTTTTTTTGTTGGAGTAAAAAAAATTTAAAAAAAATTGTTATAACATGGTTCCGATGGGATTAATTCCATCTAGAACATTCCCGATTTTAGCTTTGTTCTAAGAGGCTAAGGTTTACAACATTAATTACAAAAATACCCCCACACTATTTTGACAATATTGTTTTTTTTATCCTAGACATTTTTTAATCAGGCAATCGGATTTTAAGAAATGTCTAGGATAAAAAATCTATTTATTTATTAGACGGATTTAGTCTATAAGCTTCTTTTGTAATGAAATTAATTACAACCTGGATTTGAATCGGTTTTATTATCCTTTTTTTGGATTTATCCTCCCAAGCCTTCCGTAATTTTTGACCCTTTTTGATTCTACTTCAACCAAGCTTCAATTACCCGGGGTATTTTGATTCATTTAAAAAAAAAATATTATTTTTTTGAAGACTTGGATGAATCTAAAAAAGTTTTATTAGAAATCATTAATCGAGTTAATCGATTGGGACCCTATTTTTTTAATGGAAATTTTTTTTCATCTGTTAAAAGTTAAGTCTTTAGGGGGGCTTTTGGGATCGTCGAGTCTACCTAGTAATTATAATTATCTCTTTTAATTTTTTTTTGAAAATATAAATCGCCGAAAGAACTAACAAAATTTCGGAAATTAATTGATTGTTATTTTTACGGAAATTTATGAATTTTTCAATACTTATGACGATATTAGAGAAAAACAAATACTTTCCGTGTTTATAAAGAGCCGGATATATTTTATGAAAAAATAATTATGTCTTCAATACCCTTGAAAATAAATGTCTAGAATCTCCTGCAGATATTAAAATTGAACTAATTAGATTTACACTTCACATGCTCTTAGACTTTCGAGTGTACTACACGGCAATTTGAAGTTGAATTTCAACTCAAAAAAGATCTAGTTTGATAATTTCAAATTTGAACTTTATTCGAATAAAATAAATATTATTCCAAGTGGAAGTGTGCAAATGAACAACAATTATTAAAAATGTTGAAAAAACTGATCCTTCACATATATTATCTAATTTGTAAACAACAACATGGCTTTGTAAAGTTCAAGTCTTCTGTAACAAATATCATAGAAACAATCGATCTGATTACGGAGACACTAAACCCTGGTTTTTCAATTGTGATGTTCTTGATTTTATGAAAGCCTTTGACATAGTACCATATGCCGAACTAATAGTAAAGCTAAAAGGTCTTGGTTTTCATGGTTTACTTTTAGTCTGGCTAGAATCGTAAACAAAGAGCTGTTCTTGATGGTACAAAATCAAATTGTAAAGATGTTCTGAAATCTAATTGAATGGAATTAACAACGGAAGATGAATTTTAACTTTAACAAATGTAAATTTATGCACCTTGGTAACCCTCAAATTCATCAAAATAGAGAATATCATTTTAGTAGTGTCTCAGACTTCCAATGTTAGATACGGGTCTTAGGAACTACAAATTCAGAAAGAGACCTTGGAGAAAGAGTGCAAAGATTGTCTACTAAATCTGTTCCAAGCATACGTAAGGAGCCCCAAATCATAAATCGTACTAGCTTTAAATTCTATTCCCCTTCTGTGATACAATTAATTCAAGTTAAAAATTGTCTTAAAATTTTCCTATCATAATTGTCTCTGGAGATAGGTGAGGGTTTGTCATCAAACAAATAGTTTTCTTTAATTCAAGCGACCTTTCTAAAATTTGAGCATTACTGACCTATTCTTGTAGAGAAAGACTTAAACTACAAAGCTGATAAGCTTGTGTCTTATCTAGATACAAAATTGAAGAGAAACTAGCTCTCAAAAACTATGAAAAACTAACTAAGATTTATGATTTGGTGCTTCTTAACAAAAGCTATGAAGATCGACTTAGATTCTTAGATTTAACTACCCTTGAAGAACAACGAAAAAGAGGTGTCTAATCTAACTATTCAAAATCGAACATAATGTCAATATCACAGTACCACCCTCTAGTTCAAGTCCCAAATTCGACATTAACTAACAAGTTCAACAAGAAATAGTAAGTGTAAATATCGACAAAGGGTCAAAACATGTCCCGCTGGGCAAAATTTTTTTACAAACAGAACAGCTAATCAATGGAATTAACTTCCCGATGATCTGGTGAATGCTGTTTTAATTAATGCGTTCAAGAACAAATTTGAAAAATATTTTTGTGACTAAAATTATTTTTTTTGTTCTTTTTTACTGATCTGTCATAGCTGGGCTTATGAACCCCAGCTCCGTGAGCTATGCTCGTTGCAGATTATTTAAAATAATAATATTGAAATTTCTTTGCAGATATACAATGCGGTCTAAACTACGAACTTAATGCTGACAAAGTAAATTAAGAACTTAGACTTTTTGATAAAAAGTCACCCGGAGCTGATGGCGTCCATTTAATGGTTCTTAAAGAGTCTGCTGAAAGTTTATCCGAAGCACTATCGATCATTTTCACTAGAGCAGTTGAAGGAATATCCATAACATGAGTTTTAAAGAAAGAATTAGACACAAAAGTCTAGAAGAACATAGATGAGTCCGAAATAATCTTCAATCTGTATTAAATAAAGAAGATACATTGTAGATGCATGCGAGTGGCTTTAATTCAGAAAGAAATCTTACGATAACCAACTAAAGGGGCACTTGAGTTTTTTCTTCATGTTTTCTTAGACTTTTACGAAATGTTGAAACTTGGAAAAAAAATTCCAATATTTATTGTTTTTTGTGCGTAGTTAATTATTATCTTAAAAAAATATAAACACACAACTTGTGTCTCTATTATAGTTCTTGCCTTAAATCCACATTTTTAAAAAATAAAAAAGCTTGTCTGAGTATCCATTTCTCGATTAATTAAATCATGCTTATTTTTTTTCAAAATTTCAAAATTAAAAACCTCCCTAGCCTCAAAATAAATATTTTTAGACTGAAATTAAAGTAGCTTTTTTAAAAAATGTGGAATATCACTGGTTTTTTTTATTGATTTTTTTCTAATATCCTCGTTCTTATTTCATAATTAAAAAAAAAAAGAATTCCTAGATCTATTTTTATTAATTGTCTTCAAGCTTATCATTTAGTGTAATTTACTTTCCATATTCGTTTAAATACCCTTCATTAAATGAATATATTTTATTGGTTTTAAATGTTCGCTTAAATATACTCCCCGATATTTATGATGATTAAAAATAAAATTTAATTAAGCCTCTAGTCAAATTCTTAAAAACCTAAAACCCAAAAAATTGAACTTATATTCAACTCATTCACTTTTCTTAAATGTGTCTTGAAGAGACAAAAACAGAGAAACAGTAAACCTCGAGGAGAAATACTTGAAGTATGCTATATACAAAGTTTTTTTTTAGGCAAAGGTCTTTTAAAAAATGTTTCAATTAAAATATTGTTCTTTTGATTGGAAGCTTTTTATGGTACGGTACGTAACGTTGTTACGCTAGGGTACGCAAGAACGGTGTAGTAAGGACGGTACGCCTTTTTTTCACTAGCCGTGCTGTAGTTAAGACCGCTAAGATGACGGATTTTTTACTTTTGGCAAATTATTTTAAGAGACGACACAATTTTTGACTTTAATTTTGGTTTTTTGATCGTCACAGATTTTTCGGGTGGAAAAAAGCTAAGGTGCGCGCGGATAAAAAACTTCCACACTATCTGAATTTGTCATTTTCGACATCATAACTGGAATCTACGACCCAAAAAATCAATTTTTTGATGGGGATAAAAATTCAAGAATATTACCCCTACCCCTTCGCTTTTTTGTACCAAGTGTAAAGGTGCTATATTTAAACAGTCAAGATCTCATGAATGATAAAAGATATTCTTACCCTAAAGGTACAAAATGAAAGCTAAAAAGCTACCATTGATGCCAAGACCAAAATTGTTCTAAATTGTTCAAAAAAAATCCATAGATTTTAAATCGGGTAAAAACGGTAAAAAACAGCATTTTTTCAGTTAAATCGCATCTAGTCCAAAGAAAACCCCCGATACCCGTATTTTTCTACAATCGAGCATCAACAAGAGACGATTCTGCATAAATCTATGGGGCTACTTTTGCATTTTTTTTTTCAATTATGGTGTACTAAGGAATGCAAAAAAGGGATATTTTTGGAATTTTAATAAAGAAATGAAAATCGATATATTTTGACTAAAAATTTGAAATCCTCATGCAAAACAACCCCAGAAAGCATGTATCCGATGATCCTAAAATCATAATTTCAGAATCTTGGTTTTGGGTGGTAGTAAATGTGTGAAATCGGGTCAATTTTTCAAAAATCGAGTAAAAAGTCTTAGAAACTTTTTTGCACGAGGATTTCAAATTTTTAGTCAAAATTTATTGATTTTCATATCTTTATTAAATTTCAAAAATATCCCTTTTTGCACCCCCTTAGTACACCATAATTGAAAAAAAATTGCAAAAGTAGCCCCATAGATTTATGCAAAATCGTCTCTTGTTGATGCTAAATTGATTGTACAAAAATCCTCTAAGTCAGCTGAACTTATGCTTCGCATTTTTACAAAACTTTACATTCTAAATATGTTAATAGGTTTCCTCTGGGTAAAGATGCGATTTTATTGGAAAATTTCCTTTTTTGACGGTTGTATAATCTGTTTCATAATAGATACTGGACTTTGGTATACAAATTAATAAAACGTTTTTCAAATGAAGAGTTCTTAAATGTTTAAGTACCCTGACATTGGGCTGCTAAAAGCTGCGGCGCAAATTAAAATTAAAAATTGCTCCAGTTATATCGTAAATATTTGATTGAGTTTTTGGTGCGTACTAAACTTTCCATTTTCTAGACTTTTTTGGCACTAAAAACAAATTTTCTTGGTGCCGCGTTTGAAAACAAATATTTTTGGTAAACGAATGAATTTTTTTTTAAATGACATCAACTTTTTCTATTTTTTTTACTTCTTGACACATAAACATTTATTTCTGAGACAAACTGTTTGAAAAATGTTGATAGCACAGCAAGGAAGTTGAATATCAAGTTACACAAAATTCTGTTTGAATGATGATTGAAAAGGTTACGAATTTTTGTAAGTTAGATGGAATAAAATGAGAGGAAAAAAGTTTAGCTGTGATTTTTTAAATAAAAATCACACAGTAACTTTATAATTAACAAAAATCGTTGTTTTATTCTTTATGTAGATAAAATCAATTGTCTGTTTATAAGTAATAAAACAAAATTATTGAATTGAACCTAAAAACAGACAAGTCTTAGAAAATTTAATTTTAAAAAAAAAAAATTTAAGGCTTGACTTTAATATTCAGATATACAATAAATAATTCGTGATAGAAATTCTTGACTATCCAATGATTCAATCACTATTGATCTTGTTTACTCAGATCAACATATTTGACATTTTTGTCTAAATCGAAAAATAAGACTTAAAGTATTTGCTTTAATTACATTTAAAATGTTCTCAATTATTTGTTTTGTTCAATTTTTGAGATTATCTAATTCGTTAAAATAGTTTTTTTTTTTAGCTTGATTCTAATAGCTGTTAAAAATTTAAGAATTTTCTGAAAAAAAAATTTAAAAAAATAGTATTTAAAATTGCTGTTGCCTTCTTTGTTTGTGAATTGTTTATGCACTCTTGAAAAATAAATTTAACGATTAATTACCCTAATTGTTAAATAGAGTTGTCAATCAAAAGTGGTTTTGACTGTGTAGCAACTGAACCGGTTTCGTCCTTTTTGACCTAGCTAAATGCCAAAACAAATGTCATATAGCTAGGTCAAAAAAGAAAAAAAAAAGACGAATTTTTCTAGGTTTTTTACATCTCTTCCCAGGATAGCCGAATTATAACATAGATTTTATTAGTAACCAGCTTGTAGAGCAGAAAATTCTGAACAATATTTAGTTTTTAGATTTTTGATTTTACCTGTAGAATAGAGACAAGGTGCTAAAAATTAAAAACCCAAAGGATGAAAGAATTTGCAAGTTTTGACCCGAAATTCGTGATCGTATAGAAAAACCTTAGAAAACATACATATTTTGTTATAAAATATATTATTCCGAAAATTTAATTTTGAGAGTTTTTTTCACGGCTTATTTAGGCATTTTTTTGCAAATTCCTCCATCCTTCAGGTTTTTAATTTTTAGCACCTTTTTAGGCACATTGTCTCTGTTTTCTGGTTAGAAAAAAACAACGCATTGTACTTGGGGAAGTCGTATCAGACTGAGAACCAGTAACGAGTGGGGTTCCACAAGGATCGCTTCTCGGTCCAATTTTCTTTGTCTTTTTTGATCTTTTAGAAATACTTCAAAGTCCCTGCCTATCGTACGCTGTTGACTTGAAAATAATGGAAATTATAAATAGAGATTCAGAAAGATCGGTAGGGCTTGAGAATGATTTGCGTATATTGACGGAATGGAGTAAAACCTGGTCGATGTAGCTGAACTTAAAAAAATGTAAAACAATGTATTTGGTGAAAATGACATTATGGATGCAGACCGTTTGCATAGACTTAATAAAACGAGTCAGGAAAAAGGCCTTAAGGTATTCATGTCGAATGATCTTAAATGGAACAAACGATGTTTGGTTGGTGCTGCGAAGGCAAGCAGTGTTCTGGGTCAAATTAACAATTCGTTTTTATACCTTGAACGAGATACAATTATCTCGCTGTAAACGGCTCTGGTTAGACTTCACCTGGAGTATGCGGTAAGTACTTGGTGCCCTAAACTTAGAAAGAGACATTAGTGTTCTCGAAAGGGTTCAACGGAGAGTGAAAAAATTGGTGAAGTCGATTGAAGCAAAACAAATTATTGAGTTAAAGAGAGACGTTTAAGAAGTGATCTGATCCAAATGTTCAAAATAGTCTACATTCTGAAGAAATTAAGTTTGTAAGTGGGGTAAACTATGCTAGGAGTCTGTCTCTCAATCTAAGAAGATCAAATGATAAAAAATTGGTGAGAGAAATAAATCGTAGAGGATTGTATCGCTAAAATTTTTTGACAAACAGGGTAGTTGAAATATTGAATGGACTATCGTCGAGTGCTGCTCACAATTTTCACGTGAATGTCTACACAGTTTGTATTCAGGATTTTTTTATAAGAGATAAAAAAGGTTTCGGGATTTAAAAAGATCAGATGCATAAAAAATTTGGGTATTGTGGGTTCCCTAGTAATAAATGAGATTTGACTGGAAAATTCCACTACGTTTTTTTTTCAAATTTTTTCAAACATGATTTTTAACATGCTTAAAAAATTATAAAAACAACAAAATATTTGTTCACGTTTTTATAATTACTGAAATAGATGTGACGGTTCAATTTTAGAAGAAAACTAGAAATTTGTGAAATGAAAAAGGCTTTTAACGAATTCATCAGCACCTTTAAGAAAAAACAAAAAATGAATTAAATGTCATTCAGGTTTATTTAACTGTTATAATTGATCGCTTCTTTTTAAAAGGTATTACAGTATTCTATAGTAAATTATATTGGAAAAATTCAGCATCGAATTAAATCAAAGGTGAAAATTAAAAAGATGAAGAACAATACAGGGTTTGCATTGAAACTGTGACCGATTGTATTTTTTGAAAGGAAAAAAATATTATAGTAAAGATTACACAAAAAAAAAGAAATTTTTTGTGACAAAAAATATATTAAGCTGTTGCTGATATCTTCCAATTGTTGCCGATTGCAAAAATTCTTAAAAATATTTAGGATTCAGTAAATGCTTTCATGTCAAAAAAAAGTATTTTTTTTGGTTTTTGACACCCGTAAAATATCTTCTTTATATTATTTGTTAATTTTCCTTTCTAAGACTTTAAACAAGTGAAAAAAATACGTTTTACAGTTTTTGACATGAAAGCATCAACTGAATCCTAGATATTTTTAAGAATTTTTGCCATCGGCAACAATTGGAAGATTTTTTAAAAAGAAAAAAAAATGTTTTGGTATTATTATCATCCAAGGTTTCTCAATCATGTCCTTTTGTTAATTTAGGTCACTTTTTTTAAACCAAGTTTTGTTTTTTTTACGATTTTTAATACGTTTTTATTTTATTTTTTATATACAGTGGTCCTATGATCACAGTAATTTACAAAATTTTACGTAATTTCTGGTAATTTTACCATATTTTACACTTTTTTACGTAAAAATGGGTAATTTTACGTAAATTAACGAAGGTGAAAATGAGTAAATTTACCCAATTTTACGGAAAATGTGGTAAATTTACGGAAATTTACGTAAAAGTCTGTAAAAACCAAAACGGCCAAAAAAAAAATTCAACCCTCATTTGGTTTTTCAAAAATCTTTACAAAATAAAAATAAAAAAAAAACAAATTTATGTTAAATTTAATAGTTAACAGGCTAATGAACAAGAAAAAGCATTTTTTTTTTACCTTGACTTATGATTCGGCTTACTATAATAAATTTATTGAAAAAAATTCAGAATTACAATTGTCCGTTTTTGTTTTTACAGTATTTTACGTAAATTTACCACATTTTCCGTAAAATTGAGTAAATTTACTCATTTTCACCTTCGTTAATTTACGTAAAATTACCCATTTTTACGTAAAAAATAGTAAAATATGGTAAAATTACCAGAAATTACGTAAAATTTTGTAAATTACTTTGATCATAGCACCACTGTAGTTTTATTAAACACAAAAACATTACAAACGAAATTGTTAAGTTATTTTTTTTAGAATGTCCATTTTCCATCCCCATTTCCAGCGTAACCAGTTGAAGAAATTTTTTTAGTTTGAATTTTGCCTATTGCCCTAAAAATATCTTTTTTTGTGTAATCTTTACTATACAATTTTTTTCCTTTCAAAAAATACAATCGGTAACAGTTTCAATGCAAACCCTGTATTGTTCTTCATCTTTTTAATTTTCACCTTTGATTTAACTTGATGCAGTATTTTTCCAATATAATTTACTATAGAATACTGTAATACCTTTTAAAAAGAAGTGATCAATTATAACAGTTAAATAAACCTGAATGACATTTAATTCATTTTTTGTTTTTTCTTAAAGGTGCTGATGAATTCGTTAAGAGCCTTTTTAATTTCACAAATTTCTAGTTTTCTTCTAAAATTGAACCGTCACATCTATTTCAGTAATTATAAAAACGTGAACAAATATTTTGTTGTTTATATTATTTTTTTTAAGCATGTTAAAAATCATGTTTGAAAAAATTTGAAAAAAAAAACGTAGTGGAATTTTCCAGTCAAATCTCATTTCAATATCAATTAATTGATTGATTGATATTGAAATTTTCTTTACTGATACTCAAAATTAATTGAATAATAAATAAAACATGAACAAAAAATTTAATCTCTAATGTCTAATTAATCTACAGTCGAACCTCTCTAATTCGGCCAAATTGGGAAGAGCCGGTTTAACGGAATTGCCGGATTAGATTCAATTATAATGAATTAATATGGAGACAGGAACTCGAAAAATTATTCGGGAATCCTTTTTGTACCTTGAACCAGTGGTTTTATGAAATAGTTTCCTCTCATCGGAAAGATCATGTATATGATACCTCTGTTCTTTGGAAAGGTTACTTATAAAGAAATAAGAAGAACATCTCCATAGATGAGATCCAGATTTTTTGGTCCATTTCATGTTCTTTATGCATCTCTTACAATTAGGGGCTTTGCTAGATAAGAGAGACTTTTCTTTACGTTTAAGATACGAATCAGATGGATAAAAATTTATAATGAACTTTTTGCAGTTTTAAAAACGGAATAATTTTATTTAATGAGGAATTACGTTTAGTTCTAGGCCACCTAAATATAGAACATGTATGGAGCACGTTTTTTGCGAAACATCAAACATTTTATTCTCAAAATTTGTTCCTCTCGTCGAAAGCAAATGAACAAGTAGTAAAACATTTTGGAAGATTTTCGATTTTTTTCGAGATGAAAATTATTGATGCATTTTCCTACACGGAGAACACAAAAACAAAGCCATACTTTATTAATTCAGATGACCAGGTTCGACCCTTACGTTACATCCCTTAAACAATCAATCCTAGAAAAAAAACTAAGCCCATAAGGGTAGAAAAAAACTACCCTCAAAACCCTTATTTTTCGTGTTTCTAATCAGTTTTATACTTGTTTTAAGCTTAAAAAGGAGGGTGTCTTGATTTTATGAACCTAAATCTTAACCTGAACATCTTGGAATATAAATTTCTAAGGGTTGATATTTTAAATGGAATTTTTTTCTGATAAAATACACTTTGAATTTTCGTCAGAAACACCTCTGGTAGAGAACATAAAACTCTATATTCCAACTATGGAAATTTTAGAATAGAAAGATTTAGGTTCATAAAATCAAGACACCCTCCTTTTTAAGCTTAAAACAAGTATAAAACTGATTAGAAACACGAAAAAGGATAAGGGTTTTGTATGATTGACTGTTTTAGGAATGTAAGGTAAAGGTTGAACCTGGTAATCTGAATTTATAAATTATGGCTTTGTTTTTGTGTTATCCGTGTAGGAAAACCCCAAAATACATCAATAATTTTCATCTCGAAAAAAATCGAAAACTTGAATTAGAGGATGCTAAACCTTGATTTTCCATATTTGGGCAAATCTAAAGCAGAAAAAAGGCATTTTTCAGCCCAATTATCTAATGTTACATTCTCCTAACAAAACTTTAGAAGACTTTCGAATGATGTAAAAATTCCTTTTAATGAAGTAGGAGTAGTAGTAGTACTTTTTCTGTGCAGATCTAACATCTAGTAGAACAATCCTAGACTTCTTAGTCGGGTAGGTCGTAACATAATTTTTAATACTCACTACGTTTGCATCTTTCGACGCCCTTCAAGTCACAGCGACTCGCGAGTCCCTATAAGATGGTATCAAAGTTGTTCTAGTATCAGGCCATCTAGAGATTGACTAGTCGATGATTCTAATCGGATCGTTTCCCAGCAGCATAGCATTAATGACAGTCATCCATTTCCATTATTATTTTTTCTTAACGTTACATTTTTTTGACATGACCAGGATTTGAACTCGTGCCACTAGCTGCAAAAGATATAGTTTTACCTACTCGGCCACAACCCTTCTGTGATATGAGTTCTGGAATATTTTTCAAAACTGCCCTCAAATTATAAAATCCACTCGATCCTGACAAAGGTTTCTACCGGTACCTTACGCCTTTTTCTCAATAAAGATACTTATTGAATACTTGATAGCTTATTGAAATCATGTTCTACCCATCATATTTGATTTACCGCAATATAAATCTAAAGTGATATTCATCTAAATTGAAAATTATTTTTTAATTTCCCTTTGTTAAAATTTTAATTAAAGTTTTAATAATTGAATATGTGAAGCGCTGGGTTTTCATATTCCTTTAATGTAGATTAATTTGAAATGTAAGAGACGTCATGGTTTTAAAAATTAAAAATAAAGCGAGGTATCGTCAATGAGCCTGGTAAATTCCAGCTGAACCTCAAAAAGATCCATCTGAGCTTAATAAAATTTAGATTAAAAAGTTATTGAAAAAGAAATTGAATGAATAAACCTATCCGGCTTTACAATCCATTTCAGCTGACCGAGAGGGGAGACCCCTCTCTTTTTGGTCTTTTTGACATTCAGCCATTAGTCTCATGTATTTTTGCCTCCGTTTGAGGTATGTTTAAGGAATTTTGAGAAAAGGTTGGATCAATGGGGGGGTCCTCTTTTTTTGGTCTTTTTGAACTATTTGCCATTTTTTTGAATTCAAAAACAAGTAGACAACCATTTGAAACCATTTGAGAGTTAGCTAAGGCGAGGCCAGTCAGGTCCTACTTTATCAACTTTTTGACCTATTTGGAATACTTTTACATGTATTTTGAAAACGAGTATAGAACCAGAGGAAACTTTTTGACAGAAATTCATCTTGTCCTGCCAAAAATATTCTCCTTGTTCTCTACTGGTTTTCAAAATTTTACACTTATTTTTATTATTTTTTTAAGAAAGTTGAAATATTTGTGCTTGGATCATATTAGTTTTTTTCAAATTGATTGAGCCATTTTATAATAATTTTTTTTAATAATGATTATTAGAAAGCATGCCATTAGAGATTTCCTCTTTTTAATAGTTTCCCTAAACAAAAATTTATCTAACCAAAATTTTTTAGATTAGGATTATAAATAAAATTTAATCATTCGTTTATTATGCCCTTTACACTCAAAGAAACTAGTTTCAAACCAAGAGCAAACTTCTAAATTACTTGAAAAGATTAATGACGCCAATGGTCATTAATCTTTAAGTCTTTAAATTTTTCGTTTGGAAATTTTACTTTAAACCATTTCAAATACCCCGGCAAAATTTACCGAGCTTAAACCCAAAAGACGTCATTAAGGGGGCGCATGACCGGGATGTGCAATATACGGCGCATTGTAACTCTAGATGGGCGCAACCATTCGCCACCAGATGGGACTACTCGAGAATGATTAGGAGTTCATGTAAAAAGAATGTTAAAAAATATTTGATTTTATTCAACAACAGGATAGTAATAGATCTTTATTTAATTAAATTTAGCAAACCGCCTTCCGAAACATCAACTGGAGTTTTTTCTTCCTTAAAATTGAAAAAACAAAATTATCAAAAAAAAAAACAATTTTTAAAAGATGAAAAATTCGAACTTTGTTTTTGTAGTGCGGATTGGCACCATATTTAAGCAATATTTTACATACATCAACTCTTTGTTCTTCACATGCAAAATGTCTTTGAAAAAAAAGACGATTTTAAAATAGAAATAGATCAACTTGTATAAACTTACAAAGGAGTGTTTCCTTCAATATCAGATTTGTCGACAACTGCTTTAAAATCTCCACATAACATTTCAATAATTTTTAAATTTCCTTTTGAAACTGCTCGGTGTAAAGGCGTATGACCATAACGATCTGCTAAATTACAGTCAGCTCCTTTTTCTATAAGCTCTTTAACAATAGCTGGATGATTCTTGGAACAAGCGTAATGTAACGGTCTTTGAAGATTAATATTCGGTTTGTTTGGATCACAACCTCTTTCTAGGAACAATTTGACTAATGGTAAGCTACCGACTGATGACGAGATCATCAAAGGAGTCCAACCAGTCTACTAATTCATTAATTTTAAACGGAAAATAAATGTTTAGAATTTATAAATTACTTCATCAGCATCGTCTAAATCGATTTTATAAGTTTCGATGAGAAAATCGACAATGTCTTTTTTACCACCAACACACGCCCAATGTAACACGGTTCGTCCTGACTAGATTTATCTTGATAAAAAGTTTGGAAGGACTCAAAATAAGAGATGACTTACCAAGTCTTTTTTGTGAACCAAATCCTCAACATTATTAGAATCGATTTTTTCTCGAAGAATTTCTAAATCACCTTGATAGGCTAAACGACAGTGTTCTAATTCGGACATATTTGTTATTTTTAAAATTTTAAAAATTTTTATTTTGAAATTAAAAATTTTGAAATTTCTATTTTTGAATCTTTCGTTTGGGATTGAAATGAAAAATTAAGGTATTTCAAAGCATACTTTGTTGTGCACTTAATTTGTCTTCTGAAATAGATATTCCTAAATAATTTCATCAAACCTATTTTTTGTATTTAAAATTTTCAGATGAAATTCTTTATGATTTTGATAATCTATTTTGGTGGAAAAAAAGTGATTGGACACAGACAACTAGTTCTTACTAAGGTTCAGTCGCAGGAAAAAAATCTATACTCTGTAAATTTCGCATGTTCTCCAAACCCCAAAACCTCGGAAAATTATTTTTTTCATGAAGGTAAAAAATCAAAAATTTTGACCCTACCACTTCACTTTTTTCATTCTAATGCAAAGGTGCTATATTTAGACATTTAAGTAGTCATTTTTGGAAAGAGATTTTTTTGAACTGAACATATGGCTTGAAAGCTTAAAGGTTATCGTTGACGTAGCGACCCTAGTCGAGGGGAAAAAATGTAATTTTTCAGTCAAATCCAATCTAATACCAGGGTTACCTCTAAACCCATTTTTTTATTCTTCAGTTTTTATTGGTAAATTGAAAGAATGAGTTTAAAATATAAGCATATATATTTTCCACCCGATTAGGGTTCCTACATCAAACGAAACTGATTCAACAACATTCTTTGGCAAACTATTCCAATCATTAACTACTCTGTTTGTGATGTAATTGTAACGCGACGGACAATTCTTGATGAGTTCTCTTGATACCGTTTTTGAATGAACCCTTAAATTATAGTTATTTTTTGCTGAATTATACCTGATATCATTTAACAAATTCACAGTCTCTAAACCATTAACGATTTTATAAAATTGGATCAAATCACCCCTTCTTCTTCTCTTGTCTAGTGACATAATATTCATTTTTGATAACCGTTTATCGTACTCTAACTTTTTAAAACCTGGAACCAGTCTCGTGGCTGTACGTTGGACTTTTTCTAATTCCTTTTTATCGCCTTCATAATAAGGATTCCATACGCTTATACCATACTCAATAAGTGGTCTCACTAGTGATGTGTACAGAAGTTTAACAACATTGACATCAAAAAATTTAAAATTCTTCCATATCATTCCTAAAATTTTATTTGCTCTACCCGAAGCGTAGTTAACTTGAGCACCCCACTTGAGGTCGTTCTGAAAATACACACCAAAATCTTTTTCCAATTGTGCTGTATTCAAAGGTTCCGTACCCTGGCTATTGAAAATTGTGTATTCATATTGAGGATTATTCTGTCCAATGTGCATAACTTTACACTTTTTCACTTCTAATGAGTTCTTAAATGATTAAATATAGCACCTTTGCATTAAACTGCAAAAAGTGGAGGGGTGGAATCAAAATTTTTGATTCAATGAATGCAAGCAAGATACTATATATCTATAATTTATTCCAAGTATTTTTGAAATTTTTCAAAAGCAGTAAACTAATAAATTGAGAAATGCAGATAATCTACATGGAATTTAGTTGTTGGATCTAACAACCAAAAATAGGGTATCTTGGTCAGTTTTTGATTTTTAATGACTTTATTTAAAAAATAAAATTTAGGAACTTGAGTTTTAAAATATCTTTATTTAATTAAATAATGTTAGCACAGTTAGTGGCACATAAGAGCTAAGACTTCGGTGTTTTACTCGATTTTATACCAATGGCATTTTTAAGCTTTTGTTAGTCTGTTTGCTTTATTGAAACAAATTTGACCCGAGCGGGATTCGAGCTGACACTTTCATGACGCATTGATCAACCGACGATACCAACTGAGCTACCATTCCCACCTAAGCACATAAGTTGAACCAATCATCCTCCAAAAACATCAAGAGAAACTCTCTAAACGAGTTGTTTGTTATTGGAAAGCGGAAAAACGTTTGATCTACCAATTAATCATGGATCTAAAAAAATTGCAGAACTAAGTTAATTTTTTGCTTAAGGGGATTTTAAACCTGGGTTCGGGCGTCTTGCAGACAATTTTAGTAAATTTAGATCTCAGTATAGATATAAATTTTCAGGCTCCGAAGGTGCACAAAAATTTTTGAAAAGTTATGAAAACTTCTAAACATTCCTGACCGATTCGGTGAACGTATACTAATGATGATGCAATGTACTTGGACAAATAAAATGTTTTGAAAGCTGTAATTTAATTTATTCTTGAGTGTTATCTTAAAAATTCTGCTTGAAAAGCAAACTAGTTAACATTCTCAGTTGATGCGTTTAATCGAGAAAAAAAATTATTAAAGTTTATCTAACATTTCCCGTTTTTTAGCTTAAATTTTCGTATTTTAGGTTAAGTTACGTCCCAGTTCTTTAAATTGATAAGAGATAAAGTTCCATGGTCAGTTATCAATTGAATCATTCTGCTTTTGCAAAAAATCTGATTGATTAAAACATTGGATTTTTTTCAAGACCAAAAAAGGCACAAATTAGATTCATTTTCTTAAATTATGCAAAAAGCTACTTATTACTTATGGAGATCGATTTAATTTCAAACGTTTAGAACGACTTTTTAGAGATTTTTTTCGGTTAAGTCTCTCTCAAATTCACAACGAGCGGTTTATTAAGTTTCTTTTCAAGGGCTTGTTCTGATTGAACAGCCTTTCAGCATTATTTTATCAAGAAAATTCAAGATAGGATAAATGGAGTCTAATTCATGGAACAGACTATCCTCAAAGCTAATCCTTAGTAAGTCTCAGTTTTGAAATATTAATGCAACTGCTACTAAAAATCCATTTTTATTCAAGTTTTGTAAGTCCTTTTATTTTAGGATAAAATATATTGAAGAATTTCGTATAAAATCCAACAAGTTTTAATAAGACACGTACCTATTTTTTTTTCTTTTCTAACATATATTTAACATACATATATCTAATATTTAAAATACTTGAAAATTGCAAATAAAATTTCAAATTTTTTTTAATAATTAATCAAAAAAAAAAAATTCCAAAAAAAAAATAATTTTGTTATTTGCTTATTACCAATTTCATTTTGGTATATTTTTTTTTAACAAAAAATTTGATCCTATGGTCATTTATAATGGCATATCAATTAATATACCATGAATTTATGCAAATACCATCTGTTACTCGTGCTTATGTTACTTCATGTGTACTCACAACTTTAGCAGTGGTACGTGTATCTTTAAATTCTTCCTTTTTTACGCCTATTTTTTTTATTTTTTTCTAAGCAACTTGATATTGTTACACCATACCAGTTATATTTCAATCCAGAACTCATATTCAAAAATTTTCAAGTTGGTATACCCCTCTTTATTATTAAACTTAATTTTACTGTTTTTGTGTTTAAGATATGGAGACTGATAACTAATTTTTGTTACTTTGGACCGTTTGGTTTTAACTTTTTGTTCAATATATTATTCACATATCGTTATTGTCGGTTTCTCGAAGAAGGTTCATTTCGAGGTAAAACAGCCGACTTTTTTTTCATGTTCATATTCGGTGGTTTCCTAATGACCGTAAATTTAACCTTAAAAAAAACAATTTAATCAAAAATTTTTACTTTTTTTCATAAAAAAAGATAATTGGTTTTTTTGTAAGTACTATTTTTTTGGGCAATGCTCTTACAATCATGTTTGTATACGTGTGGGGTCGACGTAATCCATCGATAAGAATGAATTTTTTTGGTTTAATGAATTTTCAAGCACCTTATCTACCATGGGTACTTTGTGGATTTTCGTTATTACTTGGAGGGTCAACTACAGTCGATCTAATGGGAATTGCAGTTGGCCATGTTTATTATTACCTCGAGGATGTGTTTCCCAAACAACCAGGCGGTTTTCGGTTACTCAAAACTCCTAAATTAATGTAAATTTTTTACAATAACACTCAAGTTGGAATATTTTTTAAAATTTTATGAATAGAGAATGGCTGTTTGAAACAAGAGAAACAAACGAGTACGATAATCTAGTGCACGAAGAAAGACCAGGCGGTTTCGATTGGGATGGCAGAGATCAATAAAAAACGTTTTCATTTTTTTTTTGTTAATTAAAATAGTTAATTTATAATCTATTTTGTATCTTTTGGTCGAAAAATAATAAAATTATTTTTATTTTGAGAGAGACCATGTCTTTTAATCATATCACTTTGGATACAAATAAAACCAAGTCATTTTGTTTTTTTTGTTTGTTTGATAAAATCATTTTTGATTTTGATTAAAAAAAAAAATTTTATTTTTTTGAAATGAATGATTCCATGGAAAAGATAGATAAAATGAAAAATGATGTTAAAAAGAAAAAAGCACAACGTACATTTTCAGTTTACATTTTGGACACAAACACAAATCAACCAGTTGGAAAAATTAACTTTAACATTCAAATAAACATACCATTGAATACAAGATTAGTTTATTTGAAAAAAGATAAATTTAAAAATTGGGACAAGAGTGACGATTTTTTGTGATCATTCAACAGTTTTTTAGTTTCATTATTTCTATCAAAATAAAATTGATTTTAAATTTTTTTTTCTCATGTTGCAGTTAACCCTTCCCTAAATAGTTTTGGCAAAAGTTAAGATTACTATTTTCTTTAGTTCAACTTCGAAAAAAGGATATTTCGAGGAAGTAAATATTTCACTTTCCTCTATGATTGATTAAAAATTCTTAAGCATCAGAATATAAACAAAAATAAAGTGGTTTGTCAAGCTTTAAAGCACTTTAAATCAAAATTAACCGGATTTTTTATGAGAACCGATTGAACAAAAAATTTTCTAAAAAATCAAAATTTGAGAAGCTTAAAAGAAGAAATTACAATGCACACCATTTTGAATTTTAAATTTTTAATACGCAATTAATGTGCATAGTTTTTGGAGAATAGGCAAAATTTCACCAATTAATCATCGGAATATTCCATTATTTTTACGGGCTATTGACTTTCAGTATTGGAAGTATCTGTAAGAATTCCATGCGCTGGCATACAAATTTTTACGGTTGAAAATAGAGTCTTTTAACTTTCAAATATTGATCAATTCACAACTAATCTAACGCTGAGACTTAAAAAACAATGCAAAAATAATGTGTGAATATTTTCTTGGAGGGTTCGGGAGCAGTCATAAACTTGAAGAATCATTTAGAAAAAGAGAGACCTTGGCATCGTTTTTAGTAATGATATGAAACCGTCAACAATTAAAACAGGGGCAATAAAAGTGGTCTTATTAAACCAAGATATTGAAATACCGTGATAAAAATACGATCAAAAAGCTATATCCGTCAGTGGTAAGACCCCATGGAGAATACACAGTTCAAGTATAGAGTGCGTATTTAAAGAAAGACATCATGAGTATCGAAGGGGGTCAAAGAAGAGCAACCAAGATTATCGGCGAATTACGTGACTTAAGTTATGAAGATTAAACTTAATCAGAGATGATTTAATAGAACAGTTTAAAATTATTAATAACTTTGACAAGGTTGATTGGCAACAATTGGTTTAAAAGACAAGAAGTCACAGTTATGGTTTCGAAAAAAACCTACTTCAACCATTCAACAGGTTTACCAATGTTTGGAACAGCTTACCGAGATAAGTCGTTGAACAAACAACAATTAACAACTTTAAAAATAAACTAGACTTTTAAATGAAAACACATAAAAAAGATTTTACAGGCTACTCTAGCGCAACTAATCATTGTGTAGTAGTTGTAGTAGTTTAACTGTGACTCGAAACATCGAGTAGAACCTAATGGCTATAGAAGCTTTAGCTTGTCCATCTACCATTCATCTAATCTTGATTTTAAATTTTCTGCGGTAAACTGTTCCAGTTTTCAACAACTCGGTTTGTGAAAAAATTGAAACGTTCTGCACAATTCTTAACCAGCTCTCTTTTTATCCCCATCGAATGACCTCTTAGGTTGTATGTTTCGTTATTTACTTTTAGTGGAATACCACTCACAAATTCAATCCTTTCAATGTTATTAACAATTTTAATTGCATTAAATCACATCTTCGTCTTCTTGTATCCATATCTGTCATTTTTAATCGACTAAGTCTCTCTTCATACTCTAATTTTGTAAAACATGGTAGCTATGCGCTTTACCTTCTCAATTTCTTTTTACCTCTTTCGAGAGTATGCTCCGTCGAGAATGAATTATTATTATTATTATTAATCTAACCCATTAAAAATATCAAAATGAAAAAAGCAGTGTTCCGCTGCCTTGTATAAACATTCGTCCAAAACTAAGAGACACTCTAAAAGTTCATAAAACGCTTTTTTCGTCATCAGTTTAATCCTTTTGGAAGTGATATTTGCATTTTTTGAAATTGCATCACCAAGTCTGACACCACGCATGACTGCTCTGCTTCTCTAACTATTCTTTTGCTATTAAATTTCATTTCATTATTCATATTTGAATCATGTAATGGACCGGGATACCGAGTCCTCAGTGATCTTTTTTAATATTTCAAGTCCTGGTTCAAGTTATTACAGGATTTACTTGATTAATCAAAGCATTTTTGTTTTTAATGGAATCAATAATTTTTTGACATTTTTGTCTTGAGCCGGATTTTAATAGGAAACAAGTCTCAAAATTTATAATTTTTTTTCATCAAGTTTCATATTTCAAGCATTAATAAAAATAAATTTCTATAATTTTATCGCTGAATTTTTTATCGTCATAAAAAAAAAAAGAGAGAGAACAAAATTCAATATATTTTATTCATTGTGTGTGGTTTTTAATTAAAAATGAAAATATATATGAAGCTATAATATAACTTATTTAAATTTTATTAATTTTAGTATTTTTTATAGATTGTGTGTTTGGCGTAGTTTTTTTTTTTTTTTTCGTGCTTATTATGTTGCAAGCAATCTCTCTCCTCTCTTTTAACAACAACAAAAAAACAACCAACTAAATGCAAATTTTATTTTTATTTATTTCTAAATTATATTTCGTTGTTATTGTTAGTTTGTTGTTTATCGAAAAAAAAAGTCTAGTTATTTTCTCTCTCTCTCTCTTTTAACTAGTTCTTCATTAAAAACTATTATAATAAATATTTTTTGAAATATGATGATTTTTGTTCGAAACAACAAAAATTTTCAAAAATAATAAATGCAAATTTTATTTTACATAACTAAAATTTATCTTTTTTTTTTTTATTTCGTTCTCGTTCGTGTGTGTGTATTTCGATTAATAATTACTGATTAAGTTTTTGAGTTAAAATTATATTTTTGCATAAATTATTAACAAATCTTAATCCCATTAATTAATTTCGAGGGTGACCATTACCCAATTTTTGTTTTCTTAAATATAACAAGGTTTCTGTTATGTGGAAAATTAATTTTTTGAAGAGCTTAAGGATGCTTAGTTGATATAAATCTTTTGAAGACTAAAAATATTGAATTGAGGTTCCGTGTTGAAAATTGACCGTAAGAATAAGAGCAATCATGGACTACAACAAGATGAGTAGCTTGAAAGAGTATGTACGAAACAAAAAATCAATAAATCAAATACAAATGGATGAAATTGACCTTAGTATAAACTTTTGACTCTCGTATAATTTATTCACAGGCGGGGTTTCGAATAACAAAAAAATAAACTAAAATTAAATTATTATAATGAACGAATCGTAAAAAAAATCTCTCTCGATCGTTCATTAGTAATTTCTAGATTTTTAATTTTCATTCGCCTACTTATTCATTTTATGCACACAACAACAAGCTCATGTTCATAATTTAATACGTGTACACTTTTTGTTTCTTGTATACACGTTTGAATAGTTAATTACTAGAGACTCTTCAGTCCCTAGTCTAGAAATACCATAATTTCAAATTATAAATATTAATACAGCCATATTTTATTTTAATTTTAGTTCGTTTTTTTTTTTTGCGAACACAAAAAAATGATAATCCCATAAAATAAAATTTTTCTCTCATTTAATTTTTTTTTTTTATTTCGTTTTTTTTATTTTTAATTATTCTCATCTTATTATTCGAATTAATAATTTTTGTTAAAATTTTCTCGAAAAAAAAACTTACTTTTTTTTTTATCTTGACAATTATTATAATAATTAATAATTATCTCATTTATTATTAAGATTTTATATTTTTTATTTTTGATGTTCTTGTAAAAAAAATAAACAGACCCGTAACCGAAACACAATGCAACAATTTTTGATACCATCATCGACTGGTAGTTCTCAAATAATAAATATACCAGTTAGTTTGTTATCACAATCAAATCAACAACCGATTTCTTTTATTACTGCCAATGGACAAATATTTCAGATACCTAGTTTTTCTCAGTTGGTAGTGCATCAGAATAGTGATGGTACACAGAGTACGAGTGCTGCTGCGACTAATACTAATGGCTCGGCGACTGCTAGTACGTCATCAACCCCGTCTACGACCACTAATCAGGCTAACCAGACTTCCCAACAACAACAACAACAACAACAGCAACAGCAACAACAACAGACTCTTGTAATTAATCATCAAGGACAAATAATATCACTTCCTGTTCTACAAGCAGCTGCGTCTGCTAACACTCCCCAGGTTGTAAATTCGACTACCACTCAAGCTTCTTCGGCAACACCTCAGATTCAGACAGTCCAAGTAAACAACACTCAAACAGGTCAAAATCAAAATCAACTACTCCAAGCTGTTAATTTATCCCAAATTCAATTTGCGGCACTCACACAAAATAATTCAGTTGTACAAAATCAGAGTCAAACGACACAACGAGTGGCAAATTCAACTCCCTCGACTACTAATAATGTTACTAGTACGAATCAAAATGGTACGACACCGATTAAGACTTTGTTGGAAGAAGATGATAAATCAGAGCATTCAATTGATGATCAAGGTCCGACTATTGCGAACATACCGTCAATGCCATCGCATCAAATAACCCATGCGACTACAGTTGATGGTGTTAATTTAGACGAGATTAGAGAGTTTGCTAAAGCGTTTAAACTAAGACGTTTAGCATTAGGACTCACACAAACTCAAGTAGGACAAGCATTAAGTGCAACTAAAGGTCCAGCTTATTCACAATCAGCTATATGTCGATTCGAAAAATTGGATATAACACCTAAATCAGCAGCTAAGATTAAACCAGTGCTTGAAAAATGGATGCAAGAGGCCGAATTAAAATATGCGGATAGGTATTTTTTATTATGTGTTAGAGTTTTAAGAACAAGTGAAATTAATTTCGGATTTTTTTTTCTTTCTTGATTTTTTTAAGACTCAAATCGGGTACACATACAAATTTTGCTGATCTATTAGGCACAGAGAATACTAAGAAACGAAAGCGACGAACCAGTTTTACGCCGCAAGCTTTGGAAATTTTGAATGATTATTTTGAAAAAAACACCCATCCGAGTGGGAATCAAGGAGCAGATATGACCATGTTGGCTCAAAAATTGAACTATGACCGAGAGGTTATAAGGGTTTGGTTTTGTAATAAACGACAAGCGTTAAAAAATACGATGAAAAAATTAAAATCCGAAGGGGCTGATACTGGTTCGGACGCATCGTTAAGTCCAAACTCGTCGAGTAATTCGATTAGTCAAACATTGAGTAATCAACTACTTCAACAGCAACAACAACAACAAGCAGTTGTTATCGTAAACACAAATCAACAAGTATTAGATCAAGCACACATACAAGAATTAGCCCAATTGGCTGCCACACAACAACAACAACAACAAAATTTAAACTCGACACCGGTTGGCACGCCAACAAAAACAGTTATAACACTTACGAACACTAAAATAGAACCACAAATACAATCAAATGAACAACAAGCAACAAGTACAGTAACGGATGAGCAACAGGTTCAAACCGTTGTGGTAACTAGTGATATATCAACTAATAATCAAGAAAATAATTCTTAAACACAACAACAACAACAACAAAAAGTCTTTTAGTTAAATTTTTTTTATTACCGTAAGTCCTCGTTCAAAGTGTCTCTCTCTCTCTTTTCTCTTCATATCGAGGAATAAAACTTGATCATTTGTATTGTATAGTTTTTTTTATGATTTTTTTTTTTGAAAGTTTAGTTAATTTAGTTCTCGTTGGATTATAAATAAAAATTAAATAAAAATGTTTTTTTTTTTTGGACTCTCTCTCTCTTCTTTTGCTGACTGTAATTTTGTAATTTTTGTTTTTGTTTTTTTTTTTTTTAGAGGACCTGTTTTTGGCTTGGAGAAAATGGAAATTCTTAAAATTTTTGCTTTGATTTATTAAATAATTATTATTATCTCTTCTTTTCTTTTTATGTTATTCTATTCATTATTTAACGAAAAAAAAAGAAAAAATAAAAAAATCAGAAAAATTTTAAATTAGTTTCTTAATCAATTCAGTTCCCAAAGGGTCCTCTCTCCCAATCGAAAAAATTGAGTCTATTTCCGACATATTTTTAAATGAAAATTCCTACCCGGAATACCAGGATTTACCATGCAAATATCACCTTATCTTGGGTCTGTAAGTGTGTTCTATGAATGGAAAGACTTTTTGATAACGATAGCAGATATCTTAAGGTTCCTGCGATGCAAAAAGTCCACACTATCTAAAAAACTGATTTTTGACCTCAAATTCGTAATCTACACATATGAAAACCTAGAAAAGCCAACTTTTTAGGGGATGTCCGAAATAATTTTGCCCATATTATTTATACATATTCTGAAAGAGCGTAAAATTTACTACATGATAAACGTATTATCAATGATCCCTGAGTTATTAGAAGGGTGCAAATTTTGAGAAAAAGAGCAAATTTTACACCTTTTTTAACTTTTTTTGATATAAATTCTAAAGTTTTCACCTCAAAAAATTAATTTTCTGAATTTCCGCGACCTAACTTTGTTCTCAAAATTCCGCAAAAGGGAATTTTACGAAAATTATACAAATGTCGGAAAAATTCTGCTTTTACATGACCCAACAGTGGATTAAGAGTTAAACGATAATATTAGTTTTCTCTTGTACCTTAAAATTGTCCTCAAGTATCGGAAATCCGTTTTTGAGGGATAACCAACAGTATGTATTTTAAAAAAATTCTTGTCGATTAGCTATATAGACCCTTTAAAGAACCTTTGGAAAAAGGACTCTAACATGAATTAACCAATAAACTTGTTGGCAATTTTTTTTCCATAGTTCTCTCAACTTGTATAAACATGCGATGTTAGTTCTTGCATCAAATTTTAAGTTTCGGTAGATTTGGATACTCACTGTTTAGTCTTTATCAACTTTAACTGAGAAATCCATTAACTTTAGGAGAACATTAAAATTTTAAGCTAATTTTCTTGTTCTAAATTTTTTATAAATGTTCTAAAGACTGTGCTAAGGGTCAAAACAAAAAAGTTAAGGCACTTGAACCAATTACTGATGAATCGAATAACGAAGTCTTCAAATTCTAACTTTTAACTTCCCAACTCAATGGAGATTATCAACTCCGTTTCTCATTATGCATACTTCTTTTTAAACAAAAAATAGGAAAAAAATAGTGCCTCAATGGTTAGGATATAAATCCTTATTTGGACCGCCTGGTAAACTATAAACTATAGCCAGCATTGGTACATTTTCTATTAAAAAATATCAAATATACTTTTCTCAAACATGTGTTTTAGGCTCTGCTGAATTTTGTTAGGTAGTTTTTTTTCGTTCAAACAATTTAACCCTATTTCAACCATCATTTAAAAACGATAATTTGCCAAATTTTAAGATTATCATTCAATTTTTTTAATAGTTTTTGCTGAAAATTAAAGTTAAACCGTTTTGTTAAGTTATTAGATCTTATGACTCTCTTCAATATTTATGTAGATTTTAGGTTTATCCCATTCAACATTTGGATTTTCCGCAAAATCGAGCATTAAACTTTGTCTTTTCTAACATTAGAATGCTTAAATTCATTATTTCGAAGAATGCGGTCACCTGTTAAGACCGGTTTACTAGAAATAATTTCATATTACAGCAGATAGACTTCATATAGTCGGACCCAAAGAATTTTTTTTTCTATAATCATTCTATTGTAAAAACAAAACATAAACTTACGTTTTCAAGCCAAATCCAACCCAGTCAATTAGACCCTCATACCTTTATTTTATACGATCTGGCTCAACTAATCTTAGATTTTTTCTAGAATCCAACTTTCCAAGATCATAAACATTTATAGGGTTTTCATACATTGCAAAATTCCCGATCTCTCTGATTTTCTCGCAAATCTAAACTTCAACACTCCCAAAATTCACTATTTCTGATACGTAAATGTACACCTTAAGAAACTGCTGAAATTTTCTATTAGTTGCATGGTCGCTCTTGGTTTTGTAAATCTTTCAGTTAAATTGAAAAAAATTAAAAAGCTTAAAATTAAAATGAAACTAGACAAGATTTTGAACAAAAATATGGTCTTGCTCATCAAAAATTTGTGCTAAAGCTCGAAAAACAAAAATATTTTACAGGTAAAGTTGACTGCCTGTAAAGACTTTGGTTGAGTTAAAGGTCAACAGAGAATATGTCATCGTTAAGTCGAAATTTCAGTGGTCTGACTATTTTATTAAACCCATCAACTGAAATTTGCTTTCGAAGTTGACAAAAAAACACCTGAAATTACCAGAACGGGACAGTTAAAAATCATGGTAAAATAATTTCGAGTATACCTTCCCAATTACACTTGTTCCGATAGCCTTTCTAAAGAAAATTCAACATTCGTTGTTAAACTAATTAACTGCTTCATGAAGAAAATAAAATAAAAAACCGATTAATTAAAACAAACTAAAAATAAACGCTATATTATATCAATAAGTTAACAAACAAAAAAACAAAAAATAGAAAAAAAAAATTTATAATCTTTCTTATTTTCAGTGTATTAATTTATGAAAATTTGCGAGAAAATAAAAATCCTAATTAGAATAAACATTTTGTTGTTGTTGTTGCTTACTTGGCTCTATTCTCAAAATTGTAAACCAAAAAAATTTAATAATTATTACAATTTTGAGTCTCATTTTAATTTTGTTTATTTTCAAAAAAAAAAAAAAACTTAGCAAAGATTATGATAAAAATAATTTTTTTTTTAAATATCTTAAAATAATAAATACAAAGTCAGGTAACAAAAAAAAACACACACATAAACATTATAAATATCTTGTTATTTTTTTCTAAAATAATTAAGATAATTGATTAAAAATTATAAAATTTATAATTAATTATTAAAATATTGAAAAATATAAAAAAAAAATTTTTGTTTTTTTTTTAAACTTTTTGTTTGAGACAAGTTAGGTCTCTACGGTCTCTATAATTTTATGTTAATAAGGTTCGGTCGGAGCAAAACGTCCACACTATCTGAATAAGTCATTTTTGACTTTACGACGTTAATCTACGACTCCGAAAACCCCAAAAAATTAATTTTTTTATTGGGGTAAAAAATCGAAAATTTTGACCATACCCTCCCGCTTTTTGCAGCCAAACGTCGAGGTGCTTTGTTTAAACATTTTAGTAAACATGATTGGATAAAGCTATAATTGATGTAAAGATATGTTCTGAAAGCTGAAAAGCTACCATTGACGCTGGGACCATTGTCGATGAGGAAAAAAAATTCATAAAGCAATACACGAGTGAAAACGGTAAATAAAAGGGAATTTTTAAGTAAAACCGCATCTCCTCATAGGGGAGCCACAATACCCAAATTTTTTTTTGTATCTGCTTATACAAGAAGCGATTCTCTTCAAATCTCACAGACATGTGTACCCATTTATTTTCGGGTATTGGGTCGGTTTGAGTAACCCGAAAAAATTGGGTTTTAGGGTTCGGGTAGGGTATAGGTTACCCATAAATTTTGGGTTTTTGGGTATAGGTTGGATTGGGTAACCCATAAAAATAGGGTATTTGGGTTAAAATAGGGCAGGTATACCTCTAAATTCAAATTATAATTTTCTTTATATTTTTTCGGGTTACTCAAACCGACCCAATACCCGAAAATAAATGGGTACACATGTCTGAAATCTCAGGAATTCGTTTTTTTAATTAATTTTTCATTTTTGTATGCTAGTGGACTAAAAAAGTCATAAAAATGAAAAACAAAAAATAAAGGGTATTTAACACTTTTTGACCAAAAATTTGAAATCCTCGTACAAAACTATCCTTAACCTAATGTTAAAAACAATGTCAAAAAACTTAATTTCTGAATCATAATTTCAGTTTCCAGAGTATCCACTGTTGTAAGATTAATTAACATGAGGTTTTAAGACTTTTTTTATCGAAAAAAATCATTAATTCCTTCTTTAATCTATTTTGTTATAGTTATTTTAAAGAGGAAAGGATAAGCTATTTTATGATATATTGATCTGAGACATGTTCTTTGATTGACCCTGGCATAATTGACCCAGTTCAATACCTTAGGTATAGAGTATCAGAACATGTTTGAACCTCTGAGAATATTGATGAATTTTGAAATTATTGCTAAGTTGATGTTAGTCTCCGATGAAGGAGGTCTGAACTTCCAAAGTATAATCTAAAATTGTAAATTGAAATTTAATTGACTGTAAGCACCCTAATGATGATTTTTATGAACCTTCAGTAAGACGGTGTTTTATAAAAAAGTCTTGAAAATTATGACAATTAAATACTTATCCTGGCTTGTAAGTCATGATTAGGAATTTCCATTTTGAAGAGTTTGACGGATACCTCGTGAAATCGACTAAACACTTTTTCACCAAATTACTTTGAAAAAAAAAATTGATAAAATTATATTTTTTCATAGCTTACAAAACATAAACTAAAAAAATAAAATTAAAAAAAAAAAAATATCGAAACATAATAAATATGAAAATGATAGGAACAGCAACCACAAATAATACTCACACACTGCGAACTACTAGAAATAAATGGTTCAAAATTATAAATTCTAATTTTAAAAAAATTAAAAAAAAAAAAAAAAAAAATTTCTTTATTTAATTAGCATTTGTTAATAATTTATCTTGGTATAAGTAACTTTATATTATCCATATGCTTGTTGCATGGGGCATTGATTCTGGTTGCATTCGATCAGGTACAAATGGGTTTGTAAAATTAACTAAGTTGATAATCATAATAATTAAATTTTATTAAAATAATTTTTGATTAATATTTTTTTTTTTTCTAGAGCCTAACGTTGTCAGTAATCAAACCCGAAAAAAAGTTTAAATAATTTTAAATTTATAATAATAATTAAAATTTTTTGTTGTTATCTTATTTTTTTTTAAAAAAAAGTTATTTTTTATGTTTAGTTTAAAGTATTCGTTTTTTTAGTATAGTAATAATATTCACAATATTGATTTCAACATAAAAAAAAAATAAATGATGATAATCATTTGTTCAATGTTGTTTAATTTTAATTTCTTTTTTATCAACATAATACCAGTTTTTTTTATGAATGTTAAACTAAATTTGATTGATTTTTAAAATTCGTTATTTTTCATTAGCGATCTTTCAGTCCCTTTAGTCTAACTCGGTTACTTTCGGGTCCATCTGCGTTATTTTTGAGCCAATCTCTGTTAATCTTGTAAATTTTTGGTTGACTCTTGATCTTCCTTTCAAAACTTCGACTGTGATTAGCTCCTTTATCATTCCAGCAATTTTCTTGTCGTCTACTCTGATTCGTATTTCGCACCCTTTTTTTCTTGATACTTTCATGTTGGGATTATATTCCAAAGCGTTTTCATTGGTTACGTTTTCAATCGAATAAAGTCTGGCTTGTGTCAACATTACTCTGATGAATTGGATTTTCAATTTTCTTTTGATGGATACGAATATTAGTCTTTGTCGACGGTTAATTTATTGTAGACAATTGAAGGTTTGTCAAAGCGGCGGATTTGTCGCATGACTTGTAATCTTTTGCTGAATGACTGATTCGGTGTTTTCATTTAGCGATCCCTTACATAATACAGACACTTCACATGTTTATGACTTTCTTGTATGCGATTAAGTCATGTTGAAGCTTGTATTTTAAAGCAAAATAACCTAAAATTTTGAAATTTAAAAAAAAATTTGAATCGACTTTTCAGGGCGACTTTCAGCGAAATTTTGAGATAAAATCGTGCTATGACCTTTGTAATTTAGTATTTTACGAAGTCTGTAGTATTTTTTTACCGAAATCAAACAATCCAAACTTAATAAATGACCTAAACACAAACCGTCGGAAATATCTCATTTAACAACAAAAGTAAAAAATATGAAAACGATTCCCGAAAGGGCTATCAGAATAGTCTATATCGTTAGCATATCTTGAGTCTGACACATCTTGCTCAGAATCTAAAGCTTTTAGAGTGACAATTAAATCATTATGAAAATAATTAAAAAAGTTCAATCTTATTCTAAAAATAAAATTGCAAATGCTGTATTATGTGACATAGGCTATGAAGCAGAGACTGAAATAACGTCCCCGATTTTCGAAAAAGCCTATTTCATATCTTAAAAAGTATCGAGGATTCCTAAAAATTAAGGATCGCGATAAAAACAATAGAGTTGATCCAAATGGCATTCCAGAAGATTCCGTACACGTCACACTATTTTTTATCATAGTTATCGACAATCTGTTGGAACACAACTATTTTCCCATAAGGTAGAGTAAATTTAAGGCTAGAGAAAGATACCCTACTAAGACTCTTAACTCCTAGATTTTTATGTCTCTTTTTTAAATGAAATAAAACTAAAAATGAAAAAAATTAAACTATAGAATTCTGTTTTGTCTGACGTAAAAAAGGGGGGTGAAAATTGACCTTTGGAACTACATACAATTTGACTAAAAAATGCCATTTTTAACCGCTTTCGTCCGAGGGTGACTTCCTGGAAATTTTTTCTCCGGTCAATTTGGGTACCGGCGTCAATGTGAGCTTCAGATGATACCTCCAGATCAAAAATATATTATTCCAATCATTAGATCTTAATTGTTTAAATTAAGCACCTTATCATTAGGCTGCAAAAAGCGGAGGGGTAGGGGTAAAATTTTTGAGTTTTGACCCTCATGAAAAAATTTATTTTTCGGAGTTTCCGATGTCGTAGATTACGGTTCCGATGACAAAATATATGACGATTATTTTGTTCATTCCTCAGTTCGTTTAAAAGTTGTCAAAGGTCCCAAAAAGACGAGATAGAGATTAAAATAAAATAAATAACAACATGATTAATTTTAATTTATTTTAAAACTTTATCAAAGACAGTAGAAAGCCAATATTTAAAATTTAGACATTAATTCTAAATTAGGTGAAGGTGACCTTTGGAACAAATTGTTGGACCCTTCTTGTTTTGATTCATTCTCATCTCTTTCATTGTCGATTCGTGATCTTCGTCTAATTTGATTTACCATGAATTTAGAAGTTCTTCGTTTATCAAAATTAAACACACTAGCCGATCTTGATCTTCTTCTCTTCATCATAAAATCATCATCATTATCATCATCTGGGATGTACAAAGTCGGCTTTATAGAATTTAAAAATTATTGCAAGATTAACAAAAAATTCTTGTTTCAAAAATTACTCGTCTTTCCGGTATGTACATAGCAGTGTCCAACAAGTCTTTAAACTCATCTTTTGGTTTACTTGATTTACTACCTGGGAATATGGTCAAACGACGTCTATTTCTTCCTGGAACCGATGGAGGTTCATCTTGAAGTTCTATTTGAATACTTAGAGAATCTTTATTCGAAGTATTTTGATTAAAAAATGGACTAGTCTCAGCCATCTTAGCCATATTTAATTCATTTATTTTTTTAAATGTAATCAATAGTTTTTCATCATCGGACAAAAATTCTCTTAACAAAAATGGCTTCAAATATTTTTTGTCAAGCTGTCGAACTCTAAACACCCAAAGAATTTTAGTTTTAAATTTTTTTGAATTTAATTGAGACCTACTTGTTTCTTAGCGCATGTTTTCCAGCTACACCTGAAATTGCTTCTATTGAAGTCATTAAATGATCAATTAAACGATTTGTCAATTTTGCACTTGCTGTTGGCTCTTCAAATTCTTTTCGTTTTATTTTCAAGTACGTAACCAATGCACCAATTGTTGTTCCTTGAACAAAAACAGTAAACATTACAACTGCAATTGTGGCAGTTACAAACTCTTTTTTTCTTGGTATTTTATTTTCGTCTAAAACCAAAGCTAAAGCAAATGCAATAGCTCCACGAATACCACCATAACTCATAATTAACATATCAGAAAATTCTAATTTTATTAAACGCTTGCTATTTGCTAAATTAGCAAAAAGTAACACCCCTAAAAAACGATAAAGACAACAACAAAATATTGTAATTAATACAAAACCAGTATTCCATGAATGTTGATCTGAAACAGTACTTAAACCCATGAACATGAATATAATTGTTTCCATTATACTCGCAGCCATTTTGAGTATGTACTCAATTGTAGCATTTGATTTTTTCGTGACATTAAACTCGACGTACTGTTTCATAAACATACCACATGCAGTTATACTTAAAAGGTAAAAAATTTAAATCGTCTTGTACATGATCATGTCAACACTTACGCTAGTATACTCGAAGTCGAAGTCATTTCAGCTGTTAAATAAGATAGATACGCGATTGTAACAACTATTAAAGGCTCCAAAACAGGAGTCTTCTCAGTATATTTGGTTGTAAATGATGCTATTACACCGAATATAAGACCAATCAGTGTTCCACCTAAAGCTACTACTAAAAATGAAACAAACCCCAAGATACCATCTGTTGCAATTATATTTTCTTGACCTATATCAGCAAATGCATCAAACAAACGATACAAAACCTTTAGAAAAAAAATTAAATTTTTTTTTAGAATGAGGTTTGGGGGTTTGTTACCACAGAGACACCATCATTGAGTAAAGACTCACCAAACACAATAATATACAACATGTCATTTACATTAATCTCGACAAACGTAGCCAATACAGCAACAGGATCGACTGATGATATTAAAGAAGCAAAGACCATACAATCAATAAGTCTAAATTCAGTACCACCGTACAATGGTGTAAAATTAAAACCCCATAAAGTTAACCCAATGGCGAATGAATTGAAAATAGTATTAGCAAATGCTAATATTAAAATAGTTCCAACGTTGTTAAAAAAAGGTCTATTGGGCATAAAATAACCGGCTTCGAGAATTATCGGCGGGAGAAGAAATAAAAAAAAAGTGGTCGAATTCAAGACATAAGACTTCTCATCGGCAATTTTAGTCGCAAAAAAGAGAGCACCAACAATAACACCAAGGATAATTAATAAACAACTTTCAGGTATCTTGTCAGTTATTTTATGAAGTAAATGGAAACCAATTTTAGCAAGACTACCAATTAGTATCCATAATGTAATTGCGTATACACTTGAAACTTCAGCAAAATTAAACTTGGCAACTTGGTAACGTTTTTCTATCTTTTCATCACCAGCTTCAGTTTGAACAGTAGTCGATCGTACTCGATTAATAAACAAAAATAAAAGTAATATAAAAAGAGTGGTATTCTTTAATTTGTGTTTTGTGTCTTTTTTAAGAGGCATTTTTTTGTTCTAAGACTTTTAAAAAAAAAACTATTTTAAAAAACAAAAAAAAACTTAAAAAAGACTTGAAATATCAATCTAATCAAAGTTATAAATTGAGCTTGACTTTTAATCTGTTATCCTAAAATTATGAAATTGTTTTTTATGATTCAATTAATTATTTTTTTTAAGTTTTGATTTTAAAGCTATCATTTTCTTTTGGAAAGTAATAAATTAAGGTGTTATATTTTTTGGTTAAGATAAAGGACGGTCATAAAGTGTCGTGTTTTTTTTGTTTAAAGTAGACACCCACTTAATCACAATTTGTTTCTTCCAAACAGTTTTTCAGTTTAACTGTCTTTTGCATCAAAATTATTTTGCTTTAAGCCAAAATTTAATCGACTGGGCTTCTTTTATCTATAGAAAAGTGTTAACGTGAGAGCTAACTTTCACATATTTTATGTCTTAAAGCAATAATATACTTTCATATATTCAAGCTAGGGGTCTTAACACTAGAAAGCCCACTTTTGATTTATGCCAATTAAAGACCAACCTCTTGGTTTTGCTAAAATAGTGTGATGTAAATGGATTGGGATATAACTAGATTAATTTTGCATTATGTTGTATTGAATAGAAAATGATTAAAGTGGGACATAAGTGGATTGTGACATAATGATGACGTGATATAAACGAGCGGTGAATGTAGTGTGGCGTAAATGGATTAGGATATAACCAGATTAATTTGAATAATGCTGTATTGAATGGGAAATGATTATATTGGTATAAAAGTGGATTGTGACATAATGGTGACGTGATATAAGCAACTTTATGTCATACCTAAGTGACCAAATTGCTGTAATATGATTCTCTAAAACGGAATCATATAGAAATATAAGTTTTATCTTTTAATCAGATGCTCTTTTCGTTAGTTTTAACAAAATAAAAGAAGTTTTCTACTAATCCATGTTAGCAAATAATCTGATTTCCGCGGTTTCTTGAAATAAATAAAAATCGGGTCAAAAAGACCCGTCGGGAATTTTAGGTAATTTTTTTTTATTCGGAAGAATTTTTGATTTTATCTAAAAGAACACAAAAGTTTGATTTTTTTAGTCTTGAATAAAAGGTCAAGTTTGGAAATTTTTTGAAAATTTGTATATTCTCTGAGAAATAGCTTGGAAACACATGAAAGCGGGTCAGAAAGACTTGTCGGGCTTTCTAGTGTTAATTACTTCATAGTTTTGTTATTTAATCTTTCAAAAAAGTTTAATTTTTGAATACCGTAAACTCGAGAGTTACAGAAGCTGGTGGTAGAGATATCTGAAATTCCACAAACTGAACTTCGTTTTCATTATCTAAGTTTTTTTGAGCTACAATGGGGGTTTTAATTTGACTAAAATTTAATACATTTGTTGTTTCTCTTAAGCTAAATTCGGGACGTTGTGTTTGAGACCACTCGCCTGTCTCAAGATTCTCAAAAATTTTTTGCTCTTCAGCCTTCATTTTAACTCTACTGTCTGTTACGTTGTAGCAAAAATAGCTGCCTCGTTATCTTGCGCTGAGATTATTTCGCAATTCTTTTTTTTGCCGGAAAATAGCACAACTTTTGTGAGTTATTTTGAAATCACTTATAACAAATTTTTTTGTGTATTTTTTTTGTTTTAGTTCACCCCTTAAAAAAAAGCCTAATTAATTTAAGTTAGTTATCTTAGAAGCCACTTCTCTACGAGCCGTTAAAAATCTTAAACTAAGCGTTTGACAGTCTTCTTGGCCAAGCAAGATAATTGATTGGATATTTTTTTCAAAATAAAGCAAAAATTGCTAAATACTTTAGAAGCCACTTAAAAGTTTCTTACCGTAATCACCCGCAAGGCTTCTCATTGAGGTTTACACCCTCAATTTCGGTTTTCAAAAAAGTCAAATTTTGAAAAAGGTACTGGGAACTACAGTGGTGCTATGATATTTGTGTTTTACTAAATTTTACGTAAATAATTGTAAATTTACTATTTTTTCCGTAAAATCAGGTAAATTTACGTAATTTTACCAAAGTAAAAAGTGGTAAATTGACTAATTTTGACGTAAAAAATGATAATTTTACGTAAATTTACGTAAATTTTGGTAAATATCAAAATGTCCTAAAGAAATTCTGACTAATTTTACAACAATTGTTAATAAAAACTTAATAGTTAACTCACTTAGAAAAAAATCGATATTTACTGATACATCAACCTTTATACTACCAACAAAAAAACTTATTACTACTTCAGTGTTTTTTTTGCGATTTATGTCACTAAAAGACTAAATAAAGGGTCGAAAATTTTTTTGGACATTTTAATATTTACCAAAATTTACGTAAATTTACGTAAAATTATCATTTTTTACGTCAAAATTAGTCAATTTACCACTTTTTACTTTGGTAAAATTACGTAAATTTACCTGATTTTACGGAAAAAATAGTAAATTTACAATTATTTACGTAAAATTTAGTAAAATACAAATATCGTAGCACCACTGTAGTTTAAACTTAACTGTGAGCACAAAAACATTTTTTTCCGTATCAAATATTCCCATCTTATCGCTAATAACCTTCATTGGGGAGGGGTTTACGGTCAACTAAATCACCAATTCACATACTTGTTCGATTTCGTATTAATTTACGCTGATTTCGATTGAAAGCTGAAAAAAAAAGTATTTTCTAATCAAAAAATACGGTCCTGGAAATTAACTTGTCACATGATATCAGTTTGTATCAGAATTTATGGCCATTATGGTATCATCTACTGTCAGCTCCGATCATTTTAAATCATAT
Organism: Brachionus rubens; assembly: GCA_022207745.1. NCBI lineage: Eukaryota > Metazoa > Rotifera > Eurotatoria > Ploima > Brachionidae > Brachionus > Brachionus rubens. Next base: position 2,144,779 of record JAJVHD010000016.1, on the reverse strand, counting down.
GATATCAAACGATATCATTAACAGAATCACAAACATTGCCATATTGATGCAAACTGATGTCAGATGATACCAAATTATATCATGTGACAAGTTAATTTCCGGGACTGCAAAAATTAACTTAAAAAGCGTCTTATTTTCCGTCTTCCTTGACTGACTTGTTAATAAGTCTCTTGAAAAAAATACATCAGGAACGACATTCTCACGAGCCTATATCCGGCACGTGTTTAAACAAAGTAAGATAATTTTTCGAATTTATTTATTTTTTGTTGGTTAGACATAAATAGAGAATTAATAATAAAAATAAAAGAATACAAATTCAATGATTAAATTCAATCCAAAAAGAATAAAAAGTTAATGGTTATAAAAATAAAATTTTTAAAAAAAAAGTCAATTTTTTTTATTTTTTTTATTATCTATTCTAGATAATCCAATATTGAAAATTTGTTTTTTTGTTGATTTTTTGTTCAGTTAGCTTCAATATCATCGTTAAAATTAACCGATTTTCTAGACAAGCTAACTTTACTTGTCGATCTATCCATATCGTCCAAGTGTATTATTGGCTTTGGCTTTGGTCGATCAGCATCGATTAACAAATTTCTCAATCGTCTTGATGGCTCTCTAAACGACTCTTCAACTCGTGCCAATAATTTATCAGTTTCAAAACCTGATGAATAATCAATTTTTAAATTTGGCCTTTTTAAAACTCGTTTACCACTTCTTGTGAATATTTCCGGTTCAACCGAGTATTTTTCACGTGTTCTCTCGATTCTAGGTAAAATAGCTTGTTCAATTCTGTGTCTTGGATTCAACATTTGAATATCGTCTTGTAAAGTTTTTAATTTTGAATCCATTTCAGACTTTCAAATTGAAATTATCTTTTTTCTAAATTTAATTCTCAAATCTTAAAGACTTACTTGAAATTTTCTATATTGGGTCACCGGGCCTTTGATATCATTTTTTGGATCGTCTAAAGCATCTACAAACAAATGATCATTACAATATGTTTCTAGGTCTCTAGTAGCTTCCATGTCACTTTCGTGTCGTTTTTTCATTAAATTAACACAAAAGTCTTGACTTTTAATTCTTTCCATGATGTTTTTGTAACGTTGCTCACGAGCTAGTTCGTATTGTTTTTGTTTTTGTTCTTGCTCCATGTCCCATAATTCAAATTGCTAAAAATTCAAAGTTTTAAAAAAATTATATTATTAATTCATGCTAATGTCATACTGTTAGTATTAAAATTTGCAGATTATGGTTGTCTTGCAGGAGACGAAGCGCCTTAAAACTTTAAAAACGGTGTTAAGGTGTTTAGCACTTGGTACATTACAGAAATAAAGACTATTTTGCAGGACTCAAATATTTATCCCAATACCTTTCAGAGATGTTGTCTATCTTTAGAATATTAGTAAAAATTATGCAATTTCTGATTAGTTTGGTTTCAGGCTAAAAAAGTTGCCTGGACATTTGCAAACATTTTCTGTAACTGAAAGGGTTACTGAAACCATGAAGTCTTTGAGACTCTATCATCACTTTTACGTTCATGAAGGTTCACGTTCATCAGAATTCGTCCGAAAGCTTTCAAAAATTTTCGAGGTCTTTCATAATTTTTCATAAATTTTTAGACTCCAAACGTCCTGAAAATTATTTTTCCTTTTACATAATTTTTAAGATATTTTCGAGGACATTCTGGACCTGATAATTTATGAAAAATTTCGAAACTAATGAAAGGCCTCGAAATATTGGAAAAGTTATGAAAATCAGGAAAGCATACAAAACACAGTTCAAGAGTTTTTTTCTGTTTGAATATATTTCAAATCACGTGGAAGATCAGTTGGTAAAAGAACTATTTCATGTTAAGGCTCTCTTTTGGAACATTACAATATTTACAATATTCCATGCTTCAAAGGTATGTGAAGTCTTTACATTACCATTTTATTATTCATAGTCTAATATTCTCGGATAAATAATTATTAGTATGTCAAAGAGTATGTTCACAGTGGTCATCTATACAGTTAAAATAGAATAAATGAGCAATTCTCTAAAAAGAACGTACATCTACAATTTTTTTTGGTATAGAAGAGTCATGTTAACCTATTTTTCGACCTGTATACACCTATGTATACGACTTAGGCATTCGTATAAAAATTTTTTTATTCATGTATTCGCGTATACTCGTATTTGGAATGTTGCAAAATCCAAAGTGATGAGGATCACTTTTAAATGGCTACTAAACTGAACAATGGTTTCGATCAAAGCAATCGAAACAAGATCATAAAGTTTTCGAGTCTTTGTTGATGATGATAAGAGACTATTACAATGATATTAATCAACAACAACAACACACGACACCAACAGCTCAACAAACAGCTTCAAGAAGACGATATCAAGGAAAAAGTTGTCTCTGCTTTAAAATAAAGCTTTCCAAAGCTTCAATAACTCTTTGCTTTAAAAAATGAAGACTTGAAAAAAAAATAAATGAATAAAATATTTTGAATGATGAGATATTGTCGATTGAGCGGGCAAAAGAGAAAGATTGACTTTTGTTTGTAAATTTTCGTTCAATTTTAGACAGAGTAAAAAAATGATAAAGTCTAATTACCAATATACACATATGTTTACGAGTATGCATAAAAATGTATACGCGTTTGCAGGTCGGAAAATAGGTTAACATGACTTATCTATACCTTTTTTTTATATAGCAAAGATGCTTTTAATTTTTAGATTCCTTAAAGTTCTGCATCAAGCAATTAGAATTCCTGTTGTTAAATCAAATCAGTAAACTTCTAGAAAGAAAATTTATTCGAATTCTTCAATTGAATATTTTAATCTATAACAAAAAGTGTTAACGTGAGAGCTAACTTTCACATATTTTATGTCTTAGAACAATAAGATACAACAAAAATACTTCCATATATTCAATCAAGGGGTCCTAAAGACTTCATAGTTTTGTAACATAATTTTATTTATAAAATTCTTTCAAGGAAAACTTGATTGGTTGAAGCAAATCGCGTTATTAATTAGTTAGATAAGCCTGTTCAAATCAAAAACGAGTAGGTGCAGTATCACGCTGTTTTTTTAAATACAACAAAATCTATGGGTGTATTACCTCTAATTTGTGTACAAGTCTTTTTTGTCTATTTTCTCTAATACGAGACATTCTTGGACTATTATCCAACCATTTTTTTTTTAAACCCTGATCAGGATCATAATATTCATAAAAAGTCTCGTCTAAATAATCTTCACTTCGTACGGGTGATTGTGACGATTGTATCGAACGTATACAAGATTTAGGTTCGTCTAAATCCGAACTGTAATATCTTGATCGACGTTGTAGGGACGATTCGTAACTACGAGGCATTTTCCAAAAAAAAAATAAAAAAATTTGTTTCTCTAAAAAAAATGATTCAACAAAAAATTTAATTAGTTGGTTGTTTTTAAACAAAAAACGAGAGCCTTTATTTCAGAAAACAAATCTGTTAATAGTTTAAATCAATTTAAGAATCGATTTTCTAAACTAACCAAAATCTTGTATAATTTTTTCTATATATTTTTTTTTTCTATTTGGGTTTATAGAATAATAAACTAAAGAGATGGGATTTTTTGTACTAAAGTTTTTGTTCTTCTCTTGAAAAAAAAGTTCTAAACCAATTGAGAGTTTTTTTTTTGTTCTATAGTTGAACTTAGATTCGTTGCATAAATCATTTACGTAAATATAATAATAAAAAAAAGTTTATTCCAAGGTAGATTATTATAATTTCAAGTTTTTAAAGCTTGCAAACAGATAACGATAACGAGTTCAATTTATTATAATCAAATTTTTCTCTCTCTTGAAATTTGAGATTGATGTTTGTGTGTTGTCGATATTTTGATGATCTCTTAGGCGAATGACTTTTAAGCAAAAATTTGGATTCAAGTTACTGTTTTTTTTTTTCCAAATTACCTTAATAAGCTTTTTAAAATGAGTTTATTATTCGTCTTGAATAAAACAAAAATCTACTACGAGTTATTTACGGTCAATTTATAAGACTTAAAATATTTAGACTAATTTGATAAGCTATTTGAGAATATTTTGTAGACCCGATAAAGTTCCATTCGGATAAACGAAATTTTTTTTTTGTTATTGAAAATAATTGCTTTCAGACATAGTTGAATACTTGAAATACCATTTTTTTAAATGATTTTTTGAACTAGATCTTGGAATATGAAACTATGAATAGGATTTGAATGGCTTGAAGTATGTCATATGATACCTTACTTTCAATTAAGCGCAGCTGTATGTAAATATCCTCAAAAAAAGCTTATTTTCTTACAAATTAACGCCATACTGTGCCGTACTAAACAGGGTTAAAAAAGTATGGTTTTATGTCATACCTTAAAAATTACAGAATCGCTTGTCCTAAAAGATTTTAGAAAAAATATATTGAAAAATATAGTGCCCCAGATCATAAAGTCTAGTCCAAAGAAAAAGCAAAATTAAAACAAAAAAAATGCTTGTCCATAAGTAATCAGATACGCTGATTTCAAATCTGAAGAAATTTTTTCATTCTCAGTTACCGTTTAATATTTTAGAGACAATATTTCTGTTAGAAAATTATTAAAATCTCAGGTCTTGGAAATTTCGCAAAACTGACATTATATTCGCAATCAGTGTATATGAAAACCTTAGAATTGTCCAATTTTGAAAAGTAACTGAAAAGAAAGAATTATGACCAGTGAAGGGTCAATTTAAAATAGCCTTTAGAAGGGTTAGTTTGGCAAAATGTCTCTTTTAATGGTATTTTATTTTACTGAAGATCTTTTCAATATATCACCTGAAAGCTAACAAAATTCCGAACATGCTATAGTCATTATTATTGTAAAAAAAAGTATGATGGTTATAAGAATCAAGAAGAAAAGATAGGAAAATGGTGTATTTTTAGAGTTTTTATGTAACAACTCTTGAAGAAATATTTCTAAACCCCAAAAAAATATTAGAGGTTGTAGATCTGAATGTCCTCTACAAAAGTTGGTAGGTTCTTGGCGAGGGTCCTATTTATACCTTTTGTACGACCCCACCCAAGAACATACACTCTAGGCTCATGTCATGTTTTAAGCTTTTTGGTCGGTTTTTATAAAATTTAAGCATTTTAATCGAAATATACGCGTCAGAAGACCTAGAAATTGATGTAACCATGAAGAATTATTGACCTGTTTGGCTTTTTGGAATTTCAGTGCAATATGAAAGGCAACAAGTTACCAAAAAAATTAATTTATTCAAAGGAAACATTTCAGACTATCAAGCTATCACTATTTGGGTTTTCTGACACGTTGCTCAAATTTTTCAGAAACTTAGCAAAAACCAAAAAACATATCATAGCATCAAAAGTATATGTTCTTTAGTACGATCGCACGATAGGTATATATGGGACACTCGCCAAGAGCCTACCAAATTTTATAGAGGAAGGGACGAGGAACATTTTAAAAATAAAATTGGCTTTGTTGAACGATTTTTTCGAGAATTGTTATATTTTTTCTGAAAATACATGGTTTCTTTGAAAAAAAAAAATAAAAGAGCTGTAGAATCTTATGTTGGAAAGTTTTTTTTTTATCGAATACAAGTCTACTTATGAAATTTTATGTGATCTTAAAGTTTAGAGCAAAAAAAGGAGGTTGACTTTTTTATCAGAGGTTAGACCTTATAAACGTTAAAAATCGATGAGGGCCTGGTACATATACTCGACTTGGACTTACAGTTTTTTTTAATGAAAAATTCTTTTTTTTTCGCTTCTAAAAGTCCTAAAATAGTAATTTTGGGTGTTTATTTTGATCCCTGACCGACTAAACTTTATGATCTGGGGCACTATATTTTCGGAAAATTTTGTAAATTCGGTAAATTATGTTACATAGAAGGATGCTTTATTCTGTATTTCGGTTGAGTTTCATAATGTCTTTATTCATTAAATAATGTAAGCAAAGTTAGTATTAGACCTATGAATATAATTATTTAAGAGCTAGGGCTTCGATGTTTTACTCGATTTTACACGTACCGTAAACCCCCTCTATTTGTAGCCAGAAAATTTGGTCTTTAATATTCGATCTAGGTTTAAATTTCTTTAAATCAATGTCTCGAAAATACCTCATTCTAACCCCCTCAACCTAATCTATAAACTAAAGGTATATGATTTTGAAGCAATACTTAACCTCTCAAAATATTTAAAAAAAACTACTGGATACAAATAGAGAGGGTTTACGGTATAGCATTTGAAAGCTTTGCTAGTTTCTTTGCTTCTTTGAAACAAATTTTACTCGTGCGGGATTCGAACTGCAACTTTCGTAGCCTAACACTTTGAGCATTGATCTATTGACGATACCAACTGAGCTACCATGCCCATCCAACACATCGCCTCGTAATACAGAAACAGTCAGAAAATTTTCTCTAGTGGCGGAGATCGAACCCTCGACCCTCTGCTTGCAAGACTATACTGACTTAAACCCGTATAGCTGAGTACATGTAGCTGTATACTTGTTTGGAAAGTTTAAATTTTTAAAATCAAGGTCTATATGATAAAATAAAACCGTTTATATATTTTTTTTTTAAATAGTTTACTTCAATCTAACATAATTAACCGTATTTATGCAATTTTCTGAAAATTTTAACAAATTTTAACTTTAGGAGATTTGTTTCGAATATGGAAGTTACGAATTTTTTTTACAATTTGATAGGATGGGACTAGCGATTTTGTATTTTTTGAGGTATAACATAAAACCATTATTTAATTATAAAACCAAGAAATATTGTCAAATAGACCCGGTTACCCTTCAAATTATTTTTTTCATAATAACCTAGAGTTATTAGATGGCATTAAGATAGATCAAGCATTGTTTAAAGATTAAAGTCTCAAGTTTTAATAAATTTTATGAATATTTTTTTATGTTTTCTTCCAAGTTCAAGGCAATTTTTAAAATCGATTCATTCTGTTAGAAAAGGACTTTTCAACAATTTCCCAGGAACATGTAATTCAATATTTTAAAACTAGATATAAAAATATCTATATTATCTATTTCTATTCGATTGATTTGCGTACACGCATATTACTCTTAGAATTTGGTAAAAATTTGCAACTAAAGAAAAAATGTTTTGAAATCTCATCCAAAAAGAAAAAAATTTGATTACAAACTTTACTAATTGTTTTGAAAGATGATAAGTATGTTGTTATTTGTTTGTTTTTTCGTTAACTTAAGCATTAACTAGATAAAGAATTTTTTCCTCATATTGGTTATTAAAGAACTAATTTTTTGAGATTAATTATTTTTAAACTCGATCAAAATAAAATAGTTGCTTAATTCTTCTGTTACTTGATTTTATGTATGAATGTTCAATTTTTGATTTATAAGCAAATCATAGTGTCTATAAATATTCTAGAATTAAAATTATAATATTTAAACTTGTTGAATCTTCAAGATTTAGGTTAACTTCCTATTTATGATTAAGGCACGAAGTGTTTACATACGATTCTATTGCAACCAAAAATGATAAAACATTTTAATTGATAATTGATTGATATTATTCTTTTCCTGTTCATCTGATTCTGTACGTCTTATCTACGGTACGGTTCGAAAAGGGTACGCTCCTCTGTTGCTACGCAAATGCTGAAAGTTCGGTACGATATTTATTCAAAATGAAAAGCTTTCATCAAGTAAAAAAAGCAAACAATAAAGGAATAGAGTTTTGACTCTTAGATAAAAAATTCTAACTTTCTTGGAAAATTTGAAACACTCTTTTTCTACAGTTTTTTTTGAAATAAAAGGTTCTGTATGGAACGTTTTTTTAAAAAGGGCTCAATTCGAGTTCAAAACGGTTGAGGCGTCTTTCTAAACAGTTTTAAAGATGGTGCGTTACAAATGGAACGTTATACTTCCGCAAGAATCAATCTGGCTGAGATTCATTCTGAAAAATTTTCTTGAAAAATGTTAAATTTAAATCCTTTCCAAACCAACCATCAACACATAAAAACTATCAACCGTAAAAATTGAAAAAGATGCTTGAATTTATTTCTTGAAACTGTATGTTGAAGTTTTAAAAACTGCTTACGGCATGGCGTTGATTGTTTACACTAAGAGGCTAAAATGCTCTTCGATGAAATGTTTCTAATGAAACTACTTCGATAACTGTAGTAACGGGTATTTCGAAACGTTTAACGCCATTTTAAAAATTAAAAATACAATGAATGGATGATCCCAGGAAATAATTTTTAAATAAGATCTAACATGAGTAAGAACTAGCAGTTTTTCTTATAAGATCTTGTAAATATAATTATAAATTATTTTGTGTTAAGTTGACGGTAAGATTATTTTCAAAATTCTTATTTTTTTCTTATTGAATTCTTATCTAGGCGTATTAAAAGATCTTGCCATATTTCTTAATTAATCTTATACTTTTTCTTGAATTTTGAAATTCTTGAGTTCACCTAAAAAACTTTATAAGATCTTTACCGTTCTTTACTATACCAGGACTTATTAAGGTCTTGAAGAAGAACTTTACCAAGAACCAAATCAAGATCTAATTAAGATTCTTAAAAAGAACTGTTATCGAATTGTTTCCTGGGATCGGAAATCAATTAAATTTTCTACCTTTGTACCTTGTCCTTTTAAGTTTACAAAAAAGTGGTCGCATTTACAGACTTATTTTTTTCTTGATGAGTAGAGTCTTTGTAAGTGATCGTGACCCAAACCCCTAGAGTGTCCTTGGTAATTTTGTTTTGCAAAAAACAAGCTTTAAAATGCTTTATAAATATATACAAACATGCACTTTAAAGCTGGTCTTTGCCCTAAGTTTTAAGCCAAAAAAGCTGTCTAAGTCCTTAGTTATCCCGGAAATTTTTTGTTTTCCGTGACCAAGTGGTTTCGGAAGTAAAACTGTAGGTTTTGGGTCTAAGCGATAAAATAGGAATATATTAGCCATCTTATCTTGTTTACAAGACTGTTGGCCTTTATCAAAAAAATTTTTGTGATATTTGCTCATTCCATTAAAAAGTTATGAAATAAAAACCAGAAATACCATTTTCTAAAACTTTGAATTCCAAAGGTCAAAAAGAGGTTTTTTAAGAATTCCTTCGGTAAGGAACATAATAATGTTATGATCTATATAGCGTTCTAATCCTTGACCATTTTGATACAAAATGATGGGTCGCACACATTGTTCAAAAATTACCGAGAACACTCAAGGGGTTTGGCTCGGGTCACTTACAATGGCCTTACCTTGTAAAGTTGACCACTTTTTTTTAAACTAAAAAGGACAAGGTATAAAGTTAAAAAATTTTATTGATTTTCGATTATCCGTTCATTATTTTTTTTAATTCTAGAATGGCGACAACCATTTTGGAACACCCGATATCCTGATGTTAAGTTAGTTTTGACTAGTAGTATTCTAGAACATTCGAGAACATTCTTTACACATGAATTAGACCTTTGACAGACGATACTACAACCCGACTGTATGATCAACAATACAGTTCTTTTAATTATATTACAGATAACAGGTACAGTAAAAGGTTCCAGTTTGCTTTTTTCTTCATCCATTGAACCACCTGCAACAGAATCTAAAACCAGCTTTGCCCTCTTGAATAGAGTCTAATTTATTTTTTCAAATATTAAAGCTTAGGAACCCTTGATTGAAATTCATAATTTGTTTTTAAATAGATTTTTATTTTAAAACGGTTTGCACACAACTTAATAAATTATCTTTTATATATTTTTTTATTGAATATTAAATGTTATTAGTTGTATAAAAAAAAAATTTAATAATTTTAAAATAAAATCAAAATTATATTAAAATGCTGAGTATTGATCTTAACCAGACATCAATTTCATGAATTCTAGAAAAAAAAAAATAAAACTTAAAAAGAGTCGTTTGTAACAAAAAGAGAGAGGTTTTACCTTCAAAATCAACAGTTCCTGAACCGTCTTCATCGACTTCGCTGATAATTTGTTCGATTTCTTCATCAGCCATATCGGGATCCAAAGTTTGGAAAATCAATTTCAAATCAGATGCCTCAATAACACCTCTATTATTCTTATCGAATACTCTAAATGCTTCTCTTAATTCTTGTTCATCTTCGGCTTCTTTTGTTTTTTTGGACATAAGAGCCAAAAATTCTTCAAAGTCAACAGTACCCGAACCATCACCATCAACGGCTTCAATACATTCTTCCAATTGTTCGGGCTTCAAGTTATGACCAAGATTCTTCATGACAGTACCCAACATAGATGTTGGAATTTCACCTTTACCTTCTTTGTCGTAGACCTTAAAAGCCATGCGAAAGTCATTAATTTGACTGTCGGTCAAATGGAACTCTTGTTCTTCTTCTTCACCCTACAAGAATTAAATAAAAAATTAACAACGACGCCATTTTGAAAACAAAAACAACACAAAAATTACCATTTTTTATAACAAAAAAACTTTTTTTTCTTTCTGATTATCTGTTTTAGAAATAAAAATAAGTTTTAGTAAAAATTCTCTTGTTTTAAATATAAGTTTTTGTTTTATTCCAAAGAGTAGGGTTAAGCATAATTTATTTGGATCAATTTATTCTTTATTTCGATTCGAGATACAAAAATTAACGGGTTAATGTATTCAACAAACAATTTTGTTTTAAAGATAAGATTTGTAATTTATTCAATTTTTTTTTGATTACTTTAAAAGGGTTTCGTTTGAAAATTTTTAGATTCGATTTCCAAATTAAGATATTCAGTAATTTTGATCTTTAGACCATTACTTAACGTTTATAAACGTTTTTGTTTTTTAAGGTATGCCCTTCTCAGTGTGAGAGGGACGTTATGTTTAAAACAGCTGGCGTAGTTGATTATTCAGAATGAACTAGATGGATGTTTTTATTTTTTTTTGGTGCAGTTTTCTACAAAAATAAACAATTTTAAATCATAATTTTTTCTTCATTATTCAACTACAAAAGTATTATGCGATTAAAAATCTAGATAATTCGGAGCTAATAAAAGTTTGTAATGGAAGTGTGGATTTTTAGGATAATTTTAAGAACGAAATAGATATTGCTTTGATAGCTTAAATATTTAAAAAAGAGTTTTAAAGTAATTGTAATAAGCTCTGCAATTAGATTTAAAATTGAACAAGATGTGATTGAGTTTTACGAGAATCAGAATTGATCGTTCTCTGGAATCAGCTTTTGGTTTAATCTTGTTGAATGAAAATGCTAAACATAATTTTAACGACTTGCTTGTCGATTAGGTCTATTCATTCTATTAATTCTCATCTGTTTCTCGATGATTCTAAATTATCGCATTCAAAGCAATCACTTAAAAAGACGTACAGGATATCTGTCATAAAACAAAAAGATCAAACTTTACTGTACTCTCTTAAGTCGTGTTAAACACAAAATCGTGGCAGTACTGTATAAATAATCTACGACCTCGGAAACACCAGAAAACCAATTTTTTGATGGGGGTAAACAATCAAAAATTTTACCCCTACCCCTTAGCTTTTTACTGCCAAATGTCAATGTGCTTTATTCAAACATTTTAGTACACATTTTTGGAAAAATCTATAATTGATTTTGAGGTATGGTCTGAAAGCTAAAAAGCTGCCATTGACGCTTGGACCATTATCGATCGGGAAAATTTTCCTAAAGCCATAATCGGGTGTAAACCTTAAAAAAAGGACTTTGGTTCATCACTCTTGTTTTGTTTTCTCTGAAAATTGTCTATGATAATTAAAAGGCAGCATTGAAGTTGTTAAACTATTGGTTTCAAAGATTTCTATAAAATTCAATAGTTTAAAGCTTGCCCAACGCAAAGAGTCCAAGTTATCTGAATTTATAAAAACTGACATGATAAACGTATTCTAAAAATTTTTAGAGATTTTTTTGTCCTAAATTTGTTAAGTTTAACATCTAACGGGTTTTCAAAAAATAGCTCTCCGGGATTTCAAGTTTTTCAAAACCTACATTTTTTATGACGAGCCCGAATCGTAATGGATAGTGTGGCGAAGCTCTGTGAAGTGGAGGGGGGGGGGGGGTTAATGAGACGTACTTACTTTCATAAACTTACACTCATGTACAATCTTCGAAGACCCTTTACCCCTTAATCTCTTACTGAAAAGTCTATTAGGTAATGTTTTATTCAAACTGTTCTTATTAAGGTTCAATTAATGGTCCTAACTAAACTTTGATACAAACCTCTTTCAAGTATTCCTTCGTAACAATTGTTATAACAATTGGATATATCCATTCAAAACCTGCCTTTTGGTAATTGATTTTAGAGGTAAACCGAGAGCACTGTCATTAGAATGAATAAAAGAGGTGAATCCAATATAATGTTTAGAAAAGTTTTGAGTGAAAAAATACATTCTAGTTAACGATAGCTTTGCGGTATGGTGTGGCGACCAAAAACTCTGCATATTTTTAACATTTTTTCATGCAGATAGGTACCTAAAGTGTAGCAAGTTTATTACAAGTTGTAGCATTTTGCAGAATGAATTTATCTCATCTAGAATCAGTTGAATTCAAATGAGTTAATTGAAAAAACTTTACAGCCTCTGAAAGTGTATGAATTCGAATTCAGAAAGTTTTTTAAAAACTTTAAATTGAAAATTTCTTGCTACTTATTGATCCTCCAGTATTTTAAAAAAATATAAAAATCTCTTCTACAAATTCATCTTCTGAACTGCAAGTTACGTATTGAATTTTTTGCCTTTTTTCACCAATTTCAATATATTCAGCTCAGTAGACCATTGTCTATTCATACTGCAATTCTCGTGACACTAGCTCTGCTTGACTTTCAAACATAGTCGTTGATATAAATAACAATTGATAAAATTTCGCGATTGTCAACGATCAGACTTTCTTGAATTTACAGTGTAAATTATTTTGAACAGTTTTTGATTCAAATTTTGATTAAAAATAAAAATGAATTTTTTTTCTTTTTAAAAATTCGAGCCAAATGTAATACTCAATGAAATAAAAACTTAAAAAAACCAAACATAATTATATTTACCGCTTGGAGACCAGCAGGTAAATAAAGTTGAAGATTTTAAATATTTAGGTTCGAAACTCAAACTATGTCCCAATCAAGTTTAAAGCTAGCATATTTGAAGCTACAGTAGTGTCCATACTTCTATACGGCTGTGAAACATGGATTGTCAACAACGAGATAAAAAACAAGCTGAATAGTTTTGCTACGACGTGCTATCGAATGTGGCTAGATATTAAGCCTTTGGACAAAGTAACAAATGAAGAAATCCACAAAAGATTTGAGCAGGAACCGATTGTACCAAAGACAGCTCTGCTAGGTTGGTCACACGCTTAGAAGACCGGAAAGTGAGCCAGCAAAAATTTTTATATTTTACGAACCCGAAGCCGGATTAGGCACTTGCAAACGAGTACGTAAGCCCACGAGCTACTTTAAATAAGAGCTGAAATTAAGAAACTCGCCAGTGATCGCAAATTATGGAAATCATACATCGCCGAATGTTGCAAAACAGCAGTCGAATAAACAAGAAGAAGAATTATATTTGAGAACCAAAAAAAGCAACTCGTTAATTTTATTTTGAATTAATCATGATTGATGTGCAGTTTGTTTATGAAAGTAAAATTTTGACATTTATGGCACAGCGCATTTTTGAAATATGCAAATAGGCTTTTTTTAAGGCAACGCTTCAAAACTTTGCTTAATTCAATATTGTCATCATTATCATATTATTTTAGAAATGTACTGTAAGCTTTCTTTTCAAACAAAATACTTGAAGATGCGTGAAGTTCCAACTATAATTTTTTTTATCAAAATGTTGCTGTACTACTTAACTTTGTCAGACCGGAAAATATTTAATACTAGTTGTTTTATATTATAATTTTCAGCTTACTCTTTTGTATATTTTTCAGGCTGTTAGTAACTAGATCTCATTTTTGAGAACCTTTTTTTTTTGAGAATCAAGATCAAAGTAGTCTCGATTAAACTTACAGTGGTGATTTGATAGAAGGATTTTATTAAAATTTACGTAAATTACCGGAAATATTGAATTTTTTACCTCAAATTACGTAAAAAAACGTAAAATTTTACCATATTTAACGTTTTTTCATAATTTTTGGAAATTTTGGTAAAAATAAAAAATGCCTGTCATTTTTTCTGCTAAATTTATTAGGAGTCTAAGTACGAGGTCTCAAAAGATCCGATTTTAGAAGCTAAATAATTCAAACTTTCTCAAATTGATCAACGTCTCTTTTTTGGTTTTAGAGGAAAATGTTATCTACATTAACAAAATCGTTCAAATACTAGACATCTTTCGAAATTAAGCACTAGACTTTTTCCCAAAATTTCCAAAAAATGTCTAAATAAAAACCAAATTAACTAATTTAATCAAGTCCCACTTATATCACCACACACTTAAGTCACTATTACACTTATATCACTGGAGAGATTAAGACAAAAGGGTCAATTTTAATCCAAATCGATTCCAGTTAAGTCACATTTAATTTTTATCACTGCTAAATAGCCTGACAAATAGGGTGATATAAGTGCAACTCGACTGTATTTACATTTAGGGTAACTAATAGCAGCGGCGAAGCCAGGATTTTTAACATGGGGGGGGCTCTGATCAAAAAGGGTCGCAAAAATTTAGAGTTTATAAAATTGATTTTTACCATTCTCAAAGTTTTTATACACACATTCTAAAATAGTTTGAGCGTTATTAATGGTTCTTAAATCCGTTATATCGGGATACCAGTGATCTGTTTTATACGTACTTTATGGAAGCGAGACATGGTTTTTGGATCAAAAACATCTCAGCGAAATTGATAGTTTTGCAACCAGCTGTTACAGACACATGCTGGGAATAAAGAGATTAGACAAAATACCGAACGAACAAGTGTATAAAATGGTTGATCAAATACCAATTTCATTGAAACTTTCAAAGCGTTAACTGATTTGGGTTGAAGAACATGTAGTATGTATGAACCGAGCGAGCAAATGGGAAAACCAAGACAAGGAAGACAAGCAACGAATTACGCTAGATACATAATAAATCTAATAAGTAAAAACATCCCCCTGTCTGTTGAAGAGATCGAGAGGGCAGCACAAAATCGGAAAGAGTGGAGAAAAATTGTGGTCGCGTGTACTACGAAGGTCGAGTGATTGGCTCTCGTAAAAACGCCCGAATGATGATGATTTTAAAATTAATAAACCTTAACTTAAGATGCAACTTTGATAGAGATTTTTTATATAAACAAGATAAATTTTTTTTTCATTTGGGGGGGCTGAGCCCCTCTAACTTTTAAAATAGGGGGGCGCAAGCCCCCCCTAGTCCCCCTTGCTACGCCTTTGACTAACAGCCTATGGTAAAGTCCGAATTTTTTACTTTTGAAATTCAATAAATTCCGGTAATTTACGTAAATTTTAGTAAAATCTTGCTTTGAAATTACCATTGTAAGTATTAATAAAGCATTTTTAGAGATTCAATTAAGTTGGAAGTAAATGTCTGAAATGCATTTTTAGAAGCTCTATTAATATTTTGTCTCTTTTTTGCTTATTAGTTAAGAGTTATAATTGAATTGGAACCTATTAAATTAAAATTTATGTTTCTATTGGGAAATATAAAAAAGGATGTGAAGTTTTTTTCAATTCACTCATTTTATTAAGAATTAAATAACTTTTTTCCAGATAAATTAATTTTGAAAAATGCTACAAATTAAGGTACGTTAAGATACGCTAGGAAGATACGGTACGCCTATTTTTAACTAGCCGTGTTGTATTAGATGGTTTTGAATCTTGTTTTGAATTTGGGACCTTCTTTGTTTTAAATAAAAAGTTGATTTTTTTGGATTCAAGAATACCAAGTAAATTTGTCTACCTCTACAAACAAATAAAAAAGTTGGAATTAAAGCCTTCAGAATATGTTATTACATTAATTTTATTCTAAAGAAACATTAAAACTCTAAAAATTGGTAGAATTTAAAAAATGTATCTTTACGGTTATACCTAAAACAAGGATGCGGATCGACCGGTCCGGATTTTCCAACTTTTTCCCAAAAAGATGTAAAAGGGGCCATAAGACTGTGACAAGCTTATTAAAAAAAAGCCACTAAAACCTGATTTTTTATGGATGTTAGAACCGGCATTGATCCGAATTACGGCCGTCGACGTCGGTTCTAAGCACCTTCACAAATCACCTGAGTCAAATTGTACCGAATGATTTTTTAGTTTTCAATACAAATCAAGATGAATCAGTGATTTTATCTTACGCGTTTGAGGGAATCCAAAGACTAAAAATGCTCTTAATTGAAAAAAAAATTCTTGATTTGACACAGTAATCCTTTTCAAAGTTCCTTCGAACCATTCTAGTTGTCAAAAAGTTCATCATGAGACACAATATAATTTGGTACTCACTTAGCCATAACAATAGCCATCTTAACAAAATCCTTAAATGCTACAAACACGCTGAACCGCTTTTGTTCCTGGGACATCTATCGGGGGTTTACGGTACATGGAAAATTATTGCAAAAAGGACAAAGACTAGGGCCTGGAAATGACGATAGCTCTGGGTACCCCAGGTAAGGACCATACTTATTTTTGATGCCATTAACAGAAAGATTTTTTTTTTTTAGGTTTCGGAATTCTTCTTTCCATCCTTTCTTAATATGGTAATTTTTGTTCAAATTGTATAGGCATAGGGTTCAGGGTAGCTTTTTTAAGAAAACCAAACCAAAATCTCCTAAACTCAAAGCGTCCACCCTTAGCACTTTCGAAAAGTTCCATTTACGTTTCAAAAGATTCGGTATCACTTAAATCCATGACTAAGAAGCGTAAAAATTTCTTAAGTCCATCAATTATTTTAATAACATTAATAATTTAATTGAGTTCTCAAACATTTTTTAGTTATCTTCTTTTAATTCAAATAATCTATTCAGCTAAAAAAACTTTTTTGGGGTAATAAAAAAATAATCCAATCTAAGCAAATAGATAAAGAGCATGAACGTTGATTAACATACCAAACCGTTAAAGTGCTTGATTAATCAATAAATGTTGTTGTTTTTTTTTTCTTTAAGTTTATCTTAAATTTTGCAATTTAAAAAATGCTAAGTCTGTAATAAATCATCTTTTTAAGCAAGAGAAAGTTATTCAACACCAACAACAAACTAAAATTAATTAAATCTTATTTAAATCATGTCATTTGTTAATATATTAAGTAATTATTTAAACAAGATGATTTATATATTTTTCAAGTTTCAAATCAATTGATATATTTTTTTTAAGTTAACAAAAAATGTGTATTTAACTTATTTTTTGAATGCTTTATGAAGACTAGTTGTTTTTTTTTTGAGACATTTTTTTTTTCAAAAAGAAGATTAAAAGTTTAGATTTTTTATTAATTTTAAAATAATTAGCAACACATCTTGAATGTGACTTAAGTTGTTTCAATTTTCGCTCAAGGATTATTAATGTTTTTGGGATAAATCATTCATTCAACAAAATAGGATGTAATCCAAGTCACACAATAACTTGAATTCATAAAAATTAGCTTCTAAAATTAACCTCTATTAGAGACACTAGTTTTTAATCAAACATTTTTACATTAGCATTACCCGAGGGTACTTAAAAAGTCAACACATATTTTCAAGTTTTAATTAATCCCAAATTGAATTTTTTGCGATCAATATTTAAAAACAAGCTTTTTCCTATTTATGTCTTACATTTTTTGTTAATTACATTTGGTAGTGATATAAATTTTTTAAGGCTCGACCATCATCAACATAATCTCCTACTCCATAGCTAATAATCCTTTTTTATTTTTAAATCTTATCAATCTTTGCTAATCATCAAAATTTTCTGATAAGTTTTTTTCCTATCAGTTTAATTTTTAATCAATGATTAATTTTAAAAATTACATCAACTCGATCTTTTTATTCATTATAAAACTTGAATAAATTTCCCAGTATTTTAAGAATGGAATTTGACTCTAGTAGATAA
Source organism: Brachionus rubens (assembly GCA_022207745.1). NCBI lineage: Eukaryota > Metazoa > Rotifera > Eurotatoria > Ploima > Brachionidae > Brachionus > Brachionus rubens. Next base: position 2,126,812 of record JAJVHD010000016.1, on the reverse strand, counting down.
TGGATAAACTTAACCCGAAAAAGAGACCCTTTTTTGTGATTTTAATAAACTGTAATAAGACGACCAAGTCAATTCTTTTACGACCTAAAGACACATATTAACTTAATATCTTCTAAATATGGATAGACTGAGAACGGACTGAACCCTGAATTGCAAACCTAATGAACTAGAATGGGAGTATTTTTAAAGTCCTTTCTTAATGCGTTTCGAAAGGACCGTTTCATTTTCAAGAAAAACTGAATAAAAATAAACAAATATTTACGAGATCATTTAAAATGATTACTAAACGGGTTTTATCTATATCATTTGGGCAAAATTTTTTCATCAAAATCAAGATCAAACACTTTTTTTTCTTCACAATAAGAAATATTTATATGAAACCACAAATAGATTTTCTTGGACTTCAAAGACTCTGTCTGGGTATCTCTTTGATATATATGAGTGAGGTACGTAAGTCTGATCAGCAATTGCCATTAATAAACATCGCTAAATTTCGGGCATGTTAAAGTTTTTTATCAATTTCTTTATTTCTCTATTTTTTGCTTCTTTGCAAATGGGATAAAATATTCGTGGATGAAAATTTTCAAAAAATGTAAATGCAGCTTTATGCAGCAAAAATTGCTGCATCCACTGGTAAAGTCTGCAAAAAATTCTGCAAAAGATCTGCAACTTTAATTGCGCAGTTAATTAAGACATTTTTCAATTGTGGAAAAATGTCTACGTAAATGTCTAGTAATGAAAAATGTATACCATTATTATGCTGCATAAAGCTGCATTTACATTTTTTGAAAATTTTCATCCACGAATATTTTATCCCATTTGCAAAGAAGCAAAAAATAGAGAAATAAAGAAATTGATAAAAAACTTTAACATGCCTAAATTTCGGTTTTTTTTATTTCAAAAAAACTTTTTGGTGGTGTTTTGTATATGTATTTGATACACCAACACCAAACGCCAACACCTTGATTTTTGGTGAAAATCTTTTTCCGTTTTTTTTTTAACTTACCATTTTGGTGTTCACTGACAGGAATTAAGGAATACAGTGCAATGTTACATAATCATAACAAAATTTTTGGACCCTTGAAAAACATACACCCGGGTGTATTTTTGAAAACATACACCGAAGTGTAACTTTTACACGAGTGAGGTATGTACAAAATTATTTTCATATAAGGTAGAGTAAATGAAGGGCTACTAAATTATACCATATTTAGACCCCCAGTGAAGTTATTTGGGGAAGAAAACTGAGTTTTTACTTTTCAGTTTTAAAGGACCCTCATAAACCCCCCATGGTTGTTGTATACACCCACCATTCCTTTGGCGATTTGTAACTCTATAACCGAGCATCCCAGATAAATATGGATCATATATCTCGTTGAGAGCTTTCGAATGATAAATAAAAAATGGTGGGTGTATACAACAACTATGGGGAGTTTATGAGGGTCCTTTAAAACTGAAAAGTGAATACTCAGTCAAAAATTTTGTGCATTCCTCACTTCGTGTAATTTTTCGTATTTACACAATTTTAACATTGGGAGGTTTGTTTCGATAAATAAAATATGAAAGTACAGATTTGTTTTTTTACAACCTGGTAGGGTAAGCGATTCTGTAGTTTTAGAATTGTAGTTTTGACATTATACCATTATTTAATTCTAAAACCAAGAAATATTTAGTCAAATATACCATAATTTTTTAATCCGGTTACCCGTGTTTACTATACAACATATATTTCATCATTTTATTGATTTCGGTTTATCAAAAAATATGTTTAGAGAATTTAATAAATAAATTTTTTTTTCATGTTTCTACTAGTCTGATCCTTTATTGATAATATTTAGGATAATATTGGCAATACTTTTTATGGCACTTATTCGCTTAGTTTTCATTGAAAAACTATTTTTGTCGATAAAGAATTACAACTTTGGAATTTGCAACCGCTACATCCTCTCACCTGATAAACTTCGTTGAAAATTGATCTTTAAAAAACTAATGCTTTTAAAAGGTTGATCCAATTGTGAAAGTTTAAATGTTAAACTTAGGCTATCTTGATACAAGACCTGAAAGTTGTTAATGTATACTTCCAGAGTGTTGCACCCTTAAAACAGCCACATACAAAATTCTGATTTTCAAATTGAAACAAAAAATAAGGTCCAAATTGTGGAGTATATAATGGAGTTTGTAGTACGAGCAAAGCAAAAACCTCCGCAAATTTCAATTTCAAGAATTTTTCTTTAAGTTTAAGGAATAACAAAGATCAGAAAGAAGTTAACATCTCCTTTAGCCTGAAAATCGAGCTTCTTTTTTTCATAAAAATTGATGTCTTCAATGTTCTAAAACAAGTCAAAGAAAAGTCTTCAGTTCTAGATACTTGGGTAGTCTTAAATTATCATCAGCTAATTGTAAATATTCGAGGTGCGTAATTGGAGTCAGTCGAAATAGACTCTGATGTATACTCTTACCTAAGATTACAAAATTTTTTTAATTTAATTACATGTTCAATTAAAATAAATAGATCTATAGTTATCTATTTTACATCTGAATAAACATTTTTTTTGTATGACCTAAAATGGAATAGAAATAGATTTTGTAGAACTAAAAAAGTATAGTAGAATTTGGAATTTAAAAAAGTAGATATAACTAATTACAAAATAATTAGAGCCAATATGTCTTTGAATGAGTTTAAGTTGAATGAGTAAACTTAAAATTATTATTTTTATTTAGCATATGTTTCGAATTTTATTAACCAAATTAAAGGTTCCAGTTAATTTAACTTAAGGAGTTCGATGACGATTAAGAGGTTTCAATTCAATTGGATGAACTCGATACTTCTAAGTTTTTTGTGGTTTTTGAGAGCTTCTCTTCAATTTTAGACACAAACCCATCAGCTTTGTAACTCTTTCTCCACAAGAAAATGCCGTTTTGGTTTTTACAGCATTGTAAATTTCTGTGATCATAGCATCACTGTAAGACACTTTTTTATTTCGTTTTATTGTATTACAAGCGAGGAATAGAATTTAAAGCTAGTAATATTAAGGATTTGAGGTTCCTTAGAAAACATTATAAAATGAAGAATATATAACACTGCCAACACATAGGGCAAACACTAGATAACACTAGATTCATTGTGTTTTAAATACCAAAGACAGAGTGTTAAAAAATCAGAACTTGAAAAAAATTCTGTATCATGCAAAACTTCGACACTATCTGTGTCCGGAAACTGACGGACCTTTAGGTCGGTGGAAAAGTGGTGGTCCGTTAGTTTTTTTAATGTGTCTTTCTTATTTGAACGAGTCTGTAGTCCGAAAATCATAGAGCTTTAACAAAGCACCCTCTTTCGCCCTGTTAGGAACCCTTCCCTTAAGGCTGTATCCCTTATGGTAGAAAATAAAAAAATTTCGACTCTCTAAAAATTTGGTAATCCTAGGTTTTCATATATGAGGAACACTCCGTTGTGGTCAGATTTTTCAAATTCAGAGAACGTGGAAGTCTTGCATGACGCGAACCTTATTTTTTTTTGTACTAAGAGGATATCGGTCGCCTAAGAAAACTTTTCCATATAGGTAATATTATATATAAGCATGTAGCTTAGGATGTGAGGAACGATTCATTATACAAATATCGTAAAAATAATTTTCTGTTCTTTTTAAACTAAGATTTTTGCAAGAGAGTCCAAAAGTGCAAGTTTTTGTTCAATTACAGTACATTTCTGAAATAAGTTGACATGTTTCGGAGTAGAGTTGCACGTGGTTAACCGAATTTTAGACGGTTAAATTTAGTTATTGCTTGATTAAATAGTCATCATCTTAAAAAAATCATTTCAGCTTGTTGAACTTAAAATTTTCTATCGGTTCATACCATTTAGTCTAAAATTTTATTAAATCTTTGATGACTACTTAAGATTTTCTTCCATAAGAACATTCGGTTAACTTAACCGGTTAAAAAAACGGTTAAATTAAAATTTTGGATAGTCATGGAAAAAATGAGTTATAAACTAGGTGTCAAACAGAATTTTAAGCTACTACTCAGTTTTTAAAAAATTTAATTTTACTATTTTAACCGGGTTAACCGTTAGCAACCCTATTTCGGAGCATTGCTTAAGACGCTCAGGCGCATTGCTTAAGCACGCAAAAGAAATATTTTCAATGCGCAAGCGCATGCTCTCGCGCACGATAATTTATTTTAATACAATTTTTTTTCGCGCTTATGCGCAATAAATATTGTGCTTCGAAACTTTGCTTAAGACGCACAAGCGCATTGCTCCTGTGCGTCTTGGGCAAAGCTTCGGAGCATGCTGCGCATTGCTTAGGCAGAGTGTCAACTTATTTCAGAAATGTACTGTATAAGAAATCTTCTTGACGTTGTATTTCAAATATTTTATTATCAAAATTTAATTTTATTGATGAAATTACAACAACAAAATAATCTATTGATGGAGTATGTTGATAAAATTGAAACTTAAATTACAGTAAATAGCCCTTGAAGTAATAAAAAAATAAATAATTATTTCTTTTTTTATAAGATAAAAGCCTTTAAGATGTATATTCAATGAAATTTAATCGAGATTTTTCCATTTAATTGTTGAATTGAAGAAGAAATACAAAAAAAAAAGAACTCATGTTAAATAATTAATTTGGTTTTCCAAGGCTTTTTGTATAATTTATTATTAATACACTAGACATTTTATGATTAGTAATTGAAAATTTTTTTTGTGTTTTTTTGACAAATGTATTCATTGATAAAATAATGATTTATTCCATCTTTAATGAGACTCTTTTTTTGTTAAAAGTCTTCCCATGATAAAAAAAGAAATTTGATTTTTCATGTGAATTTTTAAGTTGAAAGATTTATATTTCTTTATTTTGAAAATGATACCGTTTCTGTTTAGGGTGAATAACAGAATTTTTATCGTAAGATTTATTAAAAAGGAAGTTTAAAACAAAAATCCGAGGTTCCTATACACAGGGTTCAAACAAACCGTAGCTGCGGTTAGTGCGCTAATTGTTTTAAGCTTCCAATTTAGGTACAAATAGTCATCGCTTGGATTTAACATCATAGTCCGATTAGAGCAAATTCTAAAAATAACTTAAGAGTCTTTCAAAACAGCTTCGTTCTCTTACCAAAAGGTTTTCGCTTTTAAACTTATTTACTTCTAAGGAAAAACGAGAAAAAGGTCCGAACTCTTTTGGTAAATTTTTGGATCAAGAACGGAACTGCTTTTAAAGGCTGTTCTGAATGAAACGTTACATTTTGGCAAGGTTCACTGTGTGATGTAGCAACTACAAAAGTAAAATATACTCTTCTCTCTCTAACATTCAGAGACTTTAATTTTAATTTATTTTGTTTTATTTAATTCGAGACTTGTACACTGTCATCATCACCTTGTTGCCAAATCCTAAGCTAATGAAGATTGTATTTAAACGTTGTCATCAACTAGTTTTCTAATCAAATTTCTCTCTCTTCCATCCCAAATATTATTTCCCCTTTTATTTATTTATTTATTTGAACTTGACCTAAGGCCACTTATTGGGCCACATAAATTTAAGTCCATTATGGTTACTTTCGAATCCATTGTGAATACTTTCGAGCCCATTGTGACTACCATTGTGATTGCTTTTACCATTCTTTCAATTTTCTTGTCGTCCAAACCGACCCGTATTTCGCACCTTTTTAAGACGTCTTTTCTCGATTGTGAAACTTTCATGGTGGGATTAAGTTCTAAAGCGTTTTGATTCGTTACGTTTTCACTCGAAGAAAGTCTGGCTTGTGTCTTGTTAACATTGCTCTGATGAATTGGAGTTTCAATTTTCCTTGGATTGATACGAATATTAGTCTTGGTTGACGGTGAATTTATATTTGACAATTGAAGATTTTTCAAGGCGACGGATTTGTCCATGCTTTTAAATGACTTGTAATCTTCTGCTGGCTGACTGATTTCGATGTTTTCATTCATTAAAAAATTGTTTGAATTGGTCCGTTATTCGTTCTTCAGATTCGAGCTGTTCGAGCGCTTTTTCGATTCTTGCTTGAAAACTTCTTGCCCATTTTACGACTTTCTCGTATGCGATATCTTCGACGGTTTTTGTTTTTGTCATTCTTGAGTTTTGAATGTTTGGTTTCGGTAAAAATATACTAAACACTTCGTGAAATACTAAATTTCAAAGGTCTTAGCACGATTTTATCTCCAAATTTTGGAAACTACGCTGAAAGTCGCCCTGAAGAGTCGATTCAAATTTTTTTTAAAATTCAAAAATTTTATTTTAATTTTTTTTTTTATTATTGCCCCTTTTATTGTAACACGGTAAACCACTATAAAACAATGCGTAATTTTCGATCTCAATAAAGATATATCAAGATATCAAGGGCATTCTTTTTCAGTTATTCCAAAAGGGAAGGCAAAAACCTTTCGAAAATATTTCAATTTGAATAAAGGAATGGTAATGGGATACCTAAAATAAAGATAAAAAGAACTCAAAAAAATATCAATTACTGCTCGGCTTCTGAAAAAAAGGCGTTCCCCGTGCCGTACCGGAAAATAAAATTCAAAAAAAAAAATTTAGATTTTCGTTTTTAGTTAAAATTTCTGGTACGGTATGGTACGATGTTACTGTACCGTTGGATGGTTTGATACGGTACGGGGTACTGTATGCCTTTTTTCAGGAGCCCCGCAGTACTAAAGTCAAAATACCATTAAAAAAGTAAAAAAAGTATCAAAATTCAGGTGAGTAGGGGTTTTAAAAAAAGGGATAGGTAAGGAGAAAATTTTTAACAGTAAATTATTTTTGGGATAAACAAATATTAAAGGGATTTTAGGATCCTCGTTGATGATAGACCCATTTTGTTTTTGTAATCTGTTCAACTAAAGTCAGTTGTCTAATTGCAAGTTTAATAAAAGTACCAGCACAGTTCATAAGCCCAAATTTTTTTTAAAATTTGATTGATAACTACTTCCTGGTTCAAAATTTTTATCTTCAGAGTAAAAACTATTTTAATTAATTGTCAAAATAATCCTCTAAAGTGATTTTATTTTTTAAAATATTTTAACAGATAAGTTGGAAACAAGTCAATTTCATAAATCAAAAGTATTCAAGTCTATAAAATAAACATGAATTATTCGATTAATAAAAAACTATAAAATTTCTCTTTATTTTTATTTTTGAACAAATGTTTTTCCAGAAAAAAATATAAAGAAAAACATTTTCTCATTAGGATCAAGTTAATTCGATCTATTAAACTTACGAAAATATTTAAAATTTATGATCAGCTTATTCGATCTGATTTATTTTCTTCAAAAAAACTCTCTAACTGCATTTAAAAATCAAAAGCTTTTTTCTTTCAATTTTTAAAACCCTTTGACTCGTTCTACACTCTTCTAATCCTCTTTAAATACTTAAAGATTTCATTCCATTAAAAAAAAATCCCTATTTCACTTAAATCGATTCTATTAAAAGAGAATTGTTCAAGTTCGTGTAATGCAAAATTACCACACTATCTTAATTTTCGACTCGATTTTCTTATTCTCCATACCCGAAAACCTAGGGTTAGCCAAAATTTTAGTAGGGGTCAAAAATTTTTTTATTGGGCCAGGGGGTCTGAAATTAAGCTACCCTTAAAGAAGTATGTCATTTTAAAATGTTTCACTTGAATCGAAAATAAATCCTATATTAAAAGTAACCATATTTTCTGAAGAGAATCGATTTTCCTGCACGTTAAGGGAAAAAAAACGACAAAAATATATAATCCCGCGGAATATACGGGAAAAACAGCATTTGTTTATGCATTTTTTCAGCTTTTTTGGACCTCCTTTTTTGTTTAACCCATAAACCATAAATTTTCTATAGAGATTCTGAAACCAGACAAAATTCTGAACACATTTTTATTTTTACTTTTTGTATAATCGAGGCCGAAAAAAAGAAAAACCATTCGAGGCGAGGGATAACAGATTTTAAACGAGGCGTAAAATCTTCGGAAACTCTTAAGCAAATGTTAAGTTGTTTCAGAAATGGACTGTAGTACGATAGGATTACATGGCCCACATTGATTGGCCGGATTATCAAAACATATGAAGCCAGTATTCAAATCAAAAAATTTAAAGTTTTTAAAATCGTCTAGAAGTTTCCGAGACTGAGCTAGTCTCCTTTCAAGTTAATTAATCATTATATGACTCACTGTAAAGACCATATGTCTAGTGACTAAAAAAAAAATTAGTCAAGTCTACATACAAATGACGCCATTTTCTTATTTGAAATTTTTTTTCTTTCAAGTCAAGTTGAATGATTACATTGCTATTCTGGAATATTTTAAGTATGATATATTGAAAGCAGATTTTTACCATATTTAAAGAGAGAGAGAGCGAGAAGAAGAAGAAAAAGTTAAAAAGAACGAGATGTAATTAATTGTATTACTTTCTAATTAAAACTAAACAGACTTAAAGATTTTAATTGTTGATTTAGAACAGGATGAGAGAGAGAGAGAGTTAAGTTCGATTTTCGTTTTAAAAAGAAAAAGTATGTAATCAAGATCAAATTTCGAAAAGTATTTATTTCGCATATTATTGAGTAATCTTATTTTTGAATTGTAATGGAATCTATTTTTTTGTATTTCTATTTTTAAATGAAATAAAATAAAAAATCTTTTTCATTCTCATTTTGTTTCTACAATTTCATTTTGAAAAAGTTTTCTAGAAGTTTCATTTAAATAAGTAGGCTAGTTCTAGAAAGATTAAATTTTCAAGTTATTTATTCCAAGAACAACAAGGTTAAACTGAAAATAAAGGAAAACTTGATTTTTTCGACTTGAAAAAAACAGTATGCGTGTTTAATTTTAAAACTTATTAGAGGTTAAGACACTTGTATTTGTGAAGCTGCTCTCAGTGGCATCCAATTTTTGTTCCAACTGTAAAATTATATCGGTTTAAATCATTGACAATCGAATTTTACACCATGTGCATTACAAGAAATCGATAAGAGGTAGAGAAAAAAAGCGGATAAGTCATGGATTTATACTGCACTTCTACCGAACTTTTGGTGGCAAGCGTAGCCGTACCGAAGCGTGCCAAACCCTTTCCGTAGCGTAACAAGGAACCTCCGTACCGAAGCGTACCCCCTCCGAAGCATAGCTTCCGGTGCTAAACATACCAAAGTGTACTGTATTCACCGCACCGTACTCAACAAAAAAATTTATTACGGTACGGCACGCTTCGCCTTCTTGTTGCTAAGCTTCGATTTGGTACGGCTACGCTACGGTTCGCTGTCCGCCAAAAGTTCGATAGAAGTGCAGTAATGTTGAATTCCAAATACCCTCTCGGTTCTAAATACCCATCCCGTTCTCAGTTTGATCGTTTTCATTATCAAAAAATTCATGATTTTAACTCTCAGAGTAGTTGCTGGACTAAAAAAAATTGAAACTAGAAAATATTTTTATGAACGGAACGGGAATACAGAACGGAGTGGGAATTAGGAATGGGGTCTTTGTTTTCCGTTATTATTTTGAGCGCCTTTAAATTGGAACGTTACATTTTGAAAAAAAGCACTGTACTCCGAATAACCCAGAATATAACTTACAGTCCAGTTATTACACTTATATCACTGGAGAGATTAAGACAAAAGGGTCACTTTTAATGCAAATCGATTCCAGTTAAGTCACATTTCATTTTTATCACTGCAAAATGGCTTGACAAATAGGGTGATATAAGTTCAACTCGACTGTATTTCTTGTAACTATTCATGAATCTACACTTTTTGAAGACTAGGTTCTTTATTTAAACATTAAAGAATTCATGATTGGAAAAAATTATTTTTGATATGAAAGCTAAAAATTTCTCTTTGGCTTTAAAAACTACAATAAAGAGGATACTTATATGCCCAAACTAACTTTCTAAAATTACATTAAATTAACTAAACAAGTGATACCAGCGAGGTGAACAAAAACAGCAATAGCATTTTTTTCATTTGGGGACAAAAATATTGTTACCCCTACCCTACAGCTAGATTACGAAGTGCTGTTTTTTTAAACGTTTTTGGACTCTGAAGCTAAAAAGCTACCAATGAAGCTGGAACCAGTATCGATTTAAAAAAATTTCCCGTTAATCGGATGAAAACGGTAAAAAAAGTGAATTTTTCAGTCAAATATCATCTCCCTCTAAAGGACCTGCAATACCCATATTTTTTACGCATCTGCTTAAAGAAGAGACGATTATTTACAAATCTTAATCTTAATTTATCTTCATTTTTGCATACAGCACGCTTAGGACAGAAAAGGCTTAACTTATCTTACAGTGGATCTTGCGAAAATTTAACATTCCGTTTGAAACGCGTTCAGAACGGTCTTTCAAAACAGCTTCGTTCTCTTACCAATCGTTTCTCAAAAGATTTTCGACAAGACGCTGATCTTCTAAAGTAAAATTTTAGACTTTTGAGCTTACAATGTTAAACAACTGGATTAAATCACTTCTTCGTCATCTAGTGTCCAAAGCAAGTCTTTCTTCGTACGTTAGCTACGAACCAATCTTGTAGCCGGGCGCTGCACCCTTTCAATTACTTTCAGTAATAGAGTTAAGAGTTAAAATTTTTGATATTTTTAGTCTCATGATAAAAATTATATTCTTGAGTTTACGTGATCATAGATTACAAAATATACTCTGTATCCTGATTTATAGACTTACTTGACTGTCCTTGGTTGAGACAGATAAAACAAAAATCAATCTTAATTATTAACCAACAATTCGATTGTTAAAAAGTTAGAAATCATTTATTTAAATTTAAAATAAATTATTTTAGGAGTACAATTAAAATAATAACAAAATGATTTATTTACTTATTTATTTAAAATGAAAATCCAAGTTCCTTATTCTCTTCATTTTTAATCTTTCAGTCTAATCAACACTAACAAAATCTAGTAAAATTCATTCTTTTCTTTTTTAAAGATTATCTAAATTTATTATCAAAACAAACAAAAATTACGATCAAGAACAAAAATATATGATGAGTTTTTTTTTAATTTTTTGAAAAAAAAAAACACAACAGCACTTTGAATAATTCCAAAACTTGAATCATTTATTTTATTTTATTAAAATGTCTAATAAAAACCAAGTAAGTGTTACCTACCTAACTTTTTACTGAACTAATTTATGTTACTAAGCCCGAGACTTTACGTTCGTTTTTTGAAGCGTAAAAAAAAAGCTTGTCTTTCGCTACTTTACTTTGTAAGCGTGTGTAGTCAGTCCTAATTCCAGCACCTCGACAAAACTACAGAACTAACGTTTTTTAAGATTTAACATCCGAATCATATAAATTTGTTGTTTTCGATATTTTTAATGAAATCTATGACCCTGAATACCTTAGAAAATCATTTTTTTTCATTCGGCTAAAATATGTTCTCCCCTCCACTTTTTGTCTCTCAATCCCGAGGTGCTTTTATTTAACCAAATATTAGAGAAATCTATCCTTTAATCAGACATATTAACCCATTCAGATTTTGGGTTCGGATAGGTTACCCATAAATTTTGGTTTTCAGGAATGGGATATCCCATAAAGTTGGGTATTTTATAGTTTTTTTAGTTTTTTCCTCGACAATAATTGGGTTTTGGGAATATATACCCAAATTTTTTGGGTTACCCGACCCAGACTCATACCTGAAATCCAAAATGTCTGGATACCCCTAACCCTAACCCGAACCCGAAACCTGAAATTTTCGGGGAACCCTTACCCCGCCAGATACCTTAAATGAGTTCACATGTCTGCCTTTAATTGAAGATATTGACTGAAAGCTTTAAAGCTCTAGTTGACTCTGAGACCTTTAGATCAGTCAAATTGGATCCTAATGGACCCATAATATTCTAATAATACAGAAACGATTCTTAAGTTGTTGTTTTTTTAAAACTAGAAAAGCAGCATGAATGGCAATCGTAATTCAGCCAAAGTAGCTCAATTAATGGGTACTGAAGTATCCCTTACAGATGAACAAATCTGCGGTAAATTAAATACAAAAAAATTTAAATAACATAAAAATTTTTTAATTTTGTTTTGTTGAAAGAATTTCGTGAAGCATTTTCATTGTTCGATAGAGACCGTGATGGGTGGATAACAACAAGTGAATTAGGCACAGTAATGCGTTCTCTAGGACAAAATCCAACTGAAACCGAACTTCAAGACATGATAAATGAAATAGATGAGGATGGTTAGTAATTTATTAGAATATTTTAAAATTTAAATTTTTGGTTATTTAGTAAACACTTAGCTTATAAAACAGGTAATGGAAACATCGATTTCGAGGGTAAGTATTAATAAATATTCAATGTTAAAATTTTACGATTTTACGTTACGTTACTAATAAATCGTCGTTTCAAGAATTTTTGATGATGATGGCTAAAAAAATGAAAGATACCGATGGCGAAGATGAACTTAGAGAAGCATTCAGAGTCTTTGATAAAGTAAATATTGTTTACCCACTTTTTCGAATGATTATTCTTATAATTTTTCGTTCTATTTACAGGATGGTAACGGGTTCATTTCGGCGGCTGAACTAAGACATGTCATGACAAATTTAGGAGAGAAACTAAATGATGATGAAGTTGATGAAATGATAAAGGAAGGTTTGAAAAAATTTTTTATCTAAGTAAAACCTCTAGAGTCGACCAGTTTACAGGAGTCTTAGTCCAGACAAAGTCCATCGAAACTTCGTTTTTTTTGGGCATGTTTAAGTTTCAGTTCAATTCGGCAGCATCCTCAACTTTTTTACTGTTTGTTTTTATTGAATAAATTGAGAGTTAATCAGCCTTTGGCAACCAATCATTGAAAAGTTAAGGGACAGAAAGTTAAGTTTGGTAGGACATGCTTTACGAAGATCAGACAAAGACCCCTCCAAAGTCTTCATTTTCTTTGAGTCTGAAATTTATCACGGTAAAGTATAGCGCGGACGAAGAACAACAACCTATTGTGGGTTACTGTTGCCGACGAAAACTGAGATAACGCAAGCGATCGATGTCTCTCGAAGAAACATTTCGCTGAATGATGTAAAACAACATGATTCGAATGAAGAAGAAGAGTATTTCATAGATGATAGTAGTAGTAGAACAGCCATACCTCGTTAATCCGAAGTTCGATAATCCGAAAACCTCTCTTATCCGAATAAATTTTCTGAAGAAAATCACTGGTGTGAAGTTATAACCGGGTCGAGAACTCAGAATTTTTTTTTGACAAAATTAAATAAACACGAACTGTTTTATAGGAACAATCCTTTTTTTAACTTGATGTCTTTTTAATCAGAACAAAAACAACCCTTAGAATCGACTTTATCTGCATTTTAGATTATTGATAATTTTGATGAACAAAGTTTCTAATTCGATGATATACCCGATTATAATCTTACCGTAATCTCCCGCAAGGCTGTCCATGAGGAAAAAGAGATTTAGACCCTCAGTCTCGGTTCCCGTAAAAGTTATAACTTTACATCAGTAAAATAATCTGCAAAATCAGTGCATTTTTATCTCTGTAATCAGAATTTTTGATAATCCGAATGAAATTTTCTGGAATTTAACTGTTCGAATTAACGAGGGTCAACTGTTGTAGATCTAACATCTTGTAAAACAATCCTAGACTTCATTTGTAGACGAATAGATAAATATTTAATACTCTCTACATTTGCATCTCTCGATGCCCTTATTTTAAGTCACCATGACTCGCGAGTCCCGATACGATGATTTACGAAAGTTGTATCAGGTCATCAAGAATGTATGTATTAAATAAGTTTTCATTATGATTTCAATAAAACCCTACACATCAGAGTTTTAAGTTCAAGGTTAATCAACAGGCTACTACCCTTGTCTAGAATATAGACTGATTAACTCTCCATTTATTTAATATAGACTTTTGATACATACCTATTAAGCCCGACGGGTCTTTCTTACCCGTATAAAAAAAATTGATATTAATATCTGCCAAGTCATCTTTTAGGGTATCAATCGGTAGCTCTAGGCACAAAATGTTTAAATGTCAATTAAGTGAATCATTTTTGACTTCTGGGCTCAAGAAACTTGCGAAAAACCGCGAAAATTCCTGGAAGTGAAAAATCTCTTTTATCACTGAATCAATTGTTTTTTCGTCAGAATAAAGAAATAAATCGAATTTCAATCACAAATATTTTTCCAAGAAATAAACGAATTGGGTGGCAAAAGAAGTTTTTATAAATATGTCATACCCAAGCGACCAGATTCCTGTAATATGATTCTAAAACGGAATCATATGGAAATATAATTTTTAACTTTTAATAAGATGCTCTTTTGGTTAGTTTTAACACATTAAAGAAGCTTTCTACTAATCCATTTTAGCAAATAATCTGATTTCCGCGGTTTCTTGCGGATTTTACCGGAATAAAATCATCTAAAAGCGTAGAAATCTATATCTAAAGATTGGTAATATAAAAGTTCACTCAGATCACTTTTTTCTTTAAATAAATTAAAATCGTATCAAAAAGACCCGTCGGGCGTTTATTTTTTACTCGGAAAAATTTTCGATTTCATCCAAAAAAACATAAAAATTTTAATTTTTTAGTCTTGAATAGTAGGTCTAGATTGAAGACTTATTGAAAATTAGTTTATTCTCTAAGAAATAGCTTGGAAACACATAAAAAACGGATCAGAAAGACCCACAGGGCTTTCTAGTGTTAAAGATGCTAAATTTGAGGACCATTCTGTCAGAATACACATCTGAATTTTGAGATTATTTAAAACAATTTTATTTTTCTTTAAAGCTGATTTGGACGGTGATGGTATGGTAAACTATGAAGAATTCGTCACAATGATGACAGCCAAATAAAAATTTTAATTCTATGTGAAAACTAGTTTAATCTCTCTTTTTTTTTATACATATTACCACATTATTATTTTTTTATTCATTATATATATATATGTTACATTTATAAGTTTACAATATTTTTTATGTTTAATTTATATAATTTTATTTAAAATCAAATAAAAAAAAATGGTTTGATAAAAAAATTGTTTTTCTTTTTTTGGTATTTTTTAATCATTCATGACATACAAATTTTTTTTTTGAGCGGCACTCTCAATCACTTCTAACCATCTATCAAACGTATATTGACTTTCAGCGCGAAAAAAGTAAACATGATTTTTAAATTGTAATTTAAACACAAACTCTTTGTTAATACTATCTGACTCGTTTGGTATAGTCACTGTATAGCCTAGTAAAGGTAAACTTGCCAATGGATACTCATCTTGATATGTCTTGTAAAAAAATAAACAAAAATTTGTAAAAACAACCCATAACTTTTGCCAACCATTACTATTTTTAAACTTTCTCAACAAGTAACCGCTTAGTTGATTTAAATTCGATCTGTGTATATCTGTTGCACTTACACTTGTGTTTCTGTGCCAACAAACGTGCATGGTCGTGTTTGCACGATGTTGTACATTTGTCATACTTGGAGTTGGCTCATCGCATTCATGAGTCAAGTCTAAATTATTATCGGAAGAACTATTTGATTTTAAAGTATTCAAATTTGTTTTAATATTTTCTTGGTATTTTAAAGACGAGTAGTGCACGTCACGTTGACTTTTAGCACGTTCTATAGCTTCGTACATGTCTTGTAACCATTTTGATTTTTCTTCGTTACTTACAGCGCATATAAGTAACGAACGTTTTGAACTGTGTATTGTAAATGAATTTTCAACGTTTAAATGAGCGTTTCCGTCTTCGATTTGAACGTGTTTGAGTGTGAATTCACCGTGGACTTTGAATTGAAGACCTGATGTTGATGATGAAGATTTAGCACAGTAGATTAAAATGTCATCAAATAGGAAGAACATTCGTTGTTGATAACCTTTTCTTGAAAACTTTTGTAATGAACCCTCTCGCATAAATTGCTTAAAAAAAAAGGTTACAACAAGTTAAAAACATTAAATTTTTGTTAGACTTACTCGTTTGAGTTCTGGGTCGGCTGTGTAGTTGAGTAGATCCTTTTCGAGTTCAAGTAGCTTTTGTTTGTTTTCCTAAAAATGAAAAATTTTATTTTAGAAAGTTTTAACAAGTGTCGGAGATTAATGAAAACTTACAAATAAGCTTATTTTATCGCTCACTGAATCGTTCAAGTTATCTAATTTTTCGAATATTGAATAGGTTTGTTGATAATCGTGATGTTTGATTCCATAAGATATTAATAGTCCTTTGTAAAGAAATTAATTTATTGAAACCCGATTAAAATATTTTCAAACTTTACAAGATGGCTTAAAAGCTGAACTTTCAGGGATAGAACCTAAAGATGTTTTTTTTAATTTACTGACAACAGAGGAAGTATTGAGATTCATTAAATTTTGATGTTGTTACCGTGATCTACGACACAGAAAATCCTAGAAACCCTATTTTATCATGGGGGTAAAAAATCGAAAATTACACCCCGCAGCCAAATGTCATAGTGCTTTATTTTAACATTAAAGTACTCATTATTGGAAAAATCTCTTATTGATTTGAAGATATGATCTGAAAGCTAATAAGCTGCTATCGACGCTGATACAACAATCGATGTGGAAACAAATTTCTTAAAAGCTGTACTTTGGCGAAAAAGGGGAAAAGTAAATTTATCATAAGCAAATTCAGACCAAAAAATTTAATGAACCTAAGTTGCTAAATTGGTCAATGGTAATTTGGGTTGTAGATGATTAAACTTGTTTTAAAAAGGGACTATTTAGATTTTTTCGGTGGTTTCAAGAGTAACCGGAACGTCACTGTTCTTTTTGATTTTAGAAAGGGACCGTTCTCGGTTCGAATTAAGATATTCCTTAAGATTGGTCTTCCGCTAAGTGACAAGCATAAAGTAATCTACCATGGCTTTTTTTAAATGGGACGGGAATTGATTTTCGAAATCACCGCTTGCACTTTTCAAATGAAGATTTGAACTGAATCTTAACCCTCATCTTCATGCCTGAGTCTCTGGAAGAGTTGAAGTTCTTCCAGACGATTGCATATTTAAGGTTGCTCGTAAGGGTAGTCATTTGGTGCTGATGATCTACGATCGACCTACTCAAACGATTATGAAACACATACAAGAAGATTGGAGTCAACCCATAAACAAAATAATCAATTAAAAAAAGCATTGATAACCGAAGAATTCCATTTTACTGAAAAAAGTTGAGTAAAAATAGGGTTAAAAAATCGAAAATTTTGACCCTACCCTCCCGCTTTTTGCAGCCAAACGTCAAGGTGCTTTATTTAAACATTTTAGTAAACATGATTGGAAAAAGCTATAATTTATGTAAAGATATTTTCTGAAAGCTAACAAGCTACCACTGACGCTGGGACCATTGTCGACGGGGAAATAAATTCCACAAAGCAATACACGGCTGAAAACGGTAAAAATAACGGAATTTTTCGGTCAAACCTCATTTCGATGTGAACATTTTATATGAAAATCGGTTTTGGGCGCTTAAAAGGGTGCAAAAAGCCGTAAGCAATGTCCCTTTTGCTTATCCGGTACCATCACTGCAACAGCATAGATCTTACCTAGTTGGTATGCATTTAAATCCAAAAGCCTAATACAAACAACTAAGCCTGTCTTATTCAGCACCCTGAACTGAATCGCTTCCTGTCTGAGTGTTGTAAGAGTGTTATACAAACAAAATAAGAGCAATTGATTTTAAGTGTAGAAGAGTAGACTCTTTTAGAGTGAGTGAAATAGGTCCTGAGTCTCAAAATTAATTAAAAAAGGCTTGAATCCTTTTTTATCGAGTTAATTAATTTTCCTTTTTTTTTTCTAATTAATCTTTTTCTGGTTATTTAATCAATAAAATAAGTTTCTTGTTGAGCAAACAACAAATTTTTTTTTCAACTTACTCTCGATGAGAATTTTGTAGTGAATTATTCGTTGAATTGGTTTGAACAAAAACATTGTAAATGGTAAATAACAAACTTTTAGTGCCTCAAATTCTTTGTACAATTGTTCGAATTTTTTATTTTTTTTACACATTAATTCGATTTCAATAAGAATAAAATCATATTTTTGTACATAAAAATGATAACTTTTTAAGACTTGATCTAAACTCATTAACAAATCGCCAAGTACAAAACTAATCGGTGTATATTCATATGATTTATCAGTCCATTTATAAAATCTTAATTCCAAATCGTTTAAAAATTTTCCATGAAATTCTTGTATGTATGGTAATGATTGACTTGTGTACAACACTTGATCAAATATAACAAGTTCGTTAAGATCAAAATTTTGTTTAATGGCAAATTGTTTAAACGATATTGTAAGTAAATCCAAGTCTTTTTTGTATGTTCGTTCAGTCATAAGAAGCTCTTTGAGAATCGAGTAAGCCTCGAGTTCTTGTACATTGACTTGTTTTTTGGTCTCCACTGTTTCGTTTTTTAACACTAAAAAAAATCAAAGTAAATTTTAATTTTCAAGATTTTTTTTGAAAAGTTACAGTTTATTGAAGGTCTAATGATTGGTTGTTGATAGTCTTGTAGAAATATTTTTGGTTTGACTTGTGGCGGCAATGGTGGCGGTGTAGGTAATTTATCGGACTCGTCATCATCAACATAACCACTTTTTTGTTTCGGTTTAACAGGTTGTCTTATTTGAATTGGCTTATAATATGTTTGTGTTCGTATGGGACTAATTGGCCGTTTGATGCGTTCGTATGTTTTGATTTTTTGTTGCTCGTTTTGTTTTTGTATGTTTGATAGAATAATTTGAGCAGCCAATGAACATCGATCGGCTTTTTTATCAGCTTTATAGGAAAAAATGAGAATTTTTTTAAAATTTATACAAAATTTTTATTTAAAAAATGTAAAAAAAAAAAAAAAATTTTTTTTTCTAAAATCTAGTCTATTATTATTATAAAAAAATAAATTAACAAAAATAAAAAAAATGTCTAAATCGTCATGGAAGTTAGTCAAAAAAAGTTTTTTATTTTTTTTGAATACTCCTGATTTTGAATAGTTATTACAAAGACCTACCATTTGAGCCATAACTCGCCATTTTTAAGTTTGAAATTAAATCTAAAACTCACTCACTGAAAATACACTAATGTGAAAATTAGACCCTTAGTGAGGCTATTTAAGTTAGAAAACTGAATTTTTTAATTTATTGTCTCAAAAGACTCTTATGGTGCTGAAAGTAGAAGGATGAGAATGTCCTTAAAGTAAGAAACGCACAAGCTTGGTTCAAAAAGTTTAACATTAGCCTGCGGCCAGTGAGTTTCGACGTCCAGCGTACGGTGGTAGAGAGCAACCCCGGATTAATACTCGCGAATTATCAAGTGACGTTAGCACTTCACAGTCAATCATATTTCGTCACCTTAAGTTGATCCATAGAGTTAAAAGACGCTGCCGATTTGTTCCACACGATTTGACACCTTTTGATATTCAACGTCTTAATCGAAATCTGAAGAAATCAAATCAAAAATTCTCTTGATGAACGATTTTTAAGAAGGGTAATTACTTGCGATGTGAAATGGATCTATTTTCGAAATACTGATGACAGAAGTCAGTGGTTGGACCCATCTCAACCAGTCGTTAAAAGAGGACGATTCGAAAAGAAGTTAGTCTTTTGTGTGTGGTGAAATTCCAAAGGGTTAATACACTTTGAAGTGGTTCCTGATAGTCGTATGATAAATGCAGACCTTTATTGTGGAAAATTAAAACTAATGTAAGCTAAACTTCAAGCAAAATACCCTCCTTTGATCAACCGATAGCTTGTTTCTACAAGATAGCGCAAAACCGCATGCCGCTCCAAAAAACATGGAAAAAATTGAAGAGCTGGAAGGGGTTGAATTTGTCCCTCATTAAGCATATAGTCCAGACCTTTCCCCTTCTGATTATCATCTTTTCCGCTCTATGGCTCATTTCCTTAGAGGACGGAATTTTACTAACCAAGACCTGATAGATGGCTAAAGACCATAGAGCATAATGATCAAATGATCAAAATAATTAAAGACTAATTAATTAGTAACAGATATATTTGCTTATTTAATCAATCGAGACAGTGGTGGCTAAATCTATTCAGTCTAAGAAACTCGTCAAAGTTTAGCTACGGTCTAAACTAGTGACGTTACATTCTCATGATAAAAAATATTTTTTTCTAATTTTCGATCTTCTCTCCCTTTTTACTTGTCCCCGTTTTAACAACTCTTATCATAATATGAGAGCGGAGCTTATACTTGAAAGCGGAGTATTATATATTGTGAAGACTCACGTCGACTCTGAGACCAAGTCACTTTACAAGAAAAAACATAAATTCGTTATGACGAATTCACTATTTATGCGACTAGAATTGCGCAAGGAGTCTTTCGTTTCGATCAAAATGAGTAAGCATCAAGATAAGAATTTCACGCAAATTACGCTCTTTTCTAGAATCAAAACGCGAAAAAAATTTTGTACTGTAAGAAAATTTTCAAAAAAATAAGACTGTTATGGTTCAGGCATAAAACTTTCCAAAAAATATTCAAATATCAAGTATTCAAATTAAAGTTTTTTTTTAATTAGTACAAGAAGAAGAACAAGATGACGATTGTTTCGTATCAACTTGTAAAACAGTTAAATCAGTATCAAACGAATCTAAAGACGTTGTATCATGATTAGACGAAATAAAATCATATTTTGATTTAACAGGTGAATCAAGTAGCAATTCACTTGATTTAGCCAAAGTTTTAATTATACTCGGACAATCGTCATCATCATCATCAAAAATTGGTGTCGTATCTTCTGAACCATTAATAGCTAAAATTTTAGTCAATGACTCATCGTCTAAACACTTATCTATAATATCTTCATAATATTGTTCATTAGTCTCTTTAACACAACTCGAATCTGTTTGATCTTTTATAACAACATGTTTTTGTTTTAAGTTTAAACATAAATCAAATTTGTTTAAGACTGTTTCAAAATCTTGTTGTCGGGGAACATCTTCTTGTATTGGTCCGATCGTGTCATCCCGATACGAGTACGAATCCTTAGGAGGTAAACGTTTTATGTCAACAAACTCAATTACATTATTCATACGTGGTAATGACTTTACTTTTTTAACATTGTCTATAACCGATAGAGTCGATTGTATTGATGACGACGACGACGATGATGATGATGACGACGTTAAAGAATCAGAAAATGTAGACGAAGAATTAGACGACTTTAAGAGTTCATTTATATACGAAATAGACGATGTAGACATTGAAGAACTTATTGAAAATGACATGTACTCATCTGGATTTACAATATTTTTTTTAACTTTTTTACTTTCACAACTTGTTAACATAACAGGGGTTTTGGTTAATTTTTTTAATTTTTTACTACAATTACTACTACTACTACTACTATTAAAAGAATTTTTCTTACCGTCGTCATCATCATCTTCATGTGCACCATCTTGATTTTGATTCGATGACGAAGATGATGGAGATGATGATGATGATGGACTCAATTTATCTTGATCTGGATACAAATTTGTAGTTGTTGTTGTTTGTTGATATTCTTCTTTGTAAGTTGTTTGAATAACTTCTTTACGTGAGTATATCTTGTTCGGATTTGTGTCTGGTTTTTTAATGATTTGTTCTTGTTGGATTGGTAAAGTGATTGATTGAGGTTTTACTTCGGGTTTTAAATTTTCAGAATCATCATCTGTGTTTTCTTGATCACAGTCGTCATGATCTGAAAGTCCTAGGGTCTTTTCTTTACCGACACTGTGTCTCGAATCAATGGTTCTATTTCCATGTATTGATAGATCATCGTTAAGATCGTGATGGTGGTGATGATGATGCTGATGGTTAGTGTATAGATTGACCGAATCGTTTGAACTAAGAAGATTAGTCGAGCCGTGACCAGTGGTAGCGTATCCAGATGGATTGCTGAGTATAGCACCAGTTGACCGACTCGCCATATTTCGATTCAAAGACTGGGTACCCTGAGGGTGTATATTAATCGCACCCGAACTTCCCGTATAATTGTATTGACTTATATTTCTCATTGAATGATACGATCGATCAAATGATCGATTTTTGGCCAAATTTTCACGTGCGTTTTCAATTAACTCCTTTTGAGTCCTGCCATAGTAGCGAAACGATGAACCCCGAGTGAGTAGTTTACTCTTTTGTCTAGGCATACGTTGAGCGCTAATACAACGAAAAAACGCGTGATGTTCGATACATTTTTTCCAAAAATTTTTGCTATCATCTCTATTATCAAAATAGAACTCAACAGTGTCTTTATAAAATCCATAATTTTCCGGATGTAATTTAACGAGGAATTTTTTACGTTTAAAACTCAATTTACGAATTTTAGCCCATGAAAATGTGTTTATTTTAGTGTAGTGTTGGAATACTAGTATTCCCATGTGAGCGACGGCTAAATTTAATTGAACACCTTCATGATCTTTAGCAGTGTGCATTATAATACCGTATAACTCGATTTTACGGGCTATGTCCAATAAATTCATGTCCGCATCGGCTGGAGATTGACCAACATGATTTTTATAATAATCGACTATTTTAACTTCGTGCTCAGAGTTTTGATGAGGAAAGAATTTTTTATTTTGAAAACAAGTAACTGGATTGAAGTTTTCATTGTAGTCTCCAATTTCAGCTTTAAAAAAAAATGAAATAAAATATTAATAAAGTTTTAAGAAATTGATACATTGGAAATTTCCTTATTAAAATCGATATTCTTCTATTCCCTTTTTCTTGTATTGAATTATTTTTTAATGAACCTCGCACCTTATAATGATATCACAATATTAATAACGGTGTAGTTCAAGCACTCTCTTTCATTGACCTTACAGTTTTGAGTCTAGCTGCCTACTTTCTTTTTGATTTGGGTCCTAAAATAAATGCGGACTTTTAGCTCCATAAGGCACCTTTGTACAAGGCCTGAAGAAGTGAAGTCATTACATTAATTTGCTTCGATTTGCTCTTACCTCTAAGCTTCCTCTTTTTTACTAACTTATCACCTAGGGTAGAGAGTCTGTCAAAGTGATTTTGGAGTAAATGGAAATTATTTGAAGCTCCTTTTTATCAAAAAGAGACCATAACATGCCAAATAAGTAGAATACCTTTTCCTTCTTAAAACGAAGTATAGCTAATTAACAACAAAAATTAATATGGGGTTGAATTAATGAATTCGAAAGATTTTTTGATTTTTTTGAAAAAAAAGTTTGGTTCAGAATTTACAGCACTGTTAGTGAAAAAAAGGCTTTACTAATAGACACTTACTCCTTAATCAAAATAAGTAGGATACGACAAATGAGTTTGTAATCAAGTAAATATTTATCATGTGAGATACATTCCACTGTTTACAAAAAACTTGAATTAAAGAATTAAAAATGGAAATCTAAGGCGAAAAAAGGTAGTTCTAAAATTATTTCAATAATCGACTTGACTATTTAAACTAAATTTATAGGTTTCCAAAAAAAGTACTGCGTTAACTCCAAAAAAGAAAGCTCTACGAACTTTGTTAAAAACTCTCTCATTTATAAATTCATGAAATAATTTTTTTAAAAACAAATTAAAATTACGTAAATTATTGAAATAATTTTACAAGTATCTTTTTTCGCCTTAGATTTCCATTTATTCAAGTTTTTCGTAAACAGTGGAATGTATTTCACATGATAAATATTTACTTGATTACAAACTCTTTTATCGTATCCGACTTATTTTGATTAATGAGTAAGTGTCTATTAGTAAAGTAACGTAATTGCTCGATTTTAGTGACATGTCACTATAAATACAGTGACATTTCACTAACGGTTTAGACTGAGAGAACGTGTTTATCTTTGAGTAAATTTTTTACCCATTTAATGTAAAATAATATGCAACTATATGAAACACACTTGAAAGACAGACGATTATATTTATAATATCATATTTGAATGATAATATTTAAGAACCAAATGTGAGACCCTTTAGGAGTCCATCAAGATGCCGAAGAAATTTCACTTTTTAAACTTGTCACATGTCACTATAACCGAATACCCTACTATAGTGACATTTCACTAAAATCGAACAATTACGTTACTACTTCCGGCGCGGTAAAGAGGAGGGTACGCCTTTTTTTCGCTAACAGTGCTGTAAGTTTGAAAGTATCATTTACTTATTTATAATTCATTTTAAAAAGGAAAGGATAAGCTACTTACTGGTATATTCATCTTGGACATGTAACGGTCTCTTTTTGATAAAAAAGAGCTTAACATAATTTCGATATATAAAGATATGTCAAAAACTACATAGGAATGTAGAGAAAAAATTTTGAATAAGCTTAGAGGTCAATCTTTAAATTTAATTTTATGCCTTGAAAATCGTTAAACCGTATTACAATGCAAAAACCTAAAATTTTTTTTGGACCGAACTTTATCACTCGCTCCGATTTCAAAGGTTTCCACTGTACGGTTTTATCTGCCCAAACTTAACTTCAATATGTCACCTCGTGTTTTGGCCCTTGAAAAATCGCAGAATTTTTAAATTCATTTTCTAAAAATATTTTAAGAGATTAGGTGATATAACTAGAGTGCTTCTTAGTGTCGAATTTCTGACTTGTAAAACAAGAAGAATGGTTACATAACCTTTGAAATCAGTTAATTAATCCTTAATCTTGATTTGAAAGGAAATTAAATTTTAGTAGGAATAAATTAATCTTCTTTAGATTTGTAATTCAAGTCAAACTAGTCTTAACACTAGAAGCACCGTTTTTTTTCTGTATATCGAGAAGCATCGAATGCGTCAAAATGACGCATAGTCTTACAATGGTTATACTGAAA
This sequence comes from Brachionus rubens, assembly GCA_022207745.1. Taxonomy (NCBI): domain Eukaryota; kingdom Metazoa; phylum Rotifera; class Eurotatoria; order Ploima; family Brachionidae; genus Brachionus; species Brachionus rubens. Next base: position 2,102,056 of record JAJVHD010000016.1, on the reverse strand, counting down.
TTTATTCAAAACAAAACTCTCAGAATTTTTGACGTTTTAGATATTCATATTATCAATTTGACTTTGAAGATTACGTTAAAGTGGTATAACCTGAGAATTGATGAGATATAGGCACCCTAAGTTAGTTTAAGGGTGCTACAACTTCCTGAAAAGAAAAAACTAATTTTGAAAAACAAATTACATAGGAGTCTTTCAAACTTAAAATAGTCAAATATGACATTTTAAAATGCCAAAAATAAATTGTATGGGTTCGTTACACTGTGAAAACAAAAAAAGCCCTCATCTAAGTGATTTTTGATTTTTTTTTACTTTTTTCGCCCCTTTGTATACGAAAGGCAAAACAAAAATCAAAAAAGTAAAACCAACAAATTGTTCAGAATTTTATCTAGTTTTAGAATTGGTATAAATCATAGACATGAGGCGAACACTGAAGAAGCTATATCAAAAAAAGTAAAAAAAAGGTTAAAATTTGCCCTTTTTCCTTAATTTGCACCCTTCAAATAACTCAAGGATCATTATAAATACTTTTAATTTGTAAAAAATTTTTCGCCTTTTCAGAATATGTATAAATTTTATAGGGTTGAGGAGTAAAAAAGTAGTTACAGGTTAAAAAGTAAAGTATGTTTTTTGAGGGGTCCGACACTTTGGACCCCTGGGGTCTGAAAAAATTATATTGGACACCCCCTAAAAAATTGGCTTTCCTAGGTTTTCATATGTGTAGATTACGATTTTGAGGTCGAAATTCAATTTAAAAATCTGTGGACGTTTTGCATTTCCGGAACCTTACTAAAACCAAAAAAAAATTAGCTTCTAAGTTTTTTATCATGCGTCAAAATGACGAAGTCGGTGCTTCTAGGTATACTCTCATGTTTTCCCGAAAAAACTTCCAAGTCAGAACAACTCGATTTTGATAGATCTAATGCAATGAAAGATTTCTACAAAGTTTCAGTCCCAAAGGTGATTTTTTTCAATACGATTTCAAATTGACCTCACCGGTGCTTGTAGTGTTAAAATTAACAAAATTAAAATCAACTTACCTTGTAGAATATAACTAGCTAGTAAAGAAGCAGTAGCGTCCGTGCATAATAAAAGACCCTCGGCAAGATCACGTTTTATTTGTAAAGCATATAAATAACGAGTGTATTCTTCTTCGAGTTGACCGGGATCTGGTGTATAGAATTTAACACATTGAGAGTTTTATTTTTTCAAAGTTAAAGATCTAAAAAAAACTCTAGTTGTTGTTGTTGTTGCTTGAATATTAAAAATTATGATTTTTTTGAAATATTATTAAAAACAAAATTTTATCGGTAATAAACAAAATATCTCCTATTAGACGTCTGAAGAAAAAGAAGTTCAAAAATAAATACCCTTGGTATGATAAAGAGCTTGCTCTTGTTAAACGGCAGCGAGACTTTTTGTACACCGTAGCTACAGCCTCAAAGTCGATAAATGATTGGACCAACTATCAGGAATATCGAAAAAAATTCGAATCGCTAAATAGGTCTAAAATGTGTGATTTTTTCAAGAATAAATCGATTAAAGACTTTAAAAATTCAAAATTATTTTGGAAATTTTACTCAAGTTCAATCAAAACGAGAAATTCTGACAGTGAAACCATTTTCCCCGATTCTCTAATCGATGATGATAAGAGTACAAAAGAAAAATCTGAGATGCCGAATGTTTTTAATTCGTTTTTTACATCCGTTTTATCAAATTCTCAAGTCGAACATACTGACTGTACAAGATTCATAGACAAAACTTTTGCCAATCTCAAAAGGACCAAAAAGGTAAATACTCCTGGTTTTTCTTTTAAACTAGTTGATAGATTTGAGGTCGACAAAGCGATCAAAGAGCTTTCTAAAACAAGTTCACCAGGTGTTAGTGCTATCCCAACGCAGATTTTAAAGGAAATTAGTCCTTGTTTATCACCTGTTTTAGCACAGATTTTCAACAATTGTATAACTTCTGGGATTATTCCGGATGAATGGAAGACAGCAGTGGTAACGCCCCTCTATAAAAATAAGGGTTCAATCAATGACCCAAATAATTACAGAGGAATTTCTGTACTTCCCCCGGTAAACAAAATTTTTGAAACGCTCATAGCACATCAAATTCGATTCTATTTTGAGTCAAATTCAATTTTTTCGGCCGCTCAGCATGGTTTCAGAAAGAACTTTTCTTGTGAAACCGCACTCCATGAACTTTTGAGTGATATTAACTTGATTCGTGATCGTAACTTGATAGCCATCCTTCTATTCATTGATTTCAGGAAGGCGTTTGACACGTTAGAAGCTGAATTGTTTATTCGGAAGCTATTCCACTATGGTTTTGACAATCAATCATTATCACTTATTCGTAATTATTTTTTCAATCGTAAACAAATAGTCAAGATGGGAAGGTTTGTTTCGAATTTTAAAAAAATTAAGCTTGGAGTACCCCAAGGGTCAGTTCTTGGACCACTTTTTTTCCTCATATTTATAAATGATCTTCCCTTGTGTCTAGATCAGATCAAATGTAAACTATTTGCTGACGACACAACCCTATCCCATCAAGGAGACGACTTTGATGCACTTGTTGTTAGTTTCAAGAGTCTGCTTAAACCATTTTTCAATTGGTGTAATCATAACCGACTTGAAATCAACTGGTCAAAGACCTTCGTTATGGTTATAACTAATAAACGGATCAAGAATCTAAAAGACTTAAAGACATTAGATCTTGATGTTGCAAAAGTTGAAATTGTCGATAAATTTAAACTGTTGGGTGTGACAATTGACTCAAAACTTGATTTTGAATATTACGTTAGTTCATTAAGATTACAAGTAAACCGTAAACTTTACTCGATAAAAAGGTTATTTTATTTATCATTCAATGTAAAAATTCAATTTTTTAAAACGTTCATTTTACCGTACTTCGACTATTGTGCATCGTTGGTAATATATTTTTCAAAGAGAGCAATACAAAAATTGGCCAATTGTTATTATTTATGTATATATAAATTATTCAAAATAACGATTAATTCGGATGATTTGAATATTGTTAATTCGCAACTAAGGTGTATGGGACTTTTTAATCTGCACCATAGGTTAGTTAAAAAGCTGTCAAATTTTGTAACAAAAATATTTATCTTTAAAAATCCACCGAATTTGTTGAATGAACTCAAATTTAATCATGAAAGAAATATTCCTTACAATCTACGGAACAAAAATATGCTTACTCAACCGATAATCAAAAGAAGAACAGGTGAAAAAACTTTTGGATTTTTTTTCACAAATTTTATAAACAAACTTTTTATAAATTTCTATAAAATAAAATTTACTTTTAAAGACTTTAAATTATATTTGTCAAAAAATTTGAATGAATTTGTAAATATTTGTGTGAATCAATTTGATAATTTAAACTTTTTTATTAAGAATTCGTATCTGTTTTATTAGTTTTTATTTTCTTATTTTTATTTATTTTTTACTTTTTGTATCAATTTTTGTAAAATTTGAGCAGGTCCCAATGGCTTGCTCAAATAGGAATTAGAAAACTAACTATCAAATTATCCAGATAATTTGATAGATAGACAGTTGTCTTATTTAGTTTTTGTTTAATAATAAATAAATAAATAAATAAATAAATAACACTGAAGAAGCTATATCAAAAAAAGTAAAAAAAAGGTTAAAATTTGCCCTTTTTCCTTAATTTGCACCCTTCAAATAACTCAAGGATCATTATAAATACTTTTAATTTGTAAAAAATTTTTCGCCTTTTCAGAATATGTATAAATTTTATAGGGTTGAGGAGTAAAAAAGTAGTTACAGGTTAAAAAGTAAAGTATGTTTTTTGAGGGGTCCGACACTTTGGACCCCTGGGGTCTGAAAAAATTATATTGGACACCCCCTAAAAAATTGGCTTTCCTAGGTTTTCATATGTGTAGATTACGATTTTGAGGTCGAAATTCAATTTAAAAATCTGTGGACGTTTTGCATTTCCGGAACCTTACTAAAACCAAAAAAAAATTAGCTTCTAAGTTTTTTATCATGCGTCAAAATGACGAAGTCGGTGCTTCTAGGTATACTCTCATGTTTTCCCGAAAAAACTTCCAAGTCAGAACAACTCGATTTTGATAGATCTAATGCAATGAAAGATTTCTACAAAGTTTCAGTCCCAAAGGTGATTTTTTTCAATACGATTTCAAATTGACCTCACCGGTGCTTGTAGTGTTAAAATTAACAAAATTAAAATCAACTTACCTTGTAGAATATAACTAGCTAGTAAAGAAGCAGTAGCGTCCGTGCATAATAAAAGACCCTCGGCAAGATCACGTTTTATTTGTAAAGCATATAAATAACGAGTGTATTCTTCTTCGAGTTGACCGGGATCTGGTGTATAGAATTTAACACAAAATATAAGTTTTAAATTATTTTGAATTTGTTTCGCAACTGGTTTGTCGTAGTCCAACCAATTCTAGAAGTAAAGAAAAAAAAATTTCATTTAATGTCAAGTTAATTCAGAAACGTAGTGTAGAAAATTTTTGTAAACATTTTTAGCAACTTACTTTTTTTCCTTTAGTGTCCATAAACTCTAAACCAAAGTAATCACTTTCGACTAATTTTAAATACTGATAAACTAAATTAATCAATTCGTTGCCTGTTGTTTTTGATTCGATTTGAAACGGTATTTCCGAATCGTCTAACATTAATATTTTAATAATTAACGTTTTACGCTTTGGTCCTGGACTTTTCGAGCTCATTTTAATTTATCAAACAAAAATAAACAAAAAACAAAACAAAAATAATTTTATTACTATTCTAGATTATTTATCTTGAAAAATAAAAAATTTTTTTTTTTTTTAGAAATTCAAATTTTTAATAATAATTCGCCTAGAGGTTCCATAGTCATTATTTTTCTTCTTCAAAAAGAAAAACAAAATTGCATTTGACACTGTTATTTTATCTGTTTTTTCTAATTGAAGATAATTAATCCTTTGAGTATGTAATGAGAGCTCATCTCTTAAGTGAAATCATGAGTTATTAAGTTAGAAATTTTATTTAAAAAAAAGGGGGTTGTTGTTGTATAATCGATTAAAGGTTCTCCATTATTTAGCTTACTTCTAATAAATCAATAAATTAGTTTCTAAATTACGACTCGTGATACAGAGAAAATAAAAAGCGGGTGTAGGTGTAAGGAGTAATTTTGAGTAGAGAATATTCTTAGAATTCTTCAAGATGAAAAAAACTAAAATTGAAATATTTTGCCTTGCTTCACACTTTTTACAAAACTTAAAATGATTTGAACTTAAGTCTAAAGTGTTTTCATGTTACATTAACAATGGAAAAGTAAACAGACATATGTACCTATTAATTTTAAGAATTGCGGGGGTATAGGTTAACCTAAAAATTCAGGTTAACCCATAAAGCCGAGTGGTTTGCAAGCAGAGTGTCTGTTTCTGTAGTACAAGGCGATGTGTTCGATGGGAATGGTAGCTTAGTTGATAGATCAATGTTCAAAGTGTTAGGCTACCAATTTGTTTCAAAGAAGCAAAGAAACTAGCAAAGCTTTCATACCATCCTACCAAAGTCCTAGCTCTTAAATAATCCAATTCATAGGTACAATACTACGTATGTGCGCAATAAAGATAAAAAAATCATGTTTTGGGGTCGGGTAGAGTATGGGTTACCCTGAAATTTTGGATTTTAGGTATGGATCTGGGTATACAGTGTCAGTCCGAACTTTTTAACTTTGGAGTCAGAGTCAGAGTCTGAGCCTAGGTCGGAAATTTTGCAACTCTTAACCTAACACAGAGGCTCTTCTTTTCGAGTAAAGACCCACTTAGACTCCGGTTAAAAAGTTCAGACTGACACTATATCAACCCGAGCCTAAATTTTCGGATGAAACGCCCAAATTTCGATCTGTAAAAGTGCATCCGTTTATGTAATCAAAATAATTGTGTCTTAAATACGAAACTAGATCTACCCTTACGGTTAAATTGTGAAAAAACAACAACAAGTCTTTAAGAGACGTATTAAAAGCACTTATCAGACGAAAAAATATTAATGAAATATTTATCGGAAATAAAAACTAGTAAAAATTATGCCATCTCGTTTTCAAGTAAATATTTGTTTTAACGTTATTTTTTTTGGTGACTGTGGTGGTGGTTGACTTTTATTACTCTTAATGACACCTTTAATAAACACCGCCATTTTGGGTAATTGATTAAATTGAAAAAGATGAATTTGATAAACCCATCAACACTTTATACCGGAAATGTTAAGGGACACGTTAATTTTTCCTGATTATGAATTATGAGAAAACATAAAATGAACGAAAGAGAGTTTTATTTTTTCAAAGTTAAAGATCTAAAAAAAACTCTAGTTGTTGTTGTTGTTGCTTGAATATTAAAAATTATGATTTTTTTGAAATATTATTTTATTGATTAGAAAGATAGAGAGAAAATAAAAAAAGTACTGCTAAATGCTAATAGAATTTTAGCATAATTTATGCGGTTCTTATTGTTTCGCACTGATGCCCAGACGTAAAGATAATCAACTAACAAAATAAAAAAAAAAAAGAAAACATAAAACGGAACAAAAAGAAAAAGTAGTTGAGAGTAGAAGAAGAAGAAGAAGTGAAATAAAAAATTTGTTATTTGTATTGTTCGAATTACAAAAAAAAACAACTCTAAAGAAAAAAATCAAAAAAAAAAAAAAAGAGAAAAAAAAATCAATAAAAGCTCAACTAAAAAAAAAGTACTCGAATTATGAAAAATAGATCTATCAATCGATTGAATGTCAGATTAAATTTTAAAATAATATCTATTTTCATTTCGATAGATAGAGTTTTTTTTGTAAACAAAAAAAAAAGATTATATTAATATTCAATTTGTCTAGATAGAGAGAGAGAGAATCTGCTTCTTCTTCTAATTTAAAATACATTACCGTTTATAGATAACTAAATTAATTGCTTGATTGAATCCGAATTGATTAAAATCTACTTGGCCTATTTTGAAAGTGATTATATCTGTTAAAATAATTTAAATAGAGCATGTTTATTCGTTTCAAGTTTTTGTTAGAGCGACCATGAGTAAATCAAAAGCATATGCTTCAACTAATTTTTTATAATTGAAACTACTTGCTGAAACAAAAACAATGGAATAAACTTGATTTTGATCTTGTTGATGTTGCTTTAAGCGCTTATTTGTAAAACAGATTTAAACGAGTCTTGATACTTGAACCTAATTAAGCAAAGTCATGTTAAAAAGCTCTTTATTGTATGTGGGCATATTCATCTAAAGTTATCCAAAGGCTTTACAGACATGATGCAGTAAATTTTAGCAATATAGTAATCTATACTAACGTCTTTCGGCATTTAGCTCTATAAGAGATTTGGTAGTCTTTCTTCTCTTTTATTGTCCCATGCCAAACACTTCTCTGTCAATGTCCCCCTTGAAATATTATCCAATATCTGACCGATTGAGATTTATTCAATAAGATGATTCTTCATCTTCGGTTCAACCTGATATTGATAGTAATGTTGAGACCCCTAATAATTCAAATATGGTATCAAGCATCAAACTCGCCCATCACTCGTGAATAAGAAACAACCAATGTTGACAACTTTAAGAAGCGGAATGGGTGATGCTAATACCGTAATCCCTCGAAAGGCTCACCATTGGAGAATTTAGGTTTAGACCCTCAGTTTCGGTTTTCAAAAAAGTCAAAAGACATTAGCTACTAGTTTTAACTTAACTGTGAGCAATAAAACATTTGTTTTCCCATTTTATCAGGTACATTGGGGAGGGGGATTGTGCGGGGGATTACGGTAATATTCTCTATTCGCATGTAGAGAGTTTTATGTATACAGGAAATTATATCGTTTCAATAGACAACTTAAACAATACGAGTGAACAAAAAAAAAAACACTTCCTGTGCAAATGGCTCAAGTAGGTTTTGATAACGGCAGTGACGATGATTTCAATTATATTGATGGTTTACAAAAAAAAACAAGTTTTAGAAGACATGTATCAAGAAAGAAGAGATGAAAACGCTTTAATGGAATTCAACACTAATAAAAGGGTAGTTGTACGAAATAAGATATCGATAAAGAAGTTCGCAAATGAATAGAAAGCGAGTTACCAAACGTGATATTGATCTAACAATCAATCGACTTAAAAAGAAGATAACGATCGACGAGTCGAATAAAAAGCATCTTACGTTTCTAGAACACCACAGCGACAAACTTTTATTATCAGTCTCATAATGTTATTTGTAACTTTTTTTCTATTGGCTTAATAAAATTTTAATAAGGTTCGCGCCATGGAAAACTTCCACGCTATCTGAATTTGCAAAATTTGACTTGATAACTTTGTTCTTCATATATGAAAACCTAAGAATGCCTAATTTTTAGGGGGGCTCTAAAAAAAATTTTTGACCCAGAGGGGCCCAACTTCATGGCTTTTGAAGGAGTGTGTCTTGGTTTTTCGCTTATTACTATCCAAAATGACCTCATATGTATTATGTTTGATACAGATTCTGAAAGAGCACAAAATTTGACACACGCTAATGATTTTTAAAAATAAAAAAAAATTTTTTTGTCATTTAGCTCGGCCAAGAAGCAAAAAAAGACGTATTTTTCTAGTTTTTTTACATTTCCTCCCAGGATTACCCCATAACATAGATTTTATTAGTAACCAGCTTGTAGAGCAGAAAATTCTGAACAAAATGTAGGTTTTAGATTTTTGATTTTTTTGCCTGTAGAATAGAAACAATTTGCCTAAACCTACATTTTTTTCAGAATTTTCTGCTCTACAAGCTGGTTACTAATAAAATCTATGTAATGGGGTAATCCTGGGAGGAGATGATTTTCATATATGGATATCAAGTCAAATTTTGCAAATTCAGATAGCGTGGAAGTTTTGCATGGCGCGAACCTTAATCAACCAATTTACTTTCTTTTATTTTTATTAGGTATGGGTCTGGGTATGGTAACCCATAAAATTTGAATATATGTACCATAAACCTGAATTTTTATGGTAACCCATATCCACCCAATACCTTAAAATTAATGGATACATATGTCTGCAGTTGTCTGCAAAACAGATCACTAGGATACCGATATAACGGATTTAAGAAACTTCAGTTACTTAACGCTCAAATTATTTTATAATGAGTGTACAATAACTTTGAGAAGGAAAAAAATCAATTTTATACACTCTAAATTTTTGCGACCGTTTTTGATCGGACCCCCGCCCCATGTTAAAAACCCTGGCTACGCCACTGTTCAGTGATGAGAAAAAAGAGACCTTACTTGAAATTAAAATCGACCTAAAAAGCTTCGACTGAAAACGACTTCAGAAAAAAACCTTTTTTAATTCGAAAAAAGGACGGTCAAAATTCCCATAGAAAAAGTCTTCATCTGAAAGTATGCTTTAAACTTAGATAATTTTGTTGTTATTGAATAGACGAACAGGATTAATTGTTTTGACTTAAAAAAAAACAATCATGAATTATTTAATCCCTTAAAAAAAATATTGATAGAATATCCGTTTTTTGTAGCGAATTCTTTCAATGTAATCTTACATAGATAATCTCTTGCACAAAAAAAAATTCCTTAAAGGCTCATTTATTCTTTCAACTGATAGAATACGTAATTAATTATTTTTTTTATATAAGAAATTTCGGCGTACCTATCCAACTTTTTTTTGTTGTTTGCTAAATTATAAATGAGCTATGTACTGTTCATCATGTTGAGTTTTATTGATAATTGTCTATATCCCTTGATACATATCTCGTTTTTCAAATAATAGCATTTAAATTGGAAAAAAAAATTTAAATTAAATTTTTTGTTTTGTTTTCACAAAATTTCAATTAAAACCCCTTTAAGCTTTGTTAGCAAAGGAAAAATAGAACCAAAATTACAATAGAAATAATTTTTATGTTCTTCTTCATTTTCAGTTTTTCTTTTTTTTTTTCTTTATTATTTTAATCAGTATTATTATTGAGTTATATAGAGAAAGAGAAAAAAATGACAACGTGAATAACTAAAATTAATTACTAAAATTTTTATTATTTCATTAAACCTTGGAAATCGTTTTTTGTTTTCTTTTAAGACTTATATTATGTTTTCTTGTTGCTGTTGTTGTTTTGTTTCTTTTATGTGTTTGCTCATAATGTTACATGTCGTAAAATCTTAATAGAATTTTGTTTTTTAAGTCTGACATACAACGTGATCTAAATAAAAAATTAAAAAAAAGAGACAAAATTGAGAAATTTTTGGTCATTTGTTATCACTTTAGTTTGTTATTATTGAAAAAGTTGTAGCTTAAACTTAGTGCTAAAATGTCTCATATTATATTTCTCTTTCTCTTCAATTCATAAATAGTGTAAATCATTTTCAAAACTTGACTCTTCATTATAATTTCAAAATTATTTTAAACAAAATGGAATCTGACGATGAAGCTATTTGAAAGAAGGTGTAAGCTAGGGCTTATCTTTACAATTCAAAAGTTTCCCAAAGAGACTTGTAAAAAATACTCTCAACCCATAGTTCTAAAGAGTCGTAAGCACTCTAAAGATTCAACAAACGCACTGTTGACTTGGCTAAACAATAGCATCTATTTTTGGCAGCCATGGCAAGATCATCGAAATCGCTGTAAGTCAAGCATTTTCGAGGTAAAGATTTAGAGCGTCCTAAGGCATAGACTCCTCAACCAATTTAAAATGTTATGTACAGGTTGTTCCTGGCAGAGAAGCGTCAACACTGCTAGGAATAATGACCAGTGTCTAGCTGGGAGTGTATACTCTGATTAAATTGCGCGACTACAAGCACCAAACCGTAGACCATACTTACAATTTTTTGGACCCAGATACGAGAACTTGTACTAACCGGATCGAAAACCTTTGGAATTCTTCAAAACACCGTTTTAAAGAGATGCGAGGGTATAAACGTTCTTTCATACAGAGCTATTTAGATTATTTTATGTAGCGGATTTTTTATTCTCTTAAATGTTTCACTTCGTTTTGCTTGTTGAAAATTTTAAATATATTTTGTGCTCAATTACGTTTGAATCATCCTTAGAAAATATGTTAACTTATAACAGATATGTGCTTAGCTAAGTCCTCAAATTTCAAGAGTCTTTATTTGCGAAAAAATAAAAACTTTGACTTAAATTTTGACATGAAGAGCGCTTAGTAAATTTTTCAATAAAAAATAACACCTCAAGAGAGAAAAGTGGGTTAACAGGGTGATTATCGATTTCCAACCTCTCTTAAAAGTCTACCAGACAAACTCCATAAGAATTTCAATGACACTAAAAAACACATATAAGAAATTAAATTTTGAATGTTAAATAGAAACAAAAATTAATTTTCTTCTTTTAATAATCGATTTTATAAAAACATATTCTGATGAAAAACATCATTAAAAAAGTTCTCAAGTATCACAATTAATAAATAATTATCTTATTTTGGGTGTTAACATCATTCTGAAATCTAGTAAACTTTTGATATCGAAAATTGAACTTTTTGAAACGAAATTGTAAGAAACAAATAAAATAACATCCTCTCTCATTCTGAAAAAAAAGTTACGATTTTCAAGGTAAATAAATCTGAAAATGAGTTTCAAGACACTTTAAGTTTGACGCTTTTTGATTATGACAACAACAAAAAAAGAGCTTAAAATAGGATACTCGAATGATTAAATCGATCCATGAGACGATTCAATAAACTTGAAGATACTATCAAAATGATGTTAAGTTTTTGTTCTTCATTATTTTTCCAATCACTCAAATCTGGGCGTGAATTGAAACGAAGTAATTTATTTAAAAAAACTCATTCTTGTTGTAAAGTATTTTAGGTCTTACTTGGAACAACATTTTCGTATAAAAGACAGTACCATTTATTGAACATCTTTATGACATTTTTTTGACCCAAGTGTCGTTTGAGAACGACTTTTAATTTAGTTTTTTTTTTTGTTGAGACTTAAAGTTAAATACTTCTAATAATTTACGAGTGGTTGAAAATTTTAAAGGCCCAAGTTGTTAAATAATAAGGAAATAGAAAGACGAATAAAATAAATTATAACTTAATAGGATTTTTTTTTCTTGCAAACTAATTTCACGCAAAACTTGATTTTGTTTGGTCTAATCTGTTAATTGAAATAAAAATAAATTCAACAAAAATTGTTTTATTTATTCTCAAAATATTGTTTAACCTAATCTATCTAGACTATATCACCCACTTAAATATTTTTAACGAGCTCAAAAATCCTTTTGTACACCGTGGCTTTGTCACTGTTAAAAAAAATATTCGCTTAAAATTTGAAAGATTTGAATATTACAAAAATTTACGTAAATTCCCGTAAATTATTGAATTTTTGCCAAAAATAACGTAAAATCACAAAAGTGAAAATTCGGATTTTACCACATTTTACGGTGTTTCATGTTAGTTTACGGTAAATCTTTCGAAATTCAACCGGAAAAATACCTGTCATTTTTTATTTTTACAAAAATTTACCCGTAAATTTACTTGAAAATCCATGAAAAAAATATATTTACGGTAATTAACGTAAATTTTTGCTACATTCATTTTATTACAGTGGTGATTTGATAGAGGGCTTTTACTAAAATTTAGGTAAATTATTGTAAATTATTGAATCTTTACCACAAATTACGTAAAATACCGTAAAATCACAATAGTAAAAAATTCGGATTTCCACATTTAATGGTATTTCATGTAAATTTATGATAATTTTTGGAAATTTGGAATTTTGAACGATTCCTTGTATTTGAGCGATTTTGTTAATGTCGATAATATTTTCCTCTAAAACCAAAAAAGAGGCGTATATCATTTATTATTAGCAACGGGCTTAAGCTCGCGGAGTTGGGGTTTAAAAGTCCAGTTATGGCTGAAAAATAAGCGTCAAATTGGTCTCGAGAAAATAAAAAAAAAAATAATAAACAAAACTTTGACTAAAATAACTGTCATATTCCTTTTTAAATGTATTCACTGATTCAGAGTTCACCATAACATTAGAAAGTTCATTTCACTGTGGAGCTGTTCGGTTTGTAAAAAAGTTGTGCCTTGAAGGACATGCTTTGAAACTTGATACTTTCGCTTGCTCTTTCTTGTTGTACTGTAAGGGCCCTAAAATTTAGTTTCCAAAACTCGATCTTTTGAGACTTCGTACTTAGACTCATAAAAAATTTGACCTAAAAAATGACTGGCATTTTTATCTTTACCAAAATTCCCAAAAAATATTGTAAATTTACCTGAAATACCGTTAAAAATGGTAAAAACCGAATTTTTTACTTTGGTGATTTTACGGTATTTTACGTAATTTGAGGTAAAAATTCAATAATTTCCGATAATTTACGTACATATTAGCAAAATCCTTCTATCAAATCACCACTTTATATCACCACTGTATGTGATATAATAAAATGTTTTGAATATTTTCTGGGCTAAAAAAAATTTAATTGTGAATAGTAATGGTCATAGACCTTAAAAATTCTGACTCCCGTCTAACCCCTTGCATAGAAAACGTATTCAATTTAAAAATGCTTCAAGTAATTAAGAAGTAAGTAATCATACATGCTCTCCAAACCAAAATTTTCTTGAAAACTGTTATCCGTAGAATAGTTCAAACTTGATGAACAAATTTGTTGTTCATAAAGTTCATGTTAAAGAATCAGGTAAATCTAGACAAACTTTTTGTAATGCACATGGAAGCCTTACAAAAATTCGAACAACAACTAAATGATTTTGTGCTAAAACCAGAAAAAAAAATATTTAAAAAATTAATTTTCTTCAGCTTAATTTAATGTTAATTCTAAACACCAAACAAAATGAAAATAAACATGAAAACAAAATTAAATTGAGCATATTTCCTAAAAAAAAACGGTTTTTTAAAATGAATTAGTAAAGCTTTAATGAAAAAAAAATCCATGTTAAATTGATAAAATATGAATTTGAGTATGTGTGTGTGTGTGTGCTTTCAAAGCCTTAGCACAACTTAAAAAAAAATTGTTTATTTATTTTTAATAAGTAATACAACATCTATAAACACAAATGTTTCATAGGGTTTTTTTTTTTTTCAATTAAGAACTCTAACGTGATTAATTCGGTTCTAAAGATGATTTTTTAAAATAAATTTAATTTTGTAAAACAAGATCAAATTACATTTTATAAACTTAATAGAATTCTTAATTTCTATTTAATTTTCAAATTAATTGATTCCTGGAGTTACAAAAAAATGATAATTCTAGTAGACCATGAGATCAAATTTTTTAATTGATATGTTTTTTAAAAGTTCAGCATGAAGAAAATCAATAAAATTTAATTAAGTCACAAAAAATAAGTTGGATTAATTTTATTTTAAATAAACATTTACTTAAATTGAAGTTTGATGAACTATTAGTTTGAATATGTAACAACGCAACCTTTTTCAGTACAATTCAGGATAAATCTCTTTAAGATGATATTTATCCTTAAATTTTGCTTTAACTGAAAAAAAAAATCATTCATAACTGTTAAAAACAGTTATCAATGCCGTATAGCCGAGTGGTTTGCGAGCTAGTCTTGCAAGCAGAGGGTCGGAAGTTCAATCCTCGCAAGGGTAGAAAATTTTCTAACTGTTTCTGTATTACGGGGCGACGTGTTTGATGGGAATGGTAGCTCAGTTGGTATCGTCGGTTGATCAACGCTTCACGAAAGTGTCACTTCGAATCCCGCTCGGGTCAAATTTGTTTCGAAGAAGCAAAGAATCTAGCAAAAGCATAAAATGCCACTGGTGTAAAATCGAGTAAAACACCGAAGCCTTATCTCTTAAATAATTTCAATTCACAGGTACAATAATTTGTATGTGCCACTAACTGTGCTACCGTAATCTCGTGACCACTACTCTAAGAGCTAAGTCTAAATTTGTGTTTGCTCTATAGGGCTTTAATCCCATCGAAACCATGTTATAACATTTTTTTTATTTTATTCTAGAATAATGGTAAGATCCTGTCTTTATACTTAGAGTAAAGACCATGGAGTTTCGATGGGATTGAAGCCCTATAGAGCAAACCCAAATTTAGACTTAGCTCTTAGAGTAGTGGTCACGAGATTACGATTACATTATTTAATTAAATAAAAAACTTATAAATAAAAAACATTACGCAGGCATACGATAGGATTGATCAATGATCTTGAGTACTTTTGGAGACAAAAACAAACGAACCAGCTGACAAAACTTGAACAATAGACAACGAATCAAGGTCTAAAATTTGATATGAAGAAGACGGCGTGTAACTGTAAAAATTGATTTTGTCTCTTATTCTTTGCTATTAAATGTAAACTCGATTTTATGACATTCCAATTTTGTGAGATAAAAAACGTATTGTCCTAACCCGTTACAAAATCGAGGGTAGACTGTATTTATCAAATCTATGAAGTTGACTGCACACATTGAAGGTCATTTGCATAGGAAGCCTCTTAACATGGAAACATCCAAGACTAAAATCAATCATCCAAGACTAAGACTTAAACAACTAAGTTGGGTAGGGGTTGCTTTTTCAAAGATCCTATCAAAGTCTTCTTAACATATGGAAGAAAAACAGATGGGTGAATTAAAATTTTTCAAAAATTAGTGTTGATTTTTGAATGGAGCCATTTTAATGCTACTGCCATGCTCCTGAAAAAAAGGCGTACCCCGTTCAATACCATCCAACCGTACCGTTCAAGCGTACCAACCCTACCGTATCGTTCCAAACTTACAAAAAAAATCAAAATTTTTAAAATTTTAGGTTTGGGACGCTGGAACGAAACGGTAGGATTGGTACGCTTGAACAGTACGGTTGGATGGTATTGCACGGTATGATACGATCGTAATAAAATGAAATTTAATTAAAAATTCGTCTTGAATGGGCATACGAATTTTTAAAAACTCACCAAAAATTGAAAGAATTTTATCCGAGTAATTTTCAGTGTAGCCGGTCGAAATAGCAATTTCTATAAAATCAAGTCTTTGTTTAAAATGAAATCTAGGGTATTCTTGGTCGAAAACAGAAAAAAATAATTTTTCTTTGATTTTTCCGGAAAATATTCCATTTTTGCTCGATTATAAAAGTCTTCAAACCTAATAAATGAGAAAAGTAAAAGCAACACTTTGTTCAGAAAGGACATAAATCACTTAAGTTGACTTTTTTATCTGAAAAGATAACGAACTTAAACGTAAATAATTTTGTAGGGGAGATCAAATGAAACATTTTGGTATAGGTTTCAGGCGTGTAAGATATTCCGTTCAAAAGTTCTAGGCTCCGGAAAGGAGGGTACCCAAAAGGCTCTTTTTTGTTTTCGTTTTTTTTGACTAAAGGTTTAGCTAATGGTAAACCGGATGTGTTCAGCATTTATTGCAGTAAAAAAAAATTATTGGTTTTAGTCGTTCCACAGATGAAGTTTTGGGTGTTAAACTTACACGGAAAAAATCGATTTTCTTTAAAAATGACCAGACCTGGCCAGACCCGGATTAACTTGAAATTTTGTATGTTTATCAATCAAATAGTGATCAACAACATATCAAAAATTCAGCTTGTAATGACAATCTCTTCAGTAAAAAGACGGTTCCGTTGGGTTCCTGACACCCAAGACCCATAATGAATAGATATTTTGATTCTTTGACTTCAGATTCGGAATCTGTGCATATGGTAACGTCAGATCAACAATCGCTTGCAACCTATACCAAAATGTTTCATTTGATCTCCCCTACTAAATGATATACATATAAGTTATATATCTTTACAGATAAAAAAGTCGACTTAGTGATTTATGTCGTTTGTCTAGTTTCAGAATCTATCCAGTAAATATGGGGTTGTTGGTCAAAAAAAAAACTGAAAAAATGTCCCGAAATTTGCTTTTTTCTCCGATTTTTTCCCGGAAAATTATGCTTTTCAAGTAAATCCTTTGTGAAATCTACAAAACTTTATTCTCTATCAGAATATGTGATCACTTTTCCTACCCGAATCATTATTTTTTTGTATCTAATGTAAAACAGCTTATGGTTTTCTTAAGGCGTCCGACTTTCAGACCCATCTAGCCCAAAAAATAATTTTTTGGATCCCACTTAAAAATTTGGCTAACCCTAGGTTTTAATATGTAGAGAATCTTAACATGAGGTCGAAAACTCTATATTAAGATAGTGACAGCACTTTAAATTCACATCTCCGAATCTCTTGCAACTTGCTGCTAGGTAAAATAAAGATAGACTACGATGAGATAAACAAAATTTCTATATCAGATCAATTATTGTTATTTATTTAAAATCAAAATTTTTTTGTTGTAAAATATTTTCAGTTTTTGTAAAAGTCTTGAAACAAATAATTTTTTTTCTTGTTTAATCAAAACAAGTATCAGGTAGTTTTGAAAAAAATTTTAAAAACAATTTAAAGCCATCATCAGGGGTGTTGAGTTATCCCAAGCAATTTAAACCAAAAAAAAAATAGAAAGAAAAAAATTTTAAATCTTTCAAATTAGTTTTAACAAAAAAAAATAGGAATGAATAAAATAACAATAAAAGACGAAGACAAAAAAAAATAATAATAAATAACAAATAAATCTTTCATATTCCCGGCTTTCTTTTTTTGTTTTGTTTTATTTTGCAATGCAATTCCTTAACACCCCTCATAACGTTTTTTTCCATTTTCACTTTATTTTTTTTTATTATTCCTGATTGACAACTAAAACTTGTTTCTTTGGTTTAGGTTGAATCATTTCTTTGATTGTTTTGATACCTTTTGGATTGTTTGTTTTAATGACTTCAAACAAGGCCTTTACCAAACATAAAAAAAAAGGATCACACTTAACAAAATCTTTTGATATTTATTTTTAAAAGAGACTTACATGGACAATTTGTGGACTTGGATTAAAATTCGGTAGATATGATACTTCCAAATATTTTATAAATTCATCACCAAATTTTGTGTACAACAAAATAACACACTGAGCCATTTCGTTGAGTACTAAAATTTGTTGCGCATCGTTTAAATCTATTGTTTGCTTAAATAACATTTCAAGGCAACATGGTACGGCATTTTCAATTGTGTAATTAACAAAATTTCCCATTTCTGGTTTATTAACTTTAAAACAACAAAAAAATTAGTCATTGTATTTTTATTACAGTCGATAATTTTGAATAAAAACTCTCAAAGATGAGAAAATTTTACAATTTTTGAACACAAAATGGTCCAAAAAAAGTCTCCTGTTTAATTAGATGCTTTTAAAACCTAAAATGATCACATTACCAGCGTTAATGTGGTCATTTTAGCTTTAAGACCATATCCGAGTTCTAAAATATTTAAATAAAGCACGTTGGCTTTAGGCTGCAAAAAGCTTACACTCTAAAAAACGCATTTTTTCTCTTTTTGAAGATGGATCGTACATGACTAAAGCTACTTCTTAGACGACTTAAAGACGTTTATCTACCAACTTAGATGTCTTCTTTATATGCGTCTATAAATCCACACACACATAATTTTTTAAAACAGTTAAAAGCGTCTAAGCCGCCTGACTAGAGACTTTGAGTCGTGAAAGAAGGGATAAAATAAAATTTTATAATTTTCCGGGAGAAAACGGTTAAAAATAAGAATTTTTCAGTCAAATCGTAACTAGCCTAAGGAGGCGAAGTATGAAGAATTTTCAACACAAGGTCAATTAATAAAAAAATTTAATGGTTATACCCCCTCCCTATGCAAGAAAATTACAGAAGAGCCGAAATTTTGGATGTGTTTAGACAATCGCTTTTATTTTTTTTCAAAAAAAAATTCTCATGGGGATCTTGACGGGTGGGTCTAAGATTTCATCAAAGTTCAAACAAAAATTTTTGATTTAAATTTTTTTCTCGACATATACCCCCCCCCCTGATAAGTTGACCATTTCATGTATTTTTTTTCAAGCTTCCAACTGTAGCTTGTTGATTTTAATTTGAAAACAAAACTTACCAAAAACAGTAATAAACTTTCTGATACATTGAAAACATGCTTTAGACGTATCCGGTTGACCTAATTGAGCACCTTGTAATAACGTAAAATATATTTTATAAATATCATTAGTCGATTGAGCGGCAATAATATCCATAAGATCATTATTAACAATATTTAACAAAAATTGAAAATATGTTTTATACATAAATTGTATATCAAGTATAAGTTGTGTATCGGGTGTAATATCACTATTTTCATCTTCAACAAAATATGTTTGTACATGTGGTAATATTGATTGTATATTCAATGGTTGTTGTAAATTAAATTGTTGAATTTGACTTGTTGATATTTTTAATATTTGCGAACCAATTTCAACAGGCAACGAATTTACAAAATTTAGAACTATATTCGTAAATTGCATTAACACCCCTTGCATAAAACCAACTATTTGTAATTTATATTTAGCCATTACTTTATTCAGCAATGGTATTAAATCTTGTATGTCTTTAGGTTCATTTGCTTGTTTCATAAAATGTTCTATACACACAGGTACATATTCGAATAGTTCGTTGTCTAAACATATTAACATTCGATGCAAATACTGTCTGACCCCAGAGTGTATTAAATGTTTATGTGTGTTTATGTTAATTGCTTGTATGAATATTCTTAATATCTCTAAAAATATGTCCGTACACTCACAGTCTTTTATTTTGATTGCATTTGAAAAGCCTTTTGACACCCTTGTTGCTATTGACATGGCCATATTGAGACTATTCGCGTAAATTAACTTTAATTTTTCATCATTTGTCTCGACGTATTTGTTTAACAACGACATGAATGAGCTTATTATCGGTGTGAGTAGGTACTTCATCAGTTGGGCTTTTAGTTTTGGGTCCGATTGAGATGTTACAATTAATAAACTAACTGTTTCATATAAAAATAATTGATCGTCTGATGAGTGTATTTTTTGTTCTTGTTCAAGTATTGGTATTGGTGTGTTTGGAGCGCATTGTAGAGGTGACCATATGACGATAAGATCTTGGACTGAGTTGAGTATCTTTTCGACCAAATTGCTTAAATAATTTCTTAAATCTTTGGTAAATCTTGAAAAGAGATATGAAACTCGACTGCGTAGTTTTGGGTCTGTGTTGTGAAGACCGTGAACGCCAATAAAATGATCGACTACTGTTTCAATAAGTTGTGGGTATAGTTGAAAAAATCTGTAATAACGAGCTAAATTTTCGAAATATTGTAATTTTACGATTCGATGTGGACATTCAACTAAATTTGATGTAACTGTTGCTTGTATCATTTCACATAAAAGATCACTTTTAGTTGTACGTGGATGAAAGTGATTGCCTTGAGCGCATGGTAAAGCCTCGCCCAAACAATAAAGTAAATGTAAAACATTTTCAATTTCGATAAATGTTTTCATACGCCAATTGGTAGCGCATTCAATGACTAAATTTTTAACTGTTGTTAAACCAAAATCGTTGTCTAATTGACAAATACTGTCAAATACTAGTTTTATATTTTTACGAAATTCTAAAAACATTGCTTCATCTTCACCCTTTTCAATGAATGTTATTTACATCATTTTTTTTATCGAGATTTGGATAAATTAAAACTTACCTCACTGTCAAAGTTGAATGATGGATCGTATTTCATTTTATTAATAACAATACTCAACATGCTCTTTAAAAAAAAAAAAGTTGGAAATGATTAATTTACTCATTTGGTTTACTCAGAATTAACTTTTGGAAAATGTAGTTTCTAAGATTTTTATTATTCTACATGATCTCATAATGCTCAGTGTTTTACATTTGAAATTGATTGACTGCGTGTTGTTAATTGATTTCTGCTGAAGAGAATCGTGTTTGCGGGTATCGGATTATGATTTTTGAGGAATTAATATTCCGAAATAAAAGTAAAGATTTCTCAGGAAGTGTTTTTAACACTAGAAAGCCCACATTTTGATATATATACCTAAGCCCGACGGGTCTTTCTGACCCGTATCATTAAAAATGGATATTAATATCTGCCAAGTCATCTTTTAGGGTATCAATCGATAGCTTTAGACGCTAGCTGTTTAATTACCAATTAATTAGAATCATTTTTGACTTCTGGTCTCAAGAAATATGTGGAAAACCGCGAAAGTTCCCGAAAATGCAAAATCTCATTTATCTCTGAATCAATTGTTTTTTCGTCAGAGAAAAAAATAAATCGAATTTCAATTACAAATATTTTTTCTAATAAATAAACAAATTGGGTGGCAAAAGAAGTTTTTGTAAATATACCATACTCAAGCGACCAGATTCCTGTAATATGATTCTCTAAAACGGAATCATAAGGAAAAATAAGTTTTAACTTTTAATCAGATACTTTTTTAATGAAAGATGTATTGCATGATATATAATCCATGTTAGCAAATAATCTAATTTCCGCGGTTTCTTGCGGATTTTACCGGAGTAAAATCCTCTAAAAGGGTAGAAATCTACATCTAAAGATAAAGCTTTCAATGAGATCTAAGAGTTCACTCAGATCACTTTTTTCTTGAAATAAATAAAAATCGGGTCAAAAAGACTCGTAGGGCGTTTTAGGTAAATTTTTTTTACTCGGAAAAGTTTTAGATTTTATCTATAAAATAGTGTTGATAACCGACTTTTGGTAACGGTAACGGTAATTTATCAAAAAAAGGGAAAAATGGATATTGTAGATCTCATAGCCTGCTTCAAAATGATACCCTTGTTGTCTTTATAGAACGATTCCTTGGGGAGTAAGTATCTTTTAGTTGAATATAAAAGCAATTTTCTTGGTCAACCTTATTTACTCCTCAAGGAACCGTTCTATAAAGACAACAAGGGTATCATTTTGAAGCAGGCTATGAGATCTACAATGCAAAATCTCTGAAAAATAGCTTGGAAACACATGAGAACGGGTCTGAAAAGACTTGTCGGGCTTTCTAGTGTTAACCAAAATTTTTTCGAAATTTTAGCTGAAATTTCTTGGATTGTAAAATTGTCTGAAAAATCGGAACAGTGTTCAAGATTATCCCAATGCTATCTTCTTCTAGAGTTCTTAACAAATCTTTCTTGTCCATTTTACGGTAAAAAATGAAATGTTTTTAATAATTCCGAAAAAAATTAACAAATTTCAGTTTTTGTGTGTGTCCGGTTTATCGAAATTTTGAACAAAAATTAATTCTGAGTATAAAAAATTCCCAATTCAATTACATTATAAAATCGTATTAATACTAACTTCAATATTTGCTTGTTGTTCTCTTGTTTGAATTTTATTAATTTTTAAAACACCGATATAATTCATACAATATTTAGACACACATTCTGATATGTCATCATCAGTATGATTCAATAGTCTCAACGCAAACGGTACTTTATCTTGTATGCTTCTAGCCAACTCGGCCGCTAGTTCCGGCTCTTTTTTAGACGCCCTTCAAACAAATTCAATTCTAATCTTTTAAGTTTGACTTTTTTTTCATTTTTTCAAAATTACTTTTGCCATCCCAAATATAAATTCGAGCCGATTTCGTTTAACAATTTTCCAAATTTAAGTAAATAATCACAATTATCTTGATCATCATTATTAAGATTAATTTGTTGTTCTAATAACAACGCATTTTGGTGTATAACATTAGACCATAAGTAATCAATAAGTTTTAATTTAGCATCAATTTCCATGCCTTTATGAATAATTTCTTCCAAACAACTACACGCTGTTTCGCGTAAGTCTCCATTAGATAGTGCAAATGAAAAAAATTCCAAAAATCTTGAATTAACAATTAAATTTATTTCAATCCACGATACATATGCTCCAATTACTTCTAATGTTTGACACGTTATCTCCGGATTTTTGGTCGAATGTTCTTTTAATAACAAAAACCAAGATTCAACAAGTTCTTTCATACACTCTTTACGTATTGAATCTTTATAGAATGTTATTATGTTGAGTTCTTCAGGTGTGTGTGGTATTTCGCGATCGACTATTTCTGAATCAATTGCCATTAAACATTTTAAATAAAAATCAGCATTGCCAACGCTCCATTGACATGTTACCATTAGGTCATTAAAAAATGTTTGCCATCTATTCGGAAAATCGATTAGCGAAACTAACGCGAATAATTGAGCGGATTTTTTGTTTAAAAAATTTTTTTCATTTGCTTTACGATGTACTTGAGTTTGTAACCAAAATGACATGAAACTTCTTAAAATTGCCTGGTCGTCTTGGCTAACTGCACTTGTTTTGTATCGGGTCTTTAAATAGTTTTCTATTACTTGCATACAAAAAAATTTTGTTTGATCATTCCTAAGGGAGAAAGAGAGTTTAATTTAGCGGGATTTTTATAGAAAAATGGGTGCTTACAATGATTGGTCCGAGATTAACAATTGAACACACTCTTTCCAACCAGTCTCGGATTCTTTTATACGTTCGAACTCATGAACCAACTACAAAAAAAAAAAGTAAAACTTGGTCAATAAAAAGTTCACTGTGTACCTTTTGCTGTTCACTGTTTGGTAAAATTGCAGTTGGGTTTGATAAAAGATTGATAATTTCTAGAAACTGTGTCATATTGCCACGAAAGAGAAATTCTTATAAAAAATATCAATATGAGTTCATCTATAAATAAGACATAGAGACAAAAATGTTGAAATTATTTCTTAATGTTATGAAATAAGAAACAGGTATAAACTTTTTCGAATGAGTTAATTTTTAAACGTATAAAACGTGTCTTAACTCGAAAAAAAAAAAAGCATAAAAAATATGAATTACTTTTTTTTTTTTTTATTAATTTGCATTTTGCGAAACAACAACAAAACCAAAACTAAAAAAAAAAAGTGAATTGCAAAACTAAGAAAAAAAAGTGTTGAACTATTTGAATGAATTTTTTTTAAAAATTTTTTTTTATAGAATTATTGCAAATTTATGTTTCTATTTTTGTTTCGTTCGAAAAAAAGATAACAAAATATTTATCATTAGATTTGGTGACCCAAATATATACACTTGATTGTAAATTATGATTTTTTATGTCGATAACGACTTGAATTATTTTTTTTTCTTTTTCAACTAGCACATGATTTAATTTTTAAATTGTTTATAAATTTGTAAAGGCTTGCTTGGTACTTATAGAAAAACTTATCTAAGCATATGTCAAAAATGAACCCAAGGTGACATTACTGAAATATTAGAGGATCAATTTCTAATGAAAAAAATGAGGGTTTTAATAGAAAAATTTAACGCGGGTCATGATGGCTAAGAAACCTCCAACTACTAATTAATCTTGGTTAAGCGGGAAATTTAGGTAAAGCTCAAAATAGCATTTAATTACTTAGGGGTATCCAAAAGTTTTGACGTTCGGGTTAAAAAAGACGAAAAAAAAATTTTTTTATCGATTTTATTTTTTTAGTTGTTCATAGTAATTGCCTTGATTTTCTATACAAAGTTTCATCCGCTCAGTCCACTTTTGAAAGGTCCTTTGAAACTGTTCTTTAGGAATCGAATTAAGTATCTCTGTAATTTGGGATTCCAAGAGTTCTTCACTTGTACGATCGGGTAAGCGTTTTTTAATTTCGTTAAATAACCAAAAATCACATGGAGCTAAGTCTGGGAAGTAAGCCGGATGGTCGATTATGGTCATGTGATAAGTATTGAGAAAGTTCTTGACGTTTTCATGAACATGAGGCCGAGCATTGTCATGCAAAATTTTCATATTTTTTGTACCTGATGTTGGTCTTTGCGATTTTAAGGTCTCAATAAGAGGACCTAATACATTTTCAACATAATAGGTTTTATTTATAGACTGTCCCCTAGGAACTACATGCACTAAAACAGGTCATGTTGTTTTAATAAAAACACACACCATTGATTTCGGCTCAAATTGGTTGCGTTTTACCACAGTTTGCGGACTTTGGCCCTTTGGAGCCCAGCTCGAATTAGATGCTTTGTTCCCAATTTTACGGTGGTAAATCCATGACTCATCCCCTGTAACTATATCACATAAACGCCATCTTTGGGTCTCTAAAAGTTCTAAATTTTTGCGACAAATCTCAACCCTTTTTTTTTGTTGATTCTCATTCAATTCATGGGGGATCCAACGCGAGGATAATTTACGTAAATTTAAATGGTCGTGCAAGATCCGTCCAATTGTTCCATAACTCAGGCCTGTCTCAGCTTCAATATAATGTATAGATATCCTCGGGTTCTTTTCAACAAGTCGTCGAATTCGATCAACATTTGAAGAATTAGTCGCTGTAATTGGCATCCCAATTCGATCAATATCGTTGACTGACTCCACGCCACTCTTGAAACGTCCAACCCACCTTTCGACAGTACGTTTAGAATGAGCACTATCTCCCATTGATGCCATAAGTTCGGAATGGATTACTGCTGCTCTAATATTTAACTTATCAAAATGATTACCCGATCAAAATATAGCTTCTTACGTGCTCCTTATTCATTTTTGAAATTTTGAAAAATGTGAGTTTCAAATTATGAGCTGAAACTTTTGAAATACATATTCAATATGTTGATGCGACCACACATTAGAAAGCTATTAAAATGGAGAACATGGTTATGCAAAAAATTTTTTTTTTTAAATTTTTTTAAATGAATTATTGATGAAAACGTCAAAACTTTTGGATACCCCTAAGTAAAAAAACGTTTTCTTTTTTTAAAACAATTGATTGGTGTTCTTATGCATCTTTAAAAACTCATTATGTTGACTTGGATATCGGATGCTGGTTAAAGAGCCTAGTAGTAAAGGCGAAGAAAAAATTAAGTAAAAAGGATGTTTGAATACGTTGAAATCCTAATTTTAGACTATTCTATTGCTCGTATTATTTTTCAGGATCTAACAGCTTATTTTCTTAAACTCTTGTATGATAAGACTTTGGATTAATGCTTTAAAATCAATTTTTATAACAAAAAAATAGCCATTTTTATATAAAAAAGATCAAAATATGCATTAAAAAGGTAAGAAATTCTGAAAAACTTTCAGACGTTGTATTTATTGATCTATAAGACCAAATTTCAATATAAAGATTTATTTGAAATCAGCTCATCAAGATCACTTAAATCATACCCTTTAAAGTAGATTCAGATACTTACCTGGCGTTTTATTCACACAGCGTGTCAAATGACACTACCGGGCCTTTATGTATAATTTTTTTTTAGGGAAGATAAAATAATAACTCGAATCTGAGTAAACAATTCGATTTCTTAGTTAAAAACACATCTGGGATTAAAGTTTCAAACCGATACCTTTTTTAGTTTTTTTTAATAAAGGTTTGAAAGGCCAAAACGTGTCAAAATGACACGCCGGGCTTTCCAGTGTTACGACTGCGACAGTTGTAACTATAGAAATTTTTCAGTTGGGTCGGATCATGTTATTATTTAAAAGAAAAACATAATAAAGTAAGGTAAAGTCCGAGGAGATGTTAAGTTTCGACCAGCAAGCTATTTACACCACATACAGTATTTACGGACATTTGTTAGAGGGGGTCGAACGTTAGAGGAAATCGTTAGAGAAAAAAAAACTTTTTCTCCTAACGTTCAAAGCTTTCTTAAAGTTCGCGCAATCCAAAATTACCACACTATCTTAATTTTTGATTTTCGACTCGATTTTCTTATTCTGCATACCCGAAAACGTAGGATTTGCCAAAATTTTAGGGGGGATTTTTGGCCAAGGGGGTTCGATGTTAAGCGACCCTTAAAGAAGTTATCATTTTATAAAATAGAGAATCGAATTTTTTCTTCTCTTAACGTGCAGGTGCAGGAAAATCGATTCTCTATCATAAAATATCCTTACTTTTAATAAAAGATTTATTTTCGATTGAAGAAAAACGTTTAAAAATTACAAACTTCTTTAAGGGTCGCTTAACTTCGACTGTGTTACAACAAATGTGTTACTTGGTTGATTTGTTTGTAAAAAAAACATCGTAACTATTTGCTTTTAAATCCCAAGGTGCATAATTAACAAGTGAATGGAGATCTGTTTTGTCAAACCATCTGGTCCTACAACACTAAAATCGCTTTATCTGGAATTGATTTTGAAACTGGTTTTGGCCCCCTTTTTTTAAGTAGACGCGTCTATTTGCTTTTTTTTAGAGCAAAGAGCTGCCCACTTTTTAAAAACTGACCTAAATCTGATTTAAAACGAGTTCAATGATCACATCATTGCTTTTTTCCCAAATAATTTATTTTAATCAACTTGTGCTACACCAATGCATAATTATGAATCTTAATGTTTGATTTATAGTAAAAAAATAATGAAATTTTTTTATAATTTTGAGAAGTTGAAACGAAAAAATGTGAACGATATAAGCAAGTAATAAAAAGAATAAACAAATCTTGAAATTTTTGTTGTTTGAATTTTTTTAGGTTGAAAATTAATTGAATCAGTAAATATAAAAAAGTTAATTATTATGCCGAAAAGTAAATAATGTTTAAGGTTTTGGTTACTCTAAAAGTATTCTTTCGTATGGCTCACTAGGGTCTAATAAATTCAATTCAAATTTAAATATTGCAGGACGGCCTAATGGGTTGGCCTAAAGGAATAAAATTAATGATTGACTTTTACCTCTCAGCTTATTTTTCCTCTACAAGCCAAATAAATAGATTTTTGTCACCAGAACCAGCCGAAGTGATTTCGGGGTAAATGGATAAAAATAGGGCGATTATGTAGGGGTCTATTTTTATCAAAAAGAACCCTTAACATTAAAATTTTAAATTAAGAACAAGTAATTATGTTTTGTTGGCAAATTTATATTTTTTTAACATGACATGATCTCATATGTGCTTTGATCCCGATCTTTACTACAAAATTTTTACCACTACTGGTGCACTCTGTTTTATATTTAGCCGACGTTTTCAGAACTTAAGTTTTTGCGTTATTATCGTTCATTGTTTTTGCTGAATCACATCAAATGCTCTTTATTTGGTCATCTTTTAGGATTCGGATACTTTTTTTACAATAATATCTCTGTAAGTGTTCGTTTTAGCCGGTTTTATTTTGAAACAAAAATCAGAGTTAGCCCAGGATTTGATTCTTAAAAAATGTCTTATCAAGTTCTTGACACGATTTTTTCAAGTTCAGGAAACGATCTTGGAAGATTCCAGTTAAAAATGAGAAATTTGAAAGAATCTTAAGTAAGATGATGTCATGAAAAAATAAGAAGTAAGATTCTTATGGCTTCTTTAAAATATTTAAATTTTTTTACTGACCTATTTGGAATGCACCGGAAGCTTAAAGAATCTTACTTCTTATTTTTTCATGACATCTTCTTACTTAAGATTCTTTCAAATTTCTCATTTTTAACTGGAATCTTCCAAGATCGATTCCTGAACTTGAAAAAATCGTGTCAAGAACTTGATAAGACATTTTTTAAGAATCAATTCTTGGGAGATCTGTAGGTGATTCGATATTTTATAAACACTTCGTTATTCGGTTCGGCGAGGAGCTTTGATACTTTTTTAAGGCTCATTGTTTCGATTCGTTCTACAGCATTTATTAAGAGCTTCGTTTTTATTGATACCGATGATTCTCAGGATTCATTTTTGCAGATCGCCGATTTCTGTTTTGATTCCTTTAATTTCCGTAGAGAGCACCGTGACTCGTATTTTTTTTGATATGGTCCCACTGCTGACCTCACTCAAGTCCGTTGTTAAATTCGATACCTATGAATCGATATGATTCTACGACTTGAAGTTCTGTGTCATTTACTTCGAAAACTCTCATTAATTTTCATGAGCGTTCATGAAAGGTAAGGTTCCGGCAATTCGCAATCCTTATGCATGAAAACCTTAATAAACATATTTCTCTTAACTAAGAGCATGTTCCTGTAAAAAGTTGATTTTAGGCGCTGAAAAAGGCACCAATTTGGTAATTTTTTTGAAAATTTTTAAAATCCTTTTATAAAAAATCCATGTATCTTATTGGGTTTTCATGCATAAAAATTTCCAATTCCCTCATCTTAGTGATTTTTGATTTTTGTGAATTTTTCGGCTTTTACTGTACAAAAAGTAAAACGAAAACGAATAAACTATTCCCAACATTTTGTTCAGAATTTTGTCTAGTTTCAGAATCTATAGTAAAAATTGGGGGTATTTGATATTTTAAAGGATGCGATTCGATTTAACTGGAATTGTGCACAATTTTCCGCATTTTTTCTAGGATAAAATCACACATTAATCTTTTTCTGCAACTTTAAAAACATTATTTTGTAGATTAGAATATGCGCTTTCAGGATATATGCCCATTATATATGATTCATGATCCAATAGCTGAGATATCGGCCAGAAATGGTGACCAACTTACTCTTGTTCTATAAAATAGGGGAAGGGGAGTCAAAAATTTTTTTTTTTTCGAAAAATAAAAAATACATTTCTAAAGGTTTTTTGGGGCGCAGATTCCGAATCTGATATCGAAATGGCAAAGTTTTGATAGTGTGGAAGTTTTGAACATTAGGTGTCAGGTTAAACTCTTTTGTTAAACGTTACTTGACACCATTTACCTTAATAATATTTGACTCACGTCGAAAGCAATGCGCTTTTTGTTAGAGAGCTAAAGAAAAATAAAATTTTGAAATGTTGACTAGTTTATTACAAAATTAAAAGTTTGGTTTAAATTTTCCCTTTGAAAATAATGTCACTTAATTTGGAAAATAATTTTAAAAGTCACATTTTTCAGCAAAAAATAAAAATTAACCTAATTCATCGAATACTTCTGTTATGTTTAGGCTTCGACCAAATATTTTAACATCATCGATTTCACATTTAATGTAGTTAATTCCATTCGCATCACGTCCAAAATAGCTTTCATTCACGCGTCAGGACTTACCTGAATATTTTCAAGAATAGTACCGTTTAAATAAAAAAAAAGGCCTTTTCCTTTTGTTCCTAAACAAAAATTATACCATACACCTAAACTTAAGCTCAAATTAGAGGAAAGTGTGTAAAATTCTCCAATTGATTTGTAAATTCTAAAATTAAGTTTTGAACTTGAATCAAAACCAACAACGATGTTATTTCCATTTTCTGAACTCGAAAAATCAAAAAATCTTCTGTTTGCCAAAATTTCATGAAACTTAATCCAAAACATAAGCGAAAAAGTTCCATCAAAATAAGTTCTTGGAGGAGCTTTTAAATAGCCATTGTTTAGAAAAATTGCTGAGTTGGGCACACCGAAACGGTCAGCTGTATAATGAACGTTCAAAGAAAGACACAAATGATCTGACTTTAACAGTTCGTTTGCTGAAGAATTTAAGATTGGCCATTAACGAATTAAACTCGAAGAAAATTTGTCGTTTAGTTTAAAGCTTGGTTCGATTTTTGATCTTTTAAATAACACAAGTTTTGAGTCGTTTCTTTTTATTAAATACAAAAGAGCACATGATGTGTAAAACAAGCATGTTTTTCTATTAAACTCAACCAATTCACACATCGATTTTTTGAACATTCAATTAAGCATTTTACTTGGTTTTTTGTTTCGAATTTTTTGATTAGAATCAAATGTCCCACAAAGCCAACTTGCTTTTTGGTTTGTTTTTCAAATTTTACAATATCAGATGAGGCTATAACAAAAAAAATTAAAATTCAGTGAAAAATTTACTCACGTTTGATGTAAAATAGTGTTACAGTCGACCCTCGTTTATCCGAACAGATAAATTTCAGAAAATTTCATTCGGACTACAGAGTAAAATGCACTGATTTTGCAGATTTTCTTCAGCAAATTTTTTCGGATAAGAGAGGTTTGACTTTAGAACTTTTTTACAAAGATATTTACTTTTGAAAACCCATAGAAAAATCAAAGCTAAAATATAAGAAACCTAGAACTCTTATTGAGGGGTTGGAAATGTTTGATTTGAATCGAAAAAATTTGCGCAGAGAAAGATATTACTTGAACCAAAGGAATGAAGTCTGTTCAAAATTTTGAAGGGAAATTTTATTTATTATAAGAAGGTGTAATCAGGTCAATGAAATAGTAGTAGTGGTAGTAGTACTGGAGTAGACAATTGTCTACACTAACGATTAGTTGCATTTAGCCCTAAAAGAGGCATCAGCAGTCGTTTCTTTGAACCATTCCAAAAACTTCTCTGTCAATTATCGATTTGTAAACATTGATCGTATTTGCATTCACCGCACTTGCAGAAAATTTATTCCACGCTTCAACCACTCTGTTTGTTAATAAATACGATTTATACGATTACGATTTATAAATTTTCAGTAAAATTTCTTTTTTAAGCATACTTTGACCCTTCTCCTTGCAGAGAATCCAAGCCAATATATATTGTTTAAATATCGTCCACATCGTGTATAGTACAGACCTTGTCAAAATAATTTTGGGGTAAATGGATAAAAATGGGGTAATTATGCAAGGGACTTTTTCACCCAAAAGAAATTTTAACATGTCAAAGTTAAACATACCAGTAAGTAGCTTATCCTGTCCTCTTTTAAATGAACTATAAATAGTTATCAAAATAAATAATCTGTGTGTTTAACTTTTGATTAAAAAATGGTATACCTTTTTTTTATTTTTCCTGGTAAAAAAGTATGGTCCAGAAATAATGTTCATACACTTTATTCTTGTAATTCATATCCATTATTTAAAGTTAATTATGAGCTACTTACTGATATATTTACCTTCGACCTGTTAAAATTATGTGTGAAAAAGTCCTTCACATAATTGCACTAGTTTTATTCATTTACCCAAAAATCACTTTGACTGGGTCTCTATCAAAGGTCGTGTGGACTATATCTAAACTGGCTTGTAGAAGAAAGAATTATCTATAAGCTAAGGTGTCTTTGTCTATCGATAAGCTTTATCGATCAACTCTTTAAGATCGTTCAGAAAAAATCATTCACCCCTTCTTATAATATATAATTTGATGTAACCGCATCAAAATGTAAGCCCGGCTAGCTCAGTCGGTAGAGCATGGGACTCTTAATCCCAGGGTCGTGGGTTCGAGCCCCACGTTGGGCGAATTTTTTATTACCATCTCGAAACAAAAAATTTAAATAAAGTTTTGCAACTTTTTCAATCAAATTTACATTTGCAATATTTCAAATTATGTAATTTTTTTCAAATTTTGTGTTCTCGAACTCATTTTAAAAAAAATTTTCTTGATTCAGCTTTTTTGAGCAAAATAATTTTTCCAATGACTGATGTTGATGAGATTGAATTGAGATTAAAAAAGTATACCATTGAAAACAATAACCCTCTCAAGTTTAAGGTAACTTTTTCTCAACTTAGTTTTAACGTTTAGACTAACTTTTTTTTTTAATAGAAACTAGTCGATATTGATACAGACAAAGTAGATCTAATTTGCATTGATTATACAGACAAACTTTTCATATCAGTTTCGAGTAACGATCGATTCGGATCAGTGGTAAGTCACATCCATTACCGAAACCCAACTAAAATCTAATTTTAAAAATCTTTCAAGTTGTTTGTAAAATCAGACAAAATTTCAGGCGTAGAAAATCGAATTTATACAGTCAAACAACTATTTGGTCAATCCGAGACTTCATTGGAAGTATTTTCAAGAAGTTTAGCCGAAAAATTGAACAAACACTTTTCGATCAAAAAACCATTGCTATTGAGTATAGGCCTCAAAAAAGATCATAAAGAAGATTTACAATTCTTAAAATCAATTGAAAAAAATATTCTTGAAAATTTTTAAAAAAAAACCATGGTACCAAAATCCAATTTTGTAAAACATTTTCTACCATTTGGTGTTATGTTAATCGGTGCATTTGTGGGTTTAGCTCAATTTAGAAAGTTAAATTATCAATACAAACGTAACGATGCTGTTGTGTATAAAGAACAATTAAGTAAAATGGGTTTAGATGAAGATGATTATCAAATGAAAACAAGTATATCATTACAAAAAGAATATGAAAAAGTTATGGATAAATTGGATATTGATAATTGGGAGAATATTCGTGGTCCTAGACCATGGGAAAATTCTAAAGAAATACAAGAACAAATGAGACAAAAAAATACTAAAATATCTCGTGAATAAAACATTTTTAACCATTTTTTATTTCAAAATAAAACATTATGCATCCAGACTGTCCTTCTCTTGAATTTTGTTAATCCTGTTAAACATTTAAGAGATTTTAAAGTGTCTACATTATTACATTATTTATTAAAAGAGTATCACGCATTTTAGAAGAAATGATTATGTATCAAGTGAAAGTCTAAATGAATGTCCTCTTAAACATTTGTGCTCAAAATATTAATGAAGATTTAACTAAAACTTGTTAAATTCAAAAGAGAGTTTTGAGCCCCTTAAAAAATAAATTATGTTGTTAAATTAGGAAGCAAACCTTTTACCAAGTATTTTATACGTCAATGCTAATGCAGCTACTTTTGGTTAATCACTATGTTAATGATTTGAAGAAGCTTATACCCTTTCTGTTTGAATTGTGGATTGATATTTATTCGAAGATTGATAAATAAGTATTCAAGAATACAGCTGCTATTTGACTGTACAAAAATGTTCAAATACTATGCGAAAATTTTTTATAAGATAATTTTAAGGCTATCAGTAAAATCCGAACACGAAATTTTTTTTCAAAGACTAAAATACGGACTGAGGATTCCGTAATTGACAAAAAAACAAAAAGTTTAAAAAATGAACATTCAAATATCTACAGTTGCAACAAAAAATACAAAATGCAATTTCATGGAATATTTAAGGCAATAAGGGGTGGTATAATTGGAGAAAATGATGGACCTTGTAGTTACACAAGAGATTTTTGATTCTACATCGATTAGGATGGCGCTGTGAATTAGTGATGTTGCATCAATTAAAACAAGTTTTATTTAGGGGAGTGCACCTCTAGAAAAAAATTTTATTACGATTCTGCACAATTCAATTTCTTTTGCTTTATTGCTATGAACTTCACAGCATCGATTAAGATCCTTGCAGCAATTGCAGCTTTTTAGCCTTTTGGTTTAGTTCTTGAATGTTTTAAAACATCAACTCTGTATTAATAGCCACTGAGGGTCTTTCACATTCGATTTTTAAGGTCAAATTCTGGCGATTAAAAGATGATTGTAGAGGGGGGTGTTCATTTCCCAAAAATTTAGAGTTGTTTGTAGACATGTAAATAAATTGTTCTAAAGGGTGTTATCATTTTGAAGAATTTTTGATGCTGAATTTCCTAGAATATTTCATTTTTAGCTAACTTTCAGAATAGGTATATTACTTCCGGGTGTATGGATCGAAAGGGGGTCTTGTTTTCAAGGATCCTTTCCGCTTTGTTAGAGAAAATTCTAGGTATAAACCAGGGGGTATTTTTTTTTTTTTTTTCCATACACGAGGCCGGGGAGGGGAGGGGGTTTTTGGCTGTAAAAAACTTGTTTGTTTATTTTTATTACCCAATTATCATAAAAAAAAAAAAAAAAATTTAAAAAAATTAGGGGGAGGGGGGGGAGGATTTGTGGAAATTTCTAAAATTTGCGGAAAATTTCAAAGTCAATAATTTCAAAGTTGATCTGAACAGATACAGCAAACAAGTAATTTTTGAAAAATTATTCTCTCACACAATCCCTTGTTTTATTTTTTATTTAAATTGACTTAGTAAAACCGCTTGTGTGAAAAGGAAATTAAATAAATCTCCACTCCAAAAATGATCAGTCTTTTATATTCAAAGGGGGTGTCAAAAATTTTGGTGAAATTGAGAATTTTTTTCAGGGGGGGGAGGGGTATTTTGTCGTATTTTTTTTCAAACCGGCCTCATGTAGAAAATTTTTTTTTTATTACCCCCTGTATAAACCATCGAATTTCTTTTTTTTCAACAAAAAATTTCTCATGGGGGTCTTGAAGGGGAAATTCTCAATGATACCTTTTCCCAATCATTTGTTCTTGAATTTTTTAAAACATCAACTCTGAATTTGTCTGCAAAAAGCTGAGAGGTATGGGTTAAATTTTTGAAATTGTGCTTTTTTGGGGTCGTAGATCATGGTAATAATAGCTGCACATAAGTTCTAAATTTTTCATATTTCTATTTCAATAAAGTCAAGTTTACATTATTATTTATAAATGAAGGGTTAATTAGATTAAAGTACAAAGTAAGGTGTTTTGGTAAGGAGTTCTTTTGTCGTGTGGTAAAATAATTCCCGAAAACACTGAAATCAGATCATCAAGGACAAATTTTTGATGTGGGTAAATCTATGTTTCTCAAATAAATTTGTCTAATTTTTAATGTAGACAAAACAAAAGATACAAGGACGCATTAGATTTTTATACGAAAAAGACTAATTACCTAATACTCCTTTTTTAAAAATTCAAACTATTTTAAGAAAAAAATTTTGTTTACTCGGAATTTTTCCAATGCTTACGTAACAGCATCGCAATTAAAGAATTTTTGTTGTCGTCTCTTTTTTGTTTTAAAGAATAGGTTAACTTTTTTAGAAGTAATTAAACAACAAAAACAATTAAAATAGTCATTTAAATTTTGTGAAGAACCCAAATGAAAGGATTAAAAAAAATAACATAAGTTTATTTAAACAACTTTTTGAAAACCAAAATTCTTAAAGATTATCTGCTCTCTCTCTCTCAAAAGAGTTGTCAAGACAATATGTTGACAAAACGAGTTAATTAGATAAATATCAAACCTTTTCGAAATCAAAAAAAAAAGAAGAAATATCTTTGCGGAATCATATCTTAACTTATCATATTTAACAAACACCCATAAATAAAACAAGACAAAAAGATAAAAATTTATTATTTAAACAAACTAGTTATTTTTTGTTGTTATTGTTTTATGTTTAATCCCTTTTTTTTTCTAACCAATACTCAAAAATCATACTAATAAGCTATTCTCGGTCTATTAATGAATTTTAAGGGGCTTCTATTTTCTTTATGTGTGTGTGTGTATCTATTTGAATCAGCTTATCTCTTACAATTAATTGCGAATAACTACACTTTGAATATTTAAAAAATTTTGTTTTGTTTTGTGATTTTTTAGTCCGTTTTATGTTGTGATCTTCTTAGATAATCGCAATTAGTAATTTGGTACACTAAGTCATATACCCCTCCTTATGGGGTTATGTCTCTTAGTCTCAATCCTTTTCTATATATAATATTATTTATCACTTTAATTTTTTTCTTCATTTATAAAAAAAAATAGAAAATACAAAGTCGGAAATACAAGCGTACAAGTGTTGGATAATTGAAAATGGTATTAAAAGTTGGTAATAAAAACTTGTTTTTTGAATTGTTACTTTTGAGTGCAATTCTAGGTAAGACTTAGACATTATTCACAGCTTGACATTTTTGAAATCTCTTGAAATTCACATTGGTTAGAAGATGGTTTAGGACAGTCTCGCCTAAATTATATCCTTAAAAGTTGATTTAATCAACTTCCTGACCCTTGAAAAATTAAAAAATTACGGTGCAAATCTTTTTGGAGACTACGTTCATATGAGGGGTGGCAATAAACTTCAACCGTTCCTTTCCTAAAATTTTCGTTAATCATTTGATTTCAATAAAAGTTCAGTCACTTTCAGTTGTGATTGCTTGAAAATTGTTATGTCTTTAGGCAAACGAACCGTCTGCAAAAAATATTTCTTAACAGCGATGATGCTTCTAATAATGAAAGTTTAATTTCTCATAGTTTTGTACCAAGTTTTGTTACAATTTCATTAAATTCTACTGTAAAAGCCGATATGCAGAAATTTATAACTGAAAATACTGAAGAGAATACCGTATTCCCTCGTTCGATTAGCTCTTTTTACCAATTGGCCTTTGTTAAAATATTCTAAGCAGACTCTGCTTTCAAAACTAGAGTGTGACGAATCTCTTAAGCATGTTTTAGCATTTTTCTAATCTTTAAAAAACCCTCCTAAAAATTTGGATTTTGGGTCGTGGTGGTGCATAATCGAACGAGGGAATACGGTAACTGAAGTGTTTTTTTTTCTGAAGGGAAAAACGTTTAAGGTTTAACACTCTAAACGATCTTTCATTTCAATAAGCCGGTTAGTGTCTGTAAAAAAAGACCAAGGGTCTTAATTATTGACTGAACTATTATGAGGCTTTCCAGTAGTTTAATATTGTCTCCTTTAGTATTTTGTTCTGACCTAAGAGACCTTGGTCACAAGTTGATCGTTGACATTATGTCTACATTATTGCCCAAAGGTATTTGGACTAGAACTTTCGAAAAAATAAAGTAGTTCAAATAAATGTCAAGCTTTCACGGCCTAAAACATCTGTCAAACGTAAAAAAATCATTTGTTTTAAGTAACTGTAATGGGAGACTATAATTGTGAGTACAAAAAAGATGGTTTTTACAGTGATGATGATTTTTGTCACATATATTGGCGTTGTAATTACGGTGTAGCAGAAGAATACGAATGTCCAGCAGGCACGGCATGGAATCACGTTGAAATGAGATGTGATTGGTTGGACAATGTTGATTGTTCTCGTATAGACGAGACTAAAAAAGAAGATGACGATGAGCCTGAAGTAACCACTAAAAAAAGTAAAAAGAAAACAACTACAGCCTCAGATGACGAGACAACAACCCCCGTCGATGATGAAACAACAAGTAAATAGTCTTTTTTTTTTGACCCCCGCAGCTTTTTTGATATTGCTTTGGCTTTTAAATAAAAATAAAAAAAAATTGCTTTGATATTGAATGTACGATGCTTGGACATGTCGAATGAATGGTATAAAGCTTTACTTGCTTAGGTTCATTAAGGTTAATATTTTCCTTGTAAAGAAAAATTGGTAACTAACCGACCAAATAAGGTTAGAAATACAACCACTGCTGAAGACGATGATGATGATGAAGACACTGGCTTTGATTACAACGAGTTATGTTTTAATGTTAGTTCTAACGATGCGTTCAGAGATGACCCGTTTATTTGTAATCGTTATGTTAGATGTAATCATGGCTCGGCTCAAAAATTTGTTTGTACAAAAGCGACTGCTTGGGATTCGATTAAAAAGATGTGCACTTGGATTTCGGAAGTGAAATGTGGTGACCGTCAATTGGTCTTAGATGATAAATTATTGGAAGATGACGATGATAAAAAGAACACTACAAAACCGGTTAAGACAACTAAAAAAACAACTAAGGCCAAGACCACTAAATTAATTACGACTAGTCCTAAAAAGACCACTAGTCTGATCGATACTGATGATAATAGTAAGAAATCAAGCTTAAAAGATCCTCTGTTATCTCATCCCCGACAAAAAAAATTATATTTTTTAAATTCTCGATTTTAATTTGTTTTTTTTAGATGACAAGCCCCAAGCACCAAACTCAGTTAGTTCAATATGTCCAAACCCAGGCTCATACTACGTCCAGGACAACTCGAACTGTGCTTCTTATTACATGTGTAATAATGGTAAGGACACAAAAATGACTTGTCCTGAAAAACAATTGTTCAATTCAGAAACGAATCAATGTGAAGATTCACAACAAGTTGGTTGTGGTACTCGACCGGCAAGTCTTAACGGAGATAAAACTCAGTGTACATCGAAAAGAGATGGTATCTATCCGGACATGGATAGAGGTTGTAGGATATTTTTTCAATGTGTAAAGGAAGTTAAAACACGTGAAGCAGCGTGCCCAAATGGTTTAAAATTTAACTCAGTTAGTGCTAAATGTGAAAATCCAGCAAATATTTTAGCGCCATGTGGAACATATACGGCAAGTTCAAGCAGTGTTATTAAAAGTTATAGCATATTTATGATGAGTTTAATATTAATTAGCAAATTGATTTTTAATTAAAAAAAAAAAAGAAAAAATCTTTTTTTTTGTAATATAGTTTTTTTTTTAATAGTTGGATAAAATCAGTGTCACTGTAATTTTAATCTCAATTTTTAAAAATTTTAGGACAAAATGTAGAATTATTTGTTTTATAAACTTTTTTTTTACAAAATAAAATTTTAAATTTTAAGTATCAACTTTAAATCTTAACTGTTGTGTTATTTGTAATATCTGAAAATGGACCTGTAGTCAATGATGAGCTTAAAAACCAGTATGCGAAAAAAGTTTAAAAAAACTTCCTTTTCTTTTCAATATAATTTTCTTAAAAAACTTCAATTCGGCTCGGACAGAAAGACTATACTTTACGAAACATCA
This sequence comes from Brachionus rubens, assembly GCA_022207745.1. NCBI lineage: Eukaryota > Metazoa > Rotifera > Eurotatoria > Ploima > Brachionidae > Brachionus > Brachionus rubens. The sequence continues at coordinate 2,063,004 of JAJVHD010000016.1, read as the reverse complement.
AGTGGGAAACCAGCATACAAACTTTATAAAACTTTAAAATAAAACTCTTAGGCCCCCTTGGACTTTAGGGTCTTTATGCACTTTAAATATTCAATATCGAAATGTATATGTTTTCTATGGTTTTTCTATACGAGAATTCAGAATTTAAAGTCAAAAAGTAACAATTCACACTTCTTTTTCGTTTTTCATTTTTATGCCTTTTTTCGTCCACTAGTATTCAAAAAATAAAAATAAAATAAAAAAAGTAAATCCTGATATTGGTAAAGAATCGCCTCTTGTTTGATCAGATTCAAAAAAAAATTTTGGTATTGTGGCTCCATTAGGAGGACTTGCGGTTTGACCGAAAAATTCCCTTATTTTACCGTTTTGACCTGTATATTGCTTTAAGGAATTTTTTTTTCCCATCGGCAATGGTCCCAGCAACAATGGTAGCTTTTTAGCTTTCAAATTTATTATTGTTATTGTTATTTATTATTGTTTAAGCCTCATAGACAAATCAAAGTAAAAAAAATTCTAAAAAAAAGTATAAAAATAATTTACAAAAAAAAATAAAAAAGAATGTACAAAAATTAAGTTACACGACTAAAGTCTAGCTTTAAAAGCAATTTTAACAAATTATAAAAGTAAAAAAAGTCTAAATTTTGTGTAAACACCTGCTTCAGATGAGAGACAACAGACCTGACTGAGTCAACAAGACCCCTATTTTTCTCTCTGAATAAGAAGTCGATCGTTGAGATACTTGTTTTGAAACTATACTCCGTACAATCAATGTGGATCTTCTTTTCAACATTGCTTAACTGTTTACAAAACGATGTATTGGCTGGATCAAAACTCACATAAGTCAATCTTAAGTGAAAAAAAACATCCCGACAAAGAGGACTATTCAACAACTGCTTGAGGAAGAATATTTTATGTTTATAATAAATTTGTTCCACTCTTTCAACTTTTAGAGCCTCAAAGAGTGGTCTAAACCTAGTATACTTGTGCAAACCAAAGGTTTTCTTGAAAAGTAAGTTTTGTCTTACCTCTAATTCACTTAGTTTCTTGTCACTAATAAGTACGGTGTCCAAATGATACCTGATGATCGATTGGCAGAATTGTTTGTAAAGAAAAGCAACAAGCTCAGGACAAGAGCTTCTAGGCTTACAACCTAGTCCATACAAGGAGTAAAAACTCTTCTCAACACACTTCCACTTGTTTTCAATGTATACACTCAATACATCTTTGTCACCAATAGGAAGACCGAGATATTCTAAGCTACTGACATTTGGAATTTGTACACCATTCAAACTAAATTCTGTATCCTGAGCCGAATTACCTTTGTAGGTTGTGTACGAAGCAGATTTATTAGGGTTAAAATCCATTTTCCATTTGAGTGCATAGCTGGCACACATGCCTAAAAGAATTTTACAGTGAAAACTGGATGGTGATAGAATGATTACATCATCACAATAAGCAATTATTGACAGATTGTGTTCATTGATTGATAGTTTATGCTTAGATAGTTTAATTTCTGATACAATAATTTATTCATGTCTTAAATGATTTTTTCGCCAAAAACGCCATTTTCCTTTGGCGATTTGTATTTCTATAACCGAGCATCCCATATAAAAATATATCTATTTAGATCTCGTTGAGAGCTTTCGATTGATATATAAAAAATGGTGTGTGTATACAACAACTATGGGGAGATTTATAAAGGTTCTTTAAGACTGAAAAGGGAAAACTCAGTTTTTTCCCTAAATAACTTCACAGGGGTCTAAATATGCGATAATTTAGTAGTCTTTCATTTACTCTGCTTTATATGAAAATAGTTTTGTGCATACCTTACTTCGTGTAAAAGTTACACCTGGGTGTATGCTTTCAAAAATACTCCCGGGTGTATGTTTTTCAAGGGTCCAATGATTATGGCTAATTTTTTGGTTAGGTTTCTTTGATACGTGTTTTGGAGTTTGCGTAAAATACAACGTAATATGAACCACACAATTTTCTGCAAAAAGACCGATAAGGTTTGAATAAAGGTTTCCTTGTTTTTATTAATACCTATCTGTAAAGGACATTAAGTGCATAAAATTCAAATGAGTCTTTTATATAGGAAAGAATTCACATAAAGGTGATTTTTATGCGGTCATTGTCAATAGATGTGAAAATGTAACGTTCCGTTCCAGTTAAGAAATACTGATGATTGGAACAGAACCCTTAACTGGAACAAAACGCTAATCTCGAACTGGATCGGAACGTTACATTGTGCAGTAATTAGAAGGACCACTGTATATATTCCTCGTGGTTACGTTTAATTTGTATATCGCCTCTGAAAGACGTACATGTTATCTAAATAAATGACATCTGACTTCATAAGCATATTCAAGTTGTCCAAGTCTTGGAAGGCCTTAATGTTTTCGAATTTAAAACACTGTTTGTACTGTTTCAAATTAACAAACATATGATATTTATGATGGTACCGTCGATTGATCAATGCTTAACGAAAGTGTCAGTTCGAATCCCGCTCGGGTCAAATTTGTTTCAAAGAAGCAACGAAACTAAACTTTTAAAAAGCCATTGGTTAAACACCAAAGCCCTAGCTCTTAAATAATTTAAATTCACACGTACAATACTTTGTATGTGCCACTAACTGTGCTAACATTATTTAATTAAATAAAGAACTCATAAATCTCAAAACGTGAATAATCAGATTCCTGAAATGAAAAATGTCCCCAATAAGTGATTTTTGACCTCAAATTCGTAACCTACATTAATGAAAACATAGGAAAGGCAAATTTTTAGGGGTTGTCCAAAATAATTTTTCCAAACCCTAGTGAACTATAGTGTCAAGACCCCTCAAAAATCATAGCTTTCTTTTAAAGAGATAACTAGGTAAACTGCATATAAACATTAAATTTACCATTATATCAATTTATTTTAAAGGTGCAAGGGTTTCGGAACAGAATTGATTTATACCGATTTTGAAACTAGATTACCCGAAAAAATATTTTGGATAACCCCTAAAAATTTTCCTTTCAATGTCTCTTAAAATTGAATTTAAGGTGTATTTTTAAAAAGTGTGGAGATTTTGAATAGCCGGAACCTTAATTTTAAAATTGCTTTTAAGAGTTATCTAAATAGGAAAAAACGTTAAAGGGGTAAAGCGTGTCATTAGATTTTATACGTAAGTATGATAAAGTTTAGCGTAAGGAAACCTTTATAAAGCTAACGAGCATGTTTTAGCAAGTTTTTTATTCGCCCTACACATTTTCCCCTGCATTATTTGATATCATTACAGACGCCCTTGTGCTGGCATTCCAGTAGATGTTATTTATACAGATTTCGCCAAAGCTTTCGACAAAGTTTCTCATCGTAAATTACTGTACAAGCTCCGGTTCTATGGTTTTTGGGGAAAAATACTCGCTTGGATCAATGAAATTTTTACGGGACGTATCCAAAGAGTGTTACTTGGTAAATGGTCTTCATAATGGGCTGAAATAACAAGTGGTGTACCTCAAGGGTCGGTCTTAGGACCTTTTCTTTTTATCAACTTCATTAATGACATTTTAGAGATGATTGAGTCCAACTGTAAAGCTTATGCTGATGATACGAAGGTTATTTCACTCGTTAAAAAAATTTCCAATCTTTGATAAATCTTCAAGGGGACTTAGACAAAGTATTTTATTGGTCAACAAATTGGTCTACTCAACTTAATACTGATAAATGTAAAGTTGTGCACTTTGGTTATTCAAACATAATGTTTGACTATGAAATTAAGTCAGAGAATTCGGGTGGACAACCCTTGGCAAAGTCAATTTTCAGAACATATCTTTACATCAATTATAGCTCTTTCCAATCATGTTTACTAAAATGTTTAAATAAAGCACCTTGACGTTTGGCTGCAAAAAGCGGAAGGGTGGGGTCAAAATTTTCGAGTTTTTACCCCATGAAAAAATTAATTTTTTGGGGTTTTCGAGGTCGTAGATTAACGTTAAAAAGTCAAAAATGACGAATTCAAATTTATCATATAACGCATCTTCAACACCTCATTTTAGCAACGTAACTGAACTATCACCTTAAACAAAAGTGACCCAAAATCATATTTAGCTAAAATTATTTATTCAATTAAACAAAAATAAATTCGAAAAAAAGTGATCCATTTTAATTTTTTGGTAAATAGCTATCGAGTAAAAAGTGAACAAAAAAAAATTATAATTGATTAAGATGTTTGTTGTTACTCTTGTATAGCTTCAATATCCCTTTTAATGGCGTTAAGAGCCTCCAATATTTCAATAGTCACAACCATTTTACCGACTATAACATTCTCTTCATTTGGATCATACACTTTATTTTAAACGTTTAGTCTCATTAATTTTTTTAATAAGGCTCAAGATAAAAACTTACAGTTTATTTCTTGGTCGACATAATTTTTTCCATATTCTAAAATATCATTGATGTCTACATAACCATAGCCAACGTCTTCACAATCTCCATCATCAGTTAATGGTTCAGATATTACCATTAATCGAATTCTAAACAACAACAAAAACTATCAAATTTGAAATAGCATAATACAAAATGAAAAAAAAAGTTACATTGATTTTTCTTTTTCAAGTATCATGTCAGCTAAAAGTTGACGTTTTTCGAGATTGTTTTCAGGATCAATTGGAAAACATTTTCTAAAATTAAAATGAACATATTTGTTTGCTGGTGGTTTTGGAAAAGCGTCTTTTGATTCTAATTCAGATGAATCACAATTTAAAAATTCCATGCTTACAAACAAACGTTGTATGTCTTTTCTTTCTAAAACTTGACTTCCTAAAAATAAGTTAAAAATTTAGAATATTTGACTTAAATTAAACTCCCTAATCGTCGTAACCATGCCAGTCCGAACGAACGCAAGAACTTGTTTTACAGCATACCCATTTAGCAATAGCTGTTGCCATGGTAACAAAGTTAAGTATTCTACTTGAGGTTTGTGGTTCCAAGCTAAGTCTGGATAGTTGTCGAGTTCGCAGCTTCGGCTCGGATGAGTGGCGCTGTTTACGATGAACGCCCCACAGTTACTGGGGTGGATGGAAGTAGCATAATCGTAATCATGTCTTGGTCAGTCCCAAGCCCGGATTGTAGTGTCTTACATTATTACTTTTGGGCCCGTTTATCCGATGCTCTCGTTAGACGTCTTAGAGCATGTTTTTTATGCTCAAACTAACTCAACTTTCTAATGTTAAGTTAATTAACTAAACTAGAGATATCACGAATGTAAAAACGGTAGAGCGACTCGCTGATATAAATATAAGACTTTTTGATTTAGGGAGTTTGTTGTTTTTCTGAAAAAAAATTACCTTCACTGAACTTAAAACTTCTGATTTCAAGGACAACATTTTCTTCATCACCATTTTTAGCCAATTTATTAGTGCTATTGGGGTCCCATCTTTGTGTTACAACATCGTCTTCACTCTTAGTCGTAGCATTATAATTTCTAAAATTTTCATTAATCTTATTCGATCCATAAGTTTCTTCATTTTCGTGATCTTGATCATTAATATCCCGTTCGTATGTTGATAAAATATTCTCATCTATTTCTTCATCAATTTCCTCGTTTTGTTCTTCACTTTCAGGAGCTAATTCCATCGTATTTCTGTACTCATTAGTCAAACTTCTAATTTCATTAGGTGATTGCGTTCTATTTTCTTCAAAAATTGTATCGTTGTAATGTTGATTTGGAGTCGATGAATTTGATTCTCTTCCATCGGGTTTTCTGTACATAGTCGCGTTGCCTATCGAATTCTCTTCGGACAACGAGTTCTTTTTCGATGGAGGTTTCATCTCCTCAGGAGATTTTGACCCCCTTGGACTTACAATATTACTACCCTGTTTACTACCTGACGCACTTCCCGCCTTACTTCCACCAGGCGAAGACTTGAACCCCATTTGAACTGCTTTCTCTAATAAATTCTCTTTTTCAGACAACTTTTTCGGTGTTTTAGACCCTGCGGCACTAAAAGTCGATGCTGATGGCGGTAAATAAGTATACTGCCAATAAATAGTAACATCAATAGTTCCATTAACAGATCCATCAGGTCTTTTAAGTTGATAAGTTCCTTTAATCTCTTGATCGTGTGATAATCGTATCAACTCTATCTGAGCAACACCCAAATAAGACGGGTCGTTCACGTCTTGATTATCATCAAACACATAAATCTCAAGATTTGAATTCTTCAAGTACTTATCCAAATCAATGTCCATTTGAACTGGAAAATTTTTGTGCGAGTTAAACTCAGGGTTGTTAGAAGACTTGATAATCTCAGTATCTTGGTCTTCATAATCATAAAATTTATAAACACAATAAGCTGATGGTTGGGTTTTACCAAGACCCTGAATTTTAGAACAACGTAAAATGTTGACATTACACTCATTCATATTATCATCTGATCTCTTTTTAATATTGACTTGATTTGCTGATTGGGTATTTGTAGCTATGTAACCTAACGCTTTAGTACGTTCTTTGTACAAACGGAATGCTTGATCGACCGGTACGATTAACCTAGCCCAGTATTCAAGGGTACCCAAAGTGATGCCTACATTATTCGGTGTGACCGAAATCAACTGAGCTTGTCCATGTAGACGAGATTTTTCCCGGTCAATTAAATCACGGAATGAAAGTTGACAAGCAGCACGTGTTTCATAATCCGAGCCAATAGCTTGATGTAATTCAATAGTCGTTGTTTTCTTTTGTAAATAATGTAAAAAGAAATCATCGACACGTATGATGTATTGTGATGTAAAGTTATAATCAGCCTGATTTCCTTTGAGTACAGGGGTTGTTTGAATTTCATGTTCATAAAATTCAATAGTACAAAATGTAGATGGGTCATTTTCGTTCATTAAACGTAACGCTTCAGGGCTAAGTGTTAAACGAGTCAAATGAATTTCGAATATATTTTGACCACGTTCTAGATTAGATGTCAAATAATTATCTAACATATGAGGTTCTGGTGCACCTACAAAACTGTAACTATCACGGCGTTGATTTGACACAGGTGTCGAATCGTCATGTGGTATGCGAACTTGTTTTGTACCGTACGCAATGTCTTTAAGTTGACGTTCAAGTTTTTTAATCCTAGCCGCTCTAATGTCCATCAATTGAGCGGCTTCGTTCATCTTGGCATCGAATTCGGCCTTATTCTCTTCCATTTTGTTCTCAATCAACATCATCTCTTTTTTATAATTCTCGTTTATTTTAACTTGAGTGATCAATAGGTGTCTTGACTTGTCAAGTTCGCTTATAGTCTCGGCCAAACTACATTCCAAATCGACTATTTTACGTTGATACGCCTTTATCTTTTCCGAGTCAACCATTCCCAAAAATTCATCTGTGTTCTTATTCGCGCGTCTTTCTTTGACCAAAATGAGGGCTTCTTCGATCTCAGAAAAATCAATATTACTTTCTTTACTCAAAAATAGCATCTTCTCGTTCATTTCGTCGTACTTTTGTTTCATTTCGTAATACTTAATTTGAGTATCTCTCATGTCAGTGTTGAGTTTATCGTATTGATCACGTTCCGAGTTAAGTTTATCTAAAATGGAACCTTTTTCGCCTACATCAGCTCTCAATGTAGCTTCCAATTGAGCTATTTGAATTTTTAAGACACGTTCACGCTCTCTAAATTCACGCTCACGGTCTAAACTAAACGCACTGTTGACCAATTTTTGATTAGCCTCATTAAGGACTTGATTTTCACGTGTCAAGTCTTCAATACGTTCTCTAAGTTCAAGGATCTCACGTGAATTTTGTTGGATATTTTTAAGCTCAGTTTTGAGCGAGACACTTTTTTGTTGTTCTTGTTTTAATTGTAAATTATTACGTTCTAATTCGTCGAGGAGACGATCGTGTTTTTCTTTAAGTTGAACTTGTTGCTATGAAAAAATAATAATGAAAACTTAAAGTTTTTTGTTCAAGCCTTAGAGAAATTTTACTTGAGTTAAATTAGTAAATTTTGAATACAACTCGCCGTATTGATTGACTTTGTCTTTAAGTTCGCGTTGTAAACGAATTTGATCGATATTCTCTTGAACAGACGCTCTGTGAAAATAAAAAAAATTTAAACAGAACCCAAGGTAACATTTTTGATTCAGTAGGGAGACAATGGCGTAAAAGTCATTGAGTTTTTACTGAAGGGCCGACCTCACTCGGCTACAAGATAATTGATACGGTTTTATTATTGTACGATAGCCCTAGTAGCATAGTAGAAACAGAACATACAAAATTATGTACACTCTTTAATTTCGAAAAAGATTTTATTTTGGTTAATGCTATAACACGGACCACCTGTTTTTTTACTAAAACACGGACCTTTCACTTTTCCTTTGAATAAAAGCTCCACTAGCTTTCGGAGACCGATATTCTTGTTCATCTTTTTGTGATCTTTCTTGCGGACCAGTTGGCTGAGCTCTTGGATTTTCGGTTCGGGCAACAGACTCGCTCAAATAAAGAAAACACCTAAGAAAACTAACGGACCGCCAATTTTTGGGCGAGCTTGTAGCCCGAACTAAAGGTTTCAGTGCTTAGCTCTAGTTACAGCAAGATAGAGCACAAAATATTTACCAGAAAATCTGTGTCATGAATTTTATTTTAACAGAACAAAAATATTGACTTGGCCATGTTTTAGAGCTAAAAATAGAAAAAAAGTCCTATTTTACAATTTTTTTTAAATCTTGTCCCAGAAATTTACGAAAAAATATAATTTTTTGTTCATTAGCTTGTAGAACAGAAAATTCTGAAAAAAATTTAAGGGCTAGATTTTTTATTTATTGACTTTATTGATAAAAACTAAACGCCTTAAAAAAACTCTCAAAATACCAAAAACCTCAAAGATGAAGGATTTTGTCTTTTTTGTCAACGGTCAAAGGCACAACTCGAGTGTAAACTTGCACAGTTGCATCTTCAGTAGGCTAATAGCCTCATCACTCGTATAGAGACGAAATCAACACTCGAAAATAACCAAATGCTCATATTTTCGACTGAAAATCCCATTTATTCCTTGAGTTACCACCGAAAATAGATTTTTGCTGGATTTAAGTACTATGCCTGCACCTGAAACCCTTATCAGGTTACACCTTAATGATGTTAAATTTTGGAGAATTGCATTTAAAGACAAAAATTAAAACGAAAGACACTGATAACGATAAAATTTTACAAAATCTGACTTCAAAAACATCGAGGATACAGTGGATGTCAAGCTATGTAAACTCCAGATTCTTTCCTTATACTACCTAAACAACGAGACTATGGGCTTTAATAAGAAAGGTCAAAATGGTATACTTAAATGTAGTTTATATAAAAACTCCATAAAGTATGACTTACACATGTTCTTGTGAAACTTGGCCTCTAAGTCTGTTCATTTCTTCATCATGTTCGATTCTTTGATGATGTATTTGATCATTTAAAGCTTCCATTCTCGACTCGCATTCATCAAGTCTTGTTTTCAAATCCATGTTTTCATATTCTCTATTTTAAAGAACCGAAATCAGTCTTGTAAAATTTTAGTTTTAAGGGACTTACAATTCTTGTATCTGACGTAACTGGTTATTATTATTGTTATTGATGTTGTAGTTAGAAGCAGCCAATGAGCGTGAACTCAAGTTACCACTTCGATTTGTTGAAATAGTCCGAATGTTTTTGCTAAAATTGTCTCGTTTTGGTAAACCCTTAAATAATAAAATTTTAATCATGTACAAAATCAAATCCAAAGGACTTACAGTATCGATTCTAGCTGATACATTGCTGTAAATATTACTCACTGGATTCTTTTGAGCTTGTAACGATTGCAATTGGATTTTGCTAATTTGAAGCTTAAGGTGAAAAATTTTATAAAAATTGTGGTTCCCGAATTTTTTTGGTGAGACTTACATTTTCTTTTAGCTTTTGATTTTGTTGTTCAAAGTCTCTTAGTTTATTCTGTAACTCTGCAATGTACTCTTCTGTATCGACATCTCTCATTCGTTTAGCTTAAAAAAAATGGTCATTTAAAAATTGAAAAAAATAGAGGATTATAAATACCTCCTCCTATTCCAGAATCGTTCAAGTTCAATCTTCCATTAGTCTTTTTTTTATCATTAACAAGCCTGATCAGTTTAGTCGCCATCCTATAAACAACAAGTTTAACAAAAAAAATCTTTGACAGGTTCTTTAAAAAAGGTTACAGTTTAATTTTTTCCTCTTGTTTTTTTCCATGTTTTTTAAGTATAATATTTTCATCATAAAGTTTCAAATATTTATCTTCTAAATCTTCTCTTGTGAGTTTAGCGATATTCAAGCGTTCTTGTGTAGCTCGTCTATTAGCCCGAAGATCGTCTAACAAACAGAAAAAAATTAAAAAAAAAAAGTAAAGACGGGGTTTTTACGGTCGAATTTTACCATTATCATCCATTTTAATTTCTTAGAAAAAAAAAAATTTTTTCACTCGAAAAATAAAAATTCAAGAAAAGGTTTTTTTTTCGAAATAAAAAATTCAAATGGTTACTATGGAGACTAAGGAATTTATTCGTTTCGATAGTCTAAGATAAGTGTCCGATTGTTGAATTAAGTCGAACAAGATTAAAGGGGGTGGTACAGGGTAGGCCTGGATAAGAGAGCATTCAAACTAATGTAACAGACAGGGCTTAGTTTTCAATTTTTTTTTTTGAGACTAAATTTTTTGAAATATTTATTTCGTGCAAAACTAAAAGAAGAATTATTCAAAAAAAATATCTTTGGAAAAGAATGAAACAAACACACAAATGAAACAAAAAAACACTCATTTATTAAACGACACATCAATTTAAAGCTAATTTTCATTTCATTAAAAAAAAATTTTAATTTTTTTTTATTTTTGAAGATTTTGTTGACACTAGAGTAAAAAATGAGTGAACGAACAGACAATTTCTCGTCTTCTAAAGTGTTTACTAAAGATGCTTTGTTTGAATTAGCTGCTCAAAATTCGGACAGATATTATATGTCAATACATGAAAATGTCTATGATGTAACCGAATTTTTAGATGAAGTAAGAAAAAAATTTTTTTCACCCACTTAAGATCAAAGTCTATCTTTCAACCTTTTAGACTTTTGTTTCAAAATATTTTGGACTGAAATCTTCTTTTTGGCTTACAGACTTCACTTAATTCGGGTTATTTTTCTTCAACACATTACTGAAGGTCTTGAAATTTGACATTTTCTTTAATCCGGATATTTTTTGAAAAATTTGAAAGATGTTTCTTTCCAAAGGTCTAGGCAGACATGTCACAACCAGAAAAAAATGTGTTTTAGGGTTCCGGTAGGGTATAGGTTACCGATAAATTTTGGGTATAGATTGGGGTTTTAATTGGTCCCTATTTTTATGTAACCAACCCAAAACCCCAAAATTTATGAGTAACCTATACCCTACCGGAACCCTAAAACACATTTTTTTCGGGTTACTCAAACTGATCCAATACCTGAAAATAAATGGGTGCATATTTACGGGTTTAGGGTTCAATTTTTACTTTATCATAAAATATGATACCAGAATTGTAAATTGACTCTTAAAGGTTCTTAATTCCTTTTTAAAAGCCTCCAGTTGCAGTTGGAGTAAATTTCGTAGTCAACACTTCCCTTCATGTAACTCTGGGCCTTTTAGCATCACTCTTAGGAGAGTATTATTGATAAATTTTGTCAAGCTGTAAGCCTCGATATATTTTTAGCCTCCTTAAGAATTCATAAACACACCCTTGTTTTTTAAAGGTCAAAAATTAAAATTAATTTGTAATTTAGCATCCTGGAGGTGAAGAAGCATTGAAAGAGTATCAAATCAAAGGTAAAACTTTTAAAGACGCTACAGAATCATTCGAAGATGTTGGACATTCAATGGACGCCCGAGACATGATGAAAAAGTATCAAGTGGGAGTTTTAGAAAACAAAAAAGAACACAAAACTGTTTCAGATTACGTAAGTTCTCATTTTTAATCTCAATAATTTCAATTTTTTATTTTCATAATTTTTTGTTTTAAGGATCGAACACAAAAGCCTAAAGAAGGTTTGAACTTTTCTATTTTGGTGGTACCAGCGTTATTACTAGCAGCTGTAGGAATTGCTTATCAATTATTTTTAAATCGTGCATAGACAAAGTTAAAATCAAAGCTTAACATAATTCATTAGTGCTATTTTATTTTAAATAAAAAAAAAAATAATTTAACTTTTTTTGTTCTTAATTTAATCCTCCCTGAGAGATAATCACATGATTTTTTTAACATTATAATTTCATAATGTGAGAGTAGAGAACATTTTATTTTTTTTGCATGCATTAAAATAGATTTGCAATATTCTCGTTCTCACTCTCTTTCAAAAACTAGTTTTTCTTTTCTTTTTTTCTTTTTGCATTCGAGAGAAAGAGCGAAATGAAAATTTTATCTCAAAATTTTAAACAATTTTTATTTTTGACACAAAAAATTTTGACAAATGATCAATCAATTGTAACATTAAAACGTAGTATACGTTACTTGAATTTAGGCGATCGTTCGAGTTCAAGTTTACTTCTAAGTCCAGCTGAGGCTACTAAAATATTACGCACAAACGAATCAACTGTTGATATACAATCAAAATGTTCGATCAAGTATTATGATGTTAATTATTTAGGTGCTAATAATCCAATTGAAGATAGACAAACTTCAGCAAAGTTTCTTCATTCGGATATTTATTTATTCGGTGTCTTTGACGGACATGGAGGTAAGAGATTTTTGCTAAATGTAATTTTTTAAACGTTACGTTCAGTTCTTTCTTTAAAAATAATCATGATATTAATCAGTCATGAAGAGCCACACCCATTTTTTTTGGAATTGAATGAACCTTTTTTTAAAGAAGAAGAAAAAGGTTTCTGGGAAAGAGATTTTTGAAACCCTGGAAAGTTTTGACTAAGTTATTTTTAGTATAAAATTGAAAAACACCTTGAGGATTCTAGATTTTTTTAAACCTAAGCATTTTTATTTACGTTTGTTATCTTTTTTTGTTGATCAAAACCAGTTTTTTATTTTCTCAAATTTTTTTATCAATCTCTTTAAAAAACAAGATTTGAAATTTAAAAGTCAAAGTTTAACAGACATCTCTTAAAAAGATAAGTTTCTCTGACCATTAACCAACATTTAGATAGTTCATTTATGTTATGATTCGATCTTGTTGGAAAACTTATAATATTCATACTTATTTTTAAAAAGAGAAGAAAATTTGCTATAAAATGCATGGTCGAACTTATTTAAAAAAATGAAGTCTTCTTGGGATTTTCCACGTTTCTTTTCGATTCATTACGAAGTCGTTTAAGGTGCTCAATTCCCAAACTAGACAGATTAGATGTGCCGCGATTAGTTATGGCTCCTTAAACATGACATTTGTCTACTGTACAATTACAATCACTATCATCATCAAGGAATGCACAAGGATCCCACTTGTCTCAGTTATAAACTTTTCATGACTATAACGAGACTCAAATATTAAGAATTCTTATCCAGAACCACAACCAAATATATCCCTCAATATGATCTTGGAGTCTACTAGACACATAGTGTTTAGATGTCCGTTTGTTCCTGCAAAAAAAAAATGAGTCTCAACAATATTCAAATTTTTGAATGTGTAGCGACTGGGATGGGTGTTCTTTACCTCCTTCCAGCATTGTGTATGAATTATGTTATTCACGCCAGCAGTGAAGCTAATTAAAAGAAGGGGTCGAAACGGGTCAAAAATAAGACTCAACGAGGGATGACATTTGATTCTTAATATTTAATTGGTAATTAGTTAAAGGATTTTAAGATTCCGAAGTCAAAATAGTCCAAATGAGATTGAGGGTTTGATAAGTTGACCTAATTTTTATCAATAATAGTGGTTTACCTTAGTTCTATAATGGTCAACAACCTTTGTTGAATAATATAGTAAAAATTTATATTTAGGTTATCAATGCTCCGACACAATATCGCAACGTTTATTCGACTACATAGCATTAAATTTACTCTCAACAAAACAACTTGAAGACAAGCTTAAATTCAAACCAACTGACCCAAAAAAACCTCATTACCCTTTATGGTACGCTTATCAATCAACATACAATGATTTACGATCACAAAAACTCAAAAATTTACATAATCAATCATTGTTGTTATACGCTGAAGAGTTGTTAAAGGAACGTATAATGGAAGAGAGTATTGGTAATGAAATTGAGTATAACATTCAAAAAATTTTAAAAACATCGTTCTTAAAACTTGATAACGATTTAAAAATCGAAGCTTTACCCAACCCGGCTAGTGGTAAGGCTTTAGATAAAGAAACAATGGACGTTGCTTTGAGTGGAAGTTGTGCATGTGTTGCTTTGTTAACTGATAAAGACTTGTACGTGTCTAATTTAGGTGATGCAAGAGCTATACTTGGTCAAGAAAGTGAAGACGGACTCTATGTACCTTACCAAATGTCTTATGAACACAACGCCGAGAATATAAACGAGTTAAAACGTTTGATCACTGAACATCCAAACGAGCATACTACTTTGATCCGAGATGGTAGATTATTAGAAATGTTGCTTCCGTTACGAGCTTTTGGTGATGTTCGATTCAAATGGCCAATGAAACATTTGAAAGAGTACGCGGTGCCAGTTTACGGTCATGGTGTAATTCCGTCCAACTATTTCACACCACCGTACGTAACAGCCGAACCTGAGATTATTCATAAAAAGTTGAATTACAAAGATAAATTTTTAATTTTGGCCACTGATGGTCTTTGGGATTTGTTAAGTCCTGAAAAAGTGGTCCAACTAATCGGAAATCATTTAAACGGACAACAAAGTTATGATCCGTATATAATCCCAGAGGATAGATCGGTTAAATTGAGAGAAGTATTCGAAGATTTAACTAAACGACGTGTGTCGATTTCGCATCAACCAGTCGATCAAAATTCAGCAACACATCTAATACGTTATGCGCTTGGTAATGATCATATTCAATTATCTAATTATTTAAGAGCAGATATGCCGCGGAATATACGTGATGACATCACGATAACTGTTATTTATTTTGATACTGATCATATTATTGAAGCTTAAAAATAGATCTCACACTTAAGTCCTTGTTCGTAGGGCAATTTAAAAAAAAAGGGATTCTTTAATTTTTTTCCTTAATAAAAAAAAAGAAGTTTTTTTTTTGTTTGTTTAGAAATGCAAAATTAATGTAAAATAATATAATTTATAAAATTTAATTGTAATCTCTTTTTTATTAAATTTTTTTTCATGAAAATAAAAAAAAATTTTTCAGCGGATAATTTTTTTTGTTTTAATGACCCTTTTTTGCGTTGTTTCGCTTTGAAAGGTCTCATTTAAAAAATCGAATTAAAATTAATTCACTTTTAATGAAGAATTTTTCGAATGGGATGAATCTAATTATGTCTGATATCCATTTTATTAACGTATTATTAAAAAGATAGGGAAATCATCTAAGTAAAGCATGGACCCTTGAAAAACATACACCCGGGTGTATTTTAGAAAACATACGCCCAGGTTTAACTTTTACACGAAGTGAGGTGTGCAAAAAATCATTTTCTTACAAGGTAGAGTAAATGAAGGGCTACTAAATTATACCATATTTAGACCCCCTGTGAAGTTATTTGGGAAAAAAAATGATTTTTCCCTTTTCAGTCTTAAGGACCCTCATATACCACCTTATAGTTGTTGTATACACCCCCTATTTTTTATATATCAATCGAAAGCTCTCAAGGAGATCTGCATAGATGTATGGTTCATTTTTTGCTGGGATGCTTGATTATTAATGAAAATAATTTTTTGCATACCTCACTTCTTTAAAAATTAAACCTCGGCGTATGTTTTCTAAAATACATCCAGGTGTATGTTTTTCAAGGGTCCTAAAGCATCATGTTTACAATTATGATTCAACAAACGAGGATGGACGATCCAAAAAAAACTTTTTTTCCAACTAAAATTGCGCATTTGAAAAAATAAATATATTTCAATGGAGTGTAATTCTGCATAACTTTGAATTTTTTGCACGTAATTGAAAAATTTTTATTTTTCAAATGCGCAATTTTAGTTGGCAACTATTTTATTCAATCAGATTTTTATAATTCAATAAGTTTTTTTTTCTATAAAAGGCCGAAAAGACCAAGAGCAAGTCGTTTCGGAAGTAAAATTGTATGTTTTGGGTATTTACAGTGAAATATGAATATCTTAGCCATATTTTCTTGTTCAGAAGATTGTTGACTCTTGCCAAACAAATTTTGGTGATATTTGCTCAATCCATTAAAAAGTTATGGAATAAAAAACAGAAGTGTCCTTTTTTAAAACTTTGAACTGTAAAGGTCAAATATAGAGGTTTTTTAAGAATTTCTTCTGATAGGAACATAACAATTTTATGATCTATAAAGCATTTTAATCCTCGAGCGTTTTTCTATCGAATGTTTGGCAAAACTAATTTTTCCAAAACTAAATTACCGAGGACACTCGAGTGATATGGGTCACTTCCAGGGAGACTACTCGCGTACGCTGAGAAGCTGAGCACTTTTTTGCATACTAGAAAGGACAAGGTACAAGTTCACAAAATTTCATTGGTTTCTTGTAGGATCCTAAACTAATGTTAAGTTTATAATGTTTAATTTTAATTTTAATCCTACTGATCTGAGCTAAAAGAAACTGATTAAGTTTCGCGCGCTAATTTAATGAACACATCATTAAAATCATTACCTTCTTTTATAACTCCCACTTCTCTAGCACGAGGACGGATACTATAAAAGATTTTTGTTTTGTTTTGTTCTTGGATTTTTATTGTTTTAAATAAAGCTTTAATACCCACCCCGTTAATTTTTGAATTTTACAGTTTCTGACTACCGGTTCATATTTTTTTTTAATTTTAAAATGGCGACAACCATTTTGGAACACCCGTTATATTTAATAAAATTATCTAATTATTCTAAAGTATGCTTTATTTATGGTTTTATTACACGCAACGTTTCGTTACCCTTTTTTTGTGTAACTAAAAGAGTAATTCTATCACGAAGTCGATATTGAAGAACCTTAGAGTTTTAGATTTGACTAGGGTTGTGTGCAAAGTTTTAAAACTTTCCCAAACTAGATTAATATGTTTGAAATGACTCAGGCAAGAAACAAAGCAAAAAAAATGTTTTGATTAACTTTATTAAACATTTATAATATTATTGTTTATGTAAAACATGTTTAAAATTAAACAACAATAACAACAACAACAACTAAAAATTCCATTGCTTTATTTATGGTAATCAAAACTATCTAACATTTGTCAAACAAAAATTTGTCCAGTCAATTTTCCACATTTTGCACATTCAACCACTCATTTTGTCAGTTTTCAGTTCATTTGAATCATTCATTTGTTATGGCTTCGATCTCTTTTAACCCGGTGATGAATGAAACAACCATCTAGATATACCCATGTTTTTAGTAGTATTTAATTAGTCAACTAATACCAAAACTAGTTTCAATTATTTAATTCAAATCTAAGAAAAATATTTAGAATAAACTCTTCCTGAAGTTGATTATAAAAAATGTTAGAAATTGACTAAACCTTAATTTTTAGGTTCAACTTAACTTAACTTATTTAAAAAAATTTAAAAAATTTAAAAAATTTACTTTTCTTAACTAAAAATTTAAGTTCTCTTTCTCTAGTCTAAAGCCTTATTTTTTGTCGACTGTTTTAAGTTTTTTTCTTCGATCATTACTTGGTGATCGTGATCTCGACGACGAAGAACGCGATGAAGATGAACTTGACGATCTGCTTGAACTACTAGATGAGCTTGATGAACGAGTTCGTCGTCTTGACCTCGAACGTCTTGTCGGACCTCTTGACACTTGTCCGCGTGGTTCTTGTCTGTAACGATTCTCATAGAATCCTCGATTCCGATCGTATCTGTTATTTTCGTATCTTGGTGGAGTTCGTCGTCTATATGGCTCGTACCGATTGTAACGATTTCTGTCAACATCTCGTCTTGGTTCATACCGGTCTTTGTTTCTATCTCGATCACGGCTTCGTTCTCTTTCAGGCTCATTTTTAGCCTCAACTTCGACTTTTTGTACTTTCTCTTCTTTTTCTTCTCGTTCTTGTCTCTCTTTTTCACGTTGTGCTTTATCGACCTCTTCTTTTTTACGTCTTTCCTCTGCCCGTTTTTCACGTTCAACCTCCCTTCGTTCATCTTCAAGCTTTCTCTCGGCTATTTTCTCCTCGGTCAAAGGAAGCCAATAAACGAAAGGAGTCGTTGTTGTTTTAAGAAATAAATCGTCTAAAGTCTTTGGTATTTCTTCTTCTTTACGTTCCTTTTTAATCTCTTTTTTGACCTCTTCGACATGTCGACGTTCACGTGATCTAGATCGTTTCCTCAACTTGGGCAAGTCCCATTCTCGTATCTTTTCTTTCTTTTCCGTTTGATGCTCACCTTCCTTTTCTTCGACCTTTTTTTCGTCTTTTTTAGGAAGACTTGGAGCTTGTTCCCCGTTCATGTTGTTAACTAATTCTTCTATCGTAGAGTATTTACAGACTAATTGTTTTGGGTTTGATGAAGGCCAAACAAGATTATGAAGATTTTCTTTAGCGACCTTAGCATCTGATTTTGATTCATACTCAACGTAACAATGTGATTTTACCGAGTTGATCCAAAAGTGTTCTTCCCGAATTTTTCCATGTTTACTCAAAAGTTCTTTAAGCTGGTTTAGTGTGAAAGGACGGGTTAAGTTAGATATATGCAATACATTGGACATGGTCTTTTCATCAATGATTTCATCAATTTTATCCTCTTTGAGTCCGTTCTCCGAAACTAATGTTTCTTGAACATTTTCTTCATAATCCAACTCATTTTGTTCCTCCTAAATAAAATTTTAAATTTAGACCGAACTTTTTTCTTTTTTTTTGGTAAAGGTCGACCTACCTGTGGAACAACAGTCCTTGTGACCTGAGTTTCCTCAATTGTTTTTTCTACCCTAATAACTTCTAAATTCTTTTCCTCTGAACTTACTTGGTCTAAATAATCGATTGGATTAGTAGGTAAATAGTCTTTTAAAGTATCACTTGAAATAGTAATGCTCTTAGGTGTCAAAGTCTCTTCATTTGTCCATTTACGTTTCCGTTCTGGTTTAACATCTTGGGTGTTTATTGAGGTTTCAGTGGTTTCGCCTGAGTCTGTATGATTGTTCTCTTTGGCTTCTTCGTCTTGGTGCCATCGAGCTTTTGGTGATTTAGACCGGCTTAAACGATTGCGATCACCTGATAACGGAATTTCTTTAATCACTGACTCTGATCGTTCTCGACTCGGCTCTCTTGATTCTTCGTCTTCAACCCTTTCTAATGGTTGTTCTTCATTGACAGCTTCCGTTGACTCTTCTTTGACAGGTTCAGTTGGCTCTTCATTTACAGTCTCTTCCTGTCCGTTTGTTTCAATCGTTTCATTCAAACTTCCGTTTCTTAGACCCCCTCGTTTTTTGGGGCTTTTAACTGGAGATTTTTGAACATTTTCGTTCGTTTCAGAATTGATCAAAAACTAAACATAAAAAAAATTAGAATCAGGAACGATAAAAGAATGGGTTGGTTACATTTTTAAGTTTATCATAAAGTTCTTGTTTGATGCCCGTTGTAGAAAGGCCTCGTTTTTTTAATTCAGTCTTAAGTTCAGTTACTTTCAAGTCCGATATGTCAACTTGTTTCGAATTTATTTCGATTGTTAAATTATCCGACATTTTTGTTTCATATGATCAAATACACGCAAACCTTGTGGTTACTACCTGTCGTCAAGTTTTAATATTGAAAAAATAATTTATTTCAATTGCTTCGTTTGGTTACAACTGAATTTCAAAATGAAGATTTTTTTTTTTGCATCAAAATTCCTCTCATTTATTTTAATTTTTATTTATTTTTTTTCGTTTAAAATTTGTGTACACACTAGAACTAATTTTTATGCACATAAAAATTTGACTAGATTTTTTAACATATCACATGATCGAATTTGTTTTCGGTTTGCATTATTAACTTTACATAGTTACAATATCAAAGAGAAAATGACAAAAAAGGTCCTATCAATCACGGACTCAATATGATTTTTTTATTTGTTTGCCTGTAAGCACCCTGCTTTACCCATTTATAGAAACCATGACATGAATTTATGACATTGCTTTGAAGGAACTTAGTCAACTCGTGTTCGAAAAAGACTTACAAAATATTTTACTTCTGCACTTTTGCTTACTTTTTGAAATAAATTTAAAATTAATGCATTAATACCGAACTTTCATCTTCTTCTTAACTGAAGTGGAGCATCTACCAGCAGTCTCTGGTATTCTTTGGCCACTTTGTATTTCAGTGTAAGGATTTGATAAACCAATTCCAATATAAATCATATCGTAACATTCGAGTAATCAGTTAAGTCATTTCATTGTCTCAAACGGTGAGAGCATGGAAGTTTGATAATGATAATATGGGCTCGATGGAGAGGGTTAAAAGGCAAAATATGAAGCAATGTAAAGGGGAACGCACCATAAACCCAAATTAATCCAAAGAATTATTTTTTTGAACAAATTTAAATGTTCACTTATGTTTCGAGTCACGGGCTTTCATTTAAACCTAAAATCGACATATGTGAAAAATGAACCGAAGGCGTACGAGGCTGCAGCAGTAGAGGGTCATATTTAAGGGATATCGAAGGACAATTTTTTTTTTGATAATCCTACCATTTTTAGCATTTTCAAGGGCGCTGAAAACGAATATTCGCAAGTTTTTAGGCTATAATGACGTTTTTTGGATTCGTTTTGAGGAAACGCCTTTTTCAGTATAGTTGTCTTTGCCGCGATATTCAATCGAAACTAATATCGATAGCAAAAAGTACAAAATGTTGACATGTACATAATTAAATTTAAAACAAAGATTTTAAGAAAAAATATTATTTTAAAAAACTTCAATATGCACTTATTTCAAAACCTACAAGTAATCAAAATTTTAATCAAAATTACCTCCAATTCGTACACTTCCAAGTGTAAAATTTTAACAGATTAATTAATTTCTGATCCTAAGATATTCATTAAACTCATCCAAGTCGGTAAACTAATAGGATAAAAAAAAGAGAGAAAATTACCTGTTCGTTTAAAATACTTAATTAACCGGTGGAAATTTTGTAGAAAATATTTAATCTTTGTTTAAAATTATTTTTTTACTGTTTATAATAATTACCTGTAATAAAAATGTACAAAATAATAAAAGTTTCCGACAGCGAAGCAACGGGTTGTATTAGTAGTAGTTTTTGGCCAAATTCAAGAGATGCATTTTGATACAAATTTTAATATCTAAGTTTCAATTAGAATATCCAGGCTTAATTTTAAAATTTTAAAATTCTATTGCCAAACAATAACTTAAATCTTGGATAAATTTGAGAGAAAAACTAATAATAATGAAATTAATTTTAAAATTTTAGTTTTTAAAATATTTTAGTTTAATTTGTAATTTAAGTTAAGTAATGGAGGCACCGTTATTGGTTCAAACATACCCGAACACATCACACGTTCAAGAAAAGTCTGAAAATCAAAGTCAATTCAATGAAATTTATGTTGAAGGTGAACAAATACCAGACTATTTAATTTGGTCGGTACTTTTATTCGTTTTTTCTCCAGTTTTTGGTTGGGTTTGTTTTTTATTTTCGTTGTTAACCATGAATTCAAAACGCAGAGATGTCAACAACGCAAAACGTTATTCAAAAATTGCTTACATTTTGAACATCATTGTCTCTGTTATATGTGCTATATATTTAATCTTAGCATTGTCGTATTTTATTTTCATATTTTCACATAGCCAAGCCACTACGACTAAACACACAACACGCGGTACAACAGAGTCTGTTGTAAATAATCCTAAAAAAATAATTAACGATCAAGTAGATCAAAGTGGAGCCGGTGAATTAGTAAATCGTAGTAAAAAAATAATTAACAATGGAGTAGATCAAGGTAAAGCTTATTTTAACGATTTTTCAAAAAAAGGTTAATTTTATTTTTTTGTAATAATCAAGTTTTTTTTTAAATAAAATTGGTTTATTCAATCGGTCGGATATTGTTTTCAATAATTTGGAACCCCTTTTCAAAAAAACTTAAAAATTAACACCGGATAATCAGTGGCGGATCCAGAAATCAAATTTACACATGACATGAAAAATTTTTTTGTCATTCATATTGCATATACATGATATTAAGACACTATTTAAACTTTAAACCCCAACCTCGGTCATTGGATTCGTAGTTATTTAGCCAACCGTTTTTTTTACGTATCAGGTATAATTCTGAGCTCAGATTTTCCAATTTTGGCTTTGTCAGTTGCTGTCAAAATTCACTCTATAACAAAACATTCGCTTTAAAATTGCTTATTTTATTAGACCGGCTTTTGATCAAATATTTTAACGAATACCAACTTGTTTATGGGAAAACTGTAAAAAGGCAAATAGTGCTTAGAGAAGAAAGGTTCTTATATATTTAGAGATACTAAATGAAATTAATGACAGTTTATTTGATGATTTACTTTTTCATTTTTATCTTTTTATTAGTCTGAATTGAAAATAAGAATCATTTTCAAATTAATTTTAGTTTAGCATTTGAAAATCTTAATCTAAATAGAAAATCTAAATTGATTCTTAGTGCAAAATGATTAGGATACTAAAATTAAATATTAAAATGTATCCAAGTTCACCAAATATTTGATCAAAAGCCGGGCTATTAAAATAAGCAATTTTTTATAGAATTAATTTTATAGAATGAATTTTGGCTTAGTTAAAACTGAAATATCAACTGAAAGAAAAAAATGGCTGGTTAAAGCTTGTAAAATCAGATTACAGTTAAAACCCCTAAATCAAGGTAGATATTGCCAATTATTAGTTCATGAACGTTTTTATTCTAATCGTTCCAGGTGCTTTGAATGATTAGAACCTTAAAAGATGTTTTTTGACTTTTTTGAAATTTTAAACTATGCGTTTTTAACAAGAAAAATTTCAGATTAGAAAGATTTTCATTAACTTTGTTTAATTTTTTAATTTAAATTTAGTTTAAAAATAATTACAAGCAAAATGAATTAAAACTTCCATAACATTTATTTACAATTTGTTTCATGTTTTCAAAGAAATTTAAGATTCTCATAAACTATTAAAATTTACTAGCTTTTTTTAATTTAATAATCAATCCAAACAATACAAAGAACAACCATAGAAACTAAAGAAATATTTTCATTGTACCAACAAGTGCTTTTTTGAGTATTTTCTAAAAGCCTAAAGAATAAAAATCCTCCATTTCTTTCCAAAAGAGTAGCTGAGAAAGCTGTTTTCATATTTTCCGATTTAAGGTTATAATGGTCGTTGGATTTGAATAATTTTGAAGACGTGATTTTTTTAGGAGTGGTCAAACTGGTAAGACTTCTCATGATGATATTTTTAGATGTATTTAAGCACAATACTTTTAGTTATCTTTATGTTGCTCTATTCAGGTAAAATTTTACTAAATCTTACATTACCAAGATCATGATTTTCAAAAATTCCAAAATATACATTAGTTAAAATAATTTAAAATAAAGTCTAACAAAAAAATAAATTGCGGCTCAGAACAGGGAGCTTAGCGACTCTATCCTTGTTATTATATTTAAGTGCATATTGAGCTCCTTCTTTTGGTGTGATGTTGGAATTCGAAGTTACGTTAGTGATTGCTTGTTCAAAGGTTTTTTAACTGGTGTTGTGTTTTTTTGTACTCTTTCTTTAATGTCTTTTAGCTTTGTCAACATCTTTCTCTTTGTGTTCGTGTCTTCCGTTGATCGAGTGCACTTCTCCTTCTTCCTTGATTTGGGTACAACTGTATCCTGTTAGCCTCTTTTTGGAAATCTATGCGAGTATACACAATTATCTATACGAAAATACATAAATATCTATGCGAATATAGATCCGATGTATCCTAAAATAAAGAGGCGGAGCTAAACAATTTTGTTCATACAGTACAACGCTGAAATAAAGCAACAAAAAAACAAACAAAGTCTGAACAATGTTTATACATAAACAGAAAAATGTTTAAACATAAACAGAAAAATGTTTTTTATCAGACATGAACAAAAAAACATCTAATAAACAAAAAATGTTTTTTTATTTAAAGGGATAATTGATTATCAATTAAACCGCTTGTGAGAAAAAAATAAAAATAAAACTCCAATCCAAAAAAATCTCGAAAAAACAAAGAACATGTTTTTTTTTCTTTTTTAAAAACTGTCTTTTTGCTGTTTAAAAAATGTTCAATGTTTGAAATGTTTGAAATGTTTGTTTGTTTATTTTCAAACACGTGTTTAAAAAAAAACAAACATGCTGTTGGTTTATTTCAGCGTGGTACTGTAACTTCATTCAGACTTTCAACATGAGTTCAATTCCACCTCCAAATTACGTACGTGAGGCGTAGTAAGAAAGTCATTATGGGCAATACTTTCTCAAATTGGGAACATGTGAGCGGTGGTGTACCGCAAGGATCAGTACTTGGCCCAATCTTGTTTTTTATCAATACAAATGAATTTTTGGTGGAGCTAAAAATAGCATAGCCGTAACCATACCTTTGAGAAAATTTTAGGAAGGCATAAAGAACAAAAAAATATGCGATTTAAAAAAAAATAATATTTTTTGAGTTAATCTTTTAAATTCTTTAAAATTTATTTTTTAATTTCCAATCAATTTATTTAACTAGTAGTGCATCTATTTTTTGTCGCATCACATTTAAATTCACATTCAAGATCCTCAACACATTTCCCACCAGTAGGCTTTACACATCTGTAAGGTGGATTGTTACTTAGTAGAATATAAGGTGAAACACAACTTGAAATGAAAAATTTTAAAATAAGCAAATTTTTTTTTGTATCGAATTTTAACAATTACGTGCAAACACCATTCGTACAAACTACTGTTGTATATTTACCAAGATTACCAGACACTGAATTAGCAACGCACTCTGAATCTGACGCACAACTAGTAACTACTTTAGGAGCTTAAATAAAATTAAATTCAAACTTTCTATTATTTTGACCTTTTAGAGACCCAGAGATGCCGTTTATGTGATTTAATTACAGGAGATTAGTCATAAATTTACCACCGTAAAATTGAGTACAAAGCATTTGATTCGAGC
Organism: Brachionus rubens; assembly: GCA_022207745.1. Classification (NCBI taxonomy): domain Eukaryota; kingdom Metazoa; phylum Rotifera; class Eurotatoria; order Ploima; family Brachionidae; genus Brachionus; species Brachionus rubens. Next base: position 2,037,838 of record JAJVHD010000016.1, on the reverse strand, counting down.
TGGGTTCATAAGTCCCCAAACTGTAGTAAAACGCAACCAATTTAAGCTGAAATCAATGGTATATGTCTTTATAAAAACAACAGGACCTGTTTCAGTACATGTAGTTCCTAGGGGACAGTTATAAATAACACCTTTTATATTTAAAATGTCTTAGGTGCTCCTTAAAACCGCAAATACCATTGTCTTGGATTAAACTTACAGTTTTACACAAATGCTTAATTTTGGTTCCGTATACCTTGTTCCGTAATTTAGTTGATTCCGGTTCCGTAGTTTAGGGACTTGTTCCGGAGGACTGATTCCGTAATTTAGGGACCTGAAATTCCGATTCCGTATTTTAGTAAATTCTGGTTCCGTTGTTCCGGTTCCGTAATTTAGGAATAACAATATCCCAGGGGCAAATCATGATTGGCATAGTTATTTGGGCATGGGTTTATTATAGAATTCACTTAAAAATAGGAAATGAATTCTTTAAAACGACTACAATAAACTATAAGGGTATATACAAAATTTACGTAACGATCGATTACTTTATAAAAGAAGCGAGACAAAAGATCAATTCTAATCTAAAAAAAAACTTTTTAAAAAGGATTGATTTCAAAGAAGGAATCAAATCATTGAACAACAATAACAATTTTAGAACCTTTACCTTTTTTCTTCTATTTGATTGAGCAGAACTTCTGGGACACTAAGCCTGACCATTAAAAAAAATTAAGTGAAACTCTTCACGTGGAACTCCTTGCCGCAATCGGTTGTTGGTGCAAAGTCTGTTAATAGTTTCAAAGCAAGATTGGATCAAAACAATGTTAATAAAGTTTAAGTTACTTCTATAGCTCCTTTGATGTTTAACCCTATTGGGTCGTAGTATAATTTACTACTACTACTACTACTTTACTACTATTAATTAACTCTTTTCACTTTTTTTCGATTATTTTTTGTAATCATCATTAATCATATACAGAACGTCGTAATTATCATCACTTTGATCAAACAGTTTACTTGACATTTCGGCAGCATCAACACCATCGAGAACATCGTTCCCAACACCTGTATTATGACTGTCACTAGAATTATCTGAATCACTATGACTCTGAAAGTTCAGTTTTATTCAACGAATCAAAACTCTCTCTTTTATCTACAGGTGTCACATCATCAACCAAATTTATTGTCATTCAAAATCAAACTTAATATCTTATTGGATAGCCAAATTTACAGTTCAATTTACATTCAAATTCTAGTTTATGTTTTGCTTGCTGAACATACTGGCATTATTTTTGCCTCATGACTAAAAATTGAATGAAATTCATTTTTACCCCCGGTGTTAAAATAAAAGTTCGACTTAGACCCCAGTGGGATACCCTTTATTAATTTCAAGTCGAGAGAGTGGGACTGAAACACTTCAAACCAATTTAAAAGCCAACATATTCGTAACTTAAGACACCGTTTTTTAAAATGGTTGAGAAGCATTAATGATCTGCGACTACATGCCTTATAAAGTGGCTTGGGAAATCCCCTTTAGAAACAGCTGCGGTGCCCCGGACACGTAATAATGAAATTCCCAAATAAGAAAGGTATAATGGTATCTCAAGTGGTGAACCTCGCAAATTATCGGAAACTATGAAAATCAAAAGTAGTCTGATTAGATTTCTTACCATTTCGCTTAAAATAAAGCAGTTCTTTTGAAAACGAGTCCTCAATCAGATCAAAAACACTACACAAGACACACTCAAATGATGTTTTCGAAAATGTTCCGGACAAACAGCTTTCATATTTATTGCATTCGGCTAAACATTTAATGTGATTTGTTGTCTTGATTCGTTTGATTACACTTTCATTACTGCAAGATTTGTTAAAATTCACAGTTTTTTTGAAAAAAGTACCTTTAAAGACAAAAATTATAATTTCTTTTTAAAGAACACTTAAACAGTACATTTGATTGATAACCATAAATTTATTTTCAAAATGACCATTAATAATAAGCTCAACTTCATTTTTTTTTCCAAAATTAAGATTTTTTAAGTAAATTTTCAAGCTTTTTTATACAAAGACATTGTTGACTTCCCTTTAGATTTGAATGAGGAATATTTTTATTTGTCAAACAAAATTTAATAATTTCTTGAAATTCGATTCTTTTATTAGTATTATTTTTGAAAATCGACAAGCCATAATATGTTTAAAGAGCATCAAAAATAAAAGAACAAGAAAAAATAAAACATATTAGCCGATAAAAATGTATTATTCAACTTTTTTCCCATAATCAAATAATCAAGCTGAAAATGCTTAAGCTTTACGGATTATAAGTTATGGTCTTTATTCTCCCAATATTTTTTTTAGTTTTAAATTAAAATTAAATTTTTAATTTAATAAAACCCATGTATTTTTTTCAAAAAATTTTGCTATGTTGATTTATACATTTGAACAATCATAATTCATTTTAGAACAATTATTTCTTCGAAAAAAGAAATAATTGTTCTATATATTCGGGTATTCAAATGCCCATTCAAAAGGGTATTCGGCTATTCGAACTTTTATTTGTCTTGGAAATAAAAAAATAAAAAGTTTTAAATATTTTTTTTATTCCATTTTTTTAAACTCTCGTAATACTAAGTGGAAAAAATTTACTTTTACTCAAGTGTTTTGTTGCATGTTTGAATCGTGATATTCTACTAAATAACTGTTCGCATACCTAAGCTTGATACAGCTTGCCCCCTTTAACTCCGAAATCGCCAGGTCACAAGACACCCATTGGCCTACGCTTAAAAATATAAAAAAACATGACAACCTATTCGAATACCAGAATAGTCGAATACCCTTTTGAATACCCGTTTAGTTGGAAAAAAAGATTTTTTGGCCATGACTGGTTTAAAGGATGACTATAAAAAAAGAAAATATTTATATGGATTTTATTATAGTCAAATTGCAAATAAATAACACCAAACTAATAAAATATAATAAATATGCCATGTATAAATGACATGGGATGATCGGCTAATATGTTTTATTTTTTCTGGTTCTTTTATTTTTGATACTCTTTAAACATATTATGGCTTGTTTAATAATTTAGACACTTTTCTTTATTTTTTAACTATTGACTAGAAATAAAATGATTCATTTTAATTTTTGGAAAGTTAAACATGGTTAATATAATTTATTTATTTATTTGTTTAGATAAATCTAAAACTCGTTTCATTTTAATTTTTTTTTCCAGGACGTTGATTACTAATCAACTTACCATGTTTTAGTTGGTGTAAAAAATGTTGTTTCTATATTACGGAACCGTAATTTATTAAAAAACGTACCGTAAATTCTCGTTCAATGTTACATGTAACTAAACCTGAATACTCCGGTATTAGAGAACTTTTTGATAAGCTAGTTTTTTTTTCAACCAAGCTATTTTCTGTTTATCGAGAATCAATTCTTGTTCGTCTTTAATTACGCTTATGTTCTCTTTGAACTTTTGTTTATTGTTCATGTAGTTATAGATAAGTTTTGGATTACGTTTCGCTTGCTTTGCCAAGTCAAGTTCAAGATTTATTACCGCTTTTTTAATAAGTTTTGAGCAATTTTTTTGTGCGATCTTGTACTCTCTCAAGAATTTCTAGTTTTTGAACTTCGATTTTCTTAGTCTAAACCAGGTCCTGCTTTTGTTCTTTATAGACTCTTTAATTTCGGAATTTAGCCATTTCGGTTTTTTCCGTTTTACCTCAGAGTTTCGATAGATTGGAATATATTTACGACAAATTGCATTGTAGGTGTTTAAGAACACCTCGTACGACTCATTTGTCTTTACTTTCCAATATTCTCTTCCAGTTTGTTTTTGATAACTCTGCTTCTATGCCTAATAAGTCACCTTTGGTATAATTATATGAATTTGACTTGAATTTCGGAGTTTGATTGTCTGAACATAAATGATACGACCAATTTTAAACGACATGTCCTTGATTAGTACAGTCAAGGGGTGCCTTTGATAATACTTCTAAAACACGTCCAGTTGTTTCAGTAATTACATAGTCCAGTGTATTACAAGCTTGATTATTTGTTCTAACAAATGAGGGAAAATTTACGTGTTGAGTTAAAAAATTGTCCTCTAGGCATTCGATGAACTTAAACTCTGCCGATTCGACGTTTGTCATGTTTGTGAAACCAACTCTATTTTCTTCCCAGTGGACATCGGGAAAGTTTAAATTGCCACAAATTATAAGTCCGGATAACTGGTTTAAATCGAGCAGAGCCCTAGCTTTATTAATTGAATTAGAAATTGGGGTATTGTTTGTGGAACGGGGTAGGCGGTATATACAGCCTAGTATGATTTTTTCTTTACAAATGATAGTTGAGCACCACACTTGTTCAATTGACTCATTTCCAAAATCTCCCTCTTTAATTTCGAATGCAGCTAAGCTCGATTTCACGTAGTTTGCTACACCACCATGAGCTGATTGGACTCGGTTTTTGAAAAATAGCCTATATCTTTCTAAATGTTGTGTACTTGCATCATTGTACCAAGTTTCCGTAACGAAGATGAGATCTGGATCTTCCAGGTTAACTCTAGTAATAAGTTCACACATTTTGTTTCTTAACGATGTCGCATTAGTATAGATACATTTAAGCTCGTTAACATGACTGTTTGACTTTGAAAAAACTGATTTACTTGACCCTGGCTTTGTTTGCAGTTTGTTGATTCTGTTTTGCTGACCTTTAAAGACTTTGGACCGGGGCACATGATCAGGCTTGCTACCGGTCACTTTGCTACAGTGAACTTTTTCAGGATTAGTAGTGAGTGAAACTAGCTCTTGATGAGCTAGCTCCTCTCGGCCTACCGTATCGATTACCTCGTGCGTATCGAATATTTCCGCGCCGAGTATCTTCGTATGAATTTGTTTGCCTGTATTGAGGTCATAATTGACTTTATATTTGTGAATTAATAAAAAACTTTTTTTCGCAATTTTTCGCAATTTTGGGCGCAATTTTCATCGCAATTTTTCTGAAAAAATGTCGCAATTTTGCAACAATTTTTTGTTGTCTCTGGAAATAGATAAGTCTTTTTTTTTTGATGAAAATTTTTCACAAAACTTATCCTTGAAAATGATAACCCTGCCCTTAAGGTTAAATTTACTTGTAACATCTCACCAAATTATATCATACTTCTTAACTTATAAATTATATCATGCTTATAAACAAGTGCTTCTAAAAAAACTTCATTATCTAAATATTTCATCAACTAAATATTTTTTGTCATATGAAATACCTTTTAGTAATCTTGTTCTATTTGGAGAACATGGAGAAAGGTGTGTTCTATCAGATTTTGTAAGAACACACCCTTTCATTTCTTCTTTTGTGAACATATGTTTGCAACACTCCAACGTCCATTCTTTTGAATTGGATCCATATATGTCTTTAATGAGGTCTTTTCCCTTACAAACCTTAAAAATAATTTATGAATTTTTTGTTGTAAAGAATCAATCAAAAATAAAGTTACAAATTGTTTTTCTCAGTTGAGTTCTCTACATCTGCTAATTTTTTCTTGAGAATTTCGTACTTCATTTTCTGTGCATCTATCTAAAGGGTAATTTGTTTCGAAAACTCATTGAAAGCATCAATAGTAATGGTTGGGTCAGATGGACGGATTTGATTTTGTGATTGTAATTTTTGATTTGTTTGGGGTATTGGTTGGAAATAAATCAGTGTTCATGATGCACTTGGAACCTTGAACAAGACAATGCTCGTTGAGATTGTTCGAGGACAAGACTATTCTATCTTTAAATTTAAAAATTTTAAAAATAATTATCGATTTCTAGATTATCAAAGTAATATTTTGAATCATTTTAATTTTAATAATTTATGTTTATATCTATTAAGAAAAAAAATTGAACGAGAAAAATGGGATTTTTAATGACATTATCAGTGGTGAATTGTATATGTTTAAACCTGATACCCTCAACTTAATTCTCTTTGCTGATGGTGTAACGTATAATAAGTCTGGTAATAATTCGATTTGGACAATAATGTCATCCGTTGTTGAGTTGCCTCCGATTTTGAGAGAATCTTTTGAGAATATAATAGTTCATTCTTCATGGAGTGGATCCGGTTTAGATTTCAATCTATGGTTACAAAGTTATAATAATGAAATTGTCCATATTATTTCAAACGGAATCGAATGGTCTAATATGAAAATAAAAATTTAGATTTTAGCTTTTATATCGGATTCACCGGCTAGATCTAAAGCATGCAATTTGACTCAATTTAATGGTTATTTTGGCTGTATTAAGTGCTTGCATCCTGGCGTTAGGACTAATCGTGTAATGACCTATCCTATACTGCCAAATATTTTGAAACGATCCAACGAAAATTATAATGAGCAGGTTTTAGAAGCAATTAAAAATAAAAATAGTTGTTTTGGAATCAAGATTTTCTCATATTATCAAATAGGATCAAGGTACCTGAACACCTTTTACTCGATTACATGCATATGAGCTTGATCGGAACTTTCAAAAAAATTTTTAATAGTTTCTTTGATAGTAGGAATAGGAAAAAAAAATTTCTATTTAGGTAAATTTTGAAAAATTTAAATTTAAAGTTTTTTTTTGAGATTTATATTTTTTAATAAAAGGAAAAGTCAGTTTATTTATAGATAAACGTTTTATAAATGTAAAATTGCCGACTGAAATAAAAAAAAAACTAGGCCTATTGAAAACAGGCATTATTTTAAACAGGCATCAAAAGCAAACGAATATTTGTTTTTATTTATCATTCGGGTTGTTCAAAGGTCTATTAGTGTATTTAAATAATTTGATGAAGTATGTTTTGTTTTTACGAGTTTTATGCCAAGATGAAATTAGCAAACAAGATATTTGTGATGCACAGAAAATAATCGTCGATTTTGTGCAAGAGTATGAGATTTTGTATGACAAGATCAGTATGGCCTCGAATGTTCATTGCCATATTCATCTTGCTGAACAGGTTAAAAATTTTGGACCATTAAATAGGGCATCATGTTTTCCGTTTGAAAATGCTTTTAAGATGACCCGTGATTTATATTGTGGTACAAGGAATTACGATGGTCAAATAGCTGTGAATTTAAATAGGAGAAAACAAGTTAGAGTTAATACTAGGATTTTGAGTAAAAAAACGAAGAACATAGATGTAAAAGTTTATTTAGAAAAAATAAATTTTTGACCTAAATCATTTGATTAATGTCAATCAACTAATTGATCCTATTATAGTTGAAATAAATCAACTCAGAGAACTAGAAAAGAAAATTTTAATTAAGTATTTTGGCAAGAAGCTTATTATTAATAATATTAAATTGTTCAAAAGTGAACGAGCTACAAATAAAAGATTTGAGTATCATTTGTATGAATATGACAACAATTTTGATTCTTTAAACAACCATTTAATACAATATGCCGATTCTAAAACACTTTTATTTGGTTCAATAATGCGTTTTTTCTCTTTGGATGAGTGTCATTTGGTTTTGGTTAAAAAATTACGACAAAATCAGAAGGATAATTTCTATAAGAATTTGAGCTATGAATTTTCAAAATGTATAGATAAATTTTTTCAAATAGGAGAATTTACAGAAGAATATGAAATTATTAGTTTAAATTCAATCGAGCGTCGCTGTTTGGCACTGCAGACTGATGAAGGGATTTTTATAACACCTGTAAATTATATACAAGAATGTGATTAAATTTTTTAATGTTTAAATTACACTATGATTATTATGATAGATTTTAATTTAATAAATATACATAAAAACGCGTTTTGACTTGACATTTTTTTCCATTTCTTGTAGCGTAAAATTTTTTGAATATTTTCTCAGAAACACCAAAAAAATATAACGTTTCTAAGAGTTTTTTGCAGTGTTAAAAAAAACCAGACTTTTTAATTAAAACGCCAAAATTTTATCACGTTTTTAAGCGTTTTCTGTAGCCTCTGGAAAATATAGATTTATATTCTTAAAAACGTCAAAAAAACATCACGTTTAAAGCGTTTTATTTAAATACGCGTTTCAACGCGAAAAAGAACGCTTTTTTTCCCGGGTCGTTATTTCAAAACTTGAACGAGAAATTAAGAGAATAAACGAAAAAATAAACGAGAAATTAAGAGAGGAAAATCAAGGGCCCATACTCCCCCCTCCCCCCCACACACACAACACAGCAAGCGAAATACACAGACTCTCGCCACACCATTTTTAGATTCATGGCGCCGCCACTTCTAAGTGCCATGTATGTAAGTTTTTCTTTAAGATTTAACGATTCGTCAAGAGACCCTTCTCACGCTTCAATTTACTACCCAAACGAACCTCTAACACTTTATTCTAGCACCCAAACAAACAAGTTTTCATCAAATTTCACTATAAATAACGTAAAATAACGTTAATTTACGATATTTTACGTTAAATGACGTTTTCTAGAATTAGTCATTTCACGTAAATTATTGTCAAATTTGGTGAATTAACTTAATTTTAAGTAAAATGTGGTGAATTCATGGTATCGTACCAGCACTGTAAACCTCACTAAAAAGAACAAAAATTTAAAAAAAATGTTCGCGCTTCAAAAATAAGCAAAGTATCAAAATATTCGAATTTAACGAATTTTAATTGACCGTAGTACAGTCGAATGTAACTAAAATGCAACGTTATTGGTTTACATAGTAACCAAACTTTGGCTTGTTTCTTAGACTGAATAGACCGAAAACCGGTACTAAGAGAGGCTTAGAATTTTCGGCATCATGTAGCATTAATGATTGAGGCAGCCTGGCTTAATGTATATGGAAATTTTAAAATTGTCTAATGTCTCGTTACTCGCATATAAAGCTTTGCTTTTCGTATTTTTAGGAATAGTACTACTCATATAAAAGTGAATTTTTCGATGCTCTCTTTTATTTTTACCGGACCTCTGATGAATCGATTCTTAAGTTAATATATAAGATCTTTAAAGATTGATAAACGTTTTGTACAAGTTTGGCAATAGATCTTGATTTCATCAAGATATAAAAAATTAAAAAGAATCTTAATCAAGAAATTATGGTAAGATACTTAATAAATATTTCCAATTTTTAAGAATCGAAGTAAAATCTTGTACTTATTCAATACGAAGTTAGACCTTCGGAATTAGACCGGTCCAATTTACCTATCTAAGATAGTCTTCTAGAATATCACTTTATCTAATTTAAAAGTCAGAAAAAAAGAATTTTAAAAATTTATTTCAAAATAGACTTTGTCTTTCGATCCAAAAAAGTGTATTCCGGATTCAATTTCAACAATATCCAATAAGGTAAACTGGTCACTCTTTGTCTGGTAATGCTTTCAAATCCAAATATCGGACCCATAGCTTTCATAAATTCACCATGCAAACCAATAATCGAACAACAATGTTTTTTAAACTCATAAGCCCCGCTTATACTTTTTATTAAATCCAAATTTTTAATCATTTCATCAAAATTATAAATTTCATAAGGATAATTAGTAACCACATTAATCACTCTATCACTCGTAAACACTTTATAATTAGTTGCAGTTAAACTCATGTCCAATTTTTGCATTTCAATTTTACTCATCATTCCATATTTTCGTTTAAGTACAAAACCTTCGCCAAGTACATGCGTCCAATCGGTGTAATTAATCAAATAATTCGGGTTCTCTGTTGCTTGTGACGTTTCGTTCAATGATCTTAAAGTATCACCAGTGACTTTAATAGGCTCTTCGGACCATAAATCTTGGGATAAAACAAGTTTTGAGTTTTCATAAAATTGGATACAACCCCAAGGTATTCGATCATTTGGTGTCTTTACAGTTTGTGAATTAATTGTTGGTGGGAGTTTAGGTGTGAACTCTTCAACATCGTCATCTTCATCACTAAGTGCTAAAATTTCTCTTATTGTTCGTTGTTTCTTTGTGTTTGACGGTGATGGGTCAAGCCTTGACTTTGAGTCTTTCTTCTCTAAACCACTCATTTTTAATTTTTAGAAACTCTCAAAATAAATTTGAGAGTTTAAAAATTTAAGTTAAATTTAGTCAAGGGAACCAATTTTTTTAGTTAAAACTCAAAATTTAAAAAAAAATTCATCTTAACTTAAGATGGTTCTAATTAAACTTCCAGTTTTCAATATTCAATATTATGAACATGAAAAAAAAATCGACTTTCCGGTAGAATTGTACCGAATTCCTTTCAGAGTTGACGGATTATTTTCACCATTGATTTCGAATCGATTTAGTTTGGGATATTTGGATAATTTTAGACGAAGACAGGACACAAAAGAACATTTGTTTGACCTTGGCTTAGGAATCGAATTCGATAAAACTAATGATGAAATTTACACAATTAAAAATTTGAGTAAATCGCATGTTTATTATATGCATAAAAATTGCGAGGAACAAAATCGTGTTGAACCAGGTAAGAGTAAAAAACTTGAAAAAATTTTGAATAATTTTTCATAACATTTCTTTTGTAGATATTCGTAAACCGATAATAAACTTGAAACCGTTGATACAACATAAATTTTTACCAAAAAAACTCGGTAAAGTTTATGACGATTGCTCAGTTCGTATTAGTTTTGGCAAGCAATTTTACAAGTCTGATGAAATGGGATATATTTCACCTTGTTGGATTGAGATGACTCTAATTAAAATTGTAGATGTCAATGTATGAGGTGGTTATTTTTTTTAATAAAAATTATTTTTAAATGTTTTGTTAAAATTATTCATAATTTACCAAAATTTTAGCTGGTTTCCAACCCATGATGGCTTTATGGAAATTTTTTTTCCATTCAATATGGACACTCGCCCTTTGAGGAGTTTTAATTCTTTACCCTCATGAAAATGGATTTTCGTAGACTTCTTTAAAGATTTTGACTTGTGATTTTTCAACCCTTAGGCATTATGGATTTCCCGAAAAAAATTATGAATCGCGGAGTTCTATAAAAAGCACTGGTTTTCGTTAGTGGAAAACTCTCGGAAAAATTCAGCATCAGTACAGGTGTTTTTCAGGGAGGAGTTCTCGCCCGTTCATATTTTCATCAACACAATTATGTGTCAGAGCCGTGTTCTAGTCGTGGCTAGCAGAATGGGACAAAAAATCAACATGGTTAAAACTGAATATATGTTCTTCAACACTAACTCAAACTAAATGGACAGTCTTGATATATCTAGAAAAGAGGCTCAACAGCTTTGTGACTACATGCTATAGTATGTGGCTTGGGGCATCCCCTCTTGACGAGGTATACGCGAAAGTAGACCAAAGACCTATTATTGAGATCTTACGGAAGAGACGGTTGTGTTGATTCGGGCACGCGTTGCGCAGAATTGAACAAAGGAACAGTATTTTTTTTATTGAAAATTTTAAAAAGTTAAAAAATATTGAGGTTTTTCTTAATTCAAGCGTAGACTTGTGGAAAAATTTCATGCTAAAATTTGTGGACTTGTTTACATCAAGAGTGTCTACGATCGACTGATGTTCATGATGATATTTTTTATAAAGACAAATCTTTTACCAATCCCTTTTTAAATCAAATACATACACAAAGAGAAATATGCATTTTAATTTATTTGGAATTTGAACTTCAAAAAAATCAAAACAAAAAAAAATGCGTCCTTTGGCAAATAAAGTAGCTCTTGTCACTGGTGCCACTCGTGGTATCGGTAAAGGCATAGCATTACAACTGGGAGAAAACGGTGCCAAAGTGTACATAACTGGTCGTACTTTGAAATCTACAAACGGTAAAGCAGAGATACGAACCCGGATTTTTTTAAAGTTTTGAGTTTGGGTTGGGTTTGGGTGGACCACTCAAACTCGATACCCAATTACCCACTTTTTTGGGTAACCAACCCCTTACCCATACCCATAAAACTTGACTTTTCAGGTTGCGTACCTGAATCCGATAACCACAAACTCGATTTTTTCGGGTTTGTTTTTAGTTAAAAGGTATCAGATTCAGGTACGCAACCTGAAAAGTCAAGTTTTATGGGTATGGGTAAGGGGTTGGTTACCCAAAAAAGTGGGTAATTGGGTATCGAGTTTGAGTGGTCCACCCGAACCCAACCCAAACTCAAAACCTGAAAAAAATCCGGGTTCGTATCTCTGCGGTAAAGGCTCATTAGAAGAAACAGTTAACGAGATAAAAAATCGAGGTGGTGAAGCAATACCAGTCGAGTGCGATCACGAAAAATCCGATCAAATTCAACAACTATTTAAACGAATTGAACAAGAACAAAAAGGTCAATTGGACATTTTGGTCAACAACGCATACAAAGGTGTCGGTACAATTCTTGAAAATATGAAACTTAAATTTTGGCAGTATGATCCAAGTGTATGGGATGATATTAATAATGTCGGTCTTCGAAATCATTATATTTGTACTGTACATGCATCAAGACTTATGATACCTCGTCGACAAGGTCTTATTGTTAATATATCTAGTTTTGGTGGTCAACGATATTTGTTTAATGTACCTTATGGTGTTGGTAAAGCAGCGTTAGATCGTATGGCATGTGATTGTGGTATTGAATTAAAAAAACATAATGTTGCTTGTTTGAGTCTGATGTTAGGAGCTGTTCGAACAGAGACAATGAATGATTTAGTTTCAAAAGGTGGTGATAAGTTGAAATTAAAATCGGATCCTAACAATAAGACTGTAAATTTCTATCAATCAAAAAGATGTTTGAAGCGAATTAAAGAAAAACTTTTAAAAGGACATAGGATTGAAAGAAATGTTTGATGAAGGTGAGACTGTAGAATTTGGTGGCAAAATTATAACAAATATGGCTACAAATTCCAAAATCATGAAAGTAAATTCGAGCTTTTATTACAACTGTTATTTCATGAATTAAGGCAACATATCAAAAGTAAGGGGTACAGTTTTGTTAAACTGATCTTTAATGGTAGAAATTCAAGTTTACGGTACAATTTAGGTCTTTTTTTTTGGATAAGAGAGGTATGACTGTATGTTTTTGGCTTTCTAACACGAGGATTACGCTTGTTTTGTCCTCAAGTGTACAAAAGAGAAAACTAATAATAATGTAAATATTGAGATATATAAAGAATCGTCTCTTGTTTAAGCGAGTTCATAAAAAATATGGGTATAGGAGATCCCCTTAGTCTAGAGTTTTCACCCGAGTTTGGTTCTAGGGAAATTTTTTTACTTATTGATCTTGCTCAGTGTCGATGGCAGCTTTTTAGCTTATGGATCTTAAATTTATTTTCTGGGGTTTTCAGGGTCGTATATTGTGTGCAAAACCACGAATTCAGATAGTTTGGACGTTTTGCCTAGATGTCTAACATTCCCAGAGAAAAATATTAACTAAAAATTCTTAAAAGCTGTCATCTAAGAGTTCAGACAGTATGAGCAGATTTACTAGTAGAACTAGCTTAATTATTCTCTGATAGGTCTTGCCGGTTGGTGTAGCCAGTCCTCCAAAAGATTTGACCCTTGGGAGGACTTATATTTCCATATTAAAATAAATCTAATTATACTAAAGCTAATTTCTCTTCAATTTTATATCTAGATAAGACACAAACTTATTTGCTTTGTAGTTTAAGCTTTTGGGTTTTTCAAATGATAATTAACTCTTGATACTACAATATGTCCGAAATATCAATTTCCGTAAATTTTCAAGGAAAATTATTCCATAAGATAATTTATTTTAATTGATTAAAAATGGCGAATATTACAAACACTTCAATCGTACAAATCTTCAGACTGCTTGTTAAATATCTCGAACGTGTAAAAAAGGACCGCTATGAAACATACACTTAGGTGTTAATTAAGTTTTTATAACTGTTGAATGGCTACCTGCTTTGCTCATAACACTAGGTTAATCTCCAATTGAATTTTTTCTTACATGACTTGTATTTGAACCTTGAACCTTGAATCTGTATAGACGTCCACGACCGCACCGATTTTTTTAGATATATCGATAAAATAACATGCAGATAAACTGGGAAACAATATTTTTATTAAGCTTGGGTTCTCTGGTTTTCTCTAACGTTTTTTTTTGTTTAGTTTTCAAGTAAAATAGTAATTGCATCAGACTATGCTGACAAATACGGAATCAAAGACATTGATGGTCGTCGTATACCAAGTCATCGTGAGTTAAAAAACATAGCGCCGTTTTTACCAAAGAACCTACGTTTTGTAACAAAAATTTTACCCGAAAGCTTCAAGGTACCACAAGCTTTAATAGACATTGCAAACAGTAGATATGTTTAAACAAAAAAAATGAAATATTTCATCCGTTTTATTTTTAAGAAGAAATAAATTTTTTTAATTTTTTTAATATTTCGAATAAAAAATATCTAAAACAAATTGTGGAACTTTTAAAAATCCTGGAATGAATCTTCCTATCCACTTTAAATTATCTGGTAACATGTAAGCAAGTGTTTTGAATTGTCTAAAACTATAAATCTCTCTTCCATCTACATCTTTGATACCAAAACTTCGAGCATAATCAGCTCCAATAACAACACGTGATGAGTATTTATGAATATTTTTGTCCATAGCCATTTGTACAACTATTTTACCACTGAACTCAATCGATTCACCTTTATCAAATATTTGTTTCATTGAAATTTTTTCACCCTTCATTCCCGATACATCAGGATTACTTTTTGAGACCATTTCAGTAACTAGTTCGGTCTTAACAGCGCCTGGGTACAAACTTAACATTGTAACATTATGTTTTCGCAACTCTTTACCACAATCAACAGCCATTCTATCAACAGCTGCTTTACCAACACCGTAAGCAACGTTGAATATGTAAGACATACCACCAAAACTTGAAATGTTTACAATTAGACCTTGTTTGCGTGGAACCATCAAGCGGGCTACACAACAAAGATAAGTTTCTATTAAACTCGATTCTTTGGTTTGAAAGGCTTACCAGCGTAGACGGTGCAGATGTAATGGTTTCTTAAACCTACATTGTTTACTTCATCCCATACTTCTGGTTTTTGTTCCCAGAACTTAAGAGAGCTTGTTTCAAAAATGGTCTAGAATGATAAAATTAAAATTTGTTGGTTAAAAAATTATATAAATATGTCATACAGAGACTCCTTTGTAAGCATTGTTGACCAAAATGTCTAATTGACCGTTTTGTTCAGTTTCAATTCTTTGGAATAATTCGGCAATTTGGTGATCATTTTCATGGTCAACTTGAACTGGAATGCATTTACCACCACGTTCTCTAATCTCTTCAGCAGTTTCTTCTAATGAGCCCATACCATTTTTCGATTTTAAAGTACGACCAGTTATGTACACCAAGGCACCGGCTTCACCTAATTGTAAGGCGATACCTTTGCCAATACCACGAGTTGCACCCGTGACTAAAGCAACTTTACCAGTTAATGATTTTGATTTCATCATTTCTTTAAAACAAAGATGCGTATTTTAATTTGAAAAATCTTTTGTACAATCAAAGCATTTAACAGCTTTTGAATTAACACAAAACAAAAATTATGTAAATAAATTTTATTTCGATTTTTGAAATCTAAAATGCTAAAAAGAGAGATTCAAAATTTAGTGCTAACAACATCCATTACAAATTGAGGAACTTTTACAAAATTCGGTATAAAGTTGGATACAAAATGTAACTGTTTAGGAAAAACGAGTTTAATGGCATTGTTTATTTGTCTGTAACTTGGTATAACACGACCATCGATGTCTTTAATACCATGACACTGAGCGTACTCAGCTGCATTGACTATTTTTGAAGTGTATTTCATCAAATTGGCGTCCGAGGCTAATGCCGAAATGACTTTACCAGCAAATTCAGGAGTCTCTGAATCGTTAATGACATCTTTAAGTTTAATCTCTTTTAATAATGGGTTTGTAGGGTCCATTTTTAAGACTGCTTTGTCTCCTTTTTCTTGCAACATTTTTTCCGAGAATTCGGTTCTTACTCCATTTAAAAGTAAACTTAAACAAGCGACGTTGTGTTTTTTAAGCTCAATACCACAATCGCTTGATATACGATCGACTCCTGCTTTACCAATTCCGTAACATGCATTGCTAAACAAACAATTTGAAATATTTTTTTGAATTATAAAATTTTAAATAAGCTTACAATGCGTATTGCATTCCACCGAGACTTGAAATGTTTACAATAAGACCTTGACGACGCGGGACCATGAGTCTTGAAGCGTACACAGTGCATAAATAATTGTTTCTTAAACCGACATTATTTATGTCATCCCATGTTTTGGCCGGGTCTGTGTCCCAAAAATTCAAATTTGCTGCTTCAAAAATGAACTTGATACAAAAATTACATGAGAAAAATAAAATATTTCAATATATTTTTTCCTTACATCTCCTGCTTTGAAAGCACTGTTGACCAAGATGTCTAATTGACCATTTTGTTCTTGTTCAATTCTTTTAAAGAGACCTTCAATTTGTTTGTCATCTTCATGATCACATTGAACTGGTATACATTGTCCGCCACGATTTTTAATTTCTTCGGCTGTTTTTTCTAATGAAAGACCATCTTTTGATTTTAGTGTACGACCAGTTATGTAAACCTTGGCACCATTTTGACCAAGTTGTAAAGCTATTCCTTTACCGATACCACGACTAGCGCCTGAAAGAACAAAAATTTAAAATAAAAAAATTTAAAAATTGTGCTTAAATATGTACCGGTGACTAAAGCAACTTTATTAAGTAATTTAGAGCTCATTTTATTTCAAAGACCTTTGATCAGATTCCTTTTTTATGTGATAGAAAATATTTGATTTATGAACAAAGCAGTTTTTTTATAGAAAATTTGAAAATGCTGTATCACGTGATATAAGTTTTGCAATAGATTACATAATTTTAATGAGTGTAAGTATTAAAAATGTGATGTATAAATATAATTTTGAGAGTATTAGTATTTTTAGAATGGAAGTTGATCTAGAATTTTTTTTAAATAAAATTTAAATTTCAAAATACAGACAATTTTTACCTAAAACTGTCAATTTTTCAACTACTTGGTCATGAGAGCACATAAATTGGAAAATTAACGAGTCCCAAATCATAAATCTTACTTGCTTTAAATTCTATTCCTCCTCTGTAATACAATAAATCCAAGTTAAAAAGTACCTAAACATCATTTTATCATAATTGTCTCTGGAGATAGGTGAGGGTTTGTCATTAAACAAATAGTTTTCTTCAATACAAGCGATTTTTCTAAAATTTCAGCATTTTTCCTTGAAAATTTACGGAAATTGATATTTCGGACATATTGTAGTATCAAGAGTTACTTATCATTTGAAAAACCCTCACCTATTCTTGTAGAGAAAGACTTAAACTTAGGTTCGCGCCATGCAAAATTTACACGCTATCTGAATTTGCAAAATCTGACTTGATAACTTTGTCCTCCATATATGATAACCTAATTTTTAGGGGGGCTCTAAAAAAAATTTTTGACCCAGAGGGGCCCAACTTTCATGGCTTTTGAAGGAGTGTGTCTTGGTTTTTCGCTTATTACTATCCAAAATGATCTCATATGTATTATGTTTGATACAGATTCTGAAAGAGCACAAAATTTGACACACGCTATGATATTTAGTGATATTTAAAAATAAAAAAAATTTTTTTGTCATTTAGCTCGGCCGAGAAGCAAAAAAAGACGTATTTTTCTAGTTTTTTACATCTCATCCCAGGATTACCCCATAACATAGATTTTCTTAGTAACCAGCTTGTAGAGCAAAAAACTCTGAACAAAATGTAGGTTTTAGATTTTTGATTTTTTTGCCTGTAGAATAGAAACAATGTGCCTAAAAAGGTGCTAAAAATATTTGTGATCCTCGTATAGAAAAACTATAAGACAAATATATTTATTTATAGAAACAATTCCTTAAATTTTTCAAAAAAAATGCTTAAATTAGCCTTGTAAAAACTCCCAAAATTGAAAATTCGAAATAATTTATTCTTTAACAAATATATATGTTTTTTATGGTTTTTCTATACGAGGATCACGAATTTCGGGTCAAAAGTTGCAAATTCCTTCAAAAATGACTGTCTAAAGATTTATGCGGTTGTACAATTGTATTGTTTGTATTATTCGCCATTTTTAGTTTGATTAATAGTAATTTTCCGAGTAATTAGCTCGGAAAATTATTTGTAAAAGTGTTGTACGTCAATGTACATAAGGTGTGAATTGAAGAAACAAATACTAGACTAACTTGCATAACTAATTTTATTGACTAAAAATGTTTAAAGCATAAAATCTAAGAAAACTAAAAAAAAATATCAAAATTTATGCACCAGTCCATTTGGACAAATCAATTTGATTGATCAAAGTTGTACAAGAAACACTTGGATTCGTTCCTGTTGGATTGAGAAATACATTGCTTGGGACACTACTTATATCATAATTATTACAAATCAATCCAGACATTGTAACTTTTTTAATTTGAGCCAATTGATCCAAACTAAAAGCTCCTGGGTTAATAGTAGGTCCATTTTCATAATAAAATCTATCGCCATTTTTCAAATCAGCAAATTGTTCCATTATAATACAACCAAATGTTTTAGCAGTTAGAGTT
Organism: Brachionus rubens; assembly: GCA_022207745.1. Taxonomy (NCBI): domain Eukaryota; kingdom Metazoa; phylum Rotifera; class Eurotatoria; order Ploima; family Brachionidae; genus Brachionus; species Brachionus rubens. Next base: position 2,019,326 of record JAJVHD010000016.1, on the reverse strand, counting down.
GTATTTGATAATCTTCGTTCCAATAAACCACCGGCGTAAAGATCAATATCAGAAACGCTCCTTTGTTTAGACATTAGTCAACTATCTTATAAAAAAAAATTTGAAAATAGTTACTCATAGACACTTGCGAGGAGAGTACGAGAGTTAGGACCGATCAAGTCTTTCAAATCATCAAAACTTTTAGCATCAATACCATGGCAATACTTAACATACTTAATGTACGGTTGTAAACCATGATCTCTACCTCTTTGGATATTAGTAGCCAATAAATCAGTGGCTGTAGTTGTTCCATTTTGTGTGACAGGAAATAAATAATTTTGTAATTCATTACCAAACGTACCAAACTTCCAACAATTATCTTTAATAGTACCTTTTAAAATTGAGTTTATACCTTGAGAGCTGACATCGTAAGCATAGTCTGATTTGAAGGTTATTTCACTAAAATTTAGGGGTTTTGCTTGTGAATCGTTTACCATGTAACGACTGAACTTGTCTCGGATTAAACTGTGACCAAATCTAAATGCAGCTGTTGAAAATTCGTTTGACAACGCCGGATTTGTCTGTAAGAATAAAATTAGTTAATTTCATTTTTAATACGGATTATATTAACCTACATTGCTGTTGTAACCAGTGTAGTAAGCGTTACTAGTCAAATTGGGAGCTAATGTTGAATTCCAATTACCATTGTTAACCATTCATTGTAAACAATATGTTGTAAAATGGCGATTACAATTCGTCTTGTTTCTTGATACAATTTTTCATCATTCCATGAAGGGTTATTCGTTGCTAGAATTTTGGCTATTCTGTTATGCTCTCTGTTGAATAGAGTATGCATACTTACCAAAGCCAAATTTTCACTAGTTCTATACTCACCAGCCAAAAAGCATTTATAAGCATCAGTAGCTGAAGTACTACAAGTATCGTCTGAAAATGGTAAATAAGTACCGTTTGTAACTACTTTATTTTTAGTAGTTACAGGCTCGCTGGTGTTCATAAGTCCACTTTTAAAAGATCTCAACTCTTCGGCTCGTTCATCATCAATACCATAGATAGCTGAACCATCAATGAACGAAGAAAGCAAGTTTAATTGTTCACGGTAAGTAACGGAACAATTAAAATCTGGAAATGAGGCTGAAGACCGGGTGAATTTCATACAAGTTTGATTTAACCATTTATCACTTGATGGCCAAGTAACCGGTAGACAATTAGTGTTTGTTGAACCACAAGGACACTCAAGTTCAGTTCCATCAGAGTCTGTGCTAGCCGATGTACCAGACAAGTCATGAGTTAAAAATTGACCAAATGTTGCATAAATTTGAGAAACACTGAATTCTAAAATAGGGGTCGTAGGTTGGGGTGAAATAGTAACACTAATGGTTCTTGGATTTGGTAAGTCTTTACCAGAAACAGCTTTAGATCTTGCTGAATTGAAACCATCATTGTAAGCAGGTGTTAGAATACGCTTATACGGTGTGTTAGATGAACCGTATAAAGTGTTAACTAAGTTATTACAAGATCCGTTAATTAGTCTATACTTGTAAGTTGAATCACAAGTAAGACTTACAAAAGGACAATATTGAGAGTCAACATTAAGACTAGTGGTTGAATCTCTTGCCGATGTTGAATTAGTAGCTAATTCAAAAGCGTATGAAGCTACTTGGTTGATGTAGTAAGCGTTATCAGAAGTTTGTCTCATGTTAGATTGAAGTTTAGTCCTGTTTCTTTTAAGATGTCTTGGAAGTCTAGTTCTGTTACGTGCATGGATTTGTCTAAGACCTAAATCAAGCTCATCTTGTGGTCTTGGTCTAGGTTTTTGAGATGCCATGCTAGGTTTTGTTGTTGGTGAGCCAGTTACAGGTTTAGATGTAGATCTAGTGGTTACAATTTTTTTTGTGGTTATTCGAGTGGTAACTTTCTTGGTCGTTTTTTTGGTTTTTTTTTTTATTTTTTGAGAAAATACTGGATTCTCATTGAGAAGAATCACAAAGAAAATAAGGGTTAAATAAACAAATAAAAGACGCATTTTTTGTTAGCGAGTTTTATGAGGCTTGAAAGTTTCGAACTGCTTTTTATAGGAGAAGATTTTAATTAAAAAATTAAATTAAAAAAAAAGAAATGTAGGTTCACTTCATGATGTTCTAATTGAAATTTTAGTCGAGATAATTAAGTACTTTAACAACTTAAAATAAAAAAACCTCCGGTGTCTTAGTATTCGTTAAAACGTCATTTTTATAAGAATCTTTTTAAATTAAATTTTTTTTAAAGAAAATTAATTTATTTCGAGTTTTGTGCTGTTTGTTTTTTTGCTCTTTTTTTCAAATTTTCAACAATCATTTTTAATTAAAAGGAGTCAAGAATAGAGTTAAAAACTGATTTTAATTAGTTTTTTTTTCCTTATAATTAAGGCATCTTCAAACCAGGTTTGTCACTCAAAAAAAAAAAAGGTTTAATGGATACATAAAAGGAATCTTCAGTACTTGTTGTAAAATTGTTCTAGATTTCTTTCTCTCAAGGTAAAAAGCATACAACAGAATAGACCGATCGTTGGTATCAAGGTGTTACACATGAATTAAATCTTATTTGACGTACAAAACTTTTACAAAAAAAATTCCGAAGGAATCTTTATTAATCAATCTAAAAATGGCTAATAATTCAAACAGTACAATTGTTCAACCGTATATATCTTTATACTGTCGTTTTTAATCGTTTTTAAGCTTTTAGGCGAAATTAATTCTTTTATTGGAACGATAATTCTTTTATTCTAACTGCTAAAAAATTTTGTTGTATTATAATGGAACAATTTGCTGATTTGAAAAATGGCGATAGATTTTATTATGAAAATGGACCTACTGTTAACCCAGGAGCTTTTAGTTTGGATCAATTAGCTAAAATTAAAAAATCTTCAATGTCTGGAACACTTTTACAAATAATTATCAGAGGTAATTTCTATTAATCAATTTAAAAATGGCGAATAATACAAACAGTACAATAGTACAACCGTATAAATCTTTAGACTGTCATTTTTAAGGGCTTTTTTTAGGCGAATTTAAAATTGTTTGAATGAAATTTTTCCAATTTATGTGCTCTCATGATCGAGTATTTTAGTTAAAATTGAGAGTTTTATTGACAGTTCTCTGTATTTTGAAATTTAAATTTTATTTTAAAAAATCTTAGATCAACTTCCATTCTAAAAATACTAATACTCTCAAAATTATATTTATACATCACATTTTTAATGCGTAAACTCATAAAAATTATGTAATCTATTGCTAAACTTATATCACGTGATACAAATTTTCTATAAAAAAAAATCTTTTGTTCATAAATCAAATATTTTTATCAAATAAAATCTAAAAAAAGGAATCTGATCAAAGGTCTTTGACATAAAATGAGCTCTAAATTACTTAATAAAGTTGCTTTAGTCACCGGTACATTTAAGCACAATTTTTAATTTTTTTTTCAAAAAAGGCGCTAGTCGTGGTATCGGATGAATGGCTGATCTATCGCCATTTTGTGTTTCATTGAGTTTCAATTCAAACTCAATTTTAGACTAAACTCGTATTGAATGTTTTTTAAAAGCTTAACGTTTAATGAGATATTAATTTAAAGAAGTACGTGGCTGTATTTTAAACCCAATTTACAATTAATGGCGTACCCGATTTACAATTACTAATCGACGATCTTTTGTATAATTTTTAAGAAAACAAAAAGATATTAATTTATATTGACAAATAGTTTATTTTAATTCGTTTTACTTTATCCTGTCCACCGCAGTATTGTTAATTAATTATACAATCTTAAAAATATTGAAGATTATTCAGTTGCAAAAAAAAAATTATGATTCGAACTTTTCATTTTCGTTCAAAAACATTATTTTTTCTACCTTTTCTATTGAGATTTTGTTTCGCCTATCCCAAAAATTGATAAAAAATGTCTGAAAATATTCTTTCACTAGCTAGGACGCTTCCATATTTAAAAAAGAAAGGAAAAGTACTCGGTACTTTATTTTGTTATTTTTCCAGAAATCGACGACATTCGAATTTTTTGATTCCATCATGTAGCCTAAATTTTTTTTTTACTCAATAAAAGAACTTTTATTTATTTTCAATCAAATCAGATGCAATATACAAAAGACACCTTCGGACCCGTACCAGGACCGTCGCGTTTTGGGTCCGCCAGAAATGGGCTTGGATTATTATTAGTTAAATTCATTTCACTGAATTTTTTAGAGATTAAAAAATCAATTTATTTCTGAAAAAAAAAAATTTTTTGTAAAAATTTAATTTACAAAACTCATAATAATTAACAAAAAAAGTCGGAATAATTTAAAATAGACTAAAAAAAAAACGAAAATTTAAAAGTCGAATATATTAAACAAATGAATCTTTTATACGTAATCGTCCATGTCTCTTACTCGTTTGCACAAATAAAATCCAAAACAAACACCAAGTAAAAGTATAATACCAATACCAATGGCAACTGCAATTACAATAACACTATAAACTTCAATTAGACCTACAACTCGATCATAACAACCCATACGATAATTACTATTATTTTCACTTGGATTTTTAAAACAAGTCGAATCAAAACTTTGAACTGATATATTTGGCATTACACCACTCCAATCTGGTTTTTTGTCTTTAAATTTACAACATGAAATTGGTGTCACTGCGCCATAACGGTCTAACCAAACATTATTCGTTTGATTAAAGTCAGTGTAGTCATGAACACCACAGCACTCAAACTTAATTTAAGATTACTAAAAAATAAATTCAACTAATTTTAAATTCGACTTACATTGTACATGACCGCATCCCAAGCCACCGAACCTAAACTTTTGTTCTTCATCTCCCCCATGTACTGTTCCCGAATACTCTGTTTTAGCACATTTGTAAGAACTTCTTTAAGTTTAGACGAATAAACAGCAGCGAATATTCCGACTGCAATCTCGGCCATAAGGATCAAGAGAAGTATAGTCGAGTACAAACCGAGCAAACATCTTACTCGTTTTAACGCGCCACAACATCCCAAAAAACTTATGAGAAACATAAAACCACCGAATATACAAAACGCAATACCGCATTTGTCTATATAAGTCAAATCAATACCACTGTTTTGTAAATTATCAGCGTTAGCTATGTTTTTAAGCTGTTTAACTGAAGGATCAACTAGAATGTAAACCCCCAGTGCCAAAATTGCACATCCCAGAAGCTAATAAAAAATAGTCAAAATTCAAAAAAAAAGGGTTTGAGTTGAGGTTTTACTTACAAAAAATATAAGATTGAAAAAGACTAGAGTGAAACGGACTAGCTTAGCACCGCAACCAAGTCTTGGACCACTTTTTGCCATTTATAAAAAAAATGTATTCTAAAATAATTGTAAATCTATAGAAAAGAAAGATATGTTTTTTTAAGTTTTATGAAAAAAAATAATTTTTTTTAAAGAATCTCTTAATACATTTGTAAATATTTGTTGAAATGATAACTCTTGAAGGACAAGTTCATAAAAAAAAAGAGGGGAATTCGTGATTTTTTTTTGTTTCATTTTTTTTTTGTTGAACAAAAATGTATCGAATTACTTCTTTTGTGTGTTGTGTTTATTTACCTTGGATAGTTGAGTGACTCATTCAGTTGTTCGAATCTATAGATATTTATTTTTCAGTTATGACAAGAAAAGAAAAATTTTTTCAATTGAAAAGAACAAAAATATTTTTGAAAATTTTGAACTTCTGGTCACTCGTTATTTTTTCGTTTTTTTTTTAGGTTGAAAATTTTGTCACAAGGTGTTTGTTTGATATTAGACGACTATTCGTAACAAACAGTTTCTGAAATTTGATATTCTTTTGTTGGATTTTGTGATATAAAACCATTTAATTTGATTAATTTCATTATGTAACATAAATGTATACGGCTAGAGAAGACTTGAGTCATTTTTTTTTCACTGAAGGTGTTTTTTAATCGGTAAAAGTATGACTCAGTCCTCCTACTCATCTGTCTCTGAATCAATTAAACTAGTTCTAAAAGGAAAAAAATATCTAACCGTACAAACTCTTGAGGTTTACAACATCAATAGGTTCTCATAGCTTAGAGTCATTCCAATAGACGAGTTTCCAGCATTTTTTAATTTTTTTAGAAAACTAGCACCTGTTTAATTGTGGATTGAAGTAAAACAAATACAACTAATGAATAGGAACTAGTATGTAGCTCTTGAGCCTATGTGAGCAAAACCTAAAATACAGAAATTTTCTATAGACACTCTAGAACTTTTGAAACATTAGATCATGGGATAGGAAATACAATTGTTTTTCTACACGAGTCTAATGTCAAGGACTCCCTCTGGAATCGATTTGTATCATCAAAATCTTTCAATTTGAAGATTCTGAGTAAATGGGATCCCCCGGAGACGGACTCAAACCAGCCTTGTGGAGAAATCACTTTTTTAGCTACCTCATGCGCAATTGCGCAATTTTTATTCTAATAAATAAATTCAATAATAAAACACTTTTAACGAAAAATTTGCCAATTAAGTAATGTTTTTAATGTAATACGATACTCCTGGAACTCTCATTACTTCGAAATTGACTTAAAATTTGAGTCGATTTTTTAAAAAATTTACTTCACTCGTGTTATTTGAATTCATCTGAGGCACATGGCAGATGAGTATTAAATACTTTAAAGAAAAAATCTTATTCTCCTATTCCTAAATTTTGATGTGGTTTTTTATCTTTTAAATGATCAAGAGTAAAAACTGTATAATTAGCGATCTGTTTTTCCGATCGAGGGTCATGGCTTCAGTTTAAATGAAATATGATTTTGGAAAAACGAGCTAGAATGAAAACTTTCAGGGTCCGTAAACCCCCGCACGTTACACCATGAGGTAAAAAATTTTGGTCCTTCTTCGTCATTATTGGAAAAAGGCCTCACAGTAACAGTAGCAACACACGAAATATGTCAAGTAGAAGGTGAAAATGTCCTTAAAGTAAGAAAGGCACAAGCTTGTTCAACAAGTTTAACAGTTGTGATACTAGCCTTCGAAGGAAAAAGAGGTCTGGAAGTTAGTTTCAATCCCCCGGAACTCACTGATCTTCATTAGAGCGATCCCCGGGTTAGTACTCGCGAATTATCAAGTGTCCTTAGCACTTCACATTCGACTATATTTCATCATCTTAAGTTGATTCATAAAGTTAATAGAAGCTGGCGAGTTGTTCCACACGATTTGTCACTTTTTGATATTCAACGTCGTATCGAAATCTGTAGAAAACTAATCAAAAATCCTCTTGGTGAACGATTTTTCAGAAGGATAATTACTTGTGATGAGAAATGGATCTATTTTCAACCAGCACTACCAGTCGGTAAAAGAGGACGATTCGAAAAGAAGGTAATCTTGTGCGTTTGGTTGAATTACCAAGAGGTAATACACCTTGAACTGGTTCCTGATGGTCGTACGACAAATGCTGACATTCATTGTGAATAATTAGAACGAATGTTTGCTTCACTTAAAGCAAAATATCCTTCTTCGATCAACCGAAAGCCTGGTTTGTTTCTTCAAGATAACGCAAAACCGCATAACCCTCAAAAAACCATGGAAACAATTTAAGAGCTGGAGGGGATTGAACTTCTCCCTAATCCAGCATATTGCCCAGACCATCCCACCTCTGATTATCATCTTTTCCGCTCTACGGCTCAATTCTTAGAGGACTAAACACTAACAAAGACCAAGTTGAGACTGGGTGCCTTGAGTTTTTTAGCTAAAAAAGCCAAGAATGGTACAAGAGAGGAATCGAATTGCTCGCTGATAGATGCCTAAAGATCATACAGCATGTATATTTTGAAGATTAGACGTTAACCGCTTTTTTTAATTTTATGGTGTAGACTTCCATTGACTCATGGCACTGATCAAAAAGTTGAAGAATCTTACCCAAAACAAGGAAAGATATCTTTATTTGAATTTAATATGAGTAATACAAAATTCGGAAATTTTAAACGTAAATTCCTTAAAAAAAATGTTCTTGTCTTCGTTTACATTGGTTAAGTTTAAAAACAAAATAAGTCATTGGTGTTTAAAGACAAACGTAAACTAAACTGAAAAAGGGTGCGTCATTCTAATCTATTTGAAAAATTACGCTTCCAAAAAATTTGATACCGACAAATGAATCACTCATAATTAAGTGAAAATCAACCGGTTTTGATGAATAAAATAATTAGTTTAATCAGTCTTCCGGTAAATTTATCACGTACCTAAAAGCCTGACTTTCTTGGTTGGATAATATCTCGCTTTATCACCCTCTGGACGGTCCTTTTCTATCAGAACTGTTTTTTTAGAACACTATAAATGACTCAAGGGTATTCACCTATTTCAGTTAAGTTAAAAAATATTTTCGTAAAAAGTCATAAAAATTTAAAAGACAGACTATTAAACTTCTTTATTTTTTTAAATCAAGACACTTAAAACGATGATGTAACATTTTCATTATTAATATCTATTAAATCTCTTTCGAAACTTTTTTCAAATGATTTTTAAATTGAAAACACCATATTTTCAAGTGGGAGTCTAGGTAAGACAACAACAAAAAGAAAAAATTAAATTTTAGAATTTTAGAAAAAAAAAACTGGAAGTTGAATTATCGATTTTTGTTTTGAATGTTCTAAACGTAAATTTATGAAAAGGTAAAATTCGCTTAATTAAAATGTAATTTAAAAAAATAAAATTGTAATAAAAAAAAAATTGATTTTTTTTTCATTTTCATTTACGTCTTATCTTACCTTGATAATAAAATAACGGTTAAGGTTAGATGACTAAAGTGTTAACTCATGCATTCTTAAGATGAGTAATGAGTGCTTATGATTCATTTCTGTCATCATCATCATCATCGTCAATCGTAGTCGTCTATAACATATTTTTGAAAAAACAAGAAATCTTTCTTTTTATCAAAAATCTGTTTCAATATTTATTTTTAATACTAAAAGAGAGAGAGAGAGAAACGAATCAAACTACAACAACCTTTTAACAAAGATTAGAGATTCTATATTCTAAAACAAATTGTTATTCCTACATAAAATAATGAGAGTTTTTTTGTTTTGTTTTAATGTTAAGTATTATTTTAAAATTTTAATTTCATTAAAAATTTGGGCTTTGAAGATTATTTCAATGTAAATTCTTTTCGCTTGGTATCAGGAGCTTCTTTTAACTGATTAAAAATTCGCTCTCAAATTTATTTAACATTAAATTTTGAGCTTAGGGACATACAATTACAGTCTTCTTAAGCAATGTTTTGAATATTTCATTCAACTTTTATTAGAGATGTCCTGGAAGTAATAAGCCGTCAAAGTTAAAGGGTATAGAACTGTAAATATATAAGTACACGTATGGAAATCCGATGACCAATGGTGCGAATGTAAAATTGATCATTGGAATAAAATAATTACGCTGAATTCGACTGATTCACTGGGTATCTTCATTTTTTCAAAATTTACATCAGGACTTAAGAGCCCTTTAAAATGAGATTATGTTACCCTATGGATTAAATACTTTCTTGCCTCTCTGGAATATATGTTTAGCTTCATGAATAGACATGCCAAAACAAAGCTGTTAAAGTCGCTTAAGGCTGAAATTTAACTATTTTTGGGTGCATTTTTATAATTTTAATAAGCATAATATTTTATTAAGCTTGTTCCGAAGCTCAAACATCTCGAATACCCGCAACGACTTATGAGACTAGGCCTTAGTGACCTGAAAACGCGAAGATTGAGAGGTGATTTGATCCAAATGTACAAATTAGTAAATAAAATGCAGAAAGTTAATTTTGTTAATGACATAAATTTTATATTTAGTGCTTGCTCAAGTTGCACTTACAATCTAAGAAGGCACAGAAAAACGATTCATAGAGAAAAAGTAAAAATTGTCTTCCCAAATTTGACTTTTTTGTTAACAGAGTTGTGAATGATTGGAATAGATTGCCGGAAGAGGTAGGGATAGAGCAAGAAGCCTAAACAGTTTTAAGTCAAAGTTTGATTACTGGCTGTCGAGCAAATGTGTATCGACTGCTATAGCTCTATGAGCTCACTTGAACTGGTTTCAAGTTGTTTTAGAGAGCGCATGACCGAGTGGTGTGAGTCGAGTCCTATGAATCGAGAAGTCTAAGGTACAATACTTACATATCAAACACAAAGCAAATGGGACTGATTTTGTAAATAACCAGGCTTGCGAGTCGTGCTGACTTTAAATAAGGGTTCAGCAAGTGTAGCGATCGTCTCAAAAAATGAGTTATTGCCAGTTTCGGTCGTGGAAGGAAAAAAAAAGAAAGTTATTTTGCTACTGCTACTAATATGATTTTTTTTAACAAAAATAAAATAACGATTTTTGTGCCATGTCACTATAGTAGGATATTCGGTAATAGTGACAGGGGGCGAGTTTTTTTCGCCACATTATTAGACTTCAAAAAATTCTCCATTTTCTCCATTCAATGTTATCAAACTCAAAATCGTCTTTTCTTTCAAGTCTGGTAGAAATAATTGCTAGTTTTTGACAATGGTAAGTGTTGGCGGGCGTAGTTGTAAGAACTAATCATGAAAATCTATGGAAATGACAAGTTACATTGCTAATATGAAAGGACCCTTAACCAAGTAGGCAGTTCGGTTGCATAAGCACCCACTAACAGTAAGAAAAAAAAAAAATAAAAGATTGTCATTTTCTCACAGCAAAAACCTATGTCGACATGTAACAAAAATCGAGTAATTACGTTAAAATATGCAGAATTCTAACAAGTGGAAATACCAACATATTTATAGGTTTTTTTCGGAAAATTATTAAATTTAGCAGAAAGCCTGGTAACTAACAGTCGATTAAAACTCATTAAATGGCGATTACATCATTATTCACCATTAAAGAGGCAACGGAAATAGACCGAAGATTTTTTTAATCATAAAATCAGTGCAAATTTTAAAATTGAGACTCCTCTTTATTAAAATTCGAGCGTATTTAATGTATCGCGATGTATTCGATAGTCTTATTGCTCAATAGTATTATTTCCCAGACTTTCTGACTGATTTTAAATAACATCCTTCGTGGACCGAATGCTTGGGTCTATTAATTTTCTGAAACACCTGCTAAAGCTCTAGTAAACTTAGAACCAAATTCAAACTCTACTTGTTTTATAATAAGAAAATTTTTTCTAAAGATTGACATTATTTATAAACGATAAGGTGTATGTTAAAAAATATTAACATTTAAATACTTTTTATAATTCAGTGACAAAAAAAAGATTAAAAATAACCAATCAATGCGTCTAAAAACGTTCACTTGATTATTATCGAATGTTTAATTATAAAAATATAGGTTCTATGATGTAAGGGTTATCAATCTGGACTTTGAATCCAGCAATCCGAGTTGCAAATCTCGGTAGAACCTTCTAATTGGACACCATTTTTTGAATTAAAATAGAAGTCTCAAGAGTCATGCAGAATTAAAATTTAAAATCAAAATTTTCTTGAGTTCTATTCTAATTACTTAATTTATGACTCAATTTATATATTTTTTTCTAACGTCAAAATTTTTGATTCAGGTCGAATTGATATAATAATAATTTTTAAATGATTGACAGCTGTCAAAATGTTCTATGGTGTAACGGTTAGCACTCTAGACTTTGAATCCAGCAATCCGAGTTGCAAATCTCGGTAGAACCTTTACTCGTATTTTTTAGTTATCTGTTAAGATGCACCAAATCATAAATCTTAGTTAGTTTTTCATGGTTTTGGATTTCTCTTCAACTTTATATCTAGATAAAAAATAAACTTATAAGCCTTGTAGTTTGGGTCTTTGTCTACAAGAATAGGTGAGGGTTTTTTCAAATGTAAAGTAACCCTTGATACTTCAATATGTCCCAAATACCAATTTCTGCAAGTTTTCAAGGAAAATGCTCAAATTTTAGAAAAATGTTTCAATGAAAACTATTTGTTTGATGACAAACCCTCACCTATCTCCAGAGACAATTATGATAGAAAGATGTTTAGGTACTTTTTAACTAGGATTTATTGTAACATATGGGAGGAATAGAATTCAGTGTTAGTAAGATTTATGATTTGGGACTCCTTACCTTCGAGGTGGTCTAAATTTGGTACAAAAATCAAAATATTTATCGACAATTTAAAAAGTTTTAGCATAAAGTTCAAAAACTATTGGCATTAACGAAACACTTATTAACGAGATAAAACAACTCGAATGATTGAAATTTTTGTTCAAAAGTTCATTTTTTTGAAAAATAGTTTAAAAAATTTGATACAAAGTCTCTTATCCATTAACCTGTCTAATGAAAAAAAATAAAAACGTAAATCTTTCGTAAAATTAATTGACATAGATAACAAACGAAACTTATCAGTTTTATTATTTGCTTAACGATATATTTTCGAATATCCTAAAGATTAAATTATTTATTTTTTTAAAGGAATTAGAGAGAGAGAGAGATGAAGATTAAAGATTAAAATTTTTAAAATAAAATAATTTTTTTTTATTTAAAATTAATTAAAAAATTTAGGTCTTTTGAAAGTTGAGCTGTTGTTGAAGAATTTAGTTTGTAATCAAAGCGTCCAATGAACAAAATTCGTATAAATAGTTGTAGTATTCCTTGTTTATCAATTAAAAAAATTTTAAAAAAATTTTTAAAATTTTAATATTCTATACTTACTTGTTTGTTCAAAAGTCTTGGGTATGTTTTTCGTAACAAACGAGTAATCTGGACTATATTGAATTCATTTTTTGATTTTATGTTCATGTAAAGATACATTAAACTTAGGAATAGACCATGCTTTTCTATACTATCATTCAACTTTTTTCTTAAAATAGAAATTATTTTTAATCAATTAGAGGTTCCATATCCACTTTAATTAATAGTCAAACTAATGCAGTGCATAGAAGGCAGTAGCTAGACAATTTCAGACACCGGAGCTCAACTAAGGGCCCATTCCGAATTTGAAATTTTCATCTATTTTTGAGACGCCCTTAGTTGAGCTCCGCTATCTGAAATTGTCTAGCTACTGCCTTCTATGCATCACATAAGCTAGACATAGAAGCTAGGCATAGAAGGCAGTAGCTAGACAATTTCAGATAGCGGAGCTCAACTAAGGGCGTCTCAAATGTTACTCCGATCTTCAAAAAAGGTGATAGATGTGATCGTATGAATTATAGACCCGTCTCAATAACGTCTGTAGTATGTCGAATAATGGAGAAAATTATTCGAAACATTTTGTTGCGCCATTTAACCCAAAATGGACTATTTAGTAAGCATCAACATGGCTTCATTCCAAACAAGTCATGCACGACGAATTTACTGGAGAGTGTCGATTTGATAACATTCGAATTGTGGAAGGGAAACTGTATCGATATTGTGTACACCGACTTCTCGAAGGCGTTTGATCGTGTGAACCACCGCAAATTGCTCAAAAAGCTGGAAAGCTATGGTATCAAAGGAAATCTACTCAAGTGGATCGAATCTTTTTTATCAAGTAGAAAGCAGCGAGTCGTGCTTGGACATTCAAAATCGGAATGGCTGGATGTGACAAGTGGCGTTCCCCAGGGCTCAGTCCTTGGGCCACTTCTGTTCGCGTTATTTATCAACGATCTCCCTGATAGATTCAAAAACGTGTGTTCACTTTATGCCGATGACTGTAAGATTTATTGTATTTTTAACGAGCAAAACAGGGACTGTAGTATAGAGTAACTTCAATCGGACATAGATAATCTTATACAGTGGTGCAATGAATGGTCAATGGATCTTAATATCTATAAGTGTGAGGTTATCCATATCGGCAGAAACAACCCTGAAAGTGAATACTTTATGTTCAAGAACGATCGCTTTCACAGACTTTCCAAAACAACAGAACAAAGAGACTTGGGTGTAATCCTTACTGGAGACATGAAATGGAGTAAACAGGTGAGTACGTCGGCTGGGATGGCAAACAGAATCCTTGGCCGAATTTTAGAGTATGCGGTGTCGGTATGGAATCCTTCCCTAAAAAAAGATATTGACATCCTTGAGAGGGTGCAAAGGAGAGCGACTCGGAGCATACATGGCTTTAGAAAGTTTGAATACGTGGAAAGACTCAAAAGACTCAAACTGACAAACCTTACAACCAGAAGAAGACGAGGTGATCTCTTCCAAATGTACAAGCTCCTAAACAAGCAAGATCACGTAAACTGGTATAAACGATTGGATAATGACGAAACAGTCAATCGGATATACGATACAAGAGGTAATCGATATAAACTAAGACGAGAACTTGTGAAAAACTGTGCACCAAGATTCAATTTTTTTACAAACCGTATCGTGAATGGCTGGAACGGGCTAACGAATGAAGTTATTGAATCAAAATCAATTAACATTTTTAAGACTAATTTAGACAAACTTTTGAAAGACTAAAACATTGCTTATGGTCTGGATAGAACCAGACTTAACGCGAGAGCGTAGCATTTATTTTTACTACTAAACCTACTTTTACAACAAAATACTTACTCAGTTTGAATAATGAAAATATTATTTTTTAATTTTGACAAACCAGTTGAAGACGAATTAATAAAATCAATTTTAGTTTTCATAAACTCAAATAAACAATCAAAAAATTTAATAAATTGATCATTTTTACAAATAGGAAATGTTTTAACTGAATTATTATTGCTCGACTTTGAACTTGAATTTGAATCATTTAACGTTGACTCTTGATCAATTGGTTTTATATCATCATAATTTGTTTCGTCTTGTTCATAAATAGTCTCAGATATATTTGAATTTGAATCGTATTTTGTAGATGTTTGAGAATTAGGTCTCGATATTTCTTCGCTTGACCAAAATTTTTCAGTCGTAAAATAACGAATTTTGATCGTTTTATTTTTACACTAAAAAGGGGCGACGATTAACAAAAATTTTCAAGAAAATTTTACAAAACTTACTTTTGTGTCTATTAACTCAAGCTCGAATTCTTTAAAGTACTCGTTTGATTTTATTTCTTGACATAAAACGACTATTCCACAAATCAAATTTCTGTCAATACTCGTTTCATTTAGCACACTGAAATAAGAGTTTTCCTACAATTACAAAAAAACAATAAACATCTTAAAATTATCAAGGGTTGTACTAATTTTACCATAGGACTCAAGGAAACAATAATTTCTGGTTTGAGTCTAAAAATGGCGGTAAGATACAAATTAATATTTCGATTAGTCGGTTCAGTTGATAACATAAAATTGATATTAAACGGCGGAGTCTTAAAATAACAAAAAATTTGAAAAACTTAAAATTGAAAAGAAAAAATTCATCATTACCTTCAAGTGTAAATAGTCAAGTAGATTTAGATCATCTGGATCGTGTTTACTATTCGATGGTAGATATTCAATTTCATCATTAATTATTTCATAAACAGATTCACATTTTATAATGTTCATGTAAGAAAATGTACGAAATTTGAATGAGTCTTTAAGTTTCAAAATTTCGTTAAACTCATTTTGAAGCAATTGTTTATTGCTCAAAATTGATCGGACATTTTGTTTTTCTGTTACGTTTATTGAACTGTTCGAAAACAAGAACCATTCGAGTAGGGTCTGGTGTATAAATTTGTACTGTTCCTATAAAATAATTATGATTACTTTAGTTTAAGGAAGGTACAGACTAAATTGTTGTATAATGGGTCCCAAACAAAGAAGTGTAGAGAATAGTCAAAATTAATGAAGGATCATTTTTCGAAAGAACCGCTTTTGTAAAGGGGTTCTAAGGAATGTAAGAGGATCGAAACAAGAATGTTTTTTATTGAAAATAGATATTGCGGTTCTGGACTCTCAGTTTTAAGCAGTGTAAATTTTAAACACGGCTGACAAATGAATCTAAACTTTCAATCAGACTTAACAATTAAATTTTTTATAGTTTTAGATTTGATGAGATTTGCTGGATGTGAACGAGGCGCATTTTTTTTTGTTGAATTAAGTAGTATTCCACCTATCGCCAAGCAGAGCTAAAAATCTCAACTGAGATCTGTTAGAGAAAGTTTTATTTTTATTTAAAAAATTATGTTGGAAAGTGGGATAGGACCCCCCTCTTTTTGAACTTTTTAAAATCCAAATCCATGCATTTTAGAATCCGTTGGAGATCCGTTGGAGACTTTTTGTAGTTTAGTGAGTAAGCAGTGAAGAGAAAAAATCGATGACAAAGATTATTAGAATTTGAAAGAGGTAGAATCAAGAAAAAGTTAAGGTCTGGTCTGAAGGGGCTCTGTTACCTCGGGGTTTGAGAGTCAAAGAGGGGTTACTGTGTCAAGCTTAGAGAAAAGTCTGCTACAATTTGATATATCAGGGTAGTTAAAACCTGCGTCGACGGCCAATCCAAATAACGGCCGTCGACATCGGTTAAACTACCATTGGGCGACCTCTGCAAAATCTGTGTAGATTCTCTGCAAAATCCACACCATAAAAAAGTATTTAAATAAATGCGCAATTAGTTTGCAGAGTTTTTTGCAGAGATCGCCCAATGGTGTAACAAAGTTTGTTACACTTTGATACATATGCAGATCAAGCATAATACTTAAGTGAAAAAAGTTATTTCGATTTTTCGAAATTGAACTGAACTTTTTGAACTAAACTTCACAATGCTAAAATAAAATGAAAAAAAGTGCAAAACAAAATTTGGATATAGGGATAAAAATCTTCTTGATGAACGATTTTTCAGAAGCGATGAGAAATGGATCTATTTTCGAAATAACAGAAACCAGTGGTTGGACCCTCAACCATCATCTCATCCGACCCTACCAGTCGTTAAAAGAAAACGATTCGAAAAGAAGGTAATATTGTGCGTATGTTTGAATTACCAAGAGGTAATACACCTTGAACTGGTTCTTGATGGTTGTACGACAAATGCTGACCTTTATTGTGTACAATTAGAACGAATGTCTTCTTCACTTATAGCAAAATATCCTTCTTTGATCAACCGAAAGCTTGTTTCTTCAAGATAATACAAAACCGCATACCGCTCGAAAAACCATGGAAAAAATTGAAGAGCTGGAAGGAATTGAGCTTCTCGTTCATCCAGCATAGTCAAGACCTTTCGCCTTCTGATTATCATCTTTTCGGCTCTATGGCTCATTTCCTTATAGGACGAAATTTTACTAACCAAAACCAAGTTGAGGCTGGGTGCCTTGAGTTTTATAGCACAAAAAGCGAGGAATGGTACAAGAGGAATCGAATTACCAGCTGATAGATGACCAAAGAATATAGAGCGTAGTGGTGTATTTTTTAGAATAAGATTAGATGTTTACCGTTTTTTTTATTTTAATAAAATAAAAAACGCGAAATTTTAAGAATCCCCTAATAGTTTCAGTTATTAGTTTTCCTCTAGAAATCAGTAGAAGGGAGACGCAGTCTTCAAACTAAACATTTAGTATTTAAAATCATTCATATTCTGAAAGAACGTTTACGTTTCCGTTTTATCTAAAGTCTGACTCAATGAATAACCCCTACTCCTACCTCAACTACCACAGTCAAACATTTGCTAATTTCTTCAAGTATTAAGAGTCCTTTTCTTATTTATAGTTCTTAAAGTAGCCGATACTTTTGCGATTCAAGCGTTATATGATGGAACTAAGGTTTAAAGAAAAGATCTCTGTGTAAACTTAGTAAATTTAAAGCGCCTATTGTCTTAAATCATACGATTATCCCTTTAAATATCCATCCTAAACGTATCGCTTCTTTAGAACGACGATTAAAATACGATTAAACTGAGTTAAAGTTAGTCAATGGCATTGATGTGGCTGATACAAGTCTACGAAAGTTAAACGAAATAACGAAATCTTCGGAATAATCATTGTTTCTATTTATTGTAAAAATTAAGTTAATTACCCAGTTTTGGACCAAATAAGCTCTTTGTTTTCTCATATCTAGTACAGTTTTGTTCGGATTCACAGTGTTTGTTTCTTTCATCATTTCCATCAAATTATACAAGGCAACAAAGGTTCCAGTTCGACCAATACCAGCACTTAAAATTCCTAAATTTTAAATACAACAAGATTCTAAATTTTGACAAAACATACCTGCAATGTACTAAAATTGGAGTTGAATCAATATTTTTAGCAATGCTTTCAATAAGTTCTATGATTGACTGTGACTCGAGTGGACTCGATCTATCAGGCCATTCTTTGTAATAATAATGGTCAACAAAACAACTTGAGTCCTTCCAATTTAAGAGTTTATTTTAAAGTTTTGTGGTTTAAAGAGGCGTCTCTTACCTGGTATTTTATTTTTAACT
Source organism: Brachionus rubens (assembly GCA_022207745.1). Taxonomy (NCBI): domain Eukaryota; kingdom Metazoa; phylum Rotifera; class Eurotatoria; order Ploima; family Brachionidae; genus Brachionus; species Brachionus rubens. Next base: position 2,001,049 of record JAJVHD010000016.1, on the reverse strand, counting down.
TTCTTTTTTCATAAAATAATTTGTTTTCAATTGATTTGACCTCACATGAACCTGAACCAAATCTTATTATATTTTTATCATTCCAATACGGCCAACACTTAAGCTTTGGAAAAAAAAAAGTTTTAAAAATCGTTAACCAAGCTAGAGAGGGAGAACAAATAAAATACTATTGGAGGATCGCTTTCATATATTTTTGTTAGCATTACAATTAATTTGACTTCTTTTTCGATTATCATTCGTAAAAAATCTTCAGCTGTGTCTTTAGTGGGACCTTGAGCAGCTATAAATCGTTTTGATTGTTTATAACCTTCTATGTAACTAGCGTTAATAAAATCCGAGTCTGGTCTACCGGGTACTAAACTAAGTTTCACTCGATTGTCATCGTCTAAAATTTAATCAAACCTTGAAAAAATTTTGAAAAAAAACAAAATTTTGACTTTTGAAAATTACATGGATACACGTGTTTGTATCTTGATTTACGTTCGTTTTGAATTTTTAAAGAATCTTGGAATGTTTTATTATTTGGATTTTTAATTTCCTTTAAATTAAAAAATATCAATTTAAAAAATGTATATTTCCTATTAAAATTGTTCAGGGAACCCCCTTGAAGCTATTGTTGCTGCTTAATTTCCTTGAATTTCAATACTTTATGTTTTAGGTCAACAAAAATTAGTTTTGAATTTTCAAGGATCAAAAGATCATAATCAAAATTATCGAAATTTTGCATTGAATCCAATCGATTTTTTTCCAAATGGTGACTAAATTTGAAAAAAAAATCTGATGAAAAAACATAATGTACCCACACTTGGAAAAGAGACTTAGCTTCTAATGTAAGGCCCGATTGCCAACGTACTTGACATTTTCTCTAGCTAAAAAGCAACCTTGCAAAGACCCAGTCCTTTGGAGAGCGCATATTTCGGTATTAAAATAAAGGCAATTTGAAGTTCAGTATTTTCGTACAATCGTACTATCGTACTTTTTATGAAGGAAAAAAGTTAGAGTCCCAAGATTTTTTTTGTGGCTGTACTTTTTTAAAAGCTATTGAGACATGCTTGTTTTGGACGATAAAACTTGACTGGACCTTTGAATATTACAATAAAATCCTGAAAGCATTATTCAATGAATTTTTTAAGTGTTTCAAGAAAAATTTACAGTACTATAATAGCTTTTTATTCTTCTCCCATTTGTACACCTTTAATATTAGTAAGCTTATTTTTTTTATTTTCTTTACGACAACTTTAGAAAAGTACTATTTATTACGGTACTAAGATTCAATAAACTTATGAATAAATTCAAAAGAAAGATATTAAAAATTGATAAATAAATAATTCAGGACTCATTAATATAGCGGAATCGAACTTCCTAGGACTATAGTTATCACCCAATTTTGCTTCATTATTAAGGGGCAAGTGATTAAGACTTTTATGAATTATCGTCATTACGACCAAAAACATGTCTTACAAGTAACAATGATCTTATGGGGTCTTAGTGTGAACTTATAAATAAACGCTTCTCGGTTATCTGGTAAATACAGTCGAGTTATAGTCATATAACACTATCTATCCCAGGAGAAAAGTTCGATAAAAGCTAAATGAGAAAAAATTGGAAAAGTTTAAAAAAATTTTGAAATCAGTTAACGTAAATATTTGTGAAAAATGTGTCCAGTTAGGCTCGGATTCGAATTATGTACCGCTTGAAATAAAGAAAAGACCATCTTTTCTAAAAAGCAATCTTAACGGTATTATAAATCAGAAATTTTGATTGATACTTTTCTTACTTTTGTTCTTATTTTATCGTATTTGTTCTGAATTACTTAATAAATTACAATCAAATCGAATCTGTTCTTTAACTATTATTTTTGTGATATTTTTATTATATTAGTTCTAATTTTATATAAATTAGTGGTAAGTTTTACTCGTTTTGTGGTTATGAAATATTTAGGCTCATTTTAAAGGTATTAAAAAAAAATTATTCAGGTGTCTCAATAAATATCTCAAGTTTTTGTCTTAATTGTCTTATCTAATCATACTTAATTTGTAACGTAAAGGCGCAACATCAATAAAATCTCGTTATAAATGAATTTTCGAATTTACGACATGTCGTAATATTTTTGATTTTTAAAAAATAACTCAAGATACACAAAAGTCTAGAAAAGTTTTTTTTATGGATCACCAAACTCTGAATTACGACATGTAATCTGTACGATTAAATGATGCTCGATTCTTTTAAATTAAAAAAGTTATTCTTATATCGTAAAAATCAAATTTTTACTCTGTTTATTAAAACTTAATGATTTTACCTTGAACAATTCGGTATCTATCGTACTGTACAAAATAGTACTATTTTACAAGAAAATTTTAAAGAATTTACTTTGTTACTCTGAAAAGGACAAAATGTGTACAAATTTGATCTTTTTCCATTCAATGAATAGTACCATCTATTTTTCCTATAATTGAGCTGAAATAAGCAAAAAACACACTTTTTTCTTAGACAGATAATACAAGAAAATTATCAAACATAAATATAATAACAATGCCCTGTACATTTTTGATAATTGTCAGCACAATATATTAATCCATCTATACTTTAAAAATGTTAAATTTAAATAGAATAGTACGAAAATAGTACGGTCTTCAAATTGCCTAAAATAAATACATATTTGGAAAATCCACTAATGACTTGGATACATTTGGACCTAAGTTTCAATAAATTTCAGGTGTCTCAAACTATTTCTAAATGTTTGATTTCATGAGAAAGAAGCCCGTTGTTATTTTCTGTAATTAAAGCCACTAATTTGACTAAGATTGTCTTGTCTTACATTAGTACCTCTCGGCCCATTTATCCGATCCTCTGGTTAGACGTATTAGAGCATGTTTTTATGCTCAAACTAACTCCGCTTCAAGTTAATTAACAGAATCAGTGATATCAGCATAACGTTCACATCTTCCTGATTGTTTTTCAGCAAAAACTAGGTCTAGTGTGGGTGCTCGAGCGAAATTTTCGCTCATGATCTTTTTGGCTGTGATCGTGATCGAAAACTTCGCTCGTCGATCCGATGTTCTGCAAAAATTTCGGCTCATGATCCAAAAAGGTCGAGCGACCGATCAGAAAAACTACTAAAATCTGTCTGAAAACATTTAAAATAATACCTGAATATTCATTTTTAATTAAAATTTTCAAAATTTTTGATAATTTTAGCTTGTCTTATCCCAAGTAATAAACATTTTGTTCTTCTCGAGCCGACCGGCGATCTCGCTAATTGATCGCCGATCCGATCACGAGCGAAATTTTAAAGAAAATTCTGCTCGATTGAGGGAAAGATCGAGCGACCAACACCAACTAAGACGGGAAACGGTGAACATTGGGTGTGCCAATGACAGGTTTCGGCTCTAAACTTTTGTTTTTGTTGCCGGTACTAATTGACTCTTGTACTAATCGGACTAATTGACAAATACAAGGGAGAAGATGTGATATAACAAAATCTCGCTGATACCACTGATTTTGTTATTAACTTAACTTTTGAAAATTGAGTTAGTTTGAGCATAAAAACATTCTCTAATACGTCTAACCAGGGGATCGAATAGACGAATAAAGGGACTAATGTAAAAAACTACAAAAATTAACGCGAAACCTTCAACCAAGTTAATATGAGCAAAAAGCAGATTTTTATTAGACTGTTTCAAAATTGTATGTGAGACTGACGGATGACTATTGAAGAGATGTAGTGTTATTCCACATGTAACCTAGTTATTAGATCATTTTCAAATGATCAGATTTAGTTGAATTTTAAAAGCAATTTTCAGTCATGAATAAATTCAATTTTCGCATTAAGGGGTGATTCTATCAAGACAACAAGCTAAAAAAATCCAAAGTTGTCAAAGCTCCCTTTATTAATTATGGTTTGGGTAAACCGAGTATCGGTTACAGTACTTCTTGTCAATTTTCAGTTAAAGTTTAAAATTGAAAAATATTTTTTCGAGTCTTATTTTCATTTTTAGTGAAAGAACTAAGGCATTTATGTTGTTCACGGAGGCACAGAATTGTTTTCAAGGATTGAATAACAGTGAAACTTTACAGTCCTAGTCTTGAGAGTCTCAATGCAAAGGTGACTGGATAAATTAATTTAAAAAAAAAGGGTCACTTACACAAAACTCAAAGTGCATATCCTTATCAAGTGACTCAAAATCGTTTGTAAACCTCTTTAACAAAGTCTCTTTGGTATAAAAATTTTTATTAATATCATTCGTATCCTCTAGTTGATTTGTTAAATTTCTAAATGTTATCGGTAGATTAATGTGTTTATCAATTAGATTGATATCGTTTATAATCGAATCGAGTTTACCATCACATCGGTTTGTTTGTTCTTTATTTTTAACACTAGCAAGCTTTGAAAAGAGGGTAAAATTTTGAATTTTACTGGAACGTATTGAATCTTGTTTTGTACGATCGTTCATTTTTGAAACAAAATTTTCCAAATAAGTTTGATTTGATTCTGTTTGTAAATTTGTCGAAGTTACACTTTCCAATTGTTGTAACGATCGACTCTCAATCGTGTCATTTGTTAATTTGCATTTACTTTCTCGATTGAGATTTTTTTTATTCTTAAAGTCACGTCTTAACTTAACAAGTATTATTATAAAAAATGTAATTATTGCAAATATGACGCTAAGAAACACGACTAGTGCAAAAGTTGTTCGAAATGTAAAAGTTCGAATTTTTGGTTGTTCGCTTGGTTTTGTTATAAAACGTTTCGGTTGACTTGGTTCACTTCGACCGATTGAATTACCAAGTGATAAACGGATTAAATTATTATCTGGTATTGTTATTTTCAATTTTATTTCGTAGTGACGATTTTCTTCGTTGAGAGTCTTTGCAAATTTAACTTTAAACAAAAACAGAAAAAAGGCGTTAATTGGCGTAGATTTAAAGCAACGAAAAAACAAGGTCAAAAAGCCTTTATAAGTTTTGACTAGAAAATGACTTGAAAAACCTCTGTCTAAAAAATAACACACTATTTGAAAATTAAATTGTTCCTTAACTGAAGACAGAGTGGCTTAAAGCTGATAATTAACCCTCTGGTCGAGGATTTTTCTTGAAAAATTGGTATGAGCACCTTGGCTTCGAAATAACTTTTTTTTTAAAGTTTTCCGTTCCCGTTTTTGAACTAATTTCCGTCAAATGAGAACGAGAAACATGGCGGCACCTTTTTGGTAAATGATTGGAACGAAGCTGTTTTAAAGATCGCTCTGAACGCGTTCCGAACGGAACGTCAGATTTTTGCAAAATAAACTTAAAAGACAATTTATTTCAAACAATATTGTAACATTACAAAATATTAAAAGCTCCTAGACTCTCTCAGATTTCATTATAGATGGGTGTAAAAGATAAAAAATTTTATCGGTTCCTCTTATATCGAGGCACTTTGTTAAAAAATTTGAGAGCTCTTGATTAAAAAAAATAATTATTGATTCGAAAACATAAACTAATTCAGAATAAGCATGTTCCTAATTTAATCCTTAAAATGGACAATTTACATTTTTTCGTTAACTTATTTCAGCTTTGTACTGTAAGAACAATTGCTGATACTTAGTCTAGAGACGATTTTGCATAAATCCCAGAAGCTACTTTTTTGATTTTTTCTTTATTTTTTGTACCCTTTAAGGGTGCACTCTTTACTTTACCTTGTGGTAAAGTTGTAAGGTAAAGACTGTTAAAGCGTTATATTGGTGTAAAAAACTATATTTTATTGACACAATTCATCAGGTCCAGACATATGTACCCATCAAGGTACAGGATGGGAATGGATTACTCAAAAAAATCAGATTTTTGGTAGGCTATGGGTTACCCATAAAATTTGGGTATATGTATCCAAAACCCAAATGTTTTCGAAAAAAAACTAAAAAACCTATTAGATGCTTATTTCGATTTACAATGCTGAAAATGTCTTCCATACTCATGATTTTTGGTACAATCGTAAAATTTCTAGCAAGCTTAAGACTAAAGTAAATTATTTCAGAGATAAAGTCAACCCTCGTTTATCTGACAGAGATAAAAATGCACTGATTTTGCAGATTGTATTAAGAAAGTTTATTCGGACAAAAGAGATTTTCTGTTTATAAAACAATGGATTAACGAGGTCTGACTTTTGTTCCAATCTTTCGTCATTTCTGTATTAAGTCAGCCTCAAGAATCTGAATTTCAGTAGACTTTTTGAAAATGATACATTCCGTTTGGAACGCTTTCAAAAAGACCTACGAGAAACAGGCTGTAACCTTTTTTTGGTAAATGTTTGGAACGAAAACTAAGCTGTTTTTGGAAGGCTGTTATGAACGCGTTCCAAACGGAACGTTACATTTTTGCAAGATCCACTGTACCTCCTGTATTATTCTTCTATTGCTTGATTCGACTGAGGCTTTCAACACTGCTTGATCAGAATAAGACCAATTATGGTTTAAAAACTATTTTATCGTACGTCTAACAGTTCTAATTTGCCTAATTTGAATAATCTTTCAAAAAATAAATTGTTTTGAGATAAATAACCTTCATATTTATAGCAACTTGATCAATAAATTCCTGGTTGATTTTTTTTATCAATTAAAAATTTAATTTTAACTTTGAAAATAAAAAAAAAAGGAATAAAAATTCATTAAATTATCACCCAATACTCCTAAGAACAATCTTTCAATAGTGATATTTTTGTCAGCTTTCCGTTGACGTCATTAGTCGTTTCCTTTTTTTTTGTGTGTTGCTCATTTAAAACCTATTCTTTATAAAATGTTAAACAATCTCAATTCCCTTAATATTAGATTTATCTAGGTCTTGTGTTTAATATAAACTGTTTTTTTTTAAATGATGATCTCAATGAAAATAGTTTAGATTTTTTTTTTGTAAATAATTTTTGTTTCTATTTATTATTTGTTTAAAAGCACTCGATTTAAAATTCAATTGCTATTATATTAAACTATTACCAATCACAAAATTTAAATAAAAAAAACCATTTAAATTTATTGATTTATAATTGAATAATTTAGGATTTTTTTGTTGAGATGAGAATACTCGACACAACAAAAAACCTGCCCTCATTCTGCTAAATTTAGGTCATTTATTGATTTTATTGGGCATGTTAAGATTTCATACGAATTTTCTTCTTTTTATAACAGTTATAAAAGCTGTGCAAAGGGTGATTCTGATCAAAAAAAAGCTGTTTCACTTGAAACAAAGTTTGCTGCACTTGAAACAAAGTCTGCAAAATCTCTGCAAATTCAATAAAGATTGCACACCATTAAAAGTATTGTTTTCAAAATGCGCTATTTATTTGCAGAGATTTTGCAGACTTTGTTATTTGATGCAGCAAACTTTTTTTCAAGTGAAACAACTTTTTTTTTGAACAGAATCACCCTTTGCACAGCTTTTATTAGGGTTTTATCTTTAAAGAATAAGAAAAATAGCAATAGAAATTAACTCTCCAGAAAATTTTCGCCATCAATTAATAGTTAAGATTAGGAATAGACATGAACAATAATTAAACATGACTAGCGGAAAAATATCCTGCAAATAAATTGCGCATTTTAATAAAAATAATACTTTAAATGATGTGTAAACTTTTAGGTATTTGCAGAGATTTTGCAGACTTTGTTATTTGATGCAGCAAACTTTTTTTTAAGTGAAACAATAATTGTTTGGATCAAAATTACCCTTAACGTAGCTTTTAAAACGGTTATTAAAATCGAGAATAAGAAAATTGATAAAAAATTTTAACTTGCCATTTTATTGGAAAATTTTCCATCTTTATTCGGCTTTAAGTTTAAATGAAATTTTTATGTCTTTGGTGTATCAACGAAAAACAAAAAGAAATGCAGAGAATCGTATCTAGTTTAGGCAATTGAGATCCCATAGAATACGATTTGACTTATTCCTTGTAACAGAAAAAACTAGAGCTTTTTCCAACCCGAAGTTCTCATTATCGATGAATTTAGATTAAAGGAGTGAAAAAAATTCATTACAGGGGTGTTTGAGGGATAGTAATCGACACTTTCGGAACAAAAATACGACAAGAAATATGTAACTCTAGGTCACGTAAAGTCTTTTGGAATTACGTTTTATACTTATAGACACATATCCAACCTAACCCGGTAAGTCACGCTTAGAGAACACATATGGGACACAACATATTTATTTGTCCCTTATAAACATATGCACTATTTATGTTACCCAAGGATCAATTACTAACCCTCAAACACCCTGTAGATGAGATTTTCTATGCCATAGATTACAGTTAACATGTCAAAAGTGATAATTTCAGAACCTTTATAAATGTTGATATGGGCTAATAGTAATGAATTTTTCCAGTCCATATTTTTAAGAAAACCAGAAAGATGTGGACTTCGCTTAACGACGACGACATCCTCATTATGATTTTTATTGGTTAAAATAACAATATCACAAAGTTCTCTGGTTATTGATTTATTTCTCGGTTCTAGTAGAATTTATAATTTTCAAAAAAAAAAAGAAAGTTGAATCCGATTTCAAGACTTTTTATTTAAAATGGAACTTAATCGATCGGTCTTGAAACAACTGAAGACTTAAATTGCGAATTTTTTTTTTCAAAATATTTTCTTAGAGGGTTTTTTAAGAAATTTTTACTCGTAATTAAAAATTACCTATTTCTGGAATTTTAAATATTTTTTTTTATAATTAAAAAATAAACAAACAGACATACTCTGTGGCTAAACGAATGAGAAGTCATTTTTAAAAGACGGAAAAATAAAATTACTTCCTTGAAGACATGAAGCTTTAATTAAAACAAAAAAATTTATTGCGGAAAATTCCTGAAGGCAAAGTTCAAGTTAATTGGGCATGTTTAAATGAATGAAATCAAACACTTTAAAATAATAAAAACAATAAAAAATATCAAGGAAAAATTTTTATTGCTCCTAAAAATAACAACTAGTCATTTATGTGAGCCATCAAAAATATTTGAGATTAAGTCCCAAGTAAATTGATATTTCCAAAACGAATGTCATAAATTAAATTGTTTAGCAAAATAAAAATGTTTTTTTTTTATTTTGTTATCACCTTTAATAATTAAATCGAGCATTCGATTTACTTTATCATTTAATGGTTTATTTTGTGTTTTTAATAAAGTCATGTTTCTATATTTTTTTGCAATCACTCTTTTACTCTGTACAAATAAAAGAACACTTAAAATATGTAACCTTCCGTTTATACAATTATAATTTGATTAAACTAATTGTTTCAAATGTAAACACTGATATTTAACTATATTGCCAAAGATTAGGTCCTTTGGAGGGTGCATATTTCCGTATTAAAATAAATACATATTTGGAAATGACTTGGATACATTTGGACCTAAGTTTCTTTATATTTCAGGTGTTTCAATCCTTTTCTTAATGCTTGATTCCATGAGCAAGAAACCCGTTGTTATTTTCTGGCTGCATTTTTCTATACAAGAATCACGAATTTCGGGTCAAAGCACGCAAATTTCCTCAACCTTAAGGTTTTGATTTTCAGCAATTTTTTAGATAGCACATATCCCTCAAATCGAGAAAAAACACATCTGGGTTTAAATCGATTCTTAAGAAATAAAGTTAGATTCCTCATCTCAAGAGCTTTAATTTTGCATCTGTTTTGTGTAACTTGTTTTTTAACTTTTTCCAAAATATCAAAAAGTTTACCCAAAATCCACATAAATAGGGGTGTAACTCGTTGCTACCCCTATCACACCCTCAAGTTAAGCCCAGCAATCGAAAGCTTGTCCAACTTTTCTTTAATTTAAGACCACTTACAATATCCCATATGCCTCATTGGATAGAACAAAGACGCTTTTGGATAGAAGAGAGGCAGTTCTAGGAAAATTTAAAAAAGCACACCCCTATCAACTTTTGAGAAAGCTTATATTTGAAAGGTCAAAACTAGAGTAATTTAAGTTGCTGATTCTGCATTTCTTGACTGCTTTGAATTTCTTAAAAATCGATTACACCCTGATGTGCTTTTTCTCAATTTGGGGGGCATATGCTTTTTTCAGGTATCATTTAGGTAGATAGTTTCTATTCTACAGGTAAAAAAATCAAAAAAATTAAACCAATATATTGTTCAGAATATTTTGATCTAAAAGCCAAGCAGTAAAAAATTACATGTTTTGGGACAATCCAGGAACTTGATGGGAAAATAGCACTTTTTTGTAGTTATTGGCCTAAAAAAACTTTTTTTGGTATAATAATCAAATTATGTAAAATTTTACGCTCTTTCAAAATCTTTATAATCAAAATCAAATATGTGGCTATTAAACATCTAAACTAACGATTTACTGTATCACTCTCTTTCTTAAATTACCTAGGAGCCCTCATGGCAAAAATTAAATTTTTTTCTACACCTAAAAAATTATAGGTTTTCATCATAGAGGAACACGCCAATTTGGTCAAATTTTTCAAATTAAGATAACGAGAAATTTTTCCATGACCGTTTTCATGAGAGCACGCCGCAGAAATTGGGTAACTTACGAGGTTTTACAATGTGCTTTTATGCTCGACTTTTTAAAGTTCAGTTAATCAGATATTTGATAATTACATTAGATTACTCATTACAAAAAAAGGAAAATTTCTCTCAAAATAAATGGAATTTTAATCGAAAAAACGTCTTTATATTACAGTAATTTACTTAAAAGCTTAAAAATTCAGTTTCTGATAATTAATACTAAGCTGATAAAATTGAAAATGAATTTAAACTAATCTTTTGATAAATTGCCTTTTAAATCATTTTTGGTCTTAAGAATTATTTCTAAACTCTGTTTCCTCTTATTTTTTTAAAGATTAACTTTTGATTATTTAATAAAGATCAAAAGAAATGGAACATCCAATAACAGTACATTCTAGTCACTTAGATTAACAAAACTAAATTATACGGATAAAACGTATTCGATCCGGAGTTGTATGTTCCAATCAACGTCGGATTATTTTGTTTTAGTACAAAAATTTCAAATACCATTAACTAATTCCGAAAGATTTGAACGATTTTGATAAGATCGATAACCTTTACCTCTAAAACTGGGTCTTTTTAGAGGTCTTTCTTCGGATCCTAAAAAGGTCAAAAAATGGCTGACATTTTTTTTCCAAAATTGACGAAAATTGGTAAAATCCGAATTTCTGACTTTTACGATAACTTACGTAATTTTTTTTACGTAATTTTTTATAAATCAAATCATCACTGTAAATAATTTTTTTTAAAAATTACCGAAGAAGATTTTTATCGTAACCGAACTCGTTTTAATCTTGAATAAATTAACTTCATATAAGCTCAAAGAAGTTAATTTTAAATTATTGAAAACAGAAACTCCCTTATGAAGTTATTCAAAGTTGAATTAAGAGCTTAATAAACGCAATCATCTTTCATAGATCTTAAGGTTTATTAAATTTAAAAATTCCGTTCTATTTGTTTTTTTTGATATTGTTAGAGTGTTCTACTACCTCGAAATTTTTTCATGGGGATTTCAAAGCTGGGACCATTATCGAAGGGGAAAAAAATCCCTAAAGCCATACTCGGGTGAAAACGGTAAGAAAAAGGGACTTTTTCTGTCAAATCGCATCTCCTCATAAGGGAGCCGATACACCCAATTTTTTTTTGCACCTGCTAAAACAAGATATGATTCTCTAAAGATCTCAGGAATTATTTTTTTTTTTTGTATATTAGAGGACTAAAAAAGTCACAAAAATTTACACGAAAAAGAAGTGGGATTTACCAGTTTATTTTTTAAAATTAGTTTTGGTGCTAAAAAGGGTGCAAAAAGTCTATCTTTTTTAAATAATCAGGTATTAACGACAGTCACTATATATGACAGTCTATGAATTTATACTTCATTTTATAATTAACAGAAACTTCTTTCATTGAAATTTTAGAAATGGCATTCATATTGTTCATTTTGTTCTTCTTCGTGACTGTGGAGCGAAATCAAATCAGATGATACAATCAGTCTCAGAAACGTGGGGAGTTAACCGACGTCGACGGCCGTTATTTGGATTGGTCGTCGACCCCGGTTTTAACTACCCTGATAAAACAGCCTAAAGGCGGCTTTTTTCTAATCTTGACTCACTTAAATCCGATAACTTTGGAAACCCCCAGGTCACAGGGCCTCTATTGTACAACGCTTAAAATTTTTAAAAAATTCATGAACCTCTTATACCATTTATCTCAAAATGCGATCATTGGTTAAAATGAAGTCAAGTCTTCAGTTATTCTTAACAAAATGAACAATATGAACTATATGAAGTTATGTCTTAAGTTATTTTTTACAAAATGAACACTATGAACAATATGATTTGTCTTATCATATCGTTAATCCATGGCGATGGTCGAACTAACGAGGTTAGACTGTATATAACAACATAAAACAGAGTAAAATATCTGATTAAAACAACAAACATCCGAATTTTGTACTGCCCGTTTGAGGATATATCGGTTTAGAGAGGGTAAGGATAGATTATTTCTTCGAAAACAGAACCTATTACTTTATTATAGCCTTAATTATAACTTTTACTTTCAAAGAGAATAAAAGTAGAAATATCTTTGGTAAAGTAAAGCTCAGACTCATACAGAGTCAGTCTGAACTTTTTAACATTAGAGTCGGAGTCTGAGCCTGAGTCTAGGTTATGGGCCTTTAGTTTAAGAGAAGAGGCTCTGTGTTAGATTAACAGTCGCGTCATTTCCTACTCAGACTCCGAATCTGATTCCAAAGTTAAAAAGTTCGGGCTGGCAGTGTAGTTTAACTTATTAAATTTAAATAATCTCTTTAAACAGGGTCATATCCTTCACAATGAAAGCTTCCATCCGAAGTTCGGCATAAGTTCAAAAAAAAGTCCTAGACTATTAGTAAAAAAAAAAGGCGCACCCTCGTACCGTACCACCGTACTTTACTCCTAAACATTTTCTACTTAATCAAAATAAGTAGGCTACGATTTTTACAAGTTTTTAATAAACAGTGGAAATGTATCTCTCCTATTAAATATTGACATTGCTTACAAACTCTTCTTTCGTTTATTAGAAGAACGGTAATATGATACGATGGTACGGTAAGGATATGCCTTTTTTTCACTAACAGACAGTATCAGTTGAATATCCGGATAGTTGCTTGAAACTTATCGGCAATTATTTTTGCTTATCATCAGTAGATAAAAAATTGAAAAATTAACTAATAAATTTACAACAAACACAAAAACGCTCCATCATATTTTATCAATAATTTTAGTCAAAAAAAGTCTCGATTTAAATCCTACGAGAGAAAAATAAAAAAAGAACTTTTTACTCTTTTTTTTTTCGTGAAAACCCTTCGAGCTGGATTTATTTTTCTTTTATTAGACTCTAAAAACAAACTTTTAAACCCGATTGTATAAACTAATCGGAAATATTTGTCTCATTCGAGGCGTAATATCCAATAATTCAAGTCAACGACTTAAAAAAAAATTATTTAAAGTGTTTCCGACTTACATCAGTCTGTTTAAATAGACAACAAGAAAACCACCTTCAGATAATCTTCTAGAAAAATCCTCTAAAGACCTATAATTTAACAAAAAAAGTCTTTAATTATTTAAAACTAATAATTTTAACATCAACACAACTGTTATTAACAAAAATCTTTATGTAAACATTTTAAGTTGAATACTTATTTTTAAAATAAAAATTACATGCAAATTTATTTCCTGTTTTCGTGAGAATTTTTATTTACCAAAAAAAAAGAAGAGATATGACAAAAGCAAAAATGAGGAAACCTTTTTTTCAAAGATTATTCTTAAACCAAAAAAAAAGTCACTTGAGATATTTTAATTCGAATTTTTTTCAAAAAAAACAACAACTTTGAATGAGCACTACTTATTTATCTTGAGTAAAAAAAAATTGAATTTTATTTATTAATGCTTTGTTCAAACTTGTTTTACGTATTTTAAATGACGTATAGAATGATTTAAATGTCTTGATATGATTTCTCTAATATTATGATACAGATATTTTGACTAGTATAAATGATTGATTAAATTTGAGATCTCTGAATCAAAAAAAAGACCTTTATTACTGTAAGCTTAAGCCATATTAAGGCATAAAATATTGATACAGTAAACCCTCGATAATCCGGCCAATGAAGTTTTCGAAAATGTAGTTCGGATAAGCGAAAATTCGAGTTATCGATTATGCGAATACAAAAAAAATCAATAAAAAATTTCGGATTATAGAAAAATACATTTAGTACACAAACAGTTAAAATATTTTCAATTAATTTTAATTCAACTAAATCAACTTTTTTGTATTAAGCTCTAACCTCTAAATCATCAATTCATCACTAATAGATATACCAAGCGAGGCATGATTCAATACCCAAAGATAAAGAGCATTTTCCAATAATAGATTTATGGCTTCTTTAAGTCGAATAGCACTATGAGGTCTAATGATAAATCAAGATGCAAACCTAGCGAGTAAAAAAAATCCTGTAACGGCCTACCCGGCTTAGAAGCCTAATCAGCTTTTGCAGCTAATTAAGTCTAGGATTGTTCTACTAGATGTTAGATCTGCACAGAAAAAGACCTTCTAGTACTACTAATATTACTACTACTACTAATATTACTATTATGTGTCAGTGTATTTTTCTCGATTTTGTATTAATAAAATTGAACTCTCGATTGTATTTATTTTTTAGGTCTCCTTGTTAATATTCATTATTACAATCCTTGTTATATAAAAAGGAGTACAATGTAGTAAATGTTTTAAGTTTATGGTCCAGTGTCAACTCCATCTATTATATTTATCAGACAACTTTTACTTATTTTTTGAAGATAAAAAAATACCATTTTTTATTCGCAGAATTAATGATACATTTTTTCAAAAAAAAGTTCGGATAGTCGAATCACAAAAGTTAGAACTATCGGAGAGGAATTACACGTATTTTACATAAAACAGTTTTTTTTCAACAAATCGGTTTGGAAAAGCGAAAAGTTCGAGTAATCGGAGTTCGGATTATCGAGGGTTGAATGTACAGCTGTAACATTGATACAGCTATTCTGTGTTCAACCCGAAAGAAACTTTTTCACTAAAACGATAAAATTTTAAAGACGGAATATACAAATTTTAACTATCCGAGGGAATTATCCAAACCGTGAGGGAATTATCGAACTATCCAAAGTCCCCCCAAAAATTACCTTGACCTTCTCAGAACCTTTTTTCAAGTTAAGAATCTGAAATATTTGACTTAAGTATTTGTAACTCTTTGTCTAAAAATACGATCCGATTTGGTTCGTTTGATAACTTAAATCAGACTTCTGGCTCGAAGAGTTACAGAAAATTTCCTAAAGATTAGTTTTGGTAAACTTTGATACAAAAATAAAGTACCTTTCCTCTACTTAAACTGCAATGAAAAACAGAAATTCTTGTAACCAAAGCGAATTTCTATATTGTAAAAGAAATTCAAATATTACTTTCGGAAAATGTGGACCAAATTCATATTTTTCAGTTAAAAAAGGGACCTAAAATGTCCAGAGTAAATCAATTTACTAAATCTGTATTGGGTGGGGAATCCAAAAAATTTTTTTTGGCAATGATAAACTTTATGTTCGTGAAAAGTTCTAAAAGTTCGTTCTAGTAGGCAGTCTACTGAACCAATTAGACTAAAACAAGAACGGCAAATTTTCATACTATATGCATACATGCAAATTGTAGATCTCTTACAGTACAAAGCTGAAATAAGTTAACGCCATGTTTGAAAATGTTTGAACAAATGTTTGAAAATTTTCAAACATGTTTTTTGTTCTAAAAATGTTTATTGTGTTCATTTTTTGTTTTTACCTATTAATTTTGAATGTGTTTATTTTTTGATCATGTTATTTGGTTTATTGAATAAACATTTTTCTGTTTATGTTTAAACATTTTGCTGTTTTTGTTTATTTTTCCGTTAAAATAAGAAAATTTGTCACTTTTTACCTTAGTCAAATTACGTAAATTTATAATTATTTATGGTAAAACAGCCTAACCTGCTTGGGTGCCTTATTTTTTTTTTTTATTGCATATTTCGATGCAGTTTTGTTCAAAAACTTAAAAAATGGTAACCCAATTAGACCGATTTTTTTTACTCACCCATTTACCTCCAGCGGTTAATTATTTAAGGCCTAAAAAGGTTAACCCTGTTACCCCGAAAACTGTACATAATAAGCCCGAAAATTCACCCAATTTAGAAAAAAAATAAGAAATTTTGTTTTTTTTTAAAAAATTCTTTGAAATTTTATTTCGAATTTTTTTGTAAATTAACAAAGCATTACGACAATCTCAACGGAAAAGAATTAACGAGTCTAAAAAGAAATTTAATGAAAAAAAACTTATTAAAATTGAGTTAAAATCTTTTACAAAAACGAATTAAGAGAACAAAAAGCTCAATCTTCAATACAGTCGTCACAATGGAATTCTAAAACTTACTTTTTTTAAACCATTCGGAAAACTTTCAAAACATATCCAAATTGAGCAGCTCTCGCAGGTTAACCAATTATCCTTGTTCTCTTTATCTTCACTCAATGCAGTTTGACAATAATTCCAGGCTACTTATTCATGATTAGATTTTTTTGTATTTGGGTGAAACCGATTTAACCTTTTTACCACCAAAAATAATCTCATTAGATAACGGAGCGGAAAATTGACATAAAATTCTAATAAAATTATTTTCTAGCAATTAAGATACGCTGAATACAACAATTAGAAAAATTCTACCCAATTAGCCGAAAAAAAGTTTGACTTAGAAAAAAAAGGGGTACAAAAAATTTTCAAAAATATTTTTTATATATATTTGGGAAAATTGAAAATTTAAGAAAATTCTCATCAAGGGAAAATTTAAGAAACAGTTAAGATATAACGATTTTTCAAATTACGTCACCCAATTTACACATAAAGCATTTAGACCGTTTTACCATACGTAAAATTTTGTAAAATAAAAATATAATAGCACCACTGAATGATACATATCCAGAGAGAACATAAACTTATGCACTTGTTACATATGATGTTTTTTGGTATTGAACAATGTTTTTTCTGTACAAACTATACGATTGGAGAAAATGATTAAGATCCTCATAGGTGGCCTAAGAAAATGAAAGAAGAATCCCTAAAAAAGCTCGATAATCAGTAAAATTAAATTAATAAAATAAAGCTTTGAACAATCCGCTCCTTCCTATTGATTCAAATTGATTTTAAATGTTTTTTTTTGTTATCCTGTTGTTTTTAATCAAAGAAGTTATACTGAAAAAAATATTTGACACCTTCATTTTGTATATTAAGTCAATTTCGAAAAACTATAATCAAACGGATTGAGGAAGCTTTAAAGAAAAAAATAACGAAAATGGATTGATTTATTTAACATAATAATTAAATTTCCTTAAATATTAAATAATTTAATTTTTATTTTTAATTGAAAAAAAATTATACCACAATTTAATTAGAGATAACTAAATAAAATTGATCGAAAAAAAAATAAGTGGTCTTAAGAATTTATGATCTAATGGGAATCGAGAACGCCCCGATACGGAAAAAAATTTTTTTTTCCGAAAACTTAATGCTGAAACCAATGGTAAGGTCATAATAATAGACAAATACCCGGGGATGTGAAGTTTTTTTCAATTCACTCATTTCAATAAATTTGAATAACTTTTTTCTAGATGTGATAAGCTCATACTGCAAAATGCTACAACTTGTATCAATTTTGCTACATCTAAGGGTTGTCACTAGAATCCGGACACGGACAAAAAAAAAGCAAACAAAAATACGGACACAGACTGGTTAAGAATCTCCTAAAATCCGGACACGGACCGGTTTTAACTAAAATACGGACACGGACAAAATTTCAAAAACGTTTTAAAATCAACCTTTAATTACAAAAAAGAAATTTATTTTAAACAAAGGACACAAAAACAGAAAAATATTTGATTCACATTTAAAAAAAATTCCATTTTTTAATTTTAATTTTCTATCTCTTGATAATAAATAAGGCAAGATCTTTTAATACGCCTAGATATTTATGGGGATTATTTCCTTGGGAGCTCTTTGAACTTTCTGAACTTTTATTTGAATTGTTTGAGTCCTCAAAGTCAAGTTAACTAAGTTTTTCTAACAAATTTCATAGACTATCGACTCAATTTTGCAAGATGGACGCAGAATTACACTATCCAAAACTCGCTACAACTTTTTGCTTACGGAATCCTCTGTCCGTATATTAGTCTTCAAAAAAAAATTCCGTGTCCGGATTTTAGTAACTCAAAAAAATTTAGTCCGTGTCCGGATTTTAGATAGCTAAAATTCCGTGTCCGACTGTCCGTGTCCGGATTTTAGTGACAGCCACATCTAAGGTACTACGTCTGCAAAAACTAAACACAATCTTTTTTAATGTCGTGCAAAATGTACAAAAAATGCAGAGATTTGCAGGTTTAACAAAATTTTTACAAGTTGTAACATTTTGCAAAATGAGCAAAAAAAAGTTATTCAGAAATTAAAAAAAAATTCAGAGACCCCAGATACGCAAAAGAAATTTGTCCGACATTAAAAGCATAACAATTTTTTTAAATACATAATTTTAAAGCATGGTGTTACCATGTGTTACATCACATAAAAAATATTTAGTAGAAAACATTCGGCTTAGGTACTACATAGAGAAGACAGTTAAAGTCATTCAACAACTCAAAAGTTTCTATAAAAAATATTAAAAATATGCTTCTTGATTTATCTAGTTAAAACAACACAAAATAAAAGAGAGAGAGTGGAACCCTCATGGAAAACTTTTATTTTGTAGTTCGATTAGTAAAGTGTCAAAAATTATTTTGCTTTAATTTTTATTTTTGTTTTTTACGAATCGAATTAATAATTTAGTCGAAAATTATTTTAATTAGTTTGAAAATAAATAATTTTAAAAATCGAGGCAGTTTTTTTTTTCTCTAAACTTTTAATATTTCAATAAGCTAAATTGTTTGGAATTAATTTTAATATGTTTGACGTTCGATTAAAGAGTATTCAAAAATTAAATTCCATATGAGAATTATACTCTTAATATGTTTTTTTGTAAAAAGATGTAAAATGTCTCTGGAGGGTTCTTATTTAGAATCATTGAAGGAATTTAGTGACAAAATTTCAAAATCTCTAATCAACTTGGTCCTTTTTTCTAGTAATCAAGACAATTTCAGATAGGCTCAAAAATAGATGGAAATTCCAAATTTTTATGGGAAAACGTCATATTGGTGATGGTGTATTCCAAAAAATACAAAATTTTCATACCCCAAAATACCGGAATCCTAAACTAATATCGTAATTAACACCCCGACTAAATTGCTTTCAACAGTAGGATAGACTTAGTGGTAAAGATTTTGGTCGAATAAGCATCTTAAATTTCCTTCTATATTTTATTCTTTTTTGTTGAAACTTATTGTTGAAATAATTGCTACGGGTAAAGTTGTCTTTGAGGTATAGATGCCAGCCATTTAGAGTTAAATCCCGGTAGCTGGACAAAATTATCAGCTGATGATTTTGTGGTTTGTTGTTAGAAGAAAATAATGAATTGCTAATCTGTTCGAGACCGTATCTTGTGTCTGGTTAACTTTTAATCCGTGCTAATCTAAACCAGTATTAACAAAAAAGTGTCTAACAAAAAAGATCACATTTAGTCTTTAGTGGTAATAAAGTTTAAGAATCGCATGTTTATAATGGTTTGCGAACCTCATATCGTTCAATTTATCATACTAAAATAGACTCAAAAGGAAATTTTCAAGAATCTGAGATTTAAAGATGGGGGGACTGAATTACAAACATGAATTGAATTTCAGCCAATTCTAATGGAAACTGATATCAGATGATACCAGATGACATCAGATGAGGTCACCTGATATCATATGATATCATGTGACAAGTTAATTTCCGGGACTGTATATAAACAATAAATTAAATTTGGACATAGAATTCAAAACATTAATAAATACAGGCTATCTTGAAATAAGTTAATTTTTGTAAAATTTTTGTCTATAAGGTTTTGGCGAATTGATCACCTATACAACAGAACGTAGAAGGCTTTTCAATTTTTAGAATTCAAATAATTGTCTTAAAATTTGCTTAAAAACCTATGGTGTCCCAGGTCATAGACTGTATTCGGAGAAGTAAGGTTTTAATTAAATGAATACTCAACTTAATTTAATCAAGGAGGCCGATTACGAATCTGAAAGAACTTTTCATTATCTTTTACTATTTTGCTTTTTAGAGAAAGTATGAATGATGATTCTGCAAGAAAATCTCAGGAGGCTGATATCATATTTCCATTAAGCTATATGGGATTTTCGACCTCAAATTCTTAATCGGCATTTATGAAAACCTAGAAAAGACAATTTTTTAGTGGAAGGGGGGCTGGGTCAAAAATATTCTCTTGAGGTAGCCTACCCTCAAAGATAAACTAAAATTGCTAGAGCCAAAATATTTATCAACCAACTTACATAATTGCATAAATTTACACTAGTTTTCGAATCTGTTTAGAAAAATGGAGAGTTAGGGAGTAAACCAGGACTTAATATTACCTGTATTTTCTAATTTTTGCTTTACTGTTCTAAAATATACCAAAAATATTTAAAAATGTTCACAAGGTTCCGGCAATTCAAAACTTTGCTATTTCGATATCAGATTCGTAATCTGGGTCCAAAAAACCTCTCAAAATTTTTTTTGGAAAAAAAAAAATTCTTGACCCAAGATAAAGTGTTTTATGTTGCGAAAAAAAAATAATGTGTGATTATATCCTAGGAAAAATACAGGAAAATGTGCATAATTCCAGTTAAATCGAATCTCGTCCTTCAAAATGCCAAATACCCCCCCCCCCCCTACATTTTTGACCAAAAATTCGTAATCCTTATGTGTTCCTGTAAAAAGTCGATTTTAGACGCTGAAAAAGGCACCAACTTTGTCATTTTTTGGCAAATTCAGAAAATATTTTTTGACATCAAGGCCTAAAATATTCACTAGCAAAATTAGATTCATGAAAGAATAAATTCTGACAACTAAGTTGAGGACTTTGTTTGAAATTTTTTGAATAAGCCAATAGTCTTTTTCAAACGAATAACTGGTGCTCACAGATTTAGGGTTAAATTAACCGTTTGTACACTCCAATTAAGAACAAAGCTCAATAAAAGATTATGTTAATAATCAATTGGAATTATTTTCATAAAAATAATACTTAATAAACAAAAAAATTCTGATGTTTTTATTAGAACTGCTTCATGTTTTCTAAGTGGATTATTTTTAATTTAAGAATTTCAAAAAAAGAATCAAATAGATCTTAGACTCGTTTAACATGAAACTGACATGCTTTTTGTTTGTTTTAAAACATGCGTGCGGATACTTTGGTAATTTTATAACGCTTAATCTAAAAAAATGAAGTAAATTAAAACAAAGCTTACAATCGACACTTTTAATTGATGTTTCTATTTCAAAATTGTTACTCCATTCTAAAAATGCATCAACTAATGGTGAATTTCCGATATTGTCTATGAACCATACAACTTTTATGAAACCATTTTCTTGTTGTTCTATTTCGAAAATCGACGGTTTATTTGGTTTGCCTTAGAACAAAAAAAATGTTTGTAAAATCGATTTAATCAAAAAGGGTTCAAAAGGACCAATTAAAGGACTTTTTTGAGCCAATTGTCCCAAGAGTCCTTGACACTCATGTTTTTTTATGCTACTGTTTAAACCAGCATTCCCAAAGCTAATTTTTTGATCGAAAATAAGAATGAAAGGTCAGCTAAAACTTACTTTGAAGATTAACAGAGAATGTTTTTTGATGATACACATCATCGACCATAATTCGACACGAATAATTTCCATGATCATTTTTGCCAACATTTTCAAGTACCAGAAAAGATGTTTGATTCCATGTTGTGCTCACGACACGACTTGGATTAAGCAAAATATTAAATGTATCAAATTTCCATTCGATTTTTGGATTTGGATATCCCAAACAAGTACACGAGAATTCGAGTGTTGAGTTAAGCTTTGGTTTAAATTGTAAAATTTCATTTTCATTAACCAAGCTAGGTGTAGCTTTAAAAAAAAAAAATTTAAAAATAATCAAACGAATAAGATGAATAAAAATACTTTACAATGAACATAGATAAAATATTTTTGTCCCATTTCAGGATGTTCTTCATCATAACACGAATATTCCCCCGTTGATTCGTGTGTTACATTTGTTAAGTGTAACATCAAAGTCTCGAAAGTTTTATTAGAATATTTTATCTCTTCGTCCAAGTCAAGAACGTCATTAATTTTCACCCATTTTAATTTTGGACTTGGATTCTTTTCAACCGAACATTCTAAAGACACTGACTCGGTTACATTGATATGATAAACAGTTGCATTGTTCAAAAATTTCGGTCCATAATTTACGTTTAAATTGAACTCTTCGATCATATATTCGTTTAAATAACACGAATACGATCCTTTATGCTCATTGTAATAACTTTTTTTGATGTTAAGAAATATTTTTTTTTGAAAATTATCTTGATCATAGACTTCAATTACATTTTTAACTGGGATACGATTGAACAAAAATTTAATCTCTGGTATAGGATAACCAGTCGAAGTACAACTTATATTAATTGATTTTCCCTCTCTAACAGTTAAGCTCTTTGAATCGAGGTTTAGCTTTAAACTAGCCGGAAATGGTACTTTAATGTCCAATTTGTTGCTAAACACAGTTTGACCGTTGGTTAAACTAAGAGCACAGTAATATGCGCCATTGTCTCTTGTGTGGTTCAATGAATATAATTCAAGTGATATTCGACTAATTTTTAGAGGTTCATGAATTTTAGTTTCGGTTAAAATTTGTGAATTTTTTATCCATTTTATATTTTCTATCTGAGTTAAGTTTACGCCGTTTATGTTGCATAAGAGAGTTGTTTTGCCACCGTTTTGAATTCCTGAACTTGATTGAAGATTGACTGTTACATTCCCTTTTAATGAAAATATTAATTTAATAAAGACCAGGTCGGTCGAAATAGTAGGACAACAATAGAAGGAAAAACAAAGAAGTAATACGCGGATAAATAAACCTTAAGAGGGATTTTTTGCTCGGCTGCCATTTAAGGTTCCCTTGATCTTGAGTCTTAATCAGCGGGATTGAATACCCGAGTTCTTATCTAAAAATAAAGCTCAGCTAGCTAAATATGAATGAAGAAGTGCCGTAAAACCGCGTGAGTTTCCCCATCTCCATGACAGCTAGTAAAAAAGAACTAGATTATTTGATAGGGAGAAAATTCTTAAGGATTTACAGTTAAGTTTTTTTCTATCGCCTTACAACAGTTTTATCAAATTTCGAATTTTCCGAGAGCTGTTACTGAGTTATTTTACCCGATGGTATGTCCAAATATTAATTTTAAAACTAACTATCAAACTGTCTTTGTAATTTTCTCGATAGAAACTTGTCTAACTTTTCTTTTTGAGTTCATTTGGAACATTCGACAACATATGATTGAAAGAGCTTCCTATCATTTTCGTTATACAGTAATTTTAAAGATTTCTTAACTTTTTTTGAAAAATTGTTAGGTTATGTGTGTGTTAGGGATGCTCAAGTGTGAGAGGGGCAAATTTACCCACCTAACGTACCTCTGACACTTATCTCTAACAATCTAACGATCCACTCTCACTTGAATTTACCACTCTAGAGCAAAGATACGAACCCGGATTTTTTTCAGATTTTGAGTTTAGGTTGGGTTCGGGCGGACCACTCAAACTCGAAAACCAATAACCCACTTTGTTTGGGTAACCAATCCATAACCCAAACCCATAAAACTTAACTATACAGGTTACGCACCTGAATCCCATAACCACATACTCGATTTTTTCGGGTTTATTTAGAGTAAAAAGGTATTAGATTCAGGTGTTTAACCTGAAAAATTAAGTTTTATAGGTTGGTTACCCAAACAAAGTGGGTAATTGGGTATCGAGTTTGAGTGGTCCACCCGAACCCAACCTAAACTCAAAATCTGAAAAAAATCCGGAGGAACACTTACAATCTTCTAAAGGTTCTTAATTCTATCCTAACGTTTCGTTACGCTTCAGTTAGACTTTTAACGCTTATTTTATCTCTAACGCTTACTCACAGCGAGAGAAAAACAATAATTAAAATTACTATATATCATACTCTCCTTACTCTCATGTTAGACCATATTTTGATTTTTTCCTTTGCTTTCGTAAATTTTTAGTTCTGGATGGGTTGTATAAGATTTTTAATCGATTTAGCTCATTACATTTCAAAGTTTCCTTATAATTTTTGGGCTAATGTCGTAATAAATATTACTTACACTTAAAGCAAACTTGGTTCGATTTTTCACCAGCAAATCCAAAATTACTCAAAACACTAATCATATAACAATATTTTGTGTTTACATAATGATTTTTGATTCGTATTTGAGAATTGTATTCTAAATTAAAAAAATTTCAATTTATTTGATACCTCACTTCCACCGAATTATTTCCGTATCCGGACCGTACTAATTCCGTACCCGCGCCGTACTCATACTGTACAGTCATACTTATACAATACGGGTACTATTATGGTGCGGTTCGGGTATGTTTATGATTTTATTAAGGTACATGACAGTACGGTAAGATTACTGTTCGGGTACGCCATTAATTCGTTTAAAGTGCAGTAAAATCAAAATCAAAAAACTTACCAAGTATAGATGAACAAAACGAATTTGAATCGCACAAAATAGTTCTATTTTTTTTCGATTTTAAAAAACATTTATTCTCAACTCTATTCCATGAGAATGCAAAACAACTTGCATTAAGAGCACATTTAAAAAAACAATCATTCAAATTAAGCTCATAAACACCACCATTTAAATCTTCATAATCAAATGAATTACTTTCAAAGTATTGATCAAAATAATTTGATTCGTTTATGGACGAGTGGATCAAATAAGTACGTAGTTTAACCGGTTCTAAAATAGTCCAATTTAAGTTAACTGTAAAATCATTCGATTCAGCATGGATTCTTAAAAATGGCTTTAAATTCGCTTATGAATAAAAAAATTTTAAATTTGTTTTAAAAATTAAAACCTCAACAAAAATTTACTTATAACATATGAAACTAAGTTTGATGAACCCTCATATCCATAAGGCGTTCTATAATTCACTTTAATTTTGTAATTGGCGAATAAAGCTAAACTATCAAGAACATACTCTGATGAATCAGCTTTAAAATTTTTTAAAAATAAAAAAAATGTTTATGTTAAGCCAGACATATCACCCAATACCTTAAATTAATGGGTACATATGTTTGGGTTTGATTAACAGTCCTTACATTTTATGGATCTTGAAATCAAGTTGTCTTTAATGATCCCGTTCATTGGATTATAACTAGTAAATAGATAACAGTTTCCATTATACGGTTGATATGCATATTTTATACAATTGTAAGATTCAATGCATTTGTCGTAACATTTTGATTCTTTCTTAAAGTTACCACTTGTTGGAGGTAGAGGATATTCGATGTAATTTGGTTCGATAATAGCTACAAAGATTAAGAATACCCTAAAAATGATGAAATTTTTTATATAAAAGTTACTTGAGTTTAAATGCATGCCATCATAGTTATCTACAAAAGGCTCTTCATTAATAGATACTTGAATATTGTAACGACTTATGGTATAATTTGTAAATGCCCCTATTTGACTCCAGTTTATTCTAAGACTAGATGCACTTATTCTTTCGACATTTATTTTCAAATCTTTAAGATAAAAAAAATTTAATTTTGTAAACGATTTTTTCCAAGAGTTTTGACACTTCGTTCATTTTGAGCAGTGTTTTAGAACATTTCTGAGTACTTTTTGCAATTTGACTTTTTTAAGAAGTGGCAAAACCAAATAATTTCATAGTTTACTTATTCGTGTGTCGATTTGATGAGTTGAAGGCTCAGAAAATGAGCTCCATTTTTCGTTTTTTCGATCGTAGATCATAACACGAAATTTAAAAACACCAGTAAACGGAAAATTTTTTATCAATGTCTCATTTTTGTAATCTGAAAATATCAATTTTTTTAAAAATTTTAAAAAAAATCTTAAAAATTTTTACCTGATATTTTTGTAATTTCGTTTTTATTAAAAATTTCGTTAGTATTATTCGAATTATCAGTGAATAAATAACACATATTTTGATAATCTCTTGATACAATACACTTTTTACATTCATATGTTTTTATACATTCTATTAAACATTCGTAATTTGATTTAACAGTTACATTTTTTATGAGTTCACCATTCGTATCGTTTGATGATTCATATTGAGCTTAAGTAAAATGGAAATTTAAAAAGGCTATGAAATTTCCTGCAAAAATTTTCAAGAATATTGTGTCCTGATTTGTGAGACAAAATGTTCAATGGGTCTTTTTCTAATTCTGAATTTAAAAAAACACAACCTTTTTAAACATTTTAGGCTTTCCGTAGAACAATGACAAGGAAAAAGCCTGTCTAAAATACGGAATAAGGGATCGGCAAGTAAAATTTGATTCTACACCCAAAATTACACAAGAATATTCAGGACACTCTCACTTGTTACTAAATTAACCAATTTAGAACATTAATCTTGTTGAGACTGTAATTTAGAATCTAAAAATTTTGCCCATATTTTAGGAGAAAAGAATCCGTGTCTAAGTGCGCTTCGGTCGCCCCTGCTGTCAAATTACATATTTTGTTTATGGGGTATTTATTGAAGAAATATTCAACAATCGAATCGTAAAATCGTACAGTAGTCTTTAGTTTGACTAACTTAAGATTCATTAAATTCCATGCCATTTGAATATGTTATTTATGATTTGGTTACCGTGATCTACGACCTCGAATACCTCAGTAAACTATTTTTTTTTCATGATGGTACAATATTAAAATATTTTAGCCCAACGCTTTTTGCAGTAAAATGTCATTGGGCTTTATTTAAACACTTTAGTACTCATGATTGAAAAAAGCTACAATCGATTTTATGTTCTGAAAGCTAAAAATCTGCCATTGACGCTCTGAACATGATCGAAGGTTAAAACATTTCTCTAAACCCATACTCGGGTGATATTGGTAAAAAAAGGGAATTTTTAAGTCAAATAACATCTCCTCATTAGACGATTACTTTTTATGCATCTGCTTAAACAAGAGACGTTTTTTATACTTAGGGGTATCCAAAAGTTTTGACGTTTTCATCAATAATTCATTTAAAAAAATTTAAAAAAAAAAAAATTTTGCATAACCATGTTCTCCATTTTATTAGCTTTCTAATGTGTGGTCGCATCAACATATTGAATATGTATTTCAAAAGTTTCAGCTCATAATTTGAAACTCACATTTTTCAAAATTTCAAAAATGAATAAGGAGCACGTAAGAAGCTATATTTTGATCAGGTATAAGTTAAATATTAGAGCAGCAGTAATCCATTCTGAACTTATGGCATCAATGGGAGATAGTGCTCCTTCTAAACGTACTGTCGAAAGGTGGGTTGAATGTTTCAAGAGTGGCGTGGAGTCAGTCAACGATATTGATCGAATTGGGAGGCCAATTACAGCGACTAATTCTGATCGAATTCGACGACTTGTTGAAAAGAACCCGAGGATATCTATACATTATATTGAAGCTGAGACAGGCCTGAGTTATGGAACAATTGGACGGATCTTGCACGACCATTTAAATTTACGTAAATTATCCTCGCGTTGGATCCCCCATGAATTGAATGAGAATCAACAAAAAAAAAGGGTTGAGATTTGTCGCAAAAATTTAGAACTTTTAGAGACCCAAAGATGGCGTTTATGTGATATAGTTACAGGGGATGAGTCATGGATTTACTACCGTAAAATTGGGAACAAAGCATCTAATTCGAGCTGGGCTCCAAAGGGCCAAAGTCCGCAAACTGTGGTAAAACACAACCAATTTGAGCCGAAATCAATGGTGTGTGTTTTTATTAAAACAACAGGACCTGTTTTAGTGCATGTAGTTCCTAGGGGACAGTCTATAAATAACACCTATTATGTTGAAAATGTCTTAGGTCCTCTTATTGAGACCTTAAAATCGCAAAGACCAACATCAGGTACAAAAAATATGAAAATTTTGCATGACAATGCTCGACCTCATGTTCATGAAAACGTCAAGAACTTTCTCAATACTAATCACATGACCATAATCGACCATCCGGCTTACTCCCCAGACTTAGCTCCATGTGATTTTTGGTTATTTAACGAAATTAAAAAACGCTTACCCGATCGTACAAGTGAAGAACTCTTGGAATCCCAAATTACAGAGATACTTAATTCGATTCCTAAAGAAGAGTTTCAAAGGACCTTTCAAAAGTGGACTGAGCGGATGAAACTTTGTATAGAAAATCAAGGCAATTACTTTGAACACCTAAAAAAATAAAATCGATAAAAAAATTTTTTTTTCGTCTTTTTTAACCCGAGCGTCAAAACTTTTGGATACCCCTAAGTATCAATTACTTATTTTAATTTTTTTTTACATTTTTGTGCAGCAGAGAACGAAAAAAAGAGGGATTCATAACTTTACACTTAAATTCTGAACCCTGTACATGGGATTGGAAAAAAGTTGTTTTTCTACATGAGGGTATGGGGGTCAAAGAACATCCACTCCGTCTTGAAGGACCCACTCTAGAATCGATTATTGATTACTATTGAGGTAGTATTATTGATGAATATTAGGCATAGGTATATTTTGTGAACCTATTTTTTGGCCTGTATACGCGTATACATACCCAATGAATACGAGTATACATAAGTAATCCATAAATGTATCCAAGCCTGTTCCCTGACATTTTTTATGTATACGAAGATACATATTTATGTATACTCGTATACGTCGGGTATGTATACTCGTATACATCGGGTATGTATACTCGTATACATCGGGTATTTATACGCATATACAGGCCAAAAAATAGGTTCACAAAATATACCTATGCCGAATATCATAATATCAATATAAAATATTCAAACGATATGTTTTCTAATTTCTTTCATGTCAAGATTCTTGGTTTACGGAGTACCTAGGACTGGGGTGGGTGCTCCTTGACTCCCCCCATCCTCATGTAGAAATCATTTTTCTTACCTACCCCATTCTCCTAAAAATAAAAGCATCAAAAAAATTATCAACAAATTTTTTTTCGAAAATCGGTTTTAAAAAAGTAAGTAGAGTAGGCCACAAAAGTAATTCAAGATGTATTAAAAGCAAATTCATACCAGGCCATTCATTAATATCATAATGAAAATTATCATTGCTATACTGTACTCTAAATCGATGATTTTCGTAAGAGGTAAATTGTTCATTAATCCATTTTAATTGAATACAAGTTTCGTTTATTTGTTCCACACTTGTCACCAAGGGTTTGTAGTCTTTAAAAAATAAAAAAAGTCATTACTTAATCGATTAGAAAAAATTTAAAGCACCAATCACCATTTTGGGAATGTACAAAATTAGACATAAACAATAATATAATGAGCATTTTTATTTTATTTTTTAACTTTGACGGACACAAAAAAAATCAACTAAAAGTTAAAATTCTTGATTTTTGAATAATCATCTAGAAAAACAAAAATTCAAGATTAATCTCCCTTTTCGTAAAAAACCAAAAGGACATAATATATTTTCCCTTAAAAAAAAAAAAACTCTTAAAAAGAAGAAAAGATAATTATAATCGTTTAATAGTTAAACAAAATATTTTTGTTACTTAAATCTTTCTTAAAGATTATTCATAAATTAAGTAAATAACTTTAGTCGACGTTTTTTTTTCTTTTCGTTCATTATTACAAAACAACCCAGAGTCACCTTCTTTATTTTTAAAAATAAACTTTCTGTTTATTTAGAGCTTAATGTTATTAAATAGATCACATTAAGAAAGATTAGAAAAGAAGATGAAGAGTTTACACAATTAACGGATTGAGAGATCAAGTTTATTGATTTTAGAGAAAGAATAAGAATTTTTAAAAAAAAAAATATGTGAATTATTTTGTTGTCTTAAGGGATACGTTTATTTTGATTGACTTACAAACAATAAAATCAATCAATTGAATGATACCTTTTCTTAATAAATTTTAACTTAGCTACCATTTATTTTCGAAAGTTTGTTACATTAGAAGAAATAATTATTTTAAAATTTTGATGGCCTTGATATTTAATATTGTTGATGTAATTGAACATTTGGTGATTTTTAATTCCATTTGTTGATATAGCTATGTTAAATTGTTTTATAGTATAATCGAATTTTTACACGTTTTTCTAATTATTTTAAAATACTGGAATTTTGTTTTTGGGGTGATTTTGATATCGCTTGCCATTAGGCCTGACTGGTAGAGCAAAATTAAAATAAATATCTTTGAATTTCCTACAAGAAATTGATACTTGAATGGTTGTACTTAACTTACAGTGCTGGTCATTCACGCATGGGAAAACGTTCTCAGAAAGGGTTTTTGTTGGTGAAAGCTCATTCTTGGACCTTCATGAACGTTCATGTATGTTTACGACAAAAAAAATTAAGTTTCAGGAATGAAGATCTAAGAATGGGCTTTCAGCATTAAAACCCTCTCTGCGAACTTTCCAATATTCAATTCGTGAATGACCAGCGCTGTTAATTGCTTGCCGTACCCGTACTAAAAATCCTTTACATTACTAATTCCTGATTTTGCGATTTGATTGAGTACGCCATTAATTCGGTGGAAGTGTAGTACACGGTAATCTTCTTTTCTGGACTCATCCTTATTTAAAAGACTAAGACATAACATTTTACTGAAAAGTTTTCGTGAGTCTTACGAAAATTTTGGAACGGAGGCTCTTTGAAGTTCACATCAATAAATCAATGGCAATTGTGCATATAATTGTTGATCAAGATATTTTGATTCTAAATAGAGAAGATAAGGTTCAAAACCCCTAAAACCCTGCGTACCGTATTTCCTTGCTAATAAGCGCCTCCCTAAAACCCCCTTTTTCAAGACGAGCGAACATTAAGTCACTTTCACTCTTGTTATCTTCCGATAAAGCGCATTGAGTTCTGAAATAATCGAAATGAACCCATAAATCTATTCGCATCGTTATTATTTTTTCGATCAAAGTGTCGATTTTGGGGGCACTTAACAGCAAGGAAATACGGTAATTGTTGTTGTTTTTTCAAATAAAATATTTAGAACTTCGTGTCAGAGTCAAACAACATCTGCCATAGCTAAGTACGTTGGTACTTGTCTCCCTGGGGAAACCCATTTCAGATTATTATTTATAATTTTAAATACGATTTTCAAAGATTGTCGGAAAATTTTTCGGAAAATCTTGTCCTGAACTTGATAAAAATTGAATCATGGGCCTTAAGTATTAATAGTATTATTAGTAGTATTAGTAATTAACTCCTAAATCTAATTGAAAATCATCTTTAAAATTTCATGCAAAAAATTTGTGACATACTCTAAAGAACTTGCTATAAACCTTATTGAAATACATTAAAATTGAAGCGTATTAAGTTCGGTTTTATCGTTTTTTTAAGAAAATTTTCAATCAAAATCCTCTTTTGGAACTGTTTATTTAAGAAAAAAAGTCATTTTTAAAAAAAATTATAATAAGATTTGTAAATATTATTCAAAACTATTTCTCTAGAAGTTCCTTTTGCATATGTCCCAAGCTGGTGATACTTTTTTTTGGAAAATAAGGTTTTTGAACACGGCTATAAACCACAACGGTCAATAGTCTAATAATTAACAATACGTTAACCAAAAGGCTACTGCAAGTCCTTAATAATCTAATTAGTAGTAGTAGATTGACTGCAACCCGATAAATCGAGTGGAGCCTTACAGCTATAGCAGTTTTTTTGCAAGCCAATATAACTTGCTTTTCCAATATTCATCTAAAAAAATTTCCAGTTGAAATTGCTTCGATTACTCTTTGTGGCAAACTGTTCCAGTCGTTAACAACTCGATTTGGGAAAAAATTACAACGAACCGCACAGTTCTTAACAAATTCTCTAAGATGTCCATTGAGTGACCCCTAAAATTGTATTAGCCTTGACCAACTCTTCATGGAATTCCATTTATAAAATCGACCTTCTCAATTAACTATTTTAAAGAACTGGATTAGATCAGCTCTTCGTCGTCTGGTGTTCAAATCTGTCAAGTTAAATCACATAAGTCGAATCTAGCCCGGCACTGCACCTTTTCAATTTCTTGTTTATCTTTGTTCAGAAATGGACTCCACACACTAATAAGGTCTTAGTGACCGTATAACAATCTCATAACATTTAGATCTAGGTATTTGAAATTATTTCGAATAACCCCAATGATTCTATTAGCACGTCCACATGACTGTCTTGTGTTTGTTTCCAATTTTAAACCCTTGCTGAAGAACACACCTTAGTCCTTTTCTAATCACTTTTCAATGTTTAAGTTACATGACCAAGTCATAGCCCAGCTGGATATTGTATCTGACTGTAAACTTAGGTTATCGGCGATACTTCTAATTACTGCCAATACTTTTGTATCGTCTGTGTACTTCTTTATTTCATTGATCAAGCAATCCACTAGATCGTTTATACAATAAAAAAATGGTTAATTTACTTTAAATGGATAATTAATACAATACGAACGTAAGTGAAAAAATATCAATGGTGAATTGGCTTGACGTAATTTACTTAGTATCTTAATTCTATTGGTCAGAGTTTTAGATATGAATTGATTCGCAACTTAAAATCACCTAGATTGACCCTTGGACCGTTTACATAATAAGTAAAAATAATGTGCTTAGTTTTTCAAACATATCTATACCATATTTTCTTTAGGTTGGGCGGAATGCATTTAGTGTAAAAATTTCGAATAAATATCTCAAGCGTCAGGTTGCAACTTTTAAAAGAAGCGAAATATGAAAAAAAACTATTTTCATGCAAGATAGAGTAAACCATCAGTTTCAAATGATACCACACTAAGACTGAACAGCTAAAAAAAAGGCGTACCACTGTACCGTACCCCCATACCGTTTCTTGAAACTTTGGAATTTTAACTAAAAATGATTCATGGTCATCAAAGGACCCTCAATTACGTCTTATAAATGTCCGACGTATCCACCACTTTCTTTATACCAAAAGATAGCCTTAAGTGAGATCTACAAAATGGGATGGATCTTTTTCAATTAGGATATTTGTATCGCCAAAAAAGTGGCGTTTTTAAAGAAAAAGCTGATTTCAAGCACAAATCTATTTAAGAGTAAAAGGTGGCATGATGTTAACCAAAAAATCTAAAGAAACCCAAAAACAAAAAAAATATCAAAAAAATAAAAAAACAGAGTTGATTTGATAGAAGGATTTTCAGACAAATTTTTTAGGATCGAATTTTGGAAACTAAATGTTTCAAACTCTTTTTTTGGTTTTAGAGGAAAATATTATCGACATCAAAAAAATCGTTCAAATACTAGACATCTTACGAATTCTAGCAGAAAAAATGACTGTCATTTTTTTATCTTTACCCAAATTTCAAAAAATTATCGTTAATTTACCTGAATTACCGTTAAATATGGTAAAATCCTCCTATCAAATCACCACTGTATATTTTAATAGACATTTTCGTACATCTTTAATGCAACATCTATTCCCAGAAATTATAATTCTGCATCTACAGTGTCAGTCTGAAATGTTTAACGTTAGGGTCTGAGACGGAGTCTAAGTTATGGGTCTTTACCCGAACAGAAGAGGCTCGGTGTTAGATTAAGAGTCGCGAAATTACCGACTCAAGCTCAGACTCCGACTCTGACTCCAAAGTTAAATAGCTCCGCCTGACACTGTATAACTTAATCTTCTACTCTTGGAGCAGTACTTAGGAACAAATTAAAAATCACATTTACCCGAGTCAAATGCTTGCCCTTAAATTCAAAATTTCGAGAATTAATGCCGCTTTCCTCCTCAAGGAAATACGGTAATTTGAAAGCTTTTTAAAATTAAAAAAAGGAAGAAATATTTTGTTTACGAATTCATATTTACTACATTTTGTCATTTGAATTTAATTTTTCAATCAAATATTTCCTTTCTTTAGGTTACATAAATGTGTCAATATTTGAACATATTTTTTGTCAAGGTTCTTAGGATTTTTTTATTACACATTGTCGCATTGTTTTTTGCTAACAAGTCTGGTTAAAAGTAACTTGAATTTTTTTCTTACAAAATCTTTTATTTCAAATCAAAAAATGAAAATAAAAATAAAAAAAGAAAAGAAAATTTTAACTTTGAAAAAAAATAAATAGAAAAAAAAATTCTCGGAAAGATCTCTCGTGTTTAAAAAATCTCGTCTTTCTTCATTTTTTAATGCGTAATTACTGTTTTTTTTTGTATTTATAACCACCACCGTATATATTTTTGTTAAAGTCGAATGTGTTATCTTTACAGACCATCAAAATGAAATCGCTGTGATTCGATTTTTCTTTCTTTTTCGTCCATTTTCTTAAAAAAAACGGGAATAATTTAAAAGTTTTAATGAATTTTAATCAAATGTGCTACCTTTTCCCTGAATTGTAATAACCCAATTAATATAATCAAACAAACCATAGTACTACCCAATGCAATACCAGTCATAAGTATATTCTTCGAAGGTGTTATAAACAATTGCATTTTCCAACTATTTGAATTATATCTTGGATACGGACTTATTACAAGTTGAGAATTGGGAATAATTTGATGCCATTCTTTTGAAAAACTTTGCAATTTTCCGTCAAAATTGACCAAAATTCCTACGGATAAAAGCTCAACAAAATTGGGTGTCGATCCAAGTCCGAAAATTGTATACGGTAACTGAAGAGCCATGTAACTCGACTGTGATAATTGAGTAGCGTACATTACAACTCTTTGGAATTCACTTGAAGTTGTTTCAATTCTAACCAACGAACCGGGTGAGTTTAAACCGTACGGTAAACTTCTAAATGGACATCGATTAACATTACATAAACCTGGTATAACCATTACTTTAATAAAATAAACATCGTCGTAATAATCATTTTTTAAAGCGACTATTTTGTAACTTTTAACACCGTCTTTAATTTCTTCTGAAACGAGTAAAATATCCAAATACCCGTCGTCGTATAAATCAAAAAAAGAAGCTTGAACTACATTGCTGTATGAAAATAGGGTCATAATATGCTGGTCCATTTCAAAAGTACGATTGAATGTAGATGATGCATTGTAAACATTGTTTGGAATGTTTTTCATCAAGATAGCGTATTTGTCAACGTGTAAATTTTGAGCTCTTTTATGAAATTTTTAGAATTTAAAAAATAAAAAATGTTGTTAAAATATTTTAAATTACTTTTTGTCTTGTAGGACTAGCATAAGATCTAAATAACCATTTAAATTGTAATCACCTGCTTTAACACTAATGCTGTTACCCCATAGTTGATTTGATTCATCGGGTGGAATGAATTTATAATTACCAAAATCTATCGGAATTTCATTGGCATTGTGAAGTTTAGTACAAAAGAACAGAACAATTTTGAAAAATTGAAATAATTTTTTGTCTCTTGGTCTTATGATGGATCTGCCCATGTAACAAAGTGTAACAAACTTTGTTACACCATTGGGCAACCTCTGCTAAATTTATGCAAAGTCTCTGCAAAATGCACACTATTAAAAAGTATTGAAACTAAATGCGCAATTAGACTGCAGAGTTTTTGCAGAGTTTGCTCAATGGTGTAACAAAGTTTGTTACACTTTGTTACATGCGCAGATCCATCATAAGACCAACAGACAAAAAATTATTTCAATTTTTCAAAATTGTTCTGTTCTTTTGTACTAAACTTCACAATGCCATTTCATTCCACTTAACATAAAGAAATAAATTTGCATTAGATTTTAAAAGACTTAAAAATGTATCAGAGTTCTGCTTAACCGATATGCACGGGATGAAAAAAATGCGGCTTCAAATAATATGACAAGGAGTTTCGATCACTATGGTTCAGAGGCAATTAATTTTTCGGTTGGGATTAAAGGAACTGGTTATGATTGTAGTAGAAGAATCGGCTCTGGGTCCTTTTCTTTTTTCATTAACGATCTTATGGAAATGCTATTAAGCACCAGCCCATATTGTATTCAGATGACTTGGAGCAATGTGTAGTCGATGGAGCTTAACTTGTCTTGCTGGTGGAAATAGGTCTAAATTTAGATATGAAACGATGGACTCGGATGATTTGCATACACTTAATGAAACGAGTCAAGAGAAAGACCTTGGTGTTTTTAAATCGAATGATTTAAAATGGGACTTGCGATTAGTGTTGAAATGCGAACCTGGTGGATACGGATCAGCCCGGGCCATCAGCTCGAGATCCTAGGGTCGGACCAGACTGGAACGCTCTAAGCTCCGTTTCGAAAAGACAGGTCTCAGGTCTGAATCCATCTTTCTGGAACGTTCCAATTCAAGACCTGGGCCTTGACCCGGTACAGGCCGGGTACTTGTTAAAAGATTCATTTAAATATTCATAACTTTAAAACAGCACGGAGAGTGAAAAAAAGGTGTACCGCACCGTACTTGCGTGCCGTACCCTATCTATCTTGGAATTTCACAAGAGGAATTTCACTTGGAAATTTTTTTTTTCAAGGGACCGCCTAGGAGTCGTGCTAGGTCTGGATTAGGTGCAGGAACACCAGAAATGAACCCGGTCCATGATAGGTACGTCGCGGTCTCTGATCATTTAGACGTACCCGGTCACTGATCCATTGAATTTTAGACCGGTCACCTGAACGCGGGGATGTCAGCTAACGCTATTTTCAGTATTCTTGGCAAAATTAAGAATTCTTTTTCGTATCTTTGAAACAATTTTTCCGTTGCATACGACCACGCCTTGGAAATTCGGTAATTACATGGTGCATTTAAAACAAGCATTAGTGTTTTTTGAAAGGGTAACAATTTCTAAACAAATAAATTGCTTGAAAAGAGAAAAAAATTATCTGCAGGTGAGGTTAATGCAAAGAGGATCAATGTTTTTAAATCAATTATTGACAGAGAACTTTAAAGAAACGACTGCTATGGCTCTATTAGGGCTAAACGCAACTACAGCGTTAGTAGAAGTTCGTCTCCTACAGCACAACTAATATTACTACTACTCTTCTATCTGGACAAGTCATGAAATATATACAAAAAATTTACTTTTTCTGCTTTACGTATAAAAATCTTTGGATTTGTGCATTCTTTATTATTACAACTTGGTAATAAATGCTCAAAAAATCCATCACTATCAAAATCAGCAAAAAGAGATTGTCCATAAATTAACGAATCATTAGGTGCCTCGTATTCTTGACGTTCTTCATATTGATTATTCTCTGGATTATTATACAATACATAAAACATCAATTTATTATTATCTGTTTCTCCGGTTAATATCAAATCCGGTTTAAAATCGTTATTAAGATCAGATATTGAATGAGAAAAACCTTTTTTGAGACGAATATTTGAATCAATTCCAAGTGTTTCTAATTTTTGAATCGTTCCATTTGTACTTTGAAAATCAAAAATAGAATAATTACACTTTTTTTAAGGTTTAATGCATAAATCTGAAAATTACTCGAAGTAATAGAAACCGGTTTCTTTTTGATCATTGGTTATAACTGTCAAAAGAAGGTCTAGTCTTCCATCTCCATTAAAACTATGCAAAAAAATAGTTTTAAGTTTTAACAGAAAATCCCAGTTGTTAAACTTACTCTGAAACAAATGGTTGGTCGTTTATTTCATATTCGATTATTTTCACTGTTTCTAAAAGAAAAAGTGTTTAGAAAATCATTTTTATTGAAAATTCCAATTCGAAGAAGTCATTTTTTTGAAGGGCTTGTTTTTACCCATGAGGACCTTCGCGAAAGTTTTAGAAGAACTCAGTCTTGGTACAGTAAGTGTTCTAATGGTATTTTTGACTATCCTTCAATTTATTTCATGGAAAGCGCTGCGATGACATTTCGAAAATTTCTGAAACTCTATAAATTAACTTTTATATCTAATTCAGTCCTTCTGCGTACTAGTGTTGGGTAACGGCCATGCAAACGGACATTTTTTCAAGTTTTTAAAAAGTTTGGTCGTGCTCACTACTGCGTACCCCTTTGTTCATAAAAATGATCTGTGATGGCCTCTAAGTCCTATCAAGGTCGAATTTTCATTAAAAGTTCAGCTAAGGTGCAAAAATCAACGATCTTCTCTTCACTAGTGCTGCTAAATCTGGGTACAATGTCACTTAAAACAAGACTAGTCCTTTGTAGGCCAAGACTAGTCACTTCTATGCCCAGAGACTTAAAGAGGGCGTCTTCTTCTCTTCTTCAGTCAAATACTGCTTTGCACTATTCGCCGACAAGTTTTTTTCCAGAGCTTTCTCAACTTCATCTCTTAGCGCCTAGGGGTAATCGACCGGGTAAACAACAAAGTCTCAACTGAATCTGACAGCAACAATAGAAATGAACGGAGCTAAGAAAAAATCACTTCGTGTGACTAAAAAAATTTCGATTGTTATAAAAAAAACTGGTTTGAGAAGACGAATAATGGTTGATTTTGGAACGGTTAGAGAACGAGGATCATATGGGTATTGTTTCTTAAAAAATGACCATTCAATTTTTCAAAAATTAAAAAAAAAAAGAAGTTTACCTAAATCATTATTGTACTTTGAGGTTTTTTTACCCTGATAAAAATTCATTTTATAATTATTATTATGTTTATAAGTCACCAATAAATCCATGACAGAGTCACCAGTAAAATCACCAGGTACAATATTTACAATTTGAGAATTTACACTTTTTAAAAAATCAATAAAAAAAATTTTAACAAAAAATTTCTACGGACGTCATCAAACCTAAGACTTTGTAAACGAGAAAAAAGTGGTTCTTTTTCTTGAGCAAGCCATATCTCAATTTCATCACCCGATTTATTAACACAAAATATATCGACACGTTTATCTGCATTAAAATCACCATACGCATACGGTACACATTCAATATTAGTAAATAACGAATCGCTTATACGCGAAAATGTGTCCTTTGTCGAATGACATAGTTTACTCATAAACGTTAAAAGTAGCGCTAAGGCTAGTTTAGGTATGATCATAACGCAAAATACTTGATTGATGGATTAGTTAACTTGTTTTTTTTTTTAAAGAGAGAGAGAAATTAATAATCATAACAAAACAAAAAATTTTAGGGATTTTGCTTCAAATTGCAAATTATTAATATTGCAAAATTTATTATAATTTTTTTAGAAAAAAAAAATATTTATAACTATGTTGTTACAATGCCTAAAAAATATCAAGATCTATAAGGTATGAATTGCAAAAGAAACGTTCATTTTGGGTTCGAGAATTAATTGAAATTGTTTTTTAATGTCTCTATATTTTCGTTTAAGCTTGATGTCTATGTTTTTTATTTTTTTGCGATGAAACTAGGTTAATAATATTGTTAGACATCGAACAAAAATATTTGCTAATTTTTTTAAGCGAACATGATTTTATTTAAGTATTTAACGATTAATAGACTTGAAATTAGTTTTTGAAAATAAAACAGTTGATTGAAACAAAAACATTCGTTTTGTTTTTCGAATGTAAATATCATTAAGAACAAATGTAAATTTTGATAAATCAATTGAGGTTATTTTTGAATGAGAAAATGTGCTTTTTGTTTTTGGAAATGTGTTTACTTTAAGCAAATATTGAAAAAAATTCAAACAGAAGGTCAATTTACGGTCTAAGGGCTGATAGCAGGAGAAAGTCAGCAAGTGAGATAATTACAGATAGTATTGAAAAAATCTCAGTAGTTTTCAATCTAAAATCGTTTCAACATAGATTGATCATCAGCAGAGATAATAAAAAGTTTCTAAAGAAAGTAAATTAATCAAAATATCAAAAAAAAATACAGTCAACTTAAACTTATATCACTAAATAATTTTGTCACTATTTAACTTAAACCACCGGCGTTGTAAAGAACAAACGGCAAATATTTCATTAAAAAAATTTCTGGTTAAGTCACCTTTAAGTTATATCACTGCCAATTTAAGTGTGATTTAAGGATTTAAGTGTAAAAATTCCAGATTCGCTTCTCCTATCGTACCCTAATTTTCAACTGGACTTTTTTCAACTTTACCGTCCTATCACATCGTAAAAGAAAAATTCATTACATACTTGGCTTTTTTTAATTTTATATAATCAAGAAAAAAGAAAACTCTTTTTGTAACTAAACCAGATGAAAGGTAAGGTGTTCATATTTTCACTAATAGACAACAGGATATACAAAAAAAGAGAATATTCCTTTAAGATAAGGTTCGCGCCATGCAAAACTTCCACGCTATCTGAATTTCCAAAATCTGACTTGATAATTTTGTTCTCCATATATGAAAACCTAGAATTGCCAAATTTTTAGGGGGGGAGGGGGGTCTAAAAAAAAATTTTTTGATCCAGACATATTTCGCATTTTAGATTTGGTTAGTAGAAAAATTTCGACTGCGACTGTTGGTCTAAGTTGTCTTTTTGTTTGACTAATTTGAGTATAACTTCCGTTATTTCAATTCAAAATGACTCGAGGTAATCAACGTGAATTGGCTCGTGAAAAAGCCATGAAAGCTCAAAATAGCAAGGGAACAAAACAAAGCGAAACCGATGCAAAGAAAGCTACGTGATGATGAACGTATGAAGATGAAGCAAAAATTAGCCGAAGAGAAAAGGGCCGCAGCCAAAAAGTAGCTCGAGTGTTCAAGTCTTATAAAAAATATTTTTCTTAAACTTAATTAATTTTATTATTTGTTTGATTACATTCACTTTTTTTTTCAAAATTCAAATAAAGTCTCTGATCAATGCAAGGGGCCTAACTTTCATGGCTTTTGAAGGAGTGTGTCTTGATTTTTCGCTTATTGCTATCCAAAATGACCTCATATGTATTATGTTTGATACAGATTTTGAAAGAGCACAAAATTTGACACACGCTAATGATTTTTAAAAATAAAAAAAAAAACTTTTTTGTTATTTAGCTCGGCCAATAAATTTATAAATTTATTCATACAAACGTTTCCTTAAATTTTTCAAAAAATTGCCTAAATTAGCCTTGAAAAAACTCCTAAAATTGAAAATACGAAATAATTTATTCTTTAACAAAATATATTTGCTTTTTATGGTTTTTCTATACGAGGATCACGAATTTCGGGTCTAAAGTTGCTATTTCCTTCATCCTTCAGGTTTTTGATTTTTAGCACCTTTTTAGGCACATTGTTTCTATTCTACAGGCAAAAAAATCAAAAATCTAAAACCTACATTTTGTTCAGAATTTTCTGCTCTACAAGCTGGTTACTAATAAAATCTATGTTATGGGGTAATCCTGGGAGGAGATGTAAAAAAACTAGAAAAATACGTATTTTTAATAATACCGTAAAACCCCGCAAGGTGCCCCATCCCCAGGTCATACTTTTATAAAAAGAATGATATGATTTGTAAGACTAAAAAACGCTCAACCGTTTACAGCAAAGTTTTTTCTATCGACTAACAACAATTTAATCAATATTTAAATTTTCTAATGTCTTGTACTGGACTTTCTAAAATCTTTTACCCCATGGGGTACCTCGCGGGGTTTTACGGTACGATAAATTAATTTTTAAAAGAATTTTGAAACTAAAAATTTCTCTTTTTATCCCGTGCATCTTCTTGTCCCTTTTGTCATTTTAATTTTTTTGAGCAATTTGTATTTTGACAGAATATCTTTTAAAACCTTAGCTATACAAATGCTTTCTCTAAACCCTACCTCACTGAAGGCGCCAATTGATCAAAATAAACATAACCATAGATTACCACTAATCATTTATAAGACAGAACAGATCTCTTCAGAGAGGTAAAGTTTAATTAAATTAAATGTAACATAATTAACCGAATTAACACAGTTTTCCGAAATTTTTTTTTAACTTTGTAAGGTTTGACTTTTTAAGTTACTTTCTATTGAAAATTGAAAATTTTTATTATTTATATTTATT
Organism: Brachionus rubens; assembly: GCA_022207745.1. Taxonomy (NCBI): domain Eukaryota; kingdom Metazoa; phylum Rotifera; class Eurotatoria; order Ploima; family Brachionidae; genus Brachionus; species Brachionus rubens. Next base: position 1,959,027 of record JAJVHD010000016.1, on the reverse strand, counting down.
ATTTATGATTTTTTGTTATTTTTTTGATGTTTTGAGGAGAAATTTTTGAACATCTTTTTATTGCCTCTCCCGATGATCAACCTATGTTAAAACGATTGTAGGCCAAAATGATTCTTTAAGTTATTTTAATAAATTAAACGATTTCTCAAGCGTTTGATCAAAATTAATTGAAACATTGGCTAAAAGTTCTGAGATAAACGGAAAATTTTATTTTTTTTGGTAATCAGAACATTAAATTTTATCGTTTAGATTACCGCTTGAGGTGGAAAGTTAAACGAATTGTGTTGTCAAACAAGAGTTGCTTTTTAAGAATTAATACGAACACTACCTCAGTTATTTAACACAGTGGCAATTTCCATTAATTTTATTATTCTATCAAGCTATAAAAAAGAGGAAGAATTCTGATGCAAACCTGTTAAGACTCTTTCCGAATTTATTTTGTAAGAAAAAGTGAAGAAGCATTCTTTAGTGAATTTTGCCAAAGTCGCAAAAATCAAGTCCAAGTCATGACTTAACCTTGAACCTGAATTTGTAAGACAAAAATAAACCTGCTTATTTTATTAAAAAATCACTGCCTTTGACGTCAGTTTAAAAAAAAAAACAAAAAATAAATAAAATAATTTTATATTAAAAGTATTTTTTAAAACATCAATGGTAAATATTTGACAAAAAACTGAATATATCGGGTTTTTTTTTCCAAATTAAAGTTGGATAAAATTATTAATGCTTCAATCTAAAAAAATGAACAAAAAAGTAATAAGCTTAATTGTGTTGTGCTTAATGTTATTTAAGTTTGTTAATTCAATTGATATCGACTATATTGGATGCTTTTATGATGGATATTTTTTTAACAACTTGAAGCAAATCTTTAACAATAGCTATAAAATGACCTTGGACATGTGTTTTGAGGAGTGTTATCAAAAATTCTACAAATATGCTGCAGTCAGCTACACGTAAATTAATTTAAAAATTAAGACCGACTTTGAAACCCTTTTGAACGTTACAATAACATTCCATAATTTGTTTTACTTAAGAGCTGGTACTTATGCTCACAATCTCTCGCCTTAAATCCGTATCCTTGACAACTGTAACATCTTATCTTCTCGTTACGACTACTTTTTTGCTTCTCCTCGTTTTCTTCATCTTCTTCATCAAAGCTTCCTCGCTATAACTCTCCTTATTCTTGCGCGTGGAGTCTATTTCTTTGAATTTTCTTATCAGCTTATAATCTTGTAAGCTTCTTCTAACGTCTTTGGTTCTCTTAACTGAACTTCTAGTGCGCATTTTGGCTTCAAGGCTTTCGAAAATAAAATAATAAGATCTTCCTGTGCCAAGCCACTCTCGTTGGCAAGTTCTTGAAATTTTGAAAAAAAATCGTCAAAACCACCCGTTTGCTTTAAGTTGAATAATTCAAGCTTAATCCCACTCTTCCTTGCCTTGGACTTTTCTCTGTTCATTAGTATTTTAAAAAACCAGTCTAAAAATCTAAAAATCTAAAAATCCCGATTATTAAAGTTTTGACTGACCAGTGGCTATGCACAGAATCAGTCGTTTTTTGTTTTTATTAATTTAAAAGCTAAAGAATGACTCCCGTAAACGGTCGTATATATACACGATCACGTAGTTCCCTAGCGTATTATCGCTGTGCTCCTGAAGGGAGCGTCTGCCGGGTTAAGGGCAGAGGGAATGTAGTGAATCATTATTTTATAATAACCATTTAGGAGAGTCATTAGGACAATAATTGCGAAATATTGAGGAAGACGTCTAACGATTTTAAACCTGTCGACCTCTGATAACTTATCAAGGGATTAAGGGCAGCATCCCTTAAATATGCCGTAAAAACCGCTAATTTCCTACTCTCTGGAACCCCTCTAGAGTCTCTTTACTGTTTGCTTTCACAATCATCCAAAAGTCCAAATTCTCATCGACCTTACCATGATAAATTGGAATATTTGAGTCTAAGATCAAGCTCTTCTCACTTAGCGCCACTTCTGGTTCTTGTATTCTCTTAATATTTGCGTCGAACTCAGCCAAAATTATTGTCTTCTTTGGACCAAGAAGCATCCAGTTTAAAATTAACTCCTTCTGTGGCGGCCATCTTATATCGCTGCTACCAGGTAAAACTTTATTGTAAAAATTAAAAGATTGTATTTAAATATTTATTTATTCCAACTTATTGTCTATGTGGATAAATGAGTGGTCATGATTCTTTATTATGACAAATATGCCTCAATCAGCTACACGTAAATTAATTTAAAAATTAGGGTCCATTTTGAAACCCTTTTGAACGTTACAATAACATTTACATACTTTGTTTTACTTAAGAGATGGTACTTATGCATGTTTCTGTGATAAAAATCTTCTCGTTCATCGTTTTTTCTACATATTTTTTGAAAAAAATTGCGATCTCAAGTGTCCTGGTAATAAAAATCAAACATGCGGAGGAAGAAATTATCTTTCAACGTTTAAAATCTTAAGTAAGGCTTTATAGATTCTTGAGAACTAATATTAAAAATCAAAAAAAAGATCCGTATGTTGCAACGTATGTAGATTCTACGTTAAAATACGTAGAAACAACACAATCAGGATTTGAAAGTCGATCATTCACAGCGGCTCAAACAACAGCGCAAAATTTAACTTTTAATAATGATCAAAGTAATACTCAATTTTATTAAAAATGAATCTTAATAATTCTTTATTTGTCCAGACTTTTATTTAAAATTAAAAAGTCCAGAGTATTTAATGAATTTGATGACGAATGGGATTGATTACACAAACTGTCTCCTTAACTGTTCAAATAATGGTAAATGTGTGTTCGATTCAAAGGGTATACCACAATGCGAATGTTCTGAAGGGAATGTCGGCTCTGCATGTCAGTCAACTATTAGACCTTGCTCAGTAAAACAATGTCTTAATGAAGGTCAATGTTTTGAGTCAAAGAAATCAAATTCTAATATGTATGATTTTAATTGTAATTGTACAAAAAACTTTTATGGATCTAAATGTGAGCTAATGATCGATCTATGTGCTAATAAGACATGTTCAAATCAAGGATATTGCGAGTATAATAAAACCATAAACGATGTACAATGTAAATGTTTTCAATATTTTAGTGGAATTGATTGTGAAATTCAAAGCTTTGGTTTGAGAATTGTTAAGAATGTGAGAATAACATCGTATCCAGTGGCGATAGCGGTTGTGGCATTGGAATTTTTAGTATTTTTATTCTTGGATTGTTCTGATATTTTTGTTAAAAAATCTACATTGAAGAAAGAACAAACCAAGGTTAAAAAAGTGATTTATGTTAATTGAATTTTTAAATCTTAAAAAAAATGAACTTTACTGGATTTTTGGCTAATAAAGAATTTTTACCTAAAATAATCAAATTATGTCTTTTGGGACTTTAGAAAAAATTACGGAAAAACTTAACAAAACGCGTAAAAGAAATCAAAGCGAATCAAGATAATAAAAAAATTTAAAAATTGGATATCATATAAATTGTAGAAAAATTCTGCGGAATACAAGTGAACTTCAATAAAAAAATTGAATTTGAGTTTTTGGATAACCTAAGGCGGACATTCATTTTGTTTGGCTCTTATCCGTATAACCCTTACCCAATATTCTTCATATTCTCAGCTGTTGTTTTATGTAATTTTGCGCAGGGGAAACGCGCATGCTTAGGCAGAGTGTCAACAACATTTCAGAAATGTTCTGTAGTTCCACGTTTTTATCTTTCAGCAGGTAGAATGAGTCGTGTATAAAAAAGAAAGGTCTGAAAAATCAAAGACTACATAATTAACATAATTAAAAATTATCTAATTATTGCACCGTATCAAATACAAGAATTGATTCTAAATACAGTGGTTGTTGCGAAAATGTAACGTTCCGTTTGGAACTCGTTCAGAACGGTCTTTTAAAACAGTTCCGTTCTAGTTCCAAACGATTTCCAAAATGGTATCGTTTCAGTTTCTAAAACTGTTCTTTCACAGTAAAACCAAGAAACTGTCCCGGAACCTTTTGGAATACGTTTGGAACTAGCACTCCTGAAGGTGAGTGCTATCAAAAAAGACCCTTTTTATGATTTTTTGTCACAAAGATGATTATTTTTCAACAAACCATTATTTCATTCCACCAGCCTGGTCATTCAGAAGTTCCGTTCATGAACGTTGAATTCCTTTCTTGAACATTCATGAACGTTCACGTTCAGCCGAATACATCCGAACGTTCAAAAGCTTTCGGACCCTTTCGAAAAAATTCAGACACTTTTAAATGATTGGAAAAAAATTTTTTTTTGGTTAAAAAAAAAAAATCAATTATAAAATGATTTGAAAAATCTCGATAAAATGAGCTTTAAAAATCGTAAGTTTACCGCCAAAAAGTTAAAGCGACTCTTGAAATCAAAAGCTTCAGAGAGAATTATCAGAAGATGCATTCAGGCATTAGGATGGAAGTATTAAAGGACACGAAATCCAATCATTTAAAAGTGTCTGAAGTTTTTCGAAAGGGTCCGAAAGCTAATGAAAGGTTCCGGAAGCTTTTGAACGTTCTGATGTATTCGGCTGAACGTGAACGTGAATGACCGAAAAATGACATTTTTTTCAAGAACCTCGATAATAAGTTTCTAAATTCAATTCCTTAAATTTTAAGACCCCTGTCTCATTTCTGAAAAAATGTCTTGTGGGAGATCATTAGCCGAGTTTGCAAGCACCTTTTAAAAATCAATTTTTTTCGATATTTCATGACCAGAATTATGTACTTGACTAAATATTTGATTTTCTGGGTATTTTTGTATGACAAACAATGTTTAGAAATGGGTTTGTTGAAAAATAATCATCTTAATGACAAAAATCATAAATAAAGGTCTTTTATGGGGCCCATAGGACCCTAAGAGTTGACTTTATGGTGATGATTTTTTTTTTTTCAAGGAAAAAAAATCGTGCTGAAAAAAGTGGTTCAGTTTATTTGCTAAAAAAAAAACAATTTTTGCCCTTGCTTCATTTGCCTGTAAAAACGCTCGAAAACAAGTTAATTAGAAGTTTTATTTATTATTAATAAACTTATTGTAAAAATATTAATTTAAAAAAAATAATCGATTATAACCAAAAACGTTCAATCAAAATCAGAATTTGAATGATCAAACTCAATCATAAATACACTTTTAAACAAATCTTTGTACTTAATATACTCATCTCTTGCTTGTAAATTTTCAATCGAATCCGGATCATTATCATAAACCACAAAACAACTATTTTCGATCCCTCTCATTTCTCCATTATTCGGGGCCAAGCTTAATATCTTCAAAGATTCAAGATTTCCAAACACATCATTTTCATACTTTACTTCAACATCTGAATGAAGTAACAAAACTTCCATTTCGTTCAAACTCTTAAAGTTATCCACATTGATCTCATGTATCAAATTCCCGTGTAGACATAACACTTTTAACGATGGAAAAATTGAACCAAACTCAATCGATTCTAAACTAATAATATTATTATTCGATAAGTTAAGAATCTCTAATTGATTCAAAACAGGCTCTCTAAGACCCTTTAAAGACGATAAACAAACTTCATTCGAGTTGAGCAAAAATTCTTTTAAGCTTTTCAAGTCCTTGAATATTTTTGGGCTCTTAAACTCTTGAATTTGGTTAAAACTTAAATCTAACTTTTTTAAATTGAACAAATTTTTAAAAATATCATCATCTTCTGTTTCATCAATGTACATGTTTAAAAGATTCCGACTCAAATTTAAACACTCGAGTCGACAAAGTTTAGAGAACGTGTTCAACTGAATTTTTTCCAAACGATTATTAGACAAGTCCAAATGGGTCAAAAATGTTAAATTTGAGAATGTACGATAATCGATTTCTTGAATCAAATTAGAGCTTAGGTCAAGTTTTTCAAGACACAATAACCCAGACAGTGCGTCCGAGTCTACAAACTCAATTACATTATTTTTTAAAATTAACTCTTTTAAATACATTTCATAAAACACTCCATTGAACATGAACTTGTTCAAATGGATTAGTTTATTCATTGATAAATCGAGTTGTTCAGACGGGTTAAATAGGTCAAGATCATTGATTGTTATACGATTTTGAAATGAATGATTTAACTTGTTACGTTTGAGAAAAAAATCTAAATTATTTTCACCAAAACTAATTAAATTCTCACCCATACGAAATGTGTATTCCAAAAAAAGACACTTTTTGTAAAAAACTCGTTTATCTTTTAAGTATTTATGATTGTCATAGTCTATAATTATTCCTTTATGGGTTAAATTTTCGTCCAAATGACTTTCAAATGTGTCCAACATTTTGTAAAAACGGTTCGGTTTAATAGTTGCCATGTATTTGTTGAAATAGAACAGAACGTAATTACATTTATCAGTGTTTATGTAATCGAATAAATTTGTCGATTTGTTTAAGTATATGAAGTTATTGGTGACTAACTTGTCGATCAATGGTCTGTAGAATTGTTCTTCTGTAATGAAATAATCTTCGACTAGTCTGACCTCTTCTGTTGTACTCATAGGCTTATTTGATAACTTTAAATACCGTAACTGACTTTCGTAATCGTTACGTACCGAACGGCATATAGTTTCATGAAAAAAATTGTATAGACACAAAGTTTGTCTTGTGGGTGCATATGTTGGTATAAATCGTTGAAAAAAATTGAACTCATAATAATCTTTGACTTGATAGAAACTAAACGCAGATTTGATCAGTCGTAAACAGTCCTTATCCAATTTGAATTCGTCTTTGTAATTTGATAAAATATCGGGAAGAGGAATCCATCTTAAGAGACTTGGGAGTTCACCAAGATCTTGTGTAAAGTTGTAATACTCATCTAAGACTTGTTTACGGACTCTTAATTTGAATTTATTCAAATTATTACCACATGTTTTTTCGTAAAGGACTTTTTCATCGTCTAAATCGTACATTTGAATGTCTTCAAAATCTCGATCAAAATATTTTGTTACAAAATCTTTTAAATTTTCGTCTTTGGAATATGTTGAACACTCAATCGAATAAATTGTGATGTTCATTCGTTGATAATTAAAGTACGGATAATGAGACCCGTATCTATCAATAAGCTCAAAAGCTTGTTCATAGTTTTCCAAGAAATTAACCTCTGTTACAAGATCTTGATTTAGGGTTAAATTTTGAAGATTAGCTTGATAGAATTGTCTCTTTTTAATGTAAATTTTATAACCGTAATATTTTGAAAGATTTGATACTTCACTTTTGAACAAATTTTGGTCATCTTGAATCGGTGTTGGATCAAATTTAATGTATTCTGTGATTGAATTATCGAACGCTTTGATATCATTAGACCATATCGGGTACATATTTAAACTGTCTTTTTTGAGTGATGAATATATTTTTTGGTTACACTCATCAACGGTTTGACCACATCCGGACACTATATCAACAAGCTCTTTGTGACGCCCGAGGCTAACAAGAAGATACGGACGAGAGTTTTCTCGAGTTTTTAACATTTGCTTTGGAGCAAATGAATTTAAGCTTTGAAAGTAACCACGGGTAAAGAAATCTTTTATGGGTAAAATATTCGAGTCGAAAGTCTTCTGCATTTCTAACAGAATTTTTTTTGATTGAAAAAATATATTGATGAATATTTTTAAATGAGATAGAGACATAGAATTGAAAATTAGTTTAATTAAATTTAGAGCCAAAAATAAATTTTGGAAAACGTTAAAAAAAAATAAATCTAGTTTTCGATTAAATGAAGGTAGTATTTTTGTTTAATGTTAATTTGATTTTTTGTATCCATTCGTTACCTTGAACTGTCCAGAGCTCGTCCGTGTATCTTCCGTTCTCTCTGAATTTTATATTTTTGACATTGTAACTGTAATTAACTACCCCGAAAACCCTATAAAATCAAAAAAATTACCCCTAACCCTCTGCTTTTTGCAGCCAAATGTCGAGACACTGTTATAAAATATTAAAAAACAGGAAAAGCTTTCATTGATTTGGAGAAATGATCTAAAAGCTGCGATTGACGCTCGGAGCCTACCCTAATCGATTGAAAAAAATTTCCTAAAGCCATCTAAGGCCGGGCTTCAATGGTTCTTGTCTATGGCAAACATTGTTATTTCTTCCTCTGTTAATTTTATAGCTCGATCTTTTGTTCGATCTTGTTAGTAGTTTGGTATTTGATCAAAATTAGACATCGGTCTTCGCCCTAGCCTGTTTGGGTCTTTGACTCTAGATTGATATAGAGAGAATACTTTGGGCGGTGCGTCTTCTGACATTTGGAGGCAGTATCCAACAAAGCTGAGTTGACTTTCTCTTATATCATTTTGGATCGGATATTGATTGACCACGTTTTAAAAAGTCTTGGTTGGTCATGTGAGTTTCAGATTGGGAAGCGTCCAGCATTATTCTATTGATGGACGAAAGTTCTTCAACTAATGCCTATGATTCACATCCTTACACGAGTATTAAACAAATGAAATTATAAAGATTTTCATTCTCAGTTGTATTGGAAGTTTCTTCGTCAAGATTTCTCTGAGCTTATCTAAAGCACTCCATGTGAGGTTGATTCTTGAATCCACGTCCTTTTCAGTTGACCCAAAGTCGTCAACCCTGTTCAGCTCAAGTAACCCTGAAATCTGAGTCTTCATTTCGCACCATATAAACGGTCTTCCTGAAGCCATAATCGGATGAAAACGGTAACAAATAAAAAAATTTCAAGTCAAATCATAGACCCTCTAACAAAAAACTTAAACAAGAATTTTCTGCTTTTCAAGCTGAGCAGCAAAAAAAGTTAAAGATTCTGGGACACTTCAAGAACAAGATGTTCCCGGGACATCATAAACACCGCGTCAAAACGCATCGGAACACATTTAAACATTACGTCTAAACGCGTCATGACTTCCTGTTTGGGCGCGTTTAGACGCCGCGTTTCTGAAGTGCCACTTAAAACACTTAAAAGTTCGTTTTTTTTCGATTTTAGACTCTAAAAATATCCTCTTCAATTTTTTTTATTAGCGGAAAATATCTTTTTTTGTTGTTTCCGGTTTCTTGCGGATTTTTGCGGAAAAATAGAATAGGTAAAATCGTAAAATCCTTGAGACATGGGATATGTGAAAATAATGATTTCTACACTGATGAATTCAATTCAAAACTAAAAAGGTATGGAATTGAAGGTTAAAATTTGAAAATTTCTTTTAAATTAAGTCTTTATTTAACCTTTTATATGAAAAAAATAATTTTAGATGGTTTCACAAATTCCTTTTGAACTGCATTTAAGATTATACCTTGGATTACATCTATCCAATTCTTGATTACAGGCAGTACCTTCTGATAGATATGCCATACAAACAAACATTAACGGATGACAATACGAATCTGAATTAACATAGCACAAATCAGCTAAAGGATTACAACCGGTTTTAAATAATATGCTCTCACATTTACTTTTTAAAGGATTACAAATCTCATGAGATTCACATTTAATCGATCGACAGTTAGCCTTTGAAACAAGTGGTTGACAAACACCATTGAAACAATAGAGTCGCTTAGCTTTATTGCAAAGATTCACTTGTTTGGCTGGATAAAAATTTGGACATATACCACCTTTTTTAAGTGCCTTTACACATCTTAAATATTTGGGGCTACAAAATTGACCCTGTGGACATTGATCATTTGTAGTATTACATTGTTTTTGACCATTGAATGGATCATAAACACATGTCTTTAAATTTTGATTGTATGCGTGTCCATTTTTGCATTGACTAATGACATCGGTTTGTTCAAATCCATTTGTAAGAGTAACGATAAAAGTGAACCAAACAAAGATTGATGAAAATTTATTCATTCTTTTTTTTTGTTGTTAATTATGAATTGATATTTTGCTTTAAAAAAATGTTTAGCTTTAAATAATGGAATTTTTGACAGAGATTTCAAAAAATTAATCATATGATTCACTTTTAAAATCAAAACGCAACTAATATTTATAAACAGACGATATTTTTACTTTACCTTTTTACCGAATTTGGTAAAAGAGAAACATGATTTTTTTTGAACGTCATGTTTTTGTTCTTTGTCTGATTTTAAATATATTAATCATCAATTTCGCAGTACTAAATTAATTTGGACGAATGAGTGAATTCAAAATGATTTTTAAAATTTCAGAAAGGGTTTTCAGCAATGAAAAATAACAAGGGCAGCCCCCATGCATGAAAAAAAAATGTCCAATCTTTTGTAGATTTAAAAAATGCAACGACATTTGTCATTAAAAAAAGCTAAATCATCCATGCATTGCTGCATATGCACCAATGCTGTATATACAGATCTAAAACTGTTTTCTTCTACATTCGGACCATTTTTGTTAATGTCTGCCCTTTTTTAGTCAACCAAGTTTCCATCAGTAATTCCTTTTTATCCTCGTCTCCTATTATTATTATTATTATGTAAGCAAATTAGGTTTATCTGCTATTCTTTTTTTGTTAGAAGTACTTATGCACCTACTTGGGACTATTTCATTGGTCCACGCATGTCTTTCGTATTGATTTTCAAAAATATTCTTAACATTCTCTTCTGTTCTGCCGGTCCCAAGCCGACTAGTTGTCGGCTTGGGACCGGCGAAGGCACGATTACGATTATGCTAATGCCATCCGCCACAGTAACTGAGGGACGTTCATCGTAAACAGCGCCACTCATCCGAGGCGAAGCTGCGAACTCAACAACTATCCAGACTTAGCTTGGAACCACAAACCAAGTGTATTCTACATTAAGCAGAATACTTAAAGCTCATATACGTTGTGATGGTCAAAGCCAGTGGCACTCCAATACGACAAGATTCGAACGCGATCCTTGAACCCTCGTACCCACTATACAGCACATTTAGAACGGTTTTATAATGACAGCAACATCGTCGCCCTTCCATTTTAAAATCCGGGCTAGGGACTGGCCGAAGCATGGTAACGGCAGAATTTTTGTGAAATTGTGGTGCGAAATTTTTCTCATAATTGAAAATCCATTTTCCCTTTTTAACGCAATTTTAGTTACGTTTTTCTGTTTTTTATGGTTATAATTTTTGCGTCAAGACAAAATATTCACAACTTAAACATTTTATTTTTTAAGTAAAAATTTAAATTAATCGAAAATTAAAATATATTTTGAATGTATCAGATTGGTTTCCAAAGTTTAATTGATTTATCTCCAGATCCACTTAATATTTCTCCATACTCATTTACCACTAAACAATTAATATGATAATCATGAGCCTTTATAGTTTTTACACATGTACCCGTGAAAAAATTCCAAAATTTAATACTTCCATCATCTGAACCACTTATTATATGATTATTTCCAAATTGTTGAATACTTGTAACTGCACCACTATGTCTGTACAATGTGTTTAAGCACTCGTTTGTTTCTAAATTCCAAATTTTGATTGTTTTATCGTTTGAACCACTCGCTAGAAACTCTTGTCTTATCAATTTTAAACAATTAACAGCTCCTTTATGGCCCTGAAAGCTTTGTACACAATCTCCTTTTGAGCTCCACATGCTTATCATTCCGTTGTCTGACCCACTTAAAACTTTACCGTCTATGGTCTCTTCCAAACTCAAAAATCCAGATTTATTTCCTTCTAATGTTCCAACACATTCATCAGATTCATGTGACCAGATTTTCACGGTTCCATCATTGGACCCGCTTATTAACAATCCATTTTTTAACAACTTTAAACATAATGCTCTATGAAAATTAAGACTTCGAACACATTCTCAATCATTTTTTTTCCATATTTTGATTGTAAAATCATCCGATCCACTCGCAAACACTTCTGAATCGAGGACACAAATACTTCTAATTGAGTTTGAATGTGCATAAAATGTCTTTATGCATGTTCCAGTGCTTGTGTCCCATAACCTTATAATACAATCATCTGAACCACTTAGTATTTCATTAGACCCACACACTTCTAAACATGTGATCTCGCCATCGTGTCCATCCAATATATTTTTTAGCTTGTAATCTTGGATTAAAGAACAACTGTCTTTTATTTCGAATATTTTTGAAAAATTTTTGTATTTGTTCATCAAGAACTCGTCAAAAAGATTTTCAATTTTCAATTTTTGATTTGTTAAAACCAACTCAAAATCGAACTCTTGGTCTTTAAGATTCGAAATAACCCTGTCAATAATGTTAATCTTAGTCCTGATGTTATTAAGATTGTCTTCAATTAGTCCAACTGTTTGATCAAATCCTAAATCACTTGGAATCTGTTTAGACTCTTGTTTTAAAAACCATTCAATTTGTTTCAGTTCTAAATCAAATTTAATAAGTTTTGTTGATTTCTCTTTTTTAATTCGATCGTATAAACTTGAATAATAATCATCAATTTGTTTACATATTTTAGTCTTTAGAGTCTCACGACGAATGTCCAAGTCTTTTGTAATTTCGTCATATGTTTGATTAATGTGTAACTCAGGACTCTTTTTACATTGTTCCAAATCTTGTTTTGATTTTTCTAATTGTTCATTAACAAGTTCAAGTTCTTTTTGTTTGATTATTAAACGATTTTTACCCATTTTTAAACATTTATCAACATCCAAGACATGCGAATCGCAAACTATACAGTTTATTTTACCCGATTTGAGTTTTAGATCTTGGTATTTGACCATAAAGCCACATGGCAAGACTATTTGTAAATCGTCCATTTTTTGCAACTCGGAACCCAAAATTAAGTCGAAAAGAATAAAATATTTTCAGTTAAATTAATGTAGGTTTTATTTTAGTTGTTATCACCTTTAATACACCAAAGGTAATAATTTTGGAGATTAGCAGGTACGTGTTATTTTTTTATGAATTTAATTTTTGACATTTTAGATGATTTTTGTAAGTTTTTAGCTCGTTAAATGTGTAAGTTGAGTAATTAACGAAAAACAAGAACCCCATTTTACATTTACCTCCTCGTTGTTGCATAATTCGAAAATAAATAAAAAGCTTACTTAAAAAATACCATTGGAAAAGATTTAGTTACATAGAAAAATAATTTGATAAATTTTTTATTAACCATACTCCGGTGAGAAGCTAAAAATTCATGAACTATCACTGTAATGTAATTAATTTTTCCTTTTCAAAATGGGTGACAGCGTAAACTAGAGCTTTTCAGTTTTCAAGCCATGTCTTCGAATCAATAAAAGAGGTCTTCAATTCACTCATTTCAATTCAGTTGAATTTGAATATTTTTTTTTTCTAGATGTGATAAATTACTGATACAGCTTGTAACAATTTTGCTACACCTTCGATACCTGTCTGCAAAAACTCTGCATATTTTTAACATTTTCCAGCCCATTAAAAAGATAATGATTAAATATGTAATCAGTTTGCAGAGTTTTTCAATAGTGGTTCAATTAATAGAGAATCGTATACAGATTAAATGTTTGCATGTTGATAGGAGTCTGTGTACTTTAATTAAAAAATAATAACAGAATTATCAAAACTTTTGGTATGCCCTTGGTATATCAAGAACCTTAAAAGTCGTTATTTTAGACATTCGATTCTAATTTTAGAAAATAATCTTTAAGCTTGTAGTTATGAAAGTAAGCATCTTCAAGAAAAGTATGAGCTGTTATACAGTAGAATGTTACGGTGACGACCCCACTTTAGCAACCGGTTACACGTTGACGTTACATTTTTATTAATTATATTGTAATGGACGCAAGAACTTGTTTTACAGTAGACCCATTTAGCAATAGGTGTAGTCGTGATAACAAAGTTAAGTATTCAACTTGATGTATAAAAAAAAAATTTTTATCCAGAGGGGCCCAAATTTCGTCATGGTTTTCGCTTGTTACTATCTCAAATGACCTCATATGATACAGATTCTGAAAGAGCACAAAATTTTACACACACTAATGATTTTTTTAAAAAAGAAAAAAAAAATTTTTGTCATTTAGCTCGGCCAAGAAGCACAAAAAAGACGTATTTTTCTAGGATTACCCCATATCATAGATTTTATTAGTAACCAGCTGTAGAGCAGAAAATTCTGAACAAAATGTAGGTTTTAGATTTTTGATAATTTTACCTGTAGAATAGAAACAATGAGCCTAAAAAGGTGCTAAAAATCAAAACCCTGAAGGATGAAGGAATTTGCAAATTTTGACCCGAAATTCACCACGAAATCATCGAGTCACTAAGACTGATGAAGAGTAGGAAAGTACAGGACCGGAATTTTCTAAGAAAAAAAAATTTCCGCAATTATCTTTTTTTCTAAAATCATTTTTTTTTCAACAACAGTCTTAGTGACTCGATGAATTCGTGTTGACTTGACAAGTTAGAGTTGCTTTGTTTCTTGTGTCTTGCAGTCCGAGTCAGGCAGTTTTTAATTAATGACTCCCGAGTCTGAGCTTTGACTCATGAGTCTGACTTAAGTCATTTGATTTGAGTCAAATTTGAACCGAGTCAAATTTTTGAGTCACTATCTCTGCTCTATATGTATTTCTCACTATAGGCCGTTTAGTCACTCTATTTAGTTGCAAATATTACGAAGGTCTAGCTGAGTTTGAACAAAAAAGACAGATTACTCATGAATAAAAAATCGTGCAATTAAGGCATCTCTGGACTGGTTCGAAAGAAAATCTTGAGTTCATTAAAAAAAGTTAAAGTTTACTTTTATTTGCTTTCTCTAAAATTTCTAACTATAATAATTTTTCTTATTTGAGAAATTTCAAATAATTTTTTCCAAAAATAACATTTTTTTCTGAAAGCGATTAAGAATGAATCCCTTGACGTAAATTTTTAATCAATCCTTTTGTTAAACTTTAATTCTCATCTTATTTCTTTTTGATAGGCAGACTAAAAATTTACAAAAATTAATTGAAAATGAAATCAAATTGGGAGCTGTTGGTACAAAAAAATCATGGCATAATCAATACAGAGACAGTGCTTGGGTGTTTTTTGGTGGCATGCCATTTGAATTAACCGAAGGCGACATAATTTGTATTTTTTCTCAGTAAAAACATTCACCCTTTTTAACTTTTTAAAATCAAAATTTCAATTTTTGCTCTCAAAGATTTGGGGAAGTTGTCAACATAAATTTAATTCGAGACAGAAAAACCGGCAAATCAAAAGGCTTCGGTTTTGCCTGTTACGAAAATCAGTTCAGCACAGACCTTGCTGTCGATAACTTTAACGGGACTAAAGTAAAAAAAATATTAAACGTTTTAGTTTAACGTCATTAATGGTCTTTGATAAGATTTTAGGACGGGTGATACGATGTGATCATGCAGGAAATTACAAGCCTCCAAAAGACCACGAAGACGCTGATGAAGTCACAAAATTTTTAAGAGAATCCGGGTGTCAAGGTGAATTTCATCAGTTAGAAGAAAAGAAGGATAAACCTGAGGTAAAAATCGAAAGAGATCGACCTAAATACGATGAAAGAAAACGATCGAGATCAAGATCACGAGACAAAAAACGAGATAGAAGTCGAGATCATAAACGAGACAAAGATCGAAGTAGAGAGAGACGAAAAGATAGAAGTCGCGATAGAAAACGAAGCAGAAGTAATGATAGGGACAGAAATAAACGAGATTATTACAGGAGTGATAGACGCTGATTAATGTAAAATAAATTGTAAAAAAATTTTTGTTTTAAAATTTGTTTTAATAAATGTTCAAAATATACAAAATAATTAATTCGATGCTAAGGAATGAAATTTTTTTTATATCTCTATAAACGAGACTATCTTTGTCAATTGTTCCATTTGAAGTTGATTATCAATTTGAACACTTGTGTTGGAAACAACTTTTTTAGGCAAAAGATAAACTTTGCTTTCATCCAATTGCCATTCGTTTTGAAGTGCTATCTTGACTATTTTATTCTCATCTAACTGTAAGAGATTGGAAAATTCTTTGACACTTATAGACGAGTACGCGACTTGAACAAGACCAAACAACTTTTCTCTCATACTTTCAATAAAATAAAAAAACAAATTTTTGAGCTCTTCGTTGACTAGATTGGTTATTTGATTGGCTCGTTCAAATGCAAGTGGGTAGTTACGCTGAATAAATAGTTGTATGACTACCCATATTTTTGATAGTTCTGAGTCAGGGGTCTTCATTGATGACGGTACACGCTTCCATAAAAATTTTGCTTTCATACTTAAAATAACCTAAAGTCAAGAGGTTGTAACTCTAAGTCAATTGAAAACACTTACGGCTCATCGTTTAGGATGTACAATATCAACAAAAATTTAAAAGTATCGTCTTTAGTTTCGTCTTGTTCAACAAGTTCTAATTGTTCTAATGACTCGATTTTATCGAGAAGGGTTTTTTGATCAAAATTCATCTGAAACAAGTTTTAAAATTTCCTTTTTTTAATGATTGGGTCCTTGGTATTAGACAAGGCTACAAGTCATACACAAAAAAAACGTGTTATATAAAAAAGCTTTATTGATTATAAATTAATTTTCTATCAAAAATTGGACGGATAAAAATTGTGCTAATGTGAATATTTTATTTAACTTGTAGCTGGAGTGATTTCTTTATTGTTTACAATGAGTGCATGTACTAGACCTTGTCGTCTATGCCCACTACTGACTGTAACTAATCGACACGGAACACCGTTTAATTCAAATACAGTTTCAGTACCGTTTTCGGTAAACTCAGGCTTTTCGGAATTAAATTAATTTTTTTTTTTGAAATGAGTGTGGTTTTAGACTTACTTCAGCGTCGAGACGTTCACCATTAACCCAGAGGTCCATTGTATTTTTTTCAAGAACGACTCGATAGTCTGTATTCCCTGCCGAAAATGTCCAAGCTTGCAATATTTTCGATTGATTTTCACAAAATTTTTCGTAACTCTTTCCATTTACTTCTAATGAATATTCATAACTGAATCCGGTTGATGAGTCAATTGAAATTATAAATTTGTTTTTTCCGATTGTGAAGTGTTCTTGACCAACTAATTTGAACATCCAGTTCTGTCGCATTATTTCCTTTACAAAAATAAAGATTGGAATCATAAAAACACTGAATTCTCATGGATACAATCATCAAGTCTCTATTATTTTTAAATTATTCTCTAATCTATTCAGTGTATGATAAGGTCTTCCTCTATTTCTAACGCTTCACTAAAAAAAAACGGTACAACTGTATCCTGTTAACCTCTCTTTGGACATCTATACGAAAATACATAAATATCTATGCGAATATAAAAATTATCTATACGAGGAGATTAGGGTAAGCTTTTGCATGAAGTTATAGCAATGGTCGAGGACTTTAAATATTTAGGGTATTAATTTAGTATCATTTACTGAAGCTGACTTTAAGAACCGCAAAGCCTTGGCATGGGCGGCTTATTGGAAGCTGGATAAGATCTGGAGAGCGAAGCATATTCCTCCCACATTAAAAGGAAAAATTTTCAATGCCTCCGTTGTTTCAGCTTGCTGTATGGTTGTGGAGCATGGATTGTATCAAAAGATCTAAAGGCTAAAATCAATAGCTTTAGTACAACATGTTACAGAATGTGGCTGGGTATCAGGTCAATGGATAAAGTAGGACTCGAAATAATCTACAACAATGTGAAACAAAGACCGCTAGTGGAGTCAATGAGACGAAGACAATTATCGTGGGTTGGTCATGCCCTACGCAGAAGCGAACATGAACCAGACAAAGTATTCGCCCTTTACGCCCTTTATCATGAACGTTCAATATTTAATATTACACGACTTGAGCTGCTATTGATTCGCACTGGACTAAATGAAAGCTGATAAGTTTAAACTTTGTTTTATGTTCGTATACATCGGATCTATATTCGTATACATAAGATGTATTTTTTGAAAATAAATTTTAAAAAATATCTATGTTTTGACTGAAAAGTATTGATAATTTCGGCTGTTGCTAAAACACGGACCACCTATTATTTGAAAAAGACGGACCTATGCTTTTTTCTTGAAGGGATAGTCCAACTCATAATTAACAAAGATGATTTTTGAACTCCCGGATTGTCCCGGATTATGTAGAGAGACAATTTTTTTAATTCATTGAGGACTAAAAATATCGTGGAGTTCTCAATAGCTTAGATAAATTGCTCATTGTAAATCCGCACTTTTAAATGATCATTTGATTAAATCTTTCGAGTGACTAGTCCCATAACCTCGGTACCAACATAAAAATATAGCCCTCGATCAAAGCTACAATTTGACATATAAAAGTGCTATATTTAACGTCAAATAGAAAAGTTGAATTTTGTGTTTTTGTCCGTTCAGCTTATAAGAGGTCACGTATTAAAATCGATTTTTACAGAGAACCAAACATCTTACCTGGCTGATTTTTTTTTCAAATGAAAGCTTAGAAGATTTTCTATCAAATTCTGATGGGTAGGTCTAAAGTTTATTTTTAGTTTTTGAGAAAACCATAGGTCCGTGAAAAAATCCGAAAGTCCGTAGATGTTTTTTGAGGATTTCTCCCGAATTGTTGCTTTCTGAATTTCAAAAAGTGGTCCATATAAAAGTTCATGAAATTCCCTATCGAATGATGTATAAAAACCGAAAGTTGGACTATCCCTTCAAGAAAAAAGCATAGGTCCGTCTTTTTCAAAAATAGGTGGTCCGTGTTTTAGCAACAGCCATAATTTCTATATTCGCATAGATATTTATGTATTTTCGCATACATATTAATGTATACTCGTATAGATATCCAAAAAGAAGTTAACAGGACACAGTTATACCAAAAAAACTGTAAGTGATTCTTAGACTAGACCACAGAACCAGGCATATTTACCGATTAATTTTAAGGGATTGGATGAGTATGGGTTAGCCGAGCATTTCAGGTTTTGGCTTCGGAGAGGCAATCGGTGTTGCTAAATTGGTTAATAAATGGGTATTTTAGTTGTTTTTTTCTAGATAAGATTTTAAGGGTTACCCAACCAACATCCATACCTGAAATCAAAAATTTCAGGGTAACCCATACCCTACCCGAACTCAAAACCTGAATTTTTCGAACCCATAATGGGTAAATATGTCTGTGACAGAACGAAAAAGAACATTAAAAAATTATCATTACTTTATCATTGACTCGGATAACTCGTCTACCACTAGTCGTTCCATGCTCAAATTCAATACGATATTTACCATCTGGTAGAGCAATATCCCATTTAGCAACCAAATCCTCGGACATTCTAGAATTAAATTGTTTAAACTAAAAAATTTAATCAAAATCATTTTGAATGGCTTTTACGCCATAGCATCTCAAAAAAATGAACAAAAATAAAAAACCATTAAATATTTTATTTTAAAAAAATAAGTAAAAAAAAAGAAAAATAAATTCTTATTTTTATTTAAATAACTTTTTAGGTTGCGTATTTACAACGCTAAGTAAGAATAGGAATTTTTTAAAGTCCGACCAATATTGGTTCCAAAAAAAAAAAAAACATTTCATATTCTAAATACAACAAAAAAAAAAGCTGCTTTGATTATAGAAAAAAAAGTACATTTAAAAAATTTGATTTTTTTCCACAAAAAATTTTTGGCCGAAAAAAAAAGTCTTCTTTAAAGTTTCAAAGGAATTTTGTTTGCTTCAATATTTACAAAATTGACTCGGGAAATTTGTTTTTTTCTCTTTAAAAAAAAAAAAAAAATTCGACTAACCGGAAAATAATCGGTCGTCGTCAAAACAAAAATGTACATAATATTTAGAAACCGGTTTGTTGATGGTCCCAAGTATGAAGTTGATTTTATTTTGTTGGAACTCTAATCAGGCGGATGTCCTGGACAACTTTGACTTCGAGTCAACCACTCGTCGATACAACTTTAAAAAAAAAAAACGTTTGGGTTCATTTGAATCAAAGAAAATTATGATTTGACTTACGGTTTGTGGTATATGCATAAGCATGGCAAACGTGCTATAGTCTGACCTTTTTCTAATTCTTCAAAACATATTATACACTCGCCCTTATCGTCTGTTAAAACATCCTCTGCAACATAAAAATCGATGGTAAGTTTTATAAAGACATTTTTTTGTTTGTATTAATAAAAATACCGTTATAAGTTAGTCGAGGTTTAGTTAGACACATCATGATATGAGCTTCTACATCATCGGCAGGGATCATTTTATTGCAAACAAAGCATTTAAAATCTTTTTTTTTTCAAAAGGATCAATTTTTGTTTTTTAAAAATCAATAGGTCTACTTTAATCAGCATTAAGATCAAAATACACTCACTTTATCATAGACTTGAAAAAAATATTTTAAAATCTAAAAATTCCCCAAGGAACCCTAACTTTTAATTCCTCCTTGGAACCCACAAAAATCGGAACAGAAAACAATAATTTTTTGATCCTTGAGAATTTTCCAATCCAATGGGAGGTCAAATTTATTTTCCGAAAACAAAATTACTGAGGACACCTGAGGAGTATGAGTTCCAGTGAGCAGACTTTATGTTGTGAAGTTGACTTCTTTTTTTTTAGACTTTAAAGAACAAGGTACTGATTTTCAATTATTTCGTTTTATTTTAATTCCAAAATGGCTACAACCAGACATATGTACCCATAACTTTTAAGGTATTGGGTGGGTATGGGTTATCCGAAAAAATCAGGTAATAGGTTCGGGTATGGTGAGGGTTACCCAGAAATTTCGGGTTTCAGGTATGGGTCTTCGTTGGGTAACCCGAAAATTTGGGTACCAACGCAGACCCATTCCTGAAATCCGAAATTTCTGGGTAACCCATACCCACCCAATACCTTAACAATTATGGGTACAAATGTATGGCTACAACCATTTTATACTACACGTTAGAATTCCCACATTTATTGCTCTAGCAACCTGCGAAACCATCGGAAAAAAACAAGCACTCCCATTTGAAAAATATTTTCATAATCTACTACCCTAATTAGCATTTTCAGAAAGCATATATACCACTTTTCTAGAAGGCTTTAGAGCTATTTCAGCAGTTTCATGTTGAAAAAAGCAACTTTTGGGCGTCCCTGGTCGCCATTTAGGTTTCGAATTTATTCTTAAGTTGACTTAGAATGCGAGATAAAAGGAATTAGAGTGAGATCGGTTGATACGATTTTAAAAAATCACCCTTAATTTTGGATTCGGCTTGTTGGTCTCATTTAAGAGGAGATTCACTGTAAGAGTCCTCACTCAAATCCTTCGGATGTCCTCGGTAATTTTGTTTTGGAAAATTCAGTTTGACCCACCATTGGATAGGAAAATTCTCAAGGATCTAAACTTACAATTTTCCTCACGGTGTTCTCGAAAGACTCAAAAATTTCCGGGTTAATTAAGGACTGAAATAAGTTTTTTGACGTAGAGCAAAATACAAGTTTTAAAATGTTGTATAATACAATCAAAATCACAGAATTTTTTCGGTGTCATTAAAATACAGAATTGTTTTTTGGTTTTTCAAAGCTGTATTTTTCTATTCCAAAATCGTATTGAAGAGCTTTACGTCTTTAAGCACAACCCTATCCCCGGTATTTGTTAAATCTAAGATAGACCCTCTAAAAAAATAGCCGAGCGTTCAATTCAAGGAGAATTACTGCATTCCTCAATTCAAACCTGTCTAAATTTTTATTGAAACAAAATGGCGTTTTTAATAACTTTGAAATAAATAATTTCTACCGTAATCCCGGTAAAAATCGGCATTGTTCCAATAATTTTTTTACCGGGTCGAAGATCGTGGGATAACCTAAATTTTATTGCAAAACATTCTTAATGAAAAAAACTTGAAAAAAAATGACACATTTCATAACTCAAGTGCTACACCTTAATATTTATATTTAACTACGTTTTAAAATAGAAAAGTTAAGTAAACAATACTCTTTGTGTACTTAATATTTTACTTAACATTTTTGACCTCTTAATGTGAGTGTATGGAATAATTAGAGGACTTAAGCTGATTATTTTTAAGTTTATTTTACCTCTCATGCCGAAAAAAAACGGTAATGAATTAGCCAAAGAGCTTAAATTATGATTCCAAGTCGATTCATCATCATCTGAACTTAAATCCGAATTTAAAGTTCTTGTATTTTGATTTGACGAGGATGAAGACGATGACGATTGACCAGGCGATTGCATTTGAAATAATCTAAAAAATATGTCCGAATTGTTAGAATAACCGCGTCGTGACATTTCGTGTCTAAATCGACTACGCGGTGATAAGTTAGCTTGATTCGTATTTTGTGATCCATTTCTGTGTCTATGATGATGATGATGATGATGACGATTATGTCGATTAGTCGACGAGCTAGTTTGTGTGGATGGATTTGTTTGTTCAGTTGATTGTGCACTTGATCCTTGTATGGGTGTAGACCCAGTGTTAATCGAAGCAGTCGATGAACGTTGACCCATTTTTTTAAAATTTTAAAAATTCATTCTTTATACAACAAAAATCTGAAAAAAAAAATTCTTTTTTGTTGGAATTTCGTTTATAATAATTTTTGAACAAAAACAAGCTTGAAATATATTATAATTATATTCGTTGATTATGATTTTGAAATTCGCTTGTTGTTAGTGTTGTTATTTGGGAGCTAAGCAAAACGAAATAAAAATGCAAATATTTCTGTTCGTAATTTTTAGTTCGTCATCGAATAATGTTCTAGTAAATTAGAAAAACAACTCATAATTTAATAAACATTTGTGGTTGAACACAATACGCCCTGAATAAGACACCCTGAATATAAAAAAAATAGAAAATATGGATTCTGTAATGAGTCATAGGCTTAGTTTAAAGAAAAAAAAATTGTGATAAAATCTTACATAAATTTAAAAAATAACCTTGGGAAGTGCTTTTTTGAACAAGTTTATTTTATGATAATGTTTAAAACAACCCTATACATGTTTGTTTCAATCAAGCTCTCTTTAAAGTGACTATACACTTAAGCCTTGAGTTTTTGAGATTGACTTTTATACAGTTTTTTACTTCTGTTTTCTTTCATTGTTACAATAAATTATTAATGAAGGAGCTGTTTAGACCTTTTAAATTATTATGAAACTTTGCCTCTTACTCGTATAAAAAGTAAATTTTTATGAATGAAATATATTGGATTTACTTTTAATTAAGAGAACTGGAAAATTGATTCATTAATTAACTAAATACCGGGTTAATCCGAACTTTTAGGAATCTCGGTTAAAATTTGTTTCCCATTCAGGCCTTTATGCATGCAAATTAAGGCGTTTAATCCGAACAATTTTATCCGAACTCAATTTTTACAGTCCCAAGAAGTTCGGATTAACGCGACTGCACTGTACTCGAATCTGTGGGTTTAGTCTTTGGAGATTAGTCTTGAATTAATAGAGACTCATGTGTATCAAAAAAAATGGTTCTACTTCAGTTGTCATTATTTCGTAGGCAAAAATTCAATTCGATTAACAAAATGGACACTTGTGACCACAAACTTTTTTGAAAATGTAATGTCACTTAGTTTACACCAAATAAGATCTATAGATCTCAAGATAAAGTCATGAACGATCAAAATAATCAAAAACAAAATAAAAGCAGTTAAATTAACTAGCAGGGGCATTCCCTTGCTAGTTTGATGACGTTACATGTTCATTAATCCTACTGTAGAATTCATTTCCATCATGAGTACTTAGATACATAAAAGCGGATTGGTAGATATAAAAATTAGATTTTTGTCCACATGGAAAAGTTGATTTTCTTGATTTTTTCGGATCTTAGATCAGAGTCTAAATGTCTAAGTTGTAAATTTTAGATAGGAAGAAAGTTTTTGATTTCAACAGAATATCGTACCTACTTTATCCAGCTAGCGTACCTTAATAGCGTTGCACGTGAAGTGGTCGGCTCAACTTTTATTCACTACCCAAGCAAACAAAAAAACACGATTTTGACATTGAAAAACATTGATTTTAAATATTGGTCGATGCATTGAATTTTAGACAATTCCAATATAACTTATTGAAATTCATTGTAAATAATAAGGAAAAAATAAGGAAAGAAATGGAAAAAATAAAAATTTTCAATATGTTTTTTTAGAATTTTATTGGAAAAACCATGAGATTTATTGGGAATAAAAGCTATCAAAAAGACAATTAATTAAAAATGGTGAATAACCAGTATTACTCACTTCGTCATCGTCATATGACGAGTTATTAGTCAATTCAAACTGATCATATTCTGTATCTGAAAATATATCACTGAGTTCGTTTAAAATCGGATAGTCGTTATCTTCATCTGCGAAGGAATTGTTTAATATTTCAACTGAATTAAGCGATTCCTCATCTTAGCTAATCCTTTTTGTTAATTCATAATTAATAATAAACCTTAAATTCAAATATTGTACCATATAAAGACTAAGTCTTTAAAAGGACTCATTCCTCAAATGTTTGAATTGCTTCAAAAAAGTCCCGCTAATCATTTATTTATAAAACTGAATGAAAGTGTAGACCCGTGGAGTGTGGGTTTCAAAACTGGCTTGGATTGACGACTCAAATATTATTATCCTTAACTTAACAGGGTAGATCAGAAACTTATGGAAAATTTGGACTTCTCTAGCCCTTCAAATTATTCCATTATTCAACTTTTATTTGATTCAGTAGACAGAGAAGGTACATGAAATGATATTGTAGAATTCCGATGACTCGGCATTGATCAATCATCACTCAAATATTCAATCTCAAGAGAAGGAGAAGATTATTATGCAACTTATTCAGAATGCAAAGAGAATGCTTCATTCTTTTAAAAAAAAAATATCGAGTCTCAAGTTTTTACTCATCGTTTTTTAAAGTCCGACGTTCAAATGAAGTTGTGTCAATTCAAATGATTTTTTAGACTAAGGATTCAGATTATAATCAGTCATACTTGATATATTAGAGTCTTTTTTTTACCAATTCTTTAATGAACTTTATCAGGTTGCATTTTTTGATAGATAAATAGAGAGATTAAAAAAATTTGTGTTAAAAAAAGAAGAATATAAAGCTTTTAAAAAATCAATTAAAAATCTTTTTTTATTGATTGTTTCAATTTTTGTAATATTGTTTAAGGCAATTTAAAAGCTTTTAGAAATCTTTGTTTTTTAAGTTAAAATTCATTCTTGAAGTTGTTTAAACAAACAAAATATATAATGATAATTTGGTTGTACCTAAAACACGGAATCCAATTACGGAACGCCGAAATGGAATTAGACTCTAAAATGTTGAATCCATAAAACGGAAATTACCAAAATACGGAATTTGCAACGCAATAATCACGCTACTTTTTTTCCATTTCAAATTATTTTTCGGCTTTGCGTCAGGGCCGGCGCCACGGTGGGGCGGGGTATGGCGCCGCCCCAGTGAGACCTTTGAAACCTAGACAAGAAATCAAATTTTTCTTTACTTTTTTCATTCATCATAAGCAGAATTTTCTGGGAAATTTTCTCAGAAGGCGGATACGCTTGTACTAATCAATTTGAATTTGTAACTATTTATAAAAGATGAACAGCCGACAAAAAAGAAATTTTTTTATGAGAAAATGTATTCGAAGTGGGATTGAAAGTTAAACGAATAAATAAAAAAATTTAGAATAATCGTTGCTTAATACAATCCCTTGTTTTTTATTTCAATTAGTAAAACTTAGTAAAATTTCGACTTAGTAAAACCGCCAACTTGAAAAATAGATTTAAAAAATCTTCTTTGTAAAGTAATTTTAATGATTTTTTTACTTTTTTTGAAAAAACGTTAGGATGTGTGATGCAGTAAAAGACAAAGTGTTAGAAAAGCGTGAAATTTGAAAACTAGTCTGTTAGGGTACTGGAAATAAGTGTGAGAGGTGTGTTAGGATGGTAAATTGAAGTGTGAGAGGTGCGTTAGGATGGTAAAAAGAAGTGTGAGAGGTGCGTTAGAGTTGAAAACTGAAGTGGGAGAGGTGTGTAAGAGTTGAAAATTGAAGTGTGAGAGATGCGTTAGGGTGTTAGAAATTAGTGTGAGGGTTTTTACACAAAAATATTTGAAGTGTGATAGGGCGTAAAAGACATTAATTCAATAGAATTCAAAAAAATTACAGAAAATATAATTATCACTAGTATTGGGTTGTCTCTAACAATTTGACACGAGACCTCTATGATAAAAACCCTCACACTAATTTCTAACACCCTAACGCACCTCTCACACTTCTTTTTACGACCCTAACACACCTCTCACACTTCTATTTACCATCCTAACGCACCTCTCACAACATTCTAACGTTATCGATTTACGAGCCTAACGTTTAGTAACGCTTTCAGTTTTTATTTAACGTTTTTTTTTATTGCTAACGTTAACTCACACTGTGAGTAAAAAAATCATTAAAATTACTGTATATTCAATGTCTTTATAAGCCAGTCTAAAGTTGCAAAAGAAAAACAAATCTTGTAAGGTTCATTTTTGTCAACTTTTCAGTTTTTAAAGAAAATTTTTTGTTTCTCAAGCCTACTGAAGCCTTGCTACAATGTAGCAAGTGTCAAATGAGTTATGTCTATAAGACTTTCGATTCTGATAGGAAAAAAATTTGCCATACAAGAATAAAAGAAGGTCTATCGTGAAAGGTTAGCTGGTGGGTGTTTTAGGGCGCGTTTTTGTGTCTGGAGAGGGGAGGGTGTGGGGTTGTAGGATCATATCTTGCCCTAGTGAGAGAATGAGGCTGGCGCCGGCCCTGCTTTGCGTTAAAAATGAATTTTCAAAAAAAGTTTTCAAAAATGATATTAACCCTATCTCATCTTCTAAGGCTTAAAATATTAAAAATAAAAATTTTATACATAGCTTCACGTCTATACTAGTAGAATCTCATCGCCTAAAGCAGGAGAAGTATACTTATTTTACCATGAAGATCCCATCTTTTGTGGTAGGCTTATTTCTTTCAAAATAGGCCGCTCATTTTGAGGTCATATTACCATTCAAATAATAACGGTAAATCAAACAAAGGTTTTAATAAAGTTTAAGGTAGTTTAAGGTAGTTTTTTCATAAAGCATAATTTCGAAAGTTTGCACTTGATCAAGTTTTTCATGTCCGTTCTGTATCTGTTCCGTATAATATGTTAAATTCAGCATTTTAGTTTTGAGAAATTCTGTATTTTAGGGTCTAATTCCGATCGGGGCTCAGTAATTTGATTCCGTGTTTTGGGTACGACCGATAACTTGAATTTTTTAGATATTATCTTAATTCCTTTTATAACTAATTTTAAAGGAAAACAATATTACAATGTCAGCCCGAAATTTTTAACTTTGGAGTCAGAGTCGGAGATTACGCGACTGTGAATCTAACACAGAGCCTCTTCTCTTAAACTAAAGGCCCATAACCTAGACTCGGTCTCGGGCTCAGACTCCGACTCTAAGGTTAAAAAGTTCAGACTGACACTGTATATCCTAAAAATATTGAGCGGAAAAAATTTAAGCTTCAGTATTTTAATATTTTTTTTTCCGATTTGTACCGATAAATGGCGATTTCAATATTTTTTTTATTCTAAAGATTAAATTTGCATCTAAAAATTTTACGCAGTTTCAGAATCAGTATATTAAAAAATTGCGGAAAATTATACAATTTATTTTCAACCAACAACGATGTGTCCAAGCAGCTGAATATGACGGCAAATTTATTTTTTAAATCAACAAAAGAAACCATAGTACTGTTGTGGTCATTCACGTGTTCCTCTTGTGAACTTTCATGAACTAATGATTTCGAAAAGCCACCATTGATTTATGGGTATCAAATGAAAGCTATTTTTAAAAGCTTTAGCTTGAGCTTTTTAGCTTTCTAGCTTTTTAGCTTTGATACCCATAAATCAATGGTGGCTTTTCGAAATCATTAGTTCATGAAAGTTCACAAGAGGAGTCTCATTATTTATTTTATTTTTTAATTGTGATCGTTGGAAACCATAGTTTCCCAGGGATCTTTAATTATTATGGTTTTCATCAGAGTTAATTAAGATTGGCAAGAGATAATTGACTGAGAATGGTATGTTCTCATAAGGACTTTGAGTCTGAAAAAAACTTAAATATATCCTGTTAGACGACAAATAACTGATTACAAATTTATAAGTCAATGACTAAAAGAATCTAAGGTTATCTTCTACACAGCAGAAAAATCAAGTTATGGGTGGCGAATTGGAAGATGGAAAATATTTGTCCCAGAATATTGAAATATAGAATTTTTACTTTATTTTTCAATTGAGTGAACGGCTAAAGTTGTTAAAGGAACTCCGACCACCTTTAACATATTACCTAATGCTTTGGAAAATTTAGTCGGCAAATATGTTCAAAAACAAAATTTATTTATTCTACCTTTATCTAACATCTTTACAAAGTAATTAACTTGACTTGCTAAAAACAATTGCGTTTCTTTAATAAAAAAAAGAAGAAATTACCTTTTGGTTTTGAAACCTGTTCAGACGACGTCCTTTTAAAATGTTCGTTTAATACTCTGTAAATAATCAATGATGATAAATAAATAATAAAAACTTTGTTTCTCTTGATACACAGTATACTCTGACAGGCTCTTAATCCTTGAGACTTAGTTTAAGTTTAAATGAATGAGACGATAATGATTTAAACAAAAAATTAAAAATGAAATTTAAATATTTTGAATAGAATTTGCTTAAATAACAAGATTTTGTTTGATTTATATATTTTTCTTTCAGTCAAACTACTTAAATTCAAAGACAAATTAAAAAATAAATTTTTTTTATTTGGAAAAAAAAGTTTACGAAATGCTTGGTAAAATAATTTTATCGTTGATTACACTTTCATCTATTTACATTGGAAATGAGTTATCGAGTATTTATGTACTGGAAGAGTTTGAGAATCCTTTTTTGTATAAAATGATCTACTTGTCAAACAAGATTATTGGAAATTTTGTAAGACTAGACATATGTAAACCAAATCGAATACATTTTTTATGTTTTTTTTGTTGATGAAAGGCTTATTTTGCTGATTATTTTGGAATTGAAAGTGAATATTATGTGGTTCGACGAGCTATTGAAGTGATTGGTAAAAAAACAGTTTTTTTTGACGATGAGTATACGGTAATGATTATTTTCTAAATTTGAAAAGGCAGTCTCTACAAACTTAACGAGGGAGAGGATGTTGAAAATTTAGGAACAAAAATGAATTTGTAGTCAGTTTTCCGATATTATCCAGAAAGAATCGGTCTTTAAATGCCGAAAATTGCCAAAATCTCTCTAAAAGCTGAAAGCACTTTAATTTTTACTTTTTATTTATGCGGAAAATCCGCGGAATTTCATTTTTTGAAATACCGTGTAAATCCGATTCCGAATTTTTTGTCGAAAATTCCGTCATTTTTTGGGTTTTTTTTGTTTAAGGTGTATGATACAGTTTTTAATCGTGTACCTGTGCGAGTTTACTCTCCAATAAAAGTTAAAAGTTCAACTCCATTTATGGTATACACCCATGGAGGTGGATATTCACTTGGTCATATAGGTAAAAAAATGCAATTATGATAGACAAGATTAAATTTTTTGTTTTTTCAAGATGGCTTTGATACGTTTTTATTCGAAATTGCTAAACGTACAAACATAATTATCATGTCTGTTAAGTAAGTTTACACCCACTTCAAACACTTAAGCCCTTTTAAAAAATTGAAATTATACTTAAAAAGTTATCGACTAGCTCCAGAATTTGCTTACCCAATTCCAATTGAAGATTGCTATGCTGTTTTAGAATACGCAATTGAAAACTCAAATGTATTAAGATTGGACACAAGACGTTTAATAATTGGCGGTGATTCATCTGGTGGAAATTTAGCATTGGTTCTAAGTCAACGTTTATACGAACGACGTCGTATGAAAGCAAGATTTCAAGTTTTAATTTATCCATGGTTGCAAATGTTTCATTTAAGATTACCCTCGTATTTAAGATACAAGAGTATTCATCCGACTCTAAGCTCGGCTAAAATGATCCTCTGGTACTTGGGCTTTCAACAAATAACAACAGAAATGGAAACTTTTCTGTTAGAAAATAAGCATACATTTTTAATCAAGGATCTTAAATTGAGACAAAAAATCCAATCTTCTTTGGACATTAATTTGATCCCTAAAAAATATAGACAAACAAGGTCTTATTACAATGATTACAATAACTATTGGTTCTCGAATATAACTGACATAAGCAAAGAGCCATTGTTAAGAGATAAGAGATTTGTACAAAAAGTAAGTAAACTAGTCGATGTAGACTTGTCACCAGGTCTGGCTGATATTGATTTATTGCGTAACCTACCAGAGACTTATATGTTAGCATTCGAATGGGATGGCCTTAAAGATCAACAATTGATATTTGCAGAAAGATTAAGATTAGCTGGTGTACCTGTAAATTTGGTTTTTAATGAAGAAGGTTTTCATGGTATTGCTACAATGCTTGATCCTATATTTGGTCTTAAATTACCATATGTTCTTTTAGATAATCTTGTCGATTATATTTTATTGAATATTGATTAAAAAAATTTTTTTTTCTTATGAAAAATCTCCGCCATTTTTTTTGTTTTAGCTTTTTTTTAATAAAATTTTAAAAATTACGATCCAAAATGACTCTAAACAAGTTTATGGGGATACGGCCTTTTCATTTTCAACAGTTGCTTGATGGGTGAAAATATTTCGTGGTGGGATAGACAGAACTAAAGATGCTCTACGTTCTGGACGGCCGAAAACCGCAGTTGTTGAATCAAATATTGACCTAGTTCGAAATGTTATAGAAGATAACCCATATTGTACATATGATTAAATTGAAGCTCAGACTTTTCTTAGTCGACGTACAATCGTGCGCATTATTCACGATGATCTTAAATTTCGAAAAATAGCATCTCGGTTTGTACCCCATTTATTGACTGAAAAAAAACGTAGCGATTAAAAGCGGGGCATGGGGAATATATGACGTAGTCACAGGTGATGAGTCATGGTTTTACTGGAGACAAATTGGCCGGAAGCAATCTAATGCAAGCTTGGTTGCAGAGGGAAAGAGTCCAAGAACAGTAGTAAAAAGAGAGAGATTTGAAGATAAAACAATGGTTTGTATTTTTTTAGAACAAGTGGGGTGGATCTGATTGCATACTGGGAAAGAGGAGGCTGTGTGGATCTCAAAACATATAGATGATTGCTTAAAACTTTTTGTAAGATTAATTAAGACCAACAGAAAGACATTGGGTACCGAAAAATTTATATTTTATCATGACAACGCTCGACCGCACGTTCATTAAGCTGTAATAACTTATTTAAAAGAACAAGGTTTAACTTTAACGGAGCAACCACCAAACCTTGCCAGACCTTGCTCCTTCAGATTTTTTGCTTTTCGATTATATCAAAAAGCGTTTAGACAGTCACAGCAGCTCCGAAAGCTTAGTACGCCAAATAACGGCAATTGTCAAAGCCATAACTAAAAAAGAGTATCTTTCATTAGTAGATCAAAAGGATGGAATTATGCATGTATAAAGTATATAATTAAAGATTAGTTTGTATTGATCTTTTTGCCGTTTTAATACCCGATTATCATAACTTTTGGTATGTCCTTAGTAGGTCTAAGACTAGATCTTTTAATCAAATCGCAGTTGTCAAAATACAGAGATTTTTGGCGTAAATTGCTGTTTTGATGCCTTAAGGAAGTCAGTCGAATAAGTCGTTGTAATAAAT
The DNA here is from genome assembly GCA_022207745.1 of Brachionus rubens. NCBI lineage: Eukaryota > Metazoa > Rotifera > Eurotatoria > Ploima > Brachionidae > Brachionus > Brachionus rubens. The sequence goes on along the minus strand of JAJVHD010000016.1, from coordinate 1,927,437 downwards.
GATAAAGATGGTGAGTCAGTTTCCTTGTGGTTGTATTGGTTTTCTGTTCGATGTTGGTGATTTGAAGCTCACTTGGAATAACAGATTATTTAGAAGGCATTTGATCTAGTAAATGAAGGTTGGATTAAGTTTTAGGAAAATGAGTTTTTTGATGATGCCTTGTTTTGAGGATCCTCTGGGACCAATATTATTGAAAGATGCTTTTCTTCTTGTAGTTGGTAGTGTACAGGAAATTCCAAAAGGAAAAAATCGACGTAAAATTGAAAAAAGACACCCTTTACAGCATTACGGAATTGGAAAGGTCTTGGAGATCATTAAGGCCATTTTTTTTTGGATGAAACGTTTTTTTTTCAAACTGTTAAGTAGAAACCCTTGCCTTTGAACCATTTTTATCACTTATAGCTACCAAGAGTTGTCTACTATGGTTAAATTTAGTTGAGGTATGAAACGGAGATGGAATATTTTCAATGAAATGGGATTCAAAGGATTTCATCAACTAAACTTCCACTGAGACATATTTATAGTTCAAAAAATACAAAAAAAATATATTTTTTATTATCAAAATATGAAATTATATTCAGATAAAAGTTGTATTTTTTAGAAAATTAAAAATAAAATTAGGTCAATAGCTAACGTGATGAAGAATCCAATCTCTATAAGCACTCACTTTTGTAAATACACTAAAAAAAATCAAGTTTAATAAAAATTTTAACAAAAATTAATGGAAAATATTACCTAGGAGGGCCTGAAGCACAGCTAGCACCAAAACTTACGATTCCAACCATAATAAACTTTTCCACATCATTTACTTTTTCTTTCACATAAATAGCACTGCCAGCATCTCCACTACAGACATCCGCAGCTGAACTACCAGCACATAATTGTTTATCCGAGTTTAAAAAATATGGGTTTCCACTTGACGAACAGACCCTTGAATCATAAATTTTAACTTTGGCGTTTTGATTTTTAACAATAGGAGAAACTCCGCCTGTTACATTTTCACCCCAACCTGTGATCCATGCATCCAAGTTTGAACCTATTGGATATGAGTCTAGTTTTGGATCAGGCAAACATGCTATTTGGGTGTTATGATCCAATTCAACTTCATAAGTTAGTTTAAATACAGCTAAGTTATTCAAGTAGGTAACTGGGTCGTATTCTTCATGCTAATCGAAAATAAAAAATTATTCTAAAAAATTCGAATGTAAACTCAGATCTTACTTTTGTAAATTCTTCAACTCCTGCTTTTAGTAAAGGCGATGGTAATCTGTAGAACGAAAAGCCAGTAATGTCCAATCCATTTAAGACGACATAATACATATCGGCATATGTAGTCTTGTAATAGTTTGGTACAACTTGAATTGTGTATGTAACATCACGAAATACAAATGTTATTTTTTCTATTATGCAGCTGGCAGCTGTTAAAATTGTCCTTCTATTTATAAGAGTCGATCCACAAGTGATTCGTCTGTTTAAATAAAAGAAAGAACCATTGAGTCTCAAATAGTCATAGTACTCAAACACAATTAGAGCTGCAGCTGGCCATGTATTGTTCATGACCGCTCTACCACCAGCTATTTTAACATTTGGTTGTGAATGTATCAGACCACATTCGTCACATACATAACCACTGTAAGGATTGGGGCATGGTTCTTCAGGCTCGACTACAGGAGGTTTATTATGATATCCAATAAAGTAAATTAATAAACCAATAGCTATGATTGTTAAAGTAAATATTTGAAATACTAAGCTTAGAATTTTTTTGATTAATGTTATCTTTTTGAGCCTGTTTTGGTCTTCATTGAAAGGAATAATTTTCGTCATTTTTCTTTTTGGGTTTTTTTTTTGTTAAATAAAAATGAACAGAAACGAAAAATAAAGTCAAGTTGTTTTATAACTTAATTATATAATGTATGACTACATGTGGTCCTTTCTTGTTTTAATAACACTGTAATGATTTAATCTAAGATTTTTTTTTAATTAAATTATTCAAGTTCGATTGTTTTAAGTAGAAATTTTAATTCAAACTTAATAAGTTTAATCGAATTTTTTTTGATTTATTTTGAAATAATTAAAATGTAGTTTCTAGTCGGTTACATAAAATTAGCTCATGGTTGAATGTGACATATTGATCAAAAATTATCATGTGTTTTTACTTGATACGTTTAAAATTCCAAAATTTGCACCATGAGACCCTGGATGTCTTGACAATATTAATTATTTTTAATTAGGGCAACCTTAAGTTTTGTACGTCTGTCTTATTGTACAACTGTCTGTTGCTTTTGAACGAACTATTGGGGGAATTTTTTTTCAGGGCTGGTGTACAAAATATTTTTAGCCATCAATTCTTATGAAAAAGCATGATACTAGCCTCCCAAACTCTTTTCCATAAATTACTTGATAAGTCAAAAAGTAATTAAAAAAATTGCTCTTCTGATATTATTTTCGAATTCTACGCTATAATGTACACCTTGTACACTCAATTCTAGATTCCTAAGTTTTTTTCAATGTAAATAAACTTTTCTTCATTCTACATTTCTTTTCATCTATTGTCCTTATAGCTCTGTTGAATAGTTACTATACTATAACTGTTCACTACGTTCCTTCTTTCCTTAACCCGGCAGACGCCCCCTCGCGGGAGCTCAGCGGCATTACGCTAGGGAACGTGGCGAACGGGAAACTCTGCAAATCTGCACAATAAATTGCGTAGTTATTTTCTATCATTATCCATCTAACGGGTGATGCATAAGTAAATGGACAAAAGTTAAGTTAACTTGCCCGATCATGCTAATGATCAGGTGATCCTCTATATATATATTTATAAACTACTAAATATTAGCTATTAAATTACAAAAATTTTTTTTTTAAATGGGACTTTCTGTGTCTGAACAAGAGGCTTTTCGAAAAGCAGTCAAAAATATGATTTCACAAATGACAAAATCCGATCTTGTGGCGCACTTTACAAAGCAAGGAAACGCTCGAAGCACAATATATAAGACGATCAACCGTATTCAAATTGGAGATCCGATAAAGGACAATAAGAGAACAGGTCGTCCAACCACCTGGACAGCTGCAAGGAAGACAAAACTGAAGAGATAGTCAAAGGCGTCTAGCTAGGAAATTTGCTGTCCACCAGACAACAGTTGGTAGGCGATTGACAAAAATGGATATTTCATATCGTAAACGTGAAAAAACACCAAAATATAGCGTCGTATGAGAAAGCCAAGAATTTGAGTAAAAAACTTTCAAATATGCTATATCGTTCACCATGTTCGCTAATTTTGGACGACGAAAAGTATTTTACTTTGGCGGGCGACAACATGCCGGGAAATGCTGGATATTACACAAATGACAAGTCTACTTGTCCGGACAGTGTCCGATTTGCTGGAAAAGAGAAGTTTCCAAAGAAGGTGCTTGTTTGGATAGCCATATCTGATCGAGGTATGTCTAAGCCTCTTTTTCGACTATCAAAGTCGGTTGCTATCAATTCGAGCATCTATATCCAGGAATGCTTGAATAAACGCCTTCTCCCATTTATACATGAGTATCATCAAGATCTTGACTACGTTTTTTGGCCTGACTTAGCATCTGCTCACTATTCTTTGGAAAGCACAACATAGATGAACGAAAATGTAAATTATGTGACCAAGGATATTAACCCGCCAAATGTCCCTCAAGCGCGTCCAATCGAAAATTTTTAGGGTTGTTTAAGTGAAAAAGTATACGAGGGAGGTTGGCAAGCCTCAACTGAGCAACAGCTGATTAACCGTATTAAATTGGGTCAAAGCACAGCTCAGAAAAATCGGCCACGATGGAGTTTTTTCTTTATTCAAAAATCATAATTCTATTAAAAAACAAATTCTTTACAACATTAAAAAAAAACAGAACTTAATATCATTTTTATTTTTTGCTTTTCGCTTTTAATTTTTGTCCATTTACTTAATAAGTAAATGGACAAAAATTAAAAGCGAAAAGCAGGGTTTGTTTTTATATGCAAGTTCAGCGGCTATCATATGCAACTTGATATGCGACTTATTTGAGCGAATTATGCGATTTTAAAATCAAAAAATATGTGAAAATATGCAATTAAATGCAAAAATATGCGATTTTAATTCAAGTTTTATCTTAAAGGCATTTGATTTCTATTTTTTTAATGAAGTTAAGATTATTTTTTCCAAAAAATTTTCTTACACGGATGATGGAACTTTTTTTTAAGTATGCAAAGTAAGATATGCATTAATATGCGAGAAAAAAATGCAATAACATGCAAAAATATGCATTTATATGCAAATGCATATCGTTAGTAGACGTAAAAATGCAACATACGCGACTTTAGCTAAATATGCAATTATATGTTGTTGCATATAAAAACAAACCCTGCTTATCACTGTAAAACACCTCTGCAAAGATTTATTCTACTTGTTAATCCCTTAAAAATGATTTTTAATTTTGATCCATTTGATACAAATGTTTTTTGATACGAATCTTCATATTGCCCTAAGTAAATTTCTTCGCCTGATTATTCCAATTTTTGTTCGACCCGATTTACGAGGTACTCGTACAGCACGAATTTGTGATCATTTCTACCCAACACATAGCCTATTCAGCTAAGTTGTCTTTATCAAACTTAAAGACAAGAAAATAACAACATGTTGTTAAAGTCGAAAACTATTCAACTTCCAAAATTCGGTCTAAACATGAAAACATTTCTCAAATTGTTAGAAAGCGATATTAATTTTGCGCCTTTACATTAGTTGATATGACCAAAGATTTTTTCTTAACAATTTCAGCATCAGCAAAAAATTCATTAAAGCTGTTAGAGTATTAAAAAATATCAAAACTCATGTGTTACAGGTTGATTTGTTAGTCATTAATTGGTTTTATTTATGAACAAAAAATGTCGCAGACATCCCGAAGAGTTATCCTGGCTAAACTGATGTTATTGCACTGTTGGAAACAGAAACGAATTTATGTTTTTATCAAGTCATTGATCCGTTTTACTTTTTTTTTAAATGAGGAATATTTTTTTTGTCTATAAATACCTTCTATTCTGTTAATTAAGCTAATATTTCAAAAAAAAACTCAAGACTTGAAATCAAAGATAGAGTTTTTTTATTGTGTCCCTAGAAAAAAACATATCAATCAAATATTTGTTAAACTCAACAACAACAAAACTACACATGTGACCCATTCGAAACTATCGACCTAATTAGAAAAATTGAACACGTAAATCACTTGATACAGTACAATCCAGTTTAAATTTAAGAAAAAAAAAAACAAACTACGTTTCTCTTCATTCATTAGAAATATTTTAACTTAAAATTTGCTATCGTAAGCAAAAAAAAAAAGAATAAAAATTTTTAAAATAAAATATTCATTTTTTTGTCGATCGAAAGAAAAAAATGAATTTGAAAAGTTTAGTGGGTATTTTTATAATTGTGTCAATGGTACAACTAGCATCGGGTGTCATTGAGTCTTGTCAAGATGAAAAAGAATTCAAAAATTTGCTCAAAACACGCAAAAATTTGTTAATTTTATTCTCCAAAAGCGGTAAATATTCCAATTTCGCTTGAATACTAAAAACCTAGACTTACATTTCTTATTTTAATAGACTCAGCTGTCAAAGACAAAATAAAACTTCTAAAAGAAGTTTCGGAAGATGTCAAAAATTACGCTTCTGTTTCTTACATTAACTGCGAGTAAGATAATCTGAGATTTTCAAGAATTTTGTATTAAACTCTTTTATTAAGGACGCTTAAGAAAGTTTGTAAAAAATTAAAGGTCAATCCAGAACCATTCGAATTGAAACACTTTAGTGACGGTCAATTTCACAAAGACTATGATCGTAAACTTGTTAAAAAATCTCTTGTTAGTTTTTTAAGAGATCCTAAAGGTGATCTACCATGGGATGAAGTAAGTCCTATCAAAAAACTTGAAAACTCGAACCCGAATTGACATATTTTTTATCTTAAGGAAGAGGATTCCAAAGACGTTGTTCACATCAAAGACGAAGGAGTACGCTTAAAATTTTAACTTTTTGAATTTTATTGTTAAATTTTGTTTCATTTAAGTCATTTTATAAAATGCTCAAAAAACATTCGAAAACAGGCATTCTCGCAATGTTCTACGCCCCGTGGTGTGGATACTGTAAAAAACTCAAACCAGAATATTCCGCAGCTGCTAGTGAGCTCAAAAAACAAGCTGTTCTCGCTGGTATTGATGTCGATTTAACTGAAAATTATGGTCTTAGAAAAACGTTCAACATCACTGGATTCCCCACTCTATTATACTTTAGAAATGGCGAACTTCAACACCCGTACGGTGGTGAAACAAATAAAGATTCAATTATAAATTGGATGAAAGACCCTCAACCACCAAAAGAAAAAGAACCGGAAAAGAGTTGGGCTGATGAAGATGATGTACACGTTACATTCTTAACCGACGAGACATTCGATCAATTTATAGAAACACATAAAAATGTTCTTGTCAAATTTTATGCACCTTGGTGTGGACATTGTAAAAATATGAAGCCTATTTTTAATAATGTAGCCAAGAGATTAAAAGAAGAAAATTCTGAGAATATAATCGCGTTTGTAGATGCCACTAAAGAGACTAAATTGGGTCACAGATTTAAAGTTAAAGGCTATCCAACAATCAAGTTCTTCCAAGATGGTAAATTTGCATGGGATTACAATGAAAGATCTGAAGATAAAATTTTGGAGTACATGAGAAAGTAAGATCGAAAACCCCTTGATGTAACTTGGACTCAAACTTATTTATTTTAAGCCCGACTGAACCACCTAAAGCACAGGAAGAGCCTGAATGGAAAGACGAAAAGTCTCATGTTGTACACGCTGACAGTGAATCATTTGCGCCATTTTTAAAGACTAAAAAACATGCTCTTGTGATGTTTTATGCTCCATGGTGTGGTCATTGTAAAACAGCTAAACCAGAAATAACAAAAGCCGCTGAATATTATAAAGATGACTTAAAAGTAGCCTTTGTTGGTGTTGATTGTACCAAACATCAATCTGTTTGCGATCAATTTGGAGTCAAGGGTTTCCCGACTATAATTTACTTTAACTACGGTAAAAATCAACGACCGTACGAAGGTGGTCGTCAATCGAAAGATTTTATCAAATTTATGAAAAATCCACAAGATCCAAACGCTGGTAAAAGTGATCCCAGAGATGAATGGCTTGATATAACTGGTAATGAGAACGTACAATTTTTGGATGATTCTAATTTTGATGAGTTTATTGCATCAAAAAAACAAGTACTTGTCATGTTTTATGCACCATGGTGTGGTCATTGTAAAAACATGAAACCAGCTTATGCTCTTGCAGCTACTGAAGTTTCCAAGCAGATACCCAACGCTGTTATAGCTGCTGTAGACGCCACTAAAACAAGTCAATTGAACAAAAAATTTGAGATCAAAGGCTTCCCGTCAATAAAATACTTTGAGGATGGTAAGTTCAAATTGGATTACGAAGGAGGTCGTTCAAAAGACGATTTGGTAAATTTTATGAAAAATCCGAACCCTGTTAAACCAGACCCACGTGATGATTGGAAAGACTTGCCAGGAAACAAACACGTGTATTTACTAGACGACTCAAATTTTGATGAGTTTGTAAACAATAAACGACGTGTTCTTGTCATGTTTTATGCACCATGGTGTGGTCATTGTAAAAACATGAAACCAGCTTATTCACTAGCAGCTAATGATGTAACTAGTTTTGTTCCTGGTTCTTATTTAGCGGCAGTTGATGTCACACAAAATCCTCAATTGGGCAAACGTTTCGATGTTAAAGGATTTCCAACATTGAAATTTTTTGAAAGTGGTCATTTTAAATTTGATTACAATGGTGTTCGTGCAAAAGAAGATTTTATAAATTTTATGAGAAATCCAGTTCAAGCTAAAACAGAACTTTAAACAAGACGAATTGAGCATTTTATTATTTTTTTATTATTTTATGTTCTTTTTTGTTAGTTTTTGATGGCATTTTAAATGATAGATTATTTTTTGAACAATAAAATTATTACCATAAAACATGTCCTGTTTTCGACCGAGTGCGACTTTCAGGATTTTTTTTCTCCCATTCATTTTGGTCATAGTGTCAATGGTAGCTTTTTAGCTTTCAGTTGATATCTTGAGACCAAAGATACATTTTTTCACAGCACCTTAAATTTTTTACCAACATGAATAAATTGCTTTTCTGGGGTTTTCGGGGTCGTAGATTCCTATCCTGGGGTATAAAATGAAAATTGTGATTGTGTTTCAATTACGTTAGTATCTGAGCGGTAATCATTAAACAGTCAAAAAATTTTACTCTGTCAAGTTTATTTTTTTTTCCACTTAATAATGCAAGTAGGGTGGAGCCTAAAATGATTTATTTTAAAGTTGAAAAAAAATAAAAATTTCCACCTTAAAGATTTTTGTGCAAAATAAATGAACACAAATTTTTGATTCTTACATTTCATATTATTTTTGAAATTCAAGTATTTAATAATAACTATTTGATGATTTGATAGCGCGCAAAATTTTCAAACACTTCATTACATCAAAATAATAAACGAACCAGAACGAACGAGGAAGGAATTTTCCACTTTTTTTGTTGTAAAATGTCCGATCCACTTAAGATCGAAATTAAATCAAAACTAGTCGACATTGCCGATTTAAAAGTAACCGAATTGAAAGTTGAATTGAAAAAAAGAGGCATCTCAACTTCTGGTGTTAAACAAGAGCTTTACGAAAGACTTAAAAATGTAACTACTTGGTTGAAAATATAAAAGTTTAAAATATTTTTTATTAATTTTTATTTTTTTAAGTGTTTGCTTGGACAAAATGAAGAGACAGCGGTTGAAACTGAGGGTTCAAAGTCACCACAAAAGTCTCCGAGAAAAAGGGCTGGTCTTCGAAATGGATCTGTTAATGAATCAGTGGTTGAACCACCTGAAGAAAAAACACTTGAGCCCGTTAACGAGAAAGAAGAAAACCCGGATGAATCGATCACCCAAGTGAACCAGTCTACAGATTCGGTTGACTCGAATAAAGCTGTTAATCCATCTGTTAGCAATGACTTTGAATCGACATCTGATTTGAATAATTCTCAAAAAATGACCGATGAAAACAAAGTTGATCAAGAAGTTAATGAACCTAAAGAGGTTTCAATGAACGGTCAGGCTAAACAAGTCGAGGAACCTGCAGAGGAATCGATTAATAACGAAACAACTGAGCCTGTAAATGAAGAAAAACAAATCGAGGAACCGAAAGAGAGATCGGTGGATAACGAAACGACTGAAAAAACTGTAATCCAAGAAAAAGTAGAGGAATCAACAGAAGTAACGATGAATGAGACAGCTGAAGATGAAGAGAAACAACCCGAAGAGTTGAAAGAGACACCAATGAATGACGAGACAACCGTAGACGAAGAGAAGCAAGTCGACGAACCGAAAGAGGTATCAATGACTGAAGAAAAAAATGAAGAAAAAAAATCTGAAGAAAAAGTTTCAACCGAAAATAGCGGTGTCCAACGTAAACGTAAATGGATCACTAACGACACAAGTTCATTTTTATCATCTAAAAAATCATTAACTATTTCAAGTGACATGTTAAAAAGTTATTTACCAACGAATCCAATGGAAAATTTGGACAAACAAACCAGTCAAGAAGAAGATAAACAAGAAGTTGAAAAAATTGAACCCGAGTCCGAAGAGCCAAAATTAAAGACCCAAATCTCTCGAACTGTTATCCTCGAAGATGAATCATGTGAATTAGATTACGAAGAAAATGTTCATGAGAAATCGACTCAAGAACCCAAAACGAATGGGCATAAAACTGAAGAGGATAAACCCGAGGACACACTTGACGAAAAAGCAACAAATGTTTTACATTTATCAAATTTAACTCGTCCGTTCACTCTCAGTCAACTTAAAGAACTGTTGAGTAAACACGGTAAAATTCGAGAGGAACACTTTTGGATCAACTCGGTCAAATCACATTGTTACGTTGAGTATGAATCAAAATCAGATGCAAAAATTGCTAAAGAAAACCTTCACAATCTTGTTTGGCCTTCATCGAATCCAAAACAATTAGTCTGTAAATATTCTACAATTGATGAATTGGTTTACAATATGAATGGTGGACAAGCACCTTATGTCCAAAAAAAAGAGTCACATGAAAATAACAAAGAAAACAAGATTGAAGTTAAGATTGAAAAAGAGCAAAAACAAACTGAAAAAAAGGATAAAATAAGAGAATGGGACTTGCCAAAGTTGAGGCAACGATCAAGATCACGTGAACGTCGACATGTTGAAGAAGTTAAAAAAGAAAGTAAAGAAAAGAGTAAAAAAGAACATGACGAAGACGAAATACCAAAGACTTTGGACGATTTATTTCGTAAAACAACAACGACTCCATTCATTTATTGGTTTCCTTTGACCGAGGAGAAAGTAATCGAAAAACAACGTGAAAATGAACGAAGGGAAGCTGAACGAGAAAAACGAGCTGAAGAAAGACGTCAAAAAGAAGAAGCTGACAAAGTACAACGTGAAAAAGAAAGACAAGAACGAGAAGAAAAGGAAAAGGAACGGTTAGAAAATCAAGAGAAAGAACGTTTGGCAAAAGTTGAAGAACAAAAACAAAAGGATAAAGAACACAGAGAACCAGGAGAGGTTCTAACTGAGACTAAAAAAGACGATGAGACTCGAAAAGAGCATGAGAGAGATCGATCTCGAAGTAGAGATCGTCCGAGAGAAAGAAATCGTTACGGAGACAGGGAAAGATATGAACCAAGACGTGATAATCGAGAAGTTGCAAGAAATCGTTATGATAGATATGAACCTTATAGGCGACGTACCCCACCTAGGTATGAGAATGATCGTTTCAAACGAGGAGGATATTATGGAGACCGATATAGACAAAATAATTATCCACGTGGACAAGGTCCAAGAGGCTCAACAAGGCGTTCGAGATCAAGAAGACGAACTCGTTCAAGATCGTCATCAAGTTCATCAGGTTCAAGTCGTTCAAGTTCAAGATCGTCAAGATCAAGTTCACGATCATCAAGCTCAGGTTCGTCAAGATCATCGCGTAGTTCATCTCGATCGTCAAGATCATCATCATCTTCATCAAGATCACGGTCACCAGATCAAAAAAAACTCAAAAAATAAAATTTCATCAAAAACAAGAAGTTTAACTTTAATAATTTTGTAATTTAATTTCTGTTAAAAATTTAATAAAAATTTAAAAAAAAAATATTAAGGTGTAAAATTTCAACAGTCCTTTAAGTCACGTTCTATTTTGGAGTCCTTGCTTTACAATACTTTTTTTTCTTTTTAAAAAATAAATTCGTTACTTGTCTTAATTGTTTTGATTTTCCCATTTGCCGTTCACATACACGATGAAACATCCCATGGATCCATTCCTATTTAAGAACTTAATAGGTTCTGATTTAATTAGGCTAAGAGCTCGTATAGATCTAAGCAAGATCTTTTACGCGTGAATATTTTAAGGAAAAAAAGCTGCATCATTAATTGCTAATTCAACTGAATAACTCTGCAAAAAGATGCACTGAAAGCTAAAAAGTTCTATTTGACGCTATTAACTCGAGTATCTGGTTCTATTATCAAGTAAAAAATTCCAAGAATAGACATTTTCACCCAAAAGGTATCTAATACCAGATGTTGATTGGTGAATATGTGCGCTTCTCGTTTTCTAGAGATCGTAAAAGACCATGTTAACCGAAACCCAAAATATGAAGGGTAATTTCAGTCTTTTTGACATACAGATGGGATAACCGCCAATATTCGGAATATAATAAGCTTGTCAAAAGTCTTAAAAGGATCTTAAAACCAATCGGTCTAGATTGAAAACGATCAAAAGATTTTTTACTGAAAAATGAAAAGTGTGGTCTCTTAGCGCCAAATTCAGGACTAAAAAATTCATCTCGACTTAATTCAACAGGAATTTATATCGGAAAAGAACAAGGATCAAATGTAAGCCCGGCTAGCTCAGTCGGTAGAGCATGGGACTCTTAATCCCAGGGTCGTGGGTTCGAGCCCCACGTTGGGCGAGCTTTTTTTTCTAAAAATTCATCTTTTAGAATACTGATCTCATCATCTATCGTATTCAGTGAATACTAACTTTTCTCTACATTTTTAATTTTTTCTTCTTCATTTTTCAAAGATTGGTAACCGATACTTGCGGTATTGGTATACCGTAAACCCTCTCTTTTTGTATCCAGTAGTTTTTTTAAATATTTCCAGAGGTTAAGTATTGCTTCAAATTCACATACCTTTAGTTTATAGACGAGGTTGAGGGGGTTAGAATGAGGTATTTTCCAGCCATTGATTCAAAGATATTTAAACATAGATCGAATTTTCTGGGTACAAATAGAGGGGGTTTACGGTACTATTCATTTTAAAAGCAGGCTCGTTGATTAAACTTATTCAGATTAACGTGATTTACTTTATGTTTAAAGTTTCCTAAGCCTTCGATTAGACATTTTAAAACCCTAATCGCGCAGCGAAGCCGAAATTCTTAAAATGCCTCGAAGCCTTGATAATCAAGGCGCCGACTAACCATTTAGATGGGCAAACATTTGCGAGAAAAGCGAAGCGAGCTCAACCAAGGAGGGATCTTGGCATACCACAACAGTCAGAAAATTTCAGGCCGAAAAAATTCAAAAAAATCAAAAATCACTAAGATGAGGGAATTCGGAATTTTTGGGCAATGTGAAGTTTTGTCTCAAAATCCCAAAAATCCCAAATGGATCAAAAAACACTCCATTATAACAACTTAAGGATCATTTCAAATTATTGCAGAGATGAATATTATTGATAAGAAATAAATTCTTGATACAGGAAGCTCTTGTGCAAAACTCTGCAACTCTGCAAGCTTAATTGCGTATTTAATTTAAATTCTTTTCACTATGATTTATTTTTTAAACTACGCAATTAAGATTGCAGAGTTGCAGAGTTTTGCACAAGAGCTTCCTGTATCAAGAATTTATTTCTTATCAATAATATCCATCTCTGCAATAATTTAAAATGATCCTTAAGTTGTTATAATGGAATGTTTTGATCCATTTTGATCCAGAACCTTTTTCAGCGCCTAAAATCGGCTTATAACAAAAATATGCTTATTTGGGTTTTCATGTGCAAAGATTACGAATTTTTGGTCAAAAATTCCGAATTCCCTCATGCAAGAAATTTTTGTGAATTTTTTCGGCCTTTTGTGTACAAAAAGTACATCTTCAGACAGACAGTAAATTATGAATAAAATCAAAATTTTTATTTTTTTATAATAAAGAAATTTATTTACAAAATTAACTTATTCTTTTAACAGTTGAATCGATTGTAAATACTGAAACACCCGAATTATTTTTTTCATTATTCCTTAATTTACCACTTAAAATATTAAAAACAATATTTTTACACGTTGAATTAAATTTCTTATTAAAATAATAATATAACAAAAAATATGAACCTCTTGATATAAACAACATTACATTACCAAATATTACATAAATATTATAAGACAAAATTTCAAATTTTAAAGTAAACAAAATTGGGGATATCGAATTAGGTACATTGCCAAACAAATAAATAACACACATGATCATTATCATTTTAGTAACCTTTTCCTCTGCTAGTTGTACTTTGGTACTAATTTTATGACTCGTAACAAAACCAGGAGTGATTCTAGACTTTTTGTTCATTTGACACCGAAACTTGTAGCCGATCACAATGTTTAAAACGAATAATATAATTAAAAGAAGTAACCCACGAAAAAGTGTCAACATAAACAAAAGAACAGTGTTCACGTGATTCGTTCCAAGACTGTTATTACTAACTACATACAACTCTTTATAACCAATGTCATCTTGTTTGAGTAAGCCTAAAAGCTTGATACTTCTAGTCACAATATAACTTGGTATGTTCATAATCAATGAGAGTATAACAAGTATCAAACATTTAATGGACGTGTTTAAATTATCAAATTTTTTAAAAATAATATTCGGATTAGTCGAAAATGAAAATAACCGGTTTAGGGAAACAACTATTTCGAGTAAAGTTCCGAATAATAAAATTGAATTACCAATGAATAAATAGATGTATAATTCATAGAATTTTGATTCATAAGCATAACCATAATTGCATAAAAAACCACAACGAATAACAAATGTACACGAACAAATAATTAAAAATATTAAATCAGACATTGAATTGAATAACATGAACATGTAAATTTCTTCTTTAAAACTGGGTTGAATAAGTATTATAATGTTTAGAATGTTAAGTATGATGCCTATTAGGCAAATTGGTGGTAGAATGTATGTGTTTCCGATGTCAGTTATATGGTTGCTAAGAAGTTCGGTTGAGTAATAAATAGTGATAGTTGAATTAGACATAAATGTGGTGTTCATTTTTTTTTTCTTTAGAAAGTTTTAAAAAATAAAAAATAATTTATTTGTGTAAAAAAGTTGGTGTCATATTGATTTTTGAACATAATCATTTGTAATGAGATTTAGATGAAAACAAAATTAATAGAACGGATGCATCAAGTATATTTAAAGGGTTCTAAAGGTGTAAATGAAAGTGTTGTAATTTAGAACAATTAAATTGATTTAATGGAACTTGAAGTTAGACACACCAAAACTACAAGTAGTTTCAAGTTATCAAATTAAAAAATCAATGAAAAATTTTGCTGTGATTTATGTTATTTAGAGACTCAAAATAACTCATCAATTTTAATTGACTTGAAATATGAGTACTTTTTTGTTCAGGAAGTGATTTTATTTTATGTTTAAAGTTTCCTGAGCCTTCGATTAGACGATTTCCTTTTTAGTAAATGTAAAGCCCTAATTCGTAAAATGCCTCGAAGCGGCACAAAAGATAATCAAGGCGCCAACTAACCATTTAGATGGGCAAACATTTGCGAGCCAACCACTGTTACCAGCGAAGCTGCATTAATACAGTGTCAGTCTGAACTTTTTAACCTAAGAGTCGTAGTTTATGGGGATTTACTTGAAGAGAAGAGGCTCTGTGTTAGATTAAGAGTCGCGTTATTTCCGAATCAGGCTCAGGCTTGGACTCTGACTCCAAAGTTAAAAAGATCGGCCTGACACTGAACGATCTAAAGCCAATCGACACAGAAAGGGCCTTGGTAGACAACTTTCCTCATGGGGGTTCCTGTATAAAGCCTATTATAAAGACGGACGCTCACCGTGTAAAGTGCTGTTTTTTTTTGGTAAACATTCAAAATCATACTTCTAAATTTTTTTTTAGTTTTCTGTCGGAAATCAAAGGTCATACTACCTTGCTCTATCGCGGTACCGGTCCCAAATAAATCATACGTAGCTTAGAATTTCAAAAAGAAAATTAATCCACTTTTCAAAAAAATGATAAAAATATTTTTTTCGAGAATTTTAAAGCTACCTTCGCATTATTTTTTGGTGAATTGATTATCTAACTGTATTAAATATCTCTAAAAATGACGAAAATCTAATTGAAACAGATCCTAATAACGAAAGTTCTTATTTCAAATTAGTCTTGGGAAACACGTACAAAGTCAAAATCTTTATTTTAACAGCCATAAAATTTAGTTCTCTTACAACATAGCGTAGGAAAAAAATGTTTTTCTACACGAAGTTGCGAAGAGTCAAGGACCACCTCCCCCAAAATAGGATAATGAGCTTTTATCGATATTTTTTTACCTGAAACTAAAAAAGAGAAGTAATTCGATAGTTTTTAAAAAAACTGGTTCTTAAGAGTTATTCTTTATTCTTGGCAGAAAAATCATTCCAAAAAAAAAGTGATATATCTCTTTGCATTCGGAACTGTTACGAGGAATGGAGCCCCTTCTAAGGACGGGACGCTTTTGAAACACCAAAAAACTTTATAACTTTTGAATATTCAAACAAAAACTCACATTTTTTAAAAAAAAGAAGTTCTGATTGAACAGAGGAAGTGTTATTCAAAAATTTATTTTTAATGCTCAAATACACTATAGCAATAAAAAAAGGGAAGTTTTTGCTTGAATTTTTGTTTAACTTATAAGTAAGGTTCTGACAAGGCCTTTCCTAAAACCCGTAGCCAAAACGAAAAAACAGGCTACCAAAAAATGTTGTTCAAGCTAAGTATTTGGATTTTTTTAAAGCAAAGTTGGACGAATGGATGCAAGGTAACTGCAAAAGCCTGTTTGGCTAAGTGCTCATAGCACTCTGTGTGCAGTTAAACTCACTACTAAGGTCGAAAGACAATTTTGAGTATTTATAAGACGAGAATGAACCAAAAAAAGTTTTTTTTATAAAATTTATATAACGTTTTTGTAGCCTAGGATTTCTGATACAGCTTTCATGGTCAACTTTTATAATGTGTTACAAATCATCAGCAGTAAGCTTTAAAAGCGAACTAAATCCTGGGTATTCTAATGTATAGTGCTCCAGATCATAAAGTCTAGTCCAAAGAAAAAGAAAAATTTAAATAAAAAAAATGCTTAACTATAGGTAATCAGATATGCTGATTTCAAATCTGAAGAAATTTTTTCATTCTCAGTTACCGTTTAATATTTTAGAGACAATATTTCTGTTAGAAAATTATTAAAATCTCAGGTCTAGGAAATTTCGCAAAACTGATATTATATTCGTAATCAGCGCATATAAAAACCTTAGAATTGTCCAATTTTGAAAAGTAAATGAAAGAAGGAATTATGACCAGTGAAGGGTCATTTTAAAGTAGCCTTTAGAGGGGTTTGTTAGGAGAAATGTCTCTTTTAATGGAATTTTATTTTATTGAAGATCTTTTCCATATATCGCCTGAAAGCTGACAAAATTCTGAACATGCTATAATTATTATTATTGCAAAAAAAGTATGATGGTTATAAGAATCAACAAGAAAAGATGGAAAAATGGTGTATTTTTAGGGTTTTTTTGTAACAACTCTTGAAGAAATATTTCTAAATCCCCAAAAAATATTAAAAGCTGTAGATCTGAATATCCTCTACAAAAGTTGGTAGGTTCTTGACGAGGGTCCTATTTATACCTTTTCTACGACCCCACCTAAGAACATATACTTTTGGCTCATGTCATGTTTTAAGCTTTTTGGTCGGTTTTTACGGATCAGAAGACCTAGAAATTGATGTAAGCATGATGAATTATTGACCTGTTTGGCCTGTAAGGAATTTCAGTGCAATATAAAAGGCAACAAGTTACCAAAAAATAAATTTATTCAAAGGAAACATTTCAGACTCTCAAGATATCAGTAGTAGGGTTTTCTGACTCGGAGAATTCGAAAAAAATGCTCAAATTTTACATAAAATGGAAAAAAACACAAAACATATCATAGTATATGTTCTTTAGTACAATCGCACGATATGTATATATAGGACACTCGCCAAGAGCCTACTAAGTTTTATAGAGGAAGGGACGAGGAACATTTTAAAAATAAAATTGGCTTTGTTGGATGTTTTTTTCGGGAGTTGTTACATTTTTTCTGGAAAAATGAAATTTTTTTTTAAAGAAATAAAATGAGCTGTAGCAAAATAAGTTGAAATTTTTTTTTTATTTCCAAAAAAAAGTTAACTAATCAAATTTAATGTACTCTTAACGCTTAAAGCAAAAACAAAGGTATGTTGACTTTTTTTTCAGGACTTATAGCTCATAACCCTTAAAAATCGATGAGGGTTACATATACTCGACTTGGACCTATAGTTTTTTTAGTGAAAAATTCTTTTTTTTCGCTTCTAAAAACCCTAAAATAGTAATTTTGGGTGTCAATACTTTACACAGCTAAAACTGGAGCTTTGAAGCCAGCGAAAGTTTATGACTCTCTATTGTCAATTTCAATTAAAAATGCGAACGCAATAAGAATTAAATTTAATCACGACAACAACGGTTAAAATTACAAGATATAATGTTACTATTTTTTAAAAATATTTTATTTAAGGATTTTTTGCAAAAATTAACAAAAATTTTTTTCTAAAATGTTGATTACCAATTATTAATATAATCGAGTTGATCAATGAATTTAAATATTCTAACCAATATGTCAATGCATACAAATTTCTTGGTACACAATTACAATAGGCATCTATAGGCCAACTTACCATCCATGGAAACCAAAAAATTATCAATGAACACGTGACAAAAAACAATGTTCTAAACGCTTTTTTATTTTTTTTATAATTGCTTGAAAATAATAAATGCTGTTGATTTTTAATTGTACTATCAGATTTTTTGCGTAAACTCCTACTTGGTTTGTTGGTCAATGACTTTTGACTTGTAAGCGATTTAACATTTGTTGCTTCGACGCCTTCGATTATTCGACTTTCAATCGACGTCTTTTTATGTCTATCAAGCTTTTCAATTAAATTAATCGTGTTCGATCTTTTAAATTTATTTTTCGATTCATTCGATTCAGAAGTACAAGGCAACGAGTATGTTGAAATAGACGAAGTGCCTCCATAATCGGACTCAATAACTTCTTGTCTCAACAATTTATTAAAGTGTATCGGATTTATAAGTTTTTCTTTTGTCTTTAAAGTCTTATAAATTGATACTTGAAGAAACATGAGAATAAATATTGGAATAATGTAAGCGATTAGATCTACGATAAGAACATACTCGAATGAAAACATGTAAAAACAATCCTGATTATTCATAAACGGATGTTTGTACTTGGCATTTTTCACAATTATAATCGTTGGTATAGTCCAAAAGAGAAATATAAAAGGCCATATGAGCATACTTGGAGTAAAAGCTTCGTAAAGTGACATTTTAATCATACCAAAAGGTTTTTGAATACATTTTAATCGATGATAAGCGATTACAGTAAGAATCAACATGCTTATATTCCCACCAACAAAGTCTCCAATTATAAATAAAACACACATATTATCACTGAATGTCCATTTATTGTACATTGTAGAGATTAACATTAGTGGCATAGCGATTGATCCGACTAATGTATCTGCACATGACATTGATGCAAATTGTATATTTGTGTAATTACGCATTGATTTATCGGAAATTACAGTGAAAACAATGAACAAATTTAGAGTCACAGTGGTAAAAATTATTATGACACCCAATATGAATATTATCAAGTTTGGACCATCGGTTAGAACTGTTAAAAATGGTGGATTCATTTTTAAAATGAGTCAAAAATTTTACAAAGATGATAATTGTGTTTTAATTTATTTTTTTTAAAGGGTTCTTTTTTTTAATTAGTTAAGCCATTTGTTTAAAATTTTCAGCCTTAAAACAAAAAGATAACTTTTCAAAAATTTGAACTTTTAATTGTTCTATTTTTTGACGAGTTTATCTAAATTTTTTCAGTTTAAACATTCGATGACCTGAAAATTTATGATCCTACTAATATACAGTCTCACTATATTCCTTTTATTACCCAAATCTCAAAATGGACTGAGATGCACCTAGAGTTTGAAAGTCTTTTACTTGGGCATGATTTTATTGATTTGAAGAACCAATCGACGGACCTTTTCAAGTTTCATTTTAATCTTCGAAAGAATTTGAAAGGTGAAGTCAGATGATGTAAAATATCAAATTAAGTCATATTAATTAAGCTCATCCGAAATTGAATTTTTTGTTGCAAAAATGTCGCCTAACGTGTTTTAACGGGTGTTTAATAATGGTTGTCCGAAATTTCAAGTTAATAAATTTAGATAAGCCCATTATCAAAAACTGATGAAATTTTGTACAAATGTACCTTGTCCTTTGAAAAAAAAGTGATCAGCTTTCCTTGATACCGTTTCCCTAGACCTGTACCCATCCAAATCCCTCGAATGTCCTCGGTAATTTTAGTTTGGAAAAATGAGTTTGACCCATCCTTCGATAGAAAAATGCTCAAGGATTAAAATTCTATATGGTTCATAATATTATCATGTTTCGTTCCGGAGAAATTGCTCAAAAACTTCTAAATTTGACTCCGACTATTCAAAGGCTAAAAAAACGACCTTTGAATAGTCATCACTTGATCACATATTAGGTGATTAGTCAACTCTTGCGGAATATATGATCAACAAGCTGTGATCATTCAATGATCACGTGATTAATAAGTCTGATCACAAATATGATTTAGATGACGAAACGCATGCTCGAACCGTAAATGTTAACATGAACCATCTCAAAAAGTTAAAACTGAAGTCAAAAGTGTCCTTACAAAATATCTCAATGGTACGCCTTGTCATATATGCAAGGAATTAATGAAAAATGAACGAGCTTCAAACTACAGATAGTAAAGAAACATTGATTGGCTAAATATATTTTTTTTCAAGACTTATGATAACATAAAATTTTTTTTGATCAAGTTTTTTGGTTATTGCTTAAACACGGACAAACACTTTTAATCTCAAATAATGGTGCGCTAGCTCCCAGGCACCAATTTTCTGTTAGAAATTTTTTTGCTCTTGCTGACCTCTGAGCTAAGCTCCAGGACCTTCGATTCGAGGTCCAAAGTGAGAAGACTCCAAAAAATACTAACGGCCACCACTTGTCTTCTATCTTGCAAGATTAAAAGCTAAGCTCTAGGACATTCGGTTCGGACTACAGAGCCTTTAACAAAAACTCAAATTCGTTAAATACTGACGGACTTCAACTTATTTACCGAAAAAAAGATCGACTAGCTACGGGAGACCCTTTACCTTATAGCTTTAAATTTTTTTAGAAAGATCTCCATCAGAAAATTGGTGCCTGGAAGCAAGCTGACCTTAAGTTTGTTGGAAAATGAGTGGTCCGTCGGCTTTTTATATAGATTTTAATGCTTTGGGTGAGTCTGTAGCCCTAAACGATGATCCTAGAGCTTAGCTTTTAATTTTGCAAGAAAGGTCACAAAAAGTCGAATAATGTCCCGGTAGCTAGTCGACCTTTTATTCGGAAAATAAGTGGTGGCCCGTCAGTATTCAAAGAATTTGAGGTTTCGTTTAGGCTTTAAAGGCTAGCGCACCATTATTTGAGAGTAAAAGTGGTGGTCCGTGTATCAATAACAATTTTTTTCTTATGAATCAATACTTTTATAATTATCACATCTTGTGTGACCAGAGATATGGTGATCAGTGTTGATCACATATCCCTGAAAACCAAATTTTTATTAGTCTCGAATAAAAAAGAATTCTTATTCTTAAAAATTCTTGGTATTTTCTTTAAGGCTGCTTCATTTACTTTAAATAAAAAAAAGGAGCTTCGTATTGTCTTTTGTTTAGCCAGTTGCATCAAAGAAATTTTAAAAATTTGCATTCGTTTATTTAAAAAATCGATTCAAACTAAAACATAAATTGGAAAGAAACAATCTTAAACTTCTGATTTAAATTCATCTTCATAAATTTTGATCAATTCTTTCTTGTTTACTTTACCCAACTGATTTCTTGGCATTTTTTGAATGATCTTAACCAATTTTGGTACACTTTGTTTTGGCAAACGTTTTTTACACCAAACTTTAAAATCGTCTAAATTAAATTTATGTTTTAAAACTTCTTTTAGCACAATAAGTGCAAACACTTTTTGACCCCATACTGAATCTTTCAATCCCATAACAGCTACATCATCTATCATCTCATGACCTAACAATTCTTTTTCTATGTCCAAAGCACTTATTTTATATCCACCGCTTTTGATTACATCTACTGAAGTCCTACCAATTAGTTTATAAATTTTTTTTTCTTTTAAAAACTCGGCTGTGTCGCCTGTCTTGAACCAACCATCGTCTGTAAAAGTTTCTTTTGTTTGACTAGGCTTATTCAAGTACTCTCTAAACACCATGTCACCTTTTATTTGAAGTTCACCGAACAAATTTTTCGACTCGTTCAAAATTTTATTATCATTTGGACCTGATTCGACCAAAACATGCTTCGAGTCCAAGTCTTGGTTAGCCTCGACTATACGGACCCTAGTGTTTCCAAAAGGTCTTCCAACCGCACCTGCTTCTCTCTTCTTTTTGTCGGTCTCAACAAACGGATTCGATAGACCGAGACCAATTTCAGTCATACCATACCTCTCAAGTATCTTATAACCAGTTATTTGATTCCATTCGTGATAAGTCTTTACATTTAAAGGAGCCGAGCCTGAAACAACAAGACGAATTTTTGACTTGAAAATTTCTTTAACATAATCAACGGGATACTTTTTTTGAAGCTCTTGATTACTTAAATACTGATTTACCAGTTGAACATAAACAGTCGGGACCCCCATGAACGTGTTAATACCATTATTAGGATCAAGAAGTTTATCCCAAACAGTTACAGCATCAAATTTAGGAAGCATGTCAACATGAGCCCCGCAATAGATATAAGTCAAAAGACAATAAATAAGACCGTGTACATGATTCAAAGGCAGCACATGCAACAATGAATCATTCGAGGATATTTTCCAAGCATCAATTAAAGTCTCTATTGTTCGTAATAGATTATACCGGGTTAGAACGACACCTTTAGGAGGTCCACTTGTACCACTAGTGTATAAGATCATACCTTCTTTTTCTTTCATTTCATCAAGTTTCAACAAATTTTGGATCTTGACATGAGAGTCTTGAACACTTTGATGTTTAATATCTTTGTAAAACTTGGCCTCGTTTAACTCAAGATTTATAACTTTGTTTTTTTCTAATAAACAATTGAGATCTTGTGAATTCGTCTCTTGACCACTTATTCCATTAATAACCAACTTACACTTTGAATCGTTAATGAAATACTCTATTAAGTTATTTGGATAGTTTTTGTTAATCCCTAAAGGAACACCATTAGCCATCCATATACCCAAACAACTTATCAAATAAGTGTAATTATTCGAGCATAAAACAGCTATTTTTTCTCCTTTTAAATCAGTTTTTTCGTAATGGTTCAACAAATTATTACTAAGTTTATCGCTTAGGTTGTATATTTGATTGAATGTAAACTTGTCGTATTTATCGGTTAAAAATGTTTTGTTCGAAGTGGTTTGACTGATTCTAGACGTGAATAACCCACGAGTAAGGCTAGGAATTTTGGTCAAGCGTGTTTTTAAAATTAACATTTTAATCCTAAGAAATTTTTTTTTTGATTTAAAAAAAAATGTCAGATATTTATAAAGAAATAAAGTTTGCATAAAAAATGATGTAATTTAAAATAGAAGAGTTGAATACAAAATAAAAGTTATTTTTGCTATTTTAATTTAATTGGGATTCTAGAAGATGATTTTTTTAAGAAAGTAAAAAAAAAGCGGTATAGATGAGTCATGTTAACCTATTTATTAAAATTTGTTGTTTTTTCTGGTTATACATGGCATGTATACGCGTATACTCATTCAAACAGGATGTATACGAGTATACTTATTAGATGTATACGCGTATACATTCGTATACAAAAATCTCATTTCTTCTAGGTTAACAAAGGTTGATAGCAACATATTACAGTCGACTCACTTTAATCCGAACAACGATTATCCTAACCTTTCGCTATTCGACCAAAAATTTTAAGTCCATACCCCACGACTCATACTTTCCATTATAAATTTCTAATACCGAGCGTATATGTTATGAGGGCCCGGAAAAATGTGACACATTGTACGATAATGCGTCGCTGGCGTTTTTTTATCCGAACTTTTAGTCTTTATTTTTTTAGGTGAACAAAACTTTTATTTAATATTGCTATTAAATTATGTTTCTTTGGATTGTCCCGAAGTCCCTTGTATCCTTTGGGGTACTAAACCATATTTAAATAAATAAATAATACAGTGGACTCACTTTAATCCGAACTCTCTTGGACTAGAAAAAATAAGTTCGGATTATATTTTCCGGATACTCGATAATACGTTTTTTGTCAAAAAAAGACTAAAAGTTCGGATAAAAAAATGCCAGCAGAGCATTATCGTACAAGGTGTCGTTGTTCGGACGCGTATACATCTGATAAGTATACTCGTATACATCCTTTTTGAATGAGTATACGCGTATACATGCCATGTATAACCAGAAAAAACAACAAATTTTTTGTATACGAATGTATACGAGTATACATAAATATGTATACGCGAATACATAAAAAAAAAAATTTGTATACGAATGCCTCAGTCGTATACATATTATGTATTCGTAATACATATTTGTATACGCGTATACATATTGATGTATACTCGTATACAGACCGAAAAATAGGTTAACATGACTCATCTATACCAAAAAAGCTCGCCCAACGTGGGGCTCGAACCCACGACCCTGGGATTAAGAGTCCCATGCTCTACCGACTGAGCTAGCCGGGCTTACATTTGATCCTTGTTCTTTTCCGATATAAATTCCTGTTGAATTAAGTCGAGATGAATTTTTTAGTACTTAATTTGGCGCTAAGAGACCACACTCTTCATTTTTCAGTAAAAAATCTTCGTGTTAAAATCTAGACCGATTGATTTTGAGGTCTTTTTAAGACTTTAGACAAATAGAGGTATAACATAGGGAACATCGAGGCTTTTTTAGAATCATAAAAAGCTTATTATATTCTGAATATTGTCTGTAATCCCATCTGTATGTCAAAAAGACCTGTTTTGGTACTAAATTTTAAACTCTGTCATCTATTTCGGTTCGGGTAGGAATTAGGTGAGTGTCAGATATCGAGGCAACAGATTCTAAAAACTACAAAAAGAACGTACTTTTACAAAGGAGACTCCCAAGCCTATCATTTAAAGTACAAAAATTATATCTTTTTTTAGATGAGGTCAGAGCTTTCTCTTTAAAAATTTTAAAAAGTATATCCTTTCAAGATGAACCCAGTTTTTTTTTCAGGGAAGTTAAGGCAAATAATTCTTCATCGAATTGATTGGATCATAGAATTTTTTTAAAAAGTATTGATAAAGTTTTACTTTATTTCATTGTCAATAGCTCCATATTTATGGTTTCGGTTAATATGGTCTTTTACGATATATAGAGTACGACATAGTTCGTTTGATAGACCACACATTCACCCATTAATACATGGTATTAGATACCTTTATGACTAGAATACAGATTTTAAATGATAATGGCGTTAGATTAATGCATTTAATAGCAGATTCATTTCAGATCTTATTTAGAGCGAAAAATATGTGGAGAATAGAAAGGGACCAGGTTGAAAACCGTTTAGAAAACTTAAGAAAATTTGAACATCTAGATAGTAGCAGGAGTAGTACTAAGTTTTACTGCGACCAATTAGAGTCAAGCTCTTAAAAGCTGTGGCAGAACGTTTTTGTTTCACAATGCAGGTGCAACTGCTCAAATTTATACTCGATCCGAATTATCCATGGCATGTTAATAGATGATTGCACTCTCTCCGATGTCTCCTTAGAACAAGCTATCCACTACACCGCACAACCACTAAATCATTATCAATTGAGCCGAATTTTTAAGACTTCTTGTTTATCGAAAAAAATACAATTTTGAAATATTGCACATCATTGAAATAGGTTTATTTTTAAATGACCGCTTATGCAGACTTCTCCAGTAGAATTAGCAATATATGCTGTACCCTTTTTTCCTTAAAAATTAACTGAGTGATCTGGATAAAAACCTCTCAGTTTATTTCGGAATAACTAGAAAGAAAGTGATTTTAAAAAATGTTATTTTTTATAGGTCTCTTTTAGTGACACTTTAGTCTCAAAGCTACCTTGGTCCCGGAGTCCCATGCACATGTTGAGGGTTCTAAATTATCAAAAAAAGTCTAAGATCCCTCTTAATTTTTGATAGTCGGAAAAAGACGTACGTTCCAAAAAAAAACGAAAAACATAAAAACACAAAATAAAAAAATTAAAACAAATTCTTCGTTTTTTTTCGCTTTTATGTTTTTCGTTTTTTTTTTGGAACGTAAACGGAAAAAGTTGGCTCCAATTTCGAATAGTCAATTTTAGCCGAATCATTACACTACTTAAAATATGATGTTTAGATCTATACCGAACTTCAAGCCTCACTTTACCAGAACCTTTCAAGATTTTGAGTACATGAATTATGGGGTTGCTTCGTCGGCATACAAATGGGAAAATCATAAGTAATGAATTATGCTAGACATGTAAAGAAAATGAACTCTTCAAAAAATAGACGTTTTTAAACATACCTCTGTTTACGAATCAAAATTTTTGACTTTTAATGACTTTAAGGGATGTTCAAATATCATTTTAAATTAAAAACCATATATTTTTTTTTAACTTTTATTAAATTTTTAACAGAAATTAAATTACTCAATTATTAGAGTTAAAAAAAAATAATAATACACAGATAAAAAAAAGAATTTTTTATTTTGTCGAAATCATGGGGTAATATTTTAGAAATTTTGACACACGAAACAAGGTTGGGTGGTATATTTTCACTGTCAAAAAAGCTTATCTGATAACTTTTTATACATGTAAAAAATTTTCAAAATATTAAAAAAAATTCAAAAATAAAGTGGAGTTGGTACATTGAATATGCAAGCTTAGAGAGGAAAACTACAAGTTATGCTCAATTTATTCCCCACTTTCGTTGAAATAGTTGACAAGGACCAGTGAAAAAGTTAATAGATGTTTTTTTTCTGACCATTTTAAAAGAATATTTTTCTATGTTTTAACAAAGATGAAGTGAACTCTAAAGTTGGAAAATTAAAAGATTTAAAGATGGTATTCAGAAAAGGAAAAATAATTTGTGACAGATGGGATAAAGACGTAGTGTTGAGAATTTTTTTTTCCAAATACCCCATGTCGAAATAATTAAAAATTTAACAAAAAATTAAAATAAACGTAATAAATGTAATAAAACTAGAAATTACAAATTTTTTAACCTGTTTTTTGTTGATAAAGTTTTATTTTTTGAGTTTTTTTTGATCTGGTGACCGTGATCTTGATGAAGATGATGATGATCTTGACGATCGAGATGAACTACGCGATGATCTTGACGAACCTGAGCTTGATGATCGTGAACTTGATCTTGACGATCTTGAACTTGAACGACTTGAACCTGATGAACTTGATGACGATCTTGAACGAGTTCGTCTTCTTGATCTCGAACGCCTTGTTGAGCCTCTTGGACCTTGTCCACGTGGATAATTATTTTGTCTATATCGGTCTCCATAATATCCTCCTCGTTTGAAACGATCATTCTCATACCTAGGTGGGGTACGTCGCCTATAAGGTTCATATCTATCATAACGATTTCTTGCAACTTCTCGATTATCACGTCTTGGTTCATATCTTTCCCTGTCTCCGTAACGATTTCTTTCTCTCGGACGATCTCTACTTCGAGATCGATCTCTCTCATGCTCTTTTCGAGTCTCATCGTCTTTTTTAGTCTCAGTTAGAACCTCTCCTGGTTCTCTGTGTTCTTTATCCTTTTGTTTTTGTTCTTCAACTTTTGCCAAACGTTCTTTCTCTTGATTTTCTAACCGTTCCTTTTCCTTTTCTTCTCGTTCTTGTCTTTCTTTTTCACGTTGTACTTTGTCAGCTTCTTCTTTTTGACGTCTTTCTTCAGCTCGTTTTTCTCGTTCAGCTTCCCTTCGTTCATTTTCACGTTGTTTTTCGATTACTTTCTCCTCGGTCAAAGGAAGCCAATAAATGAATGGAGTCGTTGTTGTTTTACGAAATAAATCGTCCAAAGTCTTTGGTATTTCGTCTTCGTCATGTTCTTTTTTACTCTTTTCTTTACTTTCTTTTTTAACTTCTTCAACATGTCGACGTTCACGTGATCTTGATCGTTGCCTCAACTTTGGCAAGTCCCATTCTCTTATTTTATCCTTTTTTTCAGTTTGTTTTTGCTCTTTTTCAATCTTAACTTCAATCTTGTTTTCTTTGTTATTTTCATGTGACTCTTTTTTTTGGACATAAGGTGCTTGTCCACCATTCATATTGTAAACCAATTCATCAATTGTAGAATATTTACAGACTAATTGTTTTGGATTCGATGAAGGCCAAACAAGATTGTGAAGGTTTTCTTTAGCAATTTTTGCATCTGATTTTGATTCATACTCAACGTAACAATGTGACTTGACCGAGTTGATCCAAAAGTGTTCCTCTCGAATTTTACCGTGTTTACTCAACAGTTCTTTAAGTTGACTGAGAGTGAACGGACGAGTTAAGTTTGATAAATGTAAAACATTTGTTGCTTTTTCGTCAAGTGTGTCCTCGGGTTTATCCTCTTCAGTTTTATGCCCATTCGTTTTGGGTTCTTGAATCGATTTCTCATGAACATTTTCTTCGTAATCTAATTCACATGATTCATCTTCGAGGATAACAGTTCGAGAGATTTGGGTCTTTAATTTTGGCTCTTCGGACTCGGGTTCAATTTTTTCAACTTCTTGTTTATCCTCTTCTTGACTGGTTTGTTTGTCCAAATTTTCCATTGGATTCGTTGGTAAATAACTTTTTAACATGTCACTTGAAATAGTTAATGATTTTTTAGATGATAAAAATGAACTTGTGTCGTTAGTGATCCATTTACGTTTACGTTGGACACCGCTATTCTCGGTTGTAACTTTTTCTTCAGATTTTTTTTCTTCATTTTTTTCTTCAGTCATTGATACCTCTTTCGGTTCGTCGACTTGCTTCTCTTCGTCTACGGTTGTCTCGTCATTCATTGGTGTCTCATTCAACTCTTCGGGTTGTTTCTCTTCATCTTCAGCTGTCTCACTCATCGTTACTTCTGTCGATTCCTCTACTTTTTCTTGAATTACAGTTTTTTCAGTCGTTTCGTTATCCACCGATCTCTCTTTCGGTTCCTCGATTTGTTTTTCTTCATTAACAGGCTCAGTTGTTTCGTTATTAATCGATACCTCTGCAGGCTCCTCGACTTGTTTAGCCTCGCCGTTCATTGAAACCTCTTTAGGTTCATTAACTTCTTGATCAACTTTGTTTTCATCGGTCATTTTTTGAGAATTATTCAAATCAGATGTCGATTCAAAGTCATTGCTAACAGATGGATTAACAGCTTTATTCGAGTCAACCGAATCTGTAGACTGGTTCACTTGGGTGATCGATTCATCCGGGTTTTCTTCTTTCTCGTTAACGGGCTCAAGTGTCTTTTCTTCAGGTGGTTCAACCACTGATTCATTAACAGATCCATTTCGAAGACCAGCCCTTTTTCTCGGAGACTTTTGTGGTGACTTTGAACCCTCAGTTTCAACCGCTGTCTCTTCATTTTGTCCAAGCAAACACTTAAAAAAATAAAAATTAATAAAAAATATTTTAAACTTTTATATTTTCAACCAAGTAGTTACATTTTTAAGTCTTTCGTAAAGCTCTTGTTTAACACCAGAAGTTGAGATGCCTCTTTTTTTCAATTCAACTTTCAATTCGGTTACTTTTAAATCGGCAATGTCGACTAGTTTTGATTTAATTTCGATCTTAAGTGGATCGGACATTTTACAACAAAAAAAGTGGAAAATTCCTTCCTCGTTCGTTCTGGTTCGTTTATTATTTTGATGTAATGAAGTGTTTGAAAATTTTGCGCGCTATCAAATCATCAAATAGTTATTATTAAATACTTGAATTTCAAAAATAATATGAAATGTAAGAATCAAAAATTTGTGTTCATTTACATATTCTGCACTAATATTTTTTTAGAATCGCATGATGTAATAAATTAAGACAAAAAAATATTATTTAGTGTTAAAAAATACGTCTTAATATAATCTATTTATTATAATTTACTATTCTTCTTTTATAGAATCAACACCATTCCATCAAAGATTTGGTTTAGTGTTCGGTGGTAACTCGAACACCTTTTTTATTCAATTGACTTGTTTTAGTGGCGTCTACAGCAGCTATATCAGCGTCGGGTATCTGACTGGAAACTTCAGTAGCTGCAAGAGCATAAGCTGGCTTCGTGTTTTAACACTGACTACACCATGGTAGATAAAACATGACAAGTACTTGTCTTCTTGTGATTTAGGCGGTTCAGTCGGGCTTTAAAAAAAATAAGTTTGATTTTGGTTACATCAAGGGGTTTTCAATCTTATTTTCTCATGTACTCCAAAATTTTCCAGTATCCACACCACGGGGCGTAGAACATTACGAGAATGCCTGTTTCCGAACAACAACGTCTTTGGAATCTTCTTCCTAAAGAAAAAAAAATGTCAATCCTGGTTCGAGTTTTCAAGTTTTTTTAGACTTACTTCATCCGATGGTAGATCAATTTTATGATCTTTTAAAATCATAGACATCCGTTTCGTTTACGATCATAGTCTTTGTGAAATTGACCGTCACTAAAGTGTTTCAATTCGTCTGGTTCTGGATTGACCTTACATCTTTAATAACATTCAAGTGGCTGGACTTTCATAAAAATCATTAAAAACACGATCATTTCAAACTCGTCATGAAATCTTAAAATGTAAGGCAAATAATGAATTTTTTGAATACAATCAGATTCAATGAATGTATCCTGCAAAAAAAAGAACAACGTTAATCAATTTAAAACAAAATAAAAAAACCCACCCTAACCCTAACCCAAGATCTTTATTAAATGATTTTAAGAGATCATATCAATCATGAAAATTAAAGCAGCTAATCGAAGCACTTGTTTTTATAAAACAAGAGAAGAAAATTTAACTTGTTTTAAATAACTACAAAAATGTTAATAATAACGCCTTTTAAACAATCAAAAATATCCTAATCGATATCTGATCAAATTGGGATCGATAAATGATTCAGTTATTCAGAAATTTTTGAAAGAATTATTATAGTAGTAGTAGTAGTAGTAGTAGTACTTTTTCTGTGCAGATCTAACATCTAGTAGAACAATCCTAGACTTTATTAGCTGCAGAAGCTGATTAGACTTCTTAGCCGGGTAGGCCATAACAGAATTTTTTTATACTCGCTACGTTTGCATCTTTCGACGCCCTTATTTTAAGTCACAGCGACTCGCGAGTCCCAATACGATGATTTTCAAAGTTGCTCTAGTATTAGGTCATCTAGAGAATGACTAGTCGATGATTCTAGTCGGATCGTTTCCAGGCAGCACAACACTAATGACACTCATCCATTTCCATCATTACTTTTTCTAAACGTTACAATTTTTTTGACTCGACCAGGATTTGAACTCGTGCCACTAGCTGCCAAAGCTGTTGTTTTACCCACTCGGCCACGATCTCTCTATGATCCCGAATTCATCCTAATAGTAAACAGGTTTAACCGAGATTAAAAAAAAGGATGATCTATTTGACTCAATATTTCTAGGTTTTTAAATTGAAAAACGAAATGCTTTGTGTACTTTTTAGTTTTATACCATGATAACCCGGGCAACAAACCCAAAAGTATATAAAAAGCAAAAAGGTGAGGTATTCTCAGACATATGTACATTAATTTTAAGTTTTTTGATTTCAGTTATGGGTCTGGGTTGGGTAACCCATAAAATTTATATACCGAAAATCCAATTATAGTCGAAAAAAAAACTTGAAAGCTTATTAAATACCCAAAATTTATAGGTTATCCAACCAGGGCCCATACCTGAAATCCAAAATTCCTTAGTAAACTATACCCTACCAAACTACAAGCTTATGGCGTTAATGGCGAAGCTCTTGAGTGGATTAGTAGTTTTCTGGTTGAGAGAAAGCAGCGCATTGTACTTGGGGAAGTCGTATCAGACTGGGAACGGTTCTCGGTTCAATTCTCTTTGTAATTTATATACCCGGGTATTAAAAAACGCGGCGTTTTAACGCGTTAAAAAATCCAAAATGGTCCGTTTTTTTTGGAAAAACGCGTTGAATCGCGCTTAAAAAAAATTAATTTCTCAGCTTTTTTACAGAATATTAGTATTGTGAAAATAAGGATATATTGTTTAAATCACAAAAAAAATCTCGTTTAAAAGAAAGAGGCTAATAAAAATAGATTATTTCGAAAATTTCAACAATCATGTAAAATGAAATGTCTTTGCTTTTTTTATTTTTAAAATTTATGGGAAGCTAAATTTTTTTAAATTCGTTCGATTTGCTCAATTCAAATTATAAAAGACAAAAATTTTACAACGTCAAAATATTTAGCGAACATATTGAAAAAATTAAAAATTTCAAAATTCAATTAAATTTTCGAAAATAATTAGCCTTCGCTGAGCACAAAAGAGACTGGAGTGAAGTTTTCACTTGAATTAAAAATTGAGTTGATTGAGTTATAAAATATCTCAATAAAAAAAATATTTAACTCAATAATTTTTTTTTTCAATTTTTTTAAACAATGGTTTTTATTGTTTAAGAATTATTGACTTATTTTCTTATATTAAATATTTTTTTTGTTAGTTGGTTACATGTTAGAAACTTGAACTTGAATTAAATTACCTTGTTGCTACTATTAAAGATAAACGGTATTTCAAAGATTTTTTTTTGTTGCCTGAACTTTTTAGCAGTCGAGGGGAATTGAACTACGGTCCTAATATTCGCCACCCAACACTCTCAAGAGTATTGGCAGCAAATAAATACAAGACTGTCGAAGTTTTGGTACGATATGTTTTTTTTTCAAAAACTATACTGTATTTTCAGGGAAGATTTACTAAGTTAATTTAATAGATATTTAGTTATTAACCGAGGGCGATGCTACTTATTCGATCAATGGGTCACTTATTCGACTTTAAGTACTTGCAGTATTATTATGCAAAATTTTGAAATTTGAAATTATTTTATTCTTTTCACACCTTAAGGGATTACTATTTAATGAGGCCTCGCTGAATTTCTTAATGAACCTATCTTGGAATCAATAAAGGGTACACTAATCTTTTATTCAGAAGGTGTTAATCCAAATGTTTACTATTCCCAATGCAGCGTGTAGTCTGGGGCTCACGGTATTTCAACATTTTCAATAACTTTGATTAGTCGAAGTGCGAAAAGGTGGATTTAACACTGAACATTAAAAAAATGTTAAAAAATTAAAATATACAAGTTTTCTTACAAGTAACCGACTAACGAAAAAAATATTACAAGAAAAAAAGGTCTTTTGTAAAAAAGTATGGTCTTAAAAACGAATGTTTGATTTTTGTATGGTCTAAAAAAGAATGGTCTTATTTTTGTATGGTCTAAAAAAAATATGATTTTAAAAAAAAATGTTCTTACAAAAATATTGTTTACATAAAAGAATGGTCTTCCAATAATATTATTTTAAAAAATACGGTCTATTATGATTATCATATGATAATTGCATACAAATTATGGAACTCATCTAGTTGTCAATTAAAGAACTAATTGATCTCTAATTTAAAAACTAGGATTTTTTTAGTACCTATGATTTAATAACTCGTAAGCCTTAATACTCTTCTTACGGTTTCTTATAATTTACTTCACACAACAATACAACATTTTGGCGAACTTGGCAAATTTTAAAACTTCAGAGAGAAACAATGCCTGTCTGTATTGATCCCAAATTCAATCAATTATTCGTCATAAATTCAAACAACAACGATTGGTTTGTGTTAACCAATCTTGATCCATTTCAAGACAATCAGATACAACACGACGAATTTTCTGAAAGAAAATGGTTCATTTACGATAGTTTAAACGACAGTTTAAACGCCAAAGCCACCAAACCAATTCTTAAATTCCTGTACCCTGATCAAGACCGTCATTTTGTACATTTAGTTAAAGCTCATAAACAAAATGGTATGAATGATTGTGGCTTGTTCGCTCTAGCATATGCGTATGACTTATCACTCCAACGTGACCCTTCAATTCGAAACTATGATCAAGAGTTTATGCGAAACATCTACAACTACTACTTAAAGTCAAATTATTTACGTGCATTTAAATCGGATTTAATCGATGGAGCGACAAGACAAATTCAAGGTTTGAGTTTTTAAAAAATTTGTATTACTTTTTTACTAAACTTTTGATAAATTTTTGTAACTGTCATTTTTTTCAAAACATTATCCCCTTAATTATGATTTATCTTATAATAAAAAATTTTCTTCCTTCTAATTGGTTTAATTTTCCATAATTTCTTATCATACTAAATTCAAACATACTATTTTGAAAACGTCCTAAAATCAAACATACTTTTTTAATGTCATACAAATATTAGACCATACAATTATTAGACCATACAAATATAAGACCATACTTTTTTAGACCATACAAAAATCAAACATTTTTTTTTAAGACCATACTTTTTAATATATAATCGAAAAAAAGTCAATAATTCTTAAACAATAAAAACCATTGTTTAAAAAAATTGAAAAAAAAAATTATTGAGTTAAATATTTTTTTTATTGAGTTATTTTTTAACTAAATCAATTTATTAATTAATTCAATTGAAAACTTCACTCCAGTACAAAAGAGAAATATTTTTTTCCAAAAAATACGTTGGGTTAATTTTATATGAAAAAAAATTAACACTATTAATTCCAGAAAAATTTTCTTGGTTTCTTGTATAATTAAATACAAAACAAAACTCATTAAGCTGACATTTTTTAAATATTTATGTAGAACGTGTTAGATTGGGTTTACCAGCTCTGAAACGCAAGAAAACGCAATAAAATATCTTAATTTTTTATAAAAAAATTCTAAGACAAATTAAACGCAAAAAACGCCAAAAGTTGAAACTATTTAGGTGTTTAAGATATGACGCGTTTTTGCGCGTTTTTTCGACGAAACCACGGACACGTTCAACGCGGCGTTAAAACGCGTTAAAACGCCGCGTTTTTTAACACCCGGGTAAATGATCTTTTGGAAATACTTCAAAGTCCCTGCTTATCGTATACTGATGACTTGAAAATAATGAGAATTATGAATAGAGATTCAGAAAGATCAATAGAACTTGAGCATGATTTGCGTATACTGACGGAATGGAGTAAAACATTGTCGATGGAGCTTAACTTAACAAGTACTAGGTGCCCTAAATTTAAAACAGACATTAGTGTTCTCGAAAGGGTTCAACGGGGAGCGACAAACTAGTGAAAGAAATAAATCGTAAAGGATTGTATCGCTTAAATTTTTTGACAAAAAGAGTAGTATGGAATAGACTATCGCCGAGTGCAGTGAATGCAAAGTCAGTCAATACTTTCAAATCAATTGTTGGTAAAGAAGTTTTTGCAATGGTTCTAAGAGACGGCTACTACGGCCCTTTTAGGGCTCAAGCGCGTCCAAGCGTTAGTGTAGACAATTGTCTACTGCAGTACTACTACTATTGCTCAATTTATAATAAACAAAAAATTATAAAGTAGGTCAAAAAAAATGATACTTAAGTACCATTTAAGTAACCAAATGTCATAATCGATAAACTTGATTAATTAAATCGAAAATTGTGCAGTTAAAATATAAAAGACTTGTTCTATTTAAAGTTTAAAAAATAAATAAAATTACATCCCAGCCTTAACTTTACTCATACTAACATTTTTTTATTGTTCCTTATTATCCTCAAACAACAATAAAAAAAATTCTTTAATAAGTATTTATAATTATTTCTAATAAGAAAAAAAAAAGAAGCAATTTAAACGATGAAAAAAGTTTACTCTTTTTTTTTCATCTAATTATTATTTATTTAAATTTTTTGTTAAAGCTAGTTTTTTATTTTTTCTATTTCAATTTTTTCTATTTCAAATTTTTACAATTATTGAAAAGATGAATTTAAATTAGATTGAGTGAGAAAAAAAATCATTTTGTTGGGTTGTCGACATTAGAAGAAAATTTTCGTAATTCTTTAACTACTCACTCACACTATTTTCATATTTTTTTAATTTTTATGTTATTGTTGCAATTTCGTTCCATATTCGTCACGTTTTAAAAATTTTCTCGTTTATTATTTTAGACAATCTTATCAAATATCATTTAAAAATATCTGTTCAAAATTATGTTTTATTTTTTTTAAAGAAAAATAAATCGATTGATAGTTTACGTAAGATTTTTGTTTTTGTAAGTTGGTTGTTTATTTGATATTTTGAATTTAAAATGTCTTGTGGTTAGTGAGTGTAGTCTCCTAGGGTATTAATACAACAATATAAACGAACTTTATCATTTTTGTTTTATTGATTATGTAATAGTCTTTAATTTCGTGATTAATTATGTATGATTATAGTTTTGTTGACACACCTTTTGTGAATACTAATTTGTCGAATTTAAGTTTCAAGGTTCGTACTATCAAAATTCGTCATTTTTGACTTAATAACGTTAATCTACGACCTCGAAAATAGGGGTGTCGCCTTTACTTATTTTCCCCTTTACTTTACCCATAAAGTAAAGGAAAATGCACTTTTTCCTTTATTTCCTTTATTTTTTCTTTTATGCGTTTTTCTGCTTCAGAAGACTATATTTTAGTGTTTTTAGTGTTTTTACTTTATTTTTATGATTAAAGGTCCTTTTTTAAAATAAAGTAAAGAAAAAATAAAGTTCAATGAAACTTCGTTAATTTAACGTGGGATCATGTTGACAGGCGTATTTTAAACTTTTACCAAAAATAAAGTCTTTTTTCAAACCTTTATCCTTTATCAATAAAGTAAAGATTTACCCTTTATTTCCTTTATTTCTCGGAAAACTGATTTTTCATTCAAAAAACACTAAAATATAGTGTCCTGAAGCAGAAAAACGCATAAAAGAAAAAATAAAGGAAATAAAGGGTTTACCTTTACTTTATTCCTAAAGTAAAGTAAAGCCGACACCTCTACTCGAAAACCCCAAAAAATTAGATTGTACCTAAAACACGGAATCCAACTACGGAACGCCGGAACGGAACAGAATTAGACCCTAAAATGCGGAATCCATAAAACGGAAATTGCTAAAATACGGAATATTTTTTACGAAATTCCTACTAGAAAACGGAACAGGTACGGAACGGACATAGAAAAAAAAACTTGTTCAAGTGAGAATTTTCAAAACTGACGTTTCTTTCAAGCTACCCTGAACTGACTCTTAATCTTAATAGACATATTAAAAGGTGTTTGTTTAGGAGGGATATGAGAACCTTGATAGTAATCTCTTAATTTCTCGTCTATTCTAATGAAAAGTTTACATGTATAGAAGAGAGCAAACACTTTTATAATTTAAATTAACAACAAGCTCAGTCTTCATTCAGTGCCATTAAGAGGTATCTTAAATTCTAAAATTTATTTCAAAAATTTAATTTTAGACTAAAGGAATAAAATCGATGATATAATTAATAAAAAATTAACTATGATGAAAACATGATAAACAGCATGATCCAGACTAATAAATTTTAAGTTATGATTTCGAGTCATTATTTTCGATTTTTTTGAGCGATACCATTTGATGTTTGAACCGAACAGTTAAAGTTAAAATGAAAAGAATGTGTTCAAAATGTGAATTAATAATCACTCCAGACACTAATTCAGACTGTTGTGAAAGGTGAAAAGGAACTTTCATTTCAAAAATCTATTTTTTATGTCCGTTCCGTACCTGTTCCGTTTTCTAGTAGGAATTCCGTAAAAAATATTCCGTATTTTATCATTTCCGTATTTAATGTTAAATTCCGCATTTTAGTTTTGAAAAATTCCGTAATTTTTTAAAATAAAATTCCGTATTTTAGCAATTTCCGTTTTATGGATTCCGCATTTTAGGGTCTAATTCCGTTCCGTTCCGGCGTTCCGTAGTTGGATTCCGTGTTTTAGGTACAACCAAAATTATTTTTTATGGGGGTAAAATATCGAAAATTTTGTACCTACCCTTCTGCTTTTTGCCGCTAAACGTCAATGTGCTCTGTTTAAACATTTTATTGCATTTGTATTGCTAGTGGACGAAAAAACTCATAAAAATGAAAAATCGAAAGAAAAAGTATAAATTTTCGATTTTTTACCAAAATAAAAAAAATAATTTTTTGGGGTCGTAGATTAACTTTAAAGACAAAATTGACGAATTTAGATAGTGTGGACGTTTTACTTCGACCGAACCTTAACTTCTTGGATCGAGGATTTCGAATGAGATAAAACAAAAAGCTGACGAGTGAAATAAATGAATAAATATAAAAATCAAAAACTCCACTCAGCCAAACGTTGATGTGCTGTTAAAACATTAAAGAACTAATGTTTGGGAATATATTTTATTAACTTGAAGACATTAACTGAAAGCTGAAAAGTCGCGATTGACGCTCGAACACTTATCGATCCGAAAAAAAAATACCATAAAGCAATACTCGGGTAAAAACGGTAAAAATCACATCTTCTCTCAGGAGACGTCTGTACAATGAGTTTATTCCATACGAGGATTCAGAATTTTTGGTCAAAAGTGTAAAATCCCTCTTTTGTACCCGTCCCTTCGTCTACAAAAAAAAAATTATTCATGGAATTTTTAGAGAATTGGTTGAAAAATGCCTTATTTTTACCGTTTGTACCCGAGTAGAATTTTTTTTTCCATCGATAAGTGTTCGAGCGTCAATCGCGACTTTTCAGCTTTCAGTTAATGTCTTCAAGTTAATAAAATCTATTCCCAAACATTAGTTCTTTAATGTTTTAAAACAACACTTCGGCATTTGGCTGAGTGACAGGGGCCGAGTGACAAGCATTTTTTTCGTTTTTGAATTTTCAGGATCGTAGATCACGGTAATAATATTTTAATCTAATCAACCTTAAATCCGGTAGAAAATTATTTTCAGAATTAATGAAGGCAAATCAAACATTAACGAAAATTCTTTGTTCAAGTGAGCTTAAATTGAAAAGTGAGTTTCAATGATATTCAGGTAATAGAGACCCATTTTATTTACTCTATTTTTATGTTGATATCTCGTAATTAGAGTGTATTTTTAAATATCAGAACTTAAGATAGGCGTTTAATACATTTTTACTTTTAAATTTCTGTTAATTAGGTCATCCGCAAATTGTTGATTTCGATCGGTCGAAGACCTTAACTTGAGATTCGATTAGAAACTCGATCTTTTTTTAAAAAAAAATTGTCCCAAAAGAAATCATTTTGTTTTGTTCAATTAATAACAAAAAAATCTAGAATTATTTTGATGATTCAAAATTAATATTTTATGGAATTTTTTCTTCGTTAGCTTTCGAATGAAGGATTTAAAAATAAAGATTTAAATTTCTGATAATTATCAACTTATAACTGTTCAAAATATTTTTTTAATCCATTAGATGGTTCCAACTGAATTTCCAGAAGACCTAAATCTCTGGAATAAATTAATATTAAAATTTGTAATAAAAGACTAGTTAGATAGATTTCAGATTTTTTGATACCTTGATGTATTTTTTTAATCACTACAGTAAATCTCTACGATAAGTAAACATGTTCAAGATACTCCGAACCATTGCTAATGTTTCAGATTTATGGGCGAAATATTAAACGATTCCACTTTGTAGGCGACTGAATCAAAAGTCTAAACATATCTGGAATCTTTAACATACTGACGTACATTATCCGCACACATTTTCTTCGGGTTAAAGGTTTAGCATTTCTTGGGTATCGATTTTTTTCGGAAATATTTTTGAAAATTGGAATATTTTCTAAAAGTTAAACATCAGTCATCAACAGCTAGGGCACACTTTATGTTGTCAAAACTTAAAAGACCATTCACCAATTGGAACCCTAAAACGTTTAGAATTCTTTACTCAACATCGCTGAATGCGTCGCAACGGCCTGAAGTCCATACAAAAACAACATATTAAATTAATAGAAAGAGTTCAAGTTAAGTGTGTACCGAGATAACTCGAATACTTGGGCTCACAACTCTTGAAGAACGAAGAAAAAGAGGTGACTTAATTCAATTATTCAAATTCGAACAAAACTTTAATCGTATCGAATGGTATCATCCAAGCAAAGGACCAAACACAATTGAACGGTAGACACTTGGAATGATTTACCCGTTGAACAAACAAACTGTATATCGGTAAACATGTTCAAAAACAGCATGAGCATGAATTTATTGACTTTTTTTATCTACTGATGTATAACAGATCATAGTTCCGCGAGACAAGCTCATTGCAGATTACACTGCAATAATTTCTGCAATAACTTAATTTTTTGTAAGAGGTCTTTTAAGTATCAAGGGCTTACATTAATTAGACGTCGACACTGAAATGTCAAAACATTTTGTAGAATAAAAACCTTTATTAAAATCAATCGATAATGTTTTAATCGAAAAATATTAAGTCTTTATTTAAATAACAAGTCTTGAAGAAACATTTTGTACTATTTATAGAGCCCAAAAAAAATAATAATGTAAAACTTATTTTATCAAGTTCTATCTTGGGTTACAATTCAGATTCAATATATAATTTTAATAAAGCGGCTCAGAAAACACAAAAAAATCTCTGATATAAAAAAAAATTTAATTAACTTTCTTTGTTTTAAAAATTACGAAAATTTAACCTTTTAGTTCTTTTTTTTTATTTTAAATATTTTTGTTTCTTTATCAAAAAACCCTGCAACAAAAAAACAAAAAAAAAAATTCAAAGTTCAATTTATTGTTTGCTTAGTTCGAATATCTCTTTTTCATCAATTCATAATAAATCACAATCAATAACATAATCATCATCATCATACCCGTCTATCATCGAAATTCTAAAATAAAAAATCTGTTAATTATTTAACTTGGCATTAAGATTTCTTTTCATAAACACACACACACAAACCTGTTTTCAGTTGTTTTTTTTTTTAATATGGACTTAGTTTGTGCTTGGCGTGATTATTAAACCAAAGATACTCTCAAGGGTTATTCGAATAACTTATCTTAGTTGTTTGTTTTTAACCAGAAGAGTTTCAGTATGAATCAACCAGAATAGATAAATAAACACTGAGCTTAAAAAGTAAATGGAGTCTCTTTTTAGAGGGGAAAAGAATCTCAATTTGTTTGAATAAAATAAAAATTTTCATATACAGCCTTCTAGTCTCATTAAAGTTGATTTTTAACCTCAGTTTATTTCAACAGTTGGTTTAATCCTGTTTTAGTTCTAATTTCTAACGAAACTTACTCAGCTTTAATTCTTTTTGGTTTTAACGTACGGGAAAGAGTGTTTAATTTATGCAGATTAATAATAGGTTTGAAGCAATCGGTTTCTTTTTGACTCTTTGGCTAGGGTTTTATATCAGGTCAATCCACGTTTCACAGCCGATGAAAGGCAAAGGAATTTCTTTAACAACGAATATAGTACGTGTTATGTTTTTCATTTTGGTATAGCAGTTCAAGGCAAAATGAAGAAATTCTTCGGTTTGTTTATTCTGCAAACTTTAAGGTATGATGAAGAATTTTGCATTTTTACTATAAATACTGTTTTCTTTTAAAATGACCCTTTTTGGTTTTTGGCGTACAAAAACAGTGGCATATCCAGGAATTTTCCTTAAATGTCCCAACAAAAAATTTTTTCACTATAAGACTGATTTAAAGGCGGAATAGGGTTGATACCGTTTTTTAAGATTTTACACCAATGAGTATTAAAAAATGAAAATTTTCCAGAAGAACCATAAATTCTTATCTTTGTAACACCTCTTTTCGATTTCAGGCGAGCAATAGACAATCAAGATGTCTAAATCCTTTAAAGGATCAATAAAAGATGTATAAATGAAATCTAAAGCAAATAAAGCTAATATAAATTTTCAAGATCAAAACTTACTGTTAATCCTAAACATGACTTTGTCTTGGTCTTAATACTAGACATTAACAAGACTTGGTCCAGAGACCCAAGCGTCCTGTTTGTCTTTTTACATTTTATAGCCTTAATTGGAGCCCTATATCGGTAGTAAAGGCTCAGTGATTCTCTTTTTAAGATGCCTTACCCGAACCCTACCTGGGGCTTCGCCCAGACCCCGTTCGAGTAAAGGCTCAGTTTTTCTCTTTTTTGTTTCTAATAATGTTAAATAAAATAATGTATTAACACATGTAAATGGATAAAAAGGATGCAGAGGATATAGGGGTTCAGAAAAGACTTATAAAATGTAAAAGGACAAAAAGTACTATTCTCTTTTTTGTACATCCTGTTGTCTATTAGTGTTTCAGGCCAATTTAGTTCCATAGCTTTTAATTTCAGAAGTCAAATAAAGTTAAGAATAAGTATCAAAATTCGTTGTAATTTGTTGAGTAGATGACTTACTCTTAGGAGTAGACAGATTTGCCTAAAATGTACGATACTGGCTATCTTTTGTGCCCTCTTTCAGACACTTAAAATCGACACAAAAAAAAAACAGAGCAATTTTGAAAAATCAAAATAATTTTTGTTTCTATTGGTCTTAAGATGGTTCTGCATTTGTAAAAAATTGTAAAAAATTTTGTTACATTATTCAGCAATGTCTGTTAGATGAATGCAAATTCTCTTCAAAATGGTAAAACTTTTAGAGTGATTAAATATTAACTCTTATCGGTCCCAAGGTACTCGATTATGAGAGATTATTTTTCCTTTAGAGGCGAAACCTAGCATTTAGCTTTCAAAGTGATTTTTCAGGATTAAAAATAATTTTTTATTATCAAAAGTTCTTGAATGCTTAAAAAAAGTACTGTAGTGCCTCATTATAGACACAAGGGGTCTTAAAATGTGACTGCAAAAAATTGGGGTCTCAAATCAAGCAATTTTTAATTTAAATTAATTTCAGAACTTTTGTTAATTCAGATAACAACTATTCCATTATCTTCGCTTGCTTACACCTTAAAGTGTAAGCCATTAAAAAAATCAAAATTAAATGCCCAATTTGTTTTGCAGAGGTTTTGCAGACTTCGACAATGGATGGTGCAAACTTTGCTTCACCTTGCTCCAATATAAACACACATTTGCACACATTTTAGTACAATTTTTAATAGAAAAAAATTTTAAGTCGCCATTAAATGGTATGAACACGACCAAATACTTAACGCTCTATTAAAATCGTAAAAATTAATATTTATCTTTTAGATATGATAACGATCAAAATTCGATAAAGAAAAGTTAATTGTCTATTATAATTAAATAATTTTCACATCAACTATAATTATAGTTCAATACAACATAATTCTTCACTTTTATTTTACATTAAATGTTTTTTTTTTATAACAAAATTTTCATGTCATCACGATTTAATGGGAAAAAAATTATAAAATAATATAGATGTTGTTTACCTCATTGAATAATTTAACTTCCAAAAAAAGAAAAGTGTAATCGTTTCTCAATTATAATTTATTCTGTTTTATTTAATTATTTACAGTCGATTTTTTAAATGACTCGTTTAATTTGAATCAGACATGAATCATTTAAATTTTTCTTTTAGTAACTGTTGTAGCCTGCCTCATGTTTATTTTTTAAAGAATGTCTGTATATCTAAATTGACTAATTAAATTGGGAATGTTTTAAAAATAAAATTTTAACCAGAAACAAAATTAAACGACAATAAGTTGTACTGTTTAAGTTTTTCATCAATTTTGAAGTGAACCTTTATGTTAAGCAAACGAATGATTTTGTTTCTTTAGGGATTTAGAATAGTTTTTAACTGTGATTAAATAAAACTTAAATTGTAATTTTCTTTATACTCAAGTGATTTCGAGAAAAAAATGAATAATTAAATTCATTTTTCATGAATTCGACAGACATATCTCAAAGAAGGTTTATTTTTCTCTTTTTTTTGTAAAACATGCTTTTGCATTTTTTAGTTCTTGATTTAATTTGTGTTTGTGACTCCACACCGACTTCAGCTAATATTGTAAACTAAGCTCAAATTATTGCATAATTTAAGATTTTGATATGAGAAGACTGAACCTAGTGTTGGGTGTCGACTAATAAACCAGCTGGTCTAAAACATGAACGGTAAATTTTCACACCAGGTGCATATATGTCAATTGTGGATCTTTTAGCCTGCTTAAAAATGGTACCCTGGGTGTCTTGATAGGATGATTCCCAAAAGAATTAATAAGAATTAGTTGAATTTAATAACGATTTTCAGTTGCCACTAAATCCATTTTTCTCCTTAAGCAATTAACCTATCAAGACACCCAGGGTACCATTTTGAAGCAAGCTAAAAGATCTACAATTAACATATTTTCGCC
The DNA here is from genome assembly GCA_022207745.1 of Brachionus rubens. Lineage (NCBI taxonomy): Eukaryota > Metazoa > Rotifera > Eurotatoria > Ploima > Brachionidae > Brachionus > Brachionus rubens. The sequence goes on along the minus strand of JAJVHD010000016.1, from coordinate 1,883,593 downwards.
TGATAAACCATTCATGTTTTAGCCAATACTAGCTAAACCATACCGTGGTAAACATTTTTATCAAGATAGACTTAATATTTCTTGAGATGAAGTGTTCCGTAAAACTTTTTTTTATTTTATGGACCCCTTACAAAAATCTTACCGCTCCCTTTGGATGTCCTTTATTACATATTCCGATTAATTTAAACGGTTTGGAAAAGAAGGTTTCAAGGTTGATCAACAGGCTAGTGCCCCTTATCTAATTATTAGACCGATCAACACTTCATTTATTAAATTTAAAAACAATATAGTTAAGAATTTGGGATTACAATGCAGCAAAATTTCTATGACTCCACTAGGATTTGAACCAAGATCTCCAGATTGCAAAGTCGCGGTGTGAACCACTGAACTGCTACACCGGAGATTCACTTTGGGTGTCCTTTATTACATATTCCGATTAATTTAAAGGGTTTGGAGAAGAAAGAAAGCTTCTGTAAAAAAATTATCCCAATTAGTACCCAACAACGAAAAATTATGTAAATTGCATTCCGAAGAGAAGCAAATTTATATCTTTAGACAGTAAACACTTTCTAACAACAACAGCAACAACATCGAAAACAATAACAAGAATCACGCTATTTATTTTTTGTTTTGTTTTTGTTTTAAATGTCAAAATTTTGATTAATATTTTTTTCAGTTTAAAAAAAGAAGCTATTTATTAAAAATAAAAAGGTTTTTTTTTTTCTAAGAGCACGCAATTTTGTACTTCCTTTAAACCCTAATCATTTTTTTTTGTTGTTTTCTTCTAAGTTTAATCTATTTACACTTATGTTTTGCTCATACATTGTTATTAATCAAAATCGATTACAAAATAAATGGTTTAGATTAATAAAAAAATATTGATTGAAAAAATTTACCATATGCGACTTATAACACGAGTACCACTCTTGTGTTTTATTAGTACAAGTGTTATTAAAAAACAAATAAAATCTTCTTTTAATTATTTTGTTTTGCATTTTCTTTATAAATCGGTTGGATTTAGAAAACGTCAGTATTAAAAAAAAGCTTAAAACGATTTAGCTTGTAATTTTGCATTCGATTTAAAAAAAAAAGTGTAAGCGTCTATTATAATTATTTTATTGTGAGATTTCAAATAATGTTTTTTTTTTATTCAATTGTTATTATTTTTTAAAAGTATTTTCGATGAGAATAGGTTAATGTAAAAATGTGAACAGGGTTGTTTAGTGTCTAGTTGTAAAAGAAATGTATTTTTTTATCATTAGAGGAAACTTCGGTGTTTAGATCATACCCCTCTTTTTTCTACTTAATCTTATACAGTTTAATTAAAAATAAAAAAATATTTCCTGTCTAAGTTGAGTCTATTAATTTAGTATTTTTCTTCCTAAAAATGATGTATCGCTCTCATAAAAAAATGGTTTTGTGAAAATATGCGGGTAGAAATCGTGATGACAACAAGATAATTCTGAAAGCTTTATTAAATGCAGCTCAAATGCGCAAGGACTAATTAAAGCCTAAAAAATGATTGATGAGGACACCCTTTCTTAAAAATACATCTCTATCATTTTATTTTTCATTTTGATTTTATTCAACTTAAAGATCAAGACTAGAATAACTACAGTCCAACTTTTCTGTCAAATTATTGAAAGTTCAACAGGAAAATATTATAGTTCTTAAACATCTCGAAGCCGAATTAACGACGTTAGACTGTAAATTACATTAGGACATTTCATTCCATCTAGTGATTGTACCTAAAACACGGAATCGAATTACGGAACGGAATTTTACATTCTAAATTACGGAATAATTTTTTACGGAATGCCTACTAAATTACGGAACAAAAAGAATGAAAATTATGGAAATTAAACGGAATTAGGCAGACTTTTCTCTATTTTCTCATTAATTATTACGCTTGATGCACTGTGCACTGAACACCGAAACCGCATCTTTCCATACCAAAACTTAAATTAATGGATCAATAAAATGAACTTGAATAGGGAGCAGGCACTGTAATCTCAATGACTAAAAACGCCTTTCAATCTTATCTAAGCTAACTTATCAGCATTCAAATTCGGCCAAAGCTTGCTGTTATTGACCTAAACAGCATAAAAATATCGTTTCCTGGAGTATGATTTAAAAAAACTATGCTGGAAAAGCATTTATTCGTACTCGTTAAGATTCTCAGTAGCTAAGTTTAATTTAGTAAAGGTAAATGTTTCCGTAACCATTCCGTATTTTAGTTTAGATTCCGGAAAAAAAGTTTTGAATTTACGTTTTTGTACTAAAGATTCCGTATTTTTTAAGAAAACTGTTCCGTATTATAGAACATTCCGGATTCCATAATATAGTAGGAATTCCGAAGTTAAAAAATTCCGTATTTTAGGTACAACCATCCAGTTTATCATAGTAAAGAAAATTAAATTTAAGTTAAGGTGCTCCCTCCGAAATTCAAAACTTTAGTGCAATCTGAATTTTTCATTTTTGACTTCAGAACCGTAATCTACGACTAAAATAAATTTTTTCATGGGTATACAAAAAATTAAAAATTTTATTCATACCCCTCGGATTCTTGATAAGCCAAATTATAAGATCTCATGATTTGAAAAAGATATTATTGGTCTGAAGGTATGACCTGAAAGCTTAAAAGCTATCATTTACGCTATGGCCATAATGGATGGGAGAAAAATTTTCCCGGAAGTCGTACTCGAGCGAAAACAGTAAAAAACGGTAAACCAATAATTTAATGTAGTATTAATATCATTTAATTACATTCAAACGTCGAAATAAACAAGAATCTTTCCAGGTTTATTTTATTTTAATTAATTTAAGTACCTTAAGCGATGCTTTTTTGTTAACATTAGACTCCTTCCTGGGAATAAATAAGATGATGTTTTTCTTTTAACAAAAAACGATTATTAATTTTCCTCGGGTTAAAATTTCCTCTTTTTTTAGTAATATTCAGGAAATGTTAAATGTGTTTAAGACAATTTATTCGCTTATAGAAAATATAATTTTTAGATTAGAAGAACTTGGTTAAAATTTAGTTCAAGTATTGTTTTGTTTTTTTTCTTTCATTTGCTGATAAACCCAACTGATTTATTAACTCATTTTAAGGACGATCAAAAATATTTTTTGATTGAATACAACTAACGATCAAATTTTGCATATATCAAAACCTAGGAAAGCCATTTTTTTTTGTATCTAGTCCCTGGTTTACTACCTAACCCCCCAACATCTGTACAGAAAAATGGGGGTTAGGTGGTAAACCAGAGACTAGATTCAAAAAAACTGAAGACATGAAATTTTCCGTTTCCTCGGTCAAAAATTATTTTTTCCGGAAAACCAAATGCACTGTTTTGAAGCTGAGATTATGAGCTTTAAGAATATGTGTAAACTTATGTAATTATGTAAGTTAGTTGATAAGTATTTAGGCTTAAAAGGATGAAGCTCAAAAATTTTTAGCTTATCTTTGAGGATGGGGTATCGCAAAAAAAGTTTTTTTCTAGTCCAAATTCGTTTATAATTGTACTAAAAAAACAAAAGACTAAGCTTGTTAATTGTGCTGGTCTACTAGGTTTAGTTTTTTTAGCCAAGGGAACTTTTTGTATTTTAGCGGAATTTCAACTAGCTTTTGTTGGGCCGCCAATGATATAATATCAGAACACATTTAATTTTTTTGAAAAAAAACACAGCTTCATCTACTCTTTGTTCAGTTAGCCCGATCCAACGAAACTTTATTTACTTCAATTTGACAAACCGCGGTATCAAAATCTAGGTTCTGAATAATTTCCATTGTAATTTTGACCTACAATAAGAAAGCTGGTACTTTATACCATTTTTTACGACCCGCTAAAAATTATGAAATTCTAGGTTTTCAGGGATGGAGAACACGTTTATCGAGCTGGTTTTTGGAAAATTTAGATAGCGTGTAAGTTCTGAATTAGCGGAACCTTACGGTAAAAACTCGACTTTCTCTTGGATTAAAGTTTAAGATAATCTTTGCAATATTTTTAAGAATCAACTCCCTCTGGTTCATCAGGATAAACGGATTAAGTGTATTTTATCCATTTTTTAAGATAATAGAATGTGTTCTTTGAGTAAAAGAGCCATGCTGATTTTTTTTTAAAAAAAAAAGTACCACATAAAGTTATAAAATTAATTTATTTTTATTAAACTATCTGTTTGAAAAAAAATGAAATTTTTCTTTTTAATAATTGAATTCGATCTCAATTAGATTAGATATCGATCAAGATATTGTTGATTGTTTAACATGCGTTATTATTAAGTTAAGCATATGATAAGTACATTTTTATAATTATTTAATACAAGTTAAAATTTCTTCTCTTGTTTTATAAAAACAGGTGCTTCGATTAGATTTTTTAATTTTTGCTTTAAAAATAAATTTTCAGCAGAATTTTTCGAAAAGAAAAAAAAAAGAAGTAGAAAATAATCTTTTAATATAAATAGATCCATAATCTACTATTTTAGTTAATTCATTCAAAATATTTTTTTTTGTTGGGTTCATGTTCATGATTAAATTTTCATGATTGATGCTTTAAAATCATTTAATGAAGATGCGTTTCTTTTTATTAACGTTGTTCTTTTTTTTTTGCAGGATACATTCATTAGATCTGATTAATATTTAAAAAAAAACAAGTCATTATTTGTATTACATTTTAAGATTTCATGACGAGTTTATTTGAAATAATCGTGTTTTTATTAATTTTTTTATGAAAGTCCACTAGCAGGTTATTGAAGATTTTTTTGTGAAATTTAAGGCTGCTTTGTATTTTTGAAGAACCATGCTTTTTTTTGGACAATCTGTCCTTAATTCTAATTTAAAAAATTATACCGTAAACCCTCATTTTTTCATCCTCATTTTTTGTGCCATGACCAAAAATTTTCATGAATGTTTTTGAAGGTTCAGGAAGGTTCATGAACGTTCATTTTTGGAAGTTCTGACTGACCAGGGTTGTATATTCTAGTAGAACAAGAAATACAAGCTGAATGGTCGCATTTATTTTTCTGATAGCTCATTGTACTGTTGTCCTCGTGTTCCTCTTATGGACGTTCGTGAACTTTTTTGCCCATGGTACAAAAAAAGAGGGATTACGGTAAGTAAAGTTAATAAAGCGATTTGTACTTAAGTACTATTTTCAGATGCACACACACCATAATTTTGCTGGCACATAAATGTCGACAATTTTGCATGAGCTAGGGTAGCAGCGTTGCGCTCAGTCAAGGATTCAATTAAATATAATTGACGCGGACAGAATTCGATCTCACCGCTTTCTTAAATTCGTTGAAAACTGATCAACGACGAAAGAAAAATCAATCAAATAAGCAAGAGCTTTTAAAATTACGGTTGAAACAACGAAAAGTTTGTAATCTAAGTAAATGATTACCTAGGAAAAACTGTTGATTGTAGAGGAATCTAAAAATTGTCTTTTTATTCGAGGAGTCCGCGTAGGGATTTCATTAATGGGCTATTAAAAATCACATAAAACATTTAATATTGATGTACAACCCTGGTTATTCAGAACTTGCAAAAATGAACGTTCATGAAGCTTCAAGGGGTTTCTGAAGGTTCAAATATCCTCAAATATTTTCATTATTTTTCTAAAATTTTCATATTTTCAAATTTGAAAAAAAATGAAAATTTTAGAAAAATAATGAAAAATATTTGGAGATATTTGAACCTTCAGAAACCCCTTGAACGTTCATGAAGGTTCATGAATGTTCATTTTTGGAAATTCTGAATGACCAGGGTTGTATATTCTAGTAGAACAAGAAATACAAGCTGCATGGTCGCATTTATTTTTCTGATAGCCCATTGTCCTGTTGTCCTCCATTTTCGTGTTCCTCTTATGAACATTCGTGAACTAATATTTGGGAAAAACCATCATTGATTTACGGGTATCAACTGAAATCTAAAGAACTCTAGTTAAAACTTGTAAAAACAGCTTTCAGTTGATGCCCGTAAATCGATGATGGTTTTTCCCAAATATTAGTTAACGAATGTTCATAAGAGGTTAATTAGAAAGTTAGAGAGTTCAGAAAGTTAGAGAGGGTTAATTAGAGAGTTCAATTAGAAAAAAATCGCAACAAAATATTGGGTCTGAGTTGGGTTACCCATACAATTCGGGCATATATACCTAAATTATTCTAACTTTTTCTTGAAAAAAATTTTACACTTTTTCGTAAATTGTACCAACCTCAAGTGGAAATAAGAGTGCGATTTGATTCAATTTTACAAGATCGTTAATGGGTTAGAAGCTGTCAACTTAATGAACGGTATCAGGTTCAGCAAGGAATAATTAAAATCTAATGGGTCACCCTAAAATAGTTTCAAGAGAACTTATAAGATACAACAACATTACAAACAGAGGCATTGTGAAGTTTAGTACAAAAGAACAGAACAATTTTGAAAAATTGAAATAATTTTTTGTCTGTTGGTCTTATGATGGATCTGTGCATGTAACAAAGTGTAACAAACTTTGTTACACCACTGAGCAAACTCTGCAAAAACTCTGCAGTCTAATTGCGCATTTAGTTTCAATACTTTTTAATAGTGTGCATTTTGCAGAGACTTTGCATAAATTTAGCAGAGGTTGCCCAATGGTGTAACAAAGTTTGTTACACTTTGTTACATGCACAGATCCATCATAAGACCAACAGACAAAAAATTATTTCAATTTTTCAAAATTGTTCTGTTCTTTTGTACTAAACTTCACAATGCCACAAACAGAGTGGTCAATGGTTGGAACAGTCTACCGAAAAATTTTGTGGACACAACTAAATTCGTTCAAAGTGTAACTTGATGACTGGTTCTAAGGTGGTAAAGAAATGAACTGCCACAGCCTCATGGCTGATTTCGACTAAAGTCGGGTCGCAGTTATTTTTTACCACTACTACTACTAAAGTCAAAATTTAACGCCTTTTGTCAATTTTCGTCATTTTATATGCTTCTTAAATATCATTTATAATTTTTGCTAACGAATAAAAAAGGTTTCTTTAGAAGTACTTACGTCTTCTTTTAAACCATTAACAAAATTTTAATAGAAAAAAATCTTCAAGGGATTTCAACAACAAAAAAAAATATTCAGAATTAATTTTCAATTAAAAAAATCAGTAAAAAAAAATTACATAATACTTACATTATTACTTTAGAGAATTAGATGACATGTTGCTGTTGAAGGAGTTAGGCGCAAGTTATTTTAAAATAAATTTACCCAATAGACAGAATCAAGATATTTTTAAAATTGATTTAAATTGATAATTAGTGTAACAGTTAATTTTCATCTTTTTTTTGTTTGTTTGTAGGCTTCATTTAGTTTCAGAAGCGAACAAAAATGTTTGAAAATTATTATTTTTCAGTGTGTGCTGAAACATTTACAGCTATTCAGGAAAAAAAAAAAACAAAAACAGAAAAACAACACGACGGACCATAGAAATTCTTTTCTTATCTTGAAATAACTCATTTTTTATCCCTCTTTCTTTTTCTGTGTTGAAATTCTAATGTGAAATATAAAATATGGATTTTAGTTTTTTTTTTTTTATTTATTTTTGTTTTGAATTTAATAGAAACTGGGTCGAGTGTTTAAATAAGATAATCCTTTAATATATATTTTTTTATTCGATCAATTTAGCTCTCTTTTTCTCTCTCTCTTTTAATCGCTTTTTCGTTCAATTCTTTTTATGACTTGCAATCAACACTTTGAAAGATTTAAGACACAGACATTTTCTTTTCTCTTTTTCATATCTTAATGTTTATTTATGTTTCATAAAAAGTCTATTTTTTTTGTTGTTGTTTCGAACGGGCGTGAAACGGGAATCATTTAACCGAGCCAATTATTCACTCGAATTTCAATTAGAAAACAACTTTCATGGGGTTTGTAACAAAACATGACTCAAGTTTTATAGATTATAAAAATTTTTTTTTTTGTAAGATTCACTATTTTAGAGAGACTCCTTCTATTACTATTATTGTCTAATATTCAGTATAAAGTTACGTTTATCGATAGATTTTTTGTTAATTAACACAAAGTTCGTGGCTAGATACGAGAAGTTGCTATCCTAGATACAACTTTTTTACGTTTATAATGACTGAAACAAACTCCAGAAAGATCCTTTTAAAGAACTTACACTTTCGCAAGAACCACTGTAAGCTTGCTTTCTTAGGTAAAAAAATATGGAAGATCAGTAAAGGTCCAAACCAATTTTTAACCCTAGGATAGTAAGCGAGAAATAATGGGACTAATGTAAGCTTTAATTCTAAATTTAATGCTAGTATAATTTTAAAAAAATGAAATCTGTTGATAATGTCCACTTTATCTAAGAAAGTGATTTTCGATCTCAAATACGTAATCTACATGGATGAAAACCTTAGAGACAATTTTTTAGGGTCTGCCCAAAATAATTTTTTCAGACCCTAGGGGTCTTAAGTGTCAAGACCCCTCTTTACCATACCATACTTTACTTTTTAACCTATAACTTTTTTATTAATCCATCAACCCCATATTATTTATACATATTCTGAAAGAGCGTAAGATTTACTACAGGTCAAACGTATTTTGAAGGCTCATTGAGTTATTTGAAGGCTGCGAATTTAGGAAAAAACAGCAAATTTTACTCATTTTTTTTACTTTTTTCGATGTAACTTCTACAGTTTTCACCTCAAGCCTTTGATTTATGTTAATCCTGAAACTAGATAAAATTCTAAACAATTTGTTGCTTTTCTTTTTTTCGATTTTGTTTTACCTTTTGTACACTAAAGGCCAAAATCAAAAATCACTAAGATGAAACTTTGAGGGGTCTTGATACTTTAGACTCGTAGGGTCTAAAAAAATTATTTTTGACACCCGCTGAAAATGGCTTCTCAAGGTTTTCATACGTGTAGATTACGAATTTGAGGTCGAAAATCACTTTCTTAAATAGTGTGAACGTTTTGCATTTCCGGAACCAGCTCCCATGCGCTTAAATTCATTAAACTGATTCTCCCCTGAACCTAAAAGAGTCAAAAAATTGGGGTCATAGATGATAAAAATGACTTCCAAGATGGGCTATTTGGTTGTTTTCGATGGTTTCTAAGGTTCCCTGCTACCAACCACTTACTGTAAAATGGTACCTTAGGTTACAGTATACAGTGGAGTAGCAATTATATCACCCTATTTGTCAAGCCATTTTGCAGTGATAAAAATGAAATGTGACTTAACTGGAATCGATTTCCATTGAAAGTGACCGTTTGTCTTAATCTCTGCAGTGATATAAGTGTAATAGTGACTTAAGTGGGCGGTGATATAAGTGGAACTTGACTGTATATTCAATTTATTAGAGTCAAATAATTTCTCAATCTAATCCATCTTAATCTATTTTTTAAAAATAAATGATAGAAATAGGTCAAACAAACTAACTGACAAGCGAGTGGAACATGAGTTAAAATTCTCATAACAAAAAAAAAATTCATGTTGCAAACATTCATTTCAAGTCGAACCGATTTTATTTCATTAAAAATTTATTCTGCGGGATTTTGCGTTAAAAAAAGAATAAATCACTTTCATTTTTAGTGGCTCAACTCAATTTTCTAATGAAATTTCTTTCAGTTAATTTAACATTTACACAAAAATCTCTTTCGGGGCGTTTAGACTCCTTTTTTAACTTTTCTTTTTTTGTTTAGAAAACGAAAATTAAATTAAAAAATTTATAGTGAACTAAAAAATTAGTGAGTCGTTTGTTATTGAAAACAATGGACAATGGTAGTGCTAAAGATAACTCGAATAGCATTGCTAGCTCAAGTTTTTTGCATATGGGCGACGTGATATCGCTCTATGCCGAAGGTAAAGTATGCGGTTTTATAAGTACATTGGGTCTTGTGGACAGTCGTTGTGTTGTTCAACCCCTCGGTGGTGATCTAAAACATCCACCGAAAAAATTCCGTGATTGTCTATTTCGAGTATGTCCACAAAATAGATACTCAGCTCAACGACAATATTGGAAGCAATGTCGACAAAATGCTGCCAATACAACACAGTCCCCGGGTTTAAGTCAGACTTTGACTGGATTCGATGAATCAGTCCTTAAAAAACTACACGTAAGTCTTTACGCAGCTTATAAGACTTGTGTAAATTATATTTTTTTTCTTTAAGCATGCAGCCGAGCTTGAAAAGAAACAAAACGAGGCCGAGACCTCAAAGCTTATTAACTCGAATACCCTCATACAGTACGGAAGCATAGTTCAACTATTACATTTAAAATCAAATAAATATTTGACTGTGAACAAAAAACTTCCAGCACATGTTGAAAAAAACGCCATGCGAGTTTATTTAGACTATGCTGGCTCGGAAAGCTCATGGTTCATAGTTCAACCATTTTATAAACTACGATCAATCGGTGACAAAGTAGTCGTCGGTGATAAAATAGTTTTACAATCGTTTATAGCAATGCAACCGTTACATGTCAGTGAACTTGAATTAGCCGACCATTCGGGCTGCAAAGAGGTAAGTTTTTATTAAACAAAAATTTCTATAACGAGGAAATTTACAATCCAACCCGGGAAAGAATCTAACATTTCTATAAACAAAAAAGATTAATTGTCGTTGGCTAATAGCGCCTATAAAACGTGATTTTAATTTAAACCAAAACGATGATTCAACATCGTCTCCAAATGCTTCCACAGAGGTTTAAATATAAAAATATTATTTTAAATATTTTTATTAGCTTATTAAATTATTATTAATATGTTATAACGTCCAAATGCTTATTTTACTGTCACCTAAACATTTTTGTTATTGTAATTGTTGAACACTTAATGTTCAATGTTAACCCCTTTCTATAATGCTTTCGTATGCACATCCACGTGAATGGCTACAATATTCGTTTGTTTATTTATTCTAATTTTTTTTTGTATTAAAAGGTTAACTTGCTCAATTCACAGACTAGTTGGAAAGTGGCGTTGTTCATGTGTCATAAAGAAGACCGTAATGATGTGCTTAAGAGCGTAAGTATTTGCTGAAAATATTTTTTAAAGCTCCTAATGATCATTTCAATGACTCAAAATGAAGGATACATGATTTTTTTTTCTTCAAAAATCCGTCTGTTTTTTTTTTGTTACCGCATAAACCAACAAAACCTATTTTCGTAGTCAACTGCAAAAACAGGACTAATTTCTTAACGAAATTTTGGTCTTACTCTTTTGATTTTTCTAAAAAGAAAAAAAAACAAAAAGGTTCGTGCCGGTCAAAACTACAGCAGTATTTTAATAGCGTAAAGGCGCAATTTTTGCGACATGTCGTTATAATCGAATTTCGAATTTAACGACATGTCGCTCAATGTTAAAAGATGGGCATTTTTTTGCGACGGTGAAGTTTGGAGCAAAGCAAATTTTATTTTTTAAAACTGTAAAATTCAATAAATAGATGGACCTAACCTAGTTTAAAAATTTTAACATAACTAAACAAAATTTGTTAAAGTTGATTTAAAATATTTTTTTCAATTTTTTGAATTGATCGATTTTTGATCAATAATTAAATTTTTAAAAACAGATTGTTAACATTACAATGAAATTTTAAATTAAATTTTTTAAATTTCAATTTAAGTACAAATTTTCAAAAGTAAAATTGGCGGGATTTTTTGAAATTTTCAAAAAATTTAAATGTTCGCGCCAAAATGTCTTATTTAAATTTAGTGTATGCATTTCAAATTTTGTTAAAAATCGAAACTAACATTAAAAATCAAATATTGATTTTCCCTTTTTTTTAAATATTTTAGAAATTAACAAAAAAATTACAATCTAAAACCATTTTTATTTTATGCACTTTACCTAATTTTATTTAAAAAAAACAGCTTTTCTAAAATTGCTTTGCTCCAAAAAAAATTCCTCCAAACTTCACTCTTCCCATTTTTTTTTCAATTCGATTTTAACGACATGTCGCAAAAATCGCGCCTTTACGTTATGTGATTTTCGACCTCAAATTCATATATGAAAACCTAGGAAAGACAATTTTTTAGGGGGAGATATACTAATCCGGCATACTAATCAACTAACTTACATAATTGCATAAATTTACACTTATTCTTGAAGCTCATAATCTCAGCTACAAAACTGTGTATTTGGTTTCTCGGAAAAAAAAAATTTTGACCGAGATAATGCCGCGGAAACGAAATATACCCCGTAATGTTTAGCTCATTTTTATCATTAAAAAATCAAAAAAATCAAAAATCACCAAGATGATGGATTTTAATATTTTGACCATGTAGAAAAACCCTAGAAAACATAAAACTCTTCATAAAGAACATATTCTGAAGGAGTGTAAAATTTACTACGAAGTAGACGTACCAAAGTAAAAAAAAAGGGTTAAAATTTGCTCTTTTTTCCTAAATTCGCAGCCTTCAAATAACTCAATGAGCCTTCAAAATACGTTTGACCTGTAGTAAATCTTACGCTCTTTCAGAATATGTATAAATAATATGGGGTTGATGGATTAATAAAAAAGTTATAGGTTAAAAAGTAAAGTATGGTATGGTAAAGAGGGGTCTTGACACTTAAGACCCCTAGGGTCTGAAAAAATTATTTTGGACAGACCCTAAAAAATTGTCTCTAAGGTTTTCATCCATGTAGATTATGAATTTGAGATCGAAAATCAATTTTAAAATATGTGGACGTTTTTCGCATTGCCGGAACCTTACGGAGGTCGAGAGTTCAGCACAAAAAAGTTTTGAGTGGAGGAAATTAGTGATCTCTTGTACCATGAATGCTGAGTGATCTTTCTTAGTTAAGACACCCGATTGATGAAGATGATGAACATCTCTAGATAGTCCAAGCGTATGGAATAAAGCATCTTCTTAGGATAGAGAGCCTTAGCTATCAACGCTACTCCACATTTATTTAAAAAATTAACCTTAAAAGCAAATCATTAATAAAATTCTTAATGTGTTCTTTTACAATCGACTTAATCGCAGCGGGATCAATAGCTCCTAAGTTAGAATGGAAAAATCTTTTTCGATGCTTTACAACTCTGAACATTATCCTGAAGATTGAAAAAATGGTAGAGTAGATTTAAACAGTAGGTCTAAGGGAATTAAATGTTATCTTTTATCTAGGCCTTTGTTAAAATCTAATTTTAGAGTTTTAGTTTTATTATTTGGTTAACTTAAAATTCTTCCCAAAGGGTGATGTAATCCGTCTATTCCATGCAGAACAAGAAAAATACTTGACCTGTGACGAGTATAATAGTAAAAAACAAGTATTTATACGAAACACAAATCGATTATCAGCGACATCGGCAACATCGTCTAAAGCTTTATGGGAAGTTGAAATAGTTAAAAAAGACCCATGTAGAGGCGGTGCTGGTCGTTGGTCTAATTTATTCCGTTTTAAACACTTAGCATCGGGAACATATTTGTCAGCGGAAGTCGATCACGATCCAATTGAAGATCCAATGAGGTCAAAACTTCGAGGCGACGCGTCTAATCTAGTCTATTCTCTAGTCAGTATTAATAACGCTTTTGATCATTCTACAATTTTCGAATTAGACGAGACTACAATTACAGTCCACGATTCGCCAGTTCCAAGAAATTCATATGTTAGACTTAAACATTGGGAGACCGGTACTTGGGTACACAGTACAGCACTTTTGATTGACAAAGACGAAGAAAAACCAATCATGTGCAAGATCGGTTGTGCTAAAATAAAAGAAGATAAAGAAGCGTTTCAATTAATCCCGGTACCTACAAACGAAGTTCGAGACTTGGACTTTGCCACTGATGCAGCTAAAATGTTACTTGTATTCGCTGATAAAATGTACTTAAACCAATTGTTAATGAACGAAAGACGCGCTCTGGGTGCATTGTTAACTGATCTTATATTTTTTGTAGCCGAATATGAAACAGGTAATAGTAATGACCCTCTTGAAATTCAATTGAATAAACCAAATCGTGAACGACAAAAATTAATGAGAGAACAAAATATTTTGAAACAAGTCTTTCGTATCTTGAAAGCCCCATTTATGGAATTTGGTAATCCAAATGGACTTCAAATGAATGAATTGAAAGATTCAAAACATGGACTACAACCGTTGTTTAGACTTTGTTATAGAATATTAAAACATTCTCAACAATCTTACCGTAAAAATCAAGTAAGTGTTTTTACATTTTTTGAAACCTTTGATACTTACACTTGAGATTTAAGGAATACATAGCTAAACAATTTGGTTTTATGCAAAATCACATTGGTTACGATGTACTTGCCGAAGAAACAATAACAGCTTTACTTCACAGTAATCGTCAACTACTTGAAAAACATATCACCCGAAAAGAGATTGACACATTCGTTAATTTGGTCAAATCAAATAAAGATTACAAATTTTTAGAATATTTATCCGATTTATGTGTTGCTAATAACGAAGCTATACCAAGCACCCAAGAGTTAATATGCAATTGTGTACTCAAGACAAAAGAAAATTCGACCATTCTTATCGAGACCAAGTAAGTCTAAAAGTTAGTTAGTTAGTTTACACTGCGGTATAGACAAAGTCTATACCAACGCATTTAAGCGTTTAGCCCTTTTAAGGCTTTGGCAGTAATTGTTTCGTGACATTCCAAACACTTCTTCATCAATGAAACCCTTGAAACTATTTTTCGAAGTCGCTGACACTGCTTCTTCAGATAAACCATTTCAAACTGAGGTTACACGATTTGATAGAAAATTGTAGCGGTTTGTTGTGCCTTCTTCTCAGATTGATTGTAGTTTTTTTAGCGTAATTAATACCTCTTATCAAATTTATTTCTTCAAGACCATTAACTATTTTGTACATTTGTATCAGATCACCTCTTAGACGTCTGTCTTCTTGGCTAATTAAATTGAGTTCATGAAGACGTAGTTCGTACAGTTTGGTGTTTATCGACTTAACTAACTTGGTTGCTCTTCTTTGTACTTTCTCTAAAATTTTATGTCGATCTTATAATGTGGACACCACGTATTTACCGCGTATTCCAAATGTGGCCTCACTAGGGCTGTGTACAAAGGCTTTAGTGTCTCTTGGCCCAAATATCTAAAAGAACTTTTTATTTGATCCAACACTCTATTTGCCTTTGCAGCAGCAAGAGAACATTCTTTATTCCATTTCATATCATTGGAAACCAGGACTCCAAGATATCTTTCTTGACCTGATTCACCCAGAACATGATTGACTCTAGAGTTCACCATTTCGTATGGGTATCTTTCGTTTCTTTTACCTACATACATGACTTTACACTTAGCCAGGTTCAATTCAGTTGACCATAGGTCACCCCATTCTATTAGCAAGTTTCCTCTTGCGATTCTAATGACTTGTGATCTTGACTTGAAATTCCAATAAGCTTTAGATCATCTGCATAACCTAAGCCATTTTAAAGCCTCGCCTGTAATACCGTACGATTTAAGTTTGGATAAAAATTTTCTTTTTTGATTATTTTCAAACTTTTTTTTTAGGATTGAAAAATGTGACGAACGAATCATAGTCATTGAAAGCACTGAAGACACATCGAATCGCTTAAAAACTCAAAGTCATTTGGCAGGTAGTAACAGTAGTTTGACAATATACTCGGCGCCTAATGACGATCGTGATGATTTTAACAATTCAATTTACCAACCCGTTAACAATATGGAAGAGAATATAATTCTATGCTGGGAAAGTTATGCACTTCCATTGCAAGAACTTGTAAAATCCGAGTCTATTTATGAACGAAATATGTTGGAATATTATCGTTATCAATTGAATTTATTCTCGAATATGTGTTTGAATAGACAATACTTGGCTATTGAAGAACTTAGCCCTAATTTGACCATTGAGTTGATCTTAAAGTATTTTAATTCTTTTTCTGTTTGAAGGTTAGAATGAGCCTTAAACTTGATTTTTTTTAGGTGTATGGAAGATGACATGTTGAATCATGATTTAAGAGCTTCATTTTGTAGACTCATGTTACATTTACATGTAAGTTAATGTTGTTTAAGCGTTCACATTTAACCCAAGGTTATCAGTCTCATTAAAAAATGGAATGGAGATGGCCTAACTCTTCATTTCATTCCTCTTATCAAACCCAGTCAGCATAAAATTATTGATCACTGAATCATTAATTTTTGGGCTCCAGAAAAGAAAGATTCAGATTCTGGAAAGACACTTGACTTTAAGGTTGACTTTTAAAATATATTAGAAATCCGGCTAATCGTTTACTTGTTCAGTTACAGATTCTGACGTTGGACAATTAACAACATCGACAGTTTGTTTTCTATAAGATTTTTTGTCCCTTTGTCCCTTAGCACGAAATCGTAATCAAAGAGGAGAGTTTTTAAGCTCATAGTCGGTAAAAAGGTTGTCTTTTTCTATGAAATATTTTTCTATCAACTCATATATTGCCGCTAAAACACGAGCCGAATCCGGAATTTCAGGTTTCTAAAATACGGACACAGACTGAAATTTTTGGAAAATCTAAAGCACGGACATGGATTTTTTTAATAAGACTAAAATACAGACTAAGGCAACTGTAAGAAAACTTTTATAGACAGATTTTACACCAAAAATTACACCAGAATACCCAGAAATAGATTGTTAAATATCTTGATGATGTTGTTTTACATCATTTAGCGACATGTCTTTTCGAAAGATATCGATCGCTTGCGTTCCCTCAGTTTTCGCCGGGAACAGTAACCCACAATAAGTTGTTGTTCTTCGTCCGCGTTATACTTTACCGTAATAAATTTTATAACTCAAAGTAAAGATAGACTTTGAAGGGGTCTTAGTCTGATCCTCGCAAAGCATGTCCTATCAAACTTAAATTTCTGCTCCTTAACTTATCAATGATTGTTTGCCAAAGGCTGATTAACTCTCAATTTATTCAATAAAAATAAACAGTAAAAACGTTGAGGATGATGCCGGCAAATCGAACTGAAACTTTAAAATGTCAAAAAAAAGAGAAGTTTCAATTGACTTTTTATATCAATACTACAAGATCGAAAAACAGCCTCCGCAGACTAAGAGTCCTGTAAATTGTTAGTTATTAAATACCTCAAATAAACGAGACTCAAGATTCTCTGAGTACTCGTGTCTATAATTGACCATCCATAAAAAGTTGGGTATCCTATAAAGCTAATAGGATTGAAGGATTGAAAATACCTGTAATAACCGGGCCTGAAAACGATAGCAGAAATCATAAGCTACAAAAAAGTTGTATTATTATCCCCAAAAAAGGCTTTTTTAAGACTTTAAAGTTATTTTTTGATGCTTTTCCTTAGTTTTTATTACAAGATCGACCCATCGTCTTAAAGCTCATCAAAAACTGATAATGTTATTTTGGGTCGTTCATTATTTTTCAATATAAATCTATAACTAAAATAAGAAATTTAAAGCCTATAAGAACATTACACTTGTTGAGACTGTAATTTTGAATTTAAAAACCTAGTCCGTATTTTAGTCGAAAAGGTACTTAAGTATAATTTTTTTTCCAGGTCCGTCGGTCCGTGTCCGGATTTTAGGTACAGCCATAAAATTATAAAATTTAAGTAGAAAAAACTTCAAAAAAAGAAAAGAGAAATACGGGTTAAGGTTCCGGTCATGCAAAACGTCCACACGATCTAAGAAAGTGATTTACGATCTCAAATTCGTAATATACATATATGAAAACCTGGAAAAGTCAATTTTTTAGGTGATGTCCAATCTAATTTTTTCAGACCCTAGGGGTCTAAAGTGTCCAGTCCCTCAAAAACCATATTTTACTTTTGAAAAGATAACTCCATGTAGACTATGTATATTCTGAAAGCGTTTAAAAGGATCCTTGAGTTATTTAAAGGGTGCAATTTTACGAAAAAATGCGAATCCATAGGTGTTTTTGGCACAGTGATGATTTATACCAATTCTAAAACTATGAACATTATTTGATATACTAGAGGCAAGGTCTTTTTCGTATCTACGAATGAATCGGTAAAACTTATCGATTCATTCAAAAATTTAACTGAATTAAGAATGTCTTTGGTGAATAATCAAACAAGGCTAATTTAACAACTCAATCTTTTAAATTTCTAAAAAAAAATATATTTTAAACTTTTAATTTTTTAAGGTCGACCGTGAACCGCAAGAATTGGTAACACCAGTAAACTATGCACGTCTATGGATAAATATTCCATTAGCAATAAACATTGAAAAGTAATTTTAAAAAAAAAATTTCTTTAAATTCCCATTAAGATTATAAACAAAATTTGATTCCAAAAAAAATCCATCAGGTGTAAAAACATTCGATTAAAGTAAGGATTAAACCCTTTAAAAAAAACAATACTGCATCTGGGTCAACGTTTTTTTTTAATTTATTTTATGCGATTGTTCCTTATCCTTTCATCGTCTTTCATTATGCACAAACGCCCTCATCAGCTTATAAAAAGTTGTATGTGCCCAAAAAATGATAGTTTATATAAGCTTGCTTTTGCATTTGTGACCTACCTTTTTTAAATAATATTACACTATTCAAAAAATCACAAAATTCGCTTAATTCAATCGATTTGTGTTTATTGAAACAAAAAATTTTATTATTTTTTTCTTAGTTATGATGCAGCCAATGAAGAAGAGAGTAATTCATCGTTTTTAGATGGTCAAAAAATAGAGGGCGTAAGAAAACGTTTTGTTCGTTCAACACCATCGACACCAGTAAATCCACCAAATATTATGTTTCTAAACGAACAACCTCAACCAAAATTAGATTCAGAAGACACTAAATTTCAACCGACAATCGACTTTGTTCGAGCTTATTTGGATAACGTTGTGCAACAAACATCCCCATTCGGCGATAAAGAACAAAATAAATTGACTTTTGAGGTATTAATATTGAAGTTCAATAAGGCAATCAATCGTTATTAACAGACTAGGGTGATTCATATTGTTGAAAACTTTTTTAAGATTCATTTGGGATATTTTCGAATGAAACTCTGATTAATAGACGTCGCAAAATCAATAATTAAAGACTTTAGAGTTTGCGATTAGAGATCGATTGAGATTTTAAAACTTATAAACACTTCCTTTTCCAAGTTTTACCTCCATAGGCTAATGCCTGATAAAAGACTTCACTTGCTACACGCAAGACCCTCATGGGAAAATCAAGAATCGCATAAACCATGTGAAATGCATGTATTCTGAAGATTTCTACAATATATTTCTGAAATAAGTTTACACTCTGCCTAAGCAATGCGCAGCATGCTCAGAAGCTTTGCCCTAAGACGCACAGACGCATTGCTCCAGTGCGTCTTAAGAAATGTTTCGAAATACAATATTTCTCATGCGCAAGAAAAATCGGTACATATGAGTCATGTTAACCTATTTTCCGGCCTGTATACGCGTAACAACTCAATCAACAGCTTCAACAACCGAAGAAAGTTGAAAAAAAAATTTGCTTAATAAATTTGTAAAATATTGCCAGCTTGTTAACCGGAATTTTTACTTTGCCGAACGTATACATATCTTATGTATATACCCCCCCCCCCCACGATTCGCAAAATTTATTTTAATTAAGATTTTTTGCCTAAATTATTTTTCGGTCTGTATTTACAGTAAGACGTAAATAGGTTAATATGACTCATCTATACCGAAAAATTTAAATTAAAATCACTTGTGCGAATGGTGGGGAGGGGGGTATATTACACTTAAGCAATGCGCCTGATTGTCTTAAGCAATGCTCCGAAACATGTCAACTTATTTCAGAAATGTACTGTATTTTATGAATTATCAAAAATATCCATTTTAAATGTCAGCTGCTAAAGCTAGTTGATTTTATTTTTTTCTAAAAAGGAATTTGGGCGCGAAAATGAACAAATTTCAAAGAGATTACGCTTGAATTTTAACTATCTGAGTGAATTCAGAGCCCAAAAAAAACATAATTTCATATTTTCATGGACCCTCAAAAAACTACCCCTTCCTCAAACCCTGTTTTTGGAACGACTTTATTTTAGGTTTGTGTGATCACACGGTTCTTAGCTATCACACGAACTTCATATCAGGCAGAATATCAGACTGAAAAAACTCTTTTTTGAAAGTTTTCAACCAATAGCTCTGGAGAAAAAAGTTCTACCTTTAAAGTGGGTCCCAGCATCAACTAAAGCTACTCAGGTCAAATCATTAAATCAATAAAATCTTTTATTTTTCACCCCCATCAAAAATGACATTGAACCCTAATTTGTTAACTAACGGTAGATTGCCTGATTTTAATAGGAAAACTAATCTTTTTTTTTGTTAAAAAAGGTTGTAAATTTGGCCAAAAATTTAATCTATTTTGGTTTTTACAGTTTTAAAGACTTATTAAAATTAACTAAAACTTTATTAGAAATACTCGATCATGACGATAACACCACTAACCCTACATCGTCAGATGACTCAGGTACTTTTAAAAATTTTAGTCTTTGGTTGTGTGTTTAATGTTTAAATATTGCATGAACAATCCCCAATTATATTTTTTTTTTTTTATGTTCTAATTTTTGCATCCAATTTAGCATCCGATTCGTTTCGTTCAAAAACCACCACTATGTTTCCTAATCACCCAAATTACAAAATCACTTCGACTAGTCCTAATAAGCCTTGTCTATACACAGGAATGAGACATTACACAAATGAGTTCACTGATGAAACTATTTTAATTCACAAAAAAAAAACTGCTCAAAATACACGTTATGGATCGAATTCTTTTACCCATGAAAATATTGTGTTTGAAACTAAGCTTAAAATTATTGAAATCCTACAGGTTTGATTTTTTTCTTTTTGCATTTTAAAACCCCCGTCTCTTTTGTACTTCAATGAAAAGCATTTGACTTTAAATGTAAATGGAATGAGCTTATGAATATTTGTTTCTTAGTTAAAAATTTTAAAAAATTTTAGCATTACAATCGAACTCGATGCCAACACTCAATAAATTGGAAGATTATTTTTTGTACAATGAAGAAGAAGAGAGTGTGTCGAGAAATTATTTGATGTTAATCGAAGATCGTTTCTCGGCTAAAACAACAGCCGATGAGTCACAACAAAGCGAATCGACATCGACTTTTGGTAACAAAAATCCAATGCCACAAGGTCCAGCATCGAATAATCAAAATATTTTTACACATGCCGATAAGCTCATTATTAAGGCTAAAGTTTATATTTTGGAAATATTAGAGGTATAAGGTTAAAATAATTAGCTTAAGCATTTCAAGACCCTCTTTACGACCAAATGCTTTTCTTAGCTTGTGTTTATTGAAATTATAATTTTTTTTTTTAAGTTTATATTGAATGTACGCTTGGACTATCGATTGACATACTTGTTGTCTATATTTAAAAAAGCTTATGAGAGTGTTTATAATTCGAATAGTACACCGGATAAAAAGGCTTTTGTTAAATTGGTTGCTGAAGCTGAAAAAATATTTCGTAATGAAAAAGAACTTACTGATTTAGATTTGGATGGTGCTGGAGGAAAAACAGTAAATTTTTTTTTTTTTGATTTTAAATTCTGTCAAAATCGAACGGCTATAAAAAAATTCGATTTAACGACTATTGAATTACTATCGCGAAGCATAGCTCAAAATATCAATGGATAGGGCTCTCTATTCTATGAACGTTCATTTTTGGAAGCTTAGGTTGTAGGTTGGCTAAAAGCTCCCACTCTAGATCTGACTGAACAAAACTTTTCAGTTAAGGAAAAATTCTTCAAGGTGACGATTTTCTGGTTGAATTTTTAGTCCTATTTTCTGCTTAATTAGAGACTAAATAAGAGTACCAAAAAATCTACCAGAAAATCGATTTCAGTAAACTTGAAGACCCTTGTTCTGTAACAGAGAGCAAAAATGGTTAAACAAGGCGATCAGTAAACGGAAACTTTTGGAGCTCTAGTCAGACAAGAAAATGGAGGTCCGTGGTTAAGAAGTAACAGCCGATACTGGATAAAACTAGAAGTGAAATTATAGTTAGAATGAAAAATTTTCGATTCCGATCGGTTGCTAAAAACTTCCAGACCAGAGCCGGTAGCCGCATCCTGCAATAAGACAATTTCGGCCTAAATCCTCACTGCTAAAGAAGTTAGAACTATTCTCCCAACTTAACACAATTAATCTAACATTCTCTCAAGTAGCTTAGCTTTAGACAAATGTAAGGAGAGCATAGGATTGGAAAAAAAAAATGTTTGTCTACACGAGGCTGGGGAAAGTCAAGGAACACCCATTCCGTCCAGGTGGAACCCCTCTGTGATATAGCGACATCTCGCTGACATCACTGGTTTAGTTAGTTAGAGCATAAAAGCATGCTCTAAAGGTCTAACGAGAGCATCGGATAGACGACGAGGAAGGGATCTATCCGTCTATCCGATGCTCTAAAGTACCATAATGCAACGTGCTTAAGAATTACATTTCTCTGAAATCACCAAAATAGGAAGTGGATAATTTTTTAGGAACAAAAAATTTTAGATTAAAATCGTATTTTCACAAATAAATTTTTTTTTTTAGTTCTTGAGAGTTTTGTTGAAACTAATTATGCATGACTATCCACCTCTAGTCAGCGGATCACTTCAACTCTTATTCAGACATTTCAGTCAAATCCAAGAAACTCTCTCTGCGTTCAAACAAGTAAAACTCATTTAAAAAAATCACATTTGAGCCTGGACTAATTTTTAATCTAGATTCAATTGCTTGTATCAGACGACGATGTAAACAACTACAACAAAATTAAGACCGATTTGGACAAGCTACGTCTTTTAGTCGAACAATCCGAGTTATGGATCTTCAAAAAAAAAGAAAATTCGAAAGAAGATGCCGAGTTACCGACTAAAACAATGAATAAACGAGTATCAAACTCTAAAATTCCGGATTTATTTTCCAAGAAAAAAGCTTTAGATGACTTTGATGGTGACGCTTTTGTCCTTCTTGAACTCGACAATGGCCCTGAATTAGAAAACTCAGCAATCTTAAAGTACAAAGAATTGTACAAAATCTTGCATAGTTTAATAAAATTATGTGTGACTGTGACTGTTTTACCAAATGGAACGGTCAAAAAGAAACCACGTCGAAATGATCAACGACTACTCCGTAACATGGGTGTCCATAACATTGTTCTAGACTTGACCAAAATATCTTATGAAAAGTTAGAAGATAAACGAATGAAAGTTATAATGAAAACAGCGCATGAATTTTTACAAAATTTTTGTTTCTCTAACCCACACAATCAGGCTCTATTACACGAAAAAATTGATTTGACTCACTACCCGTCGAACCAATGGGAAGCTAAGACAGCCACTTATATTTTTAAAGACAATTCGATTTTGTTGAACGAAATCAATGAGAGACTCATACAAAATTTTATACATGCTCTTGAACATCAAAATGTAGACGAATCAAAAGTACCTTATTTAGAATTTTTGCAAACAATTTGTATAATTGATGGTCATGAGATTAAAAAGTGTCAAGATATGATCATAGCTGAGCTCATGAATTCGGACATAATGAGCTTTAATTCGGATAAAACTCACATTGATGAGATTTGTATGATTATGCAAAAGCATCAACCACAAATAAGTGATTTAGAAAGCAATTCAAGTGGTATGAATGGACAGCTATTGTTTCATATAAATCTTATTAAAGTTTTAATAAGTTGTACAATGGGTAAAAACACGTTTACAGAGATTAAGTGTCATACAATTTTGTCACTTGAAGACATCGAAAAAGTTGTTACATTCAAACATTGTTTGATTGAAGTTAAAGAAACGTATATTAATTTTATGTATCATTGTCATATTGATACTGAAAATGAGACTAAAGAAATATTTACTCAACCGTATATTTGGAATATATTCGAAAGTTTTTTGCAAGATATTCATTTGGCTTGTAATTCTCATTTGAATAATCAGTATACGGATAGAAAGTTACAAAATTATGTTGGTGATTGTGTGGTTGAAGTTATTAGTGGGTTTTTTAATCATACACAGTACAATCAAATTCCGCAACCTCATGTAAGAGTTTTCAATTTAATTTTAATCAACATCAAGAACGAGGAATATTTTAATTAAAAAAATTTTATCGGTCTTTCAAAGAAAAGTGATTGCCGAGAACGCGTTCTGAAAAAAACATTCACGGTCTTTAAAAACAGTTCCGTTCTTCATCCAAATATTTTCCAAAAGGGTCCCGCCCTGGGGTCTCATTTTCCTTGTAGGGAATTGAGACCGGAAACGAAACTTTTTTGGAAAACTTTTGGAACAAGAATGGAGCTGCAGAACGTGTTAGGAACGGAACGTTACATTTTCGCAAAAAATACTGAAATATTTAAATCAATTTTCAATTTTTTATTTTTGAAATTTTTGAAAAATCGCTTTTAAAGGTCTCCCTGTAAATATTAAATAACAATAATATTGGAGCATTGAGCAGCAAAATTTGCTGAATCTCCGTTTGACTCTGCAAAACTGTACAGAATTGCACGGATGCGGAAAAAGTCAATTTGAAATGCAGAGATACATCAGGACTAGTTACTAAAGAACAATATACAGTCGCCGCTTGTTTATATCACCCTCTTGGTTTTGCTAAAATAGTGTGATGTAAATGGATATAACTAGATTAATTTTGCATTATACTGTATTGAATGAGAAATGATTATAATGGGATATAAGTGGATTGCGACATAATGATGCCGTGATATAAACGAGCGGCGACTTTATGATCCAAAATTCTTTTTACTAAATTGCGCATTTAGAATGTACCTGTTTCACATGTGTGCAATTCTGCAGAAAAAATAGAAAATTGATTAAAATTTTGCTAAGTTGCCCTTCCGTTCAAAGTAAGGACTTCTTTCCAGGCTACCGTTCTTAATAAAATTCATTCATTTCGTTGAAACTAAAGCCTTTACTTGTAGCAAACTCTTACTCAGAACGGATCGGAACCCTTTTAAATGGTCATTCCGTTCAAAGAACGGCTGCGAGCGGAATATTACATTTTCTCAAGAACCACTGAAATTGTAACGGTACAAATTTGAAAATTTCGCCTTTGGATCATGCCAAGTTTGCATCTCTGGACACTTTTTGACTTAAAATTATCAAATTTTCAGCCATACCATGGCATAATCAAGCTATCTAGGAAACAAATATTTTCCTATTTTTCTAGAATTTTCCCACATGGTCTTTGAAAATTTTCAAATTTGTCCCAGGTACTGTTTTTTTACAGAATAAAAAATTCCGAATCGGCTTAATTTAATGATATTCATCAGGACAATAATCTTTTTCAACCCAATTTTGCTGAAAAAGTACCGGGGTAGTTTAAATCCAGTTTTTGAATTTGTCTCATCTATCGGGAGTTTATGGAATGTGTACGAATTTGAAATCAAAAATCACTCGTAAAAAGTGTTGATTTTTTTGAATCTCCTGAACCAATGAATTCAAAAATTTAATTTTTTTCCGCTTTTATCGATAAATAATGGTTTAGGCATTTTTTTTTATAAACACAACTTCCTTTTTTATAACTCATTTTAAAGAGCAAAGGATATGCTTCTTTCTAATCATTTCGGCGATTTTTACTTACTCTCTTCGGTGATGTGTGATAGCGTGTTTGACAACACTAGAAAAGCCGATGCAGGCATCTACAATAACTCCCCAACTTAAGATTTCTTCATGCTCTTATTTTGTGAAAATCGAACCTTCGTCCCTCGACTTTCAAGAGTAACTTGAAAGCCACTCTCTGGGCTATTAAATTACCTCGGTATTTTTTTCCCTAAGATAATTAAGACTATGAAATATCTTGTTTTTAATCAAATTATTTTTTTGTTGTTGAAAAGATTCGTTGTTCACTATTCAAAAACATCTATGCAAAAATGGTTCAATTATTCCGTTGTGATTGGTTAACCGATATACAACGTTCAAATGTATCATGTGTCCTAAATGCTATGCAAGAAAAATCAACTTTCATGGGAATAACAGATATGCCTTTAATTAAAAACATCGAACCAATACAAGATGAAAATCTTCCATCTAAGACTCGTCGTGGATCTCTAATACCAAATCAAATATCATTTGAAATATCATCACAAGACGATTCATACTACAATTATAAACCTGTTATGGACACTAAACATGACACTAGAATTGTAAACGAGTCCTTTCAAGATTCAGTTTTATTACTAGAAGAGGGGTTTAGTTCTAAAATGCAAGCTGAAATGTTGGTACTAGTCGATGTTTTACACAAACCAGCCGCTATTTTTACTTCAAACTCAGTATTCAGAATAAAAGCCCAAGACAAACGATTCATCGGAAAGTAAGCTATCAAAAATTCCAATTAGATTCTAACTCAAATAACTTTATTAAAACCCACAAAGATTGATAAATCATGCAAAATATTTGAGAGATAAACAAGAAAATCAGTTGTGTATTAAGCTTCTTCAAATTTTAAGGGAAATGATTCCCAATGAAAATGAGGTTTATAAAAAAACTAAGATTATACTTACGCATGAGGTTTTATTAAAATATTTTCTTTCCTATAAATGTTGTATCTTAAATGTTAAATGTGCATGATTTAGTAATTTTTAGATTTTATGTTTAAATGTTCTTTTTAGCTTGATTGACCATGTTAAATATTTGTTAGACACTCAAACAAAATCAGATGACATGTTGGTTAATATGATACAAATATTTCGTCAAATGGTTTTTCATAATTATTTTCCAATGCATGATAAATTGGTTTATGTTCTGCTAGACTGTTTTTTGAAAATAAAATTTTTAAATGAAATTTTTTTTGTTCAAGGCTGAAGAGTTGAGAAAGTCTTTGTTGACCAAGTATATTGAAGATGATGAGAATACTGAATCAAAATCGAGACGAACAAGTTCATCGTCAAGTTCATTGGGTTCTAAGTCACCGAGTGAAGCTAATTCGTTTAATATTAAAAATATGGAGGAAGAGGACGAACGTGATTTGAAACGTTATGAGATACAATGTGAATTGAATAATCAGGGTGCTAGTGATTTGGTAATAGACTTGTTCATGAGTGATATTACGAATAAAGTTTTTAAGGAAAGTGTATTACTTGCTATTGCGTTACTTGAGGGTGGCAACACTCAAGTTCAAGTAAGAATTTTGACGAGAAAACAAAACAAAAATTAAGTTTTGAATTTTTTTATTTTCTGTTAGAAAACAATTTTTACGCGTTTGATGAGTGAAAAAAATTCGGAAAAATTTTGTAAAAGTTTTCATGATCGAATTGAAATTGCTCAAAAAGAGATTAAAAATTTGAACAGTTTCATGTCCACTGACATTGCCGATGGTAATATTTTCGATTTTATTCTAAAAAATAGATCTAAGAACGCATAAAGTTTTCCATTTTTGTTAAAACAAAGTATAATGCCACTCCTTTTTACTGGAGTGGCATATGCAATACTGTATTATCTTGTAGAGGGAAATATTTTCTATTAGCTTAGACTTTATAGGTGTAGCAAAATTGTTACAAGTTGTAGCATTTTGTAGAATGAGTTTATCTCATCTAGTTGTTAAAATTTATTTGAACTGAACAAAAACTTCACAGTATACCTTATCAATGGTTCAAAAGTTCTCATTTTAATTGATGACAGTCATGAAGCTTCTATTCGAATTGACTATTCATGCAAGTTTTGTTTGTGTTTGTGTTCATTAAATTCAAAACTTTCTTGTTATCTGAATTTTTTATTTCTCATATTTTTACCGTGTTCTACGACCTCGAAAACCCCAAAAAATCTATTTTTTCATGGGGTAAAAAATCAAAAATTTTACCTCTACCCCTCAGCTTTATTGTAACATTTTAGTAAACATGATCAGGGACAACCAAAATATGCGAAACACAGCTAAAGAACGGCTAAAAAATCCGCTATACCCCTTATTTCGCATATTTTGCTTGTCCCTGAACATGATTGGAAAAAGCTGTAATAGATGTAAAAATATGTTCTGAAAGCTAAAAAGCTACCGTTGACGTTGGGGAAAAAAAATCTTTAAAGCAATACACGGGTGAAAATGGTAAAAATAAGGGAATTTTTCAGTCAATACGCATCTCCTCCTAGGAGAGCCGCAATACCCAATTTTTTTTGCATCTGCTTAAACAAGAGACGGTTCTCTATAAATCTCAGGAATTACTTTTTTTATTTTATTTTTCATTTTTGTATAATAGTGGACGAAAAAAGTCATAAAAATGATAACCGAGAAAGAAGTTGGATTAACCATTTTTTGACTTAAAATTCTGAATTCTCGTAAAGAATAACCCTAGAAAGCATATATATTTCGGTAGTAAAAAATTTATTCATAGAAATCAGTTTTGGGCACTAAAAAGGGTGCAGAAAAGCCTGTTTTTTTTTTAAATTAAAGGGATTAATTTAATATAAAAAAATGCACGGCTCCTGAAAAAAGGCGTACCCCGTTCCGTACCTGAAAATAAAATTAAAAAAATTTCCATTTTTAGTCATTTTAATGACTTTTTCCGTCCACTAGTACCATTAGATGCTATTAAGGCACCCAGAGTATCTTTTTGAAGTAGACCAAAATCTCAACAGTATCGAAATTTATCGTTCTTGTTTTAGTCCAGTATGTTCTATACTCGATTGACATCGAAAAAATCGTTTACAGTAAATTCCCGGCTTAAATGAAATGTTTAATAGATTTCACCTCTTTCAAGATACCGCCCTTGACCATATGTCGTAAGTCTATTTCTTCTAAGGTTAAAATTAATGAAAAAATTCATCCAGGTCATATTTGGTCCTGAAAGAGGTTGTACCTAGTAAAAGCAATCATTATCTTCTCTTTGATTTTCATGATCCCCAAGGTGAAATTTACCCATTTTTCAATTAAAAGCTTTTTGTTGATCAATTCTAGATAAATTTTTTTTTAAGTGTCAAAAATAAAAGCTGTTGTAAATCAAACGGCTTTGAGCCACAATCAAGACGATATACTACCCGAAGAAAATGTATCTCTTTTAAGTCAACGCCAACGTGGACCACGTTCAGACAGTGTTGGTACAAATGTAACAATCGGTATATCAAACACAAACGTTTCATCATCAAGTCCAGCTAATTTACCCGAAGAGATCGCAATCATGGAAATTATACTCAGATTCCTTCAACTTTTGTGCGAAAATCACAATGCTGATTTACAAAATTTTTTACGTCAACAACAAAATAACAAGACTAGTTACAACTTAGTTTGTGAAACTCTTCAATTTTTAGACTGTATCTGTGGATCGACAACAGGAGGTCTTGGACTACTCGGTCTTTGGATTAACGAAAATAATGTTCATTTAATAAACCAGGCTCTTGAAACCTTAACTGAGTACTGTCAAGGTCCGTGTCATGCCAATCAATACGCTATAATCAACCACGAATCAAACGGTATTGACATTGTAATCGCTCTTATTTTAAACGACATTCAACCGTTATCAAAAAATAATATTGAAATGTTTTTAGCGTTAAAAGACAATGCTTCAAAGTTGTTGTTAGCTGTGATGGAGAGTAATGATGACACGGCAAATGCTGAACGTATATTGTACAACATAACCCCTAAGGCTTTGATGGATGTTATACGTGAAGCGTTCGAACAAGGTAAAGAGATGGATCGTCAAGCTGAGATGTCAAAAGAACGTCGAAGAGACAGTACAAGTTTAGAAAAAAAAGAGGAACTAAAATCGAGTGAGACCTCAGAAAACATCGAAGGTACAAGTGAAACAGACGAGTTATTAATCCAACGTCAATCCGTCTCAATTCCACCCGAGAGTATAAAAGACGAAGACGAGAGTCAAAATACAGAAAACAGTGATGACTCAGAAGGTGCAGCGCCTCGTGAAGTCGGTCACAATTTGTACATTTTAGCACATAAACTTGCCAAGTTCAATAAAGAGTTGTGTGTTTTATTGAAGTCTAAAGACAGTCAAGAGAACGAAGCATTGGCTTATTATGCAGCTCATACAGCTCAAATCGAAATTATACGCGAAGACCGTGCAATGGAACAAATTGTGTTCCCAGTGCCAACAATATGCGAATACTTGACATCGGAAACAAAACAACGGATTTTTTTAACAACCGAAAAAGACGAACAAAATAGCAAAATAACAGGGTTTTTTGAACAAATTGACTTGTTATGGAACGAAATGAGATGGCAAAAAAAACTCCGTCAACAACGTTGGTTGTATTGGTTTAGTGCTCATATGAGTCTTTGGAGTGATATATCATTCAATTTTGCTGTTTTAATAAATTTACTAGTCGCTATATTTTATCCATTTGACAGGGGTATTAACGAACTAGATCCTAAAGTTAGTGCACTCATATGGAGTGCCTTGCTTATATCTCTAGCATTTATTATATCTTATCCAAATAAAACGGGTATTCGTACATTTATAGCTTCGGCTATATTGAGATTAATTTATTCACTTGGACTTGAGCCTACGTTGTGGTTCATTGGGTCCATAAACGTGATTAATAAAGGTATTTTTTTGGTTAGTTATGCGGGTAATAGAGGAACGTTCTCGCATTCGTTTACAAATGTGTTTAGTGATTTTGAATTTTTGTATCATATTGGATACTTGATTTTATGTTTGTTTGGTCTTTGTGTACACGAGTTTTTCTATGGTCTTTTAGTAAGTACCAAATATTTAAATATAAACGTAAAAATCAAAATTTTTTTCAGCCAAGTGCCAAGGTGCTTTGTTTAAACATTTAAGTACTCATGATTGCACAAACCTATTATGAATCTAAAGATATGGTCTTAAAGCTAAAAAGCTACCATTGACGCTAGGATCCAAATTTAAAGAAAAAAATCTTAACCTCAAGTTATAATTGTGTAAAAACTATCAACAATAAATTATTTTTCAGTCAAGGGGACACTTAATAATTCCTCAACACAGCAATGCGAGTTAAAGAAAGGCTGATTATCTTGACTATTTGCTTCGATTGGGCATTGTCAAGGTCAGTTGTCGATAAATTGAACAGTAATAAAGGAGACCAAAGAGTATAGAGTAAGGTCTGAATTAGTTTTCTGCAGCTTTCGATACGACGTTGAATATCAAAAGGTGTCAAATCGTGTGGAACAACTCAGCAGCGTCTATTAACTTTATGGGTCAACTTAAGGTTACGGAATATGGTCGACTGTGAAGTACTAACCCGGGGGTTGCTCTCTTTTGACGTAAACAGGGCGTTCTTCGAAGGCTAGTATCACCACACTGTTTAACTTATTGAACCAAGCTTGTGCCTTTCTTATTTCAAGGACATTCTCACCTTCTACTTGATATATTTCTTGGCATATCTCCATATAAGAGCTTGAATCAGTTATAACTTACCATCTAAAAAACGCCAAATTTTATGAATCACCGTAGGGTCGAGCTTCGATCCCTGTGAGTGAAAATTTCTGACTGTTTCTGTAGTACGGGACGAGGATGTTAAGCCATTAATTTCTACAAAAATGGTACGATTTAAGTCGGAAAGCAACTGTGAGATGGAGAAATCATTCTGAGTAGCTCTAATCAACTGTTGATTAGAAGGTCATGATATGTATTTATGCGTCCTTCAAAAGACTCGTTTTCAAGTCCCAAGGGTCTCCTTTTCATCACAGCACCGTTGTATAGATATGTCCGGAAGTTGATACTTTCCTCCTTAACTTCAAGTTACAATGACAAAAATTTTTAAATCTAAAATTTTCTTTTTTTTAAGTTACTTGACGTCGTGTACCGAGAAGAAACACTATTAAACGTAATTCGATGTGTCACAAAAAATGCCAAATCAGTGTTATTAACAGCCGTATTCGCAGTTATTCTAATCTATCTATTCTCAATTTGCGGTTATTTATTTTTAAGAGATGACTTTATAATGGAAGTTGATCCAAATACTGATAGTAAAAAAAAAAAACAAATTTTCAATTTCTAAAATTTAATTTTTTGATTTGTTTTAGAATTAACTCCGTCTCAAATTGAATATCAAAACCGTTTAAAACTATTAAAAGACCCGAACGGATCTTGTACAGCTGAAAATTGTACTTCCATCAACGATTTAGAACGTAAGTAACAAAATAACTTCTTGTTCATAAATCTCATGTTTTTTTTTTAAGCTGAGTCTCTCGAAGTAGAGGGTGACGGTTTGGAAAGGTCATGTGACACGTTAATAATGTGTATCATAACAACATTAAACAACGGTCTCCGTAATGGAGGAGGTATTGGAGACGTACTTAGAAAACCAAGTACTAAGGTAAACCAAAATGTTTAAACTTTCTTTCAAGATAAATGTAAATGTTGTGTTTTTTAAGGAACCACTTTTTATGTTCCGAGTCGTGTATGACTTGTTATTCTTCTTTATTGTTATTATTATAACTTTAAATCTCATTTTTGGTGTTATTATCGACACTTTTGGAGATTTAAGACAGGAAAAACAAGAAAAAGACTACACGTTAAGAAATACTTGTTTCATTTGCAGTTTGGACAGATCAAAATTTGATAACAAAACAGTATCGTTTGATGAACACATTAAACTAGAACATAACATGTGGCATTATTTGTATTTTTTAATCCTCATTAAAGTTAAAGATAAAACTGAATTTACAGGACCTGAAAGTTTTGTGTACTCATGCATACAGGTATTTACTATTTAGATTTATTTTTTTTGTTGTGATCATTTAATTTTAAAAATTTATTCAGAACAAAAATTTGGAATGGTTTCCACGTATGCGAGCAATGTCTTTGGACTCATCGGACAAAGACGAAGAAGAAAACGAACTAAATTATCTCAAATCAAAACTCGAACATACAAACAATTTAGTAGCCACTTTAGTCAAACAATTGGAAGAAATAAAAGATAACTTTACGGATAAGCGTAAAAATGAAGAACGACCTAGTCTTTTAAAATATTAAATTATTCTATTTTGATAGATTCTAGTTAACTTGTTAAAGCATACTCATAATAATTTTTTTTTTAAATTATTTCCCTTTTTTCTTTGATATTCTTTTTTACAATAAAGTTTATTTTTGAAATTTTAAAAATTGTTTCATTTTCTCATTGAGACTTGGGACCATAGCAACGACTATCATTTTATAAGAATAAAAACAACACTAGGGTCTACGAGAACTATAGAATGAGTGGGAAAACATGTTGGCTAATAAATTCCTAAGGGATGCCCGGGAAAAAAAAAACGCTGTTTTCCAACGCGTTTTAACGCAAAAAATAACGCGTTTTAACGGATAACTAAACGCGTTTTCGGACGTTTTAAGAAGTTTTCGAAACGTTACTTTTTTTCTATAAAAAACGCGTTTTTTCAAGTCCAGATTTAACGCGTTTAGATTAAATAAAACGGATAAAATTTAACAGTTGAAAAGCAAAATCTAACGGGTTAAAACGTGTTTATTTATAAGAAAAATTAAATGTTAAAAAGTGTTTTTTCCCATTTTTTATGGATAAAATTAATTTCAAAAAAGTTTATTTGTTAATTTCATTATCATTCAAATTTTTATGGTCAAGCGAAATTTAAATCAAATCAAGAATAAAGATTAAAGCAAAATTTAGATTAAACCCTAAGGAAGTTAATTGGGACATGAGATATTCTTCTTTCATAAACTTCCATCCAAGTACACGCGTCCAAATCTTCGAAGACCCCTCAGACCTTATTCCCATGCTGAAAGGTGTATCATGAATATGTTCGTAGTAAGAGTTCATTTATGATCCAAACTTGACTAAAATTAATAATCAATTTCATGCATTCCTTCGTAAGAATTGTTATCTATTTAATACTTGTCTTGAGAAATTTGAGTTAGAGATAAAATCGTGAGCACCATCACTAAGCAATGCAAAATGATGTAAAGAAAATTTTCGAGTAAAAAGTCCACTCTTGTTAACGATAGCTTTGAGGTATGATAAAAAAATTAAAAAAATTTTCTCTAAACTTTTCAGTAGATAAATGGTTATGAGAATTCAAGTTTTATTTTAGTTTGATTGTTGCCGAAAATAAAGAAAAACAAAAGAGAGGGAAAGAAGATAAGTAGAGGAGGAGTGAATTGTTGCATTGAAAGACTTTGAAATTACTTCGAATTTTTATAACTGGAATTTTTTTTTTTCTACTTAACATTTATTTCATCAGTTAATTGTTAAGATTTTTTTTGGACCGATTCCAATCAAGTATAGTCAAATCTATTTAAAAATAAATTGAAGCTAAAAAATTAAGTCTCATTATCTTTTATCTAAAAATAGAACATAAGAGAGACAAGATTAAATTAAAAAAATATACTCTTTGAAAAAAAGTTAGTTGATAAATTTTTAAAAAAATTTTTAAGTTTTGAAATTTAAATTATGAACTTTTTTTGAAAATTGCAACAATTTTATAGAAAAAAATAATGGGAGGAGCTTGGTAAATCTTAATAAATTTGAAATGCGCACATAAATGAATGATGAATTTCAGAAGTTAAATTCTGACCGAAGTTAGAAAATTTTTGTGCTGAATTTTACTCATTTTTTGTGCTACTTTTTTAATTTAACCCTTCATTGAGTGTCAAAGAAAGAAAAAATAAGTACTTACTATTACCCTCTTTGCTAATCGTATAAGTCTCTCTAAGAAATTAAAACTTTATGTTTTAGAGTTTTTGTTAACGCGTTTTTTCTAGCTAAAGTCTTGAACGTTTTTTTGAGTTTTTAAAAGCAGTTTATTAATTTTAGGAATAATTCTTAAAACGCGTAAAAATGATATGTCTTTTGACGTTTTTTAAGCATAAATGAGATAACGCGTTTAAACGCAAAAAATTCTTGGCGTTTTTTTTGAGGTTTTAGATTCATAATTTCTCCTCAACAAATAATTTTAAAAACGGCTAAAAACAATATATTTTTTAGCGTTAAATAACGTTTTTTTCAAAAAACGCGTTTTAACACAAAAAAGTATCCGTTTTTTTTTTCCCGGGTGCTATAATACAAGGGTTTTCAGGGTCGACAAATCCGGTTATCAAGCTCCTCACTCCAGTGCTGTTTCCATTTAAAATAGGGACCAGAGATAGGAACTCGTTTTTTTTCATAAGACTCGGACTCAGAAGTTTCTTCAAGACTCGAGTCCGAAAATTTTGCTAAGACCGTGAATAGGGCTGCGGTCGTTACTTTACTTTTGATGTTTGAACCGGCAAATCTAAGGATTTTGTCTTGAGGACTTTGAGTTCATGAAGGTCAGTAAATGACTTATGAATTATGTAATTATTGAGCTCCCATCTGATAAATTTACTGCTTTACCATTCTTCAAAGTAAAGTGTGCAGCCCTAACCGTGTAATAGAACAGCACGGCTAGTGAAAAAAAGCCGTATCGTTCCAAAAATTTGACAGGCCCGTGAGGTGTATTAAATTAAGTTATGAAATATCCTCTGGTATTAAAATATTCATCTAAATGAGTTCTATTCACTTAAATTTTTTTCGGTGATGTACTCCTTAAAATGAATTGGTGGAGACATTAAACTCTAAAGTTTCTTGATTTTAAAAATAAGATCACATCAGGTCAAATCAAAGACTCACGTCTTTTACTATATCTCTTAGACTCGGACTCGAGTCTGAGTCGCTATTTTTCATAAGACTCAAACTTTAAAGACTCGAGTTTCATCTCTGATAGGGATGTTGCTTCTATTTTTGGCCTTTAAACCTAAAGAAAAATTTAATGTTGATATTTGCATCGATGAGTCGCCCTCCCATTTTCTCATCCGGGGTTGGGACCGGCCAAGGCAGGGTTACGACGATCATATAATGATTATATAACAATAGGTTGTTTAATATCAACATGAAGTATAAAAATACCTTAAAATTTAATTAAAATCAATTTAAGCGAAAAATTGAAAATTAAATGATTCTTAAAATCTCATTTGAAAAAATCTTAAATTTTTTAGACTCACTCAGATATCCTTTTTTTTCTAAAAATTCTCAGTTTGAGGTCTCTGTAGCAATATTATGAAGTTAACTTCATCCGAACTCATTAACACCAACTCTAAATCACATAAACTTAAAATAATTATATTGATTATTATTATTGCCTTTGTCCTTGTTGTTGTTGCGACAGTTATTGGTGTTGTATTTACAAGTAAGTTTTTAATAGAAAAGAACGTGGCTCTGGTCGTCGAAATAATTTTTTTCTGTTCAGTAAAGAAGAAACCGATTGACAAACCAGTGGTTTGTCGTTATGGAATTGACAACTCAAATAAATGCATTGAATGTGGTCTAAAGTTTTCACAAAACAAAATAATAGGTGGTCAAAATGCAGTTGCTCATAGTTGGCCATCGATTGCTCTTGTAATATTTAGTTATACTTTTGAATCCCAAGGGTATCTTTATAAAATTGAAACATCATGTGGTGGAAATTTAATTAACAGAGACACGATTCTAACAGCTGGTCATTGTATTTTAAAAACAATAACACTTTCAGACGGTTCAAGTTTACAAGTCAAACCAAATTCGTATTATCCAACATACGAGTCAATGTACAAGGTTTATTTAGGTGTACATAATAAATCTGATAATATCGTAAAAAGCACTGGGATCAAATTCTATAAAATACACCCAGATTATGATGACGATAATGCTTTAAATGATATTGCCATTCTTAAATTGTCTAATAAGGTTGAATTAAATGATAACATCCAAGTGGCGTGTCTACCTGATTCATTTTCATATCCAAAAAAAATTGACATAGAAGGATATATTGTAGGCTGGGGCCGTACAAATGAGACAGATGAAAATTCACCGGATATTTTGCAAGAAGGTGTGATTAAAGTTTATGATAAATCTAAATGTTCATTAGTGACCCCAGAGGCCATAAAAAATTGGGGCAATCAAATATGTGCTGGTAGGTATGAGGGTGGTGTTGACACTTGTCAAGGCGATTCAGGTGGTCCATTATTTGTTAAAGATTATGTTGATGGTAAACAAAAATATGTCCTTGCTGGTATTACTTCTTATGGAGATGGATGTGGTCAAGCAGGAAAACCAGGGTTTGTATAACTCAAATAAAGTTTTAAATTGATTTAAATCTATTTTTTTTTTAGAATTTACACCCGTGTAAGCTCTTATTTGGATTGGATAGAATCATTTAATTGAAATTTTAAAAAATCGTTAATTTAATGTTTTTATTTTTTTTGGAACTTATAAAATAAATCCCAAGTTCAAAAAAATAAATCTTATTTATGTGATTGAGATTTCAGGGCAAATTAGCTGGACCATCAAACATTGGTGAAGAACCAACTGCTGTTAGACGATACATCTCGTAAACCCGAGAAAAATTATTATTTCATTTGGAAAAAAAACCAAAAGGTTTTATCCCTCCGCTTTTTGCAGTCAAAAGCCAAGGTTTAAACATTCAAAGCTATCTTCATAAGCCATAAGCTATCTTCTACAAAAGTTGACTATCACAAACGCATCGTTACACTGCAGGTGCAACTGCGCAAGTTTATACTCGATCGGAGTCGTGCATAAAATATTAAGAGATAATTGCTCTCTTTTCTATATTGCTTCAACCGGGGTCGAACCTTAGATATTTTGAATAAGAGTCGAACCACCAAAACGGTAAAAAAATGGAATTTTCGTTCAAAAGTTAGTATCAAGACTGTTAAACTTATTGAACCAAGCTTGTGCCTTTCTTACTTTAAGAACATTCTCACCTTCTACTTGACACATTTCCGTTTTCCAAAAATGACGTAACAGCACCAAAATTTCAAATTTTTCATAATTTTTAGAATACTTAGAATCAAAAAATTTAAAATCTAAACTTATCATCTTGTAGAGCGTTCAATTTTGTTCAGTCTAGCATATAACGTAAAAGCTCGAGTTTTAGGACATGTCGCAAATAAGGGATATCCCTTATATACGACATGTTCTGTCTGATCGGACACCGGTTTTTTTTTCGACCAGTGCCATGTCGTAGATAGCGAGTACCCTCTAAATGAGACTAACAATCTTTGTTCTCAGTTCGATCAAAGACTAGTGTCAAAAGCTCATAAGAGCCGATCGAACCCGTTTATTTAATTAAATAGAAAATTATAAGTAAAGTTAATATTGCGATTTTGTACTTAAGTACTATCTTCAGATGCATACACACCATAATTTTGCTGACACATACATGTCGATAATTTTGCATGAGCTAGGGTAGCAGTGTTGCGCTCACCCAACACCAAGGACTCCATTGAATGTTTTTGACGCAGCCAGGATTCGATCTCACCACCTTCTTGACTTCTTTTGAAAACTGATCAACGACGATACCAACTGAGCTAACCCCCCCCCCCCCCCCCTAAATGAGACTAACAATCTCAGTATCGAAGGAAACATCTCAGCCAACCTAATCGATTGAGTTAATTGGTTGACTGTAATCCTGTTTAAGGCCAGTCTTCGGTTTTAACCACTACACACTTTGCTGGAGTATGATAACTGAAAAAAATAAATTTTGATTTAACATAATCACCCGCACGATCCCCCCTCCCCAATTCACCTTATTAGCGATAAAATGGGAATATGTTTTCTTCCAGTTAAGAGAAATTTTTTGATCTAGTCTTATTTAGAGGGTAACCGTTATTTGCGACATGACGCAAATAAAGGATGTAAAAATAGCATTTTCTGTCAATTTTCGCTATCTACGACATGGCACAGGTCGAAAAAAAACCCCTAAAACTCATGCTTTTACGTTAATATTAATTAAAGTTTTGAGATTACTTAAGAGCTAGAATCCATAAAAACTTATTATCTAAAAAACGCGGAATTTTATGAATCACCATAATATGTTCATCAGCAAATTGTGACCTTTTGGAAGTAAGGGTGGTATATGCCTCTATAATTTTTTGAGTATCTTCTTTCCTTCATAGGCTCTTGTAGCTCTAGTCCGATCATCAGAAGATAAGTAGGTTTTACTCATTCGCTTGCAAAGTTTTCGGCGATTACATACAGCTTAAAACGTCCAAGCAACAAATTCCATCTCGATCCTACAGTCGCAAGTTCCTATCCATAATCGTGATAATAATTCTTTACGTGGTGTGAGTAACGGTTCTTAATCATTCTAAGCCGATCGATTAAGAACCGTAAAAAAGAAAACAAAAAAGTTTAAAATAAAATAAAAATTATTATTTAAGTCTCAAAGGCGACGAGATTTAAGAATTTAGACAATGATTCATTTTGCCGTAACTAATTTTATCAGTTCCAAAATATTAAAGTTTCAGGAATGTCTTCGGACGTTTTGGCAGAAATGTTTCACCAAATTTGTCATAAGTTCTTAGACGATAGTCATATTGGTCAGTGATAAGAAGTGTAACCAAATTAAACAATTAAGGGTGGATCATTAACAGAAGGAATCTATTTCTGCAATGTTTTTAAATAGAAGTCCTTTTATATAATCAAGCGGTATTGTTTCAAATATTCAAAGTTATTCAAAGGTGTTGCAAGTGTTAGCAAGCTTTTTTTAAGTCACAAGATCAAAAGGTTTATGTTAAGACAGGTACTGTAGAGTGAGAAAGGTCTCAAGTAATTTATTGAGTGATTTTGTGATTCATAGGAAAAATCTGATTCTGGGGTAGTTTTGCACGAGGATTTCAAATTTTTAGTAAAAATTAATTGATTTCCATATCTTTATCGAATTTCAAAATTATGCCTTTTTGCACCCTTTAGGACACCATGATTTAAAAAAAAATTGCAAAAGTAGCCCCATAGATTTATGCAGAATCGTCTCTTGTTGATGCTAGATTGTAGAAAAATAAGAGTATCGGGGGTTTCCTTGGACTAGAAACGATCTAACTGAAAAAATACTGTGTTTTTACCGTTTTTTCCCGATTTTAAGACAAAACAACTTTTCAATTCTATCAAAACTTTTCAATTTCAATATCAGATTCGGAATCTGCGCCCCAAAAAACCCCAAAAAATGTATTTTTTACATTTTCGAAAAAAAATTTTTTTGCAAGAAAACCTAAAAAAGCATATTTCTCTTAACCAAGAGCTTGTTCCTTTAAAAAGTCGATTTTAAGCGCTGAAAAAGGCACCAATTTGGTCATTTTTTGAAAAATTTTGAAAATCGTTTAATAATAAATCCATGTATCTTTTCTAAGATTTTCTTGCATGAGGATTACGAATTTTTGGTCAAAAATACCAAATTTCTTCATCTTAGTGATTTTTGATTTTTTTGAATTTTTTCGGCCTTTACTGTACAAAAAGTAAAACGAAAACGAATAAACTAATCCCAACATTTTGTTCAAAATTTTGTCTAGTTTTAGAATCTATAATAAAAATTAGGGGTAATGGGTATTTTGAAGGACGAGATTCGATTTAATTGGAATTTTGCGCATTTTTCCGCTTTTTTCCTAGGATAAAATCACACCATATTTTTTTCCCGTAATATTAAACACATTAACTTGTAGCTTAGAATATGCGCTTTCAGAATATATGCCCATTATATATGATTCATGATCAAAAAGCTGAGATATCGATCAAAAACGATGACCAACTTACTCTTGTTTTATAAAACTAGAGGAGGGGGGGTCAAAAAAATTTTTTTTTCGAAAATGTAAAAAATACATTTTTTGGGGTTTTTTGGGGCGCAGATTCCGAATCTGATATTGAAATTGAAAAGTTTTGATAGCGTGGAAGTTTTGAATTGCCGGAACCTTAAATTTATGGATTTTTTCCACCGGAACGATTTTTGTCCTGGCATCAATGGTAGCTTTTTAGCTTTCGTTTTTTAAATTCAGGGGAAGAATATCTTTTACCATTCATGAGATCTTGACTGCTTAAATATAGCACCTTTGGTGGAGGGGTACCCCCATCA
Source organism: Brachionus rubens (assembly GCA_022207745.1). NCBI lineage: Eukaryota > Metazoa > Rotifera > Eurotatoria > Ploima > Brachionidae > Brachionus > Brachionus rubens. The sequence continues at coordinate 1,842,855 of JAJVHD010000016.1, read as the reverse complement.
AAAATTGATTTCTTAGGGTTTTTTGGTTGGGAGATCCCAGTTATGATGTCAAAAATCATAAATCCAGATAGTGTGGAAGTTTTGCTCCGCGTGTACCTTAAAATATTGAAAGGATTGTTGGGTGCTCGATCGAAATGCATGCTCACGAGCTTTTTGACTATGATCATGAGCGTAAACAACAACAGTTTACCGTATAATAAAGCATGGAAATCCTCAACACTCATAACTATCGCAAACAATCCCTTTTCGGATGTTGAGCACTTTTGTTGGACAGCTTAAAAGTAACCATAGTTGTCAAAAAAGGTCAAAAAATAGATTTTTTTAATGATTTATTTAATTTAAAAAAAAATCAAAATACAAACTTTATACAACATGTAAAAAAATAACGGAACATCACTAATAAATAATTTTTTTTAATTCTATTATAATTATCTTTTTTTATATATCTCACTCATTCACTCAGCACCCTTTTGAAACAAAATTTTTTTAAAAAAATACTTCACAATAAAAAAACTGGAATGTTTAAAATTATAAATCTGATTGTAAAACTTGTTCTCTTCTCCTAAAATTTGGCGTCGTTTGACTTTTAACCATTTTTTTAACACTTGAATCATCGTCTAGACAATCCAATTTCACTTTGGGCAATTGGTCTGTAATGTTCTCGATTACCCCTAAATCGTTAACTGACTTTTTAATTATTGATCGTACTGGACCTGAACCAGTCAATGCACCTGCGAATAACCTCGCATCGCCTGCTCGCAACGATGGTCTACTCTCTGTCTCTTGTAAACAATTACTCGATTGAAAATTTTCCTCATCACTACTCATTTCATCCAAAAAAGTAACACTTTTAGACCTTATCTTCTTCGATTGAGTCGACTCACGGTTCATTGACCGTCGACTAAAATTCGATGACTCAATTATTTCTTGTTTTTTTTCGTACATTATTCGATCTTTTATTTCCTCGTCCAATTCGGCTCGAAGTTGTTTCATTATATCCGGTTTTAAATCTTGTTTTTTATCGACTAGTTCATTTTTGATACGTCCACTCGAACGAGCTTGGTTGAATAAGCTCTTTTTAAACTCATAATTTTCCGGTTCTGAGTCTATATTGAGACTTCGGCTAGATTGGGTATCGAAATCCGAGTCAAAATTTTCAATGTTTTTAGGCTTCTTTTTGGCTTTGAGTTTACGTAAACTTAACCGTTTGTTCTCATTTTTGACCATGTCATTACTCGACGAAGATGTCGTTGGACTTGTTGTAAAAAAATTGAGTATAGATGTCAATGACTTTCGATGTGTTGGTTCAGTGATCTTTTTTTTTTCTTCTTCAAATTTTTTTGATCGTTTTTCTTTTTTAATTTTTTGTTTTTCTTCAATTTCAGTTTGAATTTTGTTCATTAGATTAACTGTTTTTTGGTTTGTTGGTTTTTCATTAAATTGTCTCATAGGGACACTTGAACTCCTTGATTTAACACTAAGTCGATCAAACGCTGATCTCAAAAATCCTTGTTCCCGTTGTACTGGTTCTCTTATCACTGGCTTTCTAATCGGTTCATCTTCATCGAATGAATCAAAATCATTCGGATCAAATTGTACCAAATTATCCTCTTGTTTTTTAATATCAGCTTCTATTTTTTGTTGTGTCAACCCGTCTTCCATGATCTTGTCAATCGACTCAATCGGAATCGAAACCTCTTGGGTTTGAACAACGGGTAATTGAAATTCAGGTTGATAAGGTTCGTAATCGTCTTCATCAAACGAATCAAAATCATTCGGATCAAATGACCCTGTTATACATTTCGAATTCGGGGGCCTACGTGTAGAGCTCCGACTCGAAACAGTCCGAACAGAGTACATTTTATCTTCATTCACAAGATCTGAGTCAAAAGTTCTTGGGGGTTTGACCGGGGGTTTAGGGTCATAATCCAAATCAATATCGACTAAATCATTATCTTCCAAGTTTATGACCCCGCTTAGAGTCCTAGTTCGAGTTTTTTTTGAAAATTTTTTAGCCAAAAATTCATCGTCTTTTTCGTTCAATTTCAACAACTTTTCTTTCAAAGTCTCGGCTGGTTCGGTCTTTTTCAAATTAACAGGCAAAGTTGAATTATTCTTGAGCAGAATATTTCTTAAAATATCAGCTGAGGTCATGTATCCTGGGACTACGACATGTCTTTGACCTTCATAATGTAATTTAACTTCATCTACCGAGTCCGGTATGTCTTTAATAAGTACATTCTGATTTCCAGTGATACTTTTCGAGCAAGGTGTAACACTTCGTTCGTTAGACAATATTTTAAAATCGGATTTAATCGTGTAATTTGTACAAGAACTTGTTGAGGATAAAAGTCTTTCTTTGCGTTCAAATAACTCTGGTATACACTCATCCGATTCTTCTGAGTATTCTTCTCCTGGTGGTGGACTTAGAGGTAATGGCGGTGGAGGTGGTTCAGTCGGTGGACACCCTAAATCGACCACAGGATCATTAATCATAAAATTAAGATTCTCATAAATCGGTTGTTTTTTAATCGTATTCAACGCTGTTTCATAATTATTAAAAATTTTCTTTTTAAATTTACATTCGTCTAAATTTCGGGTCTTTTCGGGTGATTCAAAAATATTTCTCATTTGACTTACTATGCCCTGTGTGGGTACACAATAACTCGAACTTGACGATGAACGATTCGAAGAACTTGTCGAAAGATTAGAAGACGACGATGTGGACGAAAAAATTTCAAGCTCATTTTTAATATTCGACTCTGTACTTGTGATAGAATTGTCTTCTTTTTGAACAGTGTAACGCGGTTTTATTTGAGGAGTCGATTCTAACGTGTGCCGGGGTTTAGTGATTGGTTTCGACCGAATTTGAGGATTCTCATTTTTGACCATTAAAAGATCAGGTCGAACAAGACTTCTCGGTTGATAGAACCGAGTCTCGATTGGTTTACGCGGGGATTTTGTTAAATAATTCGAATAGTCAAGTTTTGAATCGTACTCAATCTGGGTCATAACAGCCAAATGAGACGTTAAACTCGCAAATTCAAGAGTCGGTAGTTGTTTATTTTCGATTAAAATATCGATCATGTTAAGCCGTGACTGATTCTCACTCGATTTGTAACTCGCTTGTCTAAATTTACTTTTACTTATTTGTATTTTTCCATTAACATGTCGTAAACTCGGATTTTCCGGTTCGGTTAGACCCATTGTTTGAACACAAGCATCAGTTTGTATGTGATATCGTAACAAGTCGTGTATACTCTTACTTGGTTTTAGACTATCAGATTCTTTCAAATAGAAAAAAAAATCAGGTTATAAAAAATTAAAAAAATTTTTTTTATGGGTCAATTAAATTTTTATTGAAGAGAAAAAAAAAAACTAAAATTGTAATTATCTTATTATGGCTAGTGTCCTGATTATTTTTAAACTCGTAATTCAACTCAGACGAGTCTTATCTATTTAATTGTTGGAAAAATGATAGGTCCGAATTAATGAAAATTTAGCTTTTTTTTTTTCAAATTAAATTTCAGTGGCCTAGATTTTGTAAGTTTTAATTAAAAAAAATGCTTTTTTTGTTGTTTTAAATCTGATAAGATTATTTTTTTTAACAAAAGTGTGGATTGAAGAATGTTTAAATTTTTTTTCGATTAAAAATTTGCTCAATTTAACATTTTTTTTAAGTTTGCTTAGATTTTTATTTTAGACAAAAGGGTTAAACGAAAGGATTAATACAGTCTACTCTGTTTAAACAGAGGCATGTAAGTCCTGACATATTTTTTCAAATTTTAAACTGTACCAGCACAATCCACATGCCGTTATCGTTACCCTGAGGTGGTATATTACAGCTGAATCAGCTAACTCATGAACTTTCAGAAATGGACATTGTGGAAGACCGGTATTGTATTGTTACCGTGATCTACACCTTCGAAAACTTCAGAAATCCAAATTTAGAATGGACCTCATGGGGTACTTGGAAAAAAAAATTCTGAACACTATATTTTGACATGCTTAAACCACCTCTCCCGGTCCAAACATCTTTTTCCATTTAAATTTCGGTTTTTTCACCTTTTAATAAAAAACTGAACCTTTGAACTAAAAAAGTCTTTTATATTTCCAACTCAAGATTTCACCACGTCTTTGTTAAAACATTCAAAAAAGCTCTTTTAATTTGATCAGAAAAAAAATCAATCGACTTGTTCTCTGATCCCCCTCTAGGATCTCAACGAAATTGGAAACAAAACTTCCCCAAGGCAACCAAACCCCTTATTTTTGAACTTTTTTTACATTTCAAAAGTTTGTTATGCATCTAAAAAAAGCTTTTTTGACAGTGAAAATATACTGTAGGGTCTTACATTAGTACCTTTGGGCCCGTCTATCCGATACTCTCGTTAGATGTCTTGAGCATGCTTTTATGCTCAAACTAACTCAACTTTCTAAAGTTAAGTTAATTAACTAAACCAGTGATATCAGCGAGATATTACATATACCAACCCCCCCAGGCCTTGTGTGTCAGAACTTCTAAAATGTTATTCCATATTTGCCTACTTTTTTTGCAGCCAAATACTATTGTGCTTTATTTTGACACTTTAGTACTCATGATTAGAAAAACCTATTATTGATATTGAGATATGAATTGAAAGCTAAAAAGTTGCCATTGACGCTAAGACCATGATCGGTGAAGAAAAAAATTCCCTTAATTCATACTCGGGCGAAAACGTTAAAAAAAAAGGACACATCTCCTCCTAGGGGACCATTAAAATTCATATTTTTTAATTTTTTAATCATTCCTTCATCTTATGTGATTTAATGATTACAACAATAGAACGAAGAACCAAGATAGTCATAACCCTCAAAATCTGCTTTATTTTGCACCTCTTTAAACAAAAAACCTTACACTGAACATACTTCTGAAAGCCATTTCATTCGGCAAAAAGTTGATGTCTCGACGCGAAAAAGTAAAATACCAGAATTTGAAGGACTAAATCCCGGGTCTTGATTTACAAAGAACGGAAAAAATAATTATTTTAATTGTTTGAAATTAATGAAGTTTTTTAATAGTAAATATGAAACCCCATTTCTTTATTATTTTAAAAAAAGTTAAATAAGAAATAAATTTAGAAAAAAAAAAAAATTTGAACCAAATAAATTTGTAATTTTATTTTATTTTTTCAAAAAAAAAAAATTACATAAATAAAAAACATAACCCTAAATACTCTTTAACAAGACAATTAGTTTCTTTCTCGTTGTTTTTTTTTCCGAAAGTCTATTTTAATTTCTGAGTCCTTCTTTAATTGGGTCATAACAAAACAAAAAAAAAAAAACAAGATCTTAATCCGGGTCAACTAATCAAATATATCTTACCGCAATTTTTTATCATTCGAGTTTATTTCTTAAATTAATAGATGCGTTATGGGAAACTTTTATATTAGTGAGCTTTCGGCTTAGATTTTTCGTTTTAACATTCGAAATGGTCCATTGATTTTAATTAATTTTTTTATGTCGCTTTAGGTTCATGTTAATTGTTTTATTGTTCCTTGTAGAATGCATGGGAATTATTTAAAAGTCTTATTAGGACTGCTACATTATTTTTTTTTACGTGAGAGTTTACTTTAAGGGTTAAAAAAATAGAAAATTCTACAATCAAAAATAAATAATAGAGTTCAACAAAAATTTCCAACCGCACCCCTTTGTCCATGTACAAGAACTTAATTGAAATCCTAAGTTTTAAACTCAAAAAAAAAAAAGTTATTTTTTTGCTAAATAAACAAAAAAATATTTTCGGGTTTATAAATTTTTTTATTTTCACAAAGTTAAAAATAAAAATTCTATGCATAATTGTAATAACTAGTCCTTAAAATTGACTCATTAAGGATGAATTGCTCTTTTAAGGGTTCAATTTTTAGTTTATGATGTAACAGTGATGTTTTTTCTTACTAGTTTCACATGAGATCCAACTTTAGACTTTAGATTCTAACACTTCAGAACTAAACTTTAGTATCCTCATTATATGAAAACATTCGAATATTGTCTTCAGAACCGTTCTACTTCAACACTGTAATAGGGATTACGGGAAAGATCTTATAAGAAACAATGACCATAGAGGCCTTATTTAATCTTCAAAAATCCTCTTCTTTAAACAGTTGATTTTGATAGAACTACTAGAAAATGTCTTAGGTGTAAGTCCCATGAGTTAGTCACACTGACAGAGCGTCCGTAACAAAACGACAAACAGTGGTTAGTCGTTACGACGAATCTTCAACATATAATCAGAAATATAAACCCATAATTGTAAGGTTCCGGGCGAGTATGGGTTACACGAAAAATTCAGATTTTGAGTTAGGTTAGGGCATTGGTTAACCAGAAATTTTGGATTTAAGGTATGGGTCTGGGTACCCCAATTTGGCATGGGTGAACATGCATGCATAAAATACTCAAAATTAAAATTCCTTATTTTAGGAAAATTTTGGTAAGGTTCGACCCACGCACATCGTCCAAGCTATCTGAATTTGTGAAATCTGACCCTACAGGCGTGTTCTCCATCTATGAAAACCTAAAGTTCCTAAATTTTTAGGGGGTTGAAAACAATTTTTATTTTTCCGTAGAGGGGGTCTAAGATTCAAGATCCTCGAAAGAGTTGTTCACATAAAACCGTTAGAAGCATAGTCAAATAACAAATAATATGATATTTATGACACAGATTCTGATAGAGCACAAAATTTTACACAAGCCAGTGTATTTTTTTACCAACAACATTTAGGAACTTTAGGCTTATAAGCAACTGCCTTCTTTCTTTATAAAATATTTTAATCTGGTATTTGAACAAGTAACCAAAAAACGTGTAAAAACATTACAAAGTTATCAAACGCACGGGGCCTGAGACGTAGACCTGGGTTAGGGTTTAAGAAGATTCAATTTAGCTATGTTCATACCTTTTGATTAACTCTCTTAACTTTGTATTCGCATTTAAAGAACAAAACTAAGTGAAAAATTTTCGAGTTAAAAATTTTTTTATAATTGTATATATTTATGTTTTTTGATAAGATAATTCATTACTAATTAAAAAAAATAATTAAACCCCAAAGATAGTAACACAAAAAAGTATCAAATTTCTGGCTCAAGAAACCTCTTTGATTTTTTTTATAAACCTCCACAAAAAAAAATGAAATGAAAATTTTTTTTGGTTTACCTTCACTTTTTTGATTGAGACTCCTTTTATCAAATTCCATTTTTGGTTGGTCAAAACCTTTTAACAAAATAAAAAATCCATTCGTCGAATAAACCCGATTTGGTTTACTCAAATCAAATTGTTTTAACAACAATGAACTAAATTGATTCGATTGACATTCGATTATGTTCGTTTGAAACGCGTTTAGTATATTTTCAGCTTTGTCCAATTCGATTTTATCACTAAACGTAAACAAACACGAAAAATTATTAGTTAATATTACTTTTAAATCATCTGTCCAATCAGTTATTAATTTATGAGGAGATTTTGTAAAATTCGGATCAAACGAAACAACTAAATCAGGCTCAAGATAACCATCTGAATTATTACAAGCATATTTAATATAATTTGAGTAACTTCCTTGCCAAGCGGATAGAAAAATATTCCTTTTTGACATTAACATTTCAACGTCTTTTTTTAGGACTGGATTTTGTAACAACTTTGACCAATCGATTAATTCACTTTTTGAATATACATCAAAATGAGACGTGTTTAAGTATGGATTTGTTGAGATTAGAACCACTTCAATTGAATTCGAACTATCTGGGAACATGTTTAAAATTTCGAAGAATTTTTTTTTCACACAAAAATCAAGATTTTCGGTCTCTCCGTTCATGTAGTTTGATACCAACTCGTCAAATAGATCATTAGGGGGATATAGTATGTGTATACACAACGGTTTAGTGTTTAAATCTAACCCTAGACGTTTAATCGAGTTTCCCAACGTGATTGGATAACTCATAATTTGGGTTACTTTAGCTAGTACACCGTCTAGAACATCGTCTAATTGAGGCTGTCGACGATTAAGAAGTTTATTATCGAATATTTCTTGTTGGATTGTTCGACTCAATTGACGGATTGACTCGACTAATTCGGATCTCAAATTGAACCAATCAGTCCATGTTACAAGATTCTCTCTATCCCATGGTGAGTTGCAATAGACAGGACTTAGATCGATTGGCACAGATTCGATTATTTCGCATAGACCAGCCCATTCAAGTTCACCACATTTTGGCATATGATTTTCAAGCCAGTCTAAATGTTGATGCTCTTGACTACAATAATAAATCATTTGACATCCATAACATCGTCCAACTAATTCAGCATCACGTAGACCACAATAAGCACAAAATTTACGATTTAAATCAAATGTTTCAAGTGTTTGTTTTAAATTGTATTCAATTTCAGACCACATTATGTTCAGGAAAGAATTTTCATTTTTCTAAAAAAAAAAAGAAAAAAAAAGGGGGTCAATGATTGCAATTTATTGTTGGACAATGAATGAAAAAAATATGAATATTTAAAAAGTAATAGAAAAAAGTTAATTAACCTAATTTTTTGTAAACTATTTATTTATGTGCTGAATTGAATTGAAAAAAAAGAAAACAATTTATGACAATGTATAATAGTAAAATTAAATGTTTTGCCACGAGAAAAAAAGAAAATTTTTGTTGTTGTTGTTTTGGACATATTAAATGAACTGTGTATAATGTCTATTTAATCGAAAAATAAATGTGAATTAGTCCAATCACTTTAAGACCTCGTTTGGTTACTCGAATTAATTTGTAATTGACTGTCTTTAAAAAAATGATTTAATGACTCAATAATAAATAGACTTGGTCAATTAGACCAAAGCCATTAATACCAATATTAATTTGGTTTAATTTTATAAAGCTTAGCTCGTAGGGTTACATTTTTTCATCGCTATTATCAAAGAGCTGGTTGGCGTTGAAATCAATTTTGGATGGAAAAAAAAATTCGTTTTCGAGTGAAAACGATCAAAAAATGGGTATTTTCAGTTAAATTTTATTAAGACCAAGAGGATACCTCATAGCTGTTAAAAGTAGAGACGAATCTCGTGAGTTACTTTTTTTATTTTTTTTTATTTTATAATGCCTGAAGCCAAAAAAGAGACCGGTGTTTAAGCTTAATGACCAGAAAGAATGTTGGTCGTCTAAAGGTTATAAATTTATTCATGTTGGTCGGTGCAATAATGAGTACGAAATGATTAAAAAAAAAGTAAAAAATCATGAAAATCGAGTAACGAGACGTTAGACAATTTTAAAATTCCCATCTACATTAGGCCAATCTGCCTTAGTAATGCTACATGATGCTCTTTGTACTGCTTAAAAAAAAACACTCCAAGAGAATATAGGATCTTGTATTCCCTCAAAAATTTCAAGTCCCATCTACTGGACATGACCATCCTCCTTATGGAAGGCATGGTCGTCTTCTATATGAAAGGCGTGAGACAGGTCGAAAAAGCTTTAGGTATCAACCTGGTTTAAAAAAATGCAAAGTGGCCACCAACGGAAAAGAAGAAACAAAATTTCAGAAATTTTTTGGGACTACCTCCCAGAGGCGTATATACGTGAAGCGAACTACGGCGGACCACCGTATATGAAAATTTCGGGTGAGGCGTCGCCGCCTCATATGAAAAAATTAATTATTTTTTAATCTAAAAAAGATATAAATTTTTTCTGTTTCGCTCCTTTTTTTGCCATAATGAGAAACTTCTAACCGCTTCATCATGAGAAAATTTTTAATCGCTCAATCATCAAATGATAAACCCGCCTTAACTATTTCAACACAGACTTTATAAATTCCCGTTGATAAAAATCCTTTTTCATCAACATAGTCCTCCATAGTAATTTCAAAAGGCCGCCCTGCTGGCTTAGTGGTTAGAGCGTTGTTTGCCAAATCTAGGGACCCTAGTTCAATTCCCCTCGACTGCTAAAAAGTTCAGGCAAAAAAAAATTTTACCATTGATATCCTTTTATTTAGCTTTAATTTGATCTGGTGAAGATAATTGTTGACATTCTTCTACAACTATTTTTTTTACCACGGCCGAAAGACTAGTGCCACCACTCATTAGAATCAATCGCTACATTGCCTCTTTCGGAAACCTTATTTTAAGCCACCACGACTCGCAAGCCTGATCATTTTATAAATCAGTCCTATTTGGTGGCGAATGACGCCCATCTAGAGTTACGAGTCCGCTTGCCTTTATGTTTGCCTTTACCCCAACGGGAATTGTACCTTCGACCTCTCACTACATTGGACTCGACTCACAGCACTCGGTCATGCGCTCTTAACCTGATCAAATTAAATTGATTTATTGATTTAAAAGTGTGATTTTGGCGCCACTTATCGGTATTAAAGCCTTTTAGCATTGTAACTCACAATGGTAAACCTTGGTTTGTGGTGTTTTTTTTAAATAGTAAAGCCCTCAAGATACTATAGATTTACAAGCCTTAATTTTGAAATAACAAATCATAGTTGAGACGTAATTAAAATAAGTTGTGTTTTTCGATAATACCCTTATCTGATAAAATTAATAAAATTTGTAAAAAAAAAACGATAATGATTTTTTTTTGCAACTATCAACTTAACAACAAGTAAAACAAAAAAAAGAGAGAGAGAAGACGAAAATTTGTGAGATTAATAATTCAAATAAACTTTAAAATGATAATAGATTGAACTTGATATATGAAACCTTACGAATGAAACTTGATTAACCGAAAAAGATTAAGATTATTAATTAAATTTTTTAAACAACGACTATCTCTATCTATTTGTTCCATAAATGACACTGATCACACATCAAAATATCCATTTCAAATGAATTTTGATATGCAAAAAAAATTGAAAAAAAAAAAACTTTTTTTAAAAGTTATCAGTCTGAATTTGAATGGCTTTAGAAACACTTTAACGAATAAATTAAAAAAAAAATTCATTTACCTTTTGATTCTGTTTATCCTGATATTCGAACTCTTTTTTTTTTAGAAAAAAAAAGTTTAGATACTAGTTTTATAAACTTTTATTTATACTAATGTTTTGTTAGGTTATTGAGCCGTACACAAAGACCTAGTTTTTAAATTATTAAAACCAGAATACCTGTTTTTAATTTTTGCTTTAGAGTAGATGTTTATATATCTAGACCTTGTTAAATATCAAATGATATCCTGCAGTAGCACTGACTTTTAGAAAAAAAAAATCTTTATTTTTTTTAACGATTTTTTAGAACATGAATTTGACGTTGCTAACGTTTTCAACATATTCTTAACTATTGTGCTTGTAATCAAAACTTTAAGAGTGTCCTTACTGAAAACAAACGATGACTGTAGGAATACTTTTTTTTTAACGGACTTGCCTTGGTTCGTTGGGTTAGAATGAAATAACTTACACTAACACTCGAAAGACCACAGAAATGATTTTTTTAAATCTAAAATTCTGCACACGATTTAAAGCTTATTGGAATTTCAAGTCAAGACCACAAGTCATCGGAGCTGCAAGATGATCTTAACTTGGTGATTGAATGGGCTGATCTATGGTATTTACAAATTTAAATTGATGTACTTAGGCAGAAGAAAAGAAAAATTCCCATACGAAATGGTTAACTCGAGAGTGAAACATGTGCTGAATGAACCAAGCCAAGAAAAAGATCTTGGTGTCATGATTTTCAATGACTTAAAGTGGAACAAGCAGTGTTCGTATGTTGTAGCTAACAGGGTCCTCGGACAGATAAGTGCATTAGTGAGACCACACTTGGAGTATGCAGTTAGCTCACGGTGTCCGTATTATAAGACCGACATTGAGAGAAGAGCAACAAAGTTAATCCCGATCAAATCTAAACCCTATGAGGTACGGCTAAGTGAACTCAATTTTGTAAGCTTATAAGACAGACGCCGTAGGGGCAACTTGATACAAATGTACAAGTTAATGGTCATAAAGATATAAATTTGCTCAACGGTATCAATTTCGCCAAACCTACCACAATCAATATAAGAATGCAGTACAAAAGCTGATTAGGACGTGATATCTATAAAAAAGGCTCATACCGATATAATTTTATTACAAACCGAGTTACCTCAAGTTGGATTGATCTACCTGAAAGTTCAGTATCAGCAACATCAACAAACAGTTTCAAGAAAATCATTGATGAGAAAGTTTTTGAAATGACACGAAGCAAATGCTGCCAAAGTCCATCAAGGGTTACACGCCTTAGTTCGTTGGTATATAATATTTATATACCTCAGCTCACACTAACTAACTAACTAACCCTATTGCACCGATTTTTAAAGGCAAACACCGAGCTGCTTTTTTTAAACCTTTAACAATTTTTGATTGAAAAAAGCTATAATTAATTTGAAGAGATGGGCTGAAGACTGCAAGGCTTTCATTGACCAAGAAGATAGGAAAAATATGAACTGAAACTACTTGAACTGAAGGCGATTTTCGTAAATCTCAAAAGCTACTTTTCGTAATTTTTCCATTATACACAAAACAACCGTAAAATATCATGTTTACCGAGAACCAGGAATAATTTTTTTTTAACATATTCCTCTCTTTTAACAATCTGTCTGATTTTCAACAATTGATCGAGTGTACTCAATAAAAAAACAAAAACTTGAACTCTCAACCGTTGAAAAATTAATTTTTTTAAGAACGAAAAAAATCATTTTGACATTCAGTTTAATGACTACTAAGGCAAGGAAATCGTTTCTCAGCATGAAATCTCAAAACGTGTTTAAACGATCATAACAACAACAAAAAACAATAATTAAAAACAAAAATATCTTGATGAATTAATTACGAAACATAAAAATTATTTGAGTCTAAGATTACAAGTTTTTTTTTTTTTAGCTAGTTCGTGATTTTACTAGTGAGAGAAATAGACAAATTCAGGTCAAAAAAAGATTAAGAGTGAATTGTCTAATTTGAAAATAAAACGAACAAAACAAAAAATCCCTTCATCAATTATGTTTATTTGAAATTTTATGAAAATGACCAAATTTGAACTCGAATATAAAAGAAATTATAATTTATACCTATCGATTATCGATCGATTTTCGCTTGATTAACTTAAGAAAATTCGTTATTTCTAGGTCGATTATTGTCGTGAAAAAAAAAATTTGAAACTTTTTGTTAATTTCGTGATTTGATCCGATTCCATTAAGATTTAACAACAAAACAGAATCACGTAAAATATCGCTCTAAGACCCCTAAATCAACAAACTTGACCTTTAATAAACTTGACTGCCCCCTTTCTGAAACGTGTTAAGTACTTGAATGATAAATCGATAAGCTCAAATACCTTTACTTTTAAATGATCGTAAAAAAAAACAATATGGACATGTGTCTGGTTTTTTTTTTTAGTAAACTCGACACCAAAAAAAAACGATTGTTTTTGTTTGACATGTTTTCAAAGCTGTTTATTTAAAAATATTTAAATATTTTTTTTTCCTCAAGAGCTCCCCTTTTTCTTGAAATAATAAACTTGAAGCATATTTTAAATGAATTAAAATCAAATTTTTTTGCTGGTTAAGTGCACATGACGCTAAAGTGCATTTTTTAATATCCTGGCCTAAGAGTTAATATTTTCAATTAAGTTGGTCAAATTTTTTGAATAGGTTAATGAAAGAGTCTATTTTTCGAATCAATATCATTTTGAGACTTTAATAAAAAACTTTCAAAGAAAAACTTTATCTTTTAGAGACTTTTCGCCTTTGAGTCTTTTAAAAATAAATAAATTAATTTATAAAGTTCTTGGAATACAAAACGTCCACTCTAATTTTTAAATTGAATTTCGACCTCAAAATCGTAATTTACACATATGAAAACCTAGGAAAGCCAATTTTTTAGGGGGTGTTTAAAATTGTCAAGACCTTTACTTTTTTTAAAAAAAAGTAAAACCAACAAATTCTAGAATCTGAATCTAGAATTTTTTCTAGATTCAGATTTTGCATCTATCGAAGGGGTGAAACGAACACTGCATTAGTTATATCAAAAAAAGTAAAAAAATGGGTCAAAATTGCCCTTTTTCTCTTAATTTGCACCCTTCAAATAACTCAAGGATTCTTGAAAATAAATTCTTGAAAGGGCATAATCTAATAGGATAGTATATGCCCTTTCAGAATATATGGTGGGTGAATACGAGAGTTATCTATTAAAAAGTAAAGTATGGTTTTTGAAGGGTCTTGACACTTTGGACCCCTGGGGTCTGAAAAAATTATTTTGGAAACCCCCTAAAAAATTGGCTTTCCTAAGTTTTCATATGTGTAGATTACGATTTTGAGGTCGAAAATCAATTTAAAAATTTGTGGACGTTTTGCATTTCCGGAACCTTACTAGGATCATAATATTATCAAAATTGATTAAATAAGAACATGAACGAATGTATTGTTTTAGATCAATGATATTAATCTTCAAATTTTCCATGAGGTTTTTCATACACTCTGTCTTTTTGAACATCGAGTAATTTACGTTTTGGTGCCGAGTAGCGAATCATACGACCCTAATAATCAACCGATATATTCGCTTCGATCAATTTATAAGTGCGTAAATATCTGGGTGAGGCTTTTGTAAATAGATATTAAGCTTGTTATGAAAACCTTTAACATGGATATTAGTACGAGGACTAAACTGTAAAGTCATGGTTCCATTAGTCCTTTCTGAAATTACCTCCGAACCAATTTTTGACAAAATATGTCACAAAAGATTCAATCTGGTCTAAATAATTTATCGGATCTATGTTCGTATGAATAAGCTGCAGGCTTTGACCATTTCAGTATCTATATCTGCAGATATGACAGACTGTTGAGAAAACTCTGAATCAATCAGATATAGGGACTCCCAAAATGAGATTCGAGTCCATGTCTTTATATTGTTCTAAAATTCTCTAGTTCTCATCTCATGTTCACACGTCTCTCTAGAGAATATTCATTAAGCTTGTCTTCATTTAGATATATAGCATTATCCTTTTAGTACTTTTTCACGGTCTTTTAAAATACACTGAATCGAGTTTTAAAGACTCTGAGTCGGGCACGGACTCATGAGTCTCTGAAAATTTTTCACTCGAGTCCGAGTCCTTCCAACTCAAAAGACTTGGACTTGAGTCTGAGTTTTATGAAAAGCAACGAACCCCTATCTCTGGAATCAATGTCCATTATTTACGTAAATATTTCAAATTTTAAGTGTAAAAAGAGTCTCATAAAAGTAAAAATTAGAAAATTTCAAAATGAAAGTAACCCTATTTTTCACTTAGAATGAGAGATATAAAGTTAAACAACCCTAATAGCTAGCTGTTTTTATATAGTGTTAAATAAAAATTAAATCATAAATTATTATTGGATAATCTATTATGTAATATACCCATAAAAAGAAAAACTTATTGATTGAAAACCATCAGATTCTTAAAATTTACGTTTTTAATTATATAGAGAAATTTTAAACAACTTTAAGGCACCATATGCAAGCACTTTTTTTTCTCTTGAATTTAAATTGGATAAGGCTTTAGGTTAATAAATAGATAATTATTATAAATGATAAATCATTTTTTATTTAAGTAATTGAAATTCTGCATCATTTTGCCGTAAGTCGAAATAAACAAAATGTGTGCCGTGGTGTACAAAGTTTTTTTAAATTATATTAAGCTCCCTTCAAGACTTGAAGTGAAATTTAAGAAAAGCCTTCTGGACATTGTTAATCTACTTAATGAAGGACATGCCTTACAGCTGGTACCTTGCTGGACCGTTTGTTATTCCGAAATAATGGATGACTTTTTTACGCTTACCTGACCGTCCTTTAACATTACCTTTTCCTCATAAACATAAATTAATGGTAAAATTAATTGAAATTTCTTTAAAAATTTACTGGATTCAAAACTTCCATGTAATTCGGATATTGTTACCGTGTTCTACGACCTCGGAAACCCCGAAAAACCAATTTTTATTGTGGGTAAAAATTCAAAAACTAAAGCCTCCGCCTCAGATGCAGACTAATGTCATTGAGCTTTAGTTAAACATTTTAGTACTCATGATTGGAAATCGCTATAATTGATTTTTATAGATGGTCTGTAAGCTAAAAAGCTGCCATTGATGTTGAGAATATAATCGATGGGGAAATTTTCTTTCCTAAAGCCATACTCGAGTATAAAGAGTAAAATATGGGTATTTTTCAGTCAAATTACATCTCCTCCTATTGAATTCACAAAACCCTATCTCTTTATGCATCTGCTTAAACAAGCGACCATTCGATATAAATCTCTGGAATTTAATTTTTTTCCAGTATGTACACCAGAGGACGAATAGGTCATAAAAATCAAAAACGAAAAGAAGAGGGATTTGACTTCCAAATTCTTAATCCTCGTCGAATAGCAGAAAACATTTGCCTTTCCATAATAACAATTAATTTTTTGAAAATTGGTCTTTGGGTGCAAAAAAGAGTGTAAAAAACTAAAGAGATAATCTTAACATATACTAACCTGGTCGTTCACATGTTATAAAAATGGACGTTCAAATCCTTTCATGAACTTTCGAATTCGTCCGAATGCTCAAAAGTTTTCAGGACCTTTCATATCTTTTCATAAGCTTTCATAGCTTTTCGGGACCTTTTCATAATTTTTCGGAGATCTTCCTAAATTTTCGTGGACCATGGATTGACATTCAAAAAGTGCTGGGTACTTTACTAACAAATACTGGGAAAAAAAATAAAAACCTTAACTTCCAGCACTCCCTTTACTATAAAAACTATTATAATCCACTTTACTCCCAGCACTCCCTTCACTCCAATTACACTTAAATATCAGAAAACCATGAGTTTTTAACATTATTGAAAATAGGGTTGCTAACGGTTAACCCGGTTAAAATAGTAAAATTAAATTTTTTAAAATCTGAGAAGTAACCATACCCTCAAAAGGTTAATAGACTGTAGAGCTTAAAATTCTCTATCGATTGACACCTAGTTTATAAGTCATTTTTTTCCATGACTATCCAAAATTTTAATTTAACCGTTTTTTTTAACCGGTTAAGTTAACCGAATGTTTTTATGGAAGAAAATCTTAAGTAGTCATCAAAGATTTTATAAAATTTTAGACTAAATGGTATCAACCGATAGAAAATTTTAAGTTCAACAAGTTGAAATGATTTTTTTAAGATGATGACTATTTAATCAAGCAATAACTAAATTTAACCGTCTAAAATTCGGTTAACCACGTGCAACTCTAATTGAAAAACTAACTTGTCCCAATTTAGGGAAAAAAATATTTAAATAATTGAAAAACACCAAACCATATTAAAGAAATCTAACCATAATCAAAACATAATCATATTCTTGACGAGCGAAGCGAGGCTGGAATATGAATAGGGCTTTAATCAGGAGCGCAAGGCGCGCAGCCTCGCTTAGGGAGTAGGGTTTAGGGAAGGGATTAGGTTAGGGTTAGTTTTATATAAAAAGGTTAAGATTAGATATAATGATTTGGATCCTGACAAAAGGATTGCTGTGAATAAAGTGGATTTTCATTGTTTTTATGGTAAAGTAGGTGCTGGGAGTAAAGGGAATAATCTTAAAGAGAAACTGGTAAAGTGGGCGCACGGAGTAAAGGGAATAATCTTAAAGAGAAACTGGTAAAGTGGGTGCTGGGAGTAAAGGGAATAATCTTAAAGAGAAACTGGTAAAGTAGGTGCTGGGAGTAAAGGAGGAAAGGATGCCAATAATATACTGTTGACAGAAAGTTTTAAAAACCTCCTTTACTTATCCATTGTCAATAGGTCTCGTGGACTTTCGGGATCCGAAAATTAAGGAAAATATTTGAAAGGCTCCGAAATGAACGTTCATGTTTGTTCATGAAAGGGTTTGAACTTTCATTTTGAGAACATTTCAACGACTAGGTTAATACATATGAATGTTTTCTGTGATTTTGAGGGTTGTAGAAAACAGCAACAGAAATAACAAATTCAGATAGCTTAGAAGTTTTGAACTTAAATAATAACCTTCAAAAAAAACGGTTACGCCATTTTTTCATCAAAATTCTTCAATAATTTAATCGAGAAGGTGTTGCATTAAGAGCAACAACTGTTAAGTTTCCAATCGTTGTTACAAAAATATTAATCAAACATGCCTCGTCTTGAATGAGGAATATAAACCAAAATAAATGAAAAAAGTTTTAATTTCAGTTTATCAACCTTAATCAACTTTTGAACTAAAAAAGATTAATTTCACTTGATTAAGATTTTATAACGAAGAATATTTGACTGATACAAATTGACAACAAAAATATAATAACAATATTTAACTTGTAATTTGATTCATTCAAAGGTTTTAGCAAACACACGACTTGGAATTATTTCCGTTTATATGTCTAAATAAACAATTGGATTACTTGGCGTTTTAGTTAATTCTTAGTTACAACAAAATACAATTTTTCGTAGAAATATAAAACAGAAATTCAAAAATGATAGACCTGTTGTTGTTGGTGTATCTTTAATTATTCATCATTTGAGAATTTAATTTTTTTTTTAAATTGACATCTAAATTTTTCAAATATTATTTTAACCGAATTTTTTTTTTAGTAGAGAACTTGAACAAAAATAAACAAACAACTAACTGAAAAGCTTCCAGTCTCATTTAACAGAAATTAATTTTGAAAAAAATGAAAAATAAAATGACATCGTCTAGTAATTCATTTTATAATTTTCATTTTTTTTTTTTATTTCGGAGAATAAATATTTACGTTTAATTAAAAATTCGTTATATTTGGTCATTTAGAAAAATAAATTTTTGCACTTTTTTGTTGAAATGAGTTGCTATAGGACTCATTAGACTTTTATATCAACATTAAATGCTGTTTTATATTATGATGAATAACTTCTCTTTTTTTGTTAATATTAAAAAAAATCAATATGCATGATAAACATTCGTTTCTAATTATGTCTCTTCGATTTTAATGAAATACAAAATTTACAACCAGCGTGTAATTGTTTGCAAACTTTGAACACCTTGGGTTAATCAAGTGGCTATTAAAATCGTTCGATTATAAGAAAAAATGCTATCGACTGTCGAAAATTAAATTTTTCGGTTATTGAAGACCGGATTAAAGAAATTTATTGTTTTTTGGTCATAGATGTCACAACTTATACTAAACTTTTTTATATGGACAAGAATTTGTCAAACTGATCTTGGTGTAAAAGGTCTCACAGAAACAGCAGCAGTAGAAGGTGAGAATGTAGAAAAGGCACAAGCTTGGTTCAAATTTTAAAAGTGGTGATTCTAGCCTTTGAAAGAAAAAATGTCTCGATCTGCGTACTGCGGTAGAGAGCAACACCCGGCCTTAGCACTTCACAGTCTACCATAATTTATTACCTTAAGTTGATCCAGAAAGTTAAAAGACGCTGCTGAGTTGTTCCACACGATTTCACCTTTTGGTTATAAACGTCATATCGAAATCTGTAGAAAACTAATCAAAAATCCTCTTGATGAACGATTTTTCAGAAGGATAATTACCTGCGATAAGAAACCTTGAACTGGTTCCTGATGGTCGTACATTTACTGAGATCAATTAGAACGAATATTTGCATAACTTCAAGCAAAATACCTTTCTTTGATTACAAACCAGCCGAAAGCTTGGTTTGTTTCTTCCAGATAACGCAAAACCGCATACCGCGCGAACTACCATGAAAAAAATTGAAGAGCTGTAAGGGATTGAACTTCTCCCTCATCCAACATATAGTCCAGACCTTTCCCCTTCTGTTTATCATCTTTTCCGCTCTATGGCTCATTTCTTTAGAAAGCGGAATTCTACTAACCGAGAACAAGTTGAACTGGGATCCTTGAATTTTCAGCTCAAAAAATCAGGAATGGTACAAGAGAGGTATATTTTAATAAAATAAAAAACTCAAAAAAAACCCTAATATATCGACTTTTCAAAAGGAGATTTCTATTAAAGCTGGAAGGTAAAAGTCTACAAGCGTAATTCTTAACATAAACAACCCTTGCTAAAAATGTATTAGCATAATTGGGTAATATTATTGTAATCCTGAAAATTAGCAAACCAAGAAAAACTAACAATAATTAGCTCATAATGACCTGGAAAAAAATGACTTAAGTTTATCTTTGAAAAATTTTAGACATTAATCGAAAATCCCTTAGGTAAATAAGATGCTCTTCCAGAAATGATGTAACAAGTAAAAGAAAAGTTTTCAAAAAAAATCACCGATTTAAGTTGAAAATTTCTATTTTATACCGGAATTGGTGAGTCATTTAAAAAATTGCACCCTACGGTTAAATCATCGAATAGCTTGGGTCTCTAGTCAACTACAGTGAGACCTCGATTTTGTGAAGTGCCTGGATAAATGCAAAAAAATTTACAAATCCAAACCAGAAATACATTAAAAGTATTAGGAGCGTCTCTCTTTTTTTATTTCACAAAATAGAGGGTAACAAAATCGAGGTTATAAGGGTTTTTTTAGACTGAAAAGTGAAAACTCAGTTTTCTTCCCCAAATAACTTCACAGGGGGTCTAAATATGGTATAATTTAGTAGCCCTTCATTTACTCTACCTTATATGAAAATAATTTTGTGCATACCTCACTTGGTGTAAAAGTTACACCCGGGTGTATGTTTTTCAAGGGTCCGAATTGGACTATCTGTTAACTAAAATTAAAATAAAATTCGAAAAAGGATTGATTTCAATCGTAACTATAGACCATTTTAGTATTTGAAATTATCTCTGGCTTTATCTTATAAAATTTCTAGTCTTTATTTGTGGAAAAATATGTTTGACCTACTTACACCCATTAAACTCTTAAATTTGGTCTGTCTATCAAAATGTGTGATTTTGAGTATTTTGTCACATTTTGATAAATTTCACGTCTATATAAAAAACATAATAATCGCTCTAGACATGACACCTCGGAATCAAGATCCTCTTTATTTCAGTCGAATCATTTCAAAAACCAAAGTTTATAAAAAAGATTAAAAATACAAAATAGACAAAATTTTCACTATTAAGACTCTGTAAAACAAAACAAAAAGAAAAAAATTTCCTTATTCAACTAACCCTTTAACCAAACATTGGGATTAAATTTAATTTTAAATATAAAAATTATCTTGAAAGAAAAATGTCAATTGTTTTTTTTTATTTTCTAAGGAATCTATTCAATATTTATTTGTTTGCATTTAGATTTTGTTTTTGTTTGTTTGATTACAAAAGAAGACTTGGTATATTTGTAATTGTAGTTGTGTGTGTGTGTATTGAGATTTATTTCTAGTTTAGGGATTTATATAATCGCAATTCTATGCTAAAATAAAAAAAAAAACGAAATTATTATCTCTCTCTATTTTACACTTCAATACAATAAAACGTCGTCTAAATCCTTTCAAACACTTGAAAACCCTTGTCCAATTGTAAAACCTTTGTTGTTATTGTTGTAAAATGTTATCGATTTGTTCACAAATCATCATACTAATGAAAATTTGTTATTTTTTTACAAACGACAGGAAAAAATAATGGGATAAACAAATAAAATTGCTAGTTTTTGAAAAAGGGAAATTGTAGGTTGGTTTTAAAGAGGCGTTTTGTTGCCTCAAACAAGAAAGCTAAAATTAAATGAACCTCAAACAAAAATTTTAAATATTCAAAAAAGATTGATTTGTTTGTGTTTTGACTTTTTTAAAAAAATTGATCAAAAAAATTATTGACCTAATTTACATAGATGAATGGATTAGATAAAAGATTAAAAATGGATTTGATTTAATACTTTAAAATAATTTTATTTTTGAAATTAATTGTTTTCAATTAATTGTTATGCAACTTGATTGATTGACTTGAAAGTCTTTTTTAAAGCTCACAGCGAAGTAACTTGAAGACTGTGGTCGAGTTTTGTTTGGCAGTGTGAAGTTTAATACAAAAAAAAATCAGAAAAATTTTTAAAAATGAAAATAATTTTTTTCTGCTGGTCTTATGATGGTTCTGCACATGTAGCTTTCATATTGTCGCTCAATATTGAGCGATTCTTTGCAAAAACTGTGGAGTCTTATTGCGAATTTAATTTCAATATGTTTTAATAGTGTGTATTTTGCAGAGACTTTGAACACATTTAGAAGAGATTGCTCGATGGTGTAACAAAGCCTGTTACACTTTGTTACATGTGCAGAACGATCATAAGACCAGCAGAAAAAAAATTATTTTCATTTTTCTAAATAGATCTGTTTTCTTTTGTACTAAACTTTATAGTGAGCTTTTGTTTGATAATTCTTGTTCTAGGTACTTTTCTAATTTTAATGGAAGAAATCCGGTAAAAGCGGAAAAAATGGGGTTTCATTCGAAATCGCGAATTTAAAGTCCTAATTAGAGCGGAATTTCCGATTTATTGATGTATTCAATAGTTTTTTAATGAGAATTTTTTTGCGGAAAGTTTAAAGAAATTTATGGAATACATTGTCTATTCACAACATTGAAATCTTAAATGAAGAAAGATAAGAGCATGTATGACTAGCATTTGATTGGAGTAGATTTATAAATTATGTTATCAAGTCTCGGGTCTATTAACTTATGTGAATAATCATTATTAGCCCAAATTGGTGACCATCTTACATAATTCCTCAACCGGTTGTGCACGCTCTTGCGCATTATGCAAAGCAGTAAAAAGTTATCTTCGGTTAACATTACAGTTACAGTGACTTGATTTGAAAAAATAAAAAAACGTTCATGAAAGCTCATGAAAATTCAGAATTGGACATAATGAAAGACCTGTATTGTAATAGTTGTCGTACAATGTTTGAAATTTTTTATCAGCTCAGTAAATTAAGGCTTAACTCACTTTACAAGTACGAGGAAACATTTACAGCTTAAGCTTTCATTGAATTAATTTACAGCCTTATTTGACTAAAATTTTCAACTCTGTCGTAAAAGAATGGTCTTTTAAAAAATTTTTTTGGTCACAAATTTCATGTTGAAGAATTATTTGACAAGAGCTGGTCAGCTTTTTGGGCTAATAGACATTGGTCACACAAGTTAATCGACCCCAGGTCTCATTAATATCCGCTTTATCTATCCAAACGATGGTCTGAATAAACTTGATAATTTTCCATCAAATTTTTACGCCTTTGAAATCCATAAATATTAAGGAACATCACTATAATTTTAATTATCGAAATCAGTTTACACAAAGAATTCAAATTATTTTCTTTTAGTTTGAAACATTTCAGGCTTGTAAACTAGTCTTGGGTACGGATACATATGGTTAAAATATCCCAACAGTTTGCAAAGATTTACAGTCTCTATCTAAAACTGGAAAAGGGACAATCGACTTTAATCTCGGAAGAGATGAGTCGACAAAAGGTTTTAGTTTGCTTCAAGACATCTAAGAACTTTTGTTGTGCGATTATTAATCAAAATAGCAAAATTCAATGTCTCGATCTAAAAGAAAAAGTGAAATTGTTTCATTTTCAAGAGTTTTCATTCTTATCGTAAAAGCTTTTAAAAAATAAACGAAATTTTTAGAAATAAATTTGTTCGCGTGTCTTCTTTGCACACTGATAGGAAGTTCTAACCACGAATATATGATGTATTTAAAATCATACGGATATTGATTTTTAATAATTTTACTTGAATTCCCTTTAAAAAAAAAAGAAAAAGAATAAATCAAGACCAAATTTTGATGCCTTTTTCTTTGCGTTATATTACAATAAGTCAGAATAATCGATTTTTATTTTCGTTTGAAAATAAACCACGAAATCGGCCATCATCATAGGAATACAAATTTGTTTTCTGCTAATTAAATCAAAAGTTTAATCACGTAATTAATTTAAATTGAATTTAACAAAAAAACAATATCGGTCAATATTATAATTCCATCATAAAGCAAACCAAGTTGTTTGACTTGGACAATATTAAAAATTTTTTAATGTAACTTATCCAGTAAGGGAATTAAATCATCTATAAAATTTGCTATCATAACTATTTTCACAAAGATTTTCTCTTTTTGATGATAGAATTGCATAAATTCTAGTTCATTAACATCGACCATTTCAAGAGTCCATTCTTCACAATTGATTATTTGGGTTTCTCAAATGAAACAAAAGAACAAGGGAACATATTAGAACACATCCCAATTATTGATTTCTAAAAAAAGAGATCATGCTAAAGTTATTTTCTTAAAGCAAAATCGCTCAAGCAAGATTTCTAAGACGCTTAATAGCATAAAGTTCATTATGATCTTTCTAACGTATTAAAAAAACACCGAGCCTCAAATACATTTGCCTAATGGGAAATCATTAGCTTTAGAGATGCTCTGTCCTCAAAGTAGATTGTGCATTCATTGACCAATTAATTATTGCTTTAATTGATACAACACGGCTAGTGAAAACTGTCTATCGAGGCGTACCGTACCAAAACTTTCGTAAACTCGTTAGGTGTTTTCAAAATTAAGTTAATGAAATATACTTAAGTATTAAAATATTCGTCTTAATGGATTTTATTTATTTAAAAAATTTTTCGGTGATGCACCCCTTATAATGAATCCACACGAATAAGCCAAAGTTTTTTTAACGGTACATTTTTTTTTTCACTAGCCATGATGTAAAATGGCATGAGTTCAATTGTTTATATCATTTGAATGTTCAGCGCCAATTTTCTTTAATAATTTAAAGACAGTATTTTACTTGTTTCTCTTCCATTGGATTTTTTTATAAAAAAGATTGGCTCAATAAATTAACGAAAATATGCCTTTTGGCTCTAAGCACGATTTTACGGTAGTGTTATTTTATAAAAATTAACTTTTGAAAATTTGATACTTTATATATACCCAACCCGGTCCTAACAATCTATCTATAGCTTTAATCAATCTACACGTATGTACCTTGTTGTACGTAGCTTTCAGACCTACAATCTGCAGTTAGCAAACAAAAGAACTATTGGACTGTAGACTATTGTTTTACAAACAACCAATGATATGAAATAATTTTTGTATACTTGGAAGCAAAATGGCAAAAATTCGATTTGGAAATGGTTTCCATATTCACATATCCCCGAGGGCAACAAACAGAATTTTTCTTGGTGGGTCCCACTAATTTTTCCAAAACAAAATTACCGAGGACACCTGAGGGGTTTGGGTGGTGTCACTTCCAGATTACTTTATTCTCGTTATGATGCAAAAAAAAGAGATAACCAGAGGGGGGTTTTTGAATTCTCTCATTCTAGCAACTACATACACACTCATTAGAGAAAATTTGGAAAAAACGAAAATTTATGGATAAAATCATTTATTCAAAAATTTAATAATTCACAAAATGAGAGAACAAAAGGTTTTCAAAATTTTTTTTTTTAAAAAAAGTATTTTTAACTCTAGATTTTTACAGTTTTAAAAACAAAATAATCCAATAAAAAAAATTCAATTTTAACACTTCAAATCACTATGCAAACTTTTAGATTTAGGCATAAGCAATGAACTTCTTCGAGATTCACTTGGTTTTATATCCTGACTAAAATGATCATTTATAGGCATAAAATTTGAATCCCAATTCATACCATTCGGGTCTTGTTTATTCTTATTTTGTTCATTGTTTTTACATTTGAATATTTTCCATTCAACATTGACACGATATGATCGTGACAAATGCAAATGTAACAAGTAAATAAATGGACTTAGATTTTGATTGTTCGATGTATTTTGTGTTAAGGACGTTTTTCTGGCTGGTATTTGATACAAAATAGGCAACAGTGTACTTAAATTGTGCGATTGAAAAAACAAATTAATGAATAAGTTTTCAATTAAAATGTAGAAAAAACGTTTGTTTAATGGTTTATGTTGGACTAAATCGAATAAATTGAATAGACCACGTCTTGTTGTGTCATTGCCGAGTATGTGACGAAACTCGTCTGGTATTAGAGACAAAAGTTTTGTTTTAACTAAGAGTTTAGTTATTTCTTGGCAACTTTTTGGACGTGGTATATGAGCTTCACCGAGGTAACCTTTTGGCCATAGACGTTTACGAAAATTTTTTAAATAACGAGCTAGACTTTCTTCGCCAAGATACACTGCGATTTGTTCTTTGAACTTTCTACAAAACAAAAAAAAATCAAAATTTTTAAGTCTAGCCAAATTAAAAAAGAGTTGATACCTGTTCATTGAATCACCTTTGAAATTTTTCATAAAACTTTTAATAATTGCCATTAAGGATTGTCTAAGCCATTGGTTCTTTTCTTTAAGATCAAATATTTCGTCCATCAAGAGCATTACTGCTTTGATTGGGATGTTATTCGATTGCTTGAACAAAAAATTGACAAATCTTTAGTTTTAAAAAATTTTCGTTACACTTACTAAATCATCTGGTGTTAGAATATCGGTAAGTTTTTGGTTTGAACTTTTTCTTACAGGGGATATTTGAGGATCCGTTTCTGGTTTTAGTAAAACATTCGATGACTTTACATGTTTAAGTTGACTAGGTGGAATAGTCTGTGTGTCGTTGAGTAAGTTGTCGGATAGACCTTTGACCATGCCAATGACGTTATCAGGTGCGTTTTTAATCGATGTTTGTAAATTCTGTACAGAACTGATCATCGGAGTTAACAGAGAATCGAACTATTAAAAAAAAAACATGGATTAGTTGTTTGGTAAGAATGAGATGGGTTGATTGTACTCGTCGTTTTAAACTCGTTGGAGATGAATATTCCCATCGTCTATTTTCTAAAAATTTTAAAACTAGTTCCAATAAATCAGGATTTCGCTTCAGAAAGTCGTCATTTGTGATCATCTTAAGAAAAAATTTATAAAATTAAAACTTGGAAAAAAAAAGCTTAAAATTACTTTTAAATATTTGTTGAGTTCTGTTATACGTTTCTCGACTAGCTCGTCATTTAAACTATTACGGAAACTTTTACCTGGAAGTGATTGAATTTGTAAATCCGGAAACTGAAAATAAAAAATTTGTAATTGAAAATTTCTTTACTTTGAAGACCCAAATTTGTCTTCAGTAGCTATAACACAGCAAATCCCAGACCCTGGTTTTGTTTACTTATCCAGACAAGAGACCCCTCAAAAAAACTAATCCAGGTGAAATTATTTTCATTCAAGGTTGTAAGACCATTAAGTGCAGCTGTTTGGGATGAAAAATAATTTTTAAATTTCGGGTCATGGAAGACCCTTTGACGATTTTCGATAGTAATGATCGGTACCTTGGTCTTTAATGAACGGTCGGGTCATTTTTGACCCACCTTTGGACGGATTGTATGGATGTTGACATTTTTTAAATTTTTCTTCAAGAAACTCACATTCAATGCTCATGATAAAAAACGAAAGCTCCTGGCGAGAAGAACATTTCTATACTATCAGTTTAAATATTGATCTCAAAATAAAGGTTTTACATTCGTGTGTGCTTTTTACAGTTTTCAGGTATCCTTTTATTCAATTTAATTTATTTATTTTAACAGGAGCTTTTTAAATTTAAGATCATGTCTTCAAATCTTTTTCCCATAAAAATACTTTAAAATGCTAAAAAATGTTTAAGACATTTTATGAGAAAGTTGCATCTGGATGCGTGTTTTTGAGAGGTTAATTCTAATAAAATAGAGTAAAAGAGACACCCTTGCCAACTCTTGGTATGAAATAAAGCATAATGATGTTTTTTTTTTAAGTTTCCAGAACATGTCTTAAAAAGCAAATTTTATCTAGACCTCTTGGTAATAGTAGAATCATCAGAAAAAAAGTCTAATACGACGAATTCTATCCTGATCTCAGTGGATATATTAAAAGATCTGAACCGTGTTTAAGAAAAAGATCCTGATGATTCCAATTTTAAGTGTAACGCCCATCTTTTCAAAATTTTCTGAATGAAAACTGTACAGTTAATTCGTATGAAAATAGCCCCATAAGAAGTAGATGGTCAAGATGGGATTCAAGATCAGACAAAAATCATTCCAAAGCATAAGCTTTAATCCCTCATTTTTTTGTAACATTTTAAAATTTTAGATTTAGGGTTAACATGTTCTCTTAGTTTCAACGCGGCTACACCATGTTATTTCTTATCACGTTATTGATTTTTTAAAATAGATTATCCAACTGTTACAAACACTCTAAAAAATTTTTGTCCATGGTACAAAAAATGAGGGATTACGGCAAATCTCTCGAATGAGAAAATTATTTTGCAATATAAAAAAAATTACATTTTTTTTGACAATCAAATGAAAATCATGAAAATCATTGAAACGCCGATAAGTTTGCCAATAATCAACTTTACCAGTCATTTCGTTCAATTTAGTTATATCCATGATATAAATCGAATAAGATTTTTTAATATCATTACATGTTCCAGACGATGTTATACAAGCATTTATTTTGATATATTTAGGATCACTTAGATTCGATTTTGAATCAATTGTACACAAATCAAAACTTGATAGAGAAACCCGATCAACCGATACACTATTTGTATCATTATCAATAGTTGTAATTGTTTCAACTTCTTCACCGTTCATAGACGGATCATTTATGTTTATAAACGAATCAAAATCATCTAGCTCATGTTCTTGTTGGGTTTGTTCTAATTTAAAGTTTGTTTTTAAAAGAGCTTTATGAAATTCATTCGAACCCTTGAAATCGTTTAAATATTTATCGTTCATGAGGATATAAATTTTGGACTGTAAATCATCCAATACTGTCTCATCGATACAATTCAAGTTTTCTAAGTTGTCCAAAGTCTTGCTAAGTTCACGTTTGTAATAAACTCTATTTGAAATATTCACCGGTTCATCCTTGAAGAGAATCAAGATTTAAAATTTCCAAAAAAAAATTTGTTTTTTTTTGTGCCCAATTACTTCATCATGTTCTATTGCTACAAAATTTGAAGCGTTAAGCAAATAAGAGTTTATTAAACCTTTACTATAATCCCTGAGAGATTCTTTAACATTTTTGTTTAAATTTTGAGATTCATTTTTTGAAATTTCTTTTTTCGCAAATTGTCGATACATTTCAGCGTTTAGATAAAACGAAATTAAATTTTGAACATTTTTTTTGCTCATAAATTCTATAAACGAGTGCTGCATTACTTCATTTTGAATAATGTTCTCCAATTGAATCGCATCTAAATTCAAGTCACTTAACAATTGTTTTTGATCCTCTTCCTGGAATAAAAAAAAATTAAAATTTTGTTCATGTAAAATTTTGATGTTTTTACATTTTCTCCATTTTGGTCTTTTTGAGTACTTGAGGTATTTTTGTCCATTTTGTTCAGACTCTTGACCAAATAGGATATTTTAGCATCGATTTTACGTTTCAAGTAAGACAAACTTGACAATTGCAATTTTATTTCATTAACTTGAAAATGAAAATTTTATCAATAAACGAGAGAGAAGGTGTGTTAAAGACCTCTTACCATCATGTCCACCTTTATCGTTGGACCTAGTCAAGGCTATTTCTTTTTCTATCTTTCGACTAAGTTCACTTAATTCGTCTAGACTTTCACAAAAGTTAATCGTTGTTATAAAATTTTCAGTCGATGGTACATCATCCCGTGATAAGTATAACACAGTTTGATTAATATAATCCGGATCTGTTATTTTATCAATCGATGATTTTATTAAAATGTGTGAGAATATTTCTCTAATGAGACAACGTATTGGTAAACAGTTGAATGTTTTTGACGGAATGAGACAGTAGCATAACATTTCGCTAAGTTCTTGTAGAAATTCTTTTGAAAAAAAAAAGGGTAAGGGAAAAGATCAAAAATTGAGAGAG
This sequence comes from Brachionus rubens, assembly GCA_022207745.1. Lineage (NCBI taxonomy): Eukaryota > Metazoa > Rotifera > Eurotatoria > Ploima > Brachionidae > Brachionus > Brachionus rubens. Next base: position 1,813,119 of record JAJVHD010000016.1, on the reverse strand, counting down.
ACTTAAGATTACCATCTTGTTCCTCTTTATGGTCTAGGCATAAATTATCCCTGCATAGGCCTTTTTCGAATTCGGCCTCGATTTCAAAAAAACATTCGACTAAATTTTTGTTATTTTGTTGAGCGATTGATTGGGCATTTTTAAAAAGTGTTTCATACGTCTGATTTATTGTGTTTGTTATTGAAGTGACTGATTCGGATTTTAAAGAATTTTTAAGGGTCTCACGAGTTTTTTTTAATATTCGTAATTGGATTAGCAAATTTTGTACCAATACATTTGTTATGAAATTTTCCCAGTCAATTAATTTCAAGCTAAAATAATAGAAAAAAAGTTAAAATGGGGTTTTAGTGTTATTTATTCCCATTTAGCCTAAAACATTACAGTGCATTTAGAAAATCTATTTACATTCTAAATCAAATTGGAAAATAGAGACTTCCAAGAGCCTTGGATTAAACTAAACTAATTCATAACTTGTTTCAAAAAATAGACATGTTTCAGCTACAATATTCACATAACAAGATGGTAAATCTCCATTAAGGTTCAAATATTTAGTCGGACCCTTATACAGTACAGTACAAAAAAATTAACACTCCCTTTGTGGATGCTGATTAGGAATCGAAACGAATTTCCGGTGTTCTACGACCTCGAAAACTCCAAAAAATCATTTTTTTCATGGGGGTAAAAAATCAAACCTACCCCTTAACTTTTTGCAGCCAAATGTTAATATGCTTTATTTCAAGATTTTAGTAAACATGATTTGAAAAAGCTATAATTGATGTAAAGATATGTTCTGTACGATATAAAGCTACCATTATCAGTGGGAAAAAAAAATTCCCTAAAGCAATGACCGGCTGAAAACGGTCAAAATAAGGTAATTTTCCAGTCAAACCGCATATCGTCCTAGGAGTCAGTCGATCCGCCATACCCAATTTTTTTGCTTCTGATTAAACAGAGATTCTCTACATATCTCAGGAATTATTTATTTTATTTTTCATTGTTGTATACAAGTTGATGATATAAGTCATTAAAATGAAAAACGAAAAAGAAGTGAGATTTACCATTTTTTGACTTAAAATTCTGAATTCTCGCAAAGAAAAACTATAGAAAGCATATATATTTTCGCAGTGAACATTTTATTTTTGAAAATCGGTTTTGGTCGCTAAAAGGGTGCAAAAAAGCCTGTTTTTTTAAAAATTAAAATTTTTGATTTTTTCCCTCTTTAATTTAAGGTAGTCTTTTTGAATTGGATCAATTTTGAGTAATAAAACGACCTAACCTAAGAACATTTGCTTTGGAAAATACCTGATAAATAGGCTTTTGGTAAATTATGAAAAACTACTCAAAATCTCCACAATGCCCAGTTTTAAAATATTTTTATAATTTTAACATAAATTCAAATCACTGAGAGAAATAGCTGATCAATATTTAAGTTTCGAATTCCTTAGGGATATGTAATACTTTGATTAGAGTAAATTCATGGGTAAAACAAATTAAGACATCTTAAAATTCTATAAGGTCAATATTTTTACTTCACTGTAAAAGAACTTTTGTTTGCATAAATAAATCAATATTATCGTGCTACGGAAAAGTATAATTAATGAGCGTGATGCACCCTCAAACAATATGTCTTATGAAATCCCTTAAAAGGAAAGTAAAATCCGTTTTTTATTTTTGTTAATTCATATTAAGTTCTTGATGTATTCCCCGGGGAAATTAAATCAAAAATCTATTTACCATTGATGTATTTGTCTAATTGAATAATATATTAAAATTCGAATATAATTAGCAAAATCTTCTTTTGAGCTTATTTCTTTTTTGTACCATTCGTCGATAAAATCGCGTATAATTAGATCAATAATTTTGTGTAGTTCATCATCGACTAGATATAAACCAGTCAATGATGGTTTTATGCTCAACGAGTTTATTGACTTTTGATCGAATTTTGAACCCGATGAACTCGGACTCAGTTCCAAATCGACATCGGCAAATGACTCAGTCAATTCGTTTTTGATAAAACCCTGTGATAATTTGACCTTCGTTCGAGTTTTGGTCAAAAATTTATTAAAATTGAAACCAATTTGAACATTAGTTAACGTATAAAATATAAAACTTTGATAAAAAAAATGATAGATTAAATTTCGAAAACAAAAAAAAAAGGGGTGTCAAAATTCACAAACTTACCCGATTATAAAAAAACTTGTAAAACCAAAAAATTTAATAAATTTATCAAAACTAAAACATGTTACATTAATTAAGATAAGGATAAAATAGATTTGAATGAACAGTTTAATGGTGATTTGTTTATGTTCAATCATTTTTTGTTTTATGAATGAGTGATGACGAGTGTGATGAGATTCATTTGAAGAAATTCGTTTTTTACATTTTCATGAATCTAAAATTGAATCAAAATGAATCACCTTTTTTGTGTGTGAGTGTTTTTCGAAACAAAAAAAAACCCAAAACGAAATTAAGAAAAAAAAAATGAAAAGCAAAAAATTTTATTTTTACATTATGTAATAATTTTTTATGATCATCATCATCACATAATTTTTTGTTGAACGAAAAAGAGCTAGATGTTGCATTTTTGTTCATAATAAAAATGTAAATTTTTCGATTGTTTGATTATTTGAATAATTTGATTAAAAACATGAGCAACAAAAAAAAAGAGAAAAGATTAAATCGAATCCACATGAGATCCCGCGACAACTAGAAAACAACTTAATTAGAGATTAAGCTACCAAAAAAAATAAACATAGAGAGTTATTAGATTTTTTGTTGGAGATTATAATTTAAAAAAATATCTTTATGCTTGAGGTCACCTATTTAAATATGGTCGATTAAATATAAAATTTTGTTCTCGGGATAAAAATAGTGCATTTGCTTTTAGCTAGAAATATTTTAATTGCAAAAAATAATTTTGGGAATATTTAGTTGCTTAATGCTCTCTAAAAAAATCAATTGGGTCTACCCTGTTTTGTGATCTTGTGATCACATAATTGGTGATCATGTCCTCGTAACTGGTTTGGTGAAAATTCGTGATCACCAAACTTATTATTTACCTGGAACAGAGTAGGAATCACTACTTTTAATGATTAAACTAAAACTATACAATTTTAACATTTGTTAGATACAATCAAATTGATTTATTGTGTGAAGAAGTTAACGGTGGTGAAAACGAAGAATTTGAAAGTGTAGACGATAATGAATCTTGTGTAGTACAGTCTCAATCTTCAGAAGAATCTAATGTTAGCTCAATATTTGGTTCATTGGTTGGTTCAGATTTGGATAGGGACGATTTAGTTGATGATAACGAAGACGATGACATTACAGAGGGAAAGACGAACGAATCAGACCTCAGAGAATCACCTTGTTCCAACAGAAACATTAATGAAAAATTGTAACAACTTTTTGTTGAATACAGTTAAGCAAATGTTTCTGAAAATTCAAAATTCATATGCTTTTAGAAATGTAAATGAGTTTTATAAGGTTCAGGATTACGAATTTTTGGTCAAAAATTCCAAATTCCTCATCTTAGTGATCTTTGTTATTTTTTTTGGCCTTTTCTGTACAAAAATTAAAACGAAAAACGATAAACTAATCCCAACATTTTGATCAGAATTTTGTCTAGTTTCAGAATCTATAGTAAAAATTGGGGTTATTTGGTATTTTGAAGGACGGGATTCGATTTAACTGGAATTATGCACATTGTTCCGCTTTTTTTCAAGGATTAAATCAGACATTATTTTTTTTCCGCAACATTAAACACATTATCTTGTAGATTAGAATATGCGCTTTCAGACTATATGTCCATTATATATGATAAATGATAAAATAGCTCAGATTTCGACCAGAAATGGCGACCAACTTACTCTTGCTCTATAAAACTACGAGATGGGGGTGAAAAAATTTTTTTCTTCGAAAAATAAAAATACATTATTAGAGTTTTTTTGGGACGCAGATTCTGAATTTGATATCGAAATAGCAAAGTTTTGAATTTCCGGGACCTTAATATCGTTATTTATTGTTAGCGTTTTCAAGATGTCAACACATTTTTACGAGTTAAGTTCAGAAATAAGTTGTCCCAATACAAGTATGTTCAACTGCTTTTTAATCTATCATGATACCAATAAACTGATACTGATCACAAATATTTTCGTCTATGAAACAAGGGGGTTACTTTAAACAATTCGCCTTATCTTACCATACCGTCATTGTAAAAAATTATTTTTATTCTTTTGCTTTTATCCGTCTTGTTCCAGTTTTCGCACAACAAAAAGACAAAAATTAAATCTTAAGAAGGGAAAAATTAGGAAAGTGTTTTTTTGAAAATTAGGTAAACGATTATAAATCATGTCTCTACAATGCGTTCCTTTAGAAGAGTAACGATGAAATATTTTTACACGAAAAAAAGTACGCCAATTTTGTGGTTTACGATACAAGTTAGTAGTAGTAGTAGTAGTAAATAGAACTGCAGAATAGACGATTAAGTCCATTCTAACGCATTAAAGCGTTTGACTCAGATGAGTCTTGGCAGCCATTGAAATCGACCATTCCAAATACTTCTCTATCGATTATTGCCTTGAACGAATTAACTGATTTAGCATTAACCGCTTCTCTTGAAAGATTGTTCCATGCGTTTACGACTCGATTTGTTAAAAAGTTGTACCGATGTGTACCTTTTTTTTTTATCTCTCTTACCAGCCTACGGTCATGTGGCCTTCTCAGTGAGCCCACTCTTTCATTTGCCGAGTTAATGCCGTTAATTAAGCTTACTTCTTCTAATTGGTTTATTAATTTGAAAGTTTGAATTAGGTGTCCTCTGACTCTTCTATCTTCTAAGCTCAACATGTCAAGTTTTTTCAGTCTAACCTCGTATGGGAGATTCTTGACCGATTTGATCAATTTTGTTGCTCTTCGTTGTACGTTCTCTATCTTTTTTACGTCTGATTTTAAAGAAGGGCACCAAACGCTCACTGCATATTCAAGATTAAAAAGATTTATAGTGTAACTAAATAACAGGGAAAAGTACTTAGAACAGGATATGGAAAGCTCCTCTTCAATATCGATTATTTTCCTCGAATGGGTTCAATTTTAAATTTTTGACTCTAAAAGCTTTTAATTTTTAAATCTCTTGTTTAAAAATTTACAGTGTCAGTCCGAACTTTTTAGCTTTGGAGCCAGAGTCGGAGTTTTAGCCTGAGTCGGAGATTACGCGACTGTGAATCTAACACAGAGCCTCTTCTCTTCGACTAAAGTCCCATAACCTAGACTCCGTCTCTAAGATTAAAAAGTTCAGACTGACACTGTAGAAATTTTTTTGAACAGATAACATTATTTAATGATCAAACTCTTTTTATTTTAATTGCATTATTATAGTTATGTAATTTTTTAAATTAAGATCGACATTTTGTAAAAAACATTTAAAATATTTTACTCTTTAATTTAATTATTTAGTTTTCAAAAGTTTTTTTAAATGAGTTGATTTTTAATGAAACGAATTTTAAGGTTAAAAGAACTGGATAAGAATACAATCATATCAATTGATCACTTGATTTTGCATAAGACCCTAATCATTAGAAAATTATTAATTTTGGTAAAACATGAAATTAAAAACAGTCTTTTCGTTAAAATTATATTTCAACACAACCAAGACAAAATCCAATAAATCTGTAAAATTTTGAAAGCATTGAAAAAAAATGAAAATTTATTTTTGAAATGAGCAAGACTATTAACAAAACTGAAAAAGAACAAAAAAAAAATGCTTCTACTTGTTTAGTCTTTGATATTCAACATTCGAATCCATTAAAATTTTCAAATAAATTTTTATACAGGAACGTTCTATTTTTATTAATTTAAAATGGCCAGCTCAAATTTAGGACCTGGTATAAAATATTTGTCAAATCTCCATGATTTAAGTTTTAATTTTAAAATATTTCAGCCATTCCAAGAAGTTTTAAGCTGCTTGAAGAATTTGAAGAGGGTCAAAAGGGTTGCTCAGATGGAACTGTGTCATGGGGTCTAGACGATGAAAATGACATGACTTTGAGCAGATGGAATGGAATGATTATTGGACCTCCAAGAGTAAGCACTTTGATTTCTCTTTGACTCTTTTTGAAGAAATCTTAATCGTTGTTTTTTTCTCTAAAGACTGCATTTGAAAATAGAATGTACAGTTTGAAAATCGATACTGGTGAAAAATATCCAGATGAACCACCAAGTTTAAAATTTGTTACCCGAATCAACTTGACTGGTGTTGATAAAAATGGTGAAGTTGACAAAAAACAATTTTCAATCTTAACAAAATGGCAAAGAAATTATTCGATTAAACACGTTTTACAAGAAATTCGTAAATCAATGACAATGAAAGAAAATTTGAAGTTAACACAACCACCAGAAGGCAGTGTTTATTAATTAATTTTTTGATGATTCTTTTTTATTAACATTAACATAAACTTAAAATCGATTAATGTAAATTATACTCTTTTTTTAATCAAATACAAACATATTTATTTTAATTTACCCGTTGACATTTTCACTTCCATAAAGTAAAACTAATAGACAAGACGCTTGAAAAATTCTTTGATCTAGTTCGATAAATGATGTTTTTGAATTCAAAAGATTCTTTAGTTACTTAAACCCTTAAGAACTCTTGTAGATATGTTTTTCCGACATTGCTCAATTTAAACTTGACTTTTATGGGTCTTCTGTGATATCTTTTCTGGATTTCCATAGCCCTGCAATATTGCAAACATGATCAAATTTAAGTCGTTGAATATTATAAAAAGTGGATGTTGTTTTGCAAAAACTGCGTACACGGCAACTTTTTTTTTTACAACTATGGCTAAATCTTCATTGGCTTTCTTCAAATTGCAATTCTTTCTTATTTTGAAAATTTAGAGACGAGTTTATAATTTAGTATTGATGTTGATAAACAAATTTTATTGCTTAGTTTGGCTTTTTAATTTTGAAAATATTAAGAATTATCTAAGTTTAGGGTTGATGCTAATAAAAAATTCATTGTTTTTAAAGAAAACCCACTCTAAAAAGTTTATTTGAATTCTTAATGATCCTTATGGAATTTAAAAGACAACAAACGTGGAGTATAAGATGAAAACTTCGTCTAAAAACTTTCTTCTTTTTAGATGATTAAACATCTAGAAGGGGACGGATTTTTAATTAGTTCAATAAGGCGGTTCTCTAGTTTTTACTGGAGCATTACTTTTAGGCAGACACGGATAATTTTCTTAAATAATTAATTTTTTCAGCCCATTTGCAAGTTTTATCTTGTGATTTAAGAAATCTAAACTTAGCTTCATATCCTAAAATACATACACTGGAGACGATAAAAGAAAGATGGAGATCAGGGAGTTCCTGTCTTTAGAAATTTCATACAGTTTCAATTGAATCCAAATTATTAGTGCAGTGGGAATCGAAATTCAGAGAGGGTACACTCTCTCTCGAATTTCGATCATCCGAGTCGATTCCCAACTCTACAAATAATGCTGCTTTTTCATTAATTCTCTTATTAAACTGTGTACTTCGTTAAAATGTATTACTTTTAGTTTCTCTAAAAAAGATTGTTGTAAATGAGGGTCGAAAAATTAAGTTTTAATGGGCTCTATATGTAAAAGAATTACTAGAATAAAATTTAAAAATGATTCGTATTCCTAATCAATGGTCTATTAAGTTTTTCAGAAAATTTTAATATAACACCGAATCTTTAAACTTCTAACAACACCATTTATTTGAATTTTAAAAATTGAAAAGCAGTAAAAAAGAAAAAATTTCAAATCTAGATGAGGTTTAGGATCTTTTTCAATACAAAACTTGAACGCTAAATGAATTTAGGGTTTTCGACCTTATTTTTAGATTTCCATTATTGAAAATCTAGGATAAGCTTAATGGTCTGAAAGCAAGCATTCAATTATTCTGGATAACATTATGTTACCAACATAGAATTTTGCCATTAAAGAAAAATGATTCTGAAAATCGACAGAATTTGGATACCTGAAAAGAGAACACACCTTGGATTTTTGATAAAAGCACTTTAGAATGTTACCCTTTATTTTGAGGTAAATATTTAATACTAAAAGACAAATTTTTTAGGACTCGTTTTTCTTTTTTATGAAAAATAATTTACACATAAATTTTTATTTTCTATTAGTTATATAATAAGACGAAATAATAAAGAAGCTATTTTCAAAAAAAAAAAAATATTTTTATTTTTTTATGAAACGTTAAATTTTTTAGTTTTGATCCCTTTTGATAATTGCTTTTATTGTTTGGACTAAAGGTCTTTTGTTATCTACTAGATTTAGTATGTTTTTTTCTTCTTTTTTGATTTCTATTTTGATCACGTTTAATCAGTGGATAAAATAAAACTCATTTTCTTTTTTTTTGATTTTGAATAGATTTAAATTTAAACCAAAAAAAAAAAATATTCGATCATCTAATTTAACCAGAATGGCAGGTTCAAATTGTGGTCCAAGTAAGCTTACAAAATAATTATTAGGGAGCATATAAATCTTAAGGACCTGTAAGTCAGGTTATGTACAATCTGAGTAATTGAATAACCCTCCTAGAGGCTGCACCATTTTGAAAATTTCTATATTTTAAATGTAGGAACTTAAAAATTCTCAAAAAGGAACTCTTCAACATTAAAAAAAAGGACGTTTTGTTCAAAAATAAATTTTCTTCATTTCTATTGTGGTGGTTGTGACCGTAACCATGTTGTTAGGGTATTTTTGCAGAGTAAGGCTACGGTATAAGCCACAAAATCGGTGAAAAGCTTCTCTAAAGTTCTAAATTTATTTTTAAACTTTAAAGTGGTTCCAAGAAGTTTTAAGCTGCTTGAAGAATTTGAAGAGGGTCAAAAGGGTTGCTCAGATGGAACTGTTTCATGGGGTCTAGATGATGAAAATGACATGACTTTGAGCAGATGGAATGGAATGATTATTGGACCTCCAAGAGTAAGCACTTTGATTTCTCTTTGACTCTTTTTGAAGAGATCTTAATCGTTGTTTTTTTCTCTAAAGACTGCATTTGAAAATAGAATGTACAGTTTGAAAATCGATACTGGTGAAAAATATCCAGATGAGCCACCAAGTTTAAAATTTGTTACCCGAATCAACTTGACTGGTGTTGATAAAAATGGTGAAGTTGACAAAAAACAATTTTCAATCTTAACAAAATGGCAAAGAAATTATTCGATTAAACACGTTTTACAAGAAATTCGTAAATCAATGACAATGAAAGAAAATTTGAAGTTAACTCAACCACCAGAAGGCAGTGTTTATTGAAAATCGGAAAAAAAAATTTTCTCCCTTTTTTTTTATAATAATTTAGATTTTATTTTTTTCTTAATTTTCTAATCGGTTTCCGCTAAATTTGCGTCTTTAAATAAAATTTAAAATGCAAAAATTCAAGTCTAAAAATTTTCATCGAATCCATTTTTTTCAAAAGCCGTCTCGTCGACAATAAAATTTGGATCATTACCATTGAGTTTATACTTTACATGATAAAAAATTGTTTTCAATTCTGTTTCTGTCCGCTGTTGTGGACCAAAATAATAACATATAAACTTGTACAATAATTTGTCATCATAATCTTAAAATTCTTAAAGTTATGAAAAAAAACTTAAACCGATTAAAGTAATTCAACGTACTGAAATGTTTTAAAAATGATGATAAAAAAACAAACCGTGAATCGGTCTCACTCAAGACTTGGTTTTGGAATGGAAATCCATTTGAGTAACTCATACTCAGAAAGGCTACAACAAGAGTTATTATTACAATTTTCATTTTTGGAATAAAATATAATTTCATTTTTGCATTGAATAGAGTAGTAACAATTTTATAGTTTTAAAAATGTCTCAACGTAATTACAATACAGATAAAAGCCTACATAATGACAAAATTTAAATGATTCAAATTATTTTATCTAAGATTTTTTATTTCAAGCATGTTAAAATGTATTTTGACTCCTTATTAAAATTTTCAGTTTTGAATTAATTGTGTAATAATTTGACACAAGGATAGATAAGTTTAGTTGTTTTTTTTTCTATTGTTATCATTTACTCTCAAGTGGTTCGAGGTGGATTTTTTTATTTTGAATTTCAAGTGATGTTTATCAAGTCTTCCTGGATCTCAACTGATTACATAAAATAAATGTAACAGCTAATTTAAAAATAGGAAGATCGTCTTCAAAAGTATTTTAAAAATATTTAAATATAGCAATTTTGAATTGAGCAGGCACAAGTAGTGGTAACTTGAAAAAATAGTTTTATGAAGTCTTCGAGATTATGTAATCTAAGAATGGCGCGAATCTTTTTTAGGCCTTTTGCATGTCAAATATGAATAATTGAAATGATGCTGAATAAAATAACTTACATTTTAGAGGTGCGTTTGCAAATAAGTTGATGCTATAAATTACCTGTAAAAGTATACCATTGTGTTATAGAAACTTTTTAATATGTTTTATCTTGTTATTGAAAAATAAAAGGTGTGTAGTTTTGTTATAATTGAAAGCTGATAAGTAGGATGGTTAGAAATTGTGAAACACTAAATTTAGCATGTTGAAATTAAATTGGTGATATTATACAAATATTCCTTGCTTAGCATTAAAATATCTCAAAGTATCGAGAATTCTTCTTCTTTTGAAACAACCGGGTTGAAGGAAAAAAACAAACCCATAAATTCAAATCATCTTCTAAAGAAATTTATTTAGTCACACAAGTATCCTTAACTCAGATTTTTCATCATTGCGTTAAGTTGACAAGTCATTGAACATTACACCATCGGGTCTCTGAATTTTATGTGACAAAATCGAGTTTATTTAAAATAAAAATTACAGTTTTTGTTATTTAAATTTAATAGTAGTAGTAGTTGTACTTATCTGCAACTTGAAACCAGTTCAAGTGAGTTCATAGAACAATAGTAGTCGTAATAGATTTTTTCGCTACGCTAGCCAGTCATCAAGCTTCGACTTAGAACTATTCAGGCTTCTTACTACAATCACCTCTTCCGTCAGTGTATTCCAAAAAAATTTAAATCTGGGGAGTTTTTAACTTTTTCTCTGTAAATTGCTTTGCTATGCCTGAGTTGTAAGTAAAACTTGAACCAGCACTAAGTCTCTAATTAATGCCATTAACAAAATTAACTTTCTTCAAATTATTTACCAATTTGTAAATTTTGATCACCTCGTTTTTCAAGGCGTTGAGAGTGTTTTAATTTCTTTCTTTTGATTTAATTTATACAATATTCTTTGTTAAGCTGCTTTAATCATTAACGGCTAAGTTTGAGATGTAAACGACGGACAATTCATGATGAGTTCTCTTGATACCATATTTTGAATTGACCCCTGAAATTATAGTTAATGCTAAGTTATACTTGATGTCATGCACCCCACTTGAGATCGTTCTGAAAGTACGCTCCTCGATCTTCACAGTTTCCTTACCCTGTATATCGAAGATTGAGAGAATTTTTCTGTCCAATGTGCATAACTTTGCATTCAATTCGGTTTCCAATCTAACTGACCAGCTTGACACGTTATTTAAATCTGGATGGGATTAAAGAAATATAAAAATAGTTTGTGCCAAAATTCGTTTTTTCAGAAAGTTAGATTAAGTGTTAATTTTAGGGTTTCACTTTTTTATGTTTCTTTAATGATCACCCGTCTATATCATCATTCAGATTGTTAACTGCTGCTATGATCTTCATAGTTCCCACACTTTTTAAAAGTGATTTTGACGAAAAATTCGTTATCTTCACATGTGATAATACAGGAAAGCAAATTTTTTAGGGGGTGTCAAAATAATTTACTTACTTTAATTATTACTTTAATTAACCATACTTTACTTTTTGCCAAATAACTCTCTACATTATCATTACTGTACTAAAAACACGTAAAGAAGAGTTTAAAAAAATTAGATAAAGACATAAAATTTGCCCTTTTTTCGAAAAAATGACTCTTTAAATAACTCAAGGATTCTTTAAAACAAATTTTTCTTTCGGTAAATTTTATGCTCTTTCAGAATATATATAGTTTATATGTGGTCAATGGGTAAATAAAAGAGTTATTAGGTAAAAATTTAAGTTTTTGAGGGGTCTTAACACTTAAGCCCCCTAGAGTCTGAAAAAATTTATTTTGGACAACCCTAAAAAATTGGCTTTCCTAGATTTTCATATGTGTAGATTACGATTTTGACGTTTAAATTTATTTTTAAAAAGTGAGGCCGTTTGCCCTGAGCCTTTATCATACCGTAATTCCTTGCTGATAAGTGCCCCCAAAATCGACACTTTGATCGAAAAAATAATGATGATGCGAATAGATTTTTGAGTTCATTTGGATTATTTCTGAAAGAACTCAATGCGCTTTATCTGAAAATCACAAAGGTGAAAGTGACTTTATGTTCATTCGTATAAAAAAAGGGGGTTTAGGGGGCGCTTACCAGCAAGGAAATACGGTAGGCACAATGATTCCAGTGAATCATTTATGAAAATAACAGCAGCAGACCCGATAATTTATCTTCGTGAAACACAACTGCAAGCCATTCCGAATCTTCAGTTAAGAAAATTTGCTTCGGACAATTTAAGTCAAAATCCTTTACTGATACCCTGTGGATTAATAGTATCAAATACAGCAAGACGAACATTTTAATACTAAAGGATATTTTATTAACTAAATTTTATACACTTCACGAGTCTGCCAAAGTTTTGGTACGGTACGGTACAATGGACGGTACACCGTTTTTTCACTAGCCGTGCTGTATTAAACAATCAACTGTCTACATACTCTTCAGCATCAATAAAAATTTTTCCATCATACTCTTGTTGGATCAGCGGGCGATTGTCTGTCTGACAATCGATTGTTCTGAAAAAAGGTGCTGTGAAGTTCATCGCAAAAAAGCAATAGCAATTGTGCCAAATCGATATAAAAATTGTTCTAGAGGTGCTATACCCTAAATAAAACTTGTCTCATCTAAAACAAAATTTGTCTTATTCTCTGGAAACTGCACACCATTAAAAAAGATCTAATACAGAAAACTTGTTGCTGCGGTTTTATCTTCTCAAAACATTTGGTGATAGATCACTCGGAGCATTCTAGTTCTTCTACAAAAAATTATTTATCTTTGTCTATCTTGTTAAGGCTAAAAAATAAAAGTGATTCATTAATTAAATTGCAAAAAATCTTTTATTAAAATTAATTTAAATATTTTAGTTTGATTTATTTTGAGAAAGAACAACAAAAAAAAGAAAATGATGTAATTAATAAAATAAATATATTAAAAAAAAATGAAACAAAAACAAACTCGAACCAACACAACTAGAAAAAAAATAGAACAAGGTCTTCAAACTTTCTTTGCTTAAACAAAAAACAAAAAATGACCTAAGAATGAAATGAATGAATGAATTAAAAACACTTAAAATTTAATTTTACGTAAAATAAAAATATAAACGAAATACTAACTAACCGAGCATGAATTGTTGTTTAAACCCTTTCACTTCTTTGATTTTTTTTTCTTTTTTGTTTAATTTTAATTAATTGAACAAATATAAATGCATCGGAAAATGATTTCAATTTATTTTACTTCAAAAAGGAACTTTCCACTTTTTTTATTTTTATCCTTGTGGTATTTGGTTAAGTAATCTTACCTGTAAAAAAGAATTAGGAACTTTAGCCTTGGGGTTTAATTTGCAAGAAAGAAATTAATTTTTTTAGATTAGTAGTTTGATTCGAAGAGTCTTGAGAGGGCTCCTGAGATTTATTTAGAATATTGTGGGTTTAGGGTTACACACGGTTTATTGGGATCCGGATGCCTTTTGTTCTCTTTTTCAGCAAATTATTCTTTTGGAAACAATGGACCAACTCAAAAGCTTAATATTGGAATTATTTTTCCCAATAAGAATGATGTAACAGTAACTGATGTGCTAAGCCTCGCAAATGATTGGAAACTGTGGAAACCAAAATTCATCGAATGATCCAAATGGACGTTCGATAGGGTTCATTAGGGACCCTCATGAAAAAATTATTTTTTCTGAAATACTAGATCCTTGCCTGAAACGACGTAATGTAGAAAGTTTATGTGGACTAAAGAGGATTTGGACCATTAAAACATAAAGATATAACTGATCCTGCTTTCTCTTTTTATAGTCTGAACCCTCTTTATCTCAAATTGACTTAAAAGAAATTGTACTTACAGTCAGGGTTATTCACTTTCATGAACCTTTCTGAACTAGATTCTTAATCTTCCACGAGTTATTTAATTGGGCTTAACATTTTAAATTCTAGTAAGAATTTCATCATCAAAATTTGGATATTTCGGGTCCCCTAGGAGGAGGTTTGACCTTACCCTATCGATCATGTTTAGAGCATTAATGGCAGCTTTTTAGCTTTCAGACCATATCTCAAAATCAATCATAATGAGTCCTAAAATGTTTAAATAAAGCGCAAAGACTTTCGGCTGCAAAAAGCAAAGGGGTAGAGCTAAAATTTTTGGATTTTTTACCCCGATGAAAAAATTGATCTTCTGATGTTTTTGAGGTCGTAGAACCTGATAACAATATAAGAAATAACAAATTCAGATAAGAGAGAAGTATTGAATATAATGAACCTTAACAAACTAACACTTGAAAAAAGATGTACCGTACCAAATCAAAACTTCTTTGTGATTGCAAAAGTCGAAGCTCTTGAGGCCTAAAGGCGTTTAAAGATTTATCATTATTAATTGATTTCATTTAAAAATTTTACAGCGGACGTAATCTTAGGTAAAAATACGAATATTACATCTTCTTACAAACAGAATCTGATGTAGGTTTACGTAAGTTTACATCAGCTTACGTTAGATTACGTAAAATTACACCCCGCTTCATAAAAACTTGTAAAATCATTTTCGGTCAAAAAAAGTCCATTTTTTATGATTTTTCCCAAAATTTTGAGATTTCCAAAACAAAAAGTGAAAATTTTTTTCTAATTAATTTTTGTATATTCTTACATCAAATGATGTAATTTTACATTCATACATTCGAATCATGTAAGGGTCAGTAAGGAAATGCATCTATTGACAATCGAAAAAAAATCCTTTTTAATTCTTTTAATACTCTTTGAATGTAAAAGTACTTACTTTTTGTACTTTTTAGGATAAACTTTTTTTTAAATTTCATCTTAATACCGGATATCTGACCACCTTCGGTCGAAGCCTCAGGTAGGGATTAGGTGAGGGTCAGATATCGAGCAACCAGATTAAGTCACTAATCGAAAGTGGTCTGGTGCGAAGCCCTAAGGTAGGATTCGGATTGTAAGAGCAAATTTAAAGAGTATAAAAAGTACGTTCTTTTACTTTGTAGACTCCCAAGTTTATCCTAAAAAGTACCAAAAATACTTATTTTACCTGGAAGACACCGAAGCTTACCCCTAACCCCTGTGTCCAAGACTCAATTTGACTTAAACAAAAAGAACATATTTTATGTGTCTTAAGACATATGTACCCATAAATTTTAAGGTATTAGGTAGGTATGAGTTACCTCAAAAATTCAGGTTTTGGGTTTAAATAGGGTATGGGTTACTCATAAATTTTTGATTTCAGGTATGGGTTTAGGTTGGGTAACCCAAAAATTTGGGTATTTTATAGAATTTAGGGTTTTTTTGGTCAAAAATTGGGCTTTGGGTATAAATACTCAATTTTGTGGGTTATCAAACACAGACCCATACCTTGAATCAAAAATTTATGGCTAACCCATACCCCATCCAAACCCAAAAATTGAATTTTTCGGGTAACATATACCCACCCAATACTTCAAAATTTATGGGTACATATGTCTATGTGTCTTAGACTTTTAAGTAAAGCTTTTATAATTTTTATTTATCCTAAACTGATTTCTTTTTTACTAAGTTATCTTTTGCAAAGTTCGATTTTAAAAGTTTTAAAACTTTAAAAAACATTTCTCTTCATCCATTGTCAATAGCTCAGGAAATGTAACAATAAATGAATGAAAAAAAATTTTTATATTTTAACTCTCGTGAAAGATTAAGATAAATTTGAATGTAACACGTGAATGGCCATGAGTGCAAAAAAAATTCTTTTGTACACCTTCAATAGCCAAGACTAATTTTTAAGCCCTCAAACAATTAAGTTAGTTAGTACAATATTAATAAAAGTCATAATACCGAGTTTTTTTTTTTATTTAAATCGCAAAGACCCCCTCGGCTAGAAAAGTTAATTTTATTTAAAGTGTTGACAAACATTATTCAGAATCAAAATAAAATTATAACAAAAGGTGTTGTTGATATTGTTTAGTCTCCCCCCAAATGCCGAATTGTTTAATTATATTTTTTTATAAATTCTCTCCATGTCAAAGCATACTTAAGATGGGTTTCAAGGTAATTTTTAATTAGCTTAACTAAAAAAAAAAAGAAGAGAAACAAAAAAATTAATTAGCGAGATTTTAAAAAAGAAAAAATTGGACTAGTCTCATTTGTTCATCAAAAAAAAAATAATATACTAAAAATTTAAAGTTTTTAATTAAAAAAAAAAACTAAAATGTATTTTAAGTTTTCAATCAAAACATGTTTATTGAGGCTATTTTCTCTTCTTTACTTTTTTTTTTTGTTATAAGAAGATTTTTTAAAATGATATCAAACACACTCGTTGTTTTTTAATCTAAGTACCGTGACTAGTGATTTGAAAATGTTTTTATTTTTGTTTTTTTTTTTCAAGAAATAATCTTCTCTTTTTTTAGATTTTTAAAAATTAATTTTTTCTATTTTTGTTTAGAAATGGATGAAAAGATTTCTCTAATCAAACTCGAAATGGTAAGATTTATCGATCAAAAATACTCATTAATCGTTAACTTAATTTTACTTTTGGATTGTTCTCTTATTCTCGACAAGTTTTGACTTCATATAAAAATGAATCTATTGATTCTGACAGTCCGACCCCTTAACAAAACAAAACAAAATTCCAGACTACTTTTCTCTGCCTCTAAATTTCCAGACTATATCGTTTATGGATAAGTAGAATGAGAAAGTGTATTGGTGACATCTCATTTCAGAACACTCATTTAAGATGTTGCATTTTAAAACACAACAAAACTGCACATTTACAAATCGGAACATGGCATGTCTCACAATAAAGCACGTCTCAAATTTGAACATCTCGTTTTAGAGCACAAATGAATAAAGCTACCGTATTCCCTCGTTCGATTATGCAGCATCATAACACGAAATCCAAAAGTTTAGGAAGCTCTTTTTACCAATTAGCCTTTAGTAAAATATTCTAAGCAGAGTGAGACGAATGTCTTAAGCATGTTTTAGAATTTTTCTAATCGTTAAAAAACCCTCATAAAAATTTGGATTTTGGGTCGTGGTGTTGCATAATCGAACGAGGGAATACGGTACTTCAGTGTCGGACCTAAGAAGCTTTTTTGTTTCACTTTCCGTACCAGTCCCTAAAAGTTTTTCGAAAAGAAATTCGAGAATAGGGGTTCGGGTACGCTTAAAGTACGGTACGGTACGGCGGAAATTCGGTACATTTAGAATTTATTTTCATTCCGGGTCCGTATTTTAGGCATCCGAAATCCGGATCAGGTAGTCTGGACACGTCGATCAGCATTCGTGTTTTGAGGAAAGCCAATTTTTTGCTGAAAACATTTATTAGTATTTGCAATTTTCATCAATTCATCTATTTTTCGACCCATCTCAGTTGTCTTTTTGCAAGTTTCAATAAAACTGAAATTGTTTAATCATTTTAAATACTTGTCCCATGATGCGTCTGCAACAATTGGTTGCAAAACTGTCTACCTCACTCACTGAGTTGTTTTCAATCCAAAATCTCCCAGCCTCTCCTTCTCTTCTTGTTAGATTGTTGTTTTGCAGCATTCGGCGACGTACGATTTCCATAATTTGCGATCACTGGCGAGTTTAGGGAATAATAATTCATTGATGTATTCAAAGTAGCTCGTAAACTTACGTTGACTCTTTTACAATTACCTAGTCCAACTTCAGGTTAGTAAAATCTAAAGCAGCATGTTACCGGAATTATGATGGTTTCAAAATTTCTAATCATCATTTTATTCTGTTTCTTTAAAATCATGAGCTTCTCTTCATTAATTGAAAGAGATGAAAATATTTGAGACATAATTGATGAATTCAGTAGTCTTCCTTTTTGTATTAAAAGAAATAAATCGTTATAAAAGTTGAAGTTAATAATTTTGTAAGTTAAAATTTTTGTCATTTTTCTTTGTTCTATTTTTTGACTCTGGTCGAATCGTTATAAAAAGTGTATGTGCTTTTAAGTATTTTTATGAAAGAAAGGTGCAGCGTCATGCAGCAAAATGTGATGTATCTACTGGAGAGGTTTGCAAAAATTCAGCAAAAATTGCGCATTTAAAAATTTATCTTTTTCAATGGCGTGTAATTCTGCATAACTTTGCATTTTTTTGCAGAGTATTGGTTAGAGTCAAAAAATAGAAAAAAGAAAATTGACAAAACATTTTAACTTGCCTAAGAATTTGTCAGGTCTTCAGTCCAGTTGATGATGCTTTTGAAGTCAGTAATCGTATTCAGATGGCACACATCTGAAGACTTAAGCTAAAATTATTTAAATTTTAGTCCCGACAGACGTTTTCGAATCTGTTACATCATTGTTTTCCAAGCAGGTTTTTATTTTTTTTAATGTGAACCACCAAATTTTCAATGGCCAATCATAAAGCAAAAATTAACAATAAAAACCGGTGTACTGGAGCTTGCGGACAGGCTCTACATCACTTTATAGAAATTTTTTTTATTGCAGAGTTCACTGCATCATAAACGTTACTCATATTTAATATAATTTTTTTTGAATCAACAATACAAAATTCTTATGTTTTAAGATGTCAGCTTTCGAATGAGCTATAGATCAACCATACCTATAATAGGTCCGGGAGGGCTCGGTCGGGGTCAACAATAGGGTCAATTTTTAGGGAATTTATGGAACAAATTTTTGTTTTGAAATTCCAACTATTTTGGGGGAATCAGGGGCGTTAAAAACGAATATCAACAAATTTTCAGACGTTTCCGACAATTTTCTGCGGAATAATGCGGAAAAAAATACTGTTTTTGGGTATTATACCGAATATGCTTTACCCTAGAGACGAATGCATATTCTTGTAGAGAATTAAATTTAGAAAATTTTGTTCGAGGCCGATTTTTGAAAAAAAATCAACATTCGAAAGCTGACATCTTAAAACATAAGAATTTTGTATTGTTGATTCAAAAAATACTAAATATGACCAGAGTTGTTTGGTGCTACTGATACCACTTAGAGTGGGGGTAAGGACTATCTCTTAGGGACCTTCGATTCAGGCTAAGAATAGACCTAGAAATTTGAAAACATACGCAAAAAGGTACTAAGCCTTTTTTTTTAAATAGAAAAATCAACATTTTGAGAATATGGAAATATTGGAAACACTCGAAAAATTAAACGATTCAATCGATTTTTTAAAACTTCTCATACCTCTTAGTTCACATACATGTTCGTATCATCACAATCCACCAACAAAACCACCGCAAACATTTCACAATCAAAAACAAGACCGTAAACAAACATCTACAAACAAAACAATTCACAATGAAAACATGGAAAAAAAAACGCATAATTCATTCCGCACAAACATACCAATCAATTCAAAATATTTAACTCTTAAACGTAATTGTACATTATTAAGTCATCAACCTAGTCAAATAACAAATCCAAATACTAAAACACGTGAACGTTCAAAAAGTAAAACACGACACAACGAAACAACTAAAACAAACTCAACATTAACTGCCGCTTTAAGATTAAATAACATTATTGATCAGAATATAAAAAACACAAAATTAAAGCAAACTAATTTTGTTAATAAAAATATTGTTTCGTTTACGAGTAATAATAAAGTTTATAATTCGAGTAGTGGTTATACAAGCACGAGTAAATTTAGTGATAAAGGTATTGAGCTTGTTCGTGTTAAAATAAATCCAAAACAAAATGATTCACATTCGCATGCAAATGGTACTTCTCATTTAAAATTTGATACTGATAAAAAAATTTTAAATCAAATTTATTATATTTGAAAGTGTTTTTTTTTCTTTTTGTTTAGTATTGGATTTTTTTCTTAACCTCTTTTTTTATAAATAAACATTGGCAAAAAAATTTTGTTTTTTTCAAAATTTATTTTTGATTTCTTAAACGGAAAATCAGATCAAACAGTTTAACTGGAGATCAAATATTTTTCTTAGACAAATAGCTGGTAAGGGTACGTCTTAAAAAACAGAGTAATACAAACATGGTTTAAGAAAAACATGCTTTGTAAAACAAATTTGGTTCAACTAAAGCACGGAAATTATTGCTATTTATGAAACAATGGATGTTCCAGGTACGGAGATTTGGTTTATTATTAAATAAGTTGGCAATCATGTATCCCACAAAGGTAGGTTTTGGCCATGTATTCGGGAATACTTATATGTATTCTTTGTGTATTTCATGTATTCGTCTCAGGACAAAAAATACACTTTTGTATTCGAGAATACTTGCTGATGTATTCTGGAATACATGGCAGAATACATGGCAGAATACATGAAATACACAAAGAATACATATAAGTATTCCCGAATACATGGCCAAAACCTACGTTTGTGGGATACATGAGTGCCAATAAATTTTTAACCATTTTCTTTAAGTATTTACAATTTTGAAAAAAAGATAGCCGTAACCATGCCTTGGCCGGTCCCAAGTCCGGATGTGAAAATGGGAGGGCGGCGATGTTGCTGCCATGCTAACCCTATTCTAAA
This sequence comes from Brachionus rubens, assembly GCA_022207745.1. NCBI lineage: Eukaryota > Metazoa > Rotifera > Eurotatoria > Ploima > Brachionidae > Brachionus > Brachionus rubens. The sequence continues at coordinate 1,792,314 of JAJVHD010000016.1, read as the reverse complement.
TTTGCTGTATTACGGGTACGTGGGTCTGAGGATGGCGTTTGAATCTTGTCGTATTGGGGTGCCGCAGGCTTTGACCATCACAACGTATAGAAGATTGGGAACGGGCGCAGGAATCTGTTTTACAGCAGACCCATTTAGGTGTAGCCCTGGTATAGTGATGTTATACCAAGATTGACCCTTATAGATGAACTTTTACTTTTGAAAATTGATTTATTTGAAATGATATTCAAATAACAATTCGAATCTGAATTCAAATAAATCAATTTTCAAAAGTAAAAGTTCATCTATAAGGGTCAATCTTGGTATCGTTCAAGAGCCTATTCCTAGAGCTACAAAATGCATATATTTTAATTCGGCCATGTTTTCTGGTTCCTTCAGAATAGAAAACCACCCTAATTATTCAAATATTCGAATAACATCACTACCCTGGTAACAAAGTTAAGTATTCTACTTGATGTAGAATACGCTTGGTTTGTGGTTCAAAGCTTGTCTGAATAGTAGTCGAGTTCGCAGTTTCGGCTCGGATGAGTGGCGCTGTTTATGATGAACGTCCCACAGTTACTGGGGTGGATGGTAGTATCATAGTCGTAACCATGCCTTGGCCGGTCCTAAGTCCAATGGGAGGGCGTCTAGTTGATGTTTTAAACTATTTATATTAATTTTTTGAATAATTTACAAACTTTGTTAAAAGCGAGTTTTCTGTTTGATCTTAGTTAAATTCAAATTTGTCGTTTTTTATAGGACTCAAATCTAGAAACACAGCAAAAAATTTAGGAAAATAAATTTTATTATAAAAAAACTTAATTTAATCTATTCAACCCGAACCAACCAACAAATTAAACGAACTTAAATGAAGCAACAAGCGATAAATGATCAGATGAATGTTGTAAATTTGGTAATCCTAATTCATTTATTTTGTCATCATTTAAAGGCAACTCTAAATATTCAGTCAATTGTAAACTTTTCGGCGTGTAAAAAATGTAATCAATCGCCCTTTTGATCATTTCATTATTAGACTTTCTTTTTTTTAAAGTCGTCGGTTGTTTTTCACCATTTTCCAGTGTGTATGCATCACGTAAAAATAATTCACTTTCATTCCCAATGAGGCTATAAAATTTTTCAAACGGCTCTCCATTAAAATCTCCTAACAACAAAACCGGATGTTTTTGGTATTCGTCTTCGAACGAACCTATCAAATGAGACTTGAGAGATTTTAAAACTTCGCTTATTTGAGCCTCTCTCTTCGCATGATATTCTTCTTTTGACTTCAAGTGAAGACACACCACAGTCAATAATTTTTTGGTCACTTTATGTTTTAGCTGTAAAATGATAAAAACTTGAGAGTTTATTTCAGAACTAGTGACTATTTTTTCACAGCTCATGTTGACTGGTTCGAATAAAGACAAACGGTAAAAAATAGCACAACCATCTGGTCCAATGTTCGAATCAAATTCGAGACATGGACTAAAAAATTTGGGGCAAAAAATACTCGTGTAACCAATTGAGTGTAAATAAGGCTTAAGTTCTTCGTACACATCAGCTTCTTCAATGCACAAAATATCACAATTATGGCGTACAAGTTCTTCTAATGTTCGCCACAAACGATAATTTGACCAATCATAAGCTTCGTCTGGTAACTGAGACTCGCCTTCTTTGTAACATAGGGCTCTTGCTAAAATATTCCATTGCATTACTCGAAATTCGGTCGGATCACGATCTTCGGTTTCGGCTAAACGTATCATTTCACGTTCCAGACTTGGGGGAAAATTTTTGAGCTTACCCTTAACACTAAAATGTCAATTAGTTATTAAGTTTGGTAATTAAAAAAGGTTTGACTGTTTACTATTTTAAAACACTTGATGAGTCATGAATACGATTTATATCCTTGTAGTTGAATGTTGATTTTGTTTGAGAACGACCAGAGAATCGAGATTTCGCTTAAGAAAAAAATTGAAATTAAGACCCATGTATTATCTTTTGGGATTGATTGAACACCGGGTAGATGAAGAAGGTCGAATTTCAATAAGCTTAAGAGATACATAGGGATTTTTTTGATTTTTTTATCAATTACAGTTTCAGTCGGAATTTTTAAACCTTTGAGTCGAAGTCTGAGTCGGAGATCATGCGAGATTTTATCTAAAACATGCCTCTTCTCCGCGAGGAAAGACCTAAAACTCGCACTCCAAGGTTTAAAAGTTTGACTGACACTGTTTGAATTTTAGAGTAAAATAAAAAACTCATGTCCGATCATATAAGACTTAATTACAGCGAAACTCAACACTTCATCTAGTATACTCTTGACTGTACTCTTAGATTCAATTATTAGGATAATTCATAAAATTTCGCATTTTTTAGATGGCAAGTTATTATTGATTCCAGCTCTTATGCAATCTCATAACTTTAAGTCATATAATATATTAGATTAAACAAATTGAAAACGTTGACAGCAACAGCAGCAACCCGCGAAATATGTCAAGTAGAAAGTGAGAATGACCTTAAAATGTGAAAGGCACAAGCTTGGTTTAATAAGTTTAACAGTGGTGATACTAGCCTTCGAAGGAAAAAGGGGTCAGGAAGACCAGTGAGTTTCGAACAGAACGCCCTGCGTACGGCCGTAGAGAGCAACACCCGAGTCATTGCTCGCGGAAAATTAACTGACCTTAACAGTTTACAGTCCACCATATTTCGTCACCTTAAGTTGATCCATTAAGTTAATAGGCGCTGCAGAGTTGTTCGATTTGACACCAGCCCTACCAGTCGTTAAAAGAGGACGATAAGAAGGTAATGCTGTGCGTTTGATGGAATTACCAAGGAATAATACACTTTAAACTGGTTCCTGACGGTCGTACGATAAGTGCTTACCTTTATTGTAACAATTAGAACGAATATATGGTTCACTTCAAGCAAAATACCCTTCTTTGGTCAACCGTAAGCTAGGTTTGTTTCTTCAAAATAACGCAAAACCGCATACCGCTCGAAAAACCATGAAAAAGTTAAAGAGCTGGCATATAGTTCAGACCTTTCTTCTTCTGATTATTATCTTTTCCGCTCTATGGCTCATTTCCTTAGAGGACGGAATTTTACTAACCAAGACCAAGTTTAAGCTTGGTGCTTTGAGTTTTATAGCTCAAGAGTCAGGAATGGTACAAGAGAGGAATTGAATTGCTCGCTGATAGATGACTAAAGACCGTAGAGCATAATGGTAAATAAAAATAATAAAATACCTATTGTGTATCCAAATAACGCACCAGCAGCTACAAGAGCAAACGATTTGAATGGATTATTGATGAGATTATCACTCATTTTTAGGCTAAACATTAAAATTTAAGAAAATTTAAAAAATTTAAAAAGTGATAAACGATTTTTAAAGACCGTTAAAAATTTTTTTCAAAAAATCAAAAAGTACTGAAAAATTGATTTATTTACAAAATTCGATTTTATAAAATCATAAAAAAAAATTCAAAACTTATTTTCCACTCAATTTTGTGATCATTTTTTGATTTTCTAAATTTTTTTTGAGCTTGAGATACTTTTTTTAATAAAATAAAAAAATTTTAAGATCTTGTTTAAAAAAAATATTTGACTTGAAAGTGGGTTTACTTGAATTCGACTCTGTATTGCTTGTTGTATCCATAACATTTCCAATGAAACACTTTCTCTCACACTTATCAAATCTGTTTTTGACATTCGTTTCAAATTATCAAATTCTAAATAGTTAATTTTTTCAATGTCATCAATCGAGTTAAAGTCTTTCAAGAGCGAACTTTTTGATTCGTTTTTTTTTAAACTCAAAGCATTCGATTTTTTTGAAACAAATTTTGGATAACAAATTGGTATGTTCTCATTTGGCCATATGACTTTGATATCTGTATCTTCGCCTTCGATATCATTGAAAATTTTTTCATAATCGTCTCTTACTTTTAAAAGTTCTTTTTGAACATGAAATTTTCGACAATGCGACTATGGAGTAAAAAATTATGAAAAAAATGGTTTCTTTAGAAAAATTACTTACTTGAATTTTTTCAAGTTTTTTCAAACTTATTTCGTCATCGACGTCAGAATCAAACATCTAAAGTGTTTTCGATTAAAAAATATAAAAATGTCTGGAAATAGGTTTCCAAGAGGAAAAAATATTTATTTTTGTTTTTTTTTTTAGGAATATTTTTGACTTAATTATGTCTCGACTTATTATAATTTAAATAGTTTTAATAAAAAATAGGGCAAAAAATTTTAATATTTGAAACTAAGTACTCTTTACTGTAACGATGTTTTATTTTTGTACCTGCGTGTGAAAGTGTTTGTGCGAAAGTAATCCCCGTTTACTATATACTCGACGCCTCCTGAAAAAAGGCGTACCCCGTACCGTACCATCCAACCGAACCGTACAACCGTACCGTTTAAATTTTATTCCCTATAGGGAACGCTCCGGTATGAGGTAAGGTACGCCTTTTTTTGAGGAGCCGTGATGATAATGGTAGGATATATGATAAAAGGGATAATCCTCTTTGAATTGGAATTTTTAAACTGAGAAGCTCATTCTCTCTTTTTAGAAAGATCAGTCTCAAACCAAATTTTGAATACAGTCGAGTCGCTTTAATCTGAACCAGGTTAATCCGAAATTTTAGGGATTTCGGTTAATTTGTCTCTTATTCAGGCCTCAATGCATGTAAAAAATAATAAGCCTTTTTACCTATCCTTAACTGACTCTTTATCGGGCATATGTACCCATAAATTTTAAAGTACTGAGTGGGTATGGGTTACCCGAAAAAAGCAGGTATTGGGTTCGGGTATGGTGTGGGTAACCCAAAAATTTGGGTATATTTACCCAAAACCCAATTTTTTTCAAACCACCAAAAAATCTATAAAATACCCAAATTTGTGGGTAACCCACACCATACCCGAACACAATACCTACTTTTTTCGGGTAACCCATACCCACTCAATACTTTAAAATTTATGGGTACTTATGTCTGCTCTTTATTAGGTTTTTTGCAAAAATGTAACGTTCGCATCCGTTCCTGTAACGGAACGGGCGTGTAAAGGGTTCTTTTCAAGGTGGCCGTTCCCTAAACAGGAAATAATTTTTCGGCATTAATTTCTTTCTTTACTCCAAACACTTGTCGATTCTTGATTTAAACTATTAACTGACTCTACTGCAATTTCACTTTCTGACAACTCATTCCGTATAGACACCACTCTGTTGGTCAAAAAATTATAATTATACGATCCCCTTTTGTTTAGTTCTCGAACTAATCTATTAAGTTCTCCCCTCAGACTTAACGATCAGCTCCATTTAATAGGTTGATTTGTTCATAACATTTGAATAAAATCATCTTTAATTATACGGCTTTCAAGGCACGGAGTCCAGTCTCTCTTCATTAGATGGCAATCGAGTTCTTTCGACGATTAATGCAGAAGGTGTAATAAAGTATTGAGTGGATATGGGTTACCTGAAAAAAGCAGGTATTGGGTTCGGATATGGTGTGGGTTACCCACAAATTTCGGGTTTCAGGTATGGGTCTGGGTTGGGTAACCCAAAAATTTGGGTATATTTACCCAAAACAGTTTTTACCCTTATTTACAGTTTTTCTTGCGAAAATGTAACGTTTCGTCAGAACGCATCAAGAAAGGTCTTAAAAAACGGTCAATTGAAGATTTTAAGACTTTCAATAAAATCTCGTTCTGTACTTAGAATATTCTTTAGGACGAGTCCAGTCTTAGAACGGGTACTGAATCCTGGATTGAAAGTCTAATTAATTCGAAAGAGGCCGTTGTTCTGAACGCGTTTTAAACGGACCGTTACATTTTCGCAACTGTAAGATTTTCAAAAGCTCCAAAAATTTTAACTACCCTTCTGAACTACAGCTTTTAAGCTTACATCCTATGCCTTTAATATCATTTTAATTTATCGTGGAATATTTTGCTTCTCGTGGAAAATGGCAAGCAGTTTATAAAACCTGCATCCCAAATAAAAAACAACAAAAAAATCTGTCTAAAAACTTTTTATTTAACTTTAAAAAAAAAACAAAAAAGCAACAAATTATAATTGAACTAATCTAATTAGTAGACCCAGGTTGTTGTTGATCTTTTTGTATCATCTCTTGACTTATCTTATGAACTTGATCAACTAAATGTTTAACACTTTCTGGATCCATGTCCGGATAAATACCATGTCCTAAATTAGCAATGTAATTTTTAGTTCCAAACTTTGACAACATATCCTTTGCCATTTTTGTCAACTCATCCTTGTTGGCGTACAATGCACAAGGGTCTAAATTTCCTTGAAAAGTCATGTTTTCACCACATATACGTCTTGCTAGCTGTGGTTTAATAGTCCAATCTAGGCCAATAACTTCATAATGAGATTGTGACAACTCTTCCAAAGCGTAGTGACCGTCTTTAGCGAATATAATCATTGGTACACATGGGACTTTTCTTTCTTTCAATTTGTCACGAACTCTCTTTGAGATTACACGGATGTACGGAAGTGCATATTTGACAAAGAGGGTATGGTCTAAACAACCGGCATGAGATTCAAATAATTGAACAAGCTTAACAAAATTTCATTAAAACTTAATCTTACAATATTTTTCAGTAAAAAAGTACTTGGGCTCCAGCGACTACTTGCTCGACCAAGTAATCAATGATTACATTGGTGAGAATCTTAAGTAGCTCGTGACTCTCTTCAGGGTACTTGTATAACCATGCTTTAGCCTTTGATTGAGTTGTTGAACCACCACCTTCGATCATATAAGACATCAAAGTCCACTTAAAAATTGAAGAATTTTAAGATTTTTAAGAATTAAATTTTTCAGTTTAAAATCTTACTGGTGCACCACTGAACCCAATGAGCGGGACTTTACCGTCTAAAGTATGTCTTGTTAGCGTAATGGCCTCAAAAACGTATCCAAGTTCTTTTTTAACATCACAGTCTTTGTTCAACTTGGCTAGATCGGATGGAACAATTAGAGGCGCTGGGAATGATGGACCTTTTGATGGTAACATTTCAACGACCATCCCTAAAGCTTGGGGGATGACAAGGATGTCACTGAAAATGATGGCAGCGTCTAGGTCAAAACGATTAATGGGCATTAATGTTACATCACAAGCGAGTTGAGGATTTTGAACAAGATCAAAAAATGAATGTTTAGCACGCATTTCGCGGAATTCTGGAAGATAACGTCCAGCTTGACGCATGATCCATATTGGAACTCGATCTACACTTTCACCTTTAGCTGCACGAATGATCAAATCATTTTTGAGTGGTGGAAAATCCTTGAGACACAAAATTACGAACTGGAATAGCTAAAAAATTTAATAATGAAATGTTACAGTTGTGGACAATTGAGCTGACATGTTCATGTAACAGGAAGCAGCTATTGTTAAATGAAAAAAAGTTAAATCTAAAATTAATTTAAGCAAGAACACTGACGAACAGTGTTTTTAAAGATATTTACTTTAAAATTAATTAAGGGTTTTCGTGATTTTAAATTTTTAGTTTGTTTTTTTTTTATGTTGAAATAAAAAAAATAATAGATGATTCAAAATTTGCGAATGAAATGCAAAAGAATGAAAAATTTTGAATTATTTAGTTTGTTTGCATCGGCGTATGTTATGTCTTAGTTTGTTCTAGATAAAGTGAATTTAATTTTTTTTTAGTTCAGTTAGAATGACAAGGCTTTTTTTTTCCTAAACGGACAAGTTCTCGATTAAAGATTTGTCCAGAACTCCCTTTGGGGGTCTTATCTATTATGTGACCAAAACAATTTTATACGATAGGTGATCAACCCTGGTCACATGACATGTAACCAGGGTTTTTGGTCACATAATTTAAACTTTGATGACATAAAAATGTTACAACTTTTCAGACTTAAAACCAGTCGATGACATAAACAATTTTACGAATGAAAAAATGAATCTGGTACAGAGACAAGCACTAAAAGGAACACAGTACAGTCAAATAACGATTTAGACGATATCCAAGAGGAGATCATTGATGACATTGAAGTTGTAAAAAAGAATTTGAGCAATAAATGTAATCCAGTTAAGTGTCACATTTATGATAATTTTTACGAAAAAAGAGGATTAAAAACCCACACGACAAGAGCTCATCCATCTTCGTAAATTTTTTTATAATTATTTTTAAATTTTATTGGTCACATAAACTAATAACTGGTCACGTAATTTAGACATTGTTCACATAAATTTTTTTTTGGCCACTTAATAAAATTCTTGGTCACGTATTTTATATAATTTTAAATTCAAATAAATTTGGGGTTGGTCACCTATCGTTTAAAATTGTTTTGGTCACCTTTATGTGACCAATTGGTCACATAAGCATGGTTTGTTTTTCAATGCAAGTTCGATTGTCCAATTTGAAAAAAGTAAGTGTCTGATAACGAATCAAAAATTTTCCGTGAAATTTCCTGTGGTCAATATGGCAAAAATTTACCGAGGAATTTTTGTGTCTTGTCCTACCAAAGAGAAATAATTTTCCAAAGTGCTGAATTTGCATTGAAAAACAAACCCTGCACATAAGAGATAAGACCCCCCTTTGGTTCAGGTAATTCAAGAATTGATTTCTTAATTTTTAATTTTCATCATTACAACTGTAATCTAATTCATCATTACCTCCAAAACCAAAGAAAATTATTTCTTTCATGCGAGTTAAAAATTATATCCCTACCCCTCAGCTATACAGTAGAATTTGGTACCCATATTGTCGACTTTTCTTAAAACGAAAATGGGACAAAAACGAGTGAATAAAAAGATTTTTTCATTCAAATCCCATCTAGTCCCATATGACTCTCAATATCCATATTTTTTAAAGAAACTCCCTAAAAATTTCAGGTGCAAGTTTTTTTTTGTGCATTGTAAGTAGTTGTGTCAGGCGGACCCACAGAGCCCGGGTCGAACCTGGCCTAGGACCTGACGTTTCAAGTGGTGGAGCGAGCTAAATATGTACCCAGATCCGCCTTGTAAGCTCCGTTTAGGGACCGCGTCCTTTTAAAGAGACCGGGCAAGGGTCCCTCTTCCTTGGCACATTCCAATTTAGGCAGACCACGGTCCATTTTTTAAACATTTTGTTCTAGCTTAAAATAATACATTTACTCTCGGATAGGTTTTTCCTTCATGAGTATACCTAATCATTAAAAATAAATGTTAAAAATAGAGACCGCTTTGGAGCCGAACCAGGCCTAGGTCAGGTCCGCTAGAGATGGGCTCAGATCGAGGGTGGTAAAGTTACAACCCATTTTAAAAAAGTACGCTTAGGCGTATCCGGTCCTGGATCCTTCGAATTTTTATCCGGGCCAAGGAACGCGGGGACGTGTGGCAACACTAATTGCAAGTCGAAAAAAGTCTGAGCTACAAGATTACCGTAAAACCCCTTTTATTTCTACCCAGAAAATTTGGTCATTCACATTCGATATATGTATCAATGGCTCGAAAACACCTTATTCTCATCCCTCAACATAGTTTATAAACTAAAGGTATAAAATTTTGAAACAATACTTAACCTATCAAAATAATTTAAAAAAATAGTGGATACAAATAGAGGGGTTTTACGGTAAAGGATAATTTTGCTACATTACCGAAACGGAAAATTTGGTAAATATTGCCGACAAACTCCTGGACTTGAGGTATTAATTCATCTTGCTAATCTTTCAAGACAAAAAAAAATACAGAATAATCCAAAAAAATTGTAAAGTTTAATTTTTTTTTTAAAATTTTGATTTTTAGATGTCAATTTAAATAGGAAATCTCGTGTAATTTTCATGTGTAATTTAAATCCCTTTTAAAGGTCAACATTCAAAATAAATAACAAAACGTAATAGTTTTATTACGAAACCAACTCATGAGCTAATTTTAACATAGAATTAGTTCAGTTGAAAATTAGAATTCACTTCAGCAAACGATGATATGATTTTTAAGTTTATTAGGCCTATAGAGCCTTCTACTCCCAAAAGATAATCAGTATAAACAAAATTAGTACTCTTGTTGTATCCCAAGCTTTTAAAAAAATAACGGAAAAGCTCGAGTTTTAGAACGTGTCGCAGAAAAAAACTCCCATCTTTTTCCATGCAAAAACATGTCGTAAATAAAGGACATCCCTTATTTGCGACATGTCCTATAACTCGAGATTTTACGTTATTAGAAAATTAAATCTTAAAGTCATATCTGACTTTTATCAAAGGATATAAAATAAGCAAAACCCTTTTCCATGATCAATTATGAGACAAGTTTCTAAAAGCAAATTTCTAAAGAAAAAAAAAGTATTTACTTTAGATAAGATGAATTCAAGATGGTCAAAAATGTATTTTTTATCAAAAAGCAAGAAATTTTAAAAGATTGTAGAGATCGTTATCGATCTTTATCTTGCGTATTTTAAAATATAAAAAATAGTGAAAAGAAGTTAAATTAAATGCGCAATTAAAATTGCAGAGTTTCAGAGTTTTGCACAAGAGTTCCCTATATCAAGAAATTATCTCTGCAATGCTTTAAAATTATCCGTGATTTGAAACAAAAACTTCACATAGCCGCGGAAGGGATTATTTTTTTCAATTTTTAACTTAAGAAAAACATGCTGTTCTAGATAATGCACTTCTACCGAATTAAATGCTTTCCGTACCCGTACCGTACCGGGTCGTACTAAAAGCGTACCCGAACCGTACCCGTACCCGTACTCATACCGTACCGTAGCATACCATTCAACCGTAACAAATACCGTACCATTTTTTGTAAAAATTTTACAATTTAAAAAAAATGTAGGTGGTACGGTATGGTACGATGCAGTGGCGTAGCTCCATTGAGGCGAAGTGTGGCGGTCGCCACACCATTTTAAAATCTACTGTGACGCCGCCACAGTAAAAATTCCTGAGAATTAAAAACTTTTTCAAAACCTCTCCTTTAAAATTAAAAATTTCAGTTAAAAAAAATTCAAATGTAATTTCAAAGTATTTCGATGCGATAATTCACTCCTCCTCTACTGCTCTCCTCTTTTGTTTTTTATTGTTTGTATTTATTTTCGGCAACAAGTAAAGCCAATTAAAAGTTAAATCAAATTTTGGGAAGATTTTTTTATCATACCGGTCTTTCAAAAATGTCCATTTCTGAAAGTTCAAAAATTTATTGCTTTTCACCAAAAGAGAAACATGCTAATCTTACGTAAATTATGAATACTTGAAAGAGGTTTGAAATTATGTCTTGTTAGGACCATTAATGGAATCTTAATAAAAACAGTTTTAAAAAAAACATTAAACGATTTAATTAAAGAGTAAGGGTTAAGGAGTCTTCGAAGATTAATTGGAATGTGTGTACATGAATGTAAGTTTATGAAAGTAAGTTCGTCACACTATCCAAAAGTGTCTGGATACGCCACTGATTACGATGGTACGGTACGGGTACGGGTACGGTATGAGTACGGTATAGGTACGATTCGGGTACGCCATTAATTCGGTGGAAGTGTAGTATAATTAAAATTTTTTACCACTTTACTCATTTTCAGTTTTAAAAGGTGTGCTGAGGATGACTTTGATCAAAAGTTTTTGCATTTGAAGCAAATTATGCTGTTTCGAATACCAAAGTCTGCAAAATCTCTGCAAAAAAATTTCGAATTTGATAACAATTCTTTTAATGATGAGCAATCTTTCTTTAATCTAGATTTTGCAGACTTTTGGTAAATCTTGTTTCAAGTTCAACAAATTTTAAGTTTAACTTTTCTGAACATTTGTTTGGTTCTTCGCCAAAGTCGGTACGCGTGTCTTTAAGGTGACAAGAGAATACTGTTTTTGGATAAATATTGAACTAAATCATATGATTAAGACCATCATATCACAAAATGTGCGCACTTTTTTTTTCTAAAATACAATGAAATATGATCACAAAAAATCTAAGTTTAGCGCTTTTTACCAATTTTTTTTTCAAATCTTAAATTGGAATCATATTACTTGGATTTACTTAATAATATTTCGATTTTTATTTTCGAATAAGAAAATCAAACACTTTAAGCTCTGAATAAATGATTAAACAAATGGGACGATGTAATTTTATACATTTAATGGGCGTTAGACCTAAGTCATTCTGTAATGAAATCAACAAAAATCTGACTATAAATATTTTCGAAAATTAATTTTTAAGTATTTCGATTTAACAAAAATTCAAAATGAAATTTTTATTACATCTCTTACTTTTAGGAGTTTTTTGTAAGCCTACGACAATGCTTTGAATTTTTCCGAAAAATTTAAAATATGTTTTATTTTAGACAATTCCGTTTATGGTCAAACCATACAAACTGTTTTGAATAATGCTGGTTGTGATACTGGTGTTACAGCTGGTTTAGCTGCTCAACTTGTCAAAAAAATGAATCAATTGAAACCAGGCTTTATGTCAAGGTTTTTATCTCGACACATCAAATGAATCTTCTTTTTGAAATTATTAATAATTTTATTTTAAGTTTAAGCGGTTTAACTAGAATTAGTTTAGGATCAGCCGCTGCTAAAGTTCCATATGCTCAAACACAAACTATTACTGCTTTACAAAAAGCTGTTGCTGCTCGCGCTGGTGTTACTCTTTCAATCAATTCTGCTTTGAGAACACTTCCACAACAGTAAAAAACTTTGAAATGATGAAATTTTTTTTGAATTTTGTGATTAATTTTGAAGGCTTTTGTTGTACAAATGGTATCAATTGGGTAAATGTGGAATCACATTGGCTGCTAAACCAGGTTCATCACCACACGAAAGTGGTTATGGTGTTGATATTAATGATTATTCAGGTTGGATGAGTTATATGCAAACTTATGGATGCTCATGGCAAGGCTCTTCAGATGTTGGTCTTAATGATATTTCAAAAAATTGTTGTTTAAATTTTATTTTTTTGGGATTTTAGGTTGTCCATTTCAACTGTCCAGGTATTTCTTTGGGTAATACATCGATTCTTGCTTTTCAAAAATTATGGAATTGTAACAACCCAAGTGATCAAATTTCTGAAGATGGTCTTTATGGTACTCAAACGGAAGCCAGAGTACTTAAATCACCAGCTGGTGGTTTTGCATCAACCTGTTAAACAAATTTTTTTTTAGATTTTCAAATTTAGCTCTATTGAAATAAAAATATTTTCAAGAATTACACGCTTTTTGTTGAAAATATAAACAAAATAATTTATTACCAAGATGACTTAAAACTTTAAAGACATGACGTCCTATAATATTTCAAACATACAAAAAAAAGGAAAAAATTATAGGCATACACGATTTTAACAAAATTCGGATTTAATTCGGAAAATTATTTTATTTTAAATTTTAAAATCTTTTTGGGTACCTGAAAAAAGCACACACCTTGGATTTTAGAAAAAAACACATAGGGTTGTAGATCCTTAATTTTTCCTCTCATCAAGAGCTTTCGTTTGGTACCTATATCATGAGAATGAAAGTTTCCTAAAGAAAGATTTAATAAAAATACTAAAAAATGTCCACACCCATACGAAACCCCCTTGCACATCCCCAACACACTTTTTATTTTTACATATTACTAGATATAGAATTTACAACACAAAATAGAGTTCTCAGAATTTCAATGTCATTTTTACTTTTTGAGATATTTTATGCAAACAGTAAGCAACTTTCAAATTAACACAGGATAATCGATAAAAATGAAAACTAAAAAGAAAATAGATAATTCCACGTATCAAATTACACCATGTAAACCTTTGGAAATATATGCGCATATACTTAATTTTTTCATAGGGGTGTGCTAATTTGTTGTTTGCATAATTGAAATTCAGAGACTGCCATTTTGTAGCTCTTTGAATTCTCTATATAGTTACCGTCCCATGTCCATTAATTTTATCTATTGTCATCATGTCATAGCCAGTCCTCCCAAAAATCCGGTCCTCGTGAGGGCGTGGATTCCTGATTTAAATAAATACATATTTTGACAAATCACAAATTTCAGGTGTCGCAATCCTTTTCTTAATTATTGATTCAACGAGAAAGAAACACGTTTTTTTTTCTGGCTAAGCCACTGATTGTCGCCAATCGCTATAATAAAAATTTATTCGGTTAAGTAAGATTACGGCCAAAATTTTTAAATTGCGCATCTTTGTTTTTTTGCACGACCTTTATCGACCTCTAGTGTAGAATATTACTGGAAGCTTTCTGAAATTTATCCAGAATCAGTTTATCAGTGAATGGATAAAAAATAATACTATCAACGATCCATCGGAACAAAAAAGTTATGACATGAAAATATTTCTTTTTTGGAAGTTTGGAATACTTTTGCAGAATATTTATATTCTAAGTTCGGTTCCAAGTACACTCTTAACTAGATGGGTCAACACTATTCACTCAAGTTTTAGTGTTTATTTAGACATGAATGCACTCAAAAATGTCTTTTTCTAAAAAAAAATTTCTTTCAATTGGGCATCTAAAATTGAATTATTTACATCACCTAGGAGATATTATAATTTAGAAAAAAAGATAGAAAAAAATATTCAAAATTTTATTTTACGATAAAAAATAAAAATTTCGACTTTTCATAGTCTAACTTAAAAAATGGTTAATCCTTATGCAAATGATTCGAGGCAATCTCAAAAAAAACAAGTTTCACTTGGTCATTCACAAGCTTTGAAAAAATTCGAAAAAATCCAAGCAAAACACACGGGTAAACCACTTGATAAAAAAACACCCAAAGCTAAAAAATCGGTTTCAATTTACAGTTCGGGTGAAGATAATTCGATATTTGACAGAGGCGTCGATGATGATGACGACGAAGACGATGATTCAGTGTTTAAAAATTTCACAAAAAATAAGTTTGTTAAAAAAAAGTCTAAGCCCGAGAAAAAAGAAGAGGACTCGGATATTTCAAAAACATCTGATTCTGATATTGAAATTTCAATGGCAGATCGAAGTAGTACACCTAATCGTAAGTCATCGTTACACCGACCCTCAAGTCGACTTCAATCCGGTACATCTTCTGTAACTGAATTTCAATCATCTAATCTTCCCAAAAGGTCTCCAAGTCGAGTCAAATTTGTCAAACAAGACTCGACGATAACAGATGAAGATGAGTCGATAGACGACATGTTTAGCAAAAACTTGGTTTTGGACATTGATGATTTAGAACCGGTTGGTAAAAATAATAAATTTATTAAAAAAAGTAAAATCAAGTCACCGTTGAACAGTGGTCGTAGAAGTGCAAGTGCTGCTTCAATTATAGAAGAAGATGAGATTTCATCAGTGACTGTATCGGTCCAATCGCCGTCTCTAATGGACGCTAATGTAATCTTAGACATTAATGAGTTAGACAAAAGTGAATCGTCTGTGTCAAAAAGTTCACGGAAACCATCGAAATCGTCAAAAAAGAAACACAAAAAGGAAAAAAAACGGTCTAAGACGTCTATGAGTCAAATTGAAACTGAAACAGAGCATAGAACAGCAGATTCTTCAATTGCTACAGAAATTGGATTTGAAAAAAAACCGACCAAGTCGGACAGTGAACAAGATGTAAGTCATAGTCAAATAAGTCAGAGCTATCATCGTTCAAGTGTACACGGTAAAAGTTATAATGATGATTTTGAGACAGACCAAGACTTGACTTTGGTATCACGTGTGGAAAAATCAAAACGAAAGCATTTATCATTTGCAGAGAATAAGAAAGAATCGCATAGTATTGAAATTCAAGTAGACCCAAATGATTTGTTGAGACATTCAGATTTGATTAAGAGTGTAAACGTGTACAATCCATCTAGTTTACTTTTGGCCTCGACTAGTTTTCTTAATGAACGTACTAATTTAAAAGACTTGAATCAATTGACTGGTTTTAATTTAATAAATCAAACATTTAATGATTTAATACGTATGAATGTGAATTTTATGAAAAATTTTTTGGCCACTCAAAAGAGTTTGTATGAACAACAAATTTCAAGTATTCAGCCAAGTGACAAATAAAAGATTTTTTATATTTTTGGCTCCAATTTTTTTTATATTTTGATTTTCTTGAAAAATAAATTTTTTTTGTTTTTTGCCGTAGTGCACCCAAGGCTCTCTCTAAAACATTGATTTGAATCACCTTAATCTAATCTCTCATTACGAAAAAGTAATGGCACTCAAAATCAAGATCAGACAGCCCGCATCAATGTTCGAAAGTTCCCTACATTCGGTAATTTTTTGGATACTCGTAACCTTGTAGCGTGGCTTAATAGATGTGAATGGGACCGGAGCTCGTTCATTTCTTAGAAATTTGGGTTATTTTTTCCTGTTCATTCACTTTTTCGTGTTCATTCACTTACTTTACCTTGACCTGTCGTTTGGCTTGATGCAGACCATTTGGTAACACGAGGATCATGTTTTCAAAATAGGGTCTACCTATTCAACACAATAAAAAATCTTTTCAACACAAACGCAAACTGTTCACCACAAAAGTGATCACTTCTTAGCACACGAATTTTAAAACCACAAGACAAAACTTTTCATCACAAAATTTTCTGCAAAAAATAATATAAAAAATACGAAAGCAAAGCTTTTTATGCGAGGAACGATACATTTGACAATTTTAAAATTTCAATCTTGATTAGGCAAAGCTGCCTCAACCACTTCTCATGGTATCGAAAATTCTGTGCAAAGTCTCTCTTAGCACTGTTTTTAAAAAAGAAAACTACAAGAGAATATAAGATCTTGAATTCTCTCTATAGACTCTTAAAAAAAGATCCAATGAAGTCAGTAGATGTAGATGATCAGTAGATGGGAAATTTCGAGTCCCATCTACTGGACATGACCATCCTCTCTATGGAAGGCATGGTGGGTCAAAAAGAACCCGGTTTAAAAACTACATGCAAAGTGACCACCTACGGAAAATTTCTGAAATTTTGAGGTTTTTTCTTTTACGGTCTGTTTTTATTTTTCCATAACGGTTATATTTTATCCATACAAAATTCACAGGTGTGAAAAAAGTTAGTTTTCATACATTTTTCGGTCGAAAAAAATTAAAAATTTTCTAAATCATACCTTCTTTTAATTGATTGAAACAAAGTTAAGTTTTCTTTGCATTTTTATTAAAATGTTCTTTTCGGAAAATATTAGGATATTCTTGAGAGTTTGTAAGCATAGGAGAAGGTTCAAGCGGGTTACTTGACCAGGGACAAACCAAAGAAAAACGAACCCCCAATCAACCAAGTAAAAATAAAGCCAAGAAGTCGAGACTGTTGGATAAGTCCCCGATCCTAATAGCCAATCAAGTCATTTACCAAAAGCAATTGCGGCTACTAGTTACTCATTGTCTCCCCGTCTCCTTATCAACAAGATTATTAAAAGGGCTTTTTACATCATGTATAATGTCCAATCTAAAGTTAAAAAACAAGTTAAGCAGAACAGAGGCAAGACTGAAACAGACCAAAATTAGTTTCTTTGAGCGGCTCTTCAGTAACACTTATACCAAGAACATCATAATCGAACTACTCAAAATAAATCAAGATGATGACCATATAAATGACACACTTAAAATACTCAATGAAGTAGAACTGAACCAAAATACCGATATAGTCATCAAATGTAGATATTACAAATATGTAGTTGGTACTGAACACGAACAAGAAGAACAAACTGGTATTAACCGAGTTAAACAAAATCTTTAGACAATCAAACGGTAAAAGTGAGAGCATTTACGATGTTAAGGTATGATAATGAAATTTATAGAGTATGAGGCAGCATGCAAAATCAATGGTCTTACTAGGAAACCTTTTTTTTTTTGGGAATGATTCTATATCTTTTTTTTGTAACTTGTATTGAGACTTAATTTTGTTACTAAATTTTATACCAAACTCTTTTTTTTCTAATATGTTATTTATTTTTTGTAATTTAAGAGTGTCGTTGTTTTTAGGACGGCCTCTGCCTGAGCTCTTTAATAAATAAATAAACAAAAATTGCGATGATAATGAGACTTCATATGGCTTGACTTCAAGATTTATTATTGTAAGTGATTTAGTAGAAGTAGTAGTAAAATAAACTGCAACTTGAAACCAGTTCAAGTGAGCTCATAGTCATCGTTACACATTTGTTCGTCAGCCAGCCATCAAGCTTCGAGTTAAAACTGTTCAGACTTCTTGCTTCAATTACCTCTTCCGGCAATTTATTCCAATCATTCACAACTCAGTTAACAAAAAAATTAAATCTGGGAAGATAATTTTTTACTTTATCTCTATGAATCGTTTTTCTGTACCTTCTTAGATTGTAAGTGGAACTTGAGCCAGCACCAAAACTAAAATTTATGCCATTTACAAAGTTCACTTTCTCCATTTTATTTACTAATTTGTACATTTGGATCAAATCATCTCTCAATATTCGCGTCTTCAGGTCACTATGGCCTAGTCTCATAAGTCGTTGAGGGTAATCGAGATGTTTGAGCTCCGGAACAAGCTTCGTCGCTCTTCTCTGTACTTTTTCAAGCTCCGCGATATCCTTTTCAAAATACGGGCACCACGAGCTGATAGCGTATTCCAGATGAGGTCTGACCAATGATGTGTATAGTAATCTGATGTTTTCTTGATTAGGAAAATTAAAAGCTTTCTTGATCATTCCTAAAACTCTATTTGCCTTAGCAGTGCAATTTTTGACTTGTACGTCCCACTTTAAGTCGTTTTTGTTATAAATTCCAAGGCCCTTCTCACAAATTGACTTGAATGATTGATTTGAATAAACAACACAAAAACAAAAAATCAAAATAAATTGTATTAAAGTGCAAAGTTTTAACAAAATTTATCATACCAGTGAACAATTTAAAAAAGACTTGGTAATTTTTAAGAGGAGATTGTGTGATTTAGATAGCACAAAAAGAAGACATTTCGCTAATCTAACATTTATTTTTTAAAAGCTGTTAAAATGGTTAATTGTGAACTTAATTTTTAAATGTAAACCATGTAAAAAAAAAGTTTAAAAAAAATTAAAATTTTGCTTTGAATCAAGCATATTATATTTAGCTTTAGTACTATAGAAAAAAAAGTAGTTAACAAAAATCACCGTAGTAGTATGATTCGACTCTTATATACTTTTTACATCAAACTTTCTTGTAAAAAAAAAATTCAAAAAATTTCACGATTTATTTTTGCTGGTGTTAAAAAAAATTAAAAAAAAAAAAAAAGAAGTGTATTGCTTAGTTTGATTTGTTACCGATTTGTCTCGGGTCTCTTGGTTTTGATGTTATTTTAAAACAATAAATGTTCAAATGATCACATATTTGTCGAACCATACAAATACCGTAATGAATATGTGCGAGTGTGATTAGCACAACCATAAAGTATAAAGCTTTAACTTCCGCTTGTTGTGTCAAAAATGATTGAACTGGCGTATTTTTTAAATTAAGTGAAAATAGACCGACTATAAATGTTAATGGAATCAAAGTCCAATTGAAAATTTGACATCTTGTACTTGTCATTTGTGCCACTATTAAACGACACTTTGGGAAAAAAATTTTTTTTTAATAATAAACCTTATCTCTTCTGTAAGGGTTAAACTTACTGCTATGTTTGAAAATAGAGTTCCTGTTAACCAAAAGAAAGCTCTTGGTTCTAGGTCCAAAATGTTTATTTTGGAGTACTTAATCCATATTAATTGAATAATGAACAAATAGACCGTTGAAAATATTGGTCTAACACCTTCGTAAATTGATTTTTGTTTGAATGACTTGTTCGAGTAAGCAACGTACATGTTGTACAAAGAGAAAGGCAAAGATAATCCGATCGAGAATACTTTAAAAAATAAAAAAAAATAACATTTCTTGTTAAAACTTTAAATTTCTTCTTACCATAGATTACAACTACAACAAATTGAGTAAAAAGTATAGGACCAATGTTAAAGTACCATATTTGTTGACCAAACAAAAAAGTACCAAAAAACAAAACAGTCATTCCTACTTGACTTAAATCATATGACCATGGTAAAAATAAAACACCAGTATTATATTTTTCCCAATGTGAAATTATAAAGCTTCCTAAAATGAGCCATAAAAGACCGTACATTGACATAGCACTTATACCGTATGGTTCATTACGTCCGAATATTGAAAATAATGCTACTGGTAAAAAGAGTGTTGCCCAACTGTCCAAGCCATGATCGAATAATTCACCTAATGGTGATGATGAACCAGTACGTCTTGCCTGTTTTCCATCAGTTCCATCTAAGTGATGAGATAAAAATTGACAAATACTTAAAACTAACCATAACCATTGAGGTATGCATGAACATATATAAGATGGTATTGTTGTAAATTTGTCCAAGTTTGATTGATAATATAATTGATTTTGTGTAAGGTTATTATAATTTACGGAACAATCGTCTTGATTCGAGCAGTATCCATAGAAACTGTAATCGTAAATTGAGAAGAGTATAAATTTAAGGATTAGACATAAAAAACCGACGAATGTTAACAAATTTGGTGCTAGCCATCTTGGATAAAATTCGACTACAAAATTCCAAAACGGATGCATAACATAACGTGACAGTGGCGACGAATCGACACAACTGTACTTGAAAAAAAAAATTTTAATGGCATGTCATAAAATTTATCTTTAATAAATAAATCATTTTTTTTTCTTTGTTTTATCAGTTCAAAAAAGTTAGATAAGTTTTTGACAATGTCTATTTGATTAAAGTTAGAGTGGGGTTACATAATTTTTATCAGCTGAATAACGTCTTATATCCTATCAAAATAAATTGGAAATTTTTAAAATTTAAAGGTTAAAAAATGATAACATAGACAACAAAGCCATATTTATCCGGTGGTGTATCCTTGTTTTTTTTAATCAAAGGATCCTAAATTGAATGATTGTGAACTCTTTTTTCATGTTTAAACTATAGAAATAAAATAATATCAACTCTTTTCAGATGCTATGGTGCTTTATTTGAACATCCAAGAATCCATAATTGGAAAAAGATTGAGTTGTAACGGGTGTTCCAAAATGGTTGTCGCCATTCTTGAAAAAAAAACATGAACTGATAGTTGGAAAGCAACGAAATAGTGTAAACTTGTACCTGCCCTTTCTAGTTCAAAAAAGCGATCAGCTTCTCAATGTACTTTTCTCTTCAGGGGTTAGCTTTATATACGTGATCTCACACAAAACCCTCAAGTGTCCTCGGTATTTTTGTTTATCTTAATTGGAAAAATGAATTTGGCCCAGCTCTTAATACAAGAATTCACAATGATTAAAATGATATATATACCAAAAAGTTTACGTAACGTATTTTCCCAAAAAGTTTACGTGTAAAGGCTAAGACTAGATATATTTGCTAAAAATCTTAATTTTCCTCAATTTTGGCGAATAAAAAATAGTGCAATTTGAGAATTTGCCGATTATTTTCACGGACAAAAATACCAAGGACATTCGTGGGTTTTAGGTGGGATCACGTATATGGACCTTACTCCTGAAGAGAAAAGTTTATTGAGAAGTAAATCATTTTTTTGTAAACTAGAAAAGGCAAGGTACAAGTGTAAATTATTTCGTTGGTTTCCAACTATCAGTTCATGTTTTTTTTCAAGAATGGCGACAACCGTTAAAAACTACCGTTAAAAAACCCGCGTTTACGTTGTGATCTTTATTGCAGAAAAAAATTTTCTGAAATCCAAAATGGACGGAAAACTAGCGAAAAAAAAAGTTTGCCAGTGGAAGCTGATTAATTAATTTAACAATTCGCATCTAAAAAATGTTTGACCCTTTATCAGTAAAGATCATGTAATATCCATTCAAAAAATTCTTAAAATAGGACGTAAATTGGAATCTAAAAGCAACTGAGTTTTGATAAATTAAAGCTGTAATTATCCCTTTAATCATAAATCTTTAAAAACCATAAATTCTCAAATGCAAAAATTAGTAACGTAAAGGCGCGATTTCTACGACATGTCGTTAAAATCGAATTGAAAAAAAAAAATCCCATCTTTTAACATTGGAGCGACATGTCGTTAAATTCGAAATTCGATTATAACGACATGTCGCAAAAATCGCGCCTTTACGTTAAATTTAAATTCAAAAAAATCTAAACTTACTTTATATTTATCAAGTCCACTTAAATGCTCCTGAGTAATGTATTGATAGGAGAACATTTTATGAAAAAAACCCATTTTTAAGAATATTAATCGTGTTTTTTTTTTTGTTCAGTCTCAAATAAAATTAAACATTCACACAAAAATAACTAAAATGATCTAAACAAAATATTTTTTTTAAAAATTAAGCAAATTTTTTAAAAGTTTGGTAATCATCAAAAATGTTTAATATTGGTACCCTAGACTTTGATTTATTTTTATCATTTGGTTTCATTTTTATCGTCTTTTTTTCAACAAAAAAATGAAAAAGAGAGAAAGAAATTCAAAGAATAAAAATTATAATTTTTGGTTACTAATAGCGAGTGTGAGTGTGAGAAAAAATTAAAGTTAATTATAATTTTATTTTTAATTTAAAAAAAAAAAAAAGAGGAGAAGATTCATTCCTCAGCGTAACTCTTTTAACCTACTAGTGTATTGACTCAGTTTTTAATGTTACATTGTTTTGCATCTTTTTTTGACTAAATATTTGATTCTCTAAAAAAAATTAACTTTACTTTAACATAAAATGTTTAACTGATAACAGAATATCAAGCTGAGATTAAAAAAAAATGGCTGATTTTTTTTTTAGAACAAAAAAATGTTAGACTATGTCTTGAATTAAGGTTTGTTGTGAAGTAGTTTATGTTTAAACGATCAAATTACATTTATCTTATTAATATATCTTTAAAAGGAAATTTTAAAATCTGATTTTGATAATAATGAGTGAGCACTGACTTGATTGTTAGCATTTAGAGGTCTAATGAATTTTAAAGCCATAACCCCGAGTGTTAAATTAAAAAAACTAGGACAATCACAATGAGTTCATAATAAAAATTTTATGATTTTCAACAATGCTTTGATTAATTTGTTACTAATAATGATACAATTTATTTTTTCAAAGTTGGTAATGTGTAAAATTAGAAATTCTTGTACCCACACTTGAAATTAACAAATGAGTAATCAAAAAATCCGAGATGATTAACAGATATGCCTTTGTTATGAGTATGAAATCGTGATGAAAACTTGTGACAAAGAAATCATTCATCTTTAACTAAGTTTTGAACATATTCAAAAGATTTTGCAGAGCGTAAAATCCAATATTCGAAAACTTCGTAGTAAATAAAACAAATTTAAATAATTAATGAATCTTGTGATTTTCTTTTTTAATTTGCTTAATTTCCTGTAATTAAAAATTTGTCTTGCTGAGCTCCTTCTAGAGATGAAAACAAAATGATGATAAAAGAGATGTTGCTATCGAATTAACATCAAAAGCTTGATCTTTCTCGAAATTTTTGAATGTTTTATTATCATATTTTAGTAAGTGATATTTTATGCGGATAATTTCCTAAATGGTCAGTTGATCAAAGTTTTATGATTCGAAATAAGCTTTAGTTTTTCAGCTCTTGTGAAGTGGGTTGATTATTTAGATCGAAAATTTCGAAGGTTGATAAAATTCGATTGGACAACAGGTAGTAATCGATCATTGGCTCTTTTTTGCATTAAAATATTGATTACTATAATTTTGCGTAATATCATTTGCTGTGAAGGACTCGTCTCATTTTGCCATATTATACATCATACTGATCACAATGACGTGACAAGAAAATAGATGTCTCAGAGGGTCTTCGGATGAAAATAAGATAAAAAATAATAATTCTAAATATTTACATAATTTGCTGCATTTTTAAAAATTACGCCGTGTTACTCTTCATTACATCTAATTACTCGAAAATACGAAGAATTACTGTAATATAGGTTCTGTTATTCAATTTTACCCAAGATCTTGACTTTAAGAATGAGTTTAAACCCTCAAAATCGTGATTCTGTAATTTTTTGTAACTTGACGTAATATTGTGTAACGATACGTAACGAAGTGTCGTAACCTCATATACTGTTACGTATCAAAGCATTTTGTTACGCCCTGTGATCATTAGTTATAAAAAAGTACGTTTTGGGTAGTTTGGTCGATTTGTAACACGACAAGATGAGACGGGTCCTTCACAGCAAGTAATATTACGTAAAAATACGTAATATTCCTCATTTTTACGTATTGGTACATCGCAATGCAACCTTGAGTTCACCAGTATATTTGATGATGTTTAGAGAAAAAAATCGGAAATTTCAACGCTTTACATTTAACGTAACTCGGCTTTGGCTTGACATTAAGCTTCAAAACACTGTGCTTTAGTAAAATTTATGATTTTTTCCTCCCGTGAAAAAAATGCTAATTTTTGTTAATTTTACTTGTTGTGACATGCACGTCTAACCTCGTCATGTTACGCGATCTCGTTTCGTTAAATCACCCAAAAAGCGTTTTTTGCATCAAACGATAGTTTATAGTTTATTTAATTCATATAAAATGGCACAATAATTGATACACACTCATAAGTGTTGTATCTGTGAATTACTTTATATTAGTTTACATCGGGATAAAAAAAAAAAAAAATTTAAATTAAGGATAAAAATTAAAAATAAAATAAGTGTGAAATTGAGAAATAAAATAAAAATAAGATATGAGGTCCGTAATGTGAGGTTATATTATTTTTGGAACATGGCATGATCTCATATGTGTTTTGATCCCGATCTTTGCTTCAAAATATTTACCACAATTTAGGCACTCTGTTTTAGGTTTAATTGACGTTATAAGAACTTTTGTTTGTACGTTATTATCGTTGGTTGTTTTTGCAAAATTAGGTAAATTTTTCTTGCTTTCGTCATCTCTTAGGATTCGGATAGTTTTTTGTGCTATACTATCGTTGTATGTGTTTGTTTTAGCCGGTTTTGTTTTGAAGCAAAAAACAGAGTTAGATCTGTCGATGTTTCGATATTTTATGGACACTTCGTTATTCGGGTCGACGAGGATCTTTGATACTTTTTTAAGGCTCATCGTTTCAATTCGTTCAACAGCATCAACTAGATTGTATTTTTCAAGTGCCTCGTTTTTATTTATACAAATGATTCTCAGAATTCGCTTCTGAAGATCGCCGATTTCTGTTTAGATTCCTTTACTCGCCATAGAGAGCACCGGGCTATTGTAATCGAGGTGGCTTACGACTAGGCTTTTATAAACAGTCACCAAAATTTCTTTATAAAAGCCAAGACGTTTGAGTTGTTTTATCAAGAATGGAATGTGACTCGTCTTCTTTTCGATATGTTCCCACTGCTGACCCCAGTCAAGTCTGTTGTTAATTTCGATATGATTCTACGACTTGTAGATCTGTGTCATTTAGGCAGAGGTTTCTTTTTTTTTTTAAATTCGCGAAAAGGGATTAGAAATCTAATCTCTGTTGTTAGAACACTAAGATACGTCTAGGAACGTCATAGTTACATGAGACTTTTATAAAATTTACAGAAGCTTTTCCGAACAAAGTATGCTCTTGAGAAAATTTTAATTAAATTGAAAATTTTTTTCAGGATAAGGGACTATTTGGTCAAAATATTGTTCAAACCAGCCTCTTGTAGAAAACTTTTTTTCTTCGATACCCCTTTCTAAACAACTTAGACTTAAAAAAATTAATGGAAATTAACTTATTAGTCATATGAAAAACAAAAGTTAAGTTAGTTTTGATTTAAACAATGACTAAAATAAGACAAGGACAAAACGAGAACAAACTCAAAAACATACTCGGGTCAAGATCATTAACCGAAATTCAAACTTGAGAAAATTTAAAAAAAAAATGGTTGTAAGTAAACACAAAATTGAAATAAAATCTAAACTCAATCAGTCTCGGGTTTCAACATTGTTAAGATTTGTTTTTTTTTTGTATCCAAAACCGTATTTTCCGATTTAGTTTTAAATGGACACATCGCATAACAAAAAGTTAATGCTCGCTTCATGTAAACAAATTCAAATTTACGAGCTAATTAATAAAATTCAAAATGTTTTAAACACTGAAAATCTATTGCCTCGTAAGATCAAAAATAAAATTTTAAGTTTTTTTTTTTTAATTTTTTTGTTGGCTTCAAGAGTTTATCTATTTTGCTAAAAACATGGACGAAATGAGAAAAAAATGGTTAGAAACCGAATTAAAATGTAAAGAACTCGAATCAAAATTAAACTTGGAAAAGAGTATTTATCAACGTAAAATAAACGAGTTAAAGTAACCAACTTTTACGTATCTTAAAACTACGAATTTCTTTCCTCTAATCTTGTATATTGAAGAGTCGACATTGAAATACATCATGAGAAACGCTTACAAGCAGAGAGTAAAAGTGATCGATTACAAAATGAATTGGACAAATTACAAAAACAATTTGAAATGTTTAAAGACATTTTGGTGTCTGATCATCAATCAGCGTATCAAAATGCTTTCAAACGATCTCAGTTACTTTACACTAATTATAATGAGAATAATATTTATGACGAACAACAACGTGATTCGATCCAGTCGAGGGTTAACTTGAATTATAACAAAGTAAACTCGGAACAAAATGAAAATCATGAAAACAAAAGGTTCGTTCACACCTTTTAAGATCGACTAAAAAATCGACTAAACTTATTTTTTTTATAAGAAGGTTCTCAAGTGGTGGTGTAGAAGACACAGGTTCAATAATATCGGATTATACAGAAGACGATTTGGACATACCAGACGATGACGATAGACAAATTGAACAAGAAAAAAAGAACAAAAAAAAACGTTCTGTATGCAGACATAGTACTTCATTAACACGTAGTACAAAACCTGACGAAAAAAAAGACCGTAAACGAAATCGATCAAGATCAAACGACGTGGCCAATGAGCAAAAAAAACGTATCAGTATAGGTCAAATAAACAATGCCATATCAGCTATAACAACTTTAAAAATAGACCATGACGGTCGTCCAATTGAGCTCAAGTCCGAGATTAAACACGGCAATGACGAAAAACAAGAGTCCATTTACTTACCCCAAAGAGCTCGATTTCGTAAAAAACGACCGAGTCGGGAGTTCTTACACCGTTCAATAGATCAAACAGAAGACGAAACAAGTGAATCATTTTGGAATCAATCGATACTCGAAGAAGAACCACCGGTACAAAAAATCAACATAATGACCCCTATACGAGAAATGCCAACCCCTATTCACAACCGTATCTACTCAAGCTTAAAAAAGAACCCTCAAACCCTGACCCCTTTCAAGACCAGTTCAAACTTATTACCATTAGCTAAACGGTATAAAAAATCCCATTTGTTCAAAGGTCAAGTTATACTCAACAGTGAGTTCTGTGCACATTGTGACAAACGAACAAGGTTCGGTAAGATGATTATGAAGTGCCGAGAATGTGACATGGTATGTCACCCTGAGTGTAAAGACTTGGTTCAACGAGCTTGTTATAAAGTCACTAATTACCCGAGTAGTGGAAACATATCGGATTATGTTGGTATGAATGAGTTTCCACACATTCCTCCTATACTCCAAATGGTGATTAACGAAATCGAGATCAGAGGTCTATTGACCCACGAGGTTGGTTTGTACCGAGTGAACGGTTCTGATGTTCAAATCAAACAATTAAAGGAAAAATTGATAAAAAGACATCAAATGCCAGACTTAAGAAAAGTCACGGATGTTCATGTATTGTGTAGTTTTGTCAAAGATTTTTTGAATAATCTAACAGAGCATTTAATCACTTATGATTCATGGTATCGTTTTGCCAAAGCGTGTGAAGTTCAAAATGAATTGGATCGTTTGTGTCAAATGAAAGAGGCTGTACAAGACTTACCCGAAGCAAATCGTGACACATTGTCGTTTATTATTCTACATTTACAACGAATAAGTGATATGAGCGAGTGTAAAATGCCTGCATCAAATTTGGCACGTGTGTTTGGACCATCGTTAGTTGGTAATTCGTCAGCTCATTTACCACCAGCTGAAATAATTAATGAAATTCGAATTCAACATCAAATAGTTGAGAATTTGATTAAAATACCGAGTTCGTTTTATATGAAATTTTTGGACGTTGATGAAAATGATCAAGAGAGATTGTTTAAAAACACAAATCAACAAGTGTGTCAAACACCGGATCTAATGAGAAAAAGTAAAACAGCAGTTGTGTTGTCAAGTATACTTGGACCTGCTGTTAATGTACAATCGTACAATTAGTTAAGATATTTTTTTTAATTTTTTTTGTTATTGTTAAAATTAAAATGTTTTTTTTAAATAATTTGTGATTACAATGTTTTATAAGAGTTTAGTTTAGTTTTTTTTAAAGATTAAAATTTCTCTTTTTTTTTATAATTTGATTAATTAACTCGTAAACTGTTGATAATAAAAT
Organism: Brachionus rubens; assembly: GCA_022207745.1. Lineage (NCBI taxonomy): Eukaryota > Metazoa > Rotifera > Eurotatoria > Ploima > Brachionidae > Brachionus > Brachionus rubens. Next base: position 1,763,999 of record JAJVHD010000016.1, on the reverse strand, counting down.
TTTTTCATAAAAAATAAACAAACTTGAAATTTAAGGGTCATGTCGACTATTTGAACATTAGTTCACCAAAAAATGCGACTTTGTGAACTTTCTGATCACCAAAATTATGTCCACCTAATTTGTGAAAATTTTTGTGGTAGTTCGCTGTAGGCTCTTACTAGTCATATAATTGGAAGAGCCTGCTACCACAAGAACGGAGTTAAAAAATGGTGTGCGGAAAATAAAATGCGACTGAACACAACCAAATGTAAAATTGTATTTTCGTCTCAAAAAGACTCAGATACACCACCAAGCCTTTGCCTAAATGACAGAGAACTACAAGTCGTAGAATCGTATCGATACCTAGGTATCGAAATCAACAACATACTTGACTGGGGTCAGCAGTGGGAGCATATCGAAAAGAACACGAGTCACATTCCATTCTTGATAAAACAACTCAAACGTCTTGGCTTTAATAAAGAAATTTTGGTGACTGTTTACAAAAGCCTAGTCGTAAGCCACCTCAATTACAATAGCCCGGTGCTCTCTATGGCAAGTAAAAGAATCAAAACAGAAATCGGAGATCTTCAGAAGCGAATCCTGAGAATCATAGGTATCAACAAAAACGAAGCACTTAATAAATACAATCTAGTTGATGCAGTGGAACGAATCGAAACAATGAGCCTTAAAAAAGTATCAAAGCTCCTCACAGACCCAAATAACGAAGTGTCCATAAAATATCGAAACATCGACAGATCTAACTCTGCTTTTTGCTTCAAAACAAAACCGGCTAAAACAAACACATACAAAGATGGTATTGTACAAAAAAGTATCCGGATCCTAAGAGATGACGAAAGCAACAAAAATTTATTTAATTCTGCAAAAACAACGAAAGAAAATAACGCAGAAACAGAGGCTCTGAAAAAGTCGATTAAGCCTAAAACAGAGTGCCCCAGTTGTGGTAAATATTTTGAAACAAAGATCGGTATAAAAACACATATGAGATCATGCCATGTCACAAAAATATAATCCTTACAATTGCCAAAAAAAAAAAAGAAAACATAAAAAAATTGAATATTGCACTCAGAGATTCGTTGTACCTTCTCAAGATATTTTTCAGTCGTCTTTAATGTGCAGATGAAATGTAAAGAACACGAGTAAGAACATAGGCATAGCCAGAAAATAACAACATGCTTGTTTCTCATGAAATCAATCGTTAAATAAAGGACTGAGAAACCTGTAGTAAAAGGGAACTTAAGTCCAAATAATTTCAAGTCATTTGTGTAGTTTTTCAAATATGCATTTATCCTTATACAAGATATGTTATGTAAATGATAGATATATTATTTTTATGTTGATCCCAAAATTTTGTGAACATGTTTTTTATTTGGTGATCATTTTTTAGACTTATTTGTTCACATATTACTAGCACAGAGTATTGGTGAACTAATGTTCACATAGTCGACATGACCCAAATTTAATTTACAATTCATTTACTTTACATCGATTTTTTCGATACTGGGATGATTTTTTCGCTGAAACAGAGCGTTTTAGAGAAAGATAAGTAAGTAAAGGATTCATTTACCCTTTAAAAGTAAAGGAGTAGAGTATCTGAAATTTAATTTAATTTAATTTAGGAGTATAGTATCAATAAAATCATTTTTTGTTACACTTTAAGCGAATTTATTTATCATTCCTTTCTTTATTTTTGGTTCCGTTAAAAAATTATTTCGTATTCTAGAAGTCATTGGAGCGGCATTTCCGTATTTAATCACATTCGGCACGGGTGTTAATAGGGTGATTCATAAAATTTCGCGTTTTTTTGAAGTTTTTTATTTTAATCACATCTAATCTTCAAAATATACACCATTATGCTCTATGGTCTTTAGCCATCTATCAGCGAGCAATTCGGTACCTCTCTTTTACAATTCTTGGCTTTTTGAGCTAAAAAATTCAAGGCGCCCAGCTTCAACTTGGTCTTGGTTAGTAAAATTCCGCCCTCAGAGGAGATCAGAAGGGGAAAGGTCTCGACTTTATGCTGGATGAGGGAGAAGTTCAACCCCTTGCAGCTCTTCAATATTTTTCCATGGTTTTTCGAGCGGTCAGCGGTTTTGTGTTATCTTGAAGTAAAAAACTAAGCTTTCGGTTGATAAAAGAAGGGTATTTTGCTTGAAGTGAACCATATATTTGTTCTAATTGTTACAATAAAGGTAAGCACTTATCGTACGACCGTCAGGAACCAGTTCAAAGTGTATTATCCCTTGGTAATTCCATCAAACGCACAACATTACCTTCTTATCGTCCTCTTTTAACGACTGGTAGGGCTGGTTGAGATGGGTCCAACATCCATTTCGAAAATAGATGAATTTCTCATCGCAACTTATTATCCTTATGAAAAATCGTTCATCAAGAGGATTTTTGGTTAGTTTTCTACAGATTTCGATACGACGTTGAAAATCAAAAGGTGTCAAATCGTGTGGTACAACTCTGCAGCGCCTATTAACTTTATGGATCAACTTAAGATGACGAAATATGGTGAACTGTTGAGGTCACTTAATTTTCCGAGACATAATAGTCTTTCAGGCTAGTATCACCCCCTTCTTCCTTCGAAGGCTAGTATCACAACTGTCAAAATTTGAACCAAGCTTGTGCCTTTCTTACTTTAAGAACCTTCTCACCGACGATCGACTCGATCCTTTTTGATTCATTAACCCTAATCCATCTAAGGGTAATAGTATTAAGACTAAGGTGGGTACATATAGTTTATATTCAATAGAATCAGACGACTTTACGTACATTTTCGAAAATAGTAGAACTGAACGAGACCTTGGGGTAATCCTCCAAGATAATCTAAAATGGAAATGAGCACATCTCACACACTGTCCTCAAGGCAAACATTATTCTCGGTAAAATTAAGAACTCATTTAAAAATTTAGATATTAGAACATTCAAAGTGCTTTACAAATCGTAAGACCTGTTATATGGATCAGTTGCTTGGTTCCCTTTTCCTAAAAATGGCATTGGCCGTATTTAATATTACAAAGAAGAGCGACGAAGTTGGGACCTTGTCGTAAAAAACAAAAATATGATGAGAGACTAAAACTTCTAGACTTATAAGCCTAGACGAACATAGAATCAGGGGTGACTTAATACAATATTTCAGATTTTTTAGAGATCGAATGGTCTCACCCTGTTGAAAACTGTCCAAATTTAAGTTTGTCAGGTCCAGCTGGTAATACAAAAAGTCAAAACACAGTTTACAGAGAACTTTTTAAGTCATGTCTAGCAAGACCCAACTTCTTCACAAATCGAGTTATATCATATTGGAATGAATTCCCAGATGACATCAAGAATGGCGTTCCAAATTAATTACTTTTTTCATTTAAAAAAACTAACTAACTTTAACTCATTTAAATATATACTCAAATAAGTCATTTGGATGTGAGTTTGAGGGTTAGACAGTGAAAGATAGCGGGGACAGAAAGTGAAATGAAATTCATCAGAGCAACTTTCATGATCATTCTAAAAACTGTGATCTTGACATTACTCAGAAGCTTTTACAAAAAAGATTAAAAAACCAAAATTATCTTATAATATTTTATTTCATTAAAGAAAAAAAAATTAAAAAATTTGATACATTCTAAAAATAATTCGATTTGATATCTTCTCTCACTTTAAATTTTAAATACACAATCCTAGTTTACATTTAATTTATTCTTTGATTAACTGACCCTTATAATCTGGCTTGATGACTTCATTCAAACTTTTAGCATACAAATCTAATCTTTGAGTCATCTTGAAAAAAATTGAATTTAATACAAAATTTAAGTTAATCAAAATAGCTCTGAAATTACTCTAAATCCCCACTTGTCTTTGGTCTGTCTGCACAAATTCAAATCAACTTCAGTGACTAGAAGACCATCTTTAGTTCTTGAGAGACCTGGTGTACGAGTTCCATCAGGAGCTGTGACATATGATGAACCATAAAAATGACCAAAATCTTTATGAGCTGGTTTGCCATCTGCTGAGGTAAACTCATTCGGGAAATGCTCCTTCAAAAAAAAAAATTTATTAAAATTTTAGATTAACTTTAGATTTAAAGAACATACTGTTCCGACTCGATTGATTCCAACTGTGAAATAACTATTTGCAATTGCTGCATTACGAGCTTCAATTGGCCATAAAGGTTCACTTAAAGCTCCTACAGTAGCTGAAGGATTGAATACTATCTCAGCACCATTGACACCATACATCATCCAATTTTGAGGATGATGTCTACCATAACAAATATTAATAGCTACCTTACCAAATTGTGTTTCAAACACCGGGTGACCCAATGTACTTTCCATATAATAAGTCGATTCATTAAAATCGCCTACTCGAGGTATATGATTTTTTCTTGATTTTCCAATAACTTTACCTGTGTTTGATACTACAACAGCTGTGTTCCAAATGACTTCACCATGGACTTCATCTTCACGTTCTAACATTGGGGAAACAATAACCATGTTGTATTTTTTAGCTAAGTTTGAAATAAATTTAGTCGTTGGACCGTCTACATATTCAGCAAACTCACACCATGGTTGTTTTTCACGGGTACAAAATGCAAACGGCATATGCCAAGTCTCTTGAAGACCAACAATGTTACATCCAGCAAGATAAGCAGCGTGGATTAACGTACCAACACGCGCGTGAATTGCGTCTCGTTGTTTCACTATTGGTTCATTTGTTGGTACGACTATTGAATTTTGAATAGCCCCAATGCGTACTAAGCGTTTTGGGCGAGTTTGTTCTTGAGCGGCATCGATACCATAAGCTTGAAGATCAAAATTTTCAGCTTGAGATAGATTCAAAACTTCACTTGTTAGCTCAAGTTTACGACAAGAAGGACCGTATAATATTCTAGTTGCTTCTTTAGCGATTTCTGGTGGTAAATGTTCATTTAAAGCTTTGTATAAGTCATCCATTTTATTTGAATCTTAAATTTATGATTTAGTTTGACAGCGTTTTTTTTTAATTTTGAAAAATAGAACTTTCAACATAGTTTAATCAAAACAATATACTAGCACACCCTCAAACAATCAAAACTGAAACTGAGACTTTTAAATAAAAAAAAAACGAAATAAAACATATATTATGAAAACTTGTTCATAAACTAGTTTACTTTATTCTATGTTTTATCTTGAATATTGCCTTGATTATAAGATAAAATATTTAGATTTACCAGGAAGTACGTACTTTCAGGTATTAACGACGGTCACTATATATGACAGTCTATGAATTTATACCTCATTTTATAATTAACAGAAACTTCTTTCTTTGGTATTTTAGACATGATATTATTCATTTTGTTCATACCGTAAACCCTCTCTATTTGTATCCAGTAATTTTTTTAGTGCGTAACCTGTAAAGTTGAGTTTTATGGGTTTGGGTTATGGGTTGGTTACCCAAACAAAGTTGGTTATTGAGTATCGAATTTGAGTGGTCCACCCGAACCCAACCTAAACTCAAAACGTAAAAAAAATCCGGGTTCGTATCTCTGCAGTAGCCTAATACATGAATAACCTTTTGAATCCAAAAAATGGTAAATATGATTTTTTTTGCCATGACTTTGTAATTTTATAGTTAGGTTGGAAAAAAATAATAATAATTAAAAACTTTCATTACATATAATGTAAGTCTGTATAAAATATCTTAAACCTTCACTTAACCTTACCCTGAACCCTTTATCTCAAAGGGTGGCCACTGGTCAAAATGAAGTCTAGTCTTCAGTTATTCTTTACAAAATGAACAATATGAACAAAATGATATATCTAATCATATCGTTAATCCATGTACAGTCGACTCTCGTTAATCCGAATAGAAATCGCCCTAAGAAATCTTTGTACGGATCAAAATATTCGGATTATCAATTAATGTAAAGGTATGGGAAATAGCTTCGAGCCCGGTATATTGTGTACGGTTATCGAATTTTACGGATTAAAGTGTATTCGGATTATCGAGAGTCGAAAATAGTCATAAAAATCAAAAAATACGAGGATTAAAAGATTTTGAAGTTTTGATCAAAAATTCGTAATCCTCGTTTTAGTAAGCCCTTGTGATTTTTGATTTTTATGAGAGTTTCTGGTTAAAAAGTAAAGCATGGTTTTTTTATGGGTCTTGACACTTGAGGACGTCTCCTAAAATATTGGTTTTCATGCGTTTTCGTATGTATAGATTATGAATTTGAGGTAAAAAATCACACGTTTGTTGCGTTCAGCAGGGGTGTCGCCTTAACTTTACCACTAAAGTAAAGGAAAATTCACTTTTTCCTTTATTTTTTTATACGTTTTTATGCTTCAGGTGACTATATTTTAGTGTTTTGTGAAGGAAAAATCAGTTTTCAAAAAAAAAAAGGACTAAAAGGGTCGGTTCTAGTCGGTTTGGTGAACAACTTGTTCACCTCAATTTGTTCACGTATAGGTGATAACAATAAAAACTTGTAAACTCGGTATGTAAAACAAAGATAAAGAAATAGAGCCTTGTTTGAAAAAACGCGATGATGCTAAAAACAATAATTACTTACTCTCTTACTGAAAAGTTTATTATATATTTACCGTAAACTCGAAGAAACAACTGCGGGGTTAAAAAACGAAAATTAAGTGAAAAATTATTCTGAACTCATGGCTACCTCTCTTTCGATTGTCTTCTTATTCTTACTCCCAGGTTTTCTATCCGTCTTTTTAGGAATTTCGATTTGAGGCTCGGTTTCTGGAGTTGACGGTGTTGGCTGGTCAGGATAACTGAAATTCCACAAAACTGAACTCCGTTTTCATTATCTAAGTTTTTTCACTTAAACGTGAACAAAAAATTAAGTGAACAAGTTGTTCACCAAACCTGAGAACAAGATTAGTTCACATATTATGTGAACAGTTGTTTATCAAACCGACAAGACCCAAAGGGTCAATCTTTAATTTATTCATAAAGTAAAGCCGCATCCCTAGCATTTACCGAACCTTAAAGATGTTTAAGTTACCTTTTGATCTATTTTGAGCATACGCAATAACTCTATTGAAACCGGACTCTAAAATCAGCTGCTCGATACAGTTAAAGAACCTTTAGCATGAGAAGGATAAAATGTCGTTTAAATTTGATTTTTTTTCAACTGAAGATGAAAAAATCTTGATGTTATATTTCACGACTGAGTTAATATAAGTTAATTTTTTATACATTCAACATTCAACGTCTTTAAGTTTGAAGTTTTGGCTTAATTTAGAACATTTTTTTTACAGTTGATAAAATAAGCGGATTTTTTTCTTATTTTAACAGCATTTCGATTAAGTTAAAAGATTCAACCGTTTTGGCGCGCATTATTATCGAGAATATAAATACCACAAAATGTATTTTAATTTTTACAATTTCATAAAAATCAAACAGCGACAACATGTGTATAGAAAGATCTTTACTCCTAAGTATCAGAGATAATACAATGTCACAAGATTTGGACCAACAAATTTACAAGAGACTAGTCGAGTTGGATATTTTCAGAAACTCGCAAAATAGCCAAAATAACAAAAGTCAAGAAGAATTTTCCAATCAAACTGTCCAAACAATTCTAACCGTAATGGAAAAAAAACCAAAAGAAAATGTCAATTGCTAGGAAACATGAGAAAAATAAGATATTTTTAGGAAATTTTAAAATTACCTTTTTAGTTTTTTTTTATTCACTTTTGTTTTGAATTATTTAATAAAAATAACCGAATGTAAAAACTTAATGAATTTGAATTTCATTCTAGTTGTATACCTCTATCACGAAAATAAAATAGAATTTGATCTCAAAGAACGACGACTTTTAAACAGACCCTCTTTTTAAATAGTCAAGTATAATATATGCTCGATCTGACATGAATCTAGTTTTTGTAGTACGTTGTTTTTTCAATTAAATAGCTGAGAAAGTTCCTTTTTTTGAAAGATCATAATTAAATACCTCCAGCTAAAATAAAAAAATGTAAATTCTTATAGCCGAAATAGTTTCCGTAATCGTGTGCTAGAATTTCCGGTAGAAACATATCAGGTGATAACGGTAAAAAAGGGAATTTTCATTCGAATCATAGGTACATATTACTTCCAACATTTTTTTTTTGAAAATCGGTTTGGGTGCTAAAAAAGGTGCAACAAGCCTGTTTTTTTAAAAAAATTTAACAGATTAATGAATGAGTGTCATTAGTGTTGTGCTGCTGGGAAATGATCCGACTAGAATCATCGACTAGTCATTCTCTAGATGGCCTGATACTAGAACAACTTTGAAAATCATCGTACTCGCGAGTCGCTGTGACTTAAAATAAGGGCTTCGAAAGATGCAAATGTAGCGAGTATAAAAAAATTCTGTCACGGCCTACCCGGCTAAGAAGTCTAATCAGCTTCTGCAGCTAATAAAGTCTATGATTGTTCTACTAGATGCTAGATCTGCTCAGAAAAAGTACTACTACTACTACTACTACTACTACTACTACTAGATAATTTTAATATACAGTGGTTCTTGCAAAAATGTAACATTCGGTTCGCAGCCGTTCCGAGGAACGGATTTCCATTCCGTTCTAAAAGCGTTACTTTATTCGTTCTACAAAGAGTTCCGTTCCAAGTACCAGTTCCATGAACAGGGAACGGCTGCAAACGGAACGTTATATTTTCGCAAGAACCACTGTAGAAATAAATGTTATTTGGGATTTTTTATACTAGGTTTCGAATTTTAGGTCAAATAGTGTTAAATCCCTCTTCTTCGTTTTGAGGGTACACTAGTAGGAGATGTGATTTGAATGAAAAATTTTCTTTTTTTTCCGTTTTCACCCTTGATCGTTATAGACTTTTAAAGTTAACAGATTGTCAAAGATTTAAGTGTCTTTCAATCTTCAAGATTGATGATTTCCCTTTTAGAAGGCTCTCTGATTTGTATCTAAGGATTTCCTTTATGAAAAGCCTAAGGTTTTCTAATTTTTAGGAGTTAAATAAAAATTTGAAAGTTTTGCTTTATACCCTATCATCAAAAAATAAATTTATGTGTTAATTTTAGGTATTCACTTTTTTGATGTTTTTATAATCCTCACTCCCCGAGTATGGCTAATGGAAATTTTTTTCACATAAAGAGCTAAAATTAGAGCTAAAATCTTTTGATTTTTTACGCCCACGTAAAAATTGGTTTACTCTGGTTTTTAAGTTCGTAGAACACAGTTACAAAATGGGACTTTTGAATTTAATGAACCTTAAAATCATAATAAAATATTATTTTGGATCACTTATTTAATTGGAGCTTATGGGCAGATAACCTATTTTATACTCGAAATAAAATTAACAAACAGTCATGTCAATCAAGACGAAATATTATCTTTTTTTAAAAACCGTAAAGAAAAAAAATTAAATCTTAAAATTTTAAAAAAAGTTTTCAAAATGAACCCTCTAAAATATTTAATAATTTTAAAGTTTTTAATTTTAAAATGCTATTCGCTTAAGTACAATTTCGATTATTTAATTGAACCCTCGACAAGTTTTGGATGCAAAAATGGAACTTTTCTTTTAATTTACGTTCATTCATCGCCTGAAAATTTTAAATACCGTCTAAAAATACGAGATACATGGGCTAATTTGAACAAATTTCCATTCAATACAATTCGACTACTTTTTACAACAGGCTTAGCTTCAAATGAATCGGTTAACCAAAAATTGAGACTCGAATCATCAATTTATAATGATATAATTCAATCGAACTTTTCCGATACTTACCGTAATTTGACACTCAAGGCGATAAGTTCATTACAATGGATTTCAAAAAATTGTATAAACATAAAATACATTCTTAAAACAGACGATGATGTTTATGTCCATACCAACTTGCTCATTGAGCATTTGAGGATTCGATTAAATGAAGAGAAAAGCGATGAGAACAAAATAATGTGTTACATGCATTCAAAAATGAAAGTTATACGAGACAAGAAATCAAAATGGTATGTTACAGAGAAAGAATTTAAGGGAAATTATTTTAAAAAGTATTGTTCTGGATCAGCTTTTGTGTTAACAGGAGATTTGGCTAAAAAAATAGCATCAAAATGTGATGAAGTAAATTTTTTTTGGATTGATGATTACTTTATAACTGGTCGGATGGCTAAATATCTTCGAACTGGGTTGGTTGAATTCAATTCAGTGTTTGTTTTGAAATCAAAAAAGAGTCGAGAATTGCTTGAAAAAAAGAAGAAAAATTTTGTTTTTGCTCATTTTGGACATAAAAAAAATATTTTAGATTTAATTATTGAATAAAATTTTTCTTCAGTTTCAATTCAACCCATTCTAATGGATTGAATGAAATTTTCGGAACGATTGTAAAGAGTTAGAATAAAGGGTGTCTTCCAATTTTCAAACTTTTCAAAATTTTAACGTCTAAAAATTCAACGTAAAATTTATATCATTTTGATGTTATCTTAAATTATGACTTTTCAAAATTCTAACATCCAAAATTCTAACTTTCTTAAAAAATAATGTCGAATAATTAAACTTTATGAAATATACAACCAAATTTGGTAAGGACTCATTCTTTAACAACCCAAATGCATCAGACACTCGATCAACAGGTACTAATGTCAAAGCAATTATAAATTTGATCCATTCTCTAAATTGTTCACTGTGACTGTACTTTTTTTTAATCCAATTTGTAACAAATGTCTAAGTACAGCTTGAGTGAAATGGAACAAGCAACCCTTTAAATCGATTCTCGGAAAATGAAATTGTTACAGCTTGAATAATTTTATCTCAAAGTCTGAAGTCAGTCGGACTGGATTGAACATAAAGCCCAAATTTGCAGCATAATAACTTTTACCGTTCATCAAAACATAAACGCAAGGATACATTACACCGTCAACATAAGCATGAATAATTAGAAGCTAATAGAAAATTCTTGGCGAGGCTTTAAACGTAGTATCAATATGCTATTGAGGACTTTTAGACAATAACTCAAAACCCAAGTTTGACGCAAAAGAAATAATACGATCCTTGTCGTTTGTATCAAAAAACAAAAAAAGCTGATCCGACGTAGTTAGAATATATTTACCCCCTAGCTTAATTTCATCTCGATTCTTTGGAATACTTGGAATATTCTTTTTTCTAGCTTCATATAAAGTCGATCGAATGGTATAAATGATGCAACAATTTCGAGTGAATAAACTGGAAAGTTGAATTTCTATACAGTTTAAAAATTGGAAAGTGCTATTTTTAGACTATTGTTATTTGAGAGAATTTTCTACAGTTAAATTTTAAAAAATTTGATTTTTAGATGTAAGAATGTAAGCGTTAAAATATAGGAAAGTTTGATTATGTGTATAAATCGAATAAAGCTTATTGATAGACAAAGACCCATCAGCTTATAAATAATTCATTCTTCCAATAAATATTGTGATGATGGTACAGACCCTGTCAAAATGATTCTGGAGTAGATGGATAAAAATAGGGCAATTATGTGAGAGACTTTTCTCCCAAAAGAGATTTTAACATGTCGAAGGTAAATATATCAGTAAGTATCTCATTTTGCCCTCTTTCAAATGAACTAAAAATAAGGGATATGAATTATAAGAGTAAAGTGTATGAACATATATTCTGGACCATGATTTTTTTACCAGGAAAAACTAAAAAAGGTATACCATTTTAAAATCATAAGTTGAACCCACTGATTATTTATTTTGTTAACTATTTATAGTTCATTTAAAAGAGGAAAAGATATGCTAATTACTGGTATGTTTACCTTCGACATGTTAAAATCTCTTTTGGGTGAAAAAGTCCCTCACATATACTTGCCCCATTTTTATCCGTTTATCTCAGAATCACTTTGGCATGGTCTGTACCATAGCCAATGTGAATTAGTACAAAAACAAAATATATCGGCAGTATTGGTCGAGAAGGGTCGAAGTATACTTAAAAAAGAAATTTTAAATCCGAACTATCGTTCCGAAAATTTTATTCACCCATCACACAGTCTTATAATATATAACGTAAAAGCTCGATAAATATGAACCAAATACCGAGTTTCCCATCCCTTTAACATGGAGTATTCGGAATTTGTGACATGTCTTATTTATTCAGCTTTCACTCTATAAAAATTATTTTGAATAAACTTAAAAAAAGTTAAGTGGGACCAGCAATTAAACTTTTTGCGAGGGTTGTCGCTAAAATCCCGACACGGACAAAAAAAAAAGCAAACTAAAATACGGGCACGGACTGGTTAAGAATCTCCTATAATCCGGACACGGACCGGTTTTAACTAAAATACGGACAAAATTTCAAAAACGGTTGAATATCAACCTTTAATTACTAAAACGAAATTTATTTTAAACAAGGGACACAAAAACCGAAAAATATTTAATTCACATTTAAAAAAAATTCTATTTTTTAATTTTAATTTTCTATCTCTTTTTGGACTGAAAAGTTTTCGTTTAGCATCTAAAATACACCACAAACTTGAAAATCCTTCTTCTTTAAAGCAGTGGTGATACAACGAAAAATCAATATTTAATACACCTTGAAGTACGGGTTCTGGTGTAACTATAAGATCAGTTTTTTGGAATCCCAAACGTTTCTGTTTCAGAGGAAGAAGTAGATCCAGGAAACAATTCGATGATAGTTCTTTTTAAGAATCTTAATTATATTTTGATTTGGTTCTTAGTAAAGTTCTTCTTCAAGATCTTAATAAGTCCTAGTATAAAGTTCTTTTAAGTGAACTCAAGAACTTCAAAATTCAATATAAAGCATAAGATTGGATAAGAAATAAGGCAAGATCTCTTAATACGCCTAGATATTTAAGTTTTTCTAACAAATTTTTATCCTTTATTTCATCGACTATCGACTCAATTTTACAAGATGGACGCAAAATTACACTAAAGTCAAACCTCGTTAATCCTTTTCCTCTTTTATCCGTAAATCTCCTTAGTTCGAATAGAAATCTCAGGCTAACTGTAATTCCTATCAATAGAAAATACCTCCATAAATCGTATATTTTAATCCTTATTACGATTTTAATGGGGCTATTTTTTGACTGTACGGAATAAAATATACGATTTATGGAGGTATTTTCTATTGATAGGAATTACAGTTAGCCTGAGATTTCTATTCGAACTAAGGAGATTTACGGATAAAAGATGAAACGGATTAACGAGGTTTGACTGTATCGATATCTCGTAACAACTTTTTGCTTACGGAATCCTCTGTCCGTATTTTAGTCTTCAAAAAAAAATTCCGTGTCCGGATTTTAGTGACAGCCTTTTGGGAGGCTGATCCTCAGGTGGTACATCCTTAGTCTCTGATCCGAACTCAATCTGATTTAAATTGCTTTTAGGACGTACAGTTCTGGTCGCTCACGAATTAACTCTGCGAACGTTCGTGAACGTTCGCCGAAAGAACCCTCATGAATATTCATAAACGTTCGCAGATTCAATTGGTGAACGGCCAGAACTGTATATCAAGATAAATCTAACCTTTTCATGAGCTTTTAGGAGTATTGTTGATGATTTTTACTTTCTATTTCAATCTAAAAAATATTTTTTTATCAAAAACACAAGAAGCTTTTGTTAAATCAAGTATTTAACCAAGTCGGAAAAAAGAGTTTAGAATGGTTACAATAATCTTATTCTAAAGCGGTTAAATTATTTTTTTTCGCAAAAGTGAAAAACTTTGCTCCAACTGAAGCTCAAGTATCCAAACTAATTTAAAGGAGCCGAGTCTTAATTTAAAGGTGATGATTTATCGGGTGATGCCAAAATTAACCGAAAATACCTGTGGAAGTGTTTTAATCAGAAAAAGAAGGTTCGAGAGCTTGAATTTGATTGATCACAAAACTTTGTTATGATTTGCTGAAATCAGGTAAAAAATTTAGATAGGGTCCAATAGTCTAAGAAAACATTTGAGAGATTAAAATCAAAACTAATTATTTGTTAATTTAATTTTATCAAAACTTAAAAGTAAACTTTAACATACACTCATTTTATTTTATGTGAAGATTCCAGTCTTTGAGCACATATATGTGAAATTGAAAAAAAAAAACTTTTCTTCTCACAATAATGTCGATTTACTTGAACATAAATGAGTAATTACACAAATAAGAGATAAATGTGAACTCAATTCCACATTTATGTAAAATCAATCCAGATATATGTGCTTTATTTTTATATTTATTGAAATTTAAAGATTTCTTAACATACAAATCGAAAAAGTAGATTTTGATTTATTAAAAATTTTCATAAGTGAGGAGAGATTTTTTTATAAACTTCATTTTTCAAAAACGGAGTTTTTTAAAAATTAGCTTATTGACAAATAGCGATACTAACTAAACCGGTATTTTTAATTGTATCTTTTTAAATAATAAAAATTTAATTACAACTCTTTATCCTTTTTTTTTAAAAAAAACACCAAACCCTCTCTGTATTTAGAAAATCTCAAATAAGACGCTTCATCAAATAAACTTGAATTAATATTTCTAATCCTTTTTTATAAAAATTTTTAGTTTTTTTCGTTGATTGTGTGAATCAGAAAATGATTTAAACGATTGATGCTTTAGGTATTTTTTTTAGTGCGCTTCCGAAAAAGTCGAGAGTTTATCGACACTAAGAGAACCGGGGTCGTCATTTTTGTTACCCTCACATTTCAAGTCCAATCACATTCAAGTTACATCACCACTATGTTGACTGTTTAATTGACAGTTCTATTCTTTGGATCATAAGAACCGTCTGCGAGCTGAATGACAGAAGAATATTTTTTATCAAGTCGCAAACAGCACTGGTCATTCACGAATTAAAAGGGCGAACGCTCACGAAAATTCACCCATTCTTAGGTCGTTCCGCGAACGTTCGCATTTAGGGTTTTGGTGGTGAAAGCTCATTTTTCGACCTTCAGGTACGTCCGTGAAAGTTCGCGAAATTTAAAAGATAATTGAATATTGTTAATGGTCGAAAAATGAGCTTTCACCACCAAAGCCCTTTCTGCAAACGTTCGCAGAACGACCTAAGAATGGGTGAATTTTCGTGAGCGTTCGCCCATTTAATTCGTGAATGCCCAGTACTATACTTTTGGATAATTTAACACCAAAATGTCAATCTAAAAGAACTTCAATGAGAATTAAATTTATCATAAATGTGCATTGAATTACTCATTTATCTAAAAATATCCTACACCTTTTTGTTCATCTGAAATTCACATTAATGTGGAATAAAATGCACATATGAAATATGCACATATATGAGTGTAATAAAAAATAAACATAAATGTGCATCCATTTTCACATAAAATAAAATGAGTGTAACTAACGTTTATTTATTCCAATTTTCAAAAAAGAAAAACATAAATCTCAATTGAAGAAAAAAAAAATGCTTAAATCGAGTGTTTTCCTCCTTAGGCAAACCTTATGTCGAAGTTTGGTAAAGACTTATTCGGCCTCGAACTTTACAAAATTGACTCCTACTTTAATCGACTTGTCTCAACTTAATCCAAAAACTCCTATCCTATTGAATACTCAAAACTACTCGACTAAAAAATCTAAAGAAAAAGGTAAACAAGTTCAAAAACCAAAAGTCGAATTGACTCGCAATGAGATCGATGGTATCCTAAATTCGGGTGATTTGTTAAAAACAATGAAGGATGCTGTCGAACATTTAAAACAAGACTACAATGATAATTTAAATTTACGCTTAACACCGAGTACATTTGAACAAATTAATGTCAAAACATCTGATGGTCCCATGAAATTAGGAGAAATAGTTCAAGTTGAAGTTAAATCAGCAAATATGTTTTTGATTGACTTGATAAATTCACCAGACTATGTTAAACCCGTATTAGACGCTATACAAAAATCAAATTTAAACATTAATCCACAGCTGGATAAAACAAGTATTTATTTACCAATAGCTAAAGTAACACGTGAACATAGAGAGAATATGGCCAAATCGGCAAAATTAAAATGTGAACAAGCGTTGAAAAAAATGAGAGATTCGGAGAGTAAAGCATTACGAAAAGCAAAAGATGCTAAAAATGTTAGCAAGGATTTAATTTTTAATGTAAATCAATGGGTAAAATAAATAATCAATTTTTGAATATCTAATGATGATTATTCTGATTGTATTTTGTTTTAGGTAAAATATCAATTTGAACTTTATTCAAAAGAAGCCCACAATATTCGAGATGCCAAAATTAAAGAAATTTTGCAAGAATAAAAGTTTTTTTCAAATTATTGATACTTTTGAGTTTAATAAATATTCTAATGACTGAAATTTTTTTGTTTCTTTTAATGTGATAAATTCTAGAATAGATCAAGATATAGATTTAGTTTTCATAATTGTTTGGCTTCAATGAGAGGACTTGTTAGGGTTCTTTAAAAAAAAATCTCGATTCGATTTTTAGTGTTTCCGTTTCTAACAAGGTTTCCCTCATTATTCCATTCAAACATAAACTATCCAACAAGATCTCAAATTCAATTAGCTTTAGCATGATTTTTTTCTAAAATGAAGTGAAAACAGTTCTTTATAGCTAAATTTAAAGCAAACAATTTTCTCTTCCCAATTTGGTTGGATTAAAGAGGTTCGATTGGGACCCTTGAAAAAAATACACCCAGCTGTAACTTTTACACGAAGTGAGGTATGTACAAAATTATTTTCATATAAGGTAGAGTAAATGAAGGGCTACTAAATTATTCCATATGAAGTTATTTCCCATGAATTCATTCTTATTTAAGATCTTGATAAGTTCTGGTATAGTGGGGCATCAAGTTCGGTTAAGATCTTAGCAAGATCTTTAAAGTTGAATCAAGATTTTTACAGGAATAAGATTCTTGTAAGTTTCTTTAAGAATTTACTGAAGATCTTGTATGAATGGAAAACATAAGTTTCTTTTCGTGGACTTAAGCCATAAGAATAATGTATGATCTTCAGAAAATTCTTAAAGAAACGTACAAGAATCTTATTCCTGTAAAAATCTTGATTCAACTTTAAAGATCTTGCTAAGATCTTAACCGAACTTGATGCCCCACTATACCAGAACTTATCAAGATCTTAAATAAGAATGAATTCATGGGTTGGGGAAGAAAACTGAGTTTTCACTTTTCAGATCTTAAAGAAACCTTTTAAACCTCATAATCCATTTTTATCTGGGATGCTCGGTTATAGAGATACAAATCGCCAAAGGAAAATGGCGTTTTTGGCGAAAAAATCATTTAAGACATAAAAATGAAAAACGAAAAAGAAGTGGAAATTACCACTTTTTGACTTCAAATTCAGAATTCTCGAATTTCTGAATAACTGAGCTTCGCAGATAAAAATGAATTATAAACCTATGTAGATCTTGTTGAGAGCTTTCGATTGATATATAAAAAATGTTGGGTGTATACAACAACTATGGGGGGTCTTTAAGACTGAAAAGTGAAAATTCAGTTTTCTTTCCCAAATAACTTCACAGGGGTTCTAAATATGGAATAATTTAGTAGCCCTTCATTTACTTTACCTTAAATGATAATAATTTTGTGCATACCTCACTTCGTGTAAAAGTTACACCTGGGTGTGTGTTTTCAAAAATACACTTTCAAGGTTTATTTTTCAAGGGTCCTTCGATTGTACAAAAAAATTTTTTTAGGCTTTTAATTAAGATTTAATTTTAAGTCTTCCTCTGAAAAAATCTTTATTTTTAAACCTTAGACCTTTATTTTATGGTTTACTAACTCATGAACTTTAGTTTCCAAGAAAATGTTCACCATCTTTAAATTATGTCTAAAAGAAACTGGAATTTTTTATGGATATCGTTTTCAATATGGCCTAAAAATCTTATTAAAACTTTTTTTAAAAATGATGAGCCTTAAAAGTTTGAAAAACGGTTGAACTGAAATTTATACGGTTCTATTTTGGCGAATTAGAATTTATTTCAAAATGATACAGCTCTCGCAGCGTAATTAAGCAGTTTGCGTGACTGTGACCCGTAACTTTCAAGCAAGTAAATATCAAAAGAATTTCTAATTCAGACTAAAAACACAATTAAAATTTAATAAACAGCATACTATTAATGCTGATAATATTTTTGACCATTATTGAATGTTATTTTTAAGTTTACTAACTTACCAAAGAATGTTACGCGTCACGCAAACGGCTTAATTACGCTGTGAGTGCTGTATATAGCAAGTTCTTTAAAGAATATCACAAATTGATTACATGAAATTTTTGAGATAAATTAGGATTAGATTTTGATCACTTGAAGGTTTTTGAAAAAGCGGATACAAATACTAGGGTTTATGACTTGGTGAACTTTAAATGTTCAAAATTTTGTACTCATCCAGACTTTGAACCAATAATTAAATCAAAACTACTGTTGTCAACCCATTGCCATAAACAGTCATTTGAGCATCAAAACGTTTCCGATTTTATATCTATTTAAACTACATTTGAATCACATACAATTGATAACTTAAAAATGTCTTCCAAAATAGAGCTTGTAAGTATTAGTGATGGGCAATGATCGAAATTTTGGATCATGATCGACAGAAGAAGGCGCTGTGAAGTTTAAATAAAGCAAAAGCAAAAAAGCAATATCAACTGTGCAGAATCGTTATAAAAATTGTTTTAGAGGTGCTATAGCTTTAATATAACTTGTCTTGTCTGAAATAAGATTTGTCTAAACTAAATTAAGCGCCGTCAAAAACTCTACAAATTCTGAAAAATGCACACCATTTAAAAAGATTTAAACTAACTGCGTAATTAATTTGCAGAGTTTTTGCAGACGCTTAATTTAGTTTAGACAAATCTTATTTCAGATAAGACAAGTTATATTAAAGCTATAGCACCTCTAGAACAATTTTTATAACGATTCTGCACAGTTGATATTGCTCTATTGATATGAACTTCACAGCGCCCAGAAGAACCGTTGATCGGGAAAATTAGTAATAATAAAAAAGTTATCCTCCAGGTTTTTAATTATAAGAATTCTAAGCTGAACATTATCCGAACCTTTGATCTTCAATCGCACTTCAATTAAACATTCGGATCAACCGATCATGATCAAAAAATACGATCAATGTCCATCACTAGCACATCGAACATCCATTTAAAGCATTTGATTTCCAGAGTTTCCGATCAATTGCGAGGTTCACCACTTCAGATACCGGAACATCGTTTTTATAAGGGAAAAGAATTCCCAATAAGTAGTCTTCCCCATTTGAATTAGCCCATAATTGTTGAGGGTTCGTAAAGCGTAAAAATTTTGGGAGGGTCTTTTTCGTTTTTACGCATCGCATGCTGGAACCACTGCAGCTGTCTCTGTCGCAAATTCTCAACAACAATTGCGTATACCTCTTCAACGTCAAAAATTTCTTGAATTTTCGTTTCATCTATTTTTTTTCTAATTTGTCAAAAACTTCTTTATTAGGCTTAATCTCCAATAAGACTGTTTGTGTTTTACCCAATATCATTTTTTTAATTCAAATAAATATTCATAATCAGAAAGAGAAAAAAAACGAAATCATTTTGAGTTGCATAAAATATGCATTACAATGTGTCAAATGATTTAATTATAATGTCAACTCAAGTTAGATTGAAATTGAGCCATAAAGTATAATTAAATTTCTTAAAATTTCGAACTTGCCTTTCAGCTTATTCAGTATCAGATTCTCAAATTAACGAATAAATTTAATTAAATCATCAAATTTGGTTAAGTTAACAAACATAATCCAATTTTAATCATATTTTTGGGAGCTACTGATTTTTTTAAAAAATTCTACCAATATTAAGCTTTTTTATCATTAATAATTTAGAAATTAGGTAGCTTTAAGTTTCATTAAAATTTAATCATCTTAATCTATTTTTTAAGAATTTTAGAAAAAAAAATTAATTTAATAATTGTTATCGTGTTATACACAGGACACTTTCATATATTTTTTAATTTACCTTCCTGTCTCAATTAATTATTGGAATTCGTTTGTTCCACATGCAAAAGCTGAATTAATTATCAAATTTTGAACTTCACTGGGTCAAAAAAAAATTCTAGCAGAAGGTTCAAAGCTTAATTGATTTTTTTTCATAGTCCCAGAAAATATCAATTTTCAATATGTGCCTGTAAGAGCAAAAACAATGGCGCTGCTAAAATTGATTAAAATAATCAAAAATGCTCCAAGAAAAAAAACATTATTTTACGATTTGATATAAATTAAGATGAACAATTACAAAGTTTCCGTAGAAGCCATGTAGCTGTATATCCTGAGGATTCAATTTTAGAAAAGATGATTTTAAATGCATTTTATGACAATAAAATTGATTTCCTTTTGAAAACTACTCAAGTCACTTTATGCTTTACTCTGATTCTATTGAGGTGTAAAACAAACATAAATGATCCGTTTTATTTTGTTTTTCAACAAAATTTTTGACATCTTGTGATGTTTTGCTCTTATACATTAAAAAAAATTATTACTTAGTTAAAATTGAAAATTACTATTTTCAAGGTTTCGGGTTGTAAATTTAATGTTATAAAACATAATGTTTGAATTTGTTAAGAGTCGTTTCTCAACTCGCAATTTGACTTGACTTTTTGAAGTAAAGGCCTGAAATTTTTCCATGAAAAAATGGTTTTAACGATAAAAAAACGATTTCTTTTCAAAGTATTTTATACGCTCTTCCGGACTTTCGAGATTAAAAGCGATTCGTTTTAGCAAACGTCTTTTAAAAATCTAGTCAAGTTTAGTTTTACCTTATCATTCGAAAACAAAAAAAAATCAGATAGACTCGTAAAAACAAAAATCATATCGTTGTAATCACATCCAACTTATCGATTTTTTGCCTTTTTGATATCAAAAATTTTTATAATAAATTTAACTTGAGAACAAAAACAAAGTTATTTTGTTTTTTGTTTTATGTTTCAAGTCCTCGTAAGAATAGATTTTTTTTAATAATTTTAATGTTTCTTTTTTTTTATTATTATTAAAATGAGTCTTTTTATTTTGGTTCCGTTTTGTTTTAAAATAATATTAATGATTCATCTCTGGTAGCAGTCGAAAAAACTAGCATTATTGTTTTTTATTAGTTGTCGTATTATTAATGTAAATTTGATTAATTCATGAAAGTTCCAATAACAATAAAAAAGAAAAGAAAAATCCGATTTATTATTTTGAAAATTTATTTTAAATTATTTATAAGTCATTATAAAGGCTTTAAAAAAAAAAAGAAATATGACACATTCAAAAACAAAAGTATTTATTGGAATAGCAGGTAAATGTACTCAAACAAAAAAAGCTGAAGAGTCATACGGATCTTTCATTAAACAACTTTGCACTCATAAAACATAGCTTGGTGACTGTCAATCTACTTAACTACTGGAAGGCTTTATGATTTTTGGAATGGCTGCGTTTTCAATTTTTGGAGCTTTTTACAATAGAAAACATATATTTTTTAAAAACAGTTTTTTTTGGACCCGTTTTAGCACCCAAAATCGATTTTCAATAATAAAATGTTCTATACCGAAAAATATACTGCACGGCTCCTGAAAAAAGGCGTACAGTACTGTACCATCCAACCGTACCGTTTTTTGAAATTTTAACTAAAAATGAATGAACTTTCCGGTACGCCTTTTCTTCAGTAGCCTTGCAGTATGATTTCTGGGGTTATTAAATACAAGGATACAGAATTTTAAGTCAAAAATTACGTTTTTAATTTTAATGACTTTTTTCGTCGGCTAGTATACAAAAATGAAAGAGAAAATGAAAAAAGTAAATCCTGAGATTTGAAGCGAATCGTCTCTCATTTAAGTAGATGCCAAAAAAAAATTGGGGATTTCAGCTCGCTTAGGAGGAGATATGACTGAAAATTCCCCTATTTTTACCGTTTTCACATTGAAGCTGCTATTTAAGGAGCTGCTGTACATTTATCGTTAGAGTGAAAGAGGGAGAGAGTGTGCGAGTGAGAGAGACTATTGTTAGTCTTAACACTGTTGGGCCACAACACGTGTGTTGTTCTAGGGAAAATTTGTTTCACAATCGATTATGACCCTAGCGTCAATGGCAGCTTTTTAGTATTCAGAATATATCTTAGAATCAATTTTTTCTTTTTCCTATCATGTGTACTAAAATGTTTAAATAAAGCACAAAGACTTTCGGCTGCAAAAAGCTGAGGGATAGGGGTAAAATTTTTGATTTTTTACACTTTTGGTTTTTGAGGTCGTAGAACATGGTAAGAATATCAGAAATTACAAATTCAAATCGCATGGAAGTTTCGAATTTAAGGAATCTTACTTTTTTCAAGCTTTTTCCCGATAAGTGTTCAATTTAATATGAAATTTACGAAAGAGGGTGGGTTATTTCAAAGAAAACTTTAATCCTTGTTTTTATTTGATGTTTGAAATGTTCGCCATGTTCATTCATAATAAATTGAATTCATTAAGATTCAAATATATACACTAACAAAAAATAAAAGCATTTAATTTTTAAATAATACATTTAAAAAAAATATATATCCTGTCTTTTAGCAACAAGTATTAATTCACTAATTCCCGTAGCATATTATTTTTTAGCGGATTTAACATTAACCTATTGGGTATCTTTATTGAAATAAAAATAATATTTTTTTTCGAAATGTATGAAATTTTCAATTATTCTCAAAAATAATTAAAATTTAATAGGTTAGATTTTAATGCTAGATATTTTTAATTTAAAGCAACAATTTAATAGTAATCAAAGCATATTAAATTAAATTTAAATGATATTATGTAAATATTTTCTCAGAGACAGAATATTAACATAGATTAAGCTCATAAACATTATAATATAGACTCACTAAAGATGTTGATCGATTTTGTCACTTCCTATTCGACGTTAATTGGATTTTCATAAAACCACTTTCAGTAGATTCTGTGTAAAAAGTCGAATCTTAAGATCGTTTCTGTAAATAGTCCCTAATCCGTCTTGTAACTTCATTCTCAAGGTCTGATATAAAAAATAATCTTGTTTACTATCTTAATCAGATCACATACTTTATCTTAATTCGAAATTTTTAATATTTCTATCCAAGAAAATGATTCAAGTTGATGAGTAAATAATAATAAGATTCGTAGAGCACATTTCTTATTTAATCTTAAGCAAGAATTTGGAAAATGTTTTTAAACCATTTTAATTTCAGATATCATAATTATGTTGACATGATTCGTTAAAGATTCTTAAAAGATCCATAACAAGATTGGTTTTATTAGGTTACATGAAAAATTCACATATCCACCTAAATTGAAAAGTCCACATGGGGGTGTAGAATCATTCAGAATGAGATTTAACAGAAAAGCTACATTTTGGTACCCATTCATCGGTTTCATCATTTAGTAAGGAAAAAAATTGGAATAGAAAAAGTATAAACGAATGGGTTTCACTTCAAAATTCACGGGATTATTTGCTTTCGCTCTTTTTTAAACACTTTGCATAAGGTTGTGGGAAAAATTCTCTACAATTTGAGCTATTATAATATGTGGTGTGAAGGGCAGTCATAGAAAATAAGTTGGTATGTGCAGGGTTTACTGGAAGTTTTTTCGAAAAATCGTGAGTTTAAAAAAATGATGAAACTGAGTACCAAAAAGTAGCTTTTGAAAAAAAAAAATTTTCTGCTAAATCTCATTCTGTATGATTTACACCCTCATGTGCACTTTTCACTTTAGGGTAGTATGTGGATTTTTCAGGTAACTTTTTATTAAAGAGTCTCAATTATTCTAAATAAAGAAAGTCTTTAAGAAAAAAAAGGTCAAGTGTCCTCCAGACATATTTACTAAATAATTTTAAGGTTGATTACACTCAGAAATTTTGGATATCAGGTATGTGTCAGTGTTGGGTTTGCCATAAAATTTGGGTATACCCAAAAACCAATTGTCGAAAAAAAGAACTAAGGTTTACCCAACCCTGATCCATACATGAAATCCAAAATTTTGAGTATAATCTATACAGTGTTTTTACTTAAAAATTTACTTTCGGCGTTAGAAAACGTCAGAAAATAAAAAAAACGCAAATTTTTTTGGAAGAGTGTAAGTAAGCGTTAGTAAATGTAAAAGAAACCGTTAGGGTGAGTGTGAGAGAGCCTAGGACACCGTTAGAGTGAGTGTGAAAAGGTCTTAGACAGCGTTAGGGTGAGTGTGAGAACGTCTGAGACAGCGTTAGGGTGAGTGTGAGAACGTCTGAGACAGCGTTAGGGTGAGTGTGAGAGGTAATGATACACCGTTAGGGTGAGTGTGAGAGCGACTGAGAAACAATTAGGGTGAGTGTGAGAGAGTCGAATGGGTGTTTTAAAATATTTGATGTTACGAAATTTTATTAGTAATTAAAACTAATTAATATTAAAATATAATTGTTTTTCTTATAATTTTTTAACTATTTTTTTGTTTGCTGTCTCTCTTGTAGTAATTTTTACTCACCCTAACGCTGCCTCAGACGTTCTCACGCTCACCCTAACGGTGGCCCTGTTCCTCTCCTATTCACCCTAACGCATTTTATTATCGCATGTTTAGCACTTTTAATTTTTCATTTCACACTTGCCAACGCTTTTTTTAAAAAAGTAAATATTAATATAAAAACACTGTACCCACCCAAACCCTTAAAATTAATCGGTAAATATGTCTGGAGGAGACTTAACCCTTTTTATTTCTTCAAGACTTTTTATAAAAATAAATTTTTTTTTCAGTGTTTTCGTGAATGTGTTAACTCTTACCTTAATACACGGCCATTGGTAATATGTTTTTAAAACTAAAATTATCGACTAAAGAGACACAAAATTTCGTGATTAAATTAAACTAAACAACGAGTTAAATTTATTTGGATATTTTGTTACCACTTGAAAAAGAATTAAGTTAAATGGTTTCAAGCAAAAAAATAAAAAATCAATAGGACAAATCGTGAGACCGAAAATCGATTAATTAAAAAAAAATGTATTCGTCGATCGTTTCAATTAAAAACACAAAAAAATAACTTGAGTCCTGATAAATGCAGCAGTTGTTTTTTTTTTTTTTGTTATTTTCGTTGAGGAAAATTAACAAAAAACAACAACTTGTTTTCATTTGTTTCAAAGATAGATTATTTCCCAAGAGTTTTTAGTTTTTTTTTTATGTGGTTTCTAATATTATGTTTGATCTTTTTGTTTTTTTTTTAATTTTGTTTTAGAATATAAATACGTGTTGTAAAAGTCAAATGAAAATTATTAAAAATGGGTTCATCAATTTCAAAAAATAGTTTAACTGAAAAAGACTTGGAAATTCTACATAACTTGAGTCACAAACCAAAAGAGGAAATTCTTTTTTGGTACGATCATTTTATCAAAGAATGTCCTAGTGGTAAATTAGATAGAGAAAAATTTGTCGAATATTACAAATTATTTCGCAAAAATGAGCAAGTCGAAGACATAGCTGTGCATTGTTTTAATGCATTTGACATTGATAAAAATGGCTATGTTGATTTTGGTGAATTTTTAATAACATATGTTGCCACTAATTCAAGTGATCCAAGAGAAAAACTCAATTATGCATTCAATGTATACGATAAAGATAATAATAAATCAATTGATGAAAATGAGATTAGATTAGTTTTAAAGTCAATGCTTAGTTTATTGTCAGTTGATGTTGAGAGTATGAATTTTGAAACATGTATGGACAATATAATGGCTAGTTTAGACAAAAATAAAGATTCAAGAATAAGCAAAGCTGAATTTATTGAAGGAATTTTATCCGATTCTTATTTGTTTGCTCTTTTGTCACCTTTTCCTTGAATATCCTAAGAACCTTAATATATTTGTTTAAATAAAAATTTTAGTAAATTTTTTTTTTTTTTTATTGAGAAGTTTTGAGCGGATATTTTAGAGAAAGAAAATCTTAGAAAAATTTCAGTGAGACCTGAATTCATTGCTTTTGGAACTCAAATTGAACTCTCTTTTAGGTTGTCATTAAAATTTTCTTTTAGCATCTAAATATACAACAAACTTGAATGACATTCTTCTGTAAAACTGTGACGATACGACGAAAAATCAACATTTAAGACACCTTGAAGTACGGAGTCTGGTGTAACTATAAGGTCAAACTAATTTTTAAAACCAAAATCTTTCGGTTTTATAGCTACATAACAAAATATTCTTTTCTTTTTTCGTCATAATTTTTGGGAAAACAAGCGCTGACTTTATTTGTTACTTTATTCTTGAGTAGTACACGGTCCAACATCTTCACCAATTAAACCACCCCTTATTGAAATAAAAAAAATTGCATTTTGTACTTTTTGTTGCAATTATAGACAGTAGGATGTTCATTTTTTGAAACTAAAGTTTTTTATTTTTTTTTCACTTTAGGAATTCTCTGTTCGTAGTTTAGTCTTTAAAAACAATCCGTGTCCGAGTTTTAGTAATTCAAAAAAATTCAGTCCGTGCCCGGATTTTATTGACAGCCTCTCTTTTAAGACAACTGTTTTGATTATAGCGAAACTCATGTTCCAGAGAGTCTAAAGTGGGTCTTTATTTGTACCTCTAGTCAAGGATAGATTTTAATTTACTAAATTTTATATATTTTGCAGGGGTTGATTTTTTTTCCGGAATTTTTACACGAGGCCGGGTAGGGTCGGTAGTTTATGAGGGAAGAAAAGTGAAAAAGAAATATTTTCTTACCCGATTTAGGGTGGTTTATTTGATAATGATCTAAGAGTATTAAAAATAGCCGATTGATAAAATTCACATATACTCACTTTCTATGAGAAATAAGTCACGTAAATTAACTTGATCCGACGGTTCGGGATTCTTTCTACGTGGAGAAGAAATTATCTGATCCCTATTATCGTATGAGACGACCATTTTTAAAATCTTGGGAAACCTTTTTAGGCGTAGAAGGGGCCTTAGAAAACAAGTTTGCACTGATAATTTTTAGGGGGTCGGTATTAAAAAGTTTAGTATCTAAAGGACTTTTCTTAATAAATGTTCTTATTTAAGACATTTTACCCTTAATTTAACTCAGTTGCTCTAGGATTTTTTCCTTTTAGCAACTGAGTGTACATAAGCAAATTAAAATAAAAAAATATAAAGGATCGACTTCTATCATTGTTATTGAGGCGTACCTTAACGTAACTTAACTTAATACTTTACACCAAACTGTCAAAGTTTTGGTACAGTATGAAACGGTGGTAGGTTCGTTAAGCCTTTATTTAAATAACATAGCAAAAATAATCCCCATTTTGTTTTAAATAAAATTCCAAAATTAGACTATTAGAACTGTTAGCTGTTATGAGATTTCAAAAAAAATCGAAATTTATTTCCTTAAAATTAACAAAAAACGGATATTCAATTAGTAATTGTAAAATTTTCATACAGTAAAGCATTGTAAAAATTTTATTAAAAAAAATAATTTCTAATTGTGTTGAGCAAAAGTGGAAAGTATTTGATTGAGAAAAAATAATAAAAAATCATTTTGAAAACTCGTTTATCGTCTACTGAACTAAATACGGCATTCGCCAAAAGTAACTTTTGTAGACGTCCACTTTTCCAAACTCTTTTTGATCTAGGTATTTGTATAATATCATTTCATTTTGCTTCAGACAGAGCCTCTCATCTAAGGCTTCATGGTTCAATAAATTTGAACACTATCTGAATTACCTATTTGTGAAATTTTAGATGTGATCTACGTACTCGAAAATCCTACGAACGTTAAAAAATGATTTTCTCGTATTGGACTCTAAAAGCCGATAAAAGTCATTAAAATCAAAAAATTCTGGGATGGAAAATTTAGGACTTTTTTGACCCGACAAAGCAGCAAAGCTGTTCAGTTTGTCTTTTATATTGATTTTGAAAATGGGGGGACTCTAATCAAAATGGGTCGTAAGAAATCATGTATAAAATTGATTTTTTTAATTCTAAAAGTTTTTGTTCTAAAAATTAGCATTGGAAAAGACTAAGTTCGTTGGTTCTGACTAAACTCAAGGCTGCTGATCAGTCTTTATTCCTTGAGGAATTCAGGAATATTTTCGGTATGAGTACGGTTCGGGTACGCTTTTAGTATGATCCAGTACGGTACGGGTACGGAAAGCATTTAATTCGGTGGAAGTGCAGTAGAAAAAAATTAATCCCTCTAACTTTTCAAATAGGAAGGACACAACCCCTTTATTAAAATGATCTCAAATTTAAATTCTGGAACAACATGAATCATTTTCTACAACATTTCTCACTGAAAAATCTTTAAACCCCAAATTAAAGCATTTTTTCTTGAGGAGAAAAGGCAATATTTGAAATGCTGAAAAACAGTCCAGCTAACAAAAAAACTCAAAAAAAAACCTCTGCATTGTTCTTAGCTTAATTTTTATCTTGAAAAATTCAATAAACTGTTAATTAAGTTTTTGGGAGCTCTTTTTGAAAATCTTGAGTTGAGTACTCAAAAAATTTGGGTATTTTATGTAGGTGTAGGTGTGTGTGTGTATGAGTTAAGTTCTAAAACTCAATCTAAAATAATTATTGTTTAAATTAAAATATCTGAATTTGAGACGATTTTTCAATACTAATGAGGGTTTCAATAATTTTTTTTCCTGTTGTTCAAAAATAAAAAAAAAACTCTATTTTATTTGTTTAAAAATATTCGAAAATTAATTTGAACATTTCAACTCTAATTCAGTCCATCTGACTGAAAATAAAATCATGCAAGGTAATAATGGCTTGATATTATTAAAATCCAAAAGTTGACATTTATCTGCAAATTTATTTCAAAAAAAAAAGGTCAAATTAAAGATCCCACGGCTTAGAAAACAATTTTTAAGCCAAGAAATTTTTTAACATTCTTGGAATTTGAGAATTATTTTGATGTTTTTTAAAAATTTACTTGATAGGCTTATTCTCCACCAAAAATTACATTAGAATACTCAGGATTTAGCTTGTCTCTGAGTACTAGGGTCTGGAAGTTTATCATCCGGCAAAAGTTGGGTTTCTTTTAAAGCTAATAGCTAATGATAGAAAAGACATATTATAAAAGTCGACCATGATTACGATAGCAGCGATCCTCAGCTACAAAAAACTGTTTTTCAAAAATAATATAAATAAAATCTCGATTTTGGGGTCCAAAGTGTCTTTTACTGGTTTCCTTCGATTAGATCAACACTTATGAATAAAATTATTAGAGGCGTCTCCTAAGAAAATCTCATAGGAAACCCAGTTGTCTCTAAACTCAAGAATCCAAAAGCAATTTTAAAATCGTTAGTCGGTATCTTTAAACAGAACTGAAGGTATATTTTCATTGAAAAGTGTCACATCAAGCGTTTTAGCAAAATTTTTAATTTAAATTGATTAAAATACGCGAAACCGGGTTCAATGCATGGAACTTTACATTGGTCATAAGCATAACGACAATAAACATTTTGTAACTAAGTCAAACAAATAACAATCAAAAGCTTCAAGCAAGACATTTATTTAAGAAAACTTCTAAGCTTAAAAAATAACAAAAAAATATTTATCATAATTATTTAATTAGACTTAAAGTTAGTAAAAAAAAAATAAGGTTTTTGTTATTGTTTATTAAGGAAGCGAAAAATAAAATTTTTTTTTTAAGAATTTCTCAATTAGAAGTAGGGAAATTTTAAAATTTTTTTTTCAGTGAGAATCGATTTTTTTCTTCTTCAAAAAGATCATTTGTTTAAGAAGAAAGGATAAAAAAATAGATTTTTTTTTCCTTTCGTAATGTGGTAATAATTTTATGAATAAAATTTCTCTTTTTTGTTTTTATTTTTTTGTCGTTGTCTAAGAATCAATTAGAAATTTTTCAAGATTTTTTCTCGATTTTTTTTTCTAAATCGAGTCTTAAAATAGATATTTTTCAAGATTAAACACAACTGTTTAATATACACAAAATAGATTAATAGAATCATTTTAATATGATTAAAAAATGCGTCATTAAATTAGATATTAACTTCTATGGCATCATTTGAACCATTCTTACAGGTTTAAAATAAATTCTTTCTAGGTTTAACACAACTTGAAGAAACGATGACGATAAACGCCAAGAGAAGAATAAAAAAGCACATCTAGATTTTTAGAATCTTAAAATATATGAGTTTTATAATATCTTTATCTTTACTTATTAAATAATTTTTACACAGTTAGTGGCATATTGTACCTGTGAATTGAAATTATTTAAGAGCTTTTTTACTCGATTTTAAGCTTCTGGAAATGCAAAACGTTCATACCATCTAAGAGAGTGATTTTTGACCTCATATTTGGAATCTATACATATGAAAACCTATGAAAGACAATTTTTTACGGGGTGTCCAAAATATGACTTAAACTAAATTTCAGCCCCTGCATAAGCTCTCAGCTCTCCCAAAAAAATAAAAAAAATGTATTTGTCCTATGCTCGTCTTTAAAAGCAGTGCTGAAATTTAGTTTTTGTTTTTAATGGCCGAGCTTAAATTGAAAGATCAAATCTTAATGTTGTGATAAATGTTGAAAACTAAAATTTATACCTTGCCATTTATTAAATGGGAGAGATGGGAGATTATATAAAATTTAGTTATTGAGTTTAAGTGCATGTACTTGTGGGCAAAGTATTACGGCAAGAGCATGTTCCTATAAAAAGTCGACCAACAAATTGTTCAGAATTTTATCTTGTTTTATAATTTGTGCAAATCATAAGCGCGAGGTAAACACTGATCCAAAAAGTTAAAAAAGGGGTAAACCTTTCAAATAACTCAGGGATCCTTGATTGTAATAACCCATCAAACAATATGAGTTTGATGGGTTAATAGAAAAAGTTTTAGGTTATAGTACGGTTTTTGAAGGGTCTTGACACTTTAGGTGCCTAGGGTATGAAAAAATTATTTTGGAAACCTACTAAAAAATTGGCTTTTCTAAGTTTTCATATGTCTTGGTTACGAATTTGAGGTCAAAAAGCGATTTCAAAATTTATCGACGTTTTGCATTTCCGGGACCTTAAACCAATGGCATTTGAAAGCTTTTCTAGTTTCTTTGCTTCTTTAAAACAAATTTGGCCTTTTCGGGATATGAACTGACACTTTCGTAACCTAACACTTTGAGCATTGATCCGACCATACCAAACCTGTATAAGTAAATGTTATTTCCTGATGGAGGGATTATGCAGTAACAGTAAAGGTCTTTAGCAACCAAGTCAGCAAGATTCTTCAATTAATAGAATGATTTTTTTATATTTTATAACTAGCCTTGTAATTATACATGTCTAGAATCGAACTATAAGTAAATTTAGCAAAAATATTTGAAGATATCAAATTTCTAAAAATTATAAGAAACGTTTCCTAAAAGAGAAGCGTCTCTGTTTTTAATTAAGATTTTGTTAATGAGTGTAAATATTTTATTGAGAACGCCCAAAAAAATTCAAATATTGTTTTTTGACACTTCTTACAAACAAACAAAAATATGGCTTATTATTTTTCCAGACATTTAACGCTCATTTACAAGAATTTTAAATTTATAATCATTGTGAATATTTAGTTTTGGAAAAATTCATTTTGATTGTGACTCATTTTTTTTTTGTTTCGATAATTACCGTGTCACATGTAATCAAGTCGTTCTGAATAAATCCATCGATTTTTTTTAAAATTTTTATCAAAAAACAAATTTAAAATAAAAATGTCTATAATTTTGATTTTTTAAAAAAAATCAATTATTTTGTCTTCACCTTTTAAACTATTTGATGGAATAGAACTTCGGTTAATCGTCAACAGACACCGTAAAAAAGAAAAAAAAGATAGAGCTTGAGCTTGTTTATCACAGTAAGGTCATGCAAGGTTTGTTTTAAACATAAGACAGATTGAACCCAATTTTAAAATAAGCTTTAGATCTTTTAAATTGTGCCCTGCGATTAAATCCAATACACCTAAAGGATGATACGAACATGACAACCAGGATATCATTTTTAAACCAGGCTAATTTGGCAACTTTTTTTTTCTTTCAGAACATTTTGTACCTCAATAAAAATAGAGTGGAAATTTTAAAATTAAATAAATAATTGATGATTTCATTTTGAAGACCACTTTGTTATGAATTCGATTCTGTAATTTGTTTTCAAGTTTAAAAATTAAAACGTCCGCAATAATCATTTTGCTGGGACCACATTTTTAATCGAAAAATATATTTTCTTTAAAGCGTTTAATAATTTATTAACAATTTTTTTTAATTTTTCAAAAATTGCATAATTTTTTTAATTTATTGGAATAATTATGAGAATTTTGAAAGTTTCTTGGGAACGAAATATTTTCATAATTTTTAAAGCTGAGACAAATTTTTTTTAGCACTAATTTCAGAAATTGTTATGTAGCAGGTGATATTATTTGTAATTTTTATTATTCTCATAATTTGAAAATACAGTCGATTTTCACTTATATCACTCTATTTGTCAAGCCATTTTGCAGTTATAAAAATGAAATGTGACTTAACTCGAACCGTTTTGCATTAAAAGTGACCTTTTTGTCTTAATCCCTCCAGTGATACAAGTGTAATAGTGACTTAAGTGTGTGGTGATATAAGAGGGACTTGACTGTAGTTCAAAAAGCTTTTAAAACTTTCATAGGGAACCAATTTTGGCAGGTAAAAAAAATCATCTTTATGTTTTTATTATTATTAAAATAATCTTTTTCATTTTAAAAATCAAAAGTTCTGTCTAAAAATAAATGACCTAACATAAAAGTTTAACACTTAAAATTAAAAATAAACTATCTTGCTTATTTTTAGTAAAAAATTTCATTCGTTGCAACAATTTTTTTTCAAAAACAAACATAATACATAATTTTTTTTCAAAAAAAATTTTAGGGCACATAGGAAATTTTCAAGGTCACAATTAAATTCTCTTCAAAGCAAAGATTCGCCATTTTTGTTATTCAAACATAAGTAAAATTGGATTATTTTCCAAGGTCTACTTTTCTATTTTATTGTCTTTATTCTTGCGTTATCAAATAGCCTAAAACCTAACATACTTCCTTGGTTTAATCTTAAAAATTATTTTTATTTATATGATTAGAAATACGATTTTTAAGTACCATTTTTTGCATTCCAATTAAATCGTATAATTGTCTATGATGTATTACCAAGCAGTTTAATGCCTTTATCATCACGTGTTAATTTAAAAAAACAAGTTGTAAAATCGACAAATACAAAAATGATTTTTACCCAAACACAAGTTTTGTACAAACTATTCGTTAGAAATTAATTAAGCCTCGTTTGCCAATAATCGAACGGCCATCAAGGTTAATAATATTCGATCAATCAGATAATATATTTTGTCATTGAATTTGACTTGGCATTTATCAAAAGTAAATATTTTTAAAATTTGTTTCATTTAAGGAAGTTTTTGCATATAAGGCTTTAAGTGTTTGAAAGTTAATTTTGTTTTTTTTGTTTTGAACAGTAAATTTTCGTTCGTTGTTTGATGGAACTAAAATTGAATTCTCAAGATTTAGCCGATCGATTAACCTTTGTTAAGCTAAATTTGTAGAGCTTGTTTAGCTATTTTTTTTCAACAAATCAAATATTCTGTAAAATCCGGAGTATTCAGGTTTAGTGATTTTAGTTTAGTGGTTTAGTGAAATGTAAAAATGAACGATATTTTACGGTAAAATTTAGAGTAAATTTTTGATCAAGGATAAGAGATTCTGAGGAACAAAAAAAATGCTTGATAAATTTTTTTTTATTTTTTTGTTCAAAAATTGAATTTGATAAGCCAAAATAAAAATTATTTTTTCAATAATTGCTTAAAATAATTAAGATTTTTCTATCGGGGGACGTTTTAACTTGTGAACCCCAGCGCACAAGAGCAGTTTAACTGCTTTAACTTTGAAAAAATTTAATCAAATTAAACAAAATTGCTCTTTTAATTTTTTTTCTTTTTTATCATTTTCAATTTTAGAAGAAAAATAGAAACAAAATTTTATCAAAATAATCATCAATTTTTTTGATTTTTTTTTTTTTTTTTTCAGTTTAAATTAGTTTACAAGACATTATAATAAATAAAAAAAAAATTATCCATATTTCCATTTAACACTCGAATGACATACACAATAGCGCCTTTTTTTAATGGTGATGAAAGTTACCATTAAGATGAAATACTTGATCATGTAATCGTTTTAAATGGCTGTAAAATTTTAAAATGAATTTTTGCAACATAGATTTGCTTTTTGAGTCGTATCTCATAATTTATCATTTGTTTGTATTTTGATTTTTGTTATTAAGTTAGTAAACTTGAAAGTTGTTTATTGGAACAATTTTGATGAATAACGTTTTTCTTTTTTTATTGTTCGTTATTAAAATCCACATATTTTGGAATTTGATTCGTAAAATAAACACTTGAGTTTGAATGATGATTTGAAAGAATTTTTGTACGTCTTTAGCTGAGAAGCTTTATCAATCGATTTGAAAAAATTTTGAGGGTTTTCTTTATTTTTATAAAAAATCGGTAAGAAATAGATTGTAATGTTTTCAGTGTTGGATTTTTTGATTATATTTTTTTTGACGTTTGAGGAACAAAAATCTAACTAAATTGGTTACTTCTAAAAAAAGAAAAAAAAATGTTTTGGAATTTCGTAAAAAAAATATTTATACAACCATTGTCTTTCAGAACTTCCAAAAATGAACCTTTACTGAACCTTGATAAATTTTCAATAATGTTTAACATATCAATAAACAGACATGTGTACCCATTTATTTTCGGGTATTGGGTCGGGTTGAGTAACCCAAAAAAAATGGGTTTTAGGGTTCGGGTAGGGTAAAGGTTACCCTTAATTTTGGGTTTTTGGGTATAGGTTGGTTTGGGTAACCCATAAAAATAGAGTAGGTATACCACAAAACTCCAATTAGAAAAAAAATTTTTAATCTAAGTATCCTATTTATATGGGTAACCCAAACCAACCTATACCCAAAAACCCAAAATTAAGGGTAACCTTTACCCTACCCGAACTCTAAAACCCATTTTTTTTGGGTTACTCAACCCGACCCAATACCCGAAAATAAATGGTTACACATGTCTGTCAATAAACCTAAATGAATGTTTTTTAGGGTTCAGCGGACATTCATTTTAGGACTTTTGAATGATCAGCGTTTTAAGTTAGAATTCTGATATTTTTTTTGTAAAAATTAAAAGAATAATAGTTTGAAAAAAAAATTTTTTTTGTTGTTTCGTTTTCAATATAATTTTGGTGCGGTTTTCTCTTAAGTAAGTTTGATTAATTTTGTATCATTAACATTTTGAGATTCATAATTTATATTGTATTTAACCGTAAAACAATATCAGTTTAAGTTATAACTTGTCAAAATGCTAATCAATCATACTTATCGTTTGTTATTTGAAATATGTATTTGATATCAGGTATTAAGTTGTGAATAAAAAAAAATTACATGAAAGCTTTGTTGATAAATTATGGTGGTCGATAAATTAAATGTTCCAAAAATAAAATTCGTGGATGTTCATGAATGTTCCTCTCATCAAAATAAAAGCGTACAAAAAAATTTCAGAAACTTTCACAACCTTTCATTATTTTTCGTAGATTTTTCATAAATTTTTTTTGACGTTCTGGCTAGCAAATTTATGAAACATTTTAAAGGCTGCGAAAAATCATGTAAATCCTCGGAATAATTTTAAAAACTTTCAAATGTTATGGAGGCATTTGGAAGGTTACGTTCGGCCTCATTTGATGAACGCTAACGATGATGTTCATTTTTGAACATGTGAACGACTAGGCTTGAATCTGTCATGAAAAAAGCCAGTGAGAGAAAAACAGTTTTGTAAAAGACAAGTGTAATTCAAACAATTTAAATATTTTGAAAAATCGATATGTTTTATAATAAATAGCAGAGTCTAAAACGCGATGACTCTCTACAATTTTTTTTTTTGCCAAAACCACTCATTTAAAATTAAAATAAAACACTAATTTTAATCTAATTTGATTAAATTGCTAGGAATATTGTTTTTACGGCAACCTAAATTAGCTTCAACGCTTATACCTTTAACTTCCTTCGAAAAACAGTTATGCTCATATTCAATAGATATTATCGATTAATTAAACATTTCTTAGTTTATTCTCTAAACTAATTCTTCTAAAATTTTTGATTTTAGCTAATATAACTTAAAAGCATCTAAAGTTAACTTAAAAAGAGAAAAAATAGCCTTGCTTGTCATTCTAAAAATTTAAATAAACGAAAAAAATCATAAATAAGTTGTTTATTAAAATAATATAAATATTGCAATCAGTCATATTAAAAAGATAAAAAATTGTGAAACTATTCATAATGAGCATACTTATAATGATCAATTAATTGATTTTTTGCTTGTACAACGCTTCTTTGCTTTCCATTAATTTTTTGCGACGATGGGTGGCGGTGTGATTTTAGCTCTTCATTAATTTTTTTTAGACTTATTTTTCTATTGATTATTAAATCGTTAATTTGATATTTACAATCAGCTTTGCATTCCAGACAATTTTTTTTTTCATCTTAAAATTGTAATAAAATAAAGAAAAATAATAAATGAGAATTTAAAAATTATGAAATTATACCATCAAAACAGTATTCTGGTCGTGAATCTCTTATTAAATTATTGATAAAACTTTTTTTTTGCATTATTGATCGAAGAGATACTTCTTCCTTAGAAATAATCAACTCATCATCGATCTTGTCACCATCCGAACCTCTGATTTGGCTAAAGTCGATGTTATACAATGATTCCCATTGAGTCAATATTCTAGTCTTAGGTTCAAATAATGGAAAATGAGATTCGAAATTGTAATAACATCTTATGTTCTTTAAAATTTGAAATGTATTGTTTTGTTGTTCTTCACTCTCTTTGAGTTCTTCAGCAATTACCTCGATAGGTTTTAAAGAAGTCTTATTTATTCTACCTCTGAATTTTCTAATCTCGTTCGAAACGTTTTGTCTCGAGTTGATCGCATCAATTATATCCTGTGTACATGTTAATTGCTTCACGAGAGATTCTCGTTTTATGTAATTTGACACAGTAGAAAAATGTTGGTCCCGTGAATTTTTTCCATGCTTGTCTCCGAAAAAATTAACACTTACACTTATATTTTCACTTGTTAACTGTTTTAGAAGAAAACAAACTACTTCGGAGCAACGAAAATGAGGACCTGTATCGAACCAAAAAACGTATTTTTTTTTTTCGATTTTTTTGAAAAATTCTTTGGATCTTAAAAATTTGATGGCATTAATGGTTGTTGAACCCTTTTGATTCCCTTTATAAACAAGATCATAATTGATGCACTCTATTTGATCAAATTGATTTACAAAATAAATTCCAAATCCTAGTTATAAAAACAAAGTTATTTAAAGTAGGTCACTAATTTCTTTGGTAAAATATTTAGTAAAATTGAGTGCTTTAATAATCTATTTTTACTCTAATTTGGATTGATTTTTGATTAATGAAAAACATTGAATTATGACTATAATAAAAAAAACCTTCTATATTTGTAAAATGGTCTTGGGAGGAATTTGTAGATTCTAATTATTCGAATCGTAATTTTTTGGTGAATTAATCACTAAAAAATACTTTTAACTTAACTTTGGCTGCTTGTAAATTAATTAAAATTTTTTTTATTTACCAATTAAATTTCTTTGTTGTTGCCTATAATATTCTCCACTTGTCTGTCTTGGACTCAGACCAATGAGGATTTTTTGTTTGTAATCTGCCTCAATCAAAACGTTTTCTTTTAAAAAACTGACATCTTTTGTCATTTGTCTGTAGCTCAACCGTTGTTGCTCAGCTATTTTATAATGATACTGAATATACCTAATTTTTTTTATTTTTTCCATCGTTTGATCAATTTGTATAGATGGAGGGAGTTTTTCTAAATAATCTAAAATATCAGCTAATGAAAACTTGATCGAATCTGATTCGAATTGAATCACATCAGGAATATTATCAAATTTGTACCCAAAATTCTTTAATTCTTGAATTACTTCTCTCTTTAACTTTTTTCCTAATTCACAATACTCGCATAAGTCAGTTAGTCTATGAGGTTTCTTATATTCTTTACCTGAATAAAAGTAAAATGTTGAAAAAGACAATTGTTTTTTTTCAGGAAAGCTAAGGTATGCCTCTGAAATTGAAACGTTTAAGTATTTAACATTTATTTCATCTTCATCTATCATAATTGTTCTATTGCTAGCTATCTGGGCATACTTGTCTAAATGTTCTTTTATCTTATCGATCAATTCAGTTTTTATTTTTTTTCTCCCTCCTTTGTTTCTTTCCCCTAAATTTAATGAACTTTTCCATAAATCAGTAGAAATTTTACATCCAAATAACCTTGCTTTCCTCAACGTAATTTTTGCTTTCCTTAAAGCGCTGGTTAAAAAATAACGTTTTTTTGGGGTCGTTTTTGAATATCTAGTGCTTATGTTAGAAAGTGAATTCGTAATAATACTATTAACTTCGTCTTTTTCTTCTTGTTTTAGGATGTCCTTTAACATTTCAATCTTATCAAAGCCTGAAACTAAATCAAGTATTTTTCTTATATTTTGAACTGTCTTATTAAAACCCCCACATCTCTTTTTTCTCTTAGACCATTTTAGACTTTTTGAAAAATCAATTTTGAGAATATCTTTTAATGGATTTGCTTTCATTCCTAGTTTTATTAATCTTCAACGGTAAAAAAAAACTTAAAACACACTTCTCAGATGTATTTCTTTTAAACACTCCAGTCCTGTTTTGTAATCTAAGTCTTTTATGCGGTTAGTATTGCAATGTATCTGATATAGAATTACATATTAAATTAAAGCTTTGAAGTACTAAAAAGCGTGTTAAGTTAAAGGATTGTCATATTTTCTCATTATAAAAACCGAAATTAATGGATCTTAGTAAAAATTTCAAAAAATAACAATGCCGTATTTCAAAAAAACAAAAAACAACATTTTCCTTTTTAAAAAGTTTGGAGATTTACATGTTAGCTTTGTTAATGGTATAGGACCAAAATATGCTGA
Source organism: Brachionus rubens (assembly GCA_022207745.1). Lineage (NCBI taxonomy): Eukaryota > Metazoa > Rotifera > Eurotatoria > Ploima > Brachionidae > Brachionus > Brachionus rubens. Next base: position 1,725,069 of record JAJVHD010000016.1, on the reverse strand, counting down.
AAATCTTAGTGTTCATGGATTTGATAAGGTGAGCATTTTAAAAACAGTTCAAAATTTTATTTTTAATTTATTAATAAATTTCTTTATTAGACTTCAACGTTAATGGGGCAGTTTCTGTTACTTAAAAAAGACGAAGAAATGTTCTGTGATTGGCTTGAGATGTATGGAGTTGACAGCCATAATGGATATTTATGCTTTGAATTTTTAACTTTTTGGTCAAATCAAATTTAGTTTCAAATAAATAACTGAAAATCTTTATTTTTTTTTTGTTTTCTTCCATTTATTCAAATTATTTTACTTAGTAGAATAGCTTAAATTGAATTAAAGAACCATATACAGTGGTTGTCGTTCACGAATTAACTCTGCGATCGTTCATTAAAATTTGTTCCCCGAATTGAAAAAACATAAATTTCCATTCGTGACGGTTAATGACGATTCGTGGCCATTCGCGTTCTTTAAAATAACTTTTTTCACGAACTTCGGCTAATCGCCACGAACCGTCATGAATGGAAATTTATCTTTTTTTCCATTCATGAACGTTAACGAAGGTCCGCAGAGTTTATTCGTCAACGACCAGCACTGTATATCAAGCAGTATAATATAAGATTTTCAAAAATAACATGCAGATTAACGTTAGAGCAGAAACATTAATAACATTTTGTGTAAAAAAAAATAAACTTTAGGTTTAAAAAGTAAAAAGTCGAACTATATCCCAAAAAAATCTTTCTCTTTTAAGTTATCTCATTTTTCTGATTATGCTCGATGATTAAAACGATAATTTCTTTTATTCAAAAATTATTTTAGTATTATACCTTTCAGACTGTAATAAAAAAAAGATTCCAGATTCGAGCAAAAAATGATTATTAAGTATGTAAATATTTATTTTTAGAAAAAATTGGTTAAATAGAGATTGATAAATAATTTTAAAATAAATCAAAAAATATAACTAAATTTTTTTTTAATAATTGATTAGAAGATTTTCATTTGCATCCAACATTTCTTTTGGAGGTTGAGGTGTTGCTGGAAATTGAGATCTAATTGTTTCTAATGGAGTTTCTTGTTCAATGTAAGAGGCATATTGGTTTCTTTGTTCATACTTTAAAGACTTTATAAGGTAAAAAAAATTAAAATAACGTTGAATTTCTTGAGATTATTTTACCTTATGTATCCTTCTAAAATGAATAGAAAAACCAACATAATTTTTGCAAATTTTGTTTGTACAGATTAAGCAAAGAACTTTTCGATCATTTGTTAAGTCGTTTTCGTTTTCAAGTGACCTTCTCGAACCAGTTGTACCAATAGAAGTTCTGCTAATGTCAAGATTGTTAACTTTTTCTTCTAAAGCCACAAATTTTACATTTAATGTTTTGTTGATTCTAATTATTTAAAAATTATTTTAAAGATCTAAAAAAATTCGAGTCATTTAAAAAAAAAGAAACCCTTGAAGAGATTCTATGTCTTTTTCTTTAGCTTTTAACCGTTCGATTAAGTCGGCTTGTACTTTTTTCTGTTTGTTTAAGGCTTGAACAACTTCACATTTACTTAAAAAATAAATTGTTTTCAGCTTAACCTAATCAGAACATCAGCCTTACCTTATTTCTAATTCGCTGAAACATTTTTGAAGCCGATCCAAGTCTTTTTGAGCCTGTATAAGCCGATTTAATATACTTAAAGGAATAAAGTTCGACAAAGGAACATCATCAATCGATTCATCACTTTGGGAGACAACATCATCATCTTCATCAGAATAAAGAGACACAGAAGGCTGTTTAAAACTGAGCTTTTTTGGAGTACTTGATCTAAATACAATTTGGTAACAAAAATTATAACCATGGACTTTCAAAGCTTCCAAAAATATACGTTTTTTATGTACATTTTTGTCGATTTTTGGAAGCTATGAATGGTTGGATGTCTAATTTGAAAATAATACTTTTGAGACAATTGAGGAGCACTGTTTCGCTGAATGTTTTTACGGTTCATAATGCTCATGCTACTTAAAACACATTATGTTACAAAAACGATTGTTTAATTAATTTTCATTTACTTTTTGGAAAAAGCAGTCTTCTTTTTTGGTTGTGTTCTGGACCTTGTAAAATTCAAACTATCTTCATCAGTATATAAAGATGATGAAAATTTTTTTTTTGTTGCTCTTGAAGCCATTACGAGATATAATTTTACGAATGAAATGAAACAATAATAATGAAAATCAAAAGATGTGGATTTTATAGTGTATCAAAAAAGAGAAATGCAATTTTCATAACCAAAATTTTGAACACACGATGATTTTGTTAAATTTTAAGAACACCTCTTTTTTGTAACATCGTGTAAATTATAAGATTCAAGTAAACATGAAAAAAAACATCATACGATTAAAAAAAAAGCTGAACGTTAAATGCTGAACAAAAGCTTATTCTTTTTATGGGAGTGCCTTTTTTAAAGACTTATTTTAAAACGAAGAAATTTAACAAAAAAATTTAATAAAAAAACGACGTTTTAAAAAACTTTAATTGTTGAAGATGAACGCAAATAAGAGAAAGCATGACGGTCAAATCAGTCATATTAAGCCACCAAAAATCTTTAAAGCTGAAACTGAATCACTTGTCGATAGAGTTTTTTTTCAGTCATCTCTTGATGAAAGCTCAAATCTCTCAACTCAATTAGATATCAAGTAAATACTAATTTTTTTCAATAAGGATTTATTATTACATTTTTTTAAAATAAGATACCTTGAATGCAAAATAAATCTGGCTTTCAAAGAACTAGACAAAATCTCAATAACAATCAAAGAGAAAGATCGAGTAATAAAGTAATTTTTTCTCGATATTTTAATTTTAAAAATCCAACTTTCAAGTTGAAATTTAAAGATCATTGCTAGAAAGATTGGAAAAGTCATAAACCTCAAAACTTGGAAAATAACTGCTCAAATAACTTTCAAAAATTTAAAATATTTAATCAATAAATTTTAATTCGACCTTGTATTATTTTTATTTTATTTAAAATTCTTATGTTTTTTCTGGGATTTTTATAACAATGAACCGTTCGGACTTTTGGAACGTTTTTAGACCATTTAAAAGACTCTCTAATAGACATTCCGTTAATAAAAATATTCGTTTATATTTTGATCTTTTTAATACTTAATTAAGACTACTATTGATTAGTTCTGAACTCATTTAAGTAACTTTAAATGTAAAATGAAAGCTCAAGATAACTTCTTAAACCGCTCAATAATTTATTATAGAACACCGTAAATTCTCGTTAAATGTCATATTTAACTAAACATGATTACTCGGGTTTCATCGGATATTTTGATGGGCTAATAATTTGTTTCAATCAATCAGAAATTCAGCTAAAACCATAGAACTCAGGTATAGTTAGATGTAACATGGAGCCAGAATTTACAATATTATTGCATGCAAGACAGCCATTAAGCTGATTTGTTTAAAGAGATATTTTAGGATTGTGAATAAGCCTTGTTTGCAACAAATGAAATTTGATAAAATTTAAAAAAAGAATATTTGGTTAAATAGCTTATCTAAATAATTTCACTTTATTATATATTCAAAAAAAATATCAAAAATATCAAAAAATATAAGATGAATCGGAATCTTTTTTTAGCTCGGCAATATTTCACGATTCACAAATCGAGAAAAACAATATTCTTCACTTTGTCAGATAATTTTCGAATCTCAGGATGTTTCTCCATATGTTTTTCAAAATCGAAAATACCAGCTTCAACCTTCTTGCATTTCAAACACGAAATTAAACAATTCCATTTATCACGACTAAAAATAATTGATGAATTATTTCAAACAATTTATTTTTTCTAAAAATACCATATAAAATCTCTCGGTAAATAGTCCTCATTCTGGACATAAAGGTCAAATATCTCGCGAACCATATCAGTTTTAGTTAAGTTTTCATTTAACTTTGTTCTTAAGAAAATAATAAATTTTTTTTATTTTAAAAATTAAAGTCATTAAGCCTACATGCTTTCATCGACAGACTGATTTTCCTCTTCGATCGCTCTTAAGAAGAAAATTTTTTAAATAAACAAAAACATATTCAACGGAACATATCTACTTTAGTGAACGGGTTATTATATCAAATTTCTCTTGTAACTTTGAAATAAAGTCAATAAGATTTTTAAGCTTTTCTTCAAGAAACCTTTAAAAACAAAATTAAGAAATGGTCAAAAAAAAATAATTTCTAGAAAACCTTATATTATAAGCTTCTAAAAAATGATGGTTTTTATTAAAACTACTTAAATCCATTTTAACGATTTGAAATAAAAAGAAAATTTTTCATAATGGTTTTATTGTTTATATTTTACAGGAGAGGCCTGAAATAAAACAAAATGCTAAATGACTAACCGCGTTTTCAAAATTTCAGCTATATAAATTGAAAACAATGTTTATTTCATAATTATTAATTTTTTGTATAAAAAACAAACGCTACAAAATGGCATATTTTAATAGTAAAAATGAAAACAAACAAGATGAAAATTGTGATTTAATAAAGTAAATTTAAAAGTAAATTTCAAACTTTTCTTTACTCTAATTTAATAAGAACCGGCATTCAAAACGCGCTCAAGTCAATGGACAATTTGACGAAAAAAATTAATTCTGCTGAAAATTGCCTTATTTCAGCAAGTTCTATTTTAGAAAGCAAAAGACAAAGCTTGTATACTTTTGTAAAATTAATTGCTATTTTCCTAACCATTATAAAAAAATTTCGTTTTTCATTATTAAAGCATATGTGCTGCAGAATGTATTAAAGTTAATAAATCGATTATTGATACGTACGAGTCAATTTTTATGAAAGATGAAATTGAACTGGTTCACTTTTTCAAGTAAATTTTCATTCGATTTATTTGATATTTATATATAATTCAATTTATTAAAGGAAAAATCTTCATAATAACATCGCTGTGTGCAATATATGCAAACGACATTTTTTTGGTATTAAGAGCTTCGAAGAACATTTCAAAATCCACAATGAGTCACAAAGATTTTCAGAAATGTTAATGAATATAATGATTTATGATGATACTGGAGACTTCGTTAAATTTTTAGAATAGAAATTTATTTTATTTTGTATTAATTTAGATAAAAATTCAAAGTATTTGTTGCTATGTCTACTTAAATTCTCTGCTTATTTAATCTTTTAAAATAAAAATTCAATATAAAATTGATGATATTTTATTTTTGATTAGATTTTCATTTGATTTATAATTAAATTATGAATATTTTATTTCAAAATCTTAATAACATGACTAAGGACGTTATGAAAGTAAGTTCAGAGTGAATATCGTAGGTGCTCGTTTAAAAAATAAGAAAAAATTGGCTTTTTATTTTTGTAACTTCAATGGCAATGCTTAAACAAATAAAAAGTTAAATAAACTGATTAAATCGATCGTGCAATTATTGAAATAAATTGTTTTACAAAACATTTTCAAAATAATACTCACATTTCTATAAAAAAGTAAAAGGTATTAGACTTGAAGCTAATATAGGTTGCCGTAAAAACAATATTCCTAGCAATTTAATCAAATTAGATTAAAATTAGTGTTTTATTTTAATTTTAAATGAGTGGTTTTGGCAAAAAAAAATTGTAGAGAGTCATCGCGTTTTAGACTCTGCTATTTATTATAAAACATATCGATTTTTCAAAATATTTAAATTGTTTGAATTACACTTGTCTTTTACAAAACTGTTTTTCTCTCACTGGCTTTTTTCATGACAGATTCAAGCCTAGTCGTTCACATGTTCAAAAATGAACATCATCGTTAGCGTTCATCAAATGAGGCCGAACGTAACCTTCCAAATGCCTCCATAACATTTGAAAGTTTTTAAAATTATTCCGAGGATTTACATGATTTTTCGCAGCCTTTAAAATGTTTCATAAATTTGCTAGCCAGAACGTCAAAAAAAATTTATGAAAAATCTACGAAAAATAATGAAAGGTTGTGAAAGTTTCTGAAATTTTTTTGTACGCTTTTATTTTGATGAGAGGAACATTCATGAACATCCACGAATTTTATTTTTGGAACATTTAATTTATCGACCACCATAATTTATCAACAAAGCTTTCATGTAATTTTTTTTTATTCACAACTTAATACCTGATATCAAATACATATTTCAAATAACAAACGATAAGTATGATTGATTAGCATTTTGACAAGTTATAACTTAAACTGATATTGTTTTACGGTTAAATACAATATAAATTATGAATCTCAAAATGTTAATGATACAAAATTAATCAAACTTACTTAAGAGAAAACCGCACCAAAATTATATTGAAAACGAAACAACAAAAAAAATTTTTTTTTCAAACTATTATTCTTTTAATTTTTACAAAAAAAATATCAGAATTCTAACTTAAAACGCTGATCATTCAAAAGTCCTAAAATGAATGTCCGCTGAACCCTAAAAAACATTCATTTAGGTTTATTGACAGACATGTGTAACCATTTATTTTCGGGTATTGGGTCGGGTTGAGTAACCCAAAAAAAATGGGTTTTAGAGTTCGGGTAGGGTAAAGGTTACCCTTAATTTTGGGTTTTTGGGTATAGGTTGGTTTGGGTTACCCATATAAATAGGATACTTAGATTAAAAATTTTTTTTCTAATTGGAGTTTTGTGGTATACCTACTCTATTTTTATGGGTTACCCAAACCAACCTATACCCAAAAACCCAAAATTAAGGGTAACCTTTACCCTACCCGAACCCTAAAACCCATTTTTTTTGGGTTACTCAACCCGACCCAATACCCGAAAATAAATGGGTACACATGTCTGTTTATTGATATGTTAAACATTATTGAAAATTTATCAAGGTTCAGTAAAGGTTCATTTTTGGAAGTTCTGAAAGACAATGGTTGTATAAATATTTTTTTTACGAAATTCCAAAACATTTTTTTTTCTTTTTTTAGAAGTAACCAATTTAGTTAGATTTTTGTTCCTCAAACGTCAAAAAAAATATAATCAAAAAATCCAACACTGAAAACATTACAATCTATTTCGAGTTCTTTCCGATTTTTTATAAAAATAAAGAAAACCCTCAAAATTTTTTCAAATCGATTGATAAAGCTTCTCAGCTAAATACGTACAAAAATTCTTTCAAATCATCATTCAAACTCAAGTGTTTATTTTACGAATCAAATTCCAAAATATGTGGATTTTAATAACGAACAATAAAAAAAGAAAAACGTTATTCATCAAAATTGTTCCAATAAACAACTTTCAAGTTTACTAACTTAATAACAAAAATCAAAATACAAACAAATGATAAATTATGAGATACGACTCAAAAAGCAAATCTATGTTGCAAAAATTCATTTTAAAATTTTACAGCCATTTAAAACGATTACATGATCAAGTATTTCATCTTAATGGTAACTTTCATCACCATTAAAAAAAGGCGCTATTGTGTATGTCATTCGAGTGTTAAATGGAAATATGGATAATTTTTTTTTTATTTATTATAATGTCTTGTAAACTAATTTAAACTGAAAAAAAAAAAAAAAAATCAAAAAAATTGATGATTATTTTGATAAAATTTTGTTTCTATTTTTCTTCTAAAATTGAAAATGATAAAAAAGAAAAAAAATTAAAAGAGCAATTTTGTTTAATTTGATTAAATTTTTTCAAAGTTAAAGCAGTTAAACTGCTCTTGTGCGCTGGGGTTCACAAGTTAAAACGTCCCCCGATAGAAAAATCTTAATTATTTTAAGCAATTATTGAAAAAATAATTTTTATTTTGGCTTATCAAATTCAATTTTTGAACAAAAAAATAAAAAAAAATTTATCAAGCATTTTTTTTGTTCCTCAGAATCTCTTATCCTTGATCAAAAATTTACTCTAAATTTTACCGTAAAATATCGTTCATTTTTACATTTCACTAAACCACTAAACTAAAATCACTAAACCTGAATACTCCAGATTTTACAGAATATTTGATTTGTTGAAAAAAAATAGCTAAACAAGCTCTACAAATTTAGCTTAACAAAGGTTAATCGATCGGCTAAATCTTGAGAATTCAATTTTAGTTACATCAAACAACGAACGAAAATTTACTGTTCAAAACAAAAAAAACAACAATAACTTTCAAACACTTAAAGCCTTATATGCAAACACTTCCTTAAATGAAACAAATTTTAAAAATATTTACTTTTGATAAATGCCAAGTCAAATTCAATGACAAAATATATTATCTGATTGATCGAATATTATTAACCTTGATGGCCGTTCGATTATTGGCAAACGAGGCTTAATTAATTTCTAACGAATAGTTTGTACAAAACTTGTGTTTGGGTAAAAATCATTTTTGTATTTGTCGATTTTACAACTTGTTTTTTTAAATTAACACGTGATGATAAAGGCATTAAACTGCTTGGTAATACATCATAGACAATTATACGATTTAATTGGAATGCAAAAAATGGTACTTAAAAATCGTATTTCTAATCATATAAATAAAAATAATTTTTAAGATTAAACCAAGGAAGTATGTAAGGTTTTAGGCTATTTGATAACGCAAGAATAAAGACAATAAAATAGAAAAGTAGACCTTGGAAAATAATCCAATTTTACTTATGTTTGAATAACAAAAATGGCGAATCTTTGCTTTGAAGAGAATTTAATTGTGACCTTGAAAATTTCCTATGTGCCCTAAAATTTTTTTTGAAAAAAAATTATATTGTATTATGTTTGTTTTTGAAAAAAAATTGTTGCAACGAATGAAATTTTTTACTAAAAATAAGCAAGATAGTTTATTTTTAATTTTAAGTGTTAAACTTTTATGTTAGGTCATTTATTTTTAGACAGAACTTTTGATTTTTAAAATGAAAAAGATTATTTTAATAATAATAAAAACATAAAGATGATTTTTTTTACCTGCCAAAATTGGTTCCCTATGAAAGTTTTAAAAGCTTTTTGAACTACAGTCAAGTCCCTCTTATATCACCACACACTTAAGTCACTATTACACTTGTATCACTGGAGGGATTAAGACAAAAAGGTCACTTTTAATGCAAAACGGTTCGAGTTAAGTCACATTTCATTTTTATAACTGCAAAATGGCTTGACAAATAGAGTGATATAAGTGAAAATCGACTGTATTTTCAAATTATGAGAATAATAAAAATTACAAATAATATCACCTGCTACATAACAATTTCTGAAATTAGTGCTAAAAAAAATTTGTCTCAGCTTTAAAAATTATGAAAATATTTCGTTCCCAAGAAACTTTCAAAATTCTCATAATTATTCCAATAAATTAAAAAAATTATGCAATTTTAGAAAAATTAAAAAAAATTGTTAATAAATTATTAAACGCTTTAAAGAAAATATATTTTTCGATTAAAAATGTGGTCCAAGCAAAATGATTATTGCGGACGTTTTAATTTTTAAACTTGAAAACAAATTACAGAATCGAATTCATAACAAAGTGGTCTTCAAAATGAAATCATCAATTATTTATTTAATTTTAAAATTTCCACTCTGTTTTTATTGAGGTACAAAATGTTCTGAAAGAAAAAAAAAGTTCCCATTTTGAATGTAGTCAATTTGAGTGAAAGTTAACTGTTTTAGTGTTGCTTCATTTTACGCTTGTCAACATTGGATACAACTTTTTTATTAATGAAAGTTAACAAGATACGGCATATCACATCAAGTTAATTTATGACGACGAACTGAAAATCAAGTTTTATCTAATCGTTTTTGAGTAGGCGTTTAAAATCAAAATTTTTTTAAAATTTTATTCCTTATCATTCGAATAAATTAAAAAATAACGTCAACTAGGAACCATCTAATGTTAACGGATACTATAGAGGTTTTTTTCACTATATAAACGATAAGATTTTAGTTTCAACTAAGCCAGGAATAAGGTTAATGTCAAAATTTTAGAATAATTGAAATATTTGTTAACAAACAAAATTCTATCGTGTTCAAAAAAAAGTGAATCAATGGTTTAAAATATGAAGCAAAATGAATTCAAGTCACGAAATTTTTGGTCATGAAATACTTTGGCATTTTTTTGTTTTGTTTTATTTTCAAAGATTAAAGGATAATAATTTTTGAAATATAATTTAAGTAATTAGAATCGATTAAGGATAAGTACACATCATAAACATAATGAAAAACACTTCCGTTTGCTTCATGTAATCTCCTAATTATTTTCGTTAATTTTTGTCGGTGAACAACAACAACAAAAAAGAAGTTCTCTTTGTGTTAAAGACTTGGCAAACAATAGCAACTAAAAAAAAAAAAACAATTCATAAGTCAATTTCTAGTTGTTGCTTAGAATGCTAATAATTCAAGAAAACTATTATAATAAATTTATTAAATTAAGCTTAAATTCTCTCTCTCTCTCTCTTAGTTTATCGATTTTTCAATCATTTCATTTGCAATCGAAAAAAAAAAGCTTCCAAAATAAAAAAGAAAACACAAAAAAACACGATTTTTTTGATTTCGAGATTTTTTTATGTGTTCAGACGACCGACGTTACTGGTATTTGGTAAAAAAACTAAAATTAAAATCTTCATTTCTATTTTAGATTTACAACATTTAAGTCCATTTTAATAGTTCAAAAAATCAAAATTATTTTTTTTTTCAAAAACATCAATGGTAATACTTCATGCCTTTGTACAAAAGCAAATTAAAATTAGCCAGGTAAGTTTGTATAATTTTTGTTGTTGTTGTTGTATACGTCTTTATGTAGTGGAAGTGGGATTTGAAAAAAAAAGAAGTTGATTTAACGCTATTTTACAGTTTATCTTAATAAGAATAATTTATTTATAATTTCGTAAAAATAATATTCCTTTCTTTTAATTTTCTTCATAAATTTTCTCCCTTCTCTCTCTCTCTCTTTCGTTGAAAAAAAAATCAATAATCGTATTTCATATTTTATTTTTTGTTGTTGTTGTTTTTCGAAAATTTGTTCTTCTTTTCCTATGTATGTTTTATTTTTGAGCCTTTTTTTTGTTTTGTTCGCTTCAAATCGGCTAATTTCATCTTTTTATCATAAAAATAAATTTCAACACTAATTTTAATAATTAACTCCTTTTTTTAAAAAAAAATAAAGTAAAAAAGCAGAATTAGTCGAATTAAATATTGAAAAATCGCGATTAAACGATTGCATCAAAATAGCTGAATCGTTAGTTGATTTTGCTTTAAATAGGCAAAGCCAGGCCATTAGTAGTGGCACACATTTTTACAAACAAGCCTCGAATCAGATAAATGTAAGTAGTTTGTTTGTGTTGTTGTCGTTGTTGTTGTTGTTTTGACTAAATTGGAACAGTCCTCATCAAAAATGTAAATTTGTGTAAATATCGCAGAATTATCAAAAAAAAAAATTTTTTTTCTAAAATAATTAAGTAAATTTATATTTGACAAATAGAAAATGAATTTTTTATAAAAAATAACTTTTTTCAATTACCTTAGCGGAAGTTTGGAAATTTTTTAATGACTAATGATAGAGACACTAAAGGGAACGCTGAGCCATTTTGTGCCAACCATTCTACTTCAGGTGGGTGTCTCAACGAACAAAGCTTAGCTTTATTAACACGCAACTTTGATCCACTCTGCATTTAACTTTTGCGTCAATCCAAAGATTTCTCCAATTCTTAACTTTAATTTTTAATCTTTAACAGTCTTTTTTAGAGTGTGTGGGAGAATTTTCAAGCAATGCTTCAAATGATCCACACATTTTATTTTTTAAGTTTAACGAGCTGGATTTTTTCGAGCGCTTTAAGCATTTATAATGAACAAGTTAACTTATTTCAAAAGAGTACTGTAATATAATTTGTTATAATCGCTATGGGGTACGATAAAAGCGGGTTGAAAAAAAATAGTGTCTTAAGTATTTTTAACAATTTAGACGCCAATTTTTTGAGGCTTGGAACCCAAATTTTCATAATTAAATTAAGTAGCGTTATTAATTAACAACTGGTACATTAATAAATATTTTTTTTTAATTTTGTCGTAATAGATAATGTTTAAAAAAATTGTTTACTTTAATATCGAAAATATCAAGGTTGGTTAAAAGAATTATTATAAAAAAAGCTTTCTTTTTTTGGTAGTCTCTTTTTTTTTCTTAAAGGTGCAAACCATTTTTTTTTAATATTTATTTTTTTTGTTCGCTCTCTCTCTTTCTAATCTCTTTTAATAAACTTTCTATCTTAAAATAAAAAAAATTTCTAAATTAATTACAAAAATAATACAAAATGTTTTTAAGTATTTTTTTATTTTTGATTTTTGTTGATAATTAGATTTTTTTTCAATTTATTTAGGAATTCTAAAGAAAAAGAAGAAGAGTATGATTTGATTTTTTTTGTTGTTGTTGATTGATTTTCTTACATTCAAGACCCGTTTTGTTTCTAATTTAGGAAAATAGACAACTTTTTTCGTGTTTACCAATTTTTTTCAATCTGAGCTATTTGATCTATAAAATTTTAACTCATGAATCACGTGTCTACAATATTTTTTTCTGTTTAATCATGAAGATTGCTAAATCTTTGCCAAAAACCTGCAGATAATAAAAATTGAAAGTAATAGAACTCTAGTTCTCAAGTAAGCTACAATAATTCAGTAGTGTAGCTCCATTTAGGCAAAGTCTGGTGGTCGCCACACAATTTCAAAATATGCTGTGGTGACGTCATAGCAAAAAATTTTGTTTTTTGCTAAAAAAATTCAATAGTAATTTCATTCCTCTTCAACTGGGACTCTCCTCTCCCTCTCTTTTGTTTTAATTTTCGGCAACAATTAAAGATAATTAAAAGTTGAATTCTCACAAACATTTGTCAATTGGAAAAACTAGAGAAGATTTTTTAACTTTTTCATAATATCGCAAAGCTATCGTTAAGTAGAATGGATTTTTTCACTCGAAATTTTCCTTAAAATTACTTTGTATTCACCTTTTATATTCATTCTAATGGTAGTCTTCTCGGTTTACCTCTAAAATCAATTACGAAAAGACAAGTTTTGAATAACGATTCTCACGATGGAAGATATTTGTAATTATAGTCTAGTTTTGACCATTAATGGAACCTTTATAAGAACAGCTTGAAAAAAAACATTACCTAATAAACTTTTTAGTAAGAGCGTAAGGAGTCTTCGAAGACTAATTGAAACGTGTGTACATGAATGTTAGTTTATGAAAGTAAGAGGATCCCATACACCCATCTAAATATATATTCTTTAGAGAAGTACTAGATTAAGTTATAAAAAGTCTTAGTAATTTAAAGATCTTTCTTATCTTCAATCACTATTTTATACACAATGTTCAGACGTAAAGTAACGACAACTCCCCGCTAACAACATTCAAATTGGGACTTAAATAAAACGCCATTTTTAAAAAAATTATTTACAAATTCTAAGATTATTCGGGGACTAAAACACGAGGGTATATAACCCCTTGTTAACTGTTATTAAACCCATTTTTGATATCCGTTTCAGGAACTCGTGGGCTTGAAATGATGGTACTAAAAAGTTTGAAAAAGCGAGAATGTTCTGATGAAATTCATTTATTTAATTTTTCCTGTCACTCGTCTCAAGACTTACAATTAGAATAAAGTGTTGATTTATTGAAGTTGTATAGTTCCAAAGGTACTCAACTTATTATTGTAGGTCAATTTAAGAGATATAATCGTGATATTATTTTATTATTATTAGTAGTAGTAGTAAAATAAACTGAAACTTGAAACCAGTTCATTTATAGGAGTCGATACACATTTACTCTCAGCCAGTCATCAAGCTTCTTGGTTCAATTACCTCTTCCGGCAATCTTTTTGTAAGAGACCTCCTATATTGCGTTTGATATTATACGATGACTGAAAATTTTCTTACCCTACCGGGAATTGTACATTAGACCTTTTTCTCCATAAGACTCGACTCACACCACTCGGCCATGAGCTCTCTAAAACAACTTGAAACCAGTACAAGTGAGCTCATAGAGCTATAGCCAGTCAGTCATCAAGCTTCGACTTGAAAATGTTTAGGCTTCTTGCTACCATTTCCTCTTCCAATCATTCACAACTCTGTTAACAAAAAAGTTCGAATCGTTTTTCTGTGTCTTCTTAGATTGTAAGTGCAACTTGAGCCAGCACCGAAATATAAAATTCAGGTCATTTAGGCCTAGTTTCACAAGTCGTTGTGGGAATATAGACAAAAATAACCAATTTTGTAAACAGAGTCGTTTTAACCCCTACCAAATTAAGTCTTGCGAATTTTTGACGCCTACTACAACAATTCGTAAAATGACTCGTAAAATTCGAATAACTCACCAAAATTTTAACTCTTACATTCCAAAAATAAATGTAAATAAATGCAAAGTGTTCTTGTAACATTATTTCTAAAGGAAAATCACTTCAATATTTATTAATAAAATTGATTGCACAACACAAACAACAACAACAAGACTTTATTTTTATTTTTTATTCAAGAGGATTTTATCAAATTTTATCAACAATAAAAATAAATAAGGTTGGCGTCTATTAACTCAAGAATGCATTTAATATCACATTAAAGTCAATCACAACAAAAAAAAAAAACATATAAAAATAATGTTGCATCAATATGACCATAAGAACCCATAGATTATGAATCTAGTTTATATACAAACACTAATTATAATAAATATAAGAATTCTTATATTTTATGCTGATTTTAGTTATCTTTTAATAAATTTTTTTTGTGTTTGTTTCATTTCTTTTTTTTTTCATGCAATTCTCTTTTTTTGTTTCATATTTGATTTCTTAATTTTTTTTTAAAAGAATATCTTTTAAAACAAACACAACAGAGAGAGAGAGAGAAAACGAGAAAATAAAAAAATTTCTAACTAAATAACACTTAAGCCATTTGTCTAATAATTCTAGTAAAAAAATTCAAATGAAACTAGTAACAAAACAAATCAACAAAAAGAGTAGAAAAAAAGTTTGTCAATTTTTTTTTTTTTTAACTTCCTTAATTTTTAAACTCTTAAATAAGTTGATCATCCTTAAACCTTATTTTTTATCAAAAAGTCTGAATGATTGAGGCTTTTTTTTTAACGAAAATCATATAACAAGATTTATATCAAGTTAGAGAAAAAAAATTACATGCAAATTAATACCGAAAATTCTAAGCTCAATAAGTAAGCCTTCCAAATGATTTTGTTAATTCATTGAGGATTAAATTTTGTAAATTAATTTTCAGGCTTTTGAGTAAAGTTACACGATTTAGATTTATTTCTTCAAAATTAAAACAATGTAGCAGTAAAACAAGCACTTTTGGTGTACTCTTAATATCCGTCAAACATTTAACTGCCGGGTGAAATCCGGATCCATGACAAGTTTTACCAATTTTTTTCAAAATTTAATGTTTAACTGCAACGATCTGACTGGTTCAAATAATAAATCGTAACGCCTTACAGACAAAAAATAATATACGTTTCCTAGAATCTTTAGAGAGCGGCATTGAATATCAAAAAAATTTAGTTACAGTTTGTCATTACACTGTACTTTAAGTTAAGTTTGACATAAATTCACGTTCAAAAGATGTTTATTCATGTTGTTTAGTTCCAATTTTTTTCAACAAAATTTACGATGAATAATATATTTTTTTTTTGAATAGATGAGCACGCATTCTAATCGAGAAAACTCATCTAATGCTGAACCAAGTACAGCCACAAATCGTAATCAATCAAGACAACAACAACAATTAGACACACCGCCGAATTCGCCCGACTCGTCTGATCATGGATCAAAAGCTTGTTGTTTTTGTTGGTGTTGTTGTTGTAGTTGTTCATGGTAATTATTTTTTTGTTTTAAAAAATTTGCCTCATAAACTAAGAAGATTAAAATATGAGTTGTTTTTTTACATTTTTTCGGAGTTAATTATTTTGCAATTTCAAAACGGAACAAGAAAATTTTTTTCAAGATAAAGCGATTTTTGAGAACAATATGTCGATTTTATCATAAATCCTTGAAAAATTTATTTATGAGATAGACCCGGTTGTATCAGCATGACATTTTGTATCTTTTAGCCCGGCTCAGTTTATAATTAAACAGATTTACTCCATCGTAGGAGTACACAAAGAATATTTATTGAACAAAAAACTAATTATAGTTACCCTGGGATTAAAAACGAAAAAAAAATAAAATGTTTACGGTGTTTATAATTGAAAAATTGCGAGTATTTATGCCTTACTTAAATGGAATTGAAAAATTTCTTATCAAAATAAATTAAACCATTTTAATCGTTTCAACAAAGGAGGAGGAGGAGGATTAAGCTTGAAAATAAGTCAAAAAAAAAACGTTTTTCATTTTTGATTGAAAACACTTGGATTCAAAAAAGGTGTCTGATTAAAATTTTGAAAAAAAACGTTAAGGTTATGGAAAAACAAAAAAAGTAATTCATCTTTTTTTTAAAGTTTTTAATTTATCATCAACATTTTGATATAAATCAGGCGCAGTATGAGAAATAATCTTAACTTTGATCTAATCTTCAACACGATATTTTATTAAAAATTAATCTTAAATAATAGCGTAGGGTGTGATAAAAATATTTTTAATTTATTTTTAGTTTAAAGTTTATCTGCAAATAAACCGAATCAGACATGCACGATAAAATAGCCGATATTCTCCTTACACCTTTTGTTGAAGACTACAGTTTAAAAGTACTCTAGTACACGGTGGTACAAATTGGAATAGAATTAGAATTTTGGAAAATTTAAAAAATATTACCTTCAGAGGTCAATTTAAATAAAACAGCATGCGTTATAATTAAAATTCAATCTTTAGGGTAATAAAGTATGTTTTTTTGCGGCTCAGATCAGGAAGCAAAGTGAGTCTTCTCTTGTTCTCAGATTATTTGCTTTTTCAAGCCATGGCAAAACTTATATTGCAATAGTCTACTTTTTACAATACAGTCTCTTAATTAAAGAATTTGTACAAAGCAAAAAAAATTTTAATTTAAAAAAAGTTTCTTCACTTCCACCGAATTAAAGGCCTTCCGTACCCGTTACCGAACCGTACTCAAAACGTACTCGTACCGCACCGTACCCGTACCGGTACTAAAAAATCGCAAATTTATCGCAAAATCATGCATTAAAAATTTAAAGAATTTTAATACGGGTACGGGTACGGGTACGGTGCGGTTCAGGTATGGTTATGATTTGAGTACGGTTCGGGTACGCCATTAATTCGGTGGAAGTGCAGTATTCTTTTGTGGTTTAAATAAGTTTTTTTGAAACTAAGAAATTTTTCTAATTTCCTTGTAAAATAAGTTAGAATCCTTATTTGCGAGATGTCCTATAACTCGAGATATTAAGTCAATAAAATCTTTTATGATGACGTTGAAATTTTGGAAGGAGAAAAAGGCTTCAAATACTTCTATCAAGTAACTTAAAAATGTTAAAAGTGACTATTGCAATATGAGTTTTGCTGGAAAATAATCTAAACACTGAGCCTTCGACTCAGAAGTTGCACATGGGTGCGCGTTTTACATGAGTCCGAAACCTTTATCTAAAAAAACTAATTAAAGAATACATTTTTGACGGTTTCCTAGGAAAAAAAAGTTGCCAAATTGTGTTTTTTTAATATTGTAATATTTAATAAAGAAATAACGATTACTATATATCCAACAGTTGATGTCTCTAGCAATCTTTATTACTTCTGTTTGTCAAATTCAGACGTCGTCCTTGTTGTTTTACAGGCTCTAAATTGACAGAGGCAAAACATTCCAGTCAATTCCAATTTACTGTAAAACCACTGTAATTGGAACTCAACCAATTAATATTACATTGATATTAAATTGATGTAATCTTACTGTTAGTTGGTTAAAAGCGATTTTACAATAAGTTTAAATTGACTAGGACCCAGAATAATTCGAACTCCAGAAAATGGAAACGAATTAGTCTAACTTTTTTATGACATTGTGAAGTTCAGTGCAAAATAACAGAACAATTTTGTAAAACCGAAATAATTTTTTTTCTGTTGGTCTTATGATGGTTTGTATATGTAACAAAATGTAACAAACTTTGTTACACCATTTGAGCAATCTCTGCTAAATTTGTGCAAAGTCTCTGCAAAAGGCACACTATTAAAACTAATTGAAATTAAATGCGCAATTAGACTACAGAGTTTTTGCAGAGATTGCCCAATGATATAAAAAAATTTGTTAAACATTGTTACATTTGCAGAACCATCAAAAGACTAACAGGAAATAAATTATTTCGGTTTGTAAAAATTGTTCTGTTTTTTTTTCTAAAACTTCAAAATGCCCTTTTTTATTGTAAGATGCTCTAAATCACAAACGTTACTTAGTTTTTCGTGGTTTTTGAGAGCTAATTTCTCTTCAATTTTATATCTAGATAAAACACAAACCTATCAACTTTGTAGATTAAGTCTACAAAAACTCACCTATCACTAGAGAGATTTATGAGAGAAAGATGTATCACAGAGGAGAAATTAACGCTAGTAAGATTTATGATTTGGGGCTCCTTAAATTTTTTTGTTATGACAAATTTAACCTTACAAAATTCATCTGTATCGGGAGTCTCTTTAAAGTCAATATTTTTACAAAACGAATCCGAATACTGAAAAGGCAACTGAGCAATCATATAACCCATTGTCCTCTTATTATACTTCTTAGTCTAAATGGTATTTCATTAAGCTTTTACTATTAATTTTATGTTTTTTTAGTTTAACCGTTCGAAACGATGAAACTCGAAATTCAAATAGTTTAGATCTAAAAAATCCAACTAACATCGAACCGTAAGTGTTAAAATATAAAATGTTCTACAAAGAGAAAGAAGTTAAAATTTTTTTTATAAAGTCCCTCGTTAGAGGAAATCAAGTCCTGGTCAGATTCATTCGATAAACTTATGCAAAGCCCTGGTGGTCGTTATTATTTCCGTGAATTTTTACGTTCCGAATACAGTGAAGAAAACATGCTTTTTTGGATGGCATGCGAAGAACTCAAAACCGAACAACAAAATCCGCAAATAGTCGAAGAAAAAGCACGTTTAATATACGAAGATTACATAAGCATTCTATCACCAAAAGAAGTTAGTTTAGATAGTAGAGTTCGTGAAATAATTAATCGTAACATGGTCGATCCGTCTCCGTATACATTCGACGAAGCTCAATTACAAATATACACACTAATGCATCGTGATTCATATCCAAGATTTTTAAATTCGCCCATTTATAAAAAATTATGTGCTGGTGAAACTCGACTTTAAGCTTCGCTTTCGTTTTCCATTGTACTAAAAAAAAACTAAAAAAAAAACCAACTTTTTCTTTCATCATCATCTAAACGACGAGTTCGATCGAATCAGAAAGCAGTAATTCATATGCAAATACCGGTAAACAAACAAATTGTTACGATCTCTAGTCATCTATGGGTGTCTTAGACAAAGACAGTAATCAAACAGTCAAGGATTCGAGGAAGTATACATGTGTAACAAAAAAAATAATAAATAAAATAAAAAGGAAAATAAAATGTATAAACTGATCGATTCGATCAAAAAATAGTATTTATATATTTTTGTTGTTGTTGTTGGGAAAACATGTGAAGCCGATAATGTATTTTTTATAATTCGTTTTTTTTTTTTCTTTAAAAATTTTAATGCGACTAATAGTTTTTACACTTTTTTATTTTTTGACGGTCATTTTTTTTTAATTGTTAACAAACTTCTTATCTTTTTTTTTTATTAAATTTAAATAATTAAATTTTTTTTGTTCATCGTTTTTTTTTTTAATAAAATTTATATTCTTGAAGATTTAGTTTTTATTAAATTTCAACGCTTCAAATAAAAGCTGTTAAAAGATGGAAATTATTTTAATTGAGCTTACTCACTTGTTGAACAAAAAAAAAATATCAATTATTGACTTTTAGGAATAGAATAGTTATTTTGACTTAATTCTTACAAGGCAATTTTAAGTTTTGCTACAAAATACCCTTGGGGAGACTTCAGTTATTTTTGAAATTATGTCAAGATGTTTAGTATGAATTCAGGTCTAAAATGGCGAAGATACTAGAGACGATAAGGACAAAAATTAAAGACTTTGATGATAAAAAAATTTCCTGCAATAATAATTCACGCAATGCTAAATTTACACGCTGTCTTAATTTAAGGTTGTTGACCTCATTTTTAGAATATTCATACAGTATACGCTCGATATTATCAATGCATTCATACCTTCAGGTAGGCGTGACACATCGGATATGTTGCAAAATCCAAAGCAACGAGGCCTTGTCTAGGAACCACCCGATCTCTTTTAAATGGCTACCTGACTGAACAATGGTTTCGATCGAAGCAAACGAAACAAGGTAATAAAATTTTCGAGTCCTTGTTGATGCTGATTAGAGACTATTACAATCAACAACAACAACAACACACGAAAACAAAAGCTCAACAAACAGCTTCAGTAACAGAAGACGATATCTTTAAGTTATTTAGTTAGTGAGTTGTGGTATAGAAAAACTCTATACCAACGCAATAAGGCGTTTAGCCCTTGATGGGCTATGGCAGAATTTTCTTCGTGTCATGTCAAAAACATTCTCATCAATGATTTTCTTGAAACTGTTTTTTGATGCTGATATTGAACTTTCAGGTAGATCATTCCAACTTGAAGTTACTTTGGTTTGTGATAAAAATTTTAACGATATCAGCCTTTTTTATTGATTTCGGGGGCTAATCCGCTTGTGCTGCCTTTTTAGATTGTGGTAGGTTTGACGAAATTGATACCGTCGAGCAAATTTATATCTTCATGACCCTTACCCAACTTGTACATTTGAATCAAGTCGCCCCTTCCTCTAAGCTCATTAAATTGAGTTCTTTTAGGCGTACCTCATAGGGTTTAGATTTGATCGGTTTGGCCAACTTTGTTTGGCTCTTTTTTGTACTCTCTCTAAGATCTTAATGTCGGTCTTAAAATACGGATATCATGAGCTTACCGCGTACTCTAAGTGTGGTCTCACTAATGCAGCGTATAGAGGCTTTAATGTATCATGACCGACATATCTGAATGAACTTTTTATCTTTCCGAGGACCCTTTTAGGTAAGCTTTCCAAATCTTCAAGAACTCTTTGCTTTAAAAATGAAGACTCGAAAAAAAAAATAAATGAAGAAAATACTTTGAATGATGAGATATTGTCGATTGAGGGGTCAGAGAGTCTAATATAGAAAAAGATCGACTTTTGTTTGTAAATTTTATACACTGTAAAAAAAGTTTTGGCAACATCTAATTACTAATATACATATTTATGTATACTTATGTATATATCCTATATGAATGAGTTTACGAGTATACGCGCATTTAGTCGAAAAAAAGGTTAACATCTATACCTGAAAATTTAGTCTAATTTTTTGGGCTAGGGATTCTTAAAGAAGGCAGGACCATGAAAACTTGTTCTTGCTGCTGTTACATCATTAAATACCCTTTTCGATTCATTTTTGTGATTTTCAGATAGAGCCCATTGAGTCCGACCAGAATTGATCAAAATTAACTGAAAAATGTATTCGCATCATTTATCGATCAAAAAGGGGTCAGCCCTGTTTTGTGAACATAAGATCACCAATTTTGTGATCAATCACTGATCACTCAGGAGAAGATCACCGGGTTCGTGATCAATTAATTGTTTTTGGGAAACTTAAATGAAATAATATGCGATCATTTTTTTCCAAAACTCTGATCAAAAATTGATGAAAATTGATCAAATTGATGTGATCATACCCTTTTTTTATTTAATTAAATAAAAACAAAATGAAAAATATTTTTTAAGGATAGTGTTTTTTTGACATATGCAATCTGACTCTACGGTCATTCTTCATCAACTTTTTGGATATAGGACATGCTACAGGATCATTATGATTAGTTAGCACCCTGTTTACTATCTCTGTTTGTTCGGATACGACTGGCTGCAATGATGACTCTCTCTCATAAACTAAATATTTTGCTCGACACGAATTTAAATTGAGTTTGTTTAATCTAGTCTCAATGGATTCAGTCGATTTATCTTCAAAAATTGACTGACCATCACCCGATTCATCACATTCATCTTCAGATGTTGGCAAATCCAACCTACCATCATTCACTTGAGTTCTTTCGTTTGCAGTTAAGTTTCAGTTTTCGAATCACAGGTCAAAGCTACTGTATCTCTGAGTCTGAGATAGAAAAAAAAATTATCAAGTTAAATTTGGATGGGGAAGAACTTAGTGCTGTGATCAAATTTTTATATAGCGTGTTCTTTCTCAAAGTTATGGTGATCAAATTTTATTATAATAGTGATCACAAATCCGATGATCTTCTCCTGAGTGATCATCACCGATCACCAAACCAGTGTTCAGTGATTGATCATAATATTTGTGATCTTATAAAACAGGTTCGACCCCATATTTGTTCGTATCACTCAGATAGATTGACATTAATATCTTTGATGTAAGATCGAAGGTCTCAAATTAAGAAATCTAAGACTAATAGATAAAATTTGATATTATACAAGACACAAAAACTCAAATTCCAGTCTTAAATGACTTAAAAATGAATAATTATTCACCACGCAAGATATTTAAGAAAATATTTTTTTTAGAAAAAAATCTTATCCATTGATTTATTAAGTAAAACAAAATTATCTAATTTCAAAATTCTTATTCTTTTTTGGACTTTGAGTCATCAAACGATTCACCAAATTCATTGACTCTAGTTCGATCAATCGGATACAGCCTTAAAAATTTTAAATTTTTTAACATTTTTAGAAAATTTCAAACTAAAAAAATTAGGCATTGTGAAGTTTAGTACAAAAAAAACAGAACAATTTTTAAAAATTGAAATAATTTTTATTCTGTTGGCCTTATGATGAATCTGCGCATGTAACAAAGTGTAACAAACTTTGTTACACCATTCAGCAAACTCTGCAAAAACTCTGCAGTCTAATTGCGCATTTAGTTATAATACTTTTTAATAGTGTGCATTTTGCAGAGACTTTGCATAAATTTAGCAGAGATTGCTCAATGGTGTAACAAAGTTTGTTACACTTTGTTACATGCGCAGATTCATCATAAGGCCAACAGAATAAAAATTATTTCAATTTTTCAAAATTGTTCTGTTTTTTTATACTAAAGTTCACAATGCCAAAAAATTACCATCGTTGGTATAGATAGACCAAAAATACAATGTCATCTCTCAAACACGCTAGTCTATGTGTAGTTGGCATAACTATTATAAACGCAAATACGTCATCTATAAATGTATTAAACGCTTTGTACATGAATGCTTTCCATGGTAAATGAGCAACAGATTTAAGCTTTTATTGAAAATAATTAATTTTCAAAAATAATTTTTTTGGACTTTTTAGAATTTTTACTTTGTAATTTAAAAAAAGTTGTGGTGTCATGAATAAAAAACCAAATGCATACACACCGTTAACTAAACTATTAATAACCCAAGAATACCAGCTGAAAATAATACAAGTTAATACTCAGACCCTTAAAAATAATGTAAAACATACTTCTTGTGTGTGTTATAGATTAGGGAATAAATTGCACCACCGATGCACAATGGGTATAGCAAATAAGACAATTTTGTCATGGCCTTTAAAAATTTACAAAATTAAAAATTTTTGAAAAATTTTTTGTTGTAAAAAAATTACAATTGAATCATAATCATTAGATTCTTTTTCTTCTTTTGACGCTTCTCCAAACTTAAATGAAATAGATTAAGTTTTAGACATAACTCAATGGTTTCGGTCATTTACCTGAATGGACGGGATCAATGAGGTAAATTTTATGCTTATTTTGAAGGCTTTCGTCAATTTCCATAGCTTAAAAATTCTGTTAAAAATTGATCTCTCGTTTTGAATTTAAGAAACATACTTCTATGAACACTGAAATGCCAGAGGGTACTAGAATTAAAACACTTGTCTCTTCTTCCATTAGATAAAAAAATATTATGATTTGACTAATTGCTCTCCAGGCGACTAAACAAATATTGAGTTAGATCAAAGGTTTAGACATTTTTTGAATAACTTACGAGTTTTTAACGATAATCCGACGGTTGTTTTACGCTTGCGCCAAAAGTTGATATCATTTCTGAACGCTAGGAATTCGAACAATAACTTTTTTTTGAAAAAAATCTCTGGTAAAAATTAAAAATTTTAAGTAATCAAAAAAAGAGTCTTACATGAAACGCTGAGACTAAAAATGTTAACAGTATAAGATTTAGATTAGTATCGGTAAAAAGCGATGTTATTTCTTTCAATTGAGCATCATTGAAACCATATTGTTTCATAGCTTCCATTGAATTTTCAAATTGTTTATAAAATCTAAGCTTTCCAATTGATGATGGACTATGGGTGAATGTTAAGTTGTACTCAATTTGAGATTCATTTAAAACAGTGTAGTCATCGTCTTTGACGACTAAACGATTGACATGTAAAATAGGCAGGTATTCATTTTTGTCAGTAAGTCTTTAAAATTTTTTAAATTAAAGTTAAATTGGAATAGTTCACTTTAAGTTACCTTAAGTCTGAGAATATTTCTTGAGGAATTTGATGACGATCAAAATTAATTTCAGAATCAAGTGTTAAAATATTAACTTTAGTTAACATATGAGTTATTGGTTTTTTAACTTCCTTTTCTTTAGGTTCATTTTCTCCTAGAATTTTTGAATTTTCTAATAAATTTATATATTTATTAGTATCGTTTATCTTGTATTTTGTGAGCTTGAGGTCTTTGTAAAAAATGTTGTTTGATAATGAGATTGATTTTGTATCTTGGAATTTAAATTTTGGTCCAAGAAGAACATAGGCTGATAGTGTTCCGTTACGACGAGTTTTGGCCGGTATTTGAATAACAACATTTCTAATAAAAAAATTCCCATAAGAACATTGTTAAAAAATAAATGAAAACATGAAAACAACAGCCTTGCAAAAATATTACAAGGTGACTCCAATTATAGTAATATACTATCAAGGTCTTCAGTCGGTAATAACCGAATACAGCAAAAATTTGCTAGAGCATCTTTTAGCAGCTTTTAGCATTTTATATAAATTTCCGCTTGCTACTTGGGTCTTAATTCTAAAGAGGGTCAATACGAATGTCGCAAAACAAAATTGGACTGTAAAAGAAGAATTAATTACAACTCGACCGAAAAATACCGTAAATTCTTGTTCAATATTACATGTAACTAAATCTTATTACTCAGGTTTTAGCTGCGCGGTTAGATCGATTTATCCTCTTGATTTTTCGGAAATTGTTATACAACAGTAATTTTCACCAAATCCATAAAAGTATTCCCTTATTTATAAATACCTCAAGTTTTCCAAAACCTTAGAGGGTACAAAAAAGATTTGGCTTATGCGATTCCCCTATGAGGAGATGTAGCTTTTAGCTTTCAGAACACATCTTTACATCAATTATAGCTTTTACCTTGACGTTTGGCTGCAGAAAGCGGGAGGCTAGGGTCAAAACTTTCGATTTTTACCCCGATAAGAAAAATAAATTTTTGGGGTTTTCGAGGTCCTTGATTAACCTTATAAAATAAAAAATGACGAATTTAGATAGTGTGGACGTTTTGCTCCGACCGAACCTTACAGCATTGTGAAAAAGTTCGGAAACTTTTGAAAATTTTTCGATTAGCTTTATTTGAAACTTATTTATTGAATGTACAAAAAGGAAACATTAAAAAAGTGGTAAATTACAAAAAGAACAAATAATAGGCTACAAAATCACTAAGCTAAAAGGTCTATATAATTATCCTCAAACCATTTAGTGACTATTACGGCTCGATATCATGGAGCATTGTCCTGCTGGCAAACAAACGGTCCGTCTTGTTTATGTAGATCTATTGAAGGGACCAAGCTATTGTCAAGAATATCAATGTATTTATGAGAGTTTAGTCTCCCGTACAAAAGAGCCTGAGTCCATACAAATAGCACAATTTCCCAATTGAATCTGTTCCTTGTCTAGTTTGACTTAAAATGCATTCTTGGTTGTATTTTTCAGATGACATTCTTCTGATCTTATTGCGTATTTTTCTGCTATCTACCTCAATATTCTTTTCATCACTATAAATAACTTGCCTCTATTTTGCCTTGCCCCATGATTTTAGAACCAAACAAAATAAACTTTTTCACAAAAAATTTAAAAAAAAAAATTAGCCGTTAAAAAAAATCTTCATAACTCGGGAATTGTCAAACCAATTTCTTCTTTTTCATCATATTCGATAGAGGATTAGTTAATTTATCTTATCCGAAATAAATCCAAGCAAAAAAATTATTTGCGCGGAAAATATTTTATCAAAAGAAAAAAATGATTAAAAATTTACAGGTAGTTTCCTAACTTTTCACAATACTGTATTACATGATCGGATAGAGCGATTTGGCGGATAACTGATTAAAATGTTTTAAAAGGCGCCAAATAAAAGCTTTAAAATGAAGATTTTGAACATAAATGTTGCTAGGCAAGTAGAAGAAGAAACCAAAAAGACAAAAATAAAATTTAGTGAATCAACAGCAACGAATGAATTATCGGGTACGAAAACGTTAAAACAAACTTACTTGGAAAAAGATTCTTTTACATTAAACTCGCCAAAGTCAATCAATTGTTGACAATCTAAATTAGAGCCAGTTTTTGATTTAGATGGAATGCATACAGCAAGCTTTACACAAAAATCTAAAGACTTGAATTTTAAAATTTTTCATTTGCAAAAAAAAGATTACAGTGTATCTCTCTTGCCAATTTTTAATCGAATAAATACAATTATACTTTGAATTTTGATCGTTTACATTACACTCATGCGGGTAAAACATTTCATAAAAGCTATTAAACGTAAACGCCAAGTAACCAGCAAAGATCACATATGTAATGTTTGTAAAACTCAACCAACCCATCTAGTAATAAACAAAATCAAAATACTTTCAACACAATTGACTTCTTTGGAATTTAAATTCCAAACGAGATTTAAATTTTAAAAATAATATTTTTGAATATAAAAAAAATATTTTATTAAACACAGGGATATAATTTAAATAAATTCTAAAAGTTTATAGGCAATTCAATAAAAAATATTTTCTCCCACAAGTCTTTAATTTGACTTATAAATTGACTCAATTGAAATGTTTTGTTCATTTGTATTGTCCAATTTATTTGAACTGAATTGTTTGCTTCGTCAACAATTTTAATTTCAATACGTTTTTCGTCTTCTTTGAACAATTTTAATTGAACTATATCGCTTATACGAGACGTTGAAATTAATGTAAATTGTTCGTTTTTATTTAATGTTGACATGTAACTTAAATTTTCTTCGACTAGTAAAATTCGTTCGTTATTATACAAAAACATTGCATAGGCTAAATTTTCATATGTTGATTCTTCCATTAGGGCATTAGGTCCATCTTTTAAGAAACATATGTTAGACTTTTGACCAAGTTAGTTTATTAAGCTTACTTATTTGTAAGTCTTCAATGTACAAATAAAGATTTAAACGCGATGAAAATAATAAAAAATCATTATTGTTTGGATGAATGTGTTCTACCAAGCTGACTATTTCTTCTAGATTGTTATTTGTTACATCGTTGGTTTTTTTGATTTTTTTCAATTGTGTGACTTTTTTTGATTCGTTTATAGTTTCTTAAAAATAAAAGATATTATTTTTAAAATAAGATGAGAACTTAGATCAATGGGTCGCTATTCAATAGTGTAAGCGGGGTTTATCACTAGTTTGGAAAAAAAAATATGAGCAACCACAAGTGAGACACAACTTTTTTTTATTTTATGATCACATGAGGCTGATGAATAAGAATTTTTTACTTTTTTACCTAAAATTCGTAATCCTCGCATAGAAAAATCCTAAGGAAACATTTGAATCGTTTTTTCATTAAACGGCTTAATTAGCACCCTTTTGAACGCCAAAAATTGACTTTCTAAGTTTAAAGTTTAGTGTTAATGTATAAAAGAGGTATATGTTTCGTGGGGTTGTCTATGCCAGGATAACGAATTTTGGGTCAAAAAGTTAAAAATTATTCATATCTTTTAATTTTAAACTCTTTTTCGACCTTTTGTGGCCTGAAAATAAAAAATACAATCAAACCTAGTTAATCCGTTTCTACTTTTATCCGTATATCTCTTTTGTTCGTAGAAAATACCTTCTTCAATCGGACATAGATAATCTTATACAGTGGTGCAATGAATGGTCAATGGATCTTAACATCGATAAGTGTGAGGCTATCCAGGCAGAAACAACCCTGAGAGTGAATATTTTATGTTCAAGAACGATCGACTTCACAGACTTTCCAAAACAACAGAACAAAGAGACTTGTGTGTAATCCTTACTGGAGACATGAAATGGAATAAACAGATGAGTACGTCGGCTGGGAGGGCAAACAGAATCCTTGGACGAATTTTGAACGGTTTAAGAAATCACGGCAAAGAGATTATCAAAAAAATGTATACAAGCCTTGTTCGACCCCATTTAGAGTATGCGGTGTCGGTATGGAATTCTTCCCTAAAAAAGATATTGACATCCTTGAGAGGGTGCAAAGGAGAGCGACTCGGAGCATACATGGCTTTAGAAAGTTTGAATACGTGGAAAGACTCAAAAGACTCAAACTGACAAACCTTACAACCAGAAGAAGACGAGGTGATCTCATTCAAATGTACAAGCTCCTAAACAAGCAAGATCACGTAAACTGGTATAAACGATTGGATAATGACGAAACAGTCAATCGGATATACGATACAAGAGGTAATCGATATAAACTAAGAACTTGTGAAAAACTGTGCACCAAGATTCAATTTTTTTACAAACCGTATCGTGAATGACTGGAACGGGCTGACGAATGAAGTTATTGAATCAAAATCAATTAACATTTTTAAGACTAATTTAGACAAACTTTTGAAAGACTAAAACATTGCTTATGGTCTGGATAGAACCAGACTTAACGCGAGACCGTAGCAATTATTTTTACTCCTACTACCTCCTTAAATCGTATATTTTAATCCGGGTGACGATTTTATGGTGCTATTTTCATACGGAGTAACGAGGTTTGACTGTAAATGATTTATAGAAAACCGTTTCTAGTTTAAGTAGTATGGGTTTTGGGGATAACTTGGAAGAAGATTTGATTTGAATGAAAAATCTCTTATATTTTTTACCGTTTTCACCAAATCATGGCTTAAGGAAGATTATTTTTAATCGATAATGGTTCCAGCGACAATTGTAGCTTTTTAGCTTTCAGTTTTAGCACCTTGGAATTAGCTTGCAAAGGTTGGAGGGGTTAAATTTTGAATTTTTTACATTCATAAAAAAATAATTTTTGCCGTTTTCGTAGTCGTAGATTCCAGTCGAAAATGTCAATTTCAGATAGAAATTTTGAACTATCTCTCAAACAATTTGTTTACCGGAAAACTCACTGTTTTAAAATATGATTCATTTCGGTTTGTTGAGAGAAATGTTGAGTTCTACAGTATCCTCTTAAAGTTACAAAAAACCTCTATCAAATAGAGTCTCCCTCTTTTTTACGAATAAAAATCTCATGTCCACAGACAAAAAACTAGGACTACAAGGACGCGAAGGAGATCTAAGTCAACAATTATAAACCATTTAAAAAGATTAGGGTATTTGAGACACTTACTTAAAAGAGTATTGAGCAAAGCTTGATTCAAATAAACATCATTAGTAACAAGTTTATACAAAATTTTAGAGTCTTCTGATTTTTGAACGGTTAAAACAAGATAATTTTGAGCAATACCAATTTCAATAACTTCAATTTGATTAATATCAATAACAGCTACTTTGGTAACACATTTTTCAAAATCAACATTATCTTTGAACAAATCCAAATCGTTTATTTGGAATAGAATTAAATGTCGATTTGTAAAAACACAAACACACTCGTCACATAATTTAGTTACTTGAAAAAAAAAGTATTTCAGCTTGTAAGCACATAGAAGACTCTCTTCGGGTTCGTCTAGACTTTCATTTTTTTTCATTTCACCTAAAACGTTTATAATTAAAAATAGCTTTAAATTGTTGTTGATTTTTTTAGCTCGATTTGTAATCTCTTCGAGTTTGTTTTTTGAAATTTGATTCGAAACTGACATTAGATCCTTGAGTCTTTGTTCGATTGTAATATCTTCGTGTAGGTCTAGGTCATGGGCTATCGAAGCCTGGGATATGGTATCGTCTTGTGTAATCTCATCGGATCGATTAGGCGATTGTTCACGACTGTTACGTGGTGTCAATGGTGCAATGTTGTCACTCAAAACTTGTGAGTCTTTGACCAAATATTTATGACATTTAGTGCATGTTAAGTAAGTTTGATCGTCATGATGAACTTCTTCATTCGACAAGTTTTCAGTTGATTCATCAAAATTGTATTTAGACTTTTTGCCAAATTCTTTGCACCATACACAATAGTATAAATCACATTTTTCCAAGTTGTGTTTATTGAACAATATTTCGCGTATGCATTCAATAAATGACTTTGATAAAAAAAAAATATAATGACGTGTAAATTTTTCAAGACTTAATTTTTAATTTGATTACTCACATTTATTTCGTTGCTATTTTCAAACTCATAAATTCGACTCGAGCTAAGGTCTTTGAATTTTATTTTTATTTGATTTTTGTTTCTAAAATTTAAAGATAATTAAAATTTATATTTCCAGTCATTGACATGGACAAAAAGCAACCGTAGTTTTTTTTAACTCGAAACTGTTGTGTCGGACAAGTATCGACAGTTTTTGAAGGCCAAAAAAAGGATCCTTGAGCATACACCCATGTGTACTTTCTTTATTTTGAAAGCTAGCTAAACACTGACTATTATAGAAAATTCGGTCTAGTTCGAATTTGTCAAAGTTCTAAATTGTCAACCAATCATAGAATTTATTTTAAAATTAAACTATTGGATAACTTTTTTGTTGGCGAATAAAATTATAAAATATTATAATTAGGTTTTTCCTTTATCAGTCAAATCTTTTCAATGATATTTAACGCTTTCTTAAAAAGTAGCACCTACTCTCAATTAATTAACGGTTAAGGCACCTTTCATAATAAGAAAATGAATACAAAAAATTTTAGGTAGAGGTTTATGTTTATTTACAGCTTTTTACCACAGTGGAAGTTTTTTTTCTTCTAATCAATTAACTTTAAATGAAAAATAAAAGCTTACCAGGTATTGACTACGAATTAAAACAAGTTATTTTCAAGTATATTCAAGTATCAACGGAACACCAAAGCAGGAAATGGTGCGTTGTCAAAGCTGTTGCTAGCACTTATGCAAAAGCTTTAACAATGGATATCGACCAAAATATGCTTTTTCTCATTCTTTTTGCCATAAATACTGATTTATTATCTGTTGTGCCATTTTGTCACCAACTTAATCAATCATTTTTGTCTTATGTTTTTTGTAATTTTTTTTTGAAAACTAAGTTTGTAAAAAACTAATTATAATAAAATTATCCAATATCGTTAATTGTTTTTTTTTATTAGTTAATTCCACTGTCCAATAGTCAAAATTGACAAAATAGAACCTTGACAATTTCGAACTTTGACAAATTCGGACTGAACCTAGAAAATTCAAAATGATACTCTCTACATATTTCGGACCGGTTTATTTTCATGTTTACAAACAACTCTAAATTTTCATATTTTTGGGTGCTCGCTCAGGATCTGATGTGCTTTTTTTGCTATAATCATTATTTTTAGCCACCAAAATTTACGTGAGAAATATTTCAAAAAATAGATTATGGAGAGTAAGTTTCGCGTGATGTAAAACGACAGCACTATCTGAATCAGCTGTTTTCGATAGCATATTCTTTATCAAAGCATATGAAAGAAAACTGCTTTAATTCAAGGGGGGCTAAAAAAAAAATTGACGCGAGGGAATTTAGTCAGCACTCTAACTTGGTGGTTGCAGTTTATAAACTCATATACTTAAATTGTCATACAAAGGGCTTTATATTTATAAATATTCTGAAGGAGCATAAAATTTTGTACAAACTTAAGTATTTTTTATGTTTCTCAA
Organism: Brachionus rubens; assembly: GCA_022207745.1. Lineage (NCBI taxonomy): Eukaryota > Metazoa > Rotifera > Eurotatoria > Ploima > Brachionidae > Brachionus > Brachionus rubens. The sequence continues at coordinate 1,693,055 of JAJVHD010000016.1, read as the reverse complement.
GTACAGCTAAGCTAAGCTTAAGGTGAAAAAAGTTATTTTTTAAGGTGTTTTTTGAGTTTTTTTGATTCTTATCGGTGGAATGACCTTAAAACCCCCACATTTTTTCAAAAAATTGCCTTTTCAGTGTCCAAAATTGAATTATTAAAAAAACATTTTCTTTTTGAATGGTAGTATGTTTTTTTGGGTTTTCCTACATGAGGCTTGCGAATTTATAGTCAAAAATATGAATATCCATCAGCGATTTTTGATTTTTTTGACTTTTTTAGACCTCGATTATACAAAAAGTAAAAAAAAATTGAAAAAAGTAAAACCAACAAAAAGTTCGGAATTTCAAGTGTAGCTTTGTTGTACTTGAGAAACATAAAACCTTGTATGACAATTTAAGTGTAAAAGTTTAAAAACTGCAACCACCAAAAATTCAAATCTAGTGTCAAAAATTCATTTTTGGCCCATCTGATGAAAGCAGTTTTCTTTGGTTTTCATATGCTTAGATTACGAATGTGCTTTCGAAAATGGCTGATTCAGATAGTTCTTTCGTTTTACATGACAAGGACTGCAAGCATTGAAAGTTTGACAATATGATTAGGCTGTATACTAGGTTTTAATTCCTTTACATTGGAAAAAATGAACACATGGGGTAGGTATAAAAAGTAATTTCTACACGAGGCTGGGAGGAGTCAAAGACCACCACACCAGTCATTGGGGACCACTTAATTGATAATCTTGATTTTGGATACACAAATCGTCAGACTATTTTTTACTATCGTTTTAATTTACTTCATTAAGCCCCAATGATAATCAATGAGTGAATTCTTGATGTAATGGGTGGTCCTTGACTCCCTCCAGTCTCAGGTAGTAAAACACTTTTTTCCTCCCCTATGATGGACGCACACGAGTTAAATTTACACTTCAAAACAATAAATGCAGGTAAAAAATAAGTTTTTTCATGTTAGAAGGGTTTTAAATCTTAAAAGACCTATGTTGCATTGTCGATGAGGTCTCAAGGGTTAAATTAAAAAAATACTCACTCTTCACTTTCAAACTTATCATCAACTAAATCTCTTAATTTTGACAAATCCAAAATTTCACTCAAATTTGAATACTCATATTTAGCTAATATTTTACTATTTGTTTCATCTTTTTCGACTAAAAATTTTTCATCTAAACCAACTATACAAACATTTGTTTCATGTGACTCTAAACCATTATGACTATTCAACATTTGATCTATTTGATTTAAATCAATCCTTCTATAAACAACATAAGTTTCTAATATATTCAAATCGGACTCATTCAACTCTTTTTCATTCGCACCATTTTCAATTTTATCTAAACTTGGGTTCTTTTTTAATTTTGGTGATTGATCTTTGACTTCGTTTGGAAGCACTGACAACCAACCTGTACCGTACTTTTGCCTCATTGTTTTGTAATATTCCAATTCGCTTTGTAAAGTATGTGATTGAAAATAGTTTGATAGCAACGATGATGAAAGTTGAGTTGGCTCTTGATCCGAATCACTTTCATTTATTTTTTTAATCATCACAAAATCACTAGTTTCATCATCGTGTTGTTCGATTAGAATATTATTTGGTCTAAGACGAGCTGTTGATCTACGTCTCCCTTTGTTTGATTTCAAATAAGTTTCAACTGAGTTTAAATTAGGTGCCGATAAGATTTCGTTTGTCCTATGTTCGTCTGGAATACTCGGTTTTTTGGACAATTTTTTAATTGGTAGACCCGTTTGAGACGGTCTTGATTGATAATTTGTCCATTGAATACTTGAAACTTGAGGTGATTTTTTAAGATTATTTTTGGCTTTAACTATGTCTAATATTTCACGAATTATTTGATCACAATTTGAGTTTAATTTTACCGGATTACCATCCAATATGACCTTTTAAATTTTAAGATTTGAGACCACTTGAAGAAGAAGAAGGTTTAAAAATTTGTAATTACCTCTTTTAAACTTGTTAGAATACGAAGGCGATTTAGTTGACTCGTTGTGCTGATTATGTTGTTTGAAAAATTAAGATGCTTTAAGGATGTAAGCTTTAAAATATCTTTGAATATAATTTGAATTAGCTTCTAACTTTTATAGAGTGGTTTTTGGTCTAAACTGTCCAACTGTCTTTGGAGTTATGTCTTAAACTTTTAGAAACCCTCGCATCCGTTGGCTGAATAAAACCAATTTTAATTGATGGAAATACCAATTGATCTTATCTTAATTTTATGAAGATGACTTTTTGACAAAATTTTGGCACGACTTATTTGTGTAAGAAAACCCTATAAAAATTTACAGCAAACATGGGAAACCGGAGTTAAAAAAAGTATGGTCTATTGGACTCAACATTTCTTGGTTTTAGAAAATTAAAAAATTAAATCTTGAGATTTGAAGATGTCTCTTGTTTAAGCTGACTTATAAAAAATACGGGTATAGGGTATACCCTGGGGCTAGATAGGATTTGATTAAGAAATACCCTTTTTTATCGTTTTCACACCATCGATCATGACCACAGTGTCAATCGTAGCTTTCTGACCATACCTTCATTAATTATAGCTTTTTCCAAACATGAGCACTTAAATGTTTAAATGAAGCAAAGTGACTTTTGGCTGAAAAAAGCTGAGGGGTAAGGCTAAAATTATTGAATTTTTAGCCCCATAACGTGAACCTTAAATTTCAAAGAATTGCTCTGTTGAAATCGTAACAGTTAAATGAGGTCAACTTAATCAAGAGTCTTGAACCTTTGACCCTCCCAATTAAATGCATACAAGTTTAAAGCGTTGGTTGACACTAGAAATAAGACCACTTGCAACTGAAAAAAAAGCTTACTATCAGCATCCAATGCTTCAATATTATTGTAGCTAATATCAAGATATTCTAATTGACTAACATTATTCGTTTGACACAAACTTGGGATTTGTACCAATTTGTTAAAGCTTAAATTAAGTCGTTTCAATTTAGGCAAATTCTATTGAAAACAAAAAGTTGATTAATTGACTTCATAAATTTCCCTTTAATCATAAATTACATGTAAATACAATTCACAAGTCTTCAAGTTATTATGACTCAAGTCCAATACTTCAATCGAAGTCGTTAGTCTCTACAATAACAAAAATCTAATCTCAGTCAGACCAGAAAATAAAATATTTTCTCTGGAACAAAACTTACAAGTGAACTGTCCAGTGTAGACAAATTGTTATAACTTAAATTAAGAGTGTGCAATTTAGGCCATGAAAGCGGTGAACTTTGATCAGCACCACACAAATGTATCAAATCTTGTAATTTATTAACCGATCTAGTCGTAATCAAAATCTCTAATTGTTTACGTAAATTTTCCAAGTCATAAATATTCAAAATTGGTATGTTCTTAATCTCAAGATAAGTAAGACTTCCAAAAATGCTCAACTTTATGTATTCCTTAGACGCGTTTTGTACAAGATCACTTGTTATTTTAAGACTTGTAATCTTGAACAAAAAGTCTTGGATCAAGTGTAATTGATTCGATTTGTACAAGAGAATAAACTCTTTATTATTGGCTAGATTTTGGACAGTTGTGGTCTTACGTTTCGGGTATTTGTGATCGATTTCAGACGGCCGGTTTGTTAGAATTTGTTGAAGATACTCTTGGAGGACATAGATTTGTTCGGTTTTGAGGCATAGTTTACAGTCTTTTTCGAATAATTTGTCACCTTTTGGGAAACAAATTAAAAATTCAAATTTTTTGGAATTAGATTGACATAGGGGTCAGTTACCGTTCTGTTTTAAGAAATTAGCAAATTCAACAATCATTGTATAACTTTTAAGGTTCTCATTTTGCTTTGAACCCATTTTTTTTTTAATTTAAAAAATCTAGACTATCCTATGAATAATGTTTTAATCAAGTGATAGTTGTTGAAAATAAAGAGAAAAACAATTTAATGTATCTTGGAAAGTAACAAAAAAAAAAACTCAAGTCGTGAATTAAATTAAAATAATTTCATATTTTGCTTGAAAGAAAGATAAATGAATGTTCAGAAAAAATTTGAAATTTGAATTTGGTTTTAGAATTTTTTTAACATTTTGTTCAAATGAAAAATGCATTGGGTGGTCTAATGGTCAATTTTAGACATCTCATGAAACAAATTTTTCCTCTTTAATTTGAAATAAGCCCGTATGATTTTTGTTCCGTTGTTCAAAGTTAAAAATTTTGTTGGCTGTCTTGGTTGGGAGGAATCCGCGGGTTAATAGCATAGTTGATAAATGGAACTGATAGTTTTGTTTATGAGATCAGAATTAAATGTTTGAAATAACAAGCCCGGCTAGCTCAGTCGGTAGAGCATGGGACTCTTAATCCCAGGGTCGTGGGTTCGAGCCCCACGTTGGGCGAATTTTTTTTCTCAAAGATTTTCATTCAAAAATCGTTTCATTTATGTAGGTTTCAAGTGAAATAATCGTAGCAAATTTAAGTGTTCTACTCAGTGTATGATGTCGCTTGGTTTGTATTTCCAAGCTGGTCAAAATAGTTGTCGAGTTTTAATCTTGGATATGATGATGTTACTGGTCCTTGAACAGGCAATATTATCTATTTTTAGGAATAATAATAATGAAAATTTTTTACAAATAAGTTCAGTTGACTGAAGATTAAGTAAAAGCACTAGTCGAAGCATCTACTCCAAAAATCCATAGTCTCCTTGAATTCAGTACTTGTGCATCTCGTTTTATAAAAAAGCATGCTGAAATCGTTGCACCTTTGAAAAGGCTTGTAAAGAAGAATTCAAAATCGAAATTGGGTAATGAAGAGGAACAAGCCAAGAGAATTAATCATTCATGAACGTTCGCCCATTTAATTCGTGAATGACCAGCACTCCCGATTAATCTTGAAAACAACTAAATAAAGTTCTCTCAACGTTTTTAAGGGTTATACGTAACTTTGGTGTCAAGCGTAACATTTTTTGGCAAGTATGTTTTCCTTTAAAAAATGTTCAATCTCAATCAAAAAATATTTGGATCTCACTTGTTTGGTGAACAAAATGTTCACACACATTTTTTAACATCAACTTGTGACCATACATCTTTAATAAAAACAAAAAAAGTGAACGAAATCTTTATTTTATGACCAAAAAAAAATTTATGTGACCGAAAAATAATTAAAGTAAATGATCCTCTAATATTTTCTATAATTCCTATATTTTAACCCCTCTCCCCAGAGATTATGTCTCCACACTCTGGACATGCAACTGGATTCTTCTTGGTACTCAATACCTGTCTTTCTTCTTCGACAACATCCTTATCGACTAGTGACTTGCTTTTCATATGTGAAAGTTTTGTTACGAGCATTAGACACCTGAATGTCACTGGTCTATTCTCGATTTCTTTTACATTCGATTCGACCTCATTATTAAGTTCTTCATCGTCTGATGTGTCATCGGAAACGTAATTTGTACCTGGAATTAACTTAAATGTCGATGTATGACTTTACGAGTTAGAAACAGTGTTTTCTTCCAATTCGTCAATTTGAAATAAAACGTTGTCATCTGAAGTGATTGACACTTCTAAATCGTTTGAGTTTAGGTAATTTTTTTTGTATTTTAAGCGATCAGAGCATTATTTTCTAAACATGATTTTGTGACCAAAAAATTATTTTTGTGACCGTTTGCTATGTTTTGTGACTATTTTTATGTCTTAAGTTGATGTTAAAAAATTTATGTGAACATTTTGGCCATATCTTTTGTGAACGAATGTTCACAAAACAAGTGAGACCCAAATATTTTAACAATCAGCTCGTAAAACCAAAGTTAATTAACTTTTATATTTGATGTGAAGTCAGTCATTGAATAAAGAATACGTTACATGTCACGTCACGGTTTCACAAAAGAATGAAAAGCGTTGCAACAAGTTGCCTAATTTTCATAAATTGTTATTTTGAGTTTATTTTTTTGTTTTTGAGTGTTAGCTTGTATGGAGATCAATTCATAGAGTTGATGATTTCACTTTTCTCTACATTCTGGGATATAAAGTCTTCCCTCGTTAATCCGATCAATTATGTTTAGAAAATTTATGTTGATTTAGCCAAAATGTCCAATTATAACGAAATGGAATCAAATAGAAAAACATTACAGCGGAAAGTTATAGACATGTCGTTTAAAAGATTATGCAGGATTTGCCAGGATTCGATTAACGTTTTTCAAATTAACCTAAATTTTTTTGAATTAACTTGTGAAAATAATGGATTTTTACAGTCAATTTTATGAGGCCATGCGGTCAACTTATAACTCAATTCTTAAAATTAATCCAACCGGATAAATTTAATCGATACTAGTTCAAAAAAAATATTTTTTTTCCAATTTTAATTGTAACCATAGCAACTATTAACTAAAGTCAAGGCCAAATGTTTGAAATATCTTAATTATTCAAACATTCATTCTATACCTTTTCTCAAAAAAAAATATATTTCAAATTAGTCAAAAAAAAAGAAATAGGGGAAGATCTTAAAAAATGTATGTCTACTTGAGCAAAAAGGTTTGTCTAAAACACACTCTTCAAATATCTCTTAAAATTTTCTAAATTTCTAAATTAAAGATCAGTGTTCACAACAATGCCCTTATCACTGCTTCTTCATGGAACAGAAAACAAGGATACGTTGCCGCTGGTACCGAATCTGGTTTCGTTAAAGTCATTAAATTAGAAGTAATCGAAGGCAAAGACCCGAAAGCAAGAGATGCAAAGTCATCTAACACCACTAATTTAGTCATGAATGCATCGTTAGAGGGTCATGGAGGCCAAATTTCTTGTATCGTCTGGAACGATATGTACAATAAATTAACCACTGCAGATACAAACGGGCGTATAGTTGTCTGGAACCTTCACAGAAGTAACCCGAAGTTTAGAAACAGATTAATAAAACTAAATTTTATAACTTATTTTTTAAAGATGAATGGAACGAAGAAATGGTGAATAAAAGAGACATGACAGTCGTTACTGGTATGAAATGGAGTGCTGATGGTGAGAACATATGCATCGTTTACAATGATGGTGTCATCATAATGGGCTCTTTAGAAGGCAATAGGATTTGGGTTAAAGAGCTTAAAAACACAAGTTTAACTCATGTTGAAGTAAAAATTTTCATCTTAAAAGCTTTTTCAAACTTGTTCTCAACTTTTTTTTTACAGTGGTCGCCTGATAAACGTTTAATCCTATTGGGTCTTATTAACGGAGAAGTCCACATGTACGACTTTAATGGAAATTTTATGGATAAAGTCAATATTCAATGTTTAGATTCGATGGGTACTAAATTAGCTGCTATCGATTGGTATGATGGTCAAAACGGTTTTGTGTCAACAGACTCACCGGCTTTGGCTGTTTGTTATTCGAATGGTCGTTGCCAGATCATGAGAAACGAACTTGATGAAAGTAAGCATCCTTAAACCCTTACATTTCAGAGTTAAACTAATTTTTTCGTAGAACCAGTTACAATCGACTGTCAAATGGAAATAGTATGTGCCCAATGGAATCATGATGGCTCTCTTATAGCCATTGGTGGTTTCATTACAAAAGACGGTAAAGAAACAAACATAGTCCAATTTTATACCCCATGGGGACAACATTTAAAAACCCTCAAAGTCCCGGGTAAGAAACTAGCATCGGTTAATTGGGAAGGAAACGGTTTAAGACTAGTTATAACAATCGATTCTTTAATCTATTTCGCAAACATTCGACCATCGTATAAATGGTGTTACTTAAACAACACAGTCGTATATTCGTACACTAAACCGACTAAAAATGAGCATTGCATTGTGTTCTATGACACCAAAACAGGAGAGACTAACATGAAATTTATGAAAAATTTGTTGAGTATAGCAGGTTCAGGGGATCATTGTGTTCTGATTGCACAAGGTGATGATTCAAGTTCTCAAGGTCAATCATCAACAGCAGGAGCATTAACAGCTCGATTGACAAATAAAATGCATCAAGTTCAATACGCAATTGTTTTATGTAATTCAATAGGGACTCCTTTGGAACACAAATACATCGATTTTCAACCTTGTCATTGGTCAATGAGCAATACTCATATTCTAGTCTCGTCAAAATCTTACTTTTATTTATGGAATTATCAATCAATGGTCGACAGAAGTTTGTTAAAAAAACAATCGTTTGAAAAATTGGCGTTTATTGAAAGTCCAAATGTGGCTGTTCAAATGAAGTCGGATGACTCGGCTATAGTTGCTGTAGGACCGTCTTTACAAGAGTCTAAAAATCCAATTGTAGCTACGACCATTAGTGATAAATATTTTTTTATTGCACGTCAGTCTGGTTTTATACAAAAACTTGATTTGACCACTGGTAATGTTGTTCAGGTTTATTTGAACGAGTCAAACGGGATCGTGGCTTCGAAGATAAGTGTCAATTCAAGCTCTACGTAAGTCATCTTTTTTTTCAGACCCTCAACAAAAAAAGTCTAATTTTTTTTAAAAGTAAGATGGCGATTATTGATAACAATTTGGTCATGAAATTAGTCGATTTGACAATTCAAACTGAAAGAGAAGATTTTGCTAATTTTAAAAAGACCGATGTTTGGAATGTGACATGGTCTTTGGATAATCCGGATATGTATGTTTGTATGGAAAAAGCAAAAATGTTGATCTATAGAGACACTCAATCTGAGGATCCGATTTCATGTTCAGGTTATATTTGTGATTTTTCTGATCTTCAGGTCAAAGTAGTGTTTTTGGATGATTTGTTATCGAGACCAGAAGAACCGTCCTTTTCTGACCTCGCTGATTTTGATACTAAATCTTTGAGGGATACTCGAGATTTACTCGAAAAACTCGATCTATCCGAAGCATCGCAATTTATTGAACAGAACCCTCACCCTAAACTATGGAAGTTATTGGCTGAAGCCTCTTTGAATAAATTAGAACTGACCACTGCAGAGCATGCGTTTGTCAAACTCAAAGATTATTATGGTCTCGATTTTGTTAAAAAATTACAAAATATTCCCAATCAGAATATCAAAAAAGCCGAAGTAGCGGCTTATTTTAGCATGTTTGATGAAGCTGAGGTCTCTTATTTGGAACAAGATAGAAAGTAAATTTGTAAAACTTAAATTTCGAAACATTTTCTAAGTGTTTTGTTTAAGGGACTTGGCTTATATGTTGCGTAAAAAACTTGGCGATTGGTTCAAAGTTTTACAACTACTCAAACTTGGTGGAGATAAACGTGTCTTGGACGATCAAGAGTTATTGGAAAGTGACATGATGAGCACGACTCTTGGTGGAGGCTCTGATGCTCAATTGGAAGAAGCGTATAATGAGATTGGAGATTATCATTATGAAAGACAAAGATGGGATTTGGCGGTTAAGTATTACATTATGAGTCGAAATGTCGAAAGACAAGCTGATTGTTATTATGTCCTAGAGGATTATAATAGTTTGTCAAAGATAATGGATCAATTGCCTGAAAATAGTGAACTTTTAGCGGTAAGAACCCTCATCCATAAACCCTAAAAGTCAATTGTTTTTAAGTTTCTATTATTCTAGAAAATCGCCGGAATGTTTGAATCAGTGGGTATGTGTAAAGAAGCATGTGAAGCGTATGTCAAAGCTCAGAATGTAAAGAACGCAGTTGATGTTTGTGTCAAGCTTAATCAGTGGGATGAAGGCGTTCGTCTTGCTAAACAGTACAACATTGGTCAAGTTGACTCGTTATTGGCAAAACAAGCAAATAAATTTTTAGAACAAAATAAAGTCTTTAACGCAATTGAGTTGTACCGCAAAGCGAGACATTATCTAGACGCAGCAAGGCTTATGTTCGAAGTAAGTTGTTTGAATGAGTCAACCCTCAAATATTATTTTTAATATTCAAAAAATATTTAGATCGCTGACAAAGAAGCTAAACAACGTAATTCTCCGGTATTGATCAAAAAGATGTACGTTTTATCCGGGCTTTTGGTCGAACAGTACCGTGATATGATAAAATCAGGCGGAATTTTGTCGAAAAACAAATCAGTTCAAAAAGAACAAGCGTCAAAAGCCTTGGATGGTATTCTTAACGAAGAGTCGACAATCGCGATCAAAGACTCAAAGTTAATAGATAACTGTTGGCATGGAGCAGAGGCGTATCATTTTTCAATGTTATGTGAAAAACAATTACGAGAAGGCAGAATAGACGCTGCTTTTAAAACATCAATGGCCCTAATGGAATACGAAGATGTCCTCAATCCTAAACATATTTACAGTATAATTGCACTGTGTGCATGTGGTAATGGTTCGTACAATGTAGCTTCAAAAGCGTTTATCAAATTGGAATCTTGTGAGTCTATATCGGAACGGGATCGTAAAGACTTTGAGGCTTTAGCATTTCAAATATTTTCTTAGTAAGTTTTTAAAGTTGTAAGAAGATATCCAGGAGAGATGAAATAAATTTATTTTTTTTTGTAAGCCATCCTCCTAAGGATAAGAAACCAGCGTTAAAAGGTGATTGTCCACAATGTGCTACAAGAATTACTGAGTGGTACACAAATTGTCCTAATTGTGACACTAAATTTGCACCGTGTATTGTATCGGGTAGACCTATATTGGAAACACAATTTTGGGTTTGTGGTTCGTGTAAACATCGAGCGATTGAACAAGAAATTGCGAATAGAATTTCTTGTCCATTGTGTCACATGCCAGTTAGATAAAAAATGTGTTTTTAGAAGATTTTTTTTTTAGATTTTTTGTTTTTTTGATTTAAATAAAAATTTTGTGAAATTTTTTCTTTTGAAGATTTCCACCTCGTTTAAACTTCTAGTTTTAGGCTTGGAACGTGACTTCAGCTTGGATGAAAAAAAAAGCCGTCGTCTTTAGTCTGAAAGTTCCTTATTTAAGTCCGAAAAGAGATCACTTCTTTAAGTCGTCTTGAACATTTAAGTGAAGAGCTAGCTAATATAAGCTTAGCGTCGAATGTCTAAAATTTATCGACTTAAAGGCAGCGAGCTCATTCAAGAAAGACCCCGGCAAAAAATTTTATTAGTATTTCAAATATTCAGCAATTCAATTTGTGTTATTGAAGATACACATCAAATATTTTGGCTTAACACTCTGTTTTCAAAACAATTGGTAGATGTTGAACTTTAAAAAAACTACAGATTTCATTTTTTTAAATATTCGGTCATCTGCCTCCTACAATTTGTGTTAGATAAACGTCTTTTACTAGACCATAAAATAAAGGTACAGTCAAAAGCCCTACACATGTTTTAATCAGAAATCAGTCTCTTGTAGGAACCAAAAAAAATGAAAATTGGATTTTTTTAAAGCTTAACATCTACTCAGTCAACTAAAGAACCGACTGGACTAAAATTAGAACGGTAAATTTTCACACCAGGTGCATGCATGCAAATAGTGGATCTCTTAGCCTGCATCTAAAGAAAACCTTGGTTGATAGAATCATTTCATAATGAGAAAATGGACTTTTGAGTTGCATCTGATAATCCTTTTTAAATTCAACTAGATCCAACATCTATTAACTTTTTTGTTCTAAACCAGTCATCAAAACGAAACTTGATGACTGGTTTAGAACAAATGAACGGTCGAATGGTGCTAAGGCAAACTCCCACAGCGTCACGGCTTAACTCGACTAAGTCGGATGGCAGTTATTTTTTACTACTACTACTACTATAACGGAAAATTAAATTTCAATACAATATGCCTTTTAATCGTGGGAGAACCTAAATATAACCAGTTAAGGATTACTAACGTATTCTCTTAAACTCAACAACCCGTTGATCACCGGAACTGACTTAAGTTGATCAAAAAATTTGCATTAATAACTAAAACCATTTACATTTACATTTTTTTGCTGGGACGAAAGGGGTGATATATACGCGCAATGACTGTATAAAATATTTTATCATAATGTTACATTTATGAGCTTAAAATCGCTTTAGCGGCTCCAAGCAAAAATTTTTAATTTTGAAACAAGGTTCCGGAAATGTAAAACGTCCACAAAATTTAAAATTGATTTTTGACCTCAATTTCGTAATCTACATGCATGAAATCTAAGTAAAGCCAATTTTTTAGGGTATGTCCAAAATAATTTTTTCAGATCCCATGTGGGTCCGAAGTGTCAAGACCCCTCAAAAACCACACTTACTTTTTAACCTGTAACATTTTTTTTTAACTCCTCAACCCTATATTATTAATGCATATTCTGAAAATGCGTAAAATTTTCTACAATTTAAAAGTATTTTCAATGATCCTTGAGTTATTTGAAGGGTGCAAATTAAATAGAGGGAAAATTTTGCTTTTTTTTTTTACTTTTTTTGATATAACTTATGCAGTTTTCATCTAACCCCTAAGATAAATACAACAATTTGTTGGTTTTACTTTTTTGATTTTTGTTTTGCCTTTGGTATACTATGAGGCGGAAAATGTCAAAAAAATCACTAAGATGAAGGATTTTGACAATTTTGACTAAAAATTCCTAATCCTTGCCTTATGTATGAAAACCTTAGAAAAGATATTTTATAAAATGATTTCTAATATTTTTCAAAAAATGACCAGATTGATGCCTTTTTCAGCTCCTAAAAACGACTTTTGGAGGAACAAGCTATTAGTTTAGAGAAACATGATTTAAGGGGTTTTCATTCACAAGAATTACTAATTTTTAGTCAAAATTGTCAAAATCCCTCATCTTAGGGTTTTTTGATTTTTTTTAATTTTTCCGCCTCATAGTATACCTAAGGACCCGTATTTTAGTAGCCATGTCCGTAATATTTGTTCGTGTTTTAGTCACCCAAGTCCGGATTTTAGGGACATCCTTATATGTTACGATTTTGAGATCAAAAAAAAAAATTTTTAAAAAAGTATTGACGTTTCTTATTTCCACTACCGCACTTATTTTCCCCCCAAAACACTTATTCAGAATCTAGAATCTATTTTTGAACAGTTGAAATCCGATTATGGAAGCGTTACGAGTCCTTGAGAAGTTCTTTTAATGGGTATTTCTTGGAAGTATTTTAATCAAAAATGTATAAACACGGTTCAAGATCAGTTTGTGAAAAGTTAGAGGCATTAGATGACATTGATGCCCAAGTAAGATCTTTTCAGGAGATTATTTTTAAATTATAAAAAATAATTATAAATCACTGAATCAACAAAATTATAAATATTTTCAAAAAAAATTCACTTTGGTGACGTATAAAACTCGATTGGCTTCCATTATGTGTATATGCCCGTAATAAAAAAAAACTAAAATTTTTATTTATGCACATATATATTCGACTTCAAATTTCAAAAACGTCTAAAAAAATAAAAAAAATTTTTTTTTTTTTTTTGCAACACAAAAATCTCAATACACATACACGAAAAGCATTTTATTTTTTTTTCTCTTTTTTTTGTAAATATTTTTGCTCTTGTTACTTGAACACGTATTGCTAATTTACATGCTAGTAATAATTTCTCTTTTTTTTTTTTTGAAAAGTTTTTTTTCTTTCAAAATTTTTCAAACTCATCACAAACCTACTGGAAAACTGAACTTTGTTTGAAGATTTAATAAACAAAAAAAAATGCCGCTTAAACTTGAAATAAAACGTAAACTATCAGCTAGATCGGATCGTGTCAAATCAGTTGACATACATCCAAATGAACCATGGATGTTAGTTAGTTTGTACAATGGTAATGTTCATGTATGGAATCATGAGACTCAAGTAAACATATTCAAAAAAATCATTGTCTGATTCAAACTTAACTCTATTTTGTTTGCTAGCAATTGGTTAAGTCATTTGAAGTATGCGAACCACCAGTTCGAACAGCTAAATTTATAGCTAGAAAAAATTGGATTATCACCGGCTCGGATGACATGCAAATTAGAGTATTTAATTATAATACACTCGAAAGAGTTCATATGTTCGAGGCACATTCCGATTACATTCGTTGCATTGCTGTTCATCCAACTCAATCTTTTATTTTGTCCAGCAGTGGTATGTTCATTATTTATTTATTTAAAATTTTATCAACCGATTCTCTGTGTTTTTATATAGATGAGATCAATTCGAAGCAGACATTTATCCCCATTTATTTTAAGTTATTGGGTGGATATGGGTTAACCGAAAAATTCAGGTTTGGGGTTCGGGTAGGGTATGAGTAACCCAGGTATTGTATATATCATTGGTCGAAAGCCATAGTCTACAGTCCAATAGAACTTTTGTTTGCTAACTGCAGATTGTAAGTCTGAAAGGTACATAGGCATAGATTGATTAGATCTATTTATAGATTGATAGGGTCTGGGTTGGGTAAATCATTTAACTGGGTATATTTACCCAATTATTTTCGAAAAAAAACTAAAAAAACATATAAAATATCCTAAGTTTATGGGTTATCCAACTCAGGCTCATACCTGAAATCTAAAATTTCTAGATAACCCATACCCTACCCGAGCCCAAAACCTGAATTTTTCGGTTAACCCATATCCACCCAATAACTTAAAATAAATGGGGATAAATGTCTGATTGGAAGCTTTTCTAGAAAGTTGGTCGTCAAATCCAACCCTTTTTTTTAATCCAGGTTTTCGAGCCTTTCCTAAAATAAAAATCTCAGACTTTTTAAGGGTTTCTTCAATCATTCGGAGAAGAGGATGATGTTACAATAATGAAAATCATCAATTTACTTGGGACTATAAAGTCAGTAGATATTTTACCAGCTCTTTAGCCTTTCAAAAAAAATTAGCTAAAGAGCCATTAATTCAAAGAGTAGAGGATTATGACTCCTCTATTTTTTGGACAGCAATTTTTATCCTTTTCAGCACCTTTCAGACTACACAATTAGGTCATAGAAAAAAATATTTCAAAATTTTCTCCATTATTTTTTTTTCAAGTTATTTTGCAGATTTTTTAGAGAAAATTCTGATCAATCTCCAACAATAGGTGTTCTGGGAAAATCCTGTATCAAAAAAAATCGCCAAAACTACCGATAATTTTCGTTTTCGGAAAAATAATTGCTACCATGCAGCTTGTAGAAAATTTCTTTTCCTATGTGATTTTTAATCTCTCAGAAGTGAAATCCCGAGACGAATTCCCAAAAAATATTCGGTTTTCGGACCCCTCAACCCAAAAAAGTCAAAGATAAGATCAATAGGATTATTGCAATCGGCATTTTGAACTAAACTACAAGATTTACAATTATGAAAAGAAAAATTTGATCCCTCTAAGAATTAAAAATGTTTAATTTTTTAAAGATGACATGTCAATTAAGCTTTGGGATTGGGACAACAAATGGACATGTAAACAAGTATTTGAAGGTCACACACATTACGTAATGCAAATTGTTTTCAATCCAAAAGACAATAATACATTTGCAAGTGCAAGTTTAGATAAAACAGTTAAAGTATGGCAATTAGGTTCAACAAATCCAAATTTTACACTCGAAGGTCACGAAAAAGGTGTCAATTGTGTTGATTATTATCACGGCGGTGATAAACCATACTTGATATCAGGTGCCGATGATCGTCTCGTTAAAATTTGGGATTATCAAAACAAAAATTGCGTACAAACCCTCGAGGGTCATTCACAAAATATTTCGTGCGTTGCATTTCACACAGAATTGCCTTTAATTTTAACCGGTTCAGAAGACGGTACAATCAAACTATGGCATTCGAATACCTACCGATTGGACAACACACTTAACTACGGTTTAGAGCGTGTATGGGCTATTTGTTGTCTAAAAGGTTCAAATAACGTTGCCATTGGTTACGATGAAGGCTCTGTAATGATTAAACTTGGTCGTGAAGAACCGGCTATTTCGATGGATAGTAGTGGCAAAATCATTTGGGCTAAACACTCAGAGATACAACAAGCAAATTTAAAAGCCATTACTGATCAAGAATCGATCAAAGACGGCGAACGTTTACCACTTAATGTAAAAGACATGGGAGCTTGTGATATTTATCCACAAACAATTTCTCACAACCCGAATGGACGTTTTGTGGTCGCATGTGGTGATGGCGAGTACATTATTTACACTTCAATGGCCTTGCGTAACAAAGCCTATGGCCCAGCTCAAGAGTTTATCTGGTCATACGACTCGTCTGAATACGCCATACGTGATGGAAGTACGATTAAAATTTTCAAAAATTTTAAAGAAAGAAAATCGTTTAAACCAAGCTTTGGTACTGAGAACATCTACGGTGGTCAATTACTCGGTGTTAAATCAGTCAGTGGTTTAACATTCTACGATTGGGAAACAACTGATCTAATTCGTCGTATTGAAATCACTCCTAAAATAATTTATTGGTCAGAAAATGGTGAACTATGTTGTATTGCGTGTGAGGATAGCTTTTATATTCTTCGTTATGATGCTGATTCCCTTACCAGGGGTAGAGAGAACCCAGAACTTATGACTGAAGATGGTCTCGAAGACGCTTTCACTGTTCTCAATGAAGTAAGCGAATCAGTCCGTACTGGTATTTGGATTGGAGATTGCTTTATCTACACCAATTCATTGAACAGATTAAATTATTACGTTGGTGGTGAAATATGCACCATATCGCATTTAGACAGACAAATGTATCTACTAGGCTACATACCGGGTGATAACAGAGTCTATTTAAGTGATAAAGAACTTAATATTGTATCATTTTCATTATTGTTATCAGTGTTAGAATATCAAACAGCTGTAATGAGAAAAGACTTTGAAACAGCTGATAAAGTTCTCCCAACCATTCCGAAGGATCAATGTTCTCGAGTCGCACATTTTTTGGAGAAACAAGGGTTCAAACAACAAGCGCTTACGGTCTCAAATGATCCGGAGCATAAATTTGATTTAGCATTACAATTAGGAGACTTGAAAACGGCTTATCAAATCGCAAAAGAGGCAGAGAGTGAACAAAAATGGAAACAATTAGCCGAGATAGCGACTAAAAAATGTGAGTTTACATTGGCTCAAGAGTGTTTGCATAAAGCAGAAGATTTTGGCAGTCTTGTTTTATTAGCAAGTGCCACTGGTAATGCTAATATGATGCTTAAAATGGCCGAAAGTTCAAAAGATAAAGGTCAAAATAATATTTCATTTTTGTCGTATTTTGTTCTTGGTAAATTAGAAGAATGTTTACAATTGTTGATTGATACTAATCGTGTGCCTGAGGCGGCTTTTTTTGCACGTACATACTTGCCAAGTCAAATACCAAGAGTTGTTAAACTTTGGCGTGAAGAACTCAAAAAAACAAATGAAAAAGCTGCACAAGCTATTGCTGATCCAACTGAATATGAAAATTTGTTTAATGGTTACAATAATTTTGTTAAAACTGAACAATTTTTGAAACAAGAACGACTACAACAATTACCTGCTTATGAATTTCCAAATAAAACTGTAAGTTTATGTTTAGATTAACGAAGTTAGCAATCTTAATATGATCCACCATGGCTTTAAATTCATTTCCCCAAAGTCGGATATTCAAAGCTATTAGGTGGTACTTACCTCGCCTAACGCGCCGAAACAGAACTTACTCTGTCGCGTAAATGAAATGCTCAAAAAATATTCAAAATTTTTTGACACTTGGCTTTTTTGCCGAATAACTCAGGATCTTGTTAATTCGTTTCGTTTATTCTTGGTGAATTCAGCAAGGTGGTTCTCCTAAAAATTACGATCAACTGCAAAATTCCTTTCAGTATCGTTCATGTCTCTTAGAATATAAGCAAGACAAAGGTAATCGGGTTAAAAAAAGTATGGTCTATTTGACTCAATATTTCTTGGTTTTAGAATTATATAATAGTTTCATGCCATACCTTAAAAATTACAGAATCGCTTGCCCTATCACATCATTAACAAATTTCCTTACTTTCATATTTTATTTATCGAAACAAAACTACCTAAGTTAAAAAGAGTTTACTTTATTTCTTGATTTTAAAAATTTTAACTTTCGAAAAAAGTGTAGTCTATTCAAACTAATTTAGAAGCTTTTATAGTTTAGATATAGTCACGCAATATATATTTAAAGATAGAGAATTGTCTCCTCTACCAGAATCTATATTTAGATTTTAAAAAATTTAATATATTTTACTTCTATGTAACAAAATTAACCCAATTTACAAAATTTTCTGAAACAAAAATTTTAACTTTGGGAGGTTTGTTTCGATAAATTAAATATGGAAGTAAGGAAAATTGTTTAATGATGTGATAGGGCAAGCGATTCTGTAATTTTTAAGGTATGACATGAAACTATTTTATTATTCTAAAACCAAGAAATATTGAGTGAAATAGACCATACTTTTAATCCAAAATGCAGTTGAAATAATTTGGCTTGGTCCGTCGATCCTTGAAGCTTAAATGCGTGTTTTAGCTATTGCACCTGCATCCATTGTAATTAAGACGTATTTGACTCTTTTTTTTTTTACTTTCCAAGGGTTCTAGTTCTTAACCACCTCTCTTTCAAATCGTGCACGTTAGCCCACAGCCTCTAAAATTGTAATATTGTCAATTCTTATCAACTCTTCAATTAGTTTTTTCTTTGTCTCGGACCTGATCCTCTTAGATTTGATGTAGGTTGTTCTTTGAGTCAAAAAAATCTTAAAATTACTTAGATTTGTTAGAACAAACTGAATAAATTTTTTTAATTTTTTAAAAGCCTAACCACGTGAGAAAGCCAGTCGACGAAATGTTACAAGCAGAAGGATCAAATGATTTTCATTTTGAAAGAACTAACACGGCGGCCGAGAATGTAAACGACAACGATGATAATGAAAACGACGATGAAGAAAATAAATACGAAGAAAAACAAAATGAATCAATAGCTAATTTAGCTAAAAAAATACAAGAAACAAAATTGAGTCAATCTCCACCAAAACCTGTTCAACAAGAACCAATACAAGATAAAGAAGACGATGATTTAGACATAGACATTGAATTAGACAACGTTGATACAACAGACGTTAATTTAGATGATGATTTGTCTGACGATTAAAAGAATTAAAACCTTTAAGTTGTTACATGTGTAACCATTTTTATATGTATTATGGGCATTAGAGAAAAAATTTAAGAAAATTTAAAAAAAAAAACACAAATTTCTTTCATTTTTTTTGTTTTTTTTTAAATATATTTTTTTTTAGACTTTGATGATGCGAATTTTTTTCTTCTTCTCTTTTCTTACATTTTTAATTTAAATAAATTTAAACAAAAAACTCGCTATCATTTATTCCATTAAGTATCAAGAAAAGACGAAAGTAAGCACAAAATTTATAACTTATGTCAAATTATTTTATTTTTCGCTTTTTTTTAAACTTTTTTTTTCGATAATTTATAATTAAAAAAAAATAAACAATTGATATCATTTTATTTATTTTTGGTTTACTGTCACATTACAAGATTGTGTGCCTACATATCCGCTTTTAGAAGCCAAACGTACCAAAAATTGACGCTGCAGCCTTAATCAATGGGTGAAAAATACCCTCATTCAAAGTTCGAATCGTTCTAACTCGGCCTGAGTCATTAAATTTTAAAAGAAATTCATAGTCTTTAAAACTCGAGTCATTTTTCAAAGTCCCTAGTACGGCAAATAGTACTAGTTTGTAACAGTCGACAATCAACAAAATTTGAAACTATGTACTTTTACATTCTTTTAAAAAATTTCGTAAATTTTCTTCGTAACTTTTATGAAAATAAGTGTTAATTAAATTCATTGTGAATAAATCGCGCTTGAGTTTGAGTTTGCAAATTTTAAGAGACTCGGACTTCGAATACGAGTCGATTTGAAAAATAATTAAAAATTCGAGTCTCCTGAATGTAGAATTCGCTTACACTGGTAAATTTTTATGTTGTGATATGTAGACAACATCTGTAGTTGAATGGAAAAAGTAGCGTATTTCCTTGCTTACAAGTGCCCCCTGATTCACCCTTTTTTCAGGCCAATGGAGACCAGATAAATTCAAATCTTATGATTTTGAAGTAGATCGGACTGAGTTGTATATAAAGCGTCGCATTAGGACCTCAAATTCAATTCGCTTAGGCATTATTTTATCCCTTAAGGATGCGATTTTTAGTCGCTTATAAGCAAGGAAATACGGTATTTGAAATAAAAATGTTGTCTACTCTCAAAATACATTAACGTAATTGCTCGAATTTAACGACATGTCGTTGTGTACATTACGACATGTCGTTAATTCGCTTTTTACATTGAATAACGCCATGTCGTTAATACCGAATTACCAGTTATAACGACATGTCGTTAAATTCGAGCAAATACGTTAGCCCAACATTAAAAATGTTCAGTGTAGTTTTCGGTTCCGAGCTAGTCAGGATAGTTATCGACTTCGCAGCTTCGGGTCGGATGAGTGACGCTGTTTATGATGAACGTCCCGCAGTTACTGGGGTAGATGGTAGTAGCATAATCCCAAGTCCGGATGTGAAAACGGGAGGACGACGAATTTATGGACCCCATATACCCATATCTGCTTAAATATGAGATGTTTTCTTTATTTTTGTACACTTGTGGACGAAAAAGTAAATAAAAATTCGTAAACCTTGAAATAAGAAAACCTCAGACGGAGCACAATGGTTAGTTGCTGTAAAACCTTTTTTATGTATTTTCATACAAATGTCTAGGTTGCTCTTCTTTGACCCCCTTCGGTACTCATGATGTCCTTCTTCAAATACGGACTCCATACTTGAACAGAGTTTTCAAAATGGGGTCTAACTAGTGACGTATAGAGCTTTTTAATCGTATATTTATCACGTCATTTGAAGGAAGGTTTAATAAGACCAAGGGATTGATTAGCTTTTTTTATAGCCCCTTCTATATGTGCTTACGGTTTCAAATCAGTATTAAAAACGACGTCAAGGTCTCTCTCTTGAAATCATTCCTTGAGTTTTTGACTGTTGCCGAACCTTCCAAGAAAATATTCACGTTTCTGATTATTTGATCAATAATGGACTACTACACATTTTGCTTATTGAAATCAATAAATCATTCTTTAGACCATTCATAGAATTGGGTTATATCATTTTGTAACCTCATGCTATCTAGGGTTGGTCGACCGGTTTTCTTCAAAAAATTGTTTTATTTAATTTATGGTTTCATATGATGGTATAATCGTTATAAATCACATACCAGATTATAGAAAATTAAATTCTCTATCAATTGGTATGTAGGTTATGCAATTTTACTTCCAATTGAGCCTTATATTTGATTTTGACCGGTTTTAGAACCCCATTCTGAATCTGACATTCCCTATCTGAATCTGACATGGATTTTCCAGTGGAAAAGTTTCAAACTCGAATTCAAGTGAGTCTAAAAACGAAGCCTTAATAAAATTTTTCCTAGCACCAGTGTCTAAACAGTTGTTTAAATTCCTTCCAAAAAGTTGATGGAAGTGCCTGCTAAGATTTTAAAAGGATAATCAAAATTAGAATGCCTTAAAACAGATACTTTCAAGTGAACCCATTTTAAGGCATCCTAATTTTGATTATCCTTTTAAAATCTTAGCAGGCACTTCAATCAACTTGTTTGGATTCATGTTGCAACGCAACGTTCTATGAATATTTAGGGAGTAGTCTGGTTCTGGTTCAGGGTCCAAATTAGACATGTGAGAGAAAGGGTAGTGGTAAAGAGAAGGGTCATACAAAGAATGCGAGCAGAGTTTTTCTAAGTTTATTTGATATTATTTTTAACCGAATTTTTTTAAGGGAAAATTGCTTTGTAATCAACGAAAATAATTTTATAATTCAACTATGAGGGTACCAAAATTTAGGAAATTTTATTTCCTACAACTTGTATGTTATTTATAAGGATTCGACCATTCCATGTTACCATAAATTAAGATTAACCGGTTTTACTATAAAATGAATTTTGGCAGAAATTTAAGACCCTTCATATGAAAAGATGCCGCTTTTCATACTTTAATATAAAATGAACATCTATACACACATAAACGAAGTTATGATAATGTATGTGAGCCCAAAACGGAGTTAAGCATAGCACACTTGATGTTAAATTTTATGGAGCTTGAGACCGGTTTCGTCCTTATTAGGACTCATCAGTCAAGCTTACAATAAAATTCTCCATCAATTAGAGTCATATTTATACATGGGTCTCTTAAAATTAGACTTTACTATAAAAACCGGTCGACCAACCCTAATGCTATCTTCAACGAAGGAAGAGCCAATTGGGTGAAATTTATGGACAGCAGGTGGAATTGGGATGCCTTTTATGCAGCCATCAATGTGATGGCTGTGTATCCTCAAGTGTTTAACCTGAGTGTTCATTATGTTCCTTCGGCATCTAATCCTGCCGACGCCCCTTCGAGGCATTCCACGGACTCAGACAGGGTAAATACTACCTCATTTTTATTTATTTTTTAGCTTATTTTAGAAATTAATAAAAAATTTTGGTTCTACCGCTGGCAACGATACACTTTTTCACGATATTTTAAAAATCTTTTGTTCACACTAAAAGGAATAGACGATTTTGAATCGAATGCTGATATTTTAGAACCAAATTTGAATCTTTTTAGGGGTCCATTAGGATAGAAAAAAATTTAACTTTTGTTCAGTGCCAATCTATTTAACAGCTTGTTTTAAAAGTTCATGAATTTGAAATAAACAATACTAATGATAGCTATCAAACGACCGTTAAGAAGGCTTTAAAAGATTCTAGAGGCAAAATTTATTTTAAGAGACAATTTTAAACGCTATTAAAAACAAAAAAAATGTTACCATTATTTTGACTTTTTTAGGAAGTTGAATATTCGAAAAAAAAATTATTTTAAAAAATTTTGAAATTTTTATTCTCAAATTAAAGGTGATTAGGAAGTTAAATAATTGAATTAAAAAAGTAATCGAGAAGAATGTCAGATAAATTAAACATAAAATCCGAGCCTAAAACAGATTCTTCTGATGGTAAATCCCTATTCATACTAAATCCATTCATACATCTTATTTTCTAATCCTTAAGAACGACCTGTCATCAAACCAGAGCCAAAAATTGCAGATCAACAGGCTAAAACATCCGAAGGTTTTATTTTTATTTGAATAAATTTTTGTATTTTTTTGAAAAATAAATTTTTCAGAAAGCTCGAATGTTAAACAAGAGCCGGTTAGTCAGAGTCCATCAAAACCCCCTGCTAAAGCTACCCCTGCAGCAGCAGCAGCAGCGGGTCCACAAAAAAGAGTCTTTGTTCCTAATTTAGCGGTCGATAGATCAAAAAGAGAAGTGTAAGTTTTAAATAGTTTTTGAGGATCGAACTTTTAATTTATTTTTAAATTAGAAAACAAGAACCAGATCAATCAAAACAAGACAAAAATAAACAATCTCGTCGACCAGTAGCACCAAATCTAAACTCTTCTCGAGGCCGTGGTCGAAATCAAAACATAATTCAATCTCATTCGATTTTTGAGGCAGGACCTGCTGAGTCTACAAAGAGATGTAATTATTTCATCTAGAACTAACTTTTTCATTATTAACTAAATTGATTTTTCTCAAGTTGATCGTCGAGACCAAAGTGAAGGTTCGTATACTCGTGTAGTTGGTTCATCTGATCGATCATCGAATAACACAGCTAAAAAAGAACCCGAAGACCCGTCAGTAGCTCATTTCAAAAGTGAAAAAAATATTCTCATCCAAGACTCTAAAGAAGACGAATTTCCAGTTTACATTAAACTTAAATACGACGTCAAAGACGAATCGAACGTCTTGGACTTTAAAAGCCTTGAAGAAGCCAAATCGAAAGATGACAAAATTTTAAAAAACATATTCCAACCCGAGAACGAAATGGACAAAGTATTGGAAAAACTCGTCCTATTCCAATTACCTGAGAAGTTACAATTGAATGAGTTGAATGAAGGACACATTGGGAAGATACGTATACGTAAATCGGGAAAGATAGAGATGTTAGTAAACGATGATAAACTTTTAAATGTTTCTTTAAGTGTATCAGCTCCTTTTTTACAAGTAAGTTTCAGTAAAAATTTGGAAAAAAATTTTTTTTAAGCTTTTGTCATAGGATGCTGTTGGTGTGGAAATAATCGAGAATGAAGAAAAACAAGAGAGTGGAAAAATGTTCAATTTGGGTCATGTAATGAACAAGATAGTTTGTTCACCACAATTTTAAAATCAATAATAAAATAAAACCTATGTTAATAAATTTCTTGGATCTTGGTAATTTTTTAAAAGCGAAAAAACTTTTGATCATCAGATCTTAGATTTATAAGAAAATCTGTTATAATGCCTCAAAAAAGTTAAACAAAAGGCAACCGGCTATGAATCGATCTAAAGCTATTGGGTATCTTTTATTCGAATTTGACTAAAGCCTTTACCACCCATAAACATTAAAATTGAATTTGAAATTTATGGAACAAAAAATTAAAAAGTTTACAACGACTAGTAGCCCTTCCATTTTTTCATCCGGGATTGGGACCTTGGAGCGACTATGCTACTGCCCGGTAACTGTGGGACGTTCATCATAAACAGCGCCACTCATCCGAGTCGAAGTTACGAAGTCGATAACTATCCTGACTAGCTTGGAACAACAAACCAAGCGTTTTCTACGTCAAGTAGAATACTTAACTTTGTTACCAGGGCTAAACTTATTGTTAAATGAATCTGCTTTGAAACAAGTTATTGCACCCATTCCCAGGCTTCTATGCGTTGTGATGGTCAAAGCCAGCGGCACCCCAATACGACAAGATTCGAACGCGATCCGTAGACCCACGTACCAGTAATACAGCACATTTAGAACGGTGTTAGAAGGACAGCAACATTGCCACCCTCCAATTTTCACATCCGGGCTTGGGACCGGCCAAGGCATGGTTACGGCAATAATTCCTGTAAATGTTTTTAAAAAAGATATTAAAGTTGTTTTAAAGTACTTTATTGCATTTAATGTATGGATTAAAAAAATTTAATATATGGATCATCTGATATCAGGTGATATTTACTTATATAAGCTATAGTCGTAGTGAAAAACTTAATTTAAGCTGTTATCGAATGCTGAATCGTAAGCCAATGAAAAAAAGCATCTATTTGACGACGGAAATTTCATTCTCTTGCTGATTTGTTCTCACTTGAATATGACCATGATAATGTGAATTAAACTTGTGTAGATCATAGAGAACACAATAGTTGCTGACTGAAATTATTTTTTTTGAAAAATTCCCTGGTAAGAATAAGATTTAGGTAGGATTCTTGGAAAATATTTGAAGTCAATTTTTAATAGTCTGGAATCTAAAAGAGACTGACTTAAATCTTATTATTATCAATTCTTGTTATTTTCTTGAGTAAGATTTTTTCAAAATTCTAAAATCTTATTTCAATCCTATAGGATCGCTTGCTGAACTTGAAAAAATCGTGTCAAGAACTAACTAAGATCTTAAAATAAGAATCAGTTCCTGGGTAAGCGAAATAACTTAATCAGTTCTCTTCATAAGAAGCGATTATTCCAATTTAAGGCTTTACCAAACCCTTGCAGAGCATATTTAGAATAGTTACGATCTTTCAAGATGCGTAGGCAAGAATTTCTATATTTTTTTCTACAGTCTTGTTATGAATTACAGAGTCTAAAAAAATTGTGGTTTTAGTATCGTTTTTTTATATAAAATTACATCAATTGAGACTTTTATCGTATCTCTTAACAGGGAAGTTGCTAGACTCAATTTTTTGGAGATGCTAAGTTTTCTTTGGGCCTCCTCTACCCATCCAAAACTCAATTTTTTTTAATCATTTCGTGTATTGTTTAATTTTGAGGTTATAAAATAAAATCCTAAAATAAATTTCTGCTGATATCAGAAATGGTCAAAAATTCATTTTAGGAATTTATTAGAGGTGGTCAAAAAACTTTTAAGAACTAAGATTACCAAGGAATTTCTTAACGTAGGTAAAAAATAAAAGAAATTATTTTTTTTTAAATTTTTTTTTATTAATTTTTAACTTCCCCCGTGTGAAAAGGAATTAAAAACCTTAAATTTTAGAAAAAGAATCCTAAAATTTTGCCTCCTGTGTGTTTACGTCTGGCTTCTTCGTGATCCATGATACCGTGTGATGTTGTCAATACAATGTAACTTAAAAAAAAATAGAGAAAATTAGGGTTTTATCCTTTATTTGTGTAAGATTATATCAAGTCAAGGATAAGTACCCGAATTGACGTGATGGTAAAAGATTTTTGGTCCATTGTTCAATTGAGTTGATGGTTACGTCGAATCTTGGTGAGATGACACCGCACTATTAAAAAATTAAATAAATAAATTTTCTTAAAAAATATCTCTTTTTTTGTGTGGACTTACTTTGTTCAAACGTCCGTTTAAGTTGACAACGATTTTGCCAGCTCTGTGATCATCGATGACTTCGAATTCACCAATGTAGCCGTGTTTCATCATTACGGTCAAAAATTTAACAATTACTTTTGAGCATGGTCTCAATAAGACTTGTCTTTTGTGTCTTTTCTCGGCATTGCAGAGGGTTTTTAAAGCATCGGCTAGTGAATTCATACGAACCATTTTTGAAAGTTTTTTTCTATTATTGTCTCAATAAGAACTCTAAAAAAGATCATAAATAAATTAATTTAGTCACTTGATTGTACTACGAACAAAAGTGTCTCAGGCTGATTAAAAGAGATACAAAATGGATAAAAATGTTTGAGCACAAAAATTTCAAACGAAAAAAATACGAAAGCGAGTAAAAGCATGATAAAAAAAATTTAGTTGATTTTTTTCTAGTTTTAATTTTGTATACGCGTTTGAGTTTTTTGTTGGAAGAAAATTGCAAATTTTTGCACGATTTTTTTAAACTTTTTTGAAATCGATTGCCAAAATAAAACTTAATTTATATCTGCCCTGAGCATTCAAATTCATTACTTCAACATATTTTCTTATTATTGCAAGAGTTACTTTAGCAGTGATTAAAAAAAATAGAATTATAGACATCAGTGGAAAGTGTTTTTTGAAAGTACTCTTTTCGCAAAAAAGAAATTTAAATGTAAAACCGTCTTAGGCCAACTTCTTGTAAGACTGTAAAAGACTCAATTTTAGAACCGAGAGCGGAATGTAGAATGTAACGTTAAATCTTAAAGATCCCTGTAATTTTTTAAAATTAGCGGCGGAGAAATAAATTTCAAGTATCTTGAGTTGACTGCCTAGCCTTCGATCAAACTCTCCAAAATCAAAAAATAAATCTCAGATTTTTTTGATACTAATTCTGGATACAGTTCCTCTTCTTGCGTGTTTACATTAAACTTAAATACGACGTCAAAGACGAATCGAACGTCTTGGACTTTAAAAGCCTTGAAGAAGCCAAATCGAAAGATGACAAAATTTTTAAAAACATATTCCAACCCGAAAACAAATTGGGCAAAGTAATAGAAATCAGCTGCGTCCTCAAGCCTTTACCAGCCATAAGCATTAAAATTGAATATCAAATTGATATAAAAAATATAAAAAAGTTTACAACGACTAGCCGCCCTCTTATTTTCTCATCCGGGACCGGCCATGGCATGGTTACGACTATGCTACTGGCATCCACCCCAGTAACTGTAGGACGTTCATCATTTACAGCGTCACTCATCCGAACCAAAGCTGCAAACTCGACAACTATCCTGACTAGCTTGGAACCATAAACCAAGCGTATAGTGTTTCTCATAAAACTTGTCTAATCTAAATTAAGCGTCTGAAAAAATTCTGCAAATTAACTACGCAGTTTAAATACTTGTCATAGAATTTACGGTAAATATTTTTTGGATTACAGTAAAAGTTAATTGTGAGTAAACCCGTGAAAATAAGCACACCCTTTTTAGATATTAGCACAGTTTCCAAGGTTTTAAGTTAGGTATTTTTCTAATAAAATAATTGTTTATTTAAAGGTAAAATGTTTCGAAATTTAATTTCATTTTTGAAATTATTCTAAAAGCATTTAGTTTGTTTCTAAAACACAAGTTTTTTCATTTGAGTCAGCGAAAATGATCGAGTATTACGAAAATCTAATCAATGAAATTGATATTTCAACTGAAAGAAAGCTTTTAAATTCGGATCAGACATTTCATAATGAGATTAATTTTAAACGTGATTCAATTTTAAAAACCATTCAATCATCCCAAATAAACAATAAATTTTGTATTTATATTCCAAAATTATCTGATAACAATTTTTTTGCCAAAAACGAGACTGGTAAATTGATTATTTTGAACTTTATTGTATCAAACAAAATAATCAAGGAGTTAAAGTAAGTGCTTAATTTTAGTTGCTCTTTTATTGATAATGTTAGGTTGAAGGTTGTTACAAAAATGCGGAATACCGCAACGGGAATCAGCTTTAAAATTTAAGATACCAAAGTGCGGAATAGAAAATGGAATATAAGGTTCCGGTAATTCAAAACTTCCACGCTTTCAAAATTTTCAATTTGGATATCAGATTCGGAATCTGCGCCCCAAAAAAACCCAAAAAATGTATTTTTTACATTTTCGAAAAAAAAAAATTTTTCGAAATTGAAGAGTTTTGTTGAAGAATAATTTGACAAACAATTTCTCAAAGATACAAAAATTAATTTAAAAATATCCTTGGTTTCAATTAATTAAATTTTATTTTTATTTTATCATAAAATTCTTTTTCTTTGTAAGTTTAAAGTAAAAGACTATCAATTCTAGTTTTTCAAGTTAAAATTTCTCAAACTTTATTTCAGCACGTTATCAACACGAATGGCTGCATCAAGCGAATCTGTAAAATTTAATATTAAGAAATTTGATGGCAAAGATTTTGCCTTGTGGAAAGACAAAGTATTAAGTGCATTGAAAGCGACTCAATGTAGTGAGGCTATCAAAGATAATTTTACTTCAGATTCACTCGAAAAACAATTAAAAGATGAGAAAAAAAAATTATTTTGATGACGTCAATTGAGGACAGAATTTTAAGAAAATTAACTAGAGAAACGTCAAAAGATATTTGGAAAAGTCTAATAGGCCGTTTTGAGAATAAAAACATACAAAATGTTATGTTTCTCAGAAAAAATATTTTAAACTCCAAACAAGAGAAAAAGGAATCAGTAGATGATTAAATTGATAGAGTTCAAAATCTCAGGGAAGAAATAGAAGCTTTAGGGCAAAAAATGTCTGATCAAAATATTGCAATGACTATTTTACAAGGACTTTTTTCAGCGTATGATAACTTTGTTCAATGTCTCACAGTAAATGTTGACATATCTGAAGAAGATGACTTAAATCTTGATGAAATAAACTTTAGAATAAAGGATATGAAATTATTTTCGAAAAAGATAGATGTAAGATAATGTTCGAAAAAAATTTGATTGCTGAAGGAACAAGCTGGAAACAAAACAAAAACCTATATGAATTGAAATTGATGTTTCAAAATGATTTAGATTAGGACATCTGAGTTTTGAGATATTCAAAAAATTAAAAGCTGAGGATGTTGATTTCAGTAAAATACAAGGTGCAGAAATTTTTTTCGAATCCTGTACTCTTGGGAAAATGCAAAATTACCACACAATAATACACTCTGATTTAGTTGGTCCAATGAAAATAATTTCAATAGGCTCGAAACAATACATTCTTACATATCTATGCGGAAAAAGCGAGTTCTCTTTTGTCTATTTTTTAAAAATCAAGTCATAGCAATTTGATAAATTTAAAGAATTTAAAAGTTTTTATGAATTGTCAACTGGTCAAAAGATTATAGAATTGAGAACAGATAACGGAAGAGAATATCTTTCAAATGATTTTAGGAATTTCCGGTTGTCCCTAAACTGAAAAAAAAACCCGGAACACGGAACCAAAGACAAATTTTTAACGGAACAAACCCCTAATCAACGGAACCGGAACATGCTAAAAATCGGAACCGGATCACCTTCAGACTAAAACACGGAACCAAAAAAGTTAAGAAAAGAGCGCGTTCATTTTAATTTTGAAACTTGGTGCTAAAGTTATTAAATAGTTTTTGTTAGTACCTC
The DNA here is from genome assembly GCA_022207745.1 of Brachionus rubens. NCBI lineage: Eukaryota > Metazoa > Rotifera > Eurotatoria > Ploima > Brachionidae > Brachionus > Brachionus rubens. The sequence goes on along the minus strand of JAJVHD010000016.1, from coordinate 1,663,171 downwards.
ACCCAGACTTATTGAAATCTTTCTCACACGGGTTTCATAAACTAAATTTATAAAGCACTTTAAAACTTAAAAACACTTTTTAGTCACGCGTATTATGCTTAAATATGTTTAGAATTAAAAAAACGATTTGGACACTAGGAATCGATTCTTAGATAAGATCTTTAAAAGATTGGCAGACATTTTTTAACTCATAAACAATTTAAAAGAATCTTAATCAAGAAATTATCAAGAAAAAATAGGCACAAGTACCTTACTTTAATCTTATGACTTTTAACTCTTGATAATTTGGATCATGAATCATTGAAGGCATCTTGAAGTTGAGGATCAATCGGATCAAGATCAAAAAGAATTTTCTTTATAACTTTTGAATGGTATTTGATAAACTGGTTCTGCAAAATGCTAAATAATTCAACAAACATGCTAAATATTAGATGAGGCTCTGCAAAAACTCTGCAATTAAAATGCGCAGTTGAATTAAATACTTTTTAATGACGTGCATTTTTTTGCAGTGTGCAGAGTTTTTGCAGAGCCTCATCTAATATTTAGCATGTTTGTTGAATTATTTAGCATTTTGCAGAACCAGTTTATCAAATACCATTCAAAAGTTATAAAGAAAATTCTTTTTGATCTTGATCCGATTGATCCTCAACTTCAAGATGCCATCATTGAAAAGAATAATAAAGATCTTGCATAATAACTTAAAAGGAATCGTTTCCAGGTTATTTAAAAAAGTTTAGGTTCCGTTTTTTAGATTGTTCCGGTTCCAAGTTTTAGAAATTACAAATTCGGTTCCGAGTTTTAGCAAAAAAAAACTTTTGTTCCGGATTTTTAAAAATTTGTCCCGTGTTTTAGTCTTTGGTTCCGTGTTCCGGTTCCGGAGTTTAGGGATAACCGGAATTTCCTTAAATATGCGGGAATAAAGCAAAATACATCAGTTGAGTATTGTCCACAAATGAATGGCAAAGCTGAGAGACTTAATCGGACTTTGATTGAAAAAGCTAGATGCATGATGGTAGCATCAGATGTTCATTTTAGCTTACGGACTGCAGCAATAGATACTGGAAACTATTTGAGAAAACGTTCTCCATCAAGTGTACTAAACGGTAAAACACCATATGAAGAATTTTATCATAAACTACCATAATTAAAACATCTGAAAGTTTTCGGCTGTGAAGTTTATCCGTTAAATCTAAACAAAAATGGGGATAAATTTGAACCAGCTTCTAAGAAAGACTGCATAATGATTGGTTATGGTGAATCAGAGGGGATCTATTGGGTCTATGACAACGCTTAACGTGCATTGTCACAGTAAGTGTGAAATTGGTATCACCGCCACTGCTTTCAATTAAACCTAAAATCGACCTATGCCGAAAATGAACTTAAGGTGAACGAGGCTGCAACAGCAGGAGATCATTTTCAAGTGTTAGGGATAATTCGAGCATCTGAAAACTAATATCTGAAAATTTTCATCTGTTTTGTTGATTAACACTTGGTAAAAAACACCTTTTTTACCTCGATATAAAATAATTATTTAGACTCTCAGTGGTTATCAATTTTGAGTATTATTTAAAAAAAATCAAAAAAAAATCATTGGAGGATGAAATTTGCGCCTGAAAAATTTTTTATTTGGGTAACTTTTTTCCAAAAATCCTGCATTTAATTAGTTCAGGATCAAAAACAGTTGGGTTTCGGTAAATTTATTGGGTATTCCGTTTCCGCATTTAAGTATATTGTCTTTTCCTAGCTTTATGTTGTCGATTTCCGTTCCGATTTTGACACACTTAGGTACAAAACATCATGATTTTTAAGATTTATTGAAATAAATATAAATTAATACTTTCTTATCCTTGAAGGAATGAATTCAATCAAATAACGAATAATGAAATACTAGACACAATTTCTATGACAATTAAACAACTAATAAAAAATTATTCGAACCCAAGCGAAATCATTGATTTAACAAATGTTGAGCAAAATGTCATCTCAAAATTAGATCTTTCCACTGACAAAGATAATCAACACATATTCGACAATTTTGAGAACCTAATAAACCTTAACGAATTACACGATTTAAGCATTCAATTAAATAAATGTGAAAAAATATTCCAAAATTGGTTTACAAAATTCAAATGTCTCAAAAATTTAACAATTGATGGAAAACAAGTACAAAAATTGGTCAATCAGACCTTTTTGGATCTAAAATTTCTCAAAAAATTAGTTATTCGGGTTCCAGGTTTAAAAATAATCGAATCAAATGTGTTCGAAGGACTCGAGAATAGTTTAGAACATTTAAATCTCGAATGTAAATTTTTGTTTGACCTGAGGTATTTGAAAGCATTAAAGACAATCGTTTTTTCGAGTGGTACCATTCAAAATTTTAATAGTCTTAAATTTAACACGAATCTTGAACGATTAAAACTTAACTGGTGTAATTTTGAGCAAGTCGAATTTGGAATGCTAACAAATTTAAAAGAACTAACTATAAATGCTTGTGTATTGTTGAATTCTGTTTTGAAAAAGAACAGTTTCAATGGTTTGAATAAATTGGAAGTTCTTTGTTTTGGTCCAAATATGATTCAAATTGAAGAGAATGCATTCGATGATTTAGTTAGTCTTAAACTATTAGCCGAGCCTGGTGTCAGGGTATTCGATATTCGTATGTCGATTGATTCAAACAAAGCGAATATTTCAAAATGTTTAGAGTTTTTAGATTTGGATAGTTGCATGAACATAAATTTTGATTTTGTGTTTTTACCGAATCTTAAATTTCTTAAAATTAAAAGCGACCGGTTGCCGTGCTTAGAAAACTTTCCGAATCTTCAAGGAATTAGCATAAGGGGTTTGAATGAGTTCAGAAAAAATGGTCTTAAGAAACAATTCGATTATGTTGATCTTGAATTTGATCGATTATCGATAACAAACGTTGCCGAGTATTTTGAGGACTTAAGTGGTCTTTTGTATTTTAGAATAAAAATAAAATTGGATAATGGCTCAAAAAATATGTTTTTGAAGGATTATTTTTCGAGTTTGATTAAAGTAGATGATTATGAAATAGAAGCAGACACGCATTTCTCTCTGGTACCTAAGCTGAGTGAAAATAAAAAACGAAATTACGTCGACAAATACTTGAATGTATCCGAGAGTGTTAAACGTCAACTTCAATGTGAGTATGTTTATTTTGAATGTAAATATTTTATTTCAAGATATTTTTAAACATAAAAAATTTTTCACGTGCGTCACCAAAATAAACCTAAATCAAAGATTTTGTATTTTTTTAAAATGTTTTTTATTTTTTAGAAATCTTATAATAAAGAAAAAATATTTTATTCTTTTGATATCTACTAGGAGGTACTCATCGTTTTGCTGAATGTATTTGAGAAATTATTTAGATTAAGCCATGGGATCTTTGATTTTAAGATCTTTTACTTCTTAATGGTCTTCTTGTTAGATAAAATAGGGTAATTGTAGGGACATACAATACAGAATTACAATAATAAAAAAAATATCCTAAAATACTTTGTTTAAGTAGAAACAAGTGATCAAGACGTTGCATATGCTATTTTAACAAAAAAAAACAAATCAAAAATGAGATTAAGACACAAGTTTTTTATAACATTTTTAGCGAGTTATTTATTCGAGTCTCCTCTATTAGGTGAACATGTGTTCACATAATATGTGACCAAATCTTGTTCACGGGCAGAGATACGAACCCGGATTTTTTTTACGTTTCGATACCCAATAACCCACTTTGTTTGGGTAACCAACCCATAACCCAAACCCCTAAAACTCAACTTTACAGGTTACGCACCTGAATCCCATAACCACATACTCAGGTGTTTAACCTGTAAAGTTAAGTTTTATGGGTTTGGGTTATGGGTTGGTTACCCAAACAAAGTGAGTTATTGGGTATCGTATTTGAATGGTCCACCCGAACCCAACCTAAACTCAAAACGTAAAAAAAATCCGGTTTCGTATCTCTATTCACGGGCCAGGTGAACAAAATGTTCACCTTTTTTTTTCTAAACAATCTGGTGAACAAAAAAATTCAACTGTAAATTTGACTTAAAAATAGGTGAACACAAATCAGAATAGGTGAACACTTAAAAAAATGTTAACATGGAAAATTTAAAAAAATAAATTTATTTCTCTTACAAAAATTTTAAATTGAGTCATACAGATAACTTTTTCGACCTCGACTGTTCTTTGGTCATAAATTGGTTTTAATTTTGCCTTATCGTCGATTAAAGTGACTTTAATTTTAAGATTTTTTAGCTTTGATTCTAAATTCATCACATCTTCACAAACTACATCGTCAGCATCATCGAAACGTTTGTTCTTGATTGATGTCTTCACTATCAAAATCATTATTTGTTGAACGATCATCGTTTTGTAATGAGCCAAAAACCGAACCGCTATCTTTCTCTGAGCCAACCTCGGAGCCATATTCAAAATCCTAAACTGTTTTGTGATTAAATAATGTTGTAAATTAGGTAACACATTTTTTTTTAGGTGAACACGAACAGAAATAGGTGAACATAAATTTGTTTATGTGAACACATTATGAGTTTTTTTTTTCACCAGATTGTATGAAAAAAATAGGTGAACATTTTGTTCACCTGACCCGTGAACATGATTTGGCCACATATTATGTGAACACATGTTTACCTAATAGGGGAAACCCATTTATTCTTCTTGGGACAAATATAATAAACTTTTTTAAAACTTTGCGAAGAATACTTGCTGAAGTATTCTCGAATCTAAATCAAAGTATACATCAAGAATACTTCAGGAATACAAAGATTATTTTTAACAATACCCAAAAGAATACTTGTCTATAACAGAGAAATATTTGCTTAATACTTGTTGGAAAAAAGTGGAGGATTAGTTTTGTATACCTGAGATTTCTCAAAGAAACAAGAAAAAGAGGTTACTCTATTCAATTTTATGAAATAAATAAAAACCTAAGTATGGTAGATTGATTCTATCTGCGAAATAAAAAAATACGGACTTATCGATCTCAAACAAAACGTACGGAACAGGAGTATCGGAAACTGATTATATTCTTCAAGGGACTTTAAGGTGCAATTTTACACATAGAATGTAATATGGTACACATTTAATGTGTAAAATTTCGACAACTAAATATTGTGTAAGATTCCTTAAATTTAAGATTTCCATGCTATTTGAATTTGCTATTTCTGATATTGTTACCGTGTTCTATGACACTGAAAACCCAAGAAAATCAATTTTTTACATGGGGGTAAAAAATCAAAAATTTTACCTCTATTCTTTTTCTTTTTACTCTTTTTTGTCAATGTGTTTTTTTTTAACATTTTAGTAAATATGATTGGAAAAAGACAAAATTGATGTAAAGATTTAAAGCTAAAAAGCTACCGTTGACGCTCGGACAATTTTTAAAATTCCCTAAACCAATACACGGATGAAAACGGTAAAAATAAAGGGAATTTTTCTGTCATATACTATATCTCCTCCTAAGGGAACCACAGTACCCAAATTTTTTTTTGCATTTGATTAAACAGGAGGCAATTCTCTACAAATCTCTGAGAAGAATACATGAAATACACCACGAATACATAAATATGTATTCTCGATTTTTTCCCGTATACATGGTTAAAACCTACGTTTGTGGGATAAAATGAATGCCGAAATCTCTAATCTTAACTTTGTTAAATGCTTGGAATAATTATTTTTTTGTTCGATGGAATAGATCTTTAATGCAGACGACTAGCAAACGTTGGTATATAATTTTAAGCAATTGTTGATTTATTTGCACACATTCTACATTCTGAAGAGAATTCTCGTTGACCTTTAATTCGAGTCTAATGTTAGTAGTAGTAGTAGTAGTAGTAAAAATAACTGCGACCCGACTAAGTCGAGTTAAGCCGTGAGGCTGTGGCAGTTCTTTGCATTAGCACCATTCGACCGTTCATTTGTTCTAAACCAATCATCAAGTTTCGCTTTGAATGAATTTAATGAAGTTGTGTTCACAACACTCATCGGTAAGCTGTTCCAATCATTGAACACTCTGTTTGTAATGTAATTGTATCGTATCGGGCAATTTTTGATAAGCACTCTTGAAACCACTTCGCAGTGACCCCTTAAATTATAATTATTCTTTGCTGAACTATACCTGATACCATTCATTAAGTTGACATCTTCTAACCCATTAACGATCTTGTAAAATTGAATCAAATCGCCTCTTCTTCTTCTTGTTTCAAGTGACATAAGATCCATCCTTCCTAACCGTTCTTCGTATTCAATTTTTTTGAAACCCGGGATCATTCTTGTGGCTCTACGTTGGACTTTTTCCAATTGCTTCTTCTCACCCTCATAGTATGGACTCCAGACGCTAATACCGTATTCTATTAGCGGTCTCACTAATGACGTGTAAAGGAGCTTAACCAAATTTACATCAAAGTACTCAAAATTCTTCCATATCATACCCAGTATCTTGTTTGCTCTGCCTGAGGAGTAGTCAACCTGTGCTTCCCATTTAAGGTCACTCTGGAAATACACACCAAGATCCTTTTCCAAACTAGTTGTATTTAAAGGCTCAGTTCCATATTTATTGAAGATTGTGTATTCATATTTTGGATTCTTCTGCCCGATTTGCATAACTTTGCATTTCTCAATGCTCAATTCAGTAGTCCATGCAATTGACCAGCTAGACAGGGTGTCCAAATCTCTTTGTAAGGCTAGCTTATCATTAAAATTGTTAACTGTTGCAATGATCTTCTTATCATCATGTTTGATAGAATCATAATATAATGGGGCCACAATATGCTGAACATTCATATTATAACCCATTTAATTAAATGAAATATTTATGGATTTCGATTGGAAGGGTTATAATATGTTCCCTTGTCTCTTTATTTTTGAATTGTCAGTATATTATAGCTCCATTGTCTTTAATATTTTAAAGGCATCATTACATATTATATGGGACGCAAGTTGGTGCGTTCCTAGTTTATTCATTCATCAAATATTATAAAAGTTTTTAAAGCCTTTACATCGATAGATTTGACAATGACGTCAACAATTTTTGTTTGATCAATTGCTAATCCTTTTAATTTAAGCAAACAACACAACAATTTAATTTTTTGCGAAGTATTTCTGACTTACATTCCATTATTGAAATAAATTTAACGTAAATCAATGTTTACCAAAATAAAAAGTAAAGATTAAATCAACATGTTGCTGAATTAGGAAAAAATAATAAAAAAACTATTTTTAATTAGTCCGTGTATCTCGAATTTAAAAAAGTGTTGAACAAAAAAAATCGATTTTCTTACTTGTCACATTTATTTTTTAAAAATATTTGAACAAACGAAATAAACTTTTATTCAACTTGAGTCTTAAAATGAACAACGTAAAAAATTTTGCATCAATTTTTTTGTTTCCAAGAGATTAAACACGTTTTTTTCTTAAGCAATTAAGTGAAGATCAACTTGCCGAACTTAAAAAATGCTTCGATTTATTCGATGTGGATAATTCAGGTAATATAAATATGAAGGAATTGAAACGAATTGCAAAAAAACTTAGGATACAAATGAACGATAGTGAAGCTTATGAATTGATGAATTTAATGGACAAAAATCAAAATGGTTCAATTGATTTCGATGAATTTGTGGTTTTAATGAGTGAAAAGTTTAAACAAGATTTGAGTAGAGATGATATAAGCTTTTCATTTGATCGATATGATACAGGTACTTCTCTTAGACTTTGACTTTTAAATATTTTTCTTGAACCATTCAATGTTTAAGACAAGAATGGTTACATAACAGATAAAGAATTGAACGAAATAATACTTCAATTTAAAGGATTCAATTTTGAGTCTAATTTTAAAAAAGTAATGGAACTTTTTGATAGAAACAAGGATAATAAAATTGATCGAAAGGGTAAATTTTTATGTTTCTAAACTCATTCAGTCTCTGTGTAGATAATTGTTTTTTTTTATTTCAAAGAGTTTATCGATAGTGTTATGGAATTGATTGAGAGTGAAAAGAATTCAACCATGTCACAAATACCCGAAGAGCCTTAATTTCACTATGTTAAAATTCAAAAGTTTTCAAATTTATTTTTTTTAAATAAAAGCCTTAAAAAAATTTTGGTCATTTTTTAAATAATTATGCGAAGAAAAATAAATTCTCTTTGTTGGAGCATAAATCTTGATTCAGGAAGCTGAAGAGGTTTCCAAGGGCAACTTGAAAAATGTAAAAAAATCTATTGACAGCTAATTTTAAAAAATGACGAGTTCGTGTTAGTTTTAATTTTTTCGGCTTATTGAAAAGGCTTATTTTGTGATTTTTTATTCAAACACAGGCGCTTAAAGTGTCTGAAAATCAAGCAACAATTTAATCTGACACCTTTCTTTTCGACTAAAGACTGGCTTACATGAGCATTGATTGTGCAAGTTCAGAGAGGAAAAATACAAGTTCGTGAGGTCGAAAGGAAATGCTTAAATGAATGCAATTTCGTTTCTTAAACTTTAACGGATTTTTACAATCATCAGCTTTATTGTTTGAATACAAGCATCTCAAAAAATTAACAGACTGGATTCCAGTAAAAATTAAAATTCAAATGTTCAATTTTTAATTAAGGGTATTCTGTGAAAGCAACTCCCCTAATTTAAATAAAACCAACATCATGGTGTGTAGCCCCCAATTCGATTTTTTTTCACTTTGCTTTACTCAATGAGAGTGTTAGCGGGTGCTTATGCAATCGAACCGCTTACTTGGTTAAGGGTCCTTTCATACTAGTAATATAAAGTTACTAGTAAGTTGCATAGTTTCATAAACTTAACTTGGTTATTTCTAAGCTTAAATATTTAGAATGCATTTAGTTCATTCTATCTTCTATATTATGAGAGTTATGAGAAGTACTAATAATAAGAATTATATTGTAATTAATAAAGAGTTTTGTTGAACAAATAACACCTTTTATTTATTGTAATTCCTACAACTACGCCCGCCAACAGAGAGATACAAAATGAGCCCACTTACTTGTGGACATATAAGTTTAAAAGGCATTATTTTTTTATTTGAATTGATTTTTTGTCAGAGACACCCTAATGCACCTTAAAAATGTATCTGTCTGTTTTCTAGGACTGTCCTGGGATTTTAGGATATCGACTTCACGAGGTCATGAGAATACCCAAAATCAAACTTCATATTTGTGTTCTCCATCTATGAAAACCCTAAAATCCTACTCTGATTTTCATCTGTGAAAAAAATCAAATTTCTAACATAGAAGGTGCTGACCCTTGAGAGAGGTACTTCTAGAAAATCATTAATTTCTATGTAAAATCACCTAATATGAATCACCTATTATATCAATTCGGATAGAGAATTTAATTTTACACATTCGATGTCAATGTAGTTAAACTTTTACACACGTCAATGGTCGTCTTATTGAATATGGCATAAGTGTATGGAATCCTTATTTTAAGGGTGATAAGCGGGAATTAAAAAAAGTTCGGCGTAGAGCAACAAGATTGATCCCAGAATTTAAACAACTAGAATACGAAGAAAGAATATCGAAAATGAATCTTATGTCACTCGACACAAGAAGAAGAAGAAGAAGGGTTGATTTAATTCAATTCTTCAAGATAATAAATGGTTTAGAGGCTGTCAAATTGAGGAATGATATCAGCTATAACTCTGCAAAAAATAACCATAAATTAAGGGGTCATTCAAAAATTGTTTCAAGAGAACTAATCAAGAATTGTCCGTCCCGTTTTAATTACATAACAAATAGAGTTGTTAACGACTGGAACAGTTTACAAAAGAATGTTGTGGAAGCAGTTTCATTAAATTCCTTAGAACCAAAGCTTGATGAATCGTTTAAAACGTTTGAAATATTGATCGCAAAACTGCCACAGCTTTACGGCTTCACTCGACTTTTCGAGTCGCAGTTATTTTTACTACTACTACTACTACACTCCTAAGTTTTTTACTCAATCGGAAAAAAATGCTTGGTACCCATTTAAGAGTGAAACCCCATAAAATTCCCATACCGAGGTTTTGTCGGATGTGATATTTCAAAACATTCAAGTAGAGTTGTTCCTCAAGTCTCATATCACGACTTTCTAAATTTCTAAATTGGTCTTGTTTTCAGATATTGTTTTCAAGTACCCCATGACTGCATCAAACATTTACTAAGAATTGAAAAGTCAGTTTGTAATTAAACCAGAGCAGCATCATCGACTTAGAGTCGATGATGCTCTGGTTGTTATATGGGTTTCTGAACAGTGATTATCGAAATTACAGTATGGAGTTAAAAAAGTGTCAACATTTTTTTGGTTGCGAGCCTTGGACCTTGATACAGGTATTTTCTTTACAGAATGATTCTCATACGAAAAAGGCAGCTTCACATCAGAATGATCACAGCAAGAACACTGGAAACAGTTAAACGATATACCAAGGTCAAAGCAAGTAATAAAAGCATAGCAGACATAAATGAATAATTTAGATTAAACAAGTTTTATTTATAAATTTTACTAAAAATAAATTTTTCAGTTATCCATAAAGAGCTGAATTTTTTTTAATTACAAATCGATTTAATTGAGCATCATCATGATATTTTTTTAATTTTTTAAAACTTATTAATCTCTTAAACTTGTGTCTAAAACGTGCACCAGTTAAATAATAAATAAAAAAATTAATCGAATGATTCAAATACATGAGTAGACCAACTATTTTTTGTATATTACTCAACAATTCATATTTTGAGTCAATTTCATTTGAATTTTCAATTATTTTTTTAAGTTTATCTAATATTACATAAAGTAACATGACTGGAAGTGTCAACACAAGAAACACAAACGACACACACAAGAGCATAAAAGTTATCTTTTTGCTAAACAATTTAGGATTATCAATGTTAACCGGATAACTTGATATAAGATTAAATTGTTTTTTTTGTTTAACATAATTATTACATGACATGTCACGTGATAAACGACTGTAATTTGAATTTTTAAAACTTGTCGAGTCCATGTCATCCAATTTTATTTTGGACACATAACTTATGTATCTATAATTTTGAGTTTTTGATATGTTTACAATAATGAGTATGTTTATGAGAGTGATTATAATAAAAGGTATAAGACAATATACAAGTTTGTCAATAATAGGCCATAGAGTTTTTAAAAATTTACCAGCTGTAAATTGACATTCATAAAGACGATTTAAATCGTTTAAAATTGGTTCGATTAATGAAGGATCAAGTTTGTTAAATAAATTTGACTGGTCTATTTCGACTAGATTCATAGTCCATAATAGATGTAAATTTATTGCTGAATATACAAATAAAATGAATAAACAAGTCTTTTTAAAAGAGTTTTTGTTCGTTAATTTAGCTGCTTCGATTGGAGAATAAATGGCGATTAAACGAAGCAGACACGCTATAACAATTAGACTTGAGCTTAAATGACTGAACAAGAACGCTAAAAACGTGAACAATTTACACATTAGCTGACTTGAATTTTTTAAATTGTAATTTGTTAGGTCTGAGATCCAATCGTTAACGAGACCAAAGTATAAGACTCCGAGATCGGAAATGGACAATACTGAAAGGTAAAAGTAAACAGCTATAAGACCATTACGTTGTTTTTTACTACTCAATCGAAATTTAGCCGAGTTCGAGTTTATCACTTGGCTATTTCGTTTTTGAATGAGACAAAAATTACAATAAATGACATTTGTTATTTTGAATGTCTTAATTGTTTTGATTAGATTTAATTTAAAATGGGCTAATTGTAAAAATATGATTAATGAAAATATATTGGCAATTGTGCCGGTTAATATTATTAATGGCGGACAATAGATTGATAAAAATTTTGATAAAAAACTTTGTTCATTTTTATCTTGTGATGTTTGTTGATTGTTTAATGCATTTAATATTTCTTCCAAGTAGACTGTATTATTATTATCAATCATTTTGAGATATCTATAAACAAAAATAAATCGTGTTATGTAATTTAATTTATTAAGAACTCATTGAAAAGATAGCAAGGGTCGGGAGGAAGTGGGAACACAAAAAAAACTTTCGGGAATTTTTCATAATTTTTGGAGTACACTGCGAGCCCGAAAATTTATGAAAGGTCCCGAAAATCTGTGAAAAGGGTTCTATAAGTTATGAAAGTTTGTGAAAGGTTCTGAAAGCTTTTGAGCGTTAGAAAGAATGAACGCGAACGTTCTTGAATGTTTATGAAACATTTAGAACGACCAGGTAATCATGAAATAACGTAATTACTCGATTTTTGTGACAAGAGTCGAGTTTAAAAAGAGACATTTACCCGTCACATTATTAGACTACTAAAGGGTCTCCTATTTGGCTTTTAAATATTTACATACTACTTAAAATCGTCTTTTCTTTCTAGTCTGGTACCAATAATTGCTGTTTTTTGACAATCGAAGGCCAAAATAAATCAAAGCGTTGAAAATCCCATTTAAGAAGGCATATTCAATTGAATTGGTGATCTTTAACAATTGTTTAATTAATTTTTCTATTTTCTGCCCAATCTGTTTCTGCTATGAATTAAAAAATATGCTTTGAAAATTTCCGAAATATTTTCAGTGTAAAAAAAAAATTATGTTATGAAACAACTGTTTCTCAAAACGATTCCGATAAAAACAGAATAAAAATTTCATGATAAAATTATACCACTCTTATGATTCATATTGTTGGAGGAGGGATGTTTTAGTTTGTATCCAATATTTCACTTATTATGTCTTGTGATGTAATGAATAAGAATTCGTTTTTTAGTTATGTTTTGTGTAAAAGTTTAGTTTTCTTATGTTAGAATCAGTTTATGTTCAATAGCTGAAAAAAAATTAACCAATGGAAAAATTCAGCACAAATCAAAACTTAAATATTTGTCATAGTAAACGAGGATTTACGGTATGTTAGAAATATTGTACTTTACGACAAAGTTAGAATAAAAGATTACGAACTAACTTACATATTCCCTTAATTTTATCAAATTCCAAAAGGATATCCAAGAATATTTTTATAAGAATCAAAAGTTTTACCCCTCCTACCTTTCGTCTTTTTGAACATAATCATTTACATTCAAGAACTTAATGTGCAAAAAATGCAGAGATTTGCAGACCTAAGGTGTAGGAAAATTTTAATAAATAGTTGTAGTAGTAGTTGAAATTGCTACTTGAGAAAATTCTCAAGTCGAGCTCTATTGGGCTATCCCAGTCAACAGTTTCTTGTAGAACTTTTGTGGTATCTTTAAAGAATTTTTTGTAGAAATTTTGTTGATTTTCGAACGCTTTTTCTACAAAAATTCTTTAAATCTCTTCAAATTTCCTTTAAAAAATCTCTTTTTTAGTTTTATTTGCATTCTGTAGTGTTGATAGCCAACTTTGACCCAACTAAGCTAAAATGGAAACGGTAAGTTTTTACAAAAAAAGAAAATATGCACATTGTAGATATCATAGCCTGCTTCAAAATGATACGCTGGTTATTTTTATAGAACGATTCCTTGGAGAGTTAATGAGGTTTAGTTGACTTATGAAATGGATTTTAAATTCAACTAAACCTCATTAACTCTCCAAGGAATCGTTCTATAAAAATAACCAGCGTATCATTTTGAAGCAGGCTATGATATCTACAATGTGCATATTTTCTTTTTTTGTAAAAACTTACCGTTTCCATTTTAGCTTAGTTGGGTCAAAGTTGGCTATCAACACTACTATTCTGTTCCTTTTCCGATTTAAATAATTCCGAGTAGCTTTCATGAGTTTTGTGAGCTAGTACATTAAATGCATAAGATTTTTTAAACATTTCCGTAAGTTTTTCATGAGCACTTTATCGTAAAGGAGATCTTGGTAATTGATAACGATAATTGGTTGGGTTGAGAGTACTAACCAGTTACTGTGTCTAATATTGTTGCATTTTTTTCATTTTTATCTATTGCTTTGAATCATTGATTTTTAGCTTTTGGGGTTTAAAATCCGTACAGCGGCTCCACAAACTGTTCCTTTTCGTTCTAGGACTCGTTCCTAATAAAGATAAATGAGGAATGGAACTCTTTTATAAAACTTTCTCAACGAGAAAAGAATTTTATTAAAAGTGGTCTGAACCCGTTTAGGAGGTTACATTTGAATGACGAACTGTATTTTAAAACCTTACCGTAAACTTACTACTAATTCAGTACTTAATTCTTGTACCGTAAATATTTGTTTTTTAACGCGGCACTAAAATCCCGAAAACTTGGTTTTTAATGCGTACCAAACTTGCTTTTTTCTGGCATATTATTTTCTTATATTATTACTTTTGGGTCAAAGAAACTTCACGTATAGAAAAATGTTAGTATGAAGATATTTTTGGGGATAAATAAATTTTTTTGAGGCACTAAAACCAAATTTTCGGGGTTCGCTCCTAAAATTTGCCTTTCTTTGCCACTTTAGTTAAAGGCTAAATAACTATGATTCACAAAAAAATTACGTATGATATGCAACAATGCAAAACATGATAACTGATACAGTGCTCACAATCGATCATAATTGGCCAGATCATCTTAACACTGGTTTAAAGTGTATGATCGAAAATAAGGAAAATCGATGATTAATTTTTCAAAATAATTTGCTTCGATGAAATTTGGACCGACTCGTTTAATAAGATTATTTTTAGAGATTTCGACTTGAAGGTAACGAAAAATCGTGGCGAGCTTCAACGTTGAAGCAGTTCGAGCTTTATCTAATACGATTCAAAAAAAATAAGACAGGAAGAACATTTAAGCGTTTAGAGTTGCATTTAAACAAATCTCGGCTTCGGCTAAGTTACGATTCTGTCTAATCAAAAGTTTTGTAGGATTGGAATTTGACCCTAAAAAAGATAAATTTAGTTTTTTTTCGTTTTACTGATTACAAACTCACAGAAATCACTGTCACATTGAAAATTTTTGAAATAAACTAACCCCTATTATTTTGAGTAGGAGGAGTTTATTTATTTAGAAACAGTTAAACTTTAGAAAAAAATATTTCAAAGTAATATGCGACTTTGTTATTTTAAAAAATTAATTTAAAAGGAGTATCAAAAGATGAGAAAATATCATGCTTTCTTGCGCGGTAGAAAAAAGTTTTTTAAAAATTTGAAACAATCCTGAGAAATATTGCGGCATACTATTTTGAAAATATATTTTAAAAAAAAAATTAAAATTACGGATAGAATAATAATGAGACCGAGTCTAACGGGCAAAATTTATTTATTAATTTGATTTCAGTACTGTAGCCAGGCTTAATGATTGTCGGATTTCCAATTAAGATGATTTTTAATCATGACTAATGTCTCGAGTCCAATTTTTCTAAAATTTTGTCAGACTGTCAATTCAATTTCGCTAGATCAATCTTGGTTCCTAAATTATTTCTATAGAGCCATCTCTGAATTTTTTTCTCAAAATCACAAAATTTTTTTTTTCTCTATAAAATCTTTAAAATCCCTCCTTTTTTAAAGAAATTCTAAAGCATCTCTAAAGATACTTCAAAAAATCTTTAAAAAAAGGTTGACTGGGATAGCAGTCGCTTCAACAAGTTCCAAAAACCATTTATCAAGCTTGGATTTAAGACTATTAAGGTTCTTTGCTTCAATCAAATCTTGTGGAAGCTGATTCCAATGGTTCACAATTCTTTTTGTAGAAAATTTATGTCTTGAAGGACAATTTTTTACCTGTTTACGAGTTAAACACTTATTACGTTTTCTTAAACTGTAATTTCTAAACCCATCTTTGTTATTAACTTACATCTTCGCGAAAATTCTTGTTTCAATTGTCAAATTTAACCTTAATAACCTTTGTTGATATTCAAGGTAATGTAGCTCGGGGACTAATTTGGTCGCCCTTCGTTGTACTTTTTCAATTTCTTTTATATCTTTTTTTAGACACCAAGAGCTAATAGCATACTCTAAATATGAGGGGACTAGAGACAAATAAAATAGCTTAATTACATCATGTTTGTTACGATTTGTAGAATTTTGCAGAATGAACTTATCTCATCGAGAAAAAAAGTTATTCAAATTCTTATGAATTGAAATGAGTGAATTGAAAAAAACTTCACAGTCCCAATGATTCCTGGGTTCATGGAAAATGTTTTAATTTTAAAATTTAACTTTTCGTTGTTTTGATATCTTGCATGAAAATAATTTTTTCCATATTTCAATTGGGTTCTTATTTTTGAGGGGCCCAATTTTTTTTATCTATTTTCAACCCACAATAGATCTAAAAAAATTTGGAAAACCATTTACCTTTTTCTTACATAAAAAATTTAGCTTTTGAAAGTAGATTTCAGGTTTGCTATTTAGGCAGATTAAAAGAATCAAAAGAATTATTTTCAGGAGGATTTTTATATTCGATGATTAAAAACTATTTTTGATTTTTTGATCCCTTGTCGAATTTCACATAACACGGAAGTTTTGAATTATTTGCGCTTTACAAATAAATTTGATTAATATACTAGTAAGAAAATATTCGTTAATTTTCAAAGAATAGCGTATAATAAAAATGCTTTTCTTAGACAATTAACGATACTCACAGGTTTATTTCGAGCAGAAAACCCCCTTTTTTTTTTAGATTTTTTAATTAAATTTTAAATATTTGCTCATCTAAGCGAATAGGAAAAGATAAATCGGAATAAAATTAAAAATTAAAAAAAAAATTGTATAAAATTTTAATAAATACGCAAAATTACGGAAGTTAGATGAAAAATGTCATTCCGGTTCTGAAATGTGCAGGAGTAGGTTGTTATGAATATTCGGCTTTTACGATGAAACTTGAGTTATCTTTTGATAAATCAATTCATTGAAATCTAATCATTATCTTATGGTATCCTGCAAATTAATGTCAAATTTTAAAAAATTATTCTCAAATATATAGATCTCAATAAATATTCTTGTTTAAAAATAATGTACTGCTCCTGAAAAAAGGCCTACCCCGTACCGTACCGAAAATAAAATTTCACAAAAAACTTAGGTCCTTCATTTTTTAAGTTAAAATTTCAAAAAACGGTACGGTACAGGGTACCACTTTTTTACAGGAGCCGTGCACTAAATGTAAAAATAAAATGATCATAATTCCAGAATTAGAATTAAAATAAAATTAATGAAACTATGTTGTAATTTCTCGTAGATAACGGAAGTAAAAGCAAATTACATTTATTTCTTTTGATTTTAGGCTCAGATAAGGAAATTATAGTTTAGAATTTAAAATTCAATATGTCTTTTTTTTTGGGTAATTGTTGTAAAGAAGAGAGCGTTACCAAGTCTAAGAGTGCGAGACCAAGCGTTAGATGAAACAAACATGCACTTTTTTTTCTTAACTTTTTGAACGAAACTTCGCTCTTAAATATTTTTAAAAACGTAGCTCTGCAGTCTCATAGTGATGATTCTATTCAGTTGCAAAGAATGGGAGATCGATTAATATTTAGTTTGTTCACAATCAAATTCATGAAAATGTTCAATGAAAGACCTTTTATTTAGTTAGCATTCTTTACTTTGGTTTTCGTTCCGTTAAATTATTTTTTATTTTAGAAGTCGTCCCGTTAGGTGCACATTACCGCGGTTTCTTGCGGATTTTAACGGAATCCTCTAAAAGGGTAGAAATCGTCATCTAAAAAAAACTTTCAATGTGATCTTTATTCTAACATTTCACTCAGACCCGTCGGGCGTTTTAGGTAAATTTTTTTTTACTCGGAAAAATTTTAGATTTTATCTTTAAAAATATTAAAATATTTTTTTAGTCTTGAATAGTATGTCTAGTTTGAAAACTTTTTGAAAATAAGTTTATTCTCTGAGAATTAGCTTGGAAACACATGAAAACGGGTCATAAAGATCCTTCGGGTTTTATAGTGTTAAAGTTGGCTCACATTTGATTTCTTACCAGAGTCGTATTTTTCAGACATATGTGTCTATTTATTTTAAGGTTTAGGTTAATATAGTAAACAAAAAACAAACTAAAATTTAACGAGATTTGATTTAAATCAGGCTACTTGTATATTTAATCAATAGATGATTAAATATACAAGTAGCTTATATATTTACTGTCTAATCTGTTTTTATTTTGTTGATTAATTAAACGCATTGACATCAAATATGTCACAGAAACACCGAAATCTCATTTAAAATAATGATTAAAAGATTTGACTTTAAAAATTTCAACCCTCAATCGACGCATATTCGCTATAAAAATTGAAATTTTCAATTAAATATTTAAAGCATTAACATTTTATTTAAATGGATGTCCTATTCAATAAAGTCTATCATTTTACGCAATTAAGTCTTTCACTATGTGCGAGATACTCTTTAACAAATAAAGAACTAATGTAAGGCGTCAAAGGTGCTTTAACTTTTGTGTACTAAGCAAATATTCTGTACATTCGGTTTTTTAAAATACCAATTGCAATCCTCTTTTGGTATGAAAGGATTAATGTAAATGTAACAATGAATGCACTTAAATTTCATAGAATATTTTATTAATTAAAATAAAATGATTTTAATAACTGTTTTGTTATTAATTTGAATACAACATTGTATTTTTTACATCCTTTTATTTTTCTATTGATAAAAACAATTGATTTAAATTTTGAATTAACAGGATTTCTTCGAGAATGTATTTTGTTAATTAAGAGATGCGTTTCCTCATATTCTATTTGGTCAATTTGATTAAAAAAAATCATTTTTTCTGAAACTTTAAAATTTTAATTTCAAAAAATCTTTATTAATGATTTTTTTAAAAAAATAGAGCAATTTTTTTTTGTTTAAATTCCAGAAAAAATAAAAAAATAATTTTTTTTTACTTAAAATCCTTTCTATAATTCATCGGTATTTTTGTTCTAAATAGGAAAATAAACGTCGATTTAATAATCTGAAAATTATCTTATTTTCCAAACAATTAACATCATATTTTGAAGTCTACTTAAAATATTTGGTTCTAAATGACGACAAACCTTTGAAAAACAATTTATTTTTACGTTTAACAAGTTATAAAAAACATTATTAAAGAGTATATCGACAATATCGACAAAAATAGGCTTTCTGTTTTTGTATTTAAATAAGTGAAAACAGATGATATAAATGCATCATCATTGAAAAATGAAACTGTTGCCGATTTTATTTGTGATATAATCCAGTTGTGTAGTCCTATTTGAAAAACTCTTAAAATCAAACTGATCGTATTCATCTATCAGATTGATCAGCAACAAAGCGTTAATCAATAATTGTTAACGCCTGTGTAGGCGGAATAACATTGTTTACCAGTCTAAATTACCGTAAACTTTTGCCTAGTGGACCCACATCTTTTATTGCTTCGGTAGTTTAGGTGCGTCACTAAGCAAAAGTTTGCAGTGTATAATCATTATGCGGAAACTCGGTTAAATACTCGAGAAAGTTTCGCAATAAAGACGGTTCAAATAAAAATAGGATTTAGGAATCATTTCTGATTTTGTATTTTAAATAAAGTTTGAAATTAAACTTACCGTAATCCCCCGCCCATGGGGAATTGAGGTTTAGACCCTCAGTTTCGGTTTTCAAAAAAGTCGTATTTTGAAAAAAATGATATTAGCAGCTAGTTTTAACTTAAATAAATTAAATAATTTCCCATCTTATCGCTAAAGAGTTGCATTGGGGAGGTGGGATTGTGCGAAGGATTACGGCAACTTCTGAAACTTACATCTAGTTAATAAGCCTCAATATGTTTAAATTCAATAAAAATGAATACTCATGAGCTCTTACAATCGAATTTAGTTAGTTAAGAGATCATAGAAAAAGTTTCTCATTTTAGTTCAAGAGATTTTCTAAATATTTGAGAGAATTAAAACTGCGCTGCTAATGATACCAGACGCATCAGAACTGACTCATTCGAGTTATGAAATTTTCATTTCTAATTAATCGAATGATATTTTTAGTTCACTTAAATGATGATTAATTTAGGCGAAGAGAAAAATAATATTTTCAAGGGTTCAAAAACAAAGTTTAATGATAAACATTCTAGAATGCAAAAAAATAAAAAGATAATTTCCGCCCGATTATGAAACGTCATTTATTTTTCAATCAATCACCGAAAAATTTATCTAGCTTAAATAATAAGAAACCTTATTGGCAAGCGATTCTAAATCTAAACTAAAAATTTGGAGCGAGACACTCCAAAGCCAAGCTAGTGAATATATGTTTTAAATAGTTAAAAAAATTTACCTTAAGCACATTAATTATCTTATAAAATTTCTATTTTTTGCCTTAGGTCCCTTGATAATCGAGCCTGATAAAATTATTATTCAAATTAGTTTTTAATTTGTTTTTTAATTTATTGCTCTCTTAGAATCTATTATTATAAACAATCCTATGTTCTCTGCATTTCTAATCCAAGGACTCAAGGTAATCGAGACTGCAGTGCGTTACTGAACTTCCACCGAATTAATGGCGTACCCGAACCGTAATATAATCGTAACAGTACCCGTACTTAAAAATCGCAAATTTGTCACAAAAAAAAATTTAGAGAATTTTTAGTACGGGTACGGTTACGATTATATTACAGTTCGGGTACGGCAAGCCATTAATTCGGTGGAAGTGCAGTATTTTCCATTTTAAAGTAGCACCGGGCACTGAAACAAAGAAGCTAATCATGCTGGAGAATCATGGAACTGCTCATAGAAACATAAAGATCAGTAATACAGCGTACATTTAATGGTATATTATCATTTTACGACGTTACCAAAATTAGATTTATCGTTTTAGGACTTTTAGAATTTGAAATTTTAAGACGTTTTAATTTAGACGTGGACGAGGATGTTGTTTTATCGCCTGAAATCGTAAAAACCAACAAGAAATCTCAGACGAACATTATTCTGATATTTGTAATTATTTAGAGAACTTATTTTTGTTGGGGATTTTGATTTGCTAATGTGGGATAATCCAACTAAATTTGGTCCCAGGACTAACAATCATGTTGAGGGCTTTCATAATAGACCATTACGGTAATGAAGTTCAAGTTGACTTTAGTTCAAGGTTTTGGTTTTAAAATTAAAACTATTCAAATTTTGTTTTTTGCAAAATAACTGAGTTTAAATATCGTTTCATAATAAACATATATTCTTGAAGAACTCCGATTTCATTTTAACGTAACTTCCTCAGAAACTAAAATTAAGTAGATTCGACTTTAGATTAGATTTTAACATGATTGATTTCCATCCAAAAATCCTTCTGTCTATTCTACATTCTACATTTCAATCGAAATCCTAAATTAAAATTGATTAAAATAACAAAAAAACTCTGTTTTTGTTTAAAAAGATAATTAATGTCTACGCCAAAGTAAGACATTGAATAAATCTTTAAAAAAATACCTTGATTATAATTTTACGATTATTTGAAAAAGATTTGAGTACTTATCAAACATTCTTGTCTTAATTGAAAATACACTTGAATAGTAGATTGAAATTTAGTTTTTAATTTTGATTGATTGCGTCTCGTTTTAAGATTCTTAAGAAGTATGTATAAAAAACACGCATACTTTTACTTAATAACCACCACGTCTTGAACGCTTTATACTTTAAAAAAAGTAAGACGATTAAATTTAAAATCAGATTATTTAAATACTAAGTCATTGAAATATTATCCTTAAATTCAACAAATAATTAATTCCATAAAATCATTATTTTTTGTTATAGATTACGGTATTCTTGCGTAATAAGCTTAAAAAATATTTTCAAAAAAAAACGTTTTTTTGTCAATGTCATAAATGTCCAAAATTTTATTTTAAAAAACTAATCTTTTGAACTGTTGTACGATAACAATTTGAAGCTGATTAAAACAAGAGTTTTTTATCTAAAAAATATCTACAAAATAAATGGTTATTAAGAAAAAGCTTAAAAGCTGCAAATTAAACAAGTAGAGATATAAGTGAAAAAGCTGGGGTTTGAGTTAGGGTTTTAGACAGTAGCACCTTTAGAATAATTTTTATATAAAATTGCTATTTCTTTATTGCTATGGATTTCTCAACGTCCAAAACAATTTCGATTTTAGACAATTTGAAGTTGCATATTCATTCAAAAAGATCTTATCAAAATGCACATTGTAGATCACACACCATTAAAATGATATATTTTTAACTGCGCTATTTTTTGCAGAGTTTTTGAAGAAGTTATATTTAAATTTAACTGCTTTGTCACATCCAAAAATGCACCTCTGCAAAGCCATTTCTTTATTAGTCCGATATACAGTACAATTCTGAAATAAGTTGACACTCTGTCTAAGCAATGCGCAGCATGCTCCTAAGCTTTGCTTAAGACGCGCAAGCGCATTGCTCCTGCGCGTTTCGAAAGCAAAGTTTCGAAGAACAAAATTTATTGCGCATAAGCGCAGGAAAAAATTGTATTAAAATAAATTATCGTGCACAAGAGCATGCGCTTACGCATTGAAAATATTTCTTTTGCGTGCTTAAGCAATGCGCCGGAGCGTCTTAGGCAGCCCAGAAACTTTGCCTAAGCAATGCGCCTGAGCGTCTTAAGCAATGCTCCGAAACATGTCAACTTATTTCATAAATGAACTGTATATTAAAGTTTTAAATTGAAATGATCGAATTGATCTTTTTGAATTTGCAAACTCAGATTGCCATATTATCGCCTTCAAAAAGAATGGGACTATGTGAAGATTTGTATCAAAAAACATTTGTATCAAATTGATCAAAATTTAAAACATTTTTTATGGGTGAACAAATTGAAATAAACTTCGAAGAGGTATTATACAGTGATAAGCATTCACAAAACAATATTGGAATAAGCTTAGTTATTTTCTATTACTATCCCTGTATTTAATTTTTTTTTTAATACGCAATTTTTTTGCAGATTTTTGCACAGCTTATTTCAATAAAGTTTTGTGACCATTCAAAATTTTTTGATTTATTTAATGAGAATGTGTTTTGATACGAATCTTCACATTGCCAAGAATTGAGAGAATTAACCTCAGCATAAGATAACGAAAATAGCCCTGCTAATAATACATTTTTGAAAAAAAAATTCAAAAACATGTTTAATGACTCGAATAAAACTGATTTTTTATTTTTTTACTCCGCAGTGGTTTCTTCGAGTTTACGGTAATAATGCATCAAAATCTCATTGCAATTACATTTATCCAATCTTACTCTTTGATGATTGAGTTCCAATAAGAGTGATTTTACAGAAAATTGAAATTGACTAGGTCAGACAGGACCTGTATACCAAATAGATGATTCGAATTAGGGTTGGCTAAGCGAGAAAATTATTTATTTCGGAATTTCGACAATAAAGTCAATATAAATTTTTAAAAATGAAAATAAAAGTTTTTTTGAAATTCGTAAATTTAAATTGTCTAATAATGAAGAAAAAGCAAAAAAAAAGGCATGTTACAGAAAAATTTTCGCGAAAAAAAAACTCGAATCTCTTTTATGTTTTTCATAATTTAAACAAAAAGTCCGTAAGCTAAAAAACGAGATCCGAGAGTGCTTGTTCGTTTTCGTTACTAGTTCGAATAATGATTAATAATCCTCGTGAAGACAACATAAACCTTTACGATCAACTAATTAATAATTATACAGCTTGGGAAAATCCTTCTAGATAATTGTTTAGACATTCTGATATTTAAAACTAGTATAAAAGCTTCATTATCCTAAATTTGTTTTACATAACTCCGAAAGCTAAAATTATTACATAATTATTTTTATTAAATAAGACAAAGAGATTAGTCAGAAACGAAACATCAAACATTACTTCTGATGCAACGTGACTGGTTTTCCAATTATTTTTAGCAAAAAGTGTTAACAAAAATTGTAAATGAAAAAATTTAAATTAGTTTTTTATTTTGTTTCAATCCTGAAATTTAAAATTTCGAGATTTTTCTAAATTAATTTTACATATAATTACTTTGTTTTTAATCGATAGCTACGCCACGAAATCGGAAATACTCCAATTATACTAAAAATAAGAATTACGAATAGAAAAGTACATTTCAAATAAAATATACTAAAATCGTTATGTATGATTAACATCCGTAATAATTTAATTCAAATTATTTTGCCATTATAGAACCAGACATTACTTTAATCTTGTCACTTAGAGAAACCAATTCTAGGATCATATTTTATTTGTTTAACACTAGAAAGCCCGGTCTGTCATTTTGATTACTTTTGCCCTTTCAAACATTAATAAAAATAAAAATACAGTCACCGCTCGTTTATATCAAGTCATCATTATGTCACAATCCAGTAATATCCCACTATAATCATTTCCCATTCAATACAGCATAATGCAAAATTAATCTAGTTATATCCATTTACATCACACTATTTTAGCAAAACCAAGAGGGTGATATAAACGAACGGCGACTGTATAAGAGCTATCAGTATCTGCAGATTTCATACATCACTCATGAGCAGGGACGACCAAAAGTTGCTTTTTTTGTCCTAAAAAGTTGCTATAAAAGTTGCTCAAAAGATGCTCAAAAGTTGCGAAAGTTGCTCAAAAGTTGCGAAAGTTGCTAATTATTTAAAGGCTTTTATATACAAGATTTTTTAAAATCAATTAAAAATTTAAACAAGACTCATATTTGAGTAAATTTTGTCTATTTGGGTAACATTAAAGTTGTTAAACATTCGTCAAACATTTAATATAATCTTTAAGATTAAGGATACGGGACGAGTTTTTATTAAAACTTTGTTTAACATGCTTAATACGTTGAAGATGCTTAAGTGAATATCTTTCTTTGGAATTTTTATTCTTAATATCCATGGCCTATTAAAGATGAGTTTTTATTTCTTTTTCAATAATGGTCTTTTAATAGTAGTAGTAGTAAGTTTTACTGCGACCCATTAGGGTTAAACTCTTAAGAGCTGTGGCGTGGCAGTACTTAAACATTTTTTGCTTCACAATGCAGGTGCAACTGCGCAAGTTTATACTCGACCCGAGTCGTGCATGACATGTTAAGAGATGATTGCACTCTCTCCTATGTAGCTTCACACGGTATCGAACCTTAGACGTTTTGAATAAGAGTCGAATACGCTATCCTCTACACCATGCACTACTAAATGCCACACTTTTAGAAATTATCGTAGGCATTTAAGAGAAGTTAACATTTTTTAATTTAAATATTTAAAATCCAATCGAATTCAAATGAAAATCTTGTTAAATCCTTAATTCATAATTGAAGTTAAGTTAAAAAATTAATTTTAATAAAAAAAATGTATATTTTTCTAAAAAATTCTCAAAAAATTTTCCAAAATTGCTCAAAAGTTGCGAAAGTTGCTCAAAAGTTGCGAAAGTTGCGAAAGTTGCTCAAATTTCGAAAAGTTGCGAAAAGCAACAAAAGTTGCTAAAGTTGCTAAAGTTGCTCGAGCAACTTTTGGTCGTCTCTGCTCATGAGTGATCCCAGGTGTATTTTTAAGTAGAGAATCATAATTTTTACTTTGATTTGAGTTATTTTAAACGAAATTTTGACTTAGATTTAACTTGATCTTCCCTTTGTAAAAAAAAATTATACACAAATTATACATAAAGGCCCGGTCGTGTCATTTTGACACGTTGTGGGAATACCATGCAAAGTATGGATCCGATCCCAGTTTTAGGGTATGATTTAATAGATCTTGATGTGCTGATTTCAAAAATATCTTTACTTTTGAAGTTCGTCTTATGGTTCAAAAGATATAACGTTTGAAAGTTTTTTCACAATTTCTTTCTTTTATTACATATTTTGGTATTTTTCAGGTTAAAAATGGCGTATTTGGTTAAAAAAAGTATTTTAAAGCAGCAATCCAATGTTTAAAAATAAAGAAGCTTACTAAAATAAGTGAATAGAACAAGGAAAAACAATAGAATAGGCTAAAATTCGGTTTTCGACCTTTATAATCATCCGTTAAACTTAAAATCTTTTTTGGTTGTAATAATCAGGCACTTTTAGCAGGACCCGATGCAGTTCTCAACAAATTTATTTATTTATTTGTATAAATAAGAACATCGATTTAATGTTTTAATTAGTGTAAAATCTGGGTCAAATCAGCTTATTTTCTTCTTGCTTGATAAGAAAACGTCAAAATGTAAGTTGTAGATCATGGCAAAAGGACACGACCGGGCTTTAATGGTATAAAAAAAATCGGGCCTTGTAGTGTTAATTTTGAAAAAGGAAATTCAATGAGAGTATGGCTCCTAAAATATGCTTATAGATTTCTAGTCATTCATAGCTTCCAAAAATGAATGTTCATTGAACTTACATGAAAGGTTTTTTGAAAAAAAGTTGATTTTGATCAACTTGATTTTTTTCTTTGAAATTATTTTGAGACTTTTGTCAAAACACCACATGAGGATTATTTATAAATTTTTTTTCTAAAGCAATACCAAAAAATATGAAATATAAAATATGAACTCCTCTATTACCCTATTCTCATTAGATCTCTGACATTACATTTATTGTAGAGTGTTTGTAATTCCATGGTGATAAAGTAACTCAGAGTTATTTATAAACCCGTAAGTATTTAAACAAAAGAGCCTTCTGTGAATTAGTAAAAACAAAATTCGAATCTGAAACGGACGTGTACCTAAGATTTGTTATTAAATCTTAAAAAAATTTTGCATAAGTCTGTTAAAGAGCTTTTTTCTATGACTACAAAACCTCATTCTATTCTAGTGCTTTTAATTTGACTATATTTTTAATGCTGTAGTAAATAAATGTGCAAAAACTCTTCAAAAATAAAAAGCAATCACAAAAAATTAATTTACAAATTGAACCTATGTGTTTCATAATCAACTTAAAATAAATGAGTCTGATTATTTGTTTATGTAAGAGTAATAATCAAGTTTTTTTAAGGAGATAGATTGAGATTTTCGATTTTGTTCTTTCAATCTTTCAATGCTTTTCAGTAATTTAAAATTTAAATTACTCTGGATTAAAAAGAAAAAAAGTAATTTTGAAATTTTAATCCTTTAACTAGTTAAACTAGAAAAAAAATTTTTTTTAAAAAAGTGACCAATCAAATCATTTAAAAAATTTAAACCTAAATGAAAATAACATAATTTTTATTGACTGTCGTTGAACTCAAAAATTCGAAAATGACGAAATGTTGTCGATTGTCAAATTTTACATTATCTTAATATTTAAAAATACAGCGATTTTTTTTTCAATGGAGCCAATCGTTTAACATGGTGTGAAAAAGTTAGCTAACTATTAAGAAAAAAAAAATTCCCACGGTCAGTTAATTGACAGTTAATACTTACTTAAAAAAAAATTGACACTTTCGAGATAATTCCGAGACATTAAAAACCAAAAAAAAATCCCTAACGATTTTTTAAAGTGTGAATTTTCGGTTTTCTAAAGATAATTTACAGGTAGAATAAAAATATTTAATATTAGCTTATACGACTTTCAATTGCTAATTGACACAAAAATACGATGTAAGACATGAACCTTTTCGGAAGATCTAAATTAAACGTCTTCGTCAAAACCATATTTAGAATAATAGTGGGAGTTTCATAATCCGAGACTAATACACAGCTATACATCGCTGTCAACCAACATATTTCCAGTTTCGAGATAAGACGAGACAGCTTTATTTTGTGGGACATTTTGTCCTCATGTCCGAACACAAAAATTCTCCTGTACCAATCAAAAGTAAGGGGTAAAACTAGATTAGACAGAAGACGAAAAGTCTATATCTAGACCAAATATCAAATTACACTCTGCAAGACCGAATACACAAATTATGAGAAGAAGTAATATTAATCTGTTTCATTTGGGTTAGCAGGTGTGGTGACTTAAAATAAGGATCGTGGTAGGGTCAATGCAGTAGGGGAAGCGATTGGCTCAAATGAGTAAGACAATAGCCTTTTAGTCGTAATAAAAAAAGAATTCCATATCAAAATTTATGTTAAAAAAATGAAAAAGCAGGACATGACTCTTATTAATTATTAATTAAAAGAATGAGGTTCTTCTGGAATTTATCAAAAAAGACAAAAAAAAAGACAACTTTTGCTGAATTTACGAGGATGTCATTTAGTTTTCCTCTAAGTTTGAGCTAATGGAATACTATTCGTCATTTAGTTTATCATTAGATGAATTCTCAATACATGATCGCCCTGTGTGACATCGTGTTCCGAAAAGTAAGATAACATAACACCTTACTGAAAGCAATCAAAGACAAAAATGTAACAAAAGATCATTCGAACTGATTTCAATAAAACTTATATAAAAAATGAGAGTTTGGGTTTATCTATTGCTGATCGAAGCTAAAGTCCAGTTACAAAAAAATATTTCTTCGTTTTTGCAGTTTTTCGTGTACACTTTTTGGATTTAAAAAAATTCAGGATCATTTTTGGATTTACCCTAAATAGAGCTCGAATGAATTCTCAGCCCATAGCCGAAGAACAAAAGTCATTCAGATAAATTGGGTGGCCTAAGAATTAGATTGAGGTTTTGATTAAGTTTCAATCTTTTTACGTGTTCAATAGCTTTCATCGATTAGAAATTACGGAAATACAAGGGAAATGAATCCCTATGGAAGAAACAAAAATTTAAAAAAAGAAAAAGTCTAAAGTTCATAAGATTTGAATCCCGGAAACAAAGTTATGTTTTTTATTTTTATAATCGTTTACCATTGAGTGGGTTTCTAGTCTGTTTTATAAAAAATGACTCATTCGCATTTTTTTACACCTTTAATACTTTTCCAAAAAAACCTCTATGAGGAAGTTTATAAAATAATTTCTTAATCGATAGCTTTCATAGAATGCAAGTTACTTTTGCAGTTTATTCGATCATATTTGACATACAGCCGCCGCTCGTTTATATCACGTCATCATTATGTCCCAATCCAGTAATATCCCACTATAATCATTTCCCATTCAATACAGCATAATGCAAAATTAATCTAGTTATATCCATTTACATCACACTATTTTAGCAAAACCAAGAGGGTGATATAAACGAGCGGCAACTGTAATTCTATGAGTACACTTAGCTATTTTTAATCGTATTAAGACCTTAATTAAGTAGCCTGTTTTCGGAAATAGGGACTTACCTATATTTTCATGTAAGTTTCACTCGATTACTTTAGTTTTCTCACTGTTCTTAGACAGAACTTAAAACTTTGGTATAAAAAAACACCAGTTCCTGGTCGTCGAAAATAAGTTTTATAAAACTTTAACTTCACTCTGTATTTTACTTTTCCAAATATGAGGTTAATTCTAATTAAATAAATTTTAGACAACCAACATAATTGTAAACCCAGTAGACCTCGAAATAGAAGCATTGAGTGATGATGAGAACCTTCAAAAGATCGTTCAAACATTCATTCGACAAAAAAAAGTGAATTCTCAAGAGGTTATAAAATTGTATAAACTTGAAACGAAAATAAATTAATCAAAAAAAAAAGAGGAAAGGCGAAATAATAATAGTTAATTTATTGATTTGATTGATATTAACTCTAGTTTCAGCCCGGAAATTCTAATTGGTTAATTGATATTGAGCTACATGAGTCCCCAAATTAAATATACAGAATTTATATCTTTTTTTTAATATATATTTTATGTTTTTCTTCTTTCTTTTATTTTTTAACATCTCCGCTCTGGCGTTTAATTGAAATAAATAAAAATAATAATTAAATTTAATGATTTTGAGGAATAAAACTATTGAAAAAAAATGCAAATATTTTGCTTAAGTCAGACAATTCATTTTTTGAATAAGCATTTTAGATCACGATTCGGAAAATAATATGAACAAATGATCGATCCCTGATCACAATTCAACCGATTCTGTTTAAATTCTATTGTTTAAAAAAATTTTAATTTTCCCAAACCTTTAACAAAATTAAGGCCTGTATCTAATAATCAATTTAAATATTTTTCAAATTCAATCTAATCGCTTAATCCTTTGACAGTAAGACGTCTTAAATACAATCTAGGTTGTACCTAAATAATGGGATTGATAAACATCCTCGTCCCATTCTTGAAAATAAACCATAAATTGAACACCCTTTGCTGATACTGAACCTTCAATACTGGACTAGCTTGCTAACAACGGGCTCTATTATAGTCCTTCTTAGATTTAATGATCTGAAATTTGGGTACATTGTATTAGGGTGATTCATAAAATTTTTCGAAGTTTTTTATTAAACATTAAATCTTCAAAATATGCACCATTATGCTCTATGGCCTTTAGCTTTCTATCAGCGAGCAATTCGATACCTCTCTTGTACCATTCCTGGCTTTTTGAGCTAAAAAACTCAAGACACTCAGCATGGTCTTGGTAAGTCATAAAGATTTTTTTTAAAATAACTCAAGATATAAACGATATTTCAGGAAAGAATAACAACCAAGTGTTAAAATTGTGGCATTCCTTGATAACTAACAAATTACATTAAATTTCCGGTATCATATCTCAGAAAAAAGCTTCTTAACCATTTTAGTATCTAATTATAATTTTGGTAGGAAGTTAATTTTTTTAACTGAAAAAATAGAGTTTTCCTAAAAGTTTTTTACCACGATGGTTAGCTTTGGCTCTAATCTGTTAGGAGTTTTTTTCACAGATCTTGATTTGAAGCTTGTCATTTTTTAAAAACAAGAAATTCCATATGCTATAGTTACAAAAATTATATGCTCTACTTTTTTATTTTTATGCGTCAAACTCCCTCGTCCCGACCAGTGTCACTGACTAGCGTTGTTTGTAAAATTTTAGAGAGTATAATCAAAGATAAAAGTTATCACATTTATTAAAAAATGAACTTTTGTCGTGTTCTCAGCATGGTCTTGTTCCGGGAAAATCTTGTTTTACCAAATTTACTGGCCTCTGTATATTGAATCGACATCGTGTACACTGACTTTGCTAAATCATTCGATAAATTCTCACATCGACTCTTACTCTACAAATTAGCAGTCTATGGATTTGATGGTAATAGAAAATAAGATAAATAGAAAACAGAGAATTATCCATCAACAGAAAATCAGCCTTTAAATACAACAACTTTGGATCTTGGTGTGTATTTTCAGATTGACCTTAAATGCGAAGCACAAGTTGACTAAACCTCAGGCAGAGCAAACAAGATACGGGGTATGATATGGGAGTATTTTGAGTACTTTGATATAAATTTTGTTAAACTCCTTTACACATCATTAGTGTGACCGATAATAGAATACGGTATTACCGTCTGGAGTCCATATAATGAGATTGAAAAGAAGCAATCGGAAAAAGTTCAACGTATAGCGACGAGAATGATTCCTAGTCAAAAAAATCGAATACGAAGATCGTTTAGCAAGGGTTGATCTTATGTCACTTGAAACAAGAAGAAGATGCGTCGATTTGATGCAACGTGCATTCAACGTGATATGGTCCTAGATATTTTATTTAAGCTTATTTCTTAAATTTAAATTTAATACATTCCCATATTTTTTTGATCTTTTTCCAACAGAACCTCATTCAAAAAATCAGAAAATTGGAATTTTTTCTTCTATTTTTAAACAAAAGACAAGACTTCCTAAACTCTATGTGACGTTCTCCTCCTCAGCATTTTTTTATAAAATCTATTTTCCGGATATTAAGGTTTTACAGCAATATCAATCGAGCTTATGTCACTTGATACAAGAAGAAGATGCGTCGATTTGATTCAATTTTACAAGATCTTTAATATGTTAGAAGCTGTCAACTTAATGAATGGTATCAGGTATAGTTCAGCAAAGAATAATTATTATTTTATGAGGTTACTCCAAAGTAGTTTCAAGAGAACTTATCAAAAACCTCCCGGTACGATACAACTACATTACAAACAGAGTGGTCAATGATTGGAACAGTTTACCGAAGAATGCTGTGGACACAACTTCATTAAATTAGTTCAAGGCAAAACTTGATGGCTGGTTTAGAAAAAATGAATGGTCAAATGGTGCTAAGGCAAATAACTACCACAGCCTTACGGCTTAACTCGACTAAAGTCGGGTCGCAGTTATTTTTTCTAATTCTACTACTACTTTAGTTTTTATTCAGTTAAAAAATAATACCAAAGTAGATAGACATTCTGTAGATGATCATTCTGTCTCAGCGTTTTGAAAAAATTAAGAGATGATGTACCGAGGACTTATAATAGTTTTACATGTTATTTTAAGTTTAAAAAAAACTACTTCTCTGCTTCAGCTTGAATACAGGGTCTATTAAAGACTCTCAACAAACTGATGCTTCTTCATTGAAGTAGCCAAGATTTATATCAATGTAAAAAGATACATACTTCTTTTATAAGTTATAAAACTTGTAATTGTGATTCAACAAGAGGTTTTTAAAGAATTTATAGTCTAAAAAGTAAATTTCAAATAAGTTTTTTTTATTAATTTCAACAAAAATATTTCAAAACTTAAAAATTCATATTTGCAACTTGAATACTGAAAGATGTCAGTCTTTAATTTAAAAAATATAAAAACTTCTTGAATCAAATGACATAGGGTTCCAAGTGCGTATTTTACCAATATATAACTTTAAAAACGGTCAAAAAGTATCTAAAAGAAGGCCTAGAACACCCGGTATTCCCAGGCGGTCACCCATCCAAGTACTAACCGGGCTCGACGTTGCTTAACTTCGGTGATCGGACGAGAACCGGTGCATTCAACGTGATATGGTCCTAGACATTTTATTTAAGCTTATTTCTTAAAATTAAATTTTATACATTCCAAAGTAATGTGATAGCTCCTAACCACGTTCACATGTTTCAATAGGTTTCATAAATTTTCGATGAGTATGCGGTGTCGGTATGGAATCCTTCCCTAAAAAAAGATATTGACATCCTTGAGAGGGTGCAAAGGAGAGCGACTCGGAGCATACATGGCTTTAGAAAGTTTGAATACGTGGAAAGACTCAAAAGACTCAAACTGACAACCCTTACAACCAGAAGAAGACGAGGTGATCTTATTCAAATGTACAAGTTCCTAAACAAGCAAGATCACGTAAACTGGTATAAACGATTGGATAATGACGAAACAGTCAATCGGATATACGATACAAGAGGTAATCGATATAAACTAAGACGAGAACTTGTGAAAAACTGTGCACCAAGATTCAATTTTTTTACAAACCGTATCGTGAATGACTGGAACGGGCTGACGAATGAAGTTATTGAATCAAAATCAATTAACATTTTTAAGACTAATTTAGACAAACTTTTGAAAGACTAAAACATTGCTTATGGTCTGGATAGAACCAGACTTAACGCGAGAGCGTAGCAATTATTTTTACTACTACTACTACTACGTTCGGGACTCGAAAATAAAAGTAAAATTTTGAAAGCCCCTCAAAATTTATCGAAAAGTATTATAAACATAACAAACTTCACTAAACTAAATTTCAGAAATACATTTTTCAATAAAAAATATCCTTTTATGTTTTATGATTTATTGTTATAATTTAAACTTTCTTCAATAACATGATGATCACTTAATCTATTTTTAGGAAATTGAAATTTTTAAAGACCCATTTTACCTATAAAATTCAATATAAAATAATGAAAAAATGTATTTTTAAATGAACGATACATCTGTGTGGGTACGATTAGAATAATCTTATCTCTAAGCCAGTCTATTGATTTTGATCAAAATTAGATTTACAATAAGTAAGACAATCGATTTTTTAGATTAGACTAGAAGATTTATTTATTTAGAAAAAATACAAGCTTGTTAACGATTTGAAATTCAAAAGAGTTATGTTCTTACGATTGAAGACAATAGTTGTTGATCTTGAGACATGGTCTAAAGGCTACGAGATGTATTTTATATCTTTAATTTACCAACTTAGAAGTTCACCTCGTCTTTGTTAAAACATCGAAAAAAAAATACATCAACTTGCTCACTGATCTCCCTCCACTATCTCAACGAAAGTTGAGGCTAAATTGTCAAATTTACCATCGAATTTTTACTTAACACTCGAGTTTACTTTTTTAATCTTAGACAACTAAGCAAGAAAGGCGTAGTCAGAAACTTTTGGGTAGTGTCGCGAACCTCTGGACATGGGAACCCCTTCTTTCACAAAATCTTCGAAGACCTCTCACCTTTTACTCATTTACTGAAAAGTGTATAAGGTTATTTTTTTCCAGCTGTTCTTAATAGTAGTTCATTCATGTTTCAAACTAGACTATAATTATAATCTCTTTCATGCTTTCCATCGTAAGAATCGTTATCAATTCAAAACTTGACTTCTGGTATTTGATTTTAGAAGTAAACCGAATTACTAATGAATATTTTTAAATGAAATTTTTTTTATTTTTGCTACGAAACACCTGCTTCAAAACGATACCCTAGTTGTCTTTATAGAACGATTCCTTGAGGAGTAAATAAGGTTTAGTTGACCAAGGAAATCGTTTTTGAATTCAACTAAACCATATTTGCTCCTCAAGGAATCAACAAGGGTATCGTTATGAAGAAGGCTATGAGATCTTTCAAATCCATATTTCTCTTTATATGAAAACTTATCGTTCCCGTTTTTGTCCAGTTGGGTCAAAAGTCGGCTATCAACACTATCCTCTAGGATATAGAGGATTTTTTCTAAATTATCAGCTGTGAAAAATCTCTGCATAATGCAAGTCATTAAAACAATAAGTCAATAAACTCGGTTAAGGCCTTGAATATTAAATGAATTACTTGATATAACTTGGAGATTTAAACTCAAATTTTTATTTCATGATGTCAAAATAAACTTACCGTATTTCCTTGCTTAGAAGCGATTAAAAATCGTCACTTTGAGACCAAAAATCATGCTAAAGGCGATTGAATATTAAGTTCTCTTATGTTTCTTTGAGTAGAGTTAAGTCAGGCCTATCAAAGGATAGTGAAACTAAAACTAACATGATGCCCGTTCGTCCAAAAAAAGGGGGTTTAGGGGGGCACTTATTCGCAAGGAAATACGGTAACATAACACCCGTTTTTTACGAAAATCAATAATCGATCGATCAAATTTTGTTTTCAATCTTTTTTTATTGCAAGTTGTGTAACATTTTTTGTTACATCTTGTTACACTTTTTTCGTAACCACATCTTCATTTCCTTTAAAAAATAATTCAATTTTTAAATTTTGAACTGAACTTTTTGAACGAAACTTCACAATGCTACCAAGTCGAAAAAAATTAAATCGTATTTCATTTTTGTAATTGTTTTTTGTTGCTTAATTTCAAGTCAAGTCAAGGTCAAGAGAATTCATTCAAGATTTGTACAGTATATTGCAAAATTATTTTGACAGTCTTTTTCAGTCTGTCTTTCTAGTTTATACAGTCCTGGAAATTGACATGTCACATGATATCAACAGATCTCAACTGATGTCATCTGGTATAATCTGAAATCAGTTTCCGCCAGTATTCATTGGCAATTCATGATGTTCGTAATTCTCTTAATGATATCAGATCTTAATGATATCATCTGATATCATGTGACACTTTAACTTCCGAGATTGATCCAGAGCGTTTATTGTCACTTTAGTCATCCTTGTTGAATTTATATTTTGAAATTATAGGTTTTTTTTTTAATTTCCATGATTTTCCTAGAAATGTTGCAACCATACTTAAACGATTCTCTTTGGAAAGTTTTTAAAATAAATACTTTTACAAAAAAATTGATTTTTCCCCATTGTCATAAATCAAGTTCGAAATCATAATTTATTCATTTAAATTCTTTCAAAATACATTTTTGCTTTTTTTAATTAGAATCACATTTTCTTTTTATTACCCAAGGCTTTTTTGTTATTTTTTTTATTCCTTATGACTAAATGATAATTTCGGAATGCCTTTTGAAATTAACTCATAAAATAGATACATTTGTTTTTTTTTTAATTTTGCTCACACCCTACCCTCCTTTGATGATACGAGCAGAAATGTTAATTCATTATTCATAAACTTTTTTTTGTTGAATTCACCTTCATAAAAAAATCTTTCGAAATTACATAATAGAATTAGTTATTTTCTTAAACTTTGAGTGTTTGAAAATTGAGAACTCAGCGTAATTCTAGCATTATTTTTTTGCTTTTTTTTGGAACGAATTATAAGAAACAAATAAAAGTAATTCAAGTTGTTGTTATTGTAAATGGAAAATCTTTTAGAATGTCCTATTTGTATGGTTAAGTATGACGAACGACAACGTGTACCAAGAGCTTTGCCATGTTAGTATTTAAAAAAGTTTTTGTTTAAATTAATCAAGCTCAGAAACTTATGCTCGAAATTTGAAATTTTATCTTATATTTTAAGAACAAATTTTTAATTTGACTGACTAAATTTTCCACTTGGTCTTACTTAGGTTTTGCTTCGGAAACTTTAGGTAATGCATCATAGTCTTTGAATCATGATAAAACCAGTAAAGTGTTCAACAATTGTATTTCGGAATTTCAAGTTAATAAAAACACATGATTCTATTATTCGAAAATGATTAAATTTTGTACACTTGTACCCTGCCCTTTTTAGATTACAAAAAAAGGCATAGGTTTTCCTTGAGGAGTTTAAAGCCATAAAAAGTTGCGTATTCGGGAGGAAAATTTTTGAGTCTAAACGATAAAATTTGATTATAATAGACACATTTTCTTGTTCACGAGACTGTTGGCTTTCAAAAGTTATGGAACTAGAAATACCCATTTTTTTAACCTTTGAATGATCATGTAAAATTTAGAGGTTTTTTAAGAATTCCTTCGGAATGGAATAATGTAATGAATCATGATAAAAAAGTCTCGCACCTAAAAATGTCCAAAACCGTACCTTAAAACCGATAAGTGATCGATTTTCAGTTTTAAGTTAAATATTCTGATAAATCTTGTTGCTGCCTTAAGAGGGTCTGAACAATATTTTTTAAAACTTTCAACAAATTTTTTAAACAAACATTAAATTTATATTGTTTATCAATTAAGGTCAACATGTGATTTGTTCCGAATGTTTATGTGAAATAAAAAGTATTTCACCAAGTTTAAATTTTAATTGCCCTGTATGTCGTCATCAAATTACATCAAGCCTAAACGAAATTCCAAAATCACTTGTTATATTACAGTTAATCGAACTTAATAAAAATAATCAAAGCTCAAATCAAAATTTAAATCAAAACTCAAGTATACTAAATCGACTACCGCCTGTTATACCACGGCCTGTTTTACCACCACCTGTTATACCTCCACGACCCGCTCAATTAGCACCTACAGCGCCTACAACACCTTTAAAACCAACGCAAACATGGAATTTAAAAGATTACATGAGAAGTATATTCAATGAAATTGATGTGAATAAAGACGGTTCAATTTCATCAAATGAGCTTCAACATGTTCTTAAAAATGTTCAATCGAACGCTGCATTCGACCCAAAAACTGTTTATTTACTCATTAAGAAATACGATCGAAACGGTGATAATGAGATTAATTTTGAAGAATTTTATGATTTATACAACAATTTAAATGAAGAATTTGAAACATTTTTGATGACAGATGCAGATGGAAGTGGTAGTATAGACCAAAATGAATTTGCTGAATTACTCAAATTGAAAGGTTATCAATTTTCAAGAGATTTTTTTGAATGGTTTTTTCGTGAAATGGTTCGTTTTAGTCAAAAGTATACGATTGAATTCGACATTTATATTCGTATAGCCACACGATTAGACTATTTGGCTAAACATTATTACAGTAATTCTTATTATAATAAGAATTTTTCGGCCGAGCAATATTTTTCAAAAACTTTTTTTCAAGAATTTTGGTAAACATCCAACAAAAACTATTTCTTGTTTTAAAATATTTTAACTGAATAAAAATGTGCCATATTATGTCAAATTTTAAATTTTATAAATGTTACTTTTATTTTTATTTTAGTTATTTGGATTTGAAGACATGAAACCACTGGAAAATTTGTTTTCTTTAAGTTGCAAGAAGTTTCGAGGGGACGTATCAGTGTCGTAGCCAGACACTTTTTGATAGTGTGACGAAGTTCTGTGTAGTAGGGGGGATATGGGACCTCCTTACTTTCATAGACTTAAATTCATGTTCCATTAATGGTCCTAACTAGACTATAATTACAAATCTATTTCAAGTATTCCTTTGTAAGAATCGTTATCCATTCAAAACTTGTCTTTTGGTAATTGATTTTGTGAGAGGTAAACCTAAAGGACTCTTATTAGAAAAGGTGAATGCAAAACAATGTTAAGAAAAGTTTCGAGTGAATAAATCCATTCTAGTTAAAGATTGCTTTAGCTTTATTATAAAGAGGTTAAAAAATCTGACACACGTTCATGAGTTTTTGTTAACTTAATTTGATCAACTAAATCAGCCAGGTCGATCTGTTTTTTAAGTTTAATAAAATTATTCATGATGATTCATCAATCTCAGTTAAATATTTCTTCAATATGAAAGTTCCTCTTAATAATGAGAATTATAATTTTTTATAGCTTAAAAAAATTAACTGTCTAAAAAAACATATTAAATTTAGGATTCTGTTTAACCGTTTTTTTCTTACGGGTGTTCAACAATGAAATTAATAATCAACAATGGTATTTCGGAATTTCAAGTTAATAAAAACACATGATTCTATTATTCGAAAATGATGAAATTTTGTACACTTGTACCCTGCCCTTTTTAGATTACAAAAAAAGGCATAGGTTTTCCTTGAGGAGTTTGAAACCATAAAAAGTTGCGGATTCGAGAGGAAAATTAAATTTTTGAGTCTAAACGATAAAATTTGATTATAATAGACACATT
The DNA here is from genome assembly GCA_022207745.1 of Brachionus rubens. NCBI lineage: Eukaryota > Metazoa > Rotifera > Eurotatoria > Ploima > Brachionidae > Brachionus > Brachionus rubens. Next base: position 1,624,472 of record JAJVHD010000016.1, on the reverse strand, counting down.
TTCTTGTTAACGAGGCTGTTGACTTTTAACGATCAAATATTGGTAATATTAGCTCATTCGATTCAAAAGTTATGGAACTAGAAATACCCATTTTTTTAGCCTTTGAATGATCATGTAAAATTTAGAGGTTTTTAAGAATTTTTTCGGAACAATGTTTTGATCCAGTCATAATCCTTGAGCCTTTTTCAATAGAACGATGGGTTAAACTCATTTTTCCAAAACAAAATTATCGAGGACACTCGAAGGATTTGGGTACGATCACTTCTAGGGAGTTTACCCCCCTAGGATAACATAAGCCGACCACTTGAGGGTAGGGTACAAGTGTACAGAATTTCATCATTTTTGAATAATAGGATCATCTATTTTTATTAACTTGAAATCCGGAATACCATTATAGAACACCCGTTAGATAATAAAATAGGGATTTTCGACATTAGAATTTGTCCTAAAAAAAAAGAAAAAATGTATGAAAAGAGTCGTCTAGGATATCATGGAAAATCAATAATTAAGTTGAAAGAAAAATAGAGTTCTGCCTAGATTATCAAACCGAAGACCTAAAATTCCTAAAATGACGTGCCTCTAGTGTTAAACCTTTATTTGTCTGGGGTTTATTGATTCCAATTATATTTTTTAATTTCATTATATTGTCTAGGGAAAACGGGGGTCTGGAATCGTAAAAAAATTCCAATAAACACAGTTAATTACGAGATATATTTATAAAATCTTGATTAAAAACTCAGATGAAAATTGAACACGATTTTCTCCTAACTGATACACAGTGAGACAGTCGGTTAGAGTAATTATATGTTCGAGTAATCTGATACTTCTAAAAAAGTATCGTTTAAAAACAAAATAATCTTGTAATAATAAAATACATAAAGCTTCCGGGATGAATTATGGATTAGTTAACTTTTTTTGTTAAAAATTATGATAATCTAAAAAAGTAATTCATGCTTAAGTAACAAGTTTATTTTTTTCTTGTGCAAGGCTTTAAACACAATTAAATTTTCTTGCTTCAAATCGAACAAATCTAGTCTTTCAATATACTTAGTTAAGAATTGAAAGTGCTCAATACTCATTTAGGAATGCCATAATGCATGATAGAGCCAATTAAGATAAAAATCTAAATAAAAATGATTAATTACATTGTTTGGAGTACTTTTGTCATTTTAAAATTCCATTAGATTTCGACACAAAACAGAAAACTGAAATTTCATTAACATTAATAAATAATGGAATTTCGATTTTTCAATAAAAAAAAAGGTAAATTTTAAAAAAGGTAAATGAAATTTTCAATTTTTTGAAAGTGTTGTTTGGTTGAATTTCTTTGTCCGTTGATCTTAATCTTGAAACATTAAATAAAAAGAGTTATTTTTGTGTACTCTAAAAAAGTGTCGACTCTTTATAAATTTATGTCAGGTAGTAATAATTTAACCTTTTTTTAATTTTATTTTTTTTCGTTTCAAATAATTTGAATTTTTTTTTAAATTTATTTTTTAGAAGAAAAATAATCATAAACACACACACACAAGTAAAAATGAATGCGACAGAAAATGTTAATGGTACTCTTATAGCGAATCCGATAACCAAAGAAGAAAAAGAACAATTTTTAAATTCATCTCTATTCATATTTGTTTTAATCGGTATCATTTTGGCCATTGTTTTTGCGGCAATTATAATATTTATAATACGTAAACGTCATCAATCAAGAGGTTTTAATGAATATGAAGACGAACCGATAAGAGATGCTAATCAGTATCGTGATGAAGAAAATTAAAAACATTCAAAAAAAAAAATTATTTTGATTAAAATAATTTTGTCATTTTCACTAGATTTAAGAAGTGTCATTTTTGAAAAAATCAAAGTGATCATCAAGTTTGCAACACTTTGCACATAGATAGAGAAAATGACAAAATTTTTTAACTTAAAAAATTTTTTTTTTAATTTTTTTTGACATGTGTTTTTTTTTAATAAAAGAGTTTGTAAAACAAACAGAGTTTTATTATAGTAATGCCTTGGATGAACCTCCGGTTCAAATGCCTCATTCAATTCTAATATATTTGAGCTAATACAGTCGAGTAACACATATAGTCGCCGCTCGTTTTTATCACGTCATCATTATGTCACAATCCACTTATATCCCACTATAATCATTTCCCATTCAATACAGCATAATGCAAAATTAATCTAGTTATATCCATTTACATCACACTATTTTAGCAAAACCAAGAGGGACTGTAACGACTATAGATAAGACCAAAATGTCTCTTCCAATTAAATTCGATTCCAGTTTAGTCACCTTTCATTTTTGACGGAAAAACGAGGTGAATGTATTTGTTCGAATACTTTGGAAATTAAAAAAATATTTTCTTGAGAATTTGGGTTAGAGTTCTTAGCAGCAGATATGACTCCTCACTTTTTTATTGGTTTATATTTATAAATTTTTGCGAACTATAGAATGACATAATATGACTATGTCCTATTTTTCATATTAGACACTTATTGTATTACAATACATTTTGTTTTTGGATTTCTTCTATTAGAATCCTTGAGATAACATTTCGAATTTTCATTCAAAATCAAACCATTATACCATCCAGGTAGCTAAAAAGTTGAAGTTTTGAAACTCAAAATTGGTGATAGAACCGTTCTTAACCGTAAATACTGGAAATATCGTATCCGTATCAGGTCAATACTGTCGGAAAAAGCTTGATTTAGATATTCTTAGAGAGTCGTTCTTTTTTGTTTTCTTCTTCTCGGTATTCAACTCGGGTTTTTCACCTTTCAGAAAGCTAACCGATTGGTATAATTTTAATCAGAATATTTTAAGCCTACTCTAAAGTTTTTCTAGAATACCGAAATTGTTCGGAATTGTCAAATAGACCAAATGCTATAGACCCAATGTTTGTATTAAACCATTCTTTGAGCTATAAATCGAGAGCGTTTTTTCACAATACTCATTTCTGAAAGCTCATGAATTTTCATTTTCCAATGAAAATCAAAATTTTGTAAACTGTCGACTCAATTAATGTAATCCACGGCCAGTAAAACATAAGATTACCATGTTTTTGTTGGCTTAAAAAATTAAAAATTTTACCCTTAACTCTCCACTCCAAATTCATGAACTTTCAGAAATGAGCATTTTGAAAGGCCGGATTTGTACTTTCTAATATCTATATCAGCTTCGATTAATTTGTACAACAAAATTACACTCAGGAAAATGAAAAAATAAAAAACGAGCTTTTAGGTAGCGTATTTCCTTGCGGAAAGAGAAGTTACAAATGAAGTGGATTGAGAGACATCTTCCATGATAAAAAAATATTCGAAAAACATTGAAAATTTTTCAATTTCAGCAAGGAAATACGGCACCCTCACTTTGGAACCTTGTCACACCTAGACAATGAGTCAGGGTTAAAAATAAAATTAATCTAACTCATTTTACCTTACAGTTTAAATTATTTTTTGGCTCAAATTTTTTGTTGCTTCTTGAATTTTTTCAACTTGTTCAAGTTATCTAATAAACCACGTTAAAGTCTTTCATGAAACGAAATATATCAAAACGTAATTTAAAACTATAAGTTCAGAATTATGAAATTCCAAGTTATTAATTTTTTTCTGAATTAGAGTCACACTCTAACTTAAACCACGCATTACAATAATCCAATAAACGAAAGAAATTTAATTTTGATAAGATTCTCTTTTGTTTGCATTCTATTTTTCTACTTTAATAAAAAAAATGTGAATAAATAACTATCTCAACAAAAAATTATGATTTTTTTTGTTGCTTTCATCTCATTAAAAATCTCTAATTCGACTTTTTTAGAAGTTTAAAGCTAGAAAATATGGAAAAACTATTCGAATGTCCTATATGTTCAGAATTTTATGATCAAGATAAAAAATCACCACGCATATTACCACAATGTAATTTTCTTCCAAAAAAAAAATTTATAATAAAAATTTTAAACCCTAGCAGGTCTTCATACTCTTTGTACAAGTTGTCTTGAAAAATTGTATGCCTCACAATATTTTTTAACATGTCCAATTTGTCGTCAAGCAAATAGATGCAAAATTGAAGATGTTCCAAAGAATAGAGACATTCTAGGGTTTCTAGAATTTTACAAATCTCAAAACAAACCCGGAAGTGAACATAAAAATGGATCTCAAAATTTGTTTGAACCTAAAAGAGAGTATGTATTTAAATTTTCAAAATTTTAGACTTTATTTTAAACATGAGACTTCAAGATGGAATGAAACAAAGTATTTAGAAAGTATATTCAATGAAATAGATCACAATAAAGACGGTACCATAGACACAAATGAGCTTCATTCAGCTTTAAAACAAGGCCAAAGCAATTCTGAATTTGATTTTAAAACTGTTCAAATATTAATGGAAAAATTCGATCGAAATTATGATGGTGAAATATTGTTGAAAGAATTTCAAGAATTATTTTTGAGTATAAACGAACAATTAAATGAGTTTTTAGACTTTGATCAAGATGGTAGTAGTTCAATAGAGCCAAATGAGTTAAGATCACTATTAGACAAAAGAGGTTTAACATTTTCGAATGGCTTTTATGAGTTTTTATTTGTACAGTTGTTGAATCGTTACAGAATTACAAAAGTATCTTTTGATATTTATGTTCGCTTAAATGCTCGTCTTGATTTCATGACTGAATCGTACAAAAAAACACAATTTTCTGTTGTTGGTAATTTTGAAGAATTTACAAAACAACACTTTTTTGATAGTTTTTAGTTATTGTTTTAAAAATTTTTTTAAATCAAATTCTCTTCTTGTTTGTTTTTGTGTTCTAAAATTGAGAGAAATATCAAAAAAAAATTAGAAGCTTCCACAATATTTTTGTTTTTTGTTTAATTTTTTAATAAAATATATAAATCTTACCACATGCACGTGTTCCCTGGATAATAAATACTTTATTCCTTGAATTCTTGCGGGTCGAAAAGATTTCAAAAAGCATTGTGAATTCTAGTACACAAATACAAAAACAAAAATGAAAAAACGCTATTGATCCAAACTCATTTATGCAAATTTTATCAGTTGATACAGAGGTTGTATGATCAATTTGTAATTTTTTCAAAGGGGAAGCAATAACTCGCAAATTGCACGCCATTTATTCGTATGGAATTTAAATGCTCAATTAAGTTGGATACAACATCTGTATCAACTGATGCAATTTGCAGAATTGAATAATCCGGACATATTTGTTCGGATAAGCAAAGAGGCTTAACATAAGCAAGTATTTAGAAGGGGGTAGGGACTATTCAAAAACGGTTTGGATACCGAAGTGTTTGACTAAACGACTGTATTACTAACTTCAAATCCATTCCTCATTAATTTAAATCCTTTTATTTCAATAAATTGTAAATCACTAAAATCATTTATAAATTAGCGCGAAGTCATCTTCTGTTTGCTTGATTTTTTCTTCTATTTGAATACATGGAATACATGGATTTTGAACGTTCATGAACGATCATCGCAATTTTGAACGTTCGTGAACGAATATAAACATTCAATTTTTTTTAAACGAAAAGGAAGCCACAAATCTAAAACACTTCTCCATTTTAGCCAAAAAACAAACATTAGATTTGAAAGTTGATTATTTCATTTATAAGTTGAAACAATTTTAAGTTAGTTTAGTATTTTTTTTGGATCAAGAGTGGTATCCTTTAAAAACAAAACACATGGACAATGGATAAAAGCAACACCGAGTGTAAATCACAAAAATTAAATTAATTTTTAATAACTGAGAAACCCAAAAATATATAGGGTCGTTTTTTGGTGTAATGTGACAATTTTTATTTGGAACAAAAATATAACACCTAAATGAAATTTTTTTTAGCCCGGAAAAGGGTAAGCGAAAAAATAATTAAAAATTAATTTAATTTTTGTGATTTACACTCGGTGTTGTTTTTATCCATTGTCCATGGGGAGATATGGGCAATTTTTTTATTTAAAAGATTTTCGATTATTCGATTATTCGAATATATTTTCTTTTGCTAAACTTTTATCCAAATAACGAATAATTTGACTAGTTTCTTGGCCCTCTACCGATTTTACGATTATACGATTACATGAATGGTTCCTTTAGAGACTTAACTGATTATACGAATATACGATTATTCGTTTATTCGAATAATTTATTGAGACACCTAACCGACTATATGAATATACGTTTATTAGAATAGTTTCTTGAGGCCCTCTCTACCGATTCTACGAATATACGATTATATGAATGATTACTTTAGAGACTTTAACACGAGTCAAATTTACTAGTTATTGAGAAATAGAGTTCAAATTTTATTTTAAATGTTTATTTGCCTTTTTAAGGCGTTCTAAATTTTTGTAATACTTGTCTCAGGGTCCTTTGGGTAGTTGAACCGAAGTCGACGGCCGCTTTTTGGATTGGCCGTCGACCCCGGTTCTAACTACCCGATAAATCGATGTGTATGTAGCTTTTTTTATAATCTTGTCACAGGCACCCCCTCTAATCTCAAAACCCCAGAGGTCACAGGACGCCTTACGAAAAGCTTTTAAACTTTTTTGTCTTTGGTTCCCAATAAAACAAATCCATTCTCAAACCGATGTTAAACGCGTAAGGATTAATCACTGATTCATTTTGACTCAAAATCGGCTTAAAATAATATGTTGCCCTTTGTCTCACGGGATTTGGGTAGTTGAACCGACGTCGACGGCCGTTATTTGGATTGGCCGTCGACACCGGTTCTAACTACCCTGATAAATCAGATGTAATTGGCTTTTTTTATAAATTTGTCACAGTCTTCTCCTCTAATCTCAAAAGCCCCTAGGTCACAGGACCCCTTACCTTTCATTGTTATTAATTTAGAAGCATTCCTCTTGGTTTTAGAAGAATTAAAAATTTCACATCGGGCTTGAAAACTTAAAACATAAAGTATGAATAATCGGCAGGCAAACTAATTTAAAAAATAGATAATCTAAAATCCGATAATTTGGTTTATTCAAAAGTCTAAAAAATCGAATATCTTTTATATCGTGCATTTTCTTATAAAGATTTGAATAGTCAAATATTCGGCGACTTATTTTTTGCCCATTATTCCATTAACTCCAAGACCACTAGATCACAGATCCAATTTAGATTGGTTTTAAATGAAAAATCGTATAGAAGGTTCGGAAACATATTTTTTTGTATAATCGTATAAGTGAATAATCGTATAATCGGATATTTATTAAAATTGCCCATGTCTGATGATTGTTCATGAACGTTCAGAATGGGAAGATGTGAAAGGCCAGAATTGTACAATCAAAAAAGATTTTAAGTTTTACGGATGATTATAAAGGTCGAAAACCGAATTTTAGCCAATTCTAGTTTTTTCCTGATCGGACTTTTTTTTCTTGTTCTATTCACTTATTTTAGTAAACTTCTTTATTTTTTAAACTTTGGATTGCTGCTTTAAAATACTTTTTTTAAACAAATACGCCATTTTTAACCTAAAAAATATCAAAATATGTAATAAAAAAGTAAGAAATTGTGAAAAAATTTTCAAACGTTATATCTTTTGAACCATAAGACCAACTTCAAAAGTAAAGATATTTAAATTTTGTTTGTTTTTAAATCAGCTCATCAAAATCTCTTAAATCATACCCTAAAAACGGATAATTTATGTATAATTTTTTTTTCAAAGGGAAGATCAAGTAATAACTCAAATCAAAGTAAAAATTTCGATTCTCTCTTCAAAAATACACCTGGGAATCAGGTTTCAAACTGATAGCTCTTATACATTCTCCGCTCGTTTATATCACCCTCTTGGTTTTGTTAAAATAGTGTGATGTAAATGGATATAACTAGATTAATTTTGCATTATGCCGTATTGAATTGGAAATGATTATAATGGGATATAAGTGGATTGTGACATAATGATGACGTGATATATACGAGTGGCGACTGTATTTTTATTTTTATTAATGATCTCTTAAATCACTTAAATATTTGTAAGGGCAAAACGTGTCAAAATGACACGCCGGGCTTTCTAGTGTTAAACTGCTTCGTTCGCCATTAATTGATTTATTTTATACTGGCCACGGCATCACTTGTTGGCGGGTGTAATTGTAGGAAATTAAATAGAATAATTTATTTTAACATTAATTTACTTTTATTTTATTCTTTATTTTATAATTTTGAACCGTTGTAACCTAGTATAAAGTAATACACAGCCCATTTTATATAAATTAAATAAACTATAAACTATAGAAAAGATGTTATTTGTTCGGCAAAACTGATTTATTATTTTTAATTCTTAGTACATCTCATAACTCTCAAGATAGAAGATAAAATGAACTAAATGCTAAGCTTAGAAATAACCAAATTAATTTTATTTTTAAAGCAACCAACTAGTTACAAATATTAACTAGTATGAAAGATCATCATTTTAATTTGATCATCAATCAATCAATTTAATAATGAAAAATTTCATCAATTATTTAAATTTGGATAGACTGTTAGATCAGATGAAAACATAAGACATCTACAGCTCGATAGTGTCCTAATAGAGCGTTACTCTTCTAGTGGCAGTCATTTTTATACTTCTACCACTTTCCTTTTGATTAGAATAAGCCTATTCGGTTTTTCGTTTTCAAGTTTTTTGTTTTTTTTACATCGGTTTCGTTTTCTATGGATTCAATACTCCTCGAGTCGGCCACTTCAATTTGAAAGTAAGATCCTGGTGTTTTAATGATATTGTTTGGGTTCTAAGTTTCTCATTAATTCTAAAATATTGCGAACAACCTTCGTCAATTTGACTAAAGTCAATTAATTTACAAGACCCTGTAGATCAAGTACCTATTATGCCTTCTACAGGACAAGAGACAAATACTAGTTTCATTTCGTATTTTAGCTCTCTAATGCAGAAGAAAATGGATGCAAACACGAAAAAATTTACTTCGCTCCAAAAAAGAATATACAAGATTGGCTTTTTAATATAGAGCAAAACTTTTTTAAAGCCAATGTACCTGATGGTGAGAAATTACGTGAAGCTTTAAACTTTGTCAGTGAACTTGCTGAAACATTCGTAAGAGAACATATACAAAGCAACAAAACATGGTCAGATTTTGTTAGACATGTGAAGGCTGTGTTTGGAAAAGTGGATGCTCAAAGACGAATCCGACTAGAAATAAGAGCTTTAAAACACCATCTAGGAATGAGTTTTGGTGTCTACGTAAACAAATTTTTGACATTATGCAGTCAACTGACTTATCTGACAAATGAAGAAAAATTCTTCGATTTCATGGAAGATTTAGGAGATAAAACAAAGTTAGAACTTATTCGACAGAATATAACCGATATTAATGAAGCAATTCAATTAGCGAGTAAAATCGAGATGGCTATAGATTCTTTTAATAATGTTTCTAAAGTGAACTATGTGAAAAATATTAAGTTACGTAATAACAATAATAATAATAAAGATTTTAAACCAAATAATAATAATTATATGAATACGAATAAAACAAATCGGTTTAATAACAACTCATACAATCGTTCAAGTAATTCAAACCGTAATAATTTGTCAAAATCTAGTAACTCTACTAGGAATACCGATAAAAATAAGCTAATGAATAATACCGAAACAATATGATATCGTTGCAACCGTAAAGGACACATTGCAAAGGATTGCTTCAGTGTGAAAAAGGTAAATACGGTTAAAATTTCTACTAATCATGACTCGGATGATGAAGGCAGAATTTACATTCTCTCAATCACTAATAGTTCAAAGAAAATTCTCTCAGTAAAGGGAACCATCAATGGTTTAAAAGTTAAAATGGGGTTGGATTGCGGTGCAACCAATTCGATTGTATCAAGTTGAATAGGTGTGAAATTCAAAAATAGCTAAGTTGATACAAATTTCAAGGTAAAGACCGCCACAGGCGAAGTCACTAAAGCTTTGTCTCTAACTATGCCCTTAACCGTGAACGTGCACGGACACAAATGCGAATTAGACTTCCTAGTCAGTGATCATGATGATCATGACGTTTTATTGGGACTGGACCGGTTTTATAAAACTAAATGTGGAATTATACCATATTTAGGAATTGTAAAGTTTCCTGATGCAACAATTGATGTAGAAGAAGAGCAGGAAGAAATCGAAGACGAAACGACCTTCGATGTATTAAAAACAGAGCCCGCCTTTGAGGTCGACTTAGAAATCCAAGTAGGGGATAACTACTGGATATTAAGCACGGATGTCAAAATGGTACCTGAGTATAAATTAAGCCCTCCAGAGATGAATCTATTCAAGGGAATATGTTCAGAGGCACAGGATATGTTTGCCGTGGACATAGATAATTAAGGCACGTGTACAGTGATGGAACACAAGATAAAGCTTACTTATGACAAGCCATTCTTTATACCCACGTATAGGAAATCGTTATCCTAAAGAGAATATCTCAAGTCTGAGATGAAGAAGATGACAAAACCTCTCTTATTTCGCCAATCAAGATCTCCATGGTGTTCTCCTGTAATTGTTGTTCCTAAGAAGGATGGCTCCAAACGAATCTGCATTGATTACAGACGTTTGAATTAGGTAACGATGCAGGCTCATTCCTAATACACTTGATATTTTGGATAGATTTCAAAATTCGGAATGGTCTACCACTCTTGATTTAAATTCAGGATATTAGCAAGTAAAAAAGAACAAAGATTCGGTAGAGAAAACCGCTTTCTCCACTCCTGACGGTCATTTTGAATTTTTGAGGCTCCCTTTTGGTTTAAGAAACGCACCTACAGAGTTCAATCGTATCATGCATATGGTGCTAGGGGGATTAAGTTTTGTGGAAATCTATTTGGATGACATCACCATCAATTCAGATACGCTCGAGCAGCATGTTAAGCACATAAAGTATGTGTTTAAGAAGCTTAGGGAGGCCAATTTAAAATTAAATCCGGATAAATGCACTTGTTGTGCTAAAGAAATAAAATTTCTAGGACATGTCGTTTCAAAAAATAGAATTGCAATGGATCCAGATAATTTAAAGGCTATCGTTGAAAGGGTCGCTCTTACCAACGTCAAACAGTTACAAGAATTTCTAGGCCTTTCTAACTATTACCGAAGCTTTGTTAAAAACTATTTAAGAATTGCTTTATAAATAAGATATTAAGTTCATATGGTCTAAAGAAGAAGCTTTCAAGAGACTTAAGAAGGAACTAACTTCACATCCTACACTGAGGATCCCTAATCCTCATAAACCGTTTATAATTTTTACTGATGCTTCTGGGTATACATTAGTTGCTATTTTAGCTCAACAAGACGAGGATGGAGTTGAATATGTATGCGCATATGCGTCTAGAGGGTTAAGAAAACACGAGTTAAATTATAGTATAACGGAAAAAGAATGTCTTTCATCTATTTTTGGAATAACCGAATTCAGGATTTATGTCTTCGGTACTTTTTTTTTGTTGATCACGGACCATGCAGCTCTTAAGTGGTTAATGACTATCAAAAATCCATCAGGTAGACTTGCAAGATGGTCAATTTAGTTGCAAAGTTACAACTTTGAAATTAAACATCGTAAAGGCAGTCACTCTAACGTTGATGCCTTAAGCAGACCGGTACTATCAATATCTTATACCGTCAAACTTAGTAGTATTGTAGAATACGGATATGAAAAGGTTTTGGATCCGTGAGATAAGAAAACCTTCTTTACTATTTTAAATACGGGAAATACAATCCAGGTCTTAGTGTGAAACAAATAAAAAGAATTAAAATACAGGCTCACATGTATAAAGTTGTAAATGAAAAACTTTTCATATTCCGAGAGAACAGTACTCTGGAAATACCTTGATTGGACGAGAGAAATGATATTATAGAAAAATTTCATTTAATCGGACATTTCCAATCTGATGCTACTTTTAACCCAGTCAAGACAGTTTCGATGCAGCATCGCTGAAAATGTGATAAGAAAAACGATGATTCAACGATGCGATCGGGCCGATTTCCTCGGATTTCGACGTCGACATTTCAATGAAAAGTGTCGAATTTCTCAAAAAATTTTCTTTTTCAATTAAAAGCATTCCTGAAATAAAGCTATAGAAAAAGCTGTTATTTGGTGATCAGATCGTCGAGTACGATACCTATAAGATCTTTTGAGTTAACTAAACATTGACCAGGTTCCGAAAGCTTTCTAATAAAAACCTATAAAGATGGCGAGAAGATCCACTCACCGCAGTCTCGGGTAACTCCCTTAACTCAGTATCTTGACATTTAAATATTTAGGAGATTATTGATTAATAATCAGTAATCGGTGCTAGAAAAGGTCCCCATTACGGAATTGGTTACCATTCACTACACCCAGCATTGAGTATATATGTGTTTTTTTACATATCTCATTGTCTTTATGGACTCAAGTCCAAGTCTTTATCTTGTTGTAAAATCGACTAGGACTCAAAGTCTGAGTCTTTTAAAATTTATCGACTCAGACTCGAGTCCGAGTCTCAGAGATATAGTAAAAGACTTGCGTCTTTGAATTGACTTGATATAATCTTATTTTATGGTTAGAAAAAAAAAAATTCTGATGCCGGTTTGAAATGAGCCTCACTCCCCACTAAAATATCAAAGACTTATCATTTTTGGGATGGAGATTTATTAAATTTCTTTTTCACACAAGCAAAAAAAAAACACAAGCGGTTTTTCAAAATCAATTAAAATAAGAAAGAAGCAATCGAAATATTTTTTTTTCTCATAGCCGTTTTCTTATTCTTGTCGGCTGTTCTTTTTTAAAAATTTATCAAATATTAAGTCAAGAAACTTTAGAGTTCAATGTCTCCACCGCTTTATGACATAATTCTTTATTTTTTAAGCTTTTCTTCATTTAGACATCCATCATTATCTTTTGAGTACTATTTCACGGTCATAGTCGCCCTACTGGTTTAGCAGTTAGAACGTGTGATGGTGAATATAGGGACACTAGTTCAGGCAAAATAAAAAATTTCTTATCAGAATTTTCGACTCGAGTATTCGTCCCTTAACCCTTAACAAAGTGAAACCCTTAACTCGTCCGAGTCTTATGAAAAATTACGAGTCCCTATGTCTGCTCAGAGGCAACTATTAAAATTTTGAAAGCTCCAGCTTTTAGATAAGTTTAAAAATACAAAAATTATGAAAAATTCTAACTGATTAAAAAAATGTCGATTGCAACTTGTTATATATGTATCACATGTAACGTATATTAAATTATTGAATGACCTTTTCACCGTTAATATATTATAATTAATTTACGGGAGGAGTCAAAAACGCAAATAAAAATCTAATTGGCGATTGTGTTGGAATTTCGAGGAAAACAAACACAATTTTACTAAAAATTTAAATTAAAAAAAAAAAATTTCATCGTAATATGCTCTATTTTTCCAAAAATTCGACGATGATCATCGTTAATTCAGCAACAACGTCTTGACTGGGAATCGTATAAAATAATACTACTATTGGAGAAATATGATTATGGATATCAAAAAATTTGTCAGCAATTGTCAAACTTGTCTTAGAAATCAAAAGGCGATTTTAAAATCCCACCCAGCGAATGCTCTTCAAGTATCATATGTATTTGAAGTGATTAGTTTTGATTTAGTTCTTGGGTTGCCGATAACAGAGGAAGGTTCCATAGGTATTCTTTGATTATTTAACATTTAACACACTACGCCTATGCCAAACCTATCAAGTCCAAACAAGCAGTAGAGATTGCTCGGCTTTTACTAGAAATCATTTGTTTATTCGGTGTTCCGAAAACAATACTCTCGGACCAAGGTCCAGAATTAGTAAATCATGTAGTTGAGCAATTAAAAAATTCAATCGGAGCAGAACATATTTTGACATCAGCCTACAATCCAAGGACAAATGGCCAATCTGAACGATTCAACCAGACTTTAATGGAAGCCTTGCGTAAACATGCTGAATCGTATCAAAGTAAATGGAATTTGCGGTTACCTTTTGTCCTATTAGCTGATAGAACTAGAGTCAACACTGCTACTGGGAACTCGCCGTTCGAATTAATGTTCGGCCGACGTATGAAAAACTCTGAAAATTTGAATAGTGAACCGAACGAAGTTGAATCGCTCATCGGAAGAATTCACTGAGTGCATTCGGAAAATGCTTGAAGGACTACCAGCTCAAGTAAACATGACTGACGACATTCTGATTCATGTAAAGTCAGACGAACAACATGACGACGTGCTAATGAAAGTTCTGGAACGTCTTGAAGAAGGGAGTGAGTCAAAATCGCAAGTGTCAAAATAGCTTGATCAAAAAAGCTACAGGTAAACTCATAATGTGTCAAAATAGCTAATTAACTGAAAATAAAAATAGCTTAAGTGAAATTAAAAAAATCTATTATCAAAATAGCTACAGTTTATTAATTGTCTAATAATTAAATTAAAAATTATCTCCAATAAAAAAAATCAATATTCCATAATTAAAGACAAATTATTCAAAGTTTCCTCAATGTTTTCTTTACTATATTTGCTCAAAATCACTTTGATCCTATCGTCTAATAACATGTATTTTGGACGTCTTTTATATACCACGCCAGTTTTTAACTTGATAAGCTCAGAATCTACTCACTTTTGCTCCTTAATAAATGAATCAACAAGTGAGTATACTAACGGGTGTTTGTTAAGCATCTTCGAAGCTAATTCCAAAAACTCCTGGTTTATACGTTGACATATATTTCACCCCTCTTCCTCTTCCAGTTTTAGTAATAGTATTTTTGCCAATATAATATGTCTCAACATAATCATAAAATTCCAAAACCTTTGGATTGTTGACTCTAGATTTAATCAACTCAAATCTAGTCAAAATATCTTCTGGTGGTATGAACGCTAAAGATTGAGGTACTTTGAGCATCAAACGAATACTATCATTATCAGGCCCGGCGCTACGGTGTGGCGAGATATGGCGGCCGCCACAAAGACGAATTTTCATATAAAAAAAGTGAATTTTTTTTTAAATCGAATACTATACAATAAAAAAAAAAACTTTTTTCTTTTTGACCTGAGTAAATTGGATAATTTATTCAAATTTCACTTCTATTAATAGTTTTCAATTATATTATAACACAAATGAAGCAAAACTAAGTTGCATCTGACAGTATACGAGTTAGAATGTCGTAATTTTTGCAATAAATATAATTGTATATTTAGCTTATTCTTCTTTTTGCTAATCTCTTTGTTAAAATGTCTAAAGTTCAAACAAAAATAAGTAATTGGTTAAATAAAAAAAAGCGGCTATTAAGAGCTAGATGAGGAAAGTCAAACAATTAATTTAGTAGTCTCACAAACCTCTGTTCTCTCTATTGATAATTCGCCGACACAAGACGCGATAAATCAAAATTTTTATTCGACAGATATTGGTCTAATTAAACGTCCTCTTTCAAATGATTATGTTTCTTTTCTAATGAATAACTCTGTTTCTCAACCTAAAGAGAACGACTTACCTAGTAAAAAATTTCCTTTAACATCGATTGTTAAAGATAAACGTAGTTTTCATGATTACTGGTACGAGCAAAGATGGTGGTTAACGATTCAATTATAATTCAAAATACTCTGAATCTAAACTAACCCTTAAAAATTTAGGAAATAAATTTCTAAAAAATTCCTACAGGGCAATTCAAGTCCTAAAATTGAGAAACTCAAAAAGTTAAAGAGGGTCAATTAAAATTGTCTCCAATCAAAACAAAATAAAAATTAATTTCAAGTGATGTTCAAGTTCAGGTGATGATGAGAACAGACAAACGAGGTAAAACTTAGAGCAACTGAAATCAAAAATATAACAACTATAGCCCGTATATCCGGGTGGTTTGCGAGCTAGTCTTGCAAGCAGAGGGTCGGAAGATCAATCCCCGCAAGGGGAGAAAATTTCTAACTGTTTCTGTATTACGGGGCGATGTGTTTGATGGGAATGGTAGCTCAGTTGGTATCGTCGGTTGATCAATGCTCCACGAAAGTGTCAGTTCGAATCCCGCTCGGGTCAAATTTGTTTCAAAGAAGCAAAGAAACTAGCAAAAGCATTTAATGCCATTGGTGTAAAATCGAGTAAAACACCGATGCCTTAGCTCTTAAATAATTTCAATTCACAGGTACAATACTTTGTATGTGCCACTAACTGTGCTAACATTATTTAATTAAATAAAGAACTTATAAACTTAACTAAGATAATTCAAGTTAAAGTTAATAGTAATCTGCTTTCTTAATTTTTTTTAATACTAAAATTTTTCTAAATTATTTCGCATTTCATATTAATCAAGAAATTATTTTTTGTGTCAAATACAAATCTTATTCACAATTTTAAATGTTTTTAATTAGAAAAAATTAAATTCATAAAAATATGGGCGATGTTAAGTTTAGTATCTAAATATAAAATATCAAAAATATCAGACAATCGAAATACATAGCTGATTTTTTTAAAACTGATATTTTGGAAAAAATCTTAACATCGCCAAAATATGAGGGAATCACCACAAAACCTACCCAAGTCAAAAGGTTCGATTGTTAAAAAAAAATAAACTATTCTCAAGAAAAATACAAATGCTGTACCAAATAGTTTAAAGCATCCGAAAAAATAAAATATGTTTTCTAAAAAGGCTTCAAAAGTAATCGATAGAATCAACAAACACGGTGTCTAAACAAATTTACAAGATTTTTGTATTATAACTGTCGATATTCATGAGATAGAAAATAAAAAAACGAAAAAAGAAAGTAAGGTTATATCACCTACGTGAAGAAAGTAAGGTTTTATCACCACCATTCTTGGACAGAATGATCTTAGATTGACTATTTAATCGATTGCAAAAACTTTAAAAATCAGAAAGAAAATTCATTCTCAAATGTTCATCTTCTAAGAATATCTTAGAACAACTAAGAATAACTGAGAACAACTGAGAACAGAAAAAGTTTTCGTTTTCAGAAGTTTCTAAGAACCGAGAATATCTGAGAACCGAGATTTTTCTTCACGTAGGTGGTTAAATCGGCTGATAATCATTTGATACCCGAGTAAAATTATTCAACTTCAATAATCGATGATGATGATGATGATATGCATAAGCTTAATGGCTCGCTATCATCCATTTATGTATCTGAGCTTGTTCAAGAAAATTCTGTCTCTGATGCATCTTATATCCAATATGCGCAAAATAAAGTTCCAAATTTGATACCCGAGCAAAATGATTCAACTTCAATATTTGATATGATATACAGAATATATCCAATCCTTTAATATTTAATTTTTATCCAATATTTGTTAGATTATTGGTGATCAACAAAATTTTCTAAATTCGTCGTTTCTTTAATCTTAGATTCAAAAGTCAAATTTAAGAGCGAATTAGAAATATTCATCACATTATGAACTTGAATTGTCACAAAATTGCAAAAATATTTCCGGGTAGTTTATATGGTAAAGAAGTTATTTTTTAATATGGACTTAACTGAACACGATAAAATTTTATGTATTCTTCAAATCGAAAATTTTAAGATTTAAGATGAACAAAACAAGAGTTCAAAGTGTTCCCATAATTAAACAACAATAATTATGGGATCCAATGAAAATTAAAATTTAATCTATAAGTTCAATGACTAGTCCGTGATGGGCAGAGATAGAGACTCTAAAATCTTTATAAAACTCGAAATTTTCAGAGATTTTTGAGTCCGAGTCTGACTCCCCAGTTAAATTAAAATATCTGCAACAGTCATAATTTTTTATGATTTATACATGTAACAGTTATCCAATCACTGAAATTTAACTGAAAATCTATGTTTATTTTTTTTGAAAGTTCAACTCAATGTCAAACCATTTTTTTTTATTTCACAGACATTACAATTTCATTTGAAGGAGTTTTCATGAGTTTACAGTTAAAAATAATTAATGTTAAATAAGATTATAACAGGAGAGTTACATTTTTAGTCTTAAAAATTAATTGACCAATAGAATTTTTTTTAAAAAAAAAACGACAATGAACTTTCAAACCTTTTCAAAAACTAGTATAAGTATTTTTCAATTTTTTTTTAAAGTTATAAAAATTTTATTAATTTTAAAAAATAAATTTGAAAATTATAATTCCTTAACAAATATCTTCCTTATTATAATAAATGCTTTTCATTTACCGCTTTACTTAATTCACTCTAACATACTTTCACTTAACTGATTGCCCTCTTTTATTTAAACACTCTCTTTGATGACATACTACCCCTTGCTTAACAAAAATGCCTAAAAAATTCTTCATTTATTTTTGGCAAATAAATCTAATTTACCTTATCCCATAATTAAAGAACAACATTAACTTTCGCACTCGGAATTTCTTAATCCGTTTTAATTGTTTCTAGACTCCAATTTTGAAATTCAATGTCACAGCCCTGCCGCAGATTTTTTAGACATTAATGAAACATTAATGTCAAAACTTTTTTTGACATTGATGGAACATCACTGGATTTGAAACCCAGCCATTAATGTTGCAGTAATGTTATTTTTCGAAGTGACATTAACTTTTCATTAATTTTATGTTAACTGGGTCCGTAATCCGTAAATTTTCCAGGATCGTGAATTAAAACTTAAAGAAGGGCTCACGGGTTTTTAACATTTCAGTCACACTTGACAGTTTTTGTCACACTTGAATCGAAATAGGATAATTTTTTAAAAAAAGAAAGCACCTGAATCAAAAAAAATGTTGATAAACTGTTTATTAAAATAAATTATAAAAAAATATGCAAGACTTGAAGTTAGAATTTGTAGAAAATATTTACGGTACAACCACGCTTACTAGGCAAGATAAGTGAAGTACCGTAAATATTTGTTTTTTAACGCGGCACTAAAATCCCTAAAATTTGGTTTAATTGCCTCGAAAAAAATATTTTTCTTCCAGAAAAAAATTTTAATCTTACATTTTCCTATTTGTAAAGATTCCTTAACCAAAAAGTAATAATTCGAAAAAAAAACTTGTCGCAAAAAAGAAAATTTTATAAGCACTAAAAACCAAGATTTCTGTGTTGTAAGACGGGTCAGACGGCTCTAATTGAAATAATAGAAATAGCCTCTAATTAATGTTCAAAGCTTTTCATAAACGTTCTTGATTTTCATGAATTTTCATGAATTTTCATTAGAACTTTTTCGGCAAACTGAAGATTTTTACTTTTATACGATTGTACGATTGCCTTCTGGTAAATTTTTTTATTCTTAGAAAAAAATCGAATCATTCAAAAGAGTACAGTTCAAAATTTTATTTTAAATAAAAAATTACTTAAAAAAACTAATCGTACCGTAAACGCTCGCAAATTGTCCCTGTGGTTGAAAGAAAGACTATTTTAAACCCAGGGATAGTAACACATTTGACTTCAAATTTTTGATAATTTTTGCCAAATTTGTAGTAAATTTTGATGTCTGAAGGTCGAAGATAATTTTTAGCCCTGGGTTAAAAAGCGGGAATAATGGAACAAATGTAGTTAAGCTTTTATTCTAAATTCAAAGGTAGTCAGTTATGAAAAAATTGAATATTGTTGCTACAGCTCTCGTTTAAAACCGTTTTTAATTAAAACCATATTTAAAACGTTAAAAGAATGTCCTTTAATTCAGATGACCCGTTAATGTCCCTTGTCTTAAACTGATTCTAACCTGAACCAAAAAGAGTCAAAAACATAATAGACCCAGAGCTCAAAAACGGTTTTTCCACTTTTAGTCCGGGGTAATTTGCGATTTGCTGTCTATTTGTGTCTCTGACTCTGGATTGGCCAAAATCAAACAAGACTCAAGACGCCGGTTTCAAATACTCAAGATTCTATGCATATATTTTTAATCAAACTTAGCTTTCAAATTTAAAATCTGAGACTGCTAAAAGCTTTTTAAGATTCAAATATTTTTTTGAAAAGGCCAAAGGATCACAAACCTTCTCTATGTGAACCTTAGCAATCCCGATTTTTATTTCCCGGTATCTATTAAAAGTTAATCATCAAGTGTGGGTTAATTAATTAGCTTGAGTGACTAATACCGATAAATTACATTATTCTTTATATTAACATTCGCACTTTTATCATAATTTTTAGTCTGGAATATCAAATTTGCGCATTTAATTTAAGAGTAAAAAAGATTAAAAAAATCATACATAAAATATGATTATTTTAGGTGGTTACGTCATCTCCATATTTGTTATTTTATGATTTTTCTTCACTTAGTAATAAAAAAATTTCAAAATTATTTTATATATATTCTTTTAAAGAAGAAATTTTTATTTAGAATCTAATGAATAATTATCCAAGTTACGGTTCACAACCACCATATCAAGGAGCTCCACAGGGACCTGGTTATCCTCAACAGCCCGGCTCAAACATGTATCCAAATATTCCTGGTTATCCTCAACAAAATACACCACAATATCAAAATCAACCGTATCCAGGACAAAATCCGACAAGGCCTTTTGTTCCGTCTTCTCAGCCTGGATATCCGACACAGCCTGGTTACGGTGCCCCACAACCAGGATACCCTCAAGCCCCTCCTAACCAACCAGGGTATGGACAACCTCAAACTTATCCAACTCAACCCGGTTTTCAACCAGCTACTGGTCCAGGCGGCTATCCTCAAGTTCCGCCAACTCAACCAGGTTATGGATACCCGCCTCAAAATCCTGGGTACCAGCAATATCCGAATAACATGCCAAATTATGGTCAAGGTTACGGTATGAACCAACCAGTATGGGATGAAAGAAATTATTTAAAGAAATTATTCGATGAAATTGATCATAATCGTGATGGTGAAATATCAACTCAAGAATTACACGAAGCCCTTAGAAGAGGTCAAACAAATTTTGAATTTGATCCCTACACAGTGCAGTTTTTGTTACAAAAATACGATAAGAATCGTGACAATGAAATCGGTTTTCAAGAATTTCATGACCTATACATGGGTCTAAATGTTCAGTATAATGAATTTTTGGATATAGATAAAGACTCAAGTGGATTAATTGACAGCAGAGAATTAGCTAATGCCTTACGTCGAAAGGGTTTTAATTGTTCACAAGAAATATTCGATTATGTTGTAAACGAAATAAGTAGACGCAGTGGTAAATTTGGTATTAGTTTTGATGTATATGTTCGTGTGTCGGCTCGATTTGATCACCTTCGCAACGAATATAATCATATGCCATACAAGAATGTACCAATGGAAGTGTATATACGTGAAAGATTTTTTTAAAAAATATATTTTATTCAACTTTTAATAGAACAAAATCAAATTTATTAAGTGTTAATTCCTCTTTTCTTAATAAAATATTTACATGAAACCTTAGTATTTTTTATTTCGTTGCTTAAATCATCCCACACTCGTTTTCATTTAAAACAGAACTTTTTTTGTTTCTTTAAGAAAACAACTTTTTTTTTTCAAAAAACAAACAAATTCAGTTTAAACTATATTTTACGTTTCATATTTTGATGTAACACAATCATGCAATATTTCAAAACGAAAAGAGTTTTTATTTACAAGTTTGAATATGAGAATACTCCAATTGTATGAAGGTTAAATCAACTTTTAAGCCTCAAGGAGTTTTGAAATAAAAAAATTCCGCGATGTTTTTCTAAAGAGAACTTTCCGCAAGAACCAGTAAAGCAAAAAAATTAACACTTTTTTAGGAGTTTATAGGGTTACTTAAGGAAGGTTTGTAAATATTTGACTTGAAAACATCTAAAGAACTTGATAATAAACATTTCAAACTTTTAAAATTTACAGATAAAAATTTAACCTGTTTTGTTTGCCAATTTTTATTTTTTTTTTACACTAATATTATCTTGTAGTGTGAATAAGCACTTAACAGACAGAGATAACTAGTTTTACAATATTTGACGGGTTAGATCAATTTGATGTTAGGCCTTTATTTTATTTTCTCTACTCCGGATTAAAAAAATTTAAATAAATTCTAAAAAAATAAATTAGTATAAATAGGGATAGATGCATTTTTGGGTCAACCCTGTTTTGTGAACACAAGATCAAAAATTTTGTGATCAATCACTGATCACTTTTTTGGTGATCGGTTGCTTTTTTGTGCTTTTTTGACATATGAAATTTGACTCAACACTCATTCTTCATAAATTTTTTATATATAGAACATGCTACAGCATCATCATGATAGCTAGCTCCCTGTTTAATTCTAGCTCTGTTTGTTCAGATACGGCTGGTTGTAATGATGACTCTCTCTCTCTCATAAACTAAAGATTTTGCTCGAGTCGAATTTAAATTGAGTTGGTTGAATCTAGTCTCAGTCGATTTATCTTCAAAAATTGGCTGACCATTGCCCAATTCATCACATTCATCTTCAGATGTTGGCACATCCAACCCACCATCATTCGCTTGAGTTCAGTTAAGGTTTCAGTTTTCGAATCACAGATCTTAGCTACTTTATTATCGTCATCAGAGTCTGAGATAGAAAAACAAATCAAGTTAAATTTGGGTGGGGAAGGATTTTGTACTGTGATCAAACTTTAGTATAGCGTGATCTTTTTCAAAATTATGGTGATCAAATTTTATTATAACAATGATCACAAACCCGGTGATCTTCTCTTGAGTGATCATCACCGATCACAAAATTTGTGATCTTATGTTCACAAAACAGAGTTGACCCGCATTTTTTGTATATGCCTTTCGAATTTTAAGGTAAACATCAAAAAATAGAATTTTATTTCGGTTAAATAAAAACTAGTTCTTATTTTTTTTTTGTTGCTAAGGCAAAAATTTTTCTAAATTGATGGACTTTTTAGCCTTTAAAATGACTCTTCCTGAATCTAAATTTTAACAACAGAAATAAAATCTTTTCTAAGTTTCATATTTTAATTAAACTTTTTTAGTCATTGTGACACCAGTCATTTTAAAAACACTTGATTATTTTTTTTAAGATTAATTTCTAAATTAAAGTAAGTTAGTTCGAATTCGTTCAAGATCTCTTTAAGAGGTTTCGAAAAATTAATTTTTAGGTTGTAAATAAAAAGGCTTCGAAAATAAGGTAGGAGAAAAACAATAGACTACTCTCTTTTTTTTTTTGTAAATTTAAACCTCGGAAGATTTTATTTTATTTTTTTCATACAAACTTTTTAGAAAATTATTTTTTGTGAAATTTTGTATCAGATAGTCTAGTTTGAGGTGTAAATTTTAATATCTCATTTGACTAACAAACACACTACACTCCACGACTGGTTTATGTCATCTACCACCCAAATTATCATTTTATATTTAGGTTCCAGGTATACGAGGATTCGGATTCTTAATCCAAAAAAGTGGTAAACCCTACTTATTTTTCGTTTTTGATTTTTGAGACTATTTTCGTCATCTAGCATACAGAAAGGAAGAATAAAATATAAAAAGTAATTCCTGACATGTGCAGAGAATCGTCTCTTATTTAAGCAAATGCACAAAAAAATTCCGTCATTCCGGGTCCCTTAGGAGGAGAGATGATTTTATTGGAAAATTTCCTTTTCTTCTACAGTTCTCACTCGAGTACGACTTCTGGGAATTTTTATTTTCATCGACAGCGCCCCAGCGTCAATGATAGCTTTTTGGCTTTCAGGAAATATGTTAAGATCAACAATATCGTTTTCAAGTCATGAGTTCTTAAATGTTTAAAAAGAGCACCTCGATATCTGGCTGTAAAAAGCGGTAGGGTGAAAATTTTCGATTTTTACCTACAAATAAGTGTTTACTCTTGATTTTTCGGGTCGAAGAACACAGTTATAATCAAAAATGTAAAAATTCAGATTGTGCGGAAGTTTTGCTACTCCTGAACCATAGAAACCTTATTTCTAGTTTAGATAAGTAACTTTTGGGCGTACCTGGTCCTGTGCTGCGCTGTCATAAAAATCACATATGGAACCTTTTTTAGCTTTATGAGAATTCTTTTCTATATAAAAGACTCATTTGAATTTTATGCACTTTTTGTACTTTACAGAAGGTATACATAAAAACAAGGAAACCTTTATGCAAATTTAATGGGTTTTTTTGTTAAGAGGGCGCATAACCTTGATTTTATGCACTTTATGTACTTTCCTAAACATGTGTATTTTTGTATTTTTTCCAAACACCTAAAACCGTATCAAAGAAACCTAGTCTGTTGCCTCGTCAAAAAAACGTTTTTAATGTTATTATTTTTCTCGAGCTTTATAAAGATTCTATGCTAGTTTTTTAACACATGGAAAGAGATAGGATAAAGTACATAAAGCCCATAATGTCCAAGGGGAGCTAAGAGTCTGACTTTAAAAAGTTTCTATGCTGGTATCCATTGAAGTTTTTTTTTGAAAATTACATTCAAAAGGATGGGAAGTAATTTAAATTTTTAAGCTCATCGTTGACAATAGGTCAAATTTTAAAGGTACTTAAAAAATAACTATCACCAATCTGACTCTCTTGTGACAGCCAAGAGTCACACCGACTTGGCATTAGTTATTTAAAGCTTTATTAGAGTTTGTGAGGAAACGGTTAGCTTTTCGGAATACAGGATTATATTTCATTTTCCCCATCCTTCATTCTTAGTTGCATTAAATGTATATTTTATGTCTTAAAATCGTATTTAATCATTAAATCAGCATATTTTTTATGTTCTAAAGTCGTCGTGTTCGTAAATCTTACCAATAAATCTTAAATTAAAGTGAACTACGGAATTTTTTTTTAAATCAGGAGTTGCTCATGGTTTAATGGAGCTATTGAAACAAGTCCTTTGTTGATTTCACACGGACTTTAGAGATTGCTTCTAGCACATAAACCATCTTCAAAGACACTTTTCATCAAGATAATTTTTTTTGTTGTTTCAAGTTATTGTTCTCATGATTCTTCACCTTTTCTCTCACACACAAACATTAAGACCGATCGTTTAGATAAGAAAAACAAGAAAATTAGATTAGGTCTTATTGTAAAAAAAAAGTTTATTGGACTCAAAAAAATTGATTATAAAAAAAATTATTTACGCTATAAACTCGTTTTTTTTTGTGTTCGTGTGACTGTAACAAAAAACAAAAAGTTCACAAACGCGTAACTAATTTCTTGTTTTTTTTTACAACCAAGCTGTTAACTTAAGAATTACCTATACCATTAAAAGTCAAAAGATCGTTAGCATCATCAAAATTTTCAAAACATTTGTAATGTGAAAATGTAATTTGATATCATACATCGATAATCGATTAATTTATATAAGTTGAAATGTTTTTTATCTTTTTTTCTCACATTTATGAATGAAACAAAAATAACATTCTTTTACCAAATTAGATAATAGAAAAAAGATAACAAAAACACTTCGATTTATCTAATATATATATGTGAAACTTCGCTTGTCAGTTTGAATTAAGAGCGGGTATAAAAAAAAACAGATTTGAATTATCTTAAAACAAAAAAAAAAGAATATTTTTATCCAATTTTGGCACTGTTTGTAATCAATTTTTTAATTCTTTTTTTGTTGTTGTCCAATGTGTTCAATTAGATAATTCAACTACTATATCAATTAATGTGACTATCTAGAATCTCGGTCTAATATACTTCAACGGATTTAAAGTAATCTAAAGTATTCTGCATTTTTTTCAGTACTTAAAGAGTATTACTCATATAAATAGGCCGTATTGAGTTTTAATAATTTAATCAGTTTAAGAAAGGTTGCTTAAAAATATTCAAATAGTGTGAAAGAAGGGCAAAGCGTAGGCTTTATCATTTAAAAAGTACCATGAATAATGTAGAGTAACTAAGGAGTACAAATAAAGGTTTCTGTTCGTTGTTAAAAAAAAAATTATGTGACAGTCTCTTGCGTCACTAAAGGTTCTTAACATTTTTTTGACGTACTTTTTGTTGACTATTTAAGAAAATAGGTAGAAAGTAGACTCGAAAGAATAATTTTCAAAAAATGTCGAAATTTATGAAAATTTAATCAAAACGGGTTTCCATATTCAGTCGAAACCCTCACTCTCATTTAAACTGTTTCTTTGAGTTCTACTTTTTACGTTTTTTATTGTAGTACAAAGTTGAACAAGTACAAAATAGAAATGATATTTGCATTTCAACGAGAGATTTAAGCAAATATCAAACACGTGAATTGATTCAATTTGGTTTTATTTTTTTTTTAAAACTTTCAAAAGTTATCAATGATTTATATTCCAAAAAATAAGAGTTCAAAAAATTTCAAATAATTACTTTTTATTCGAATCGAAACAAATATTTAAATTGAAAAAAAAATTTTAAGTTTCAAAATTTTTTTTCGTATTTTTTTTTCTCGTCATTATGCCTGAATCTTTTTATAAATGAAGGTGCGATTTAAAAAAAAAATGCACTTTTCAGAAAAAAACGAGTTTTTTTTTTAACTTACTGAAAAATAATTGTAATTTAAAAGGATTCACGAGTTTCACCTTTTTTTTTTCAAAGATCTAATTTATTCTCTAATGATTTAGTATTTGTTAAAAAAGGCTTGACCGAAAAATTCCCAAGCCTTTAAGTTTTTCAATTTAGGCTAAGAGAATTAAAATCCTTTGACATTTGTTATTAATATTAGAAAACATATAGAACGATTGAATAAAACTTGGTAGATCCAAAAAACTGAAAAAATGCCTGTTTTTCCGGAATGTTCCTCGGAATTTTATATTTTTTTCGACTTTTTTTCTCTTAACGTGCAGGAAATTCTATTCTCTATAAAAAAATATGGTTAATTTTAATATAAGATTTATTTTCGATTCAAGCGAAACATTTTAAAATGATATACAGTCTAGTTGCACTTATATCACCCTATTTGTCGAGCCATTCTGCAGTGATAAAAATGAAATGTGACTTAACTGGAATCGATTTGCATTAAAAGTGACTTTTTTGTCTTAATCTCTCCAGTGATATAAGTGTAATAGTGACTTAAGTGTGTGGTGATATAAGTGGGACTTGACTGTAGTTCTTAAAGGGTCGCTTAACTTCGGACCCCCCTGGTCAGCAAAAAAATTTTTTTGGACCCCCTTAAAAATTTAGCTAACCCTAGGTTTTCGGGTATGGAGAATAAGAAAATAGAGTCGAAAATCGAAAATTATTATAGTGTGGTAATTTTCCATTGCGCGAACTTAAGTCATTTAATAATTTACATCGGAAACTCTGAAGACCTATTTACTTTTAAATTTCATTTAAGGGGTAAATTTTAGTTTTGTTCGACAGTCATTGAAAAATATGTACCACACTATAAATACCTGACCGTGTCTTAATCGCATTTTTCGGAAATAAGCGCGTCAAAGCAAGGCTTATTTACGGTCACGGTATCATGTGTTAAATTACGTTAATTTGTCTGATCTTGTAGAATTCAAAGTACCACTGTAAGTCTTGAATGAGAACAATTTCTAACTTTTCCTATTTCTTTTCAGAAGAGTTTTCAATGAATTTAAGTTAAAGACTATTTCTAAGTTAATGGAAGTTTTGAATTCAGACGGACGGGGGTCATATGAGGGTTTGGGTTATGACCCTAAACTAAGACAAAAATAAAGACCCCGCAAAAAAAATTAATAATTTATGAATCGATGACGATAGTAAAATTTAAAAAATAAAATTACGAAAATCAGAAAACTTGAAAAAAAAAAGAATATTTTATTATAATTTCGATATTAATGAAATGTGTGTGCTGTGTGCGTGTGTGTGTTTGTGTGTATCTTTTTTATTTTATTTTTTTTTTAGTAAAAAACAACTATTTAGTGAAAAGTAATATTTGTTTTCTTTATCGTTTCAATTACTATATCATACTTTTTTGCTATGTCTTCTAATTCTTTAAAAGAGAAAGAGATAATTGGACTCGATCCAATTGAGATCAAATTTTTTTTCATTTTTTTTTTTCAAAAATCGTTCACTTTCGTTCCAAAACGAACTTAACTTTTTTTTGTTGTTTCTTGTGCAACCAAAAAAATAAAAAACGAACTACGCAATTTAAAGGGTGTGAAAAAAAAAATTTAAAAAATTTCGTATTTTAAATTTTTTTGTATGATTTGACATTTTTTTCAAAGATTCTAGATTAAAAAATTTATCGAAAATGAGTCAACCTCAAAAACGTTCAAGGGTTATTACAATGCTAGGTAGTACGTCAGTTGGTAAATCAACTTTATGCTCACGTTTTACAGGCAAAGGATTCTCACACGAATACGAACCAACTATACGCAATTTATTCCAACGTAATATAACTGTTAATTCAATTGATTATGATTTACAAATACACGATACGGCCGGTTTGGAACGACACGCTCAAATAAACGGACAATATATTAACTCAGACGGATTCATACTTGTTTATTCGACTACCGATTATCAAAGTTTTCAAATTGTTGATGATATTTTTGAACGTTTAGCCGATGAATTGAACAGAGAGTAAGACTTCTTATTAAACCTTAAACCCTCTAATGATTCACATCTTTTTTTTTTCAAGTATTCCATTAGTATTGATCGGTAACAAGTCGGATTTAGTCGATAAACGTAAAGTAGACTACAAAATTGGAGAAGAATTGGCAAAGAGATGGAAGGCTGCGTTTTTTGAGACATCTGCCCTTGACGGAAAGGTAACACCCCCATCATTTATACCCACAAACCCCAAAGAGTTTAAACATTTTTTTTTAAGAATGTTGTTGATTCGTTTATAGCATTATTGAACTTAATCGATCCTCTTAGCACACCGTCAAATCCAAACATACTAACAAAACTCGATAAACAAACAACAGGAACAACACAGGGACATCATTATACACCCAAAATAGGTGTAACTCCAAATCCAAGCGGCAACAAAGCAAGTTGTATAATATCTTAAACGAAACGAATACACAAACTCGATCAACCGGATGATTTTGACCCACTTTTTTTTTCTTGTTTGTTTATTTTTTTTTGTTTAACAACATTCGACCACACAACCAACAAATCACGGACACACGAATATCTTGGATTTTAGTTTCCTTTTTTTCTTTGTTTAAAATTCTTTGTTTTTTTTTGCTTTATTTTGTTAAGCCTTTAACAAATATTTGGAAAAGAAAAGAAAGAAAAACAAAAATGTTTAAACGATGACTTTAGTTATTTGTAAAAAAATAATTTTTTTTTTTTTTAAAAAGAGAGCCTACATTTCCATAAAAGTTGCTTTTTTTTTTTGGTTTTTTTTTTCTAAAACTTTTATGGAAATACTTCATTTATAAAAAACTCCTCTTTATTAAACACTGTAAATTTCATTTTTTTTTCTTGGATAAAGAAGATTTTGTTTTTCTTTTTTTGTTTTTTTTTTTTTTTGGAAAATTTTTTTGTTTCTTTTTTTCTTGACTGTACAGAAATTTTAAACTATAAAAAATTTTCAACTTTTTTTTTTACTATAAATAAAGAAATTAAAAAAAAAACAGATTGAGAGTTGATCCTGTCTTTATGAGTTCTTGTGTTTGTTTTTTTTTTTAGAGCCGTCGTCTGTTCTAAATATTCCGGATATCCGGTTTATCACAAATCTTCAGTCCCCATTAATAAAGGTTATGAAAAAGAATGGATTATCATCCTTTCATTGTTTGTACGACAACATCCCTTGGTAAATTCTTCCAAGCATTCGCTACAAGGGTGGTAGTTACACCATGATAATTAAAGTGAAGATTCCAGGACTAGTGTTTTGGCTTTCCTAATCACTTCTGTTAAATGTGTTGGTTTCAAGAATTTTTCAATTTTTTTCCAATTATCCATTTATAGATATTTTATGGGTTCAACGCCCTTGCTAGAAAACATTACCAAGAATGCAGATATTCCCATTAATTTTTGAGTACCAGGTCGTTAAAGGTTACCCATAAATTTTGTATTTCAGGTATTGGTCTGGGTTAGGCGATCAATAAAGTTTGGGTACTTTATAGGTTTTTTAGTTTTTAGTTCGAGAATAATTGGGTTTTGGGTGTATATACCCAAATTTTAAGGTTAACCCATACCCACCCGAGACCTTAAAATTAACGGGTACATATGTATGCAAAAATGTGTCTTATCTTTAAAATTAAAAAAGTATAAAATTTATTTAAATGTTAATTTTGTATGCAAAAATAATAAGAGGGTTTGTTGGTTTCAAAAATAATGAATAAGCAACATCTTTACGCAATTATTTAGATTCAAAAGGGATTCAATTAAGTTGACAATAACAACAACAAGACGTTGATTCTTTATAGTGGGCGTAGTATTTCTTTTAAACAAAAAAACATTTATCAGGTTTTTCTTATCTTAATGTAATTTTGCTTTACATTTTAATTTAATATTTATGTGAGAGTGTCTTGTAGAAACGTTCATTTTAAGGGAATCCTTGGTTCGACCTAAATTTTTTTCATCCCAATTTTCATCACTCAAAAATTTTTCAATATCCAAATTAAAAATTAACAAGCCAAAAAATACAAATGAGTATTTTCTTGTCTATTTTTGTAATTCTAATCTTATCAAGCAATTATTAACACTCGTTCGGAGCAAACAAACACTTCTATACAATCCAGTTATGATTAGAGTGTAACTGGATTGTGTAAAACTGAACCTTGAAAAGATACCGTAAATATTCGATTATCCGGAATATTGACAATTTTTTTGTCTATTTTCGGCTAGAAATTTAGGGCTTCCAGAAGAAGGGATCGATATTTTTTAAGAGAATCAGCGGTGTTTAATTACTCTTTATTATCTTTTGTCTCATAATTTCTATTTTATCAGAGTTGTGATACTGTCAGTATTTTACTGATCAGTATCAGTAAATTTCAGTATTCAGTATTACTGATACTGTTACTGATACTGATTGTAAAAATACTGATACTGAATAGAGTGTAAAATCAGTATTTCAGTAATACTGTTTAATACTGAAAATTTTATTTTTTATACTTTTTTAGATAATTTGAGTCGAATAAGTAAGATATGTTTGAGAAAATTATTTTTTTTCGGGGTGAGTCTTTTATTATTTATCGGTCTTCTTTTTAATATTTTCCTTTAATAATCCCTTAATAGAATGAAATGATGTATTGTATATAAATAAATTATACTTCGAATAGTATAAAAACAACGTTAAGCACGTTAAAATTAAATTCCTTTCTTTTATCAGGTCAAGTTTTGCTTATTCGTTTCCATTTCTTTAAGGGGTTCACTTGAGAGGGCTCTGTATACAGAGAAGGTAATATTATATCATGTGTAAAATGTTTTTTTACTGATGGAAATACTGATCGGCTAAATACTGATACTGATTTTCTCGATACTGATTCCGTAAAAGAATACTGAATACTGACTGATACTGATTGCCCTTAATACTGATACTGACTGATACTGATATTTTCAATACTGATCACAAGTCTGTATTTTATTCATCTTTTTGTACCTTAAATCTAACATTTTTAAAAGACAATATTTAGTTTCAAAACCCATATTCGAATTCAGTTTTACAGAACTCAAAAAAAATTCCTATTCTGTATAATCGAATATTTACCATCGCTGGATCTTTTAAAATAAATGAAATACAGCTTATCCTCTATTTTGTTCGATCCGATAGCATTAAATTTAAATTCGATCTTGTGACATTGAACCTTGTCCCCCTGACTCGTCTAAGATTTTCATTGAAAATAATTTGACACTGATGTAGAGTAATTCTTCCAGTATCGTAGCTAAATGAATGGTTGCTTTCAAGCATGAAATAAGTCCAATCTGGTCCAATCATGCAAGATTTGTATCACTTTTTCAAATGAAGGCTCCAAATCAAGGCTTTCCCATTTGCATTTGACCTTATGGAGACATGTTTTTGTCTTGAGGAGTTTTTAAGTGTTAAGGCTTTTCATAAGTCAAGTTGAATTTAAATCACATCGAGTTAATACAGCAAAAAAGTCAAGATGTTAATTTAAAAATTCGAGACGATTATGCACACTCGAAACTAACTTTATTCAGGAAGTAGCATTTTTTTTGAAAATTATTGTTATTACATTTTTGTTTAACATTTTTCTCTCAAAAAAAAACAAGATAGACGTAGTGTTATTTTAATCTTTGTTAAAGGTGTGTTATGAAACAAACATTTCCACAACAGATGCTTAGAAATTTTTTACACTTTAAATTGAGTGAAAAAAATAAAAAATTCTTTCAATGCTTGGTTTAAAATCATATGATTCTAATTAAAATTATTTATGAATTTTTAGATTTTATTATAGACCATGGAATTAGAAGAATCTCAAATTAAAGAACTAGTAAACAAGGCTATTGAGTCAAAACAACACTCATATTCACCTTATAGTAAATTTAGAGTAGGCTGTTCTCTATTGACCAAAGATGATAAATTATACACTGGTAACCCCCTTTTAAATCATTAAGCCTGTTTACAACATTTTATTTTTTTCTAATGTGCTAAAGGATGTAATGTAGAAAATGCTTCGTATGGATTGGCTATATGTGCTGAGAGAACAGCTCTAGTTAAAGCAGTGTCTGAGGGACATAGACAATTCAAAGCAATTTGTGTTGCAACGTAAGCTTATTTTTTTGTTAGACTCAAAACAAAAAATTAAATTTAAGCTGTGTTTAGTGATGTAGAAAAAATATTTGTTGCTCCATGTGGAGCATGTAGACAATTTATAGCCGAATTTGGTCTAGATTGGACATGTATATTAGTCAAAACAAAAGATGAATATAAATTATGTAGTGTACGAGAGATATTACCATTTGCATTTGAGCCATCCGCTTTGGACATGACTGAAAATGGTACTAGTTAAAATTTACGACTCAAATTGGTTTTTTTTCTTTTCTGAAATTACTTGTTTAGATTCCATTTATAGTTTAGATAATTTTAGTTAAATTTTATTAAATAAAAATTTATCTTAGCGTTTCTGTGAACTTTTTTTTTACCTAGAATTTTTTCCTCTGTAATGCCGTAGCAATTATTTATTTTAGCTCAGAGATGATCAGATAGTGAAAATTGATAAAAAAGCTATTTGAATGAGGGTATCATTCCATATATGTTTTCTATAAGGATTTCTCGCAAAATAAAAGGTTGATCAATTGGAACCATCATGTACTGAGAATATTTTTTTAGAATATTTTAGCTAAAAGCACCGACTAGTGTAGGGATACTTTGTTTTTAATCAATTTTCGTTTTGGACCATTTTGAGGCATTGGAAAGGGCTTAAAAGTTCTTGCTGCTTGTCCCCATCTCAAAGTTTTAGGGACAAATATGGTCAGATATTTCAAAAAGTGGAAATTCATTATCTTAATTGTTTTTGGTAAGGTCAATTTATTTCATTGATCCTAGAGTTATTTAAAGGGTGCAATTTTTTTTAAAAAAAGAGAAAATTTTACCACTCTGTTCAAGTTTATTGTTGGTTTTACTTATTTTATATTTACTGCACTTCTTCCGAACTTTTGGTAGCAAGCGAACCGAAGCGAAGTTTAGAACGGTACGGTACGCTTCGCTACGGTACGGCTACGCTTGTCACCAAAAGTTCGATAGAAGTGCAGTATTAACACTCGAAAACCACCAAAATAAGTCATTTTTGACTTTTTTTAAAATCAACATATTTTTCGAAACTTAAAATATGATTTTGGAACGAGAAGGAATTTCCTACAAAAAAAGCTAATTCTCTGTCTATGTTCATTTTTCTCTCAAAGACCAAGAAATTTAAGACCTAAAATTGCCAAGAAAAGCATAAAAAAAAGAGAGTTGCTGCATCCAACACAAATTTTTTTTCAAATAAAATTTTGTCTGCATCCAACACAAAAAAAGCTCTCACCACACAAATTTTTTATTTTATTTTTTTTTGTGTGTTGGTTTTCGAAAAGTATGTTAAACATTAAATTTTTATGCGATTAAGATGGAAATTTTGTTTAATAGAATTTACTTAATTGATTAATGTCAGAAAGAAAAGCATCTCAATTGAATTTAACATTTTTCACTAGACAATAATCCAACAGATGTTTTATTTTCAGAACAAAATAAATTAAAAGCTTTGTTATGTGCTTATGCCACCGAACTGCTTCCTTGGTTAAGGCTCCTTTCATACTAGTCAGTTGCATAGTTCCAAAAACTTATCTTGGTTATTTCTCGGCTTAAATCTTTAGAAAACATTTAGTTTATTCTATCTTTTATATTAGAGAGCCGCCTTCTTTTACTGTGATTGCTATCTTTTCTGTAACTGATACATGCTAACGTCTCGTTACTCGTATATAAAGCTTTGCTTCTATATCTTACTAATTAGTTGAACAAATAATATCTCTTATTTCTTACAACTAACAGCTTTAAAACAATTCGTACAGATTTTAATGAAATCTTTAAGATTGAATTTAGTGTTACATTTAGATCAGCAAAGATTTTCTTTAAAGAGGTCCAAAGACAAATTTAATAGTACTAGTTCATAAATAAAAGAACAAACTCTTTAGAAGTTTTAATGAATTGATTTTAAATGAAGAAAATTTTTTTAACTGAGCTACCATAATCAATTTTTAAAACGGTTTAATCAAGGCAATAATTGTTGTATTAATTAAAAATATTCTAAGTCCTTGAGCCGATGATTGGTAAGAGTTAGATTATTTTAAATTACTTCAAGTCTTCAATCACAAAACTAATGTTCTAATCAATTAGACAATGAATTCTAGGAAGAAATTATTATATTAAAAGGACTTCTGGTTCTAATTTTCATTCTAATTCGAAGACAAAATTTCTGTTAAATTATCTCTTTTTGTATCGCATAAAAATTTAATGTTTAATATACTTTTCGAAAACCAACACACAAAAAAAAATAAAATAAAAAATTTGTGTGGTGAGAGCTTTTTTTGTGTTGGATGCAGACAAAATTTTATTTGAAAAAAAATTTGTGTGATTTAAAATTTGTGTTGGATGCAGCCAATTTCTAAAAAAAATGAAAAAAAAAATTTAACAAAAAATTAGGTTGTACCTAAAACACGGAATCCAATTACGGAACGCTCATTCAAGGCGTTTGGTCTTGATCCCAGTTGTTCAATACTTTGTATTCTTTATTAAAACCTTTGTTTGATTTACAGTTCTTGCTTAAATGGTAAAATAACCTCAAAAAGAGTGGCACATTTTTTGGAAGAGGTTTAAAAGTACCTTGGTTAAACCATTTTACACTATCGCTTAACCAATCGTCTTAAAGGATAAAGTTTAGATAGAAGTAAAAATATGGTCTGAAATAATTAAAGCTTCTCCTGCTTTAGGGGATTATCTTCTACTAGTATAGACGTGGAACAATGGATCAAATTATTTTTAAAAATTTTAAACCTCAGAAGTTGATATTGGGTTATTAACATTTTGAAAACCTTTTTTTTCAAAATTCATTTTTGAAGCAAAGCAGAAAAATAATTTGAAATTTGAATCAAAATACAGGCACAATTAAAAAAATATTCAACAAAGCATAATTTATCTTATAAAGAGTCATTTTGACTCGTTGTTGCAAGTAAAAAATTATATTGTACGTTCAGTAAATATATGGCCTGCTAAATAAAATGACTATCTTTATCGCCAATTAGAAGAATTAAAAATGTAATTAAGATGCGCCAATTAACATATTCTATCTTAATTTCCGCTCAATTTTACTTTATGGTTTTTTTTTCAACTTATCGTAAAATTTATTTTTTTTTAAAACAACAAAAATGTTTCCAAATATTTTGTCTATGTTTTGTTTTATCCACTTTTTCGTCATATCATGCAAATGCCAAAACCAAACAAAGTTTCGAACAGTAAACGAACTTCAGTACCTTAAAATCGAAAATTTTCATTATTTCCAACTGCATTTGGACAATAATAAAGAGCTTGGGTGTTCTTCTAATCCGATTAGTTTTAAAGGAGTTATTTTCAAAATTAGAGGAATTGAAGACTTAAATTATTTGAATCGAACATTTCAAAGTTATGTGGTCTATTTCAAGAATGGAACGGACATTAATCTATTAAACCAGACTCTAAATTTAAAAAATGTAATTGGATTGGTCTTATTTGAGATAAACCCAAATTGGAAGAACTTACAGACCCGAAAACCTGTTCTCTTCATTAAAGACCAACGTTCGTTAACTTTAATCGATAATTGTTTTGAACATTTTAACAAACCGTCTTTTAATTATACCAATATTTTTACCACACAACAATTTTGTAACCTTAAGCTCAGTGTCTACTCAAATTCAGCAAAAAATTCATTGACTTGTCTACGTCGTTCTGAGATCTCTTCTCTATCGAATAAGTTCAATAGTTTTTTATTTTTTGACAAAATTTTGAACAATGATTTTTTGTGTCAGAGTATGCGAACAAGTTTTTGGACAAGTTTTACTCGCAACAAGTCCCGTAGTATTAACTCAACGATTCTAATACTCACAACTCTAGAGAATATTGAAATTTTAAAATCATCTAAAGATAAATTCAGATCGTATTCGAATGTTGTCTTTTTAGGTCTAGCAAAGTATTTGGCAAATTTTAGAGACGAAATTTTAGCTAATAATTTTGATCTTGTATTCGCTTATATTCTCAACGATGATCTCAAATCGAACACGAGTGTAGCTAGTTTGTTAGCAAGAGCGATTATGGATAATGGTCTTACAAATCTTGGTAATAAGTCAAATTATGGATTTTCCGAGTTAAAACCGCAACATGTGTTAAAAATTATTGAAATTGGAAATATTAGGTACCCTAGTCCAAAGAGACTAGACAAAAAAATGTTTTCAGTCTCATTTGAAAATGAGTCTACATTGTCAGGAACATTTTTGAAGCACTTTAAAGTCGATTCGATAATTTATTCAGACTCTCAAACAGATATTCCGGAAGATTCTATTTATAAAAATCAACTTTTCTTTAACAGTATTGATAGTTTGTCTAAAAGTCTCAACTTGGATTACATTATAAACGATACAGTTAAATCGATTCAAAAATTGTCAGATCATATTTTAGATTCGTTCAATTTGACTCAACAACGAGATAATTTAATTGATACAAAATTTATTAAAAATTTGACCAACTGTTTTCTATGGTCGAATTGTGCAGACTTGTCTTTTGTAATTAACAAAAAGTCTGATTATGAGACAACTAGTTTGATTCATAGTCTAATTGAAACAACAAATTGTACCCTAAATAAAGATGAAAGTCGTTACATTTTTAAGTTTTCAAATTCATGTGGATCATTGGCATTGGTTAAAACTAAAGACTTATTTGGGTATTATTGGGCAAAAAGTAATCAATTAATGGAACCAAAACTAGAAATGTATGTTCAAACAAGTTTTATAGTACAATTGTTACCAGTTTATTTTAGTTTTTTTATAATTTTAATTAGTTTTGTTTTTATATTTTATCTTAAAGATGTTTTTGTAAAAATTTAAGCCAGTCTCTAGTCTAGATCATTCATAATGATTAATCGTGTACAATGAAAAAAAATTTTCAATAAATTAAATCACTGTAATTTTAAACCCCAAATCATTTGCTAAATACTTTTTTTTGACCATTTTCTTTACATCTTTATCAGCTTAGTCGATACAGTGACTGACAAAATTTTTTCAACAAACAAAATTTTTCGTGGCATCCTTAGGTCCGAGTACTTCTTTTTTATCAACCAAAGTGATCTTATGTGATACGGGTTGACAAGTTTTAAAAAAAATGTGATAACAGGTTCACATATTGCAGTATCGTCAAAAAAAGCTGAAAATCTTTAGGTTTCCCGACACAAAATTGTCATTCTTTTTTAGTAGATATTTCGGATTTTAGTGGTTTATACAAGGTTCAGTATTCGGTCCTCTATTTACTATGTATTATTTTTATAAACGATATGCTGAATGTTGTCCAAAACAGTTCTGAAGCTTATGCAGCTTATGCAAAAACTTTAACTCGATCTATAGCCTAGTTCTGAAGCTTATGCAGCTTATGCAAAAACTTTAACTCGATCTATAGCCTACAATCAGATATAGATTTGATAAGATATAGATAATGTTCAAAGATGTGCTCAACTCAACTAAATGTAAATAAAGGTAAAGTTGTTCATATTGGTAGTAATAATCTCGAGTTTCATTACACAATCGGCTTGAAACCCCTAAGTAAGTCAAAATGTGAAAGAGATTTGGGTATTTACATACAAAATGATCTAAAATGGGACACACAAGTCAAAAATGCGACACCCAAAGCGAACCGAATGTTGGGTATGATGAGGAAAGCTTTTAAATATCCTTGCAGATGGATGTAACAAACTTCCGAAAGAAGTGGTAGATGCAAAGAACCTGAATTGTTTACAAAACGAAGCTTGATGTTTGGGTGTCGAAACAAAAAGAAGCGACTGCTACATCTCTTTAGAGTTATGCTTAGATGACCTCTAAGATGCAGTTTAAACTCCTACTACTACTACTACAACAATAAAACAGAACGATTTTGAGAAATCGAAATTAGACATTCCTGTATCCCACAAACGTAGGTTTTGGCGATGTATTCTGGAACACATTGAGAATACTTCGAGAATACATAGGTATGTATTCTTTGTTTATTACATTTATTCTTCAGAGGACAAAAAATACATTTTTCTAAAATTCAGAATACTTAAAGAATACATATTTTCAAAAAATTTTGCAAAGAATACTTATAAGTATTCTAGAATACTTGCTAGAATACTTACACAAAAAATACTCTAGGAATACATCAAAAATACTTGAAGAATAATGGTGGAGAAAATTTGAGGAATAAAAATGTTTAAAAAAGTTTTCCGAAAACAGTAATGCTAACGAGTCCTTAACGAACATTGAAGATTAGTTTTGTAGAGGTAAAAATTGTAGAGCTGGAACTTCTCCCTCTTCCAGCATATAGTCCAGATCTTTCCTTTTCTGATTATCATCTTTTTCGCTCTATGGCTCATTTCCTTAGAGGGCGGAATTTAACTAACCATGACCAAGTTGAAGCTGGATGCCTTGAGTTTTTTAACTCAAAAAGTCAGGAATGGTACAAAAGAGATATCGAATTGGTCGCTGATAGATGGCTAACGATCGTAGAGCGTAATGGTGTTTATTAAGAATAAAAGAGGTCTCTGGATGTTCTGTTTCTCGAAGTATTCTCGATGTATTCCAGAATACATAGCCAAAACCTACGTTTGTGGGATACATAAATGCCCGAAATTATTTTCTTTTATTTGTGATTCTTTAAATGTATAAGGGGGAACAAACTTTGTTACAACATTGAGCAATATATGTAAATTTGTGAAATTATTTGCAGAATTCACTCAATGAAAACATAGAAATCAGATGCACAATTTGCTTGATGAATTTTTATTTTCGCTCAATGACATAAAAAAGTTTGTTTTACTATGTTACATTTGCAGAACTACCATAAGACCAATAGAATAATTTTTTTTTTTTGATGCTACTTTAATGTAATATTTATTTATCTTGGTTTCGATCCAATTACAGTGACATGGTGTTTATGGATTTACGAAAGTTGTGGCAGTAGGATTAGATTTATTGACATCCAAAATTTGTAAATTTCTTATATAGTATGGCAGTGTGAGTTGTTAATTCACCTAGAATCAACAAAACGTTTGCAGACTTTATTAAAACAGCATAAATTATATCAAAAAATATTTCAGCATAAAATTCGATCGATAATGACGCCATTAGATCGTAAGAGATAAAGTATAAGTTTACAGTTTTTATTTTTATACTTTTGGCTAAAGAACTTGACAAAATCACACGATAAGAAATAAACAGTTGATCAAGTTAACTTTTGATTTTACAAAATTCAAAAACCATAAAATAAAAAATCAAAAGTCGTCTTAAGTATATGTTCACAACAAAAATTGCAAATTTAAAAACTAAGAAGCAAATCTCTTTAAAAAAAAAAATTTATTTCATACTTAACAGTGTTACTGCATCAAGGCTAGGTTTATTTTTAACAACAATCTAAAAATAGAAATTTCTATTTTAAAACAAACAACTTACATAAAGCTTTCTTATTATTTATTTCTTTGTAGTTGTAAATAATGTGGTTTCAAAAGACTTTAAAATTTTCTTTGCTTATTCTATTATTAACCGTGGTAATATCCTATTACAATAAGTACAATGAAAATTCAAAATATGCATTTATTGAATCTTGGTCAGAGCAATCGATTATAAAAGTCGATGGTCTAAAACCCGAGGCGTTCAATGTTATTTATGATGATAAAGAATGGGATTTACTCAAACAAAAGCTTGAGTCAACACGTTTTTTTACTGAACTACACAAAACACCATCGTTTCAAATTGGTTTTAACCCTGAATACGCACGTGAGCTAATCGACTATTGGAAAACAAAATTCGATTGGAAAAAACAGGTCAATTTTCTAAACAAATATTCTCAATTTCGGGTCAAAATAAACGACACAATAATCCATTATGTCCATCATGTGACCAATCCTAAGGCTGAAAAAAAAGTCAACTTGCTTCTCTTAGACGGTTGGCCAGGGTCTTTCTTTGGATTCTAT
The DNA here is from genome assembly GCA_022207745.1 of Brachionus rubens. Lineage (NCBI taxonomy): Eukaryota > Metazoa > Rotifera > Eurotatoria > Ploima > Brachionidae > Brachionus > Brachionus rubens. The sequence continues at coordinate 1,584,072 of JAJVHD010000016.1, read as the reverse complement.
GAAATGATCGATTACATTGAACAAAATTTCAAAGATACATCTTACAGTATAATCGTTCCGAGTATACCCGGGTATCATTTTTCGACCCCTCTTGATAAAGAATATAATACAGTAGATACAGCGTTACAATTCGATGCATTAATGAGACTAGTACTCGGAAGTGAATGTGGGTATTACGTACATGGTGAGGATTGGGGGTCGCTTATAGCCGCTCTTTTGGCTCAAATTTACCCACAACGAGTCCGAGGTATTCATTTAACAATGCCTGTTGTTTCGAATAATGATTTAACTATTGTAATTTACAACCTTTTACTTCCGTGGTTTCCAAAATTATTTCTTACCGAAGAAGAAATGAAACACGATTTTGCGAACCGATTTTCGCTTAGTAACAAGTTGTTTAACTTATGGGAAGAGTTTGGTTATTTTCATTTTCAAGCTACTAAACCAGATACTGTAGGTCATGGTCTCACGGACAGTCCAGTTGGTCTAATGGCGTATATTTTAGAAAAATATTCATCATGGAGTTTTAATAAATCGGAAATATATGGACATAAAGATGGTGGTTTAGAAAAGTTTAATAAAAATGATTTATTGACTATTTGTACAATGTATTGGATGAGTAATTCGATAACTTCATCGATTCGTTATTATCGAAATTCATTTAAAGGAATGTTTGAACAAAAAAGTAAGGGTCTTGATTTTGCTGGACTACCTACTCCAATTGGAGTACCTATAGGTGTTCAAATGAATACAAATGAACTTTTTGTCGTACCATCTTGGTTTGTTAAACAAAAATACACAAATTTAATACAATATAAAATATTTCCAAATGGTGGACACTTTAGTGCTTTTCAAAATCCGATTGAAACAGCAAAACATTTTGTTGATTTTGTATCTTTGGTAGAAGTTTAGATTTTTTTTGTTTTGTTTTGTAAATTAGTTTTTGTAATTTAAAATTAAACCGTTGTTGTGTTGGTTTGTATAAAAATATAAAGTTAAATCGAAATTTTTTCAATATAGTTGTCTCTTTCCGAATAAATGTTTATTTAAAATTGTTCCTTTATTCAATAAATTTACGCATTATTCCGTAAATTTACAAACAAAATATTTAAAATTTTATTGAAAATTTGATAATAAAGTAACTCAATATTGGTCAAATGGACTGAAATAATTTAATTTGACGGTCAATAAAAAATGGATGACCCTGTCTTTAAAATTTGAAGAAGTAAGGATTTAGAAAAGGCGTTTTGAAAACTTCCAAATTGCAAAATTATGGTTCGTCGTTTAAAGTTTGGGTTTCAATTTGATTTTTTTGATAATTAGGGAAGGTTAAATGGTAAAGATGCTCATTGACTGTTGAGGCCTTTTTTAAGGTTCAATGCTAGTTGTACTTTTATTTGGTTCGCAAAAGTCTGAAAATGGAAAATTGAAGTTCAGGAGCTTTAAGAATTATCATCATTCAAATTTACATTATACAAAACTGATCAGTTACAAATTTATTCTAGTTAGTTCTTCAAAAATGAAAGTCTATAACCCTATCTCGAGGGACTCTCTTTGGAATCGATTATTGATAACCCTTTTGGTTATTTTATTGATGATGAATATAAAAATGTCAATAGAAAATATTCGAATGATTTGGATCTCCAAAATCATTTCATGTCAAGATTCTGAGTTAAGGGAGTTACCGTGACTGTGATGTATGGCCCTTGACTCCTCTCAACCTTGTGTATAAATCACCTACCACATCATGTGGCGTAGCTTCATTGAGGCGAAGTTTCATACCACTTTAAAATATGCTGTGGATTAAAGTAAAATAGTAAAATACTCTGAGGATTTAAAATCTTTTAAAATCTCTCCTTTTACATTCATTAAAAAATTCAATAGTAATTTTAAAGTCTTTCGATGCGATAATTCACTTCTCTACAACTTTTTTTATCATACCGTAAAGCTATCGTTAACTAGAATGGATTTCCAAAAGACAAGTTTTGAATGGAAACGAAGGAATACTTGAAAGAGATTTGTAATTATAGTCTAATTAGTAACATTAATGGAACCTTAATAAGAACAGCTTGAAAAATAAACACTACCAAATACACTTTTCAGTAAGAGAGTAAGGGGTAAGGAGTCAACGAAAATTAATTGAAACTTATCTATATGAATGTAGGTAAAGTAATACTATCCAAAAGTGTCTGGCTATGCCACTGGACACATGAAAAAGCAAATATTTTCCGTAACGACATTTTTCCAGCTAAATTCTAGCTTTCAATTATTTTTAAGTAAACCTTATAATTAGTATTCAGTATTTTATTAGAATTCCTGAATCAATGAACAAAATATGGCGTGAATCTTAATATTATTAAAACCATAAAAAATCCAAAATGGAGTTCTTTGAGTAAATATCTATTTAGCATAAAAAATATCATTTAACTTTATCAAAGCGCCTAGTAAAAATTTTCATATCTAAATTTTTAAAAACACAAAGTCTAAAAACTTATTCATTTTTTTTTTTTTGAAAGACAAAATGTTTTTAAAACATTTTATTGGATTATCAGCTGTAGTTTTAGCATTATCAGTAGTTTGGTCAAAGTACCAAAATTACAAGAATTTTAACGAGCTTAAACAAATTGAAAAATGGGCTGAACAAAATAAAATCGTTCTCAACCCAAAATTGAACAAACCCGAATCGTTTCGAGTCGAATTTGACGAAAACGAATGGAATTATCTTAAACAAAAATTAGAATTAACTCGTTATATAAAACCTTTAAAAAACGTTCCATCGTATGATTACGGTTTTAACCCTGAATACGCACGTGAGCTAATCGACTATTGGAAAACAAAATTCGATTGGAAAAAACAGGTCAATTTTCTAAACAAATATTCTCAATTTCGGGTCAAAATAAACGACACAATAATCCATTATGTCCATCATGTGACCAATCCTAAGGCTGAAAAAAAAGTCAACTTGCTTCTCTTAGACGGTTGGCCAGGGTCTTTCTTTGGATTCTATGAAATGATCGATTACATTGAACAAAATTTCAAAGATACATCTTACAGTATAATCGTTCCGAGTATACCAGGCTATGGTTACTCGAATCCGTTGGATACGGTCGTCGATGTAACCGATACATCTATGCTCTTTGACTCAATTATGAGACTCGTAAATGGAGAAGACAGTGTTTATTATGTCCATGGTGAAGACTGGGGGTCAGTTATTACAACTTATTTAGCCAAACTTTATCCTAATCGAGTTAAAGCTATACACATAACAATGCCTCCATTGACTGCTTTTTTTGACCTTAAATCTCTAGGTTACGCTTTTGTGGGACAATTTTTTCCAAATTTTTTTCTCACTGAAGACGAGATAAAATACGAGTTCAAGTATAGTTTATCAGAAATTTTTTGGTTAATTGTCAAAAAAACTGGGTATTTTCACATGCAGGCAACTAAACCTGATTCATTGGGAGCTGGTCTAAATGACAGTCCTCTCGGGCTATTGTCTTATCTCTTGGAAAAATATTCCCTCGGATCTTTTGGAATGAAAAATTGTCTCGCTACAAAAGACGGTCTCTTGGAAAAATTCAATCGTGATGATTTATTAACAATTGTAACCTACTATTGGATGACTAATAGTATAACTTCATCAATGAGATTATATCGTAATATTTTTGTTACACTTGAAAAAGGATGGCCAAGAACAGTTTTAAATACTCAATTTATAAAAGTACCAGTAGCTGTTCAATTATTTCAACATGAAGTTAGTTTTGTACCTTTAAGTGTACTTAAGAACAAATATATGAACATAATTCGTTATAGTGTAGTGTCCAATGGTGGTCATTTTGCATCATTCGAAAATCCAAAAAAATCAGCCGAGGACTTATTAGACTTTTTAAAAGAAGTTTATTAAAAAAATTAATTTTAAGTCTAATAAAAAAATTAAAATAATTTAATTATTTTTTTAATTCAATATCTTTAACATCATGTTTATAAAAGAACATGTCTTATTTGAGAATCTCAGCAAACGTTGTTTTGTTATAACCAACTTCAAAAGGATGTGCATCTTGAAAGTAAATGTACACACGACTTGGTGGTATGCCGAGTTTTTCTAATTCATTCATTAATACTTTACTGTGTTGTTTATTTTCTTCAACACCAAGTCGACCTATTGACATTAATGTAACATATGCACATGGCTCAAATGTGCCACCAAATGACATAATTTGGTCTTCAATATAATAATAATTAATCTTACGAAAATTAATACGAGATGTTATGAAATTTTACCAGGTAATATATGTACAGCACAGTATCCTTTAGGTTTGTTTAGGGTTTGCGATAGAACATCGCACAAATTTAAATTAAACTCTTCGGTTATTTTTTCTTTTGGTATGTTTGTGTTTATCTGTAGCATCGGCATTTTGTTTTTGAGTAACAATTAACTAGAATACAGAACCTCTAAAATGAAATTTTGGTTTTTAAAAAAACTTAACATCAAGTTTTCAAATAAACATAATTTTTTAAACATAAAATTGTATTAAGATGAAAGTAATAGTAGTTGTTAGAAGAGAGAATAAATGGCGTTTTAGAAAAAAAAGAAATATTATAAACTTTTATTTCTAATTCTTCTTAATGTTTTTTTTTTTTTTAAATCCAAGGATTTCTTGATATTCCATTCAGATTTTCTCTCTGAAGCGTTGTACTAACAGATTAAATTATATTTTAACTTTAGAGTCTCTTAAAGTTCTTCTCGATAAAACAAAAAAATTTAAAATTGAAAAACACTGTAGATAAGCAACTTACTCTTAAAACAAGGATTGGTAGACTAAGTTGATTCTAGAAACTTTTTTTTTGTTCTTTAATAGCTTTAAGATATTTCAAAAGAAATTTTTTTAAGATAAAAAAAAAGCAAACTATTAGCCAGTATACAAGTTGATAAAAAAAGAAAACTCTTTCGCGTGATTTGGAAAGATAAAAAAAGAAAACTAGTGCGTTTAATTTTTTGTTGGTTAAACGCGACGACATTAATCTTAACTAACTTATGATGAAATGCAAAATATCCGATCTCTATTTTTGTTGTTCAGCATTCTAAAGTTGTTAATTTATTAAAATCTATTGGTCTAGCCAAACTGGCCTTTTTATTCTTCGACTTCGTAGTTCCAATTTTTTTTCATTCCGCCGATTCTCTGAGTGAAGTTAACATGAACACACCACACAAGTCCTATTCCAACATCTTCGGTTATTGAAAAAATATAATTGACGATGGGTGTTAATCTGAAAATAATTTCTGGCCTCCTTTCTCCAGGAGAGCAATATTATCAAGATCTGAAGCAAAATTTTTATACAGTCTAACCTCGTTAATTCGACCAATTTGGCCAATGGCCGGACTAACGAGAAAAGACTGTATTTGTTCATTATTCCGGCCTTACGAGTTGTTCCAGGTGTAAAAGTGTCGATAGACAGATACAATCTGGTTGTAATGATTTTTATTTTTTTCAGAGGAAAGTGTTTGTATTTCAGCAATTGGTATTTCAAGACGACGGAGTGAATGAATTTTTCGGAAAGATTTAAAGAGTTAGAATAAAGCTTATCGATAGACAAAGACCACTCAGCTTATAGATAATTCATTCTTCTACAAGCCAATATATATTGTTTAAATATCGTACACATCACCTATGGTACAGTCAAAGTGATTTTGGGATAAATGGATAAAAATGGGACAAATATGTGAGAGACTTTTTCGCCTAAAAGAGATTTTGACATGTCGAAGGTAAATATATCAGTAAGTAGCTAATTTTGCCCTCTTTCAAATGAACTATAAATAAGGGATACGAATAAAGTTTATGGACATATTTTCAGGACCATGTTTATTAACAGGAAAAACGAAAATAAAGTATACCATTTTTGAATCATAAGTTAAATCCACTGGTTATTTATTTTGCTAACTATTTAAGGTTCATTTAAAAGAGGACAGGATATGCTATTTACTGATATGTTAAAATTTGACATGTTTAAATCTCTTTTGGGTGAAACAGGCCATAACATAATTGCCCCATATTTATCCATTTACCTCAAAATCTCTTTGACAGGGTTTGTACCACAGTCAATATGAATAAGGACATAAACAAGGAGAAGGGTCAAAATATAAATTTTACGTCTAAACTATCGTTTCGAAAATTTCATTCACCCCATTACACCGTGTTGTAATATAAGCTGAAAATTGTATAAAGAAAACATTTTAATTATGCAAGTCTAATTAAAAATTTTACGCTTGAATAATTAAATTATGAAAAATATAAAAACATCTCGCCAAAAAAAAATTTCAACAACACAAAAAAAAAAAATTTCAAAATGAAAAAGTCATTGATTGGAATTAAAAATTCAATAACAAAAAGCAAATCGTGTACAAAGTTTAAAACATCTGAAACAAATGACTTGGACACTTTGAATATAAAACTTAAAAAGTTAAAGTTAAAACATGAAAATGGAATTCACAAAGATATAGCTCGAGTATTAGTCGAAATTGGAGACGCTTATAATGATCTTGGCGACCCGAACAATTATTTAAATTACAATCTTGAAGCATTTGAAATGAGATTAAAAATTTACAAAGAGAAAAAGAATTCGGAAATTCTCTCGTCGTTGATTAATATTACACATGCTTATCAAATTTTAGGCGATCCTAAGAACGCTTTAAAACATTCGTTAGATGCTTTAGAGTTAAGTAGAGACTTGCATCCAGATGGTAAACATCCACACATAGCAAATGCTTTAAACAAAGTAGCCATAGCTTATAATGAAATGGGCCAAGTTGATAAATTTTTAGAATATTCTCAAGAGGCGTTGAGAATACGAGAATCTTGTTTGGGTAGTTCTCATCCGGACGTGGCTTCGTCTTACAATGTTCTTGCCGCTGCTTATCGAAAAAAAGGCGATTCTTACAATTTTTGTCGTTATGCTATAAAGGCATTGGAAATGAGAAGAAAATTACTCGGACCAGAACACCCAGACGTGGCTACTTCATTGAATAATGTTGCTTTAGCACATCGATCAATGGGTAATTATGAAACTGGTTTAAATTTTGCTCAAGAAAGTCTTAAAATTCGGCAAAAAAATTTTCAAGGCTACCATGCCGATTTAGTCTCATCGTACGATACTTGCGCTCTTTTGTACTCAGACTTGGGCGATGCTAAAAACTTTTTAGAAAATTCTCAAAAAGCTTTGCAAATGTCCCAAAAAATATATCCCGAGACCCATCCAAAAATAGCGTCAATCAACTTAAACATGGCCATTGCATACAAATATTCAGGTGACTTGCAAAACTTTTTGAAATATTCTCTCATTAGTTTGAGAATGAGACGTGATTTGTATCAAGAGAGACACCCTGACATAGCAGAATCTCTTAACAATGTAGCCATTGCTTATCGTAATTTAGGAGACAACGAAAGCTGTTTGAAGTATTCTCTCGAATGTTTGAAAATGTTAAACGAAATACATTCAAAAGATCATTTAGAAGTAGCAAGAGCTTATGCAAATGCGGCTAATGCATATCAAAGTATAGGTGAAAGAGAAAAATTTTTCGAATATGCCCTCATAGCTTTGAACATGTCAAACAGATTGGGAAGTTCAAGTAGTCCATTAATCGCTTCTATTCTAACAAATCTAGCCGTTTGTTACAAAGAAATGGGCGATTTGGAAAAGTATCTACAATATTCAGAAGAGGCTTTAGAAATAAGAAAAAAAATATATGTTAATGATCATAAGGATATTGCTTCATCATTATACAAATGTGCCATTGGTTACTATGAAATAGACGATGTTGAAAACTTTTTAAAATATTCGTCTCAATCGTTAGAAATGTATATTAGAATAAATAATGGAAAAAATCATCAAGACACTGCTGATTTGTTGCAAACAGTCGGTGTGGCTTATCGAGAAAGCGATGATTATGAAAAACTTCTCGAATTTTCTATTAAATCATTGGAAATGAAGTTATCATTGTACATGCAACCACATCCAAGTATTATTCTATCGTACTATTTTGTGAGTCAAGCCCATGGTTTATTAAAGAATTATGACCTCGAAGTTGAATTTTTATTGAAAGCTATAAAGTTACGAAAAAGTTTAAAAGAATCGTATCAAATGGAATTTTCGTTAGATATCGCAGAAAGTAAGTTGTTTGATGACTCTCAATGTGTTTTGTTGGAAAAGACTGAAAATGTTGATAGTAAAGAAAAGATCCTTCATGTTTTAATTAGCTATGGAAATGAACATAGACAAGAGTGTTTAAAGTTAAAAAAAATGTTAGAAGAATGTGGGTATAAAGTTTGGATGGATGTGACTGAGTTGCATGAAGTTGGTTTAGACACGATGGCTTATGGAGTTGAAGATAGTTGTGCTGTTTTAAGTTGTATAAGTGAAAATTATAATAAAAATAGATTTTCAAAGCTAGAATTGTCTTATGCGATAGAATTAAAGAAGCCAGTTATACCAGTAATAATGGAACTGGATTATGTGCCAAATGAATGGTTGGAATCATTTGCAAATGGTTATAGCTATGCTGAAACTAATAATCATGAAATATTGATAAAAAAAATTGTAAGAGATATTGAACTTAAAAAAGATTAGCTAAAAACTTTTATTAAATAAAAATTTTAATTAGGAAAAAATTAATTTCTTGAAGTATGGAAAAATTGTTTTCGGAATAGGTTGTTTCCACACCCAACACCCTTTATCTGAATTAATCAAATCCAAAAGTGAGTATGCCCTTAAATTTGCCGAAAATTCATTAAAATAGAATCATCAAATTATCAAGTTTTCTGAAAAAGAAACCAGGTGTTGGGCTTTACAAATTTTAGAAGGTGCTTTTTTAGAGCTGCTGTAAAATAAGTTCTTGCGCCCGTTTCCAGGCTCCTATACGTTGTGATGGTCAAAGCCAGCGGCACCCTAATACGACAAGATTCGAACGCGATCCGTATACCCACGTACCCGTAATACAGCACATTTAGGACGGTGTTAGAATGACAGTAACATCGCCGCCCTCCCATTTTCCCATCCAGGCTTGGGACTGGCCAAGGCATGGTTACGGCGTTCTTTTATTCTAAGCGAATCATTCGAAAGGTTTTTAACATTTTCAGGGCATAGGTATATTTTGTCAACCTATTTTTTGGCCTGTATACGCGTATACACACCTGATGTACTCGAGATTACATATTTATGCATACGCATATACATTCGTATACAAATTTTTTTTCGACTTTTCAAGAATACTTTCCATGTATATTCGTATACATATGGTATGTATACGCTTATACATACAACAAACAAGAGAACAGACTTGGATACATTTATGAATCTACCACTCTGATACATGCTTGTTATGTTTTAGGGGATGGAGTAGGGGTCAAATATGATCCAATGTATCCAAGTATATTTTCTTGTTTGTTGTATGTACACGAGAATACATGTTGTATATACGAGTATACACTTAAATATGTAGGTAGTATATTCGTATATACAGTATGTCTAATAAATTTAGAAATTAAGAAAAATAAAATAAAAATATTAATTTAATCATAAATCTTAAAATAATTAAAACTTATCGGACTAAACTAACCATCCTATATTGTAGATATTTTCATCAGCTATCTTTTGATATGTCGGAAATCCCAAACAAATATTCAAGTCACTCCTAATTTTGTCTCTAACTTCCCAGATGAAAATTAAGTAAAAAATAAATTGTCTATAAAGTTTAGAAATTTGATTTTCGTAGAAAATTAAACCACACCCAATCTATCCTTGAGATTTTTTTTTTTTTGGGAATGTCAGAACAGCTCTTAAAATTAATTTTGAATAGCACTCCAATATAAACACCATGTACTTAACATTAAAAATCGCTGAGTTCCAAAACCTATACAGTATTTCTAATTTTACCATAAAAATGGGTAAAAAAAAAGTAACCGAGGCCCAAAGATGGCAAATAATTGGTCTGTTAAAAGACAAGGCCAAGTCTCAAAAAGAAATAGCGGAGTTAGTTGGTGTTTCGGAGAAATGCGTCATTACAACCAAGCGAAATTATGAAATCACTTCCAGTTGCAAAGAATTACCAAGGTCTGGTAGACCACCAAAGCTTACCAGTCGTGATGAATCATACATTTTTAGAAAGGTCAGAGTCAACCCTTCGATCAGCTATAGGCAATTAGCTGCTGACTTTGGTTCTACATTTGATGATGTTAGAGTTAACAAAGACACCATAAGAAAAATTCTATTGAAAAAAAAAATTCAATCGTATGTTGCTATAAGAAAACCCCTATTGACATTTAAAGACAGACTAAAAAGGCTCAAATGGTGTAGAGAACGACAAGATTGGACAATTCAAGATTGGTCTAAAGTGATCTTCAGCGATGAGTCAAATTTCGAGGTCCTAAACCGAAAATCAAGAGTATTTGTCAAAAGATTCGCAAATGAGAAGTATCATCCGAAGTTTTGTTTACCAAGGCTACAGAACGGTGGAGGTTCTGTAGGAATTTGGGGTTGCATTAATTACAATGGAACTGGGTGCTGCACTATTTATACTGGCCGAATAAACCAGTATGTCTACAAGAAAACCCTGGAAAACGAATTATTGCCATCAGCCGAGCTATTTTTCGAAGAAGGACAAGATTGGATTTTCCAACAAGACGGGGCAAGCGCTCATACCGCACACTCCATTCGAAACTGGTTTGAAGAGAAACAAATAACTGTACTTCCCTGGTGTCCTAGATCCCCAGATCTCAATCCTATCGAAAACTTGTGGTCATATATTGACCATAAATTGGTAAAAACTAAGATAACGTCAATTGAGCACTTAAAGACGGTTCTGTTTAACGAATGGTTGAACGTAAAGACTGAAATCGTAAAAAATTTGATTGAATCTATGCCAAAACGTATCGCGGCATGTATCAAAGCTAAAGGCGGTCATTTTAAATGTTAAAAAGTACAATTTCTAAACTTTATAGACATGTTTTTTTTACTAAAAAATGTTTGTTCGTTTTTTGTCGGATTTTTTTATTTTCATTTTTTTTTATCTATCCTTATTTTTGTATTTTTCCGATGTGAAACTTTATGATGAATAAAAATTTAAAAGAAAAATTCAACTTTTTTTTTTCTTAACCGCCAGATCTCTCAAAAACAAACCAGTCCCAAAATAAAAAATATGAATTTCTAAATTTTCTAGACATACTGTATAATCATATAAATATGTATACGAATACCTTGGTCGTATAGATATTATGTATTCGTAATACATATATGTATATGCGCATACAGGCCAAAAAATAGGTTCACAAAATATACATATGTAATTTTGAGTACTATTCGGATTTCTTGATTTCTAAATGGAAGTATTGGATTGCTTTCGATGGTTTTAAAAGCTGTACCCGCAACATTTCCATTCTGAAGGAGCTCACGCTCGAAACAGATTAACAAATAAAATAAAAATAAAAATAAATAAATTTAAGTGTTTCTGATAAAGAATTTACTATTTTTCAATTCAAAAAGCTTGATTTGTTGTTCTAAGCTTAGAGTGCACAGAAAACAGGATAGCCTTTAACCTTTACTTTCCGGTCCCAAGTAATTGGAAGAAATTTCTATTATCCAATAATATTACTCATATTCAAGACCATAAAAAAGGAAACTAAAAATGAAATCATTGCCGTCATAAAAAATTTATTACTATTTAAATGATAAAAATAGTCAGAATCATAAAGTTATTAATAGAAATTTATAACTTTTACTTTTGCATACACTTGCCCTCTGCTTGTTCTTCAACAAATCGAATCACAAACCTTATTTTGAAGTCTAAAATCTCTTATGCGATTCTTTTAACTTGTTAACTTACGTTTCGTAGAGAATTCAAAGCTTGAGTAATATTTTTTAAGAGTGTTCCTAATGGAAAGCTTTTCAAATGAAAAGCCATAGTTAAATACTGTTCAAAATAAAAACATATTTACATCATCCGATCAGGTGGGATTTTACACTCATATCAAGATGTAGAGAGTCATAAATTAAAAAAAAATTATGTCTTTTTCCCACACTTGATTCATCTATATTAGCATCTCACAACTTGAGTTAAAAAGATAAAAAAAATCCAAAAAAATGTACAAGGTAAATTCGAATTGCTTAACTTTTAGGAAAAGAGATTAAATACTTAAAGGACTCTTTAATCTTTGAGAATATTTTAAAATATTACATAATTTTTTTTGTCTACTAAGCTTGTTTTATTGCTCATCTCGATAAGCTTGGTCTTATCCTTACCAAAACAAAAACTTAACTCATGCATGACTAACAATGAATGTGACACTGGTAATGAATGCTGCATTTTTCCAGTCTTATCATGGTATCCTGTTTACGAACAATCAACTATCGGAGAATGTATACGATATTTAGAAGAGGGTGAAAATTGCACTTTCTGGGCTTTGGGTGGTTGTGGATGTCGACCTGGATTGTCATGTATTGACGAAATTTTCAACTGGAATTTTACTATTCCAATCAATGGCAAAGGATTCATATCAAACAAATATTGTAAAAAAAATAATTTATAAAAATAAATTTATTAAATAATAAAAAAATAAATCTCATCAAGTTTGCTTTAATTTTAAACCCATCTCACCACTTGTGTTTTCACATCTTTATTTTAATACCCGTGTGATCCAGACGAGACATTTTATCATTAAGAGAGATAAGGTCTTTTAATGTAAAGCAAACTCTAAATAACAATTTAACAAACAATGACTAGTACGTGTATTCACGTTCACGTCCAATTTGAGCATCAACTCGTTTAAGTTGAACAATTTGTCGTTTAATTAAATAATTAATTCTCATTTTATAAATAACAATTGCGGTTAACATGGCTACAATTAAAACAATACCAACAATAGCGAATGTAATTGTTGAGTAAATATTAAAAAAATTCGGTTTAGTTGCGGTTGTATTGGTATGATATCTTGGAATGAAGGTTATATTATGCAGCGATAGTGTCGATGACATTGTCATGTTCATATCGTCAATCATTTTGGTTTTTCTTCTTTTTTTTTTTGTTCGAAAAAAAGAGAAAAACTATCTTATAGAGAAACAGGTTTTTGAAATTTTTATTTCTTTGAATGCTATTTACATTCTAATATTTCATGTTCACATTTAGAGAAAGAGAATACATAAATATTATCTTATCTTTTCATAGTTATTTATAAAATTTTATAATTCTATAACATATTTTATTTTTGTTACAAAAAACAACGACAACAACAAAATTTGACAAAAAAATTTCAAAAATCTAAAAGGGCAATTATTTTGAATTAATTCTCGTTTCCCGAGACTCGTTCTTATTTTTTGTTGGTTTAGACTTTTTAGGGTTTGTATTGATTTTTTGAATTTAAAATATTAAAATTTTGAAAAAAAAACACCTTTTAATTCTTAATGACAGCTATAATCAAAACTTACAGTAGAAATCACTTACTAAATGCTTGTGTTTGAGAGAAAACATGTGACTAAATCAATTAAGAAAACGAATTGTTTTCAGGTGGGTTCATGTCTTAAAATAAAAGTTTCTCCGTTGTTGGATATTTCTACAGTTCAAATAAATTATCCTGATAATGTAATCTCTTGGCTTGAAATGTCAAACAGTTGACTAAGTGCAGATCTTTTGATTTACTGGATTTCTACCGAACTTTTGGTAGGCAACGTAGCCGTACCGAAGCGTACCATCCCATTCCCATAAATGAAAATTTAAAAAAAAATTTTTTTTTCCAGACTCAGGTCAGACACTTTGTTACGCCACTTTCAACCAAAGTTCGGTAGAAGAGCTGTATATGAGAATCTTTAAAAATGTAAAAACAGGGGCGGTACCACATTAGGGCAAGGTTGGACAATGACCAAGAGAGAGACATAAAGACAAAAAAAGGCTGACACCGACCCTTTTTAAGAGTCAAATTTGGTCAATTTAAGTTGTGGATGTCTTAAAGTAAAAACTGAGTACAGAATTCCGGCTTTTATAATCGCAGCTGAACCGTTAATGCTGATTCGGAAAAATATTTAAAAACCTTTGATAACTCTAAACGACACTCAAAGAGCTACTTACAACAGTACCCTTATTTAAAAAAAATTAAAAAGGCTAGTTTGATGGTTGTTGGAACTTGGTTCTAATAAAATCAGTGATACGATCGTGATGTTATTTTATTGAAGTGTGATCATAGCGCAAGAAGACTGTAAACTATTTGTTTTTACATGATTTTATGATTCTTTAAAAATGTTGGTAATGGACTTAAAACCACAAAAATTATTTATATCCAATCCATGAATTGATTCTGAAAATATGTCTTATCAAGTTCTTGCAACAATTTTAGAGGAAGGAGATGTTATTAAAAAATAAGAAATAATATTCATAAGACTTCCGGTATATTCCAAATAGGTCAGAAAGAAAATTTAAATAATTTAAAGAAGCTTAAAGAGTTTACTTCTGATTTTTTCATGACTTATTTAAGAATCTTTCAAGATCGATTTTTGAGGTTGAAAAAATCTAGCCAAGAACTTGATAAGACATGGGAAACGCAAGCATTACTTTACCTTTATGTAAAATACATCATCATAGTCTTAATAAAATAAAAATGCCAAGCGCCGTTTTTCTTAAATAACTTCCTCGATAGATGAATCATAAAAATATTTCAATCCTCAAGGAATTCATCATTACGCCAATAATTATTGGCTTCGCCGCTAGTTAAATTATCAAAAGTAAAATGCATTTTAATCTTCTGATAGACGTATGTTACGAAACATAAGAATAATAAATAGAATACTTAGAGCTTGCTCTGAATTTCTATGATTTTTGTTATGATATACTTCGCTTTCAAGTCATTAAAGATTTGACTGAAATCAGAAAACAGTTTCAGTTAAATAATGGCAAATTTTACATTGCAATTAAAATATTGATTTTTAAAATTTTGAAAAAAAAAATAATATCATGAAATAATAAATTTTGATGCTAAGAATTTTATTTTCAGTTTTGTGCGATCAGATGATTATTTTAATTATGTCAAAAAATGTTATCATTTCAATTCCATAAAGAAGAAATTGACTGTTAATAATAACGATTTTAAATTTAAGAATGTCAAAAATTTAAATTTAGTAAAGATGAGTAATCTTAAAACATTTGGCACATCTAATGACCGGCTTCCCGTCATAAAAAAACAAAATACCATCTTGATGATCCAATTTTGAGGATTAAAAAAAAAATAGTTTTAAAAAACTATAAGGAAATTTTTTTTGATTGGAAATATTAAGTCATATTTGCCAGAAAAAGCTTTTAGAATTTAAAAAATAGCATTGTGAAGTTTCGTTCAAAGAGTTCAGTTCAAAATTTAAAAATTGAATATTTTTCTATAGGAAATGAAGATGTGGTTACGAAAATAGTGTAACATGATGTAACAAAAAATGTTACACAACATGCAATAAAAAAGGATTAAAAACAAAATTTGATCAATCGATTATTGATTTTCGTAAAAAACGGGTGTTATGTTAAGTTTATTTTGACATCATGAAATAAAAATTTGAATTTAAATCTCCAAGTTATAGATAGTAATTCATTTAATATTCAAGGCCTTAACCGAGTTTTATTGCGGTTTTCTTGATATATTCCTAATCAACCATTTTATTATCACTTAATTTTTGTGGTTAGAGTATTGTACAAAACGAAATTTAAATGTGATCCAAACATCTCGGGTTCGAACCCCAGTCAAACTTTAGAAGAGAGAGTTCTAGAATATTTAAGTTCCATGATTTGCGGACTTAAAAGGCAACTTAATTTTAATTTAACTATGGAATGGGGTTTCTTGGACACTGACTTTTAAAATTCAAACAATTCTTCGCAAATAATCGATTATTTAAAGCTTTTATCTCATGATGTCAAAATAAACTTAACATAACACCCGTTTTTTACGAAAATCAATAATCGATTGATCAAATTTTGTTTTTAATCCTTTTTTATTGCATGTTGTGTAACATTTTTTGTTAGATCATGTTACACTATTTTCGTAACCACATCTTCATTTCCTATAGAAAAATATTCAATTTTTAAATTTTGAACTGAACTTTTTGAACGAAACTTCACAATGCTTTAAAAAATGATAAAATTAAATCTTGTTATCAAAGTTCTGTCTACTTTGTTCTCTCGATCAATAAAATTTGTTTTGATTTAATTTCCTAGTGCTAAATTGATTTTTTATTTTTCAATTAAACTTGCTAATTTAACCTGGTTATTTTGACCATGTCGATTCTTATATCTGTATCTTTTGTAATGCGTTTCCGTATAGTACATCATTGTAAAGAGAAGATCCTGACTCGGTTAACTGTAGACTTAAGAAATTGTGATTTGATATTTTTTTGCGAATATCAGGAAATTTTGACGGAAAAATGTGATCTCAAGGCTTAAGAAAGTCACATAACTTCCGAATCCAAACTGCTATGAGCCTGAAATGGACGTTGTAAAATTTATCAATTATGGCTGTCCCTAAAGCACGGATGCGGGTCGACGGATCAGGACTGCCGAATAACACGGAATCATATTACGGTTTTTACATTCCTACTACGTTTTTATATTCCTTCTCTTAAAACACGGATCCGGATTTAGAATAAACTCTAACTGAAGATCAAATTTTCATTACAAACTTTACACATAAAAGCTGGCAATTGTGAAACAGACTTTACTAGGAGATGCAGCAAATTTTGAAATGTTCTAATTTTATTATTCCTAATAAATATTTACAAGGAAACCTTTAAAAGCGGTTTTAAAAAATTTTAAAAATGATTTTAAAAGGCGCGAATCTGAGGCATCGGATTTATACAACTATTGACTATTGATTTATCATGACGTTACCAAAGTAACGTCATGATAACAAACATTCTCAAACTGGGACGCAAGAATATTTAAAGTATTGTATACGGCCCACGTTAGACCAATTTTAGAGTATGCTGCAGTAGTTTGGAATCCGACGAAGATGAAAGATATCAAAGCTATCGAACAAGTACAAAGGCGAGCTACTAAAACAGTCAGATCATTAAAACATAATAGCTACGAAGAACGCCTTAGAATACTTGGATTGACAACGCTTGAAACGAGAAGAGAGAGAGGAGACATGATTCAATTGTACAAACTTGAAAAAGGGTACAATCGAATAAAGTGGTTCCACCCAGTAGGATTTACACCTGGAAGTCAAACGACAGGCCCGACCGGGTCGACTCGACAATCGAACAAAAACCTTTATCGTCAACTAGTAAAACACTGTCCAGCCAGAGAAACTTTCTTCACAAATAGAACAATCCAAAAATAGAATTCAATACCAGAAGATGTAAAAGAGACCACTACAATAAATTCATTCAAAAACAAATTTGAAAAACTTGACATTTTATTATAAATTATTTTTTATTTTTTTTTCAAAGTTATGATATCTGCCATAGTCTGTAATTTGTTTTACATGACTCCGCAAGCTAAGCTTGTTGCAGATTATTATTATTATTATTAAATATTATAAATGGCTTTTGTTTATAACTCGAATTTTCTTTGACCACCTTAAGTCAGTTCCGGGGATGATTGTGCTGGTGATTAGTAATCACCAACACAACGCCCAAAAGTTGCTCGAGCAACTTGCGAAACCATCGAAAACGACCAAGCAGTCCCATTTGAAAAATATTTTCATAATCTATCACCCTAATTATCATTTTCAGAAAGCATATTAACCACATTTGAAAAAGTTTTCAGAGCTATTTCAGCACTTTTATGTTGAAAAAAGCAACTTTTGGGCGTCCCTGGTGATTACGGTATAGCATTTAAACAGAATCACTATAAAAATGGGTCTAATGTTCTGTTAAAAATGAAAACCTGTTTTATCTAAATTAAGGGTCTGCAAATTCTCGTTGAATGCTACATGTAACTAAATCTGAATACTCGGGTTTTAGCGGATTTATTGATTGGCAAAAAATTTGCAATTCCTATTTCACATTGCACTTATACCTAACTTTCACCTTCTGCGGAGCTAACTGAAATCAGAGCATACCCTTTAGTTCTTTAGCTATTTTATATCCAACTATTTTCAATGGTATTCCAATAGGATTAATTCAATGAAATCATTTCCAACAAGTTTCAATGTTTATCCAATAGAGGTATTGGAATTTTCCTTGTAAATCAACATTTTTTAATGCGAATATCAAAATTTTAATAAAATTCAAATACTAGATCGTGAAATTTTCAATAGAATTTTTGAATTTCTTGCTATTCAGTGTTTTTTCAATGAAATTAGTCTTGCTTGGGTCGAATTAAACGCGAACATACCAAAGCGTACCTATACCGTAAAATACTCCCTACGGTTCGGGTAACCCATTAATTCGGTGTAAGTGCAATAATTTCAAAAGTTTGCAACGAACAGTTTTTTCAAGTTCTTTTTTTCTTAAATAAAACTCTCAAAAAAAACTGTGAATCATTTTCCAAACGTAATTTTGATAAAATTTAAGAGCCGAAACTGAAGCTATGACGGCATTAAAACTTAATTTATTTTACAACAAGATAATTTTTTTCTGAAAAATTTATTAATGTTACCCCAAAAAAGGAAGTTAAATCTTAAACTCTGCTAATAAATCACTCACAAATAAGTGAGTAAATAATTCAATTCGAACAAAAAAAAATGTTCAAAAATATTTTATGACCAGAAAATAAAATTCTAATGTCGTGTAGATGATGAGTAATTTCAATTTCCATTGGAAACAATGACAGTAATTACATTTATAACAAGTAATGATTCAATTTCTTGACGTAATTAAGATATTTTTGAATCTTATCATTTAGGATTGTTAATTGTGAAATATCAATTCTTGGATACTATAAATTTCCTATAACAAAAAAATGGCAAATAATCTTAACATTATACCAAAATGAAAATTTTATTGAAAACATTATTCTTATTCACAATCATGGGTCTTAGTATTCAAGATGACCAAATACAAACTGATCTCATTATCAATTGTTCACCTAAATCAGCAAATGTAGCTCTTTTAATAGATTCTTCTAATAATATCGAAACAAATACATTTAATGATCTTATAAATCGTGTAATACCTAAAATAATCGATACATTTGAAACAGTTTTATCTGATTTTTTTTTGAGTATTTTGAGCTATTCAGAACAAGTGGTCGAACTGGTACCATTACAAGAATTAGTTGACTCAAATTTAATCAAAGGCAAACTTAGTTTAATTGAAAAACAAAGAACTCAACCAAATCACATTCAAGTTTTGGATAAGGCATCGAATATTTTTAGAGATTTACTCGATAGACCAAATTTGTGTATATGGTTCACTAATAGTGATTTTGATGATAAAGATTTTATGAATTTGACGCGCAAAGCGGATAGATTGAAAAATTTTTGTCAAGTCTTTTTGATTAACATTGGTCGTTCATCGAGAATGGTTAAACTAAGAAGATTGGCATCGACTAACTTTTTTGTGTTTAACATGAATCAAATAGATCAATTTTTGAACAAAACAAATGACATATTTAATAAAGATTGTGTAAGATTAACAGTCAAGAGAGTTAAATTGTTTGCTAGAAAAAAGAGCACTTTAATTAAACGTCTAAAAACTCATAAGATAAATTGATGTTTTGATAAGTTTTAGACTAACTTGAGCAAAAAAAAAAATTAAAACAAAATTAAAAAGGAATTTCATCAATTTGTAAATAGTTTTTATTAAATTAAATAAATTTTATTTTTTTTTCTCATTTTTTATCACCTTTAAATTGGATCATATGATTTTGTTTTTGAAATTTCGAAAGAAAAAATTAAGAGATTTTTGATTATACTAAGTCAAACCTAATTGCAACTTTTGACCCGAAATTTGTGATCCTCATATAGAAAAACCATAGAAGACATAAAAATTTATGCATATAAACGATTCCTTCAATTTTTCAAAAAAATGCCTAAATTAGCTTTGAAAAAACTCCCAAAATTGAAAATACGAAATAATTTATTCTTTAACAAAATTTATATGTTTTCTATGGTTTTTCTATACGAGGATCACGAATTTCGGGTCAAAAGTTGCTATTTCCTTCATCCTTCAGGTTTTTGATTTTTAGCACCTTTTTAGGCAGATTGTTTCTATTATACAGGTCAAAAAATCAAAAATCTAAAACCTAGATTTTGTTCAGAATTTTCTGTTCTACAAGCTGGTTACTAATAAAATATATGTTTTGGGGTAATCCTGGGAGGAGATGTTAGAAAACTAGAAAAATAAGTCTTTTTTTTGTTTTTTGGCAGAGCTAAATGACAAAAATTTTTTTTTTCTTTTTTAAAAAAATTATTAGCTTGTATAATATATTGTGCCTATCAGAATCTGTATCAAAAAAAATACATATGAGGTCATTTGAGATAGTAACAAGCGAAAAACCAAGACACACTCCTTCAAAAGCTATGAAAGTTGGGCCCCTCTGGGTCAAAAATTTTTTTTTCGTAAATTTGTAAATTCAGATAGTCTGGAAGTTTTGCATGGCGCGAACCTTAGTCAAATATTTGAAAAGAGAAATTTCATAATAAAGTTTAATTTCTTTGCCAAAAGTATCCAAAAAATGACATTTTTTCATCTTAATAAAGTTCTCTTGGACTTGCTTTAGTCGATTTGATAGTTCTCATTTCTTAAGAACTTATCCAAATTAATTCAGCAAGGGTATATGGTACCATTTTATAGCCCTTCATTTACTCGGGTGTATGTTTTTCAGGGGTCCATTTAGATTATTTATGCAGCTTCATTTGTATTATAATCTTCCATTGTCAACAATAAAGTATTACATGGTAGCAGAGATATAAAACTTTGAAGTTTGATGTATGTGAAAATGGCTTCACATTGAAACCAAATAACCCAATGTATCATGGCTAATGAGATCAATGATTACGAAATCAATGAGTATTTATTACACCATTGATTTAGTAATCTTCACATTTTGACTCTTTTTTAACTATTTTTTGAAACTCGTTCTCGGCTGATTATGGCACGTTGAAGATTTAGGACCGGAATTTGTCCTATTTTCACCCAAAATCGACTTTTTAAAATAACATGCTCTTTGAGATAGCAAATATGCTTTGAATGGCTTTTTGTCTGACTGTATGACTTCACGATCTACATGATCGTACTCAATCGGTGCAGTCAGTTGAGCAGCAAGCATTGACGAATCCTATCCTGGTGCATCAAGCGATTCAAATACGAAGAATGCAAGTACTATGATTCGAAAACCCAACTCAATTTTAACGTATCATGTGGATTAGTACTCTTTTGTGTATGTAAGACATGGACCTTAACTTAAGATCTCTTATCTAAAATGGATGTCTTCGCAAGGACCATTCTCAGAATAATATACAGCGTAGACCAACATGCTACCAGTTTTGAGACAAGAAAAAGACAGCTTAGTTTAGTTGGGCATTTAAATTATATTGTAGGCTCTTTGAGAATTTATAAAATTTATATAGAGTTGATGAGTAAATAAGAGTGCTATCTGGTAAAAAGTAAAGTTCACTCCTAGGGTTCCATAAAATTATTTTGGACATCCCCTTTAAAATGGTCTTAACTAGGTTTTAGAATACGAATCTGAAATCACAGACAGATTTTCAGAATACTTATAGTAACAAAAGGTACTTGGAAGTCCATATACGAGAAAAATGATTTAATTTATTTTTTTTCAGCTTTTATTTTGAAATTTAAAAAAAAAAGAGATTTAAAATTAAAAAAATAAAGAAAGAAGAATATCATTTTACATAATCAGCAGTATCTCACAAGCGTTCAATACGAAAAAGAAGTCATTTAAAAAAAAACATTTTTTAAACATCGTCAATTCTTTTAAATGTCTAAAATTTTATTTTAGGATTTTAATCTGGACTCAACATTTAAAAAAAAATAAGATAAATTTTTTCACTTGATTTGAATAACAACAAACTTGGTATTGAGAGAGTCATTAGTTGACGACTAGCATTTTTATGTTATTACTTGGTCTATACACAATTATTTTTTTTTTATTATTTTAAATAACAGAAACGCCATTGTTAAACAAGTGGCTGTTAAAAATGTGTAACGTAAAAATATTGAGTCCGGATCGGATGCCGATTTTGGTCGTAATTTTTTACCATTATCTTTAGAGAAAAAAAATAATGGGTTAAACACGCTACGATTAGGTGCTACACTGACCAAATCGGTTCGAGTCTTTTTACCATTCGATGTAGCTGCTTGTGCTGCTGCACCCAATTTTTGAAAAAAACTCCATATTTGACTTCTCATTGGATACATCTTTCTAATCACATAAAACAACTTAAGTGGGTTTTAATCAAATTTTTTTTAAAATCTTACGGGTATGAAGCGATTGCGACTATTTTTGGAAAAATGTCACATGATGGTAATAATGAACTAGATGCACTGAAATACTGTGGCGGGGGTAGTTTGTATAGTTCGGCAAATTTTTCAACAGTTGTCGGATATTTTTGAACAATTTCGATTTGATCACATTTGGTACCAACAAGGATACACGGGATGGGACGGTCTTTATAGATACTTAAAAAAATGTCTGCTATGAACGTGAAAGAATTGGGGTCTGTCAAGTCGTACAATAGGATAACAACATCTGGAGGGTATGCTTCGTGCATTTCTAAATCTGACGAGTTTATTTCTTTTAACTAGAAATAAAGTCATTATTAAAGTTTTTAAGTTAATATAAGTTTAAGATTTACTATCAAGTATTTTTCGATATTTTGAAATTGAACTAGGTTACAGGACCATCTGGTAATGTCATCTGGTTGTATTGACGCTTGATATTGTAAATCCCTTCCGAGAAGACCTTGTAAAAAGGCTGTCTTAAAATATTTATGAAACATTTACGCATGGCTTGAATTTATTTTGAATCTTGAAAAATACCTTTCCGGATTTTTTGCGTCCATAGACATAACATAAAAACACGCTTCTAAATGTTTGCTTTTTTCTAATGTCAATGTCTTTTGGTCGGCTGACTGTAATAAAAATTAAAAATCTTAATCAACCTTCAGGACCCATCGTCAAAGCACGTGAGGAATCGTTAAAATAGTTTAGAATTATAAACGAAGACTTGAAATTGACTTAAAATCTTATCTGATAGCCTTAAACGCCCATGATACCAAAAAACGGATAAAATCTAAGTTTTACGGTAAGAGTTAGGCTAACCCGAAACCCTTTTATTTATTACCTGAGGTTAGCCAAAAATTCTTCTTATAATTCAGATATGAAAAAGCTTCCCAAGAATCAAGTGGCTCGATGCAAAGTCCCAAGGTCCAAGACTAGATCCCAACATGAATGACTTTGAGGATGCTATTGAAATGATTATTTCCGATTACAAAGATAAAATTAGGAAAAGATGATCATATTAAGATGTCGTTGAAGTTCTAATTAGAGACACTGAGCCCGATGAGAGTTCAGAAAAGGTTTTTGAAAGATTTGAAGTGACTGGAGTAGTTGATAAGGAGAACTTAAAGAAATTGAAAACACTGTTATGCGAAAATTCGCCATTCAATTTGGCTAAAAAAAGTAAAATAATAATCCGCATAAAAACTTGAAATTGAAAATTTAAAAAGCGTCGATCAAATAGCTCAAATAAATTCTAAGGTTTATTAAAGACAACCCAACCTGAAAAGTTAAGATGAACAATAATAAAATGCTCAGGAAAAATTTAATACAGTATACGCACGTTTACCTGAAAAAAACGAATGGGGTGATAAAATGGAGCGTAGAATGTATAATTTTCAATAATGAAATAAAATAAAATTAAGTTGGATTTTGAGACATTTGTACTTATTTATTTCAAGGTATTGGTGGATATGGTTTACCCGAAAAATTCAGGTTTTTGTTCTAGTAGGGTATGAGTTTCCCAGAAATTTTTGATTTCAGTAATGGGTCTTGATTGGGTAACCCATAAACTAAGGGTATAGCAGTTATTTTCTGAAAAAAACTAAAAATCAAACACTCTTATAAGAATTTTCATCAAATCGCAAAGAAATTGTGACTGAACCTTAGATTCCAACAACGTCAGAAGTTTCATTAAACCGGATCTTGTTGTTACTCCTTTAACTTTTGTATCTAGTGTTGCTCTTTGACTGAAACCGTCGTTCCAACCTCGTCATACGAGTTTAAAGATTGAATTGAATCATCAGTGTCTGATGAAAGCGAGCCTAACTTGTTTATTTTTTTTACCTTGCTATGAAAACTTTCTATGAAATATGATGCTATGAAACCTTAAAGACAAAAAAAAGCATTACAGTCCTGGAAATTAACTTGTCACGTGATATCATATGATATCAGCTGACCTCATCTGATGTCATCTGGGGTATTGCCAATAATAGTTTACCACCACTTCCATTAAAGAACAACACGGAATCCTTAATTGTGAACCTGGGCTTATAGTTGGAGTTTGGTTCCTTTCTGATGCTGTTAAAGATAGAGTGAAGGTAAGGGTCTTTAGCTTGTTCCTCAATGATATTCAAATCTTCCAGTTTTACGTCAGTTCCTGGTGAAACGTTACCAACCAAAAGATAAGGGTCTATATCAGCAATCTCAGGTTTGAGTCTGCTTGGGACAAGCCTTGACAAAGCATCAGAATTTGCATTATTTGCGCCCTTCTTGTGTCTTATCTCAAAGTTAAACTCGCTTAATCTTAGAGCCCACCTTACCAACCTAGCGGGAGACTGAGCTTCCATTAACCACTTCAAAGACTCGTGGTCGGTCTCAATTACGAATCTAGGCCCGATAATAAATGGTCGAAACTGTTCACATGCCCATAGGATAGCATATGCCTCCTTTTCTCTTACTGGAATTATAATATGTAAAATCTTTCTTTTACATCTGATATCATATGATATCATTATGGTCATAAATTCTGATACGAACTGATATCAGCTGATGTCATATGATATCATGTGACAAGTTTATTTCCGAGTTATGTCCACGCAAAACGCCAAGGCTATTTGATTATAATAAAACTATTGAAACTTATGAGCCAAATTACTAATTCAAATCAATGAGTTTTTTAGGATCAATTTCTTTTAAATCATATTGACTTTTTTACCTTATTGAGCAGAGAACATGCCTAGGTATTTAAAAAAAATTATGATTTTGGGTAATGCTAACACCCAACCCTTAACTGCTTGAATAAATAACTTGAGTTCTTCTTATTTAGATTAAGATATCGAGTTATAATTTTGACTCGGATAAGAGTTACATTATTCTGAACAATACCCTGCTTACAAAAGGCTCTCTATCTTCTAAATGGAATAAAAAAGTGTTTCCTCATATGCTAAAAAATTATCCCCCATGTACTTACCAACAAAAGCACTGTTTTGATTTTCATCATAATAATTGTTATAACCTAGATATGCTAATAACTCGACAGTTGTCTTTAAATCAAAGTAAGTTGTCAGCCTTAAAAAATAAAATTAAAATATTATAATTTTACGTAGTTGAATTCGAAAAATTATTACGTCCATTGGGATAAAAAACCGCAATAAGTTAGATGACCATTTGAATCAGTCTCTACAGTATTATGAACATCTTTACCCCATGGTATCATTGGACAAACACTAAACAACTCGGTTAACTCAGTTCGATTAAGACAACCATCATTGTCTTTATCATATTTTTTGAATATAAATTGTAAAAATTCTAAACATTTTTGACTCAACTCGACCGTACACGTTTCGGGTACTTTAAGACTTGACATAAAATTAAACCTAACAACCGTTACTCTTATGACAAGTTCTAAAAAAACTTACTTTATAGTTGCATAGTCTCGATTAAGACTCAAATTTTTATCATAACCAAATTTTTTTAAAACAGTCCAAGAAGTTTCATGTCGTCCTTTTTTAAAAAACAACATTTGTAAATACAAAAATCCTTTTAGTGTTATTTCATTTTCAATTAAATTTTCATTATTCGAATTAAGCAACGATTTAACTTCTTGTAATGAATTCGAATTTAAACGTACACCAAAACATTTCAATTGAAATTCATTTAATTCAGTATCATTTAAACGACCATCGTTATCCATATCACATAATTTAAATATACGCGTAAAACATTTAACAGCTAATGGTGTCAACTGTTTTTTATCAACATCATAAACAGGCGCTGTTGGATATAAAACTGATTTTTGTGCATAATAGAACACTTCAGGTACATTTTTAAGAGTTTTAGCCGAACACATTATGCAAGTTTCAATTTGAGAGTGTGATCGAATAAGTTGAGTTATAAGAGAATCTTGAGTCGGATTATTACGGTCTATATTAGTGTCTGTCTTATTGCCAACTAGGACTATAGGACGACGAATTGGTTGTTCTGAAAAATTTGTATAAGATGTTTCAGAGTCCTCAACTTCTTTGATCTTAGGCATCCAATATGAGATCAATTTTTCTTTTGACTCGTCACATTCGATCGAATAAATTAAACAAATGACGCTTGCTTTTTCAATTTCGTTCACAAGGTCTTGTTCGGTTTGTTCACGAAATGAAAAATCAATGATAACACCAGGGATTTTTTCTAGTGTAACTTCAGCGGGTATTGTTATAGATTCGAGTTTAGACGGCATTTCAAATGTTGGATCAAGACTCTAAGTAAAATTGAAAATGATTTATTTGTAGGTTAAGAATTGATTGAAAAGACTTACATCGTCCATGAATTGTTCACTTACAAGAGACAATATTAAACTTGTTTTACCAACACCCGCTAGAACAAGGCATTTTTAAAGAGTTTTTTTTTTTAAGGAGAAAATTTAAAAGAACTTACACTCTCCGAGCATAAGGATACGAACTTCTTTTAATTCTTTGCTCATTTTTTTTTTGTTGTTTAAATTCTTTATTTTTTGAAAGTTTTTTTTTTTTAAAACATTACGGGGCGTTGTCTACTCAACCCTTGGTTATTTGAACTAGAAAATTTTTTTGTTGTTATATAAGTCTGGCTTTTTTTTTGTTCGGTTGTGTTGAAAATGAAATTAAAAATTTGAATTTTTCTGTTTTTATTTCTTTTTTTTTGAGAGTGCATAAAAATGTATCGAAAAAATTTGGTTTAAAAGCTTGGGGTTGTTGTTTTTTATTTCGAACGACAAATCTATGTTATGAACTCGTCACAAATAACAGCCTCTCTTTTTTTGTAAAAAACTTTAGACAAATAATTATTTGATGAGTCTTCATTAATTATTTTAATGAGAGAGAGAGAGTTTAAAAAAAAATAAATAGTTTTGACGAGGCGACGAGGAAAAAGAATAAAGAAGTAACTCAAGGCCAATTTCAAAACGTGCCAACTTAAAGCCAGCTGAAGAGTATGAGTACAATCCAGGAGTCGAGACCGAAGCGTTTCATAAAACAGTCAATTACAAAGTCAATCCTTGGGCTTAAACGAACCGTGGGGGTTCAAATGATTTCAAGTTAATGCTTGGATTAGTTCTCAAGAGTAATCTAGTATTGTAGTTAAAAAAAAAAGAGAGTGAAAGATTCATGTTATCAAGCATTTAATCGACTTACTTTTTCAAAGATGATTAAAAACAATTCGAAACTAAAGATTGTGAATCCATTGCGTTTCTGTTGGATAGTTTTAAGTTTCTACTGAGACATTTCATTTTCAATTCTTGAAATCAGATCCAGTGGCGATCAATGATTTGGAATTTCATTCTAAAATTTCTTCTGTGAACCGTTGGGTTCATTACATGGATTCACATCAAAAGTCTAGATTTTATTTCAATTCAAAACAAATTTGCAAAATAAGATTGAGGTTACTGATATCTTAAATTGACATTACGATTTACTGAATGCTAAAAAAGTGACTGAAAGATAATATTTCGATTTTCAAAGCAGAGGGAAGTTTTAACATCCTAGTTTAATCATTTATATTTTATCTCTTAGTTTCTATTTATATTCTAATTTAGTTTAATATTGATTGTTAGTTACGAACAAGTATTTAAGTTATTTTAATAAATACTAAACTTTAAAGATTTGTT
Organism: Brachionus rubens; assembly: GCA_022207745.1. Lineage (NCBI taxonomy): Eukaryota > Metazoa > Rotifera > Eurotatoria > Ploima > Brachionidae > Brachionus > Brachionus rubens. The sequence goes on along the minus strand of JAJVHD010000016.1, from coordinate 1,556,018 downwards.
TTAATAAAATGATATAGAATCAATTTCATATTTCTAACTTCCCTCATGGACATTACAACATGTTAACTGAGAGTAGAAGTATATTCTGGGGAAAAGTTTTTCGATATTGGAAAAATTCTAGAATGATAGTTAATGTTGAATAATTATAGAATAATGTGATGGTATAAAGGGTGACCCTTCAGGACCTTATCATAAAGAACCTATATTTGTGTCTAATATGAAAAGTACAAGCCTGGTCATTCAGAAGTTCCAAAACCGAACGTTCGTGAACTTTCATGAACATTCACGATCAGGCGAATACATCCGAACGTTCATAAGCTTTCAGAGCCTTTAATTAGCTTTCGGATCCTTTCGAGGCTTTTCATAAGCTTTCGGACCCTTTCGAAAAAATTCAGACACTTTTAAATGGTTTAAAAAAAAAATTTTTTCAGTTAAAAATGAATAAATCTTCTGGGTTTCTAAACCATTTCTGCCGACTGTTTACTTCTACAGTTGTTTCATCAATAAAAAACACATCATTGAAATTTTCATTGAAAAAGGTACACATAGACAATAAATTATTCGCTATATTCTGTTCTTAAGTGATAAAAAGCTTGGCAATAACGTGTCCTTTGATACTTCCATCCTAATTCATTAATGTGTCACCTGATACTTCTCTTTGAAGCTTTTAATTTTAAGGGTCGCTTTAATTATTTGTCAGTCAACTTTAAGATTTTTAAAGATCTTTTTATCGAGATTTTTCAAATCGCGTTTTAATTAATTTTTTTATTTTTAACCAAAAAAAATTTTTTTAAAACCATTTAAAAGTGTCTGAATTTATTGAAAGGATCCGAAAGCTTTTGAACGTTCGGATAAATTCGGCTGAAACGTATTCATTTCAACTTTTACACACAAAGTTGCTACTCACATTCTTAGCTAAATGCTGATATATAGTATTACCCGTATAAGGCCTTCACAAAAAAAACAGCTAGAAAAATCTTCAAGCTTTTGGTTCGGGGCAAAAATTTAGTCGATTGAAGTTCTCTATTAATTTTATGCTTTGGACCCAACGTTTTCAGAGATTAGATCTATGAAAGACAAGATAGAGCACAAAAAATTTGTACCAGAAAAAGTTTCCTGAACCGAATAGAACTTTTTTTAGAGGAAAATGATAGTCCGTCAGGTTTTGCTTTTAAGAGTCTTTAGCCCGAATCGAATGTCTAAGAGACTAGCTTTTACTTTACAAGAAAGTTAATTAAATATTCTATCAAAAAATCGGTGTCGGGAAACTGGTGGACCTTTAGGTCGGCTTGTGTTTGTGTAAAAGTGGTGGTCCGTTTTTTTTTTTTGTGTTCTTTCTTTATTTGAACGAGTCTGTAGTCCGGACTAAAAATCCTACAGCTTAGCCACTTAGTTTGCAAGAAAGAGCACAAAAAGATGAACAAGAATATCGGTCTACGAAAGCTAGTCGACCTTTTTTTGAACAGAAAATTGGTGCTCCGTGTTTCAGGAACCTGATAGCTAAGCTCTTGGATCTTCGTTTCGGTCTACAGGCTCTTTCAAACCTAGAAAATCGGTATCAGGGAATTGATGGACCTTTGGTATCGGCGGCAAAGTGATAGTCCGTTGAAATTTTCTTGTAATTTGATTTGACAAAGGTTTTGAGTCAAATTAAACGACATCAATCGTTGAAAAACAAAGAAAATGTTTTTAATCTTTTGCAAAATTTAAAAATCAAAAATTCTGAATTTTTAAAAAATCGAAAAAAAAATTTAGTATTCCAATTACCAAAGTAATGTGATTCTTCTCCCAGAAAAAAATTCAAATAAAAAAATGGAAACAAGTCAAAAGCCATCGCTTAAGACTTTCATATGTGTCGACTATCCAGGTCTAGTCAAAAACGAACACGAAGCAATACGTACTCTAGGGGGTATGGAACGTATGAGTCAATCATTTGCACGTAAAAACTGTAAACTCTTACTCAACTTTAATCCGGATAATATATTTTCAAAATCGCTTTGCTCTGATCAAATCGATGATCCAAACCAAGAGCACGATGTCCAAGATGCACAAAGTGACATGGACGAATCAAAAACCGAGTCCACTTCTAACCCTATTGTCTCATCGAGCAAACAAAACGATCTCATATCAATGCCTTGTTTAATAATGACCGTCAAAATGATCAAAAATGTTAAAGAACCTAAAATTGAAATCACTGGTAAGATAAAACGATTGTACAATTTTAACAAAATGGCTGATTTTCAGTACTTGCCAATGTCTAGTTCGACACAAAGAGTCAATAATGACAACTCGAATCAGTTCACTTACAACGCTTTTTATGACACATTTTTGTTTCAGAACATCCAAAATTATGATCATGAGCTAAGAAAAAATCAGCTCAATCAATTGTTTATTTTGCCACCCTTTTTTAGTCGTTTCGATGACCCGGTTAATTATTCGTACCGGTCTGAGCCGAGTAAGCGACAAATTCTGGAACAAGTAAACGAGTCAAACAAAGAACTAAGAGGTGAAGTTGAAGAAAATTCAGAGCTTGAAACAAGTGTTTTCAAGAGTCCACAAAAAAAAATTGATTCAAAAGAGGACTCGAATATTTTAATACGTTCGATGCGTCAAGAACGAAGTAGTCAAGCACTACTAGTACCATTTAATTCAAAAGAAATTCCGGATAAACCAAGTGATAAAATGAAACCGCCTCGTACTGAACAAATAAGAGAGTGTATTTCAAAATTGAATGAACTCTTTAGAGAGAGACCTTGTTATCTTAAAAGTGTCCTTTTGTGTATCACTAATTATGCTGCTTCTTTGTTGAAGGAAGCATTACCTTATGTTGCTTATTATTTTACAACAGGACCTTGGAGGAGTTGTTGGGTTAAATATGGTTATGATCCAAGAAAGCAGCCTGAAGCAAAGGTTTATCAAATGATTGATTATCGATTAAGAAATACGGCGGAACCTGAACATATTGTTAAGACAAAACCAAGATCGTCGTATCATAAGAGAAAATTTAGAAGGTGAGTGAATCAAAAAAGACATTCTGTTGACATTTTCTATTCATTCTCATCTCGTTCGCTTTGAATCTTTCGGAAACATGTCTTTTTCCAGTTTTTACCGCTTTGGAAAAATAAGTTTTCATTGTAGTTATCATTTTTGACGTGTTTACGCCTATCCCTTCGCTTTTTGCAGCCCAATATCGAGGTATCATAATTGGAAACATTTATGATACCTCGATATTGCACGGCTCCTGAAAAAAGGCATGCATTACCATCTTACCGTACCAGTCCACCCTACCGTACCGGAAAATAAAATTAAAAGAAAATTTAAAAAAACGTTACAGTGGTACGGTACGGTACGATACTGGGTACGCCTTTTTTCAGGAGTAGATATTATAACTGTGTTCTAAGACCCAGAAAAGCATTTTTTAACTGAAGTAAAAAATCGAAATTTTACCACTACCTTACTGCTTTTAACAGCCAGATGATGCTCTTTTTACTGCACTGCTCCTGAAAAAAATGTGTACCATACCCCGTACCAGAGTATACCGTACCATACCATCCAACCATACCGTACCATCGTACCGCAATGTTCCAGCGTACCAAAACTAAAATTTTAAAAATTTTGTACTTTTTTGAAAGTTTTATCGTATGGTACGATGCTACGGTACGGGGTACCCCATTTTCCAGGAGCAGTGCATTAAACATTTAAGAACTCATGGCTTGAAAAAAATATTGTTAATCTATGTCCTTAAAGCTAAAGATTTTATCGATGGAAAAAAATTCCCGAAAGTTGTACTTGAGGGAAAACGGTAAAAAAAAAAGACTTTTTCAGTCAAATCACATTTCTTCCTAGGGGTCCCACAACCCAGATTTTTATGCTTCTGCTTAAACAATAAACGATTCTGCATAGAACTCAGGAGCTCCTTTTTGAATTTTTAACTTTATTTTTTTTACAGTGATTTGAACGAGACCGATCTAGACGATTACAAATCTTTCAAACCCGAAGAGTGCATGTACAAATTTAAACCAGACAAGTTACCAGGCTCACGTAACGTATTCTATCAAATATGTGACATCGAAGACGATGATGTACAAAAATTAATAAACTCCGGTGAAAATCAAAGTTCAAAATGTAACGAAAAAGACGGTTGGTGTATGACAAACATTCAAGATAGATGTCGTAATATTATGAGTCAAAAACACGAAAAATTAGCCAAAGCAATCTCAATTGAAAATAAAGAAGGAAAAAAATTAAAGAACTAGTTTTATTAAATTCAAAAAAAAAATTAATCTTTTGTTAAAATAAATTTTTTTTAAAGTTTTGGTTTTAATAGTGACTCTAGATTCCCACCAAACACATTTTCCATGTCAACTTTACAAACCTTTAAATGTTCTTTGAGAAGCTTTTCATACTCTTGTGGGTGTTTTTGATAAATAAGAACATGTTCTGAATCATCAAATACGACTTCTTTTAAATACTGATTTGGGTTTTTTTGACTTCGTTGATCGATTTTTAATTTTATATCCTCAGCTGATATGAGTTTATCAATTTTTGAGTACATATACAAAGTGGGTACTTGTCTAGGATCGTTTATATAAGTCTCATATGCATTTGTAAAATAATTTTGAGGGTATAGTTTCGTATAACCCAAGACTACACTTAAAAATCCAATTGTAAGCGCGTGTTTTAGCGGCGGGAATTTGACTTGTAAACCAACTAAATCGGAAATACCTTTATAAATTTTAGAGCCTTTAGGCGGGTAACCAGGGGCACTGTCGAAAATTAAAGCTTTGTGATTTTGTCTGAAAAATTCGTATTCGGTTTTGTTCGATTTGAGTTCGTTTATGATGTGTTGGTACACAATAAAGAATGAAGCGTTACTAAAAAAGTGAGTGACGATCGGATTCTGGGTTAAGTTGAATTCGTTTTTGAGAATGTTTAACAACTCATAAGCGTATTTGTGGTGTTGTTTGAATTCGAAAAATGTCAATGAATTTGAAGGTGCAAATCTTATTGTATGGTATCCTAAATGAGAGTAAAAGTCAGAATATTTTTGTACGTGTTTATCAATGGCACCAGCCCAACCCATAACAAGTACGACTGGTATTTTAGAGTAAGTGTCGGCGTATAACTCTTTGGATTTTATGTTTTGTGATAGTTTCGATTCGATAAAATAGAATTTATTTTGTTCGCCAACGAAACGATTTTGATCGATCGAGCTTGTTGATAGACTTTTCATTTTGACTAATGGTGTGTTTAAAAAATTTGAAAAAAAATTATATTGTAAAAATTTATTAGCTGTTTTGTACAAGTTCATTTTTATTTTGGTTAAGCAAGCTTTAAATCTTTTAGAGAGACAAAAAAAAAATATTTTTTTTAGAAATTTCATTCATTTCACCAGTTTAAGAGACTTAACTTAAATTTTTTATAAAACATAATTGAAGATGAACCTATATGCATGAGTACACAAAACTTCAGAGCATGTAAATTCAGTTAAATGTTTGAATTTGGGATTGTTCCGGTCTGGAGAGGAAAAAAATGCCTTCTAAAATTAATTCATAATGGTCTCAAGATTAAGCAGATCCAAAAAAACTATGGGTTTACCGTAATCCCTCATTTTTTGTACCATGGGTTTTAAAAATTCAAAAATGTTGTTAGTAACAACATGACAAGGTCGTCTTTTAACTTAGAGAGAAAAATAACCATCCATCTAAAATTTTTATAAGCTACAAAGATGTCAAAAAAATTTTCCCAGTGGTACAAAAAATGAGGGATTACGGTAGGGGTTATCCAGGGACTATGAGAGGTTCAAGAAATTCAAAAATTTAGTGCTATCTGAATTTGTCATTTTTGACATCGGAACCGTAATCTACGACCCCGAAAACCCCAAAGAATCAATTTAGGGGTAAAAATTTTAATAAAAATTAAAATTTTTACCCCTACCCTCCACTTTGTAGCCACAGATAAGTTGCTTAATTTAAACATTTAAGAAATCATGATCGGAAAAAGATATTTTTGATCTGGAGGTACCAGCTGGAAGCTTAAAAGCGCTGGTACCCAAATCGGCCGAACTAAAAATTTCTCGGAAGTCGCCCTCGGATAAAAACGGTAAAAAAAGGCATATTTTACACCCCCTTTTTTAAAAGCTAAACCAGACAAAATTCTGAACAATTTTATGGTTTTACTCTTTTCATTTTAAGCTTTATTTCATTTAAAAAAGCAGACGAAAAGTGACATAATAAACAAAAACCCTAAAAGATGACGGACTTTTCACTTTCTGACCAAAAAATCGAAATTCTCGTGTATGAAAATCCTCAAAAATATATATGATTATTTTTAAAAGAGATTCTTTCAGTTTTCCTAAACTTGTTTTGGGTATTTTAATGGAAAGATATATCTGTTTTTTTAGGGTTTTTAGGGAATGTAATTTTCTGCCGTTTTCACTTATGTTTAGTTATTTTCCCCATCGATTTTGGTACGAGCATCAATAGGAACTTTTTGTGGAGATAAGGAATGGGACAACAACATGCAAATGTCATCATTCAAATGGGTAACATTACATGATCTTAATGGTAAAAGACAGATTCAGATCTGGCATAAAATATAAACAAAAACAATCAAAACAAATAAAAAAAGATTTACAGTTGTTCTTTTGAAAATGTAAAGTTCCGTTCCGGGTTAGGATTCTGTTCCACTGATAACCGTTCCATTTAAAATAGGGATTCCGTTCTAAGAACAGTTTTTTTAGGTAAATTTTTCCGTTCGAAAGGGGGTAAGAAAATTTTGGTGCAGAGCAAATTTAGAAATAAATTATTTTTTCGGATAAAAAATCGCTTGCCAAGAACCGATATTGGAATGGAATGGTACGGTTTTGCTTTTGAACTGGATAGCCAAGGACCATTGTAGTAATTAAAATGTTTCTATAGAAATAAGCTAAAAATAATTGTGATCTACCTTTAAAGCAAAGATGTGATAATTCAATAATTTTAAATAAGCACTCCAAAGTATGAATCTATGCACCAAATGATTGGCTAAAACGAGTTATTTCCGTAAATCTACATTTCGATAAACTTGAGGCCATTTTTTTTAAGAAAGCTTGAATTCATTTCCTTAAGTAAATCGGGGACCGGTTGAAAATCAGAACAGCAAAAAATCAAAAATTTAAATACGGTATGATCTTTGATTCCTCATCCTAAATCTGATCGTTAAGATCTAAAGTTATCACCAGGTAAAAATCATATTGCTATAAGCTTTTAATTTTAAATGTTTTTTATAACATTTTTTAACAAAATAATTAAACCAAGCTAATTTCGAAAATTTTATTTTTAAAAAAATTTAAATACAAAAATTATTCTACGACTTTAACACAATCAATAGTTGTGATTAACTTTATTTACATCAGACTCAAAACATTTTTGTAAAATGTTCAAAGTCTCATTTTGAATAAATTCAACTTGATCTATTGGACAATATTCGTCCAAACTTGAACGAGCCATTGTCACTAGACCTGGTCTAATTGACAAACTTTTAAAATACTTTTCTATAAAAACTTCAAATTGTGCCATCATTGTTTTAATTTCATCGTTTGTACTCACATGATGAGGTAGTCCTAATTCGTCCATTCCACTTCCGTACGCATGTAATATTTCAAAATCAATCTTGTTCGTTTCGATTATGTCTCTTAGCTTTTCGAAGCCTTCTTCTTTATCATCGCTTGTCCCCGTCATGTATTTTGACATCTTGTCCATTTTAAGGGTTTTATCAACCGAATGTTTTTGGTATTTTTGATCAAACTCTGGATCATTTTGACCCAACACGAAAGGGAACGAGTAAACTTTTTTGAATAACTCAAACTCTTCAGTTTGTTTAAAAAACTCTTTAAAAGGGTCTCGAGTCGAAAAAAAATCCAAGTCAATGTCAAAAATTAGATTTTTCTTTGAACACGACTTGAGTAAATCTGAAAGCACGTGATCTTGTTGGTTAAGAACATCATTAAAGTCATAAACATAAAGAGTTAGTGTTTTTTTGTTAATTAGACTCTCGTTAGTCGAGTACATGTCACCGCATACAAAATAACATTCTCTTGAATCACATTTTAAACGACCGGTATCAACATTTTTACCGATTGAGATTTCGTATTTACCCGAGTTTATTTGATTTGACCAAACGGGTTTTACCCAAACTAAGTTTTTCAAGTGACCCGCATAAACGGCTGGTATTATCCAGCTCTCGATTGATACACTCTCAAATAATTTCTCTTTTTTGTAAACGTTATCGGCTAACATATCAGGTATGCCAAGATCAGGGTGAGAATCAAAATGGATCATTGTTAAATCGTTGAAATTTATTAGTTTTGAACCGATTTCTTTGTAGATAAACTCGAGGGCATCGTTATGGTCTTCAACAATGTGTATATTAAATTTTTGACGATTACTTGAATTCCCACCCGTTGACATTTTTATTAATAGAAAAAAAAAGTCTAAATTTTATCGTTTATTTTTTAAAATGTAAATATTTCAAAAAGATTCATAATTTTGTTACGTCATTCTTTGACTTGAAGCTTTATTAATAATTTTTAAGACAGTGCAGTCTAAACATGGCTATGCGATTGACAAAATCGGGAATTTGTGAAACATTCTTTTTAGACTTAAAATATTCGGACTCTAAACAAAAGTTTATGCTTAGTACTTTATAATTAAGGGCATTATAAACTTTTAGATTTCGATTTAATTTTTGTCTTTTAATTGTTAACAAAAAAACAATCTCTTAAAAATGGACTGGACTAAACTTGAAGACTAAACTTGAAATAGTAGGGAGGCTTGTATCCTCTGATAAAGATTTAGTACAATTAATTTCACTATAAAGACCCATCTGTTGCGTCCTGCACATTTTCAATCTTATTAAATGGGTTTTCAAAATGGTCGTCGCGAAAATCGAAAATCAATCAAAATTTTGTTCACTTGTACCTTGTCCTACCTTGTTTTACCAATTGGCCTTTGTTAAAATATTCTAAGCAGACTCTGCTTTCAAAACGAGAGAGTGACGAATGTCTTAAGCATGTTTTAGCATTTTTCTAGTTTTAGGATTTTGGGTCGCGATGCTGCATACTAGAACGAGGGAATACGATATCTAGTTTTTTAACAAAATGACTCACATACGTAAGCTCCTTAGACGTGTCGCCACTCAAATTCCTCGGTTGTCTTTAGGAGTTTAGTTTTTGAAAAATGAGTTTGACCTAGCATTCGATAGATTAGTTCTCAAGGCATAAAAACGCTGTGGTGATTTGATAACTGGATTTTACGTAAAATACCGTAAAATCCCGAGATAAAAAATACGGATTTAACTAATTTTACGCTTTTTAAACGATCGTACAAAGAAAAGTCAGAGCTTCAATTTCATCATATGCACTATATGGGTTATCCTCTATTACATTTAGAACTAGGTCAATATTCGAGTCAACAACTGCCGTTCTCGGCCGTCCAGAGCGAGTCTCTCTATCCTATCACGAAATATTTTCACCCATTGAGCAACTGTTGCATATGAAAGGGCCTTGTTCCCATAAACTTGTTTAAAGTCATTTTGGATCGTAGCTGCATTCGATCCCAATTTTACACACATCTGAATATCAAACAGAAAATTCAAATTTTTAAAAATTTTAAAACTTTAAAGTATGGTCTACTTAGTGCTAAATAAAAATCAGTTAGAATTAAGTTATAATCTTGAATAGTGGTTCAATTAATAGAGAATCGCATACAGATCAAAATTATGCATATTGATAAGAGTCAGTGTACTTTGATTAAAAAATAACTAGAACATCCCGATAATGGTAAACGATTTGCTAAAAAATAAATGTCAATTTTAATTAAGAATTTTAAAATTTAAATCTTTTTAAACGAATTTTTTTATTTTTTTCAAAAGAAGCTTAATTTCAAAAACTCATTGAACAAACTTTCAAAGTGATTCACTGAATTAAGAGATTAATAGCTAAAACGCTACTCAAGAATTTAGTTTTTATTTTAGATTTTTGAGTTATTTTCTTTTTTCAGTAGGTTTTTTTGACGCTTCACATCTAAGAGTCATCTCGACTGATGAAAAATTCATGCGAATTTCTCTTTCAATAGACCTTACTTATGGCTTAATCATAAATTTTTCTCTCTAATCGTGAAAATTCTAACTTTTTGTTTGTGTTTGTTTGTATATTTTCCAAAATAAGTAATTTACCACATTAGTTCTACCTGCAGTGTGACATTTTGTTGCACATTAAGCCTCAGAATATGTATAAAGAGCTGCGTTCTGGTTTAGTTAAGAATAAAAAGCCTTAAAACTAAAAGTAAAATTCTCGACTTACATTTTAACTTACTGAAATAATTTTACCCATGTCCTAAATCCTGAGCAGGATCTGTACAGATCAAAATATTTCTAAAAATTGGCGGAATAGATTATTCTTCTTGTCAGAATCCTATCAAAATATCTTCAATCAAATTGAGTTCAAAATATTATATTCAAGAAAATCGTGGAAAGTCAAAGAAAATATGAATCATTAGGATTCTTGTACAGAACAGGTAAATTTTAGCTATCAGGACCCTGTTCAGGAATCAAAACCTGGGTAATCATTAGACTCAATTTAATTCTGAATAACTTTGGATCACTAAATACCTTATATTGTTCAAGAACAAACACTCTCTCAGATGCTGATTTTATTGCTTGACTCTACGCTTTTCCGCAATATGTTTCTGTCTCTAGCTCCCGATTTTAGACTACGTTTGATCGGGTTTAAAACGAATTAATTGGACACTATAGTTTCCAATCACAATGATTGATTCTGAAAATGGTTTATTTTTCAATTAGACGTCCTACTCTTTCTACCGTTAATACTAATGACCTCTGTGTCAAACTGACACTTTTTAGCCATAATTCCTGGAAAATTTTTAAAATAAAAGGATCTACGCTAACTTTTTTGAACTTTTGTATCAATTTTGGGATAAAACCAAAAAAAATTAATTTATAAGGAAAAAACTTAAATTCCTTTAAACTCAAGAGATACACAATTTTTGTTTTTTGTTTGACATCAGAATTGTTTAAATCGATGTCTAGATGTATCTCGAAATCAAAAGGGTTAAAGACCTTAGCTAAAAATATTTTATCAAAGGGAGTAATTTTCCGACTTACGTTATACTTTTGAAAAAAAAATGACACAATCAGGCATTTCCTTACTTCTACTGTTCACCATTACCGTGATGTCATTTTGACACCTTTGGTAATCTACGGTAAAGAAAATTTGGGTTATTTGTGTGTTAAAGAAATGATTAACATTCAAAGACATTTTTTTACAGAAAAATTCAGCTATCTATTCTAATTCGAATCTAAGAACAAATTAAACTCATGAAACTTAATCTAACGCTAAACTAAAGTCTTCTTTTCGTAAGAATTTCACATGGTCTTATTGTTTATTTTTCTACAGAACTTAAATCCAAGAGCAAAAAAAAAATAAAATTCCTCAATATAACTGAAATCCAGCTATTCACTTACTGAAAAGTTAAAAACAGATCAGGTCATACACTCAAGAAGTTCGTCATTGGAAAATAGGATACCTCAACTCCTGTATTCTCTCTTATCCTAAAAACGATTCACGCTCTGATTGGATTTATTTTAAGCTTATTTTTAGATAATTAGTTGTTTTTGTTTTTTAGAAGAAATCTTATTCGACAAAAAATAGATAATTTTTTACAGGTAAAATTTTGCAAAATAAAAATCAGTGTATTTTTAACGAAAACAATAAATATGTGAATTATTTAATTAGCGTGGAAATTTTTTTCTCTTTAGCAGAGCTGTGAATGTTCTTTGATATTCGCTAGCACAGTTGCACACATGTATTTGTATTGGAGATAATTTTTTCACACTTTATTATTTTAAATAGTAAGATGACAGAATTATCAAAACTTTTGGTATGCCCTAAGTATTTATAAAATTTAGAAAAAAAGAAAGCCGTAACCATGCCGTGACCAGTCCCAAACCTGGATGTGAAAATGGGAGGGTGGCGATGTTGCTGTAATTCTAACACCGTTCTAAATATGCTGTATTACGGGTACGTGGATCTACGGATCGTCTTATTGGGGTGCCGATGGCTTTGACCATCACAACGTATAGGAGCCTGGAAACGGGCGCAAGAACTTGTTTTACAGCAGACCCATTTAGCAATAGGTGTAGCCCTGGTAACAAAGTTAAGTATTCTACTTGATGCTGAATACGCTTGGTTTGTGGTTCCAAGCTAGTCTGGATAGTTATCGAGTTCGCAGCTTCGGCTCGGATGAGTGGCGCTGTTTATGATGTTACTGGGGTGGATGGCAGTACCATAGTCGTAACCATGCCTTGGCCGATCCCAAGCCCGGATGAGAAAATGGGAGGGCGACCTGTTTTCGTTTTAAACTTTTTATTTTTTAAACAAAATCTATTTAAAATATTTCAAAATATAATTCGAATAAAAAGTTAACACTAACATTAAGGCTAAAACAAACAAAACATCGAAAAGTGTTAACTACTCAATTATTTTATTTTATTCGAATAAAGTCTTGACTGATTATTTGAACTTGAAACATCACTTAATTTTGACTTTTCTGTTTGAATCGAATAAAAGTTCGACTTCAAATTTGTTATAGCGAATTTATTCTCAAAAACTTTATCAAAAAACTTTGCCAATTTTATCGAATTCGAAGTAGCTGCTGCCAAATATTTTGGTTGCATGCAATCCAAATTTATTTCATCAGCACGGTACATTAACGATATTTGAGATTGATTTCGAAGTGTACTCGAATTACGAACAATTTGAGCCTGATCAAGTTTAGTACCAACAAAAAGTAATGGTAATAAATTTGAATTATCATGATAGTCTTGAAATAGACTCGAATTTTTAACATTTGGTTTCTTACCAGGAGACTGCTTGGACTCGTAATGACTTAAACAAAAAACTAGTTAATTCAGGTTGATTCAATTTAGGTGTTTGGACTTACTAGTCTGAGGTACCAATGGAGACTTTTTCATTTTGTTCCATGACATCAGCTATCCATTGATGTAAATTATCTTGAGACTTTCGATTAGTCAAATCGTGGACTAGAATTATTCCTAAGAAACAAAAAAATATGATTGAAGAGAATTATATGAAGAGGTTATACGAACCATCAGCTCCAGAGAGAAACATTTTTGCAGATGATCGGTGCGCTGAATTGCCACCAATGTCATAAAATTCGATAAAACAAGTTTTATGTTGTGACGTTCCATCTTTAAATTCGTGTAACTTTTGAAATAAAATGTTTAAGAAACATTTTAAAGGTTTAAATAATGACGTGTGAAGGGTGTACTTTAATGTCAACAGAGCATCCGATAGTCCAACTAGGTTTTTTTAAAACTTCTTGATGTGCAATTAAATGAACGAGACTTGTTTTACCGACACCCGAATCTCCAGCTACAATTATTTTAATTTTGTCATAATTCATTTTTTTTCTAATAATTTAATTTATTCAACTATTTCGACTAACTCTCATAAGTAGGTTCTTGTGTTAGCTTAATTTTAAAACATGTCTTTGAGAAATTTTTGTAGAAAAAAAAGTTATATTCAAAAATTTTGACTGTGTTTTAAAAAGTTGAATTTCCAAAAATTTGAAAAGAACAAACTTAAATACCGGATTAATGAAATCTACGAGGAAATCAAGAATGAAATAGACATCGATTGTGAAAATAAACTTGCCAATCCTGATACAACCGAATTTGAAAAGAGAAAACAAAATGAAACTAGAGCTAAATTTTTCAGTACCATAGATTCAATCGCCGAACTTAATTTAAAAAATTTGCAATCAATCGATTTGAAACAAACAATTGAATCAAAAAACATTGACACCCTTCTATTTAGATCAAAATTTTGTTCCTTTATACCATGAATAAACTTGAATCAAAATCTAAAATTTTTCAAAGATGATCAATTTGGCGTTCTTTTAATAACTTGTTTTTTTTATTGGAAAGAAAGTAAGAGATGGCCTAAGGTAAATATTAGTAATTTGTTTTGTCAGTGAATCTACTTTTTCCAGTAGACTGCTATGGCTTTTTTCAGTCAAAATTTAAGACCCCATAGTCTAGTACCCTAACTATTTTTTAGGAAAAACATTTAAGGTTCCGGCAATGCAAAACGTCCAAAAAATTTTAAATAGATTTTTGACCTCAAATTCGTAATCTACATGTATGAAAATCTAGGAGAGCCAATTTTTTGAGGGGGGTGTCCAAAATAATTTTTTCAGACCCCAGGGGTCCGAAGTGTCAAGACCCCTCAAAAACCATACTTTACTTTTTAACCTAAAACTTTTTTTTTAACTAAAATTTCGGCTTTTTTCCTTAACTTGCACCCTTCAAATAACCCAAGGATCATTGAAAATACTTTTAATTGTAGAAAATTTTACGCCTTTTCAGAATATGTTTAAATAATATAGGGTTGAGGAGTTAAAAAAAAAGTTATAGGTTAAAAAGTAAAGTATGGTTTTTGAGGGGTCTTGACACTTCGGACCCCTGGAGTCTGAAAAAATTATTTTGGACACCACCAAAAAATTGGCTTTCCTAGATTTTCATAAATGTAGCAGGGGGTATCAGTAAGAAAAATTTTCAACACAAGGTCCAAATTAAAAAAAAATCATGAATGTTTAATTAAATCAACTATGTTTCAATTGATCGAGTCTAACTGGCAACCTCTTGATGAGATTATAGACTTATCACTTAAAGACAGGAACGTTCTAAAAAATTTAGAATTCAAGTTTGATAAGTCGATTACAACCATGTCAAATGAAGAATTCAATGTGTTAGATACATTTCTAAATGATTCAAAGTTAAATTAAATATTTTTTGATTTTAGGCATTTTGTTCACTTCCCAGAGAACTTTTTTATCAAATTTAAAAATATAGAGTCACTTGGTATAACTCTAAATCTGGATCTAAAGAATTTTTTAACTCCATTTTGTTTTAATGGACTAGATAAACTCGAAGATCTTCGTATTGGATTAGTACGCGAATTGCTCGACGAAAATATATTTGCCGGTTTAAAAAATTTAAAAGAATTGAAAATATGTTCAATTGAAATCGATCGTTTAAAGTCAAAAATTTTCAAAAATCTTCCAAAACTTGAAGGTCTCTGGATCGATTCAATTGAAAAATTCGACGAGGATTGTTTTAAAACTCTTGATAATCTCAAACTAGTGGATATGTCAGAGAGTAATGTCGATTTGTCAAATATTCTTATGAGCTTCAGCAAAACCTTAACTTGTCTTAGTTTATATTGTTGTCTCGACTCGAACTTTTCACTCGATTTTTTAAACGAATTCAAAAATTTAAAAATTTTGTCTCTATTAAGTCCTGGTGATTGCGTTTACAATATCGACCATTTAAATTTATCAAAACTTCAATTTTTAACAATCGGAACAAATCGGGGCAAGTTAAAATTTTTTGTCAATTTTCTTTTTCCAATTTTTTGAAGCCTAAGAATTAACATCTAAAGTTTTAATAGCTCTTTTTTCTAACAAATAAACCCTCGGACATTGTGCAGCAAATTTTGCTGCATCTGGCAAAATAAGAAATTTTACGAATAAAGCTCGTGAAAAGATGACCGCTTCCTATTGCGCAGTTAAAAAATGAACCATTTTAATCATATTTATTCAACAGTGTTACCATAAGCAGCTTGAAAAATTATAATGTACTGTGCAGCAAAATTTGCTGCATCTGGCAATATAGATATTACCCCAAAACGAAATCTATTAAAAATTTCGAAAAAGTGTGCAAAAATGCACAAATTTAATTGCGCAGTTTGCAATTTAACCTTAGTTTACAGTCAGATATCGATACAATATCCAGCTGGGCGATGACTTGGTCATGTGACTTAAACATAGAAAAGTGTAAAGTGATGCATATTGGGTTGCAAAATCCAAATTTCGAATATACAATTTTTAACAAAGAAGGCACGCAAGTAATGGAAAAGACAATTTTAGAGAAGGACCTTGGTGTGTTCTTCAGCAAGGATTTAAAATGGGAAACACACATAAGACACTGCTGTGGACGTGCTAATAGAATCCTTGGGGTTATTCGAAATAATTTCAAATACATAGATCTAAACGTTATGAGATTGTTATACGGTTCACTTGTAAGACCTCATTTGGACTACGGTGTTAGTGTGTGGAGTCCATTTCTGGAGAAAGATAAGCAAGAAATTGAAAAGGTGCAGCGCCGGGCAACGAGATTGGTTCCAGGTTATTCAAAACTAACGTACGATGAAAGACTTATGAGATTCAACATGACAGATTTGGACACTAGACGACGAAGAGGTGATTTAATCCAGTTCTTTAAAATAGTTAATAATTTTGAGAAGGTCGATTTTATTAATGGAATTCCATCAAGAGTTGGTCAAGAGTCATACAATTTAAGGGGTCACAAAATGGGCATTAATAGAGAATTGGTTAAGAACTGTGCAGTTCGTTTTAATTTTTTCACAAATCGAGTTGTTAACGACTGGAATAGTTTGCCACAGAGAGTAATCGAAGCAACTACAACTGAAAATTTCAAGGCAAAACTAGATGAATGGTGGAAGGGCAAGTCACATGGGCTTGCAAAAAAACTGCTATAGCCGTAAGGCTCTACTCGATTTATCGAGTCGCAGTTAAAACTACTACTACTACTACTACTAGTTAGATAAATTTTTCAATGTAATTTTTTTTATTAAATGCGCAATTTAAATTCAGAAATTTGCAGATATCCAAAAACCATTATTTTTAGCATCTTTGAAATTAGTATTAGTTCATTTTTATAAGAATAGAATGCAGCAAATTTTGCTGCATAATACCATTCAGTCTGGAATGAATTTTACCTTTATTCAATTGTATACTTTAGTCAAAAAAATTGAAAAAGAAAACTGATCAAAAATTTTAACTTGCCACAAATCGGATACCCAAAATAAAAAATTCAAAAATAAAATTTTTACACATCATTGACTTGGCCGAATTGAAAGCCAACTCGTTTGAGGGTTTTCATAACTTACGTGGGTTTAGAATCGAATGTAATTCTTCATTGATGCCTAAGATAACTGAATTAGATTTTTATCATCAAAAGTTGAAGTACTTGTCATTTAATTTTAACCATCTTGATCAAGACCAAATGAATATGATTGAGTATGAAGAGGAGTATTATTCGAATTTTTTGAGTAGAGGTGCTACTTTTCAATATTCGGATTTTCCTAGTCAATTTAATTTTGAAGTAAATTGAATTTTTATTTTTCGTCCAAGTTTTTTATTTTTTATTTTTGTTATTAAAGATGATGAATTATGAAAGCTTCAATGAATTTTTACAAAAAGAGTTGAATTTAGATGAAATGTTAAAAGACTTTTTGATCGATCATTATGACTCATTTTTCCGTTTAGATTAATTTTATTTGTTATTTTCGAGACATTTTTTTTTGTTTTTTATTTTCCAATTTCAAAAATAATTTTTGTATTTAAATCGAGTTACAACAAAATTTTAATGCAATTTTCGGTTGAATAAACGATAAGTTAACTTTCTAAAAAATTGGGACTCACCGCCATCGAGGATGCTAAAATATTATTTTTAAAAAATGCCTTTGAAAATTTAATATTCTCCCCAAAAGAATTCTCGTTAGACCTTTTGCATTATTTTATTAAATAATTACCATTACCAGAAACCCTAATCCAGGGCTGTGCTTCGGTACCCTCCTTTTTATACTCTTGTAATGGTTTTACATGTATTTGGTTTTCCTTTGGGCATCTTTTAGATGTTCTCTTGACCTTTCTGAATAATTCTTTTTGCGTCTTAAAAAAATTGTAAGTGAAGTTTTCCGTACTGTTGTTCCATTATACGGCCATATGCAAGCTAAAATATTTTCAAAAAGTATTCTTCTTCCCTCAAAAGTTTATAGAGTAGGCAAACAACTATGAGTAAAGTAAATAGGGTAATTATTTTGTGTTTAAAAGGCATTATGACTAATCAATATTGCTAGATACTTTATAATTTTTTGATGCTAACAGAGAATTCAGGAGACAAAAGCCAGACGACAGGATTAACAAAGTCAGTTATTAAGATTAATTTTAAACTCAACTATTCAAACTATCCTTCCCCCTTTTCAAATTCATCATTACAATTTTTAATTTTATTTATTTCAAGAAGAATCGACTTTGCAAATAACAACTTATCAAAGATTACAACAATTGACCTAACGGCTACAGCTATACTCTTAAGTTATTACAACCACTAAATAATTTCATTAAAAAAAATTCTCATTGTCCTTTTCCAAAAACATTACTTAAAGCATCTGAGAAGATCAACTTTTATCATTGGATTCAAATTCGTCAAAGGGTGTCAGTGAGATTTCAACTAAAATTTTAAAAGGCTCAAGCAAAAGTATATCATCATTCCTTGCTAGATTGTTTAATGACTGTGTCGATTAGGGACTATACATCGATGAATGGAAGTGTGCCATTGTAACTCTCCTACATAAAAAGGGTCAGTTCGGTGACTTAAACAACTACAATTTTGTCTGAGTGTTTTAAGAACATTGACCTAAAGAAGATTGTTGGGCTGATTTTTGTCGATTTTAAAAAGGCATTCGATATGGTGGATTTAGTTCTTTTAGTTTACAAGTTATTAAACTAGGGTTTTGATAACAACTCAATACGACTGATAGTAAACTATTTTAGTAAGCGTGAGCTAAAGGTCAAATTGGATGACATATTTTCGAACACGGCTCCGTATCAAAAAAGCTAAGTTTAAAATAGCTAAAAAAATGGATAGTTCAAAATAGCTGAATCGAGTTTTTAGCGTTTTTAACCAGGTTAATTGTTTAATTAGTTTATCGAAAATCAAAATAGCTAACAGTTTCGTAAAAGAGACTATCAATCAATGAAAAATTAATTCTTTATTCTTAACTGCAAATAATTAAAAATTCGAAGACATGATAACCGTCGAAAATTTACAGCATTTATACAACCGTGTTTCGACTATTGTTTAATTCTCAGTATTTATTTTAGTCGTAATTTAATTGAGAAGCTTGGGAAGATGTTTTATTGATCGTTATACAGTCTTCTTAGACTTGATCTCATTAATCACGACGTTATTGAAATAAATCGTAAACTAGAGTTTCATGGATTACAGGCCTTCCAATATCGTGTAATCAGCAGAACACTCAGTTTTATAAATAAAGTTTCTTCTAGTATAAAGGAACCATCAAGTTTGAAGCAAGATTTAGAGAGAACCGCTATTCTAAATGAGAACCATTCGCTTCGCAGTAATAACCAGTTAGTTTTACAGCCAAATAGGGTTCGGTCTAAATCTGGAGACCTAATGTCTTGAAATATATGTTCAGAAATTGTATCGAAGATCAAATGTTTGGACTTTTATGGAGACTTTATAGCCTTTAAGAATGATATTTATGGTTAAATTGTTGATAATTTTATAAAATTATGCCAAACTTTAATATAAAATTTACAAACTTCTTCATTTACAAGTACTCTAAGTCTTCTCTGTTTGATAAACAGGGGAGGTCCTTGGTCAAGGGGACTCATTTACTCTCGGATAGGTTTTCCTTCTAGTGAATGAGTTAACACAAGCCTTTAAATAAATAAATAAATTCATTCTCGATTTTTTGACATTTTAATTTTGTCACTAAGAAAACTTGTTCCTTTCCATCATAAAATCGATAATACACTGTATTAAAATAAGTTATTGTGGTTAGAGTATCAGTGATTGGAGGAGATGATCCGGGTTCAAACCCTGTTCAAGGAAAAAATAATAAAAGTGTTTTCAAAAAATAGTAAAATTGATCTAGCCATTGTCCATGACGGATGTGTCACATACAACGCATTGTAACCGTAGATGGACGTTTACCATTCGTCACCAAATGGTATTAAAAATCGTGTTATCAATTTAAAAAAAGTGTTAAAAAAAAATAAATTGTGTATTATAGAAAAATTAATTGTGATATGATATTTACAGAGTGTTGGAGGTCCATGATAGACGCTCCAGTCCCCCTATCGCCTTAGTTGCAGCCTAATAAAAAAAAAAAAAGTTATATTTTGTCTTTTTGTTTCCTGTTTTGATTTAAGCATTCACCAAATAATCCAGAAGATGTATCTTTTGAATACTCTTTAAGATAAACAAGACTTTTTCCGCATTTTAGGATCACTTTCCAGAATAATAATCTTAATTTTTTTAAAACTTATTTCTTCTTTTCAACAAAAGCGAATAATCGAGAATATTAATTCAGTAAAACAGATTTTCTTCATAAACATCAATCTGTTTGTCATCAATAATTTTATAAATAGGTTATTTACATAATGTAATGACATTTTAAAAACTATACCCGAAAATTTAGTTTAATTAGATTGTCTAGAACAACTAGAAACACTATTTGCTTAAGATTTTATTTCAATATTAAACAAAACAAACTTAACAATTTGAGTTAGTCTATTGCAACTCTTACATATTAAAATGACTCATTTTATTCTCTATTCTAAACAATAAAAACAAGAGAAGAACAAAAAAAATTATGCTTGAAATAATTTTTGTTTCAAAAAAAAATAAAATTTTCTATCAATTTTTCTATGAGTTTATACCACCAAAGACTTAACACGGTCGATGCAAAATTTTTAAACAAAATATAACACTGTTGCTTTGGAATTAGTTGAAAAAAAGTTTTTTTTTCTTCTCTTATTTTATACAAACCTTTTAAAAATTACCTCTCGTTTCTCTAGCAACCAAAAAAAATTCATTTGTCGTTCAAAAAAAAATTATTTTAGTTTTTCCCCTATCATTTCATAAATAAAAAAAAAAATTTAACTAAATTTAATACCTTTATCTGTTTTTAAAGATTTTCAATTGAACCTCGAAATGTCTGTTGTAAGTACCTTTTGTTTATTTTCTTTCACAATGGTTAAAACACCCCATTTATTTAAGTCTGAAGTCGAAGAAACGATTAAAAGAATCACCGCCCATAAAGGTGTCATGGGTTTAATTGTAGTCAATTCAGAGGGTATACCGATTAAAACAACCCTAGACAATTCAACAACAGTTCAATACGCTGGTTTACTTCATCACTTAACAGCCAAAGCAAGAAGTGTTGTTCGTGATATTGATCCACAAAATGATTTGACTTTTTTGAGGATCAGATCGAAAAAACACGAAATCATGGTCGCACCAGGTAACCACTCTTCTCACGGCTCAAACTTAAATCTTAATTTAACCATTTCTCTTTATAGATAAAGAGTACTTGTTGATTGTAATTCAAAGTTCTGATTCAAACGTACCGTTGCATTAAAGATCATCAGATTAAGACGAGAACTTTATTTAAGAAATTTTTATTCAAATAAAATTTTATAAATATTTTTTTTAAAACTTTTTTTAGACGAGAGAACTAAAAAGAAATTTTTTTTTTTTTTTCGCAAATTTTCTTTATTTAAATAAATATATATTAAAAAAAAAAACGATCCTAGTTGGGTTTGTTAAAATATTTTGACATTGTATAACCAAAAATACCACCACCTAAACCGGCAACTGCGCCTAATTTTGCACCGGCTAAAAATCCGATTGGACCACCAATTAATGATCCCATAACTGCACCACCAGTTGCTGTTGTGAGTATTTTGTATTTTAAAGCTGAGGTTATGTTCGTTGAACCGGCCTGAACATTTTCTTCAGTTATTGAAAGATTTCTTTCGATTGTGTCAATAGTCGGTTTTTGTTTCTAAATTAGAAAGAGTTGGAAGGGATAATTGGAACTTGTAAATGTTACTTACGTAAAGTTCTTCGGAAAATTTTTCCATTAAAAATTTAAGATCCTCACAGTCCCTGAGTAATTGATCATACGAATTGCACAATTCTTTATCCTGAGATATGAATTCATTTTTTTCGAGTTTGTATTGAAACATTTCGGGTGCGACAAAGTTCGATTCGAGAAAAGCTTCGTAAAAAAATCGTTGAAATCATTGAAAAAAATAAAAAAGGTCAATTGACTTACAGTCTTGATATTTAAGCTCAAATTTATGATAAGGCGCGGCAATGCCTTCAATTTCAAGTGTTTCATTATGTAATTTCCTAGCTATCTCTTTCAATTGTTCGTCTATTTTATTTACAATGACCGACGCAGATTTGTTATTAAGATTAGAAACTGCAAGAAAATTGTTTAGTATTTAATCTATATTTTAGAGTGTGAAAGGTGATTACCAATTTGGTCACGTATCTTCTCAATCTCCCTCATGTCTGATTTCAAACGTTTTATAATTTGACTAGCATTTAGATGAGCTTGTTTAACATTTTTCCAGTCTTCATAATTTTGAAACTTAAATTACAAAGACTTAAAATACGGCAATTAAGCGGTTATTTCTTGTGAGGGTACTTCTTTAAGTCGAGCTAAACAATCCTTAAGTTTGTTGAATTGATATTCAGTAGATTGAATAAAACGCTTTACATTAATTTCATACAATTGTTCGTCCATTTCTAAAGAAAAAAAACATTTAAGACTTGTTTTAAATTGGCGTAAAACATGTGAAAGAAAGGAAGTTATTGCGTATTTTTAAAAGGATAGTGATTTAAAGAGGATCGCAAAAAAAAAACATAAATAATATGATTTCAAATTAAGAGGTTATTTATGAGAATAATTTTGAAATTTTTGAAATACAAATATTAAATTTCTATTTGCAAGCATTTAGAATCGCAATTTTAAGTTAACTAATGAATTCTTGATTTAGTTGAAATTTTTCCAATTAGAAAAAAAAACCCACTTTGCAAAAATTCCCATGAAGAATGTAGAATGTAAGTTGCGCGCCGAACAACTATCTGAATTTGTCATTTTCGACATCATAGCTGTAAACTTCGACCCAAAAAATACCAAGAAATCAATTTTTAGATGGGGGTGAAAAATCAAGAATTTTATCCCTCCGCTTTTTGGAAGCAAGTTTAAAGGTGCTATATTTAAACAGTCAAGATCTCATGATTGGTAAAAGATATTCTTGCCCTGAAGGTACAAAACGAAAGCTTAAAAGCTGCCATTGATGCCAGGAAAAAATATTGAAAAAAATATTCGGGAAAGGTAAAAATATTCCGGAGTTAACCCTAACAATAATATTCGTTAATATTCCAGAATGTTTTTAAAGTCTCTAAGACTTTTTATTCGATTTTTGAAAAAAATGACCCGATTTAACACATTTATAAGCACCCAAAACTAAGATTCTGAAAGTATGATTTTAGGATCATCAGATTCATGTTTTCTGGGATAGTTTTGCACCAAGATTTCAAATTTTTGGTCGAAACTTATCAATTTACATATCGTTACCAAATTTTAAAAATATGCCTTTTTGCATCCCTTAGTACGACCTATTGACAATGAAACCATTTATTAAAGTAAAAGGTACTTTACTTTATAGTAAAGGAGGTTTTTAAAAAATGATTATTCCCTTCACTCCCAGCACCTACTTTACCAGTTTCTCTTTAAGATTATTCCCTTTACTCCCAGCACCTTCTCTACCATAAAAACAATGATAATCCACTTTGTTCACAACAATCCTTTTATCAAGATCCAAATCGATTTATCTACTCTTAACCTTTTCATATAAAACTAACCCTAATCTAATCCCTTCCCTAAACCCTACTCCTTTATTTTTTCCCAGTATTTGTAAGTAAAGTACCCAGCACTTTTTGAATGTCAATCCATGCTTAGTACACCATAATTGGAAAAAAATTGGAAAAATACGGTTATCTGGGGTTTCCTTGGACTAGATTCGATTTAACTGAAAAAATGCTGTTTTTTACAGTTTTTACCCGATTTTAAATATACGGAATTTTTTTACTGTAGTGCATGTTTGAATTATCTTATACTGTAGTGAAACATGGATTTAAAGACAAGCTGAAAAGTTTTTCAACAAAATGATACAGGCGTGTCTAGGAATAATAATTCGAAGTTTTAAAATTAATGACACAAAAGCTGATTACGGTTAAGTTGAAGATGGGTTACGACTCTACTTTTTCTGAAAATTCAAGACATATCAAGAGCTAAAGTTGAGAATTTCGATCTTAGCTACATGTTCTAGACAAAAAAAATTGTCAAAAACTTTATGCAGGACATTTTTTTTGAATTTAAAAAAAAAAGTTTTTGTTTTCAAATTTTTTCTAGTTTTAAATTTTCTAACAAAGTTCTTTGAGTGTGCATTTTCTAATCAACCAGCTTTAGCAACACATTTTTTATTTGGTGAATGACAGTCATATGAATCACATTGAACATTCTCCTCACAGTCTATACTCGAACTACTTTCAATAACGCATCTATAAGAAGTACTTGTGGCAATAAACGTATACGTTGGTCTAGCACAACTTGTATTCAAAAAAATATATATTTTTCGAGCTTAAAAAAATGATCTTAATAAGAATTACTCGCACAATTGACTTGAATTACAAAAAGTTGTTTGATAAATTTTGGATGGAAATTGAGTCATACCTTGTACTGAACTTCCATAACAATCCGAAGTTTCATTACATAAACTACCTACTATTCCGACTTAAACATTCAATTTTAAAATTTTTGTCAAATCGTATCCTCGTAATTCAGTTTACCTGATGGAGTTGTCGTGCTTGTAGAATCCCTCAACGTGCTTGGAAGTGAACTAGTTGAGGAATGAGTTAAAGTTGTTGCTATTGTTGCTTGGTAACACGAATCAGGAAAATTACTTTTGACATTAATCTGATAGAAATAGAACGCAGTTATAAACCCTAAACAAAAAAAAAATCAAGAATAAATATTTTTTAGAATTTTTTGAAGTGATAACCGATTACCTAAAAGTGCCAAATAGAACACTGTAAATTGAATTAATAAAGCAAAAGAGCAAATACAAAGCTTACTGGACATTTCAACGTTAAAATTTTATTTTTTTAATGAATTTAATTTAAAAATTAGAATTTTAAATTCTTCATTATTTACTTTTGGAGTTAAAATAAATTTACGTTTACCTATTTCAAAAATTTCTTCAATATACGTCTTTTGATTGTTAGATTGAGTGCCTTGTAATACAGTAATCTAAGCACGTCGTACCGTACTAAATGGTATGTGATCATGGCCACTTAGAAGAATTTCAAATGATCAAACAAAGGATTGTATCTCGCGGAATCGAATTACGAACGACGGAACAGAATGCAATATAACCCTAAAATACACAACTCATTCTAAACTACGAAATATTTTTTTACGGAATGTCTATTAAATTACGGAACACGAAAAGATTTTTGCACGACAGGCTTCAAGATAAGGACCAAAATTATTAAAAAAAAGCATAAAAGTCTGGAATTTTCGACGAAAAATTCGCCCTCCAAGAAACCCGTGGAAAGCATATAACCTTTCATATTGAGTATGTTTTATTAAAAAGTCAATTTTGGGTGCTGAAAATGATATCAAAAGATATCTAAAGTCAGAAAATTAAATAAAAAAAATTCTATATACTGTTGTGGTCATTAACGTGAACTAATGATTTGATAAAGCCACCATTGATTTTGAGGTATTAACTGAAAGCTAAAAAGCTCTTGTTAAAGCTTGTAAAAATAGCTTTCATTTTATACTCATAAATCAGTGATGGCTCAAATTCAAGACCATTGTATCAAAAAATTGCTCTTACTTATTGTGTATTTCGGTTTAAATTTCTTAAAAGAAGGTTCAGTAGTTAAGCCTATGTTTTAGACCAAAAAAAAACTCTGACAAAATGTGTTTAAAAAGTTTTTATTTGTCTTATTTCAGATAGAGTAAAAGTTTCTGGTTCAATGAACTCATGATATTCTTTTTGTTGCAAAAAAAGTAACGCTGTTGTCAAAATAATTTGAGTTGAAAAACAAAATACGATCCGATTATAAGAACCTTTAGTAGTATTTTTGCATACTCGTTTAAAGAAATACCAAAATTTGGGTCTTGTTTTTGAATTGAATAGCCAGTCTGTTTCTGGTACGGAGTATGTTTTATACAAATTAGCTTGAAAATAATTTGCATTCCAAGCTAAAAACGTTGGTATTATACTTCCAACGGTTAAATGAAGACCAACTGATTTAATCTCTCTACAAATCATGCATTCGTTTTGAGTCGACTTGAAAAGATAACTAGTGTAATAGAGGCCCAATAGAGCAGCACTGGTAGCTGTTGGAAAAACTCCTGTTATCAAAATCGATGACATCAAACCTCCAGCAGAGTTTGCATTTTTTAACAAAAAGTTTTTACGAAAAAGCAAATTAATTGCAGTGTTGGTAAATAGGTTTGAAACTGCCAGAGCTGGTAGACCATATTTAAGAGCCAGTCTTTAAAAAAATTAAGTCAATAACTTTTAAATAATCTTGTAAGTAAAACTTACACTTCAGAAGTATCTTTCCAATTTGCTACTTTTCTCGTACGTAATTCAACTACTTCATGTTCGCTAAGGACTATTGCTTTTTCATTTTTGATTATTTGGGAGCTTGATTTAGTAAGGATGCCAGAGTTTGACATTTTTAACCAAATTTATTTTGAAAAATTTCAAATTCAAATTTTTTTTTATTTGAATAACGCTGTCTATACCTTAACGATTATGAATTAAGTTATTGTTAGGTTTGTTTTAATAGAATGGCTTCATCTCAAATATTGTACGACCGGGGTCTTTTTTTATTCATACCGTAATCTCCCCTCCCAAATGAAATACAATTAAACTAAGACTAGACACTTTTTTCAAAATTTAAATTTTTCTAGAACCAAGACTGAGGGTCTGAACGTCTTTTTCTCCATGAGCAGCCTTGCGGGGGACTACGGTAAAAGACCAACCGGAAAAAAACGCGTTTTCTCACATATTTTTGCGTTCCTATTCTGTAAAAAGAGTTTTGCAGAAAGCTAAAGCCCACTCTTTAGGCTTCGATCCATGGACTTCCTCAATCATGTCTTTACCATCATAAATCTAAATTGAATCTAAGTTGAGTTATTTTTGGTAGTTGAAATCGTGTATGTACTTGTACCACAGGCTTCGAATAAGTCTGTATCCATGATACACTGTGACGCTTGAACATTATTTTTTTCATTTTGATTATTTTGTTAAGAGCCATTTGTTTCTTAAAATTTAAAAAGATTTATGGGGAGTCCAAAAATGTTTTTTTTGGCCAGGGGGTTAAGCGACCCTTGAAGAAGTATGTCATTTTAAAACGTTTCGCTTGAAACCAAAATAAATCCTATTTTAAAAGTAACCATATTTTCTGCTGGAGAATCGAATTTCCTGCACGTTAAGAGAAAAAAAGCCGAAAGAAATATAAAATTCAGCGGAATATTTCGGAAAAAAACGCAAATTTTTAGGCATGTTTTCAGTTTTTTTGGATCTCTATTTTTGTTTACCCATAACCCATAGACTTTCTATACAGATTCTGAAAAAAATCAAAAATCACTAAGATGATGGATTTTCATATTTTTTTACCTTAAATTCGTAATCCTCTTGCAGGAAAACCAAACTCTTCATGAATAATAAGTTTTTTAAAATATTCGATTTTGGGTGCAGAAAAGGATTCGATTTAGGGTAACTTTTGTTAAAATTTTTACCGACAACTATCTTGAGTAATGATTGACTTTTCCGCGAGTACTATCGTTCTCATCGAAAGTGACTTAAATGTTTTTTATGGTTTTGACTCTGACAAGGTTTTGACTCGGATTGTTCCTCACTCGCTGCTTATCTCGATAACATCATCGCTAAACTTATTCGAGAAAATCAAGATGAAGAGTCATAGATCAACTGCTAATCTGGCCTGCAAATTATGGTCATAAAGTGATGGTGATTTGACAAAGGATCGATCTCATGACAGAGCACGAACCAGTTCGAGTATTTCCCTCAGCAAACCAAAGGTCTTCAAGTAGATGATTCATGATGATGTTAACGAAGGACTTTTGAGCAAGTCTTAATTATGTCGATCAACATAGACCTACAATTTTGATCTTGGAAACTTTGAATCCAAAAAATTTTTGAACATAGGTTTTAGTAAGTGAATTTTTGTATAGGAAGCTAATAACCTCATAATTGATAATAAAATTTTTTTATTCAACAAAATTTAAAAACAAAAATATATTACAACAAATAATTTTAATATTTTGAATATTCAGGATTAAATTGATTATTATACTTCCTCTTTCTATCATCAACCTCGACTTTAGGTTCAGCTGATTTACCAAGATCTTTATTACCAGATATTAACCGTTGGGCTTTTAAACGTTCTTCGGCTTCACGTTTAAGTCTTTCAGCACGTAACTCTTCAATTGTCTTTGGTCTCTTTGTTTCCTCTTTATCTTTGCTCTTTTCTTTCTTATGTTTCTTTTTATGTTTTTTACGCTCTGTTTCGCCGGTTAAATCTTCGATCATTTTTAACGGATCGAGTCTTCGTTTAATTTTTACGTCGATTTCGACATCTTTATCTTTGTTTTCTTCTCTTCTCCTCACTGTTTTGTACCAAGGTTGATCTTTAAAAGAAAAATTGGATCATTTTGTCATCGAGTGAGGGTTTAAATTACTTTTTAAGTCCAAATCGTCATCGACTAAGTACTTGAGTAGGCCAATTTTTTTCTCATAAGTCTCTTGTTCTTTCTTTTTTTCTTGCTCAACTTCTTCGTTCTTGTCTTCGTTGTGTTGTCCTTTTTCTTCTTTTTCGAACAAATTTACACGTTCTTGGTTTAAAAAGTCATCGTATTCAACCAATTTTGCGCCCGTTTTAGATGATCTAGCCCTAAGTATATTGATGCGAGCTTCACTTTCGGCTATTGCAATCTTTTTTTGACGTTGTTTCTCTTCTTCAGCTGCTTTTGCTTCATCACGTCTTACCTTTTGAATGTTATCTTTGTTTCGGACATGCCAACTTTTGTGGTGCAAGATATTCATCTTTATTTTGTTTTTGAAATAATTTTAAGAATATTAACTCTAAATTTATAATTTATTCGTTTATAATTTCATTCAGAATTGAAATTTGGTCTCTAAATTAAGTTTACTTTTTGCTTTGTTTTGAAATAGTTTTGAACACTAGCAAAGATAAATACAGTCTATCCTCTACGTGTTTTGTGACATTAGAATCTTGTTACCCTGACTCGTCACAAAAACGAGGATACACTGTTGTAATTTTGATAATTGCCATAAAGTCCTCACTTTATATCAATAGGTCTTCTAAGGTGTTTCTCTTTATTCCATGGTACTTTTATGAGGGTGAAAAGAAGCAATTGGAAAAAGTTCAACGTAGAGCGACGAGAATGATTCCGGGTTTCAAACGAATTGAAGAACGATTAAGAAGGATGGATCTTATGTCACTTGACACAAGAAAAAGAAGAGGTGATTTGATTCAATTGTACATGATCGTTGACGGATTAGAAGCCGTCAACTTAATAAATGGTATCAGGTATAGTATATGTTCAAAACAGTCTGTCTAAACACTGTTTGATATAATCGAAAAGCCAAAAATCTGAAGGAGCATGGTCAGGCGAGTATGGTGATTGCCCCATTAAAGTAAAACCTTGATCTTTTAGATAAGTTATTACAGCTTAATGAACTTGCGGTCGAGCGTTGTCATGATGAAATTTCAATTTTTTGGTACCCAATGTCTTTCTGCTCGTCTTAATTAATCTTACCAAAGGTTTTAAGAAATCATCTATATATTTTTTGTGATCCACACAGCCTCCTCTATCCCAATATGTAATCAGATACACCCCACTTGTTCTAAAAAAAATACAAACCATTGTTTTATCTTCAATTGCCTTTCTTTTTAATACTGTTCTTGGACTCTCTCCCTTTGCAACCAAGCTTGCATTAGATTGCTTCCAGCCAATTTGTCTCCAGTAAAACTATGTCTCAAACCATCACCTGTGACTACGTCATATATTCGGCATGCCCCGCTTTTAAATTTAGCCAAATTTTCTTGACAAATTCGAACCCTGTCTCTACGGTTTTTTTCATTCAATAAATGGGGTATAAACCGAGATGCTATTTTTCGAAGTTTAAGATGATCGTGAATAAGACACTCGATTGTACCACGGTCGTGCGTAGGTGTATATTCGAGTCAGCAACTGCCGTTCTCGGCCGTCCAGAGCATGGAGCATCTTTGGTTCTCTCTATCTACCACCATGAAATATTTTCACCCATCGAGCAACTGTTGCATTTAAAAGGACCTTGTCCCCATAAACTTGTTTAAAGTCATTTTGGATCGTAGCTGCATTCGATTCCAATTTTACACACATCTGAAATAAAACCGAAAATGCAAGTTTTGGATTTTTTTAAATTTTTAAAAAGTATGGTCTACTTAGTGCTAAATAAAAATCAGTTAGAATTAAGATATAACCTTGAATAGGGGTTCAATTAATAGAGAATTGCATACAGATCAAAATTATGCATGTTGTTAGGAGTCAGTGTACTTTGATTAGAAAATAATGACAGAATTATCAAAACTTTTGGTATGCCCTTAGGAGAATAAATGAAAGGTCAATCGTGTTGATCCCCATCAGGAGCTAAGCGGTTGATTACGGCACGTGAATGTTCCAATAATGAAATTTCGCAGTATCAAACTAAACGAAACCCAGGAATACTAAATTAAGTATACCAAAGTACCATTTTTTTTTTTTTGTGGTTTAATCATCCCCTTTTTTTGGATTATACAAAAATCGATGATGCAATAAAAAATTTTATTCAATATTTTACAAAATACATGCGCAAAAAATATAATTTATTCGTATTAGATGATAAAAATTCGTTTTATAAAAAGTCCTATTTTTAAAAAGAAAATGCAAAAAATTAGAAGAGATTTCGATTGAGAATGATTAAAATTTGCTTGTTTTAAACAAATCTTCTACACAAATAATTTTGACCATCTTCCAAACAGAATCCAAATTGTTCATAATGCTTTCTCAAATGATCTTTACATTCCAAACTAATCTTGTAGCATCCAAGTTTTTGACTTACTTGAACCAAAACATCCAATAACAACTTGCTCAATCGTTTACCACGGTAATCGACATCAACAACCATGTCTTCGAATCGACCTCTAGAACCAACTTGACGGATAAACTTTTGCTCATAAACCAAAGTGAGTGATGCAACTATTTTTCTTTTAGTCAAGTCTTCAACCACACAAATAAAGTAAGTGTTTGTAGCTTGTTTCATTTGATCGAATCTTTTTTCAAAATCTTGTTGTGTGACATTACCAATTTCGGTCAAATGAGACATTAAATTCATGTAATCACGTGAAAAGTCATCACGTTTTAAAGGTCTTAAGACCAAGTTATCCCCCAAATCGATTAAATTCTCGTTATCCGAGCCTGATTTTATGACATCAAATTTATCGTATTGGAATTTAAATTCGCATGGTTTAATCATTGATAAAATAACCGGATCGAATAGGAATGTATTTTGATTCAATGTTAAACATTGTGTTTTTGATTCCAATTCGGTTAAGTGATTGTTGT
Organism: Brachionus rubens; assembly: GCA_022207745.1. Classification (NCBI taxonomy): domain Eukaryota; kingdom Metazoa; phylum Rotifera; class Eurotatoria; order Ploima; family Brachionidae; genus Brachionus; species Brachionus rubens. The sequence goes on along the minus strand of JAJVHD010000016.1, from coordinate 1,524,532 downwards.
TGACCAAGTCTTGAGCATTAGCGACTAATTTGTCTTTTAACTCGATTTGAATGCTTTGTTCAGTGACTGTTGACATTTTGGATTGATGAGGTTTGATTACGTTCGACCTGAGATCTAAACAAAAAATGAATCAAAAATTATTATAAAATATTCTTGTTTTTTTTTGCAAAATGTTTCATTAAAAAACTTTTTAGACATTTATTTTATAAAATCAATAAAATTCAATTTGTTGCTTTTAACAAAAGAATTTTTAAAAAAAAAAATCTTGATTTGATGCTTTTTTTTTAATTTAAAACTTTTCAGAGTTTAGACATGAAGAGAGCTTCATTGATGGAGGGATGTATACTGATGCAGTATGTTTTGGTTTCAGCTAAAAATTAGAGCAATAAAAGCTAATTTTACTTGATAAACAAGGACATATACTGCCGAAGATTTTGACAAAATTTGCCGACATTTTCAAATTTAATAAATATACTTTATAAAACCAAAGAAAATGATACTATTTATCATTTTAGAGATAATACCTTTACTAGAAAATATTTACTATCTCCGAAAATTTCATAGAATTGCTTTATCTCATTCAAAAGAAACTTTTGGAAAGGTGTATCTTAAGTTGCTCAATTTTCAAGTGAAAAATTCTAAAAAAGCCGCTTGTTCACTGCTCAATGGGTTTCAGAGAATGAATAGCCATTGAAACCGTTGTTTTTTTTTAAGAATGTCTCTTCCGATGGACAGGACTACATGGAAAAATTAACGTCGATGGTATCGGGTAGAATAAAAAGTTGTTTTTCTACGTGAGGCTGGAGGCAAGTTAAGTTTTTTTGTCAATTTTCTTTTTTTTGAATGCAGCCATGTGCAATGCAATTTCTCTCCAGTAGATGGATCAAATTTTGCTGCATGTGAATGCATCCTTCTTTCCTTAAAATACTTAAAAGCACACTTTTATAACGATTCCATCATCGTCAAAAAAATTTGACTTGCCGAGCCTCTGGGGTGTCAAGGACCATATACCCCATCATGGTGTACCCCCTCTGAAATCGATTATTGACGAATATGATAATGCCGAATTCTGAATTAAGGGGTCTCTCATGACTGGGATCCTTTAATCCTCACAGGCTCGAAATTACTTTTCATACATACTCTATGTCGAGGGTAAAGAGCAAAAACCCAGATTTTGAAATATTGAGCCCTTCTAAAGATTGAAAAGACATTTGTTGAACGGAAATGATAAATTATGTTGGTAATCGATTAATTACCAGACATATGCACCCATTAATTTTAAGGTATTGAGTGGGTATGTGTTACACGAAAATTCAGGTTTTGAGTCTTGGTTGGGTAAGTCATAAAATTAGGTTCTTAAATTTCATTTTGACAAAAATTTGGTTCATTTACAATGGGTGACCCAACAAAGACCCGTATCTGAAATCCGAAATTTCTGGATAACCCATGCTCTACCCGAACCCAAAACCTAAAATTTTCGGGTAACATATGTCAACCCAATACATTTGTCTGCAGTTTATTTCTTAAAAGACACAAATTTCGAAAAAAAAAATAATAAAAGAAGAACTGTTGTACTTTTTTATAGCTGGAGACTCAAAGGTGATTTAGTTTAAACTAAGATTGTCACATCTCAGTTTTTGAAAATAAAAAGAAAAAAAAAATTTTGTAACATTTTTTTATTTGGAAATTATTTTGACATAAAACATCGACATACTTCGATTTCAGCTACAAAAACGACAAAATTTAAACAATCAAAAAAGGTCATTTTGACTTTTACAATAAAAAACTTACTTTGTAAATGTAAATATTCAATCTTAAGCCATTTATCAACTATTTCATTAAATTTATGAGTACTACACGTTTTCATTAAGTTTTCGTGTTTAAGTTCAGACTTTAAATCGTATAAACTATGATATAATAAACATATTACATAAACGTTCTTTTTGTTGTTTTCATTAATCTTTTAAAAATTACTTTAGCCAAAATTTTTTGTTTATTATCCTAGTTGAGTCGATCAGCTTGGGATCTTTTTCAAGTTCGTTTTGTCTCGTCATTGACAACAAATGAGACTCAATTTGATCCCTTCAACAAAAATAAAAATTAAAATTACATAATTTATTTTTACTCTTTTTTAACCCTTACACTAATCCATTTAATTTCTCTAAACATTGGTTTATGGACTGGTTTAGTTTAAAAAAATACTTTTGCTTGATCTCAATAGGGTCTAATTTGTATTCTTTTAAAGTGTCTACTGAGTCAAAAAACTTCGAGTCCATACCACATTTGAACTGTTCCAAATAATTTTTTAAACTTTTTTCTTCACTGATTTCGGTTAATAATTTTTTAATCGACGCCAAATCGTTTACATAAACATCCATGCTTTGACATGAAATTGAGAACAGTACAAAATTTTTTTCAATTAAGCTTAGTCATAAACTCATTGTGTCAAAAAAGAAATTTTTTTTTTATTTGGAATCTAATTTATTTTTTAAATGATTGTAATAGTTATTTAAAGCAACCAATTGACGTTGTTTGTTCAATATGACATTAGGCCTGAGGGATTTAATGTGTGCAATGGCCTCTTCGGGTCTCATTTTTTTTTCATGTATCAAATAACAAGCGACTATGGTGGCACTACGGTAAATACCAGCTTTACAATGTACATAAACACTGTTATTCATTTGAGTGTGTTTTTTAATGAATTCGACACTTTGTTCGATTTGTTCGAGATCAGCTACACCAGTGTAGTCTTGAACAGAAACTTGGAGATAATCTACACCGTGATTAGACCATTCGGATTTGGAAATACTTAACGCAAGCTCATGGTCTTGGTTCATTGTTAAAACGGCTTTGATCTTCTCTTTTTGGATTATATCGATATAATTTCGTTTCATTGGCAGTGCTCCCAAGACGCAATTTTCGTCTATACGAGTGTACCATGTTCGTATGCCAATGTATTCTAAAGCACAACCGTAATAAATACTTGGATAGAAAATAAGTTTATTAAGAAAAGACATGAGATTTTGTTCGATTGAATCCAACGTGTTTAAAACTAAGATGACGAACACAAAATAAACTGAATTTTGAAAAATAAAAATTAAAAAAAGTTGCTTTAGTTTGTGTTGTTAATTTTTTTGTTAAAGAGTTGGCAACTTTTAAAATTTATGAATTAAAAAAATCTAAAATTAGTTTACAAAAAAACTAGAAAATTCTTAATAAAATAATAAAAAACTGTGCTTTTGAAAATTATCTTTTGGAATTCTAAAGAAAACTTTTATTTATACTCGCAGTTTTAGTTAAAAAAAAAAAACAAAAAAACTCTGTGCTTTTAAAAAGATTTTTCACATTATGAGAGAGAGAGTTATTTTGTTCTATGTACTTTATGTTAACACTGAGCTTTACAACAAAACAATTTTAGATGTTAAGGTTCATCAAATAAAAAAAAACTTCCACGCTATTTCGCTGAATGTGAATGTTCTCCATTTATGAAAACCTTATTTTTAGAGAGTTGAAAAAAATTTCAATCCAATCTTTAATGACCTTGCTAAAGATGGTCTTAGAAAATCATAAATTTTTTGACTTGCCAATTTTATTTTTGGAACAATATATTGAAAAAAATGGTCTCTTTCTATGATCTTTTTCTAATCTCAGCCTCGATTATTCAGATTTTTGATTCACTTACTTGTTAGAAATTACAATTAGAATCCTAGAAAACGGAGATTTACCCAAACGGTGAGAAGACAGAACACTTCTTAGGCATCTTGAAGTTGATGATAAATCTGGTCATGATCAAATATTATTTTCTTAATAACTTTTGAATGGTATTTGATAGACTGGTTCTGCAACAAACATGCTAAATATTAGATGAAGCTCTGAAAAAACTCTGCATTCTGCAGTAAAATGCACGTCATCAAAAAGTATTGCAGAGTTTTTGCAGAGCCTCATCTAAGGACGAGGGTGTTTGACGCATAAAAATAAAAATTATCGCATAAAATTAAATAAGTACAGCATATAATTTGTGTAACTATAGCATATGAAAATTTTTATTTTCAAAAAATGACAGACTTCGAATCAAAGTCTATGAAAAAACTTTCGCCTAGTAACAGATTGGTGTCAAAGCTATCCATCTAGGTCAAAAAACTCTATTTTTTAGGGTAAAAAAATTATTTTCTTGCCAAAATTATAATGAAATAAAAAAATGGTCAAGAAGCTTTTTTCTTAGATAGGAAACCGAACATCTAATGGAATTTGTTGGTTGCCAAGAAATACCACTGTCCTAACACTGGATTGTTATTCTGTCTTCAAATTTCGTTTGGATCCTAAGATACTAATATGGGCTCTGTAAAAACTCTGCAATCATGATCAGATTGATCGTCAAATTCAAGATGACCACTTCGTACAAATTTTAAAAATAAAATTTCTGACACTTTTGTTTATTAAAAGTGAAGGAATTTATCTCTGACCAAAAAATATTCATGAAATTCTAATAAAAAAAAATGTAAAAATAATTTCCCAAGCCTTTTCTCCAAATATGAAGGAAGAAATAGTTTTCTTAAATTGGTAAGTGAATTCCATAGAATTTTTTTCGAACAACTCTTTCTATTTCGATATAAGTGTTTAAGGAGACTTAGGTCATAAATCGAAAGTTACTTTTTATTTTTGAAACTCTCACCTATTCTTGTAGAGAAAAACTTGCTCTACAAGACCGACGACTTGACCATTTTTTAATAAGTTTGTGTCTTATTTGGTTATAGAATTGACGAAAAATAAGGTCTCAAAAACCCCGAATAATTAAGTAAGGTCTATGATTTGGAACTCAGTATACTTTGACTTTAATGAGAGTGATCGAATATTTTAAGATTTCAAAAGGGAATCAGTCCTGCTATTTGTATCGGGTGTAGTACCTGCTCTAATCGAGTCTATCTTAATTTTTTTTTAAAGAAAATCAAAGTTAAAAACATCAAAAATAACAAAAAAAACGCATTTTCATTTTTTTAAATTTTTTTTATTATTTTAAATAAATAATTTAAATAAAAATGTGAATTATACAATTGACGGTGGTGCATAATCAGAAGAACTTGAAAATTTTTTAAAACGTTGACTTGTAGGTAAAATACGCGGTGATTGAGATAAAACAGATGAATTATTATTATTGACTAAATTTGGATTTATTGAATTTGAATTGTATAAGGGTCTACGTCGTTCGGGTCGTCTATAAATTGGATTTGAATGTAACAATTCGTCTAATTCGTATGCATTATACTGACAAAACAGACGACGGAATAACAACTTTAAAAGAAAAAAATAATTTTTTTCTAGACTCTTAAAAAATAAATAAAAACGTAAAAAAAATTACCTTTATTCTATATATGTTGTTTACGCCGAGAAACTTTTTAGAAAAATAAAAAATAAATTTGTTTTAAATTGTTAATGAATTTAAAAATATATTAGACGCCTTTAGGATTAAAAAAGCTTGTGCAAAGGTTGTCTCTCTAAACTTCTTATTGATCGCCGTAACCTTGTCGTGGCCAGTCCCAAACCGGAATGTGAAAATGGGAGGGCGACGATGTTGCTGTCATTCTAACACCGTTCTAAATGTGCTGTATTACAGGTAAGTCTATCTACGGAACGCATCCGTGTCTTGTAGTATTGGGGTGCCGCTGGCTTCGACCATCACTCCGTATATTAGCCTGGGAACGGGTGCAAGAACTTGTTTTACAGCAGACCCATTTAGCAATAGGTGTAGCTCTGGTAACAAAGTTAAGTATTCTACAAGATGTAGAATACGCCTGGTCTGTGTTTCAGGCTAGTCTAAATAGTTGTCGAGTTCGCAGCTTCGGCTCGGATGAGTGGCGCTGTTTATGATGAACGTCCCACAGTTACTGGAGTGGATGGCAGTAGCATAGTCGTAACCATGCCATGGCCGGTCCCAAGCCCGGATGTGAAAATGATTACGGACATTGGAAGTAAATGGAAAAGTTTTATAAATGAATAAAATTTTGTACTTACAAAAAAACTAACAAAGAAAATATAGACAACAAGCGACACTCCAATAACATACGACCAAATTTTGTCATTCTTTATCATCTTAAAAAGCAAAATAAAATGTTATGTAAATGACGAGTCTTTGGAAAAAATATAAGCAAAATCGACTCACAATCATGTCAATTATAAAATAAACATTAATTGATATAATACCAAATGAAATTAAATAACATATAATCTTAAGTATAAAATGAGTTCTAAACGTGCCCATAACACGTTTACTAGATGTAAAATGTAAAATTGGTAACAGGGCAAATGGAATTTGAATTGCTTTGATTATATTACACCAAAAATTAACATGAACTATCGAGTCAACTGTTAACAAAGAAATAATCACACAAGGCACTATTGATATCGAACGAGTCACGATTGTACGTTTCCATTTAGACAAATTTATTTTTGTCAAACCCTTTAAATTAGAATTTTCAGAACTTCAGAATCTTTTTCAAGGTTTTGTCTTTAAGTTACTTGCATTATGAACTGTCCTGCATAAGTTCCTGAAATGGTCGAACACTGTCCGGCTGAGAGTAAGCCAATAGCCCATATGACTTTCATAGCTAGCCCGTATTCTTGATAAATAAAATCAGCCGAATTGAATAGAGTTACATTTTTGCTTTCGGGAGTTGAATAAAATGATTTTGCCGATACACTTGTTACGAATAAATTAAGAGTGAACGATACGAATAGCGCCAGAGCTGATTCGATTGCAAAATATTTATTCGCTTCTTTGACTGCAATTTCGCTTGTACGATCAAAATTACGTGATAGAACCAATGTGCTGTGGAAAAATAAATTGTGTGGCATGACTATTGAGCCAATTATGCCTACGATTTGATTGAATTCAAGCATTGTACAATTTTCACACCATGGATGAGAAAGTCCTTTTAGGATTTCGAATTTGTCCGGATTGGCGCGAATGAACTTGATAATAAAAAAGTTGTGGAAATTAAATTTTTTTTTCATTTAGGATAATTTACCATGTACAAAAATGAAAATCCCATAATTGATATAAAAATGGCAAATATGGCTTCTAGTACTCGGATACCTTTGCCTTCGAGTAATAAAAACAAAAACACATCAATTGCTGTTATTAGTATAGCTACCCAAATTGAAATTCTTTAAAATTTAAAAATAATTATATAATTGTCTGGTCGTTCTCAAAGAGTAGTGCTTGGAGACGTTAGTTCGAGTTGGACAAGAGTTAGCAGCGGAGTTCCACAAGGCTCAGTACTTGGTCCGTTACTTTTTATTATTTATATAAACGATATGTTGCAACTGGTCAAGAACAGCTGTGAAGCGTATGCGGATGACACAAAAATTGTATCAGTTATCAAAAATTTTTATTCGATTATTAAGTTGCAATCGGATATAGACAATGTGTGAAAATGATCTAGAGACTCGTCTACTCAACTTAAGATTGGCAAGTGTAAAGTCGTTCACAGAATTCGATTACACGATTAACTCGCAACATCTTAGCAAGTCTACCTGCGAGAGGGATCTAGGAATCTTTATACAAAAGGATCTAAAATGGGACACTCAGGTAAAGAATGCGACGGCTAAAGCAAATCGTATGTTGGATTTAGAAAGCTTTTAAGCATCCTTGTCGTGAGACAATCAAGCTTCTGTATTGTTCATTTGTGAGACCTCATTTAGAGTATGCAGTTAGTTCATGGTGTCCATATTTGGAAAAAGATATAAATGAGATAGAGAAGGTAAAACGCAGAGCAACAAAGATGATCGCTGAATTGCATGACTTGGAGTATTCACAGCGATTATCAAGCTTGGGATTAACTGATCTGAGAACGAGAAGAAAGTCTGATTCAAATGTTCAAGGTAACAAACAAATACGAACATGTTAATTTTTGTAACGGCATCATTTACACTCTAAACACAAAGCCTGCGTCTAGAAGATACGATCTAAGAAGAAACAGCCAATCTTTAACAGGTGAACAAGTAAAGTCTTCTTAGATTAATTTTTTTAAAAATAGAGTTGTGAAAGATTGGAACAAACTTCCGGAGGACGTCGTGAGCGCAAAGAACATGAATAGCTTGATGTTTGGATGTCAATACAACGTGAAGCGACTGATACAGCTCAATTGAGTTTAGCTTGGATATTTTCCAAGTTGCAGTATAAACTACTACTAATACTACTTATAGATAAATTTTAGCCGTAGAAAAACGTTAAATTTTCGGAATTTTGGAATTCTAAGACAACTAAAATCCTGGAATTTTTAAATGTTGGTAAAAAATCAAAAAGTTAATCCTGTCCCTAGAGTTTTCGCATCTCAATACCAATTTTGCAACAAACTTAATTGCTATTTTTTTTAAAATTTTTACTTTATTTTTCGTACAATTACCATGGGGTAGGTAATAAAAGTGATTCCTACACGAGGCTAAGGGAAGCCAAGGACCAAGCACTCCAGTCATAATCATCACTTAACTCAGAATTTTGACATGAAGACAAAAATATCCTTTTATCAATAAAATAGCCTCAATGGTAGTCATAAATCAATTCAAGAGTAGTTCTCCTGCACCAGGTTCTTGGTCGGTGAAGTGTATCTTTTAAAATCGATATAGAGGTAGCCTAATTGATTGATGTAACAAACCAAAGAAACAGTTGAAATCCTTGAATCTGAAGAATTTGAAATGAAACTGAGATTTAAAGTCCTAAGTGTAATCAAAAATTTAAGTTCGTAAGATTAGATTATTCCTAAGTAATCAACGTTTATTTAACTTTGTGTCAAGACTTAGAGCTCTGCCTAATAAGAACGTTAAATGGCAAATACAATTTTAATTAACTTACTTTCCATCAGACAAAATATTCAAAGCCAAAGCAGATCCAATTACTTGTTGTATATCACTTGCAATAATTGAAATCTCAATCATGACCCATAAAAAGTATCTTGTAAGAAATCCATATTCTCTTTGACATATTTCAGCTAGATGATAACCAGTGACCGAGCCCAAACGAGCCGATAAAATTTGTATCAAATAACCAGCTAATGTACTGTACATTAACACCCATAACAATTTATAACCAGCTACAGCACCTGATTGAATATCAGTATCCAAATTGCCAGGGTCCAGAAAAGCAACGCTTATCAACAAACCCGGTCCTGTGTATTTCCATAATTTAGACAAATTTAACCATGAATTTTGATCGGTAAAATCTGAATTAGCCGAGTTAACTTGGACATTATTTGAAAACAAGGGTGATGTTGAGTTTGTTAAAGGATGAACAAACACTGAATCTGTATTTACAGAGTTAATTGTGTCCAAGTTGGTCATCAAAGGGGAAGTTTCAGTTTCAATGTCTTCCTCTTCGGGTTCCATTTGTTCGTTATTAGATTAAAAAAGTTTATTATCTATTAATTTTATAAAGAATTTTTGTGTTTTTATTGTTGTTTGAGTGCTAAAAGTGAAAGAGAGAGAAATAAAGAGAACAAAAAATTCACATAATTTTAAAATTATTCATCTTTTTTTAAATTATTTATAGACATGGAATTAGTTTAGTTTGAATTTGAAATATTTCTAATAAAACAAAATAATCAACATTAGGTTTTTTTTTTGTTTGTTCTTAAGATTGATTTAAAAATAACCTGTTGACATACCTAAAGATATTAATGAAACTAACGTCACAAAATTACAAAGCTCTCCTTAAGTTTTTAATTAGATTTTTTTCCTCGTTGTAGGATTTACAAACAAAAAAAGAGATTTTTTTTGTTCTGTTTCAGTCATTGAATCATTAATGCGGACTCTTATGATACCGCATAAATGCTTCAAATCATTTTTAATTGGCTCTTTTGACTTGTTACGTCGCGGGTGAAATTGAAAACGGAATACCGTCTACATCAGACACCCGCTATGAATGAAATCTTCTTCCCTCTACTTCAAAATAAGGCACAGTGATCTTACAGTCATATCGCCCAATTTGTACATTCGAAATACCGATATCATGCTCACTATCTTTTAGTTACCGTATTCCCTCGTTCGATTATGCAGCATCATAACACGAAATCCAAAAGTTTAGGAAGCTCTTTTTACCAATTGGCCTTTGTTAAAATATTCCAAGCAGACTCTGCTTTCAAAACTAGAGTGTGACGAATGTCTTAAGCATGTTTTAAGCATTTTTCTAATCGTTAAAAAACCCTCCTAAAAATTTGGATTTTGGGTCATGCTGCTGCATAATCGAACGAGGGAATCCGGTATTATTATATAATTTTATATAATTTTAACTAGCTGTTCTTAAAATACTTTTAATTAGTTTTTCGACAGATCACTCGATCTTTTGGGATCAAGTGACTGACAATTTGGTACCAGAGAATGGCATTTAAGTGTTTGATAATAAAGGGTCTACAACATATAAAAATTTAGACATCGTTCAAATCCAATTTAGTCCCGTAGGTTGATTGTGGTTAAAGAAAGGTAAAACCAGATAAACCATTGAGAAGTATATGATTCCGCAAAGCCTAATCCAAAAACAAATGAAAAAATTGCAATTTTAACTTGATGTTCTAAGATGTTCCGATGGAAAAGAAAGTTTAAAATTTAAAGAAAAATATTTTTTTACTTTTTTTCACTCAAAAAAATTTAAGTTAGAGTGTGAGTATGAGTTTAGGTGTCACTCAAACTCAACTCAAACTCAAAAAAAATGCGTTAAAATGTCTATTTATTACGGAGAAATAACTAAAAATAGTGATATCTTTTAGTGACACAACTTGTCAGAATTTTAATGCTTTTAGGTCAAGTGAAATCTGTTCTTAAACTCTTCAGTGATTCAAGTGAAATAGTGATAAAAGTGCAATACAAAAGACCACTGTATCAGGAATATAACTCAAAACCTAACCAATCAAAATATTTATATTTTCAACGCCAGTTGGTATAATTTAACATAATTAAGGCAATATTGAAAGGAACCCTTCATTAGAACGAAACGGTAACGAAACGGAAGAGAACCCCTTAAAATGTCCGTTTCGTTCTAGGAACTTCTGCCAAAAGGAACGTTACATTTTAGCAAGAACCACTGTATCTTGTTTTGTAATATTGCCCTTGAAGCGCTATCAATTCTTGATATAAATAATGAGGAAAGTCAAACCTAACTCTTAATGGGCTTTTTTTACGAAAATGAAAAAAATTTAAATACATTAAATTCAAATTTAAACAATCCAATTGTAAATTCACTCAAGTTGACTGGATTTAAGGCCAAAAAACCTTATTTTCAAGAACCCAGAACATCTTTCTTTTTCACTTTCGTATTCGAAAACCAAAACTTGAATAATTTTTATCAGATCTAAAAAATGTAAATATTCAACACTCAGATAATGGGTTAGGGAAGAAAAGTGATTTACACAAGACTGAGAGAATTTCAAGGATCACTCCAACCGAACCGCTTAAATTGAATCAGAATCTTGACATGAAAAGATTTAGAAGATCGTTAGAGTATTATTTATTCAATAAAATAGCCTCAATACTAATCAATAATCAATTCCAGAGGGGCATCTCCAAGGGTATTTGATCCTTGAATCCTCCCAGCCTCGTATAGAAAAACAATTTTTTTGTCTTACCCTATGCTCAGAGGGATTAAACTCTGTCATCTTTTGGCAATTTATTGTTGTCTCCAATCATTACTCTCTAATTGTTAAAATTTTAAAACATCTAAAATATTTGGCAATGAATTGGACAGTTTTGCAACTAGTTGTTATAGACATATGATGGTTAAACAGATCCCGATTTCATAGAAACTTCAACTACGACAACAACTGACATGGGTGGGAAATATGCTTCGTCGAACAACAGACGAACCATTAAGAACTTATAGTCTTTATGAACCAAGTGAACAAATGGAAAACTTCATTAATACAGCTAAAGAGTTGAACTTGTTCTATTTAAGTGAAGTCAAAAAAAACTTTAAAGGACATTTTTCGTTTCAAATAGAATCGAAGATAACAACGTTTATAGTCTTTCAGTCTCAAGGAATAACTCAATAAACTTGTCGATTAAAGCAAACTTAAAATTTTAGTTTTCAGTTGTAATCGATCTAAGGTGCGTGATTAATAGAACATCCCCATCCTCAATCTTAAAGTAATAATTTTGATAAAACTGCTGGTGTATTTCTAGCACAAAATATATTTATTTCAATTTTAAAAAATCGGTCAAGTTAAAGACAAATACTCTTCACTAAGATGAATTTGATAGTCGGTAACTATGGTTATATGAAATTTTTGAATTTTCGAACATTTTTTTCTACTTACAAAAAAGATAGCTAAAAATTTTTCAAATTAAAAAAAAAATTGGTTGACTCATGTCACAGTCCTCTTGAACACAAAAAATGGAATCTTTATTTTCATTGGAAGTTATCGTTAATTTTCTAAAACTAAACAATTTACGTTCAAATGATCGTTCAAATCCAAGTCCACCAGTTGCTTGTTTATTTCCAAGCATCGCTTTTCGTCTCCTAGACTATCCAACAATCGCTATAAACCTAATCGATGAGTACGAATCAAACGAACTTAAGAAAAAACTTGAAATAACTCAACCGTTTAATTTTATCGAACGACTTCCATGTTTCACCGAACTGTTAGACATAAATGGTCGATACGTTTTTTCCAAAGGAAAATCTTGTCTATTCCGAGCCGATTTAGAAACATTAAAATCTCATTTAAGACACAGCCCGATGTATTTAATGATCCTGGACACTTTTTTTGAACCACATAAACTTATTGGAACCGTTTCAGTGCCATTGTACACTCTCATAAACGAAATATACGAAGAGACAATTGAAACAGATAATAAGCAAGTTAGTCCTTGTATTCGAATGAGTCATGGGGTTATGGATGTTAAGAATTTAATGGGCGAGGTTCTTGGACATGTTTCGTTCGTTGTTAGGCTAACTAGTTTTGGTACTAGTCTAATGCCTCATTTAGACAGAACTACCGAAGCTGTTAGAAAAAAACAACAAGTAATTGAGGCTGCGAAAAAAATTGAGCCTGTAAAAGAACAAAAAAAGGAAGTAGACAAAAAAATTGATGAAAACAAAGAAGTTTATTTGTATAATTTACATCCGAAGACTAATGAAACATCGACTAATACGGTCAAGTTTCATGATAATGCTTTGGTACAGACGGTTCAAATTGATTATAAAGACGCTCAGATTCAGATAAGTGAACTCAAGACGGAGAAAAAACATAAATTTACACAATCACCTGAGCCAAGACGTAAAATTGAACCGAAAAAAGAAGAAAATTTGTACACTGTTAAACATGTTGAAGATGAGTTTGTGTTCAATCATTTTTGTCCACCTCCGTTGCATTACAATTCAGAAGAGCCCAAAATTCAAGAAGAAAAAGTTATGAAAATAGTCGAGGAAAAAGTTTTTGTAAGTAAAAGGATCGAGTATCTTAAACATGCTGTTCATGTCGAAGAAAAATTAGATGAGGGAAGCTCAAGTGATGAAAAAGAAAGTTCAAGTGAAGATGTCACCGAGTATTCGTTTCAAAAACCAAAAGCGACTGTTGAGAAACCAAAATTCAATCTGGACCAAATGCCTTTGTTGAAATGTTTGTTTGAAGAAATCTCAAATTTGAAAAGTCTTGTCGAAAATTCGAACACACAATCGCATAGACCAGTACAACAAAAACCCGTTAAAAGTACTATTAAGAACTCAAATAAAAAAGAGGTTCATGTGAAACCAGTGGGTCAAAGACCGAGTATTTTACGCCACAAAACAGTCAACAAAGAGAAGCTTATTGAGACTGTTGAAAGACTATCGGAACCTAAAAAAATTTTAAAAACCCAAAAACAGAATATTAACCAAACCGATTATGACGAGATACCCGTACGAGGTCCAGACAATATGGAGATTAAAAAGGTTAAGAAACCATTGAAGTACGGTTTAACGAATACGCATAGGTTAAGGGTGCTGGCGAGTCGACCAAATCAAGTAAATGAAATCGAACAGAAACACGAACGTTTTGCAAGAAGTGTCAAAAAAAATCTTGATGAAATAAATTTATCAACAATTTATTCAATGGATCAGTCAAGTGAAGAAAAAATTAAAAAAAATATGGAAAAAATTTTGAATAATTCATCGAGTAGTTTACAAAAGACTGGAAAATCGACGGGAAATTTATCGCTGTTAAATCGAGTCGAAATGGAAAGTACGTACGACACCATGAATTATTTGAACACAAACTTGGAGCAAATGAATTTAAACGCTAATAACTCAAGTACAAAAGTAGTTCAATTTGGTAATACGTATGTTCAAAATATACCCCATTCAGACGATTCGAATGTTAATAGAGATGATTCTGAAAAGTCAGAACGAAACATTTTTATTGAGAATAAGAATTCGTATGATAACGATTTTTCTTCACTTGATTCGACTCTTACATCGTCAAGACAATCGGCTACATCGACAAGTAATTTTATAACATCGAATTTGAATCGTAAAAAAAGTGAACAAGAGACAAAGTCGAGTATTGAATTGAAAAAGTATTCGAATGAATTTGAGGATGATAGTGATTTTGATGGTGACGAGTATCAAACTGGTTTATTGAGTAAAATAAATCAATCGGATTTGAAATCGTCTTCGAAATATTCAAATAGTGTAAGATCTTATAATTCGAAAAGTTTTTTGGATGAGACGTTTAGTTACAGTAATCAAGACAATTAAATGTTTAAATTTTTATTTTTTTCCAATTTTCTATTAATAAATTTTTTTTGGAATTTTTTTCAAATAGAAAGAGTCGAATAGACCTTTTAATTAACTACAAGTCTAGTCGTTCATAATGTCCATTTCTGAAGATTTAAATTTAAATTGTTTCACCTGTCGACTCAGTAACTGTAATATACGATCAAGGTTACCATGTTTTTATTACGGTAAAAAATCAAAAAATTTTCTCTTACCCCTTCAATCTAAATTAATGAACTTACAAAAGACTGGTATTGTATTTTGTCTCCTGCTTTTCATCTTCAATCAAATGTTAGAAAAAATCCTTCACAGCAATGAAGTTTTTTTTTAATTACACCAAGATTTTGGAATTGGAATTTTTCTGAATTTTCTCGGAGCTGGAAAATATTAATTTTTAAAATGCACATATCCAACTATGATAATGAAATTAGTGGAAGGAAAATAATTACTAAGTCCTAGTGTAAAAAGGCCCTTGTTACTGTCAATAAGAATTAATTGACCCGAGAAGCAAAAAACCGATTTATAAATATTTTTGTGAAAAAATCTTAACCCCTTTTAAACGCCTCTGATAAATTTAATGGACCATTAGTGGAAAAGAGACAATTACGGATTAAAGACTCATTTACGACGTTTGAAATAATTACGGTACACGAAATTATGCTGCAAGAAGCTAACGAGCTTGTTTTTAGGACGTCCTTCAGCGTCCTTTAGCATTCTGAGGCCAAGGTTAAAGAAAAAAAATTCCAAAGAAGGTAAAAACGTGGAAGTATTAATCATGTTAGACAAGGTTTTAATCTTAACTCATGGCGTTTAATCTTAAATCTTAAAGAACAATTAAGGACAATTAACTCATTTACTCTCGAAAAGGTTCTTCCTTCTACATAAACATTTAAAAATAAAATAAATTAAAATTATAATTTTTACGGCATCTTGAAGTTTATGATCATCTGATTATGCTCAATCTAGTTTCTTCTGTATAAATTTTTATTGAAGCATTAAAAATCAGTTCTGCAAAATGCTAAGTAATGCCAACAACATGCTAAACCTTACATTAAGCTCTGCAAAAACTCTGCAATTGTATGCAAAATACACTCGATTTAAAAGTTATAAAATAACTGCGTAATGATTTTGGAGAGTCTTTGCAGAGCATAATGTAAGGTTTAGCATGTTTTTTGCATAACTTTACATTTTTCAGAACATTTTTTATGCTTCAATAAAAAGTTATACAGAAGAAACTAGATTGAGCATGATCAGATGATCATAAACTTGGTGCCAATTTTACGAAGATTTGTATAGGTAACGATTCTGGAAAAACAATAGATGGTTGAAAAAAACAGTTTTATGTTAGTTGTTTAAAATTTAAGTATATTTAAAAAAATTTTGTATCTAAAAACCTTAAAATTATAAGCAACCTCTGCAACTTTTATAGCAGCTTTTAATGAAAAAAAAAGCAATTTTTGTTCGTCCCTGATCATTATGCACCTCTTTGCATCCAAATTTCCATATTTTGGCACGTTCTGGATTCCGTAATTTAGTAGACATTGCGGAGATAAAAAATCGATATTTTGGTATGTTCTGTAAAATGTATTCCGTATTTTTGGGTCCAATTCCGTTCCGTGGTGTTACGGTACTGAACGCTACTTTTTTAATAGAAATCGATAGATTTATTTTGTGATTGGCTTAGAATAAAAAAAAAGTTTCTGACTTTTTTAATGATTCAGGCAGAATAGAGACAACAATCTTTAGTTGGTTTTTTTTCAGGTGTTACCTGAACGTTTATTCAAGGACAGATTTTTCAAATATTAACATCCAAATAAAAGATATTGAGTCAACTTAGTAGAGCAGACATAGTATACTCTCATCCCCTTAATTAGAGTATTTACAGTAGCATAGATTGTCAAACAGAATCATCAACGTATCAAAAGTATATTTATTTATTCAATGATTATAGTCTGGTTAAAGAAATGTTTTTATTCAAGATTATATTATTGAGTTAAGTCTGAGAAACTCAAAAAAAAAATTTATTTAAATGATTAATGATAATTCATAAAAACCCAAAAATAAGAGTCCCAACGAGACAAACACAAACATTTCAATAAGTTTTAAATTAATAAATTCGATAAATTTTCGTATCAATCTTAAATTTAAAATAAACAAAAAAAAATACAATGAATAGAGATTAAAATAGTTTCTTGTTATTGTTTAGATTTCGCATGTGAATAATTATTGTGAATAGAGACGTATGGGTCCACCAATACGGTCTCTCTAAATTGATATTGAAATTATTTTTTTTAAAGATTAAGCTTATCAAAATAAAACTTATTTTTTATTCATTCTCGAATGAACATTTCAAAACAATAAAAAAAAGAGCTTAATCTTGTTTACTTTATCAATTTTATTTTTAGTGTACTTGCAATAATTAACTTAAAATTGTTTCAAATCAACCAAAAGTCAAATAAATATTTAATCAATCAGAAATGTTAAAAACAAACATAATTTTTTTTTTAAGGGAAACTATTTTTTAGAATTTTTCAATCTCCTGCTGATGAATAGTGTATCAGAGATCGACTTTTTTCCGTTCAAATACTGAAATTAACTTCCTGGTCGACCACAAAAAAAATTGCAAATCTTTTCCTCTTTTTGTTAAATTGCTCATAAACAAAAAATATTTAACTGAGAGAACTCGTAAAATGATCTTTGTGATTTTGAATTAATTATAGAGGAATTAATACTTGAAGACTGGCTTAACTTAAAATTAAAATTTTGTGTAAAAATTTTCAACATGCAAAAGATTTCTCCCTTTTTTTTTTGTTCAATTTCCGTTTAACAGTAACATAAAATACAAAAAAAATAGAGAGAGATGAAGCTTCGTCGTTTTTGTCTAAATCTCTTTAATTAATTTTAAGGAACTTGAAAAAATTTATGCTGATTTAGAAATGTAATTTTGTTTTTTTTTTATCAACCAATTATTATCGTGTTTTTTTGCTTGCGAAAAAAAAATATTCTCCTTTTTTTTCCCTTTTTAAAATTGAAATACGTCACGGAAATTGTTAATTTTTGGTACCATACAAAAATAAGGTTTCATTCTTATTGCTAAAATCAATTTAATCTGAAAGCATGTTGAAAATTTTAGTCCATAAATTCAATCCCAATAGTCTACTCTACTCTTAATAAAATGCTAAAATTCTTTGAGGAATTCCGCAAAAATATTCCGCATTCCGAGTTTAAGGGACCTAGTTCTATCGGAATTGAACCTTTCTAAAACTTCCCAGTCGATCAATTTCAAATGTAAAACAACTTGTAATTTCCATAAAAGTGACTATCTTTTGAAATTAACATGGCCTGTTTAAAAAAATGATCCTTAAGTTAAAAACACCAGATTAACGTTTCTGAAAACGTCTTCATATTATTTTAGGTAAGACTAATTTTTTTAAAAATCAGATTTATTTTCGGGTATTGGGTCGATTTGAGTAACTCGAAAAAATTGGGTATATGTTAGGTTAGGTAACCCATAAAAATAGAGTAGGTTTACCTCAAAATTCCAATTAAAAACCCAATTTATAACCCAAATACCCTATAGATTATAAATAAGTTAGTATTTGTACATCCTTTCAAGATTTTCTGGATCATTGACAAGAATTTTGAGTACAGTAAATTGATGAAACAGTATCCTTGTTAATCTTTTTAAAGGTTTTACATTTTAAATTGATTGGCTGGGTTGATGTTTTTCCGAACAATTATGTTTTTTTACTGAATCAAGTCTACCAAAAATTTTGCATGTTGTTCAGTACCCAAATGACTTAAAGCAGGTTCGAGTATTGAAAAAAATTTATTTTGGAATATTAAAAATAGTGTAGTCCCGTTTTTCGTGGCGGTGTTGGAACTACGAGTTTCTTTTTTTCAAAACATATGGTCCGGACACAGCTCCTTGTTTCAGACCAGCTAGAGAAATGGTGCATATTGTAGACATTCTGCTTCTCTATAAAACGTTACATTGATGTATTCATTTAATTTACAATCAGTAGATCGGGTTTATTTGGGATTAAAATCAATTTTCAACTTCAGTTAAACTTGATTTACTCCTCAAGGAATGGTTCTTAAAAAGACGACTACGATAGAATTTTAAAACTGACTTAGTCCTCGCAAAGTCATCACAAGACATTGACTTGGTGATTGTTTGGCTTTCAAAGGCTTCAAAATCTCGAATGTTCTTAAATTTGTTCAGGTACAAAGAATTCGCCATTTTTTAAACACAAGTTTCCATAAAAAGAATATGAAGAAAGTTTCAATCAAAGGCTTGAAGGTTCTATTAAGGTTCTAAAAGCAGAAAATACCAAAAGGGTTAGCAAGGATTTTTTTTAATGGAGTTTCAAGAATGAGTAACGTCTTTGTAAATTCCAATTTAACTAAGCAGTTTCTTTCGATTAATAAAAATCAATAAAATAAAAAGTCCTTAATCTCAACAACAAAGTAAACACACTCATTATTATCACATTAAAAGATTTTCTAACGTTGAAATTATTTTTTAAAAACTTAATAGGCTTTAAATTCTTTGTTTATAAAAGAATTAACTTTTGTATATTCTTTCACTTGTCTCTTTCTCTCGGTCTCTATAGGGAATCATGTGAATTATATTTTAATTAAAACTCAGAAAATCGGTTTTTTTTATATTTTTCAAAAACTTTTTAAAAAAGTTTATTATTTTTTATAAATACAGTTAAAAGTCGGAATATATTTGATAATACCCAGACGTAAAATTTTTAATTAAACAGAGATCATTTATAAGTATTTACTAAATTAATTAGAAACTTACCGATTTCCATAAATCGTATGGGCTATTGTTTATGAATAAAATAAAAAAGGTATTCAAAGACTCAATAGAATGATTTCAAAAGAATTTAATTAAATTGGTCGGTTTTGTTTAGAAAATAAAAAAACTAACAACAAAAATCTTGATTTTAATTAAATTATTCGTCGTCCCTAAGCGCTTTTGGCAGGTAAAAGTCATTTTCAAGAGAGAGAGAGAGGTCAATAAATCTTGATAAAATATCGGCGTTTAAAAGATAGAACTTTTGTTATCTCGTACAAAATTCGTTAGTGTACGAGTCAAAAAATGTGATCAATTTAATTAAGATAAGATTTTTAAAGTTAATTATTTTAAAAATTCCGCGGATCAATTTCAAACACAAACGATCTCAAGAGACATTTTTTTTTGTTATTGTTAGTTCAACGAGAGATCGTTTATTTGGGCAAATTACATAATTCAAAAATCAAAGTTCGATCGATTATCAAGATTTAAACTTAAAATTTAATTAAAAATTCACAATTTCGGTTGTGTGTTCTTTGTTTATTTGAATGATCGTGATAAATATTTATTAAGTTCTTTGTTACAAAATTTTCAAGTGTTAGCACCGCAGCAATTCACAAGAAGTTTTTCTTCTTTTTTTTTTTATTTAATTAAATATTTAATATTGTTTATTTATGTTTGAATGAGCATTTAACATTAAAAAAAAGTAAGTTAAGAAACTGTAAAATTTATGTTTATTATCATCGGCTTTAATCATTAACTAGAACCGATTTTTTGTTTGCATCAAGTTTTCTGTTACGGAAAACGGATCTATTGAATAATCTGATAGGGCGTTTGTGTTCGGCTTCGGTGTTTAATCAAATCTTTTATCTGGTCAATGCTTATGTTTTGTTCATAACTAAACAAATATTTGAACTTTTAAAATGAACACCCTTGTTTTTTTCTAAATTCATACTCCCTTGCTTTGGATTAACCCGCGAATGCGTCCAGACTGAATTATTTTGATTTTGAATCCTCATAACCCCACCTCTCATTAAATACAAGTGCTTAATGGTTGTCTCTAAAACGCGGAATTATTTTAGTACTATATTCCGCAAAATGACCTACTAAAATGTGGAATTCCCCTTTTTAGTATTATTTTCTTAAGTTTATCATCAAATTTGACCTTCATCATCCGACGGTTTTGGTACAATTAAATCGCATTCATCTGAAGTATCATCTTGTAAATCTGTATTGAAAGTAGGAGTAACTGTAACAGAAGGACTTATGACGGTTCTTCTGCTAAATCAATAACATTTACGACATTAGCCTGCTCAACCCTCAGCATTTACCGTAGCCTAGATTTGCTACTTTAAGACTTGCTAGAGACTCGATATCAGCGGCAATATGGCTATTGTAATATTCTGTAAATTCGTGGTTTGATAATTTGACCAGAACTATTTGTGTATCCACTTTTCAATTTTCAAAATTAATCTGAATATTATGCTCTGCGGAATTCCGCAAAAATATTCCGCATTCCGCGTTTTAGGGATAACCGTGCTTAATTCATAAAAAAGTTCTTCATCTGAAAAATTCTCCCATAAACTGAAGTAGTCCAAGATTTTCCACCTGCACTGCTTTTTACAATTCTCTTTTCTGATGTACAAAACTCGTTAAGCAAATTTTTTTCATTAAGCATGGTGAACTAATTTCCGCGTTTTTGATGTGTTTTAAGGTCTTCTTCAATCAGGTTCATCACTAAACTGAGTTGAGTCTTTCTTCTGTTGTTTGTACATTCGATACCAAGGTAAAAATCAATCAATAATTTAGTTACGGTAAACGATATCGTTTAGCTTAAAGAAAGCATATTTGAACAAGGATTTAAAAAAGAGATACAATTAATTAAAAAATCAAAAAATTTTATTGTAATTCAATAATCAAATGGACACGAGTCGAGCTTTATCAACAAATGTATCATATTACACTTAACCATATTTACATAACCAAGATAACACAAAATCATCAGGGATATTAGATAACAGACCGTGAAAATTTTAAGCAAAAAAATAAGTTCCATATGTTAACATACTCAACAACAACAAAAAATTCAATAAAAAACCGGAACTTTCAAAGATTTTTGTGAAGGAAAACTTAAAAAAAAAATAAAAATTGCAATTTTTTTTTATTAATACACACTTAAGCTTTCAAGTTTCAAAAACAAGTGTTGATATAATAAATCAATTGAAATCAAGAGAGAGAGTGTTTTCTTCCTCAATATAAAATGATTAATTTTAATATCAATTTTCCTTTTTTTTTTATTTTTATTAAAAACATCAACTAGAACTTCTGTCTCTTGAAACTTTGCTAAAAAAAAACTAATTAAACAAATATTAAAGCGAGAGAGAGAGAGAGGTACTAGTAATGTATGGTTAAGGCATCTGTTATTATTTTTTTTTCTAAAAAAAATATATTTCATGACACTCAACAACAATATTTTTATTTTTTCCTTTAAAACGATTAATAAATAATTTATAAGTTCGAGTCAAATATCCTGATATTGTCGAATGACAATGAATAAATTTTGAATTGAGAATAGGCTAGTAGTAGTCTAATAGGACATTTTAAATCTCTAAAATAAACAATCACTTTGCTTTTCAAATAGAGAACTAGTTTTTTATTTTTTTCGAGTGATGATTGTTTTTTTAAGGAATTAATATTGATGAGTATAGTGGAATCTTTATGAGTAGTCTAAATTACTAAACAATTAAAAACTAGTTTATTATACTAGTGTTGACTAGTGGGCTATGAGGTGAAATTATCATACGTCTTTTTGCGATTCGAATTTTGAACCAATCAAAATTGCATAAAGATTTAATTCTTATTTTTGTCGGGGGTTGGGATGGTCTGTTTTGTCTAACTCGAGGCTATTCGATCTAACTAATTAAAAATGATAAGAGAGCGCTCGAAATAATTGAAAAAGAATTTAATTTAAAAAAAAAAAAGAAAAAGTAATCCCTTTTTTTTGTTTCTTGATTAGTATTCTGAAAAAAATTATAATATAAACTTTAGGAATTTGATAGATAGATAACTCTCTTTTTTTTTGTTTCTCTTTAGACTTCTCTCTTAACTATCTTAAATTATTATTGTTATTAAAAATTTATCTTTTTATAGTTTTGAGAAAAAAAAAATAACAAAAAACCATCTTAATTTAATCAAATAAAATTCTCTCTCTCTCTCTCTATCTTTAGTTATTGTTCTTGTTATTTTTGTTGTTCGTTGTTGTTGTTGTTGTTTTTTCTTATGTTATCACTTATAATTCTTATCATTTTCAAGCTTTAAAAATTAAATTATAAAAATATTTTTTTTGTGTTCTTGTTGCTCTCCCTTTTTTTTTTTCTTTCTCTTTGCTGTTCTTTTTATTGATTGAACAAATTCTATATTGAATTAATTTTTTGTTTTTACATATTCTCATTTTGTTTCTGCAGGACCTTTTTTGTAAAGACAACTCTATTTAATTGTGAGTATCTTATCATACCAAAAATTAAATTGTCAATTGTTATTTTTCCTCTCGTGTCTCATGACAACAAAAAGTAGTTCGAAGTCATTCAAACTACATTTTAAGTACACCCTTTTTTTTTTGTTCAAGGCAAGAAATATTTATTTGTATGCACAGGGCTTAAGGAAATGGCACGAGTTCTACGCATGGACGATTATTATAATTTTTCGTAAGTTAGCTTACAAAAAAGATTTTCAACCAGGGTCTAACTTCAGACCTTAAAATATTTAGACTTTTCCAATGCAATCACTTATTGGTACATGACTTTTCCAGGGGTTAAAGCTTGATATTGTTGCAAGTGATGAAAAATCCTGTTTACAAGTAAAAAATTTAAGCTTTTGGCTGTTGTTATAGCTATAAACATTATTTCGATATTTAAGATCAAACAAAGCTTTAAGTGTTTGAGTTCTGGATATGTTTAGATCTTAAAAGATTTCGTCATAAAGAAGTTGTTTAATACTTAACAAAAAGTTAATGTCGTTCTTAATAATTTGCTTCTATTAAAGTGTTTATAAACAGGGTGCATTAACAAAATAAGTTAAACACTTCCCCTAGATTAAGAAAAAAAAAATACAATTTTTTTATTGGTTAAAAACCAATAAGTAATCTCAAGAAAATCTTTTAAAATTAGTTACTCTCATTAGGTGGCATTATTATTTATTTAACTTAGAAAAAAATATTTTATAAACATTTATAAAATTAGCATATATTTTTTCGTTTGGTTGTCACTTAAATACACACACACACACAGAATTAAAAGTGGAATTTAATTATTAAATGAGGTCGTAGTCATCATTACGATCCGCTATGTGTCTACGAATTTAAGAAAAAAAAAATTTTTTAAATCTTTTTTTTAAACATATTCATTGAGAGATAACTGAGATCGGAATTTAATGTGTATAAAAAAAAAATTTTTTTGTAAACTATTTGATTGATTTTTGTTGTGTTTATACAACATATTAATTCACTTGATAGTTAATAATCATCACCACAACCTCAATCATCATCACCAAGATCTTCTTTATCTGTTTTTGTTACTAAAATAAGTGTATTCATTAAATGAGTGAATAAATAAACAATATAAAGTTTATCTTTTCGATTAGTTGAATTTTTTTAAAATAAAAAATATTTGACAATTTCAATAGATATTTAAATTGAAGACTCTATTAATTATCTATTGTATATCATATAAATCATTTCAATCAAAAAATAAAAAAGTGAATTGTGTTTATACTAGATAGAAATTAATTTGAAGTATTTTTTTTTGTTTTTGGTATTAGTGGGGGTTCTGTGATTTATTTTATTGTAAATTGTGTGTAAATTATTAATAATCATCTTCTATTTTATACACTTAATTTCTTCACATCTTTTTCTGTTGAAAACTCTGGTGAAGCATTTAAGTCACGTGAACATGTTTTTCAAATCTTGGACTTGGTGTCTTTATGACTCCAACCTTCGGAAGTGTTCCAATTTTTTGTCGAAAACAAAATGAAGGGTTTTTATGTTTGAGTCAAAAAAGACCTATAAAAGTTTAAGTCTTAAGCCAATCTTCATATGGGTTCATTTTAGCAAATTTCTAAAAGTATTAGCATTAATCAAAATAGTTTATTCAATGTATTAAAAAACAAAAACATTTAACAATACCTAGATTAGTTATTGTTATAAATTTATAGGTAATAGTCTACTCATAACAAAATATCAGACTTTTTTTTCTCTTTTGTGTGTACGTTTTCTTCTAAGATTTTGTTATTTTTTTAAATAAACAAACAATAACTTGATTTTTTAACATTTTATGTAAATTTTAAAAAATTAACCATTATATTTAAAAAGTAATTTTACGTATAAAATGAGATTTTAATTCATTAAGCATAGAGAGAGAGGCTTATTAGTAAATAATAACAGTAACTATAAAAATGAATGAATAAATAGCAAGTGAGTTTGTTCATTTTAATAAATATTTAAATAATTAGATCTACCTATTTTCAAACCGTTACTTTTTTTTTTCTTTTGTTATTCTATATTAATAAAAGATTAACTTTCTTTTTTTTTTTTTATTGAATTTTTTCTCCTAAGCGTTTTGAAAAAGAGACTCGAACAAAACTTTTTTTCTAAGTGGTCAAAAAAAAAATAAAAACAAACATTTATTAGTCGTCTAGTGTATAAGGATTTTACTAATCCAAACATAAACTCATACAGTGTCCAATTATTTTATTAATAATAGCCGAAGCAGAGCTTTTGATATGCGAGTAACGAGACGTTATTTTTTGTGATTTTATTTTATTTAATGAAATAAATAATTGTTAAATTTTTTTTGTATAACATTATTATGGCAATAAATCCTTGAATTGATTTAAGGTATTATCCCTTAACATAAGCAAACGTTTTTCTTCGTCTTGTCTTGGTTTTAAATTAATACTGTTTTTGATTTTTGTTAAACGATCATAAGGAAATGGTACGATTAAAAAATCATTGATATTCTTCAACCGGGACAAAGCAACGAATGTAAGACCTAATGACCTCTCAGATTTTCCTAAATCTATTACGGCGGAATTCAATGTTTGCCCTTGGGACTTATGAATAGTCATACCATAACCAAGTTTAATAGGGACTTGTTTACGATAACCGTTTGCGTAGTTCGAATAAGCTGTGATGGGGTTAATCGGAATTAAATTTTTTTTTCGGCCTCTGTAAAAAATTGTGGGCCAACATAATCAGGACATTCGATTAGTAATGTTTCGGGCAAATCACCATGTTGAAAATTTTCACTGACAATTATGTCTCGAATTATACCATTACCACTGTTTACTAATCCTTTGGACGTCCAAATATTAGTTGTAAATGTAATTTTTGAGTTAATGGATGCATAAACTGAATTTAATAAACCTTTTAATTGGTCGGAATCCAAATTACGACATGATTTGGAAGTATTCACGGCTGGTGAATGAAATATAGGCATATTTAAATCGGATAATTTTTGATTATTGTATTTGTTAACTTTTTCATTTTCTAGAAAGAGTCGTGTAGCGTCTTGAAAATGGTCTAGTTTTTCAGGTGTTATGGAATTGCTGGTTAAAAGTTCCCAATCTTCTATTGTGTTTTCTCCATTTCGACAACGGGGTAATAATTCAATGAAATGTGCCTGTCTAGGGTCAGAGTTTAAATTTTGCTGTCTCTCAACTTGTTCAAGCATTACAACAACATTAAATTGCAAATAGGCTCTGTAACCGTCTAATGATATTGGGCCTCGTCCATTTTTATGATATAAAGGAGTGCCACATACAGGCAATAGTTGACCAGGATCTCCAACAAGAATTACGGATAACCCCCCGAATAAAGTATTGTTTGCCTTTATTTCGCGTAATCGATGATCTATTATCCCGAGCATTTTTTGGGAAAGCATTGAATATTCGTCGATAATTAAAAACTTAATATTTTGAAATTCGAGCTGTAATTGTCCAAGTTTTGTAGCAGATAGTTTTTTGTATTCAGACTCGATTGGTAAATTAAACAAAGAGTGTACGGTTTCACCTTTTATAATAAATGCAGCTTTGGCTGTTGGTGCACATCTTTTTAAAAAGCTATCCAACATAGCTGTAATTGCGAATATGGTAAATGACTTTCCAGTTCCGGCTGATCCAATCATTATCATGTTTAACTGTCTGTTTTCGGTAAAAAATTTTTCGACTATATTATATGCAAATCGCTGTATTCGGTTTAGTTGTTCTTTGGAAACTGTAGGACATCTAAAATCATCGACTTCATTATAGACTTTCTTTTGAAATTCGATCCAATTAATCATCCGATTTAATTGTTCGGCGGTATAACTGTTACGTCTTTGCTTCCAATCGTAATTAGTATCCATTTTGGGTGCATCTTCTTCAAGTTCAGAAGTAGCGGGAATCAGTTCAGACAATTCAGTAAAGTCAGTAGTAAACAATTCAATTTCGGGTTCGAGGTCTTGTCGTTGTTTATTATATTCAGCAAGATATTCATTTAAAAAGGTTATACTGTGTAAAACCCTTTGAGGGGCTATTTTTAAAAAATTTTGAAATCGATTAATAGTGTTTCTTTATTGGTTATTAGCAATAGTTCTGGTGATATTTCTTTTTGGTTTAAGTCAGTTTTGTATTCAAATCTAAAGATTGATAAACATATAGATGCGAACTTTGGTATAGGGGTCCACTCATTATCAAACGACATACTTCTGACTGTCCAATATCTCGTTGACCACAAGTAGTTTTTAGCATCAATGATTTTAATTTTGTTCTTGGATCATCTTGGTCAGTGGAATTTAGCATTATTTTTTTAAAAATGTCCAAGAAAGTGTCACTAGTTTTTTCAGGCTTAGAGGCGTATTTAACCATATACCGAATGGCAGAATTTTTATCTAATATTATCTGTAAGTCAGTATTCCCCCTCCAATGATGGCAAATAAAACGATTATGAACGTTCAAATTTGAGTCGTTTCTTTTAAGTTTCAATCAAAGTAGTTGGTGTTTCTGTGAATACAATTTCTTTTAACGCTTGAATAGGTATTGGCAATTGAAATCTACATTGTCTCTTCCTTGTTTTCGTCTTACACTAACCATTTAGCTGACATGAATGCCTTTGAAAAAAGTTAATGATGATTATGTAATCATGTTCATAGTCTTCTTTTTGGTAAAATCAATGGTTAACTGGTTACAAATTATGGATTCACGCGAGGTCAGCGCTGAGAAAAGTGTCTCAGCATATGCTATTACATTTTTTTCGGTATTCTGTCCCTCTATTAATATTCGATTTAAATGTTCTATTTAGATTTGATGCCATCTCCATTCACATTCGTGAATTCCGTCAAAACCCACTTTTAAGATTCATTTAGTCTAATACCAAAATACCAGTACAATGTGTGGATTTTAACTTTTGCGTTCTTTTGGATCATTCGAGTACCCGCCAGGAAGTAATTTATGTAAATCAACCCTGATTATCAGCGTATGAGAAGGTAAAAAATACCGTAGCAGACTTTTTTTGTTCAAAAGTGCTTTCAAGTTCTCCACGCCTTTGATACCAATAGGCGTTAGACCCAGTTATATTAGCTGAATACGGCGTCATTTTTTTTAAAATTTGGTCATCTTAATATTAGATTTAAAATTAGTTTTATTGAATTTTATTTTAATATAATTACGATTTCCATTTATCATCATTTGTTTTAGCTCGCCGAATGTTAGATTAGCATCACTTGGGCTTTGTTTAAGATATATTTTTGACTGATCTAGAGTACGATGTCGGCTAATACGTTCATAAGCCCAAAATTTAAATCTCGGATGCTCAACAAAAGGATAATAATTTTGATTATTCAAACGATTGACAGAAGTGTACCTTAGCAGATGACTGAATGCTAGGGTTTCAGATACCATTTCTAATCGTGTTTTTTTGGTGGGATCGCCTAATGCATACGGAAACAACTTCGGAAATACTAAGGAACATAATCCATCAACTTCAAATTCGTTTACGGGATTTGTAGAAACTTCTGGCCAGTTAAGTACTTGCTTTATTTTTTCAGGTTGTAGGATTTTCTCGTCTTCCGGTATTACAAAACAGTGATTGTCGGTATCATCTTCGTCACCAAATTCATCTATTACAGGTCCATTATCATGTACTAAATCAGAATCATCAAGATCGATTAGTTCGTTTATGTTATTTGGAATATCACAATTTGGTAATAGATCAAGTTTGGCTTGATCGATGGTTATTTTATATACTTTCCAGATTGGATTATTATTGATTAAAAAGTTTAACACCTTGAACACCCTATGTTTATTAACTTTAAATTGTTTGGAATTGTTTATAAATCCGTTTTTTTTTATTACTAAAACAGGAAGTTCTTTTACGAGCCTTGGTAATGATGTTACAATATTGGTAATATCTTGTGTAAAGTTTATTACATGCCCTTTTGATACGTATTGTCCACCTTTTAACCTATATACCATCATTATTGGTAACACTGGTGAAATTAGCATCTCTTCAACCATTGTAAGTTCATAAAAGCTCTTGCTAATATCATTTGGTAGTAGATGGTGCCTTGGATTCATATCATTTGAATCAGTAAATTTATTTTTATACTTAAAACAAGTATCACATCTTTGTGTTTTGTAAGGCCATAACTCATGACAATTTTTACAAAAGAAAGGTTTAAACTCATTTATTTGAGTATAAAATTCTTGAATTTGTTCAAGGGCCCATGGTTGCTGATGAAGAACCATTTTTTTGTTCAGTGGAACCACAACGACAACCTCTATTTGTTTTTGTATTTGATAGTTCATTAAGGTTCTAAAATTCAAGTTTTAGTATAAGTTAATCAATCAAGTTAGCAGATTTTTAATTACATTTGGTGATAAAGTACTGTCTAATAGAATCGGTGAGGGTGATACATTCCATGGTAAAATAGATAGTGGTGTCTTGTTGGCGTTACTTGCCTGGTTATTTGATTTATTTAATGGGCATTTAAGATTTTTGGTGTTAGCATGTTCAGTGGAACCACAACGACATACTTTCATCTATCAGAAAAGTTAAACTAATAATAAGATTTAATTTTAGGAAATACCGTTTTCAAATTATTGTTAGTAGATTTGAAACTGATATTATGATCGATTTTTTTTATATTTTCGAAACGTCTCATTATAAAACAATTGAACAGCTTCTTTTTGAAAGACTTTAAGGTGAGTTCCTGATGGGTCATTAAAACACTTTTCGAACACCTCTTCAGTCATCATATATTTTTTCATAAATTTTTTCTTCAAATCGTTCTTTTGATAGCCAATTTGTTGCTGTCGTATAAATAAATCTATTAACATTTCAGAGTATTTGTCTAATTTTATGAAATAAACTTTGTTATTCATTTTTTTTTTTGATAATAATTTCGAAAACTATTCAAACGGTATGCCGCATTCGACATAAAGCTTTAGACCTAACTCTTTGATTTATAATCAAACAAAGGACTCTACTGTTTATTTCTAAAATACTTAAGTTAAAAAAGGGGATCTTTAATTGGAATTGTGCATTTGTTTAGGTTTTGTTTTTATTATTTTTTAGAACTCGAAATTGTTTGATTTAGTAGTTAAAATCACTGTTACTTTAAATTTAGATAACTCATTTAAAATAAAGAAAGATTAATATTTCGCTAAGAGTGATGAAATTTAAGTATAAACGGATTTTAGAAATTTTTAACGTACGTGAACTTTTAACATTTTTTTGTTTTCAAAATAAAAAAATTCATCCAATAAAATTTGTTATACAAAATTACAAAATCCCTCCAATAAAATTTCATCTATAAACAAACAAAATCCGTCCAATAAAATTGGACTTTCGATTTTGACTCTCAAAACGGCTCAGTATTGAGAATTTCACACATCTGCTTATTAAAGCTCGAAACGATCGCTCGTTCCTCGCAATAATTAATATTAATAAGCCAATCAAAGTTTGTACGAATTTAAAATATAAGAGAGTTTAAAAATTTAGTTTTCAGTCGAGGGTAGTTTTTTTTAGTTTTTTTAAAACGTGACTTTCAATAGTTGAGGGTTTTTTTTGATGATTTTTATCTCAAAAAATTAATCTGTCTAGTATTAATTGTTACAATGTTTTTAACTCCTTTTTTTGAGTAATGGATCTTTTTCAAGATTTCGTGTTTTATCAGATCAAGAAATATTTAAATGTAAAATTTCACCTTTTTTACATATATCACTAACTTAAAAAAATTTGTCAAAAAAAAACCGATTGATGATCCATTAACACTCTCCAAAACCCGACACGTGGTTCTTATATATATATTTACGTAAACGTAATTCCAATCATTTTCAGTTTTTAACAAAAAATTTTGAGGACAAATAGGATCTTTAACAGGGTATCTATTTTGGAGGGGAGTGTGTAATAAGTTTTTTTAATTAAATTCGACCTGGTTAGTTTTTGTTTCGAATAAATTAAACACAATATCGGATCAATCGATTTTGATTGATAATCGATCTCGAACCAAAAAAAAATCCCAAATTTTTCTTTTCGTTAAAAAATGAATTAATTAAAAAAAAAATAGAGAGAGAGTGAGAGTGTGAGTTGGAAAAAAAATCTAATTGGATTTGTTAAAAAATCGAACACACACACACACAAAATTTTTCTATTTGTTGTTTTCAAATGAAATAAAAATTTCTAATTGGTTCAAAATAACAATCATACTCGTTTTTTTTGTTGTTGTTGTGTGGATTGGGTGGAGTTTTAATAAAACAATTTTTTTTTTTCATTAGTCAAAACTCAATATCGAAAAACAAAATTTTAACCAATTGTTAAAAATTAAAATAAAAAACACAACACATAAAATAAAAAAATTGGATTTTTTTGTTCGTGTTCTTGTTATTTTTTATGTTAAAATTCTTGTTATAAAAAAAAAAGAAATTTATTTTTTCTAAGTCGTTTTTTTTTTTCTTATTTAAGAACTCAACTTAACTTGTCGACGCTTTCTTCTTTTTCTAGATAAAAAAAATATATATTCGTTTTTAATTAATGTTATCAATTAAATGTCATTTGCTAAATTAAGTCATACAATGGTCTATCAACCTTTTAATCCACAACAAACAAGTACACCAAATGCTGATCCGGCTGGGCTATTCCCACAATTCCCCGGTCAGCCAAATTTTCCGGGCTATTCGTTACCGCCTATGCCAATGCCACCTTATGCGTTTCAAAATAATCCGCTTATGATGAATCCAATGTGTCCGCCGCAAATAAATCCACCGGCGAATCCGAATCCCGAACAGGCTCAATCAGGTCAAATACCAAACGGAGCTAGACGCAAAAACGCAACTAGAGAAACAACTGCTACTCTTAAAGCTTGGTTGTACGAACATAGAAAAAATCCGTATCCGACTAAAGGCGAAAAAATAATGTTGGCTATTATCACTCGTATGAGTTTAAATCAAGTAAGTACTTGGTTTGCGAATGCGAGACGTAGACTTAAAAAAGAAAACAAAATAGGAGGTTCACCAAAAGATTTAGATGATTCGGATGATGATATGGGAAAAACTAAAAAGAGCTCGGGTAACAAAGTATCCGGTTCAACTTCTTCGGATAATATGAACATGGATGATTTAGACGATTTGGATGACATGAACGAAGACGTAACTGATGATGAACATGACGATGATCAAAATAATTCATTTAGTAAAGAACAAAAAACAATGCCAAATATGCCTGTATATCCGAATTTTGTACCATTTAATAAATTTCCGACAATGCCGACAAGCTATCCTCAATTTCCTTTATTTAAACCTCAAAATTTACCACAACAAGATGTAAAAAAAACCGAAGAACCAGTTAATAAAAAGCCTAAAATATGGTCTATAGCCGACGTGGCTACCAAACCATCAACTAAACCTGTATCACCCGGTAATAGACAGTTAAATGTTAATCTATCTTCGTCGTCGTCTTCATCATCTTCATGTCCATCACCAATGAAAAATGAACAACAACTATTAGCCGTATTCTCAGCGGCTTTAAATCATTCACAACCATCGTCAATACCAGCATCTAGTTCACCATCTTCAACAACGTCTACTTTATCCACAGACTCGTCAAGCTTATTAAACTATCAACAATTATATTACCAACATTTAACTAGTCAATTTACAAACGAATTTTTAAGACAATCATTCTATCAGCAACAGCAACAATTATTAAACAAGCATGAGATTATAGAAAAAGATGTAAATACAAGTAAACATGAACAAGATACACCAAATGAAAAATCATCGTCATCATCATCATCATCAAGTAGTAGTTCATCGTCGTCACATAAACGAGAATTAGAAGAAGATGATGAATCAAATTCGTCATTTGATTCCGATGTATCGAATAGTAAAAAAATTAAATTAACACACGAGTCCGATTTGTCAAGTTCGTCATTGTCACAATCATCATCAGTATCACCGTCACTTAAACGTAAACTAGATGATACAGAATAATCACTACTACCACCACAACAAACAAAAATACCAAGGATGTTTAAACAAAAATGTGTTTTCTTTTTTTGATTATTATTAGAAAAAAAAATCTCTCTTATTCTCTTTTTGTAAATTATTTTGTATTTTTTCGTTGTTCAAGTTTTTTTTTTTTTCAAAAAAAGTAGCATCATTCTTTTTTCTATTAATTTTTTTTAAAAAAGTATCTTTCTCGTATTTTATTGGATCTTTTCTTTTTTTTACAAAAATAAAATAAATATTTAAAAAAATCAAAAAAAAATTTTTTTTTTCACGGTATTTTCTTCCGAAATGTTTATAACGATGAAATGGTATCACCGAACCAGTTATTGTTTATAAGTTCAAGTCAAGCGTCCACCAATTTTTAGCGAGTCAAAAGTTTTAAAAGAAGGTGTATGTGCATATAATTCTTAAAGAGTAATTAAGGATCAATTTTCTCAAGAAGATTATACAATTTATTTTCAAGTGATTTGTTGCGACGATTCAATGAGTTTGAACAAAAAAACACATAATCAAAAAATAAATTTTTTAATCAAGATTTCAAACTTGTTTAAGATTTCAAAAATCAAAAAGTTGTTATGGTAATTTAAGAAGTTTTTTTTTCATGAAGTTAACTAAGAAAAAAAATTTCAACAAACAATAGAAATTTTTTTTTTGCTTTATAGAGTTATCAACTGAGAGTGTATATTTAGTGATGAAACAATTGAAAAATTTTTTTTTTTTTCTTAATTATGTTTTTTTTGACTAACAATTAATTTCAAATCAAAAAAAAAAATTTGAAATTTGATAGATATTTTTTTTCATTATTGACTTGAAAATAAATTGCATTCGTAATTAGATACACCACGAATGCAAAAAAAAAAAATTTATTGTTTTCAAGTCTCTAACTAGATTTGTTTTGCTATCTATCTTCTATCTATTTTCATCAACTCAATTACAATTGACAACTTTTGTTTCTCTCCCTCCAATGAGTTACATAAAGCTTCTTTTTTTTTTTTTTAAATTTTATTTCTCATTTGCAATTAATTTTTGATTAAAATTTTAATTAAATGCTTTACGAAAAATAAAAATATGTTTGCATGCTTTTAATTAGTTCGTCGACATGAACACCTTTTCCCTTAAGCTTATCACAAAAAAATCACGGTATTTAAAAAATTTATCCTCAAGATTAATCTCTTTTTTTTGAATAATCATTTTCGACGGCTAAGCCTTTTTAATTGAGACTATCTTTGTCCAACAAAAAACGCCTCTAGAGCTTTGATAGAATACTTTAAATCCAATAAATATAAGTCGTATCATGTTTGTTTAATTAAACACGTGGAAAATTTACCTTAAAAGTTATCAAAATATACTTGAGGTTATTGCTTGGGAAAAAAAAATAATTTTTTTTTTTGAACTAGTTTTGTTAACTTTTTGCTTAAAGCTAGTTAAATCATCAATTGATTTCGGAGTTCAAAAGAACTTAAAATTGATAAAAGATATTCGAAATATTAGACCCCCCTCCCCCTTTTTTTTTGATTGATATCATTTTATTGATAATATCAATTACACAAACATGCTCTCGATGATATCGAATATTTTTTTGAAAAAGATTTTTTGTCAATTTTGTGAAGTAAGCTTTGATATGCGCTAAGAGATCATGGTATTCTATTTTTAATCTGATCTCTATTTCGCTTGAGCTCGTCTAAATGCTTTTAGCGGCATACTTTGTGTTTCTGCTTCTGTTATTGTACTCAGAAAAAATTGATCATCACGATCATATTATAATTGGTATTCCAAGCCTCTTAATATCTCAGAGTATCTACCAATAGATCAGATAATCTGTCTTCCATTCAGAATCTTACTTATGCGAATAGAGGCTAAAAATTTGGAAAAGAGGCTCATAAAACTGTCAATCATTGGGCATAGGCTTTTGAAAATAGTCTGGTTGTTCTTTATCGAAACCAGTGGACTGTTTGAAGATTCCAGTGGACTGTCAATGATAGATGATCAAAATAAAGCAGTAGAGGTCCTTGAAAAACATCTTCACCAATGGTATAGATAATATTCTAAAAAAATATTGTAAAAAGATGATGGACTGGAAACTACCGTAACGTCTTGTATTTAATGGCTCCCCTAAGACCCCATTTTTTTGGACTAGGCATCATCAAGCCAACTCCTATTGAGCTTACTTGGAATAGAATAAATCGCTCGGCTTTTAAGTTATTTTATTCAAATAAGATACGATTTTGGGAGGGGGCATTGTTTGCTAGACAATACGGTAGAAGAAATCGACCTTTTTTCGATCCATAATTTTCATATTTTTGGCTGGATAGCCTGGCATATCTGACTAATCCATTGGGCTGAAATAATTGGTTTCTATGAATGAGTCTAACCTTTTTGTTCGACTCGACATGCGTTGGTTATTGTTATTTTTTATCATTTAAGAGAATCGTTAAAATTTCTGAATTTTAATGTGAAATACGCTTCTTATCTCTATTTGATAGTTTAACCACTTGAAACATTATCATGAGAAGATTTTTATAAGAGTTTATTATTTCTTTCATCAAGTGTATATCACAAATCACGTTACAGACAGTGTTTTCTTTAGTGCATATTTTTTTCATTAATGCATTTTTAATGGGTTCAAAAATCATCACATTATTTAGAGACCAATACCCAAAATTGACCCGTTCTTCTTCGATAAGGTCAACAATTAACTTTATAAACAATTTAGTCAAGTTTTTTTTTTTTTAAATATTTTTTGTTTTTGTTCACGGGCTTCCAGTTTTATTTGTTTCTTAATTCTAAACGCAGATGTCTTATAAATAATTCTATTAATTAAAAACCTCGTTTAATTAATTCAAAAAATTTCGAAAGGAATTCCTTTTGCTTCATTCAAGTCCATATCAAATTAAATCACGCTTCAAATTTGCATAGTAGTCTACATTTCAATAAAGATAAAATTTTACTCAAACAAACAAACAGGTACATTTCTAAAACGTATCTAATTGACTTTGAATATAAACTTTTCTTCTTCTTCTCGTATGTCTAATTAAACTATGTCTAAGTTTATGACAAATATTTACTTTAAGCCGAATAGAAAAAGAACAAAAAACAAAACTCAATTACGTATAAATCCTATGTATAATATTTATACGATAACAAAGAAGAAGAAGAAGAGAGGAAGGATATCCACAAGTGAAGTTCTCTTTAGTTTTTCCCCTTTTGTTCTTGTTTGTGAATACAAAATTAGATAAGAACATACTTAATTTTGTCGTTGTTAGAGATACATACTTATGAAGAATGTAAATATTTGAGAGTTCGCTTTTTTGTTCTTGTTGTTGTGATCGGAATATAGATTTTTGTTCGTGAAAAAAAAAGATAAGAAAAGAAATTAAAATTCTAAAAAGAAAAATTTCAGTTTAGCCCATTTTTTGTTGTCAGTTAAACTCTTCAAGTCTCTCTATTCAAGACCCGATGTTTAGTTGATTGATGTCGTGATTGTAAAAAAAAAAAACATGTGATTATACACCCTAATGTCACACGATTAAAAATCAAATTATTTGTCTCCGATCAATCAATCAATAAAGAAAACTTTTTTAATTTTTTAACAAGTTTTGAAAATGTTTATTCAAGTCA
This sequence comes from Brachionus rubens, assembly GCA_022207745.1. Lineage (NCBI taxonomy): Eukaryota > Metazoa > Rotifera > Eurotatoria > Ploima > Brachionidae > Brachionus > Brachionus rubens. Next base: position 1,487,834 of record JAJVHD010000016.1, on the reverse strand, counting down.
AATTATTTTAAGAGAACGTTTAACTTTAAGATATTTGTAATACTTTAGGTATTAAAGAATTAAAATTGTTTGTATTGTTTAGTTGTACTCGTGTAAATATAAAAATAGCTTTTGGCATTCGAATACCTTGAGCTTTGACTTATTTGAGGTTAGTAAAATTAACAAGTCAAATATTTTTATAAGTATTGAAATTATTTTAATGAGTCCACGCTTTAGAGAAGCATTCTAGTTTAAAATAAGTTAAACTCTATAAAATTCTAATATTTTTCAATTTTTATAAGATCTTCTGAAAGTGTTTAAGTGTATTAAGAATTTTGATGGGTAAAGTAACCTGTGTGGACCTCATCTGTGTCAAATTGACTGAATTGGATCCTAAAATTCAAATATTTAATTAAAAAAATTTAAAATCGTTGTTCGACGTGTGGACGCACAAAGACTGTTCTAGATGATTCATTTATGACCTTGTTTAGAAAACTCGTAAAATTAATTTTGGGTATTATGAAGTATCGGGCAACTCAGTTAACCGTTCGTCTAATTGATTTAAACTTTGGTGAAACTGTTGGTGAGGATGCTGTTATGATTACTTTTTAAGGCAGATTGTTGTTGGAAAAATTAACTTAAAATTGGGTGGTCCCGACCGAATTGTCGAGATTGACAAGTTAATGGATTCGAAAGTTAACCACTGGGTCGGAATAGATCTGAAGAGAGGGTTTTATGGTCATTCGCAATGGTTGAACGGCGCTCAAAAGATGAAAGTATGGAGGCATGTTAAAGTTTTTTATCAATTTCTCAATTTCTCTATTTTTTGCTTCTTTGCAGATGGGATAAAATATTCGTGGATTGAAATTTTCAAAAAATGTAAATGCAGCTTTATGGAGCGAAAATTGCTGCATCCGATGGTGAAGTCTGCAAAAAATTCTGCAAAAGATCTGCAACTTTAATTGCGCAGTTAATTAATACCTTATTAGGTATTTAGTATTCTGTATTGATCCATTATAGGTTAGGCTTTAAATAAGACCTGCATCATACTAGGACAAGGTGAAACATTTTTAAGAGGGAACATCGTTCGGTACCGATAACGCTATTATTTCATTGGAAAATAAACAAGGATCTATGGATTTGTCATCTTATATTATGATCACAAAATCACAAGGACGGCTTTACTGTATAAAATCTTTTTATTTTGTTTGTCTGAACTTTTTAGCAGTCGAGGGAACCCTTGATTCGCCACCCAACACTCTAACCATTTAGCCATCAGGGCAGCAAGAAGGTATGCCCTTATAAAGTCTTTAATTTGTCTGAACTTTATAGCAGTCGACATTGTGAAGTTTTGTACAAAAAATCAGAACAATTTTGGAAAATTTAAATATTTCTTTTCTTTAGGAATTATGATGGTTCTGAACATTTAAAAAAGTGTAACAAACGTTGAGCAGTCTCTGCAAAAACTCTGCAGTCTAATTGCGCATTTTTTTACATTTTCAGAACCATCATAAGATCAACAGAAAAAAAAAATTTAAATTTTCCAAAATTGTTCTGTTTGTAACAAACTTCACAATGGCAAGTGCGTTTCTTTTCTTTGAATGAAAGTTTTTTTTTTATGTTCCGTTAACCATTCATTCCTCGTGCTTTCAAAAAACAAAGAAATTCGAGATTCTAAAAATAGTCCAAAAATTACAGTTTTTTCTCTCCCATATCTGGGTTCAAGCTCCTTGCTTCGTTCCTCCCAATAAATATGTTTTTTCACCTTTTACTTAGACTCAATTAATTCGTATTATTTTATAAAAGACACTTTGGACCATAAAATCGAGATTTCATTTTTAGTATTTTTTGAAAAACCGACTTGAAAGGCATATTCTCCACCAAAAATACATTAGAATACCCAGGATATAGCTTGTCAAATATTATCTTTTCTGAGTGCTAGGATCTCGAAGTTGACCATCCGGCAAAAGTTCTTTTTTAATCAAGTCGCTTTTTCAAAAATACTAAAAATGAAATCTCGATTTTATGGTCCAAAGTGTCCTTTCGTCCATACAATTCAAAACTTCCATGATTCAATTTTCGTTTTTAAAATTGTAATTGTTCAATATAAGATCCAGGAAACCCCAAAAAATATTTTATTCGTTAAACTATTTCAAAGTTGCAATGTTCAAGAACTAATTATTGAGAAAAGCTATCATTAATTTAGAGATATGATCTGAAATCTAAAAAGAAATTTTAACTTTATGACCCAAAATTGTAATTACAGTTTAGAAAACCCTAGAAGAGTTAAAAATATTTCAGTGGTTTTTGCGAAAATGCAACGTTCCGTTTCAGGAACGGTCCAAAAAAAATAACGGTTTAAAGGTTCCGTTACTAAAGATATACGTTCAAAAAGAGTTTGAAACGGTATTGAAACGGAACCCTTTAAACCTTTCTTTTTTTTGGACCGTTCCTGGAACGGAGCGTTACATTTTCGCATAAAAACTGAATTAATTTGAAAAATTATTTCCTAGATTTTTCATCAAAGGAATAACAGCTTAATTATCAAACTTTTTAGCGCCCAAAATCTTTATAATGCAGTACTTTGTTTTTTTCTGCTTTTAAAGAAATCAAGCTGGAAAGATTGGTACTCAACTTTTGATCTAATTGTTTGAATACTAAAATCTGTTTTGATTTTTAAATTTTTGTGTAAAAAGCTTAAATTTTCGAATGCAAGCGAGGCGTCGATCTCCTTGTCTGAATCATTTCATGGCCTGATTGACACGTGATTGGTTGACTTATCAATCTTAAAACTGACTCGCAGTTGATTACCGGCCTAAGTCGTACCATTTTTTGTAGAAATGAATTGTTAAATATAGTCGATCCAAAAATTATTTTTAATCCTTTTGAAATCTAAAAGAATTTGAGTATTCTGTTTGTATTTCGAAAAAGTATTCGATTGATAAAAAATATTTTCTTAAAAATTAAGCTTCAAAGATCAGTTCGAGAATAGATTCAAGTCAGTTAAAGATATAAAACGAGTTTATGGCCCATTTAAAGAGGTCCAACCTATTTCGACCATTAGCTAACTGACATATGGAACAATATTTTCCAAAAAAAATTTGCACTTTAGGGGGAGTAAAAGTAAACAGAACTTAACATGATAATACTCGACCTCATGCTCAAGATCTTTCTTAACCATTAAACGCTTGTTTGTTCAAGTTTCATGATACCAAAAAACGAATAAAATTTAAAGGCAAAAGCTTGGTTAGAAAATTTACAAAAGAGGAAAATTTAGTAGTAGTATTAGTTTAACTGCGACTCGATAAATCGAGTATAGCAGTTTTTTTGCAAGCCCATATGACTTGCCCTTCCACCATTCATCTAATTTTGCCTTGAAATTTTCAGTTGTAGTTGCTTCGATTACTCTTTGTGGCAAACTATTCCAGTCGTTAACAACTCGATTTGTGAAAAAATTAAAACGAACTGCACAGTTCTTAACCAATTCTCTATTAATACCCATTGAGTGACCCCTTAAATTGTATGACTCTTGACCAACTCTTGATGAAATTCCATTAATAAAATCGTTCTCTCAAAATTATTAGCGATTTTAAAGAACTGGATTAAATCACCTCTTCGTCGTCTAGTGCCTAAATCTGTCATATTGAATCTCATAAGTCTTTCATAGTACGTTAGTTTTGAATAACCTGGAACCAATCTCGTAGCCCGGCGCTGCACCTTTCCAATTTTTTGCTTATCTTTCTCCTAAAATGGACTCCACATGCTAACAGCGTAGTCTAAATGAGGTCTTACAATTGATCTAGGTATTTGAAATTATTTCGAATAACCCCAAGGATTCTATTAGCACGTCCACAGCAGTGTCTTATGTGTGTTTGCCATTTTAAATCATTGCTGAAGAACACACCAAGGTCCTTCTCTAAAATTGTCCTTTCCATTACTTGTGTGCCTTTTTTGTTAAAAATTGTTTATTCGAATTCTGGATTTTGCAACCCAATATGCATCACTTTACACTTTTCTATGTTTAAGTCACATGACCAAGTCATCACCCAGCTGGATATTGTATCGATATCTGACTGTAAACTTAGGTTATCGGCGATACTTCTAATTACTGCCAATACTTTTGTATGTATCGTCTGCGTACTTCTTTGGTTCATTGATTAAACAATCCACTAGATCGTTAATAAAAATTATAAAAGAAAACAGAACTTAACATGAGAATACTCGACCTCATGCTCAAGATCTTTCTTAACCATTAAACGCTTGTTTGTTTAAGTTTCGTGATACCAAAAAACGAACAAAATTTAAAAGCTTGGTTAGAAAATGTACAAAAGAGGAAAATACTATTGACTGATCCAATTTATCCGCTCGCAACCCTTAAAGGCATGTAACTCTTTATTTTTTTTCAATTTTCACATTAGGAGACTTATTGCTGTTTTATCACCCTAATTTCGTCTCAAAAGTATCGAAAAATTGTGTACAGATGTTACAAAAATATAATTGAGAACAAAATATATCCGGCAAGCTCCAAATCAATCAATCAGTCTCTCATCAATTGAATTTTAAACCATTTGGGATTGTCTTTTTTTGAACACTCACATGACACATACGGTCTTAATTCCAGGTTTGTTAGTAACGGAAAAAGCGTAGTATTTTCCATTTAAAAAAATTTCAAAAAATTTTCAAAGGAGGTATGTTTCATTTAATTGATATTTTAAAAAGTAGACTGAGATTAGTCAGTCTGAATATAAAAATTCTTTGCATGATAGTTCTCTAACAAAAAAAAAAAACTTTACGTGACATTTAACTTTTTTGATCATACCTTTGAACGAAATAAAAAAAAAACATATTGAAAGAATAATTTTAATTAATATCTCAACGGAATTCTTATTTATTTCACTAAGCAATGCATCTCTAACTGTCAATCAATCAATAATCCAAGTCTAAAAATTTAAAAAAAAAAATTCATTTTTATCTTAATTCAAAACTGATGTTTAGTTGAATTGAAACGGATGCGAAAAAAAAAATAAAAATAATTTTCCTGTTAAAAATTATCACATGTGTTTTCTCTTCTAGAAAAAAAAAAAATTTTGAAACCATAAAATTTTGTAATAATTTGTTGCTATGGTAACAACGAAAAAAAAAAAAAATTTTCCCTTTTTTATTTTTCAATTTATTTTTTTTAAATCATAAATTTAATTTCTAAAAAAAAAAAATCAAAACATTAAAAAATAAATAAACTTATCTATTTTACTATACATACTCCTTGGTGATATTAAAAAATCCAAAAGAAAAATATTTTCAAATTTCAAAAAAAAATTATTATTTTTTGTGTGTGTGTTGTGATTTCTTAAGCGAACATCCTTAAATTATGTGATTTCCTCTCTCTCTCTTTTCTTTTTTTCGTTTTGTCTGAAATTTTTTAATTATTATTTCATTTATCTAAAATAAGAATGTTAAAAAATGTCTGAAACAGTCTTGACAACTAAACGCAAAAATGGCTTCTCATGGCCACCGGATAAAGGCCAATTACTTTCCTGTTTCTTCATAATCTATTTCACAATCGCCATATTTGGATCATTTTGTGTATCACTAAATGAACCATGGTCATACATTTTAGGCATAATATTTGCCATTTTGCTCATTATTCACATCGGTTTTAACATATGGTGTATGGCCATAAACCCTGGTGAAGAAGTATTGCTCAATCGTAAAGTCGCACCACAACCTGTTTTTGATCGTCGCAAACACAAACATGTTATTGAAAATCAATTTTGTAAAATATGTCTTATTGTAGTGTAAGTCAAAATAAGTCACACTCTTTACTCAAACTAATCGTTTTTTTTTAAACCCCCCATAGGTCTTTTAAAACAAAACATTGTAGACGATGTAACAAATGTATCAATGATTTTGACCATCACTGTGTCTATTTAAACAACTGTATAGGCGGAAGAAATTACAAGTAAACAAGACTAGTCAAATTTTAAAAAAATTTTCAATTATTTTTTCCAAAGAATTTTTGTGTTGACAATAGTTAGCGCATTTATAGGCACATTATCTATTTTTGTAGTCGGTTTAGCCGAGTTTATACTCTCATTCGATGAGAGTCATAACTTTTTGACGCAAAAATATTGTAAGACTTACTCAAAAAACTCTTTTAAAAATGATTTAATTTAACAAAATTATTTAGACAACTTTAATTCAACAACATGTACTGTTTCAAAATGTGATGATAAGTATTTGCCAATATTTACTGCCGTACCAGTGACCGGTTGGCGAGCATTCATTATGATAACAACAATATTAGCATTTATAGCTAGTATTCTAATCGGTTATTTAATTGGATATCATATATTTTTAGGTAAAAGTTTATTTTGATTTAAAAACAACTTAAGGGGGCATTTTGTTTTTCTTTTTAAAGTGATTCTATTTTGTTCATTTTGGTTGTTAAAGCAACGAATATTAAAAAATATAGTTATTTTGACGTCAACGACGTGAATTTTCTATATTTTTAAATAGCCTTTAGTTATTAGAATTTTAAAAATGCCGTTCGATAAGTCTAGTTTTACAAAAAAAACGCTTAACCTTATTTTTCATATGTTTTGACAGATTTGAAAGCCATAACAAACAAACGGTGTTTTTATAAGAAATTTAAAATTAATGTTTTGTTATTGTTTTTTATTTACATTTTTAATAGGACTTAATTAAAGATAGGTCAGCAAGTGTCAAGATTTGTTGATTTCTAATCGATTTAAGACTTAATCATTTTGCCTGCAGCAATAATGTTATTTACTGTAATAGTTTCATTTTCGTGGCAACTTTAAAATGCTCTGCTTTAGTCAAAAGCTCGAAAAAGTTTTGGGCTTATAATGAGCAGATCGGGGATTGTCTTAGACATCACCTGACAAAAAATGCATATCAAAATGAGTTGACTTAAAGATTAATTAGCTGAGGCAATATTATCAATTCCCTAAATCATTTTGAAAAGTCAGAAAGTAAAGATTTTGGAAGCAGAATAGACTGGTAAATTCTGCTAACTCAAGACGTCTCAAAATTGCACGTATTTTTGAAATATCTAGTCCCATAATTTTGTAGAGAATTTTCTATTCTACAAGTCGATAGGTAAAAAAGTATGTTTTGGGACTTTCCGAGGACTAGTACCCCAAAAAACATAAATTTTTTATCATGCAATTTAAAAAAAAAGTATTGTAAAATTTTTTCTCTATCAGAATCTGTGTAATAAACCATATATATTTGTATATTTCAGATAGATACTAACGATATACTAAAGACAACTCATTAAAGATTGACTAAACTTGAGAACCCTCGGAGTACAAATTGATATTTTTGAGGCCAACTTTACTGTAGCCTAAGCCAAAAAATTAAGTGAATAAAATATTCACCAAACCTGAGAACTAGATTGGAAACTTTGGGTACAGTACATTTCTAAGATAAGTTGACATGTTTGCTTAAGACGCTCAGGCGCAAATTTTTTTTATGCGCAAGAGCATGCTCTTGAGCGGTGGGTCTAAGCTTTCATCAAAGTTCAAAAATTTTCAAAGTTGATTTCAATATTTCCTCGTAATATACCTTCATGCGCAAGAAATATTGTGTTTTGAAGCTTTGCTCAATATGCTTAAGACGCATGAAGTGTCTTATATTTGTACCGTATTTCCTAGTTCGATTATGCAGCACCACGACCCAAAATCCAAATTTTTAGGAGGGTCTTTAACGATTAAAAAAATACTAAAACATGCTTAAGACATTCGTCACACTCTAGCTTTGAAAGCAGAGTCTGCTTAGAATATTTGTAAGGTAAAAAGAGCTTCCTAAACTTTTGCATTTCGTGTTATGATGCTGCATAATCGAACAAGGGAATACGGTACCTTTAGGCCCGTCTATCTGATGTTCTCGTTAGCTATATCACAGCGCAGGAGCACATTGCTTACATTGCTTAGATAGAATGTCAACTTATTTCAGAAATGTACTGTAATTCTGTTCTTCATGAGCACGAGTAAACTGACAGCTCATCAACACCATTTTCGGAAATTTTATAATGATCATAGTACACAAACTCTCGCCACACCATTCTTCAGATTACTGGCCTCCACTGTTTAGTTTGAATCAGACTTCTGGTCACTGACAATTCTATCAATCGTACGAGTTGTTGAGAATATGAACTTATGAAGTACGTAAAAATATCAAAAGAAATTTACCTTGAACCATTAAAAAAGATATTTAAAATGTCCCTTAAGGCTAAAAACAATTAAAATTAATTTTTAAAAAATTCAAAGCTATTAACAAAATGAGCACATACGAACATTCAGTTAAACTAAAACAAGAGAGCGAAAAAAAAGAACTGAACAAAAAATTGGCTACATCTATAACCAAAGTTGAAATAATATCACCAAACAAGAACGAAACAGACAATGATACAAATTCACTCAAATCGTTGCCTAAAATTGAATCCATAAGCAATGTACTTATTAAAAAAGATCAATTAAACTCAAATTTTGCCTACACAAACACAAACTTTGATACTGACGATGATAAAATTAATCAAGTAGAGAATATTAACTTCTATAATAATAACAATAACAATAGCAAAAGGGATGATTTATATGTTGACAATTCACAACGTTCACATCGACGTTTATTTCAACATCGATCATCGCATGCCAACACCGGCCTCCCGTGTTCTAACAGTGACACACAAAATAATTACTATTTAGTAACTGATGAACATGAAACGTCACGTGAGTCATTCTCATTGACCAATGTACAAGTCGCTGAGCCAAAAAATGATGTCTATATAAGACGATCGACAACTAATATTGTTCGTTTGCCACCACTCATGCCAATTACAAATTCTAAAATTAAAAAATCTAAGAGCACTAATGAAAGAACAAAGAGTAACAATGATGTTGATACGTAATTGTTTCAAATTTCAAGTCAAATTTTTTTTAGACATTTTCGGATTTTATTTTTTTGAAATTGTGAATTATTTTCCGGTTTTTAAAAATTTTTTTTTTTTTTACTCAACGAATTTTTGTAAGTTTGTGTAAATCACTTTTTTAATCACATGGATGATTTTTATACCAAAATAAATTTTTAGACTTATTTTTTAGATCGTAATGGACACAGAGAAATAATCGAGCTTGAAATTTTAACGAGCCTAGATACTCATAAAAATATGTGTTTTTCATTTTTTCCTTGCCAAGCCTGTCAAAGTTACGTAACGGTACAATTCGGTGCCTTTAATGAAGCTTCTACAAAATGAACGTTTGACAGCAATTCTTTAATCCTCTTAAAGACTGACTTTAAGCCTTTGAAGAATACAAATAGAACAATTTGAAATTGTGAATTACTCTACGCTTTAACTATTTTATGCATATTTCCAACAAATGAGTTTACAAAAACTTAAAGAATGAAAAAAATCCAAATTTTTTTGTCTCAAAATCAATTTCAATGTTAAAGAAAGAAAAGTTTTGGACAAAAAAAAATTTTGGACTGGGGGGTCTTGAATTTAGGGTTCCTTTAAAAATGTTGTTCACTAGAAAACATACATGATTATTGGAATAAAAAAATTCTGCCAATTTTCAATTTTTTTGAACCATTTTCAGCACTCAAAATCGAATATTTTAAAAAATTTGTTCTCTATGAAGAAGTCTATGTTTTCTTGGGTTTTCCTACATGAGGATTACGAATTTATGGTCAAAAATATGAAAATCCATCATCTTAGTGATTTTTGATTTTAATTATCTTTCTCGGCCTTGATTATTCAAAGAGTAAAAAATAAATTGAAAAAAGTAAAACCACAGTTTTGTTCCAAATTTTGTCTAGTTTCAGAAATTTAATAAAAAATGGGGGCTTTGAGTCATTTCTTCGAGCAGAATCAAAAAAAACCAAAAAATTTCTTTTATGCACCATAAAATGAAGCTTAAAGGTATCTATTGATCATAAAAAATACTTAGCCTTGTACAAAAATGTGTTCTCTTTCAGAATATGCATAAATATATGGACTTTTGTTTGAAAATTTTAATGAAAAACCTTAAAAACTGGAAAAACGTTTTTAAAGGAACCCTAAATTCAAGAGTTTTTTTTGAGAAAAATTAAAGCAGTTTTCCTAGGTTTTCATATAAGTAGAGTACGATTATGATATCAGAAATGGTCGATTTAGATAGTGCTGTCATTTTTCATGACGCGAACCTTAAGTAATTGACGATTCTTAAATCAATTCTATCGTTATCCCAAAAATCTGTTTTATACGTTATAAGGTTTTAAGTCAGTCTTTTAGAGGATTAAGAAGTGCTGTCAAACTTTCACTTAAATGTTGTAAAAGCCTATAAAGAATCGTGTTTGTAAGCGAATTTTATTTTTCTGAAAATAAATGATCGAGCCCTCAAGCTTTTCAAATAGGAGGCCACAGAATTGCACAGACGTGGAAAAAGTCTATTTGAAATGCAGAGACACATCATGACTACTTATTCAACCCTGTTTTGCAGAGTTATAGCAGACTTTGCCATGAGATGCAGCAAATTTTGCTGCACAATACTGTAATTTTTTTTTTCTTTTTTAAAAAGAATATAAGATAGAGATAAGAATTTAGATCTTAAAATTTGGATATTAAGAGTATAAATTTTGAAAAATTTAAAAAAAACTACTACTTCGACATACACTGTTTTCAAATTGAACTTACACTAACAAAATAAAGCAAAGATAATTTTTAAATCTAAATACAATGTAAACTCGATAGCTTTTAAAATCCCTTTAGACCCAAAAAAATTTTCATAATAGATTGATAATTCATTTTTTTGTGTTAAAGACAACATTTTTTAAGTAACAAAAAAAAAAATCAAATAAAGAGTCTTAAGTGAAACCTTTCAAAATGTTTATCTTTTTTAATCAATCGATTAGAATTTTACTCAATTCTAGTTCATTTAAGTTTAATGATGTAAGCGTTAGATTAACTTATCCTTGAATAACTTCTTATTTTCAGGAAATTAAGATTTCTTAATAATTTTTTTTTTCTCTTTATAAAAAGTCATAAATTATAAATATTTTTTTATTTTTTACATCCTTTTAAAGAAGACATTACTTTTACAATTTATTTGGGTTCTCAATATTACGATATCGAAACTAGCGTCTCTAGGGGCATTTTAACTGTTTAACTCAATATAAACTTTTCTTTTTCCAAGCATCAGTTCTTTAATGTCTAAGGAAAGTAACATGACGTTTGGCTTAAAACCGGAGGTGTAGAGATAAAATCTAGTAGTAGTAGTAGTTTATACTGCAACTTGGAAAATATCCAAGCTTAACCCAATTGAGCTGTAGCAGTCGCTTCACATTGTTTTGACATCCAAGCATCAAGCTATTCATCTTCTTTGCGCTCACCACGTCCTCCGAAAGTTTGTTCCAATCATCACAACTCTATTTTTAAAAAAGTTATATCTAGGAAGACAATTTTTTACTTGTTCACGTGTTAAACATTGGCTGTTTCTTCTTAAATCGTATCTTCTAGACGCAGGCTTTGTGTTTAGACTGTAATTGATGCCGAGTACATTTGTATTCCGCCGTACACCTTCGGAATCCCAGTTTGAACTAAACTTTGATATTTGTTTACATTCAAGAATCGATTTAATTCAAAATAAAAGACTTAATTGTTTAAAATTTTGAGACTCAATGTTTATTTATTCAATTTTAGGGTGTATAAAGTTTAATAAATATTCAAGTTGGGTATTAGTATTTGATTTTTATCTCAAAAAATTCTCTCAGTTTATTGTTTAATGTTTCATGTTCATACCTTTTTGTCTACCCATCTAATGAAATAAGTTTTCGTAAGTTTTTCTATCTTTGGTTATAATTATTTTTATCTAAAAGTCGTTGAATACTCTATTGGATACTTAAGATGATTTTTGTCTGGCAACATATAGCAAGAGGTTGAAAAACAGTCTTTCTAACCACTTTTATTTTTGCAAAAACAGCGAATAAAAAATCGAATTAGTGGGTATTGAAAAACGATTCAATCTAAAGTCGAGTGGTTAGCAAGGTAGTATTGCTAGCAGAGGGTAGGATGTTTGATCCTCGCAAGGAGTAAAAATTTCCGACTGTTTCTGTAGTATGGTAAGAGGATTTTTAACCATTCATTTAGAGAGGTTGTGGCCGAGTGGGTAAAACAACACCTTTGGCAGCTAGTAGCAGAATTTTAATTCTGGTTTAGTCAAAAAAATTGTAACGTTTAAAAAAAAAAATAATAATGGAAATGAATGAGTGGCGTTAGTGTTGTGCTGCTAGGAAACGATTCGGGGCTGGTCAATTTTGTGACCAGCTGTTCACAAAATTTACTCAAAAAAAATTTTATGTTAAACTTATGGTCAAAAAAATCTTTTTTCTAAAAAGGAATCAGCTTTGACTTCTCTTCTGAAAAATGTAGAGATTGAACAATGATAATTTTAATTTATTGGAGATTCGCTTCAATTTTTTTGGAAGGTTTACAACTAGTTTAAAATCTAAGAATTAAAGGATTTTTAAACGCTTTAAAAAATTTTAAATTCTTTTTAAGAAATCTAATAATTCATTTTTAAGGTTTCTCAAAATTAATTTAAATATAAATATCTGATTTCTAAACTGTAGCGAAACGAAAATGAACCAATAAAGCTTAGTTTTGCTTTATATTTTCCCAGACTTGTGATCAGTATTGAAAATATCAGTATCAGTCAGTATCAGTATTAAGGGCAATCAGTAACAGTCAGTATCAGTACTAAGACCATCAGTATCAGTCAGTATTCAGTATTCTTTTACGGAATCAGTATCGAGAAAATCAGTATCAGTATTTAGCCGATCAGTATTTCCATCAGTAAAAAAACATTTTACACATGATATAATATTACCTTCTCTGTATACAGAGCCCTCTCAAGTGAACCCCTTAAAGAAATGGAAATGAATAAGCAAAACTTGACCTGATAAAAGAAAGGAATTTAATTTTAACGTGCTTAACGTTGTTTTTATACTATTCGAAGTTAATTTATTTATATAAAATACATCATTTCATTCTATTAAGGGATTATTAAAGGAAAATATTAAAAAGAATACCGATAAATAATAAAAGACTCACCCCGAAAAAAAATAATTTTCTCAAACATAAGCGGTTTTACTAAAAAAATATTTCAATTGACAAAAACAACAACAAGGGATTGTATAGAATAAAGCAATAGTTTCTCCAAATTAAATTTTTTTAATATTCTAAATTTTTTTCTATAAAATCTTACTTATTCGACTCAAATTATCTAAAAAAGTATAAAAAATAAAATTTTCAGTATTAAACAGTATTACTGAAATACTGATTTTACACTCTATTCAGTATCAGTATTTTTACAATCAGTATCAGTAACAGTATCAGTAATACTGAATACTGAAATTTACTGATACTGATCAGTAAAATACTGACAGTATCACAACTCTGTATTTTCCATTAACTGACAACCCAAGATCGACTTGAGTTCAAGTATAAAAAATCTAATTACCAGGAGATCATCAAATTTTTTTTTGGTCATGAATTTAAATTTAAATTTTTTTATGAGTAAATTTTGTGAACACTGGTCATGAAATTGATCAGCCCCAACGATTCGACTAGAATCATCGACTAGCCATTCTCTAGATAATCTAATACTAGAATAACTTTGAAAATCATCGTATTGGGACCCGCGTGTGGCTGTGACTTAAAATAAGGGCGTCGAAAGATGGAAACGTAGCGAGTATAAAAAAAATTCTATGTTGGTCTACCCGGCTAAGAAACCTCAGCTTCTGCAGCTAATAAAGTCTAAGATTGTTCTACTAGTTGTTAGATCTGCACAGAAAAAGTACTACAACTACTTCTACTAATATAATATTTATACAAAAAGGGTCCGACTTTGGTCATACTGTGAGTCGGCATTAAGATGTAGTAGGTCATAAATCGTTCTGCGTATGTCAAATCAAACGCGTGCTGATCAGCGGGTCATTAAAGTATTCAGATTTAGAAAAGGTCTGAATGTCATAATTTTCGAATTATCGAACGACATGCCTTTCCATTAGTTTAAAATTCAAAGACAGAAAATCAAAAGCTGTTTTCAATTTTGGCAAAAAATGGGGGTACTTGAAAACAATTCTCAACACTAGGCCGATTTAGATATTTTGACATGGGGTTAAAGCGTGTCAAAATATAACCCCTCCCCTCTGTCAGAAAGTATTTTTCCAATTAAGAAAACGACCTCCCCTCCCCTCTCTCTAAAATTTCACTTTCAATTTTTTATGCGGTTTTTCACCTGTTAATACAAAACTGAAACTTTGAACCAGAGTTGGTCAAAAGTCAAAATTTCAAGTCAAAAGTCCAAGTCAATTACGGACTTTGACTTTCCTTTTTTTTTCTGCTCAAGTCAAAGTCTGACTTTGACTTTTAATTTCTTTTTGGCTCAAGTCAAAGTATGACTTTGAATTTTTTTTTGGCCTTTCTATATGAAATAATAACAATTAGAAATTATAACATGAGACTGTTTTGTCTAAAATACAATTTTATTTTATTTTTAAGACAAAATTTTTAAGAAAAACGTAAGAATAAACATTAAAAACTTGAACTGACTTCAAATTTATTAAATTTTTGAAGTCAAAACTTGACTTTAAAATTTTTCTTTTATTGAAGTCAAGTCAAAAGTTGACTTTGAAATTTTTCTTTTTCAAAGTCAAGTCAATAGTTGACTTGATCAAAATTTTTTTTTAAAGTCAAGTCATAACTTGACTTTGACTTTAGGACTTTGACTTTTGACCAACTCTGCTTTGAACTAAAAAAGTCTTTAATTTTCCAACTCAAGAGTCCACTTCGTCTTAAACATAGAAAAAAGTTCTATTATTTTGGTCCGAAAAAATTCCAACTTATTCCCTGACCCCTCTCCGCCGTCCAATTTACAGTCGAACCTTTACCAAACACTGGAATTTAACTTTTAAATCTTATACAACTACCGTATTTACAAGTGCTCCCCTAATAACCCCTTTTTGTAGACTAATAGAAATCAGATCTGTTCTAACCTTGTGATTCTGAATTAGACCGAACTGAGTTGTATATATGTAAACCTTAGAGAACCTGTAATTCAATTCACTTTGACATGATTTTACTCCTCGTAGGTGCGATTTTAACCAAGGAAATACGGTAAGCTGTTATGATTTTTGTGTAACATTTTTGTGTAAAATTTTAAGAAACCAAATCAAATTTAATTGGATATAAACCTCTATACCAGCAAAACTTGCAGTTTCCCTCAATAATTTCACAATCTTGCGAAAATAACAAAAAAGAAAATTTTTTATTTTTCAAAAAAAAAAAAAAATTCTAAAATGTTGCCCCATGAGATACATAAGTAACATATAAGAACCAAGATAAAATAAAACTTTTTTTCTTTCAAGACGTTTAGATAATCCTTATATTGTAACGTTGACCTTTCATATTAAGGAAATTTTTTTTCCAAAATCTTGTTTATTGAGTTTTCTAAGAAAAAAAATTTTTGCTCGATTTAAATGAGCTTTAAACTAAGACCTTGCTTTTTTTAATCTCACCATGATTATATCTAATTCTTCGACTATTTAAGAGACTATTTAAGTTGTACAAAATAGTTAACCATTTTCGATCACTATTCGTAGCTTAAAGTAAAATAAAAGTATATAAAATGGTAAACGTTCTTAGGATTAACTCTCAGGAAATTTTAAGAGCAATACGAAATCTCCGAGACCATCAAGTCATCAAGTATACGCCCTAATACTTTTTTTAAAGAACGTTCGTTTTCTCAGAGTGCTAACGAAAATCGATTTTGATTCATATAGAGATGGGAACTCATTTCAAAATTTTGAACTTCTTAATGCATCAGAAACCTAAATTTCAAACTTGAAATCTTATTAATTTCAGCTGAATATTGCGACAAAGGCAAGCACACATCCAACAAAAACGTCAGAAAACTGCCTTCTTAACACTATTTCATAAAAGGATATTACTAGGATTTCAAACACGATGAATTAATGATATTCTTGTCAGATTTCTAAAAAAAATATGGGTATTGGGTATTACCTAGGGCAAGATGTAATTTGATTGAAAAATTCCCTTTTTTATACCGTTTTCACCCGAGGATGGAAATATTTAATTCCATCGATTTTGGTAACAGCCTTAATGGCAGCTTTTTTACGTTTCAGACCATGCCTTCAAATCGATAATGAGTAGTTAAATATTTAAATATAGAGCATGAGAAAGCGGGGGTGGAGGTATAAAATTTAACTAGGATAGCACGGAATTTTTAAATTAAAGTAGTGAACGCGTAAAGTATTCCTTGCTGTATGGGCTGATTAAAGCTTGATCATGTGTAAGGTAGTTTGAAATTTGATCATAATATGACGTTGGTCTCCTTCCTTATCTATTAGTTTCTTTGACCCTTGATTGATATGCCGTAAACCCCCGATATATGTCCCAGGGACAAATATGATTCAGCGTGTCTGTATCATTTTAGGATTTGGCTAAATGGATTCTAAATTATACTGTGCCGTTTACCATAATAATTTTATGTTTCTGTAACTAGCTTTTTGACATTTAAAGCATTTATAAAAATTTTTTTCTATATGAAGCATCTATCGGGGGTTTACGGTAATGAGAACACTCTTGCTGGTTCGTTTTCAGGCATGCGCAAACAATTTCCTAACGAAACTTAGCTGAATCGGCTGCTGGTTTACCACTTTTTATAACTCTTGGTTGGTAATGTGAGTTTTAGACTGTGAAAATCCAAGCATATTCTGTAAATGTTCGGGCAAAAATACATCCAACTTAGACATTAGGTCTTCAGTCAGCGTCAGTCAAATCTTCAACTCTGTATTACTCTCTTCAACGAAAAGTCTTAGTTGCGCCCTGTGTAGACGATGTTCTTCTCGTGTGTTATTAGTTCAACTTTCTCTGCATTTTTCGAATCATAGTTGCATTCTTCGTATGTATAACACGCATTGCTCCGTGCTAGCGGCTCAACTGACCGCTCGACGGTGGCATGTATAGATCGTGGTGACACATGGTCAGTCACAGCTTTTATTAACCCTGTACCCTATAACTGCAGTTTCTCATTTAAAAAGCGAAACAAAAATCGAAAAACCTGGAAAGTGGCATTGAAAATTTGACAGATTATTATCAACCCGGAATAAACTTTTACCGAATTTCCACGTCACGGACTTTCCAAGTTTTACAATCGGACATGAGACAATTTTTTATTTGAAACAGAGTTGTCAACTTCTGTAGGTATCTAAGTATGATTTGTATTAGAAAATAAACCCAACTAAATATTGGTTAACTCAATCCTCCTTTGAAGACTAAGAAACCTCGATCGACTAGATAGTCTTAATTTATTGATAAGATCAAGTAAAATTATATAACTAGAGTAAATTTTGCTCTTAATCGAAACAAAAAAAAACTTATCAACTTTAAGTCTCAAAGTATATTCTAGAAAAAACTAACAAGCACGGTGGGAAATTTTGAATATTAGTAAAAACTTTTACAATCAGACAATTAGTAATTTCTTTTTTTTACAAAAGAAAAACAAACTTTTTCTTTTTTTTAAAACTAATAAATTTTCTCTCTCGACTTTTAAATTATTAATTCAAACTAATCAATTTGTTTTCGTTTCGATTCAGCATAAATTTTTTTCTAAAAATGTAAATATTTGCTAAAGTCTGATAAGAACCAGATTAATTTCTCAAGTATTCTAAAAAATGTTTCGTTTTAGCGCTTTTTCTTTTTCTCTTTTTCTTGGCGCTTCTAAATTGATTTTTTTCTTAAAATTAAATTACTCTAACTGAATATTTTATTTTTTTTTCTAATTACTTTAAGTTGTTTTTTTTGTTACATTTAACAACTTGATAAGAAATGTCTGACACTATAAACTAGTAAGCTTATACCGAACATTCGTTTTTACATCTTAATGATACCCTTTTTTTAGCGAAAGTTACTTGGACATATTGGACATGACGTTAAAGTATATATGGTCATTTAACGAACAAATACACAATTTCATTCGACGATTAAGAAAGTTAAGAGACTCAGGAGATGAAATGGTAAAATCATTGAATGATTTTACCTATAGGACTGGGATTAATCACGAATCAAATATGGAGTTTAATCAAAAATTTCAAAAATTTTCACAATGTCTTTCAATTGTTGAGGATAATCGAGATGCTCAAGTAAGTCTTATGCGACTTTTATTCCAAGATTTTTATAGTTTTTATTCTAAAGATTGAAAGACTTGAAAGTAAATTGACCAAAAGTTTTGACTCGTTAATTGAATGTTTAAAAATTACAAGAGTAAATTCAACTAAATTCGGGGGATGGGGGGATAACCAAAATAACATTTTTTTTGTCAGGCCAAATACAAACCGTTACTTCAAATTTATGAAAAAGAACTTTCAAGATCAAGAAAAAGTTTAATAAAATGTTCAGACGATGACATGATGGGTCTTAAGGAAGAAATGAAGATGCTAATTGAAAATTTTGAAAACGAAAAAATAAAGACTTTTATTGTAAGATGATTTTTAAGCCTTTAATCAAATGTTTTTTAAACAAAAAATTTATTTTTCAAGTCAATTTACAAAGAGTATACCCTTATTCAACTTTCGTTTAGTACTCAAGCGACCCAAGTCTACTCAAATGCTCATAAATGTTTAAGCTCACATCCAATTGAATTTAATTTAGTCGAAATGACCAAAAATTTGTACATGTATAACTATGAATCAACATTAATAAACGTAACAAGCAACTTTGATAAAGTAAACGTATCTCCACAAAAGACCGCCAATTCGAATGATAATATAAAACCGAGAAATAATAATAATAACAATACTAGTAATTGTATATCGTTGAACAAGTATATAAGCTCGAATAGTTTGTGTAACATGATTAAATTGGAGTTTGATGATGAAGAGGATTTGTTCGAGGATGATACTACTGAGACTTGTAGTGAAGATGAAAGTTATGAGGTAAAAAAAGAAAAAGCAAGACAAGAGTTTTTGGCAAGCCTAAATGAAACTGAAATTTAATTTTTTAATTTTTTTTTTTTTTAAATCAAATTTAAACGAATTTTATTTAATAAAAAAATATTTTTGCTCTGTTTAACTTAAAGAATTTGTGTAGGAATTTGAGAATACGATTACACAAAAAAGGAATTTTACTTTTTTTTTTCAGTGTTGTGGATCGAGCAGCGCTCGTCGCTCATGATCTTTTTATCCTTGCGCTCGATCCAAAATTACGCTCGGTGATCCGATCGTGAGCGACGAGCGCGATTGCTGTCAGATCGATCGATCCGATCGGATCGCTCGCTCGAGCGAAAATTATACAAAAGATGCGATTTCGATTAAAAAAACAGAATTTTAAGGCTAAAGCAATCTTAGTGAGCTTGTTTCTTTGAAAGATTTTGAATAAATACTATAAACATAAGTAGTAGTAGTAGTACTGCAGTAGACAATTGTCTACACTAACGCTTGATTGCGTTTAGCCCTGAAAGAGCCGTGGCAGTCGTTTCTTTGAGCAATTCCAAAAACTTCTTTATCAACTATTGACTTAAAAGCATTGATTGACTTTGCATTCACCGCACTCGTCGATAATTTATTCCATACTTCAACCACTCTGTTTGTCAAAAAATTGTAGCGGTACAACCCTCTACGATTTATTTCTCTTACCAATTTTTTATCGTTTGATCGTCTAAGATTAAGAGACAAACTCCTAGCATAATTAACCCCTCTCATCAATGTTATGTCTTCAAGCTTGTGGACAATCTTGAACATTTGAATCAGATCACCTCTTAAACGTCTTTCTTCAAGACTCAATAAGTTCAAAACACCGAGTCTTTCTCCATATGCTTTCTCTTCAATCGACTTCACCAATTTTGTCGCCCTCCGTTGAACCCTTTCAAGAATACTAATGTCTGTTTTAAATATGGGACACCAAGTACTTACCGCATACTCCAGGTGTGGTCTGACCAGGGCCGTATACAGCGGGATGATTGTATCTCGTTCAAGGTATGAAAACGAATTCTTGATTTGACCCAGAACACTATTCGCCTTCGCAGCAGCCACAGAACATTGTTTGTTCCACTTAAGGTCATTCGAAATGAAGACTCCAAGGTCCTTTTCCTGACACGTTTCATTAAGTGTATGCAAACCAGCCGCATCCACCATTTCATATTTATACTTAGATCGGTTTCCACCAAAATACATTGTTTTACATTTCGATAAGTTCAGCTCCATCGACCATGTTTTACTCCATTCTGTTAGTATAAGCAAATCATGCTCAAGCTCTACTGACCTTTCCAAATCTCTCTCAAAAATTCCCATAATTTTCAAATCATCAGCGTACGATAGGCAGGGACTTTGAAGTATTTCCAAAAGATCATTTATATAAATTACAAAGAGAATTGGACCGAGAACCGATCCTTGTGGAACCCCACTCGTGACTGGTTCCCAGTCCGATTCGACTTCTCCAAGTACTACGCGTTGCTTTCTTCCAATCAGAAAACTACTTATCCACTCAAGCGCTTCGCCATTAACGCCATATGATTGTAGTTTGAGAATTAGTTTACGGTGAGAAGAAATAATTTAGTTATAAAATCTTACTTCTATAAAATGCAACCTATTAGACTATAATTTTAGCATTCAAGACTTATTTTCTTTCAAGTGAGCTGCATGGGCATTGTAAGTTAACCGTAAATGTCCTTAGGAAGATTCAGTCAGAGCAAATACTCAAAAACGATCTTAATTTGTTAATTTTAAAGTTATTCCTCTAATTTACAAACTGTAAAACCACAGTAAATTAGTATTTAATGAATGTTAATGAGTGAAAACTACCTAACCTTATACTACCTAATATCAAACTTTGAATCCTTGCCAGATACGTAAACCCATTGATTTTAAAGAATCCCGTGAGTATAGGTTACCCGAAAAATTGAGGTTTTGAGTTCGGGTAGGGTATGGGTTCTCTAGAAATTTTGGATGGGTTAGGTAATCCATAAAAAATGGGTATATATACCCAAAACTCAATTTTTGTTTAGAAAAAAAACCTAGAAATATCCATATTTTAAAATAATAAATATAAAACCCAATACCTAAAAATTAATGGGTGCATATGTCTGATATTTTTAATAAGTATATATGCTCTCTATAACTGAGGGTTAGAATCTTAGTATAGAATGTTTTGCAGTACTTAAATAAAGGAAGAATTTCAATTATTTTAGTCGAACTTTTCTTAACTGTTTCCAACTGCAATAAAGTCTAGGATTTTTTTTGAAGAATTTTATGTCAGCCGACGATCGCTTTTTTTGGCGAGCGGATCGCCGATCAGGATCGTCGCTCGGTGATCCGATCGAGCAAAATATGGGTCGAGCGCGATCGATCCAGCAAAAGATCGAGCAAAAACCCTCATGATCCACAACACTCCTTTTTTTACTAAATTATTCCTAAAAACGTTAAGGTTCAGGGTTCAGGCGTAAACTTTCAAATTATCTGAATTTTTTGACATCATAAATGTAATCTACAACCGGAAACCCACGAAAACCGAATGGTAAAAATCGAAAATTTTAGCCCTCCGCTTTTTGAATCATAATTTCATTGTGGTTTATTTAAACATTTTAGTACTATTTGGAAAAAACTATAGTTAAGATTTTTCTGAAAGCTCAAAAGCCTCAAGTGAATACGGTAAAAAAGGGAATTTGCCAATCAGACCACATCTGGCCACAAATGATCCCGAAAGAAATGAAGAGGGGTTTTGTACTTATTGACAGAAAATTCGAAATTCTTGTAAGGTAACCCCTAAAAAACATGATTCTTTCAATTTTCAAAAAAAAGGCCCAATATGTACCGTTCACAGTACTCAAAATCGATTTTCAAATAACGTAAAATCTCGATAAATATGACATGTCCCATTTCTTCGAGTCAACCCTCCTCAAGGAAATACGGTATCCTCAGGATTAATACGCCCAAGACAAAAAAAATACTGAAATTTTTAGAAAATGAAATTTTAATCCTCTCTTGTTTAAATAGATGCATTAAAAAATATGGATATTGAGGATCATTGGTGATCAGATATGATTTCTGCCATCATAATGTCGACATTGAGGTTCAACCTAAAAGTGACTTTTCAAAATCAAAATTATTTCCAACTCAGTTTAAAGCTTTTCAAAAATGACAAATTCAGTTAGCACAAACACATTTTTAAACTTGAGCGTACATGATCAGGATGGATAAGTGGGAAAGTTAAATTTTGTCTTTTGATGCAAGGAATAGGAATACGGATGCTCGATTGTGCAGCTATGGACAAGCAGGCTATCTAAATAATCAGGGAAACTTAAAATCTTTTAAAAGTTTTTAAAATACTTCAATTTCAAGTTCAGTATCACAAGGTAACTATCAAGCTCGACTAGAAAAGTGTTTAAAAAAATAGTTTACAAAAAATAGAATATTTAATAGTGATAAAATTATAGAAAAAAAAATTATTTATGACAAATAGTACGTAAATTTTTTAAACATCTAAAAAAATATTCAACCTCTTGCTTTGACACCAGATCCGATTTAGCTTCAATTTCAGATCTTAACAACACTTCATCATCTATAACTTTATTAACTAGTTTTTCCAAAAATTTACCATCTTCTCCATCCTTTGTGTAAATCACTATAAGATCCGAATGTATTTTACAATCTTGAAACCATTTTATAGTCTCTAAATTATTCCAATTTCGATAGTCTGTGCACTCATAATTTTTAGAAAATTTTTCAACTAAATTTTTAATCCACAAATGTTTTTCTTTAAACAAATCCATAAATATTTCTTGTGATTTTGAATTGAATTCGTTCGATTCGTTTGATTTGTTTAATTTTTGATAAGTCACCCCTATGTTGAATAACAACTCACCTTTTTGAATGCATTTATTTGCTTCAATTTTTTTGATCATATCCAACGCTTGTTGCTCAACGGCAAGAGATAGGTCTAAATTTTCTTTTCGATAATAAACAACTCCCAATGCTGTAAGCGATTCGACCAGATCTAAATGATCATTGCTTCCATAAATAGCTTTTCTCATTTCGTACGCTTGATTTAAATACTCGAGACTTTCGTCTAACTTTCCGATTCGTTCATAAAAGACCCCTAAGTTGAATAACGAATCTGCAATTTCGGGTTTAATTTCATATTTGTAAAGTCGTTTATGAATTTCCAAAGATTTAGTAAAAAAATTTTGAGCTTCATAAAAATTCTCTTGTTTAAAATAACTTATTGCTAAATTACTCATTGAACTTGCTATTAAATGATGGTCAATATCACCAAAATAGTCTTTTCTTATCTTTAAGCACTGTTTTCTGTAATCCAACGATTTTTCAACATCTCCCATTATTTCATAATAATTTCCAAGCGATTGATAACAACTTGCTAGTGCAAGACTATCTTTTTGATTTTTGCGTAACTCAAACGATTTTGAAATATTTTCATAAGCTTGTTTATAATCGGACACTTTTAAATAACAATCGCCGATTAGGTTTAAGCAACGTGCTAATTTTTCATTTGTAGACTCTTTGTACGAATCTAAACATTTAAGAAAAAAATCCAATGATGTTTTATAATCTCTCATTACAAAGTATTGCATTCCATTTTTGTACTCTTGTAGTTCAAGAAAATTGAAGTTTGTTTCTAAGTTTAGAGAATGACTGCACGAATCCGATAAATTCATTTTGATTCACAAGAATTTTTTTGTTATTCAACTTTTTTGAGTTTAATTAGAATTTTTTTATCATCTTAAAATTTTACCACCTATAGCTTAACAGCAACATAAACACTAAATTTTAATATTATCTACATGAGTTTTTATCTATTATTAAATTGGTACAATTACCATGGAAACGGGCAATGTTTAGGTAAATTGTGATAGAAAACAATTAATTTGAAAAAATGGGATTAAAATTCCATTTATTGGCTAAGAACTTCGAGGTGTTAAAAACGCTAGATCTAAATCAAAAGTACAGCGATTGCCCTCTGCTGCCCTAGAAATTATTTTATTCCGTGATTATATTTGGAATAATTTATAATTTAAATTATTTGCGCATCAAAAGGAAAAAAGTGTTTGACGCATATAAAATTTTTTAATAACTAAAGATTTCAACAAAATTTGAGCATCAAATAATTACTCAGTGTTAGAAAAGGTAAAAAACACATTCCGTTAGCTCCTTGGTTGCCTGTTTCAACAAAATATTTCTTGACCATTTTTGTATTTAATTTCAGGGTCAAGTAAGAAGTTCTTTTTTTTGATTGAAAAATAGGGTATATTTCGAAAAAAATTGGGTTTTGGGTATATAAACCAGGCTCTAATCCTAAATCCAAAATTACTGGTAAACCCATATCCTACCCAAACCAAAAACCTGAATAGAAGAATACCCTTTTGGTCGAATATTCTATTACCTTAATACATGAATAGCTTTTTGAATTCCAAAAATAAAGCGTTTTCCAGTTGAGACCCCGTGACCTGGGGGCTTCCAAAGTTAAAAAAAAACACCTTAGACCGTTTAATCAGGGTAAGTAAACCGGGGTCCACGGGCAATCCAAATAACGGCCGCCGACGTCGGTTAACTATCCACGTTTCTCAGAATGATTGTATCATCTGATTTGATTTCGCTCTTTAAGTTTCAACTTAAAAAAAAAAAAATTTGATTTCGCTCCACGGTCAAAAGAAAATCAATTATTTGGAATTAAGGGTTTACCATTCAAAATGATATATTTATAAACTAAGATTTTAGGAGTATGAACAATATGAAAATCATGTATAAAATATCAAAGAAAAATGTTTCTGTTAATTATAAAATGAAGTATAAATTCATAGACTGTCATATATACTGACTGTCGTTAATACCTGTTTTCAACTTTCCAAAAGACTGAAAGACTGACATAACCTATACGCCAAGTGCAAAAACCTTCAAAAACACTTTTCTAAGGTCTTCATAAAACGGTACCTTAGGTAAAGTTTTGATAAATATATTTTTTTAGACTGATTGAAAAATACTTTAGTACCAATTTTAAAATAATCTCTGCAAAAAAAACATTTGCGAAGTATAGTTTCATTTAGCTGAGTACTTGCTTTTTTTTCCTAAATTTGCACCCTTCAAATACCCCAGAGAGTATATAAAACACGTAGTAAATTTTACGCTCTTTCCGAATATGTTTAAATAAAATGGGATTGGTGGGTTATTAAAAAAGTTATAGTTTAAAAATTAAAGTATGGTTTTTGAGGGATGTTGACACTTTAGACTCGTAGGGTTTGAGAAATATTATTTTGGTCACCCCCTAAAAAATTGGCTTTCCTAGGTTTTCATATGTGAAGATTACGAATTTGAGGTCGAAAATCACTTTTAAATTTTGTTTCTTTGCACTGATTAGCCGATTATACAATAATTTACGGAAAATACCGAAAATCATAAAGGATAAAAATTCTCATTGTACAATACTTGATGTTTTTTTTATCGTGAATTTACGAAAAATTTTGGTAAAAATTGAGTGGACATCTTTTAATTCTAAAAGTATCAAGTTGAAAATAGACCGTCATTTTTCATTTTTACCAAAATTGCCATAATTTTTCGTAAATTCACGATAAAAAGCATTAAAAATGCTAAACTGGTAATTTTTTAAATTTTGTGATTTTCGGAATTTCGCGTAAATTTTGTTATCAAGTGACCACTGCACATTAAAGCTAAATCCTACTGGTCAGATTATAACTTACAATAATGAGAACAGAAGTGAATTTTTATTTAATTAAAAAGAAGCACTCTTTATAAAAAGTTTTCTAAGACAAATAAAAAAGCCATCAATTTCATCATCATTCGATCCAGCCACAAGTTTAAGGTATCCTTTCAAAAAATACGGGTTATCCATCGAAAGAATGTAATAATGCCTCAATTGAATACCATCAATCGGACTTAAAAACTTGACTAATTCTTGACTTATTTTTTCTTTTTGAAACCATTCATTTACATCACCAGTGCTCATTTGACCGAAGTCTACAAACGATTTTTCATCAGTCTCATTCTCTTTGATTTTCGAAAACTCAACATCATTGTCATCATCATGATCTTTTTTAACCAAAATACTTTTCTTTGCATAACATTGTTGTAACAGATCTTGAAACTTTGTTTTTTCCGGACTATCGAATTCAAGTAAATGTATACCTTTGATACAAAATTGCTTACATTTATCATAGTTTAGAAAAAAATCCATTTCAAAAGTTGCTAGTTTGTAATATAATTTTTCCTTAATTTTTCTAACACGTTCCAATTGTATTATATTCTCGGAAAAATCGATAAAATCAACCTCTAAGACGTTTTTCACGTGGGCATAGATCGCTAAATTTTGTTCATCACTTTCACCAAAGTTGTCAAACAAAAAAATTAAAACTTTTAAATAAACATTACTAAAGACTCGTTTCACTGGATCATTTTTAAAATATTCGATGAAACTATCCCTAACCAAATCGTCCATCGACACACCAAGGGTTAAGTTCTTAGTTCTGTAAGACAATATTGACATTCTATCGAGTTTGTTAAGTTTTATTTTGACCATATAAATCAATTCTTTATGATGTAAATTTATATAGTTCTTTATAAGTTGTAATTCTATAAATCTATTGTCGAAAAATACCAAAAAACTCAAAATATCCAATAACGAATTTTGAGATAAATAGTCCAAATACAGGTCCATTGGAGACTTAAAGTTTGCGTAAACGTTTGATATAATATCTCTTGAATTCAATCGAGCCGAACTCATGAGGACATAATTTGAAATCTTTGTTAAATCAAATGGGACAAATTGACTTGATCTTTGTGTTAACTTGATCATTAGACTTTCGATTTCGGTTGAACTTAGTTTATTTTTAATTGATTTTGTTAAATACCTTTTGGCGTCTGAAGATGTTAGAAGACTTTGGCTGATAAACTGAAATTGGTCTCCATTAATTTCTTTATCACTGGTTATTAGAACTCTACAGTTTTGTGGTAAATTTTGTAAATAAATTTTAAGATCGTTTAAATCATTCAACTGGTCAAATATGACTAAAACGTTGGATAATTTTTCTAAATAAACGTTTATTCGATTAATCACAGTGTCAATTGAAGCTGGTGCTAACTTATTTTTAACAACATACAAATCTAAATTTCGGTATTCTAACTCGAGTTTAAGAGGACTTTCGGCCTCGATGAATAAAACATGCTCAAAAAATTTATTCTGGTAACCATAGTGAACACTAGAAGTTGTTGTGCCAAATCCTTTGGGTCCATATAAAACACAATCAGAACTTGACTGGATCGAAAAATATTTGTTAAGTTTTAAATGAATGTAAGAATTCGATTGGAAATCGGGTCTTAGTTCAGGTAGGTTAATCAAAACTTTACTACGGGACATTTTTTAATGTTTTACATAAAAAAATAATTAAGAATTTTTTTTATTTTTTATCTTTATTAGTAAGATAAAGGGTACTATAAAATTAATTATTGAGATTTTTTGCAAACTTTATCTAAAAATAAGCCTTTGCTTGATGGAAACTAGTAATTTAAAAAAAAATGAGATTAAGTTATAAAAATAGAAAAATTAAAAAATTTACAATAGGAATTGTGAAATTCCAAAAAATTGGAATATCAGCACACTCTAGACCTGGTCTACATCCACAACCACCAAGACCCCAATATGTACAAACAGCATCTTCTTCTAAGTATCTAGTACATGTACCGACAGTTGATTGCACAATTGTAGGAGACCATGATAAGAATGGAAAGAAACAACATTCGTTGACGGTGTCACAATCGTTTGTGGACATACATGAGTTTCTTGGTTGTTTTGGCAAGGTCAAAACCAAGCTTACAGAAACCAGCAAAATAATAATTTTCATACTTTTCTTTTGTTGAATAATTGATCGCTAATGTTTTTTTAAAAATATGTTTTGATTTTTTTTTAAATATCGTCAGATAACTTAAATTTATGTGAAAAATGTTTTCATCAAGCATATGCTTTTTTTACACCCATTTTGTGTCTATCAAAATTCTACAGTAAAAAGCTGAAATAATTTAACGGAAGCGTACCGTACCCACTCCGAAGAATACCGTACCGTACTCAATTTTTTTTCTGAAAAATTAGGCATTGGAAAAAAAAAAAAAAAAATTTTTTTCATTGAGTACGGTACGGTTCTCTTTAGTACATCTTCAACTACAAGATCATTTTATTATTTATTTTAGTGGTATCAGTACAAATTAGAGAGCTTAAACAAAGGATTAAGCCTCGAGTTTAAAGTTTTTAATGAAAAAATGTCAATGTATTATGGTCGAATGTCAAAAAAAGCTCGAACTTGGTTCAAACTTTGAAAATGACAGCATAGGAAAGAATGCATCTTTTCAAAAACTTATTTTAAGCATTTTTAGGAGAGGGAGCAAGAGAGGTCATATGAATCTAAATATCTACTTGAAGATGTTTTAGGGATTCTCCAAGTGATTGGCTAAAAATTGGATTGAATCAAAACGTCTTTAAATATGTTTTAATTTTTTCATGGACTTTATTTTGACGGGTCCTACTAAAAAGCTGACCCCCATTTTTCGTGAAATTTTCGACCCCCGAAAAAAACGGAAAATAATTTTTTTTTGAAAATCTTAACTACCTACTCTTTTAGTTTTCGAGATATTTTGGTTTGAAAAAAAGTGACCTTAAAGCAGCCAAATTTCTAAAAGCCATGTCTTTGTTAGGTAGCCCTCTAATCGGCTGACTTAACAAAATCGTAACTTTCAATCACTAAATTTATTTTAAGCAAATCATGTGATATTGATTCTTGTAGAGAATTTTCAGCTCTACAAGCAGACGATTTTGTTAAGTCAGCCGATTAGAGGGCTACCTAACAAAGACATGGCTTTAATGTCACTTTTTTTCAAACGAAAATATCTCGAAAACTAAAAGAGCTGAGAGGTCGGGGCCTATGGGGCTGTGAAGTTTTTTTCAATTCACTCATTTCAATTCAGTAAAACCTGAATAACTTTTCTTCTAGACGAGATAAATCCATTCTGCATATTGCTACAACTTGTAACAATTTTGCTACACCTGGGATATCCGTCTGCTAAAACTCTGCATTTCATCTGCACAATTTTTTGTAATCGTTTTTTATGGCGTGCAAAATGCATAAGAAATGCAGAGTTTTAGCAGACGGATATCCCAGGTGTATCAAAATTGTTACAAGTTGTAGCAATATGCAGAATGGATTTATCTCGTCTAGAAGAAAAGTTATTCAGGTTTAACTGAATTGAAATGAGTGAATTAAAAAAAACTTCACAGCCCCGGGGCCTATTTTTTTAGGACATGTCAAAGTCTCTTCTTTCAGAAAATCGGAGGTCGATTGGGGGTCAATCAGTAAAATTTGGGGATCAAAGCTCCAAAAATCGAAAAATTGAAATTTAAGGGGTAAAAATAATTTTTTTAAGATGCCCCAAATCATAAACGTTACTTAGTTTTTCGTGTTTTTGAGAGCTAATTTCTCTTCAATGTTATATCTAGATTAGACACAAACCCATCAGCTTTGTAGAGTAGGTCTTTCTTTACAAAAAAAGGTGAGGATTTTTCAAACGATAAGTTACTTTTGATACTACAGTATGTTTGAAGTATCAATTTTCGTTAATTTTCAAAGAAAAATGCTCAAATTTTTGGAGGAATCGTTTGTATCAAAGCAACTTATTTGTTTAATGACAAACCCTGACCTATCTCTATAGAAATTTATGAGAGAAAGATGTTGAGACACTTTTTTACTTGGTTTTATTGTATCACAGGGGAGGAATAGAATTTAAAGCTTCTAACCTTTATGATTTGGGACATCTTAAAAAACCTAGAAAGCTCTTGAAGTTTTGGGGGTCTTGTAAGCCTCAATATCATTGAGATCAATATCAGTCACTTTCAATATAATTTAATTGAATAATTGATACTGAAAATCACAAATAAATCAATTAATATTAATATGAAAATTTTTTTTTTATAATTCTACTCATTAGTAATATTCAGTGTGTTAATTAAACGAGTAGTACGAAGACTAATGTTATTTTTTCACAAAGTTGATGAATATACCTTATTTCCTTGCTTACAAGTGCTCCCCTAAAACCCCATTTTTATTGACCAATGGAGATCAGATCAATTATAATCTTGTGATTTTGAAGTGTGTGGGACTGAATTATTTTATCCATTAAAGATGCGCTTTTTTGTCGCTTATAAGCAAGGAAATACGGTACATTCTCGGAAATCGATAATTACTTAACGATTTACAATTTTACATTATCGTTATCATTTTACAATCAAAGTTTATTTTTGAACAAATCAACAAAAAATTGACACTTAGCAAAAAAAAATTTTTTTTTTTGATATTCAAAAATTTAGCCTTGATCTTCACTTTCAATATTGGTTAAGCTTAATCGCCTGGTAAGTTAAGATTTTCAAAAAAAAAATTATTTTCCTTTTTCATTATCACGTAAAATGGGGACCAACTTTTTAGGAGGACCCATTTTGACATTAAAATTCATCAAAGCAAAATATTTTTAAAATTTTATTCAAAATGCGGTAGAAAATATTTTAAATTATGGCTTCTTGCAATACGAGTTGGAAATTGGTCCTTTTGCACCCTTAGATTGAAGAAAATAGATTAAAATAATCTAAAATTTGAATGGAATATATTGTCAACATACCACTGGAAATGTGAAATTCAAAAACCATGGAACTTCGATGCATGCCAAACCAGGTTTACATCCACATCCACCAAAAACCCATGAGCAAATTTCACCTTCTTGTAAATATTTTGTACAAGATCCTACAGATCCAATTTCATAATTCGGAAAAAAAGATAAGATTGGAAATGCACAACATTCATTTTCACTGTCACACCCGTTGTTGGAGGTACATGAATTTTTCGAAAGTTTCGGTAAAGTTAAAACTAAACTTACCGAAACTAAAATGACAATTATCTTTACGAAATAAATACATTTTAGAATAAACTGATTGGTGGATTCGTCCTTAAAAAAACTCACTTTAAACATTTATTAAACTTAATTTTATGATTTTGTACGAAATTGATTACGTTGGTAAATATAGGCTTACTTTAAATTGTTACGTACACACCTTACCATCTTTATAATTTCGCATGATGTTTTACTAATCAATAAAAAAAAAATGGCGTGATTTTTAATAATTTTGAGTTTTTTCATCATCAGGTCTTGTAACTCAATTACTTAAGCATAACTTTTATTTCCTTTTAATTGTTTTCATTTTTTTATTTACAATGAGTGAGGATAGCTTAGTTGGCACCGTCGTCGATCCAGAAGTTTGAAGGTTCAATTCCTAGTCGTGTCAAAAAATTCAATTCGAGTTCCTAAATTATCCTCAGTGTTATGAAAAAAATTGTGGAAAAAATATTAATAACTTAATTGATCGGGTCTATAGAAAGTAATTCTAACTAAAATTACCTTCTAAAAATGGTAAGATAATAAGTATAAAATACATTCAAATTGTGTTTTTCGAACGGCTACTGAATAATGAGTTCACGCGAACAATAGTCAAAGAACTCAAACAAGTCGATCAAGATCATAAGTTACATACTTGAAATACTGAACAAAGTAGAGTATGACGACCAAATGAACATAGCACTACAAAAACATCTAAAAGATGGAGCACAAAACTAATAAGAAAAATAATTTGGTTTACGATCAACTCCGTAAACTATTACATTAAGCCAAAGATGGAATTTAGCGAGTTGTATGGTCTGTTAAGATACGACAATACCAATGAATGAAAAATAACCAATATATTCCTTTTTTTATGTTGTTTAGAGACTAAATTTTTATTTTATTTTTAAGCTTTGGGGATTAAATTTGTAAATAGTTTTTTTTATTACGGGTTATGAATTCAATTTTTGTATTTGAAGAAAACTTTATAAACTTTTTGTTTTCTACATGAGAGGACAGTGTCACTTTATTAACGTGACGCTGGTAAGGTGGTCGATTCGGGCCCTAACATTAGTTTAATAAATAAATAAATTAGTATAAAATGTCAAATATTTTATTAAAAATCAATCATTAAAAAAAAAATTTTTCTTGATTCAGTTTAAACTTCAATTTTTATACTAAAATTTAAAAAAAAAAATTTCTTAAAACCAAAAATAAAATCATCGAACTGATCATTTTGATCCAGTTTGTTTGGATTGCATTTGAATTTGATGTTGCCTTTAAATTTTAATTTAAAAAAAAATTAAACAAAAAAAATTCAAAATAGTCTTACTATTTTTTCAAAGCATGTTGTACTTGAGCAGGTGTATTTGGTCAAGTCAGCAGCTGTCAATGTTATTTCACTACTGAATTTAGTGTTATCATTAGTCGCTTGAAATTTGATGAAAAAAAACTTTTTATCAACGCTGACATCTGTTAAATTAACATAAATTGTGTTAAAAGCAATCTCGGTTGGTGTTATTGTACCATTTTTTAGCAGAGTTAATATGTCAGGATACTTAAAGATAAAAACTAAAATTCCTTATCAACTCAATTTATCTCATGCTACTTACATAAATTGAATACTTGAATATTGCTGTTGGATTTGAAATGACGAATTTTTTCGTCAAAAAAATTACATCTGTAAAAGCACCTTGCGACAAATCCCATACTCCTGTTTGTGTCGTTGATGTTATTTCTGGTGTAGCCAAAGCGTATTGTGAACAATCCGCTCCATAGTAATCGGTGTTGCATGTACAAGCTCCTTTATCAGAACAAACACCATTGTAGCTGCAGTTATTTGGACATAAATTTGTTAAATCAATTGCGATACTAGGTACACCTGAAGCCATGTCCATGTTGTTTTTATCAGCTGATGCTATTTGAACAACAACAGTAATGACATCGTTTTTATATCCTGTACTATAATCATTTTCCTATTTAAAAAATAATTTCAAATTAACAGATAGAAGGTAATCGAATAGAGAAGATCAATTACCGGATCTAAATTTATATCTTTAAGACAATTGTCAATCATTTCATTGATTCCTGATTTTGTTGCTATAGCTGCATCTACACTTGCACCAATAGCTTGACATGCTGCTACTTTTGTAGAGTTATCTTGTGTACTTCGAACCTAAAAATTAAAAACCTATAAACTTTGTTCTTTGGTTAAGCACTTTGATAAATTAAGATGTCAAACTATGTATATCCAAAATGAAGATAGTTTTAAGTGTTTAATGATTAAAATCTTACATGACGTTTAGGCGCAAGTCTTTGTTCAATTAATTTTCCCTCAAGCAATGCTTTGAAAGCTGGTGAGCTAGCCAACTTTTCTGGATCGAAACCATTACTTAAACAAAAAATTTATTAAAAAATAACATTCTTATTTCTTAAGAAAATTAATACTTGTCTTCAACACTACGTCTAGCTCGGCTTGTTTTATTTTTAAATCCTTCTTCATTCAACCCATTAATGCATTTTGACGTGACTGTTGTAGTTATTTTATCCTCTTTAAGATTTGCACATGTGCTATGTGTGTTTTTAACTTTTGTTATATTAACTGAATAATAACTAGTTGCAAGACTTGGTATTCCATTATTTCCAGCTCTGAATTAAATTTTTTAAATCGAGTAACGACTTGAATTAAAAATTAAATTAAATTTACTTCCAACTTTCGAAAAAGGTTGCTTGATTGCTTGTCGTTTGACCAGTTTTTAATTTTGTCAAATCGTTAGCTGAATTTGTATCCCAATCTGAAAAAATACCTCCCAATTTACCACGATCGCCTTTGGCTGGTATAATGTCATAACGATTAACATAAAGTGTATCCCACCATACATAACCATAAACTTTCAACACCATTCCATAACCAGTGGATATTTCGTAACCATAACCATCTTTTATAGCAATAAAAGATTCCATTTGATTTTTAGCCTTTCCATTAGCGTCAAAGCTAACTGGTTGATTTCTTGCGTTCGTACCCAAATTTGTGTAAGTCATTATATTTAGACTGACATCCAATCGAATTATTTCATAAAATGATTGGACATAGATTTTGTTAATACAATACGGTGGTGGCCAATTAGGCCACGTGAATGGACTACAGCGAGTACTAATTACGTGAACCTTTTATAAAAAAATCTAGTCAATGCGAAAATAAAACAACTGGTGTAGTTAAGTTAATGAGAGTACTAAAACTCCTATTAGAATAGGATTCATCATGTCTCTTTTTCAAAACTGATTTACCTGTGTTCCTTCCATCGTTTTTTTATTATAAGCATATTCTGTTTAAAAATCTGCAAAAGTTTTTGATCAAATAAATGCATAATTTTCAACTTACTCTCGTCTCAGTTGCGATATTTTCGTACATTACAAATTCACCAGGTAATTGAAGCTCAAAATATCTAGAAAAAATTCAAATTTTTTTTTTAAAATTATTAAAAATAATAAAACATATTAAATAATTCATACATGCCATCGAAAGTTTTACAATGTGGATCATTGTAACATGTGGCATAGTTTTCCAAAGATCTATCAGTATACTTGAATTTTACCTTGAACGAAACAAAAAATAAAAATTTTATTTTTCATTAGGATCTTGGTCTTTTTATTACAGTTATTGTTGGTAAAAGAAGATTTGCAAATAATGGCCTTAAATTAACCGAATCTTTGTTGGAAGCTAATTCAAGTACATATGTTTCATCTTGAAAATTTAAATTCTTCTCTTCTAAACTAACACGTATATCCCAAATAACTTCACCATCGTCCAAAGTCCAACTGGCTGATGGTTTCATTGATTTATCATTTGGATTACAAAGATGAATTCCACTTGACTTTTGAGCACATTCGTTTACAACAACACGATCTTTTGAAACACTTGGATTTCGGTAATTGAGAGAAAATTTTAATGGACAATTTGAACGTGAGGTGTCAACACATCCAATTGGTATTGTCGATTCACATTTGAGTCTACTTGCTTTTAGTTCACCTTCTGTAAAATGAATTTCATAGTTTGTACCTGACGACGCCTTTAAAGATAAAAACTATTTTACAAAAACTAATTTTCTCTTACAAAAATTAAAATAATTATTACAGCTGTTTCGTCCGCTGTTAGATTAACCATTGAGCATTTATAGGTCAAAGGATAAGAATGACTCGAAATGTTAGCTGTCATTCCCAAAGCTTCAAGGTTCATTCGACAAGAAATAGAACTATCTATCAATGGAGACCAAGTTGCCTCGTCCAAAAAGGCATAAATATCACGTGATGGGACATCATAAGTAATTGAAGTAGTCTTTAAAACATTTGAGTTTCCATCAAACCAATCTACCGTACCATTTAAAGATGAGCAATCGACGTTTAAAGGACATTTAACAAAACATTTTGCTAATATTTCCGAACTACTTGCAAATTGATCCATTAATTTAGTTGTCAATGAAAGCTTAATGGTAGTTTCGACTCGACTAAAGTCGACTAAATAATAAATAAAATATAAAATAAAATAAAATTTATCTACATTGTTGGCAAAGGTTTTGTAACAGGGCGTCATTTTTAAGGGATCAATTTAAGCGTCAGGTAATGTATTTCTGCGTCATTTTTCTATTACGAGTGCTGACATCAAATAACCAATAAACTCGAAATTCAGCTGACTTCAGCACCAGTAATAGAAAAATGACGTCATTTGACATCAGCTGACGTTTTGTTGAACTGTTACAAAACCTTTGCCAGCACAGTAATTTCCAAAATTTAATCTTACAAGCACAATCAGTTTCCCCATCAGGAAGATAGAATCCGGCGGGACATCCACCTTGATTCCTTGTCGTTGTGGAAGCTCTTATAGTGGTTCGAATTGTTGTTGTACTCTGAGATTCAGTTGTTATTTGATTTCTTTCAGTGGTTACTGAATCACTTGTCCCCAAATAGCTGCTTGAAGTTACATCATTTGAACCTTTTGTTTCGCTGTCTATTGAAGTATGATCTTCTGAAGTTGAACTTGCTGAATAACTTGTCCCCAAATAGCTGCTTGAAGTTACATCATTTGAACCTTTTGTTTCGCTGTCTATTGAAGTATGATCTTCTGAAGTTGAACTTGCTGAATAACTTGTCCCCAAATAGCTGCTTGAAGTTACATCATTTGAACCTTTTGTTTCGCTGTCTATTGAAGTATGATCTTCTGAAGTTGAATTTGCTGAATAACTTGTCCCCAAATAGCTGCTTGAAGTTACATCATTTGAACCTTTTGTTTCGCTGTCTATTGAAGTATGATCTTCTGAAGTTGAACTTGCTGAATAACTTGTCCCCAAATAGCTGCTTGAAGTTACATCATTTGAACCTTTTGTTTCGCTGTCTATTGAAGTATGATCTTCTGAAGTTGAACTTGCTGAATAACTTGTCCCCAAATAGCTGCTTGAAGTTACATCATTTGAACCTTCTGTGTCAAGATTGGTTGCGCCAGTGGATTCATTGGGTATTATGGCCGTATCTGTAGTTTGACCAACAACCGCTTTTACACCATTTCCAAAAAGAATTATACAAAAAATTGTTACTAATAATATTTTTTTCATTTTTTGATTATTTAAACTGAAATAACTGTGCTGTATTTATAATGTATTTGGTTTAACCAAAGGCAATTTATCAGAATCATGATTTTTTTTCAAACAATCAAAATATTTTGAAATAAAACATTATTCTCATTATTCAATTTTAATTTTTTTTTAGTTTTGAATAAAATAAGAGAAGTAAAAATGCTACATGTATCTTGATTCTACAATAAAGTTAGAATTCCAAGGTATTTTAATGTTCATATGTGACAGTAAAAAAAAAACTTACACTTTTAGTAAAAATGAATTCAAATTTTGTTCAATTCGTTAAAGGCGCTTGAATTTTTTTTAAATTGTTTTGTTTCTTAACAAAATGCTAGTGATTCTGGTTAAGCTTGGTTAGGCGGTTAACCAAATTTGGTCTACCAAAACCAGGTTAACCAAAAACTGGTTAGCCAATTTTTTGGTTAGCCAAATCTGGTTAACCAGATTTTTGGTCGAGCAAATTTTGATTAACCAGATTTGGCTAACCAAAAAATTGGCTAACCAGTTTTTGGTTAACCAATTTTGGTCGATTTGGTTAACCAAATTTGGAAAATTCGATTTTGTATATAAATTGATATAACAAAAATTAACAGGCTGTATAAATAGTGGTTTTATGATGAACTTTTCACATTTTGTTTTTTGGATTATTGTTGTAGTCCTCATAGTGACTACACATGCTTTCTAAAAATACATTTAGTTTTGCTGCTTTTTATACTTGAAACTTATTTCAAGTATAAAGAACAGCAAACTTTAGTTTCAATTTAGATTATTATTATTTTTTCATATAATTTTCTCTTTTCTTTTCCTCTTCTATTATTTTGTAAAGGCTAGAAGTGGCCAATAAAGGTTAAATAAAGATTTATATTATTTATATTTTTCTTTTATTTATTGTAACCCTTCCCCTTTCCCCATCTTCTGATTTAAAGGCAAGTAAAGCCGTACTTGATTTTTAAAATTGGCGTCCCTAGGTTTCTTTTTCTAAAAATAAGAAAAATCGAACACACTAATCACGTGATCTATAATTTACTTTGAGAATTCAAAGGTTAGACACGTGTGTTACATTAATCACATTTAGGAATATTAGAATTGATATATCCTATTTAATCCTTTCCTTTAATCTTTAATTTTGTAAAACTATTTTTCATTTCCTCTTCTAAAATGGTAAATGGTTCAATCAATCGTATCACAGTGTTGATACTGTATTTTTTTACATTGATCGTTCAATCGAGCGCTTTGTCGATATTTGGTCAACATCAAAAAAGTTTAACCGAACGTTTCATTTCGTTCATTAGTCGTTCGATTTCAAATACGTTCGATTTTGGTCGTTTGATTATAATTAACGTACCAATCGAAACAACGATCATCCTTGGCTTTATCACAGTGATGATCGTGATATACAAATATTTTAAAAAAGGGAGGCACGGCACGCCGAATCCCAGCTCCAACCCCACCAACTTCAACGTATTTAATACCATGTCACTTGATTCATCAAGGAATAGTGCAACCGTGCAAAGTCAAGATCGAAGTCATATGGTGAAAAATCATTCAATTAAAGCACCAGAAGTTTTCAAAGAAGGCATGGACATCAAATCATGGTTCATTCTTCTCGAAATATATTTGAAAAACTTCGACAAAAACGAGTGGCTTGAAATCGCTATCAGCCACATTGAGAACAAAGTCTTACGTCGTATAAAGGACCTCGAAGACTTGTATCGAACCAAATCGTATGAAGACTTCAAAATGAACTTAACTGAATCGTTCACAGTGAAGGAACAGACAATTCCAATTAAGCTCGACCGACTAACGGTTTACAAACAAACTTCAAAACAAAGCATCAAGGACTTTGGTGAATCAATTATTAGTTTGGTCAGAAAATTGTTTCCAAATGTAAACGAATCAGACGACATTGATAAAATCATTCAAGAGTTATTTGTCGATGGTCTCTACAGTCAAAAATTAAGAGAAGCGGTTCGACTAAAAATGTTCAAGATGAAAAATATTAAAAAAGACGAATCATTTAAAATTCACGACTTGATGAACTATGCCGAGTGCAAAAATTCGAGCTATGATTCGAGTCACAGTGATGAAAGATTTTTATCGAGTGAAAGCGACAATCCTCCAATCAAAAAGAACGTTCAATTTCACCCTCATTCAAAACAAAACGATCCAAATAATGGCTTCGTAAAAAATTATAACAAACCGTTCAACAATGGGTTTAATCAACAGCCAAGTGTTCAGCAGCAAAATGTGATGCCTGAGCAAACACAGCAACCAAACAAAATTATGTTTTATCGTCAAAAGGTTCAAAACAATAATCTTAAGCGAAACGAACCGATTCAAGGACAAGCTTTGTTTAACAATACTCTCGTCAATTTTATCTGTGATAGTGGCGCTGACCTTTCTATAATTGACGAGAGGACTTATACATTAATTAAACGTCATGATAATAAAACATTGTTTGAAGAACACAATAATCGTCGACTCGATTCCGTATCAAGTGAGATACAAGTTTTAGGCAGTGTCCGTCTAAAACGCTGTTTGATTTCAAAAGAAAAAAATTTAAAAAATGTTGAGTTGTTGGTAACTAAAAATATATCTGGTTTCCAATGTATCCTAGGTCGTGATATAATTAATCGTGTACCGGAAATCAAGCGTAAATTCGATGAAATACAAAATGATTTTCAAAAATTCTCAAATAGTGTTTTAAACGTATTCGAACGTGAAATGGAACAACGGCGGTTTCTCAAACTCAAAACAAAAACGAATAATCACGGTGATGGTTTTGATAATTATAAAAAACGCGAGTTAAAAAATAAAGTTTCATTTGATTATTATCACAGTGATGGTAACGTAAAAGATGAAAGCCTCATCAATCAAATGAATATTAGATTACCAAAGTCGATAAATGTTATTCTAAATCAAAACAATTCGATTAAGATTAAAGATCGAATAAATCCTAGTTGTAAAAACTTAGGATCAAATACAAGATTCACAGTGTGCAACTCATTAAGTCAAACATTAAGTGAGACTGAGTGTAGTTCAGCTAAACGAACTGAGAACGAACAAATTCGAACGAATTCCAAGCGGATTAGCAACCACAGTGATTCATCATGCAATGTCGGGAGTAATGACTTCAACCGAACCCAAAAAATAAATTTTTTAGTGACCCGTAAAACCTCAGCTTCTAAGGAGGGAGGTGTCGAGAGCTATAATCGATCAAGTTCGATCAACTCTTATCAAGATTTCAATAACAAGACATTTAGATCGATTTACTTAACGTGTGAGAAATCGAATTCAATCCAATTCGTACAAAAAAAGATAAACTCAATGTCAAATTGTAATGTTACAAACACAGTGAAGATGTTGAAAATCATTTAGTAACACAGTGAGGTGATGAAGAAGAAAAAACTTTAATTTTAAAATTTATTTTCATTTTTTTGTGTCTTTCAAAAATTTGTAATTTCTAAGGGACTCGGGCAAACTTTAAAACTAAGGGGGAGGTATGTTGTAGTCCTCATAGTGACTACACATGCTTTCTAAAAATACATTTAGTTTTGCTGCTTTTTATACTTGAAACTTATTTCAAGTATAAAGAACAGCAAACTTTAGTTTCAATTTAGATTATTATTATTTTTTCATATAATTTTCTCTTTTCTTTTCCTCTTCTATTATTTTGTAAAGGCTAGAAGTGGCCAATAAAGGTTAAATAAAGATTTATATTATTTATATTTTTCTTTTATTTATTGTAACCCTTCCCCTTTCCCCATCTTCTGATTTAAAGGCAAGTAAAGCCGTACTTGATTTTTAAAATTATTAAAATATTGTGTTTAACGTCTTTTTTATTCTAAAAATTAATAAAAAGTTGAAAAGTTTAAATCTATCCAAAAAAAAATTTTTAATAAATTTTTTTTTCATGGTGTTACTAGTTATAATTTGTTTAATTTTTGTAAGTTCATAAATTAAATGTCCTTTATTTTCATCTTGAGGTGATAAAAAATCAATTTTTAAAGTAATTTCTCCTTAAATTATGTCCCAAAAAACGGATTTTTTTTCAAAATTTGGTTAACCAAAAATCGACCAACCGACTTGGTCGACCAAACCAAATCTTGGTTAACCAAAAAATTGGCTAACCAGTTTTTGGTTAACCAAAATTTGGTCGACCAAAATTCTGGTTAACCAGATTTGGTCGACCAAATTTTTTGGCTAACCAGACATGGTTAACCAAAATTGGCTAACCTGGCAAACCAAAGCATGGTTAACCAGCATCACTACAAAATGCTAAATAATAATATTTTAAGACTTAAGGTTGTAAGCTTATTGTTTGATTCACAATAAAAGATTGTAACAGTTGAAATTTAAAGTACAATTAAGCACTTTCAAAGTAAAAAAAATTACTCTGTTAATTGGACGTTAATACATGAGAAACACGCCTATTTTAAAATTACGCGAACAATAAAATTTTTTTTTTTTCATAAAACAACTGCTCTACAAGCCAAGTTTCAGGCATTTCCAGCAGCGGCGTAGCCAGGAATTTTAGCATGGGGGGGGGGGCTCTGATCAAATAGGGCCGCAAAAATTGATGGTGTTTAAAATTGTTTTTTTTTCATTCTAAAATAGTTTAAGATTTAGGTAATTAACGGTTCTTAAATCCGTTATTTCGATATTCCAGTGATCTGTTTTATACGTTCTAAGGCTCTAAGTCAGTATTTTAGAGAATTAAAGAGGTGCTGTCAAACTTTGACTTTCATGTTGTAGAAACCCATAAGGAATCGTGTTTGTAAGCGAATATTAACCAAAATTGTCTTTTAAAATGATCGCGAGAATGTTGGAGAGCTTTTTTTAAATCTCTTCGTTTAAGAAAAATTTAGCATTTGAAAACTCTAAGTTCTCTGGATTTGACTATGCTCAAAGCCGACTATATTAGTCCTTTAAGAATTCCTAGAGGAGTATTACCTTAAAAAATATTTTTTTTTCGATTTTGTATTGGTTTAAGTCAAGTCATTTCTTTGATTTTTTTAAAGGCAGACTAAGCTTTTTAAAAATTGACTGAAAAAGGATATTTTAATGATTAAAATATCAATTATATTGATGATTTATTTTAAAATTAATAAACCTTTACTTAAGATGCAACTTTGATAGAGATTTCTTATATAAACAAGATAAAATCATTTTACATAAAACGTTTATGAAGGTTCATGAAAGCTCATGCTAAGATTCGAAGGTTCATTTTTTTTTAAAAGACGTGAACGATCAGGTTATTAATTTATTACTTTAGGGATAAGTGATTGATAAAGATCACTACATTCGACTCGCGATAATCCGTATATAAAAAGCCCTAGAAAATTGTTGTACGGATTAAAATCTACGGATAATCAAATACATGTAATAGTATCGGAAAGGGCTCCGAACCCGGGTATTTCTGTTTGGATGTCAAATTATTCAGATTAAACTGTACAGTGAACTCGCTTTAATCCGAACATTTTCGGAGGCAGAAAATTTAGTTCGGATAAAATAATTCGGATTAAACCCGTAAATTTACATGTATCTAGACCTGAATGGGAGACAAATTTTAACCGAACT
Organism: Brachionus rubens; assembly: GCA_022207745.1. Lineage (NCBI taxonomy): Eukaryota > Metazoa > Rotifera > Eurotatoria > Ploima > Brachionidae > Brachionus > Brachionus rubens. The sequence continues at coordinate 1,445,637 of JAJVHD010000016.1, read as the reverse complement.
AGTAAAAAATTCGGATTAACGTGGTTCGATGTCGAGTGAGTCGACTGTACAATAGAATCAATGAAAATGTAACGTCGCTTGGGTTACACCGTAATCGTAAACAAACTTTTGACAAGTATTTCAGTCCAATTAAATTATGCTTGTTTGGGTTTGATTCAAACAATAGTTTAAATGGCTCTTTTTAATTAGATTTTGATTGTGATTATATAGTCCGTTCTTGGCTTTTTTGTAAGACCTAAAAACAATGTGAAGTTTAGAGTTATCGAGCAGGATCAATCTTGCAGAAGCATCATAAATTTTTTTCCTATGACGAATAAGGCTGCACTCTTTACTTTACTTTTAATGATTGAACCGATAAATCTAATAATTTTGTATTCTTTACTTGTACTCTAAGCTCCTAAAGATCAGTAAATAACTAATGAATTATGCAATTATTGGCCACCTATCGGTTTAACTTACTGCTTTATCAGTCTTTACTTTCCAACTTTACCACAAAGTAAAGTAAAGAGTGCACCCCTTATGGCGAAAAACAAAGAAGATCAAATGGAAAAAAAATTTGTTCAATCAAAATTCAACATCTGCAAAAACTCTGCATTTTCTCTGAAAATTGCACGCCATCAAAAAGTTCTAATCGAAATGGGCATTTCATTTGCAGAGTTTTTGTAGACGTTGTATTTAGATTGAACAAATTTTATCTCCCGCTTCATTAATCTAAACTGCACTTTTTCAAAAAACAAGTTAAAGTTTGATTACGGTTACGATGTAACCCAAGGGACGTTCCATTTCTATTAATTCAACTGTAACCCAATATTTTTTCATCAAACCACTACTAGTGTGTCTCAAATAAAAAAATTTAAAAGATGATTTTATTTTGTTTTCGGACTCGTATTAAGCGTCTTTGATTACATAAGTTTACTTCGGACTTTTATTCTTCTTGTGACTTTAGTCACTAAACATTTTAATTTTTAAAATACTTGATTTTTCACTTCAGATGCGGGATCCGGATTCGGTGTCCCGGTTCCGGAGTTTAGGGATAACCTAAAGATGATTGCTATATGTAGCTTCACACGGGATTGTCGATCATTAGACCTTTTGAATAAGAGTCGAACACGCTATCTACTACACCACACCACCTCTATGACTCTGAAAAATTAAATTTTGAAATTTTGCCTAAAGATATTTTATTTTACTAAAAGCGCTTAGCTATTTATAAATTGAAAAAATAAATTAAACGAAAAACTCTAAAAAAAAATTATTAACTTTCATTTTAAGTTATTTTAATTTTAACACCATGTTGAAATATTTATAATTTCAACAATTTAAGTGCAAAAAAAAGGGCTAATAAAGCCCAAGACATGTTAAATATTTTGTTCGATGAACCTCTCAAGCCATCAAATGAACTACCAATAGTCACCTTTAAAAAATTAAACATTAAAACGAAGTTTTCTATTTACAAAATTCATAAAAATTACAATTTTTTCACAATTAAAATTTTCAACATCCAAATTACATTTGTATGAATTCGAAGGATAAATCATTAAACTTATTGGATCACTGTAATTTATTCCATTATTTGTAGCTGATATTTTTAACAAGTACCATTCGTTTTGATTACTTGATGTTAAATTTTGTAAATCAAAAAATGTTGCTTGCATATTCAATGGAAATCCTTTAGTTTCAATACTCTGCTTTTCTGCAAATGATTTTGCCGAGTTTTTTACCTTTAAATTAATCAGACATAAAACTAACTGCTCATTTTAAAGCTACCAAAAAATTAACTTACAAATATTGAACACTTAATTTTAGAATCGGGATAATCAGCAACAAAACGACTCATAAATAAGATGATATCGTTGAATTTCACTTTCGATACATCGATGATATTTGATTGTGTGCTTATTCCTTTAATACTCGGAGGATCTGATAGTTTAACAGAACAGTCTACAAGTGAATAACCAGGATTACAAACACATTCACCTCGGTCATTACAAAATCCATTTTCGGAACAATTTTTAGGGCAAGTAGATTTTATTAAATCTACATTAGGAACTTTTGTTCCATTCGAATCAGTCAAAAATTGATTCACATCATTATTTAAGATGTCGCCTGATACTGATTTTGTGTTCTCATCATAACCAGCCCCCCATGGAATAACCTTATTATAAATCATTAGAAAATAGTCTCTCTATTTAAATTGCTTTTATAAATCTTTACAGGAACATCTACATAATCTTGTTCACACAACTCTTTAAGTTTAGTTGTATTCATAACAGGTGATTCTGGATTGCAATCAGCCGATGTAGAGTTTGTATTTGGTACCTTGGAAAGTATAATTATAGTTTCATAGTCAATCATGGATTGTTCTAATAATCACTTGTCTCTTTTTTCTTGAATGTTCAAAAAATTTTATTCCAAACTTTTTGACTATTCGCATACTTTCTGAGTTTGCAATGGCATCAAAGTCAACATAAACACTTAAATAAAAGAATTTAAAAATTAAACGGTTGAATGAACTTAAAAAATGCCTACCTTGTACTTCTTTTGCTTTTACTTTTAGGTTTATTAAAAGTTTTTTCGTTCAAACTAGACGAACACGAGCTTGTTGTTGTGATAGTTGGATCCGTGTTTAAGCAATCACAGTAGTTAAACTTTTCTTGAATCTCTAAATCATTATAAGCATAACGTTCTCCATTGAAGAAACTTGGAATTTTTGTCAATGGACCAGCCCTTATATTAAAAAAATAAATGATACTGTTTTCAATTTCTATGGTCTGATACTTGAAGCTTTCGAAAATTTCGTTTTCAGTTGCATTTTGTAAATTCGAAGATCGAATTGATACGAAATCGTCTTTATAATCTCCATTAAAATTACCAAAAAGACCTGTTATTTTCCCTTCATCTCCTTTAGACGGGTTTATTTGCATCCAGCTGTAGACAAATTTTTCAATCCACCAGTAATACCAACCATACAATTGAACTGTTACACCGTATCCAGTTTCAACCTAAGAAAAAGAAAATCGATTTCACACAAGCACTGCCATAATAATGAACGATAAGTTCATTAATTAGTAAAAGGGTTAACCTACTTGAATACCATAACCAGAAGAACTAACAATGAACTGATCAAAGCTGTTTAAAGCTACTCCATTTTCAAAAATGATTGGAATATCAAATTTTTTTGTCTTCAAATTCGAATAGTAAAACAGATTATTCTCTAGATCTAAGTTAATGATTTCATGCATTGATTGAATGTAGACATTGTTCAAACAATATGGATATGTGTTACTCCATTGAGGCCAGCATGGTTTATTTCTCAAATGAACTCTTGTTTGAGTTTCGGAATTATCGTACATTAAAAATTCTCCTGGTCTTTGCAACTCGAACCATCTTCCATCAAACGTAGAACAATGAGGATCATTGAAACAATTTGCAGAAACTGTCAACGGTCTATTCTTGCTCATGAATTTAACATTTAATAATGGAAGGGTCAAATTCTTGTACAAATCTTTCAACAAATTCGAGTCATTATTAGTTTTTATTTCAATCTCATAAAATTCATTTTGATAATTTTTGTTCTTTGTTTCCATGTTAACATTCAAGTCCCATTCTTTTGTTCTATCCTCATTGGTTAGACTTTGTTTTTTGAACGACTTGTTACAAGCATCACAACTTCTAGCACCGTTCGATTGTGGAATACACTCTTTAGTAACAACTCTGTTATAACCATTCTTGTTTTTATAATTGATCCATATTTTTAAATCACAGTCAGTAATTGTTCGATTTTTACATAAAACTGGTATGTTAAGTTTGCATCTTAATCTAGATGAATTTGTACTCCCCTCTTCCAAACTAACTTGGATATAACTTTTGGTTGAAGCCTTAAAAAAAATGTAAAAATAAAAATTTTATTAAAATATCAAAAATATTACAGCTTTATCTTTAGATGATAAATTAGGCATGTCACATTCAATACCAGCATGTAATGGTTGGCTCATAATAGAAAATAGTGGAGTTGAAGAGTTATGTTCTGGTATTATTTGACATGAAATGTTTTGATTCATGTACAACGACCAAGAGGTCTCATTCAAGAATCCATAAATCTCTTTAACTGCTTGATTGTATTTTAAATCAGTTCTTTCTATTTCTAAACCTTGACCATACCAGATTACAGTGCCATTAAGCGATGAACAGTCCGTACCATTCGGGCATTTAATTGAACATTTGAATGTTATTTCATCTATTTGAGCCAATGGATCAATTTCATTGGTTACAGACTGGATTGTAGCATTTGGACTCAAATATTTAAAATCGACTTGAAATAAATAAAATTATTTTTTAGTTAATTGAAAAATATTGAAGGGTTTGATTACAATAACAAGGTCCAGCGGGACTCATTGCATAATATCCTGAAGGGCAATTTTCCTAAAAAAAAGTTAATATAATATCCGTTTTAAAAGGATCAAACTTGTAAAAAATTACAGTTGAGTTAAAGCTATTTGTAATCAATGTAGAAGTTGAAGGGCTATTGGTCCAAATTGAAGCAGTTGTTGTTGTCGTGTAAATAAATGACTTTAAGAATTAATAAAGATTCTTGTTCAAAAAAGAGTACTTTTCCGAAATAAGTTAAAAGGTTCAAGCGAATTAGAAGGCTGTTAACTTATTTTTGAAATGAACCCTAAATTATTAATATCAAAAAATTTTTACTGTTCCGGTAGAAGTTGTAGTTGAGTTATCAGAAGAATTATTCCATATTGAAGTTGTTATTTCATCAGTTGAAGAGTACTCTGAAGAGCTATTTAACGAAAGCGTAGACAATTCTTGGGTAGAATGTAAAGAATTATTGACCGAATTGTTAAATAAGGGCGTTGTTATTTCATTGGTAAAATATACTGATGAGTCATTTGAGGAGTTATCCAAAGGAACCGTGGTATAACTTTCACTGAAAAACGACGTTGTAGAATCATCGGTCGAACTCTTCCATGTTGCAGTTGCTATTCCATCAGTGAAGTTAGCTGAAGAGTCATTCGAGTAGTTATTAAATGGAAGTGTTGTACCGCTTTCCCCGAAATATGATGTTGGAGAAACATCGGTCGAACTGTTCCATAAATCAGTTGTTATTTCATTTGTAAAATATGCTAATGAGTTATTTGAGTAGTTATTAAATGAAGAAGTCGATGTTTCTTCGGTGCTGATTTCCTTTTTTTTTTGAAAACAAAATTTTTAGTTAATTTTAAATATTTTAATCAAATCAGATTCAGACAGACGCCCAATAGAGAAAGCCATTACATGACTATTACTGATCATAACCACATTTATAGACTTCCGAAAAGCGTTCGATTCATTCATTAGGAGAATATTATTCGCGATTGATCCTATGGAATTCCCAAGGTAATTGTAGATGCTATTTAAGATTTGTATTCAAACTCAAAGGCAGTCTTTTTCTGTAGGTATCAATTTGTCTGATAAATTAGATACAAGCTCAGGTGTCCTACAGAGCAGTAATTTAGACCCCTATCTATTTATTATAATAACAGACTACGCGGTGAGTCACAGTCAAAAAACTTCAATAGGCAATAAATACAGGCAAAATTTGACGACCAGGTATTGATATACCTGGCCATAGAATCCGATAAAACGGTTTATAAGACCCAACATGTCGAAGACAAACTGATCAGGTCATTAGTGACTTGAAAAATGCGGACGACACAGTCCTTCTTGAATCATCAATGAACCACAATGTCTAAATGATTATGCTGTTAATTTTGGTCTTTAAATAATTATCGTCAAGACCGAGTGTATGATAGACGAAAAAAACTAAATTTTTTCAATTTATTTTCACTTTTTGTATAATCGAGACCGAAAAAAAAATCAAAAATGCCTAAGATGATGTATTTTTTATTTTTTTTATCTGTATAAAAAAATGGGGGTTAGGGGTAAAACAGGGACTAGATACAAAAAAACTGAAAAAAGACATGAAATTTTCCGTTTCCGCGGCATTATGTCGGGCAAAAATTAATAATTGGGTCTAAACTTCTGACAAACATAAACATTATTCCTGTGACAATTGAATGTTTTTCAAACAGAATCATTTAAGCGTTGTCATTATAGCTTTAAATTGACCAAACGAAGGCTCAAGAAACAAGACAAACCCTTATAAGATAAGATAAACGATAAAGTTCAAATTGCATCATATTTTCTGCTAAGATATATTTAAAATCGATATAGACAAGTAGAAATATATAAAATTTAAATAACATTAACGTACAGTGGTCTGGGCTTCAATTGCACAAAATTTCACTAAAACTAAACTTAAAATCAGGTAATGAAACCGATAATAAAAAACCATTTTTTTTTGAGGTGTATTAAGCTTTTTGAAAAAGGGTTTAAAAAGGTAGAAAATCAACGAATCATAATAAGTGTTCTCTTTGATTTTAATTATTAAATGTTCACATTTAGAGATTCTTTATTTTAAGAATACTCTAAAAAAATAACAAATGCAATCTTCAAACAGTATTCGAATATTAAGATATTTAATTTTAAAACTAACTTCTAAAATTCAAAAAAAAGAATGTTTACCAAATATTTAAATTTTATTTAATATAAAATTGTTTGATATTTTGAAAACCTTGAATTTTATTTCGTCATGTTTACACTTAGTCAGATTTAATGCTAAAAAAATACTTCGCTTTTTAGCATTTTAGAACTTTTACTGATGCTTCTTAAAATCATGGATTTACAGAAATCAAGATATGAAGTCTGTTAATGTAAAATAATAAAACAGCTTTAGTAACTGACGTTTTGTTTTTTATTTGATGTCATAAAATGCCTCGTTTGATAGGGAGCCTTTAAATATTACAACATAGTGACAAAGTAAGTTTTTATTAAAACAGACTTTTGAATTAACACACGAACCATTTTTATGATTGGAAAAAAATCACTTTTGATAAACTAATAGTTCATAGAATTTGGGTCTCTACGAAAAACACCCCCATTGTTTGAAAAACACACACCCGGGTATAAAACCTTATTTTTAACTCCAAACAAAAACCTCATGATACATATAAGTTCCTCTCATTCTGAGCTTTCATTTGAGCTATATATCGACATGGTAAGCCTTATAAAAAAACAATGGGGTGTATTTCGTAGAGACCCTAGAATTAGAAGCATGGATATGTGTAAAATTAAAAGATAACTGGTAAAACTTAGTGTTCTGATAGCTAACATAGTTGAAATTATTGGAAACCATGTAGACTCAGAGAACTATTGTTCACATAATCACAAGGCTTTGAGTTTTATAATACTGCACGGCTCCTGAAAAAAGGCGTACGCCGTACCGTAACCTACCATCTTACCTTACCAGTCCACCGTACCGAACCGGAAAATAAAATTTAAAAAAAAACTTAGGTTCTTCATTTTTAGTTAAAATTTCAAAATTCAAAAAACGGTACGGTGGTACGGTACGGTACGGTTTGATGGTATGATATGATACGGGGTACGCCTTTTTTCAAGAGCCGTGCAGTATCTTTATTTAACTAAATAATGTTAACACAGTTAGTGGCGCATACAAAGCATTGTACCTGTGAATTGAAATTATTGAAGAGCTAAGACCTCGGTGTTTTACTCGATTTTACACCAATGGCATTGAATGATTTTGCTAGTTTATTTGCTTCTTTGAAAAAAATTTGACCCGAACAGGATTCGAGGTGAGACTTTCATGACTTATTGATCAACCTACGATACCAACTCAACTACCATTCTCATCAAACACATCGCCCGTAATACAGAAACAATCAGAAGTTTTTTCTTCCCTTGCGAGGATCCAACTCCCGACCCTCTGATTGCAAGACTAGCACGCAAACAACTCGGCTAAACGGGTTATAATATTCACAAATACTCCAATTAAAACGCGTTATCAAAAAAACATCCCCTCAGCAGTTGTCAAATCAGAAGACGATTCGGCAAACATTTAAAAAGCTCATATCTATTTAGTGTATGAATTTTGATTAATGGTACGTCTAATTATTTTTGGGGATAAGCAGCAGTCATATAGTGAATTACAAATAAAAAAAAACGAAAATTTTAGCTTTTTAAGCCTACTGTACAATGCCTAGATTTAGCATAAGGCTTGGGTTTTATAATTGCTAAATGTTATTTTGCTCTAAACAAATAAAATTAAGTAAAAAGGCTCAAGAATCTGAGATTATTCAATCAAACAGCTTCCAATGTAATAGAGTATAAAAAGTAAAACAATAAACTTTAAAATATTACATTAAGTTAGTTAATTAGTCTTGAAAGCACTTGAAATTTAAAGAGCTCTAGTCTTGTTCCTACGATTGCAATTGATATACTGCACGGCTCCTGAAAAAAGGCGTACCGTACCACTGTACCGTACCACCGTACCGCTTTTTTAAATTTTGAAATGTTAACTAAAAATGAAAATTTTTTAAATTTTATTTTTTGGTACGGTGTACGCCTTTTTTTCAGGAGCCTTGCAGTATTGACTAATTTAAAGGAACTAGCCTAGATATTATTAGAATAATTAAAGTACATTACTCGTAATGTAAATTTTTTTTTACTATCATCCAAAATAAACATTCATTCGATGTTATTTGATCAAACACTTATTTGATCTTGCTATAAAAAGCCTATTTAATTGAGTTAAAATATTTTAAAATTAAAAAATGAAAATAATACTGTTGTTTAAAGTTTATTATTCAATGCTCTTGGTAATTAGTGTGAGCGCTTCAGTTACAACAACAGTACAAATGAATACTACAACAGGGCAAATGAATACAACAGAATTTGAATCCTCGAGTACAGTAAATTACAAAGAGACTTCAACAATAGTAGCTTCTAGCAGCCCAGACAGATTTTTTTCAAACACTTTTTACTTTAAAGGATCTTTAATTTTTTTTTATTTTTCTAGAGGAATTTTAAAGATAAATTATTAATTTTTGATTCTTAATAAACCCTTTCTCTATCACCTACAAAATCTACAAACTAATGAGAAAATCACTCAGTTAAAAACCCATGGATTTTAACAAGAATCACTATTTATGAAATTAAAGAATTTATAATTCATGTTATGAATACCAAAACAGAGGTTCCAATATATTGTTTTTACGAAGAACTAATTTGTACTTCTCCTGTGCTAGTTATAATTTACATTTTATTTGACTCTAAATGTTGGCTTGGTTATGAATATCAATGTAAATTATTTTATAAGATACGGCAAGCAGAGCTTTATATATGCGAGTAACGAGACGTTAACTATTGTATTTTTTGGGTTTTGATTGACAATTGTCGACAAATTCTTTTAGGAATGATTTAATGTAAAAATTTTACATTTAGATTTTCGGCCATTCAAACCAAAAATTTGACTACACTACTTTTTCGACGAAGACATGACCCTCTGTATTACTGAAGCTTGAAAAGTCATGGAAGGCATGACCAGGACTTGTTCAAAGCTTGAACAGTCAGGGTTGTTTTGGACGATAAAACTTGACAGGACCTTTGAATATTACAATACAATCCACAAAGCATTATTCAATGAATATTTTAAGTGTTTCAAGAAAAATCTACATTACTATAATAGCTTTTTATTTTTCTCCCATTTGTACACCTTTAATATTAGTAAGCTTATTTTTTTTAATTTCATTACGACAACTTTAGAAAAGTACTATTTATTACGGTACTAAGATTCAATAAACTTCTGCATAAAGCTGCATTTACTTTTTATGAAAATTTTCATCCACGAATATTTTATCGCATTTGCAAAGAAGCAAAAAATAGAGAAATTATCAATTATTCACGATCATCTTAAACTTCGAAAGATAGCATCTGGGTTTTTAATCCATTTATTGACTGAAAAAAACCGTAGAGATAGGGTTCGAATTTTTCAAAAAAAGTGGGCCATTGCGAATATATGTGATGAGTCATGGTTTTACTCGAGACAAATAGGCCGTAAGCAATCTATTACAAGCTGAGTTGAAGAGAGAGAATAAATTTTAATATCTTAAGATAATTTACTCGATTAACTTGATGTCCAAAACTCTAAAAAATCTGACATTAGCTTTCTCCTTTTTTATTCAATTTCTTAAAATAAAAATATGTAAGATTTGATTTCATTTGATTCGAGCTCAAAAACTAAACAAATTAAAACGCTGTAGAAGTTGAAATTATTCAATCGTACATTTTTTTGTTAGAAAAGAAACAGAAATAGTATACAATTACCTGTAATTTAGTAATTAAGTCTTGAAGGGAAAAGAATTTTTTTTTCATTCGAACATATTTATTGGAATCAGCATCAAAGTACAGATGATTTCTAGACTATTTCATTAAATCTAAAAAAAAAAAGTAACTGTTATAAAAATAATTGGAACTTTTCGAACATAAACTAGGTGTCAAAACTTCTTGTTTTTTTTAACTAGAGGTGTTTTTGCTTTCGTAATTCAGTAGGTACTTCTCTTTAAATTCGAGGCAAAAAATGAATAATATTGAACAATAAGAAATAATGTTTTTATTGTAAAAAAAATTTACTCAAAGATCTCAAAATAAATGCTTAAGGTCTGGCAATTCTCATTATAAATTCAGAACATTTAAGTGAATTAAAATTTAAAAAAAAACTAAAAATGAAAAATTTAATGTTTGTAAAAGTTTTATTTTCATTACTTTTGGTAATTGGTGTGACCGCCGTAGCTGATACAACAACAACAGATTCCACTACTCCCACCGATTCCACAACCACAACTGATTCAACAACGACAACTGATTCAACAACGACAACAGATTCGCCTACTACCACCGATTCCACTACTACTACTGATTCAACAACGACAACAGATTCCACTACTACCACCGATTCCACTACTACCACCGATTCAACAACGACAACAGATTCCTCTACTACCACCGATTCCACTACTACTCCTGAATCAACAACGACAACAGATTCCACTACTACCACCGATTCCACTACTACAACTGATTCAACAACAACAACAGATTCAACTACTACCACCGATTCCACTACTACTCCTGAATCAACAACGACAACAGATTCCACTACTACCACCGATTCCACTACTACAACTGATTCAACAACAACAACAGATTCAACTACTACCACCGATTCCACTACTACTCCTGAATCAACAACGACAACAGATTCCACTACTACCACCGATTCCACTACTCCCACCGATTCAACAACGACAACAGATTCCTCTACTACCACCGATTCCACTAATACCACTGATTCCACTACAACAACTGATGCAACAACGCTAACAGATTCAACTACAACAACTGATTCGACTTCTACTACCGATTCAACAACAGATGCAACAACTTATTCTTCAATAACTGAATTCTCTCCAACAACCACAATTCAAACATCTACTTCAACAAAGAATCAAGGTGGATGTCCCGCTGGATTCTATCTTCCTAATGGCGAAACTAATTGTGCTTGTAATAAGTCTTTTTTAAAAGTTTTCGTATATAATTTTTAAACAAAAATTTTTGTTTTAAGTCGATTTTAGCCAAGTTGAATCGACCATTAAGCTTTCTTTGACTACTAAATTAATGGATCAGTTAGCACGTAGTTCGGAAATATTAGCAAAATGTTTTGTAAAATGCCCTTTAGATGCAAACTGCTCATCTTTAAATGGTACGGTAGATTGGTTTGATGCAAACTCAAATGTTTTAAAGACTACTTCAATTACTTATGATGTCCCATCACGTGATATTTATGCCTTTTTGGACGAGGCAACTTGGTCTCCATTGATAGATAGTTCTATTTCTTGTCGAATGAACCTTGAAGCTTTGGGAATGACAGCTAACATTTCGAGTCATTCTTATCCTTTGACCTATAAATGCTCAATGGTTAATCTAACAGCGGACGAAAAAGCTGTAATAATTATTTTAATTTTTGTAAGAGAAAATTAGTTTTTGTAAAATAGTTTTTATCTTTAAAGGCGTCGTCAGGTACAAACTATGAAATTCATTTTACAGAAGGTGAACTAAAAGCAAGTAGACTCAAATGTGAATCGACAATACCAATTGGATGTGTTGACACCTCACGTTCAAATTGTCCATTAAAATTTTCTCTCAATTACCGAGAGCCAAGTGTTTCAAAAGATCGTGTTGTTGTAAACGAATGTGCTCAAAAGTCAAGTGGAATTCATCTTTGTAATCCGAATGATAAATCAATGAAACCATCAGCCAGTTGGACTTTGGACGATGGTGAAGTTATTTGGGATATACGTGTTAGTTTAGAAGAGAAGAATTTAAATTTTCAAGATGAAACATATGTACTTGAATTAGCTTCGAACAAAGATTCGGTTAATTTAAGGCCATTATTTTCAAATCTTGTTTTACCAACAATAACTGTAATAAAAAGACCAATATCCTAATGAAAAATAAAATTTTTATTTTTTGTTTCGTTCAAGGTAAAATTCAAGTATACTGATAGATCTTTGGAAAACTATGCCACATGTTACAATGATCCACATTGTAAAACTTTCGATGGCATGTATGAATTATTTAATATGTTTTATTATTTTTAATAATTTTAAAAAAAATTTAATTTTTTTCTAGATATTTTGAGCTTCAATTACCTGGTGAATTTGTAATGTACGAAAATATCGCAACTGAGACGAGAGTAAGTTGCACACTATTCAATTTTCGAGAGTTTTTAGTCTTAAACGAACATTTTTTAACAGATTTTTTATAGAAAGATTTATAGATTTTGATTCTTTCTTGGTAAAATAATCAGCTGTTGTTTACTAGTTTAACTCGAAATTTCAAATTAAATTTTATAAACTTTCAAAATATTTGACTTGCTTTAGTATTTTTTTTGAAAATTATTTTATTTTTTTTTAAAAGGTTCAATTAATAAATACTTTATGTAGCTCATCGCAATCAACGCAACCACCATATTGTTTAAACAAAATTTATGTCCAATCATTTTATGAAATAATTCGATTGGATGTCAGTCTAAATATAATGACTTACACAAATTTGGGTACGAACGCAAGAAATCAACCAGTTAGCTTTGACGCTAATGGAAAGGCTATAAATCAAATGGAATCTTTTATCGCTATAAAAGATGGTTATGGTTATGAAATATCAACTGGTTATGGAATGGTGTTGAAAGTTTATGGTTATGTTTGGTTGGATACACTTTACGTTAATCGGTTTGATATTATTCCAGCCAAAGGCGATCGTGGAAAATTGGGAGGTATTTTTTCAGATTGGGATACAAATTTAGCTAACGATTTGACAAAATTAAAAACTGGTCAAACGACAAGCAATCAAGCAACCTTTTTCGAAAGTTGGAAGTAAATTTAATTTAATTTTTAATTCAAGTCGTTACTCGATTTAAAAAATTTAATTCAGAGCTGGAAATAATGGAATACCAAGTCTTGCAACTAGTTATTATTCAGTTAATATAACAAAAGTTAAAAACACACATAGCACATGTGCAAATCTTAAAGAGGATAAAATAACTACAACAGTCACGTCAAAATGCATTAATGGGTTGAATGAAGAAGGATTTAAAAATAAAACAAGCCGAGCTAGACGTAGTGTTGAAGACAAGTATGAATTTTCTTAAGAAATCAGAATGTTATTTTTTAATAAATTTTTTGTTTAAGTAATGGTTTCGATCCAGAAAAGTTGGCTTGCTCACCAGCTTTCAAAGCATTGCTTGAGGGAAAATTAATTGAACAAAGACTTGCGCCTAATCGTCATGTAAGATTTTAATCATTAAACACTTAAAACTATCTTCATTTTGGATATACATAGTTTGACATCTTAATTTATCAATGGCTTAACCAAAGAACAAAGTTTTTAGGCTTTTAATTTTTAGGTTCGAAGTACACAAGATAACTCTACAAAAGTAGCAGCATGTCAAGCTATTGGTGCAAGTGTAGATGCAGCTATAGCAACAAAATCAGGAATCAATGAAATGATTGACAATTGTCTTAAAGATATAAATTTAGATCCGGTAATTGATCTTCTCTATTCGATTACCTTCTATCTGTTAATTTGAAATTATTTTTTAAATAGGAAAATGATTATAGTACAGGATATAAAAACGATGTCATTACTGTTGTTGTTCAAATAGCATCAGCTGATAAAAACAACATGAACATGGCTTCAGGTGTACCTAGTATCGCAATTGATTTAACAAATTTATGTCCAAATAACTGCAGCTACAATGGTGTTTGTTCTGATAAAGGAGCTTGTACATGCAACACCGATTACTATGGAGCGGATTGTTCACAATACGCTTTGGCTACACCAGAAATAACATCAACGACACAAACAGGAGTATGGGATTTGTCGCAAGGTGCTTTTACAGATGTAATTTTTTTGACGAAAAAATTCGTCATTTCAAATCCAACAGCAATATTCAAGTATTCAATTTATGTAAGTAGCATGAGATAAATTGAGTTGATAAGGAATTTTAGTTTTTATCTTTAAGTATCCTGACATATTAACTCTGCTAAAAAATGGTACAATAACACCAACCGAGATTGCTTTTAACACAATTTATGTTAATTTAACAGATGTCAGCGTTGATAAAAAGTTTTTCTTCATCAAATTTCAAGCGACTAATGATAACACTAAATTCAGTAGTGAAATAACATTGACAGCTGCTGACTTGACCAAATACACTTGCTCAAGTGCAACATGCTTTGTAAAAAAGGTAGGACTATTTTAGATTTTTAGTCAATTATTTCATCAAAATTTTATCTTTAAAATACTTTCAAAATTAAGACATCAAATTCAAATGTAATCAGAACAAACTGGATCAAAATGATCAGTTCGATGGTACTATTTTTGGTTATTTTTCGATTTTTTTAAATTTGTTTTAAGGATTAATTTTTTGAATGATAATGAGTTTTTATCTAAAACTTAATCAATTTAAAAGTGATTATATAATTTTTTCTAACAACTGTTTCTTAATAAAATATTTTGAATGAAAAGTAATTTAATTTATCTTTATCTGAATTGTTTTATCATAATTGATATATTTAGTTCTAACTCTCCTATAACTTTGAAGAAACTCATTTTTCTCGGATTATGAAATAGCAGGATCATCCACACGATCTTTTGAAAAAGGTATATTTGAACATTGTTTTGGAAGGATTTGCATGTAAAAAATGCAACAATGTTATATGCTTTTTGAGTTCAAATTCGCGCTTTTCTTGCTTCTCTTAAGTTAAGATCATAATAAGTTCTTGACACGATTTTTTCAATTTCAGTAACACACCTTTTAAAATCCCATAAGATTTAAGCATTTTGGTAGAATCTTATTCAAGAAAATGTCAAGACATGATAAGAATAAGATCTTTAACCGTTTCTTTCAGATTCCAGATTTTTAAAAATTTTTATTCTTCCAGCACGGCTAGTGAAAAAAAGGCGTACCGTACCGTACCTTTATAGCGTACCGATACCTCAAAGCGTATCGTAACGTAAATTCTGAAATTTATTTTGGATTTAAATTTTTATGAGAAAAAATTTTACCATTGAGAGTTCCTATTCAATGGAAAAATATTTTGAAATATAATTTAATATGGTAAGAAATAATTTATTAAAAATTTCAGAATGTACATTACGATTCGCATTGCGGTTACGGTACGGTACGCTAAGAAGGTACGGTAGGGTACGCTAAGAAGGTACGGTAGGGTACGCTAAGAAGGTACGGTAGGGTACGCTAAGAAGGTACGGTAGGGTACGCTAAGAAGGTACGGTAGGGAACGCTAGGAAGGTATGGTAAGATAGGAGGCAGGATATGGTACGGTGGTATGGTATGCTAGGAGGCAGGGTACGGGACGGTACGCTAGAGTTCGCAAATACGGTGCGGTACGGTTGCGGTACGGTACGCTGGATGGTATGTCTTTTTCTCACTAGCAGTGCTGTATCATTTCTTGACATTTTCTTGAATAAGATTTATCCAGTTATATTTAAGATGAACTTGTGAGTCTTCAAAATAGATCCTTTGACATGGAAGACTCTGATGACTTTTAAAAGTAAATTCCAAGCATTAGAAAGTTTTTTTTCTTAGTTTTCAGTAGATGAAAAAAAATTTGAGCTTCCGCTGACTTTAACCATCGCAACGTAAAGAAGCCTTTAAACAGGCGCAATAAATTGTTTTACAGCGAACCCATTTGGAAATAGGTGTAGCCTTAGTGACTAAGTTAAGTCTAAATTGTTGTTGAGTTTGGGTGTAAAAATGAGCATTGTGAAGTTTCGTTCAAAAAGTTCAATTCAAAATTTAAAAATTGAATATTTTATATAAGAAATGAAGACGTGGTTAGGAAAAAAGTGTAACAAGATGTAACACAAAATGTTACACAACTTGCAATAAAAAAGGATTAAAAACAAAATTTGATCAATCGATTATTGATTTTCGTAAAAAACGGGTGATTTTCGTAAAAAATGTTAAGTTTATTTTGACATCATGAGAGAAAAATTAGAGTTTAAATCTCCAAGTCATATCAAAGAATTCATTTAATATTCAAGGCCTTAACCGAGTTTTATTGTACCAAACGAAATCTAAATGTGATCCAAACATCTCGGGTTCGATCCCCGGTCAAAATATAGGGGAGAGAGTTCTGGCATATTTAAGTTCCATGATTTGCGGGCTTAAAAACCAACTTAATTTTAATCTAATTATGGAATGGGGTTTCTTGAACACTGACTTCAAAAATTCGAACAACTCTTCGCAAATAATCGATTATTTGAAGTTTTTATCTCATGGTGTCAAAATAAACTTAACATAACACCCGTTTTTTACGAAAATCAATAATCGATTGATCAAATTTTGTTTTTAATCCTTTTTTATTGCAAGTTGTGTAACATTTTTTGTTACATCTTGTTACACTTTTTTCCTAACCACGTCTTCATTTCTTATATAAAATATTCAATTTTTAAATTTTGAACTGAACTTTTTGAACGAAACTTCACAATGCTGTAAAAATGGGAGGACGACTATTAGAAATCAAGAAATAATGATTCCTTCTTCAATTTTTTTAGATCAGCGAAGAAGATTGATCGACGTATTCGTACTTTAATCTTTTTCGACGCAAACAAATGAAGATTTTAATTAAACTCAAAATCAAGACTCATATTTATTCAAAGACAGAATTGTCCATTCCTTTTCCGGTCCCTATTTGTACATATGTACATATGGTGAAATTAAAGCTCTATCTTTTTCTTAGTCGAGGTATAATCATTCACGCGCATTATTCACAATCATCTTAAACTTCGAAAGATAGCATCTGGGTTTTTAATCCATTTATTGACTGAAAAAAACCGTAGAGATAGGGTTCGAATTTTTCAAGAAAAGTGGGGCATTGCGAATATATGTGATGAGTCATGGTTTTACTCGAGACAAATAGGCCGTAAGCAATCTATTGCAAGCTGGGTTGAAGAGAGAGAATAAATTTTAATATCTTAAGATAATTTATTTGATTAACTTGATGTCCAAAACTCTAAAAAATCTGATATTAGCCTTCACCTTTTTTTTTTCAATTTCTTAAAATAAAATTATTTAAGATTTGATTTCATTTGATTCGAGCTCAAAAACTAAACAAAATAAAACCCTGTAGAAGTTGAGATTATTCAATCAAACGGTACTGTAACGTTTCATTGCAGCATATTTCATCGCATTTTTTTCATCTCAAGGTAATTCATAGCAAGTGTCAATTTTTCATCGCAAGGTAAATCATAGCAAGTTAATTAACTACTTTCTTTTGCTGATCCAATGACTTTTCATAAATTTCACCAGCTTTAATTTTAACAAGATTGTTCTCTGTATGCGATTGTTCGGTTCTTAATTTATCGATTAACTCATTAAATTTTAAATGTCTTTTTTAGTCGTTGGTTATCGCATGGTGCCAAGCTTCAACAGTATTCGTAGTCCGAGGAAGACTTTTTAATATCCTTTCGTGAACATTCCATGTAGAAATTGGAAATCATGGCACTACTCGAATCGACTTAGAATTGTCTTTCAATCTACCCACATAACACTTTTCGAAATAATCCAGAATGGATTTGAAATTATCATCACATTGAAGAGTGATTATTTTAAAACCTTGAACAACATCATTGACCGGAAGCAGCCCAGCTCCAGCCTTCTTAGATCCAGCTCCAGCCTTCTTAGATCTTACTCGGTAGATTTTACTTCGACATGCGTTATGGTTTGGTAAATTCATAGTAGCATCGAGATATTTTTCTTTATTGGTTTCTGTAACAATAGTTCGAGCTTTATCTCTCGAATCACCAGCTCTTTTTTTAATAGTTTCTTTGCTTTGTAAAACATCAATTCGTTTCATGTCCAGTCCATGGTCAATATGCGGTTATTGTAAAGGGGGGGGGGCTCAAAGCCAATGCTAAAACCACGTCCCCCACACATGTATTCACATCTCCAAGTAACATTTCCCTTCGAATTAGGACCCCGCTCTTTAGTGTAAGCATGACCTTTACTAAATAATTTATAGCCATTACGATTCGTCTTCAACATTATCCAATTAAGGTCACCTAAATCTAAACTGTTTAAATGTGCCAATTGATGTTTTTCAAGTTCATCGTTATCACCCTCATCCTCTTCCGACGACTCACTAGAACATGACTCAATAGACTCAGTTTGGACACACAAACCGTTATAAACACTTAGATTCCTGAATGATTTTTCGAGACAGTCTTGAATATTGGGGTCTATTTCCGGCTCAATACTACTAGCAGTTGTAATTTTTTCTATTTGAATTGATGATGTTGCTTCTGATGATACATTTTTGGCCGGTTTTGTACTCTATATTTTGCGGATTCGTAAATTCTTAATTGACGGAGAGTCGTTTCGATTCAAAAGCAAAATGATTTTATTCATCTTATGATATTAATTAAAAAAATATGTCAAAATATTTTAGAAATAAATTTTTTCCTATGACACCTTGATGCGATCATAATAAAAGTTGCGATAAAAAAATTTAGATTCGATGAAAATTGACTTGCTATGAAACGAACTAAGCCCAATCGAACATTTTTTTGTTAGAAAAGAAACAGAAATAGGAAACCTGTAATTTAGTAATTTAGTCTTGAAGGGAAAAGAATTTTTTCTTCATTCGAACATATTTATTGGAATCATCATGAAAGTACAAATGAGTTCTAGACTATTTCATTGAGTTTAAAAAAATAAGTAACTATTATAAAAATAATTGGAACTTTTCGAACATAAACTAGGTGTCAAAACTTCTTGTTTTTTTTAACTAGAGGTGTTTTTGCTTTCGTAATTCAGTAGGTACTTCTCTTTAAATTCGAGGCTAAAAATAAATAATATTGAACAATAAAAAATAATGTTTTTATTGTTAAAAAAATTTAATCAAAGATTTTAAAAGAAATGCTTAAGGTCTGGCAATTCTCATTATAAATTCAGAACATTTAAGTGAATTAAAATTTAAAAAAAACTAAAAATGAAGAATTTAATGTTGGTAAAAGTTTTATTTTCATTACTTTTGGTAATTGTTGTGACCGCCATAGCTGATACAACAACAATAGATTCCACTACTACCACCGAATCCAATACTACCACTGATTTAACAACGATTACTGATTCCTCCACTACCACCGATTCCACTACTACTACTGATTCTACTGAATATGAAAAAATGAAACAAATGAAAAAAATAAAATTCAAAAACCCAAAGAATCAATTTGATACACCCAAAAGCTCGAATGAATCGTCACCAATTACAAAGCTGATGAAAAAATTAGACAAAGAAATAAATATGTTAATCAGACACACCAACAAAATCATCAAGTCACTGGTTGAGACTAGACACATCATTAACACGTTTAACAAGAAACAAGTATCAAATGCAAAACTAAAATCAAGTTTCTCATTGCATCATAATATATTTTCATCATTTAAACCAGTAAAACTAACATCATTAGCAAATCATCATCACGAATACAACTTCAAATCGTTTCTTCCTAATAACCCTCAAAATATCTCTCTAACTTTCGATTACTCAATCGATAAAAGAATGAACAGCACTGAACAAGAAAATTCATCCAAGAGAAAGAGCATAGAGGATCACTCGGATGAGGTTGGGACAAAAAGAGCCTCTTCAACGAAAATACCACAGTACCAGTACCCGAAACCACCCAGCAACGAAAAGCCAAAAATTTTAACAACCAGACAGATAAAGAACTTGGAAAAGTTAAAATTGATAGAAAAAGAAAAACAAAAGATACGTGAGGAAATCAGAGAAAACTTTGGCGCGACTTTGACCAAAAAACAAGTCGAAGAGGAGGTTGAAAGACGTTACAAGATCGAAGCAACGAAACAAAAGACAGACAAACCAGCGAAAGAAAATACACCGCTAACTACCCGGCCAAAAAAAATGATTACCGATAAACCTAAAACATTCGATCACCTAATCGAGATCAACAACTCAAACACGAATAATACGTTACAAGACAGATTATCTTCTACAGAAAGAAGGTTACATGACACTGATACTTTAACTCATAACATCCAATCTAGTCAGATTGAGTCTACGCCAAACTCAAATAACCATAAAAAAACACACATAAACATGAGCTCAGTCCTGCCTGACGAATCTATCAACCTTGAAGGTGGGATGGAGACACAACACGAGGGTAAGCAAAAGACACCAAACGACCCTCAGATACCGCCAAAAAACAACAAATCAGTCCTAATAATACCAAATCCAGTGAAATTAAACAACTTGTCCTCAAACGGAACTAATCTAATAACATGCATCTCACCAAATAACAGGCATCCCGCCGAAAAAGAGAAGAAAGACGAAACTGAAACAAACTCTCAACTGGAAACGTCCCGATATCTCCTAAACGAACAAGAACACGCTAAATTAAATAGTCAAAAAGAAATACTTTACCCGAGAAACGAGTATGGAGTAATCGTAAGAGGAACGAGAATAAACGATTTCTTCCGGGATGTTCATAAAAGACTCAACGAATTATACAGATGCGTAGGAATCAAGTCCCCAAAGCTAATTCAACCTGTCGAATTGGAGGAAGAATCCTACCTCAAAATCATAGTCGACAACCACAAAGATTATACAAAACTACTTTGAAACTGGCCTAACAATGCATTCAAATCTGGGGTAGATGTTACTCCCATGAATACGAGCCTACAAGTTATAATCCTAAACGTAGACAAGGCAATCACGATAGATCAAAAGTATAAAAATGTAACCGATCTTGAACTCAGATATGGCCTAGTAAATGTCGAAAGAATAACAATCACAGAAAACGATAATCCTAAACCAACGAATAAACTCAGGGCTAACACAAAGACCATACTAGATTTTATAGAAGTAGTCAGAGACGGTATCTATCTTGACGACACATCCAAGAAACACCAAGTCGTACCAAACATCATGTACGCTAAGATATGCCAACAATGTGGGGACCTAAATCATAAATTATGTACTGGACCTGCTCGATGTATTAAATGTGCGTCTTTCGACCATAAACTGAACGAATGCAAGAATAAGGAAAAATGTATAAACTGCGACGGTCCTCATCGATGCAATAGTGAGTTATGCGAGAAACTAAACGAAAAAACTTTCGACAAGAACAAATACATAATCGATGTAATATTAGGTGAACAAATAATCGAGAGCAAACATGGTATACTAAAGACACCACGTCCATCGTCACTGATTAGAAGCGAGCCCAGCACCAAACAAGATACTGAATCCGACCTAGAAAAGCTGGTAGAGGATCTGATCAATAAAAAATTTGAAACAAAACTACTTGAAGTCAAGACCAAAGTTTCTAATTTAGAAAGCCAAGTATCGAAAAATACCATTGATATCCAAAACGTTAATTTAAAAATCGATAATCTCGCCGAAAACATCAGAGAATGCCGAGACGATGTAAAGTCTGGCTTCCAAAACTTATCAAGCCTGATTATAAATCAAAGAAATCAGAACCAGCATTAGCAACTAATACCCAGCCTCACCTTAAGGCAACTTACAGAAGAATCTATCACCATCAAGATTGTCTCAATTAACACAGCAGGCTTAGAGAACAATTTCGAATATATCAATGCAATAACAAAAGAACACCACATCATCTGTATTCAAGAAACTTGGACTGAAACGAAGCTGAAAATAGAAAACTCAATCTATGTTAGTGGTAAAACAATTCACTCAAAAAATGCGATTAGACACTCAACAGTCGGGAGGTCATCAGGTGGTCTTGCTTTTATTGTAGACTCCAAGCTCAACTCAAAGTGTTCTTTCCTTAACGATAGAATAGGAATACAAAAAATAAACAAACTCGCCATAATAAATGTCTACCTCTGTTGCGACAACGGCACAAGCGAAAACAAGTTAACGTATCTAAGCGACATTGAATTAATAAACGAAACTCTAAAGAATCTAGAATCGAGAGGGTTCGAGACTTTAATCTTGGGCGACTTCAATACCGATATCGCTCGCAAAAATGACAAAACAAAATGTTTGGAAGGGTTTGTTGATGACAACAATCTCAGAATATTAGACTTAGAGTCTAACCAAGATATTCCGTACACGTTTAACAGAGGGCTTTCAAAGAGCTGGATTGATCACGTCCTATGTCAAAAAAATAATCAAAACGTTGAAAACGTCATGATTAACACAAGCCCACTTAACAAGAGTGATCACAATTCGATATCACTAACATACAATTTAACACCGAATAATAATTACAAAAGTATAAAAAAAACTGCGAAGCAACCGAAGATAACGATTAACTGGAACAATTTAGAAATGAGAAAAAAGTTCCAAGAGAGAGTCGAAAAGGAAATCTCGAAACTTGAATATATGGCAAAACAACTAAATGACGAGAAATCCCCTATACAGGTGAAAATAATGGCCACAAAATTAATAAACGAAATCTCGTCCATCCTTATTAACTCTACCTCAAAAACAATGAATGAATACAAACAAGCCCACAAGAAGAAGACAAGAATTCGAGAGCCAAAATATAAAAAATGGTGGGATCAATCGATACAAGAGATACATCAAAGATTACTTGCAAGCTATATCAAATACAGGGACTCTGACTTCAAAGATAAAGGTGATCTGAAAAAACTAAAAAACGAATTTAGACTAAGAAAGAGATATAATCTACAAATCAGACGTGACAAAATGTTAAAAAAAATAAACGACTTATTCCGGCTCAACAAACAAGACTTTTGGAAAAAAACAAAGAATTTATCAAGAGACAAACAGTCTGTGGACATATGTATCAAAGATCTTCACGAACAATACAAGAATCTATTCAATGAACGAATTGTGACCAGTTCATCTCAAGAGTACATAAATAGAGCAACAGTCGACAGATTTATCAAAGACAACTCTGTAACAGAACTAGATTTCACACTAGATAAACAAGCAATTCGTCAAACCATTGAAAAGCTACCGAACGGAAAAAGTATCGGCTTTGGAGGAGTCTCTTACGAAATGTTGAAATACTGCTCGAGCACAAGGCTTTACGATCTACTAACCACTACATTCGAGAAAATAATACGTTTTAAACAAATACCTTATCTCTTTAACATATCGATAATAAAGCCCCTTATAAAAGAACGATCGTTACAAAAAAAAACACAAAACGCAAAAACGAAAAAAAACGAAGAATTTGTTTTCAATATAATTTTTTTGTTTTTGAAAAAACAAAAAAAAAACGAATAATTTTAAAATGAAAAAAAATATAAAACAGGAAAAAACGAAAAAAAATACTAAAGAAATTTTATTGAAAGCTAAAGACAAACTATTTTGAAGAGTGACCTAATTAAAAAGACTTTTAATTCGTTTTATTCTAACTATTAATATTGTAGTAGTTACTGGACAATTAATATTCTATCTTTAAACTTTTTTAACTGAGATTTTCTTGTTTAAAATACTATCCTATAGATCTAATTGCGGTCCCTTACTTAGACTAAAAGTTCACACCACTAACATAACTTTGATTGATAGAGTTTGCCTTAAATTTATGAGACATGCTTGCTTAAAATTACTTGAAACCCTTTAAAAAAAAACTAAATTTTAAAATCAACACTTGATCATACTCAAAATGGAGGATAACCAAAATGAACAAATTTTGACCGAAAATCCATCAGAATCTTTCAAAATTATTTTGACGAGACGAATTTGGAGCGATTTGTTTGCCCTAATTGAGCCAAAAAAAAACCCTGAAGGGGAATTTAAACTAAACCCAAAATACATTAACATTTTTCAAGTTGAATTGAATCACCACGAAAATGAAACCATAAAGCTCAAGTCTTTAAACTCAAGAGTGTTTGAAAAATTCAAAAAAGCATCAACAAAATACATGACAGCTTATACGATTTGTGCCGAATGCAATCCAGATGGTTTGAAATACGACTTTTCAATCGATCGAAAACCTGAAAATGATGACCCTACAATCGAGATGGACGTGAAGAAAAAGGGCGAACACAAGCACTCAACAAAAGACAAGGTGAAACAAATACGCGATGTAGATAAACAAAAAAAAATTGTTCAAGAAATCAAAGCAATGGGTGGCTCATCTCAAGCGTTTATCGATCAGTTGATGGGAGACGAGTCTAACGAGGACGATATACCTACAGCTGGAGTAATTTGCAAATTTAAAAAATACTAACTAACTCTTTTTTAATATTTCTCTTTTAGGCTTGTCGAAAAATCATGCACAAGTATCGGAATAAAGATGCACCTTTTGGTGATACAATTTCCAATATTATGTACGTCGCTAAAACACAAATTGACAGCATTCAAGCAACCTATTTACCTGGTTTCGTTCGTGAATTAACAACTTTTAGCCAATTTTCATATTTTATGCACCGTGAAGATCAAATTAGAGCAATTGATCTTGTTCCAACCGAGTATCGGGTTCTTCATATAGATGCGAGTGGCGGACTGGTCAGATTAGCAAATGAAGTGTTCGACTATAATCGTTTTTTAAACTACTTCATGTTTTTGAAAGACGTTAGAGCGATTGGAGTTGATGGTTCAAAATCGTTAATCGTAAGCGAGATGGTCAGCACACGACACGACACTGATCAAATTTGTCGCTTTTATAGAGAGATATGTTCAAATTACCGAAAGATTTTTAAAAGACAGCTTGTCTTTCGTATTGTTGTCTCGGACTATTCATTTGCAAATATTCACGCGAGCCTGGACGCGTTCAATCGTCAAAATATCATCGATTATGCTAATCATATTTACAAAATAAGTAAACGAGAAATATCGACAGATGGGTCTTGCACGTCGTATATCGTGTCATGTGCCTCTCATACAATGCATCGATTCGTCAGTCAATTAAAAAAGCATATTGCTGATCATAAAATTCGTAAACTTCCTTGTTTTTGTTTTAGCTTAATGCTGAACTCAATCGATTTGAACTCGTGCGATCTCTATTTTCAAGAGATGTTACAAGCATTTTTGAACCCGAACCGTACGAAAACAAACAAAAAAGCCTTGATTCGACTTCAACGCTTAATATTGAGACGACCTTACGACGAACAAGACATCATCAACTGCTTAAACAGTGTAAAAATACAACCAGAAATAACGGAAACTATTGTGTCCGAAGAAGCTTCGATACTTATGGAGCTGATACGATTCGAGCCAATTCGCCTTTTACCAAACATTTTTTTGAAATTGAAACAAACGTTCGAAAAGAAATTGATTTAGATGAGAAAGAAGCAGATGATAATACTAACAGCTATTATTGTCCAGAAGTTGTCGAATTTTTCCAACAAAATTTTATGCCGTACGTGTTCATATGGGCATCTTTTTCCCTTCGTGGTGTTCATAATAACTTAACTCGTCTAACGAACGGCTTGGTTGAGAGTAAAATCAAGAATCGAAAACTTTCAATTAAAAAGAACAACCCAGCATGCTTAACTCCAGCTCAATATACAGTTGCTGTTAACAAAATTGTTCCTGGTCAAGTGAAACAATTTGTACAATTTCAAACAAACGTCGAAAAACATACAAAAAAGTCAAATCGTCTAAACGACTCGTATTATGTTACCCTCCAAGACGAAGATCTCAAGAATGAAGTCGATGCAAATGAAACAATGGCTTACGAAACGAATAAAAGTAATTTGGATTTGCATCATGTGATGATCAAAGATAGAATTGAAATCGACATTTCTGATGAATCTGATGACGAAGTGGGCGAAATGGATAGAGTAGAAAGTGTCGAAGAGAATTACCAAGATGCAAAAGAAAATTGGGACAAAAAGCCAACACCAAGATTTACAGTCAAGAACGAGGGTTTTTATCAAAAGAGCGTTAATTTCGATATTTTGAAAGACGAAACAAAAAACAAGCGTTTGCTAAAAACGATCGAAAACGAAACAAAATTAATAAAGAAGCTTAAGCCTTCTCGTTCGTCACTTTTCTCAATCGACCGTGCACTCGTGTATAAAATAAACTCCTATGACATAACAAAATTAATGGTCGACAAGCTTGTATCATCAGGCTGGTTGCACGATGAAATAATTGAGGCCTACTTGTCAACAGTTTTGACAAAGTCTGAAAAAGTTCTTGTAATGGAATGCAGAACAGCCACGCTGATAATTTCAGATAAAAGAAAAAAGTTTTACTCTAAGGTACATTTTAATAACTTTAAAATCGTTCTTAAAAAATTCTAATAAATTTTTAATTTTAGCAAAACTTGTGTGTTTACGACTCAATCGTTGGAGCAGTCGAAATGTCGAAAGATCACTGGTCTTGTTTTTGCGCAAATATTTCGTCCAAGACATTCATCTACATGAACCCGTTTGGTGCATCCGAAAATGAAAAGCAAAAGGCGTTTAACAATTGGCTTTACTTTTGCGACAGGCGTTCAGACTTCGGAAAATTTAAATGGATTCAAAGTACAATCGATCATCCTATCCAATCCGATACTTTTAATTGCGGGGTGTTGGTGTGTTGGTTTCTGGAAAGTCTCTATTCAAAAAAAATGGATACACTTAACAACGATGAAATCAGCTTATCAGAAAGACGGACTTTGATGCACGAAACATTAAAAAGAGAATCAATAAAAAAAGATCTTTTTTGTTGTTTATGTGGTAAAATGGAAATCGAGATTGGCAATATTTGTTCAAAATGTGGCCATTTTTTTCACCTAGAATGTTTTGAAGATTATGATGTAAAACAAGAAGAACCACTTTGTATATTTTGTGATTAAATTTTTTTTTATTCATATGAATAGTTTAAATTGAATGGCTTAATTTTTTTCGTTTTTTCGTTTTTCTTATGTTTAGCTTAATTTTTTTTTCGTTTTTACTATACTTAACTTAGAAATATTTTATCGTTTTTTTTCGTTTTCTTAAAAACAAATAAAATTTTTTTAAAAACAAATTCTTCGTTTTTTTTCGTTTTTGCGTTTTGTGTTTTTTTTTGTAACGATCGTAAAAGACTTAGAAGTAGGAATAAAAATAAGCGAGACAGTAAAAATTGATATAATTGTGTATGCCGACGATATCATTCTTTTAAGCACGACTAAGATCGGACTTCAACAACAACTAATTATTGTCGAACTTTTTGGGAAGCTAAATGAAATCAGTTACAACCCCGACAAAACCACTTTCATTGTTTTTAATAATAATGTCAACAGAAATGCTTTTGAAACAAGACAAGACTCATGGCAAGAGGACCTGTTCCTAAACGGAACCCACATCACACAAGTCAACACCATGAAATACCTAGGCGTAAACATCTCGGATGATGACAAAAACTCGGAGCATCTCAACAAACGTAAAAAAGCTGCATACAGCGCACTAGCCAAACTTAGAGTCTTAGGCATGATCTCAGGTATAATGAATCCAAATATGAAAGGCCACTTGTACAACACATATATTCGACCGGTCTTGTTCTATGGGCTAGAAAACTTTAACTTAAACGTAACCGAAAGACTCTCAATTAAGAGAATAGAAGGTAACATAATCAAAAGTATACTAAGTATTCCGAAGAGATGCAAGACAACCGAACTTTTACTGGCTTTAAAGATTGAACCGACATATTTACGTTTGAACGTAATAAAATGCGATTTCTATGTAAGACTGGAAATTAATAGCTATACCAGATCAATAATGAATTTCATCGAACTGAATGAAGTCCCTGGCAGCTTAACCAGTGAAGTTGACAATATCTGTGATACAGTCGAATGTCACTTCGTATCTCAGTCAGATAGAACCGAAATTTGTAAATTAAATAAATACATAACAAAAACCGAAATAAGGTCCTTATCCAGCGACAACCCAAAAGTTGCACAAATTAAAGACGCTTTCAAATTGAAAGAACCAGAAGAAATCTCAAAACAACTATTTAATATACTGAAGTTTGGACAATAAACAAAGCGACTCGCAAAATTGACTTTATTTTACTTTTTATTTTATTTTTATATATTTTTATTTTTTTTTTTTTTTTTTATACTCAACTATTACTCTATTTTTACTCGATTTTTACTTAATGCACCTTAAACTTTCACATTTTCATATTTACAAAAAACTTAAATTCTAAATTTTCGTTACGCTTTATTTCACAGCGTATCGTCAGTGGCCCAATTGGCGGCTTTTGCATTAGACATAATAATAATAATTATAAAAATAATTGGAACTTTTCGAACATAAACTAGGTGTCAAAACTTCTTGTTTTTTTTAACTAGAGGTGTTTTTGCTTTCGTAATTCAGTAGGTACTTCTCTTTAAATTCGAGGCTAAAAATAAATAATATTGAACAATAAAAAATAATGTTTTTATTGTTAAAAAAATTTAATCAAAGATCTTAAAAGAAATGCTTAAGGTCTGGCAATTCTCATTATAAATTCAGAACATTTAAGTGAATTAAAATTTAAAAAAAAACTAAGAATGAAGAATTTAATGTTGGTAAAAGTTTTATTTTCATTACTTTTGGTAATTGGTGTGACCGCCATAGCTGATACAACAACAACTGAATCCACTTCAACTACTACTAATTCAACAACTACAACTGATTCCACTACTACAACTGATTCCACTACTACAATTGATTCGACTAGTACAACAGAGTCCACTACTCCCACCGATTCCACTACTACAAATTGTTTTATTCTATTAGATAGAGACTTTTAAGTCTACCGTAAAACCCCGCGAGGTATCCCATGGGGTAAAAGATTTTAGAAAGTCCAGTAAAAGACCTTAGAAAATTTAAATATTGATTAAATTGTTATTAGTCGATAGAAAAAACTTTGCTGTAAATGCTTGAATGTTTTTTAGTCTAACAAATCATATCATTCTTTTTATAAAAGTATGACCTGGGGATGGGGAACCTCGCGGGGTTTTACGGTAAGCTTGAATTGTTAAACTTCGAGTCGAAAGATTTTACAAAATTAAAAAAAAGTGGTTTCATTTTATATAGAGTGAAACACGAGCTTATAGTTGTTTCACTGTGTTTCAAACAATAGACTGAAACTTCGTGCAAGTCTCAGTTTTTCTAGTGCTCTCTTCTTTTGTTCGAGTCTCACTGTTAAAATAAGAAGATGAACAAACATTTTTAGACTAACTGTTTCAGCTATTACAAATATTATTATTCAGTTAACGACACGACAATACATCTCCCCCGTACTTTTTAAAAAAAAAATAAAAAAACCTAAAAAAAATATGTACCCAAAATATTAAAAAAAATTACAATTATAATTACAATTAAAATGCATATAAAGAAAAAGAAAAAAAAAATTTGACTATGGCTTAAACTTTAATAAATTTGATAGCAGGTTCCGCTATGAACCTATTGATTGGAGTTCTAACTCTTTCGGAGTGTCTTAGGATGTCCGTTGGTGTTGAGTTGTTGACCTGATCGCTCGACGTATTTGTCGTCCCTTTAGTTTTAGTCTCCGGGACGACGTCTAACTCAACCATCTCACTCCTACTTCTGGGAGCCAATCTAAAGAATGAGCAGTTCCTTGTCACTGACTTGTTATTGATATCTTTGACTGTAATCATCGAGCCCTTGATTCTGTCGATTGTCCATAATTTCGGCTGAAATCATGGATTAAACTTGGGTCTAATTTCGTTGGTCTTGTCCTTCTCAAAAACCGATGAACTAAGATGAACTTGTGAGTCTTCAAAATAGATCCTTTGACATGGAAGACTCTGATGACTTTTAAAAGTAAATTCCTTTTTTGAATCATATTTTATTCGAAGAGTGCATAAAAAGTATTAGAAAAGATTTTTTTTCTTCATTGTCAGTAGATGAAAAAAAATTTGAGTTGCTGCTGACTTTAACCATCGCAGCGCATAGAAGCCTGGGAACAGGTGCAAGAAATTGTTTTACAGCGAACCCATTTGGAAATAGGTGTAGTTTGGAGCAATTTTTTTTCGAAGCAAAGCAATTTTAGAAAAGCTGTTTTTTTAAATAAAATTAGGTATAGTGCATAAAATAAAAATGGTTTTAGATTGTAAATTTTTTGTTAATTTCAAAAATAATTTAAAAAAAGGTAAATAATTTAAAAATATTAAAATTTAAATCAATATTTGATTATTGATGTTAGTTTCGATTTTTAACAAAATTTGAAATCCAAACACTAAATTTAAATAGGACATTTTGGCGCGAACATTTAAATTTTTTGAAAATTTCAAAAAATCCCGCCAATTTTACTTTTGAAAATTTGTACTTAAATTAAAAATTAAAAAATTTAATTCAAAATTTCATTGTAATGTTAACAATCTGTTTTTAAAAATTTAATTATTCACCGACAGAATTGTCCATTCCTTTTCCGGTCCCTATTTAAATTGAAGATTTCAGTCAGGTTACAGAATTTTTTTTTTTGCTCTTAGCGTTCCTTTCAAGTTAAAACTGAAGATCAATTTAATTTTTATTAAAAAATAAACAATTAATTGTTTACAGTCCCGGAAATTAACTTGTCACATGATATCATATGATATCAGCTGACCTCATCTGATGTCATCTGGTATCATCTGATATCAGTTTCCGTCAGTATTCTTTGGCACTTCATAATGTGTGTAATTCTCTTATTGATTTCAACTGATATCATATGATTTAAACTGATCGAAGCTGACATCATATGATATCAGTATGGTCAAAAATTCTGATACGAACTGATATCAGATGATATCATTTGATATCATGTGACAAGTTAATTTCCGGGACTGTATACTAAATTTAAGTTCATAATTAAGTTTTATTCGTTTACAAGAATTTACCAAAACCCAAGCCAATTAGCAGTACAATATTGAAAAGATTGAATTTCATTCTTTCAGAAGAACTTGTTTTACTAGGACTGTCCGTCAAAGTAGCCTATACAAAATTAAAAATTATAAAATTAAAAAACAAATTTTTCAAAAAATTAAATCTTACTATTTTTTCACAACTAAAATTTTCCACATCTGTGTTACATGTATAACTATTAGACGGGTAAACCATTAGAGTAATTGGTTCACTAAAACTTTTTCCATCATTTGATGCTGATAATTTTAACAAATACCATTCACTACGAGCATTTGATGTCAATGTATCAATATCAAAAAATGTAGTTTCTATACTTAATGAATAGCCCCCTAAAATAGCACTTACATCTTCTTCTAATGATTTCGATTCTTTTTTAGCCTTTTAAAACAAAATTAATTAATCAATCAAATTGAAGAATTAAAAATTTCTTACGACAATTGCAGCTTTTATCTTGGCTGATGGATTATCAGCAACATACCGAGCCATTGCAAGAATTACATCTTTTGGGTTTGATTTTGATGAATCAATAACTGCTGAATTCAAGCTTATTCCTTTAATAGTTGGAGGATCAGCTAGTCTGACCGAACAATCTACAAGCCCATAACCTTGATCGCAATCACATTCACCGTTATCATTACAAGTACCATGACTTGAACAATTTTTTGGACATGTTAATTTTAATAGATTTACATCCGGAATCAAATTTCCATTAGAATCAGTCACAAACTGATTAATGTCATTACTTAAGATATCATTTGATATTGATTTTGTATTCTCGTCATAACCAGACGCCCATGGTACAACCTAAAACAAAATTTTGATCAAAAACTTATTTTTCGAATTAGAATTGGCTTTTTTTAACTTACAGGAACATCTTGATAATCTTGTTGACAAAGTTGATTCAATTTAATGGAATCAACTAGAGACGATTGAACATTACAATCCGCTGATGTTAAATTTATGTATGCTGCCTATAAACCAAACATAATATTTTGAAAATTAACATTAAAAATTCTTTAGATTTTCACTTGTCTTTTCCGTCTTGGATTCTCAAAGTACTTGATACCGAATCTCTTAACATTTTGCATACTTTCTGAATTTGCGATCCTCTCAAAGTCAATAGTGTTTCTTAAAGCTCAAAAAATTAATGTCGAGTTCCGAACTGAATTGACCTAGAGCATATTTACCTAGTACTTCTTTTATTTCGTCCATTTCCCTTATTATTAAAAGTTTTTTCGTTTAAACTTGGTGAACATTCACTTTGTGATGAAATAGTCGGGTCATTTTTCAAACAATCACAGTAGTTGTGATTTTCTGCAATTTCGACTTCATCGTATTCGTAATATTCATTATCAGTGAAACTTGGAATTCCCGTCAATGGACCAGCTCTTAAGTACATAATTTTATATTTAAAAAACTTTGTCATTTTTTTTCCGAAGAAGACATACTTGTAACTCTCAAAAATTTCATTTTCTGTCGCTGTTTGTTCATCTGAAAATCTCATTGATACAAAATCATCGCTATATGCTCCATTATAATTTCCAAAAAGTCCGTCTGTTTTTCCATTATCACCCTTTGATGGATTTATTTCCAACCAACTGTAAACAAACTTTTCAACCCACCAATAATACCAACCGTGAACTTTGATCACAACTCCGTAACCGGTTTCGATCTTTAATTTCTAAATTTTTATTCAAAGAAAGCCCCGTCTCTAGAAAAAAAAATTACTTGAATTCCATAGCCTGTCGAATAAACAATAAACTGTTGAAAACTATTAAGTGCTTGACCATTTTCAAAAATAATTGGGACATCTTGATTTTTATTTTTCAAATTTGTGTAATAAAACAAATTGTTTTCGAGATCTAGTTTAATAATTTCGTGCATTGATTGAATATAGACATTGTTTATACAGTATGGATGAATTGGATTCCATTCAGGTGCGCAAAGTTTATTTCTCAAATGAACTCTTGATTGAGTCTCGAAATTATCGTACATTAAAAATTCTCCTGGTCTTTGTAACTCGAACCATTTACCATCGAAAGTAGAACAATGAGGATCATTGAAACAATTACCAGAAACTGTCAACGGTCTATTTTTTGCATTGAATACAACCTTGACAAAACAAAAAATAAAAGACCTAATCCAAAAGTTTTTTTTATAAATCAAAATTACACTCAAAAATGGAAGTGTCAAATTATAGAAAAAATCTTTTAAGGTATCCGAGTCATTTGATGTCTTGATATCAATATCATAAAATTCTGTATTGTAATTTTTATTCTTGGCTTCCATGTTTACATTTAAATCCCATTCTTGAACTCGATTTGAATCATCAAATGTTTTAGTTGGCTTTTTATAAGATTTATTACAAGCATCACAACTTCGAGCACCGTTCGATTGAGGTATACATTCTTTGGTTACAATTCTATTGTTTTTATAATCATTTCTATAATTAATCCATATTTTCATATCACAATCAGTTATTTTACGATTTTTGCAAACAATTGGAATGGTTAAGTTACATCTTAGTCGTAAAGCTTTTGTGTTTCCCTCTTCGAAAGTCATCAGAATTTGATTTTTTGTCGAATACTAAAAGAGAAATTTTATTTTTAAAGAAGGGATATATTGTTTCAGCACAAAAGATTAACTATTCTACACAATCGAAAATCTTCTCAAACATATGGAGACAATAAAACTGTTTAACACGAAACTTTTCTAAACTTAAAACTTGAACAACCATTCCAATAAGGACATCATTTATGTTGAACAAACAACTTATTAACAAATATCAACGGTATCAAAAGAACCAAAAGAAGTCTGATTGGTATAGATGAGTAATCATCACTTCATCTTGTGCAAAATCACTTTATAGATACCCTTGAACTCATTAACATGATTAGAAGTTTTATTAAAATAGTTGAAATCAGCCATTGCTTTAGCTTGCTTGTTAAAACTGTCGTACTTGGCTTAGGATTTTGAGCAAATTCAATGGTTTCAATCGAATAACAACTTATTGTTTTAAGACTTTTTTTAAAAAATCCATAAACGCTGCACTTGTGCCAACATGTAAAATCAGGCTTTATAGAAGAATTGAAAGATTCAATTTCCGAATTTGAACAAGCAAAACCAGGAGGTGAGAAAAAGGAAAACCTGCTTTTGTACCATGTAGTAAATACGTATTAATGGAAAATTTTTGACCTAAAATTATCCAGGTACATTTCCAGAAAAAAATGAAGATATCTATAAATACTCTTATTGAAGGGTTTGTTTTTTTTTGGTCGATTCGAATGAGACACATTTAGAATTTTTACAGTTACCTTTTGCCCAAATATCTTTGAAGAAATCAAAGAACAATCGGAAAAATTGTATACAGTAAACGGCAAAATAAAGTTTTTAGAGGTCTGCAAAAATTCTTCTAATAAAATTGCGCATTTAAATTTAAATCTTTTTCAATGGCGTGTAATTCGCATAACTGTGTATTTATGCACGCAATTTAAAAAGATCTATTTTAAATCGGCAATCTTATTTAGCAGAATTTTTGCAGACCTCTGCAGTAGATGCATCAAATTTTGCTGCATAAGGCTGCATCTTTCTTTCATCAAAATATTTAAAAGCACACTTTTTATAACGATTTAACCAGAGCCAAAAAATAGAAAAAGAAAATTGACAAATAATTTTAACTTGCCTAGATTTTTGTGCTGGAAATTTTTCATAATATTTCAAATTATTATGTTTACAAATTTTAGTCATTGTGCTCAAAAGAATTAATAGACCCTTAAATAAATACTTTAGGCTTTTTTTTTATGTTAAATAGAGATTTGTGTCAATTTTCTTCGGCTGTATTGCGATATAAATTTTGTGTTAGACTGAAAAAGTACCCTGAAGCAATGATCAGCTTTCGGTAAATAATCGCTATTAAGGGTATATTTTAGGACCGATTTTCCACTTGCAGAATCAATTTCAAAGGCCTAATTCTTGGATACCTTTAAGTATAAAACTTGATAAAATCTAATATTTACAGTTAGGGCATTGGTTACTTCACATTTAATTCCAATATAATAATTTTGGCTTGTCAAATAAAATGACGAGTTATTGTTATTATAACTGGGATAAATTTCACACATAATTTCATCATTCAAGTACACTAACCAATCTTTTTCATCGATTAATCCATAAAGTTCTTGTTTATTTTTGTCATAAATTAAATCACGTGTTAGATTACCATACCAGCCAGGGATTGGTGATGACCAATAAACAAGACCACTCAACGAACTGCAATCAGTACCGTTAGGGCATTTAACTGAACATTTGTACTTTATTTCATCAGTTTCGGCAAATGGGTCTGTGTCATCTATAACTGGCTCAATGCTAGGTAATCCCAAATAATTGAAATCAACTTTAAAAATAATATTTTATAAAAGAACTAGGAAACTTAATTTTTTAATAGTTTTTACATTCACAAGGCTCATAGCCTGTTGATGAAGAATAAGGGATTTTGCATGGTTTTGGTAATGAGGCTTCCAATTTGCTTGTATCCGCGCCTATAGAAGATTTTTTTTTTACAATTTTATAAGATCGTTACGACTGTAATTACCTGAACAAAAGATTACATCAAGAGGACTTAAATTATTCCACCAAGTTATTGAACCCAAATTATACGAAAATGAATTGTATTGACTACAATAGGCTGTTGGAATAATTTCGCAGTTTTGATAACATCCAGACATTCCAGCGAATGTATACAGAACACAAAGTTTTAAGCTAGATACATTGTTGGAACCTAAGCTTAATTCAGAGGGATAGTCTTAAAACAATTTGAATAAAAATTAATAAAATCAATTTTGAATTTGGTTAATGTTTACTCGATACACTCCAAAATGTAGCATTGTGAGGACACGAAAAATTTTGTACAGGACATGAAAAAAAGTAATATGAAAAGTCACCAAAACCAAAATACGAGTTATTGTCTGTATTTGATATAAATCTTTCCATTGGATATTTTGGTATTTTAAAACTTTTGTCCAAGTGATACCATCCATCAAAAGAAGTCAAATTAGTCAAGTTTGATTTCTGGGTCAATTTTGTAATCAAGCTTGTCGAGTTTAAGCATGCACTATAAACTGTTGTATTAAGAGCTGGATTTCGGAGTGGAGTGCTTGTCGGATAAGTGTAACCCCAAGTCTGTGACCATACAAAATTGGTACAAATGCCAAAGAATAAAACAACGAAAAATTGAAAATTTAAGCTCATTTTGATAATTGCTTTATGAAATGAAAATAAAATCAGAGCTTTTAATTAAGTTTTTTAAACATGATTCTGTGAAAAGTAAGCCAAAAACTTTATTGACTCAGTAAGAAAAATAAAGTTACCTTTATTGTTTATTTATTGAAAGAGAAAAAAACTTCCATTTTGAATTCACTAGATTTTGCTTGTTTAATTACGAAAACTTTGTTTGTTAAAATTTCGAACAAAAGATTTATTCATGATTTTAATTCAAAAATGTTCATGTGTTGTTTAGCAGTCATAGTTATATTTAAAAAAAACCTTAAAAGTGATTCACATTGTTCTTTCTAAATTTTTTGCTTTAGGAACCATGGAAACAAATTTATTAAATTTCGAAAAAATACTAAAAACTTAAGTAGAGAAATGTTCTATTCTGATCAGGTGGCAAAATTTGATCTTGCGCTGTAATGAAAAAAAATTGCTTTAAATGTCTTTGAAAAGCTTGAACCAAAAGCATCAACAGCTGTGTTGTCGACAAAAACTGCTTCCTTGGGTTCAAGGAACTCTCAGTAGATAATGTTCTTCTGATTCCATCGATTGGTCTTTTTTGAATTTTGATTTTCGCTTGAGTTATCTCTTGATAACATATCTCTTAATATCTTTTAAATTGAATTGTCAAATTGTCTAAGTGAAAATACAACACAATTTGTGCCCTTTTAACAAAATTTTTTTCCCATGGTCGAGGATCCATATCTTTTAATTAAATTAGAATCTGTTTTGTCTATAGAGCTTCGACACAGCCACCTATCGCCAAAGAATCTGAATTGAGATCTCCTAGAGAATTTCCCATGAATCGATTCTTATTAAAACTCCTATCAAGGAAGGTATACGATCTTAATCAAGGACGTTATCTGATTTTAAAAAAGCTTAATAGGAAACAAGATTCTTAGCATATTCTTAAAAAATTTTAACGATAAATTTTTGAGTCTTGAAAGATCCTTTAGGATCCTATTAAGAATTAATTTAATAAGAATCGATTCATGGGTTTTTCTTTTTGATACCTGAGTAACCTTGTGTCGGATAGTGGGATAAAGACCCCTTCTTTTTTAAACTTTTTGATATTTTTATAATCCAAATTCTTTTATTTTACAATCCGTTAGAGATTTATTTTTTGACATTTAGTAAGTCAGCAATTAAGGGAAAAGGTATTTTTTAGAGGAGCTCTGAGACAATTTAGATTTGATTTTGGGAGAATGAGGGTCAAGATAAATTTAAGATTTCGTCTGAAGGGCTTCTGTAACCTGGGGTTTTGGAGTCAAATGATGGTAAACTGTGTCAAGCTTAGAAAAAAAATATGTTACAATTTGATTTATCAGGTTAGTTAAAACCGGGGTCGACCACCAATCCAGCATTGTGATGTTTTGAACAACTTTTTTCCCATTTGTCTTATGGTGGTCCTGGACTTGTAACACTTTGTTACACCATTGAGAAATGTCTGCTAAATGTTTTCAAATTCTTTGCAAGGTTTTGGATTGCAAAATGGTGAAAAAATTCAAAAAGAGGGGGAGAGGGGAGTCCTATCCATCTGGCGTAATGTCAAAAATCCAAAAAAAAAGGAACAAGTCCTCTAGAGCTCATAAATAGTCTATGGGATCTTTTTAAGTCTCAGTTGAGCCCCTTATTGATGATACCTCAGATCAGCAAAAAAAAGGGAAGAGTTCAATTAGTTTTTATTGTTTTCAAAATTTTATTTAAGCAAAAAATTATGGATGCTAGATGCTGATACAGTTAAAAACGTTTGGGAAAATATTTTTAAAAATCAAAATAAATTTATTTTTGTTTAGATAAGGTAAAGTCAAATGAATAAATTTTCAAAGGAAAATCTTTTAATATCAATAAACGTTGACACTTGATGGCGTTTTTTCTTGTCTAAAAATAGCTAAAAACACTTTTTTAAAATTACGATTTAAACAATAATAAACAATAAGCGAATAAGAACATGAAATAATGTAAAAAACATTTCCAAATTCTAAAAAATTTACACATACCGCATTTATTCTACAGTCTGTATAAGAATTTGTTTTTACAATAAAAACATAAAATGATATTGAAAATTCAATAAACCGAAATAACATTAAAATAAAAGAATTGGTGACCACTGTTAATGTTACTTTTATTTCAATTTTATGTAAATCTTGTAAAGCTTTAAATTTTTTGCTCAATACATTATTTTCTCTTTTTAAATTAAGGCTTGACTTGTATTTTATCAATAAAATAAAATCAACTAAAAATAAAATTAATATGAGTATTAAGTCATTGAAAACAAAGTTTATAATGAAGAGACAAACTGAAATATAATAAACACTTGAGCTAAAAATAATTGGATTACCTGCTGGTGTTATTCCGTTTAAAAATTCCATTGATAAAGAATTTGTAAATGAATTTTTAAACGGTGCTTCAAAATAATCATAAAAAGAATTGAATAAAATAGTCGTGTGAACATAGGATGAAAAAAAT
The DNA here is from genome assembly GCA_022207745.1 of Brachionus rubens. NCBI lineage: Eukaryota > Metazoa > Rotifera > Eurotatoria > Ploima > Brachionidae > Brachionus > Brachionus rubens. The sequence goes on along the minus strand of JAJVHD010000016.1, from coordinate 1,406,612 downwards.
TTGTTCAAATTAGTCACAACTATAAATATTAGAATAATTGTTATTGAAAGAGACTTGGAATGTTTAAATTTGTTTAGTTTCGTAAATGATTTTGTAAGCTTTGATGTTTTATCAAGAAGCATACATCTATTAAAAGATAATGCAACGTTAAGTATATTTGAGCTTGTTTTAATAATTCCACCAATAAAGTCAACAACGTAAATCTCGTAATACTGGGTCATGATTGTACGACTAATAGACGAACAAAAAATTCCTGTAAAAAATACACAAACGTTTGTTAAATGAAATAAATAGATAAAACAATAGATGAAATTGAGTAAGGATGTATGTGACATTAGTCTGTACAAAGGCTTCTTGAATTCTTGAGACATTTCATCACTTTTTTTGTTGAGCACAATCAAATTGACAAGATTTGTGAACATACTTAGAAGACACATGAATGGAAAAGTTATAGTTGAGATAAATTGAAGTATTTTTGATTTAAAAAATAAATCAATACTGTTTAGCTTTTTGTTCTTTAAATTTTTTTGTGTGTTTGCTTGGCACAATTTGAGAGATTCGTTAAAATTGCATCGACTTAAATCTTGATCATTCACACAAATCTTTTTTAAATTGTTTAAAGTTTTTTGATAAATCCAAAAAATAGTGCATGAGCAATTGAACTTATCACTCTGGATATTAACATTAATATTTTCAATTATTGGAAATTTTTCATAAAGACAAAAATCACTCTCTGGAAAAAAGTACTTGTCATTCAAATGAAATATAAAACTAAAAGATTTATTTTTTAAATCATCAAATTTTTTCCAACAATTCTGAGAGTTGCTCATAGTCAAGTCAAATTGATCAACATCAAACACTATTTCTTGAAAATACTCAAACTGACCTGCAAATTCAAATGCATTGTCGTCTATTTTCTTAATGAAACCTCGAGTATGAATTCGACGAAGCTTTTCAAAGACGATTTTGTCCATTAACTTATTGCTTAAAATAATGTTATATGAAGTAAACATTAATGTATCTACTCTAAAATTTAAAGAGTTTTCTAATGAAATTTTTTTAAATTCAAGCAAATTCTGATTGACAAAAGCATCTGTAAGACCATTAATTACAAAAACAGGAAAATAGTTTTGATTAAATATCAATGGACACGTGTTTCTTGTAAATTTAACAGTTAAGCTCAAACTAAAAAACATGACATTTTTAAAAGTTAAGAAAGAGTCTTTCAAATATTTAGCTTTACAATAATCCAAATATTTGGTTCCATTTGAATAGAACTCAAATATTGTATAACAAAGAATAAGTGATATTGACGACTCAAAATTTGGGTCTTTTAATTCGAATGTATTCGAGGTAACATCAAATCCGTGAACATTGACTAGATAAATTGAAAGACCAAAAATGGGAGATATTGGAGAAAGTAGATTAAGTTTAAATCTTTTGTCGACAATTATTTTACTCGAGTATTCAAATATGACTCTAAAAGAAAAAATACCAACTTTTTCATTATTAAAACAATTGAAGTTTAAATTCTCGTAATTTTCCAATCCTCGAATTTCAATGTCATATAATTGTAAATTATCGGGGTTAAATGCTCTTTCGTTTTTCGAATAAAACGTTTTAGATGCTAAATTTTTGCATTGTTGCATGAGTTTCGTATCATTTTGTTTGATCAAAATAGGCCGTTGAGAATCGCTCAGAAAAACTTTATTTATACAAATTATTACTATGAAAGCGATCAATTTTGATGATTTCATTTTTATTATTTAAAAAAATTTAAATCTGAAAAAATAAAATTTGATTTGGAGCTTTCATTTTTTATCGAAAAAAAATCAGAATTTCAGTTTTTAATTGACAATTTACATCAAACCCTCAAGATGTTAATCAAAAATATTATTTTTAAAAATTTAATAACAAATTTTGACCGATAAATGAAACAAAATGTATGTTTAAAAACAATTAAAATTTGAAATCAATCAAATGGAGCATTTTAGAAACAAAAAAAGAATTCTGACTTAATAATTTGATTCATATAGTACAAAGTTGAAATAAAGCATCAGTATGTTTGTTTTTTTTAAACTCGTGTTTGAAAATAAACATAAATTTCATGGTACCCCCCTCTCTTTGTAAGAAAATTACAGAGGAGTCGAAATTTTAGAACTCCCCCCCCTCAATTTTTACCTACGTGAAGAAAAATCTCAGAAATTCACGGTTCTTAGAAACTTCTGAGAACGAAAACTTTTTCTGTTCTCAGATGTTCTCACTTATTCGTAGTTGATCTAAGATATTGTTAGAAGATGAACATTTGAGTATGAATGTTCTTTCTGATTTTTAAAGTTTTTGCAATCGATTAAATTCTGTCCAAGAATTAAACTAAGAAAAAATGTAATTTCTCCCGCAAAAATTATGAATAAATCTTTTTGAGCTTCTAACATTCATTATTTTTAACAGAAATTTTTATCTTTTGACTGGTTAAGTAATGATCAAATGCAGTGAAGAAGTAAAAGATTTATCTTGGGATCTGTTTTTGGTTTCTCTGGTATCCTTTTTATGATGGACATAAGTGTAATCTATTAAAAAGAATCGAGAATTTAACATAAAAAAATAACAAATAACGTTAAAGTCTTATTACAAAAGTCATGCATTGAAGAATTAGTTTTTGCGGGAGTAATTACATTTGTTCTTTAAAAATCAGAAAGAACATTCATTCTCAAATGTTCATCTTCTAAGAATATCTTAGATCAACTACGAATAAGGGAGAACTTCTGAGAACAGAAAAAGTTTTCGTTCTCAGAAGTTTCTAAGAACCGTGAATATCTGAGAACTGAGATTTTTCTTCACATAGGTTCAATTTTTGACTATTTCATGTAATTTGTTTTTTATTCTTGGACAAAAAAAACTCCCCCTTACCTTGTGTGTCGGATTTGTGTAAAACGAAGGAATAATAGTCTAAAACTTCCAATCATTATTTCATTCCAACAGTCTCTTTCGACTGGAATGTGTCTCGAATGCGTAATGGACTACCTTTAACATGGAGTGTTCAGTATATGTGACATGTCTTTTTTATGAGGCTTAACGTTATTTCGATTATTATGTTTCTTTGTTGTTTGGTTTATTTTTAGGAATTAAGTTGGTGCCTGATATGCCCAAGAATTAATATTTATACAGTCAAACTGTAAAAAAAACAATCAAAAATGAATTGGGACTTCTCCAGTTACTACTGTCCATGACCTAATCATGCTTGACCCTTAACCCGAAGAAATTAGGCGATCATAAATTAAACCTGCAATAGAGAAATAGCCTCAGCTGATAATGACGACTTAGTAGTTGTGCAGCTGCGAGACGTCTTCGAAGCTCATTTTTGAAATATTTGATATCACATTAACCATTATATTGAAATCAATTAAAGATATTGCTGAGATTCTATCATTTTTAAAGTGGAAAGGTACTTTCTGTCACTAGACAATTTTAAATTTTCTGTTGAGATAAAAAAGACTATGCAAAAGAACGTTTTTTTAATTCTTTAAGTAATCCCCAAGCTAAATTTTAAAATGTAAAAAATAATTTATCAATTATAAATTACAGCTCATAAAAATCTTATCTTAAAATGTGCAGATCTAACATCTGGTGGAACAATCGTAGACTTTATTAGCTGTAGAAGCTAGTGAGACCTTTGAGCCGAAGAGGCTAGATCAGAATTTTTTAATTCCTTTTACGTTTGCGCCTTTCCATGCACTTATTTTAATTCACCGCGACCCGCGAGTCCTGATACAATGAGTTCCAAAGTTTTTTTAGGATCAGGTCTAAAAGAAAACGGCTCAAGTCAATGATTCTAGTCGGATCTTTTCCAAGAAGCACAACACTATGACATTTATCCATTTTCATTTTCACTAATTTATCTGAATATATTCTTCCTTTCGATCCCATAGCATATTAAAATAATTTAATTTTCAAATTTTCAATGTAAATGAAATCAATAAAAAAGAATTAAATTTTGAAAAATGAAGCTTTCATTTAATTGGATAAATAAAATGCATTTAAAAAAAATAAACAAAGCAAAATCTTTTCATCACAAAAAAAAATCTTCTCGCCACAAAAAATCGATGAACCTAAATAAAGCTTTTTAACACAAAATTTTTGTGCTGAAATTTTTTTCAAATTAAATTTTTATTACCGTTATCCCCCGCACAATCCCCCCTCCTCTGATGTAAAAAGCCCTTTTAATAATCTTGTTGATAAGGAGACGGGGAGACAATGAGTAACTAGTAGCCCCAATTGCTTTTGGCAAATGACTTGATTGGCTATTCGGATCGGGGACTTATCCAACAGTCTCAACTTCTTGGCTTTATTTTTACTTGATTGATTGGGAGTTCGTTTTTTTTTTCGGTGGTCAAGTAACTCGTTTGAACCTTCTCCTATGCTAACAAACTCTCAAAAATATCCTAATACAGTGGTGCTACGATACCATGAATTGACCACATTTTACGTAAAATAACGTTAAATCACCAAATTTGACAATAAATAACGTGAAATGACTGATTCTAGAAAACGTCATTTAACGTAAAATATCGAAAATTAACGTTATTTTACGTAATTTATCGTCAAATTTGGTAAAACACAAAATTTCCAAAATTTTTTAAAAAAAATCGAGAAATCCGTAAAAAAAATTATTCCTTTTATCTAAAGTCTCAATAATTGATTTTTCATTTTTGACCAAAATGTAAGTTAAATGAAAAGAATAAAAATATATATTTTTTTTACGGATTTTTCGATTTTTTTAAAAAATTTTGGAAATTTTGTGTTTTACCAAATTTGACGATAGATTACGTAAAATAACGTTAATTTTCGATATTTTACGTTAAATGACGTTTTCTAGAATCAGTCATTTCACGTTATTTATTGTCAAATTTGGTGATTTAACGTTATTTTACGTAAAATGTGGTCAATTCATGGTATCGTAGCACCACTGTATTTTCCGAAAAGAACATTTTAATAAAAATGCAAAGAAAACTTAACTTTGTTTCAATCAATTAAAAGTAGGTATGGTTTAGAAAGTTTTTAATTTTTTTTCGACCGGAAAATGTATGAAAACTAACTTTTTTCACACTTGTGAATTTTGTATGGATAAAATATAACCGTTATGGAAAAATAAAAACAGACCGTAAAAGAAAAAACCTCAAAATTTCATAAATTTTGAGGTTTTTTCTTGAAAAGTTTTGTCTTGGTTTTAAAATTTTTGTGCTAAGAACTGATTCCTTTTTAGGGTGAACAGTTTGCGTTTGTGTTGAAAAGATTTTTTATTGTGTTGAATAGGTATACCTAAAAATAAATATTTTGATACATATAAATAAGTTGTCTGAAAAATTCATATACTCCCCTCCTCCCCACCTCCTTTAAATTGAAAAGTGCATATGGGGGTGACAGTAAGTTAAAATTAAATTTAATTGAAAAATTATTTTTGAAAAATATTCCCTGCACACCTTCCTTCTTTGAACATCTATTTGTAGCATTCGGCGACTTACGATTCCCAGATTTTCTAATGATAAGCGAGATTCACCACTTCAGTTTCCGTTCCATCGTTCTTATTCAGGAAAAAAATTCCCAATATGTAGCTAAAATAATTTAATGAGGGACGAACACTTTCGACTTTTATTGGGCATTGTGATTTTTGGTACAAAAAAACAAATGCAAAAAAGAAAAACGATGTATTTTTCCCCTACTGATGCGAATTCACTTCTGAAAATTGTATCAGCTGACATAGGAAATGAACCATCAAATTACCAGCTCTGCAAATTAATTACGTATTTAATTGGCGCTATTAAGTTCATAGCAATAAAGAGAAAGTAATTGTGCAGAATCGTTATAAAAATTGTTCCAGAGGTGCTATTCCCTAAATAAAACTTATCAAAAGAAAAATTTTTCTAATCTAAATTTATCGTCTGCAAAAACTCTTTAAATCGTTTGATGTGGAATTTTCAGAGTTTTTGCAAACGAGACAAGCTTATTTTGGAAATTGCACCTCTAGAACAGTTTTATAGCGATTCTTCACAATTGCTATGAACTTGACAGCAGCATTAAATTTCCACATCTGAAGGAGGCGTGCATTTTAAATATTTATTACAAAATTTTGCAAAGTTTCTAATTTGAAATTACAGCCTCTGTGTCAGCTGATACAATTTGCACAAGTGATTTTGCACCAGTAGTTGTTTTTTTTTGTACCAAAATCCACAATGACTGATTTTTGTTGAGGGTTCGTAAAGCGCGAAAATGTTGAAAGGGTTTTTTTCGTTTATACGAATTAGCATGTAGTCGCTAAGCTGTTGAGTTTCTTTTCATGATCTTTCGAGACTGTATTTTGTCTTTGGATTATTTTTTAATGGAAAAGGTTTAGTTAAAATATTTATTATGAATTTTAACGAATGCTTCAAAAAATCAAGTTGACAGGTCGAGACTGTCGAAGAATTTTATTTCTAGCGAATTTGTAAGCTTTATCTTAAAAATAATATTTTAATATTTTTGATGAATGCTTTACACTTAAAACAAAAATTATGCATCAATCACATGATTCTAATTCATTTTATCACATTTTTTTTTGAATTTTCTAAATTGTTAAAATATTTTTTATTTTTTTGTCATTGTGAAGTTTAGTACAAAAGAACAGAACAATTTTGTAAAATTGAAATAATTTTTTATCTGTTGGTCTTATGACGGATCTGAACATGTAACAAAGTGTAACAAAACTAACTTGTTACACCACTGAGTAAACTCTGCAAAAACTCTGCAGTCTAATTGCGCATTTAGTTTCAATACTTTTTAATAGTGTGCATTTTGCAGAGACTTTGCATACATTTAGCAGCAGAGGTTGCCCAATGGTGTAACAAAGTTTGTTACACTTTGTTACATGCGCAGATCCGTCATAAGACCAACAGATAAAAAATTATTTCAATTTTTCAAAATTGTTCTGTTCTTTTGTACTAAACTTCACAATGCCATTTTTTTGATAGAAAAAATAGCATTAAAAATATTGTCATTCTTTTTTAGTTTTACCAATGGAAATTCAATTTGATCTCTTTGAACATTTGATCAAAGTAAACCTCTTTTTTTGAAAAAAACCCTCAAAATTCTTGCTCAAAATTTTTTTTTATTCAGTCTCCTAGTAAGGACTTTTTGAATCAAATCTTATTGGAATCGTTTAATCAAACAGAGGGTCAGAAACCTTCGACTAGCTTTCTTAATCAACTTGGTCAATCGTTAGAGATCGATCAACCTACTTCAGAAAAAGTATTTCTCAATTTTAACCCCACCTTACATACCTCGATTTAACCAATTTTCTTATTAGCTCCTTATCGAATTAGGACGACTTATTCGTAAACTTCTATTCGAAAGTTGTTTTGAAATTCAACAAATTCAAAACGTATTAGCGCCTAGTAGTCTTCAACCAAATCTTAAAAATCTACTAAGCAAACTTTTAGTCGAGCGACTAGGTCAATTTAAAACAAAACTAATAAACGATGAGGGTATGATGCCAAAGCTCTTGGACTTCGATTGGCGAGTAGACATCAAAATGGACTCAAATTTGTCCGATTCAGGCTCTAAATCAGGTCAACAAACTTGTATTCTAAACTTAAAGGTGATTAAATCTTGTATTTTTTTATTTTTCTTGTTCCTTTAGTCGGTTTAAGATTTTAAGTCTAATTTTTTTGTAAAAAAACTACGGATATTTTTAAATTTAGACTGAAGATGAGTCAAAAGAACGTCCAAGAACAAACTCAATAAGTAAACAACCGATTATGGACATTAGTGACATCATAAAACAACAGTTCAAAAAACGTTCTCAAAAACAATTAGGTTTGCTTAGTTTTTTGGCACGTTTGTACCCAAATGATAAATGTGGGTCCAACGGTTTACCTTTAACCCCCAACTCTATACGAATTTATGGAAAATTTCAATGTTTAAAAATTTTAAATAACCCGTATCTATGTCGTTATGTGGACATACAACGTGGTCAAAATGAACGATTATTTGTCCTCAGCGAACATTATTCTCTTAATCTAAATGATTTATTGAACGATACATACATTTATAACTTGATAATAACCAACACGAGTTTGTTGCTTAAGTGGATTGATCAATTAGTTAATTCATTTTTGTATCTAAACGATCGTATGATCACAAATCGATTGGTCAGTCTTAAAAATATTTGTGTTTCGCCTCAAGGAAATGTTAAACTTGCAAATTATGGTCTTTTTTGCATGTCCGAAAATGGTCATTGTGTAGACTTTCCGGTAGCTATTTTTGAAACTCTTGCACCCGAATGTTATTTTCTTGATTATGTAAATTCGGAAAAAAATTTAGACCATCCGACCAGTAACAGTGAATTGTTGAACACGGATTTAAATAATCCTAAAAGTGATGTATGGTCTCTTGGGTGTGTATTGTTACAATTTTTTTTCGGGCTAAAAAATCTTAAAGTCAATCAAGATACATTAATCGAAAAGAGCCTTAAGGCATCCAATTTTAGTACAGGATATGATTTTGTCCTCGATTTATATTCAATCGATAACATGAAACGAGCTTCTATTGAACAAAAGACTAGACCAATATTCATAAAACTAATCAAAAAGTGTTTAACGATCGACGCTAGTCAAAGACCTGATTTTGCTCAATTGCAAAAATTCTTAAAAGAGTGTCTAAACGAAGAAAAGATTGAAATACCTCGTGGAAACGAAGAATTTTCAAACGATAAACTGAATTTATTCAGGAATAAAATAAGATTTTGTGATGTTGTATCTGAGTGTGAAGAGGAAGACTTTTTGTGGAGTCGTGGTATCAATGAAGTCTATTATTTATGGAAACTAGCAGCTGGTGATTGTTTACAGACTCTTAAAATAAACGGTCGTCTTCAAACCACCCTTAGTCCTATTCATAAATTTTCAGTCTACACTCAAGTTGAAAACGGTTTCGAACATGGTAAATTGATACATGACGAAGAATTTAAGTTTAATGACGAAATTGTACCAGTCTCGTTAGACCAGTTGAAAAAAAGATTGGACTCAGTATCGAAAAAATCTTTTTATCCACTTCTTGAATTTACTGAGGATCAAGTCTCAATGGAAAATATTCATTTACAGCCAGTTAATATTCGAGAATTAGATATTGAGTATCAATTTACTCGTATGATTTTATTTTCTCGTTATTTGTCAGGTTATCCTTTTAAACGAGATGAATTAGTCAAAGCGTGTAGTGTAGACATACCGCCATTGTACCGAAATTTAGCATGGGCATGTTTGTTAAATGTCGATCCAAATGTTTGTGAAATTTATTCATCTATTAATAAAGAACAAATAACGAGTACAGATCGTCAAATAGACGTCGATATACCTCGTTGTCATCAGTATGATCCTCTAATGGCAACTCCACAAGGTCATATAAAACTTAAACGAATACTTAAATCATGGGTCATTTCGAACCCAAATCTTGTCTATTGGCAAGGATTGGATAGTTTATGTGCACCATTTTTATATTTAAATTTTAATCGTGAAGAATTAGCGTTTGGGTGTTTGACTAATTTTGTTAAAAAATATGCGGCGTTTTTTTTTATTAAAGATAACTCAGCGGTAATACACGAATATCTAGCCGTGTTTTCTCATCTTATAAGTTTTAATGAGCCAGAGTTAGCAGCTCATTTTGAATCAATCGATTTTCGTCCTGACTTGTATGCTATTCCTTGGTTTTTAACAATGTTCGCTCATGTATTTCCATTGTACAAAATATTTCACCTATGGGATTGTTTATTGGTGGGCTCCTCCGGCTTTCCGTTGTGTATCGGTGTAGCAATTTTGAAACAATTAAGAAATATTTTGCTCAACGCAGATTTTAACGAGTGTATTTTATTCTTTAGTGAATTACCAGAAATAAATATTGAAAAATGTGTTACTGATTCGGTAAATATTTTTAAAAATACACCCGAAAGTTGTATGTACCGTGAACATTCGGGTTGTGTAGAAACAAATTTAGATGATTCTTATTTGGACATGAACCCTATTAGTCTAGACCAAATGAGATCGGAATTGTCACCGCGAATTTCATCTCGAGACGTTCTCAAATTAGTCAACGAAAAACAAAACAGTTACATTTTAATCGATATTAGACCAAGTTCAGAGTTCGCAAATGGATTTTTAGAAAAAAGTAAAAATGTTCCGTACGATCAGTTAAACCTTCAAAAGTTATCTCAAGTAACAGCCACGCCGAGCGAGAACGATATCACCCAAAATTTATGTTATTTATTTAATAAATCTAAAAATTCAATTAAAGTATTAGTTTCAGATGTAGAGACATTTGAGTCGGCAATAGACTTGGCGAATCGGTTGGTCAGGTTAAAGATAAATAAATTGTGTGTCCTTCACAAAGGAATTGAAGCTCTTAAACCGACTAGTTTATATAAAATTAAAAATTAAATATTTGTTATATTTTTTTTAAAGATACAAGAAGCAGAGAAATATGTTAATCAACCAGGACAAATTGAGAATATTAATTTAGAATTAACAAAACAAACATTGAGTACTATGATCGATGGTTTGACTAAAATAAAAGAACAATTAAATTCAATAGCTGCCAATCAATAGTGAATATTTTTCATTTATTTTTTTATTCGATTTTTTAATTCAATAAAAAACATTTCCATTAAAAATTATAAAATGTAAAAGCTATTTCTTTTTGACTCGAGGTTTAACTATAAATTTTTCCATTAAAAAATACTTCACCTCGATTTTATATTTTACTATTCACCAGTTTACCTTTAAATGATAGTGCGAAATTTGCTTTTTTGAAAACTGATCAACGACGATATCAACTGAGGTAATCCTCACTTTGAGCACACTCTTCTGAATTTTCAATCACTACCTACCTTTTGAACGGCGTTTGAGGACCCAGGCGAAAATATTCGGGCAAGTTAAGAATAACTGCTTGTTTTCTTGATGGGGATTTTATCACAAAAAAAATTTGTATTTAAAAGAAAATTTTGCTGTATGGAAGAACAAAGTCTGTAAAGCCTCCGGATATAAATTGCGATTTTGAAAACAATACTTTTAATGGCGTGAAATTTTTTTTGAATTTACAGTGATTTTTGATAATTTGTTATTCGTACATCAATTCTTTGTTTTAAGTGCAAAAAAAAACCTAATCAAATAAAGTGCTAAATTTCATAATAAGAAAAGCATTAAACAAAGCTTATCCTTTCTTTAATGGAGAATTTTTTTTGGTTTCCAATTTCAAAGTCAAGCATAGGCTCAAAATCGAATGTAACTTTCTTTTTGCCTGAAAAAATTCAAAACATTCAAAACAAAAAAGAAATAAATAAGATAATTAAATTTTTATTACTAACTAATTAATTTTTGAATAAATAAAAAGACATTTGCTTTAACATGAACTTAAGGGTTCATAATCTAATGTCTAACTTAATAAATTAATCTGGGTTTCATTTAGAAAAAGTTCAAACCAAATTGTGAACCGCATCCGCATCCGCCGAAAAATGGTAATGGTTGGTATGGTGGGAGGACTGGAGTTGAAGCAAATAATGATGAAGCAAATGGAGCAGTTAATGGATAGGCCAATGGTGGTAAATATGATTGAGTAAATGGTTGAGCAAATGGGAATGAAAATGGTACAGCTGGTGCTGATACTGGTACTACTGGAGCGCCAACAACTGGTCTAAGTTGAGTTACAACGTGTGAAAAAGCATTTTGAACTTTGTTTTGTGGGTTTTCATCCCATTTTTTTTGTAATTCGGTTTCAATTTCTCTGGTCCATACTTCAGCATTGAATTGTGAAGCAAAATTCAATTCACGTTCATATGTTGTTGATGTTGGAAGAGTTTGTTGTCTGGCAAATTGAGAAAAGGTTTGTTGTGGACCAGCTTGTGAAAATCTTGGGCCAGATGGAGCTGGAGCAGCTGATGGTCTTGGGCCACTAATTGAAGCGGCTACTTGTGAAACTGAAGCTGGTAAAGCGACAGATAAAGCTGGAGCAGCTGAAGCTCTTGGTCCACTTGGAGCTGGGGCGGCTGAAGCTCTTGGTCCGGACAATGCTGGGGCGGCTGAAGCTCTTGGTCCACTTGGAGCTGGGGCAGCTGAAGCTCTTGGTCCACTTGGAGCTGGGGCAGCTGAAGCTCTTGGTCCACTTGGAGCTGGGGCAGCTGAAGCTCTTGGTCCACTTGGAGCTGGGGCAGCTGAAGCTCTTGGTCCTGACAAAACTGGAGCAGCTGACAAAACTGGAGCGGCTGAAGCTCTTGGTCCGGACAATGCTGGGGCGGCTGAAGCTCTTGGTCCTGACAAAACTGGAGCAGCTGATAATACTGGAGCGGCTGAAGCTCTTGGTCCTGACAAAACTGGAGCAGCTGATAATACTGGAGCGGCTGAAGCTCTTGGTCCACTTGGAGCTGGGGCAGCTGACAATACTGGAGCAGCTGATAATACTGGAGCGGCTGATGCTCTTGGTCCACTTGGAGCTGGGGCAGCTGACAAAAGTGGAGCAGCTGACAATACTGGAGCGGCTGAAGCTCTTGGTCCTGACAAAACTGGAGCAGCTGATAATACTGGAGCGGCTGAAGCTCTTGGTCCACTTGGAGCTGGGGCAGCTGACAATACTGGAGCAGCTGAAGCTCTTGGTCCACTTGGAGCTGGGGCAGCTGACAATACTGGAGCAGCTGATAATACTGGAGCGGCTGAAGCTCTTGGTCCACTTGGAGCTGGGACTGGAAGAGCTGTTAAAACTACATTAGCTGATAAGGCTTGTGGAGCAGCTGACATTTTTTTAATTGTTTGAAAATTTTCTAAATAAAATAAGATTTAATTTTTTATTCGATTAATCAATATAGAAAATTATTTTTTCAATGTTTATTTATAAGCAAAAAAACTTTGTAATGCTTGAAATATTTTTATTTATTCAAAATAAACAACTCCGGAAATCTTTTTCAAGAATTAAGCAATAATATTGATATTTATTTTTTTAGATATGCTCAAATCTAAACACATTTTTTTTTATCTTGAAACATCTAGTCGATGAATTTCCATCTTTAAAAAAAAAACGAATTAAAAAAAAAAATTATTTTAAAATTTCTATTATTTTAATTAAAAATATTTTTTTTGTAATTTCTTCTGAAGTTTTTTTTTTAAAGAGAAAAAAAAATTTTTAGAATAGCAAAAAAATTTTTGATTTCATAATGGCTTCAATTGTCTCATACTTTCACCAATTTTAAGCAAAATTTTAATTAACTTTTTTTTGATTTTGAATTAATTTATTTTTGTTTCAATAATCGATTTGATTTATGTCGTCGTTTGCAAATTTTTTCTACTTAGACCCTACTTCGTACCACGAAAATTTTATACCAATTTTCATAAACCTAAATTATGGTTTGTACAGTGCTGCTACAGTACCATGAATTCGGTCATTTCACGTAATTTATGTCAAATTTGGTGATTTAACGTAATTTTACGTAAAATTACGTTAACTAAAAATATTAATTTTTTTAACGGATTTGGAGGGCATCTTTTGACGCATAAAAATTCTTTTAAAGCATAAAAAAATCGAGTATAGAATAAACTTTTATTTTTAAAGGAATAAAAAAAATTTTTATAAAATTACAATTTTTCAGTGTTGACTTATTTTTTATCTTTCAAGAAAGCTGTAAAGGGAGCTTTTACGCATCCATTGAACCCGAAATCTTTCAAATGTTCATCCAAATAAATAAGAAATTTATGGTTCGCCCAATGCAAAACTTCCACACTATCTAAATTTACAGAATCTGACCACGTATTCGTATATATGAAAACCCCAAATTCCCAATATCCCAAAACATATACTTTTTTACCAAATATTGATGTGCCTAAAAAGGTGCTAAAAATCAAAAACCTTAAAGATGAAGGAATTTGAATTTTCTGACCTGAAATTCGTGATTCTCGTATAAAATTACCTTAGAAAACATATATTATTATTCATATAAACGATTCTTTCAATTTATCAACAAAATGCCTAAATTATCTTTGAAAAAACTCCCTAAAACGAATTCCAGAAATAATATATTATATAACAAAAAATATATGTGTTTCATATATGGGGTTAGACTCTGTAAATTTAGATAGCGTAGAAGTTTTGCATTTAACCTTTCTTGGAAAGCCAGATTGGCGAATGCTTCTTAAGTGAAATAGCCTAATGAGTAGGTTATGGTTTATGGTTATGGTTATGGTTATGGTTAGGATTCTCTAAAAGTTTATTTTTATGTGTCAAACGATTTTTTTTGAATGACGTTTTCTAGAATCAGTAAAATGTGGTGAATTCATGGTACCGTAGTAGCACTGTATGTTTCAAGTTTTACAAATTCAAAATGACTCGGAGCCGGATGTACATTAAAATGATGATTAACTAAATTTATTAGTCAGCTCAAATTTTAAAGTTCAAATAATTGAAATTTAAGACTCGTTTTTAAGTTTTGTTAATTAATTGAATAATGAACAATTGTATTATTCATGCTGTCATGCTGAACGTCCTCTTAAAAGCTTTAAATTCATTAAAACTTATTTCTCAAACAGAATGGTTATTCATTTTGTAGACACCGATACAAATATTTTAATTTGTATAGACAAAAGAAGAAAAAATCGTTTTAACAAAACAATTATAAAAAAAAATACAAACACAAGCCCACACTTTTAATTTTGGTTTTTGTTTACACAAAAATCAGAATAATCAAAAGCTTTAATCTTAAAATTAAAATTTAGAAAAAAAAATAAACCCTAAAAGTTACTCAATTGAGACTTGATATAATGTGCATTTGCGTGGTTGTAAGAGAATTTATTGTGTTTAGATTTTTTTTGTTGTTGCTTAATTTATTCAGACATTTGATTTTGTAAATTTTTGCGTCGTGAATAAAAAATATCATGATCTAAACAATAAAGTAAAAATAAAAATACTTTATTCTTATTCTGAGCTTTTCAATTCTTTTTTTAAGAAAATGCTTTAAAAACAATTGGTACTTATTTAATCCGCATTATTTAGGGTTACATGGCAATTTTTTAAAGCAAAACTTTATTGTTTATTTTCATCATGATATGAGATAATTCAAAACTTAGTTTTTTTGGAAATTGTTTTAGCTTGACAAACAAGCTCAATAATTTTTCATGTAAAGCCAAACACACTAACAAACAAGAATGTTTTGTTGGAGGCTAACTTGTTGGTTTGAATTCATGTTGGAATGAAAAGAAGTCGATTGTGGTCAATTACTTTATTAAAGCTTTTCTGTTATTATAACTTAACTTAATCATAAATCTGTTTCTTCTTTAAATACTCTAACTAAAATACAATAGAATCTAATAAACTTAACTTCACTAAGCCACCAACTAGAGTTTATTTTAAATATAAATTATAACTAGGGTACAAGAAGTGTAGTGTTAGCTACGAACCACTAGTAAGTTCTTCTTGCCGCTAACAGTTTTATTATGAAACCTAGTGATGGCAGTCGGCTGGAAATTTTTAGTTGAGAAAACAATTTACTATTCTAGGTTTCAAAATTAGGCAAATATTTTATTTTAGAAAAATTAACTTTTTACTTATTTTAAATTAAATTGAATAATTTTTTTTATTTAAGAATGCCTTTTTATTTATTAATTATAATTTATTAATTCGATTTCCATTCATGTTTCCGAGAAAATATGCTGTAAAAGTCTAATTATGCAGACATATGTACCCATAAATTTTAACGTATTGGGTAGGTATGAGTTAATCCAAAAATTTGGGTATTTAATAGATTTTTAGGGTTTTTTTTGGTCAAAAATTGGGTTTTGGGTAAATATAGCCAATTTTATGGGTTACCAAACCCAGACCCATATCTGAAATCCAAATTTATCTTTTTTCAAAGTAAATATGGTATTCTTTAAAAACAACACCTATCGACAATGCATAAAAACGGCATTGTGAAGTTTAGTACAAAAAAACAGAACAATTTTGAAAAATTGAAATAATTTTTATTCTGTTGGCCTTATGATGAATCTGCGCATGTAACAAAGTGTAACAAACTTTGTTACACCATTCAGCAAACTCTGCAAAAACTCTGCAAAAACAAATTAATAATACTTTTTAATAGTGTGCATTTTGCAGAGACTTTGCATAAATTTAGCAGAGGTTGCTCAATGGTGTAACTAAGTTTGTTACACTTTGTTACATGCGCAGATTCATCATAAGGCCAACAGAATAAAAATTATTTCAATTTTTCAAAATTGTTCTGTTTTTTTTGTACTAAACTTCACAATGCCATAAAAACAACACCGGGTGTAAATTACAAAAATTAAATAAATTTTTGATTTTTTTTCGCTAACTTTATTCCTAGTGACCTAAATTTTCTAAAACACCCTTTTCCTGGATAAAGAAATTTCATCTAGGTATTAAATTTTTGTTCCAAAAAAAAATGTCATAATACACTTAAAAACACCCACTAACCTTACAGATACTTATCAAAATTGATGTCATTTTCGGATAGAGCATAAAAAGATCTATTAGGAAATGTGGTTCTTTTATTTTGGATAAGTGGTTAAGCCCTTAAAAAATCGAAAGAACCTGTTAAAACCGTAAAAACAGTAAATGATACACCCTATGTAAATTGAAAAAATTACAGGTAAGCTTGTAAAAGTAAGGTGTTTTTTGGGTTTTTTGACACTGAGAATCCCAAAAATGTGATCAGATTTTGCCTAAATATGTTGTTTCAAAAGTTGGTTTAGCCAGTAAAAGAGATTACAGCCATATGCAAAGGTGTGTTACTAAATGTATAGAGCATATTTTTTGAAAGGTAAAAGTTTGATTATGATATATCATCTGAAAGCTAAGAATCTCTAGTTAATGCTGAGATATTTTTTGAAAAGTTTAAAAAATTCTATTAAAGTAACACTAATGAAAGATGACAATAAAGGAAAATTAAACAGTGAATTCCTATATTTTACTTAAATACACTGGGAAATTTTTATTTAAATTTTCTAAAAAATATCTCAGCATTAACTTAATAAAAAATAAAATTTAATTCAACTCAAGTTTTTTAAAAAGTCCATTCTTTGATCTTTTTCATAATTCTTAACTAACACTTGTAACCTCTCGTCCAATATTATATATTCTGGTTTACTTTTTGCAACGAAAGCTATTTTTTCAGCTAAGTTTTTCAAGATTTTATCAAAATAGATCAAATATTAAGGTGATTCGTGTATTAAAGCGTTTTTTAAAAACGGTAAATATCTAATCTTCAAAATATGGACCATTACGTTTTATTGTCTAGCCATCTATCAGCGAGCAATTCGAGGCACCCATCTTCAACTTGGTCTTAGATTTTATCTAAAGCAAAAACATATAAAACATTCTAAAACATTATTTTTCGTTACAAAAAACTTTGTTTTAAATTGGTCAAAACATAAAATAAATTGAAAAGACCAAGTCAATTTTTATCGACTTGAGTCTAAAATTTAGCCTTAAAGTTCTAAGTAATACAATGGATATTAAATTCAACTATTTTGAAGGATAAAGGTTCCTTTTGATATGGAATATAAATAAGAAAAATTATTTGAGTTTCATAGTTATTTTTTCTCTTGAAAATTTACGGATCATATTTTTGAATTCAATTATTTCTTGAATAAATTTTGAAAAAAAGCGAATCAACCAAAGTCTTTAAAAGTGTCCCAAAATAGATTTAACATCTCTGTTTTCTTAATATTTAATAAAATTTTGAAAATTAAATTAATTAAACCAATATTTTCACATATTAACCTGATCCAGTTCATCAAGTACCTTGAGGTAAACCTCTTAATCTTGTAGTATTACAGTGTTCATTAGACTCTAAGGAAATTTCCTTTCAGATTAATCAATCAAGTCCTCAAAGTAATAAAAATCAATACTGGCTTCAAAGACAAAAGTTCGAAAGAATTTGAAACCGTTAATCCGTAATCAAAAAAAAATTCTTATTTCCGAATTAATAAAATTCAAAACATCTTGTTAGATTATTTATTAGACCTAAAGTATATTTTTATTCCATATGGTTTTAGAAAATTTTATTTTGTTTTCCATACTTTTTAACTAGTTGTTAAAAAATTATTTTTTATTAACAAAATAATGTTTTAGTTAAGTTTTGTTTAAGAAAAAATTACATTAGTAACAAATGTAATAGCAAATTAAATTTTTTTTAAATAAAAAACTTTTAATTCGAAAACAAGAATG
Source organism: Brachionus rubens (assembly GCA_022207745.1). Classification (NCBI taxonomy): domain Eukaryota; kingdom Metazoa; phylum Rotifera; class Eurotatoria; order Ploima; family Brachionidae; genus Brachionus; species Brachionus rubens. The sequence goes on along the minus strand of JAJVHD010000016.1, from coordinate 1,388,372 downwards.
TTAGTTTTGAGTGGTCTTGTTTAATTTTGCTTCTTTTTTCTTTACATTATAGTCATAGAAAAGTTAAGAAATTTTTTAAATCTCATCGATGTGTTGTTTGAATCAGGTTTTTTAATTATATTTTTTTCAAAATCGAATTATAAATTTCATAATTTGAGAAAAAAAAATTACCTGTAATTTATCTAATGTCGATTTTCAATAAAAACAATTGAATAAAATTTCATTAGTAACAACACAATAACTTTATCAAAATTGAACTTTTCTAGAACCGATAAACTTATTTTTAGGCATGTGAAGCCTTATACACTAAGCTAAAGTGGTATCGGTTAAGCTAAATCCTAAGAAGCTTTACAAGCAAGACATAACGACGACAAAATTTTTTTAAGTTACTTTTAACATTTTATAAGTCTGTTTATTACCTTTAAAATCGATTTTAATTTTTAGATTTTTGCAGAAGTTTTATTTTATTGTGAAATTCTTTTTCACATCCAGACATATGAATCCATTAATATTAAAGTATTGAGTGGGTATGGGTTACCGGAAAATGTCAGGTTTCGGGTTCGGTTATGGCAGAGTTACCCAGAAATTTTGGATTTCAGGCATGGGTCTCGGTTGGGTAGCCACATAAAATCTGGATATTTTATAGGTTTTTTAGTTTTTTTTTTCGATAAAAATTCGGTTTTGGGTATAAAAACACGTTTTATTTCATACCCGAACCCAAAAACTGATTTTTCCGGTTAACTCATACCCACCCAATAATTTGATATAAATGGGTACATATGTCTGATCACATCCAAAAATTTATCTCAGTTTGTTCTATTACTTTGATGAAAGTTTTAACTTGAAATGATCGAATTGATCTTTTTGGATTGATATGCAACTTCAAATTTCCTTCAGATAGCCTTTTTATGTAAAGAAAATATTGGATTAGAAATTATTAGATTAGAAATATTAAATAGAAATTAAATAGGATCTCATTCTAACTAATTTAGTTAGAACGGAGAATTTGTTGGAAGTTAGAAAAAAAATCACATAGGTAATAAAATTTTTGTATTTTTTTGTTGCTTCTTTTATTTCGTGACGTACTTAAAACAAATATGAAGAAACAAACTAAAATGAAATTCCATTCTATTTTTTTATCATTTTGAATTTTGATTGTTGCAAAAGAGAAAAAATAAAAATATATGTTTTTACTTGAATCGATAAATTAAACAAAAAATTATCTAATTTTATAGATATTTATTTGAAATGGCAAGAGCTATAATATCAATAAAACTATATTATTTCAAAGCTTATAAATTCAAGGAATAATCTAGTATTTAAAATGAAACCAGAAAAAGCAACTTGAAAATAATTAAAATTTATTGGGTGTTTTTTTCACCTAAATTTTTTTTAAAATTTTTTGTTGGGTAATCACGTAAAAAAGTAGCCTGGTCGTTCATTAAATTTTCGGATCCCGAAAGTCGTAAGTTCGAAATTTATGAAAATCTCCAAAAGATTATGAAAAGGCCCCAAAAAGCTATGAAAGTTTATGAAATGATATGAAAACGTTCTGAAAAATTTTGAACATTCGGACGAATTGTGATGAACGCGAACGTTCATGAATGTTCACGAAAGAATTCGAAAGTTCATTTTTGGAATATGTGAAGGAAAGATAAAAAATATAAGGTCAAAAATTTAAGAACAAATAGCCAAAAGTAATCAAATTATTTAAAAATATTTTTTTACGTTCCTCTTTAACAAGGTCCAAATTAATTAATAAAAATTAGAAAGATTAAATACCGAATTCTCAGAGGAGTGTTGAGAATCGACTGACTGAACTCGAGTCAGTACGAAGTAATGGTTGGACTCTGATCAATCATTTGGTCTCATTTTCTTGTCAAATTTTTAATTCCAAAGCGATTCTTAACAATATTTTGGAGGCAGTAATCTTAATCCTAACCCAAAAGTTCGCTATGATACGCTAAATTTGTTTTACTGATATCACTTAAATGCATTTTCAACGGTTCTATTTGGCAAAGCATCTCTGAACCTAATGATCGTATATGTGTGTCTGTGCTGCTTATCTTGGTATCCAAGCTCTGCATTTTGTCTTCCAACTCCGCTAGCTTTGAGTCTGCTTCTTCAATTCGAGTATTCATAATTTTTACGAGTTCGACTAATTTGGATTTGGTTTCTTATTCTTTCCTCTACTCGTCTGTCATCACCATTATCATCGTTGTTCCGAATCTTTTGATTAAATCTTCTTTCCACAGGTTTTTCTATCATTTCGTTTACTTCTAGGTTATCGTTTTTTTCGGATTCTTTACAATTTGCTTTTGAGATCTGTTCAGAACTTGAAGTAAATTCAGTTTCGTATAGTTTTTGCTACTCGTATAGTTTTTGATTGATCTGGATAAGGTTTTCATCTCGATGTATATTCGATTGTTACTTGAAGTATGTTCGACTTAATTGATTTTTCTGTTGTAGAAGAGGTTTTGCTTATCAATCTCGACAGAACTGGTATTTTACTTTTTGTTTTTAATTGATTCCTGTCCTCTGATGCGTAAGGTTTGAGTCGTTTTATCGAGTATCGAGTTGCGCTTGGGTATTTCCTATTCGCTCCTGTATTGTTTTTGACCTTCTTAAAACTTTATTGTGCGCTATTAGATCCTGTCGTAATTTGTATTCAAGTATTTGGATATAATCGATAGATTTTATGTTTTGTGTTGGACTGTTAGTCATTGATGTGGGGTTGGTTCCAATAAAATATGCTAATGACTCCGTGAAATACTTTAAATTGTCCGTTTAAATTTTTAAAATTTCAAATTTTTTGAATTGGTTTATATCAAAATAATTTCTAAATAGAGTAATGCTGTGTTGGATTGCCAGATGAAGTCAAGAACGCTGAATCCTTTTACAGATGAAAGAACATGTTGGACATTCAAATGCAAGTATGTATGTGAACAAACTATCAGTTCTTTTCCTACTCGGACCAACTTCTTGTTAAACAACAAAAAATTTATAGTTAACTTGAAGAATTCGGAGTTTTTTACGTCCACTTTACTCGCCGATTCCTGATATGTTTCTAAGGGGATAATTTTTTGTTATTATAACCTCCTCACATTTATTTGTTTAAAAGTGATTTTTATTCTAAGATCGCCTCAATTTAGATTAAAAAAGTTGATTAACGGGTCAATAAGCATAAGTTCATCTCTCATTCTCCGAATATCAATCTGAACATGACACCTTTTTTAACCAATTTTGCAATTCTTTTTTTATTATGACGCTTTTGCATTTGAAAAATCACTAAAATTAAGTTATGAACTACTGTCGAAATTTTTTTTATTTATTTTTAGTTATTAAAATAATAAACTAAACAAAAAATAAAATAAAAAACTTTATGAAATTTGTTTAAATAAAATAAATTACGTGCTTTATTCAAAAACATGTATTCGTTTGATTTAAGTGAGCAATAACCACCTTTAAAACCAAATGGGCAAACACAATCAAATGAATTTACTAAATCAACACAAGTAGCACCGTTTAAACATCTATTTGGTACACAATCGTCAATATTTGTTGAACAAGTCGAATCTGTAAAACCTTCTGGACAAATGCATTTAAAATTATTTTCGTCTATTTGGAGACATGTACCCCCATTAAAGCATTTTGACCTTTCACAGTAAGGAATCCTTTTTTCACAATTATCTCCTGTATATCCAATAGCGCAAACACAATTAAGACCCATATCATCTGATTTGCATCGTCTATTTTCTGGACATTCATAATTAAAGCATGGGTCGGTTGGTTCCAGGGAGCAATCTTCACCTCCAAAATTAAGTGAACATACACATTTAAAATTAGTTTGAAGATTTATGCATGTACCTCCATTTAAACATGGAGAATTGAGACAAAAATTGACTGGGTTTTCACAATTTATTCCCGTGAATCCATAATTGCATGAACAATCATAAGAATTGAATGCTAGCATTTTGCAAACACCATTTTGACCACAAGGTGAACTTGAACATGGATCTGCTTCATTTTCACAGTTGATACCTGAGTAATTAAGTAAGCATTCACAATAATATCCATTTGAAAGTTGATAGCAAGTTCCGCCATTTTGACATGGATTTCTAGAACATCTATCATTCGTCCTTTCGCAGTTGATTCCTGCGAAAAATGCAGTACATTGGCATAAATAACCTCTCAAAATTTCAACACATGTACCTCCATTTAAACAAGGATTACTTGCACAATTATTTATTCTAAATTCACATCTCAAACCAGCAAATCCTAACGAACAAGTGCATTGATAAGCCCCATACAAACTTATACATGTTCCTCCATTTAAACATGGATTAAACAAGCAATAATTAGTTAATGATTGACAATGTGAACCAGTGTAACCGACTAAACAAAAACAAGTATAGCCATTAATTGTTGAACTACATATTCCATTGTTCATGCACGGGTTCGACAAACAAGAGTTTTGACAATTTATTATATTAAAAAATTTAAAAAACAACAGAATTAAAAAATTCTTCATTTTCAAATATTATGAAATTAATCGACGTTTGTCTTAAAACTTTAAAGGTAAAAATACACCGCGTACTAAAACTAACTTGTACGTTTTCTTTCCTTTCTCCTTCCTTTCCTCTTCCTCAACATTTTCCTTTCCTTTCCGCACTTGTTATCTTTTCCATTCCTAAGTTTTCCTCACGAAAAAATTATCAAAATTATTCATGAAATAAAACGCAATTTTCAAACTTTTATTGAGTACATGCATTAAAAAAAAACTGATGGACATTTTTGAACTTTTCAACGAATTATTTTCTTCATGGGAAAAGAGAGGAAAGGAAGAGTTGATGAAGAGGAAAGAAAAGGAAGAGGTAAGGGAGAAGTGAGGAAGGGGAAAGGAAGAGGAAAGGAATAATTCGCGTACAAGTTAGTTTTAGTACGTACTGTATAAACAGGTTTAAGAATTTTTTATTATTTAAAGTCATGGAATTTTTGGTTTACTTTCTAATTCTAATTATTATGATTTTATAAGAAATTAAGCTTGAGTTTTTTTCAGGTAAAGATAAAGATTTTTAAATTAAAATTTACAAAAAATAATTTGAACTTTTATTGGATACCTGAAAAAAGCACATAAGGGTGTAAACCTTTATTTCGTGGCCAATATTTAAACTGATAGTTTCGTCAAGAGCTTTCGTTTGGTATCCATATTATGAGAATTGAATGTGAGTTTCCTAAAGAAAAATTACACCCATACGAAACCCCATGCACATCCCCAACCCACTCTTTATTTTTACATATCACTAGATAGAGAATTTTAGGAGCTACAAAATTTAAAACTCAGAATTTCAATGTCTTTTATACTTTTTGAGATATTTTATAAATAAAGTATACTTGAACATATTTCCAAAGGTCATAACATAGTGTTATTTGATACTGGGAACTCGAATTTCTGGTTTATTTTGCTTAATTTGTATCAGTTTTTCGAGAAAAATCGTTAAAAAAGTTTTCACTTTCAGAATCAATAACTCAAAACAATTAGAATCCTTTAATCTATAATTTTGCTTATAGAACACACTCGATTGTTTCTGATTTTGAGCGTATGTTTTTTTCTCCATTGAAAATGGCTTGACAAACACTCGTTTACTTTTGGCATTAGCTTTTAAAACCACTAAATTAATTTTATCTTTTTTATACCTATGGATCAACTTATTATAATTATTAATGAAATTAATGTTATGTTTTAAGAATGGTTTTAAGAATATCAGACTTACTTCATGCTTTTTTCAGGTATCCCTTTTATAAAGTTGTTATGTAATATTTTCAAAACGCTAATTTGATTTAAAAATAGTTGCCAAAAAATAGCTTTTAAAACAAGTAAGTTCCAAAACAAAATATAAAATAAAGGTCTTGTTGATAAAGCTCTTTTCTATCGATAACTGAAGATCCTATATTTTGGGATATTAATGATTTTTTAGCACCTAATTAAAAGATAAAAATCATAAATATCCCAAAATATAGGATCTTCAGTTATCGATAGAAAAGAGCTTTATCAACAAGACCTTTATTTTATATTTTGTTTTGGAACTTTCTTGTTTCGTCTTTTTAAAGAAAAAAAAAAGCATAAAAAAATCTAATTGAAAAAAAAGTTGCCTATTCTAATTGCGTAGTTAAAAAAAAATAAATCTACTGAAAACAATCTAAATTAAATGCGCAATTAGAATTGCAGAATTGCATAGTTTTGCACAAGCGCTGCTAGTAGCAAGAAATTATTTCATATCAATATTATCAATCTCTGTAATGCTTTAAAATGATCCTTCAGTTGTTATAATGAAATGTTTTTTGATCCATTTGGGATTTTGGGCGGAACTTCACATAGCAGAATTTTAATACTTAAATTATTCAAATTTTATATACTTAAAGTAAGAATAAATTATTTTACCTACTAAAGTACCTTAATCAACTATTTCAATTTTTATTTTTCAATGTAACGAAAGGTTTTATCTTAGAATATTTGATATATTAATCTTTAAATTCAATTCTTGATTATGAAATCGATTTCTTAACTTTAATTCATAATTTGGGTAAAAAATTTTAAACCATGGCCTATCTCGTGATTGAATAAACGAGCAATCCTTGTTCTTTTTCCGTACTATTCCAGAAACAGTCCGATCTAAATTGTTTTTGAAAACGGTCGCCATTTTGATTTAAGATTCTTAGATGTAATAAATAGTTGATTTGAGTAAAGTAATATCATTAAACTTGTCTGGATGTTATTTTTCTGATTAAAATAGAGCCGCATCATGATTAAAAAGTTCGAAGAAAAAATTTCTCATTTTTAATGTTTGACTTATCCGATGGTTAATGACTCTCTTGATCTTTAAAATCGGCCAGACTTTCGAAAACCTCATCTCAGACTTTTTTCGATTCAATCTTAGATCTTTCCTTCACAAAAATCGTCGAGAGGAGAATCAATAAGTCAAATACTTGTTTTAAGATTAAAAAATTAAATTTTAGAAAGAGTCTAATCCGGTAACAGGATGACCTGTGTTTTCAACATTTTCAATCAATCAAATAATTATTTAGAATTGTCGACGTCTTTGGTATAATCTGCTATACCTTAATATTTTAAGTTTTATTATTTAAAAAAAATAAACAACGTTATAAACAAAATAATTTTTTTCTTAATCAATAAAATCGATATCTTAATTTAATTTTCTTAAAAAATTCAAATTAACATCATTTTCGAAAAATAAAAAATTCATTAAGAATAAACAAACCAAAATCATCCGGCGTTTCAAAATAAAAATTCAGTGACGTACAAGAGGCCGATTTTCTGAGTCTATTCAAACAACAACAACAACAACAAAAAACAAATAAAAAAATATCAATCGATCAAAACCATCGATTATAACAAAAAAGAATAATAAATAATAGCTCTAATTTGAAGTGTATACTTTGTGTATAATTTAATTTAAACCGCCAAGAAAATGTTTAAACACATGCTTATCTATTTTCTATCGGTGTTCTTTTCTTTTTGTAAAAGAAACTCTCTTCTTTCGAACAATAAACATTTTTTACATTTGCCATGAATATTAATTTCAAGATTAAAATCGATTTTAATCATGTTATTTTGTACTTACACCTTTTTTTTTTTTGTTTCCTATACGAAACACGAAATCCGAGAATTTCTCAATGTTTTTGTTGAGTGTTGGTTTAAGGGCTTTAATAACGACGCGTTCAAGTACTCGTAAAAAAAACGCGATAAACTTTAAGCAAATATTCATTATTCATACATCTGCACAACTTATTATTGATTAAATACAAAAACAAAAAATCGGATTTAGATAATTGTGGTTTTTAGAAAGAAAAGAATTGACTTGTAACTTGATAACTTAACTAAATTGAAAAATTAAAAATAAAAAGTAAAATAATACTCTACACACTCGTTTTTGTTTATGTCCATTTGGATGTTTCTAATTTTTGATTTTGTGTTTTAATTAAATTATTTATTTTTTTGTTTTTTTAAAAAATTAAAATACATTATTTTTACACGTACCTTACCAGTCTGAGATATAACTTTTGGTTTTATATCAGTCTAAGAGTTAATTTTTTTATTTTAAAGTGGTTATCATTATTGGCATGCTTTTCGACCAAGATCAAAGTTCAGGGATTATTGTAAAAACTTTAAGAGTTAAAAAATACAAAAAACCATAATTCCAATTGGAGAGTATTAATGTTGAAAGAAAATTTTAAATTTTTAAGTGGCCTGTAGAGCTCAAGTAATGTTGGAAGTGCGTTAATTGAAAAAAACTTTTAAAAATAGGGTCATATAGTAGTAAAATACACAATTTGAATTGGTTATCCCTAAAATGCGGAATGGGGATCGCGGAATTTATTTTGCGGAATTCCGCAAATAATTTTGGCATTTTATTCCGCAAAATTACCTACTAAAATGCAGAATTCCGCTTTTAAGTATCACAATTTTTTTTCACCGGAATTTAGTTGCGGAATATATGCGGAATGAAAAAATTATGTTTTTAGGTAATTTTTTAACAAAGGAAATTTTTTCTTTACAGTATGGTAAAAATCAAGATTTTTTAAACTATCCCTCCTGCATCCTAATTTAGAACTACTTCGAGCTACTTCAGATAAATTTCAGAAAATTTCATTTGGATTATCAAGAATTTGGATAAAAATGCACTGAATTTGCAGATTATATTCGGAAAACTTATTTTCTCAAAAAAGGCTTACGAATTTTCCAGACATAAAAGTGAAGGTTTTAAAGTTCCAATTGACGCTTTTTCCCGAATAAAGAGAAAACAGAGTACAGTCTGTTACAAAATCAAAAATCACAAAGCCACACACCATAAAACTTATGGACATGTCATTCTCAAGTCCATTTTCGTTTGTCAATATTTGTAATCCTCATTCATTGTAACGAATGTCTTAAGCATGTTTTAGCATTTTTCTAATAGTTAGAGAACCCTCCTAAAAATTTGGATTTTGGGTCGTGGTGTTGCATTACCGAACTAGGGAATGCGGTAATATGACTTGGATCAACGTGTAATCGTGTTCTATAAATACTCGAGTTTATCACGTGACTGTGGTAAAATATTTCGAATTTGTCTAAGCTCTAATTTTGGAGATCAAGGTCAAATTGGTTTAAGATTTTTAAAATTTTCACTTGTTAATAACACTGTCCTTAACGACACTATTGAAATTTATAATAGAGATCTCATAGAGAAGCAGAAAATATATCTCGTTAACTAATTTAAAAGTGTTTTCTCAATTTTTAGGCAGCTCAAAGAAACAATTTTTTAACGGAAGATGTATGGACAAGTGTTTCGAGTAACCAGAATAATTCGCTTTTTGACCTTGGAATGCGATTCGAGAACTTATTCAAAGGAAAAAAATTTAAAATTTTCGATTATGTAATATTGTAAGCGGTAATTTAAATCGAAAGTGTCATTTACAAAATTCGAATTAATGATTCTACAATCTTGTTTTAATTACAAAATAAAAAAAGATTGTAGTTAATTCGATATTTTTTATAATTTAAAATTAGTGTTTTTTGTAAAATTTGAGGTAATTTTAATGGCATCTCTGTTATTCATAGATTTTTTTTTAGAAAAAAGCCTTCATTTATTTTGAGAATAAACTCTCTCAAGATAATAATTTAAAGAGAAAAAATATCTTTGGATTTAATCAATTTCCTTCGAATGAATGGGGGTGAAAATTTCTTTTGTACTTGGTTTTATTATTCAAGTCAACTATTAAAACTTAATCAAGGATTACATAGAAAAAGAAAAAAAAAGAGAAATTTTTTCATTGAAATATTTTGATTGTTAGTTAATTTTGAAATAATTTCTCATTTCAAAAGAACTATTGAAGTTTGTATTGTTTTGTTTAGTTCATTTATTATAAGCTAACGATAAGCGAATAAAACAGCTAACACAATTCACACATTTATATTACGCTTTCAGTTCTTGTTTCTAAAGTTGAAGACATTCATTTTTTAGTCTATTTTGAAAAATAAAATATTGACGTTTAGTAAGGATTATAGGCTTAGGTCTTCAGTGATATTTGAAATTAAGCAACTTGTTTATGTCATTAAAAATTAACATCAAAGTTCTCTTGGTACTACTCAACCAGAAAATTGTATTGCTTATTTTTTGAAGCGGGACGGCATAATTATATAATGAACTTTTAGTTGGCTGTTTTGCAAGTCTAAGTGTTTCGATGATATTACATTTTAGCCAATACTTTTCTTATGCAGTTTCCAGAAAGAGAGAAACACACTTAAGATTTTTATGCGAAGAGAGTTTTCAATATTTTATCATGTTTCGATCCAAAGGAGTTTTTAAAAAACAGAATGGCCGAAGCTCTAAAAATAGGGTATTTATGTTTCAGAAAATTAATTGTCTTATGTTCAAGGAACTGTGTATAGCATTAACATTTGTACCCAAAATCGAACATTTTCAAAAACTCAAACATCTAGTCTAAGATGAGAAAAGATACGGTTTTCCAAAGACTAAGACATTTTTTTAAAATTTAAAATTGACCTTGTCAACGTTGAAAACTGGGTCAAAAATGCACAGAAAATTAAAAAATTGAGTAAGTTTAGCAGAATAAAAAAATTGGTCAAATTAAAGGTATCAATCCGAAAATTGCATCGAAGAATGTGAAAAATGTGAAAGCTAAGAATGAGAAAATATCAAAGTTGAGAAAGATCAAAAAAAAATCAGGTGCATTTTTGAGCGATTTCAGAAGATATGTTTTTTTATTTTTCGATAAGGGTTGACGGCAGGGACTCTGCTACCATGCAAGCTTAAAGTCCTTTTCTACCGTTATCAATAACTTGGTCCAATTCCAGAGTTTGAAATTTTTATTGTAATATCCTGAGATTGATAGGAGTGAGTAGAGGGGTCTTGCGGGCACTGTTTAATGGTGACCCCAAGACCACTCTATTCCTAAGCAAATAATCCTGCTGACGTCGCTTCTAGGCCTATCAGCTTGGGATGACTAGTCATCTTAAGCCCTGGGAACTTAGTTACTATAAATATATATATTTTCAGCTTTTTTTTAGAAATTAAAAACATAGTGGTTGACCGCTGTCCACAATAAAACTGTCACAATAAAACGTAAGGATTGGGCCAGAATCACCACGAACTTTTTTTGTAATGAAAAAAACCCTTTTCCCTGAAAAAAAAACAAGGTTTGTTTAACCAGAAATGAACATTTACCTGTTCCTAATTTTTTTTGGACCTAAACGACCATAAGATTTAAGAGTTGGGATTCAAATATTATAATTATAAACATGTAAAGATCATTTACATCCGTAAATTAATGACAACGTGAAATTTCTACTCCGATTGAACCTTATAAATGATTATTCTTATAAAAGTTTAAGATTAACTTTAGGTAAACTAATATTGATGTGTTAGGTAACGATAATAGGATTATCGAATAAAAGAGCAACATTTTGTTTTTTTCTAAATCGGTCGAACATGATTTTTTATCAAGTCATTAATTTTAACGAAATTAATCGAATTATAAAAATTGTTTACTTAAAATCTTAATTTTTCGTTTGAGCACGAAATTTAAAGTAAATCACATTTTTATAAAGGAGCGGTTTCGTGTTGAGTATATCCGTAGTCACTAAAAAAAATAATAAAACTTGACCAATAAATCGTAACATCTTAAAAAAAATAAAACGAGTATGTAAACAATATCAAGAGAGAACAAAAATCATAAATTTATTTTTATTTACTTAAACTAAAGTCAATAAAACAACAAAAGAACAAAAAAAAACACCTTTAAAAGATTTTTTTTTCTTCATTTTTTTAAAATCAATGAATTTTTGGATGCGCTTTTTTGAATTGTTTTCTTGACAAAAATAAACATTATAGGATAATCTATATTTAAATATTGTTAATACTTTAAGACGCTCTTGTTTTGCATTAAAATAACATTATTATTTAAATTGCATAATTTCATTCGGTATTTTGTGTCGTTTGATATTCATGTTGTGCTTAGTTTATGGATAACTTTTTGTTGCATAGAACCGTTAAGTAGATAAATTTTTTTTAACATTTTATTTTAGTTTGTTTGAAGTTACGTATAAGAGGGTCAGTTTTAAAAATTCAAAAACAACAAAAACAATTGCCTCTGAGGATTTACAATTAAACTAGTTTTTTTTTTAATACTATTTACCAACACTTTTTGAGAACTATTTTAGTTAAGTGGATTAAAAAAAAAAGGATTTTGGAATTTTTTTGTTCGGAATAAGTTCCGCGTTGTGTGTTTAGTCAAGCATTTCTAAATTAAGTGTTTATTTATTTTTGTTGTTAATAAGTGTCTTTTTTTTTAGATAAGGCATTGTTTACAAAATTAAATTTGTTCCTCTTTAAAATTCAAAAGTGATGTTTTTATTTGACTGATTTGTTTCAAAGCGAAAAATAAATGTTTCAGGGTCATGAAATTTTAAAAATTTCTTTTAAGGGCTTAATAAAGGGTTCAAGAAATATTTTGTTTTTTGATTTTAATTGGAATATTTTATTTTAATTAATCCGGAATGGTAAAAATAACCCTGATTCCAAATCAATTTTTGTTACAAGCTTTGTAACAATCATCTGATTTTGGATTTCGCTTAAATTTTCAATAAATCAGGAAAATCAGTTATCAACTACCTTTACGTTGACCCATAAGAGCGTGAAAATTTATTGGTTCATTTAGATTACAATGGTTTCGCCAATCTTTCAAAAATTGATACAATGTGTGTGTAGTCTCTTTGCCATTGACTGTAAGCTTAATTTATTAATTAGTATTTCAAATAACATTTCCTTTAGCTTTAAAGTCGCACAACATTGTACTTTTGCCATAATTTAATAATTTAGATTTATCCCTGTTTTGGTGTTTTGGGTCATTCCGAAGGCTAGAAAATGCATAACTTCCGAAAAATTTTAAGATTCTACGTAAACTATTATAAATTGACTATTTTTTACGCAAAATCAGGTAAATTTACGTTTAAAAATTATGAATTTTCGTACTCTAATTTCTCACAAGACTGTCCACGGTGAAAGAGAGGTTAAGACCCTCAATCTTGGTTCTCGCAAAAGTTAAATTTTGGGAAAAAGGAATACAAAAACACTTTTTTTCGGACAAAATATTCGCATCTTTTCACTACTAATGTGAATTGGGGAAGGGGTATTGTGAGGGGATCCCGGTAAATTTACGTAAATTGTTATAAATTTCAAAAAAATCTGACAAATTTTACAATCATTTACGATAAAAATTCATTATTTAAACTCGATATTTACTGATACATCAACCTTTAAGCTACCAACTAAAATAAGGAATCGGTCAGATGTAACTTACTAAAAGACAAACGTAAATGCATCAACTGTTACGTCAAAATTAGTAAATTTAGTACTTTTTACTTTAGTCAAATTACGTAGACTTAGAATAATAACAAAGACTGTAACAGGAATGTAGCTGTTGTGATTTTTAATAAGTTATCTTAGCTTGTTGTAGAAATGAGCGTAGTCAAGTAGACAGTCAAATTCAAAATTGATCATCATTAGCAACCAGTTTCTTTTTAGAACGGCAAATAATGATTGGATGCTTAACGAACCGTGAGAATAACTACTACTACTACTAACACTTATCTTAGCTTTATCTGATGTTGAGTAGGCTTGAGTTGATCAGTCAAACTTATTTATGCAAAGGTGCTAATGGTTAGGACGTTTCCGTCAAACTAGTTAGCGATTTTTAAGCAGTTAATTTCCTGTTTTTGATCCAAATAATAATTTTTTCGAAGGAGTCCACTTAAAATCAAGATTTTTTCAGTTAAATTTATTATTCAAGCCTTCATAAAAACACACAAAAAAATTTTATTTTTTTGTTAAATTATGCAATTATTTTTGATTAATTTCAAAAAAAGAATCAAATATTCCGCGTTAAAAAAAAAAGAAAGAAAAAAGTCTCATTTGTGATTAATTTAGATTAATAAATCAAAAGATCTCGGGCTCGTGTTCAAAATTTGAGAAAGGAAATTGTTTGGATGAGAAATTAATTTGAAAAAAAAATTACAAATTTACAAAAATACCCCCAACAACAATAACAACAAAAACGTATTAATTATTTATTTGTATATCGTTTCAAATAACGCTATTATAGACAAAATCTAATCTGATTATTAAAAAAAGAATAATGCTTAAATTGATATTTTATTTTTCTCTCTTCACAAAATTATACCTTTTTGTTTATCTAATCTATGTTAGACTGATTTTTAAAGACGACTAAAAATGGACAATAAAAGTCTCTCTCTCTCGTTCTCTAAAGATCAGTAATTCTATAAATCGATAAAAATTTAATCTTTAAGAACATAGATTATTTGACATGGTTTGAAGAAATTTTTATTTAAAATTTATTGAGTTAATTATTAATTTATTCGATTAAAAATTTCTATGTTAGAAATAATCGTATTAGAAAAAAAAATAAATAAATTTCAATTAAAGTGGTCAACAGAAGTGAACGAAAACGAAAGAATAGGTAAATAATAACAAAGAAGAACTGAAATTTCAAATCAAAATTCGAGAAGAATCCTTATTTTACTAGAATAATATGATTATCCTATTTTATTTTTAAATTTCAGATTTATTGTTCGTTGTGGACATCTTTCAAAAAATATGTGTTTTTATATTTTTTTTTTATAATTAAATAAATAATAAAATCTTATAAACGCTAAACAGGTAAAAAAAATAAAGATTTTTTTTGTTGTTTTAATGGCTTCCCGTTTTAATAAAACTGGTAAATGGTACCTTAATAGATTTCCTGGGTTTAATTTATTTCAATAAAAATTAAATAAAGCAAGTCAATTTTTTTGTTAAAATAGACATTTAGAAGGTTGTCGAGTCAAATAATAATCACAGGGATCTGAGTCATGGTCAAATCCATTTTAATCGTTTTTATCTTTTTCGAGTCGTGATACTGATTACTAGAGTAAGTTCAAAATATACCAGACATTTAATTTACTCTTTGCATTAAGCATGCTTTCAGTTACCGTAAACCCCTGATAGATGTCCCAGGGACAAAAGCGGTTCAGCGTGTTTGTAGCATTTAAGGATTTTGTTAAGATGGCTATTGTTATGGCTAAGTGAGTACCAAACTATAATGTGTCTTTCCTCATGATGATTTTTTATTACTGTTACTAGCTTTTGGTTATTTTCAAGCAATTATAAAATATTTTTTACATGGGGCATCTATTGAGGGTTTACGGTACTCTGTTTAACATGTAACCAGTCTTTTACATGGCGAGCATGTCCCGCCTGATCCTGACTCTCAGATTCCTTAAGAGACGGTTTCCCTCGTTATTCATGCAGCTTCGCGGCTAACAGTGCTCGCCTTTTGCTTCCGACCTTACGGCTTTTGAGCGGCATTGTATCTCCATTTTAAGACTGGACCGTAAAAAATATGCAACTTTCACAATGAGCTTAATTGTAGACGACCAAAATCACCTCAAGTCCAAGCGATTCCCAACACCCTAAAGTAATTAAGGTAATAATGAATGATTTGTAAGACATGGTATTTTTGCTTAGTCGTTTAATATAGTATGTATCCTCAAATTTTTTAAAGTAGATCGTTCAAACTTAACTCTGTGCGATTCAAGTTACCAAAGTGTGCTTTTTTTTTGAAGGTTTCAGATTGTATCCTTCTCATCTCTCAAGAGTAATATTTCGAGTTGTCAGATAGTATCTCTGTCACGTAATATAAGCTAATTTTAACCGATCAAACGTGATTTTAAAAATAAAACGAAAAGGGAAAAGAAAATCTAGAAGATCAAATCAAATTACATAACTTTTTTTTACGAGCGTAACAAAAAAATCTCAAAGTAAAGCTTGTCAATGAAATGATATATAGACAAAAAATTGATAAACCAAATCCTTGTAAGATCTTTCACGGAGAATTAAAAATTTTTAAATCAAGATGTGATTAATTATTTTCTGGTTCATCGATTGTTAATTATTGCTCTCAATTGAATAAGAATTGAAGAGAGAGATAGAAAATCTTAAGTGTAAAATTTAAATCTTTCACGAAACAAAAAAGTCATTTTAATTTTTTTTAAAGATTAAGTAATCATCATCATCATCATTTTTGATTTAATTTCTATAAGAAATTTAATAATTTTTCAAAAAAAAAAATGACTTAAACTCATAATCCTGGATTTAAGTCTATTTTTAAAAAAAAAATTTCAATTAAGAATACCAAAAAAATAAAAATGAGAAATGACGACGATTAAGAGTCTAATGATGTTTTTTTTCGTTGTCGTTGAACTCTTTCTTTTTTCTTAAAAGTTAAACTAGTCAAAGAGATTTAAAATTAATTTGTCAATTTAAAAAAAATTTCGTTTCGACTTTGGTAACTCAACTCAAACGGGTCAATTAAAACAAAAAAAAAATTTAAACAAAAAAAGTGTGATTTTAACTATGTGAAAGTTATTTGAAATATTAAATTACTTTTTTTTAAGTTTCAATCATTGATTTCAAGTAGACTCATGTCAGTTAATTTGTAGCTCTTTGAATTGTCTCGTCTCTGTTGTTAATTCTTACCACAAAAATGAAGGTCTTCGATATACCTCTTAATAAAATTAACTGTCAAAACTGGTTATGTAAGCATTTACTTCTTGAGCAGATTATGATTATCCCTAAGCACTTTTTCGGTTAATTAAGCAATCACTTGAAGAGTGTCAACAAAAATATTTAATTAAATTGGCCTCGCTTGAAAGCCTCTAACTAAAGGTATATCTTATAGATTTTTATGACAAGAGAAGTTCAATCAATCAGCTAATTAAATACCAACTCCAATGTTACAGTATTTATGAAATGACAAATCATGAAGAGATTTTTGAATAAATTTGAAATTATTTGAAAAAATTTTTTTGTTTTAATAAAGTAAACATAAAAACAATGTTTGTTTACAACAAAAAACAACAAGGACAATCCCGTGCGAACTTAAAAATCAAAAAGTCACAAAAAAAGTTTTTTTCTCAAAAGGATTTATATCTCTTTTTTTTTTGAAAGCGAAGGTAACATTAAATTGTAAATCAATTGTTTGTAATGGATCATCACAAACACATGTAAAATCAACTTTATCATTCAAGAAGAAAATTTATTTCAATTGAGGTATAGCGTTCTTTTTCATTGCGGTAAATAAACGACTTTATTAGAAAATTTAATTTTTATCACGATTTATAACATTTTTTTTTGTATTCAAAATCGATCAAATTGGTCTTCAAACAAAAAGAAAGCAAGTTTTTTTTTTTTGAAAATTTATTTTAATAAACGTCCGCTAAAAATTTAAAAAAATGTTTAAAAAAAAAGTCGATTTAGTGACTTGATTTTACGACGGTCATGAGGTCATAAGTGCTTAATCTAACTTTTTCGAATAAACTAACTAAATTTTGATAAGGAACTCGATTTTCAATGATTGTAGGACACATTTTTTGGTCAACAAATTGAGTTACATTTTCAACTAACGAATGTTTTGTAAATGTTTTAATTTGGGTTCTTAATTGACTACCAGTTTGACAATAATTTGATAACAATACATAAATACCAACTAAGGTCAAGGTGGTCAAGAATAAAATCGAGACAAACGGAATTGATTTTTGTCCTTAAAAAAAAAAGAGGTTACAAAAAAAATGTTTTTGTTTAAGTCCTTGTTAAGGTTACTTTTTTCTTTTTTAGTGGTCTTGATTGTTTCTTTTTTCTTTGGTGAACTTTTGAGTGACTTCTTAACACCTTGGTAATACAAGTTTTTTGGAGCAACTGATTTGTTCATTTTGTTTTTTTTTTTTTGAAATTTTTGAAACAAAAAATCTGATTTTTATTACAAATTGAAACAAATACGTGTCATCATGTTAGCTGCAGATTAAAATAAGTAGTTGTTTAATCTTGTGTAGTTTTTTTTTTTAATTCAACTTAACATTAGTGTAATTTTTGAAATTTAACTTAATAACTAGGACAATTTATCCAAAATTTAAATCAATTTTATTTATTTTGTTTAGCACAATTATTCAAGTCAATTTTTCGTAAACAAGGCAGCACTTGCATTGACCTAATAAAAATTTTCTCAATGACTAATTTGAAGGCTAATTATAGTCTTACTTGAAGTTAAATTCAACAAATGTGTTTATGTTACGAAAAAGCTTAAAGGTTTTGAAATTTTTTTTTTTAAATACTCAAAGACATAATTAACATGAATGTCTTAAAGACTTGATAAAAATTTACAAAAAATTTCAAAAACCCAGCTTTGAGTTAGAAAGAAAAAAATATGATTTTAGATCAGATAATCTTTTTTAGATCAGAACTAATGAGATTTTTAATACAACTGCGTTTGCGGTCAATTTCAAATTACTCACGTATGCATGCAAAACAAAAAAAGAGAAAAATTTTATTCTTTTGTTTTTATTTCGATTTCGAAATGTTCCGAATCGAATTTGAATGAAAGCGTAGCGAATGTGACAAATACATTGGAATTTAATAAAAAAAAAAATCTATCAAGAGAGAGAGTTATCAAGTGAGAGAGATCATTGAAATTTTTTGATATCGATTTAATAAATTTTGATTAAAAAAAATCAAAAAAAAAAACCTATAATTAAAATTGAAATTTCTTATTTTTTTTTGTCTTAAGCTTGTAATTTTTTTTCGGTAAAAATTGTTTCATTTCATTGTATCTAGTTAAAGGCAAGGATTTTTCTATTCGAATTATCTTTTAATTGTTGAAATCACTCTAAGGCGTACTAATTTACGGTTTTGTCATTTTTAAATCGATTTATCTACAATCTTTCTTTTTTTTTTTGTTTTTTTTTAAATTTAAATAAAGGAAATGACCGTCATCATAAATTAGTCAAAGGTCTTAACAAGAAACAATTTGCTTCGTCCAGTTAAATCAATTATACTTTTTATTATTCAGTTAA
Organism: Brachionus rubens; assembly: GCA_022207745.1. NCBI lineage: Eukaryota > Metazoa > Rotifera > Eurotatoria > Ploima > Brachionidae > Brachionus > Brachionus rubens. Next base: position 1,369,390 of record JAJVHD010000016.1, on the reverse strand, counting down.
AAAAAAGATTATGTTTCAGGGTGCAGAAAATTACAAAGCTATGATGCAATGTTGGTTAGCTTTAAGACTGACATACCCTTTAAAAGTTTATAGTCAATATCCGGGTGGCTTCTATCATGAGTCCATTAAAAACTGAAAACATAAAAACTAAAAGAATCTGAGCGTTTTTTGATCAAGTTATCGGGAAGGTGGTTGATCTCAGTAAGTTATGATGGTCTAAATCAATGGCGTAGCCAGAGGCGGGCAGTAAATATCCTAATTTAGCTTTTCAAAATTTCTGGCTACGCCACTGGTCTAACCTTAAGAAAGTGACAAAGTCCGATTTCCAATTTTGAAGGGGCTGTGAAGTTTATTTCAATTCACTCATTTCAATTCAGCTAAACTTGAATAACTTTTCTTCTAGATGGGATAATTTCATTCTGCAAATTGCTACAACTTGTAACAATTTTGCTACACCTGAGGTATCCGTCTGCTAAAAGTTTGCAAACTTTTGCAGAGTTTTTTATAACCTTTTTTAATGCCGTGCAAAATGCATAAGAAATGCAGAGCTTTAACGGACGGATACCTCAGGTGTAGCAAAATTGTTACAAGTTGTAGCAATTTGCAGAATGAAATTATCCCATCTAGAAGAAAAGTTATTCAAGTTTAGCTGAATTGAAATGAGTGAATTGAAATAAACTTCACAGCCCCAATTTTGAAAAAAAAGGGTGAACCCCCTCTCTCAAACGATTTTTCGATTGTTTTCATTTAGTTAAACCCAAGTTAGATCCATCAGTGGGTCTGAAAGATGATCCAACTGTGTAGGGTTCAAGGGTTAGTTTTATATTGAAAAATTTAATTCAAGGATTTCATTTCGTTTATCCAACCTCGTGTGCTTAGTAATTCAAGACCCCAAAGTATATCAAAATAGATAAGACTAAAAGGAAAAGTGAACAAAATTATAAGCACATAAAAAAAAACGATTTGGTCACGAAAGATTAAGAAAATTTGTTAAGACTAGTTATTAAAATAAGCCAAATAATCAAGTAAACGAGAGAAATAGAAGATTAAGTTAAGATGTCAAGGGTCCATTTTTTTTTATTTTTTGCTACAAAACTTATCTGAGTATAAAATAATCTCGGCAACTAGTATGAAAAGAAAATTTACACTCGAAATCATAATAAAATAAAAACAACAACAACTTATTTGTAAAATAAACAAAAAGTTTAAGTTTTTTTTATTGTTGTTCAAAAGCAGAATAATATCAAAATTGTAACAAAAAAAGAGACGACGACAAAGCTTAATTTCAAATCGGCTATTGTTTAAATATTTGTATAATTTTACGAGTTTTTTTTTTTTATTTTTGGTAATTAAGCAAATAATAACTTGATTAGTTACGTTGTATTGGTACTTTGTTTATTTTGAAAAGAGATACCCTTTAAAACTAATTTAATTTTTTTTTTTTTTGAAACCAAAATTTTATTAAGTCCAGATTTTTTATTTATATTCAAGTGTCTCTCTTGATAACTCAATTAAGAAAATTTTGTATCGTGACTAGACTCGGAACTAAAAAAATTTGCAATTCAAAAATTAACATTTTATTCTCAGCAAAAGGTAATAGGAGTTTACGCTCATTTGATTTCAATTATTTTGATCATGTCAAAAAATATTTCTAATTAAAAACTTGCATCATAACAAGTTGTCTTTAGGCAATGCTCATCGAATATCTAATCGAATAATTAGAATTTAACTTAGACCCCCGATGGTCTCTTTAACTTTTTTTTGTTTTTGTGTTTCATTTTTTCTTTTCGATATATTTTAATTACATACCGAATCGAAAGAAAAACACAACTAAAATAAAAATAGATAACTCTTAAGTCGCTCAAGGGACTTATTTGTATTTTTGCACTTTTTTTTTTTACTTTGTTTTTCTTGTTGTTTCATCGCAAAAAAATAGGATTTTTTTTGTTAGATTTCAAATCTTTTTTTTATGGTTGTTATTTGTAGATGATAAAAATTTGTTGTTTAGAGACCTTTTTTACGATTCATCCAAATTTCTCCTTTTTTTTTTGAAAGATGATGGAATCGATTATTGTTGAAATGTGTTGGTAATTCTTTATTTTTTTTCTTAGGTAGCCTCATCTATCAATAACTTGTGTATAAAAATCCGAACTCAGAACTAGAACTTGTTTTCAGTAGGTTTTTAAGTTTTAGTATAATCTTTGTTGATTTGTTCAGTTGAGAGTTGATGTTTTTTTGTTGTAAAAATCCTTGAATTTCACTTGATATTTTTTTCATTAAAATTAAGAGCTTAAATTTCTAGTTAGTGTTAAGTTGAATCATTTATAAGCGTTTTCTTTTTCAATTGTAAAAAATTTTAGTCATTTATTTCATGTTAAAATTAAGAGGGTAAATTTTTAGTACCAGGAGAAAAGCTCATGAATTTTCATTCATTTAAATGTTGAACCAGTGGACTCAGTAACTGTGATCTGCACCCCAAGATACCATGTGTTTGTTCTAGTAAAAAAACAAAAATTTCTCATATCCCTCTATTCCAAATTCTTGGTATTTTCTTATATCTTGTTCTGTTATGTAGTGTTTTGGGGGTAGCCCTTTAGCCCCGCGAGTTTCCAATAAGGAAGACTTAAAGAAATTTTTTTAGATGATTTTAGAAATTTTAACATCGTGTTTTTTTTCTACCTTTCCCGTTAATCTTAAATTATCAATTGAACTCCTTAAAAACATACACCCAGGAGTATGGGAAATTATTTTCTTACAATATAGTGTAAATGAAGGGCCAAAAAATGATACCATTTTTAGATCCATTGTATCAGATATTAAGCTATCCTAGCACAGAAAAAGTTCATAGGAACACAGTAACAGGTATTATATGAATTCTTTAAAAAAAATATTTTCTATGCCGGTTTACATCTCTTTAACCGAGCAACCCAAAGGAGGAGGATAGCTCAGTTGGTACCGTCGTGAACGCCCATACAGAAGGTCTAAGGTTCAAATCCAAGTCGTGTCAAAAAAAATTCAATTCGAGTTCCCAAATTATCAGATTTATGAGCAAAACACAGCATATCCCTGACCTGGTCGTCAAACATCAGTTTTATAAAACTTTTCTTTTACTTTACGTTGTATTTTATTTCTCTAAATAGGAGGTTAATTCTAATTAAATAAATAACCGAGCAACCCAAATGAAAAAGGAGCACATATTTATGAAGATCTCGTCAAGAGCTTTCGGTTAAAATATAAAAAATGGTTGGTGTATACAACATCTATCGGGGTATATGAGGGTCCTATGAGACTGAAAAATAAATTTTCTTCTCCAACTTTACTAAAGGTCTAAATATGGTATCATTTTGTAGTCCTTCAATTACTATACCTTGAAGGAAATTTATTTTCCCATACTTCAATTCGTGTAAAAGTTGCTCCTTTGTGTATGTTTTTCAGTAGTTCCAAAAATCCCCTCTCGATGTTTAAGCTCTAAAAACTGACGATCTTTGTAATAAAAAAAATTGGACTTTTCCGATGTGGAGCCTTGCGAGTGATTAATGATTTTTCGGGTCCAATTTCAACTCGATTAGTCTTTGAACATGATTTTTAAGAATCATCTTCAAAATAAACAATTTGATGTAAGTAATAAAAATTCAATTGATTTTTTACAATAATAACACTTTATTATAAAATTAACTTTGAAACTTAAGACTCTTAAACGAGCAATCAACAAGAATCTAATTATCAAATTGTATAACATTAAGTATCAATTTTATAAATTGTAAATTTTAACAGAACAAAATTACAATTTCAAAGTTATAAAAAAGTAACACGTTCAAAAAATTCCACAAAAATTAAAAACAACAAAAGTCATAAACACTACCAATTTCCACGACATTCGGTTTTTAGATTTATCAATCTTTATTTTTTTGACACATTGTAAAATCGTGAGATTTCAAACATGTATATAATTATTAGAATTATTCATGCATTCAACACCACTTTATACCGTTTTTAATGTGTTGTGAAATCTTCAAGTTTATTACAGTTTAGAAAAAAATATTTTATTTCAAATAATTGCTATTTGTATTATAAGAGGAAGGCAAACTATTTTATTGATTAATGATAGATCTAAATATTCGATATGCTTGTTATTTGTCAATTGAATTTCATGATCGAGGAACATACAAATTTAAAAAAAAAAAAAGGAATTTTAACAAATTATTTATCTCATTAAAATGTTTTTTTATCGAAACAAAAACATTTTGAGTTTTGCAAAGCTGTTTATTTTTTGTATCGTTACGAAATTGTAACAACACCACGTAAGCTCCGTTATTAGCTTTACAACAAAAAAAAAACAAAATTATTTTTATATGGTTTTATCACTCGAAATGTTTTTTACACTTTACATTAATACTTAACATTCTTGTAGACAAGGGGTTTATATATTAGGCAAAATAGTACTTAATCCGATTTTATATAAAAAAAAAGTTATAAATTCAAAAATTTAATTAAAATAATGTAAACATACAAATAGATAATCTTGATTTAAGTACAAGTTATTATTTCGTTGCAATATTTACAAGTCGATCTAATCCGTCAAATAAGTTTTTATTTTTTTCTTTAGGTATTGGTTTGTTGATTAGTTTTACTTGTTTCACTCAAATTTTTTTTTGTGTTTTAAAGGGCAAATTTGACATAAAGCATGTATTAACTCGTTCGATCGAGTTAAAATATCTTTTTTTTTTTCAATGCTAGATCCCTCGTATCCATTTACTAGATATCCTATCCAATTTTAGCACCTTTAGAAAATAGGGTTTAAATTAAGTTTGTTTCGAGGATACCGAGTGTTTAAATTTTATTTTTTTGAAAAAATTTTATTTTTAAAAATATCCGGAATTTGTTTCGGTTTAAAAAAATCAAACGAGAATCGGAAGGATGACATTCTTTTTTTTTGTTCTAAAACAAATGTCATTAATTAAAGTATCTTTCAATGACCTCAGTTGAGAGAGCGAAACAAAAACAACAACAAGGAAATAAGTTTAATTACCTTCGATTCGGATATCAATTTCTTCTAAAATATAAATATTCAATAAGAAAAATTTCAAGTGTTAATTACTCTAAAAATGTAAATACAACAAAATTTTGAAAACAAATATTAGAAAGTGCATTCTTTTTTTTTTTTTGAAATTTTTCCTTGAAGTAGCTGTAAGTTATTTATTGTTTTCGATTTAAGAAAAAGCTCTTTAGCGTATATATATTTTTTAGGTCAATCACTTTTTAAACAGATTAACGGGATACTAAAATTTATATCTCTCACACCAGGTTCCATTTTAACTAATTCTATTAAATCGATGTTGACCAAGTTTTTAAAAAAAAACAGGGTTAATTCTTAGTGTGTAACCAGTTTATGAGAAAAAATTTTTCTTCAAGTCGAGTAGCATTCTAACCGAGAAAGAAAAAAAATTTTTTTTTTTGATATCTTAAAATATCCTAATTATTAAGAATTTTAATTAAAACCTTCCTTTCGATCAAGTGTATATAGATAACCAGTTATCTTTCGATATTCGAACATACGACAGACACGTATTCCGTGTTAACATTTCAAAGATAAGACGAAAAGCCTCTTTTTTACAATCATTTTTTTTATCTGAATAGCGGTTTGATTGCTCTCGGGCAAACTTCTGTTTGATTGATGATCGATAAGATAATCTTAAGAATCGAAACAAAAAAATTGATAAATTGATCCATAACATGGTCCAGTTAGAAACAAAAAAAAAATTATTATTCTAATTTGATATTTATCTCAATTCTCAAGATATTTTATCTAATATTATTAACAGGTATAAACATAGACTCAATCAGTTCATAAAACAGCTTGAATATTTAATTTTTACGTTTTATCTCAGTTACAGTCTGATTATATTTCACAAAATTCTAAACAGATATTTTTCACGGAAATTTTTTTTTATTAAATAACCGCTTAACAGTATGTTTTTAAAAACAAACAAAGTGAAAGTTAAGTTAATTTTTTTTTGATTTTTTTAGATTAAAAAATAACAAAATTGATGAAGATTTTATAACATTTTATGAAAAAATGAAAATATTTCTAACGAGTCTTATCGTTATGCTAGGCAGTGTCCTAGCATGTGATCAAAATAATTGTGTCATAAATCTTCAATCTGAATCATTAAAATCAATACGATTGCCATCGATTTTGTCAATTGGAATCCTATCACGAAACACATCGGCTAAAATTGAAAAATTACAAAAAATTTTTTGGTCATTCAAACGTATTTATTACAATTTAGAAACAAAAGACGACGAGGTTTCACAATTAGAGCTTATGATTTCACTTGACTCTGAAGTACAGGATAATCTTAAACCAAAATACTCGATCTATCTAAACGAGGATAACAAATTTGATCTTATAATCTCGAATTTGTCCTACTCGGACACGGGAATTTATAAATGTAATTTATGGAATCAAAAAACAATCTACTATCGTTTGATTGTACAAGAGCCTATTAAGAAACCAGTACTACTTCCATCTTATAATGAAATGATCAAAGAAGGTGATGATTTGGTGATGAAGTGTTTAAGCAAAAATTCGTATCCATACCCAAGGTTTACATGGACGATAAATGGTCAAGTGATAAGAAAAAAATTCGAGACAAAGTTAATTGATCGTGAGACAAATATGATCGAAAGTAGCATCAAGTTTAAAAGTGTTAACTCAAGTTTTCATCTAAACAACATCACTTGTTTCACTACTCAAAGTTTAAACGGAACTGTACATGAATCGAGTGATTCAATGGTGGTAAATGTTGGATTCAAACCAATTTTGGGTCTCATAGTTAAAAATTCGAATCAAACTCTCAACTTTAGTTCACATTCAAAGATTAATCTATTCGAAAATGATCTTGAAAAAGTCAAATTTAAATGCAATTTTAAATCGAATCCATCCGAAGTTAACCTCAAATGGTTGATTAATGGAAAAGAAATTTACGACGAGACTAATTTTGAGATTCAAATTAAATATCAAAATTTAAAAAAATTTAATTTAACATGTCAAATAGAAAATTCAGTAGGTCGATCTAATCTTCGTTTAGAAATTAACATTTTGTATCAACCAAAAATAAAATTGGAAAAATTAAGTTATGAAATAGACGAATTTACACCATTTCAATTGAACTGTTTATTCGATTCATCACCAAATGTAACTCGTGTTGAATGGTTAAAAGTCTTTACAAATCAATCAAATGAATCTCAAACAGTGTCCGAAACTGGGTTATTAGATTTTAAGACTATAAAAATGAAAGAAAATGCTGGATCATATGAATGTAGGGTATCAAATGAAATGATCAATTCATTCGGTATTCAAAAATCATCTCAAACAATTTATAAAATCGAAATCCTTGTTCGTTACATCCCAATAATGAGTGTTAACTTTAAAAAGCAAGCGTCTAATATGACTAGAAAAAATTTAAATATTTCATGTGTAACAATGTCTTATCCAGAACCAAGATTTACCTGGTTCAAAAATGGTCTCAAATTGGATCAATCATCAAAATTTAAATTTTATTCAATCAAAAAAAGTAAGGACCTATTCGAAAGTATTCTTTGTTTGAACGATTTGAACGATGGTGATTTCAATCAAAAATACGAATGTGAGTCTATGAATCAATTGGGCTCGAATCGAGTTGAAATCGAGCTAGTTCCGTTGTCAAAACCAGATACACCAAGTGAATTGAGATCACTTTCAGTAGGATTTTCAACTGTGACTTTGAACTGGTCGCCTGGTTTCGATGGGGGTCTCGAGCAAACATTTCTGGTACAATTAAACGATTCAGTCCTCGAATTAAACTCAACGAATGTGATCATCACTGGACCTGGTCTTATCAACTTAACCCAACTATCTGTCAATACGATCTATTCGATTCGAGTAATGGCTAAAAACACCATGGGGTCAAGCAACTGGTCTGATTACATTCTTATCAGAACTAAAGACATTACTGAAAATGATAAGGTTTTACTTCCTGTTTTTGAAAGTCTATTCCTCAACGTACCTAAGAACAGACTCGAATTTGAGTTTAAAAAGACCACTGATGTCCCTGTTTGTTTTATGGTACGAGGTAAAATGAGTGAGGATTTTGAATCCAAGTCTTGTTTGGATCAAGATTCAAAAATTTCGAATCAACTAAATTTAGAAGATTTGGAACTAGACTCGGGGGTTTTTGAACCAAGAAATGTCAAAGCCTTAAAAGTTGATGTTTGTTTTCAGTCTAAACCGAGCGTATGTGCTCAACGACCAATGACTGCTATCATTGATACTTATAACAAAATTTCACATTTGTCTCTGTTAAAAAAATCCGAAAATTTTTTCGATAATTTTATGTTGACTAAAAATTTAACTCAACGAACAATACCAGTTGCACTAATCGTAGGTGTATCAGCTTGTATACTGACATTGGTTATTTTGTTATTCGTAACTATTATTTTTTGTATTCGTAAACGAAATTTTAAACTATGCAAATCGTTGTTATCACAACAAAATATTGGTTCAAAGCCATTCGATGAAAAAATCAAGAATTTTCTCGATCATAACAAATTGACTCATTCAAAATCGTTTAATATTGATATTCATTCAATATCGGCACCAGTTGCAAGCACAGTGTCCATAAGTGGAAGTCAATTGACAAATTCAACATCTTCGGAAACATCCAATTTGAAGCAAACATCGTCAACTAGACGCACATTTACTGCCGCTTTGACACAAACAGCAAACAACATACTTCATAATTCAATCGGAAAAGGTAAAATAAGTGAAATTTTAGTCACTGATGAAGACTTGAAATTGGACTCTGCTACATCGTCGACTGCTGTTTCGAACTGTTCATCCCAAAATTTAAACACACCATACCTCTACACAGATTATACATTATTCGATCAACAAGGCTTAAAATGTGAAAGTAGTACTGGAAGTAACTCGGATCCGATCGCGATTAACAACTCATTGACATCGAATTCTACCTCAGACTCGCCGATTTATGGTTACAATATAGCTGGTGCAACAAATGCTCACAGTCTATCTGTACAAAATACAAATTTAGATTCCGTTTTTCATGTGCAACAAATGAATTTTCATACAAGTTCACAATCAAGTTATCAAACAGATGATTCGTCAATAGTAAGACAACAAGCAAGTAATATTTTAGGTAAACAAATGAAAATGAATAAGAATTTAGTTGAACAATCAACTGAAAGTGGATATTCAACACCGTCACGACCGAAAAAAGTTGTATATGAAGTAATTGTTTGAAAAACTAAATTGGGAATCTAAAACAGTAATTGTAAATCGGCTAGTCAAGATATTGTTACATCTATTTTAATGTTACCAAATGTGCAGGAATTTTTTTTCTATGTTTTATTGTGAAATTGTTTATAAAAGTTAAGGCTCAAATTGTGAATTATTAAAAAAATAATTTTTAGAATTTTGTAAATAAATTTTTTTTTTCATTTTGTTTGGCGGAATCTTGAATTTTTTTTTGGGAATTTTTTCTTATGTATTTATTTGGATAAATTAAACTTTTTTTTTGTTTATTAAAATTTAAATTATTAATTTTTATAATAAAATTATATAAAAAAATTCTTTTCATATTCAATAAATATTTTCTGCGTTGAGATGTTTTTAATCGCGATCGCTCTGTCCAAATCTGTCCAAAAGATTTTTGTCGACAAGTGAAATTCTGGAAATGCAAGACGCCCGCTCTATCTAAGAAAGTGATTTTCGACCTCAAATTCATAATCGACACATATGAAAACCTAGATAGGAGAATTTTTTAGCGGGTGTCTAAAATAACTTTTCAGATCCTAGGGTTCTAAGCCCCTCAAAAAAATACTTTACTTTTTAATCTTTGAGTCTGAAATGTACTCCTAGATTAACGTTTAATCAATGATCGCTAACTTTTTTGAAGGGTGCAAACTTTACCCCTTTTATTACTTTTTTTGATATTATTTCTACAGTGTTTTACCACACTCTTATACCAATTCTAAAACAAGATAAAATTTTTGATTCATTTGCAGAGTTTAAAAGAGACTGTCCGACTGTTATTAGGCAGTTTAAACTTCGAGTAAATAGACCATTTGACAATGGCTTGCCAATCCATACTTTATTTACATTTTTACTTTCTAACAGATCCCCGATCAGTCGGTTTGGTGAACAACTGTTTATTTGATTCTTCTTTTTTATTTGATTTATTCGTAATCGATCAAAATTTTAAAATTTAATTAAAATATTACCCTTTATGTGAACAATTTTAACCCTATTGAACATTTAGATTTTTAAGAGAACAATTTGAAAATTATGCGAACAAGTTGTTCACCAAACCTGAGATTTTTACCGTATAGTAATCACGAATATCGCACAAAATAACGAATATCATATTTTAAACCAGGTTATCCTGACACAGTTCTAGTCGTTTAACTTCACTAACGATAGCAATTTTCCTCAATTTGAGGCTGCATGTGAAAACAACGAACAAGATAAGTCTATTAGTCAAGGTAAATTAAAATAATACGATGACGAAGACCATATTTAAGCCAAATTATCCTGAAAAAATTCGATGATAAAATCGTCGAATTAATGCGCCTTGTAAATAAAAAAAAGGCAGTGAAATTATAAAATGTTTATTTTCCCCATCTCGTCGTATCATTTGCATTAAGGAGAATTTCTTGTTTTAATATTTGATGAACGAATAATGCAGATTATTATTCCGAATGCTGTTAAAATGGTAACCATTTAGATTGGTTGTATTTGAATACTTGCCGAGAGAAATTAATCCCAAAAGAAACTTGTACCGACATAATAATTGTTTTGATTGTGGGTGATTAGTGTGGATTCTTTTAAAAAGGGGTTAATTCAAATTTATTAATATTTCAAAAACTCTATTGATAACATCTCTGATCTTTAAAACGCAACCTTGGGTTGATTTTTCTTAGAGCATTTTTCCAGTATCCAGTACTAATTGATAGGTAAATGGTGCGGAAAAAAGAAATAAACTGTCGAATTCCTCAGAATTTTGTACACTCAGTAGGACCATTTAATTCCCTTTTTAAAATCGACCCTGATATGAAGGATCCCCTGAAAGGTTGGTTTTCTAAATTTAGAACCGTCGTTTCTAAAGACCAATATTCTAATATTAAAATTTTGTACTATTTGAAATTTTTGAAAAAAGAGAAAAATTACTAAAAAATTATTATAAATTCTATCGCCGATATATAAGCAAATATTAAAGTCCGATTTTATAGGAATGTGTAGAACATTTTTTGTACACTATGTACAATTATTGGGTTTTCCTTTTTTCGTAATCGAGACCAAGATTATTTTCAATTATGAATAGTACTAAATTGTACGATTCAATAATGGGAGAAATTTTCCGCGATTTGAAGTTTCGAATCAAATAAAAAAAAAAAAAACTCAATTCAAATCCTAAAAAATCTAATAAAACTTTAGAGAATAAGTTATTCTTTTGAAGAGCTATTTCTTCAAGATAAACATCGAATGCTAAACGTAAGGAGAAGTTCTGCAAAAAATATATGCAGAGTTCAGAGTGAAGATAATATATAAGGATTTAATTTAAATGCGCAGTAAATTTGCAGAACTTTACCTTGAAGATATACCTCTGCAATTATAGTGCGATGAAAATAGTTGCAATGAAAATTTTGGTAAATGCTTTGAAAATCTATTGTCCTGCTAAGAAGAAAAACATGCTATGAAAAATAAAATGCTTTGAAACATTACAGGATCGTCAAAAGATTTAAGTCGTAATTTCCGTCAATTTCAGTAAAAAGCGGTTTTGGATCAAAAGCTTTTTTCAAAGTTTTTTTTTTCTACTTGAACTTCCTGAGGATTTTAAATAAAAATTTGCAATTTGAATTAGAAAATTTTGCATGTTTTTCTTTTTAAATTTTGAATTTTTATTCGGAAATTTAAGAAATTCAAAAAATCTGCTTTTTAAAATAAGAAACTTAATCGTTTTATTGTTTTTTATTTCTTTAAAAAAAAATTAATAGTTTCAAATCAGATTTAATAGATTTTAGTCTATTTATGTCTAAAAAGTACACAAAAATAAAAAAATAATCTAATCAAAAATAAAAATCAATTTTAATAAAAATAAGGCTAATTTAATAGTATTTTCCGCATTTTTTTGTATAAAACCAATGTTTCAATTTTCTGAGTTTTCCATTGTATACTTTACAAAATTTCACTTCCAATTGTACCTCAACTCGATTTTTTTTGACACATTTGTTTGTTAGAATTAGATCATCACCTCCGTCATTTTCGACCCTTTGTTAGTCTTTTAGTGACTCGTCTTTTTCCTGTCCAAAAAGTTCCTCAACTGGTATGTGAAAAACACAATTGAGGATTTTATCACCTTTGAGTGACGGATTAAGATCTTGACCATTTACTTTAACAATTATACAGTCCAAAAGCTTTTTTTATTGGTTTCTTTTTTTAGTTTCTTTTATTGTATTATCTTGAGTTGTTGATAACTGTTTTTTACTTTTTACGTCGCCATTTACCACGTTTTTTTTTTCCAACCATTTGAGATTTTTTTTCTTTCTTTAATCTAAAAAAAATTGAGGATTGTTAAAAATTTAGATCTTTACAAATGCCAAAGTGAAGCTTTAGTTCGGTACTTTTATACAATTTTTTTTACATCAAAAATTTTAAAGCTGCAGCATAGAAGAATCGTTATGAGGTAAGTAGTCAAGAAATATTGGTTACTTAAAACGTGTTAAAAAAACTGTTAATATTCTGAAGACTGAATAAAAATTTTTTTAGTACAATGAAAAAAGTAAAAATAGAAAAGAATATACATTAAAATCTCGTGTGCTTGAGATGGATAAATTTATTTTTTCAAAAAGAACTATGATTTAGACTGAAAAAAAGTTTATTTTTTTATTTTTAGATCTTAAGACTTTATTTAGAACCATGTCGAAGAGGATTGTAAATTTTCAACGTAACACTATTATTGAGAATAGAAAAAACCAAGAGAGATTTTTGAATTTCTAAACGCATCTAATCCTAAAGATAGTTATAAACCCTCTTTAAATGTAATTTGATTCGTACTATGTTTTGTTTTATGAACTTTATAAGGTTCGGTCGGAGCAAAACGTCCACACCATCTAAATAAGTCACTTTTGACTTTACGACGTTAATCTACGACCCCGAAAACCCCAAATAAATTAATTTTTTTATGGGGGTAAAAAATCGAAAATTTTGACCCTACCCTCCCGCTTTTTGCAGCCAAACGTCAATGTGCTTTGTTTAAACATTTTAGTAAACATGATTGGAAAAAGCTATAATTTATGTAAAGATATTTTCTGAAAGTAAAAGAGCTACCATTGACGCTGGTACCATTGTCGATCAGGAAAAAAATTTCCATAAAGCAATACACGACTGAATACGGTAAAAATAAGGGAATTTTTCAGTGTTGGCTGCAAAAAGCGGGAAGTAGGGTCAAAATTTTCGATTTTTTACCCCCATAAAAAAATTAATTTATTTGGGGTTTTCGGGGTCGTAGATTAACGTCGTAAAGTCAAAAGTGACTTATTTTATATGTCCAGACTTTTTTTAGATGGTGTGGACAAAAGTAAACCTTAATTAATTGTCTTTAGAGCATCAAGGTTCGTTTTTCTAATAAGAGAAAAAAAAATTGGTTTCAAAAGAGTGACAAACGAAAAATTAGGAAAGTTACTTCCACAATCATTTTTTTGATCAAGGTTTTTTCATTCTAATGACTCGTAAATTCAAAATCTTAATTTTATTCATTTCAGCATTTTACAGAAAAATCAGACGGATTTATGCCAATTCGAGTTATTTCTGATAAAATTTTCAAGTGTCTCAAGGTGTTAATTAAACTATAACAAATTTTAAATTATTTCCTTATTTATGATTTCTACCAAAAGGATTAACAGCTGTTATTATAATTAAGGTTTTAAAAGACGCCGTGTTCGAACTAAGTCAAAAAAAAAAAACTCTTTTGATTATAAAGCAAAGAGACTCAATTTTGCAAAGAACAGTTTAACGAGAAACTGTAAACATTTGGCTCGTAATTAGTGTTAGAGGTCCATCTAAACCATTGGTAACTATTAAATTTCAGAAAAAATCCGATTGTAAATTTAATAAAGTTGTTTTTAAGTGTTTTACCTCTAATTTGAATCAGTTTGGTTATCATATTATTCTCAGTGAATATCTAATGCCTATTATAAATGAAAAATTCAATTCAATTTGTTATTTGATTCAGGATAATGATCCCAAACACAGAAGTAAAAGATGCAGTAGCTTTATAAAAAATGAACCTAACATAAAATGGGTAATTAAATTTGAGATCAAACTTATATTTTTTACTATTTAAAAACATTTATGTAAGTTAAAGACACCTGCGAATAGTCCAGACATAAATATAATTGAGTTGGTCCAGGCCGAACTCAAACACTTTGTAAGACAAAAAAATTGCAAAACAAAAAATGAATTGGTCAATGCGATACATAATTTTGTTGAGAAAAGACTCACCGTTCAAAAATGCTGCAATTATATTTTGTTTTTTAGGAAGTAACTTTAGAAAACAATTTTTTTTATTTGAACTAATTTTTACCCAAAAAGGGTTTTAAAAGAAATAATTAAGAGAAGAGGTGCCTGGACAAATTTCTAAAAAAAAATTACCGGATTCTATTGTTTAAAAATAAAAAGTTGTTGCTTGAAAAAATAAATAAATTTCTTGTTAATTTTAAAAGAAAAATCCAACAAAGCATCGAAAAAACCATCGATCGATGCTTGTCCAGCATACCACTAACACTCCTCTAACAGTTGGCTAACACTTGGCCAACACTTCTCTAACAGTTGGCCAACACTTGTCCAACACTCCTTTAACACTTGGTCAACACTTTTCTAGCACTTAGCCAGCATTTTAACACTAGTGTAACACTTTTTTTTTCTTTGTTAACGCTTTTTTGTTTTTTCAACAGTTTTATTCTGCTTTTGTTCTTTTGCTGACACTGACACACTCTAACGTTTTTCCAAAAAAAGTTAAAAAATCGATAAAATTACGGTAGTTTTTCATAAAATAGGTAAGAATCCATCATTCAAATATATTTTAATTAATTAGATGATAAAAAAGTAATTTAGATTTTTATTCATAAAATTAGCGGACTATAAAATATTATTTCCTTAAAAAAATGTAGATCATTTTTATCTCAAGTGATCTCGATTCGAAAAAAGTGATGATGGAAAGGGAAAAAGAGCAGCTTGTTTAAAAAATTGAATTTCAAAATGGTACCCGCGTAAAAGACTCGCGAGTCAAATAGACTTTAAACAATGCGACGGATATCTTTCAGACGCCTTTTAGACCTAACCTAAAAGAGTTTGTTAAAATCATTTTTTAATATCCATTATATATCTAAAAAGGCAGGTATATAATGTTATATATCAACTAAAAGCTCATCAAAAATCCTACATTTTGGTATATTAATCAATATTTAAAAAACATATTTTGATAATATACACCAGTTTTGAAACTTAACAGTAAAACAAAGTATTTATAATTATATTAAAAAAAATGTGATTTGTTCATTTTGCAATTTGTAATAAAGCAAAAAGCTATTTTCACCTATTTCTATATAAACAAATTTCAAAATTACTTCATTTTGCCAATTTGATGCTCAATTCTTAAATGCATAAAGATCATGAAACATTACCTATTTATTTAAAAAAAGATTATTTTTGTCTTTAAACGAAAAGGTAACTTACTCTTTTAAAAAATATTTTAAAATTTTAGAATTCATCTAAAATATTTAATGAGAGGTAACTTTGTGTGGTAGCTAAATAGGCTTTTATTTTTAATTTCGAATTTTAATTAAGTTTGGCGGCCTATAATATGCTTGTTTTTTCCCTTTGTATGGTTGACATATTATAGGGCGTAATGTCTTAAAGTAATTTAAGGCATCTTTGTCATAATTTAAACTTCCCAGACAACCTTTTTTTAAAGCTTTTTTAAAGGATCTTTAAAGGTTTTTTTGAAGATTTTTTAAAGATTTTCGGACGTTTTTCTTTAAAGGATCTTTAAAGATTCTTTAAAGATTCTTTAAAAAAGCTTTACTTTAGAGCATTTTATCGTAAAGGAGATCTGGGCAATCATAATTGGTTGGGTTTAGAGTACTTAAACAGTTACTATGTCTTACATTGTTGCATTTTTATTTTAATATTGTTGTGAAGCATGGCTCTTTATCTTTTGGAGTCAGTGGCTCCACAAAGTCTTCCGTTACGATTTTGGACTCGTTTCCTACTAAAGACCTTTTGCCTTTATTCACAACAATATTAAAATAAAATTGCAACAATATAAGACATAGTAAGTGTTAAAGTACTCTAAACCCAACCAATTATGATTGCACTGATCTCCTTTACGATAAAATGCTCTAAATTAAAGCTAAAAAGCCATGAGTTCAAGATCAAGAATGAAACCTTTTTATAAAACCTTCGAAACGAGAAAGGAGTTAAAGTCGCGAGTGAAGACCATAATGTTTGCCTACTCTGGACTCAGGTCGCTCCTAAAATTTGACTTTCTTTACCCCTTTAGCTAAAAGGTAAATAACGATGATTCGCATCAAAATTACGAATAATATGCATCAATGCAAGACATGGTAACTGATTCAGTACTCAAAACCGATCATCTAAATATTCGTTTAAAGTGTATGCTCTTAAATAAGGAATATCGGCCATTTCTCAAAATTAATCGCCACGATCAAATGCATGTTTATCTTTGAACCGACTCGTTTAATCAGGTTTTATTTAGTGATTCCGACTTGAAGATAATGTAAAATCGTGGCGTGCTTCAACGTTGAAGCTCGAGCTTTATCTAATTCGATACAAAAATAAAATTAGACGGGAAAAGATATACGGTTAGAAACAATTAAGCTTTTCGTAGAAACAAGTAGCATTTTAACAAATCTCGACTCCGGCTAAGCTACGGTTATGTAGCAAAAGTTTTGTAGGATTGGAATGTGACTCTAAAACAGAATAAAATTAGATAAGATAAATCAAAAATTAGTGTTGTTCGTTTTACTTGCTACAAGCCAGTTTTACTTGCTCAAATTTTAAACGGATTTCGACGAATGTTTAGTGATCGAAAGCTTTCGAAAAAATTAAACGGTTTAGAGTAAAAAGCATGAAAATACTGCGCTATTAAAACAAAGAAAACTTACACTGAGTCTAAAAGGTGATTAAGTCTTTGAATGTGAATAATCCGTTAAAGTTCATCAAAAAGATAGCTAGATAAAAGAATGGTATTATTTAAAAATCTCAAAAATCTTTTTCTTGTAATTTTCACAAACACGTAAAAAATTCTAAATTATTTATTTTAGAAAAATAAAATTGAAAAGTTTTGAAATGAAATAACCCCTATTATTTTTAGTAGGAGGAGTTATATTTTTTAAAAAATAATGAAACTTTAGTGAAAAAATATTTCAAAGTGAAATTCGACTGTATTACACGGGGTAATAAAAAAAAAAAATTTCTAACACTAGGCGGGGGGTCAAAAATATTCCGCAAAATATACCCACCCTTGGGAAGAAAAGTCCTTTAGATACTAAACTTTTTAATACCCACCCCCTAAATATTATCAGTGCAAACTTGTTTCCTAAGGTCCCTTCTAAAAATGTATTCACTGGTTTCCCAAGAATTTAAAAATGGTTGTCTAATACGAATATAGGAATCAGATTATTTCTTCTCCACGTAGAATCGAATCCCGAACCGTCGGATCAAGTTAATTTCCGTGACTTAGTTCACATAATTTGTCTAAAAAATGTGAATATTGAGAGTGAGTATTCATAGAAACGCTGGATATGCAAACTTTATCGGCTTTTTTTAATACTCTTAGATCATTATCAAACTCACACCAAAATAATCATTAAATTAATTTCAAAACGATGTAATTCAAACGTTATTTTTTTATCTTGCTCCATTCACACAGTCAATTAAAAAAACAAGCCTTTTTAAGATTATTTATTAAACCGCTTCGTTTTAAATTTTTAACGTAATAAAAATAAAATTTGAAGGGAGAGGCTAAACATCTTTTCGCAAAGTTGAAAAAGAATTTAACTTGATTTTTTTTCTTTTGTATTTATTTTTTTCTCAGAAAGACCAACCCACCCAGTTTTTTTTCCTTTTTGAAATTTTATAAACCACCCCAAATCGGGTAAGAAAATTTCGGATAAGAAAATTTCTTCTTCACTTTTCTTCCCTCATAAACTACCGACCCTACCCGGCCTCGTGTAAAATTTCCGGAAAAAAAATCAACCCCTGTGTATTATTTTAAAAATTTAATTTGAAAGGAGTATCAATAAAAGAAAATAAGATCATGCTTTCTAACGCGGTAGTAAAAAGTTGTTTAAGAATTTGAAACAATCCTCAGAAACTTTGCGGGATATTACTTAGAAAATATACTTAGTTTAAAATTTTTTTTTCTTTTTCGTTATTTTTTAAACTGTTGCACAAAGAACAATAATGAGGCCAAGTCTAACGGACAAAATGTATTTATTAATTGGATTTCCGCACCGAAGCCAGACTTAGTGATTTTTCGAATCCAAATGAGTCGATTTTTAAATCATGACTAATTCAATTTTCGAGTTCTTATCTCTCACTTCACCATAATATTGTCAAACTCATTTTTATTTTTTTAAACCCGACCGTATACTCATCCCCAAACATTTCAAATAAAATTTATAGAACCCAACATCAGGAACTCACTTCAAATATCTGATATTTTTGCCTAAATTCTATCTGTCTTCAACGGTGCGTTAAGTCTGGCTGATGTGGTTGCTTTTATGTTGATCAGTTTCCACATACATTTATGATTGGATTAAATGATTCTAAAGTCGATTTCACTTGTTAACTCTTGGTTCTTTAATGATTTCTTGGGAGTAATCTTTGAATTTTTCGCGCTTAGACAAATCACTAAAATATTTTTTTTTTACTTTATTAAATCTTTAAATTCCCTTCTTTTTTAAAGAATTTCTAAAGCATCTTTAAAGATACTTCAAAAAACCTTTAAAAAAAGGTTGACTGGGTTGCTTGGAAAAAATTAAATCAGTTGCTAAACACGATCTTCTTTATAAACCATGGGCTAGTTTGAGTCCAAACCATTTCTTATTGTTAATATCCAGTATACAGAGCACTTACAACTCGTATATAAATCTCAGTTTTGTCTGAAATAAACACCGAATTTGTCCCTGTTTTTTGACTCATCCCATTAGCATAATCGGTTAATGGGTTGCTTGAAGTAAAACTAATTATGAAAATGTCGCAAAGAACGTTTCGCGTAAAAAATTATTTAATTTAAAAACATGAGTTTCGATTTCAAGACGTGTGTTACTCGATTATACTGAAGAAGTATTTATAGTTTATCGAGAGAAGTGAGGTTTATCGTTGAAGATTTTTGCCGACGAGTAACAGTTATTTGTTACGGACAATAATTTCAATTTTTAACTAGTGGATTTGATTTAGATTTTTTATTCTCTATAGCTATCGGAGGACTTATCCGAGATGTGTGACTATACTCGAAAAGTATCGTCATACAGCAGATGCAACTGCGCGGATTGATTGCACTCGTTTCTATGTACTGCAATTCTACCGAACTTTTGATGGCAAGCGTAGCCGTACCGAGCGTACCGTACCGTTCCCGAAGCGTAGCAAGGCACCTCCGTACCGAAGTAGACCATCAGTATCGTACAGTACCAAAAAATCCCAAAGCGTACCGGACTTATCAAACATACTTCAATTTCACTTATCTTGAAAATTAAAGATCATTGATATTGAGCTTAATAGAACAATATTTTAGAATTATGATATATTAAACTTAAAAAAAAATTAAAATTTAAAACTAATTACAAGTTTAGTTTAAAATGAAATTTTGTTTAAATCAATAAGGAACAGTAATTGAGTACACGATTTTCTAACCTTGTTACCTAAGATTACTTCGAATCTCTTCTAATGGAGAGAAATTTCATTTTTTATATTTGAAAAGGGATTTCTAAAATTCACATTTTCCCAAATGCGTCTATAAATATATTTATTTTTGTTAAGATGGATTATCTAAATTCAAAATTTTCAAATTTAATAAGATAAGATTTTTGATATAAATAAAAATGTTAAAGACGTTCATTTTTAAGATAAATTTAAGAGCTTTCAAAAATCGTTATCAAAAAATGAACACAATAGTAACATTAAGGTTGTGTTAAGATCGTTTACAGTATAACCAGGAATCAATTTATATTAGAATGTCCTGCTATTTCAAAACAGAATCCATTGATCAAAGAATTAACAATATTTTAGTCAGATTCTAAATCGACATGTCCTTGATTGTTCTTTTTGAAAAAACTTCTTTACAATTTTCGCTCAATGTTACATGTAACTTAATCCAATATTTAAAATTGTTACATCTACCATCAACTATCAGTCCTATGTTAAAAATGGTTTGAAATTAGTTACATATTACCGCGTCACGTATGGTCGATTTTACAAATTTAAAAATTGGATTTCATGTAATATTGAATCGGCGTTGTAAAAACCAAATGAAGTTTTTCATTAAAAATAGTCTAATTCTATCATATTCAAGTTATTTCGCTTCCAAGTTTGATTTGCAGCTTAAAGATATTTTTTAAAGTATTTTTTCCATCTACTATTACATTTCATTATACCATTTCAGGAGCCTAAAATTTGTAAAAGTTTTTCATGAGCCTTCTTAAACATTCATTTTTGAATTCAAAAATTCATTCAAGTTTTGAATGACCAGGGTTGTATTTAAAATGTTGATATCTCTTTTGAATATTTATGTCACAGAATCAAGAAAACAGCAGCATCATATCCAGATTTTCTTACAGCTTAGCTTATTATTGACTAAATGAATAATAACTGAAGTTTATATGGTCTTAGTTATTAAGAGCACTTTGGCGGCGATTTGAAGTTGCGAATCAATTTAATAAAACCAAAAAACTCAATTTTATTTTTAAAATCTTTAGAAAAAGTACTTATAGTTTTATTCTTATGCAGAGATATACCTACAAGGTCAACATTACATGTAAAACCTTAATTAAAGATATCCAAATTTCTGCAACAAAATTGCGAATTTAAATTAAATCTATTTACATTGTCTGCATTCTGTACTCTGCAAATATATTTTGCAGATATTACACTAAGGTTTTACATGTAATGTTGACCTTGTAAGTATATCTCTGCATAAGAAGAAAACTATTGGTACTTTTTCTAAAGATTTTAAAAATAAAATTGAGTTTTTTGGTTTCATTAAAATGATTAGCAACTTTAAATCGCCCACTTTGGCTTACATAAATTATGCTTAATATTTTTGATCTTTAACTATCTAAAGCTATGAAAAATGAAATATTAGCATGTTGAACTAGAGTCTCTCTAGAGAGAATAGTCCTCCATAACATAAAATTTTTAGCAAAAAAACAAAATTTTTTTTTAAATTTCCATTTTTTTGATTGGTTTTCTTTTAGAATGAAATCTTCTACATTAATTGCATTGATGCTTCAAATTTTAATAAACTCAACAAAAGCCATCGATTCACCTGTTCCCATTCAGCTTGATAAAATCAGCTCTTTAAAATTAAAACATGAATGTGAAGTTCTAATCAAACATACAGCGTTTGTAAGACCTTATATCAGTATATTCACAGATATAGTTGTAAAGATAAGCAACTTAAAAAACTTGGAAAACCTTAATTTTGAATGTATGAATAATGAAAATTATAAAATCAGTTTATTAATTATTTTCATGGATTTTCCAAATAAAATCGTTTTGGATAATAAATTTCGTCTGAATTTTTCAAAAAATGTTCTATCGAGAGCGATAAAAATTCAGATTTGTAATTTTTATGGCTTGAGTATGGACTCAAATATGTTTCTAATAAATGGGCCTAGTTATGGATCTGAAGTATCACTTTATCTTTATTATATATTATTTGATTTTTTTGTCAACGGAACAAAACGTCCGGAGTATTGTAAGGTCGAATCTTTAAACAATCAAAACTTGTATTTGACTTTTTTAAACGTAAGAAATTTAATTTTAAGCTTCACAACAAAATTCTCGTTGGAAACATGTCCTCTTATTTTTAAAAATAATAAAATTTATTCTTTAAGAATAAATGGACTTTATAATTCAATTATCGGTAGAAACATTCTTGAATTCAAACGATTAGAACTGAACGACTCAATGAATTCCAACGTGAAACAATTAATTTTGAAATTTTATAATGTATTTTTGAATTGTAAGATTTTGGATAAAAATGTTTTTAAACGTTTAGAGAGTATCAAACTTTTTGGGTTTATTCAAAAAATAGAAAGTGATGCTTTAGAATTTGCTGACGATTTTAAGTATTTAAAAGAGATAACTTTTTATTTAGACAAATTTGATTTAACAACAAGTCGTTCTGCAAGTTGGTTATCTGATTCAATTCAAAGTCAACTTAGAATAAATTTTGATCTTACAGATAACTACAATTTTCCAGATAGTGATTTTTGTCTTTTCCAGAGATTCCCCAAAAAGAAAAATATTCTCTATGAGTTTGATCAAAACTTATTAAGAAATTGTTCGTGCACAATTTTTGGTCTTTTAGAAAAAGCAGAAAATGTATGTCTAAATCAACAAGATATCCCTCTTTGCAATTTTACGAAATTAATCAGTATCTGTAAAAATGTATTCAAATTTAATTTAGACCAAACACCAAGAAAAGCATACTATTTAGATATGTTTTTTATAGCAAAATTTTTCCAATTGATTTCAACGGTTATATTTCCAATTATGTGTATTATTAGTTTAATTACTAATTCTATTAATGTTATTGTTTTGACTCATAATCATCCAAAAGATGAAGTAAAAAATGAGCTTAAAAAGCCAATTTATAAACTAATGCTGATCAATTCGATAATTGATTTTTTCTACTGTTTTATTTATTTGTTTCATTTAACCAATGTTTGTATATCATTTACTGGGATATTTTGTTCATCAATTAGTCGGAAAGTATCAACTCAATATTTTGAAATATTTGGTGTTGAATTTGTTGGAAATATGCTCAAGACAAGTTCAAATATTCTAAACGTGGCAATTTCTCTTAACCGATTCATGTTACTCGAGAAAGACTCATTTATTTCAAAGACTGTTTCTCGTGTCTTAAGTTTAAAACGGATGAAGTCAAACACTATTTTAGGCCTTTTTTGCTTTTTACCTATTTCAAGTTTAAACAAATTTTTGAATTCAATTTTAGTCACAGATTTTCAATTTGATGGATTTTATGAATATTTAGAAGCGCCTATAAAAAATACTTTTGTAAGTTCATTAAAAAGCGTTAATTTTTATGAAAAAATACGCCGTGACACAAGTCAATTTAGTGATTACTATATTTATTTTGTAATCTATATTATTAACTTTATTGTCAATGACTTTATCTTAATCGGACTTTTATTTTTTGTCGATTTTATTTTATTGTTCAAATACAAGTCAAGATTGAATTTTAAAAGAAAACTTAAAATTAAAAGAATTTCTCACATAAATGAAAAAAATTCTTTAAAATTAGAATCTTCTGAAACTAGAATCACTTTAACAGTGGTTTTAAATGGATTTATTTTGCTTTTATTTCGTTCAATTGAGTTGTTTTGCTCTTTTTATGTATTTTGGTTAAAAGTAAATGAAAAACCTGAATGTTCTCAATTTAATTCAATTTGTACAAACATATTAGAAACCGGAAACATGTTTTACATTATTTCATGTTCTTATTCAACAGTTGTTTATTTCTATTTGAATTCTTATTTTAGATTAATTTTTAATTCATTTATTATGGCTCTTTTCAAATATAATTATTAAATTTTTAGAAGCCAAAAATCTTCAATTGATAAAGGTCTGTCTATTTTTAAAATTCTTCAAGTTTTTTTTTTTTTTTATGGTTGAGCTGTTTCACAAAGGGTTTTCAGCCAGTTTTTATTTACTTAAAAAAAAAACTTAAATAATAAAAAAATAAAATTCAAGAATGTTGTTATCGATAAAATAAACCTACACTCATTTTATTTTATGTGAAGATTTCAGTCTTTGAGTACATATTTGTGAAATTGAAAAAAAAAACTTTTCTTCTCACAATAATGTCGATTTCCTTGAACATAAATGAGTAATTACACAAATAAGAGATAAATGTGAACTCAATTCCACATTTATGTACAATCAATCCAGATATATGTGCTTTATTTTTAGCTTTAGTGAAATTTAAAGATTTCTTAACATGCAAGTCGAAAAAGTAGATTTTGATTTATTAAACATTTTCATAAGTGAGGATAGATTTTTTTATAAACTTCATTTTTCAAAAACGGAGTTTTTTAAAAATTAACTTATTGACAAATAGCGATACTAACTAAACCTGTATTTTTAATTGTATCTTTTTAAATAATAAAAATTTAATTACAACTCTTTATCCTTTTTTTTTTAAAAAAAACACCAAACCCTCTCTGTATTTAGAAAAATCTCAAATAAGACGCTTCATCAAATAAACTTGAATTAATTTTCTAATCCTTTTTTATAAAAATTTTTAGTTTTTTTCGTTGATTGTGTGAATCAGAAAATGATTTAAACGATTGATGCTTTAGATATTTTTTAGTGTGTTTCCGAAAAAGTCGAGAGTTTATCGACACTAAGAGAACCGGGGTCATCATTTTTGTTACCCTCATTTCAAGTCCAATCACATTCAAGTTAGATCACCACTATGTTGACTGTTTAATTGACAGTTCTATTCTTTTGATCATAAGAAGCGTATTCGAGCTGAAGGACAGAAGAATATTTTTTATCAAGTCGCAAACAGCACTGGTCATTCACGAATTAAAAGGGCGAACGCTCACGAAAATTCACCCATTCTTAGGTCGTTCCGCGAACGTTCGCATTTAGGGTTTTGGTGGTGAAAGCTCATTTTTCGACCTTCAGGTACGTCCGTAAAAGTTCGCGAAATTTAAAAGATAATTGTATATCGTTAATGATCGAAAAATGAGCTTGCACCACCAAAGCCCTTTCTGCAAACGTTCGCAGAACGACCTAAGAATGGGTGAATGTTCGTGAGCGTTCGCCCATTTAATTCGTGAATGCCCAGTACTGTACTTTGGATAATTTAACACCAAAATGTGAATCTAAAAGAACTTCAATGAGAATTAAATTTATCATAAATGTGCATTGAATTACTCATTTATCTAAAAATATCCTATACCTTTTTGTTCATCTGAAATTCACATTAATGTGGAATAAAATGCACTTATTAAATATGCACATATATGAGTGTAATAAAAAATAAACATAAATGTGCATCCATTTTCACATAAAATAAAATGAGTGTAGATAAATAAAAAAATAAGATAAAAATAAAGAAATAAAATTTAGCTGGATTATTAATTGGCTAACAAAGCCTCAATAAGATCGTATAAATTGTTTTTGTGTGAGCGTGTTTGTTGATAGAGAGCGACCGTTTGAGTATCTGGTCTATTCTTGGAAAGCTTGTTTTATAATTGGATTGTCGTTTCTGAACGATTTTGTGAGGTACCTTAAAGAGAGGATTTAGTGTTGATGATTAGTCACCAAAAAACGTGATCGATGATTGATCAAGTTCAGGATCACGGCTTATCCGATCAGCAATCCCATCATGATCCAAAATTTGGGATCAGTCAAAATTTGGATCATGATCGGATCATAAATCGAACCCCCGCTTGATCATGTGATCAACAAATTTTCATTTAAAAATTTTAATTTAAAAATAATTTTCATTATTCGGAGGAAGAAACATTTGCAATATGCTAAAAATTACTTTACTGAATAACTCTTACTTTTTAAAAAAACAATACGTTTATTTTCACGTAAGATATCTGTATATAAACAAAAAATCAAAACACTTAAGATGCGTTTACGTTTTTAAGAAAAATTATTTTATTTTCACTTAATCAATAAAAAATTAAAAAAAAGATTAACAAGGTTTTAAGAACAATTAGTACATTTCCAAATTTTCTTAATTGGAACATAGGTTCTATTAACACATTTCAAATGAAAAAAAGAATTACAAGAACCACAAGTAATAAATCTAGAATTACAATTAGTGGAACATATGTTGCAAGAATTCTGATTAATCAAAAAAGACTTAAGAGTATTCTCTAAAAGTAATAAGGCATCTGCTGTAACAAGTTTGAAAAAATCTTCCAATTGTTTGTTTGATTCGGTAATTTTTGCTGACTTCGATTTTTGAGATGTGATTGCTTGATCTTTTGCCTTTCTTTTACGCTCAGCTCTTGTTGGTGCACCACGTTTAAGGACGTTTTTGGCAAGTTGTTTTTCTGATAAATTGATCGTTGGTTTTATAATCAATAATTGATTTGCCGATTGTGTAGTTGTTGCTGCTGACTCTGTTGCTTGACTTGTTTGACTTTGTGATGAAGTGTATAAATTTTCGATTACATTTTGATTGAAAACTGAAACTTCCGCGTTTCCTGCTATTTCTGTTGAAATAGGTTTAAGGGTAAAATTGATACCCTTTTCCCACATCTCTTTTATTATCAACAGCTGTTCGATTCGATCATAAAAAACTTGAGATGATTCTTTGGAAACCACTTGAGCAAGTTCGTTTATGATACGTTTAGACTCATTATATCGAATATTCTCGTCGACTTTGTTTGCATTGTTGGTGGCTTTGCGTCGATTGTGTGTCATAGTTACAAGGCTGTTGAGATTGACATACGACACTTGTTCAGAAGTATCAGCGATTATTAGAGGAATTGCGTTTGTCGCATACATTCTATTGGCCCATCTTTCAGGTATCATATTTTCGGCAATAATCGGTATATTATTTAATTTTCGAATGTAAAGAATGTGGCGACACGGGAGTTTTCCGGATTGAAAGTCGAAGCAATCGCAGTTTGGATCGTCTTTGAATTTGTTTACTGTTGATACGTTTCTAGAAGATGTTAGAGTCGCGCTTTGTTCATCAATTTCAACTTTGTATGTTGCTTTGTTTGATAAATTATACGAATCTTTGATAATATCGGCCGCATATGGTGTAAATCTTTTGTATATATACTCAATAAACGGATCGTTTTTTACAGAACGGTCGATGATTACTTTTGTTCTTTGGCTGTATTCTTTTTCTTGGTATTTTTGAGTTAGATACTCGATTACCTTGAATACAGCAGATAAACAATTAGCTAGTGACGTCTTCTTTTTGATAAATTGTTTGAGTAGCTTGTTTAAAGTTTCGACCTAGTTGTTAGTGTCACTGTCCAAAATTTGTCCGTCTACTTCGATACGATTGTTCATCTCTTGTTCGAATTGTTTTAACTCATGATTTGGACCATCTTGTTTTTTGTTGACTCGCCAAATACTTTGTTCGAACATTCCATACATCTCTGATTGTTAACAATTTCCGGGTTTTGTTACTAATATATATTGAGCAATCATTTTTGCATCACTCCCTGTGTTAAATTTCGAATTGATCTCATCATCTTCTTCTTGATTCAATCGACGATTGCTTGGGTGCTTGATAAAGTCATCTTTAGAGATTTGATGAGCTATTTGTTTGAGATTCGCATTGATTCGTTCATGTTCTAAGTTGCACTTTGTCACTTGATACTTGTTTTTTAGAGCTCCATTCACAACATAGTTGATCCGAATTTCGGCTAGACATCCAAATGGTGCAACATTGTTTTGGACGTTGGCCAGTACTTTTGGAATTAATGTCCTCAGGCATTCTATAATGGATGCACTTTAAATGTACGTTTTTAAAGTTATCTTCGTCCTGGCTCTTTTTTGCGCTGCTATACGTTGTCCACATCGTAAATGACTCTTTTGAGTATTCATTGAAATTTGTAAAAAGTCGTTAAACGTGTCGAAAGTTTGGTCTCGGAAAATCGGAGAGGTCATGTTTAAGATAAGTTAAGTAAAATAGAAGGTTTTTTTTGGATTAATTTTATTAATTAAAATTGGCACCAGCGTGAGCCGTTTTAGCCAAAATTTAAAGGAATAAACATAAAATTCTTAATGACAAAAATAATAAAAATTAATTAGTTTAAAAAAAAAAAACTACACAAAAAAGTTTCATAATTTTTCGTTGTATGTTCAAGTTAAGTAAAATAGAAGGTAATTTCAGCTAAGCTTATATAAGGTTCAACATAAAAGTTAGGTTTCAGGTTTGTATTCATAAGCTTCATGTTTCATCTGAGTATGTTTGATTTTTATTTTTTTTATTATTAATTGACACATCCGTGAAAATAAAAGATTTTTCGTTCATGTAAAAATGAAAAAATTATTTATTTACAGGTAAGTTACGTGTAATAATAATTTTTATTTTCACGTATCTTACCTGAAAATAAGTGCACTCTTAAAAAAAAACACAAATCTAAAAATAAAATTTTTGAATAGTACCTTGCCTTTTTAATGAAATAAGTGAGAATACTCAGAATAGCCTCCCGCGAACAAGACAATCAACCCAAAAAATAGGGTTGTTAAACGTAGTTTTTTATTTCGAAGTTTTTTCAAATTTTTCCGACTTGAAATAATTTTTAAAACATTGAAGTTTGACCAAACTTGACTTGAAAAAATTCTGACCGAATTTTTCAAGTTTAAAAAAACCGAATTTTGAAATTTTAAATTTTTAATTGTAGGTTTGGTTACCTGAAAAATGCACATACCCCCCTAAATTGAAAAGTGCACATGGGGATGTAAACCGTTCAGAATGAGATTTATGTGAAAAATTATTTTTGCATTATATTCCCCTCTTAAAAAGCTACATTTTGGTACCCATAACTTGGTTTCACTATGTTTACAAACCAAGGATTTTTAGAAAAAACTCTCAGCCAACCTTGCACATACCAACTTATTTTCTATGAATACCCTGCACACCCCATATTTTAATAGCTCGAATTGTAGAGAATTTAATTCTCTATTAGACAAGACTACTGGTTTTCCCACAACTTTATGTCAAAGGCTTAAAAAATTGCCAAAACCATTGACAGTCGACGAAAAAGGCACACACCCACATTTTTTTAATATCAAGATGAAATAAATACTGGAGACCATTGTTCCCACATAATTTTGGTCCAAAGAATCGATTTTTGAGGTTCATTTTGTTCCTGGATCATTATTTGTTTAAAAAAATTGAAAATTAAAAGATGCCTGTGACAAGAGTTAGTTAAAAAACTTCAAAAATCAACTTAAGGTCTATTTCTCTTCTTTTTTTAGTCTTTTGTTAGTATTTTTGTGACCGTTAATAGCCTTTAATTATATCCAGAAAATTTGGTCTTCAAAACTCGATTGATGTTTTAATTTCTTTATATCAATGTCTCGAATACACGTCATCTAACCCCCTTAACCTAATCTATAAACTAAAGATTTTGTTGTACCGTTTTTGTCACAATTCGATTTAACTAGTGGCTGAGAGTGTATCGTATAGTCAAAATATGTGGTGTTATTACCTATGTGAAGTACTTTACATTTTTCAACGTTTAATTGCGTTGACAAATCATTTGACCACTGACAAACTTTATCAATATCACTATATTGTAATTTTTAATAACTGATAAAATTTTAATATCATCAACATAAGCCAACCATTTGAAATAATCTCTAGCATATCGTTTATATATATAATATATAGTAACGGTCCGAAGACTGAACCTTGCGTAACACCACTATCAACATCCACCAATTCTGAAATAGACTTACCAAGTACAAATCTTTGTTTTCTACCCGATAAAAATAACGTATCCAATTTATTAGCCAAAACCGAAAACCTTAAGTGTATATAATATCGTAAACACATGATTCTCTTAAGCTTAAAAAGGTGAGAGTCGATGATTCTCTTAAGAAATTAGTATTTTTTTAAATAAAAAAGACGGTATATCTTTAAGTCGACAAGTCAAATTCGACAAATCCAATTCGGACAATTGGTTAATTAGACAAAAAAAGTTCGACAATTAGTTATTTGACACAGAAAAAAACTAATAATTGACTATAGAGATAATTCAGAATGTTATCAAATGAATTCTTACACACTTGACTTATTTTTTGTTCTTACTTCGGCTTTTTATACTTGATTGGAAGGCATTGTGCTTCCTTATAACTTATTTTTTGTCCTAGGATGATGTATATGAACTTTAATTCTATTTTTGTCACCGATATAGTTTTACTTGAAATAGGTCATCACTGTTTTAAGTTCGAGTGGAGCATTTTCTTTTGGAATCAAAAAGCTTTATACAGAAAATTTCTATTGCCGAAACAAGCTTTGTCAATTTTTAGTTTTGTCGAATTATTATTTGTCGAATAATATTTTTTCTAAGATAAATTTTGTCGAAACAAACTTGTCGAATTTTCATTTGTCGAAAATTATTTGTCGAAACAAAGCAGATTCAAAAAAGACACGGACATGGACATATTTGGATATGTTATTAACTGTACAATGTAAACGTTTTCAAATTAAGACTTTAAGTTGATTTTTGAAGTTTTATAACTAACTCTTGTCACAGGCATCTTTTAATTTTCAATTTTTTTAAACAAATAATGATCCAGGAACAAAATGGACCTCAAAAATCGATTCTTTGGACCAAAATTATGTGGGAACAATGGTCTCCAGTATTTATTTCATCTTGATATTAAAAAAATGTGGGTGTGTGCCTTTTTCGTCGACTGTCAATGGTTTTGGCAATTTTTTAAGCCTTTGACATAAAGTTGTGGGAAAACCAGTAGTCTTGTCTAATAGAGAATTAAATTCTCTACAATTCGAGCTATTAAAATATGGGGTGTGCAGGGTATTCATAGAAAATAAGTTGGTATGTGCAAGGTTGGCTGAGAGTTTTTTCTAAAAATCCTTGGTTTGTAAACATTGTGAAACCAAGTTATGGGTACCAAAATGTAGCTTTTTAAGAGGGGAATATAATGCAAAAATAATTTTTCACATAAATCTCATTCTGAACGGTTTACACCCCCATGTGCACTTTTCAATTTAGGGGGGTATGTGCATTTTTCAGGTAACCGAAGGTTTTCAAATTCTTAAAGTTTTAAATTTCATAAAATAGTTCACTCAAATTTTTTGTTAAAATTTGTTTAAAGTCATCATAAAACGTAAAAAATAAGCCTGAATGTACCAAGCTTCTTCTGAATTGTAAAATGATTTGTCTTTCTAGTATTTAACACCTTTATTTTTCATCTAGATATGAATAGGTTCCTCGTTTTAACTGAAGGAGATATTAGAAAAAATTCTCAAAATCATATTCATGATTTTAATAAGCTTCTCTTGAGAATTTCGAACGTAATATGTCCAATTTTCAACTCCAAAGTGTTTCCTTTCCTTTTAATAGCATAAAATTACTTACGAGTTTCAATTAATTTCAAACTTTAAATTTTGGAATTTTTTTTCAAGTCGAATTTCGAAAATTCACATTTTGAAATAAAATTTCGACCAAGAAAATATACTGACTTGCCTAATTTCGAAGAAACATTTTTTTGTTTAAAATTTTAAAGGAAAATTTCAATGTTTCAAAAAATATAACGTTTAACAACCCTACCAAAAACGTAAAGTTACTCCATCTATGTACTTTGAAGACATACAAAAGTCCGGAGGGAGTCGAGGTTCTTCTAAAAGTCAACTGACTCATTTAATGGCGAAACTAGAGATTATCGAAGTTCAGTCATTGAAAACGAGTTAAGTAGCTATAGGGCAATAGTCGATTCAGATGTAGGACCCGGCATTTTTTGGCAAGAGAATGAGTCCCGATTACCAAATTTGGCTTCATTAGCTAGGAAAATTTTATCGATTCCAGAAACAAGTGTTCCGTGTGAAAGTCTTTTTTCAAGATCAGCCGACCAAATTTGGGCAAGAAGAAATAGAATCAGTGGCGAAACAATTGAAACAATTGTTTTACAAAAGAACAGATTTAATATTTGAACTTTTACAGTTTACTAAAGCTTTTTCTACGAAAGCTTTTACAGTTTTTAGCCATCTAAACAAATCTCTTATATAAAAAATAAGAATACATACTGATCTGATCAAAATCAATAATTGGATCGATATCTGATCATGATCCATAATTGGATCAATATCTGATCATGATCCATAATTTGGATCACAAGCAGATCATGATCCAAAGTTTTGCTTGAACACCAACACTAGTGATCATTTATTTTTTCTCCATTAGATATGATTGAGGTTGGTAAACAATTATTTGAACGGTCGGAACGCAGTTTAACTGATTTGGAATGAATTTTGAAATCTTTGGTTGTGGATTTACTAAAATACAATATTTTTTTGTGTCGGAGTAGATCTACATCATACCACGGGAGGTTAGAAATTGACTTTTTCACTTTTACCTTCTTTAACTGTGCTAATCTGTTGACTGTGTCCAAAATTATTTGTTTGAACATACACCACCTTACATTAACATCTTGTATAGAATCCAGGATTGAGAAATCTATTGACTCAATCTCAACCGAAATCTCATCAATTACCTGTTTTGGTAACTTTCGGATAAGCTTCATGTCTATCACAGTTTTTTGACACATTAAAATTACACTCTGTGATTACAGCATAATGATCACTGTTTGGGAAATCTAATGTAAAGCTTTCACCAATTGAGTTCTTGTTGTTGAGTACGACATCAATTAAAGAGGTCGTTGTTAACCTATTCTTATTAATAGCGACCCTAGTTGGATTTTTCACAAAAATACGAAAGACGTTTCCCTCCATGAAACTTACGAGTTTCTGACCCTTGTTTGATAGCAAGTCAAGGTTTAAATCGCCTATTATGAAGAAATTTTCATTTATACATTTTGATAACAAAAATCTTCTAAGTAGTCTATGAAAACGTCATCTATTTGATTTGGAGGCTTATAGGTCGAAATAAAATTGTACGGGGTTTTGTTGACTATAATTTTAAAGTTCACTATTTCGAATTTTTCGCACATAAAATTCGTCGATAATCTTTTTCGCACATACAACAATAACCCTCCACCGTTCTTATTACGATCACGTCTCAGAAGTGTATATGTAACAGTAAAAATGTAAAATACGTTTATTTGTAAAAATACGTATCGATCAGGAAAAATGCAAAATTATAAAAAAAAAATTGAGTTTGAGTTTTTTACTAAGTAAATTTGTAAATTTACGTCCTCGTCAGTAAAATTGTAAAACCATATTTGGAATTTAGTTAATTTTTGAAACTTTTCAGTAAATTTTAAAAATTTTAGTAATATTCTGGAATGTTTTTTACCTTCCAACATAAATATTTTCTGACTAATCATGGTCGTTTTTTCAATTATACTAAAGGCCTTTAAAGTTAAATTAACTTTTACAAAATGACAGCATTTTTGTTCAGAATTCGTAACGTTCCAAGCAAAGGAAAGCCACTAAAAACTTAGAAAAAATGAGAAATACTTGATCAATAACAAAAGATCGATTTTAAAGTTGGTTGTGGAAAAGAAAAAAAGAACGACTTAAATGCGGTAAGAAAGTCGATCGTACACCACAACAAATAGAGGTGCTAAATTCAGTTGTTAGCGAACAAAGAGAACGAGAAAGAAGAAAGAGAAACGTAATTGTTTTTGGAGTCCCTATGTAATTGTTTAGGCCACATTTAGAATATGCTATTAGCTCTTGGTGTCCGTTTCTAAAAAAAGATATAAACGAAATTGAAAAAGTACAAAGAAGAGCGACCAAATTAGTCCCCGAGCTACGCAACCTTGAATATCAACAAAGGTTATCAAAGTTAAATTTGACAAATTTAGAAACAAGAAGGTTGCGTGGTGATTTTATTCAAATGTATAAGTTAATAAACAACATGGAGATTATCAATTTAAAGAGGGGTGTTAATTACAACTTAAACAACAAAGATGGCTATAGAAATTACAATTTAAGAAGACATAACAAGTGTTTAACTCGTGAACAGGTAAAAAATTGTCCTTCGAGATATAACTTTTTTACAAATAGAATTGTGAACCATTGGAATCAGCTTCCACAAGATTTGATTGAATCAAAGAACCTTAATAGTTTTAAAGCCAAGCTTGATGAATGGTTGTTGGAACGTGTTGAAGCGACTGCCATAGCTCAGTAGAGCTCTACTTGAGTTATCTCAAGTTGCAGTTTAAACTACTACTACTACTACTACTAAATGCTACTTTTCAATTTCTCTTTCATTTTTCATTTTATTGTTTAAATGATTTCCAGTAAGTCAATTTTTAAGACTTACCTGTGTTGATTAATTAATTCTACCAATAATTGATTATTAATTGTAACACATGTAGTCTGTAAAACAAAAAAAAAAGTTTTAAATTATTTATAACCAATAAACGGTCGAATAGAGCTTGCTCTGATAACAAAACATAAAAGAAGAAGAAAAGAACCATAATGATACAATGTCGAGAGTACACTCTACTTGATTTGACCAAGAATTGTTCTTGCATGAAATGACAAACCAAATTGAATACCTCTCATAGACATTTGAACTCAACTAGTTTATAGTTGAATGGAAAAAGCAGCACTGTTTGATACAAAGCTTTAGGTGTACGACAAGCCGTGAATAAGTGGAGGAGGACAGGGTATGGTTAAGTGCAATTGTACTGACCAATGTCTTATCTATAGATGTAGTTTCAAAAAATCTAAATTGTTATGCAATTCAAGATATCATGGTGGTAATTCAAGTTGCAAAAAAAATAATTTATTTTGATAATTTACGTTTATTTTTAGTAAGTAACTGAAACTTTTTGAGTAAATAACTAAAAAAAATAAAAAATCAGTAAAAAACTCAAATTGTATTTTATTTTTATTTTTTTGGATATTTACTGTTAGACCAGTAAATTTAGAAATTTACGTGTTTTAATAATTTACGGTAACATATACTTGTTGTGCATGAATAGACTAGATGGTATGTCGTCATCTAGTTTCACTTCATTACCACGGAATCCGCGGATTCAGTGTTTTACATTTGGTTAAATGTCGGTTTAACCATCCACCCGATGAGAACGTTTTGTTACAGTTTTTACATATGTGAGATTTATTTATCGGTTTACCTTTTAATAAAGCAACACCACAAAAGGTTAAGTGTTTTAAAAAACATTTTTTGTTTGCGTAACGCTTTGAGCAAGGTTCACAAGTAAACTCCCGACGGTTTAACACTTTACTGTTGTCGGTTACATACGAAAAAAAGTCTTTGTCGCTTAGTTTGTCGAGATAATTTATCTCATTATCATTTTTTGAAAAATTTAAATTTGAAAATTTGAATTTATTGCATGTACTCATCTTTTAAATGACACTAGAATATCCCATTAACGGTAAACGAATAAAAAACAATTTCAAATAAAATAAGTTTTTCTTGGGATTAAAGTAAGAATTTTTCCCTTACCCCTTTATCTAAATTCATGAACTTTCAGAAATGGACATTTTGAAAGACCGGTATTG
This sequence comes from Brachionus rubens, assembly GCA_022207745.1. Taxonomy (NCBI): domain Eukaryota; kingdom Metazoa; phylum Rotifera; class Eurotatoria; order Ploima; family Brachionidae; genus Brachionus; species Brachionus rubens. The sequence continues at coordinate 1,333,883 of JAJVHD010000016.1, read as the reverse complement.
TAAGGCTTTTTGATGCGACCCTAATTTTTCTTCCATTCTAGTCTCTTCTACAGTGATTAATTACTCTTGTATTACCTAAATCTCTAACTTACGAAAACTATTGAACACGTAGAAAGATTAAAACTGGGACCGAGAATTCATTCGAGCTATTATTCGGGTAAATTCAGAATTCTTTTTTATCCATACAGTGTACACGAAAAAATATCGAATAGGAACAAATAATTAATTTGTAAGTCTACTTTAATCTCCTTCGGGAATAGAGAAACCTTAACTACAAATATTTATAAATTTTATTGAGATAAGTTTAAATGTTGTTTTGTTAATTTTTTAAGCTTTTTTAATTTAATCTGAGGGTATTTTTTTGACTTTTTGGAACACGATACCAGAGTTTTTTTGGTTGAAAAAAAGAATAATTCTCATGTAATGACATTCTGGGAAATGGACATCGCTAACCCTGTGATGGAATTTTTGAAACTGACTGTTGAAGAAATATTTATGATATGTATATGTACTAAAATGTATATTTAATTTTTTCTCATGACTTATTTTGAGAATGTTCTTTTTTGAGAAGTCATCTGATAAACTAAATGTCGAATCTTATTCAATTAGCTCAATCATAGAAGAAAACTAAATGGTAAAATTTTAATTTAGCTAAGATTGTCTATTTTTTTAAATCACGGCAGGTGAAATTTAGAAAAATAAAACTCTCAATAGAAATTCCGCGGAGTCTAAAACACTTGCTTGAGAGAAAAAATGTGTGTCATTTTAATATTTTCACTAAATAGACTTTTTCCAAAGATATTAACCACATACAGTTCAGTCGTCAGACTTGGTTTTCTTCTAAATTCGAATCGCAATTTTTCTACTTATTTTCTTGCCTTGACTGAAAGGCTGGAGCCATAGCTCATAAGAGTCAATCGCTAAACCTGCTACATTATTACTTTTGGAACTCTTACATTTAAGCCAGTACTTCTCGCAAGTCTGATCTTTTTCTAATTAAAGATCTTTATCTAATTCTACATAAGATAGTAAATATTTCAGTTAATTCTTATGTGTCAATTAACAATTAACCCTCGAATAAGTTGATATTTAATCTTTTTATTTTACCTGTAAATTATTTACGAAAACCGAAAAGTCACACATTTAGAGAGCGTGGGAATTTTTTTCTTTTTTATGTCTCGAAATTTTCTACTTTTACTTCCTATCTTTTTAACGCAATGTTAAAGTATTATAGTAAAAAATCGCTGAAATTTTAAATATATAGATTACTTTTATCAATATTTACGGTAACACAGATACTCTTTTAATTACCAGATTAGAACCTAAACATTCTCTAAATGAAAATGTCACATATAATTGCAACAAAAAAAAAACACTTCGCTCGAGTTTCAAACAGTTAAGTCCGTACTTAAAGATTTCCAATGTATCCGCTTCTTAAAAAATTAACCAAATAAATATGGATAAGTCCTTAATTAGACCAGGGCGATAATGTCTTCAGGACAAAATTAGTACGATTGTAAGATTCCTTTTTAAAAAACGAAATAGAAAATTTCTTATGAAGTTCGTGTACAAAATTATGTCCATTCGGTACATAAATGTATTTCGTCATATAAAAATATGTCTGAAACGCTTCCAGTTTTATTGGGTTCTGAATGAAATCTGAATGAAAAAATTATAATCCATTTTGTTGGTCATAAGTTTGTACAACTAAATAAAAAAAAACTAGGATCTAATTTTAACAGCTTAAACTAAGAGTTAAAAATGAATATAATATTTTAAGAGAATACTATTTAAGAAAATTTTTTTTAACATCTTGTGTACAAATTAATGTACAGAGTGTACAAGAGAATTTAGGACACCAGCTCTTAAGAAAAATCATTGTACAACCCTATCAACCTCTTTCTTAAAACCCTCGAGGAGTCAAAAACTAATTAAAAAAATTTGCTTGGTCTGGATAATTTTGTCAAAAAGGTCGTTAAAAACAAGAAAAATAAAGAAATTATTTAGTACGTTGATATGGGTATCAGAATGCAGCTCTCTGGATGAGAAGTCAGAATCAAACAAGAAAATCGTTGAAAAAAATAAATCAACTTTTTTAATTTACTCTAAAAAATTAACTTTTTCAGCTATTCATTTCATATCCGAGACTTTTTTTTTGTTCATACAATTTGAATATTTTATTATAAGCCGGTAAGAGCTTTTATCCTTACAATTTTGAAACTTTTTCGATTGATTATAACGTACAATTTTGTGCTATTCAAAATTTAATATAATCTTGGTCTAGATTGAGAAAAAAAGTAAACCGAAGAATTGTACAAGATGTACAAAAATGTTGTACACATCCCTTTAAAATCGTACTTTAAATATTTGTTAATCTGAAGTTGCTTGTAAAAGTTTTCTAATTTTGGGATGTTTATTACTTTACTATTCATATCTTTTAAAAGGTATAAAGTTGATACATAATGGAAAAGTCGTACAAATTAAATCTGAATGTGTTTATATGGTTCATTTTTAGGAAAAAATTTTCTATCACGAATAGGACGTGAATCGTACAGAACAATCGTACAAAACTTCACGTTGCCTTGGAATATTAAAGTAAAATAAGTATGTAAATTTTAAATGGGATACAGTGGTGGAAATTAATTTGTCCCATGATATCATCTGATATCAGCTGACCTCATCTGATGTCATCTGGTATCATCTGATATCAGTTTGCATCATAATTCGTTGTCAATTATTAATGTTTGTAATTCTCTTACTGATATCATCTGATATCATATGATTTCAACTGATCGGAACTGATGGTAGATGATACAAAAATTTTCATAAATTCTGATACCAACTGATATCAGCTGATATCATATGATATCATGGGACAAATTAATTTCCAGGACTGTAGCACAATTTTTTGACTTAAAGAGTCCATTTAAAAGAAATCTGAAAATGGAGAATAATTTTAATCGAGAAATTCGAATTTTTTAATATTTTTTCGAAATTCTTATTTAAAAAGAAAATTTGATCACGCTTTTCTAAAATAATTAACAATTGAAAGAATTTAAGGTCTAAGGACGCACTATTTAAAAATTTAAAAAGAGTCTAATTAAAGGAAAACTGACAATCCAGGGTAACTTTAATCGATTAATTCGAATTTTTTATTATTTTTGTCATTTTTTAGTTGCTAATTATTTAAAAAAACCTTTTTCAAATTTATTTTGTAAAGAAGAATTTCGAAAAAATATTAAAAAATTCGTATTTCTCGATTAAATTTACCCTCGATTTTCAGTTTTCTTTACTGAACACTCTGAACACCCGACTAACATTACCAAATTCACTTGTCTGAGTGCAAGCATCTTTTTTTTGGATTTCTGTTTGAAAGCCGAATGTTGTTATTTCCATAATTTATCATGCTAAAATCGTCAAAATCTTGAACCAGTTCTTCATGTTGAATGTTCATTTGATTTTCCGGATAGACTATAAACTCAGCTGCAAGTTGAGATGTCATTTTAACGACCCTCCGATAAGTTATTTTTCGATTGGAAAGGGTTCCTAGCTTAATTCTTCCCATTTTTTAAAAAAAGTAAGTATAGTTTGAATCTAAATATATCAAAAACTGAAAGTCATATCAACAAACTCCCACCTATTTGTATAGAGGCCAATCAGACCTACATGCTAAAAAAATAATTTTTGAATTTTATTGATTTTTAAGCGAGAAATAGAACGTCAAAGTTTGTCGATTTCTCAAATTTTTCAAATAATGGTTTAAAAGAATGGTTTTGTTCAATATTATTAAGAGAAAAAAACAAATTTTTTTTTATAAGACTATATTGATTTTTTTATAAGGAAGAAGCTAAGATAAAAATTCGATCAATTTTTTTTTATGAAAAATCATCCAAAATTTTAAATATTTAATGAAAATTTTAACATATTTTTTCCAAAAAAATAGTGATACAATACAAAAATTAATAGAAAAATTGAACTCAGCATAAAAAACTACCCTAAAAAAGTTAATTAAAAAAGAAAAAAATTGCCTGGTTGCTAATCACGGATTTATGATCTGGGGCACCTTAAATGTCAATTAATCATGTTTTTTGATTGATTTTAGAAAGCTAAGAATTATTTTTAACATAATAATTTTTATGGGGAAACATTCATGAATTTTGATTCATTCTTTTTTTGAAATTTCAGAAAAAGAATGAATCGGAATTTCAATCTCATAATAATCTTAGTACACCCCTAGTCATTCAAAGCTTCCAAAATGAACGTTCAAGGTTTTGATTTTTTTTTTTGAAAATTCTATTGTTTTTTCTTTTAGAATGAAATCTTTTACATTAGTGGCATTGATGATTCAAATTATAATAAACTCAATTAAAGCCATCGATTCACCTGTTCCCATTCAGCTTGATAAAATCAGCTCTTTAAAATTAAAACATGACTGTGAAGTTCTAATCAAACATACAGCGTTTGTAAGACCTTTTATAAACATAATTAAAGATATAATTGTTCGAATCAATTATTTAAAAAACTTGGATAACCTTAATTTTGAATGTATGAATAATGAAAATTATAAAATAAGTTTATTTATTATTTTCATGGATTTTCCAAATAAAATCATTTTGGATAATAAATTTCGTCTGAATTTTTCAAAAAATGTTCTATCGAGAGCGATAAAAATTCAGATTTGTAATTTTTATGGCTTGAGTATGGACTCAAATATGTTTCTAATAAATGGACCTAATTCTGGATCTGAAGTATCACTTTATCTTTATTATACATTATTTGATTTTTTTGTCAACGGAACAAAACGTCCGGAGTATTGTAAGGTCGAATCTTTAAACAATCATAACTTGTATTTGACCTTTTTAAACGTAAGAAATTTAATTTTAAGCTTCACAACAAAATTCTCGTTGGAAACATGTCCTCTTATTTTTAAAAATAATAAAATTTATTCTTTAAGAATAAATGGACTTTATAATTCAATTATCGGTAGAAACATTCTTGAATTCAAACGATTAGAACTGAACGACTCAATGAATTCCAATGTGAAACAATTAATTTTGGAATTTTATAATGTATTTTTGAATTGTAAGATTTTGGATAAAAATGTTTTTAAACGTTTAGAGAGTATCAAACTTTTTGGGTTTATTCAAAAAATAGAAAGTGATGCTTTAGAATTTGCTGACGATTTTAAGTATTTAAAAGAGATAACTTTTTATTTAGACAAATTTGATTTAACAACAAGTCGTTCTGCAAGTTGGTTATCTGATTCAATTCAAAGTCAACTTAGAATAAATTTTGATCTTACAGATAACTACAATTTTCCAGATAGTGATTTTTGTCTTTATCAGAGATTCCCCAAAAAGAAAAATATTCTTTATGGGTTTCAACAAAACTTATTAAGAAATTGTTCTTGCACAATTTATGGTCTTTTGGTCAAATCAGAAAATTTATGTCTAAATCAAAAAGATATCACTCTTTGCAATTTTACGAAATTAATCAGTATCTGTAAAAATGTATTCAAATTTAATTTAGACCAAACACCAAGAAAAGCATACTATTTAGATATGTTTTTTATATCAAAATTTTTCCAATTGATTTCAACGTTTATATTTCCAATTATGTGTATTATTAGTTTAATTACTAATTCTATTAATGTTATTGTTTTGACTCATAATCATCCAATAGATGAAGTAAAAAATGAGCTTAAAAAGCCAATTTATAAACTAATGCTGATCAATTCGATAATTGATTTTTTCTACTGTTTTATTTATTTGTTTCATTTAACCAATGTTTGTATATCATTTACTGGGATATTTTGTTCATCAATTAGTCGAAAAGTATCAACTCAATATTTTGAAATATTTGGTGTTGAATTTGTTGGAAATATGCTCAAGACAAGTTCAAATATTCTAAACGTGGCAATTTCTCTTAACCGATTCATGTTACTCGAGAAAGACTCATTTATTTCAAAGACTGTTTCTCGTGTCTTAAGTTTAAAACGGATGAAGTCATACACTATTTTAGGCCTTTTTTGCTTTTTACCTATTTCAAGTTTAAACAAATTTTTGAATTCAGTTGTAGTCACTGATTTTCAATTTGATGGATTTTATGAATATTTAGAAGCACCAACAAAAAATACTTTTATAACTTCATTAAAAACGTCTAATTTTTATGAAATCATAGGGTCTTACCAAATCCCATTTACCGGTTTCTATTTTTATCTTTTACTCTATATCATTAACTTTATTCTCAATGACTTTATCTTAATCGGACTTTTATTTTTTGTAGATCTTATTTTATTGTTCAAATACAAGTCAAGATTGAATTTTAAAAGAAAGCTTAAAATAAGAAAAATATCTCAAACGAATGAAAAGTTAAAAATTAAAGAAGCTGAAACCAGAATTACTTTAACAGTGGTTTTAAATGGATTTATTTTGCTTATATTTCGTTCAATTGAGTTTTTTTGCTCTGTTTATGTATTTTGGATAAAAGTTATTGAAAAACTTGAATGTTCTCAATTTAATTCAATTTGTACAAACATATTAGATATGGGAAATATGTTTTACATTATTTCATGTTCTTATTCAACAGTTGTTTATTTCTATTTGAATTCTTGTTTTAGGTTAATTTTTAATTCATTTATTATGACCCTTTTCAAAGAAAAACTATTAAACATTTGGAACCCACACGTAATCAATTAGTATTACGTCTATTTATTTTTACTAAAAGCCTTTTTAAATTATGAATATATTGACAAATTAAACAAAGATTAATTTACAGATATACATTTAGTTTATTTGATTGATGTTTATAAAAATTAATTTATTTGAAAAAAAAATGAAAAAATTAAAATTAAAGGACAAATCAATTTGAATAAAAACCTGAAATCGTAGATAAATCATCCTATAAATGATCTTTGATACGAAACTTCACTTTTCCACAAATTAGAATCTTTTTGAGAATAAAATTTCCAAAATTGATTCAATTATTATAAAGATGTCAAACAAATAAAAAAGTATCAAAAAAACAAAAAAAAACCCAATACAATCATAGAAATAATTTAAAGCACAAACAGAATTTAGTATTCATTTAGTTTTGTAATTGTTTTAAAAACTTTTCTTTTCTCTATTTTTTTAAAATCATAATAAAAATTTAGTCGTTTTCCTGAGTTTTCCTTTGTTTAGGACAGATGGAAATTAAATTCCCAAATTGAATGAGAGTCCTGGAAAATGTCAAAATGGTCGGGTTTTCTTTCAATAAAAAAATTTTCGTCACTAATTCTTAAAGAGTTAAATGATTACACTCAATCAAAAAACTGTTACCCACAACTTTGAAACTTTTCAGCACAAACAAGGATATATTCAATACAAAAGACTGAAACACACAAAAAAGTTGTGTCGTAAATATAATTTATTAGACAAATTTTTAACATAAATTTTTAATCAAAATTTTTTAAATTTAAGAATACAATCGAGTCGCTTTAATCCGAACCAGGTTAATCCGAATTTTTAAGAATTTCAGTTAAAATTTGTCTCCCATTCAGGCCTCAATGCATGTAAATTAAGGCGTTTAATCCCAACAATTTTATCCCAACTCAATTTTTACTTCAATAATCAAATAACGCGACTGTACTGTATTATATTTCTTCCAATAATACTTATATGTTAGCTTTGGCATTTTATATATAAATGGAAAGCACTTGTCTAAGGTACAGGAGTAAAGAGGCAATCTCGAAGCTTGTGCAGCTCGGTCAGCGTCTTTAAACCTTAAGCATGACCGTGACGTAACACGTAACATTATCTTCATATCACAGCCCATTCTACCTGTTAAAAAATAAAAACTTAAAACTAATTAAAATTATTCAATAATATGTACAATTATATACTTTAACCTCTATCGCCGCGCTGCGCATTAAAAAGCATCAGACTTGGCCGGATGAAGAATTTACCACCGTCTTTTGTAGGTCCTTTTTCAAAATCAATGCTTAGTAGCTAATACCATATGTAACTGCGCATTGACCAAGAACTTTCGCAGAGAACTCGAAATTAGCTTTTACGAAGCAAACATTTTTGGGTGATAACTTGAGATGAAAGCGGTATCGGGTATAGGCAATAAATTCGGCAATGTGAAGATTCGTATCAAAAAACACTTGTATCAAATGGATCAAAATTGAAAATATTTTTTTAAAGCTAAACGAATAGAAAAAAGCTCTGCACAGATGTTTTTTAGTGATAAACTTTTAAAAAGCTACCCTCAGAATAAGCTCTGCAAAATTCTGCAAATCTGCAAAATTCTGCAAATCTGCAAAATTCTGCAAATCTGCAAAATAAATTGCGTAGTTATTTTCAATCATTTTCATGTATTTTAAAATATTTAAATACGCAATTTTTTTGCAGAATTTTGCAGAGCTTATTCTGAGGGTGGCTTTTTAAAAGTTTATCACTAAAAAACATCTGTGCAGAGCTTTTTTCTATTCATTTAGCTTTAAAAAATTATTTTCAATTTTGATCCATTTGATACAAATGTTTTTTGATACGATTCTTCACATTGCCATAAATTCAGATTTATAATTATCTTTTGGATTCGATTTTAAAAAGAAAGCTTTTTGGTAATGAAACACTCAAATATGCTAATTACAATCATTGGACTTGAAATTAAAATAAATATTAATCTTTAAAATTAAAATTCTAAAATAAAATTGAACCTCTAAAGATAACACATTATTTTCATTGAATTTCCTCAATGAAAATCGTTAAAAATGCAAATTTGTCATTAATGCATCATTTTTATTGTGCATTGTGTTGACAACTAAAATAAGTTTGTTGGGTACTCACTAATTTACTTTTATCATAATCATTACGAACTTATTTGGCTGAAAACCTTAATTGATATAGCTTAAGCAAAAAAAATTACAAACTTACTGTTAATCACTGAATTTGAATCCGTCTTCATGATCATGAATCGAAATTAATTTTAGATGAACAGGTTGGGTTTTCTTGAGTCAATCAATGACGACAATGACGAAGAAAAACTAGTAACCATAATATTTACTGTAACAGAAATCACTTGAGTAAAATTCGGTCATCAAACTTTCATTAACGGAATTTTACTCGCTACTATTTCTGAGTGATTAATTTGGGTCGATTTTGGTTCACTGTTGCCATAATTCGATACATTCACGTTCAAAAGTTCAAAGTTACAAGCTTCCTTGAATGTTTCAGAAAAATTTGTGTTGAAAAGTTTTCATTCTTAAATATGACTTCCTGCTGCTGCTGCCATCTCGTTCATCTTGAGTTTAATTTTCACATATGTCGATTATTACTTTGAGTAATATACATTTTTAAAATTGATTAAAACTTTGTTTTTTAATTTTCTAAATTCTCTATAAATAAGATACGCCAGTAAAAACTAAAATATAAGATTTAGCCATTTCAAAAGGACAATTTAAAGACAACAGCAAGAGCATTATGGAATTCAAAAAGAACATTTGTGACATTTTCTGTCATCGTACTATTTGTAAGAGTGTTTATTTTGCATACAGTAAAAATTGAGTTCGGATAAAATTGTACGGATTAAACGCCTTAATTTACATGCATTGAGGCCTGAATGGGAGACAAATTTTAACTTAAATTCTTAAAAATTCGGATTAACTTGGTTCGGATTAAAGCGACTCGACTGTATTTATAATTAGCAATTACGATCGGTCGATTGGATTTTTCTTTATTCAAGTGTTTTTTGTCATAACAGGATTATTGAAGAACTGAAAAAGTATAATGACAAATGGTTGATTCAAGAACCCTGATTTCGACACAGTTTTGATCAAAAGAAATCACAAAAAAAATTTAAATCTCATTTTTTTTATTCAAGCGTAAAATTTCGATTGAGCAATCTTGTATAAAAACAATGTCCATAAAAGAGAATAGGTCGACTAATTTTCTGTCAAAACAAGAAAAACATTCTAACAAATTTTTCTAAAAATCTGAAATGACTTTGTAAAATTTTTAAAATCGCCTTTAAGGCCTAATTAAATGATTTATGCATTATTTATCACAATTAATTTTTTTTCTAAAAAAAAAACATCTCTCATTCCTCTTTAAAATAGCCATTTGTATTTTAAATTTTTAAATTTTTGTATTTTAAAAATGTTCGAGCAAATAAAATTATTACTTAAAAAAAATTATACTTTAAGAAGACGCCGTAAAGTAATTCTAACATATCCTCAAAAATTTTCAATATAATCCACTCTCACTTTTTTTTCACGCTTCAAGTTTCGACTCTCAGCTGAAATAATATGGCCACTTTTTATAACTGTTTTAACAGCTCTAGTTAGAACAAGAGTCCCACGGTCAAACCAAAATCAATGTCATTATTTTGAACGAGCCTTACCATCAGGTGGTATATTCCCTTTCTTGTCAAATTTCATTTGTGAGACTAATAATACATGCTACAACTCACCCAGAGATATACCGCAAAGTTATGAGTTAAGAAAATTTACTAAAAATTCAATTGAATATTTGAATCAACGTGATTTTTTGAACTCACTTTCTAAAATTATCAATTACATAACCCCGTTTAATGAACAAAGACAAAAGGCACTTGGCGTTTCTAAAAATATAACATTGTCTCAATCGTTGAATGTGTCACTGTTTAAGCAAGATGTGTCCTCTCATTTTAATTTAAGTGAAATTACATTCGATTTGGTTTTGAATTCGAATCCAAATTTTAACCTTTTGTATAGTTCTTATTCCGGGAATTACACTGAACCTAGTATTCCGAGTGGAAGTTATGATAATTTTAGACGGGTACAAAATCTATTGAATCTTTTGTATGGCCCAAGTCTTGAGGTAATCAAATTTTCAAAGTTCATTTGTTACAAAAAGATAATTTTTATTTGAATTAGAGAATTGATTTATACCGTTTGGGTAATAAAGTAGACTATTCCGTTTGGATTCGGAACAAACAATGTGGCAATGATAATGAACTTTATTTACTTAAATCAAAGAATCAATCTGAACTCAATAAAATATTGTGTAGCTTAAGGGATGTAGATTTGGAAAGACTTTTCAAAATCATTAGCAGTAGATTGAATTTTACGACCATTAAAGAAAAAGTAAGAAAAAATTTTAATTAAGCTTTTTAACAATTTTAAAATTTTTAAGGTTTATTCAGCCACAAATTTTGTTGATAACACATTTTATTTAAGAACAGTTGAAATTTTAGCCATTTTTGAAAGACTCCAAAGAGTAAATTAACTGGAATAATTTTTTTTAATGCTTTTGAATAAATTTTCTTCTTAAGGAGTTAATGACAAACCCGGATCCTGTTAAAAAAGATGGAATCAATTCTTTTGGAGATATATTCATGAATTTGAACAAACTCGATTTATCAAGGTTGGTTGTTTAAGCATTAAAAATATCTTCTTAAATCGTCATGATGTAGGACGCTTGGAAGGTAGTTTTTGGTTAAAGCTTTATACTTTTAAGTTTGGTGGTGTAACAGGTGGATTCTACAGTGGTTCTTGCGAAAATGTAACGTTCCGTTCGGAACGCGTTCAGAACGGTCTTTGAAAACAGTCCAGTTCTCGTTCCAAATATTTTTCAAAAGGATCCCGCTTTGTTTTTCGTTTTTCCTTAGAAGCGAATGAGTCTAGGAACGGAAATGAAACCCTTTTGGAAATTGTTTGGGACCAGAACCGAACCGTTTTTAAAGAACGTTCTGAACGCGTTCCAAACGGAACGTTACATTTTCGCAAGAATCACTGTATATACTAACCGTCAGTAATCATTCTATAGAGAGAGTCCATTTTGAGAAAAAAAATTGCCTTTAGGGAAAAGTATCGATAGGGTCTGGTGGACTTTGGAAAACAACTCGCTTCTCAACAATGCAAACGTCAAGTGGGTACTGCAATGCGAAACTCTCGCGCCAGGTTAAAATTACAACATAATCACCAGTTTTGAAAAATAATCATGATTTTCGACAATCGAAATACTCTAGCTCGCAATTACTTCGAATGTTTAGTGATCAACCTTCGTAAAGAAACTCGAATGATGATTATTGATAGATTGTAAATTAAGGATTTAAATAAGGTTTGAGAGATGAAAAACATTCACAGTTTCCAAAAAAAAGTTATTTTTGAACTCATATTCTTAATCTAAACATATTTAAACCATGGAAATCTAATATTTTAGTGTGTCAAAAAGTTATTTCTGGAAATCTGGGACTTAAGGTGTTAAGACCCTTCATAAACATAAACTTTACTTTTTAACAATAATCTTATTAACATACTAAGTCAATATAATCTAAATATATATTCTGAAAAGATGGAATAGGAACGAGGCTGGAGAGTGTCAGGGACAACTCACGCCGTCCTTGGAGACCCATCTGGAATCGATTATCGATTACTATTTAGGTAATATTTTTGTTTTGCCATTATTCTATTACAAAGTATTCAATCGATTTGTGATTTCTAACTTCTTTCATCTAAGATTCTGAGCCCTCCAAGGTTGAGGTGGGTGGACTTAGTAAGTTAATAAGATTCTTGTTAAAAAGTAATGTTTATGTTTATTTAAGTTTAACTTTTTACAGATAGCGTGGACGTTTTGAATCTCCGTAACCTTTGTAAGGTTAAGTGGACACTGACATTAGAGTCTTTCTGCTTGTGTTATTCTAAAAAAGTTAGTATGTCCGGAGGATATTACAACCAATACTACTAATAACATAGTAATTGAGACTTTTTAAGTTCTCTGTTTTGTTAAGTCCGCTAAATTCTGATAATTCACAAACCTAGTTCTGAAAATCATTCATTCCTACGTTAAGAATTCGTCAGTAGGTAGGCTTTTTGAAAACATGTTTAATTTTATACACCTCAACAAGAATGGCGCCTAAATGCTTCCCACTCAGAAAGACTCTTAAAAAAGGTTCCGTTTAAAGAATACTTTTTTTAAAGATCATTGTGTGGCAGTGCAAAAACAAGTTTATTTGAACGGTTTGCTACAAAATTAGAATCAACAAACAAATTTCAAACACTTGACGATTGGCTCGAGTACATGGACTTGGACAATGTTTTCAAATCAAACGCTCAACCTCTCAATCAACTGACCTTTAGAGACACTCGAAATCTACTCGAACAAGCCAACAACTTACAAAAATCCGATTGTTTATTCATCAAAAAAAAGTACATCAACACTTTAAATGACTATGAAAAATCAAGCAAATGTTTTTGTAAAACCATTTTCAAAACTATAAAAATCTTACCTGAGGACTTACAAGTTGTATTCAAACAAATCAAACCAATGCTTTTTGGTAAAATATTGTACGCACCAAACAACTCGTTCCATTCAAATGAAGTCATTAAACGATCGAACATGACCTTTAAGAATATCGATAACTTCTCACAAGTGATGGGTAAAGCCGGACAATTGACACAAGAAATTTTGAACAGACTTAATCTAACAACCGAACAAGACATCCAAATTTTCGATTACAAAATCAAAGCCTTCTTTGAGGATTTTTTAGGCACCAAAATAACCCATCTAAATTTTATTGAAATTGTTGAAAGAGTCAAATATTTGAAAGAAATTTTTTATTTTGTGCACAACTTTATAAACTGTTTTGAACAAAATCGTTTTGTTGGGTTCAAAACAGAAGACGAAGCGGTAAAAATGGGAGAAAGTTTGATGAAACAAGATTTATTTTGGGGTATGGTCATTTTCAATAACAACACAAACTCAACACTAGTGCCAAAACTAATCGATTACAAGATTAGAATGAACGCTTCCAAGACCCATGACACTGCTGAGACTAAAGATAAAAATTATAACTATGCTCCAAAAGATTGTCCGACATGTAATCCTTACTTTTTGTACGGGTTTATTTACATTCAAGACATAATCGAAAAAGGAATAATAGAACTAAAGACTAATAAGACTCAAAACTTTGGTATCACTACCCAAATGACGCCTTATCCATGTTACACTGCCGATAAGCTATTAATAGACATTTCAAATAGTTTACCATTATTCATGGTTATTTCATGGGTCTATACCGCAGCTACTTTGGTAAAAGACCTTGTTTATGAAAAAGAAAAAAAGTTAAAGGAGTTTATGCAAATAATGGGTCTATCAAACGGAGCCTATTGGTTGTCCTGGTTTTTATCGAATTTTTCAGTCATGTTTTTTATATCTGTTATTATATGCTGGGTTATGAAGTTGGGAAAAATAACAGTGTACAGTGATGTTAGTTTGTTGATTACGTTTTTTACCTGTTTTAACTTGGCTACGATATCACAGTGCGCTTTGATAAGTAAGTTGTTTAACAAAGCTGTGTTGGCATCAGTTATGGGTGGTATAGCTTACTTTGTTCTTTTCTTACCCTATCTACTTTTGAACAACTTTTCGGACACGATTTTACCTTGGCAACAATTTTTTGCCTCGTTGTCTTCAACCGTGGCTTTTGGTTATTGTGCTGAAATAATGGCAACTTTGGAATTACAGACAAAGGGGATCAAATGGGAGAATATTGATTCGACACCATTTGCGACTTCAAAATTTACAATGAAAACGTTGTGTCTTATTTTACTATTCGATGCATTTTTGTATCTTGTGTTAGCTTGGTACATTGAAGCTCTATATCCTGGCGAGTATGGCGTTCCAAAAAAATGGTACTTTCCATTTCAAAAATCCTACTGGTTTGGGGATACAGTTACTGACCTCGAAATTGAGCCTACTAAACAAAAAAAGGGTCTCTGCCAAAAAGTGACGGACTTTTTTACAAAATCAGACAAACTCAATAAAGAAGATTCGGTATTTAAGAATTTCAAACCCTCCGAGACCGAAGAGAACGCAATTGATAAAAGTTATGTCGATGATCCCGTTGGAATTGAGATCAATGATTTACATAAAATATTTTCTCGTGGTAAAAATCATGCTCTTAAGGGCTTAACAGTCAAGTTTTATGAGAATCAGATAACTTCATTTTTGGGTCATAACGGAGCTGGTAAGAGTACGACTATGCATTTGTTGACCGGTTTGTACAAACCAACTTATGGAGAAGCAAAAATTTATGGTCTTGATGTTTCAAAATCGATCGTGCAAATACGTAAATCGCTCGGTTTTGTGCCACAACACAACATTTTAATCTCGGAGTTTACCGTCTTTGAGCATTTGATATTCTACGCAAGGTTAAAGGGTCTTAGAATAAACATCGCGTTGAGTGAAGCCGAGCAAATGTTAGAAGTAACTGGTCTTCATATTTATCGGGATCAATACGCTAAAAAATTGTCTGGTGGAATGCAACGAATGTTGTCGATAGCGATTGCTTTTATTGGCGGTTCAAAGACTGTTGTTCTCGATGAACCGACAGCTGGTGTTGATTTAGGAGGACGTCGTGGAGTTTGGGATTTGTTGTTCAAGTATAAAAAAGGACGAACTATTGTTATAACAACTCATCATTTAGACGAAGCTGATGTCCTTAGTGATCGAGTTGCGATTGTTTCAAATGGTGAACTAGTCTCGTATGGTACACCGTATTTTTTAAAACGTAACTTCGGAAGAGGATATTATTTGACCCTTGCAAAGAAAAGTATCCCTGAATCTGATGAAATTGACAACAGCTCAGAAAAGACTTTGAGTCTTGACTTTAAAGCCAATCGGTTAAACCAAGTCGAAAATTTAGACGAAATTGAATTCGAACAAACTGAAAAAGTAAACCAGGAATCGAGCAATAAACAGGACAAACAGATCAACGAGTTTATCCTTTCGAGGATTAAAAACGCGACTCAAGTCGAAACTAATTGTTCCGAAATCACTTTTTCGATACCCTACTCGATCGAAGACACAAAAGGCTACAAACAAATATTCAACGAAATCGAAGAGAACATGTCAGTTCTTGGTATCGAAAACATAGGTTTATCCGACACGAGTTTAGAAGAAGTTTTTATAAGACTAGTCAAACAACCTGTTAAAAATTGTTCAACTGAGACCCCTGATAAAAAAGTTCAAGATGTTACCGAGGATCAACTTAAACTCTATTCGGGGTATACTAATTTACGAGTTACATCAAAAATATGCCTTTTACATCAACAAGTTAAAGCGTTGTTCCTAAAACGTTTTAAACGGACAAAAAGAAATGTGAAAGGATTTTTGGCCGAGACAGTCTTGCCAGTTGTGTTTGTCTGCTTGGCGCTTTTTGTAGCAAACTGTGCGCCGATGATCAAAGATAAACCATCATTAGAACTACACCCTTGGTGGTTTAAAGGCGATAATATTTTTTTCATAAGCCGCAATTCATCGATTTACACTGAACCGTATCATTTTGACATAAACGAGACCAACTCGAGTTTTAACCCGTTTAAGCCTCGAACAAGTTCACCTCAAGTCAATCAGATTTGGAAGACATTTTTACAGAGTCCAGGACCGGGTAATCGATGTGTCAAAGACCATGAAATATTCGTAAATTATTCCAGTAAAGACTTATACAGACAAAAAAGTCAAAATATTTTGACTTGTGAAAATTTTGATTTTGAAATTTTGTGGAACAAATTCGAAACAAACACTAAAGAGTTGTTCTTAAAAGAACTCATTATGAGTAATTACAGTCGGACTAAGGTTTCAAAATCTTGTGACTGTTCGTCTGGATTTCCGACTTGTTCACTTAGTTCAGGTGGGGACATTAATCTTAAAAAATATTATAAACTCAAAACAGGGGATGTTCTTTACGACTTGACCGGTCGGAATGTAACCGATTGGCTTATAAAGACAGAATTCTCTCAGTCTATGTTTGAAAAACGTTACGGTGGTTTTGAGTTCTTGGATACTGATAAAGAGACTAAACGTTTTTTGTCCAACTGGAATCAGTTTACCCGGTCTTCGTTCAATCTCATTAACTCACTCTCTGGGTTAATGAAACAAAATGATTCCGATCTTTCAGAGTACCAAAGTTATGCGAGTAAACATTCGCTGTACCCTTCGAGATACGTCAAAATTTGGTATAATACGAAAGGTTATCATGCGAATGTAGCGTTTCTAAACGTTCTTAACAACGCTTTCTTACGAAGTAGTTTAACTAATGAAACTAATTTCGAAGAACACGGAATCGTTGCTCATAACCATCCAATGAAATTTTCAAAAAATCAATTTTTAGTCCAATTAGACAAACGAATCCTAATCGATTTATTTGTAGTTATTTTTATTATTTTTGCACTTTCGTTTATACCCGCTAGTTTTTTGGTATTTTTAGTCGAAGAACGTGAAAGTAGTTCCAAACAACTTCAATTTGTATCAGGTGTTAAGCCTTACATGTATTGGATGTCAAATTTACTTTGGGATTTTATAAATTATGTTCTTACATCTTTCATTTGTTTAGCCATTTTTGTTATTTTTGACACAAAAACGTTTACTAGTAAAGAAAATTTTCCGTGTCTTGTCGTGTTGATGATACTTTACGGTTGGTCGTGTATACCATTAATGTACCCGTTTAATTATTTGTTCAAACTACCCGGGTCCTCGTTTGTAATAAGTTCAACAGTGAATATATTCGTTGGAATTGGTACGACTACATCAACAATTGTACTAAATAGTTTGGCCAAAGAGAGCCCTGAACTAGCAAATATTAATCAAGTTCTTAAGGTTTTGTTTACAATCGTATCCCCTCATTATTGTCTTGGCCACGGTATGTTAGAGATGTCGAATTTACATAACATGGCTGAGATTAAAAAAAACTTTGGCTACCGTGGTGAATACTCACCGTTTGATTTTGATAAAATTGGTCGTAATTTGTTAGCAATGATCATCCAAGGCTTTTGTTACTTTATTCTAATAATTTTAATCGAGTACAAGTTTTTCTACAGTCCAAAAGCAAAACAGCTTAATTTTGAAGACACTGAAAAGTTAGAAGATGATGATGTACTAAACGAGAAAAAACGAGTATTGGAAAATAAAGCCTCTGAAAATGACTATTTAAGATTTTTAAACCTTTCCAAAATTTATAAAAATTTAATAAGCAAAAAAGAACGATTGGCGGTCAAGAATTTATCACTCGGAATCCGTCGTGGTGAATGTTTTGGTCTACTCGGAATAAACGGAGCTGGTAAGAGTACTACTTTTAAAATGTTAACTGGAGAAATTTCTCCAACTGGTGGGGATGTTTTAATAAATGGAAATAGTATCCTTAACGAGAAAGACAAAGCCTTCGAGAACATTGGTTACTGTCCTCAGAAGAACGCAATTTTTCCTCTATTAACCGCCAAGGAACATTTAATATTTTACGCTCGTCTTCGAGGTATACCAGAAAAATATGTAAATCAAGTAAGTCAGTACGCGTTGAATCGGTTCGGGTTGAATGCATTTTCGGACCGAATAGCTCAAGACTATTCGGGAGGCAATAAACGTAAGCTATCAACGGCAATTGCTATTTTAGGAAACCCGACGGTTATTTGTTTAGATGAACCAACATCTGGTATGGACGCCAAAGTCCGACGTGTCTTATGGAACGATATTCTAAGTCTCATAAAAGAGAATCGAATCGTTATTTTAACGTCTCATAGCATGGCTGAATGTGAGTCTTTGTGTACACGTTTAGCGATTATGGTAAATGGTCAATTTCGATGTTTGGGAAGTCCACAACATTTAAAATCAAAATACGGAAATGGTTATCGTATTGTGCTAAAGACAAATGAACAAGAAAAGAATGAAGCGATTTTAAGTTTTATTCAAGAAAAATTTACAAGTCCAATGATTAAAGATGTTCATAAAGATTCAGTTGAGTTTAATATTCCGTTTGATGGTAATAAATTATCGGATATTTTCGGAATATTAGAGGAAAATCGTGAGTTATTAAGTGTTAAAGATTATTCAATAACTCAGAGTACATTGGATCAAATTTTTATAAGTTTTTCTGAAACTTATTCGAAAAATTCTGTTGAAATTTTATAAAATTTGTTTTAATCAATTTATTTTTTTTTAGATTTTCTTGTTATATCTTTTTTTAATAAAATTTTTTAAAATTTTGCTTCATTTTAATCATTGAAAGCCTATTCGCCATCAGCTTACACTAAGCAAATCTTAATTTAGGAACTCGGATTCCTTAACTGTTTTTGTCTTGAGCTTTTGAGCAGATTTTTAGAAAAAATTGGTTTTAAAGAGTATTCCGCGTACTAGAATCATAAACCATGAAAAACTCCAAAAAATTCCGTGTTATCAATTTATTAAATAGGTTAACATGTTCGGAAAAATAAGTGCGACGATTTTATTTGTAGAAAATCTATCAGAAATCTTGAATGAATACAGAGCTTCTTGTCAAAATGTAGCGTTCTTAATTAAACGCTTTCGAACTACACCTTGAAGTGAAGCATACATTCGTTCTAATTATTCACAATAAAGGTCAGCAATTATCGTACGACCATCAGAAACCAGTTCAAAGTGTATTACCCCTTGGTAATTCCACCTAACGCACAACATTACCCTCTTTTCGAATCGTCCTTTGGTTTCTGTCATCAGTGTTTCGAAAATAGATCCATTTCTCATCGCAAGTAATTACCCTTCTGAAACATCGTCATCAAGAGGATTTTTGATTAGTTTTCTACATGACTGTAAAAAGTAAAAATTTTTTACAGTTTTCGCCCGAGTGCGACTACCCGGAAATTTTTTTTCCCATCTATTTTGGTCTCAGCGTCAATGGTAGCTTTTTAGGTTTCAGTTCATACCTTCAGATAAAAAAAATCTTTTGCCAATCATGAGAAAAAAGGTATTTAAATATTAGGTGTTTAAGCTAAACACCTTATCAATAGACTGTAGCAGAAGGGTGAAAAAATTGATAATTTGGGTAATCCGAGGTCTTAGATTACGGTTCATGTCAAAAATGACAAATTCAGATAGCACCTAAGTTTTGAATTTCCTGAACTTTATTTTTTTCTTATTAGTGCTAACAGTCTTATGTTTGTTCGATCTATCTTTTCCACTTTTTAAGCGACCAAGAGGTACTTAGTTTAGAAATCTAAATTCAGACCCGTGGTCATTTAACCTTTAATCGAACCTAAATCAGACCTCTGGTTATAACTTTTATGGAGAAGATTCATTTATCCCAACAAGTAAAACTCAGAAAGAATAAGAATTAACAGTGATGTCGTAGATTCTAAAGTCATTTTTGATATTCCTCATTTCAAAATTGACTTAATATGTAGCGTTACCACTTATCGAAACGGATTTTTTATTAAAACGTGTTTATTTATGAACGTTTCAATTTGATAAGAACCACTGTAGTAACCCTGATTCCCAACATTATTGAAATAAGGTCCGTTGATCAATTTTTAAATTTTGTGCTTAATTAAACAAAATAAAAAATTTTAAATATTTATAAACATTTTGATAATTAGTGGAGTTCTGTTGCTAAGCAAAAAAAAATTTCCTTCCAGGCACAGTGTTTTTGATTATAATATCGCGAGATAACATTTTGAAAAACGCAGGGTTACGACATAAATCTGTTAAATAATCGAAAAAAATGACAAAGCAATTTTAAAAAGGTAAACAAGCACATTCATTACGTTAAAAAAATATGTTTTATACTTTTAATGTGAATAATATTTTATAACTAAAAATTTTTTTAATTCCATGCGTTTAATAAAACTCTGTTAACGTAACGTGATGAATTAGTTTTATGCAAGAAGCTTTAGTATAAAATAAATTAAATATTTTGAAAAATTGGTTCCTAATATTAGAAAAACAAACAAAATAAAACCATATAGAGAATGAACATGAACATCTTTCCAGACAAAACAAAACACAATTGGTTAAAAGTTGCCCTCATAATGGGCAATATTTTAATCTATGTCACCATGGTTGGTTTCAATATTATCGGCTCATTTCCTCAAAACACAACCAAAAGTATTTTTTGTCTTATTTTTTTAAATCTAATCTAGAATTACTAATAGAGACATCTCTTGATAGAATTATTTCCAACTGATGTCGGTGGTGTTTCAGACACATTTTATCTTGAAGTAACACCAGCCTTCTGGGTATTCTCGGCTGTATGGTCAATCATATTCGTATGGAACGGACTATGGCTAATCTACGCATTCGTCAACATTTTCAGAAGACTCAATGACAACACTCTTTTTTAAAGAAAATTTGATTTCTTAAATTTTGGAATGTTCATTGCATTTATTGTAAATAATCTTTCGATTATTGGGTGGTTGTTTTTATGGACTTATAAAATCGCTGGAGTAAGGATCTATTTTTTGTTTTAAAACTCCTCAAACAAAAATTAATTTTTTTCTTCAAGTGGGCACTTTTATTGATTGTGTTTTGTGTTGTACCAGTAGATGTGGCACTGATAATATTTTATCGAAAATTCGACAAATGTAAACAAGAGCTCAAAGATCATAAAATGAGATTCGATTTAGTTATGATAAGAATTTTACCTCAAAATGGTCTAGCTACTTTTGCAACTTGGTTGACTTTGGCAACAAACTTAAATTTTGCAACATTTTTAGTCTATGATTGTGGAGTAAATCAAGAAGTAGCTTCGACAATAATTCTTTTCATTATTTTAATAATAGCTGTCGTTTATTTCATAATTGAGAATTTTGTATGGCAAAGATACATGTTGTACAACTTTTCACCTTGGTTTGTGATCAATTTCGCTCTTATTGGAAGTGTTGTTAAAAATTACAATGCTTCGTCTCCAACAAGAAATAATATAATTACAGTTATTCTACTCGCAATTACATTGTTGCTTGCATTGGTCAAGATTTTAATGTTTATTTTGTACAAAACAGCTTGCAAAAATCGTTTGAATCGAAAGTTTCTTCATCGAAATCAAGTCGATGATGACACAAAAAAAGAACCGATTTAAACAAACTGAGAATAAAAGCTGAAATAAAATTGTATAATATTTATTTTTTATCAATTTTTTAAATAAATTTCTGAAAAAATACCATCTTTTTACTTAATATTCAATTTAAAATTCAAATATCAAAAATATCAGACAATCGAAATACATTGCTGATATTTTCGATACTGATATGGTAAAATCCGAGTTTTTTACTTTTGTGATTTTACGGTAATTTACGTAATTTTTAGTAAAATCCTCCTATCAAAGCACCACTATATTTTGATACAAACTAACCAGTTTTATTAACCTACGGTCTAAAGTGTCAAGACCCTTTAAAAACCATACTTTAGTTTTTAATCTATAACTTTTTTTATTAATCCATCAACACTTGAAAATTTTCAAACAGGTGTTCAAACATTTTCAAACATGGTGTTAACTTATTTCAGCTTTGTCCTGTATAAAGTCAGTTTTCAAGCCCATCAATGTATCTGGATTACAATGATATTAAAGGTTTATTACGCCAAAAGTCCAAGTCGACAAAAATTCATCTTTGAGTTTGCTGGCTGTGAAACTTAGAGAAAAATTGTCGTTGCGTCATTTTTGAGTTAAAATGTAAATTTGTGTAAAAAACAAAAATAAAAACTGTAAAAGAATTTATTACTAAACTGCTAAAAAATTTTGAAAATTCCTATTTATATTTTTTACTTTTTTCATTAAACGAATTTACTACTTCTTTCGCTGAATTTTCGCCTCCATTATATTTTGCAGATATTTTTGAATATTCCAACATTCTTTCACGATATGACGGCTCGCTTAAAATTTCATTTATCCCATCTTTCAATTCACTAGGACTAAACCGAATAGGATCATATCTTAAACCGAGCTTTAAATCATTTGACAAACGATGTGCTACTAATGGTTGATCACCAGCTATTGGAATACATATCACCGGAACTCCATAATGAATAGCTTCACTAGCACTGTTCATCCCACAATGAGTAATAAAAAGTGATGCTCTTTCAAGAACATTTATCTGAGGTACCGATTCGGATATCAACACATTTTTTGGTATACCTCCATTTTTAATATCACTTTCATATTTTGGAAAACAAGTCTTACCAGCTGAAATAATTAGTCTAACATCATGTGACGGATTTTCTAGTTCATACATTTTGAAAGCCTCAATAATTCTGTCAAAAACACTTTTATCGTAATTAAAAACAGTTCCAAGTGAAGCGTATATCAATTGTTTGTTAAATTTAACTTCTGTTGAATAGTTTGGATTTATTACCGAAAACTGATCTAAAAATTTTTTTAGCTCTTCATTTTTAATCTCTTTACTTTTGCGAACATTTTCAGACGCACAACAACCGACATATTTTAAATCCGGATTGAGTTTCTCTCTCATTGGTTGTAATTCAGGAAAAACACTGACAATATCCAAATCGGATTTTTCATTTAGAAATAACAATGGATTCCACACGTATATCCCATAAATTAAACTAAAAATAATTTGTAACAAACACAACCAAAGTAACCTTGCAATTTTACTTGGAGATCCTATCGAAAAAACATCAAGTATCTCCTTGGTTGGATAAACACCAGGTTCAATGGCAAAACTAGGACTGAAATTAACACACAAAGGCATTTTTGATTTGTCATTTTTACACTTTTTTTGAATAACCTTGTACATGTATTTACACGGCAGAGAAAAAAAGTCGCATATTAAAACATCTGGTTTTTCTCTTTCGTAATCTTTCAACAAAAGTGGAACTTCTTTGAACGAAATTTTGAGAATATGGGTAAAAACGTGAATTAAATCCATGTCATTGTGATGTCCAAATGAAGAAAAATCAAAATTTTTGTATTCACGGTAAACTGCGCCAGTTTTTTCGATCAACTCTTTACTCGATTCTTGACCATAGAAAATAACATCGTAATTGTATTTATTCACCAAATCAAAAGCCATGGAAGTCAATGGATTTAAGTGTCCTGATTGAGGAATAGCAACGATAAAAGCTTTTGTTCGTTTTGTCATTTTTTCTCTTAACTATTTTCTTTTTTTATTGTTAGGTCTTATACTTATATCTGTCAGACAACCATTAAGCATAACAAAGTAAGAGCAAAAAATGTGATTTCATAAATTAGTTTGCTTTAGAGCATGTTACGAAACAAATTATTATTTGTCTAACCATTACGAAGCTTAAAAAATGTTGTTTTTTTAAAAAAAAAGATACTAAGTTTAAATTACCTGAAATTTTTAGCAATGTTTAAATGAATTTTTTTTTAAGAAAACATGTGAAAAAATTAGTTGAAGTATTTGTTGCGTAAATACGAAAAAAATATTTTCACATGGACTTGTTAAAAGACTAAAATTTTGAAATGCTTTTCTTAAAATCATAAAGTCTGTGAGTTGTTCGCCCAGGTGTGTTTTTTTTTTGTTAATGTAGTTGAAATATTTAACATGATCCTTAGAATTCTTCTAATAGAAAAAAGTAAAGATTGAAGATATCAGTGAAATAAACTCATTACGTGGCTGGAGATTCACTTTCGAGTTTTTTGCTTCAGCTCAATTAAAATTTATTCCAAATAGAATCGTGAATGAATAGAACACTAACCCCTGGAAGACATGAATAATTTAAAAGCAAAGCTTGATGCTTGGATGTCGAAGCAATGTGATACTATAGCATCACATTATATGCTTGGATATGTTACAAGTTGCACTATAAATTACTACTGCCCATACTGCGTGAAAAAAAAAATTTTTTTCGTTCAGCGGGCGCTTCTATCTAAAATTTTATTATCAAATGTTTTTTAAAAGACAGTATTATGGGGTGAATGAAATTTTCGGAACCATAATTTAGATGTAAAATTTCTCTTACTGAAATCATCTGATATCGTATGATTTCAACTGATCCGAGCTGATAGTAGATGATACAAAAGTTGTCAAAAATTCTGATACCAACTGATATCAGCTGATATCATATGATATGATGAGACAAATTAATTTCCAGGACTGTAGCTCATTTAAAAGAGGGTAAAATGATCTGCTTCCTGATATATTTAACTTCGACATGTTAAAATCTCTTTTAGGTGAAATAGTCCTTCACATTTCTGACCCATTTTTATCCATTTATCCCAAAATCACTTTTACAGGGTCTGTACCAATAGGTAATATGAATAAGTACATAAACAAAATATTTCGGCTTATAGAGGACAAAATTCTCTACAAGGAGAAGGGTCAAAGTTAACTTACCGTATTTCCGTGAACGCCTGCATCAAAACCCAAAGAAATAATCTAGTTTTAGAATTAGTATAAATCATAGTCGGAAGTTATATCAAAAAAAGTAAAAAAAATGGATAAAATTTACTATTTTTCCCTATATTTGCACCTTAATGGTTATGCTTTTATTCAAAATTTGAACGCACAAAATCATTTTGCACTTGTCCTCAGGATTCCAATAATTCTTATTGATAGAACTGGCAAATATGATGTTTGAGATACTGATTAAGAGAATTTTAATTGATCTATTCCTGTCAAATGATTCCACTAACAAACAAAAAAATTGAGAATGTTCAATATTTAATACGTTTTCTTCCAGAAAAAAACCTACCAGATCCCTCCGGACAAATGGTTTGATCGTGTATCAAGATTTCTAATTCTTCTATAAGAAAATGACACAAAAGGTCGAAAAGAATCGATTATTACAAATATCTGATTTATAACAAAAGGACACAAATACTTAATTAAATTATTTTAGATTTTTACTATTTTCAAAAATTTTTCCTCATCTAAATAGAACCGCTAGCTTCCAAGCAACAATTTCCTGGTAGATTTTTGTGCTCTTTCCTGCGGACCTGTAAGCTAGTTTATTTTAATTGATCATTTATTATTGTAAATAGGGATTCGTAACCGTTAACTATTTTTACTAATGCTAAGTTAGCGGTTAGCTAGAAGTACTGAAAACGGTTAACCGTTAACAAGTTTCCACTAAATCGGCTAAATAATGCTAACCGTGTTAACCGTATTTGATTTTTTTTTAAATGACCTAAGCTTATATTTTTTGAGTTTGCTCGCTTGTTTTATTAAAGCAGGTGCAATACAACTTCCTGTTTAGATTATGTTATTAATTTTAGTTTAAACCTTTCGATTAACTAATAAAATGATTATTTTTGAATGCAATAAGACCGAATTCTTACTCTTGGTGGTGCTTACTGTCTTCGATACCCGCTCTACCGATTCATTCTATTCAAGCAAGTGTTTTTTTTATAAGACTTTCTAAAACTGGTCGATATCGTTCTCATCGTAAAAGGTTCAATTAACTGAATTATCGATACTGAAAATATCAATGATTTGTAGAAGACCACCTTGAAAATATTCACAACATATTTTAATTTATTTTCTCAGGACCAATTAAGAACAAAGTAAATAATAAAAAAAAATTCATGAAACGGCTACTTTATCTTAACTTGTTGTTTTAAATGAAAAGTGATCTCTAGTGCAATCCTCTAACGGTTAAATATTTAAATTCGTTTAAACACAATAAAATTATTTGTTGACTAGCACCAATAATTGTAAGCTCTAGCCTCAAAATTAAAGTTTTTAAAATTTTAAAATTTTTTTGAAGGAATCATAAACTAGTCTTCATGGTCTTAAAGCTTAACAGATAGTAAAGTTGAGGCGGATCTTAGTATTAGCTCAACAGACAACGATGAGAGTGATCTATAACCTATCCAACAAAATTTTTTTTTTTGAATTAAAGATTCTAGTTAACCAATTAGTTAACCACTAACGAACATGTGGTTAACAAAATATTAGTTAACCAAATAGGTTAACTTTTAACATGTTTTTGGTTAACCTTTATGTTAACCAAACTAAATCTTAGTAATTACGAAACCCTAATTGTAAATTTAAAAAAATCGTAAAAATTTTTATAGATTTCCGTTTAATAATAAATAAAAAATATATCAAAAACTTCGGAGCATGCTGCGCATTGCTTAGGCAGAGTTTCAACTTATTTCAGAAATTTACTGTATTATCTTAATCATAAAAACACAAAATTCAGAATTAAATTAAGTAAAAAGATGGTCTGCGTCTCTTTTTTGGTTTTAGAGGAAAATATTATCGATATTAAAAAAATCACTCATATAATAGACATCTTTTTAAATTTAGCAGAAAAAATGACTGGCATTTTTTATTTTTACCAGAATTTCCAAAAATTATCGTAAATTTACAAAAATTACCGTTAAATATGGTAAAATCCGAGTTTTTTACTTTTGTGATTTTACCGTATTTTACGTAATTTTTGGTAAAAAATTCAATTATTTACAATAATTTACCTAAATTTAAGTAAAATCCTCCTATCAAATCACCACTGTATCAGTATCAAAAATATCAGCAATGTATTTCGATTGTCTGATATTTTTGATATTTGAATTTTAAATTGAATATTAAGTAAAAAGATGGTATTTTTACAGAAATTTATTTAAAAAATTGATAAAAAATAAATATTATACAATTTTATTTCAGCTTTTATTCTCAGTTTGTTTAAATCGGTTCTTTTTTTGTGTCATCATCGACTTGATTTCGATGAAGAAACTTTCAATTCAAACGATTTTTGCAAGCTGTTTTGTACAAAATAAACATTAAAATCTTGACCAATGCAAGCAACAATGTAATTGCGAGTAGAATAACTGTAATTATATTATTTCTTGTTGGAGACGAAGCATTGTAATTTTTAACAACACTTCCAATAAGAGCGAAATTGATCACAAACCAAGGTGAAAAGTTGTACAACATGTATCTTTGCCAAACAAAATTCTCAATTATGAAATAAACGACAGCTATTATTAAAATAATGAAAAGAATTATTGTCGAAGCTACTTCTTGATTTACTCCACAATCATAGACTAAAAATGTTGCAAAATTTAAGTTTGTTGCCAAAGTCAACCAAGTTGCAAAAGTAGCTAGACCATTTTGAGGTAAAATTCTTATCATAACTAAATCGAATCTCATTTTATGATCTTTGAGCTCTTGTTTACATGTGTCGAATTTTCGATAAAATATTATCAGTGCCACATCTACTGGTACAACACAAAACACAATCAATAAAAGTGCCCACTTGAAGAAAAAAATTAATTTTTGTTTGAGGAGTTTTAAAACAAAAAATAGATCCTTACTCCAGCGATTTTATAAGTCCATAAAAACAACCACCCAATAATCGAAAGATTATTTACAATAAATGCAATGAACATTCCAAAGTTTAAGAAATCAAATTTTCTGTAAAAAAGAGTGTTGTCATTGAGTCTTCTGAAAATGTTGACGAATGCGTAGATTAGCCATAGACCGTTCCATACGAATATGATTGACCATACAGCCGAGAATACCCAGAAGGCTGGTGTTACTTCAAGGTAAAATGTGTCTGAAACACCACCGACATCGGTTGGAAATAATTCTATCAAGAGATGTCTCTATTAGTAATTCTCGATTAGATTTAACCAAAAATAAGACAAAAAATACTTTTGGTTGTGTTTTGAGGAAATGAGCCGATAATATTGAAACCAACCATGGTGACATAGATTAAAATATTGCCCATTATGAGGGCAACTTTTAACCAATTGTGTTTTGTTTTGTCTGGAAAGATGTTCATGTTCATTCTCTATATGGTTTTATTTTGTTTGTTTTTCTAATTTTAGGAACCAATTTTTCAAAATATTTAATTTATTTTATACTAAAGCTTCTTGCATAAAACTAATTCATCACGTTTCGAAAACGACAAAAAATGTTATTGTGTATGGAATTAATTACTTTCATGCTGGAAACTCATAATAGCTTTTTAAGTTATATCATAGTCTTTTGCGTTAGAAAGTTTTTTTTAGTATAAAATTTTAATTTTGCTATTTCACTCGAAAAGGTTTTTTAAAAAAAATTCGCTTTGTCATTTTTGATTTTACGTAAAGTTTCTTAATTATTTAACCAAACAATGTCGTAACTGTGCATGTTAAACTAAGCAATTTTTTTCTTTCAAAACAATTATTTTAGACTTGTTTCGTGAAAATTATTTGTTTTTATTTGAAAGGTAGCAAAATTTCTAAACAAAAAAAGTCTGATTCCACGAAATGAAATACACGCCTCTATTTTAACTTTTTATGAGTAATTTAAAATTATCTTTGATAAACATAATTCACCTTCAAAACTCTCATTTTACGAGTCTCTTATGATATCATAAAATGAGATTTTTTTTCAGTGTAATTAAGTTATAAAATCAATTAGAAAAACGAAGGAAGAGTGTCGAAAATTTTGATGAAATTGAGATTTTTTTAAGCGCGTAGGGCTATTAAGCCAAATTTTTTTGTTAATTCACGTTTTCATTAATGATTTTGCAAGGTTTATGTTGGTAATCTCCATTTAATATTGGAAATTATTTCAATAGAGTCATCCAAAAGCTAATATCTTAGTCTAATCAAGATCAAGTATTTTTAAGTCTAAAGTCATAGGAGGGCAAGGTGTTAGACCAATTTTGGGTGTTTAAAGGTGAATTTTTGGGTCTAGATCGGTTTTGGCCAGGGACACATCTTGTCATAGTGGCAGAATGAGGCTTGCGCCGTCCCTGGCCCTCGCTAGATTCGATTATTTATTACTACTGATGTAATATTATTAATAAATATCAAAATAGCAATTCATAATATTATAACGATCTGTGTTTTCTAGTATATTTCATGTTAATATTATGAGTTTAGGGGGTTCCGCTATTGTTTTTTATAGACCATTCATAATCAATTTTGACTAGCTAATGACAAAATCGGAAGTAAATTTCGGTTTTTGACACTAATTGCAGTAAAAAACATAATGCTTGTCTTACAAAATACCAGCGAAGCAGGATAACATCTTCATAGGGAACCAAGAGATATCGGAGTCAACGAATAAGCATTTTAGCTCAGTTATTTCGTCTACTAAGACCTACTTTATAGATTCACTTAGCTTGTTACCGAATATGGTAACATGGTATGGTACTTGGTAACAAGCTGCTAAAATACTGATTCAACTTT
Organism: Brachionus rubens; assembly: GCA_022207745.1. NCBI lineage: Eukaryota > Metazoa > Rotifera > Eurotatoria > Ploima > Brachionidae > Brachionus > Brachionus rubens. Next base: position 1,304,012 of record JAJVHD010000016.1, on the reverse strand, counting down.
AAAAAAAAGTCATTTGAAGGATTTTTTTTTATTATAAAAAAATTATAAAAAAAAAATAAATTAAGATCTGATTCTTTGAGAATATTCATTCCATGAACCCTTTCGAAAAGAAATCAAAATAATTTTTATAAAAATTGAGTTTGAAGATTATAAGTTCTTACCGGATAAAGTGCCAATGACTTTCCACCTGATAAATAAGCAGCAAACATTGTTGAACATGATCTAACTCCAAACATGCAACTTATAACTATTGGTTTGTTCAAATCAATATTCTTTTTTTTAAACACTTGAAAACAATTAAAAAATAATTTTTGTTCAGATCTTTTTAGAAAATTTATCTCTTACACTCGATTAACTCAGGTGTATCTTTAAGGCATTTTTTATTCTTATCAAACAACTCACTGAACGGTAAATTGACCGAATTAGGTATTTGCTCCATTAGACCAGTAGGTTTATCTTTGGCATTAAATTCGTTAGCCTCTCTTGAATCAATCAAAATTTCGGATTTTGTTCGTAAATTTTCGACTATGTCGTCGAATGTACGAATCATATTTTGATTTAGTATTGCTTTAAATTCTTGTCTTTTAGGCATTAATACTTCATTTGTAGTCTCAAATTGATGATTCTTCCAAGCGTTTAGTCCTCCATTCAGAATTGAAACTTTATCATGCCCGTACAATTTAAACAAATACCAAGCTCTTGGCGATGTAAAAAAACCAAAGTCCGATCGATCATAAATAATCACATGATGATCGTTCGAAATTCCCAACGAACTTACGTACTCTTCGAAATCTTGTAGTTTTGGAATATTTTTAGGTATAAATTTATTCGCATCAGCTCCGTGTAGAACATCAAAATAAACAGCTTTTGAGATGTGTTCTTTGTTAAATTCTTTTTGAGATTGATCTGAGAAAAATGTTTCTATCAACTTGTAATTTTGATCAAAATCTTGACGCTTGAGGAGCTCATTAAGTTTTTCGCTAGTAAATAAAGGCTCCAAAGTTACAAGTTGCGGTTTTGTCATGTCAATAAAATAAGACTTTAGATGATCGATGTAATCCTGGGGTATGTAAGTAGCGGATAAAAATGCAACAAATATAATTGCACCTACACTGAAAAGCTGAGATAGATTAAATCTTTAAGATAAATCAATTAACTTGAGTGAAGTGAGTAAAGTTTTAAAATACCTTTTTGATTGTGTTTCAACGATACGAGGTTTTTCTTCCTTGTCTGACATTTTTGAAAATAAATTTTTGAATCTAAAAATATTTTTTAGGATTTTGAAAATCTTTCAAGAAAAATTTCTATTTTTATAAAGAATAAATAAAGTAAATAGGGTTGTATAAGCATTCATGAGGCGATCACATGTCTTGAATCAAAATTACTTTCTTGTAATTTTGAATTTTTCTGGAAGCTTTTTATATTTGTCTTTTGAGGGTAATTTTTTTAAAGAATTGTTTCACTCAACAAAAAAGAAGGGTTGAAATAAGATTTGGCCGTGACCTTTTCAATCAAGTATCATAGAATAATTGTTAGCAGAGTTTTCCGGGACATTTATTTTTAGACCCAAGTTGTCGAAGGTTTATTTTATGGATTGATAATGAAGCCAAGGTACTTCACTTAAATATTTTCTCTGATTTTGTTGTTAACCAGTTTTTTGGAAGAATCGATAAGATTCTAACTTTTCTTTCCGTTTGTTGCATAAAAATGTGAGACTAGAATCTGTTTAAAGCTTATTGAAAACTTTGTCGCTATAGCCTGGTAAACATGTTTATAAAAGAGAAGGTCGTTATAATTGGGATAAGTGCTTGCCATTAATATTAAAGAATATTCAATCAACAGGGTAGGCAAATAATTTTTGAGTTTAACAATTTAAAAAAGTACTGTAATGCCTTGCAAAGGAAGGTGGCATTTAAAATTGAAATTTCGAGAATAAATGCATGCATCATAGACTTAAAAAGATTTTTCAAGAATAATTAAATCCCGCATTTAATCCTAAAAACTTTGAGTTAATGCGGCACTTAAAGTGATATTAATAATTTTTGCTATTGCTAAAACACCTGTTTTTAAAAAAAAAACGGATTTATGCTTTTTTCATGAACACCCAGTCTGAATTTTTTATATACCATTCAAAAGAGGACTTTTTTATCATTTATATGGACTACTTTTTGAAAAATTAAAGTATCGGTTCGGGAGTTGAAAATGATTTTTCCAGTGAATCAAGCAACCAGAAAGAATTATTTCTTTTTTAAACTAAAGCTTAGACGATTCTTAACAAGATTCTGATTGGTTGGTTGAAAGCTTGAAAGTCAATTGGCTCAAAAAAGTTAACTGTTTTGAGAAAACAATATGTCTGTGTAAAAAAATGAATATCCGTATAGGCTTTTTGATAATTATTCCAGAACTACAAATTTTAACTTTTTCAAAAATAAGTCCATGTAAAAGATAAAAAATTTCTCTTTCGAATTGGATATAAAAAATTCAGGCTGGGTGTTCAAGATAAAAGCATAGGTGCGTTTTTTTCAAAAAACAGGTAGTCCGTGTTTAGCAACAGGCAATTTGGATGCTCAAAGCAGTGTATATTCATTTACCTCATTCAAAAAAAAATCATTACAAAACATTTTACAAAAATCAATTTTGTTTTTCTCAAAAACAGTTCTGCTTTTTTGACCTGTTTTTTTTAGTTCATTAGGCTCTATCGGATCGATATTAAAGATTCTCACTATCGAATTTTAAGTAACATGAACAAAATGAATAGGACGACCGGTAAGGTTTAAGGCCATAAATTATTTAACTGCTTGAATTTTTCTAAAAAATTTAAAAATTTTTGTGGAGACCTAGACCATTAGTAGATCCTAGATCTAATGCGTAAAAATTACACTTTTTGACATTGATTTTAGTGATTTCGATGAGTGGCGCTGTTAATGATCAACGTCAAAAAGAGATTAGAAAACGTCTTAAATGTCTTAAATGGATAAAATTAATTACTAATGGATGAAATTTTAATTCTTTATTAATTATAGAGCTGGAAGCTTTAAGTCTTTTTCACTCTCTCAGAGTATTCTTTCCATGAACCCTTTAAAAGAAAAATTAAAATATTCATTAACAAATAAACCAAAGCTTAAACAATTATACAATATAGAGAGACACTCTTTTGGCTCCAATATAATCCAAAGCAAACATCATAGCACTTCCACGAACATTTTTCACACAATAAGTAACCATCGGTTCATTTAAATTGATTTTTTTACCTCTAACCACTTAATTAAGTAAACATTAAAATAGACTCTAAATGGTCCTAATCTCTTACTTCTTAACAACTGTTCTTTAGATTTGAGCAACTTTGTTTTCGGATCGAATAAACTTGAGAAAGGAATATTAATAGCACCTGGTATATGGCCTTGATCGTATTCAACTTTTTCTCTTGCATCAATTAGAGTCTCATTTTTAGATTTTACAATAGCTTGAATTTCATCAAAATTTTTAGACAAGTTGCGACGGAAATTTGTTTGAAATTTAACTTTCTAAAAAGTTTAAATAATCAAAAATAAAGCTTAAAAAGTCGTATCTAAAGATCTATACTGGATATGTAGGAACTTTATTATTCAACACAAAACCATTCTTTCTATAATTTTGAAGACCTCCATTTAAAATTGAAATATCGTCTTTACCAAAAATCTTTTAAAAATTTTCAAATTGACTCATTAAACGAAATTTTTCAATTTTTTACTTTAAATAAAAACCATGCTCTGGCTGTTGCATTAAAACCATGCTCGGATCGATCATATAGGACTATATGTTGTTGATCTGATACACCCAAAGATCCGACATAGTCGGCGAAAATTCTTTCATTTGGTATGTCAAAAGCAATGTATTCAGTTGATGTTGAGTTATAGGACGCATCAAAGTAAATTGCTTTGGAAATATGATCCCTTTAAGAAAGGTTAAAACCAGGACGAATACAAGAAAGACAAGATTACTTTTCGTATTCTTTTTTTGTTTCATTATTCAAATCTGCTTCCAAAATTCGAGCGAACAAGTCAAAATCTTGTTCTTTCGATGCCAAGTTTAAATCACTTGACTTGAGTACTTGATCAAAGTTATCGTCTTCCTCTTCGTCATTTTGGCCTCAAAATTAAAAATGTTACCAAAAGTTTAATCAACATTTTTTAAAGATTTTCAGTTTACCATTAGTAACCAAAGCCAAGCAAACAATCATTAGCCAAAAATACTTCATTTTAGATGATTTTTTTCAATTTTTCGAACGATAGGAGATTTTACATTTTATCTTCTTGGTTTTAAAAATAGATTTTTTATTTTTAGTTGGAACCTGGCTGAATAGAAGAATGCTCTAAAATTTTTGAAATTTTTTCTGAATAACTCTAATTTTTTTTTAATGAAAAATATGTGGTTAAACAATTTTAAAATCAAAAGCTCTAGTTAGATTCTGTCTCGGATTCATTTCATCAACAGGTAAATTTAGATATAATTTTTAAATTTTGTATCAGAAGTTATACTTGCAGCATGCTTAAGAATTAAGTTTTTTTAGTCAGCTCTGTCTCTATATTTTGAACTTTCTTAAATCCATAGTTGGACTGTAAACACTTCAAAGTCCCTGTCTATCGCTGACTTTCCGAATCTCTATTTAAAATAATGGGAATTATAAATAGAGATTCGGAAATGTCAATAGAGCTTGAAAATGATTTGCGTATACTGACGGAATGGAGTTAAACATGGTCGATGGAGCTGAACTTAACAAAATGTAAAACAATGTATTTTGGTGGAAACCGACCTAAGCATGAATATGACATGATGGGTGCATACCGTTTGCATAGACTAAATGAAACGAGTCAGGAAAAAGACCTAAGGGTATTCATGTCAAATGATCTAAAGTGGAACAATCAATGCTCGGTTGCTGCTGCGAAGGCGAACAGTGTTCTGGGTCAAATTAAGAATTCGTTTTCATACCTTGAACGAGATACAATTATCCCGCTGTATACGGCTCTGGTTAGACCTCACCTGGAGTATGCGGTAAGTACTAGGTGCCCTAAATTTAAAACAGATATTAGTGTTCTCTAAAGGGTTCAACGAAAAGCGACAAAATTGGTGAAGTCAATTGAAGCAAAATCAAATGGAGAAAGACTCACGATTTTGAAATTATTGAGCCTCGAAGAAAGATGTTTAAGAGGTGATCTGATCCAAATGTTCAAAATAGTCCACTATCTCGAAGAAATTAAGTTGGTGAGAGGGGTAAACTATTCTAGGAGTCTGTCTCTCAATCTAAGAAGATCAAATGATAAAAATTGGTGAGAGAAATACATCGTAGAAGATTGTATCGATACAATTTTTTGACAAACAGAGTAGTTGAAGTATGGAATAAACTATCGTCGAGTGCAGTGAATTCAAAGTCAGTCAATGCTTTTAAATCAATTGTTGATAAAAAGGTTTTTGGAATGGTTCAAAGAAACGACTGCTACGGCTCTTTTAGGGCCAAACGCTTGGTGAGCTTGGTATAAAAGTAGAGCTTAACACAAGGCGATTGATACTTTCATTTTTTTAGGAAAAAAAAAATAAATAGATAGCAAAATTTTGAATGTTACGAAATCTTTTAATAAAAAATCATAAGATGAATCAAAAATTTTAAAATAAAGAACGTTGACAAATAATCATAATTAAGTAAATTAGACTTTGGATATTCAAGTACTAAAATGTAATATATTTGATTAGATTCTAGGGACTTGGCAAACACAAGTTACCTGTTCTAAAAATAATATATTAAGACTCTTTATGCAACCAGAAAAAAAAATAAACGAAATTTTACACGTTTATTTTGACAAACTTATTTTGTAATCTTATACTCAACATACCACTTTTTAACCAAAAAATTAGTATAAATTTATCTCAGTTGTCTTTCAATTTTCATCCCTAAAAACAAAAGTCCTCAAAAATATGAAACTAACAATTGCCTTAATTTTTATAAGCTTTGCTTTTTTTGTCCAAGCTCAAGTCATCAGCTCAGCATGTCCATCTTCGCCTGTAATGCAAAATTTCGATACCAAACGTTATGTTGGTAAATGGTATGAAGTTGAAAAACATTCAACTGGTTTTGAAGCCAACTTGAAATGCACCTACGCCATTTACACGCCAATTAATGAAACTTTTATCCAAGTCCAGAATAATGCCATAAATTCGTAAGAAAATTTTTAAAATCTTGAACTCGTCTTAATTTTTTCGATTTAGGCTCACTAATGCTAAAGAAACAATTAACGGATATGCTTTTGTTAAAAATTTGAACGCGCCAAATCATTTGGCACTTGTCCTTAAGATTCCAATTATTCTTATTGATAGAACTGGCAAATATGATGTTTGGGATACTGATTATGAGACTTATTCATTAGTCTATTCGTGTCAAATTATTCCAATTACAAACAAAAAAAAAGAGAATGTTTTCATTTTGTCTAGAACTAAAAATCTTGACCAAGCTATTTTGAATCGATTGAAAAACATGCTTGCTTCAAAAGGTTTTGATGTGTCACAATTGTCAGTTACTAAACAAGATTGTGATGTTTGAGTTTTTTAAATTGTTTTTTTTTTGATAATAAATATCTAAAAAAATTATTTAGATTTTGCAGAATTTTTTATTTTATATTCGACTTGAAAAATACGTTTTAAAAATCAACTTTCTCCATTTTGAGAACTAAATCTCATAATTCAATGAGATGTTAAGAATGTAAAGTTGTTCATATTGGTAATAATAATCCAGAGTTTGATTATACGATTTGACTCGAAACCATTAAGCAAGCCAAAATGTGAAAGAGATTCGGGTATTTATGTACAAAGTGATCTTAAATGGGACACATCAGTTAAGAATGCGACAGCTAGGGTAAACCGAATGTTGGGTATAATTAAGAAAGCGTTTAAATATCCGTGCAGTGAGACTATAAAGTTATTGTATTGTTCTTTGGTTAGACCGCACTTAGAGTACGCTGTCAGTTCATGGTGTCCTTATTTGAAGAAAGATATAAATGAATTAGAGAAAGTGTAACAAAGCTGATTCCAGAACTACGTGATTTGAATTATCCTCAACGCCTGTCTAGACTAGATTTAACCAATCTCAGAACAAGAAAAAGTGTCAAACAAGTACGAACATGTTGAAACCTTTTTGACAGCTCATTTGACAAATAATTATTATTTGTTACATGATGAAAGAATTTAGTAAAATTTATCTATAAAGACTTAATTTTAAAATTTTTAACATTGAGTTGACAGTTTGACATCTTTTGATATTCAACGAAGTATCGAAATCTGTAGAAAATTAGTTAAAAATCCTCTACCAACCCTACCAGTCAGGTAATGTTATGCGTTTGGTGAAATTACCAAGGGATAACCTTTGAACTAGTTCCTGATGGTCGTTTGATAAATGCAGACCTTTAATGTGAACAATTAGTACGAAAGCAAAATACTCTTTTTTGATCAACCAAAAGCTGGTTAGTTTCTTCAAGATAACCAAAACCGCGCCAAAAAATTGAGGAGCTGGAAGGGATTGAACTTATCCCTCATCAAGCACATAGTCCAGACCTTTCCCCTTCTGATTAAAATCTTCTCCGTTCTAATGCTCATTTCCTTAGAGGGCCGAATTTTACTAACCAAGACCAAGTTGAAGCTAAAATAATGACGCTGAATGTTGCCATTCTAGGATAAAGATCTGACATTGGCTAAGGTCATTGAGCACTTTAGCCTTGAGAAAATTATAAGTTTAATTAGTTTTTATAGTGGAGAAATAATCAAAAAAAAAAACAAAAAAACAGGTAGAGAGAGATAAAGAGTATTTGACCTCACTTGACTTGAATACTTGATCAAAGTTACCATCGTCAGTTTGACTCCAAAAATCAATTTTTTTCCCAATTTTTTAATAAATTTTTAATGATTTTCAGATCAGTCAAATAAACTACCATGGACCGAACATACTTCATTTTGAATCCTTTAAAATTTTTCCGAATTACTCAAATTAATATTGTTTTATAGAAAATCCTAAGTAATTGTCAGATTCTTACCTTCAACAGGTAAGGATCTAAAATTTTAGAAATATTGTGTCCAAGTTGCACGTGCAGTATGACTTTGGGTCACTCTATTCATATTTGGACAGCGGGTGAATAAATTTATATAAAATTTTAATAAAAATTCAATTTTATCTAAATAAAAAAATCAATCTGTTATTAACAAAAAACAACTGAGTAAAACGATATAAATTTTAGACTTTTTTAAGAATCAATTTTGCTCTCTGTGAAAACTCAAACCATGAGCCCTAAATAAAGAGAACAAATCAGGTTATCCAAATTTATATTTTTAAAAACTAGTTAGAAGTCTTACATTGTACACAGAAACTTGTTTTGCTCCAAGCAAGTTTAAAATAAATTTAAGAGTGCTTGCTTTGATTCCACTTTGACAATAAGCAACAAGTGGCCTTGTCAAATCGACGCCTTGTTTTTCAACCACTTTAAAAGAAAAACTAAAAAAATCTTTTAACTTGAAAGATTAAAATTAAAACAACTTGCTGAAAGTTCATCGACGGTTTTAAGTAATCCTGAAATTGGATTAAACAAATCATCATAAGGCACATTCAAAGCAGTTGGAATTCTATCTTGTTTAAAATAAGAAGCATCACGTGCATCTACCAATACTTCTTCGCCTGTTTTAATTACGTTTAAAACTTGCTTATACAAACGCAAAAGTTTCGAATTCAAAACTGCTTCATAGCTTTGGGACTTAATAAAAAGTTTTTAATATCCCACTTGATAAAGTCGAAATGATTCTTACGGCATAGTTTGGGACTTCAATTGCAACAGTGAATCCATTAGCTTTCCAATCATTAAGACCTCCATTCAAAATAGTTACATTATAATTTCCGAATAGCTCTAATAGATACCAAAGTCTAGACGACGCCAAAAAACCATAATCAGACCGGTCATAGATTATCAAGTGATGGTCATTAGAAATTCCTAACGAGCTTAGATAACTTCCAAACGCTTCTGCATTCGGTATAGTGTACTTGATGTAAGATGTTGATGTTGAATTATAAGTCACATCGACATAAAGAGCTCTTGGTATGTGACCACTTTGAAAACAAAAATTTTGATTTATAATCGTGAAAATCGTGAATTAAAATGTACTTGTTGTAGTCCTTTTGTCCATCAGTTCCAAAATTGGTCTCAATAATTCTATAGTTCTTGTCAAAGTCAGCTTGTTTTAAAAGGTCAAATAGACCATTTGAAGAGATGAGCATGCCATTGATTTTGTCGGCCAAAGCGTTTTCTACAGACAATGTGATAATTTTGAGATTAATTGAATTTTAATGACAAGAATTTACCGTTTATAATAGTGGCGATCCAAATAATCAAGATCAAAATTTTTTTAGTCATTTCTTTTAAAAATTGCAAAAATGTTTTTGAAAATTGAAGTTTTTTCTTTTTAAGTTTAAATTTGCAAAATTCACTTAATTTTGATAAAATTAAGATGAAAAAATTTTCTACTTCAAGTAATCATATTTTTTAGTCATTTTTCCAAAGTGGCACCATGGTTGTCTTTTTAAAGCGATTCGTAAATCGCCTTTCGGCCTTTAGTGTACAAAAATTAAAACGAAAACGAATAATCTAATCCCAACATTTTGTTCATAATTTTGTCTAAGTTCAGAATCTATTGTAAGAATTGGGGGTATTTGGTATTTTGAAGGACGATATACGATTAAACTGGATTTATGCACATTTTTCCGCCAAAAAATTTTTTGACTGGGGGAATGGGTCAAAAATAATATTTTCTCGAAAAATATGAAAATAAATTTTTAGAGGTTTTTAGGGACGCAGATTCCGAATCTGATATCGAAATAGCAAAGTTTTGATAGTGTGGAAGTTTTGAACATTACCATTGTCAATGTAACTCGATATTCTGTTTTTTCTAGTTTTAATAAAGTTTTTTAAAAAAAGTGATAAATACACAAAATAAACTTTGTATGCATCAATTAGAACGGTAGCTTTTCATTTGAGTGTGGTTGAGAATGTTTTTTTTTACGTTTCTAAATAATCGTAATAGCTATCAAATTTCTATTCACAAACGATGTCAAAAATTTGTTCAAATTTGCCAAACTCAAAAAACGTCTTACCCCTAATAGAGACACCCTTTTGAAATGTTTTCTATTAAAAATTTCAAAATAAGTTTAGACCAGTGAGAGTCTTTCCCTAGTCTCGGTTTCTAAGACGTCTCTTGGAGAATCTCCACTCGAGATCTAAAGGAGATAAACTTATTTTCCTTCGAAATTCTTATTTGGTTTCTAATGAGATCTCGACGCCAAATTCTCTCTAATATCTTCAGATCTCTTAAAAAGTAATCCAAACATAATAATTTCAATAAAGAGAAATAAGAGAGTTCGATGCTAGGAGTTTTTGAAAGGAGTCAGTATTACAATCATATTTTATTTTAGGTTCCGATATATTTAAGTCAAAGGATATAATTTCAAACAGTACAATCATAAAAGCAATAGCCTTAGCAATGATGAGAAAAATTCAAAAATATTCTTAAGGTAGCTCAAACGAAGGCTTTTAATTAGTAAAAAACTATTTATGGCAATTTGATCCATGTTCTAAGAGCCTGTCTTGCTTCTATAGACATGATGCATAAAGGGAATACATAAAAAGCTGAAAAAAGTTAATAGACAGTCCACTGGCGATTATTTCCAACCGAGTGAAGTCTCTGACAATATACATTTTAGCAAAAAAATTGAATTTTTATAAATTTGAAAAGATGTTGCACCACCACCGAATTAATAGCTTTCCGTAACTGTACCCTGTACCCGAACCGTATAGTACCCGTATTAAAAATCGAAAAATCATGCATTAAAAATTTAGTACAGGTACGGGTACGGTTATGATTTGAGTACGGTACGAGTACGCCATTAATTCGGTGAAAGTGCATGAGAATCGCTTTTGATCTACATTAGATCTCAACGGAGATTTATACTAGGGATGAGTTTAAGGATCGATTTTTTGCGCCTGCAAGGAGTATTTCTTAATGTAATGATTCCTAAAGAATCATGATTGTTCGACTTTTAGTTGGGCAAATATGAGTTTCTAAAATCAGTGAAAAATATACTGTTTCTAAATGAAATATTTTCAACTTCTTGTCTTTTATGTTTGGCCAAAATTTAAAATATTGTGTGATGAGATGTTTAGATAAGAATTTATTGATTTTACTTTCATTAAGACGTAATAGAAAAGTCACTATGATGAAGTAAATTTTGATCAAAATATTTTAATAGATGAATGATAAGATTTAACAAAATTTAATCTAATGACGAATCAAAAATGAAAAAAAAAACACAATGACAAATAATGCAGTTAAAAAAACGAGACTTTGGATTTTGATTTCACTAAAATTTTTGTTAATACTTAAAATCAATAAATTTATTTAGATTCAAGGTACTTGGTAAACACAGGTTACCTATTCTAATTATATCTCAAGACATTTATGCAACAACAACAACAAAAATTAACGAAATTTTTCACGTTTTTTTTGACAAACGTTTTTTGTAATCTTAAACTTAACATACCACTTTTTATTTAACTCAAAAAATGACTATAAATTGCTCTCAGTTATCGTAATTTTTTATCTGAAAAACAAAAATCCTCAAGAAAAATGAAACAAACTATTGCATTAATTGTTTTGGGCTTAGCTTTTTGTGCTCAAGCTCAACTGTTCAGCTCATGCCCAGCTTCGCCTATCATGCAAAATTTCGATGCCAGTCGTTATGTTGGTAAATGGTATGAAGTTGAAAAACTATCAGCTGGTTTTGAAGATAATTTGAAATGCATCTACGCCATTTATACACCAGTTAATGGAACTTTTATCCAAGTCCAGAATAATGGAATCAACTCGTAAGTCTTCTATTTGTTTAAATATTGTACTCTTCTAAACTTGTTTTTTTAAGGCTTACTAATTTGAGAGATACAATAAATGGTTATGCTTTTGTTCCAAACTTGAACACACCAAATCATTTGTTGGTTGTCCTTAAAGTTCCGATTGCTGGTGTTTTTATTGAAAGAACTGGTAAATATGATATTTGGGATACTGATTATGAGACTTATTCATTGGTCTATTCGTGTCAATTAATTCCACCAACAAACAGAAAAATTGAGAATGTTTTCATTTTGTCTAGAGCTAAAACTCTTGACTCAAATATTTTGAATCGATTGAAAAATATGCTTGCTTCAAAAGGTTTTGATGTCTCACAATTATCAGTAACAAAGCAAGATTGTGATGTTTAAACCTTTTTTTGTTGACTTTTTAAGACTAATTTTTTTTTTCAAAATAAAAATCTAAAAATTTTAACATGATTCTTTATTTTCGACTTAATTGGCAGAAAAATACTTGAGTCGATTCTTTCTTGTTAACTTGATATTAAAAATCAAAAATATTAAGACGAACAAAACACTTTGTGATTCAGTATATTTGGCACTAGTTGAAAAGCTAGTTAAGTTTTAGAATAGAGGTTGTGTATCGATAAATTTTATTTAAAAAAACTCTGAGTAAAATAAGGTTCCGGAAATGCAAAACGTCCACACTAATTTTTAAATTGATTTTTGATCTCAAAATCGTAATCTAAATATATGAAAACCTAGGAAAGCCAATTTTTTAGTGGGTGTCCAAAATAATTTTTTCAGATCCCAAGGGTCCGAAATATCGAGACCCCTCAAAAACAATACTTTACTTTTTAACCTTTATTTTTTTTTTTACTCCTCAACCCTATGATATTTATACATATTCTGAAAAGGCGTAAAATTTTCTACAATTTAAAAGTATTTATATTAATCCTTGAGTTACTTGAAGTGTACAAATTAAGGGAAAAATGGCAAATTTTACCCTTTTATAACTTGATATAACTTCTTCAGTGTTCACCTTATGTCAATGATTTATACCAATTCTAAAACTAGATAAAATTCTGAACAATTTGTTGGTTTTACTTTTTTGATTTTTGTTTTGCCTTTGGTATACCAGGAGGCGAAAAAAGTAAAAAAAAATCAAAAATCACTAAGATGAGGGACTATGACAATTTTGACTAAAAATTCGTAATCCTTGTGTATGAAAACTCATTAAAAATATATTTTTCTAATAGGCTACTATACGTCCTTTCAGAATATATATAGTTTATATGGGGATGATGAGTGAATACGAGAGCTATCGTTTAAAAAGTAAAGTATGGTTTTTGAGGAGTCTCGACACTTCGGACCCCTGGGGTCTGAAAAAATTATTTTTGACACCCACTAAAAAATTGGCTTTCCTAGGTTTTCATATGTGTAGATTACGATTTTGAGGTCAAAAATCAATTTAAAAATTATTTAAATTGATTTTTGATGTTTTGCATTTCCGGAACCTTAAATATTCTATTTATTGAGGGCATATTTTTTTGCATATTTTGGTTGGTCCTGTTAATAATATGGCATGTTTTATTTTCTTTTGTATTTTTTTGTGCTTTTTTTTAAATTTAAAATGCCGAAAATATGATAAAGGTACATGAATAAAAAAGGTACCTTTTAATAGAAAAATGTCAATACTTTTTGGATCTTAAATCATAACATTAAGAAAAGTCTAATTATACACGAATAATTGAGTAAATTTAAAAATATTGATGAAAAAAAGAAATTTTGTTAAGTTTATTTCATGTTATTTTATCTTTTGAAAATCTTTGCTCTCAGAGAAAAATAAAAAAAGATAAAAATAGAACAAGATAAATTAGTTAATTAGTTTTCAAAATTATTCGTCAAAAATTTTAGAAACTTTAATTTTGTGCCATTATCAGAATATCTTCAGTGATTAGTCAATTTTTTAGTATGGATTATTCGATATTCCATCAGAAGGATCAGTCAGATATAAAGTATATTTATTTAGCGATTAGTTGAGTTATTTTTTTAATGATTTTGACGACACGATTTTTAAGATGGTTCGATTTTAAGCACCCATGTTTGTCAACCGAAAGATCGTTATTCAATTATGACGAACTAATTTAAAAAGGAAAAGATTTGCTTCGTTAATTTTCTTGCTGTTTTTTTAAATAAAAACATTTTAAAGAACTCTTTTTGATCTTAATCGAATTTCTAAAAAAAGCATTAAGCATCAGACTTACTAAGTTAAAAAAAACGCTTACCGAAAAAAAACAAAATGTAATTGACTCAATCGAATACAAGTAAATTTATTGAATTTGCGAACTTTAGTTTATGTATCTCATATTATAGCAGCGCACTAAAAGGCAATGCTTGATAACATGAGAGCTCTGGAGGGTCCAGAATTTTTACTTCCCCAATTTTGGACAAATTTCATAAAAAGTCAAATTATAAGCTATTTTCGCTTGAAAATTAACTTTTTAAAATATTTATCATTTTAAAGGAAAAAAAATAAAGAGCAAATTAAATTCTTTTTTAAACGATAATCAGAAGAAAAATGAACAAAGGTAAGTCATTTTTCGATTTCTCATTACTCATCAAGCGTCAAAACAGCATATCTTAAAAATAAAAACATGTCTTTAGAAATACGAAAGCAGTATCTCGAATTGTTAATTCAACTTTAAATATGTATAGACCAAAACACTTTGCCAAAATTTAAACGATGTATTCAAATATTCAAATCTCGCATATAGAAATGAGTTAAACGGGAATACATCATAAACCCAAAAACCATTATTTTTTACATACGTCGATTATAGGTTAAATTGAAAGCCGATGCCTTCTAAATTATTTCAAAAAAGCGATTATTCAAGTAGTTTGGGTATACATAATGTTACATAATGACGATCGCGTTTGTTTGGTCCATTCATGTTTGCTATCTACGGGCGAACAGAAGTTTAGTATAATCTTTTAACAAACACTTTTAAAGAGTTCTTGTTGGTTGATTGGCGAGCTATTAGTAAAAAGAGCGAGAGGCCCACGGTTCGTATCTTACCGTTTACTAAAATTTTAAAATTTTTATATTATTGTTTTATTTCAATATTTATTTTATAATTTATGATTTCATTTTTAGTTTTAATTTTAGTTTCAATTTCATTTTTATTTTGCTTATATTTGTTTTTGTTTTCAATAAACGTTTATTTACAAACCGCGTTCGTCGTTTATTTCCCCATCCGTCCGACCCTCGTCTTCCGTTACTAAATTATTTTATGGACTCTGCTCAGTAGGGACTTCACGTTCAGCAAGCTCTTGGATAATTTAGAATTAAATTTTCAAAGTTGAAAATTAACCTTAATAAAGTTTTAAAAAGGCTTAAAAAAAGTTCGATAGCGAGATATGAACCAGAAAAAAAGGAAATATCAAATAACAAAATTCGAATCGAGCAAAACAAAACATTTAAAGATAGTTTTTAAAGATAGAATTTTGATTCAATTCAGCGAATTGAGCGAACGCGACAAACTTCAGTTCACCTAGTTACGCTATCTTTAATTTCTAGTGTGATGCAGACAAACTCTAGTAACAACTTAATTTTCCTTGAGTAAATTTTTTTATTCCGTTAGTTGTACACAAAAATGTTATGTAGAACTTTAGTTTTTAAAATTTTATTTTTATGTTGTAATACAAAATATGCTTGACTTGACAAAAATTAGAGATTTTTTTTAATCAATTCCTGGATTCTTACTTGGTTTACTACCTATTGTAGAGAAGACAATATTCGGAGAGGCTTCGAGTCAGTGACATTTAAAACAATAATAATGGCATTTTTATCTCAATGATACTCGACAAAGTTGAAATCAATCCAATTTATTTCAAATCAATAATTGTGGTTCTTTGAGCAATAGTGGCTCAATATTCAATTTACCATTATGCAAACCGAAGATTTTCTCTCATGCAGCTAATAATCAGGACAACTGTGGCTTTTTTTACAGCTCATTGGACAAATAATTATTATTTGTTACATGATGAAAGAATTTAGTAATAAAGATCTAATAAGACTTTATTTTAATGTTTTTCAAATTAATTTTTAAAGGATAGTTGGCTGACTATTGAAAAATTGTTTAAAACTTGAGGCATAAAGAGATATCAAACACGGCACGGATTTGAAAGATCGGCTGACACCGTTTTGTGTATAAATTTTAACTTGAATTTTCTATTCGATATAAAATTTCCCTCTAAAAATTTTTCCCCCTAATAATTACCCATCTATAAAGTTTTCCCTATTAAAAATTTGTGGACAATAACCCGATAACCGACAGTCTAGAACACTCCTAAGAAACGGAGCCTTTAATGGATTGTTAGTTACCGGAGATTTTTCTCTTCCCAGGATCAATTGGAATGGTGTAAATCTTGGTTTAAATGCCGAATCATTTGAAAGGAAATTCTTAGATACACTAGATAAATTTTTTTTTCATCAGCATGTTACCTTCGCTACCTTTCTAAAGGATGATAGAATACAAGGAAGTGTTTTGGATTTAGTTATTACTGAAAAAGTAAATAGAATTTACTCAATCGAGATAATAAACTGCAGAAGTGGTCAATATTGAACAATATCAATCTAATTTATGATGAAGCAACAAAAATTTTTGATAAATTAAATTTAAACCTAAATATTTTTTATTTTTGAAAACAACATTTTAATGTTCAATTTAAAATTTTTATTTTTATTGAATAAATGGAGTGTTAATCAGTCTTTAATTAGGCAAGGGCACTAGCCTGTTGATTAACCTTGAACTTGAACTTTAATCTGAACCACTTTAACCGAATTTCGTTAACCTTTATAGAAATTTTGACCCCCAATCACATTTCAATTCATGTATCTAGGGGTTTAATCCGAACTAATATTTTGACTCTAATATTTCGGATTAAAGCGAGTCTACTGTAGTTGAAAATTTATTCTATTAATTGTGTTTATAGTAGCTTGATTAGACCCAAGAGAAGATTATAAGTCAAATGATATGATCGAAAATTTCAACTTCAGATTTGGGAACCGATTCTCTTCAATCAATTTATTAAATTAGGATAGGTGAATTGCTTTTTTATTTTTAGAATTGGTTAACCAAAGATTATCGACTAAAATATCTGCGTTAACCGAAATTTAGGTTTAATTATCGTGTGCATCTCTAACTTTTTCCTAAAGAGATTAGGCGAATCTGGTAGTCTCCGGATTACGCTAATATTCAAAAAATCCCTCTCAATTGGAGAAGTTCCCACAAGTGAGCAATAGACAATGAAATCAATATTTAGTAAAAGATTCTTTTCTGTCTTTTGTTTTTTTTACTTACTAATCCACTGTCCTTTTCTACCTTTTGTGTCATTTTCTTTTTAGCCGCGAGAACCTAATTCTTTTCTATCTTTTGTGTCCTTTTCTTAAAGACTCTACTCTAAAACCTTACAGACCCCTTCCGAGTAATGGTTTTATCGTTTACCAAGGTGCCTAACCCTCACCTTATCCTTACCCGAACCCTACCTGGTGCTCCACCCCAGACCCCTTCCGAGTAATGGTTTGATCGTTTATCAATAAGTCTGAATTTTCTATAAAAAAGGACACAAAAGGTAGAAAAGAATCGATCCTTGCAAATATCTAGCATACAACAAAAGGACAGAAAAGGTTTAGTCTAATTATTTTAACTTCATTGTCAATCCATGCCACAAGTTGGCTTTACAAAAAAGGAAGTAGACTGGATCCCAGAAACTATCGATCGGTGTCAATGACTAGCATTGTTTGTAAAATTTAGATAACATCCTTTCTTTGAGAGTATAATCAAAGAAATGTCTTTGTTTCGCCGCGCTTTAGAAAAACACGGATAATTTTTTACACAGTAAAATTCATTTTTTCTAATAGAAAATTGTTTTATCTTTTATGCACTTTTTAAAAAGTTAACTTAAGTAAAGTTGACGGAAAAAGGAAAAAAAATTTATGGAAAACAAATTCGATTTTTAATGAACACAATTTAATTAAAGATTTTTTAAATCAAAGTCACTTATTCGAAACCAAACCGTTTTCTATCTCTATAAGCTCTTAAACAATCATTTTCATTAGGTACTCGCCGACCAAACGGTTCAGTGTCATTATAACATCTTTCAAAAACATGATCAACAACTTTAAACGCTTCCAATTCAGTTATATTTCGAACCATTTGTAGCGATAAAGCAGCTTTACGACGAACACATTCTTTTTGAGCATCTTTAAAATGAAACAAAGCCGAATCGTTTGCCACAGCGTCCATTACTGTACAACCAGTCAAATTGGCCGCTCGAATCTTAACCAAAAATATAATTTAAAAATTTTTGAACACTTTTGAAAAGATTTTGGGTGATTTTACCTCGGTACATGCCACATGATAATTGTTATCGGGATCTAAATCAGCACGACAATAATCAAAAGCATGTACCAATTCATGTGACAATATTTCAGCACAATCTTTATATTCATAAACTCGATTGTGACACAATATTATCTTTATTAAACATGAAATAGAAAAAAAAATTTATAAACCTGGGTACAAGCCAAATGCTTCAAGTCAAACATGTTATACTCAGCTCGACAATAATCGTATGATTGAAGTAAAGACTTCATTAGCTCTTTGGCAACTTCGTCTTTACTATGATTTTCAATAGTGTTATAACATAATATTGACTTAAAATATTCTTTTAAATATATTCAAAAACTTAAGATTTTATTGAAAATTTTACTTGGTTGGTTGATGGATCGAATCCCCCTTTGACTGCTTTATCACAGTGTTCACATGAAAAGTGTCTCAGTATGTTCGCTTCACTTAAAATACAATAAATTAAGTTGAACTTGGATTTAGATTAAAATTGAAGCTTTACCATCCGATGCTTTTCATGGCGCTTAGAAGCAGCTTGACCCCAGGATCTTGGGAAAAGATTTAAAGATTAAAAAAAGAAGTGAAATGAACATTGAAGAGGTCAATTACGATTTTCGATGCAATTTTCAACGTTTTGTTCGCATAAATTTTTGTTTAATAATTCACGTGATTTTCCGTATGAGAAAAATTTTTCGTACCATTTCGGTTCAATTACGTTTCCGAAACGTTTAGGGAAAAAAAAGTATCCATAATCTTCAAATCGATTTGGTTTAAAATTTTTTTTTGAATTTAAATAAAGATCGTCTGATTTTTGGGTATCAGAATTTGGTGTTTTATCACTCATTCTTAAAAAATAAAATGGCTTAAAATATTTCCTAATCCGAAATCAAATTATGCTTTTTTTTAAGATAGTGTCACCAAAAAGAACAAGAAACTATACTCGAATTGAAAAGGTTGGATTAGTCTGATAGTGTGATGTAGATTATCTCCATGTCCGAGATGTATACCCCGATTTATCGTCAACAAGGATATTTAGATTCTTTTAATAATTTTTTCAAAAGACTCCTGTTGTTCATGTATTGATGTATCATAATTATAGGTTTTTTACTTGCCACCACCCTATCCAAAAGGTTTCTTTTTGACCTCAAAGTTCTTTGCTTACCCTTGTTGAACTCAGGATCCAAATCTCAGGATTAGATGAAAAGCAGCTGGACAACCATGAAGAGGTACATTTACTATACGGTATTACTTACGCTAAAATAACCACAATCAATCTGCTAGGAAAGCAATTGATAGCGATTGGTACGTGAGATAAATAAGAAAGAGTCATACCGTTAAATCGTGTGACTTCAGTTTGGAACGGTCTGTCTGAACATGCAGTGTCAGCGATTTCAACAAATAGTTTCAAGGCTTCTTTTAATGAGGTAGTGTTTGGAATGTCACCAAACCTTCAAAAGGCTAAACGCTTAAGTGCGCAGGCATAGTTTGTCTACACCGCAGTTTAACATAACTTACTAACTAACCATGACTATAATAGAACTCGCTTTCAATACCTTAAGTTTAGGTAAATATCCCACTAACTAGCATTTAGCTTTTACTTGTGAAATCACCAGCGATATGCAAATGATATAGATAACCAAGAAATGCTTTACATCACTATTACTTCGTAATGGTTATTTTCCCATTACTATTTGTGATATAAAAGTACTTTGATGAAGTCCCGTTAGTTCTAAAACAATTTTGGAGATAAGTATGTGATGTCGTTTGTGAAGATAAATGATAGCTCTGCAAAACGTTGCAGATTTGCAGATCATTTAATTTATAACTTCTTTGTCTAGAGCTTGATCTCTTCTTAGATTAGATTAGACGAAAAAATTCGAGAAAGATTCAACAAAAAGATACATCAATATACTGTTCTGTCAAAAAAATCACACTTTTTTGAATCGTTAAGGCTATCACTCCTTGTAAATAACGGCCATTACATAAAAAAATCAAATAATAAATTTTTAAAAAAAATTTTATTCGATTTGTATAAAAATTGGTTTAAAAAAGTTAGGCTAAAAAAATTTGACAAAAAAAAATTATACAAAAGGTTGCCATCCGATCCAAGTTCGTCCTAAAATGTTCAAATCAGTCGATTGTTCAATTATACACTTGACTTGTTCCTCAACACTCAATCTATACTTTTCACCTTTTTCTTTAAGCAATTTAGCGCGTTCTAAAATTAATTCACCCGATTCGTCGACAACGTTTAACCCAAGCAACACATTTACAAAAAATTTTAAATATTTTGACTCTTTATGAATTCCACTTTGAAGATCGTTACGTGTAATTACACATGGGTTGATACCTTGGAGTTTATTCTTAACACTATTAACACGATCTTTGGCATACTGTAACCCAATGGACACTTGCATTTCTTCATTAAGATTTTTTTTTGCTATTTTTACGGCACTACCGATCCAATCAATCGATGGCTCTTTTATAAACACGTCCAAAATACACATTAATAAATCATTGTTTTCTCTAAGAGCGTTTAAACAATGAAACATGCTCGATTCGAATAGACCACGTTGTTCAAGTGGTGCTATTAATTTTAATATTTGACGAGTAAGACGTATTGGTATCAATTCGGGTACGGGTATATTCATAGTACCATGACCAAATGCTATTCCAAAATCGATACCAATTGCCCGGCCTGTTTTTAAATCAATCATCCAATTGCTTAAATGACGATCACCTATGCCAAGTATGTAATGACATGTACTTGCAACTGCATAGCTTTTTATAAAATCATTTCGTAATACAAAGTAGGACTCTGTGTTTGATGATAAGGTCATTAGAAAACGTCTAAAAAGATCCCAGGGTATTTGATTTTGGATTTTTTGAAATTCGTGACAGATTAGGTCACGTGAGTAGGTTGCGTATACTTGACCAAAAACATCCATATGGGTTTTTTTAGGGTCCGAAGTTACTTTGTATAAAAATTCAAAGTATCTGCTTTGGGCTTCTTTCACTTGATCGGTCTCGAAAATTGATTTTAAAGGTTTAGTTTCTGGAAGCCATTCGATGAGAGCTAATTTTCGAGTCATTGGAATCACTTGGTAAGTCTTAATTGTCAAATTACGTTGATAACATTTTGAGTCTGACTTGAGAAGATTATTAATTAAATCGAATAAAATTTCAATACGTTGATCTTGACGTTGATCTTCACCGCATTTGACTAGAAATTTGTATTCTTTTTGATCGTCGCCTCGTATTATGATACACTTTGGACGACGTATTGAACTCATCTCGACTATCTTTTGAAATTACAATTTTAAAATTTAGTTTTTTTTAGTAATTAAGAACAAGTTTTTACTCTTTCATCGAAACTTTCTATTTTAGCATGGTACTCTGGTAAAGGCTTTTCTTTCCCACTGTATTGCCCTTTGAAAAAAAATGTTAAATTTGATTTTTATAAAAAAATCTCGCTGTAAAATAAGGGAAAAACACATCGAATTTTACACAAGCTAAATTTAAATTAAATCAAAAATGAGTTTCATAAGTGGCTTTTCTTGAGATCAAAAACAAAAAAAGAACATTTTTGTTTGTTTTTTGACATCTCCTCCGAAGGTAGACCAACAACATATATTTTTTATTACTTTGCTTGTAGAGCAAAAAATTCTTTTAATCTCTGAGATACCAACTAAATGCCTAAAGTTGATGTCTCTCGACGAATTACAAGCTCCGATTCTTTGGTTTCGGGGAAAAAACTTATCGCTTGGATCAATTGATTTTTAACGGGACACACCCAAAGAGTGGTACTTGGTACTTGAAATAACAAGTGGTGTACCTCAAGGGTCGGTCTTAGGGCCTATTCTTTTTATCATCTTCATTAATGACATGTTAGAGATGATTGAGTCCAACATTGGTCAGACCTCATCTGGAATACGCTATCAGTTCCTAGTGCCCGTATTTTGAAAAGGATATCGCGGTACAGAGAAGAGCGACGAAGCTTGTTACCGAACTCAAACGTGAACTCAGGAACTCAGGCCAATAGGCCTGAAGTGACCTGAAGATGCAAAGATTGAGAGGTGATTTGATCCAAATGTACAAAATAGTAAATAAAATGGATTTTAGATTTGGCGCTGGCTCAAGTTTCACTTACAATCTAAGGCACAAAAAAAAAATTCATAGAGGAAAAGTAAAAAATTATCCTGCCAGATTTAACTTTTTTGTTAACAGAGTTGTGAATGATTGGAAAAAATTGTCGGAAGAGGTAATTGAAGCAAGAAGCCTGAACAGTTTTAAGTCGAAGCTTGATGACTGGCTGTCGTTCAAGAGTCTTGTAAACATATCTTCAATATTTCACAATTGACCCAATTCATCGTCATTTTCTCCTTGAAAAAGGGCTCTTGAAATAAAACTGCCTGTGCAAAATTATACGCGCTTTCCATGGTATTTTTACAGTTCAATAAGCGAGTAGATGCTTTAAAAAATGATTAAATTTTTTACCTGGAATTTCAATATCTTTGGCAAGATTTCTTTTAAAATTTTTCAACCATAATGAATAATCACCAAGATTACCAAACATTGGTCTTTGTGCATAAAATTCCGATACTTTACCCAATATATTTTTCAATTTTTCTTTAATATCCGATTCATTTAATCGAGGTATAAGTTTAAAATCTTCTCCAAAATGTTGAATAAATAACGGTTTTATAAAATTTGATAATTCAGTCCATATCCGACCTCCATAGTCTTGCATTGGACCGTTTGAATCAATCAAATCATTGTTTAAATCCTTAAACAACTTGAATAAAACTTCACGATTTTTTAAGTTTGCCACAATCTCTTGTACGTAATCATTCATCAACAAGTTGGGATTGTTCAAGTGCTCAAGAGCACAAATGAATTTTTCAATTAACGGAAGTTGAGTCTTTAACTTTGTGCTTACATTTTCAACAAACTCTTTTTGTTCACTCGAATTTGAATCGAATTTAAAACTTTCGAGGCTCATTTTGAATGGATATACCAAAGCTTGAGGATACTCATTCGATATTCTATCAATTATTTTGTGTATTGATTTAAATTGAGGTTTGTCTAAAAGTGCTGTCATTTGACTTAACCATCCCAAAAACATCCAACTTGGAATTTCGTCTGTTAATTGAACAAACTTTTCTTGACATTGTGGATAAATCTCGACTATTTGTAGTAAACGAGGAAATCGAGTTCGGGCTTCGTGTGAATCTAAACGAATCGATTTTAAAAGTTGCTCGACCACAATGAACGGAAATTCTGTTTTCAATGTCTCATTGCCCTGGAAAATTTTTTGAATTTCATTTTCATCTTCTATCGAAAAAACTTTTTTTAGATTGTTTTAGATTAATCAGTGTCCTTCTTACCATTTTCAGACAGTCTCAAGTAGTAATCACAATAAGTGGCCAATTCAAGACTTCCTTTTAAAGATTGATCGATCTTTGTTAAACTTTCAACTCCATGTTTTAACAGTTTCGAAATAGTCTTGAAAGTATAAAGGTAAAGGTTCCGGCTATTCAAAACTTACACACAATCAAAACTTTGCTATTTCGATATCAGATTCAGAATCTGCGTCCCGAAAAACCTCTAAAAATGTATTTTTTTATTTTTCGAAAAAAAAATTTTTTGACCCCCCTCCCGTAGTTTTATATAACAAGAGTAAGTTGGTCACCATTTCTGGCCGATATCTCAGCTATTTGATTATTTATCATATATAATGGACATATAATCTGAAAGCGCATATTCTAATCTACAAAATAATGTGATTAATGTTGCGGAAAAAAATAATGTGTGATTTTATCCTAGGAAAAATGTGCATAATTCCAGTTAAATCGAATTTCGTCCTTCAAAATACCAAATACTTCTAATTTTTACTATAGATTCTGAAACTAGACAACAATTTGAACAAAATGATGGGATTAGTCTTTTGTACAATAAAGGCCGAAAAAATTCACAAAAATCAAAAATTTGGAATTTTTGATCTAAAATTGATCAAAAATGAGGATTAAATCACACATTATTTTTTTCCGCAACATTAATCACATTATTTTGTAGATTAGAATATGCGCTTTCAGATTATATGTCCATTATATATGATAAATAATCAAATAGCTGAGATATCGGCCAGAAATGGTGACCAACTTACTCTTGTTATATAAAACTACGGGAAGGGGGTCAAAAAATTTTCTTTTCGGAAAATAAAAAAATACATTTTTAGAGGTTTTTCGGGACGCAGATTCTGAATCTGATATTGAAATAGCAAAGTTTTGATTGTGTGTAAGTTTTGAATAGCCGGAACCTTATTTTTGATAAACCTAAAGACGGTTTGGACTTACTTGTTCAAAATTAGAGACATTACTTGTTTGAATAAAATCTGACAATTGAGCCTGGTACTTTTCATTTTGGAAAAATGTTTGATAAAAAGAAACCGATTCATTTTGGACTAAGACATCAATGAAAGAATCGATTAAAAATTTAGAAAAATTTGAATGTAAAATTTGATGCTCTTGATACAAATGTTCGATATGACCTGTTTTAAACTCGTTCGATAACTCATCGTATTTTGAAATTTCTCTTAAGACTGCTGACTCAAAAAACATGTTCAAACTATTTTCGTTTGTTTGCTTACAACGAGCAATGTGTGTGTTTAAATAACAATGGATCCAAATGAGCTGTAAGTCTTTAAGATCTGAATTTTTTAATTTTAAAATTGATTTTGTTTGTTGTAGTTTGTTTAACGACAATTTTGAATTTCCTTGTAGCTGAGCCGATTGAGCAAATTTTATTTTCATAAATAATTTTGATTTGTTAATTTTAGTTTTGAGTTTTTTTGTGTATCGAACTAAATCGTCGTCAATGTCAAGTCGACTTCGATCGCGAAATGAAACCGATTCATCTTGATTTTGTTCGTCTAATGAATTCAAATATTTATCTTCTATGAATTCGTAATAAATACCACGATTGGTAATCACATCGTCCCATGTACAAGCTGGATCAGTTTGCAAGTTAGGCAATGAGTTAGACCATATGTTAATTAAATTATCAAATTTTCGCGCAAAATCAAGAGTGTATGATTGATTTGAATCAATAAACTTTAAAAATTCGTTTAATTCGATTATTGATTGAAGTGATTGAAGTTTGGTTATTTGATTTTGTTTTATGGTTTTGTTTATCGTTGACCATTCCTAAGAAAAAGTTAGAAAGGATCAAAATCTAGTATGGCTTATCATTGGCAAACCCAAAATCAAAAGAAATAAGATTCAACAACACCTCGTAGTTCGTCGCAGAGATAGAGACTCCCGTCTTTATGGTCTCGAGTCCGACTCAAGTACTAGGAGTGGGCCTCGAGTCCAAGTCTTTATACTGTTCTAAAATCGACTCGAGTCTGAGTCTTATGAAAAGTAACGAGTCCCTATCTTTGGTTCGTCGCAGGGTTCTTTGAAGATGCACAGAGAAAATTCCTATGCTGTTCAACCAGAATCTAGCCAGATGCAGACTTTTCTTGTGAACCTTTGATTGATGATGATGATACAACATCGTCTAAGAAATCAAAAATAACTCATCTAGATTCGGATTTTGGAACGGATTAAGATTTCGGACAAAGTGTGACTAAAATATTTACTAAATATGGACAACATGAAACCGTGACATTAAAAAAAAAATGTAACTTTTCGTGATTTAGTCACATCTTGTCACGCTTAGTCACAGGTTGTCCTTAAATATAGTATACATTTGTCTAATTGGTCCAATAGGACAAGGTATGGACAAAGTGTGACTGTGTGTGTTACCACCTGAGTCGCTACCCGTCGGTTGCTGTCAGCAAATCACCCCTGTAGTCGGGATCGGTAAAATCCCATTACGGACAAAGACCGACAAAACTTATCGTTTCACATAACGGTACGGAGTACAGTACGTTTTTTTCAGGAGGAGTGTAGTAATTTTTTAGTTATTGCTTATCTTAAAAGACTAGTCTATTTTTTGTATATCCTGTTGTCTATTAGTGCAAGAATGTGATGATTGGATTAAAAAGTTAATTGCTCGTAATTTAAAGCTCTTGTAAAATGTCATACAACAGAAGGTGTAAGTTGCAATTGTCACCAAATAAAATACTACTTTATTTAAAACTTTCTGCTCGATATATGACTTGACTAAACAGTTTCAAAAAGAAAAATTTATTTTTGTCAATTGTAGGAGATAATGTCTTATCAAACATAACAAACGAAAGCAAGAAGGATTTAAATTTTAAAAATTTGAATTTGTCAAAAATCTTTTGGCGCCTGTTTCTTGGGCCATACCAAAGCTAAATCTTAACTCAAGCTAAATATTTTCCATCATAAAAATCGCGGAACTTATTGCCAAACATAAAAAAAATAACTTACCGTTAAATACTTTTGAATAGCCAAATGAGCATAGTACTTTGCCGCATTGAAATCATTTTGATGTAAACTAATTAACGCCAACTCTTGTGAGAATGAATTTTCCAAATATTTTTTATGCTCCGACTCTAGACCGGACACGAATCGAATCAAATCAGCATGTTTCTTTTGCTCGTTTTCATCTTCTTGTAGAATTATCTTTAATTTAGACCGAAATGCATACGGGAATATGTTCTCAACTGAATACGAGTCTTCAAATAAACTCTTTAAATCTGTCTCATCGGTTGACCATTCACACATTGTCTTCCAATCAGCTAATTCATTACAACATCTCAAAAGAGATTCGAACCATAAATCTTGCTCTATTTGACTTATATCATCAACCCATTCGGTCTCTAAAGCTTCTTGATAACTTTTTCTAGCCGAATAATAATCGTTGTTAGCCTCAAACTCGAAGCCTTGTTTCGTATTATCCGTCACTATATTTGGTTTAATCATAAAGATGCCTTTGATACTGTCATAGTCGTTCATTGATCGATAAAGTTTAGCTAGCTCGATCCATAAGACTGATTCAGAAGACCGAACTTTCGGGTCTAACCTTATCTTTTTACCCGATGGAGGCTCGAACACTTCATCTTGATTTACCAAATACTCTTCAATTAAGACTATACCGAGGGGTTGTTGAAGACTATTCAAACACGCAGTGCTTATTAAACTCGGATCCAAGTGAACATACTTAGAATTTTTGATCGCTATTTCGAGTAAACATGACACAAAGTTGGGGTTAAACGAATCAGAGCTCGATAACATTTGATTCAAAAATGTGTTTAGATTTTTAAATATTTTGTCACTTTCTTGGTCATCTCTTAGAAAGGAGATTTCTGAAAGTATTGAGACAAATATCGACTCAAATAAAAGCGTTGCTATTTGATAGTCCTTTTGGGCTAATGCTTGCAAAGGCGCAATCAATTCGGAATATTTAATTTGAATATCAGGAAAATCACCAATTCGATAATTTCTCAAATTTTGAACATGACCATCCCGTTTAGCTTTCAGCTGTTTTCGTTTATCTTCATCACGTTGTTTTTTTTCAATCATTTTACGCGCAAAATACCAATTTTGATTATCGGTTTTGTCTTTTAAAAAACGTCTACGTAACTTAACAGCTTCTTTATTTCCGTTTTGAGGGTCTTTATTTGACGTCTTGAACAAAAGAACGGATTTATTTTCGATAAAACTCGAATCAACAAAAGTGTCCACACTCGATTGTGTCAACCAATCGAACCCAGAGACTTTTAAAGTCGGCTGAAATTGAAGAGTTTGTTGAGTAGCTCTTAGATTTGGTTTAAAATCGGTAAACTCTGTGAGAGAACTTGAAAGTGATTCTACAAAAAGAGGAGTCATAATTTCGTGTCTACGTCGCCAATCGGCAGTTAAGTGATACTCTTTAAAAATGCATTCACTCAATGGATTCTCGTAGATGAGTCGATTAAAGTCAGGACTCTTGGAAGTCTTTTGAAGCAATAAATTTGTCGAATAGCTCAAGAACTCTTGTTCAGTTTGAGATGAATAAAATTTTTCTACAATCAACATCATACGATCGATAGTGTTCGATGGCATGTCAGTTTTTTCAGTCCAAAAATTTTGAGCTAAAACTCTGATCGTCGAATCATCATCAATCAACGCTTTTAATAAATTTTCTTTGCATATGCTCATTATTTTTGGCCTCAATTCACCTTGTTTTACTTTAAATTGATAAATCTCGTATAATGAAATTAAAATTAGAATCAATTGGTAACGACAAGACACGTGAGGGTGGGTTATGAATTTGCAGAGATGAGGTAGAAGACGGCATATTTCCTCATCGGATTGTTTTTCAAGAATCTCATAGACCATTTTTAAGCAGACCAGTTGAAGTTCGGTGTCACGATGTGTCAACATTTCCATAAAATTTTGAGTCTAAAAATAAAACGAACAACATATTAGGATATAATTCATCTTATGAATAACAAGCAGATAGCTAGGTCTGAAACATTAACAGAAGAAGTTTGAGATCTTTACATCTATGAGGCTTTTTTACAGTTTTCTCCAAAGAAATCTCCCTCTATCAACCTAAAGTATGGGTCCAAATAGACTTTTATGTCATCGGGGTTTCACATCTAACTCTTCTTACACTTCTTTGATGTATATTCCACACAAGGAACTGACTCGTTGTCGACATATATTGAAAATGAACCCAAGGTGAACGAGGCTGCAACAGCAGAGGGTCATATTTAGGAGGTATTGAGGGAAAAATTGGTTTGAAAAATATATGACCCAAAAGAATTTCCCATAAACAACATAATATGGTCTTAACTGATCAAACCCTGAGGGGTTATTAAATTTTTATATATTTACCCCCAAATAAAATATCGGATTTTAGGTCTTGTAGTACGCAGATCAAAAATTTGAGGTCAAAAGTCTAAAATTCTGATTGCTAATAGGTTTTGAAATAAGTTCATATTGAAGTTATTTTCATATTATAAAATTTTTTTTCTAAAAATCTGCTTCGATCAGTTTGTTCTAAATTTAATTCTGTACACGCCGACATGTTTTACTTTTTGCTATCGATATTAGTTTCGACTGAATATCGCGGCAAAGACAGCCATACTAAAAAAGACGTTTTTTACCGAATTTAAATCCAAAAAACTTCATTTTAGCCTCAAAATTTGCGAATATTCGTTTTTAGCGCCCTTGAAAATGCCATAATAGTCGGATTACCAAAAAAATTTTTTTTCTAAATATGACCCTTTACTGCTGCAGCCTCATGCACCTTGGGTTCATTTTCAGCATATGTCGATTATAGGTTTAAATGAAAGCCCGTCCTCTAGTGCTCAATATTCAATTTTGATAGTTTACTTACTTTGAATAACGGATCCTCTAGAACTTTAATCGATGACAAAATAGATTCAGCACACATTTTCTTAAACTCTCCATGAACTTGAGCAAGGACAAAAACTAATTTTGTCATGCAACGTTCAGACACAGCTGGATAATTCATTTGTATCCTATGAACACATGTTATAAACAAAGACATGTCGATTTCTCTCAATATTTCGAACAGATAAGACACTATTTCGTCAAATATATCCTTATCGTAATTGTCTAATCGTTTAAGAAGAAGACCAGTTACTTCAGCTGCTGGTGCATGAATTAACTTAGACTGTTCTTTAATACACTGTATCAATGACTTGTAAAAATCAATTCTCGACACTTCTTGAGGATAATCGTAACTTTCAATTTCATTTGATAAAACAACTCCAAATAATTGAATACCAGTTGTTAGTTTACGTTGGTCTTTACTTGTCAAAAAATTATAAATCAGCTCTACTGGGACTTGAACCATGTCCCTAAAACATTCTGTCATTGTTTTAATAAGTTCTATGTTATTTTTTAACACTGATCGATTCTCGTGGTAGCATCGTTTCATTAGTAAACTAAACAAACGGTTAACGAGTTTACACTCTGATTGGTCTGGTTTATGAACTGAACACCAGGAAAGGACCATCACCATTAAGTCAAGGGTAAAATAATCCATTTGTTCTTGGTCTCGACAAAGTGAAGAATTCACCAAGAACCCGATCAATGGCGCATACCAAAATTTACAATAAGGTCTAAACACGTTACCAGTATTGACCATAACTCGAATAATCAACAATTTAACATTCTCATGTGTGTACACATCGAGCAGTTTTTTGTGTAAAAAGCTCATCCATGGTGGCATTTCTGTAGGGGTTTGATCAGAGTCGTAAACTGGGGTTATTTTATTAACGACTAATGATTGGATTAGACTTACTAAACTTTCCATCGATTCGTGTTGATTCAACTCGTCTAGTTCTATTTCAACACTCGGGTCAAGAGAATTCGTACTCATGTCCTCTGTTAATGAACGTTTAAAGCTTGACGCTTTTTGTAACGAGCTCTGAGAGCCGAAGTTTTGGGTAAGAGAATTTTGTGAAGTAAAATCAAAAACACTCAACTCCTCACTGAGACTACTTGAATATAAATTTTGAGTGTTCAAATAAGACGGAGCGTTTAAAGAATTAGTCGAGTGTAAAGTACTAATGTAATTAACAGAACGAGGTTCCATTTTTGATTCATGAAATCCCGAACGTAACGAAATAAACTTTGTTTTTCGTTCGTTTAAGTTTTCGATTTCAAGTGAAAATTTATAAACTTTTTGTTTGTCAATTAAATTCTCAAAAATGTACTCGCTTTTGCTCGGATCGTCTTTGAATAAACAAGCGAGGTAAAGTTTAGGCTCTGTTTGAGTCCGAACGAATAATGAAATTAAACAATTGTAAGCGGAACAATGGAGTCTACGTTCTAGTTCCTTTTTTGTTTCATCCGATGATTTGATTTGATCATTCATGTGTTTACGTGATTTTCTCAATACTTCTTTAGTCAATTCTTTACCGTCTTTGACTGATCCCAGACGACCAGTCTCGTAAGCAACGCATAATTTAGCATTCGAATAAAAAATTTCGTCTTTATGTAAACGTTTGTAAGCCAACTCGATTAACTCGAAAACACTTTTTTTATTCAAACAAGTCATTTCAAAATCGTTTACGTTCAATTCAAGATCGAGGGTGCCGATCAAAAAAATAATGTTCACACTCATAAAATCAATAAACACCGGTTTATCACAATTACTCAAAAAGTTAATCAAAACTTTATTAAATAAAACAAATTTACGTTCATCATCAGACCCTTTAAAATTATTCCAATAAAAATTAACAACTTCCATTTGTTTACCACAGTCTAAATGTTTAATAAACCTTTCGAAGCATTGTTTAGCATCTTCATCACATACATGATTTTTTTCACGGGTTAAAATATTAACAACAATTGCCAATAAGTCCATTGAATGACTCAATTCAAGACATATGAAAAATTTTTGTATCACATTGACATAATCGATGTACAAGTCATCACCTTTGATTAAGTCATTACTTTTCAATGGTAATTGAGCGACGAGTTGACTTAATGATAACTTGAACTGAGGGGTTCGGGTGAAAAAATGTAACAAGTCTAACAATTTTGATTTAAAATTAAGTTTGATTTTATCGTCTGTTAAGAACTTAAAATACATCTCGGAGACTTTGGTGTGTTCGGTTTGAAACGATTCGATGAGTAAACATTTTGTCAACAAGTTGAGTAACAAAAACTTAGAGTCAAGGTCCAACGACCAATGAGGTTCAAAGACAGTCCAATTTTTGAACAAATAAAACACTATTCGTTGTCCAAATGATTTTCTCAAATTCTTATCCATAGCGATAAAGTCAATAAAATTGATCAAAAAGTTAAGAATTTTTTTGGAATATATTTCCAATTTTTTGAACATAAAATACCCAATTACTTCCTCATACCGTTTGAGACACTCATTAAAAATTTCATTTTTGAAATAATTTACAAGTCCTGTTTTATCGCTTTGAAAGTATTCCTGAAGAATTTCGGTCAATAGATCAGGTCTTAGGGTCAAACAAAGACTGAATAACTTTCGTTTGGCTTCAATTACGACCAAGCTTTCGGACTCTTCTTGGGTGAGATTGGACAAAAATTTAGAAAAATCAACATCTAGTTTATAAATGTTAAACTCGTTTAGAATTTCGTAGCCGTTGATTAATTGGGATAGTTTAACCCAATCGATTGATGCTAATTCTTTAAGGTCCAAACCCAAATCGAAATTTTCTCTTATCAATTTAGTACATGTATTTTTGAACCAGTCTTTAGGGATGGTTTGATATACTATTTTGAAAAATGATCGGACTTTGACCGAAAGATTATTAAAGACTTCCAAGTCTCGCAGACTGAAGCCAAGACTAGTCGGATCTAAGGTCAATTTTGTAATCAGAATAAATAAACTATCGCTCCAAAAATTCGAGGGTAACACTTCTAAATCGTCTTTTCCATACGAATGAACTAAAGTTGTTAAAAAATCGATTAAACGAATTATGACTGTACATTTGACTTTGTTGTACTCTTCAATCTCATTCGGACTAAAGATAACTTTGTCTCTGTAGTGTTTCGAAACAAAGTCATCGAGAGTTTCAAGAGACATTTTTTGAACAAAAAACTCTAAACTTTGCCAAAGACAAGATTTATTTGTTTGAAAAAGACTCTTTGGACTTAGTAAACGTTCGCCGAATATCCATGTATAACAATCGAGCGGTGCGTTTAGAAGTTTTAACCAAGTTAATGCTAAACCATGTTGAAATTTATGTTCAGTCAAATCGAATAGGGTCTTGTAAGTCGATAGAGAGACTTTTAAAATTTCTTTGCCTTGAGTCGAGCCTTCGAACCGGGCTAAAAAGTACATTTCAGACTCGGTTTTAAGACGGAGATTAAAGTAATCTCGAATGTCTTTGATTCCAGTGATACACGGAGCTAGTTTATAGCTTAACTCCATTGACTTGTGTCTACACTCTGTCTCGATCCGTCCGCACTGTCTCATTAACCATCTTACAGCGACCTCTAAGACTGATTCCGACCACCCAGGAGGTTTTACTCGACCCGGATCTTTTTGATTTAACAAATCCGATTTGAATTTTATTATTCGTTCGACATGGTCTAGACCAAGTTTACACTGTTCTTGGGTACCGTACATTTTATCATCTGTTTCACTCATTGCGAGACTTTCGGTAAGATAAAACAAAATTTCGAATATATGCCGATTGATTAAGGTTTCTTCTTCTCGAAAAATAGTGTAAATTGAGTTCCAAGCTAAGCAAGCACCAAGTCTCTTGCTAGCATTTGGATGGGTCAAAAAATTAAAAATACGTTTAAGTATTGATTTGGCATTAACAGGCGCTGTTATTTGATTATCTTGTTTCGACAAAGGGGTATGTTTAATGGACCATTTTATAAATTCTTTAAGGCACGTTGCACTAAAATCTCTCAACGCTGCATTTTGATCATCGATTAAGCTTTCAAAAATACAATTGAGAAGTTGTATTGTATCAGGTGATTCGTATTTACGATTACCAGTGAACCAATGGATCATTTGCATTACTAGGGGTTGAAATAAATTTCGAACAAAATGGTCCGTATCACAACTTAAGCGGAATAAACAAGGGTAAATTTTGTTATAAAGCTTAGTCATTTGATATGTTTCAGAAACTCCGTCTGGGTCGGACACACTTTTACCGATCGTATAAATAACCAAAGCGTGTAAAAGCTCACAAGCGGTTACTTTGGTCGCCCGACTTGGACAGTTTAATGTCAAGTATAAAATCCGCGGTAAAAATTTGTCAAAATAAATAGCTGGTTTGATATCAGTAAACGGGACGTAGAATTTAAGATGTTGGACTGTGTCCCACGAAGTGACATCTTCATTTGAGACTTGATGAACTGAATGGCTCATATCGGCTGATAATTGACCTAGGATCTTGAGTATCTTGAGTTGGATTTGTTCGTATAGATCAGAGTTAAGAGACATCTTGTCGAATAATTTGACAGGTAAACGCTTCCGACCCTTTCCTTTGTAATTAAGGTTAAGTAATGTGATTTTTTCTTTGGAATCTAAATTGTTCTGAGAATTGTTCGATTGAAGATAATTGTCAAATTTTTTTAAAATTAAATGATAATGTGGTTTGATTAAATCGTTTGGTAAAGTCTTGAGCCAGTATTCTAATGAATTCAAAGCAGTCTCGGCTATTTTTAGATAGCTTACACCTAAGTCTAACGATTGTGTTAGACTTTCGATTGATTTGGAAATATTTGTGAGTATGAGCTCTTTAGGTAAGAGTAAAAAAAATTCTAAACATGAAACGAGGAGTTCATCTTTGTATTGTTTCATTCGAATCGAAATTTCACCAATGTATTTTTTGTACAAATGAAAACAATTTAGTTTTTCGTATTGAGCGACTTTTGTCGAAAATGAGCTTTGGTTCAAGTCAATTTGATCATCGCTATCGTCCATCATAATAATATCAGAGTCAACTGATGTATTTTGAAGCTCAAGCTTTTGATCGATTTCATCGATTTTCTTTAAAAAAATTTAAATTTTAGTAAGCGTTAATACAAAAAATACTGAAGATCAAAAACAAGAGCCTTTAAAGAAGACCGGGCGAAGAAATAATCCCTTTAGAAGATTTAGATGCTGAATTGTGAAAACTAAAGCCGAACAGTTAACTTTAAAGATATTTGATACAGTACAAAGCTGAAATAAGTTAACGAAAAAATGAACATAAACAGAGATATGTTAGCATAAATAAACAAATTAACATAAAATTAACATTTAAGCAGCAAAGATTAAAAAAAGGAGGGAGTTCCTAGAGCACATTACAATTTTTTGAAAACTAGAATTTATTTCAATTCTTTCAAGAGATGTTCAAGATAAATTCAGAAGTTAAGGTTCTTGATAACACGTCTTTTTGTCGCGATGCGATAACTGAAATTAAAGGTGACAATTTTTTGGTTCATTTCAATAATTTCACAAACAAATTTGACAGTCAACATTCAAAGGGTTAGGTTGTCTAACAATAAATATTTTTCTTAAAATTAAAATCAAAAATTTCAATTTAGAGTTGATTAGGGAAAGATGTGAGGAAAAATTGTTGCAAAGAAAAGTACGAATTCAGTCGAATCAAAAAATCTTATCATGAATGACCAAATTATTTTCAAAAAAGAGAATAAAACTAATGAAGGTAGAATACTACTAATGAAATGTGATAAATATCAAGGAACGGCTTTACAAAATATTACATTTAATTGTATGATAAAAATCAAAGAGTTCGGCTGGATGTCGGTTACGAAGCAATTATTAGAACCAGAAAATCGGTCGGTTTTATAAAGCATGTATCAATGATGCAAACTGAATCAGGTAGCCACGTAACAAGGTAACATGACTATTAGTCAAATAGTTTAGCCACATCATCATAGTTGATGAATAGAAGGTGTATTAAGAACAGCTTAGAAAGATGTTTTAGCTTTAGAATTAACACATTCTTCTCTCTCAATCTCTCTCTCTAAGCCCAGTCTAAGACTATAAATAAAGTGAAACTATTCTTTTATTTGAAAACGATTAATTTTGTTTCATTCATCAAGCCTGTTACAACTAAATAATTAAGTAAGCAATTCGGCAATTTTTAACAATTTTTCGCAATTTTTTAGGAAAATTTTTAAGAAAAAAAACGCAATTTTGCAACAATTTTTTACAATGAAAACGCAGTTTTTGTCAGTGATGATAATACTTCAGCAGAAACGCAAAGAAGACAAAGTGAGGGTTTAACTGATAGTGAGCCTGAGATAGATTTCGAATTGATTTTCATTCGAAAGATAAAGCTGTTGAATACAAAAAAGTGTCCATGACGGAGTCAGTCGTCACCAAGGAGACCCAAGAAGAAATAAGAAGAGTTTTAAGCAAACATCCCAGCTCATTCTCTTGTCCAGTGTCTAATATATTGTTCACATAAATTTTTCTAAACAAATTAAACGATCACGAATTATGGGGTCTAGGCGACTATGTGAACATTTGATCACTAATAATGTGAACATTTTGATCATGTTCACACAAACTATGATCACAGATTTTGTGATCAGTAACTCTTTTTTTTGTTCACTAAAAAAATGAAATGATCACGTTTTCTTTAACTGATCAAAAGCTGAATCAAAAACAAACATAATTTTTTTTTTTGAAAAAACTTCATGCTATGATCACATGTAAAGTTATACTCCTTATTATGATTATCGTTTGAAATTAAAAAGCTTTAAATTCAACTCATGTAATAAACTTTTGAAAAAGTATAAATGAACACAATTAAACAAAAAAAATTTGAAATTTTAAAAACGGAAGAAAATTGTTAATTAAAATTTTTTCAAGTTATCAAAGAGCTAGGCTTGGTCAGAACTATGTACACTAAAAAGCTGAACATTATAGAGACTTAGCGATTTCCGAAATTGTAGTTTCGTAGTAAACATAAACAAGATCCTGTTCCATGTGATATTTGTGGTGAATTAATTTAGAACGAGAAAGAAGTGAAACTTCACAAAATAAAAAAACAAAGTAATTAGCCTTGCTGTGTATATTGGTCTTCTAAAATTGACTTTTTTTTTCGTTTATTTTTTTTTTGTTCACATAAAAAAACACTCTGTTCACGAAATATATATTTTTTTAATATATTTTAAAAAAAATAGAGATACTGATCTCAAAATCGGTGATCATTGTTTGTGTGAACATGATGATCACTAAGTCTCCTTGATCCAAATGTTTACATTATTAGTGACCAAAAAAAATGTTGAGTTTAAGAAAGCAGATAACCAAGCACTATTTAAATTTAATCACAGCAATTGACATTCAAACTGTAAATATTTTAGATTGCATAAACTCAGATCCGATTGATGATAAAGAACAATTTTTTATGAGTACATTGAGAGAGAATTTTATTTCAAAAATGCGCGATATTCAACGTAAAAGTCTTAATAGTTTAAACGTTGATACAAATACAGAAGTAGACTATTGTTTTTTTATTGAAAATTCGTCATTCCAACCAAATGAGTACTTTAATAATATAATTGGTTTATTGATTAGAAGTAAAAATTTCTTGGACGATGAAATAATTTCCGTTTTAAAGAGATTACTGAATGAGAAGATCGATCTTAAAATAGATAATATAAGCTCATCAAGGAATCTCTTAAAGTCATTGACCTTTTTCTATTTAATCAAAGAAAAAACACAAGAGAATAATTGTTTTTTAATCGATTTTACAAATATTCACGAAAATGCTCTGGAATAATTGAATATATCGAGTATTGTGATGCACAAACTAAAAAATACAGACTTTGACTATTTTTCAACAATCACTCCAAAAAAATTGCTCGCTTTTGAATTAAACTTAAAAGTTCAACTAATACCAAATCAAGTATTTAAAAATCTTCAAAATTTAAAAGAATAAAAAATCAAACAATTGAAAACAATTAACGAGCATAATTTTGATTTTTTAACTGAGCAATTCGATTTGGAAATATGCGTTTCGTATTTGGATGAGCTAAACAAGAACGCTTTCTATGGTCTTTGTAATTTACAAAGATTAGTTTTAACAAATGATGATATTTGTCGACTGGAGCCGCAAATTTTTAATGAACTTTAAGGTATTTAAATTTGAGCAATGATTCACTGGAAAAAATTGAGCCAAACACGTTTGGCTGTTTAAAAAATCTTGAAGATTTGATGTTTAATGCGAATTATTTTACTTGCTTTGAAGAATATGCATTTTCAGAATTAAATAAATTATTACGCTTGGAATTTAATTCTACCGAATTCGACAACGAGAGTCAATTAAAAATGTCAAAAAATGCGTTTGAATCATGTCTGAGCTTACAAATATTGGATTTGGGAAACAATTCAATTACAGATCAAAACACGGAAATTATTGCTCCATTGAACTCCGATTCGAACAAATTAACAATAAAAAATTTAAAATTTTTGAGTGTATCATGTGATGAAATTCCAAAGTTTAGTTCAAATTTTCGAAACCTGCAAGGCTTAGAAATCTGTGGATTATCTTTTTTTCGAAGGATTATTTGGAGAACTTGGAAAGTCTTGATTATTTTTAAGTCGCCATTGGACATCAATCAATTTTAGATAGTCTTACTTTATCCCATTTTAAAGAAATTAAAAACTTTGGCTATTGAAGGCTGTTCAATAGATTTTTATTTTATCGAAAAGATAAATAGAGTCGAGACAATTATTCGAGATATATTTAAAATTCAGATTTTTTGAAAAAACAATTGTATACGGATAATAGTAGATCTTTTGCTAGTGAGTGGAAAACACGTGAAAGTGAAGAGTATTGTTTATGTTTTCTCAATTAGACTAACTTAATAAACATAATTTTTTTAATGGGGTCGAACCTGACATACCAGAAAATACACACAGTGATGATAATACTTCAGCAAAAATGCAAAGAAGACAAAGTGAGGGTTTAACTGATAGTGAGCCTGAGATAGATTTCGAATTGATTCTCATTCGAAAGATAAAGCTGTTGAATACAAAAAAGTGTCCATGACGGAGTCAGTCGTCACCAAGGAGACGCAAGAAGAAATAAGAAGAGTTTTAAGCAAACATCCC
Organism: Brachionus rubens; assembly: GCA_022207745.1. Lineage (NCBI taxonomy): Eukaryota > Metazoa > Rotifera > Eurotatoria > Ploima > Brachionidae > Brachionus > Brachionus rubens. The sequence continues at coordinate 1,265,191 of JAJVHD010000016.1, read as the reverse complement.
AGTTCATTCTCTTGTCAAGTGTCTAATATATTGTTCACATAAATTTTTCTAAACAAATTAAACGATCACGGACCCAGCTTGATTGACTTGATCACAAATTAGACATGTATATAAAGTTATGATTCTGTATTGTCAATGGTTGAGCATATTTTAGGTAAGAAATGATAAATTTAATATTTACCACAAAATATCCGATTTTTACAGCTATCCTCATAACCAAACTATTCAATTTGTAAAACCCACTTATAAGATTATTCTTGCTTGATAATAAAATGATCTCTTTTGAAAACTTGAACACCCATTTTTCAAATAATTCGAAATTTTTTTGTATCAACAGCTCCCTTTTTAAATTAAATTTTTATTTCACTTAATTTTAAAATTTTTGGCCAGACTGAAAATTTACTTTGAAAAATCAACCAAATTTACAAAAATTTCAAAGTCTTTAGGCTTCAACGGTTTAAGACCAAAAACAGGATCCGATGTAACTACAGACTCATCTAGTGTTTGATTTAAATCATTCATTTCACATGATTCACTCACATGATCACTTTTAACAGCTGCTAAATCCAATTTATTCATTATTTTAATCATCGTTTCAATAAACTCATCGTAAATAAATTCAACCAACTTTTTCTTTTGTTCATAATCAACGATTTTTAACTCTTTAAACTCGTTTAGAGACATTAAATTTGACCAAAATTGTATAAAATCTAAACTTGTTGTATTATACAAATTCTTAATACCGTCATTCTCAGCTGGTTCGGGGTCTTTGTCTTCATTTTTTTCCGCTTCTTCTTGTTGTTGAATCGAATAACTTGTTCGATACGAAAATATTCGAATAAGCGACTGATAAATTATACGCGAGATGAACTCTCTAAAAAAACTAGTCTGTTGGATGACTAAAAATAAACGAGCTATGGCCAAACTTATTTGATAACCATATCGTTTAATTAGTTTAGGATAACAGTCTATAGCCAAGATAATTAACTTTTCCATCGTGTTCAAACTTCCCTCTGGTAAGCCATCATCAATGTGAGAACATACACTTGATAACGATTCTATAAAAGACGGAAGTTGATATATTTTTTCATCGTATACTTCAATGCTTGATAAAGATTGAACTCTAAAAAAACTACGTTCGCAAATGTCTATGATTATACTTAACATTAGTTTGAGGTCTTTTGGGTCCATTAGTTCTTTACACGGCTTAAATGTTAAACTAAGTCAATGGGCTAATTACAGACACTTAAGTTAAACTTACCCCTGCAAAAGCTCCATAGCCTTTTATTGAAATTATCGTTTCTTTCAAGTCTTTATCACTTTCGGTCAAGTTCTTGTAAAACTTGAGAATAAAATATTTGAATATGACACGACACTTGTCACTTTCAGTTTTAAATTTTGACCTCAACATTTCAGCTAGAGTCTTGTAATAAGAGTCCAAAGCCAAGTAGGCTAGCTTTTTCATTTCATAATTTTTATGTTCAGCCCATTGTGATAAGCGATCAAATAGGTCTTTATAGTCCGAGTAGATTAGCTCGTCGAATTGAGCGGCGTGTTTAGCAAAAAGATCAAGGGATGCTTTTGGCATTGAATAACGACTAAGGTCATCAGCATTGTTCAACAAGGCTTGTTTGGCATAATTGAAAATTGATTTTGAATAATCAGATTTTTCACTAGTTGAAAAATTGTATAAATAATTGTTCAAGCCCTCAATTGTACCAGCGATTACATTCAAGTCCGGTTTATGATGTTTAGCACTCATTTCGGATTTGAGGGTGTTCAAAAATAAGTCAAGACATTTGCTTGATTTGGTCAACATTACTTCAGGATGGTACCGGCATATCACACCAAGGATAATTAAAATATTTGATTTTACTAAAAAAAGGTTAAATTTGAGAATCGACTAATTGTGTTTGTTTACAAAATTACGTGATGAAGATAACTTTGATTGATTGACAAGGGATAAAAAGTAATCATCTGCAAGTTTTGGTATGTTCAATTTGTTTGCGTATTCCAAATTTCCGTTCGTCAACTCGAGGATCTTGAGAAACAAGTTAAAAATGGTTTTCGGAAAAAAAAGGTCGGATTACTTTTGTAATAATGGGAAATGTTGCACATCGAACATCCGAGTATTTGTCTGAATTGAAAATAACTATACATGTTTCCTTTATTTCAGACACGTATGGAATTATTTGTTTGGCGGCTGATGTTATAAATTTTTCTAAAAATTGTAATAAATCAACTTTGCATGGACGAAGCTTTGAATAGAAAAAAAATAAACTTAAATGAAGTTTCGTTTCAAAGAGTAAGGTTGACCCCAAAGTGCCCAGAAAATTATTTTTTTTTCTTGGAAGGTCGCATCTCTTGAACCATTAAGATCTCGTGATTGGAAAAAAATATTTTTAATTTGAATGTTTGACCTGAAAGGTTAAAAGCTCCGATTAAAATTGGCCAAAACGATCAGAAAAAAATTCCGAAAAGCGAAATTTTTAATGATGGTTTGACGAAAAAATCTCACTGTAAAAGAATTTTAAAAATCTGATTTGATATTCGTAATCAGCGTATAGGAAAACGATAACTTATTTTTTCCAGTTCCAAGAAATTAAAGATTTATGACCACATTTATAAATCGTTTCTTTCTATGATTTTTTATTTTAGAAATTGTATTTCCGACATCATGAGCATGCTAAAATTATTTTTGATGAAGAAGAAAAAGGATTTCTTTGTGTTTTTTTTTAGTCTTCTTGTAACAAATCACGAATGGTGGTTACAAAATAGGAAAACATGCCTTCTTTCGGAATTGTTATGCTCTTTAGGTTTTGAAATTTAGTCAACATTAGTGCTGCGAGGTGTAAGGTAAAGGTCGTAACTTTCGTCTAAGTTTCTTTCTAAAAAACTATTCGCCACAAATAGGAAAACTTTTCAACACAAATTTTCTATAACTTTCAAGGAAGCTTGTAATTTTGAACGCGAATGTATCCAATTATGACAACAGTGAGCCTGAACCGATTCATTTTAATCACTCAGATGGCCGAAACACACTCAAGTGATCCCTGTTACAGTACAAAAAACATACAAAAGAGTTATAAACTAGTGTTTTCCGACCTGGTCTGATTATTAAAATATTTTTTGGCGGAGATTGAACAATTTTTTAAGGAAAACATACTTGCCAAAAAATGTTATGTGTTACGTCACGGTCATGCTAAAGGTTTAAAGACTGCGAGAGCTGCACAAGCTTCGATTTATTTTGTTTGTCTCGTAACTCCTGTCCCTAAGGCGAATATCTATTTATGTAAAAAAGACCAAAGCTAACATATAAGTATTATTAACAGAAATATAATTTTCCTATTGACTGTTATCTGGGGTTATTCTAAACGAGGATTGCGAATTTTTGGTCAAAAAGTGTAAATTCCTTCATCTTTGAAATTTTTAATTTTCAGCGCCTTTTTAGGCATTTTTTTACTATCCTACCGGTCAAAAAATACAAAATTTAGTCACAACATTTTATAGAGAATTTCCTTCTCTACAAGTTGGTGAGTAAAAAAATTTATGTTTTGGAGCATTCTTGGGACAAGATATGAAAAAACCAATAAAAAAACTCATTTTTTCTATTTTTTGCCCTAAAAAGAGCACTCTTGAAATTTTTTTTAACATGAAAATTGAAACGGCATTTGTAAAACTTTACGTTTTTTCAGAATTGGTGTCGTTAATATCATATATGTTGTTATTTGACAAAGATACTAACGATTAACTGAAATACCCTCTTCTAAAAGCCAATAGGAACCCTCTAAGCAAAAATTGAAATTTTTTCCGACCCCCTAAAAATTTGGGAACTTTATGTTTTCATATATGGAGAACACACCTATGTGGTCAGAATTATCGAATAGCGTGGAAGTTTTGCATTCGGCGAACCTTACAACTTAGAATATTTCTTACAAATTTTAAACTTATTGTTCAAGACTTGTCTTGTAAATTGGGCTGAAAATTTTAGAGTATGGGCTTTGATATTTTGACATGGAAAATCAAAATTTTTTTCCACATAACTTTTTTTGTTCGCCCGCAAAAACTTAAAAATCATGTTTTTTTTATATTTACCTCATCTTTGCTGATTGATTTACGTAAAAAAGTCAACAGATTTTTTTCTCGTTTAAAAAATAACGATAAACAAAACGCTAAAATAAAAAATTCAGCACTTGAAAAAAATTTTAAAATCGTTTTTGAAAGTGTTCTAACTTATAGTTTGATGACTTATGTTCTCACCACAAATGTATGCAATATCCAAAACAATCGATTTAGCCAAATCTGAACTCGAACCACCATTGACTAGACAATCATGTAAACTTAAAATATGATTTTCTAAGTCACTTAACATTTTTTTAACAAAAAAAAATAAAATTCATTCAAAAAATTTTATTATAACTCATTTTTTTTTGAAAAAAAATGCAAAAAGCAGCATGCATATGCACACACGATTCTTCAATCTCAACTCTTTTCTCTTTCTCTCTAAATCCAAGAAAAAAAAACAAAAAAACTTAACTTTAACCAAACATACTTTTTTTTTAGATCAATGTCTTATATTCATTTTAAGACTGTGTACAATTTAAATTTTGACAAAATAACCTTTGACGGTTCTAGTATAACCCTATGTCAACTTAAAAAACTCATCTCAGAAAAAACTAAATTTGTCAAAACTAAAAAAGTTGATTTTGAATTGGAAGTTTCAAATGCTGATACAAACACTGGTAAGTCTTAATAATTCTCCCCTCTTTTCCGTTTGATACACATTTTTTTGATTAGTTTACACGAACGATGATGAACACATTTTCAAAAACTCGAGGGTTATAGTCAAACGTGTTGTCAAAAATTCAGCTGCACCTTTAAGAGCCCAGTACGTTTGATTCGCTTAAATTTTTAAATTTTTTTAAAAAATTTTAATTCTAAGAGAAAAAAGTTCTCAAGAGATTTCTCAAGTCCTGCCTAAAAAAGTTTATGATTCACTTGCTCCATTGAACATACCTTCTAAACCATTGGTCTATGTCGATGAAAATTCGAATTCGGTCCAAGATGAAAAGGCTAAACTCGAATCAATTTTAATGAGTTCGATGGCCAAGACCGATCCAATTGTTCAAACAAACCGGTTTTTGGGTATTAAACAATGGCCGAGACCTCAACTCCCTCAAGCACCTCAAGTATTTCAACAACCGACATTAAATCCTAGACCGATACCCCCAGGGTATCTATGTGTCATTTGTCGTAAGCCTGGACATTTGAAACAACATTGTCCAGAAGCTGGGAGTTTACCAAAACCGGAAGAGAGACATAAATTTCCAAGTGGTATCCCGAAGACAAATCTTCGACCAGCTCAACCGGGAGATAAGTTCGCAATGTTGGGTCCAGAGGGTTACGTCGTCAATGAACTTGATAAAGAAGCTTCAAAAATAGTCAAAAAAGATAAATATTTTTTTATTGATGACGAAGAAAATAAATCTGAAATTCGTGACGAAGCTGAAATTCCTAAACGTCTTCGATGTCCTTTTGGAGAACATTTAATCAAAGACGCTGTTTTAGTTCCATGCTGTGGACACTTCATTTGTTGTGATGAGTGTATCAAAAATAAAATCTCAAACGAAGAAATTATCGAGTGTCCACATGATAAGTGTGATCAAGAACTAGGCTCGTTCACAGCTATTACACCGTATCATGAGATTCGTAAAAAAGTTACCGAGTATTTAAACGAAATTAAAAAGGCTAAAATGTCACCGATAGATCAAAAATCCACAGACCCTTTTTTGGACGAAATTTTGAATCAAGTTGAAAAAAAATCACCTGTACAGGACTGTAAAATCTCAAGTTCCGAGCTAAAGCAAGCTAAACAATCCCCTAAAAAGGAGGCACTTGATGTCAAACAACCAGTTCAACCAGTGGGTAATTCATTTCAATTGCAGCATTCGTTGAGTGAATCATCGTTGAGAAATATTCCATACAATAGCCAGTACGGGTTTAATTTTAGACCAACTATGAATAGTTATCAAAGCTTTGTACAACCAAATAATTTTCAACAGAACTTTAATCCGTACCAAAATTTTAATCCCTATATTATGCCTCAGCAAAATGTATACCCAGGGTTTAATCAAAATTTTAACCAGCCTAAAAGTGAGCCAAAGTTTGACGATGGTTTGGATCAAACATTAGACATAATGACTGAAAAAGAGTTTAATGAGTACAAGGAAAAACTTTTAAGTGATGTCAATAATCGTAAGGAGAATGACAAACGTGATGGTGATAAGTTAAAAAAGTCTTCGAAAAAAAGTAAAAAAAAGTCACGTTCAAGATCAAGATCGCGTTCACGGGTTAAAAAGTCTAAAAAAAAAAATAAGAGTCGATCACGTGAGAGACGTAAATCAAAATCAAGAACTCGTAGTTATTCGAGATCTCGATCAAGATCAAGATCGAAAAAATTAAAAAAAAAATCTTCTCGTAAAAAATCAATGTCTCGTAGTCGTTCAAAAAGTCCAATTGGTAGTAGACGTGATGAAAATTTGGATTATCGTAAACGAAATAGCCCTGATACAAAAGGTCGGTACGAAGAACAATGGAAACAAAGTCGTAAAGTTCTTCGTTCTTTGTCAAGATCACCGTCTAAGTATCATGATGATAAATCAAAGTATAAATATAAATAGATATTTTTTGTGATTGTTGATTGTAAATAGTGGACACAATTTTAAACATTGTAGACATAGGTGTTTAAGGTCAAATGTGTAATAATTTTGTATTAATGTTAGATTTTTATATTTTATTTTTCATTCTTATTAAATAATTTTTGAAATCTTTTTTTATTTAATCAAAATTAATAAAATGAGAATAAATTTTTTTTCCTAAACCAAGCGAACTCTTCTTTGAGCTTTGATTATAAATTAATTTGATTTACAAGAAATCTAAATCGATCCTCTGATATTTTTTTAATAGAAATTTAAGCGTTAGCGCTTTGTCGAATATTATTATTCCAAGAAATATGGTATATAAGGTTCCGGAAATGCATAACGTTCACACTATCTAAGAAAGTGATTTTCGTAATCTACACATATGAAAACCGAGGGAAGCCAAATTTTTTTAGGGGATGTCCAAAATATTTAAATTTGCACCCTTCAAATAGCTCAAGGATCTTTGATAATACCTAGGGCATACCAAAAGTTTTGATAAATGTGTCATTATTTTTTAATCAAAGTACACTGACTCCTATCAACATGCATAATTTTAATCTGTATGCGATTTTCTATTAATTGAACCACTATTCAAGATTATATCTTAATTTTAACTGATTTTTATTTAGCATTTAGTAGACCATACTTTTTAAAAATTTTAAAAAATGCAAATTTTTAATTTTCGGTGTAAAATTGGGATCGAACGCAGCTACGATCCAAAATGAGTTTAAATAAGTTTATGGGGACAAGGCCCTTTCATATGCAACAGTTGTTCAATGGGTGAAAATATTTCGTGGAGGGATAGAGAGAACCAAAGATGCTCCACGCTCTGAGCGGCCGAGTACGTCAGTTGTTGACTCAAATACTGACCTATTTGGAAATTATATAGAGGATAGCCCATATTGTACATATGATGAAATTGAAGCTCAGAATTTTCTTAGTCCAGGTACAATTATTCACGATCATCTTAAACTTCAAAAAATAGCATCTCGGTTTGTACCCCATTGACTGAAAAAAACCGTAGAGATAGGGTTCGGATTTTTCAAGAAAATTTGGCTAAATTTAAAATCGGGGCATGGTCAATATATGATGTAGTCGCAGGTGATGAGTCATGATTATACTCGATACAAATTTGCCGGAATCAATCTAATGCAAGCTGGGTTGCAGAGGGAGAGAGTCCAACAACAGTAGTAAAAAGAGGGAGATTTGAAGATAAAACTTTGTAATTTTTTTAGAACAAGTGGGGTGGATCTGATTACATATTGAGATAGAGGAGGCTGTGTGTATCACAAAAAAATATATAGATGATTGCTTAAAACCTTTGCTAAGATTAATTAAGATGAGCAGAAAGACATTGGGTATCAAAAAATTAAAATTTCATCATGACAACGCTCGTTCATCAAGCTGTAATGACTTATCTAAAAGAACAAGGCTACAATTTAATGGGACAACCAACATATTCGCCAGACCTTACTCCTTTAGATTTTTGGCTTTTCGATTATATCAAACAGCGATTAGACAGTCACAGCAGCTCCGAAAGCTTAGTAAGCCAAAAACGGCAATTGTCAAAGCCATACCGAAAGAAGAGTATCTAAAGACCTTTCATAAGTGGATCGAAAGGATGGAACTATGCATAAAATATAAAGGGGACCATTTTGAAACATATTATAAATAAAAAATAGTTTGTATCGATTAGCCGTTTTTATATCCGATTATCGGAACTTTTGGTATGCCCTAAGTACATTAATCGTGCAGTAAACTTTAGGCTTTTACGGATATGTATAAATATTATGGGGTTGATGGATTTATAAAAAAGTTATAGGTTAAAAACTAAAAAATGGTTTTTGAGGAGTCTTGACACTTAAAACCCCTAAGGCATGAAAAAATAATGATGGACACCTCCTAAAAATTTGGTTTTACTAGGTTTTCATATGTGTAGATTACGAATTTGAGGTCGAAAATCAATTTAAAAATCTACTTAAATTACGATAGCCTATGCTAAAATAATAGAATAGACGAGTTATTTATAAAGAGCGCCATGCTTCATCTAAAGTCACATTGCACATTCCTTCCTTTGATTAAGTTTCATATAATCCAATGCGGTACCGTAAAATCTTGTATTTTGCCGATAAAAAAATTCACATGTTTTTATTGTTAATTTACCCAAACGAAAAAATTTAAAATTTCTTTCAATTTATCCGACCTGTTTCGTTTTTCATGCTGCATAGATTTGAAGGAACTCAAATTAACTGGGTATTACAGTACACTACCGATTTTATCACCCCATTCTTTTCTTAAGATTAATTAAGCGGCACAAATTTTAATAGAGACAAATCAATGTCGGGATAACTTCGAACGTATACTGTACCGACCGACCTGGTTTGCCATATTTGGTCACCAAATCGCCAAAAACAATTTTATTCGCAGTTTTTTTTGGATTTGGTAATAACAAAATTGACCAAAATTTTGCTTAAGGAGCATGAAAAAGTCATTAGTGAAAAATGAATATAATCAATTTTTTTTCGACCAAATTATAGGGTCAGGGTTACAGGCTTCTAAAGCATAAGTGCCCCATCTATACTAAAATCCATAAAGATGTACAATAAAAGTTGATCTTATTTTGTCATTATTGTTTCTTGAAAGAAATTACACAAGTCTTAATTTTATTTTCATCACATTATTAAATCTAGGTTTTTGTTGTTGTATCAAAGCAAGACTTAGTTCAACTACTTATTCGACCTAGCAAAAAATAGCAACAAAATAAAAATTGTTACAAAATAGACAAAACAAAATTCTAAAAATTTTCATTTAACAAAGAAGATAAATACTCGTACGTATTATCCAAAATAGATTTTCAAACAATTCAATTTTAAATTGGGATTTTTTTTTTGAATAAAAATAACTTTTCAAGACTTTTTTGTTTTTACTTTACAAAAACAAACTCAATGCCCCTTGGTCACTTAAATGTCTCACATTCATTTTAAAACTGTTTACAATTTGAACTATGACAAAATTACTTTCGATGGTTCGAGTCTTTCTTTACAAGAATTAAAAAAACTTATTGCTGAAAAAAGCAAATTGTCCAAACAAAAACTCGACTTTGACCTCGAAATAACAAATGCTGAAACAAATCAAAGTAAATATTTTTAAACTTAAAAAATTCATTCTCCTAGACCTTGTTAATTTTTCGTTTGTTGCTAGCTTATCACGAAAATGATGTAATCTTAAAAAACACTCGAGTGATTGTTAAAAGGGTTATCAAGAGCTCGACAGCACCTTTGAGACCACAGTAAGATTCTAAAGACTCTTTTAGAAACTTCGAAAACTAAACTTTGTCTAATTAAAAAGGTCTCCTAAAGTTTCTACCATACCTACAAGTCAATCTACAATAAATGTACAAAAGCAAACTCTTGAAGTGTCTAAAAGCAAATCTCTTAGTCCGAGACCTGGTTTATCAAACTTACCGGAACAAGTACCGGTTTCAAGACCGAAAAAAGTTTATGATTCACTAGCACCATTGAACATTCCGTCAAAACCTCTTATCTATGTTGAAGAACCGAAAAAAATTGAAACTGAAACGGATAATCGTCAAGACGAAAAAGCAAAGTTAGAATCAATTTTAATGAGTTCAATGACTAAATCACCGACAACTGAAGTTCAACATCGTTTTACAGCTATGAGTAAATCATGGCAAAAACAAGTAAATCCATTACAGAGACCAATACCACCGAATTATGTTTGTGTTATATGCAAAAAACCAGGTCATTTGAAACAATTTTGTCCAGACGCAGGAAGTTTACCAAAACCAGAAGAAAGACCTAAATTTCCGAGTGGTATACCAAGGACTAATTTACGTCCAGCGCCACCTGGTCATAAATTTGCAATGTTAGGTCCAGAAGGTTATGTTATGACTGGAATTGATGAAGAAGCGGCAAAGGTTGTGAAAAAAGATCGAGTCTTGTTCGAAGACGAAGAAAGTTTAACAAAACCAGAAGAAGTTAAAATCGATGAAATTCCGAAAGATTTAAAATGTCCCTTTGGGGATCATTTGATTAAAGATGCTGTTCTAGTGCCTTGTTGTGGACACTTTGTATGCTGTGATGAATGCATTCGGCACAGAATTTTGAACGAAGAAACAATCGAATGTCCGAATAAGAGTTGTGATCAAGAAATTGGTCCACTTATTTCGATAACTCCATTTCATGAGACTCGCAAAAAAGTCCAAGATTATTTGAACGAAATAAAAATGAAACAAAATGTGCCTCAAAATGAACCGAAAAGAGACGTGTTTTTGGATTTAATTTTAAGTGAAGTTAACGATAGACCAGAGACTGAACAAGGTGGTGAATCACCTTTACAGGATAATAATATTTCAAGTTCAGAAATTTTATCACAACAACTAATGGCTGCGTCTGCTGAATCACAAAGACTTTCACCAGCTCTTTTACCTACTCCACCAAATACACCATCGTTTGACGTAATTCGACCCCAAATGCCGCCTCTAAATTATCACTATAGGTCCAGATTTTTAGGTCAAAAAGGATATTCATCTCAAATTTATCCTCAGGGATATCCTTCGTTCATGCCTCGAGTACAATTTTATCCACAAAATAGACCAAGGTTTGTTAGACCGTCTGTTGGCGGATACCCTGATATGGGTCTTTATCCTTCGATGTCTCAAGGACCTGGGACTGTTACAGGTGTACAAGGCTACCAAACTGTGATGTCTGAGAGTCAGTTTTATGAATATCAAGAAAATTTGAAAAAAGAACGCGAAATTGTAAAAAAAGACGAAAAAGAAGTTAAAAAGAGAAGTAGAAGTAGAGAACGAATTAAACGGTCTAGATCAAGAAGTAGATCACGAAATAGAGATAGGTATAAACCGAGACGTCGAAGTCGTTCAAGAAGTCGAGCAAGATCAAAGTCAAGACGGAGATACAAACGATCACGTTCAAGGACACCCGAAAGAAAATACAAAAAAAGATCACGATCAAGATCGGTTAAAAAGAAAAAAAGTCGATCGAAAAGTCGTGAAAGAAAACCAAGTAGATCAACTTCAAGATCAACAACCACTACAGCAGAAAGTGTAGAAATTGAAAAAAGAAAAGATAAAAAATCGAAGCACAAATCAAAGAAAAAGAAGGAAAAAAAATAACCAATTTTTTGTTGTTGTTTTTATTAATTTTTATTTTTTATTGTAAAATTTTGTTACCGAAATTTTTGAAAATAAATATTTTCTAAAGTGAATTTTTCTTTCAAATTTGATTACTTACAGTGGATCTTGCAGAAATGTAAGGTTCCGTTAGGAACGCGTTCAGAACTTTCTTTAAGAACAGGTTCGTACTCCTACCAAACGTTTCCATTTTGTTTTAAGGAAAAACGAGCAACAGGGTGGAACCCTTTTGGTTTGGAACCCGAACGAAGCTGCTTTTAAAGACCGTTCGCTACACGCTACATTTTCCCAAGATCAGCTGTATTCGCCCTCCCATTTTAACATCCAGGCTTGGTACCAGTCATGACATGGTTACCATTATGATACTGCCATTCACTCCAGTGATTGTGTGGCGTTCAACATAAACAGCGTCACTCATCCGAGCTGAAAAATCTTAAAACACATCGCTTGCGATCAGTTTAAAATATATTTTAAAAAAAATTTGCCCATTGGGAGGATCGAACTCACGACCTTCGCGTTATTAGCACGACGCTCTAACCAACTGAGCTAAACGGGCTTATAGCGTTTTATTCCTCAAAAATAGTCTGACTCATGAATTTTCTATCTCAAAACTGTAATAAAGGTAAAAAATCTATCTAAGATAATTATAATATCGAACAGAAAAACAGAAGCCCGTTTAGCTCAGTTGGTTAGAGCGTCGTGCTAATAACGCGAAGGTCGTGAGTTCGATCCTCCCAATGGGCAAATTTTTTTCTCATTATAAATTATCATTTATTATTATTAATTATAAAAAATTAAACTTCCCAATTAAGCTAATACTATTAGTCCATCGTTCTATTCTATCATTTCTCAGAAATTGTTTTTAGCTTAGTTTGAGTCATTTCACTCCCAATAAAATGCGACCAGTCGCCCTTACATTTTCACTTACGGGCTTGGGACCGGCCAAGGCATGGTTACGACTATGCTACTGCCATCCACACCGGTAACTGTGGGACGTTCATCATAAACATCATCACTAATCAGAGCCGAAGCTGCGAACTCGACAACTATCCTGACTAGCTTTGAACCACAAACCAAGCGTATTCTACATCATGTAGAATACTTACTTTTGTTACCATGGCAACAACTATTGCTAAATGGACGTCTGCTGTAAAACAAGCTCTTGCGTATACCTTTTATAAAGCAGTCAATTCATAAACTAATTTAATGAAACTAAAAAATTACCTTAAACCAAGTCATAAAGCCGATTCTAAATTACCTTTATTTCAAATCCTGTCCAAAAGATAACTATTAGTACATCATACCTTATACGGCACATAAAACGCTGTGGACTTAGTCTTACGAGCGTTTACCGAAGCTAAGGTTTGAGACATTTCCATTACAACGCCCCCTTACATGTTACTAAAATAAGAACAGCTTTGTCCAGAAATACCTTAGAACTCTGCGAAATGGAGCTTCCGACATTTATAAAACTCAAATTAACTCTGAGAAACAAATCTCATGAGCATCACCGAGAACAACCGACAACTCTTCCATGCCCTTACTGGCACCTTTAAAGAAGATGCAATGATCAAAGCACATTTGCGTCTTTCACACAAATCCGAACCAAAGCAATAACTTTATTTAAACTTTGGTTAATTATGCCTACTTTATGACCATTAGACCAATCCTTACATCCTTTTTAAATTGTAGATCATAATTGTATTACAGTCGACTCGCGATAATCCGTATACAAAAAGCCCTAGAAAATTGTTGTACGGATTAAAATCTACGGATAATCAAATACATTTAATAGTATCGGAAAGGGCTCCGAGTCCGGGTATTTCTGTTCGGATGTCAAATTATTCGGATTAAACTGTATACGGATTATCGCGAGTCGACTGTAACAATATCAATCCAATAACTACTGTAAATTCTTCAGAGTTTATTTAAATTACCATTTCACTTTTAGTTTTTCATTAAATACCTGACTTACAATATTATTCCAACTTCTTCTAAAGGTTTCCGTGAATCAACGTTTAGTTACCAAATCAAATTTGTCACTTTTTACTCGTTAGAAACTTAATTCAATTTTTAAGATAATTGATATTCAAATACCCGGATATCAAATCAATGTGAAATTTTTTATTTAAATTTTTATTTCAAATCAATTTTTTTTTTATTTTTGCTAAAAACTTTTAAATGATAATTAAGAACATCACTGTGAAGGGACCTATGAGTAAAATTAAACAAATTTTTCGAATAATATTTATCAAAGAATATCTTCTGTTGTATATAACCCAATTCATAACTTGTCAAAAAGCTATTCGGTTTGTAATTCGAATCGTTTTTACGATTTAACAAAATACCATCATCATTAAAGGTATACGGTTCAGGGCATCCGTAATGTTGTTTACTAGCTTGGCGATAAATCATCTTTTCTCCTCTTTTAATTCGGTTCATATTCTCGTGTAATCGTTGGCAAACTAAACATTCAAAATGATCTATATAAGACCCTTTTACCCGATCATTGTTTATACCCCAACCACGTTTGGACATTATGTCTAACAAAATTTTATTCTTGACACCACCTTTTTGTTTAAATCGTAAATAATGTTCGTATGCTGTGTCGTTCTTGTTCAAATAGTGTAAATACTCGGCTAAGTCTTTAGCAGATTTGAAGTCTAACACTTCAATTGCTGTCTCTGTATCTGGAAAAATTTCTCTTGCTTTAGATGAACCGTAAACAATTGGAACCGAACCGATGTAAAATGAACGCCAAAGTTTTTCAGTCCTTAAACGATAAAAATATAAAGCCATGCTTTAAGAGAATCTTTATAGGGTCATTACACATAATCATCACATACAGCATTCTCCATTGCAATCACAAACTTGTATCGAGCTATGATTTTATAAAATTCTGGTGAGCTCATACTCACAACAGCCTGACTCAAGCTTTAAATAAATAAATTAGTTTCAATATTCAAATTTTTGATGGTTTTTACTTTTTGGGTAGATCCTTATTGTGTAAACACTTTCCATAGGAATCGACTTTTATATGTTTCATTAAGGCTTGGACATAAATGTCTCTGTCCGAAGGGGTATTACAATCTGATTGTATATACGCAACCGGTGCTAATTCAGTTTGGAACAGATTTTTATCTTTTACTGAGATTAAAAACTCATCACTCTCCAAGTCGTCAATACTCGTCAAATATTGGGTTATCAAAGTAAGATCTGATTCTCGTTTAAAAGTTGCCGTATGATTAAACAAATTCATAATCTTTTCGAATGAAAACAAATAATTATTTTTCGGGGATTCTTCGTGTAACAGGCCCCAATCTTCGGATTCTAATTTCGGTAAAGGTAAATCATGTAAATGAAAATCAGTTCCATAAAATAAAAATGATTTTAGATTCGTTTGAGAACGGTACTTGCGAACATTTGTTACAAAACATGTTTTTTTAATGTTTTTACATTCTTTGTACGAACCCATGTCCATTGTAAACGGGGTCCACCATATTATGATCGGGGTGTTGTTAGGGATTTTTCGTTCGTTAAAGTAAGTGTCACCCATGTTAACTTGATCTGAGCAAAAGAAAATGTTTAGGGTATATTAAGAGTTGATGAGTTTTTAAAAATTACATTCAATTATTCGTTTTAAATTTTTAATGTAGTATGGATTGAATCCTTCAAAGGACATGTTGTAATCATTTTTGTTT
The DNA here is from genome assembly GCA_022207745.1 of Brachionus rubens. NCBI lineage: Eukaryota > Metazoa > Rotifera > Eurotatoria > Ploima > Brachionidae > Brachionus > Brachionus rubens. The sequence goes on along the minus strand of JAJVHD010000016.1, from coordinate 1,249,616 downwards.
AACAAAGGCTTTTCAGTAAGAACGAAGTCATCGTTGTAGACCTTTAACATAAGGTTAACTGTTGATAGAGTAAAAAGATGAATCAATTTTTTACCTCGTAATCCTCAAGAGGTTCGTTAATCACTTGAATCGAATCATAAATAACATGGATTAGAACTATACAAATGAGACATATGGTCAATTGTTTAACGATAAACAAAATGAATCGATTCATTTTAAAAAAAAATTTTGTGTAGCAATTTTTTTATAAACTTGAGTTTTATCAAATCGCACCATATTTCAAAATTCTCATTGAATTTTGAAAGTTATTAATTTTCTCCGGGTTCCTTGAAAATACGATTTAGAGTGCTTTTCTTAATAATTTGATTTAATTTTTACACTCGGAAGACTTTTAGAAACATCTTAAAACACATCGCTTGCAATCAGTTTAAAATATATTTTGAAAAAAATTTGCCCATTGGGAGGATCGAACTCACGACCTTCGCGTTATTAGCACGACGCTCTAACCAACTGAGCTAAACGGGCTTATAGTGTTTTATTCCTGAAAACTCTACTAAATCATGATTTTTTAATCTGAATAATATTAGTCCCTCGTTCTATTCTATCTTTTCTAAGAAATTGTTTTTAGTTTTTTAGTTTTTCACTCTCCAAAATATGTGACCAGTCGCCCTCACATTTTCACATCCGGGCTTGGGACCGGCCAAGGGATGGTTACGACTATGCTACTGTCATCCACTCCAGTGACTGTGGGACGTTCATCATGAATAGCGCCACTCATCCGAGCCGAAGCTGCGAACTCGACAACTATCCTGACTAGCTTGGAACCACAAACCAAGCGTATTCTACATCATGTAGAATACTCAACTTTGTTACCAGGGCAACAACTATTGCTAAATGGACGTCTGCTGTAAAACAAGCTCATTACCGCCCATTACCAGGCTCCTATACGTTGTGATGGCCAAAGCCAGCGGCACCCCAATACGACAAGATTCGAACGCGATCCTTAGACCCACGTACCCGTAATACAGAACATTTAGAACGGTGTTAGAATGACAGCAACATTTCCGCCCTTCCATTTTTACATTCGGGCTTGAGACCGCTCAAGGCATGGTTACGGCTATCTTTTTCGGTAATGCTCAGTTCCTGTTCCGTTCTCAGTCCCCTTTCGTTGAAACTTCCTGAAAATGGAACTGAGAACGGAACGGGAACGGAACGTTTTTGTACAAATAAAATTTTTTGATTAATTTTTTTATCGCTGACTTGATAGAACAACATGTGACTAAAATTTTAAGAATATATTTATGCTAATCTAAAATCTCATAAAATTTTGATTCTCATCAATTAATGAAAGAAGTTTTTGATCTTATAAGTCAAGAAGTTGATTCTTATAAGAGCCTAAATGCTGTTATTCAGGATTGGCGAGATCAAAGTTAAAAGAAGATTTCGATAATTGTAAATCACTTTGTTTACGAGTAAATTGAATTCAAATGTGTACAAGTTTCAATTTTCCCTCGAATAAAATTGATAATTCTTGTTCATCAAAAGACTGAGCGTAAAGAATGCATGTTTGTCATTAGCAGAAAACCAGCAGAGATTCTTGTAAACGCTGAAACTCCTATTCATCAAGCCAAAAAAATTATTCACTCAAACTTCGATAGAAACCTTTCGAGTAAAGATACAGATAGTTTAAGCCAAAAGTTGTCCAAAGAAAATATACGTGGTCGAACCGAGGACTATATTTTTCAAGCCACTCTTTACGAAATAAAAGAGGGTGATTACTCAATCGAAGTTCACAACACATACCAAAGACAAATCGTTCTCGATTTCATCTTAATCCAATTTGAACCAAATGAAGAAATGACACAAAAATTATCCGGAAATTTAGAGAAACTTGAGTTACTTACTCTCCTGGCTTAGAACTCAAATTTAAATGGCATTCCAGTATCGTTTGCTTTTATTCGATGGAAAACAGATGAAAACTAAGTTGAATTTAAGAAACGTTCGCAAAATAAAACGATGTTAATTTTAGCTTTTTGTAGGATCTAGGTAAAAATAAATTCTTAAAATTTTAGTCACATGTTGTTCTATCGAGTCAGCGATAAAAAAATTAATCAAAAAATTTTTTTTTGTACCCATAGCTGGATGATTATATGTACAATTGTACACATAACCATGCTCAAATTTCCTCTAGTTTCTGAATCAAATTCACATTAGATACCAAACATTTAATAGAGCATCCAAACTCTCTTATTTTCAAGAGGAATAAAACGATTTTTTTTAGTTTTGAGACAAAAATTCTAATTAATTTTGAACCTTTTTTGTAAAAAAAATCCGTAAACATTAAAAATCAAATGTATAGCTTTTCGAATCGGAACAAGCACCTTAAAATATTTTTTCTTTCATCTAACATTATCTTTATTTACAAATATAAATAGTTAAATTTTATCCATTTCATTAAAAAAAAAAGAGATAGGGAATTTTAATAAAATATTATCACATAACAAAATAAAAAATTGAAAAAAAAAAAAAAAACTCTAAACTAATTATTTTTTTCCAAATACAGCTGAACTACTTTTTTTAATTTGTGTTTGATCGTTTTTCATATTTGACGATGACTCTTTACGAATATTTTTTGCTATAGCTGACGATTGACGTGGATCATCATTATTTGATTTTTGACTAAAATAAATAATTACAGAACTCATATTGTCCTTGCTTCCCTTTTAAACAAAAAATTTAAACAAATTTACCTTTAGCAAAATGAAAAAAAAAACAAACAAAAAATTACTTTTTCAAATGATTTTAAAATTAAATCTTCAGTTAACAACTCAACAAAATTTTCATTATTTGAATTTAATGTTTGCAATTTTTGATCGACAAAATTTTTAACTGATTCATTATCGAGTACATCCCAAATACCATCACAAGCCAAAACTAAATACCGATCACTAACACTTCGCTTAGCTACGTATACATCTGGTTCACATGTAACAAATTGTTTTGTTTGATCTAAATTCGGAATACTTTTATAATCAAAATCACCTAGACCTCTACTCGTTGCTAAACCACCGTTTACACGATTTAATGCTACTAGGCCACCAGCGTTTTGAATACGTTGTCTCTCTTTCAATTGTGTAGGCTTATGATCAAATGTGTTTATTTCAATGTGATTATCTCTGACTAGAATACCACGCGAGTCACCACAATTTATTAAAAATATGTAATTAATAGTAATGAGAGCGGCAATTACAGTCGTGCCACTTTTGTCTTCATAATTTAAATTTTTAACTTTTTCTAACAATTTTCTGTCAAATGTATAGAAGCCATTTTTAATTGCGTTTATAATCTCTTCGGGCGATAATGAATTTAAACGAAAATATGTATTACGTGGGTCATTCCGATTGCGAACAGAATTTTCTAACATTTCTTGATATATTTGACCCCATAAGTAACCAGCTGATATTTTACTACTAAAACTTCCACCATGTCCATCAAAAACGGCAAAAAAACTCCATTCATCTTGATCCGAATCGGATTTAAAAACACAATTTGAATCTTCCATTTCGTTACGCCATCCTTGCATTTCGCATATTCCATATTTTAAATTCTTATACTCGCCATTAGACGTGTATTTATTTGATTTTATTCTCTCGTATAAAGCCGAACTCATTGTTGCAACAACCTGAATTTAAAAAAAAAAAAACTCTTTTTTGTTGGAAAATTATTCTATAATATTAAATATTTTGATTATTCGCTTTTTTTTTTAGTCGAAAACATGAGCCAACTTAAATAAAGTAAATAACATTGAAAAAATAAAATAAAATTAAAAAAGCGGTTGCTTAGCATAAAAGTTTTGTTACTCTCTCTCTCTCTCTGATTTCAATTACATGTTGTTGTTGTTGTTGTTGTTATTTTTCTAAATGGTTTTAATTATGAAATTTATGTTTGCAACGTATAATTCTTCGTCAATCATTTTTAATTAATCATTTTGAAAATTTTATGTTTATTCCCAAGATAATTTGTTTTAATAAGGGTTAAGTATTTAAGGTATTGTTTTAATTTTTTTTAAAGGAAGCACAGGAACGTTTTTTACATGATATCAAATTTTTAGAAATATTTTATCAACTAAAAAAACGACTTTTTTACCTTTTATTTGATTAAAAAGGTGTACCAATCAAGATAATTTTTTTTTTTTCTAACAAAAAATTTATTTTAAATATAACTCGAGAAAAAAAAACAAAAAATTTTTTCTTTTTTTTTTTAAAAATTTTTAACAAGATGTATTGTCTCAAAATCGTATTCAATAAATGGTTTCCATGTTTCATGTTCAGTTTTTGTCAAGTGGATTTCGATTTTGCCATTGTAATACTTAAAAAATTAAAAGTTATTAGGTTTTAAATGTTTACAAAATTTTAAAAATAGTTGTTGTTGTTTTTTTTTTGGTTCGTACTCATAGAACTCTTTTTAATTGAAGCCTAACAAAACCCCGAAATTAGTAAAACCCAAACAAATTGTTGAAAAGAAAAAGTAGTTTTCAACAAATTTGAATTAACTTTATCTCAGACGTTACTTGTAGACAAAAAGAGTATCAAATGTATGGAGCAAGCTACTTCCTTATGCAATTGATGCAAAAATTTGAAAAGCTTCAAATTGAAATTTGAAGCTTGAATTTATAAATTTTCAAGAGCAAAAGTAATGGTTGAAAAAAATTATGCGAGTTAAAAAGACGCGTCTTGAACAAAGTTTCGGAGCACGCTACGCACAACTTATTTCATAATGTATTAGAAAGCTGACTTTTATAGCCCCCCTGGTTCTCTCTGAATTTTAAGGTTCTATCTAAATTAATTATTTTCTGTATGATACAGTTCTGGTCGTTCACGAATTTACTCTGCGAACGTTTCTGCAAACGTTGGCCGCAGAGTTAATTCGTGAACGACCAGAACTGTATTTGTAATATATGACCCTTAAAACACCAGAAAAATTTTTTATTTAAGATCTTAAATTTTACCCCCTCCCCCTTTGGCCTCATGTCATGGTGCTTTGTTTAAACATTTGAGAGCTAATGATTGGACAAAAAATAGAATGAAAGTTTTTGAGCTACTGTTAACGCTGATCTTCGAATTCCAGGCAAAAATTGCTGAAAAAAATAAACCTTGGGTTTGTCCTTTATTAAAATCAAACTGATCGGATGCAAATCATCTGGATAACTACTTTAAACGATTGAGGATTCGATCAATGTTAAAGTGATGTGAAGCTGATACTGCATTGATAATCAATCGATGTTGATCAAGATTAAATTTTCATCAAAAGGGTTAGAATTTTTTTGATTAAGTTTGTAATCATTATAAAAATTGGCATAAGCTAATGAAAATATTTATTCTGAAACTACTTTACATTTTTTTAAAATTATTCCTTTTTATTGGACTGAAGAGAAGCACCAAGTTCCATTCAAAACTGCTTTGATTAAGACCTAAAATATTTTTAAAATAAATGAATTACAATTGGCTAAAGGTGTTTAAAGAACAACACGACTTATTTAACAATAACTCTTTTAATATTTTCACTAAATAGGCTGTTTTCAAAAATATTTTCACCCGATTTACTCATAAAATAACTACCCCTGCTTACTATGTTATCAAATGGTTGGTTAAAATAGGTTTTAAAACCCTTTCGAAGGGTTTACAGCACTTCTTCCGAAAGACCAAATTAATCAAATTACTAAGACAATCCAAATGGAATTTTAGAACTTTAAGAATCCCCGCTGTTTATGAACCAGTATTGATAAAAAAATGTCAATAAAAGCATATTCACCTTTATTTTAGTTTTTTCTTTAACAATTTGAGTGGGTAAACGTTTTATTAAAAATTGATAAACTTTAGAACTATTCAAAATTCTAAGTGAAACATCAATTGATTGTTCATTAAATGTTTGATTTAACACACGAGCATTTGATGGATACTTTTGAAATTTTTTACTCAATTTACGTTTTACTTTTAAATTGTCGATTACAAGCACAAACACGACTGTTTTTTCGTTTTCCTCAAATGAGTCTATCAAAACCCATAAAATTATTAAACTAGAAAAAAAATTGATATTGAAACTTACAATTTGGGAGTACTGGTTTAGCTTCCATTTTAATATAAAATTGAATTTAAGATTAAACCCTAAAAAAATCTAATCGAATTTACATCGACACTAAAAACAACAACTATAAATTGAATTTTCTGGTTCAAATATATCAAATTTCCCGAAAATGTTAAATCGCAAAACATTAAAAAAAAAAGGTTTTCAACTAACAAAAAAACTAAACCGTACAAAATCGTTGCTAATTTCTTAAACAAATACTAACTAGTGGTCGTTTCAAGTTTATTTTTTTTAACAAAAAAAAAATATTAATGGTGCATTTTAATATTTTTTTAAAGGTTTATTTTTTTCTATTGAAAGAGGGCAAAGCGTTCTTAAGGTCAATTTGAAATTTTTTTTTTTTTTTCAACTTCTATCTGACATTCAATTAAAATAGTTTTTCTGTCAAGTGTTTTTTTTTTTTTTTTGAAAAGTTATTTTTACTAATTTGAAAACAATTTGTTCTTTTGTTTTAAAGCTTGTGTTTTATCACGTTAATGGTTTTAGAACAAAAAAGAAGTAGGAAATTAGGTTCACAATTTATTAAATTTAATTTAAAATTCTAATGGCGTTCATTAAATATTTGTTGATTGTTTATCTTGAATTGTGTTAGACACGTCAATCTCTTAAAACATTCCATTTGATTAAAAAAATATACATCTCTTTATTATCTTAAGAGTTCAATTGAAGATTTTATTTTATAAAAGTTTATTGAAATAAAAATTAATCAAAATTTTCATCGGTAGCCAGTATCTGTTCATTTCTTGTCGAAATTTCATTTTTATCCTAAAGCTGCCTTACGCTTCCTATCCTAAACAACCTGAATTATGAATACCTTTTACAGTAATTTTGGAATTGTCCAAGAATGCTTTCTGAATTTTTAAGAGAAAAGTCTTTTGACGATTTTGTGAACTAAATTTGATTTTTGATCATAGAAATTTTATTAAAAACTAATTGATTAAAAGTCAAAATATTTCCAATGACGTGATTACCCACCGAAATATCATTCAATTTTAATAAGTGGTGTGATTTTGCCATAGACATAATTTAATATATAATTTGAAGTATAATAAATAACGATGTTTAAAATAACGAAAAAAATAGCCACGGTTGATATTAATGTATTTTTGACATTTCGTTAAGGGACAAAATACGAATTTCCATCTTTATTGCTTTTATGTTTTGTCAAAATCATTTTAGCACCACACGTACAGACATTATCTTTAGATAGAATTTTCATCTGTTGCAACTTCTTTCTACAATTAATTCCATTTTTTACCGTAAAACCTCGCTTTTTACCTGGGTTTTAAACGAACTTTCCGTATTAACCCAATGGGGGAAACATAGAAAAATCATATAAAAAATGGGGTGAAAAACGGTCTGTAAAATGGGAATAAAAACGAATTTGTCCCTGGGGCAAAAAGCGGGGTTTTACGGTAATTGTTTTTTTATAAATAAGTTTATTACTCACGAATTAAAAAAAAACAAAAAAAAGTTGGTAAAAGCGTAAGATCACAGAAAAAAGTACGAGTAAATTTTTGTGATCTTCCAATTAATTTCAGGTCATATAAAATTAAGTTCACTAATAGACATAGCACCAGTCTTTTTTGGTTTCTAAAAAGCACTTAAAGATAAAGAACATAATGCTTGGTCGTTTGGACAGACTGCTTCCTTTCAATTCAAACGGGCTGGATAGCTCAGTTGTTACCATCGTGGATGTCATGCATAAAGTCGAAGGTTCAAATCCAAGTCGTGTCAAAAAAATTCAATTCGAGTTCCCAAATTATCCTAAGTGTTATGAGGAGAACACAGCATACCCCAGCTCCTGGTCGTCAAGCATCAGTTTTATAAACTTTACTTTAACTTTACTTTGTTTTTTATTTCTCCAAATAGGAGGTTAATTCTAATTAAATAAATAAATAAATAATCCTTGGTCGTTTGGACAGACTGCTTGGAAACAACTGCTTCCTTTCAATTCAAACGGACTGATTACTACTCAAGCCTAGTTTTGGCCACTAACAAGACCCCTCCTTAAGGTTTTCTTTCCAATCGGCTATTTCGAATTCTCTTCTCTTTGTTATCTGCGATACCTCAGCAATGGTCGTTCTGGTCCTGCACATACGGTTTGATAGCTTTGTCCAGACTCAAGTTAACTGGTTAATTCTAGTCGGTTTGGTGAACATTTGTTCACCTAATTTTTTGTTTCCATTTACATATCTGGTAAAATGGATTCTTTAAAAACAATACACCCTATCCAGACCGTTCTATTTTTATTTTCAGTTTTAAAATTTTAAAAATTAAAACCGACCTGGTATGTCTACTCTGGTCAGCAACCATTTGAAAGCTTTTCAATAGATGTCAAGTAATAAGAAGCAGTCTTAACACCTGTTAAGGTTTCTTGCCTTATTTTTGCTCGAATAAAATTATGGTAGATCTCAGAAGCTTGTTAATTAGAAAAATAAAATCAAAACATCGAGTTAAAAATTAGCTTTTATTATAAGGCACAAGTCCTTCAAGTTGATACTCGAAAATAATTTTATTTTTAGCTTTAGCCATTTCGAGTTCTAAAATACTTTGTTTTCCACCACCAATTTTAATTAAAACACTTATACTATCAATGAATGTTTCACTTTCATCGCCCCAATTTTTTCCGACAATTACTACTTCATCACATTTAAAACAATCATGATTTTTAGCACGTTCACAAGCCACACCAATTGTTTTCCATCCTCGTTTAGCTGCTTCTTGATACGCTAAAGCTGGTATTCCGATATTTGTATAGCCTGAAACAATCGATATATTCGAGCCATACTGACTTTCTAATTCATCGAAAGCTTTCTGAACTAAATTCAAACCTTTTCGCTTGTCAAATTTAGTTGCTGAATAACCAACAACACCAACATTAATAAAATTAGATTTTGAAGTCATTGCAAAAATTTAATTCTGATATTTATTATTGACCCATTTCAGACGTTACCGTGATTTTTTATATTTCCGACGGATAAGGGTTATACTCGACCCGAGTCGTGTATGGCATGATCTCCTATGTAGCTTTAAACGGTATCAAACCTTGGACGTTTCGAATAAGAGTCGAACACACTATCCACTCCATCACACCACCACTAAAATAAATATATTTAATAATGATTCAAAATTGCATAAATACAAATGATTCAAGGGGTTTAAAATAGAGTCTTCGTAATAATAAAACAATTATTGAACACGGCGAAAAGAAAATAAATTATTGGAACCATTCCTTAAACTTCTCTGTCAATAGTTGATTGAATGTCTTTTCATTTACTACACTCTTTTTTGCACACTTCAACCACTCTGTTTGTTAACAAATTGTAACGACAATTCTTCATTAGATTCCAAAACAAATTTATGACATAATTAACTCCTCTTGTCAACTTTTCGATCTCTTATCCTTCTTTGTTCAAATCACTGAGTCTTTTCTCATATAACTTTTCTCAATTGTCAAACATATTTTGCAATAATATAGATAATTTATTCTTAAGGAAAAGAAAACCTTTCTTGGGGAAAACTCAATTATTAAAAACTTAACATTCCTATTTTAGTATACGTGGAACGAGGGTCGGACGGGTGGGGAAATAAACGACGGACGTTTGTTTCGAAATACTTTTATTAAAAAATCAAAATCAAAAACTAAAATGAATAAAAAATGAAATCATAAAACACATAAACAAATAAACAAAAACAAAATATTAAATAGTCAATTGCAACGCGTGATTATCATGAATGCAACGCATGCCTTTTAACTTAACATTAATAAATAAAAATACAAGTCTCACTTAAAACTTGTTGCCTTTTCTTACATAATCTCTTCACTCCATACAACATACCTCCCCCTTTAAGACAAAATCGTCCCTTGATTTTCCTAACACCAAAAATACAAAAATAACTCCTAACATAAATTAACATGATGACAATTTTTTTGTCTTGACATCATATACTCTTTTCCTGAGCTAATTTTCTCACGCTTACAAATTTTAAGTTAAGATTACATCATTTTTTTTTTCACTTTTCAAACAATTTTTCATCAAAAATTTTCTTAATTATTTTTTTGTTTTTTTTTTCTTTTAGATTTATAATTGTTTTGTACGACGAGCTGGCTGAATACGTCTCGTTACATTTGCTTTATTGACCAATTTTGATCCTTTCCTTGGGCGGCCACGTTTATTTTTCGGTCGTTCCGAGACTCGTGTTTGATCTGAGCTCTCTGGTCTTTCTCCTACATCTGGATTCAAGTTTTCAACAACTTCAACTTGATCACTAGCAACTTCGACCATCGATAACTCGGAAATATTCGAGTTAGTCTGCTCCAAAATATCCAATGGATCTTCGTTGACAGTTATATCGGCTGCTTGAGTTCCAGGTTCTACTAACAGGTCTTCTACTACACTCATAAAACATCTCTTCAACCGGTTAAGGTGTACAATTACCCGCTTTTTACCGTTTACTGCTTTGATTTTATAATTCACAGGACCTAATTTCTCTATAACTTCAAATGGTCCTTTCCATGCTTTGGCTAATTTAGGGCTTTGACCTTTTTTACGTTCTGAATTTATTAGCCAAACTTTTTCACCGACATTGTAACTCGCAGGTCTAACATTTCGATCATGTGTAATTCTCGTTTTCTCAATTTTTACTTCATTATTGGACCGTACAACATCAAAAACAAGAGCTAATCTTTCTTTTAGCTGTGTCACATATTCACTATGGCTTATCTCAACTGGATTTTCGTCTACTGGAAAAAATAAATCGATTGGTAACTTTGGTTGTCTTCCATAAACCATCTCAAACGGAGTTTGACCAGTCATACGATGAATTGAAGTTCGATACGCAAATGCTATTTGATTCAAGAGTATGTCCCAATTATCACCACTCTCATTAACGAATGTTTTCAACATCGAAATTAACGTTCGATTAAATCTTTCGGTTTGACCATCACACTGAGGATGATACGGTGTAGTACGCAATTTGTGAACATCTAGCAAATCTAGGACTTCTCGAAACAATGCGGATTCAAAATTTCGACCTTGATCAGACAATAATCCTTCCGGGACTCCGTGTCTGCAAATCAAATCTAAGAAACATCTTGCTACGGTTAATGCATCAAGTCCTTCTATACCATACATTTCAACCCATTTTGTAAAATGACACATAAACACTAGAATATACTTCATTCCACGCGGTGTCACGTTTAATGGTCCCAAAATGTCACATGTTACTAATTGAAACGGTTTTGTAGTTATAATCGGTTGTAATGGTGCTCTACTAAGTAAGCCATTAATTTTTGCTTCTTGACATTTTTGACATCTACTGATATATTTTTCTATGTGTTTAGTTTGACTTGGCCAGTAGTATTTGGACTCAACTTTTCCACACGTTCGTGTACAACCAAAATGTCCACCTAATTCAGAATCGTGCATTTGGTTCAAAATTTCCCATCTCATCTTTCGCGGAACAACGTATTGATATCTAACCTCATTATCACTTAACTTCCAAGATCGATACAAAACTCCATTAATTACACGTAATCGATCCCATTGTAACCAAAGTGTTCTCAAATCACCAGTTAAGTCTTTACCATCTGGTCTGGTTTCGTTATGTTGTTTCCAATCAATAATTTTCACGATATCTTTATCATCGAGTTGTGGATTTGGTAAATGATCCATAAAAATGATTGAATTCACACCAGGTATGCTTTCTATTATACCTTCGTTTTTATCATTTTTTTCATCCTCGACTTCAGCACTTCCCATCGGCCATCGTGATAACCCATCAGCATTGCCATTAATTTTACCTGGCCTGTAATCTATTTGAAATCTGTATTCACCAAGTTTCATTATCCATCTTGCAACTCTCGGTTGAGGTTCTTTAACATTCATCATCCATTTTAACGGTTGGTGATCGGTACAAATTAAAAATTCTTGTCCATATAAATAAACTCTAAAATGTTCAGTAGATTCAACAATTGCTAAGGCTTCTTTCTCTGTTGTTGAATAATTTTTCTCAGCTGCGCTTAGTTTTCTACTCCAATAAGCAATTGGTCTCCATTCACCATCTCTGTATTGAGATAAAACAGCACCTAAACCTTCATCACTTGCATCGGTCTCGAGTTTGAACATACTGGTGAAATCTGGGAATATCAAAAAATCTTTTGATGTTAAGATATTCTTTAACTCATCAAACGCTGCTTGGCATTTTTCATTCCATGTAAATTTTTGACCTTTCCGAGTAGCTCTGTATAACGGAAGTGCTATTTTGGCATAACCTTTTATAAATCTTCGATAGTAACCACTTAGTCCAAGAAAACTTTGTAACTGTTTAATTGTTTTCGGAGTTGGGAACGCTTTAATTGCTGCGACTTTATCTTCACACGGTAATAAACCATCACTATTTACAACATGTCCTAAATAAATAACTTCTTGTTTCATAAAATAACATTTTTCTCTATTTAACTTCAAGGATGCTTGCTTCAAACGATTAAAAACTTGGTCTAAATGCTCAATGTGTTCTCCTACGGTTTTCGAATACACAATTATATCGTCGAGGTAGACAAGACAAAATCTACCTACCAAATCGGTCAAAACTTTGTCAACCATTCTTTGAAACGTTGCGGGTGCATTTGTCAATCCAAATGGCATTCTTTTAAATTGAAACAATCCAAACGGAGTGGTAATTGCTGTTTTTTCTTTATCTTTTTCCGACATTTTGACTTGATAATAACCACTTGCCATGTCTAATGTCGAGAAAACTTTAATGTCGTAGAATTTGTCTGTGGTTTCGTCTAGTCTCGGGATCGGATACGCATCTTTCTTTGTGACTTTATTTAATTCTCTATAATCGATACAAAGTCTAATTTTTCCATTTTTCTTACGGACTGGAACTAACGGTGCGGCCCAATCAGAACTGCTTGGTTCGATGATTTCTGCTTCTATCAATTCGTCTAGTTGTTTTTTGATCTCTTCTTTCATATGATGCGGCAAACGTCGAGGCTGTTCTCTAATTGGTGCATTCCCTTGTGTATCAATTGAATGCGTGGTAAAACTACAACAGCCTAACTCTTTCATTTCGTCTGCAAACATTTCTTTTTTCTGGTCTAGAAAATCGTCCATTGCCTTCTTTTCATCACTTGTAAAATCAATGGTGTTTACTGCCCAGTTAACCTTCTTTTTGGGAACTTCCTCTCCCCCCAAAGCACTGAATATTTCCTTGATTTTATCTTTAGTTCCATCTACTCTACCCATAAAATCTAATCCAACTAAACAATCATGCTGAAGGTCTTTTGCTACATAAACATCTAACTCTACTTCATTTGCGCCAACTCGCAAGTTTGCTTGAAATTTACCATTGACTACAAGTGGTTGACCATTTGCGGTTGTAAACGAACCATTAACACCACTACTAAACTCTTTGTTTTTCTTTACTTTATTCCAAACACTTTCGCTTACTAAAGTTTTGCTACTTCCAGTGTCTAAAAGACATTCAATTTTCTCATTATCGATGTATCCGTAAACGTATGCTAATGATGTTTCATCCGATTCCTCGTTTACATTATTCGTGTTCGGTCTCAACGGGCTTCTCCTCATACTCATATTATTCGTATGAGTTTGATTAATGGTGTTTGATCGTATCGGTGTGCTATTCTGTGTTTCATAATTTAATCTATAATAGTCATTATGAACATTTCTCGGTGGGTGTGGACAATTGCGTCTCAAATGTCCTTCTTCGTTGCAGTTGAAGCATTTACCTCTTGGTTGTCTCGAAGAACCAAAATTGTTTCTTGTTGGGCTATTCAAGTACGACCCATCGTTCGGTTGATTCAAAAATCTAGAAAAATTACTAGCTCCGGACACATTCATCGGCATGTAACGGCTAAAGATTAACAGAACATATAAAGTGTGAACTAAACATATAAAAAGTGAATCAAGCATAAACTTAATTTTATTCAATTAAACTGTTAACGAGCACATATATTTATTTTTCATAACTGGTAACTAAACATATATTTAATTTTTCTAAAAAGTCACCCAGATAAAAAAATAATTTAATACAAAAAAGAGATAAAACATATATCTTTGAGCCAAAGTCTTTCTTTTTGATGCCATTACCATAACGGGAAATCTGGATTTTACAATTTTATATGTGTAATCGAGTCCGTTTTGAACATTTTTTCATGTGAATTTTCTAATAAATAATTTTTTTAACTAATTTTGACACAATTTAAAAAAAAATTTTTAAGTTCTTTATGTTTTGTCTCTTTTCGCATAGATTTTTTACGATTTTTATGTTTCAATCACAGTTTGCAAAACTAAATATTTATTTTTTTGGTTTTTATGTTCTGTTTTCTATTTTGAAATAATTAATTTCAACTTTATGTTTTAATTCACTTTTTCAGAAAGTCAAAATACCAAAATTTAGTTTATGTTGTGTTTTTTTGGATTCACATTTTATATGTTCTCTTAATCTCTCTCCGCATGTAACTATAATCCTGAGCTCTGTGAATTTCAATCGGTTGTTGATTCGTATACATTGTGTGTGCATGTTGATTAATTCCAAACGGTTCTAATTTAGGGGTAACTAAATTCCTTATTTCACTATTTGTGAGGTTACGCTGTCCGAATATATTGTTATTCATCCGATTGCTTCTATCCGCTAATCCATTTATACCAAGAAAAATACTTTCTTGTTCTCGCGCTCGCTGTACTAACATTTCCAAATCATAAATATCCATTACTGCCAATTTATCCGCAATTTCTCTGTTGCGTAAGCCTACCAAAAATTGACCTTTCACATAGCTGAACAACTCTCTTGGTCTCGCATCTGAAAACGCTCTTCTACCCAAATCGCTAATCACTGCTGCATATTGAACAAGGTTTTCATTTGCTTCTTGAAATCTACCCACAAACGTATGCAAATATGCATGAGTTGGGGTTTCCGGTTTACTAAACAGTCCTCTAAACTTTTCTTTAACATCATCGTAAGCTTCCTCATGAATTAAACTCTCTACTAGCTTAAACGTTGTGTCGTCCAAAAACGATCCCATTAAATTTATTTTGTCTCTGTCACCATAAACTCTATTCAATTCTAGATAGCTATCAAACCTTGTTAACCATATCTCCACATTTGTTTCCATTGTAAAAAGACTAGGAGCTCTCATTGCACTATTTGCCATTTTTCGGCTTATACTTTGTTGGCTTATTGAAAATTGGAAAATGCTTGATTTTGTTGATTTAACAACTTTTCTTGTTGTTCTCTCGATTGAATGATATTTTTTCTCAAAATATTGCAAGATATTTATACTAAAATCCTCTAAAAAACTATTGGTTGAAAATCTTTCATTGTTCTTTTGAAACAAGCTTATCCCACCCTCTTTTCTCGTACGATTACTAAATAAATTTTGAAACATCTCTCTTAACACTGTAAAAAATTTGAACAATAGAATTTTGAAAACAATAGAACGAGTCACAGTACTTTGTGAAACACTACTTTGAACAGTCATTTTCTTACAATAAAACAAGTCACGGTACTTTACAACTCAAACACTTTATCAAAACTCAACACTGTTTAACAAAATCTTTTAGCTTATCTTTTCTATTGTCTACTGTAAGCTTATTACACATTAAGCTTATTCTTGTTTTCCGCCGCTGCCACCAATTTAGTATACGTGGAACGAGGGTCGGACGGGTGGGGAAATAAACGACGGACGTTTGTTTCGAAATACTTTTATTAAAAAATCAAAATCAAAAACTAAAATGAATAAAAAATGAAATCATAAAACACATAAACAAATAAACAAAAACAAAATATTAAATAGTCAATTGCAACGCGTGATTATCATGAATGCAACGCATGCCTTTTAACTTAACATTAATAAATAAAAATACAAGTCTCACTTAAAACTTGTTGCCTTTTCTTACATAATCTCTTCACTCCATACAACACTATTATTCAATCTTCAAAGCCAATTGATCGACCATCTAGGAATTTTTCAGCCAAAATATAAAACTATTTATTTCTGAAACGTTAAAAATACTTTCTTTTTTTATTTGGTGTTCTAAAACACTCCCTTTTTTCACATTAATCCTACGTGTTTTTCTGGAAAAATTCTTTTTTTAGATTTCCCAAATAAAACGCAACTAAAACCAAATATTTGATCATGGAGCTTACTTAAATTTATAATCAATAAGCCTCAAAATTTTCTCAACTTAATGCCGAATCGACAAATAACGCATAATTTATAACTTCGAAATTCAATTTTCTTATTAATTAATTAATCTTGTAAAAAAACAAGAAAAAGATTAATTTAAAAAGAAAAATCAATTCTAGATTCGTTAAAAAAATGAGATTTTTGATTTCTTTGCTGATATTTTCATTTAATGAGCTAAGTCTAGCAAAAAATGCTTATTATTTAATAAGAGACCATTCAGTTTCAAATGACTTTTTGGAATCATTTACAAGTATGAGCAAAATTAAGTGTCTTGGCAAATGTACTAATAGACTCGATTGTTCATTAGTGTCAATCACAAAAACGAGTTGCAAACTTTTTAACTCAAATTCTTGGGATAATTTGACACTAAATTCTTCAAGTTTAGTCTACTACCAAGCTGATATGTTAAGACCTAAATCAGTGAATACTTCAATAAACTCTACAACAAACAAAACTGAAAACCAAAGCCCATTTATATCATGTTCCTGCAACTGTGAATCGTTTAATTCGACTTACAATTACAAGTCTTTCGTTGAAAATACAACATTTTTAGACCAACATTCTGATTGGCTTTACTCGCTAATATTCTTATCAAACGGTTACATTGTGAGTGGATCTAATGATATGATTATATGGAATCCGAGTAACTTTACCCTTTCGAGAAGGATGGTAATGACAGGTTACGTTTATGACTTGCTTGAAATATCAAGTGAAGTTTTAGCTGTTGCATTAGGCGGTGGTTTAATTGAATTATGGAATATTCGAGATTGGACATTGAATAAGGGTATTCCTGCACATCTTGATCATGTATCAAAATTAAGATGCATAGGAAACGGCCTAGTGGCAAGTGGGTCGTGGGATTTTTCAGTTAAGATCTGGAATACAAGTGATTGGTCTTTACTGCGTACATTAACAACTCATACACAGCGTATATGGGGTATAATTATGACAAAGAATGGACATATGGCAACTGGATCGTGTGATAACAAAATCATAATTTGGAATTTAACTGATTACATTGTTTTTCAAACATTAACGGGTCATTCTAGTTGTGTGTATAATCTAATAACACTTCCTAATTATGATTTAGTGAGTGGTTCATATGATAAAACAGTCAAAATATGGGATTCTTTGACATATTCGTTGAAAAAAACCCTTAGTGTTGGTCAAGAGGTTTTCACGCAAACAAGTCTGCCCAATGGAAAATTGGCCATTGGGAGTTATTTTTTAAACGAAATACAAATATGGAATTATTTAAACGGTACTTATGAAAAAAGTCTCTTTGTTATTTCGAACCAAATCAATTCACTTTTAGCTTTACCTTATGGTGAACTTATGAGTGGTGATAGGTCAGGAAGGATAACTATCTGGAATAAAAATACGCTAAATTAAATTGTAAAAAAATAGAATTTTTAATTTAAAAAACATTTTTATGGATAAATTTAAAACTTATTTTACCTTATTTGTAACCTGGATAGTTTGAATAAACTTTTTTTTAAAATTTTTTTCAGGAGATCCGGTTTGACCGAAAAATTCCCTTATTTGTACCGTTTCACCCGTATATTGCTTTAGTGATTTTTTTACCCCAATCGACAATGGTCCCATATTCAATGGTAGCTTTTTAGCTTTCAGAACATATCTTTACATCAATAATAGCTTTTTCTAATCATGTTTCGTAAAATATTTATATAATGCCCATTGAAATTTGGATGCAAAAAGCTAAGGGGTAGTTAAAACAACTATTAAAACGAGTAGAGTTAATTAAAACAATCCATGCTCTCGTTTCATCATTCAGACTGAAACCTGTAATGACCCCCGACCTTCGGAGGGTAGGCGCTCTGATTCAGGTCTGGCTACACGCCACTGCATTTTCTCACGCTCCAATTAATCCATGAAGACCCATCAAGCCTTACTTGGTGACTGAAAAGGGTATTAGGGAATGTTTTTGTTGTTAATAAGGTTCCATTTACGGTCCTAACTAGACTATATTAACAAATCTCTTTCAAGTATTCCTTCGTAAGAATCATTATCCATTTAAAACTTGTCTTTTAGTATTGAGTTAAACCGAGGGCACTATCATTAGAATGAATAAAAAAGGTGAATGCAAAATAATGTTAAGAAAAGTTTCGAGTGGAAAAATCCATTAAAGTTAGCGATAGCTTTGCGGTATGATAAAAAGATTAGGTTTTTCATCATATTTTTCACCAATCAAACCACACACTAAGGGTATTCTTAATCCAAAATAACTTTGTCACTAAGATTAGATATGCTGTTGCTTTGCAATAATTAAAAATAAAGACAATAAATTTAAAAAAAAACTTTATTTCTAAGAATCATATTTAAAATTTCAAATGAAAATATATTTTCTAATCCAATTTTTACTAATCCATTCGTTTCTATGTGAAAAATGCAATTTATATAACAGATGTTCAAATGATCCAACAACATTTTGTTTCCATGCTATTTTCCGTAATTTGAGACCAAGCTTTCTCAAAACATGTTACACAAAAAAACAACACATAAATTTTATTCTATACCCATTCAAAGGAAATTTAGGACTTGTTAAAAAGTTTGATTACGTCTCAAACCGGACCGAATTTTTTAAACTCTCTTACACTGATTTTAATTATTTAATCGATATTCGTAAACTCGTAAACTTAAAAATATTTCATTACACATTTACATTGATTGATAAACTAGAAGAACAAGATAAACTTCCATCATCAATAGAAATAATGAATTTTTCCTCGAATCATTTAAGTTACATTAGACAAGATTTTTTTAAAAAATTTAATCGGCTTAAAATCTTGGACCTATCGTACAATCGTATCAATGAAATATATCGACTTGATTTTAATTCAAATTTTTTGAAATACTTGAATTTTACGAATATGCAAACTCGAGTATTCGGTGAAGTTAATTTTTATAATAATGAAAGTGATCCTAATATAACGATTGATTTTGATGGTAATAATTTGAAAGATTTACCGTTGATTAAAGGTAACCTTAAACGGGTACATTTGTACTCTTTTGGATTTCAGCATGGCGGAAATGAGTTCTATAAAAATATGTCGGAATTGTCTGAAAATCAAGTTGTAATTGAAAACTTTAAAATTGATCAACGTCATTTGAATAATAAAAATGTGTCTGGTGTTTTTTATCCTTTGATAAGCAAAGGGTTAGTTATAAAGGTTGAATTGATTCGAGATTTATCAGATTCGATTTTCTTTGATTTCAGTAACTCATCTCTTGTAAATGATAAATTTAAAAAATAAAAATTGATCTATTACTTCTTTTATTAAAGCTTTTTCAACAGACTTTTATGACGAAAGGTCTCAAATGGTCATATTAAAAAGTTCTTTATCTGCAAAACTAAAGCTGGGTGTACTTCAAGGCGCAGTTCTTGGTCCACTTCTATTTCTAATTTTTTTCAATGCTCTTCTTTTTTGCATCCTCAAAGCCTTTATTTTTGCTGATGACACGAGTCTCACTAGAGCTGGAGAAAGACTAGATGAAGTTCTTAAAGAATTTCGCCTAAGACTCCTCAACGACGCCAAGATCGACCAAGATCTCGAAGGCCTATGATTTCAACTCCCAAAGATGATCGTCAATTGGTCAGACTAAACTCTCAAAAATACATTAAAAGATATTCTTGATAATATCCCTTCAATAGGTCTACTCCGACAGCAAGACAATGCTCCATGCCATCGAGCCGGAATAGCCAATAAATAGTTTGAGAATAATAATAAAGACCTTTTACCTTGGCCTACTGATCTTAATTGTGTCAAAAAATTATGGATTTGGTTGGATAAAGAAATCGCCAATTGAAAGAAATTGTACCAAATATCCTCAATAACATCCCGAAAACATTCTTAGAGAACTTAGTGGACTCAATGCTGTGATGTCGGGGTAATAGGGTCGGATTAAAGAACAATATGATTTAATTCGACTTTATTAATCTAAAATATTTAATTGGAAAACGGCCGTTCTAAGCCGTGGTTAGTAAAGAGTGGTATGAGATACAAAAAGATTAAGCTTAAGAATGTATGAAAGTGAACAAGTAAATAATAATCGAGTAAGAGCTGAGTGTAAATAGTTAAATAGATGACTAGAGCAAAATTGAAAATAAAAGTTTAAAATGTAAATAAAGTTTAGTTGTGTTTAATTTAAAGTTTAAGCAAATGTATGTTTGCTTTTGTGGTTACGACACCACATCTTCCCTCCTGTTTTGGTTCTTGGCTCTGAGGCGGTCTGATCTTCTCGGGACAGCTGTGGTGTCGACGCTGAAATTACTTGAATCTTGTGGGACTGTAGTTGTTGCTGGTCTTGATTGATGATGTTGAGTTGGTTGTTGGTGAACTCGTTGTTCGTGTGTTAGTGAACGATTAGATGACACTAAAGAGGTTTGGGTCATAGTTGAGTGGTCCGTTTGTTGAGGTGATTGTGATTGTGGCGATGGTAATAATGCTAGACTCGGACTAGGATCGACATCTTGGTGCTCTCCATAGTCGTAATACGGTTTAAAACAACTTACGTTTCTGGTGACCTGTTTGTCACCTCTTCTTACTGTGACAAGAGTACCATTCAAAGGAGTCACTGTGTAGGGCATGGGGTCCCAAATCGGGTCTGCTTTTCTCCTCTGTTCTCCTTTAAGTAGGACTCTCGCTCCGACTTTGATTTGAGGCTCTTTGGTTCTCATTCGATTATCGAAGTCCTCCTTCATTTTCTTTTTGGCCTCTTCGTCATTGGCTCTTGCAAATTGATGTAGTTCTTTGAGCTTTCCGAAGTCAAAGTTGTCGATTTGCGGGATGCCGGAAGTGCGTGTGAATCCAAATAATAGGACTGCGGGTGGGACTTTGGTTGTCGAATGCGGTGTTTCCCTATATGCTTTAAGAAACGCGAGAAGCTCTTCATCGGTGTCCTTACCATTAATCTTGGCTGCTCGTAAGATTTTTCCTAAGTTCATCATGAACCTCTCCACTTCTCCGTTGGCTCGGGGCCATCTTGGGGTTATTTTTTTGATGAATGAAGCCTTTCTGTTTCGCGTATTGAGCAAATTGATATGAATTAAATGGAGGGCCATTGTCGGTCTTGTATTTGATTGGGACTCCAATTGTAGCGAATAGTGTGTCAAGAATTTGTTTCACTCTTTCGAAGTCGATACTGCGAGTTCGATCAACTGCAGGCCATCTGCTGGAGTCATCGTGGTTCACAAAGTAGTACGAGCCGTTGGGAATTGGTCCAAAGAAATCTCCGCTTAATTCTTGCCATGGTCCATTAGGTAGCCTACTCGGCATTAGTGGTGCATATGTTGTGCTGTTTGTGTTCGCTTGGCAAATCTTGCAGCACTTGATGGAGTCCTCAACCATCTTGTCGACCCCAACAAACCAAACTTTAGAACGAATATGAGCCTTAGTTTTGACAATACCTTGGTGTCCTTGATGAGCCAGTTCGATAACTCTCTTTTGTAACGATTTTGGAACTATGATCCTGTTCCCTCTTAACAGGAGTCCATTGTCTGTGGAGCAGACTTCACTGATCATGTTGTTAAAATGAGCTAGACCTTTGGGAAGTTTGCTGTTTGTGATGAGAGTTTCTTTAATGGCTTGAAGTTCGATATCAGCCTTTGTCTCTTCTTCGAGTTCATGCATCGAAAGAGCATGAGGTCTTGAGCATTCGGCTATGGAGTGGACGTATCTCTCTAACTTGTCTATCTTCGTCTGATTAGCTTCATTCGATTTGAGAGGTTGTCTCGAAAAGTAGTCGGCCACGTTCGAGTTTCCAGGGCGATGAATGATGTCGAAGTCGAATTGAGTTAGACGAAGAGCCCATCGTTCAATTCTAGCTGGTGGTCGACTTGCCGCGTTGTTAAAGATCAGCTGGACAGCTCTGTTGTCTGTAACTAACTTGAATTCTGATCCGATGAGATACAGCCAAAATTTCTCACATGCCCAGACTGCTGCTAGGGCCTCTTTTTCGCATTGACTGTAACGTCTCTCGGTGTCAGTCAGGAGTCTCGACGCGAAGCAGATAATTTTGCGCTCTTTTGGGTTGTTTGGGTTTCTCTGGGTAAGGACCGCCCCCAGCCTAACAGGACTGGCGTCTACGATTAGCTCCGTGTTCCATTTCTTGACAAAGAACGACACGTATCGGTCGGAAATTGCTTGTTTTAACTTCTCAAGTGCCTGGTCATGCTCACTGGTCCATTTCCATTCGACTTCTTTTTTTGTGAGTCGCCAGAGTGGTTCAGTGATGGAGCATATGTCTTTGATAAACCGACTGTTGCATTGAACAAGACCAAGAAGCGATCGAAGTTATTTCGCATTTGATGGAGGTCCTGCTTCACGTAGTGCTTTGCATCTCTCTTCCGTTGGTGCAATGCCTCCAGCGGAAAATCTTAGCCCGAAGAAAGTGAGCTCACTTTTTCCGAACTGACACTTTTCTTCATTCAAGGTAATGCCTTCCTCTTCTAAGCGTTGTAGTACCAACATGAGTGCGTCATCATGATCTTTGTCAGTCTTTCCAATTACCAGGACATCGTCGGTCATGTTGACTTGACAAGGGATTCCTTCTAGCATTTTGCGAATACACTCCGTGAATTCCTCCGATGCACTCGATATGCCCATATGTAGTCGTTTGTACCTGTAGAGACCACATGGGTCGTTATCGTTGTGTATTGCCTTGACTCCTTGTCAAGCATGAGCTGGTGAAAGGCTTTCCGGATGTCCAATTTCGAGAACTTGACTGCTCCATTTACAAGGTATATCAGGTCTTCGATGGACCGAGTTGGATATCGAACGCGTCGTAGGGCCTTATTCATTGGTCGAGCGTCACATGTTAGCCTTACTTTCGTTTGATCGGTTACGGGTCCTTTTTTGTCAGTTTTGGGAACTACCACTAGATTTGAGATCCATGGGGTTGGGCCCATAGATGAGTCGACGCGTTCGAGAATGTCTTCGTTGACTTGTTTTTGGAGTTCCTTTTCAACTGCTTCCTGAAGGTGGACTGCAACTGGACGTAGTTTTTGTTTGACTGGCCTGATGTTCGGATCGATATCGAGTTTGACTGATGCGTCTTTAATACAGCCCATTTTGTCCGAGAAGAGTTTTGGGAATAGCTTCTTGTACTTTTCTCTGAGGTCTTGCTTCGTCAGTTTCGTTTCTAAAGGGCTGAGGATTTGAATCGCGCCGATATCAATCGCGGTTTTGTGTCCGAGAAGTAATTCAGCTTGGCCTCGAATTACGATAAATCCAGCTCTAGTTGTTTTTGTGTTGTTACAGTTGTTGACATTTGCTGTGAATTGTCCAAGAATTGGTAGAGGTTTCTCTGCTTTGTACCCGTAGAATGTCGTTTGACATTTATCTAGCTGCGGTTTGGGGTTCATTGAGTTGAATGTGCATTCATCGATGACGTTAATCGGTGCTCCGGTGTCGATTAGGAATGACAACTTGGTGTTATTGACAGTGATGTTTGTTCTCGGACCGTTGTTGGTTCGAATTCCGTCGCTGACAGCGAATAGGCCGTATTGTTGTGCTTGTTTGAATCGGACGTATTCGGCATGTTCCGTTTCGCTTAGAGTGTAGGTGTTTTCGTCACGCCCCTGAATTGTGTCTAAGTGTCGGATGGTTCTTCTTGGGTGTCTATCGTTCCGTTGAGCATTGCTGCTGCGACAAACGGATGCGAAGTGGTCCAACTTTTTGCAGCTGAGACAGGCTTGACCTTTAGCTGGACAAGCTTCTCTGCTTCTGCAGCTTCCTCCGCAGTATGAGCATGGCTTGATGCTTGAGCCGTTTTGTCTTGTAGTGTAGTTAGTTGGTTGGTTCTTCGACATGGATTGGTTTTTCGCTTGCTTCGAGCGTTGTTCCGAGTACATTATCGTTGCTTTCTCTGATGCCGTCGGGTTCAGTAACATGTTCATGTTGTAAGAGGTGCTCTCGTACGCTTGAGCCATCTCTATTGCTTTGGCAAGCTTTAGCTCCTTAGCTTGACAACATTTTTCCTGAAATGCCCCCATGTTCGAACCAGCCACAAATTGTGAGAGAAGATTGCGTTCAAGTGTTTCGCCGAACATACAGTGGATCGCTTGTTCTAATTAAATAAATAAATAAATAATCCTTGGTCGTTTGGACAGACTGCTTGGAAACAACTGCTTCCTTTCAATTCAAACGGACTGATTACTACTCAAGCCCAGTTTTGGCCACTAACAAGACCCCTCCTTAAGGTTTTCTTTCCAATCGGCTATTTCGAATTCTCTTTTCTTTGTTATCTGCGATACCTCAGCAGTGGTCGTTCTGGTGCTGCACTTACGGTTTGATAGCTTTGTCCAGACTCAAGTTAACTGGTTAATTCTAGTCGGTTTGGTGAACATTTGTTCACCTAATTTTTTGTTTCCATTATCTGGTAAAATGGATTCTTTAAAAACAATACACCCTATCCAGACCCTTCTATTTTTATTTTCAGTTTTAAAATTTTAAAAATTAAAACCGACCTGGTATGTCTACTCTGGTCAGCAACCATTTGAAAGCTTTTCAATAGATGTCAAGTAATAAGAAGCAGTCTTAACACCTGTTAAGGTTTCTTGCCTTATTTTTGCTCGAATAAAATTATGGTAGATCTCAGAAGCTTGTTAATTAGAATAATAAAATCAAAACATCGATTTGAAAATTAGCTTTTATTATAAGGCACAAGTCCTTCAAGTTGATACTCGAAAATAATTTTATTTTTAGCTTTAGCCATTTCGAGTTCTAAAATACTTTGTTTTCCACCACCAATTTTAATTAAAACACTTATACTATCAATGAATGTTTCACTTTCATCGCCCCAATTTTTTCCGACAATTACTACTTCATCACATTTAAAACAATCATGATTTTTAGCACGTTCACAAGCCACACCAATTGTTTTCCATCCTCGTTTAGCTGCTTCTTGATACGCTAAAGCTGGTATTCCGATATTTGTATAACCTGAAACAATCGATATATTCGAGCCATACTGACTTTCCAATTCATCGAAAGCTTTCTGAACTAAATTCAAACCTTTTCGCTTGTCAAATTTAGTTGCTGAATAACCAACAACACCAACATTAATAAAATTAGATTTTGAAGTCATTGCAAAAATTTAATTCTGATATTTGAGAAAAAAAACTTAAATTTTCAAACCTTTTAAACTAAATTTTTAATTTCAAGTAATTTGAATAAGATGTGAAATTTTCCAATTTTTTTTTAAAATATTTTCGATGATTCTAGTCGTTTCCTAGCAGCACAACACTAACGATACTCATTCATTTCCATTAATATTTTTTTTCTAAACGTTACAACTTTTTTGACTCGACCAGGATTCTGCCTCTAGCTGCCAAAGCTGTTGTTTTACCCGAAGAAAATCGTCTACATAATGTGCAACGAAGACTTTTCGTTGGACGGAAGAGAGTTAAACAGAGTTAAAGACTTGTTGACGCTGACTGAAGAATGTCTAAGTTGTATCTATTTTTGTCCGAAACATCTACAGAATAATGCTCGGAGTTTCACAGTCTGAGACTCACATTACCAACCAAGAGTTATACAAAATGGCAGCCGATCCAGCAGAAGGCGAGAAAGAGACAGCTAAGTTTCGTTAGGAAATTGTTTGCACATGCCTGAAACGAACCAGCAAGAGTGTACTCATTACCGTAAACTAGGGTTGTTAATCAATCCATTTTTTTTTCAAACGATTTTAAAAATAAAATCGAATAAAAAAAAAATGATTTCGATAAAATCTTTTTTTAAAAAATCGAACTTTCTTTTTTTGATTCAATCGAAGAAAAAAATTTTTTAATCGAAGATTATTTTTTGTTCGATAAAAAAGAAAAAAAAACGACTTTTTTTTAAAATATTAATATTTTTATATTAACCTTCCTTCTCCTGGAAATAAACCTTCCAAAAATTATGAAAATTTTTTCTTGCTGAGTAAAAAAAAAATTAAATCAAAAACTCAGAAAATTTAAGTGCTAAAAGCAAGCTTAAAAGTAAGCTAAACACTACAGGTTTCCTAAAAAAATTAATGGATATAAGGCCCGACGCTCCACTCACTTTGATGAAGAAATCGGTGATTATTCGAGGATTTCAGTTGCTGAATTTTATGAAGATCCATTAGAGTTTTATCGAGTTAATAAACACATGTTCAAGGAGTTAAGAAAGGTTGTAAAACATTTTTTTTGTATTACGGCTTCTTCAGTTTCAAGTGAATGTCTTTTTAGTCATGCCGGTCAAATACAAACAGACTTAAGAAGTCGACTTGATACTGATAACTTAGAAATGCTCCTTTTAATTCGAGACAATTTAAAAAATTTAAACCGCTTTTAGTTGTATAAACTTTTTTTTTTTAAATTTTAGAGATTCATTTTTTTCTGTTATGATTTTGGAAAATTGAATATTTTTAAATCGAATATATTTAAATCGAATTTTTTAAAATCGATTTTTTTTAAATCGAATTTGAATTTTTAAATCAATTCAATATTTTTTGGTCGATTTTTATTTTTTATTATTTTCTTTTTGATCGATTTTTTAAATTATATTCGAATAAAAAGAAAAAAATCACGATTATTTTTTTTTAATCGATTAAAAAAAAAACGAGTTTCAATCGATCTTCGAGCTTCGATTAACAACCCTACCGTAAACCCCCGATAGATGATCCGTATAAAAAAAAATTTATAAATGCTTATAATGTCAAAAAGCTAATTACAGAAACATAAAGTTAATATGGTAAACGGCACAGTTTAATATGGAACCCACAGAAAATACGGAACCCCAGCATGGATTAAAACGAATCACATTTTAATGTGAACAAACAAAATTTTTCAAGCATTGTGGCATTAGATTAGTCCATTCTGTAGGAATGAGTGGTTAAACATCCTATTTTACAGAAAATTTCAAAAATTGTTCACTCCTTTTGGAGATCGGACCTTCAACCCTCTGCTAGCTTGACCAGCTTGCTTTGCTTAGATTTTTATAATAGTGACCTGACATTTGGGAACACTACAAAAAGCAAACTTGATATGCGACTTATTTGAGGAAATTATGCGATTTTAATTCATTTATTTAAAAGAATTTTGGCTTATCGACCATTTTTGGTATGAAGTTCATTTTTTTTAAATGACAAAAAAGAGAATTCCGAAAATTTTTTTTCCATTGGACGGAAGAGAGGTCATGATGGGTAGTTTTGGCTCGAATCTATGATCAGGTGGAAGTTTTTTCATCGATATTGATTTGAAACCTGTCATTTGATTTTTTCACCGATTTCCAGCAAATGCTGATGGTTCTTTACGTTTTCGTTGCCAAACTTGCAAAACTATGAGTATAACTGTTACACCAGCTCATCTTATAGAGGGAACTCCGAATGCTGAATCCAAACACTCAAAAAACTGCAAGAAGTTTTCCAATGTTCAAAAAATATGCCCTCAACAATATGACAACATGTAAAAAGATGCACGTAATGACACATACTTCAACTTTGCAAAAAAATACTCCGAAAACCTTCAACAGCTACAAGCTAACTTTGATCCCGGACTCGTAGCTGAATTTTATCCCTGTTTGAGTTAATCAAATTTAGGCAACCAAAACTTGACCAAACAATTTTCATTGATTAATTTTATAAATTTATAAAAAAAAATTAAAGAATTCATTAATTTTGGAGTGCCAATCTTTAATGATTGACAAAACTTTAAGTCAAATATCTACAGTATTGTGAAAAAGTTAGGAAACTCCCTGTAAATTTTTAATCATTTTATTCTTTTGATAAAATATTTACCGCAAAAATAATTTTTTTGCTGGGATTTATTTCGGATAAAATAAATTGACTAATCCTCTATCGAATAACCCAGTCAAGACAGTTTCGATGCAGCATCGCTGAAAATGTGATGAGAAAAACGATGATTCAACGATGCGATCGGGCCGATTTCCACGGATTTCGACGTCGACATTTCAATGAAAAGTGTCGAATTTCTCAAAAAATTTTCTTTTCAATTAAAAGCATTCCTGAAATAAAGCTATAGAAAAAGCTGTTATTTGGTGATCAGATCATCGAGTACGATACCTATAAGATCTTTTGAGTTAACTAAACATGGCCCAGGTTCCGAAAGCTTTCTAATAAAAACCTATAAAGATGGCGAGAAGATCCACTCAGCCCAGTCTCGGGTAACTCCCTTAACTCAGTATCTTGACATTTAAATATTTAGGAGATTATTGATTAATAATCAGTAATCGGTGCTAGAAAAGGTCCCCATTACGGAATTGGTTACCATTCAATACACCCAGCATTGAGTATATATGTGTTTTTTTACATATCTCATTGTCTTTATGGACTCAAGTCCAAGTCTTTATCTTGTTGTAAAATCGACTAGGACTCAAAGTCTGAGTCTTTTAAAATAAGATAAGATTATATCAAGTCAATTCAAAGTCTGAGTCTTTTAAAATTTATCGACTCACACTCGAGTCCGAGTCTCAGAGATATAGTAAAAGACTTGCGTCTTTGAATTGACTTGATATAATCTTATTTTATGGTTAGAAAAAAAAAATCTGATGCCGGTTTGAAAAAAATTATGACAAATAAGGCTCACTCCCCACTAAAATATCAAAGACCTATCATTTTTGGGATGGAGATTTATTAAATTTCTTTTTCACACAAGCAAAAAAAAACACAAGCGGTTTATCAAAATCAATTAAAATAAAAAAGAAGCAATCGAAATATTTTTTTTCTAATAGCCGTTTTCTTATTCTTGTCGGCTGTTCTTTTTTAAAAATTTATCAAATATTAAGTCAAGAAACTTTAGAGTTCAATGTCTCCACCGCTTTATGACATAATTCTTTATTTTTTAAGTTTTTCTTCATTTAGACATCCATCATTATCTTTTGAGTACTATTTCACGGTCATAGTCGCCCTACTGGTTTAGCGGTTAGAACGTGTGATGGTGAATATAGGGACACTAGTTCAGGCAAAATAAAAAAAATTTCTTATCAGAATTTTCGACCCTTAACTCGTCCGAGTCTTATGAAAAATAACGAGTCCCTATGTCTGCTCAGAGGCAACTATTAAAATTTTGAAAGCTCCAGCTTTTAGATAAGTTTAAAAATACAAAAATTATGAAAAATTCTAACTGATAAAAAAAAATGTCGATTGCAACTTGTTATATATGTATCACATGTAACGTATATTAAATTATTGAATGACCTTTTCACCGTTAATATATTATAATTAATTTATGGGAGGAGTCAAAAACGCAAATAAAAATCTAATTGGCGATTGTGTTGAAATTTCGAGGAAAACAAACAAAATTTTACTAAAAATTTAAATTAAAAAAAGTTCATCGTAATATGCTCTATTTTTTCAAAAATTCGACGATGATCATCGTTAATTCAGCAACAACGTCTTGACTGGGAAAATGAAAAAGAAGACAATTGGTTGGACCATTCCCTAGTTATGAAGATTTTTTTTAACAGCTAAATTTTTTTTGTTAAATTTTTTGTGAAAAAGTTAAGAAACGATATAAAGACAATCCTATTTCTTAATTCACAAACCATCCCACATACTCCAATTTTTTGATTCTGATCAGTTTCGAGATAGATTTATATTCAGAAAGCAAATTTTGAAAATCTCATTACATTAAAGCTCTATTTAAGTTTAAAAATGTCCCCTAAGACTCCTCAACGACGCCCAATCACCAAAGAAGACAGAGTAAAGGCTGTCTTGCTTCATCAACAAGGAAAATCATTGTCTAAGATAGGAGTTGAATTAAAAAGATCAAAAAAATGTATAAAGACCATAATTGACCGATTTATTGAAACAAATTCATACGAAGATCGGCCAAGATCTGGAAGGCCTAAGATTTCAACTCCCAAAGATGACCGTCAATTGGTCCATTGGTTCGGCGAAGATTACTTTCAAACAAACTTGAATGGAAATTTGCGATTCGAAAGCCACGTTTATCAAAGGCTCACAAAAAAGCTCGTAAATTATTTTGTATAGGTCTAAAATCATGGGGCAAGGCAAATTGGAGACAAGTTATGTTTAGTGATGAGATGAATATTGAGGTAGATAATAGAAAAAACCGTATTAAGATCAGAAGAATGTCATCTGAAAAATACAACCAAGAATGCATTTTAAATCGAACTAAACAAGGCAGTGGTTCAATTGGAATATGGTAGTGTATGAGCTATTATGGACTTGTGCTCTTTTGTATCTGTGATGGAAGACTAAACTCTCAAAAATACATTAATATTCTTGATAACAACTTGGTCCCTTCAATAGATCTACTTCGACAAGACGAACCGTTTGTTTTCCAGCAGGACAATGCTCCATGCCATCGAGCTGGAATAGTCACTAAATTGTTTAAGGATAATAATATAGACCTTTTATCTTGGCCTGCAAACAGCCCTGATCTTAATTGTATCGAAAACTTATGGAGTTGGTTGGACAAAGAGATCGCCAAACAGGAACCAAGGTCATTGAACCAATTGAAAGAAATTGTACCAAATATCCTCAATAACGTCCCGAAAACAATCTTAGAGAACTTAGTAGACTCAATGCCTAACAGAAAAAATGAGTGCTTGAAAAATAACGGCGGGTGTACGCGATACTAGTGGAAATATCTTCCTTTTAGAGTAGAGTTACCTAACTTTTTCACAATTTTTTTTGAAAAATTTCAGAGGCGATTTTGTTAGTCGAATTGTGTGTCTTTAAACTAAAGTTTTTTTTTTCGAAAATATGCTTTTTTTGTAGCCTAATATTTTTTCTTTTTGTAATATACCACTTTTTTGAATGTTTCCTTTTTGCGTATTCAATAAATCAATTTAAAATTAAACTAATCGAAAAATTTTCAAAAGTTTCCTAACTTTTTCACAATGCTGTAAATGTGCTTGATACAAATAATAACGTAAAGGCGCGATTTCTACGACATGTCGTTAAAATCGAATTGAAAAAAAAAATCCCATCTTTTAACATTGGAGCGACATGTCGTTAAATTCGAAATTCGATTATAACGACATGTCGCAAAAATCGCGCCTTTACGTTAGAACTAAATTTTGTATATTTTTGTTTTTTTGCGTAATTTTTTAAGTAAAAAAAGTTAAAGTTTGATTTTATTTTCTAAAAATTTGAAGTATTTGAAGTAGTGAATTGTTAGTAGAAGAAAAAACGGGTCAACAAGGACTTGATCGGACAAAACGTTGGCAGAGTTAGTAACAGCAGGGCATACAAAAAAAATTATCATAATTAATCAACTCAACTAACAATCAAACGAATAAAAAAAAACAAAATTCAATTCAAAAATGCAAATTGCAAATATAATTTCAACTTATTATAAAAAAAGAAAGCAAAAACAAATTATAAATACCATATAATTAATAAACACTGATACATACATGTATTTATAACGAATTTTAAGTTAAAAAATATATTTTTGCATCATTTTGATCATCGTCACAAACATCATCATATTTTTTCTATAAAGAATTTTCTTAATTATAATATTTTTGTACATAAATTTCAAAGTATAATCAGAATATTTTTCTCTCTTTTTTTTATTAATATTATAAAATCATATTCTCTTTTATAAAAGAACCTATATATTTGTTTTTTATTTTTGAAAGTTACCCTACGATTAACTTTTTGAACGACTTAACACAAAAATTTTCATAATTTAAGGTTAAAATCGTTTTTTTTTGTTTAAAAATTTTTTTGCGGACTCAAAATAATGTTTCTCTGGGATTGGTTGACTGGTGTTTTAAACTATTTAGGTCTATACAAAAAAAGTGGTAAATTGGTTTTTCTAGGACTTGATAATGCTGGTAATTTTTTTTGTTAATTTTCGAGTTACATAATGTTACATTAGAAAATTTTTTTTTGTTAAGGTAAAACAACACTATTACACATGTTAAAAGACGATCGACTCGCACAACCAGTACCAACACTTCATCCGACATCAGAAGAGTTAACTTTGGGAAATATTAAATTTACCACATTTGATTTAGGCGGGCATCAACAAGTCAGAAAAGTATGGAAAGAATATTTTCCAGCAGTAGATGCCGTTGTATTTTTAATTGACGTTTGGGATCGTCAACGTTTAAACGAGTCAAAAGCCGAATTGGATTCATTGTTATTAGACGAACAAGTAATGAATTGTCCAGTGTTGATTTTGGGTAATAAAATAGACAAACCAGGAGCTTTAGGCGAACAAGAGATAAGACAAGTTTTCAATTTGAATGGCTTGACAACGGGCAAAGGTAACGTGCCTAGAACTGATTTGAGTGGACGACCAATGGAATTGTTTATGTGTAGTGTTATTAAACGTGAAGGATATGGCGAAGCGTTTAGATGGCTATCACAATATCTTTAAAGACCTACCCAACACACTGAAATTATTTTTTTTTTAAATTTTCTTTCATCATGTAACATTTTTTTTTTAATTTTTTACAAAAAAAATAAAAATTCGTTTTACGAAAAACTTTAACAAAAAAACTTCTTTTTTTTTCTGATTCAATGTGCGATAAAAGGCATTTAAAAACAGACACACACAAAGATGAGGAAAAAATTTTTCGTTTTGAAAATATTTTGCTAAATTATTTTTTTTTTGGCTTCATTCACTTTTATTTTGTCAAAACAATGATAAACGAATTTTTTTTTTCACAAAATTTTCTCAAATAATAAACGATCTTAAATTTTAATTCTTCTATTTATTTAAATTTGACCTTGGATATCTCTTGAATATTTTTGATCGACGTAATACTCGATTTTTCTATCATAATATCATGATAATGTTTCATTAATTTTAATTTTTGAATGAAATTTTGAACGTAAAAGCGTGAAATTAAAGACCCTTGAAAAACATACACCCAGGTGTAATTTTTACACGAAGTGAGGTATGCACAAAATTATTTTCATATAAGGTAGAGTAAATGAAGGGCTACTAAATTATACCATATTTAGACCCCCTGTGAAGTTATTTGGGGAAGAAAACTGATTTTTCAGTCTTAAAGGACCCTCATATACCCCCATAGTTGTTGTATATACCCACCATTTTTTATTTATCAATCGAAAGCTCTCAACAAGATCTACATAGATATAAAATCCATTTTTATATGGGATTTACTCTACCTTATATGAAAATAATTTTGTGCATACCTCACTTCGTGTAAAAATTACACCTGGGTGTATGTTTTTCAAGGGTCCAAAATTAACTTTTTTTTTACATTTTATTGAAATTGTTTTTAACTTAAGAGTTCAAAGCAAATTTTTTTGTTTGAAAAATCTAATAATTTGGTCAATGTAGATCAAATTTTTTAAATTCTGGGATCCAATCGCAACCGTATCTATTTTAGGAAGGGTAATATTTTGGTTACATCCAAGTTGGAATCTTTAAAATAATTCCAAAATATGTTTTCTATGGATTTTCTATTTGAGAATCACGATTGATGCGAAAACGCATCATTCATCTTTAAGGTCTTTGATTTTCGGGACGTTACATTACGATGCTTATATCAAAACAAAGGGATAAGAAGTCATCGTTAAATAGAGGAAGCGTTATTGAAAAATTGACTTTTATTACGAATTTTTGCTCAAAAAATCCAAATTCCCTCATCTTAGTGATTTTTGTGAATTTTTTCGGCTTTTACTGCTAAAAGTAAAACGAAAACAATAAACTAGTTCCAATTTTTTGTTCAGAATTTTGATTGGTTTCACAATCTATACTAAAAATTGGGAATATTTGGTATTTTGAAGGACGAGATCGATCTAACTGGAATTATGCACATTTTTACGCTTTTTTCCTAGGATAAAATCGCACATTATTTCTTTTCCGCAACATTAAACACATTTTCTTGTAGATTAGAATATGCGCTTTCAGACTATATGTCCATTATATATGATTCTTCATCAAATATTTGAGATTTCGGTGATCAACTTTCTCTTGTTCTATAAAACTACGGGAGGGGGGGTCAGAAAAAATTTTTTTCGAAAGATAAAAAAATGCATTTTTAAATTTTTTTTGGGACGCAGATTCCGAATCTGATATCGAAATAGCAAAGTTTTGATAGCGTGGAATTTTTGAATTGCCGGAACCTTAGTTCTGAATTTAGCTTTATTGAAAAGTAACTTTTGAAGCGAAAAAAATGAACGACCAGAAATTTGTCAGTTTGTACAGTTTTTGATGTGGGTCGATCTTGCGATTGAAAGTAAGAGAAAGCATTAAAAAATAACTTCAAAATCTAAAAAAGACAATTTTTGTTTTTTTTTCGGTCAAAACTGAACCAATAGTAGTTCTTTTATAAAAATTATAGAACGCTTTTGTAGCTAAGGATCTCTGCTATCGTTATCATGGTCGAATTTTATATCTTTTCTTTTCAATCATTAGCTATTAGCTTTAAAAAAAAAGCCAACTTTTGTTGCATGGTCAACTTCCAGACCCTAGTACTCAGAAAAGATAATATTTGACAAGCTAAACCCTGGGTATTCTAATGTTATTTTTTGTTGAAAAATATGCCTATCTCGCTCACACACAATCATCGAAAAATTTAAAAAATTTTCAATTTTTCGTCTTATTGCCTATTCGATCCACCTTAAATGGCCGTAATCTCACTTTTTATCATCATAACATGTTACTCAACTTATATCAACCCCTAGAAAAAATGAATCTTCCATCAGACAAATGCAACTCTCTTCGATAGGTTCTTTCTTTTACTAGGGGGCTACGATTTTCATTAATCTTATAAGATCTGAAAAAGTTTTTTGGATTAATACGAGGCTGACTTTCACTTGTGTGTTTGGTCTCGACACAAACAAATATTTAAGCTCTAAAAGATTATTTAACAGGTCAATTAATTTGAAAAGATTGAAAGGCTTAAACGTAAAGCTCTTTTTTATATAGTTAACAATCAATTTGATTTTTGAGTCATCAATCTTTGTAAAGACATCCGAATGACGATGATAAAAAATCAACTAACGTTTCACAAACTTTGCCATTTTTTGTTTGAAAGAAATTTTAAATTTTTCTACTTTAAGGTTAGTTACAAATTGATTACGAACTATGTATCTCTTTTGTTTATCGTTTTTTTGTTTAACTGGAAAAAATTTTCATTTAGTTTGATTGATTACAAGAACTATGTAATTTTTTCTAAATTTTTTTATTCAAAAAAGAGAAAAGAAGAATTTCTAAATAATAAAATTTTTTCATTATTTTTATTCAATTACACAAATGCAATTTGGTTTCCTTAAAATTAAAAGTCTTCGTTTTTTTTCCAAATACAAAAAACTAAAAAAATATTTTTTTTGTATGTATGTCTCGTACCTCTTGTCTCGATAGTCATGTTAATTGCTTGTTTTAAGTCCATTATGACCAGAGATAGGGACTCCCAAAATGGACTCGAGTCCAAGTCTTTATTTTGTTCTAAAATCGACTCTGACTCGGAATCATGAGTCTCTGGAAATTTTTCATTGGACTCAGACTCGAGTCTGGGTCTTATGAAAAGTAACGAGTCCCCTTTTCTGATTATGACTTGAAAAAAAATCAATGCCTTGAAAAGCAGAGAGGCAGAGATGCACTTTAAGGAGTAACCATTTAAATTTCCGAATGAGCCATTAATTATTCAATTTTACACTAGTAACAATAAATTAAATGAAAAATATAAACAAAATTATTTTATGCTTTTTTGATGCTCAAAATTTACTCTTCAATGATTCAT
The DNA here is from genome assembly GCA_022207745.1 of Brachionus rubens. Lineage (NCBI taxonomy): Eukaryota > Metazoa > Rotifera > Eurotatoria > Ploima > Brachionidae > Brachionus > Brachionus rubens. The sequence goes on along the minus strand of JAJVHD010000016.1, from coordinate 1,213,553 downwards.
AGTTATTGTTAAACTTATTTTTTTATTATAAGAAAATATCATCACAATCCGACACGTAAGAGGGATCTATTTAAGTTTAAGTACTTTTTACAAAAATTAATAAGGCGCATTACTAAAAAATATTTTAGTTTATAATAGTGAGCATTGAAATTTTATTTTGTTACCATCGTATTGAGGAAAAGAATTGTTAACAACTAAATTTTATTTTTTTTATTTTTGTTCGGGTCTATTAAACTTATGTGACCAATAATTAGATATTTATAGTCGTCGAACAATCTTCTAAATAATTAATTATTAACACTATAAAGGCTCGGAACTTAACTCATTTTGGGGACCCGAGATATCTTATTTTTTTAGGCAAATAATATAGATAAGGGCATGTTGATTGGCCTTGAACTTTTAAATTATTGTAAACCAGAAAAATTATGAGCATTCAAAGGAAGCCTTCCTTAACAATGAAATTTTTCTTTCTTTTGGTAAGCGTACCTTCTAAGGAGCCAAAAAACATAAATCTTACTAGCTTTAATTTATATTCCTCACCCAATTGAACTATAAGCTCAAGGAGATAAGTGCCATCATTCGTATTTTTTAAAAATAAGTTTTCTCTTTACAAAAATCCAATTTTATGCCCCAAAAACCCTCGTCATTTCAAAATTTTTACCTAATTGAACTTAAGAGACTATTTTTTTTTTATTTTGTCAAAATATCACTAAAAAATTAAGGAACAAAATGCTGCAAAGAAGCGTAAATTCAGTTTAGTTAAATCACGTTTCGATTAAATCACTCTTTTGCCAAGAAACAGAAGGGGTTTTTTAATCCAGTTTAAAAAAGGGTTAAAATACGCAAATAAAAAATTTTCAATTTTTGTTTGGATATTATAGGTTTTAGGAGGACCCTTTTTTAATCCTTAATCCTAAAACACGGATTAAATTTACGGATTTTATATTCTTACTAAAATAAGAATCCGCATTAAAAATAAATTATCTATTATAACTGTAACTGAATTTATTCGCACACTAAGTCCCGAAATTAAGTAACTACAGTCGCCGCTCGTTTATATCACATCATCATTATGTCACAATCAACTTATATCCCACTATAATCATTTCCCATTCAATACAGCATAATGCAAAATCAATCCATTTATTTCCCAATCCATTTACATCACACTATTTTAGCAAAACAAAGAGGGTGATATAAACGAGTGGCGACTGTAGATATAATTTTAGTGCTTCATCAGTTTCCAAAAGCGTATTCTAGGTACCCGAAATCCGCATCCGTGTTTTAGGGACAGTCTTTAGTCTACATACTAAAAGAGCATTCTTTTCAAGTCCTCGAGATGAGATTTTATAGTGAATTCAGTTTGTGCTTGAATTTAACGCTGTCAAGCTGCAGTGGTTCTTGACTATAAATAAGTAGATAACAATTCCTCGAACGGAACGATTTTCTAGAACGAAACCCTTAATTGGAGCGGAGAACGGAACGTTACACTTCCGCAAGAACCACTGTAAATGCAAGAACAAACTGAATTATCCAAGATTTGGAAAGAATGCTCTTTTAGTATGTAGACTAAAAACTGATCCTAAAACACGGGTGTGATTTTCCGAGTTCGGCTACGTGGTTTGTCAGGATTTATCGAAGATTTATTTGAAAAAAACTGTTAGGGTCCGACCCTACGTAATCGAATCACCTTTTACACTACAAGGTTAAGCTAAGAATATGACCCTAACATTTTTGTTTCCAATAATCTGGCCAACAACGTTTGTACTTGTTGTTTGATTATTTGTGAGGGTCGTTTTCAAAATGGCCCAAAGCCACATATATTCTCCAATCTTAAAGATAAAACTTTTCAATATAAGATAACAAAAAAGATATCTTTATTGGTCGAGTGATAAACTTGTCATCAAAAAAATTAAATTACGTTGTTAAGACAATAAGTATAACAATATAAAATTATAATAGGGTAAATTTTAGTTTAATGCGTGAGTTTGTGTGTGAGTGAATTAAAAAATTCGACATATACATCTCACACACACACACACAAAAAAACTTCATTTTTGTTCTTTAAAAGAATTTTCCAACAATCAACAAAAAAAAACAAAATTTTTTCTAAATTTTCAGTTTCATTTTTAGATTTAAAAACAAAAATTGTTGAATAAAAACCTGTCAGAAAAAAAAAAAGTGAACACATATCGAACAAGTTCTATCGATTAAACCGGAAGATTTCAAAAAAAAAAAAAATTTTAAAAGAAGATACATCATCCCACAATCAACCACAACACTTTTTAGTTTTATGTTTTAAATTTTTTTTTGTATTTAATTTTTGATTAATTTTTTTTTTTAAATTTTTGGTTTTAAAATTTTTGTAAACTTGTTGTGTTTTTGAGGTGAAAAAAAAAAAGATCGTCAAAAGTTAAATGAGACATAATAAAAAGATTATTATTACGATTCAAAATTGACTCAAATCCTCTTTTTTTTCTGTCCCAAAATTATTTTGTATAAAAAAATGTCTTATATTCACTTTAAATCGGTTTATAACTTAAATTTCGATAAAGTAGCTTTTGATGGCACTAGCATTAGTCTTGTACAACTCAAGAAACTCATTGCGGATAAACAAAAATTTTCAAAACAAATTGACTATGATCTTGAGATAACAAATGCGGATACAAACCAAGGTAAAAAAAAAAACACTTGAAAATCTTTTTTTTTTTTTTTTTAAATTAAAATTTTTTTTTTTCAAGTTTATCAAAATGAGAACGAAAAACTTTTAAAAAATTCTCGTGTACTTGTAAAACGTATTGTAAAAAATTCATCCGCGCCTATACGACCTCAGTAAGTCCCGATTTTAAATTTTTTTTAGATCAATTTTTAAAATTATGATTTTTTTTTAAAGAGTGTCGAAAGTAACGACTGTACCAACTCCTGCTCCAGTGATTACAACCACACCCCAAGTTCAACCAACACCACCACCTAAACCAGTTATAACCCAACCAGTTGGACCACCAAAACCGGTTTATGATTCACTTGCTCCTTTAAATATTCCATCAAAACCAATAGTGTATATCGAAGAGCCAGTAGTAGTTAAACCGATCGAACATGAAATTGATAATCGTATGGATGAAAGAGCAAAACTCGAATCGATTATGATGAGTTCAATGACAAAATTAACCCCAGAACAAAGTTTGACAAATAAATTTTTAGGTATTAACAATTCACGTCTTAAACCTCAGACAATAAACCCGGCTGATAGGCCTATTCCACCCGGTTATTTATGTGTTACATGCCGTAAACCGGGACATTTAAAACAATTTTGTCCAGAGGCAGGTACTTTGCCAAGACCTGAGGAGCGGCCAAAATTTCCTAGTGGTATTCCTAGGACTAATTTAAGACCAGCTCAAGCTGGTGATAAATTTGCAATGTTAGGACCTGAGGGTTACGTCGTTACTGATATTGATCAAGCAGCGGCTAAGATAGTCAAAAAAGACAAGGTACTTTTTGATGATGAAGACGAGGACGAGCTCAAAAAGTCAGATAACACAAGTCAAGACCATGAAGAACAAATCCCAAAAGAACTTCAATGTCCTTTTGGTGGGCATTTGATTAAAGACGCTGTGCTAGTTCCATGCTGTGGTCACTTTGTTTGTTGTGATGAGTGTATAAAACAAAAAATAGTCAAAGAAGAAGCTATCGAATGTCCAAATGAAAAATGTGATCAAGAAATGGGACCACTTGCATCGATCACACCATTTCATGAAATACGAAAAAAATGTCAAGAATATTTAAAACGTTCATGTAAAAGCGAACAATCATCTAAAGATGCTTTTCTTGACTTAATTTTGGATGATGTTAACAATAAAAATTTGTCTTCAAATTTATTAGCTAATAAACTATCACCCAATGGGTGTACACCAAAATCGCCTGTACAAGATAGTAAGATAACAAGCTCTGAAAAAATGATCTTAGATCAATCTTTACAGGTCAATACAGTTCTTGCACCTAAAATAGAAGATGTTAAGACTTCTGGCTTGTCTCCTGGACAAATTTTGACCCTTCCCAATAAGCCTCAAAATTTTCAATTTCAACCACGACCACCAAGACCCAATTACACGAATAACTTTAATCCAAACTTTCGTCAAAATATTGTACCTTTGACGAATAATCAATTTAACCAGGGTCCACCTAGACCTATGATGCCTAATTATAATCAAATGTACCGTCCTCCGTTTCAACAACAATTCGATCCAATGGGTGTACCATTGGGAGTAATGCCAGGGCCTATGGGTGGACCAATGATGCCACCTGTTAATCCCGGGTTCATGCCACCTGGTATGATGCCTGGTCAGATGCAAATGAACATGTATCAGACTCAAATGATGCCGCCTATTGTTCAGCCAAGTAATGGACCAATGCCTGGTATTATGTCAGAAAAAGAGTATTATGAGTATCGTGAAAAACTTAAAAAAGAAGCTGAAATGAAGCTACGAGGTTCTTATAAACGATCACGGTCAAAATCAAGGGGACGGTATTCAAAGTCAAGATCAAGATCACCTGGTAGATACAAATCGAATCGATATCGTCGTAGTCGATCGAGAAATCGAAGTAGAGATCGAAATGTAAGACGTCATTCGAGATCGAGAAGTCGTCGAAGAAGTAGATCAAGAAATAATAGAGACCGCAAGACAGTGCGAACATCGAGTCGTGATAGTAAATCGCGTTCAATTCGTGGTTCAAGTCGAGATAGTAAATCTCGTACAATCCGAGATTCAAGTCGACATCGATCAGATAAACGAGAAGACTCAAAATTGAAGAGTGTTGAAGAAATTGTTAAGCCAAATGATAAACAAGTTAGTGATGGACCGGTGGAAAAAAAGAAAAAATTAGACCAAGAACGTAAAGTTGAAAGTGATGAGAGTAGTTCAAGTGATAAAGAAAGTGGTAAGGAATCGAGTGGTAGTGGTAAAAAACATAAACATAAACACAAAAAATCGAAAAAAAAACACAAACATCGTTCGTCGTCTAAACATTGATAGTGAGCTTAGTTTTCTTTGTGTAAATAAAATTTCTTTTTTAAGATGTTAAGTTGTTTTTTTCTTCTTTTTTTTTGTGTTTTACTTTATGTTGTTAGATTTTACAAGAACATAATTTTTGACCAAAAAAAAAAAAAATATTTTTAAATTTTTTTTGTTTATTTTTTGAGTTTTAAATTATTTTTTTTCTCGTTAATTATTTAAACAAATTCAAATAAAATTAAAAAAAAATTTTAAAAATTTTCAATTTTTGTCTTATTGCCTATTCGATCCACCTTAAATGGCCGTAATCTCACTTTTTATCATCATAACATGTTACTCAACTTATATCAACCCCTAGAAAAAATGAATCTTCCATCAGACAAATGCAACTCTCTTCGATAGGTTCTTTCTTTTACTAGGGGGTATCAAAAAGTTTTGAGACTCAAAAATTTTTTTTTTCGATTTTATTTTTTTATGTATTCAAGTTAATTGCCTTGAAACTCTTCTTTAGGGATCGAATTAAGTATCTCTGAAATTTGGGATTGCAAGAGTTCTTCACTTGTACGCGTTTTTAAATCTCGTTGCTTATATTGAGCTTAGTCTGGGAAGTAAGCAGGATGGTCATGTGATTTGAATTGAGAAAGTTCTTGACGTTTATATGATCATCAGATCGAGGATTGAAGATTGAAATTTTCTTATTTTTCGTACCAGATGTTGGTTTTTGAGGTTTGATGATGTCTAGAAGAGCCAGTTTTCAATATAATAAGTGTTGTTCATAATATGTCCCATTGGAACTACATGCACTAGACAGGTCTTACTGTTTTTATAAGACTTTGGCTGATAGTCGCTGTAATCAACCTCCCAATTCGATCAACATCTTTGAATGACTCCTCGCCGCTCTTGAAACGTACAATCCATCTTTCGACTGTACGTTTCGAAGGAGCACTAAAACTCCAATTGATGCCAAAAGTCCGGAATGGATTACTGCTGCTCTAATATTTAACTTATGCCTGATCAAAATATAGCCTCTTGCGTGATCCTTATTAATTTTTGGAAAATGTGGGTTTCAAATTATGAACTGAAACATTTGAAATACATATTCAATATGTTCATGCGACCACACATTAGAAAGCTAATAAAATGGAGAACATGGTTATGCGAAATATCTTTTAGTTGAATTATTGATCAAAACGACCTTATCCAAATGTCCAATATAGTAAACCTTCATGAGAAGATTAACCTAGTGAAAGTAATAAACCTGGCCAAAGGTTTGAAGAAAACATGACATGAAGCTAGAGAACAGAGTGGTCTCAAAGTCGAATGTTTTACCGCAGAGTGTTGTCAAAGCAGAAACAGTCAATGGCTTTAAAGTGGGTATCGACAGAGAAGTTTTTGGTATAGACCGAAGAAAGAAAAGAAAGACTTCCACAGCTCTTATAGAGCTAAATGTCGTTAGTATAGATTTCTATACTGCAGTCTCAACTCTACTACTACTACTACTATATACCCAAAACCAACTTCCGGTCCATACGTGAAATTAAAAATTTATAGGGAACCCGTATCCTAGCCGAACCCAAAATCTGAATTTTTCGGGAATTGGGATACCCACCGTGAGGAATATAAACACTGAAAAAAGTGCGGAATCTGCGAAATTACAGAATTCAACTAAATCAGGTTAATCTACTAGAGGAACTTATGCATAATTGAGATGGTCATGTCAGACTAGTGTATAGGAAACTCAACTTAAAGAAAAACAAATGATTTTCGAACTGAAAGACATGATGAACCATTGAGGTTGACATTTTGTATCATAATTAGATGTATCAATATTGACTTTCATTTCCAATTTGTTGAAATGTCTACAATTCGATGAGTTTATTTTAGTCAAAGTGTAGGCTATTGACGAAGATGCTTAAGAAAGAATTTGCTCAATTGTTTCCTAAGTCACTAAGTCTATCACCAATTAGAACTGTGTCTAGTTGATATTTAAATAAAGATCACCAAAAATTTTTGTCGAAGAAGCGAACTAAATCATGGGTTGTGATTTTTACCATAGAGTCAGTAGAGGCTCTTTTCAACATTTTCTCATTGTCTCTCAACGTTATCACAAACAAATTTCAATATATAAAAAAATTTGCCCATTGGGAGGATCGAACTCACGACCTTCGCGTTATTAGCACGACGCTCTAACCAACTGAGCTAAACGGGCTTATAGTGTTCTATACCTGAAAACTCTACTGACTCATGATTTTTTAATCTCAATACTGTGATAAAGGTAAAAAATTCAGCTTAGATAATAATAATATCGAGCCGAAAAACAGAAGCCCGTTTAGCTCAGTTGGTTAGAGCGTCGTGCTAATAACGCGAAGGTCGTGAGTTCGATCCTCCCAATGGGCAAATTTTTTTGAATTTTATTAAATATTTATTGTTCTGTTTCGATTGCTCTTAACTCAAGTGCGTTTTATTTTAACCACGAAAAGCAAAAAGAAAAAAATTTTCTTAATTTAATGTAGATCAAATTATAAAAGAAAAAATTGGATTTTAAAAAATTATTCAAATATTTATCAACATTTACGCCGTTGAAGAAATTTACTTAAAAATTATGAAGCCAGCTAAAAAAAATAACGAAAGACTTTCTTTCGGAAAGAACGTTCTAAGTCAATATAAACAATTCATATTTATCCGATCCAAGCTGGAGTTCCTCAGGGATCAGTTTTGAGTCCACTTCTTTTTAGTATATTTATCAACGACATTCCGCAAAGGGATTCCACCAATCACAATTACTCACTTTTTTTCGCTGATGATTTAATGACTTTCTTTATATATCGGACCATGGGGAGTAAGCTTAAAAGTGTGATAAAAAAGTATCTGAAAGAATTGGAGGCTTAGTTGTGTAAATGGAAGATGAAGATGAGTGCCGCTAAGTGTAACTTCTTAATCTTTTCCCAAGGGAGAAACATGGATGAATTATACCCCTCTATCTTCAATGAACAAATTCCACAACAAAATGAAGTCACCTTTCTTGGTATAAAAATAGACGACAGACTTTCTTTTGGTCCCTTAGTAGAGGAAATAAGAAAGAAATGTTTTTCAAGGCTCAACATCATTAAGATTTTATCGGGTAAGCACTAGTCTTTGGAAAAAAAATTTGCTAGGAAAAACTGTTCGACTTGTTAGCGAATACAAAAGAGGGTTCAATTCATTAAATGGTAACACTCCCACTCCTTTGTCTAATGCTTACTTAGTCTCTGATCAATTCTTTTAAAAGTTTTTCATTCTTCTTTTTTTTTTTAAACTTTATTTTTAATTTTACCTTTATTTTATTTGTATTTTTAATTTTTTCTTGTTTTGTTTTTTATTTATTTTCTTTTTTTTATGCTGAAGGAGCTACAGCTCGACCAGTATTTTACTAAATAAAAAAAAAATAAAAATACTCTTAAATTAAACTTTTCAGGTTTTAAACACTATAAGCCCGTTTAGCTCAGTTGGTTAGAGCGTCGTGCTAATAACGCGAAGGTCGTGAGTTCGATCCTCCCAATGGGCAAATTTTTTTTCTCAATCTTTTAAAATTTTTAAAGTTACGCAATTAATTTCTTTTGTGTGCTTTTTCTTTTTTACGTGTTTCTGTTTAAAGCATAATCAAACATTTAATTTAGAAATAAAGAAACCTTACTTTAAACATGTAATATTCCCTCGGTTACAGAAATTTTAAAACAAATTGACTCTTACCTTAAATAGAGCCTACATTTTTCGTCGTTGACTTTTAAAATTATTTTTTTAAGAGAAAAAAAAAATGTTTAGCGTTTCTTTTCTTTTAATTATTGTCTTAACTTTCCATGGATTTGTTTTCAAAGCCAATGGAAAATCAATTGGTGATCTAACACCTTCGAATAACTTGACATCTATTGAAACAGGTGTCACTGATGATCGCTATTTATTAACCAATATGGAAATACCCATAAATGGTATTATCACTGAACTTGAGTTTTATGTCACCAAACCAGGCGGTATTTTCATTAATTTAGCAAAAGTAAAATCTTGTGCAGGACTTTTGAATGAAACATGTGCACAATTCATGTCACGAAATTACAACACTTTAAATATAGTAAAGGGTCTAGAGCTTCAAAGTGTACATCCTGGGTGGATAAAATTCGATCAAGGCGTTGCTAAAATATCCCCACAAACGACAACATATGCTACTAAAGGATCGTTTTTTACAATTGATCAATACTTTGGCGCCCAGTTAGCTGTAGATACCAGTGGTAAAGCTCTCTTCTCTGATTATTCAATCGATAATTACATGCAAATAAACAATTATAATGGAATACCGTTTGACACTAGTTACAGTTATTTTAAAAGACTTGATCAAGATGTCAACTATAAATTTTATTTTACAGCTTCAATTTTACCCTTTACTCCCGAAGAAACTAATGTTAAACACATCGGAGGGTCAATACCAGATAATATACCGCTTGAAAGTTCGACAGCTTCGACTATATTTTTAGATTTTATACTCTTTGAAACTCAATTTCAAGAAGAATCAGTTGTAACTGGTATCGAAATTGTTCTAAATGAAAATCCAGTTTATAATCGTATAGGTAAACCCATCGAAATAGGAGTAACTTTTACTTTCAAAAAAAGTTTTTGAAAAAAAATTTCTTAATCAATTTGTTTTAGTATTTGGAATTTGATGATTGTAAAACAAATCAAAATATTACAAACTGTATTCAATTTGTTCAAAATCAACCAGGACCAGTTAAAATGACATATGACCAAACAAAATTTATTTATTTATATGAACTAAAAAATGGATACAATAATGTTACACTTCCAAGTTCTTTGATAGTGCCTAAAGGAAGTTTTTTGATTCTAAGAGATAATCCATTTGCCATTGCAGTTGATAAAATGATTAATGAATCAATGATTACGAATTTTCAAGTTAATTTAACAAAAAACTTAGATACTCAAAAAGAATCTAGCTCTGGTGTATTAACAAAACCAAATTGGAACTATTATATTAAAGCTAGTTATTATCCCTTGAATAAAAGTCAAAGTAAGATATTTTACTAAACTTAGGTTTAGGCTCGCCCGGTAAAAATGGCATTTCGGCTCAGAATTTAAATTTATTTTTTACTATCTTTCGCTCCCATTTAAAAAATCTTATCCTCAGAAAAAAAAATTCGAGATAGGGGAGGGTTGAAAGTTTTTCTCAAAGAAATGAAAAAAAATTACTTTACGGTGAACTATTTTATTTTGGAACTTGTGAAGAAAATTTTTCTTACTCCTACCCCCTAACTTCTAAAATTTTACACTTAAGTATTCTATATCAAGTAGAATACTTAACTTTGTCACTAGGGCTACATGGTCAAATGATATGATGAACGCCCCACAGTCGCTGGGTTGGGAAACTACTAAAATTTTAGCCCATTACATTAATATGTATATTTTAAAGCTATTAAATTCGGAAGCTTGCCACAAAGCAATGAACTTGCGATGTTAACATCAGTTACAGTCCAACACTTTTTATTGACAAGTATCGAAATAGAACAAGATTCAAGCATACATGGTTATGAATTTTATGCTTCAAGTGCCGGATTAATAAACTTAGGAGTAAATTGACTCGTTTATTCAAGAACTCAATTTAATAAATTTTAAATTCAAGGTCTATAAACACTCAAAATGTGAACAAAAATGTGCTGACTACCTTTTAAATATTTCTGGAATTTCTGAACAAATTATTCAAATAAAAGATGAAAAATGGCTCCAAGTGAATCAAGGTTATAATAATATTACATTTTCACCAATTTATGTACCCAAAGGAAGTTTCATAATATTGAGACAAAATAACACAGGAAGGATTGCTGTTGATAAAACAGGTCGTAGTCTACGATCTGATATGGTTATTGATTGTCGACCAAAGTGTTTAACACCGCATAAATTAAACCCTAATTCGAATTGGAGATTTTTTTTTAGGATTAACTTGCACAATTTAAGAGGTATATTTTAATTATAATTTCCATTGAAAAAAAATTAATTTTTGAGTTTAGCAAATGTCTCTTATGGTGAACCAGTTCCCAATTTTATTGACCAAAGTGTGATGAAAACAATAAACAGAACAGTTACTTGGTCAAAAACACCAAATTCAGGATTTTTCTTTTTACATAATATTCAATTCAAAGAAGATGCATTTATAGATAAAATAGAATTCTATGCCCAAAATTCAGGACAAATTTCAATAGGAGTAGTCTTTTTAGTCATGCAATTATTTCAATTTTTAATTTTTTTTTGTTCCTTAAGTTCATTACACCATCTCAAAAATTGGATGAACTGAAAACTTTCAATTACACCTCTTATTGGAATAATGGAATCGGATCTTTTCCTGATTTTATAACAACTCATTACTTCGACGCCAGACCAGGTTTTAATCGGTATGCAATTGGTGCCCCTCGAATTTACAAAAAAAACACATTTTTATATTTATATCAGCACGATGCTATGGTCTCTATAGACACCAGTGGTAACTCGGGTGTATCTGATTATGTTGTTGATGGACATATGTTTTATTCAACATTTCCGGAGTATCAAACTACTTATAACGTTAAGAGACTTCATCTAAATGAAAATTGGAGATTCTTTATGAGGATAGGAGTCAAAGAAATTGATTACTTTGATAATGACACTGGTTGCCTTTTTTAACTATTTCTTGAATTATTGACAGATTAATTTATTTTCTTATTTTAGAAGTGGTAAGTTCAGAAGAAGACGCGATAACAACCACATTGTCGCCTAAACCTCTCAGTTTAATAGAAAAACTGATTATTTTATTAATCAAATTGCTTCAATCAATTTTGGGGTTATTAAAAAATTAGAAAAAAATTATTATTTTTAATAAAATAGTTAGTTTTTAAGATTAACTTTTTTTAACTTCTTGATTACCCTAGCTGGATTTCCGACAGCTACACTAAAAGATTCAATGTCTTTTGTAACTATACTTCCTGCACCAATTGTTACTCCATCTCCAATATTAATACCTGGAAGTATAATCACATTGCCACCTATCCATGTATCACGACCGATAGTTATTTTTTTTCCAAATTCAACAGTTCGTCTTTCAATTGGATCAGTTGGATGTCCAGCGGTGTATATTTGAACATTAGGACCCAAAAATGTGTTCTCACCAATACGAATTTCGTTTACATCTAACAAAATACAACCATGATTCATGTAAACATTTCGACCAAGATGAACATTCGAACCATAATCGCAGTAAAATGGAGGTTCAATGTAAACACCTTCCGAGTATGTACCCAATAGTTGTTTAATCATAGAATCTCTATCGTCGTCTAAAGGATCGGCGTTATTGTACTTGTAACACATTCGTTTAGCATAAATTCTGCCATTTACTAAACTTGTTTCGGAAGCATTGTAAGGTAAACCAGCTAACATTTTTTCAGTTTCATTGTAATCGCTGATATTTTTTGACATCATGGTTTCTCTTATTGGAGGTACCAACTTTTCTGCTTTGTAAGCATAGCAAGCAAGAGTCAATGATAAAATTATATGAAGATTTAACAAAATAGAATTCATAATATTTTATTTTTCAAATTTAATGAAGTTAGATTTTTGTGAAGATTAAAAATTCTTTTTTTTTTAGAATTTACATTTCACCTCTAGTGGTATTTTTATACTAAGATGACATTAATATTTTGAATTGACAGATAACAAGTGACATTTTTGCAATCTAATGCAAAAAAAAGAGATCCTTTCTTTAGCGACTGAATCATTTAAAGGATTGAAATTTTTAATTGAAAAGAAAACTGATTTATCGAAAACAATTGGTGAGAATTTTAACCGAAAATAAGTTAAGTTTTGGCAACGGATTACCTTAAAATGATACAATAAAATTCCCACTTCTTCCTTTTAAATTTACCTACTACAATTCAGAATCTTCTTTTTAGCGAGTCCTTAGATTTACTAACTGACTATCGACGGTTTGCATTAAACAATCAGCTCTATTTACCATTATGGCTGTAATTTTACTTGATTGATTACATTCGAGCTTGTTCAACAAAAAATGTTACGGAATAAAAAAAATCACTCATTGTTCTGTTGTACGGGATCAGGAGTCATCGAATATGGACGGAATTTCTTGAGTTGACCAATCACATTCAAAATAAAAGCTGGATCAATTTGTCCGTCTAAGTGGTACTTTATTGACCCTTCAACAGATGGAGTACTTTTGTTGATCAATAAAGGCGATAAAAAGTTCTTAGATTTTTACAATTCAAAATATCCGATTTTAATTATTTTTACGTAAATATACGTAATTTCTTTTTTATGTAAATAGTAATACTTGTAAATAGGAATACTTTTCACTCAAATTTTACTCAAAATCTCTTCTGTATTTTTATTTTTTTCCTTTCTTTCATCTTTGTACAAGACAATTGACAATTTTGGTTTAAATTTTCAACAGTACGCTCTATTTATGGGCGTACTGAAAATGTGGCCCAACAAGTGGCCTTAGCTCAAGATTTAATAAATAAATAAATTTCTTTTTTATATTTTTCTGAAATGATTTTTCACCGAAAGCGTAAATTAGGGCACCAAACATCAAAAATTGAATTTCCTTGATTTACGGTATACCCTTGCAATGAGATGCGTATCCTTAAACGACTGTTGCTAAAACACGGACCGCCTATTTTTGAAAAAAACGGACCTATGCTATTTTCTCAAAGGGAATATCCAATATGAATTGTCTATATGGCAACTTTTATTTTCAATTAAACCGTCAAAAAAGTGTTTCAATTTTAACAAGTTCTCTGATTCTTTTTCGTTGAAATTATCCCAAAAGAGATAAAGAAAACCATAAAAAGTAAATCGTTTATTTATATCGTAAAAAAAATTGGAATATCACGGAATAAGAAAAACTCGTTCTATCTCTGTTTTTAATATACTAGTTTTATTAATTGTATAATTGAATTTTGGGTTATTCGCTCCACAGTGCATTTCTTTACATTTTTTCGTCAATTCGCTTGATTAACCAGTCATTCGTCCATTGGGATATTCTAGAAAGATCATTATCAAACGCAAAACATGATTCATTACTCTTTATAATCGACATCAAAAAAGCCTAGACATTTGCTAAGAATGATTTTTACAGTGAGCCAAACATCCTAGAACAATAATTCCTTTTTTAAACGAAAGCTTAGACGATCCTCTACAAGATTCTGATGGGTTGGTTGAAAGTTTGATTTTCATTTTTGAGAAAACCGTAGGTCCGTGTTAAATCGTGTGTAGAAAATTCAGGTTGGATATTTCCTTCGAGAAAAAAGCATAGGTCCGTTTTTTTCAAAAAATAAGTGGTCCGTGTTTAAGCAATAGCCCCTTAAATCTGAGTTTCGGGTTGTATCCAATTTTTTGATCGGTCAATTTTTTTCAGCCAATCAGAAAATTGGATACAACTCGAAACCCAGTTTTTAGACCATGCACCTCATTGCAAGGGTATACGGTAGAATCTCAATGAAAAAGGGGTCTTGATCAATAGGGTTTCAAATTACTATCAAATAATTTTTCTCAATTTCGGCGATACAGGTCACACAAATATTAATTTCTTTTATGATTCTGTTTAGGAAAAAGCAGAGTTAAATATTGTTAGGCTACAACTGCTTTTCTGTACGTTGGGATCTGATTTGAGTCACTCTCAAGATGGCCGTTCCTTCATTCAGAAAAATAAATTTTTTTTATCAATTTTGAATTCTCAATATTTTGTGCTAAAATCTCTGCAAAGCGAATTGGGTCTTTAAAAAAGTGCACTGCATTGAAAACGACATTTTTCGTATGTCTTACTCATATATTTACTCTCTTCTACTCCATGCCGTCTACAATCAAATCTATTTATCAAACTGAACAAAAAATCTCAAGTGTAGCTTAACGTCTCAACAAATACATCGGTACGTATCTTAAGACAAATTAGTAAATTGAGATAATAATAAAAAAATCTTTAAATTGATCGATAAGTTTCGATAAGCTCTAACTCATTTCATAAGTCATACACTTAACTTGATTTTAGATCAATCATCAAACAAAAAAAAATAAAAAAAAAATTTACATCTCTTAACAACAAAAATCAAGTACACTAACCTTTTTTTCTCATTCATTCTAAACAGATTTAACACGGATAACAAGAAAGTGTATGTATACCTGAAATATTAAATTTGACGTGAATGTATTTGATTTCAAACGAATCTTTGAGTAAAAAATTTTCTTGTTTGTTGTAAAGTGTTTCTTGAAATTCAATCACAATGCTCAACAACAACAACAAAAAACAAGCCGACGTCGTTGACAAATTGTGGACTCTAAATTTTTTTCTATAAATGATAAATCTATCTGATTGCTATCAAAATTAAATGACTTATGACTTTTCCCAACTTTTTAGGGCTTAATCACCGACTTATTAGCACACACACACACACAACCCCTCTCGTCCTTAAAAATATTTTATTGATAGAAAAATCAATTTTTGATTAATGATGGTAAAGAAAAAAATTGAAAAAATAAAAAAAATTTGTTTGTATATTTGTCTTGTCGAATTGTTTATTTACATTGGCTCTCAACACACTACAAATTTATTAACAGTAGAAAAAAAAGAAAATTCCATTTTTAAAGTACGTTTATCATTGCATTTAATCTGGTCAACAAGTGTAATGAGTTTTTCGTAGAATAATTTCAAATTATCAATGAAGCGATGTGTTTTTATCTTGTCTACACATTTTTTATATTTTTTTAAGTGTCTGTAGTTATGAGTATTAAATTTCAATTTAAGGAAAAGAAATAAATAAAGACCTTTTAAGTCAATGATTTTTTTTTTTTTAACAAATTGGAATCTTAATTTTTTGAATGATTATCAGATAAGAGGATATATGTTTTAAATTAAGTTAATTCAACAAGTTATTAAAAGTGGTAAATCATGATTAAATTCACAAATTATTTAAAGGTTCCCAGTCATAAGACTTTATCCTTTTGATGCTCGTTGTTCTCAAACGATTTAATGAAAGTTTTTTTTTTACTTTTAGCGACACGATTTGAGTAGAGTTTAACACACTGCCTGGTTTTAATTTTCGGTCAATTTATTTTTAAACATCAAGGCTAATGGAATACAGAGTAATTTAACGATTGTAATTAATTGTGACTCATTAAAAAAAGCCTCTGATCTTATGAGTCACATAAGATTCAACAAGTTATAAAAGTAATGTCGTCATTATAGAAACCCTGAAATATTATTCTTAAAAAAGTTTAAGTAAATTTGACCATTTTGAGTAAAAATTCTTAAAAAACCTGCCTTTTTCCAAAAAAAATTAAATTTTTTACAGTAAATTGCTTTCAAAATATTAAGTTGAAAAGATGGAATACTTTAAGAATGCGTGCATTAAAACCCAATTTGTTAATTCTGCCGCATGCATCTACATAGACCTCGCAATGTTGTAAAAAAATAGTTTAAAGGTTCACTCTAATTGAGTACTCGAGCATTAAAACTCTTTTTTCAAGTTTTAACGTGTTGTTTTTGACCAAGAAACTTAAAATAAAGAAGGGTTAAGATTCGAAAAAAATCAAAAATAGAGGCAGAATCAGCAAATTGGGTACATTCTTAAATACGAAAATACGGTAATCGAAAATCTATCAATATTTGTAATCATATTCTTCATATATACACATGTGAAAACCTAAGATAGAAAATTTTTTATGGGGAGTCCAAAATAATTTTTTCATACCCTAAGGGTCTAAAGTGTCAAGACCCCTCAAAAACCATACTTTACTTTTCAACCTATAACTTTTTTATTAACCCAACAACTTCATATTATTAATACATATTCTGAAAGAGCGTAAAATTTACTACGAGGATATCATATTTTCAAGGAACCCTGAATTATTTAGAAGGTGTAAATTTAAGAAAAAGGAGCAAATTTTACCCATTTTTTTACTTTTTTTGATATAACTTCTACAGTATAATCGCTTTAATCCGAAGAAAAATCGCCTTAATTCAATTTAGTTCGGATTAATTTTTCCGATATATCGATAAATCGGATTTTAAGTTATAGAAGTTAAAAATTCGGATTAATTACAAATTTTTTATTGAAAGACTTTTAAACAAAACAAAAGGATAATTAAATTAGAGTTTTACACGAATAAGATAAAAAAAGTTTCCATAAAATATTAATCTGTTCTAAAAAATGAATTCAAGTTCGATTGAACCATGCCTGATTCTCTTAAAATGGTAAAACGGGATTTAAAATAAGAAATCTTGTCTATATCTTCGTCTAAACAAGCTTTAGACTGTTCTACAAATTCACAAAAAATTTTGAAACTTTCGGCAGCTTCGGCAAAAGTAATTTTTTTATTTTCGATTTGTACCTCTTGAATACATTCTTGATCATTATCAGATTCATCTGGCTTTTTAACTAGTTCAACTATGTCTGCATCTGTTAACAACTCACCAGTTGGTTCATTGATTTCACTATCAATGTACTCTTGAGCTGAACAGACATAGCTGTAATAACCATTTCTTAGACGACTTAACAACTCTTCTAAGCTAAGTGTAACGGAATTTGTTGATGTTGAACTTGTCGGCGTTTGTACATGTTTAATAATGTCACATTTCAACCAACAATTTGAAATAGTTAAATTATCAACTTTTTTCCATGCATTACGAACCATGTACAGTGCATCTTTCAAGTTAGGTAATTCAATCTTGTTTACCATTTCGATCGAATTTAAGAAAAACTCGACCAAAAGTTTTCTGTAATTAGACTTAAATGAATGTATAATGCCAGCATCACATGGCTGTAAGACCGAAGTACAATTTGGTGGCAAAAATTTCACTGTTATGTTACTGTACTCTTGTTGTGTATTATGCGATGATGCATTGTCTACTAACAGTAGAACTTTACGTTTAGGATCGGATTGTTTAATACGTTCGTTTAACTTTTTCAAAATGTCATCGAAGATTAGACTGGTCATCCAAGCGGTTCGATTTGAATAATAGGGAAGAATATCACTAGGTTTATTATTTTTGAAACAATGAGGACGAACGTATTTGCCGATTACGATTGGTAATGGTCTATCTGACCCAGATGCATTACAGCAAATCGCAACTGTAATTCTATCTTTATTGACTTTTTTACCAGGTTCTTTACAATTCGATAATGTTTTGTTGGGTTGTAACTTAAAAAACAAAGCAGTTTCATCGAGATTATAACGAACGTTTATCACAAAACCATAAAAATAGAGCTTCCTCCAATTCAGGGTACTTAGATTCCCGTGCTCTAAACTTATTGGCATGTCCTTCTAAATACATTTTTTTCTTTGTTAATATGTCATGCATTGTTGAAGCTGGAATTACATGATTAAATTTTGACGAAAAATATCGAATTAACTCAACTTGTTTGTAATTTGGATTTTCGACATAAAACATACAAATCTCTCTTTTATTGTCAATGGACAATTCAACTTTTGCCCTTTTTTGTTTATTCATTTTATATTTATGATTATATGACGCGTGTTTTTTTTTGATATGTAATTTTTATTTGTTTGTGAATTTTTCAAACAAAAGAAACATAAAACAATCAACATGCACTATTTTAGCCAATAAAATTTATTCGAACTAACAAAATAAACCGAACATGAATTTTCGGATTAATGAGAAATTTTTACATTGTCTAGTTAACACATAGCCATGAGCCTACGATTTTGTTCGAATAATAGAATATTTCGGATAAAGATGTATTCGGATTAAAGCGATTATACTGTACAATGTTCACCTCACGCCTATGATTTATACCAATTCTAAAACAAGATAAAATTCTGAACAATTTGTTGGTTTTACCTTTGGTATAATAGAAGCCGAAAAAAGTCAAAAAAATCATAAATCTTTAAGATGAGAGATTTAGAAATTTTTGACCAAAAATTCGTTGGGGTTTTCTTATGTATAAAAACTCAAAAAAACATATTTCTCTTAACTAAGAACAAATTGCTATAAAAAGTCGATTTTAGGCGCTGAAAAAGCATCAATTAGGTCATTTTTTGGAAAATTTTAAATATCATCTCTTTTAAGGCTTCATACATAAGAATTACGAATTCAAAAATTTCAAAATCTCAATGATTTTGACTTTTTTCGCCTTCTAATATACCAAAGGTAAAACGACGTGTTTTGTTTTCCAGAACCCTAGATTTTTGTCTGTACTTAAACGCGGAAGGGACTGTATTTTGAAGTGAAGGGATAATAAAGCAAACATAAGAATTCAAGCAAATGATGATTGCCAAAAAAAAAATAAGTCGAGTTCATGGTAAATCAAAATAAAAGTGTTCTTGACCAATTAAAGACTGATTAAATTTCCATTTGAAAACTTAAGAAAACTTCTTTTATTAGACGAGTTAATAAAAAAATTTAGATAAGAGGGGTCCGAAAATTGGCTTTTTTTGATATCCACTCCTGGGTTTATTTAATTTTTTCTAAAAACTCAATTTTCAGTTTTAGCTAATGACATCAAAATTGATGTTTTGGACCATCCCACAAAAAACACGTAGCCTCGGAAATTTTCGTTTTTCTCAATTTAAACTATTGGATGACAGAATCGCAAAAATCCTATCAGTTTGCAAAGAATTTTTTCTGAAAATATTTTTTGTGTAAAATGTAAAAATAACTAAATTGAAAAAATGTGCTAAATATTTTTTTCATTTTCGTGCAAAAGGTGCTTTAAGTCTTTTTTAAAAAAAACTAAAAAAATTAAAATTTTTTTTTAGAAAAATCTAAAATGTCCTCAAATAGCACATTTAAATATGAATCAAAACAAAATGTTCAAGATGGTCGATTAAGTCAAAGAAAATCTAAAAAATCAGCGTTATCAGTTAAATTATCAGCTAGAGCAAGTGAATACCGCAAGAACACAAAACCTCTAATGGAAAAACGAAGACGTGAACGAATCAATCGAAGTCTAGACGAACTCAAAAATATTATTTTACACCAGACCAATCATAACGTAAGTCTCTTTGTATATTGTTTCTTATCAAAGTCTAAACAGTTTTTTCTTTAGCCCATTCGAAATCACAAACTGGAAAAGGCTGACATACTTGAGTTGACTGTAAAACACTTAAAAACTCTCCAAAAACAAAAATTTGCAGGTACTAATATATGTAATTAAAAAAACATATATTCATCGGTTTTAAATTTTTTTTCAAGTTTCAGCTAACGACGACCCGAACATTAAAAACAAGTACAAACTAGGCTATCACGAATGTGTTCAAGAGTGCTTAAAATTTATAACATCAGATGCATATCGTTCAGAGAACTATTCAAATGACATTGACGACACCATACGTCAACGTTTAATACTTAATTTATACAAACAATATCAGTCAGTGTGTGCCGAAAATTTGTCCAATTTAATACCAGAAGATTTTAAAAATTTTATGAGTGATAATTTTGTTCAACCTCAAAAGAATGATTTAGAGCAAGATGAAAAATGTTCACAAGACAATTTTGTACAGCCTTTGAATTATGAAAATCAATGTCTAATTACATCAAGTTCGTGTTCTGATTTGAATGTGTCAAAAGACTCGGATTGTTTTAATATTTTAAATGTAAAAACTGAAATGGATGATGTAAATGATTCGAAAGTATGGCGACCATGGTAGAGCTTTGATTCAGTTTATATTTATTTTATATTATGATTTTTTTTTTGGGTAATTTTTTTCCATTGTTAATAAAATTATTTGTTCAATCAAGTTGATTTTCTGTTCATTAATTTTTGATAAATAAATATTTATCTAATTGATTTCTTGATATAGTAAGCTCGATTCTAACAGTTGTTAGCGTTTCTATTCTTGGACAAACCTCAATCATATGAAGTTTATGAATCTATATAATAAAATAATGTTCCGATTTTCGATTTATGTAGATTCTTTTTTCAGTGATTTTAAAGGGAAATTTTCGCTTTTTTAAAACTTAAAACAGTAACATTTTAACGACCCAGGGTTTTTTAAGACCCCTTGATAGAATAAAATAATAATAGAAATTGAACCAAAGTTTCCGTCAAAAATCAACCTGGACTTATCGTTGGGATATAAAGAACACTGTATGAAAATTTCGATAAATATTCACCTCACTTTTTTCTTTTTTTAGGTTAAACTAGAGAAAATTCTGAACAAATCTATGGTTTTACTTTTTTCATTTTTAGCTTTATTTCATTTAAAAAAGCAGGCGAAAATTGACATAAAAAACAAAATCACTAAAGATGACGGACTTTTCACTTTCTGACCAAAAAATCGAAATTCTCGTGTATGAAAACCCTAAAAAACATATATATCTTTCCATTAAATAGTCTACTTTTGAAAATCGATTTTGGGTGCTGAAAACGGTACAAGTAAGGTTCTTTTTTTGGAAAACTGAAAGGATCACTTTTAGATGTAATCATATATGTTTTTTAGGGTTTTCATACACGAGAATTTCGATTTTTTGGTCAGATAGTGAAAAGTCCGTCATCTTGGCAATGTGAAGATTCGTATCAAAAAACATTTGTATCAAATGGATCAAAACTTAAAATTATTTTTTAGGAGTGAACAGATTGAAAAAAACGTTGCAGAGGGGTTTTACAATAAAAAGCCACCTTTAGAATGAGCTCTGCAGTATTCTGCAATTCTGCAAAATAAAATGCGTAGTTATTTTCAATAACTATCCATGTATTTGTATTTTAATAAATGCGCAATTTTTTTGCAGAGTTTTGCACAGCTTGTTCTAAGATAGCTTTTTGTATGCTCATCACTGTAAAATATCTCTGCAAAGTTTTTTTCAATTTGTTCACTCTTAAAAAATAATTTTAAGTTTTGATCCATTTGATACAAATGTTTTTTGATACGAATCTTCACATTGCCGTCATCTTTAGTGATTTTGTTTTTTATGTCACTTTTCGCCTGCTTTTTTAAATGAAATAAAGCTAAAAATGAAAAAAGTAAAACTATAGATTTGTTCAGAATTTTCTCTAGTTTAACCTAAAAAAAGAAAAAAGTGAGATGAAAAGTGACTTTTAGGACTACATACAATTTGACTAAAAAAAAATGCCTTTTTTTACCGTTTTTGTCCGAGGACGATTTCCGAGAAATTTTTTCTTCGGACGATTTGGGTACTGTCGTCAATGGGAGCTTTTTGGCTTTCAGATCATACCTCGTGATCAATAATATCTTTTTCCAATCGTGAGTTCTTAAATGTTTAAATTATGCACCTTATCATTAGGCTACAAAAAGCGGAGGGGTAGGGGTAAAATTTTTGATTTTTGACTCCCATGAAAAAAATTATTTTTTGGGGTTTTTGGGGTCGTAGATTACGGTTCCGATGTCAAAAATGACAAATTAAGATAGCACTAAAGTTTTGAATTTCTGGAACTTTAAAAGATTTTTTATGCTTCAGGAGAAGATCATATTTTGCATAAAAGAGTAGGAAAAACGGACATTTATACCCATTAATTTTAAGCCATTGGATGGACATGGGTAACCCGGACAACTCAGTTTTTGGGTTCGAGTAGGATATAGGTTATCCAGAAATTTTGGATTTCAGGTATTGGTCTGGTTTGGGTAAGCTATAAAATCTGGGTATAAAAACCCAATTATTGTCTGCAATCAACTAAAAAACCTATAAAATGACCCAATTTTTTGGGTTACCCAACCTTGACCCACACCTGGCATCCAAAATTTCTGGGTAACCCATGCTCTTCCAATACCTTAAAGTAAATGGGTACATAACTCTGAGGAAAAATCAATTTTCGGAAAATGAAAATTTACAACTGAAAACATTATATGTTCAAAAAACGAAGTTTTATTGAACTTTTTAATAAAAAATTAATTTTATGTAATTTTATTAATTTTAAGTTTCCGACTCATGGTTTAGGTGTACCAAGGTACCAAAGTGGGGTACCTAGAAGCTCGTTTTTTATTTTTCGCTTTTCCTCCTCAATTTTTGTGGCGCAAATCAGTTGAAGCTGATTAGGATGATTGATTTAAGATCAAAGAACGGTTTAAAGCTTTTTTAGTTTGGGAGCAGCGACCAATTTTCGGAAAATTTCGCTTTTTCAGTCTTGTATACTTCTGATTCGAGATTATCGGTTCGGTTTCTACAAGGTGACTAAAGAAAATCCCAATTTATTCCATAGGATTCTGCGAAAGAAAGACTGAAAAAAATGTTGTCAAAAAAAATTTTATTTTATTTTTTTTTAAATTTAAACATTTTTATTTTTTCCAAGCGAATTTGATTTATGCTTTTTACCTGAGTGATGACTTAACGAACTTATCGCCTCTGCTCTATGTGATATTTGTGGTAAACTATGTTCCTCATGTGCATGATGATGATTTAAATGAGGATTAGAATGATGATGACCATGATGATGATTATGATGTTCATTCTTATTTTCATAAACATATTTAACCGTAGTCCTATACGATTCTGAATTTTTAATCTCCAATGAATTATACAATTGATTAAATCTGTCTCTCCATGTCAACTTTTTTGATCTAATTTGATATATTTCTTCATTTAAACTATGCTCCATATTCACTGGTATATTTATATTTTTACGATAAATTTCCGTATCCAATCCACTTTTATCCCGTATTAGACTAAAATTAACCGGTATATTATTCGGGGTAACTTTATCCAAAAACATGTACAACAAATAATTATCGATTTTAATCGAATGGGTGATTGGTTTAACATTTTTTGTCTCAATTAATAAATGACGTCGAAGAAAATTTTCGATACTAATTCGACTTGACGTCATACTGTAATACTCCGAGTCTGTTTCTGTTTTAAATTCCAATTGACTAGTTGTTCGACTAAGTCTTAGAGGTGTTGTCCTCCAAAACGAAGACTCTTTTAAACTTGGACTTTCTTGTTTTAGAACTTGACCAACGTAAATGAACACTTCATTATTTTCTAAATTTTTATAATTCGACACTAAAAAGTCCCAAAGACCGTAAAGACTCAAACCATACCGATTTTGAATGTTAATTTTAATGTTATAATGTTTAAGATAATTGAAAAATGTTTTAAAAATATCGTAAATTTTGTGTTCATTAAGTTCGGGTCTTTCGGCATACGATGCGAGTAAATAGAATAGCGGTGAATTTCCATTGTGGTCTCTTAAATTATCTAAACTAAAGTTTACATTTCGAAGAAGTATTAAAATAAGTTCAGTTTTTAACATTGCACAAGCGTAATGCAACGCTGTACACCCATTACACTGGTCTTTGAGAGATACTTTGGCTCCGGTCTGGATTAATAAACGACATATGCTAATGGCCCATTCGTTTTCGTTTAAATACGAGCAAAGAATCAATGTAGTTTTACCATAAAGAAATTTTTTACTCAAATGATTAGTCTCATATTGTAAATGTTCATTTTTAATAGTCTCATTAACGTCTATATCAAAATCCAATTCATGTCCATCGAGTTTACTTTTAAGCAATTCACTTACAAAATTATAATGACCTTTGCTCAAATTAAAAGGTAAACGTAACAACAATTCAGAACGTCTTAAACGACTAGGTGATACACTTGATCTCGAACGTGTTCGATTATGATTAGGTTTAATTTCAATGTTTGATTGTGGTTGTTGATTGAGATATTTTTCAAGTTGGGTTATCATTATAAAAATTCTATAAAAAATTTTTTTTTTAAAGTCATAAGATTTTTAAAAAGACCCTCTCTCTCTCTCTCTATTTCTATTAAATTATTTATTATCGAGAATAAGATTTCTTTAATTCCAATTATTTCTTGAGTTATGTTTTCTCAAAAAAAAAAGTAACAAAAAATTTTAACAATGTTTATTCTTTTATTTTTTTGTTCTTAGGAAGCCAAATATTTGACGACGACGACTACTCCTAAAAAAAACAAAAATCAATTTGTAAAAAAAATAAACCATTTGTATCCAGAGTTTTTTGGGAAAGAAAAAGTCAAGATTTGTTTTTTTTTTTCAAGTCTAGGTTTAATAAAAAAACGATTTTAAAGTTTTTAAAATTAAAAAAGAAAGTAATTACTTTAAGCTGTATAAAAAAAAAACATTTCAAGTTCTACCTTTTCATTAAAAGTATATACTTTTTTTTTTAGATGTTAGAATGTGATTTTGATAAGAAAAATGTCTTGTGACAAAAAATTATTTTATAGAAAATTACTAAACGAGGACATTCCAAACACTAGACTCTTTACAAGAGCACTTACAAAAGGTAGCAAATATAAGGCATCTAGTCGATTGAGTTGTTTTTTCAGTAGAAATAAATTTTTCATTAAATTTGCTCTCTCTTATTTTTATTGTCCAAGTCAAACTCGAGTTTACTTGATAACAAAAATAGAAACCTGAATTTTTATTTATTGAGATAGAAATGTTATCTAAGCTTTCAATTCTTCGGACTTTGCTGAATACACATTTTCGGTTCCTGTTCCGTAGAAAATTGCTATTAAAAGTTGAGACAGTCTATGCTCTATTTATTCGTTTTTGTAACAATTGAAGCCAAAAACTTTTATCTCGTATTCTTCCGATTGAATCGATTTGAAATTTTTAAAAATAAAAAAATTGTATCCCTAAACTGTCACACCACTGGGGTACACTGTTGTAAATTGAACAAGATTTAAGACATTTTCTTGGCGACTTGAAGTTGCAAATCAATTCATAAAAAATCAAAAAATAATAAAATTTTAAAAATTTTAACAAAAGCAGGTATACGGTTTTAGTTCTGCAGAGTTATTTCATCAAGGTAAACATCAAATGTAAAACCTTAGGGTATGTTCTGCAAACTTCTGCAAAATTATTTCCCATTTAAATCAAATCGATTAACACTGTCTGCATTCTGAACTCTGCAAGAAGTATTTGCAGAACATATTCTAAGATTTTACAATTGATGTTTTTGCCTTGATGAAATAACTCTGCAGAACTAAAAATGTATCCCTCTTTTTGTTAAAACTTTTACAATTTTAAGTCGCCATTTTCTTAAAGCTAAACATGACACAAAGACAAAAAGAGAAGAGTGAAGAGAGAAGTGAAGTTGAAGTTTGTTAATCTTGTTAAATTGCCCCTGGAACCCTAAACTTTAGTCATTGCAAGAATTATTTTTGTTGGAGTCAGCTTGTGGAAATTGGTTGCGCCCGTCTTTGATTTTATTCTTCTTAACAAAATATTTTTCATTTAAAAAACCTCGGTCTATAATTTGACTTGTATTGTAGGGACCTAATTTGTAGAAAGAAGGAAATATGACTTTTTCCATACTGAAACCCCCTCCCCCCTGTCAAAAAATCTTTTTTCAATTTAAGAATACCCCTTCTAAAATTACACATTCAATTTTTTAGGCGTTTTTTTCACCTGTTAATAAAAAACTGAACCTTTGAATTTAAAAAATCTTTCACCCCGTCTTTGTAAAAGCATAGAAAAAAGCTCTTTTAATTTGGTCAGAAAAAAAAATCTATCAGCTCTTTCCCTGATCTCCCTCCATCAACTCAACGAAAGTAGAGACTAAACTGCCCATTTATTTGAATATTTGACATTACCTTTCGACCACTAAAACTTGCAGTTTAATCAAAATTCAAAATTAGATAACTCGCAAAATTCTGCATCGATTAGCTTTTTAAGGCTAAAAAAAAGAAAATTAATCCAACAAAAATTTTTGTGGCGTTTGATTTTATCGGTAACGAATATTATTTCACATACATTTAACGGAAAAAGTTATAAAGACGATTTTGACGATGGAGACATAAATGATATTCGTCGACTCAAAAGTAATTAAAAAAAGAAACTTAGAAAATAAATTTGAAATGATTTAGTTTAATTTTGTGACAAGAGAATATTAAAATAAATAAAAAACTGAAATTTTAATTTAAATTTCTTTTTTTTCTTCTTTACAGAAAAAAAAAACACTTGGATTCATCAAATATGAAACCTGTTTTGTAAACAACTAGAAATTTAAAATGAAAAAAAAAATGCTCAGCCAACGAAAAAATCAAGAAAAACAAGAAAATTGTTCGCTAAAATAATTCTATCTGTCTGTTGATTATAATTTAGTATTAAAAAAATCTTAAACTTAGTGTGCTTGATTATAAAAATTATTATAAACTTTATTACGCTTTGACCGATCGGTCTTTTTGACCAGTCATTTGAAACTCTTAAAAGAAAATTACTAAAACGAAATTTTTGAAGTGCTACAGAATGATACCATGTATACACACCCTATTTTTTATATATCAACCGAAAGCTCTCAAGTTTGGTTAGTGATTCCTAAATTCGCTTGAAACTATGAACTCAATTATTTAGGAAATCAACCGAAGTTCGAATTCAGATTTAGAAAAATTAAGAGGGTGTATGAGTGATCTTTACGACTGAAAAGTGAAAAATCAGTTTTCTTTCCTAAATAACTTCACAAGAAGTCTAAATATGGTATCATTTTGTAGCCCTTCATTTACTCTACCTTGTAATCTTTTGTATATCTCAAAAATTTATACCTGGGTGTATATTTTCAAAAATACACCTGGTGTATGTTTTTAAGGGTCCGTTTTCATTAATTCGGCTTTTCATCTTTTTTTATTAATTGACAAAATCGCCCTTGCCTTTTTCACACAAGCCGTTTTACCAAATAAATTATTCAGTTTTAATAAAAAATAAATCAAGGGATTGTATTATAGAACGGTTTTTCAAACAATTCTTGGTTTTCATACTTTGTTGGTATAAATTTTGAAGCTTTTTAAATGAGACAACACAATGCATCAAATTATTCGAAAGTATTTCGCTAGAAGTGGTTGATATTAAAAGCAATAATTAACTTATATCAGCTCACTTTCTAGGTAATTACCTATGACCAGACATATGAACCCATTAATTTTAAGGTGTTGGGTGGGTATGAGTTACCCGAAAAAATCAGGGTTCGGGTATGGTGTGGGATACCCAGAAATTTCGGGTTTCAGGTGTGGGTAACCCAAAAATTTGGGTATATTTATCCCAAACCCATTTTTTTTCATATTTTTTTTCTATTCAAAAATTTAACTAAAGTGTCTGCAAATGTCGGATTTTATGAAATAAAACATGGAGCAAGGTGAAGCAAATTTGCTTCATCCATTGGTGCAGTCTGCAAAATCTCTGCAAAACGAATTGCGCATTTAAAAACAGTGCATGTCACAGGGGGTATTTTTTTTTCCATACACGAGGCCGGGGAGGGGAGGGGGTTTTTGGCTGTAAAAAACTTTATTACCCAATTATCATAAAAAAAAACAATTGAAAAAATTTGTGGAAATTTCTAAAATTTTCGGAAAATTTTCAAAGTTGATCTGAACAGATACAGCAAACAAGTAATTTTTGAAAAATTATTCTCTCACACAATCCCTTGTTTTATTTTTTACTTAAATTGACTTCCTAAAACCGCTGGGTCTCCTTTATTAGATGAACAAGTGTTCACATAATATGTGACCAAATCATGTTCACTGGTCAGGTGAACAAAATGTTCACCTATTTTTTTTTATACAATCTGGTGAACAAAAAAATTCAACTGTAAATTTGACTAAAAAATAGGTGAACACAAATAAGAATAGGTGAACACTGAACAAAATGTGAATATGGAAAATTTACAAAAATAAATTTATTTCTCTTTTAAAAATTTAAAATTGAGTCAAACAGATAACTTTTTGGATCTCGGCTGTTCTTTGGTCATAAATTGGTTTTAATTTTGCCTTATCCTAGATTAAAGTGGGTTTAATTTTAACATTTTTTAGTTTTGATTCTATTTTCATCAAATCTTCATCTTCACAAACTACATCGCCAGCATCATTGAAACTATTGTTTATGTCATGATAAGTTATTGCCGAACTCGATTCTGAATTTAAAGTACCATTTTTAACCGTTTGTTCTTCATTGACGTCTTCATTATCATCTAAGGCATGTTCATCTTCGGCTTCACTTTCAAAATCATTATTTGTTGAACGATCATCGTTTTGTAATGAACCAAAAACAGAACCGCTATCTTTCTCTGAGTCAACCTCGGAGCCATCTGAATCAACATCCTAAACTGTTTTGTGATTAAATAATGTTTTAAATTAGGTGAACATAA
This sequence comes from Brachionus rubens, assembly GCA_022207745.1. Taxonomy (NCBI): domain Eukaryota; kingdom Metazoa; phylum Rotifera; class Eurotatoria; order Ploima; family Brachionidae; genus Brachionus; species Brachionus rubens. The sequence continues at coordinate 1,184,424 of JAJVHD010000016.1, read as the reverse complement.
ATCTTAATAGGTGAACAAATTTTTTTTTAGGTGAACATGAACAGAAATAGGTGAACATAAATTTGTTTATGTGAACACATTCTGAGTTTTTTTGTTCACCAGATTGTATAAAAAAAAATAGGTGAACATTTTGTTCACCTGACCCGTTTAATGATTTGGTCACATATTATGTGAACACATGTTCACTTAATCGAGGAGACCCAAACCCCTTGTGTGAAAAGGAAATTTAATAAATCTCCACTCCAAAAATGATCAGTCTTTTATATTCAAAGGAGGGGGGGTGTCAAAAATTTTGATGAAATTGAGAATTTTTTTCAGGTGGGGGAGGGGTATTTTGTCGTATTTTTTTTCAAACCGGCCTCATGTAGAAATTTTTTTTTTTATTACCCCCTGAATGTCATTAACTGATTTTTACTCAAATTTTTGTTTAGATATTAATGACAATGACGCGTAGAGGACTATTGATTGTGTTTGAAGGTCTCGATCGGTCCGGTAAAACAACTCAATCAAAACTATTAGCCGATGCGTTGAACTCAAAAAATTTAAAATCTGAAATTTGGCGTTATCCGAATCGTACAACATCGATAGGTTCAATAATAAACGATTATTTGAGTAAAAAAATTGAACTCGAAGATCATACCTTGCATCTTTTGTTCTCAGCAAATCGTTGGGAAACTGTGAACAATATGAAAAAAAAGTTAAATTCAGGTGTAAATTTAATAATTGATAGGTACGCTTATTCGGGTGTTGCATACTCATCGGCTAAAAGTGGACTTGATTTTGAATGATACAAGCAATGTGATACAGGATTTCCGAAACCGGATTTAGTTTGTTTTATGGATACTAGAATTGATGAGTTAGAAAAGAGACAAAATTTTGGCGATGAACGATACGAAACGATCGAATTTCAAAAAGTTGTGTATGAAAATTTTAAAAAATTATTCGAAACAGACAAAGATAATATTTTGATAGTAAACGCCAAGGATACCATTGAAAATTTACATCAAGTTATAACGAGTAAAATATTAAGTATGATTAAAGATAACAAATTTTCAATTGATGAATTTAAATATCTTTGGTAAAAAAGTTTTTTTTTGCTTTTTATCTTGTTTTTTTTAATGCTTTTTGAAATTTAAATAAACATATTTTATAATTGTTTTAGCATTTGACTCTTTATTTATCATTACTTAAGTATCCAAGTCTCATCTTATGATGCTATTGGATGGAAAATTTTACTGATTTATACATTTGAAGAATCAGACTTTAAAAGCGTTCATGTTTGCTGATCAAAAGCTTACAGTATGGAATCAGAGATACCTTGCTCTCGGATCGTTTTCAATCAGACTTGAAGATAGCTCTAATAGCGTAATCACGCGTTTAGGTCCGCATTAAACACTGAAAGTCTTAATTTAATGCGTCATCAAGACTTGATTTTAAAACAAAAAATACAAGACAATTTTTTTGAATTATGCATTTGGTGAAGCAGCGAAAATTAAGAAAAAAAAATTCAGATTCACGAATTCCGGGTAAAATATGCAAATTCCTTCATCCTTCAGGTTTTTGATTAGCACCTTTTTAGGCACATTGTTTTCATTCATTTTTCATTGAATGTCATTAATAATATGAAAATTAAATTTGCAGAGATTTTGCAGACTTCACCAATGGATGAAGCAAATTTTGCTTCACCTTGCTCCATATTTTATTTCATAAAATCCGACATTTGCAGTCATTTTAGGTCAATTTTTGAATAGAAAAAAAATATGAAAAGAAAATTGATAAAAAATTTTAAGTTGCCGAAAAAAAATGGGTTTGTGAGGAAGATATTTTCGTTTTTGGGAATATTAACTCTCCTAAGACGCATGCTATCGAAAACGCTTTTTGGGATTTTTCCTATTACAGGGTGTAAAATTTAAGATGAGGTATTTTTTCGTTAATAAATTGAAGGTCTTAATCTTTAAGAACTCGAATTGAAATTTATAATGCAATAAATTCGCCTGTTGAAACATTTCGAAGTAGAAAACAAAAGGAGTTTAACTAAGAATGAACAAAATTTTATGGAATTTTTTTTATTCTATTTTTGTTTTTGTTAAATTTTAGAAAAAATCAATCGAATCAATATTTATAAATAAATTTTTTTTTTAAATCTAAAATTTTTGAAATTTATTTTTTTGTTTCTTCTTAAACATTAACTTTAGCTTGTGTTTGTTTTAATGGTTCGTTTGATTTTTTAAACGATTGAACACAACGAGCCATGGTCAATGAAGCTCTTGAAATCGAATTGGTCATATAGAAATCATTTAACTCTGTTTGCCATGCTTTTAATGGTTCATTTGAAAAAGCAGCTTTGACTTTCTGTTAAAAAGAAAAAAAATATTTTGTTTCAAAACCTTTTTTTTTGTTTTAAGATTTACTTGACTTAAGGATACGCTTAGAGGCATAAAGTTAGCCGATTCGATTTTATCGTAACTGGTCAATGTTGGACTGACTTCAGCCATACGTTTTCTAACACCATTCAAATCATCGTACGGTAATGGATTTCCTAAAACTTCAGACAATGCTCTTAAAATTTGCCAATCTTCTCTGGCTTTACCTGGTGGTGCTACAACAAACGATGCTTGTTGAGCACGACCTTCAGTGTTTACATAAGTGCCTGATTTTTCAGTGTAAGCAGCGCCTGGTAAGACGACATCTGCGACTTCAGCACCACGATCACCATGATGACCTTGGTAAATTATAAATGTATCTTGTAAATCACTGCGTGATACTAGATCTTCATCAGCTCCTAATAAGTACAAAATCTTTGGTTTTTGGGATTTGATTTGTTGTACACCAGTTTTGTAACCAGCGTCCAAAGCAGCTACTTGAGATGCCCACTAAAAGATTAAAACATTAATGAAACTTAAAAAAAAATGACAGTGTGACTCTTACACAAAATCGAGATTATCGAGTTAAAAAATTGGATATTTGCTTTTAATTTTATTTCTACTTCAATGTTTTTTTGCGATTTAAGTCACTAAAAGACCAACAAACGGGCTGAAAATTTTTTTTGGACATTTTGATATTCATCAAAATTTACGTAAAATTAGCATTTTTTACGTCAAAATTAGTCAATTTACCACTTTTTACTTTGGTAAAATTACGTAAATTTACCTGAATTTACGCAAAAAAAATTAAATTTACAATAATTTAGGTAAAATTTAGTAAAATACAAATAGCATAGCACCACTGTATTTTGAAAATATGTTTGGTAGCTACAACAAAATAAGTTCTTTTATCTTTTTAAAATCTTAGTATTTTATTTTAAATTCCGCATTTTAGTTTTGAGAAATTCCGTATTTTTTAAAAAAAAAAACAGTTCGTAATTTAGGCTTATTTTTTTTATTCCGTATTCCGTAATTTAGTAAGCGTTCCGTAAAAAAAATTGAGTATTTTAGTAATTTCCGTTTTATGGATTCCGTATTTTAGGGTCTAATTCAGTTCTGTTCCGTTCCGGCGTTCCGTAATTGGATTCCGTGTTTTAAGTACAACCAATTAAAACGCGAAATCATATTCTGTTTGATTAAAGCGAATAGAGTCTACTTTTCTAATCACACGATTATTTTTTATGACTATTTTGAGGCATTATGAAGAATTTACATCGCCTAAACGGTTTTATCTTGATAAAATCGAGGATTAATCGAATTTTTCAAGATCTAGGATTTTTAAAATAGGACTAAATTTGAGGAAAAACTTAAGATATAAAAATTTTGAGGGTAATAAATTTTATTTAATTTTTCAAAAACTAGTTTAAATAAAAATTCAATAATCTAAGTCTTTCAAGGAATCAAATTTGCTTTTTAAATTGTTTTGAGTAGAATAATGCTTCAATTAGACTAATAGTTAATTAAACACTTTTAGAGTCTAAATTAGTGTAGTTTTACAAAAATATAGAATCGATTTAAAAAACGATTTCAATTTCAAAATCACAAAACAAATTCAACTAATTATGTCTCGATTTATTTCTTCATTTTTACTGTTTTAGTTTTGGAGTTTTTCTTTTAATTTTCTTGAAAGGTTACACTTCCATGGTCTTGTTTTATCCACCGTTAGCTTCTTGTGTTTGTGAAATGGGCTATTAGACTTTGATTTTCCACCATTACGACGATACCCCCGTCATAAAAAAAATTTTACAGTTAAAAAAACAAAATTAAACTTAAATTGAAGATTTTCGTAACAAATAATCAATTTAAAATATATTTTCTTGTTTTCCTATTGTTAGACAAAAAATGTATTATACAACTATGAGAGCTAAAAAAAATGTGAACTTAAAAAGTAAATTTTGTTCATTAGTAAGAATGCGTTCTAATAAATAATTAAAATTTAAATTACACCCAAGTAAAAAGATTATTAATTTTTATTGACTCAAAAACGTGCTAATATTTTCATCATGTCTCTTGAAATTTTGCAATAACAGGTAATCAGGTTAAATATATGAAGGCACCCAAAACTCGTACATGTGATTGTTTTTTTAATGTTTTTTTGTTCTAAGCGTGCATTAATTAATAAGGTTTAGTTTTTTTGGACGCAGAATATACCCAAAGGGACTTGTATTTTTAAAGACAACCCTATAGACTCATAAAATTAAAAGCAATTTAACTTGTTTACGCAAAAAGGATTGTAGAAAATTTTATTAGAGAATAACGAGGAAATTAAAAATATTAAATAATTTATTTTACATCAAAAGAAAATCTAAATTGCTCAATTTCAATATGGAAGCATACCAAACGTTTTTTTGTATCATTCTAATGTCCGCTTAAAGAAAATCAGACAATATCACGTACTGTTACATCTATTTATTAATTATCAGCAGAGACAAAATTTTAATGCAAAAAATCGTAATACAATCCGTAATAATTTGAAAAACTTGAAAGCGCTACGAAAATTCTAGTTTTTTTAGTAAATTCACAATCAAGATTGCATACAGTTGTGCTATGATATTTGTATTTTACTATTTTTTACGTAATTCAGGTAAATTTACGTAATTTTACCAAAGTAAAAAGTGGTAAATTGACTAATTTTGACGTAAAAAATGATAATTTTACGTAAATTTTGGTAAATATCAAAATGTCCAAAAAATTTTTTCGACCCTTTGTTAGTCTTTTAGTGACTTAAATCGCAAAAAAATATTGAAGTAGAAATGACTTTTTTAATTGTATCAGTAAATATCGATTTTTTTCTAAGAGACTTTGGGGCTTGTTAGAAATGTGAGCAATGGTTCACACTTTTGTGATCAACTTTACCTGAGCAATAATTAATTGATCACATAAACATGAGCAAAAAAACCTAAATAATAAGTAAATGAGCTAATTAAAATAAAATTGACTAATCAATTTTACGTCCGCCAATTTATTTTTCAGCGCGAAAGAAGTTTCGTTTCTTTGTTAACTAATGAAAAAAAGGCACGTGTCTTTAATTCTAAAGAAGGCTATGCCTTCAAACTAAAAAGGGACATGTACGCAAGGGAAAATAATATTTTAACCATAATTGTGAGGAACGAGCTTAATATCCAGCATGCTATACTATTAAACACTAATAGCGTAAGCTAAAATGTTTAATTGCTTAAAGTTCCGTTACTCGCATTTTTAAAGCTTCGAGTATCTTATTTATGGTTAACTTGTTCATGTTTGTATTCTCTAATAGAAGGCAGGCGGCTATAAAATCAAAGAACAATACTCTACATAATCGTAAAAAAATGCTAATAATGTTAAGCAAGTTCGATCCTTGACAATTTCAATAAAACATAATTAATATTGGTTTAATGGCTATCTAATGACGATCTTAATTGACGCGGTTTATTTTTTGCTTGTGTCCAATCAAGAATTTTCAATTTTCAAAATTAATTGTTGATCACAAAATTTAATTGATCAGATTTATTTGAACAATTAAAATTGTTTGTTCACAATTTTGTGATTTAGCTAATTTTTCGAAAATTGTTCACATTTACCTGAACAATCAACAATTATTGTAATTATAATTTACAAAAAATTCTATATAAATTTTAGAGGAATGAGAAAAAGTCAATATTTAACATAGAATAATATTTTAGTCGAGTTGTTGATTCTTGTCGCGCCTAATTTTTTAATTTTTACCGTAAACCCCCTCTATTTGTATCCAGTAGTTTTTTTTAAATATTTCGATAGGTAAAGTATTGTTTCAAAACTTCATACCTTTAGTTTATAGGCTAGATTGAGGGGGTTATAATGAGGTATTTTCGAGGCATTGATATAAAGAAATTTAAAGATAAATCGAATGTTAAAGACCAAATTTTCTGGGTACAAATAGAGGGGGTTTACGGTAAGTCAAGCAAATTAATCTTTGTGCATTTTCGAAGCATAAATTTTCAGTAACACACAAGCATGATACTAGTATGTTCTTATTTTAGAGACCTCTAGTTTTCGTGAATTTATGGTGAATTTAGTTTTCTTTTTAAAAAGCCTTTTGAAATAGGTGTGTTTTCTTTTTAAAAAATAAAATTCTTCTATTTTGTTTTGAAAAATGTGAAAAATTTTTGTTTTGTTTTTTGAATTCAAAAATAAAAGTTTTGTGAAAAAAAAAATTAATTTCGAAATAAATTTTTTCTTTCAAAATTTTAAATCCTTTTCTTTTAACAACCATAGTGCATAATCTTATATTTATAAATGTATACAGGACCCTGAAAACCTTAGAGCTATTCACCACTTTTAAATTAAAATGTTGCATCTATTGACAATGAAAAAAAATCCTTTTAAATGCTTTTTATACTCTTTGAAAAATAATTTTGAAGATTAAAAGGTTTGAAAAAAGGAATTGATTTTTAAAAGTATTTTAGAACCTCTGAGTCTTCCATGTAAAAGTACGTACTTTTTGTACTTTTTAAAATTAACCTCTGAGTCTTCCATGAAAAAGTACGTACTTTTTGTACTTTTTAAAATAAACCTCTGAGTCTTCCATGTAAAAGTAGTCATCAATCGCGTAATGAGATGAAGTCAATCCGCGGGGTCTGGGGCGCAGCCCCAGGTAGGGTTCGAGTAAGGATTAGGTTTGGGTCAGCTATCATGGGAATAATAAGAACAAAAAGAACATACTTTTACAGAGGAGACTTAGAGTGTTATCCTAAAAAGTATAAAAAGAACGTACATTATGTGTCCTAGTCTTTATTTTACTTAAAAAAGTACTAAAAGAACATACTTTATGTGTCGTTTACTTGATTTTACTTTTAAATAGTACTAAAGTATCTATTTCAAAGGTCGATTTTCAAAGTACAAAAAATTTAAAAAGTATTTCTCTTCATCTATTGTCAATAGCTCCGGAACTTCCTCGAAAATTTATGAAAGGTCTCGAAAATTTTTGAAAGGTTCTGAAAACTTTTAAACGTCCGGACGAATTCCGATGATCGTTCATGAATGTTCATGAAAGGATTCGTAAATCACAATTTGCTGCAAAAAGCTGAGATAAAAATCTTTGATTTTCCACCCCCATGAATAAAATAATCGTATATTACAGTTTCAATGTAAAAAATTTAAAAACCATATAGAACTGGAGTTTTAAATCAGCGATCTGTCCCTCCCTCAAGTACACTGAGGAGAATGGTATAGAAAAAAACAATCGATTGCTTAGTTGGTTGGCACTGATTACACCGTAGCTATGGGATGAAATTAATTTTCAAATAAATTTTTACAAGGCGAAAATGAAAAAAGATAAAAATGGGTAATGGAATTTAGATTTCTAATTTATGGGTTACCCCTAAGCTGCCGAAAAGAGAACGTGGAATTCCGCAACTGATTTTCCGCAAAAAAATTTGGATCATTTCCTCAAAATAAAATGTGTAATTTCTGCCAATTAGGGTTTTGTCTAAAACGTGCGTAAAACTAAAATGCGCAAATTAATGAATAAAAATGATTAAAAATGGTGTGATATTATTGTAACCTAGCCTAGTCGAGTGATGTGATTAATTGTATACTTCCCCAAGTCTTAAACTGTATTATTCTTTTTTTAAATTTACTTTGTAAAATCTAAATCATCATGATAAACTTATTCTTAATTAAAAAATTGTACGTGATTTAGAACAAGGCTGATTTGAAATTGTAAGCGATAATAGCTGATTTTTGTTTCTCAAAAAAAAAATTATTTATTTATTAAAAACTCTAGTAATCTTTTTTTACGTTTATAAATCATCGATTGATTAAACTTCCAAAATATATTAGATTTGTGTTTACCTAAACACAATTATTTCGATTTTCAATCATTCAATTCTGTTGAACTGATTAATTCGAACTGTTGATAAGTAATTTCTTTCAAGCTTAAATCAAAAAGAAAAAATTGTTCCAAGTAATTATTTTTTAACGGGGTCAACTTATCAAAGAAATCATTTTTCAATTACGGCGGAAACTCGCTGATCTAGGCTACAACAAATAACATGTCTAGAAGTTTTTTTTTTTAAGTGAGCATTCAAAAGTGATCAAAATAAGATTTAATCTAACTCATCTCAAAAATAGATTTATCTCTTTAAATCTTGGTCACTGAAAGTCTGAAAATTATCGCAAAATTTTTTTCATGAGATTCGTCTGTGAACACTTTGTGAATTTTTTTTTGGCCAAAAATACAATTTTTACAAAAAAAAAAAAGTAAGCATAGCTTACTAGCTTAATATGAGGCAAGTTTGTTCAAATATTCATTTGTCCAAGACATTTCATAGGGTTTATGTACTACATGGCAATTTAATTTAAAGCTTTTTAATTATATTTGGTGTTCAAAATCTCAAAAAATATTCCTAAATTAAAACTACTGATTTATTTACCCTGCGAATGATGTTACTCTTGTTGTGGTCATTCACGTGATTCTCTTGTGAACTTTCATGAACAAACGATTCGGAAAAGCTTTGGGTATCAACTGAAAGCTAAAAAGTAGGGTTGGTCGACCGATTTTTATCGTAAAACGTGTTAATTTTAATTTTTAGTTTAATGGAACGGTAGAACCCTTATAAATAACATACAAGTTGTAGTAAATAAAATTTCCTAAATTTTGGTACCCTCAAAGTTGAATTGTAAAATTATTTTCATTGATTACCAAGCAATTTTTCCTTAAAAAAATTCGGTTGAAAAAAAACGGTTCTAAAACCGGTCAAATTCAAATATAAGGCTCAATTAGAAGTACAAATTCATAACCTACATACCAATAGATAGATCATTTAATTTCCTACAATCTGGTAAGGATTAGACTATCATATGAAGCCATAAATTAAATAATACAATTTTTTGAAGAAAACCGGTCGATCAACCCTACTAAAAGGGTCTAGTTAAAGCTTGTAAAACTAGCTATCAATGATGGCTTTTCCAATTAATTAAGTTCACAAAAGGAACACGTGAATGACCACAGCAATATTTCAGAATTTATAATTTTAAGAATAAAATTGTCAGTCTAGTCAAGTTTTTTTTTACCGATTAATCAATTTTTAAGTTCTCATTAAAGCGTAGGGTATAAAAATAGAGTTTAAATAAGAAAGATAAAAAGTAAATTTTAATTTCATGCCTTATCTAATTTTATTTTTTAAAATTTCAACAAAATCGTGTAATATCACTTGAAAATTTAATACCTTTTAAGGAAATCAATCGAAAACTTCCATTAGAGAAAAAAAAGTTATAAATTAATTTCCGATTTGAAACATTGGATGCACTTTTTTTTTTTTTTAAATTTCATTAATCTTTATTCAACAATTGAAAAGGGTATGGGATTAAAAAATATAAAAATTATTGTTAAGATTAAACGTTTTTGATATAGAGTTTATCCCTTTTTTTTTTAAAAGATAAATCAATCATATCAGAAAAAGTTGATTGATTGCAAATCAAAAAAGAATAAATAATTTATGGTTTAATTTATTTGTAAGATTTCAATTTCAACTGGGAAGATAACAGAGAATAAAATAGAATTGCTGATAAATTCGTTCGTTCGAATCATCATCTTCATCATCCGCAAAATTTTCTAGTATAAAAATCAATGTTCTATCTCTCTCTCTCTCTCTCTGTTATTTTCAAATTTATATAATTTTTAAAATTGAAGTGTTTGATTGATTCAAACACAATAAATTGGGATAGTCAAAATTAGGTCGACTGAGAATAAATTATTCAATTCCTGTTTTTAAATTAGCTTGACTTCCAAATTCCTTTTATAGAGATTTTAAAAATAAGGTTTACTAGTAAACTAATTATTACAATATTTTCTATTCGTTGATTTTCAAGTCTTAGATAGGCTTTTTTTTTTTGATTTTTTTTTCAATTCAAGATAATAATTTTAATATAAAAAGAGATTAAAAAACAAAAATAAAATCCATTAATTTCAATTTATTTTCTTTCTGTTTTTTATTTATTTCTGTTTCACTTGTTTAGACAACAAAAAAAAAAAGAGAGAGAAAAATTTTTTGTTTAAATCAAAAATGTACGCTGATATGAACGATCCAGAGATTGTTGAATCTCTTAAGTATCTATTCGTTTCTCAAGCTGAGAGAATTCGAATGCAAGCAATGCCATTTGATGGTAAAAAAAATTGTTGGATACCTGATAAAAACGAGGGTTTCATTGCTGCTGAAATACAAAGTACTAAAGGTGAAGAAGTTACTGTTAAGACTGGTAAGGGTGAACATGTCACTGTCAAAAAGGATGACATTCAGCAAATGAATCCTCCTAAATTTGACAAATGTGATGACATGGCTGATTTGACTTACTTGAATGATGCTTCAGTATTGCATAACTTACGTGAGCGTTACAAGAGTTGGTTCATCTATACCTACTCAGGTCTATTTTGCGTCGCCATTAACCCTTATAAGAGATTACCAATTTATACCATGAAAATGGTAGACTTGTACCGTGGTAAGAAAAGAAACGAAGTACCACCACATTTGTACTCAATTGCTGACAATGCTTATGCTAACATGTTGAGAGATCGTGAAAATCAATCCATGTTGATTACGTAAGCATCCTTGGATTTTATTCTAGATTTTTCTTTTCATTAATTTAATATACTTTGAAGTGGAGAGTCTGGTGCTGGTAAAACTGAAAACACCAAGAAGGTCATCCAATACTTTGCTTTTGTAGCTGCAAGTGGTGCCCCAAAGAAAGAAGATGGCGTAAGAAAATTTATTAAAAAATTCTTAAGGTCTTAAAAATAGGATTTTTAAAATGGTAACGAAAAATATTTAGAAAAAAGAGTCAAATTTAGAAGAACAAATTGTATCAGCTAACCCAGTGTTAGAAGCGTATGGTAACGCTAAGACAACTCGTAACAATAACTCTTCTCGTTTTGTAAGTTAAGTTTAATGAAGGATGATTTTTTTATATAAAAGTTGAACCCATACCTTAAAATCCTATTACCTAAAATTCTAATTTGATTATGAAACCTACCCTTTTGTGTGTATTGTAGACAAAACAAGCTAATTTGGAAGATCAAATTGTACAATCTAATCCTGTATTAGAAGCTTTTGGAAATGCTAAAACCACTCGTAATAATAACTCATCAAGATTTGTAAGTCCCTCTAAAGAGTGAATTGCACGGTTTGAAAACTAACAAAGCATGCATTGAAGAGTTTCATTAAAAGATTGACTTGGACTAAACTATTTCAATACCTTAAAGGGTAAATTCATTCGTATTCACTTTGGTCCAACCGGTAAAATCGCTGGTGCCGATATTGAATCTTACTTGCTTGAAAAGTCAAGAGTTACTTTTCAACAACCAGCTGAAAGAAATTATCACATTTTCTATCAATTGTTGTCAAATGCTTTCCCAGAATACCACAGTAATTAAATAAACTATCTAATATCTATTACTAGCTAATCTTTAAAACACTTTTTTCTAATTAATCAGAGGAATTATTGGTTGATCCTGATCCAAAATTGTACCACTTTATTGCCCAAGGTATGATCGAAATTGAAAATGTTGATGATGCCGAAGAAATGAGATTGACCGATGAGGCTTTTGACATCTTGAACTTCAGCCAGAAAGAAAAATCTGACTTGTTCAAATGTACTGGTGCCATCATGCATTGGGGTAACTCAAGATGGAAACAAAGACCAAGAGAAGAACAAGCTGAAACTGATGGAACTGAAGAATGTGAGAAAGTCGCTCACTTGTTGGGTGTTGAATCAGCTGATTTGATCAAGGGTTTGTTGAAACCAAGAATCAAAGTCGGTAACGAGTACGTCAACAAAGGTCAAAATAAAGATCAAGTTACAAACTCAATTGGTGCTTTGTCAAAATCCATTTACTCGCGTCTCTTTCAATGGTTGGTCGATAGAGTCAACGCAACCTTGGATGTAAAAGCAAAAAGACAATACTTTATTGGTGTACTAGATATTGCTGGTTTCGAAATCTTTGACTACAACGGTTTCGAACAAATTTGTATTAACTACACAAACGAAAGATTGCAACAATTTTTCAACCATCACATGTTTGTCTTGGAACAAGAAGAATACAAAAAAGAAGGTATTCAATGGGAAATGATCAACTTTGGCTTGGATTTACAAGCTTGTATTGACTTGATTGAAAAGCCAATGGGTATTTTCTCAATTCTAGAAGAAGAGTGTATTGTACCAAAAGCTTCTGACAAGACCTTCCAAGAGAAATTGTACGCTCAACATTTGGGAAAACATCCAAACTTTGGTAAGCCAAAACCATCTAAAGGCAAAGCTGAGGCTCACTTTGACTTGCATCATTATGCTGGTACTGTCTCATACAACGTTAGCGGTTGGTTAGAAAAAAACAAAGATCCCATCAACACAACTGTTGCTACTTTGTTCAAGGGAAGCAAAACAAATCAGGTGTTATCCAAGTTATACCAAGATATGGGCATCGAAGAGGACAAGAGCAGTGGTAAAGCCAAAAAAGGTGGTGGTATGCAAACTATTTCATCTGGTCACAGAGAACAATTGAACAAATTGATGAACACTTTGAAACAAACTCATCCTCATTTTGTTCGTTGTATCATCCCCAATGAAATCAAAACTGGTGGTGTTTTGGATCCTCATTTGGTAATGCACCAACTTCACTGTAACGGTGTCTTGGAAGGTATTCGTATTTGTCGTAAAGGCTTTCCAAACAGAATGATCTATGCTGAGTTCAAACAACGTTACAGTATCTTAGCTCCAAATGCCATCCCAAAAGGCTTTGTTGATGCTACCAAAGCTACAGGCTCCATTTTGAAGGATATTGCTTTGAATGAGGAGTTATACAGATTGGGATCAACTAAAGTATTCTTCAAAGCTGGTGTATTGGGTCAACTTGAAGAGTTGAGAGATGCTGCCTTATCAAAGATTATTAGTATGATTCAATCTCATATTCGATTATTCATTATGAAGAGACACTTCAAGAGAATGTTGGATCAACGTTTGGCTTTAAGTGTGTTACAACGCAATGTCAAGAAATACTTGTCATTGAGAAACTGGCCATGGTGGAAATTGTACACAAAAGTCAAGCCATTGTTGTCAGTTGCCAGACAAGAGGATGAACTCAAAGCAAAAGAAGAAGAACTGGCCAAGTTGAAAGAAGCCTTTGAGAAAGAGGAAAAGCTAAGAAAAGAATTTGAAGAAAACAACTTGAAGATCTTAAAAGAGAAGAACGATTTTTACACTCAATTGCAATCGGAACGAGATCATGCCGCTATTTCTGAAGAAAAGATTCAAAAATTGGTCTTGCAAAAGGCTGACTTGGAAAGCCAAATTAAAGAAATGGAGGAGAAATTGAATGATGAAGAGCAAGCTTCAGGAGAATTAGCCGCTAAGAAGAAAAAATTAGAACATGAAGTAGGCGATTTGAAAAAAGATATTGATGATTTACAAACTAGACTCATCAAAGCTGATTCGGAAAATAAAGCTAAAGACAATCAAGTTCACAAGTTACAAGATGAAATGGCTCAACAAGATGAGACAATCGCCAAATTGAACAGAGAAAAGAAACGTTTGGAAGAAGTCAATGCCAAGACTGTAGAACAACTTCAACAAGAAGAAGACAAAGTCAATCACTTGAACAAAGTCAAGACAAAATTAGAACAAACTTTGGATGAAGCTGAAGATAACTTGGAAAGAGAAAAGAAAGGTAGAGCTGATTTGGACAAAGCTAAACGTAAATTGGAAGGCGACTTGAAGAACTCTCAAGCTCAAATTGAAGAAGTTGAGAGACTTAAAAAAGATTTAGAGGAAAATATGAAACGCAAAGATGCTGAATACAACAATTTGGCAGCTAAATTTGAAGATGAACACGGTCAAATTGGAAACTTGCACAAAAAAATTAAAGAGTTGCAACAACGATTAGATGAAGCTGAAGAAGAAATCGAAGCTGAAAGACAAGCCAAGTCAAAGGCCGAAAAACAACGTGCTGATTTGTCTCGTGAATTGGACGAATTGAACGAGAGATTGGAAGAGGCTGGTGGTGCTACTACAGCTCAACTAGACTTGAACAAGAAACGTGAATCCGAGTTGGCCAAATTGAGACGTGATTTGGAAGAAGCAAACTTGCAACATGAAGCTACAACAGCTCAATTGAGAAAGAAACATCAAGATGCTGTCAACGAAATGGGCGAACAAATCGATCAATTGCAAAAGTCTAGAAACAAATTGGAGAAGGAAAAACAAATTATCAAATCTGAAGTAGAAGAGGCCAGATTACAGACTGAACATGCCAACAAAGCTAGAGTAATTAAAAAAATTTAACAAAAAATTTTTAAGTTTTTATTAATTTTAATTTACCCTTAAGGTTAATGTTGAAAAATTAATCAAGCAATTAGAGCAACAAATTCAAGAGCTTCAAATAAAATTAGAAGAATCTGTAAGAAATAATCAAGACTTAAGCTCACATAAAAATAAATTGCAATCTGAAAACAGCAACTTATTGAGTCAAGTAGAGGATCTTGAAAGCCAAATTAGCGGTTTTGGTAAAACAAGACAACAATTACAAGCTCAAATTGAAGAAGCTAAACGTGCTGCCGAAGAAGAATCTCGTGCTAAAAACGGTTTGGCTCAACAATTACGAAACATAACATCTGATTTGGATCAAGCTCGTGAACAATTTGAAGATGAACATGAAGCAAGATCTGAATTGCAAAAACAATTGGCCAAAGTTAACAGTGAAATGTTGAGCTGGAGATCAAAATACGAAGTTGAAGGTTTGGCTAGAGCTGAGGAGTTAGAAGAAGCCAAGAGAAAACTAGCTGCTAAATTAGCTGAAGCTGAAGAACAAGTTGAACAAGCTTTGGCTAAATGCAACAGTTTGGAAAAGACAAAACAAAGATTACAAATTGAAGTTGAAGACTTGATGGTTGATGTTGAGCGTGCCAACTCAAATGCTTCTGCCATGGAAAAGAAACAAAAACAATTTGACAAATTGATTGGTGAATGGAAACAAAAATGTGAAGACATCACTGTTGAATTGGAATCCTCTCAAAGAGAAGCCCGTGCTTATTCAACTGAATTGTTCAAATTGAAAACTCAATATGAAGAAAGCTATGAATCAATTGAGGCATTGAGACGTGAAAACAAGAACTTGGCTGATGAAATCAAGGACTTGATGGATCAATTGGGTGAAGGTGGTAAATCAGTTCATGAATTGGAAAAATCAAGAAAGAGATTAGAGATCGAAAAAGACGAATTACAAGCTGCCTTGGAAGAGGCTGAATCTGCTTTGGAACAAGAAGAAGCCAAAGTATTGAGAGCTCAATTGGAATTGAGTCAAGTTAGACAAGAAATTGACAGAAGACTCCACGAAAAAGAAGAAGAATTTGAAAACACAAGACGCAATCATCAACGTGCTTTGGAATCAATGCAAGCTAGTTTGGAAGCTGAAACAAAAGGCAAAGCTGAAGCCATCAGACAAAAGAAGAAATTAGAAACAGACATCAATGAATTAGAAATTTCATTGGACCATGCCAACAGAGCCAATGCTGATTTACAAAAACTCAACAAAAGATTACAACAAACCATTGCTGAAATGCAAGCTCAAATTGAAGATGAGCAACGACAAAGAGATGAAGCTCGTGAAGCTGCTGCTCAAGCTGAACGCCGCGCTAACTTATTGGCCAGCGAGCTTGATGAAATCAGAAATGCTTTGGAGCAAGCTGAAAGAGCTAGAAAAGCCGCTGAAAATGATTTACACGATGCTGCTGATCGCATCAGTGAATTAGGAGCTTCAAATGCCAACTTGGGAGCCCAAAAACGAAAATTGGAAAGCGACTTTGCCGCTTTACAAGCTGATTTAGATGAAGCTATTGCTGAGTTGAAGAACTCAGAAGAAAGAGTCAAGAAAGCTTCATCTGATGCTGCTCGTTTAGCTGAAGAATTGAGACAAGAACAAGTATTTTTTTTTCCCACTTGAACTCTGTTATTTTTAGCTGTTTAATTCTCTTTTTTTTAATAAAGGAACATGCTTTGAATGTTGAAAAATTAAGAAAATCTCTTGAACAACAAGTCAAAGACTTACAAGTCAGATTGGATGAAGCTGAAGCCAATGCTCTTAAAGGTGGCAAACGCATCATCCAAAAATTGGAACAAAGAGTAATTTAATCATTTAATAACACATAAATTTAAGGTTTTTGGATAACATTTTTCATTTAAAGATCCACGAATTGGAAACTGAGTTGGACATTGAACAAAGACACCATCAAGAAACATTGAAAGAAGTCAGAAAGAACGACCGTAGACTTAAAGAATTAGCCTTCCAAGCTGAAGAAGACAGAAAGAATCAAGCTAGATTACAAGACTTGATTGAAAAATTACAAAACAAATTGAAAGTCTACAAGAGACAAGTCGAAGAAGCTGAAGAAATCGCTGCTGTTAATCTTGCTAAATTCCGCAAGGTTCAACACGAATTAGAGGATGCTGAAGAGAGAGCTGATCAAGCTGAAAATCAATTAAATAAGCAAAGAGCTAAAAATCGTAATACTGTTTCAGCTGCCAGAGGCGGTTCTCCACAGGTATTTAAGATTACAATTTTACTAAAATTTTAAGAAAATTTTTGTACTAATTTTTATTTTATTTTTTTTAGCGAGAACCACAGCCACTTCGTGCTGCCAGTGCTGCTCCATTCAGAGCTGGTTCAATCAGAAGAAATTAAAACAAATCCCAAAAATAAGCTTACATTTAAAGATGTTTGATTTATTTTTTTGAATTTTAGTTTTTTAGTTTATTTATGTTTTTTATTTATTTATTAGAATGATTTAAATCTCTCTTTTTTTTACATTTGTTCTCTCTCGTAATAATTTAGAAGAAATCAGTGATATTTTTGAGTGCAATCTTTTTAGTAATAAAAATCAAAAAAAATCTATTTTACTTTTGCAGACTTTATTCATAGTCCTTCCATTTTTATAAAGCATATAGATACATTTACCAATTCTTAAACTTGGCTAATTTTATCAAATTATTACTATGAAATTTGAAAAAAGAAGAATCGTGTGTACAAAATTTTTCAACTAAGAGACCAGTGTTTAGAACCCTAGAATTTATAAAATAGGGGTCAAATAGAATTAATCGTGAACTCCGTAGAGATTAAGGTAACTGGTGTAAGCTTTAAATCTAGTCATTGAATTTACACAAAATTACTGATCATTTTTTGTAAACGTAGATACTACTTTTTTCAATATTAAAAAATTAGTATACAAGGGTTGTTTATTTCACTTTTTCCAATCTCTTTATAAAAATTTTGGTAGACTTGGAAATCGACTATTTTTATATGTTATCTATTTGAAATAATTATGCACTCACAAACAGTAACTTAGAAGGTTGAAAACTTGTGTATCAAGAGCCCATCCAAACATTTATAATACAAGCTCAGATACAAGAGCGTAGCTCGTTTGGCAAATATACCCATGCCTTGGAAGGCAAGCCAGCTCCCCCGAGAAAAAAGTTAGACTTCGGTAAAGACAAAGAACTTAGAATTTATAAGAGAATTTTGGAAGAAAAGAGTTTTCAACCGGAATCAAAACATGGTATTTTTATATTTTAGTTAGTTTGAATTTGAATTTTTTGAATTTTTAGTATAGTCGAGTGGTTTGCGAGCTAGTCTTACAAGCGCTCCTCGTAAGGGAAACAAAATTTACTTTCTGTTTCTGTATTGGGAATGGTAGCTCAGCTGGTATCGTGGATTGATCAATGCGTCACGAAAGTGTCAGCTCGAGGTCAAATTTGTTTCAAAGAAACTAGAAAAAAAGCTTCTAAATTCAATTGATGTAAAATCGAGTAAAACACCGAAACCTTAGCTCTTAAATAATTTCAATTCACAGGTATAATACTTCGTATGTGCCACTAACTGTGCTAAAATTATGTAATCTAATAAAGATATTATAAAACTCAATTTATGTCTATATGGCAGATTTTTTTAACTCGGGTGTTTTACGAAATCATTTGAACATCTAAAAAGATGGAAAATTAATTAATAACAAACTAAAATTAATGATTTGTTGTTCTTTTTTTTTGCAACATTTTTGTAAAACAAAATCGATAAACTTGCGTACCCATAAATTTGTCTGAAATGCTGTCTTATGTTTTTCCATTTTTTTGAGGCTTGTTTGTTTGAGATAAATTTAAAAAAAATTCCATTTTAAATATATGATTTATCTTAAAATAATATTAATTAGTATTAAATAGAATTAAAAAAAACATAAAAATTAAGTTACCAGTCTTGTGTGATTCTAAATTAATTGTGATTTTGGTCAATCATTGGTTGTAGGAATAGACAAATTAAAACTTGCCCTTGTCATCGATTAATTTGTAATGCAAAATAAAAAGTATATATTCAACAACAACAGCAACAAATACAAAAAACAACCAATTGAAATATTTCAATTATTTTTTACATATCCAATCAAGATTTTATTTTAAAATATCTAAAAAACTAATTATTTTTTTTTAAAAAGATTTCTAAAAACGAAAAAATGGATAAAAGGAACTCATCTGTCGGTGTTAAAGTGTAACTGTTTAATCCAGGGCCGGCGCTACATGTAAGCTAATTGTGCTTTAGCACCCCCTAATATTTTATAAATTGTTTAAAAAAAGTCCTAAAAGTCTTCAAGAATCACCAAATATCATCTTCTGAATATCAAAGACTGATTAATTTTGGAGAATTATTAAATTTTTTTTTTCACAAAAGCGGTTTTACTAAGTCAATTAATCAATTAAAATAAAAAATAAAACAAGGGATTGTATTAAAGAACAATTTTTCAAATTTTTTTTTATTTTTGTTCTAAATTTTCACAAGACCATCCTTTGTTCGGTTCAACTTTGAAAATATTAAAAAGTTTTTCGCAAATTTTATAAAATTTCCAAAGCCGCCGCCTCCCTGCGAATTTTTTTCAAAATTAATATTTTTTAAGGATAATTACAGTGCTTCATTTGACGTCAAATGATGCAATTTTTTACATGACGTCAGCTGGCTTCTTTTTTAGGGATCAATTTAAGCGTCAGCTGATGCCAAATGACGTCATCTGAAGTCATTATGCGTCATTTTTCTATTACCAGTGCTGTGGTCAGATGACGCACAACAAAATTTCGTGTTTATTGGTCACCTGACGTCAGCACTGGTAATATGAAAATGGCGTCATCTAACGTGACGTGCTGTTACAAAACCTTTGGCAAAACAGAAGGTTAAAAAATAATAAAAAATCAAGTTTTTTACTACCCAAAACCCCCCTTCTACCTCAGCCTGGTGTGTGGAAAAAAATACAATTGCTTCTTTTTCTTAAAAAATTCACCATTCTCTATTAAACTGATGCTGAATATGATCAAATAATGTGCTCTATGGATGTCTTAACATTCGTTCGGCCTCATAATTTTAGGTTGTCAGAATTAGTCGTCGTCGGTGGGGGGTCATTTAGGCCAGACTCGGATTTTAGCACCCCCTAAAATTTTGGTCTGGGGCCGGCCCTGGTTTAATCCAAAATCATCACATTTGAACCTTTAATTTATTTATAGTGGCTAAAAACATACATTGACATTTATTTGTTTATAGAATCGACATTTATAAAAAATCTGTTTTTAAATTATCATTTATGTTTTTAATTAAAGAAATAAATTTTTTAATAAAAAAAATTGTAAATCAGGTTTAGTTGTACTAATTTATATTTTTCACACACACACATCCTTCAGTTCTTTAATAATTAAACTATTGCTGGACTTTAAAATTATGTTATAAAGATATTGATGCCAGACAATAGACATACGCTTAATAATGCACTGCTCCTGAAAAAAGGCGTACCTTATTCCGTACGTGCCGTACCGTTTTTAAATTCAAACAAAAAATTTTCATATTAAAAACTTATTTTTATTCATCTGAAAGAATTCTTTTCGAGGTGATATTAATATCACCTTCAATAAACTTATTGCTTTATCTTTCTTAAAAACATTGGGTATTAAATTGAATGATTGTTATCTTAGACTCAAAAGCTTTTTCAAAGACAGGTAAATGCCGGCTCTAATCTCTAGTCTAGTCTCTGATATTACAATTTAATTTGAAAATTTGTACCGTAACTATCTGTTTTTTAACACGCCACTAAAACACCGAAAATTTGGTTTTAGTGCCACAAAAAAATTAATTTTTCCCCCAAAAAAATCTTCATACTAACATTTTTCTATACGTGAAGCTTCTTTGACCCAAAAGTAATAATATAAGAAAATAAGATGCCAGAAAAAAGCAAGTTTGGTACGCATTAAAAACCAAGTTTTCGGGATATTATTACCGCGTTTAAAATAAACAAATATTTACGGTAAGTTGATTTTTTTAAATGAAGTTTATTTAATTTTATCATAACTTTTTTGGCAAGCTTAAGATTTGTACGGTTTGTACTATTCGTCAGTTTTATCTAATTAAATGAAATAACCTTAGCAATTTATTATAAAAATTTTTTTACATCAAAGTACAAAACATTTTTAATTTTTCTTTTCTAAAAGAATGGAGAAAATTATTTTTCTCTGGTACAAAAAATGAGGGTATACGGTTTGTTTTAAAATTTTGCTGTTTTAGTTTATTTCGTCGTTAAGTTATTTCAGCTTTGTACTGTACAACCGTACTTTTGTTATTTTAAGGCATAATTGACTAAAATTTTAAAAATTTTGAACTTTTTTTGAAAGTTTTATGGTATTTTACAGTGTTACAGTAGGGTTGGTACGCTGGAACGATACGGTACGTTCCCGAACGGTACGAAGTAGGCTTTTTTTCAGGAGCACTATAGGACTTGTCTAACCAAATACGGTATTTCAATGATAAAATTATGGTTAGATTCCTGATTAAATAAAGTTTTATTGTTGTGCCGGATAAAAAATTGGATTTGTTTTACGAGAAAATTTTAAATGAGACCGTGGTATGATTTATAAACACGTATAACTGTATTTAACAAATCATTAAACAAAATACTTTTGAGTTATTGAAAATGAAGACTTGGTTTGATTTCACGATTTACTCGAAACTCTTTAGCAAGTCAAGTTTTGATATAAAATAAGAGGCTCTAATAAAAAATGCGGCGTCTAAAGCAAATCGTATGTTGGGTATAATTAGAGGAATTTTTAGGTATCTTTTCCGTGAGATAATCAAGTTATTGTATTTTTCCCTTGTGAGACCTTATTTGGAGTACGAGGTTAGTTCTACTAATGATTCCAGTGAATCTAATCAAAATGTAACATCGATCGGAAATTTTAATAACTTTTTAGATCAATCTACAGTATCAAAATAAAAAAAACAGTATATTCAGAGTGTACATATTGTATTAGGGTACTGTATTATCGGGATCATATCTTAAGGCTTGGAACGAGAACATTGCGTCACCAAAGAGAAAGTAGAAAATGTTCAACAAAAAAATGAAAATTATGAACTATCTTTCACTAAAAAGAATCAATTACCAAAAAAATCTACTACGGAGTCATTAAAAATATTTTATTTATGTTAAAAAACCCAGTCAGTAGAATAAACCGTAAAATTATTTTTTTCATTTAATCGCCATTTCAAGCTCTTAACCACGCTGGTAAACATAAACAATAAATCAAAAATAAACAAAAAAAAAATTATTTATTAAAATACAGTTTATTTTTTTAACTCGGATTTTTTTTTGTTGCTTTTCGGGTATTGCATTAAATTAAAAAAATGATCAAAATTAAGAACAAGAGGATTTGTTAAAACAAAGAAAACTACCTCAAAATTCAAAACGATATTTAAATGAAAAAAACTGCAGTATTTTTGTTTTAGAGACAGAAATCTTTTAACTTACTCTTTTTCTTTCTTTTAAAAACAATGACTAATTTGAGGGCAAATTATCTTATTAAAGAATAAAAAAAGTTTTTTTCTTAGTTTTGTAACTACTAAAAACTTGGAAAATTCGTTGGTAAAGATTTTATCCTTTTTTAGATAAAGTAAATAACGAAATTTGTTTGAAGCTCATTATTATTACTAAAAAGAAAGCGAATAGGTTAAAATTAAGAATTCACTCACTCTCTTCTCCTTCTAATCAAAACAAACAAAATATCAATATCTGATAATTTGGCTTTACTCTTATTGATTTTGTATATTCTAAGTTTTGATATAAAAAGAGATCGAAATTGATATTAAAAAATATCATTGAATCAAAATACGAGATAAAATAAAAAAGTTTTGGCAACTTAAATTTTTTTATCAATTTTCTTTTCATATTTTTTTTCTATTCAAAAATTGACCTAAAATGTCTGCAAATGTGGGTTTTTATGAAATAAAATATGGAGCAGAGTGAAACAAAATTTGCTCCATCCATTGGTGAAGTCTGCAAAATCTCTGCAAAACTAATTGCGCATTTAAAAACAGTGCACGCCATTAAAAAAATGAAAATTAAATGCGCAATTAGTTTTGCAGAGATTTTGCAGACTTCACCAATGGATGGAGCAAATTTTGTTTCACTCTGCTCCATATTTTATTTCATAAAAACCCACATTTGCAGACATTTTAGGTCAATTTTTGAATAGAAAAAAAATATGAAAAGAAAATTGATAAAAAAATTTAAGTTGCCAAAAGTTTTTTTTTTTTTTTTTTTCAATTGTAAATTTTAGGCTTTGAGTGAGTTTAAGGGATTAATTGGTGTTTTACTTTAATTTTAGATTGAGAATTTTTATTTTAGCGAGCAAAAATGTACGCTGATATGAACGATCCAGAGATTGTTGAATCTCTCAAGTATTTATTGGTTCCTCAAGCTGAAAAAATCAAAATGCAAGCCATGCCATTTGATGGTAAAAAATCATGTTGGATACCAGACAAAACTGAAGGTTTCTTGGCTGCTGAGATAACTGGTACTAAGGGCGAAGAAATTACTGTTAAAACAAGCAAGGGTGAATCTGTTACTTTGAAAAAGGATTTAATTCAACAAATGAATCCACCAAAGTACGAAAAATGCGATGACATGGCTGATTTAACCTATTTGAATGACGCTGCAGTATTGCATAACTTACGTGAACGTTACAAGGCCTGGTTAATTTATACCTATTCAGGTCTCTTTTGCGTCGCCATTAACCCTTATAAGAGATTACCAATTTATACCATGAAAATGGTAGACTTGTACCGTGGTAAGAAAAGAAACGAAGTACCACCACATTTGTACTCAATTTCTGACAATGCTTATGCTAACATGTTGAGAGATCGTGAAAATCAATCCATGTTGATTACGTAAGCATCCTTTGATTTATTTCGACATTTCTTTTCTCCATTAATAAAACCTATTCTATCTATCTATTAAGTGGTGAATCAGGAGCTGGTAAAACTGAAAACACCAAGAAGGTCATCCAATACTTTGCTTTTGTAGCTTCCAGTGGTGCCCCAAAAAAAAACGATGGCGTAAGTTTTAAACAGATGATAAATGTAAAGAATTTATTTCTAAAATCTTAACTCTAACATTAACAGAAAAAAGAGGCTAACTTGGAAGACCAAATCGTCTCAGCTAACCCTGTATTGGAGGCTTATGGTAATGCCAAAACAACTCGTAACAACAACTCTTCACGTTTCGTAAGTGTCTCTTTATCAAGAAACTATTTTTATGAAAAAATTACATTTTATATTTAAAATAGGGTAAATTCATTCGTATTCACTTTGGTCCAACCGGTAAAATCGCTGGTGCCGATATTGAATCTTACTTGCTTGAAAAGTCAAGAGTTACTTTTCAACAACCAGCTGAAAGAAATTATCACATTTTCTATCAATTGTTGTCAAATGCTTTCCCAGAATACCACAGTAATTTATACAACTCTACAATAATCGATTTCTTTTATCTTTACTAACACTATTTTTAATTAATCAGAGGAATTATTGGTTGATCCTGATCCAAAATTGTACCACTTTATTGCCCAAGGTATGATCACCATCGACAATGTTGATGATGCCGAAGAAATGAAGTTGACCGATGAAGCCTTTGACATCTTGAACTTCAGCAAACAAGAAAAATCTGACTTGTTCAAATGTACTGGTGCCATCATGCATTGGGGTAACTCAAAATGGAAACAAAGACCAAGAGAAGAACAAGCTGAAACTGATGGAACTGAAGAATGTGAAAAAGTCGCTCACTTGTTGGGTGTTGAATCAGCTGATTTGATCAAGGGTTTGTTGAAACCAAGAATCAAAGTCGGTAACGAGTTTGTCAACAAAGGTCAAAATAAAGATCAAGTTACAAACTCAATTGGTGCTTTGTCAAAATCCATTTACTCGCGTCTCTTTCAATGGTTGGTCGATAGAGTCAATGAAACTTTGGATGTAAAAGCAAAAAGACAATACTTTATTGGTGTACTAGATATTGCTGGTTTCGAAATCTTTGACTACAACGGTTTCGAACAAATCTGTATTAACTACACAAACGAAAGATTGCAACAATTTTTCAACCATCACATGTTTGTCTTGGAACAAGAAGAATACAAAAAAGAAGGTATTCAATGGGAAATGATCAACTTTGGCTTGGATTTACAAGCTTGTATTGACTTGATTGAAAAGCCAATGGGTATTTTCTCAATTCTAGAAGAAGAGTGTATTGTACCAAAAGCAACAGACAAGACCTTCCAAGAGAAATTGTACTCTCAACATTTGGGCAAACATCCAAACTTTGGCAAACCAAAACCATCTAAAGGCAAAGCTGAGGCTCACTTTGACTTGCATCATTATGCTGGTACTGTCTCATACAACGTTAGCGGTTGGTTAGAAAAGAACAAAGATCCCATCAACACAACTGTTGCTACTTTGTTCAAGGGAAGCAAAACAAATCAGGTGTTATCCAAGTTATACCAAGATATGGGTGTCGAAGAGGACAAGAGCAGCGGTAAAGCCAAAAAAGGTGGTGGTATGCAAACCATTTCATCTGGTCACAGAGAACAATTGAACAAATTGATGAACACTTTGAAACAAACTCATCCTCATTTTGTTCGTTGTATCATCCCCAATGAAATCAAAACTGGTGGTGTTTTGGATCCTCATTTGGTAATGCACCAACTTCACTGTAACGGTGTCTTGGAAGGTATTCGTATTTGTCGTAAAGGCTTTCCAAACAGAATGATCTATGCTGAGTTTAAACAACGTTACAGTATCTTAGCTCCAAATGCCATCCCAAAAGGTTTTGTTGATGCCATTAAAGCTACCAGTTCAATCTTAAAAGATATTGCATTAAATGAAGAGTTGTTTAGATTAGGTCACACTAAAGTATTCTTCAAAGCTGGTGTATTGGGTCAACTTGAAGAGTTGAGAGATGCTGCCTTATCAAGAATTATCAGTATGCTTCAATCATGGATCAGAATGTTTTTGATGAAAAAGCTTTACAAGAAAATGTTGGATCAACGTTTGGCTTTAAGCGTTTTGCAACGAAACATCAAGGCCTATTTGTCATTGAGAAACTGGCCATGGTGGAAATTGTACACCAAAGTCAAACCATTGTTGTCTGTTGCAAGACAAGAGGATGAACTCAAAGCAAAAGAAGAAGAATTTGCTAAAATCAAAGAGGAGAAAGAAAAGGAAGAAAAGTTGAGAAAAGAATTGGAAGAAACCAACTTGAAATTGTTAAAGGAAAAGAACGAGTTGTACACTCAATTGCAAGCCGAAAGAGATAATAATGGTAATTCTGAAGAGAGAATCCAAAAATTGGTCTTGCAAAAGGCTGATTTGGAAGGACAAGTCAAGGATTTGGAAGAGAGATTAGGTGATGAGGAACAAACGTCAAGCGACTTGAACGCAAAGAAAAAGAAATTAGAACAAGAAATAAATGAATTGAAAAAGGATTTGGATGATATTCACACCAAATTGAACAAATCAGATGGTGATAACAAATCAAAAGACAATCAAATTCACAAATTACAAGATGAAATGGCTCAACAAGATGAGACAATCGCCAAATTGACACGTGAAAAGAAACGTTTGGAAGAAGTCAACACAAAGACTTTGGAACAACTTCAACAAGAAGAAGACAAAGTCAATCACTTGAACAAAGTAAAGACAAAATTAGAACAAACTTTGGATGAAGCTGAAGACAACTTGGAAAGAGAAAAAAAAGGTAGAGCTGATTTGGACAAAGCCAAACGTAAATTGGAAGGCGACTTGAAATCATCACAATCACAAATCGAAGAAATCGAAAGATTGAAAAAAGATTTGGAAGACAACTTGAAACGCAAAGATGCCGAGTTGAACAACTTGGGCGCCAAAGTTGAAGATGAACATGGTCAAGTAACAAACTTGCACAAAAAAATCAAAGAATTACAACAAAGATTAGATGAAGCTGAAGAAGAAATCGAAGCTGAAAGACAAGCCAAGTCAAAGGCCGAAAAACAACGTGCTGATTTGTCTCGTGAATTGGACGAATTGAACGAGAGATTGGAAGAGGCTGGTGGTGCTACTACAGCTCAACTAGACTTGAACAAGAAACGTGAATCCGAGTTGGCCAAATTGAGACGTGATTTGGAAGAAGCTAACTTGCAACACGAAGGAACTACAGCTCAATTAAGAAAGAAACATCAAGATGCTGTCAACGAAATGGGCGAACAAATCGATCAATTGCAAAAATCAAAAAATAGATTGGAAAAAGAAAAACAACTCATTAAAACTGAAGTCGATGAAGCCAAATTACAAACTGAACATGCCAACAAAGCTAAAGCTAATGTTGAAAAATTGGTTAAACAATTAGAACAACAATTGCTAGAATTGAACAGTAAATTAGAGGAAACAGGTCGTGCTGTTCAAGAATTGAACTCACAAAAACACAAATTACAATCTGAAAATAGCAATTTGTTGGGTCAATTAGAAGATTTGGAAAGTCAAATTGGTGGATTCAGCAAGACCAAACAACAATTACAAGCCCAAATTGAAGAAGCTAAACGCACAGCTGAAGAAGAGTCTCGCGCCAAGAGCTCTTTGGCTCAACAATTGAGAAACTTGTCTCAAGATTTAGATCAAGCTCGTGAACAATACGAAGAAGAACATGAAGCAAGATCTGAATTGCAAAAACAATTGGCCAAAGTTAACAGTGAAATGATTTCATGGAGATCAAAATACGAAGTTGAAGGTTTGGCTAGAGCTGAGGAGTTAGAAGAAGCCAAGAGAAAACTAGCTGCTAAGTTGGCTGAAGCCGAAGAACAAGTTGAACAAGCTTTGGCTAAATGCAACAGTTTGGAAAAGACAAAACAAAGATTACAAATTGAAGTTGAAGACTTGATGGTTGATGTTGAGCGTGCCAACTCAAATGCCTCTGCCATGGAAAAGAAACAAAAACAATTTGACAAATTGATTGGTGAATGGAAACAAAAATGTGAAGACATTACTTTGGAATTGGAAGCTTCACAAAAAGAAGCCCGTGCTTATTCAACTGAATTGTTCAAATTAAAGACTCAATATGAAGAAAGCTATGAATCAATTGAGGCATTGAGACGTGAAAACAAGAACTTGGCTGATGAAATCAAGGACTTGATGGATCAATTGGGTGAAGGTGGTAAATCAGTTCATGAATTGGAAAAATCAAGAAAGAGATTAGAGATCGAAAAAGACGAATTACAAGCTGCCTTGGAAGAAGCTGAATCTGCTTTGGAACAAGAAGAAGCCAAAGTATTGAGAGCTCAATTGGAATTGAGTCAAGTTAGACAAGAAATTGACAGAAGACTCCACGAAAAAGAAGAAGAATTTGAAAACACAAGACGCAATCATCAACGTGCTTTGGAATCAATGCAAGCTAGCTTGGAAGCTGAAACAAAAGGCAAAGCTGAAGCAATCAGACAAAAGAAGAAATTAGAATCAGACATCAATGAATTAGAAATTTCATTGGACCATGCCAACAGAGCCAATGCTGATTTACAAAAAATCAACAAAAAATTACAAATTACAATTGGTGAAATGCAAACTCAAATTGAAGATGAGCAAAGACAAAGAGATGAAGCTCGTGAAGCTGCCGCTCAAGCTGAACGTCGTGCTAACATGTTGGCAAATGAATTGGATGAAATCAGAGTTGCTTTGGAACAAGCCGAAAAAGCAAGAAAAGCCGCTGAAAATGATTTACACGATGCTGCTGATCGCATCAGTGAATTAGGAGCTTCAAATGCCAACTTGGGAGCCCAAAAACGAAAATTGGAAAGCGACTTTGCCGCTTTACAAGCTGATTTAGATGAAGCCATTGCTGAGTTGAAGAACTCAGAAGAAAGAGTCAAGAAAGCTTCAGCTGATGCTGCTAGACTAGCTGAAGAATTAAGATTAGAACAAGTAACATATTTTTTTTATCTTTCTAAAAGTTTATTTTTCAGATCTTTTAATTTTCAATCATTTTAGGAACATAGCTTGAACATTGAAAAATTGAGAAAATCTCTTGAACAACAAGTCAAAGACTTGCAAGTTAGATTAGACGAAGCCGAAGCCAACGCTCTTAAAGGTGGTAAACGCATCATCCAAAAATTGGAACAAAAGATCCACGAATTGGAATCTGAATTGGACATTGAACAAAGACACCATCAAGAAACATTGAAAGAAGTCAGAAAGAACGACCGTAGACTCAAAGAATTAGCCTTCCAAGCTGAAGAAGACAGAAAGAATCAAGCTAGATTACAAGACTTGATTGAAAAATTACAAAACAAATTGAAAGTCTACAAGAGACAAGTCGAAGAAGCTGAAGAAATCGCTGCTGTTAATCTTGCTAAATTCCGCAAGGTTCAACACGAATTAGAGGATGCTGAAGAAAGAGCCGGTCAAGCTGAAAATCAATTGAACAAACAAAGAGCTAAAAATCGTAGCACTGTTTCAGCTGCCAGAGGCGGTTCACCACAAGTTTGTTTTTTATTTTGCTAATTTATTGTTTTAATTTTATTTTAAATTGGGTTTTTTTTTCAAATAGAGAGAACCACAACAAATACGTGCTGCTAGCGCTGCTCCATTCAGAGCTAGTTCAGTCAGAAGAAATTAAATTGTCTTGAATATTAATTGCATCAATGAAAAACAATATTTTTTTTAGTCTCAGTATTATCTAATTAAAAAATAAATTCTCAATTTCGTTTAAAGCCCTTTTTTTTTTAAGAAAAATTTGAAATTCATATAACTAAATCCCATAATTTTTGCAATCTAAATTTTTGATCTAGGGTGTTTCTTTTTGTTTCAATACTACAACACCATGTTGTTATTTAGCAGATTTTTGATTTTTTAAAATAAAAAATTCATTTGCTACAAACGCACTGAAAATTTTTTCCATGGTGCAAAAAATGGGGAATTGAAAAAAGATGTAGATCGGGTTTAATTTGGAATAATATACCGGCAAAAGCATAAAATAGTGTTTTTATTACTGACTTAATCAGAAATTTGGTAAAACTACGGAATTCAAGCAATTTTCCTTTTAAGATTAAATTAAATAAACTTACGAGTTGATACAAATAGTCCATGATTCGATGTATTTTTACTTGCATATCATTTCTACATTTTCCAGTTTTTTCCATTTAAAAAACCATCGTAAAAGTCTACATGGACATGTTTGTCTAAGATAAATTACACACAAATGCTAATTAAAATACATGCTCAATAAATTGGTAATATTTTCAGCAAAACTTTTCAGAATTAACTAGGAAAATACACAATAAGATATTTAGAAATGATCTGACTTTGTGATTGGCTTAGGAAGTACTTGACATTGTTGGATAATTTATCTTTAAAAAATATTCATTAGTAAACTTTTAATGACAATTTTTCAAATTAAATGATTAAATAACAAAAAAAAATTACCAGTCTTGTGTGATTCAAAAATAATTGTGATTTTGGTCAATCATTGGTTGTAGGAATAGACAAATTAAAAGTTGGTCTCGTCATCGATTAATTTGTAATGCAAAATAAATAAAAATAAATCTTTTGAAATTCCCTTGGGGTTTAACAAAATCGAGGTTATACTGTAGTGAATATTCAAAAACAACAAAAAAAAACAACCAATTGAAATATTTCAATTTTTTTTAAATATCTAATCAAGATTTTATTTTAAAATATCTAAAAAATTAATTATTTTTTTTAAAAAAGATTTCTAAAAACTATTAATTTTTTTCGAATTTTTTTAGAATGAGAGAAAATGGATAAAAGGAACTCATCTGTCTGTGTTAAAGTGTAATTGTTTAATCCAAAATCATCACATTTGAACCTTCAATTTAGTTATACAGGGGTGATTTGCTGATAGTAACCGACGGGTAGCGACTGAGGTGGTAACACACTGTCACAATTTGTCCCTACCTTGTCCTATTGGACCGATTAGACAAAGTGTGACTAAAATAGTACAATGTATCCTTTATTTAAGGACAACCTGTGACATTAAAAAATGAAAAACTTTGGCTTAACGTGACTCATCGCGTTACTCACCCCAGTTTTTTAAGTTTTTAATTGTCACGTTAAGCCCAACCAGTCGGTTACTATCAGCCAATCACCCATGTCGTTAAAAACATGCCTTGACATTTATTTGTTAAAAGAATCGACATTTAAAAAAATCATAAAAAAATCTGTTTTAAATTATCATTTATGGTTTTAATTAAAAAAATTTATTTTTTAAATAAAAAAATTGTAAATCAGGTTTAGTTGTTCTAATTTATATTTTGCACACACACATACACCCTAAAGTGTTTTAATAGTTAAACTAGTGCCGGAATTCAAGATTATGGTATAAAAACTTTGAATGTAAGTCGCCAGAAAACGACAAACGCTTAATACTTGTCTAACCAAATACGGTATGCTTATGATAAAATTACGGTTAGATTCTTGATTAAACAAAGTTTGATTGTGATCTCTCATTTGGATTAAGGGTTTGCAAATTTGAAAGTTGCTTCTTATTTTCATAAAATATCTCAAAAAGTAAAAATGATTTTGAAATTTTGAGACTACTATTCTCTATCTAATGATATGTAAAAACAAAAATGTATTGGAGATGTGCAAGGGGTTTCGTATGGGTGTGGAAGTTTTTTAATTATTTTTTAAATTTTTCTTTAGGGAACTCACAATCAATACTGATGATATGGGTACAAAAGCCTTTAATGATAGGAACATTTATATCCTATCAGTTTAAATATTGACTTCAAAATTAACGATTTACATCCAGATGTGCTTTGTTTAAAAATCCAAGATGTGTGCTTTTATTTGTGGAAAGTGTGAATGAAATGTAATAAGAAGTTGCATCTACTGTTATAGTCTGCAGAAGTTGTCTCTAATTTTATAATTTTTTTGTTATTGAATTCAAGCACAATATAAGATAAACGAATAGAAACTGATTCACAGTTTATCTCTCGGACTTTAAATTGCAAGAAAATATTAAAAAAGAAAAGCAGCTTAAAAATGTTAATCAAATTTTATTTTCCTATTTTTAAAATTTTGCAAATCGCTTTTAAAGTCTTCCTGTAAATATTTTGGAAAAATAAAATTATAGCAGTGTGCAGCAAAATTTGCTACATCTCCTGGTAAAGTCTGCTAAAACTCTGCAAAAACAGTGCAGAATTGCACAGATATGTAATAGGCCTAATCGAAATGTGAAATTTTCTATTTAGAGTTTTTTTATCATACAAGTATCCCTGATGTATCTCTGCATTTAAAATAGACTATTTTCACGTCTTCTGAACTGTTTTGTAGAATTTTAGCAGACTTGACCAGGAGATGCAGTAAATTTTGATGTTCAATTTTATTTTTCCAAAATATTTACAGGAAGACCTTAAAAAGTGATTTTCAAAATTGATTAAAATTTTTTTTGAGATTTAGCAAAAAAAGTGAAAATTTTCGGTCATTCGAGTGTGAAAGTAATTTTGATGTTCTGATGTAATTTAATCTAAATCATCTTAGATAACCCAATTGAGTTCGTCTTTGAAAAAATAAAACATTATAACTGTAAAATTAGCACATCAACTAATGCATAATGTTTACGGAACAAGGCTTGATATTCAACAAAAAATAGGAAGTTACAGTGGTGCTACGATACCATGAATTCACCACATTTTACGTAAAATAACGTTAAATCACCAAATTTGACAATAAATTACGTGAAATGACTGATTGTAGAAAATGTCATTTAACGTAAAATATCGAAAATTAACGTTATTTTACGTAAAATGTGGTGAATTCATGGTATCGTAGCACCACTGTATCAAATAAATAAAAAGTCATTTAAAATTTAAAAGTTTTTGATAAACCAAGTCAGTAGAATAAACAGTAAAACTATTTTTTATCATTAAATCGCCATTTCAAGCTCTTAACCACGCTGGTAGACATAAAAAATAAATCAAAAACAAACATAAAGAAAACAAAAAATATTAATTAAAAGACCGTTTGTTTTTTTAACACGAAATTTTTGTTTTGTTGTTTTACGGGTATTGCATTAAATTAAAAAAAATGATCAAGATTAAAAGAGAGAGCAAGTGAATAGAACATATATGTTAATCAAGTTGGAAAAGCGCGTTCAATTTCAAATAATTCTAATCAAAAAAATTCGAGCACATAAAATCATAAAAAGCATGTATTAGATAATTTGACTCCTCAAAAACTCTTTTTTTTATTAATTTGAAACTATTTTTAAAAGGCAAAATTCTTAAAATAAAAATAACAACTGGAAAAAGCCTTTAAGAACATCCAATCAAAATCACATATAACAATACTGAAAATGATATTTTCGACAACAAAAGTTTTTATCCTTTTTTAGATAAAGTAAATAACGAAATTTGTTTGAAGCTCATTATTATTACTAAAAAGAAAGCGAATAGGTTAAAATTAAGAATTCACTCACTCTCTTCTCCTTCTAATCAAAACAAACAAAATATCAATATCTGATAATTTGGCTTTACTCTTATTGATTTTGTATATTCTAAGTTTTGATATAAAAAGAGATCGAAATTGATATTAAAAAATATCATTGAATCAAAATACGAGATAAAATAAAAAAGTTTTTTTTTTTTTTTTTTTCAATTGTAAATTTTAGGCTTTGAGTGAGTTTAAGGGATTAATTGGTGTTTTACTTTAATTTTAGATTGAGAATTTTTATTTTAGCGAGCAAAAATGTACGCTGATATGAACGATCCAGAGATTGTTGAATCTCTCAAGTATTTATTGGTTCCTCAAGCTGAAAAAATCAAAATGCAAGCCATGCCATTTGATGGTAAAAAATCATGTTGGATACCAGACAAAACTGAAGGTTTCTTGGCTGCTGAGATAACTGGTACTAAGGGCGAAGAAATTACTGTTAAAACAAGCAAGGGTGAATCTGTTACTTTGAAAAAGGATTTAATTCAACAAATGAATCCACCAAAGTACGAAAAATGCGATGACATGGCTGATTTAACCTATTTGAATGACGCTGCAGTATTGCATAACTTACGTGAACGTTACAAGGCCTGGTTAATTTATACCTATTCAGGTCTCTTTTGCGTCGCCATTAACCCTTATAAGAGATTACCAATTTATACCATGAAAATGGTAGACTTGTACCGTGGTAAGAAAAGAAACGAAGTACCACCACATTTGTACTCAATTTCTGACAATGCTTATGCCAACATGTTGAGAGATCGTGAAAATCAATCCATGTTGATTACGTAAGCATCCTTTGATTTTATTCTACATTTATCTTTTCATTAATAAAACCTATTCAAACTATCTATTAAGTGGTGAATCAGGAGCTGGTAAAACTGAAAACACCAAGAAGGTCATCCAATACTTTGCTTTTGTAGCTTCCAGTGGTGCCCCAAAAAAAAACGATGGCGTAAGTTTTAAACAGATGATAAATGTAAAGAATTTATTTCTAAAATGTTTACTCTAACATTAACAGAAAAAAGAGGCTAACTTGGAAGACCAAATCGTCTCAGCTAACCCTGTATTGGAGGCTTATGGTAATGCCAAGACTACTCGTAACAACAACTCTTCTCGTTTCGTAAGTGTCTCTTTATCAAGAAACTATTTTTATGAAAAAATTACATTTTATATTTAAAATAGGGTAAATTCATTCGTATTCACTTTGGTCCAACTGGTAAGATCGCTGGTGCCGATATTGAATCTTACTTGCTTGAAAAGTCAAGAGTTACTTTTCAACAACCAGCTGAAAGAAATTATCACATTTTCTATCAATTGTTGTCAAATGCTTTCCCAGAATACCACAGTAATTTATACAACTCTACAATAATCGATTTCTTTTATCTTTACTAACACTATTTTTAATTAATCAGAGGAATTATTGGTTGATCCTGATCCAAAATTGTACCACTTTATTGCCCAAGGTATGATCACCATCGACAATGTTGATGATGCCGAAGAAATGAAGTTGACCGATGAAGCCTTTGACATCTTGAACTTCAGCAAACAAGAAAAATCTGACTTGTTCAAATGTACTGGTGCCATCATGCATTGGGGTAACTCAAAATGGAAACAAAGACCAAGAGAAGAACAAGCTGAAACCGATGGTACTGAAGAATGTGAGAAAGTCGCTCACTTGTTGGGTGTTGAATCAGCTGATTTGATCAAGGGTTTGTTGAAACCAAGAATCAAAGTCGGTAACGAGTTTGTCAACAAAGGTCAAAATAAAGATCAAGTTACAAACTCAATTGGTGCTTTGTCTAAATCCATTTACTCACGTCTCTTTCAATGGTTGGTCGATAGAGTCAATGAAACTTTGGATGTAAAAGCAAAAAGACAATACTTTATTGGTGTACTAGATATTGCTGGTTTCGAAATCTTTGACTACAACGGTTTCGAACAAATCTGTATTAACTACACAAACGAAAGATTGCAACAATTTTTCAACCATCACATGTTTGTCTTGGAACAAGAAGAATACAAAAAAGAAGGTATTCAATGGGAAATGATCAACTTTGGCTTGGATTTACAAGCTTGTATTGACTTGATTGAAAAGCCAATGGGTATTTTCTCAATTCTAGAAGAAGAGTGTATTGTACCAAAAGCAACAGACAAGACCTTCCAAGAGAAATTGTACTCTCAACATTTGGGCAAACATCCAAACTTTGGCAAACCAAAACCATCTAAAGGCAAAGCTGAGGCTCACTTTGACTTGCATCATTATGCTGGTACTGTCTCATA
Source organism: Brachionus rubens (assembly GCA_022207745.1). Lineage (NCBI taxonomy): Eukaryota > Metazoa > Rotifera > Eurotatoria > Ploima > Brachionidae > Brachionus > Brachionus rubens. The sequence goes on along the minus strand of JAJVHD010000016.1, from coordinate 1,148,907 downwards.
CAACGTTAGCGGTTGGTTAGAAAAGAACAAAGATCCCATCAACACAACTGTTGCTACTTTGTTCAAGGGAAGCAAAACAAATCAGGTGTTATCCAAGTTATACCAAGATATGGGTGTCGAAGAGGACAAGAGCAGCGGTAAAGCCAAAAAAGGTGGTGGTATGCAAACCATTTCATCTGGTCACAGAGAACAATTGAACAAATTGATGAACACTTTGAAACAAACTCATCCTCATTTTGTTCGTTGTATTATTCCAAATGAAATCAAAACTGGTGGTGTTTTGGATCCTCATTTGGTAATGCACCAACTTCACTGTAACGGTGTCTTGGAAGGTATTCGTATTTGTCGTAAAGGCTTTCCAAACAGAATGATCTATGCTGAGTTCAAACAACGTTACAGTATCTTAGCTCCAAATGCCATCCCAAAAGGTTTTGTTGATGCCATTAAAGCTACCAGTTCAATCTTAAAAGATATTGCATTAAATGAAGAGTTGTTTAGATTAGGTCACACTAAAGTATTCTTCAAAGCTGGTGTATTGGGTCAACTTGAAGAGTTGAGAGATGCTGCCTTATCAAGAATTATCAGTATGCTTCAATCATGGATCAGAATGTTTTTGATGAAAAAGCTTTACAAGAAAATGTTGGATCAACGTTTGGCTTTAAGCGTTTTGCAACGAAACATCAAGGCCTATTTGTCATTGAGAAACTGGCCATGGTGGAAATTGTACACCAAAGTCAAACCATTGTTGTCTGTTGCAAGACAAGAGGATGAACTCAAAGCAAAAGAAGAAGAATTTGCTAAAATCAAAGAGGAGAAAGAAAAGGAAGAAAAGTTGAGAAAAGAATTGGAAGAAACCAACTTGAAATTGTTAAAGGAAAAGAACGAGTTGTACACTCAATTGCAAGCCGAAAGAGATAATAATGGTAATTCTGAAGAGAGAATCCAAAAATTGGTCTTGCAAAAGGCTGATTTGGAAGGACAAGTCAAGGATTTGGAAGAGAGATTAGGTGATGAGGAACAAACGTCAAGCGACTTGAACGCAAAGAAAAAGAAATTAGAACAAGAAATAAATGAATTGAAAAAGGATTTGGATGATATTCACACCAAATTGAACAAATCAGATGGTGATAACAAATCAAAAGACAATCAAATCCACAAATTACAAGATGAAATGGCTCAACAAGATGAGACAATCGCCAAATTGACACGTGAAAAGAAACGTTTGGAAGAAGTCAACACCAAGACTTTGGAACAACTTCAACAAGAAGAAGACAAAGTCAATCACTTGAACAAAGTCAAGACAAAATTAGAACAAACTTTGGATGAAGCTGAAGACAACTTGGAAAGAGAAAAGAAAGGTAGAGCTGATTTGGACAAAGCCAAACGTAAATTGGAAGGCGACTTGAAATCATCACAATCACAAATCGAAGAAATCGAAAGATTGAAAAAAGATTTAGAAGACAACTTGAAACGCAAAGATGCCGAGTTGAACAACTTGGGAGCCAAAGTTGAAGATGAACATGGTCAAGTAACAAACTTGCACAAAAAAATCAAAGAATTACAACAAAGATTAGATGAAGCTGAAGAAGAAATCGAAGCTGAAAGACAAGCCAAGTCAAAGGCCGAAAAACAACGTGCTGATTTGTCTCGTGAATTGGACGAATTGAACGAGAGATTGGAAGAGGCTGGTGGTGCTACTACAGCTCAACTAGACTTGAACAAGAAACGTGAATCCGAGTTGGCCAAATTGAGACGTGATTTGGAAGAAGCTAACTTGCAACACGAAGGAACTACAGCTCAATTGAGAAAAAAACATCAAGATGCTGTCAACGAAATGGGCGAACAAATCGATCAATTGCAAAAATCAAAAAATAGATTGGAAAAAGAAAAACAACTCATTAAGACTGAAGTCGATGAAGCCAAATTACAAACTGAACATGCCAACAAAGCTAAAGCTAATGTTGAAAAATTGGTTAAACAATTAGAACAACAATTGCTAGAATTGAACAGTAAATTAGAGGAAACAGGTCGTGCTGTTCAAGAATTGAACTCACAAAAACACAAATTACAATCTGAAAATAGCAATTTGTTGGGTCAATTAGAAGATTTGGAAAGTCAAATTGGTGGATTCAGCAAGACCAAACAACAATTACAAGCCCAAATTGAAGAAGCTAAACGCACAGCTGAAGAAGAGTCTCGCGCCAAGAGCTCTTTGGCTCAACAATTGAGAAACTTGTCTCAAGATTTAGATCAAGCTCGTGAACAATACGAAGAAGAACATGAAGCAAGATCTGAATTGCAAAAACAATTGGCCAAAGTTAACAGTGAAATGATTTCATGGAGATCAAAATACGAAGTTGAAGGTTTGGCTAGAGCTGAGGAGTTAGAAGAAGCCAAGAGAAAACTAGCTGCTAAGTTGGCTGAAGCCGAAGAACAAGTTGAACAAGCTTTGGCTAAATGCAACAGTTTGGAAAAGACAAAACAAAGATTACAAATTGAAGTTGAAGACTTGATGGTTGATGTTGAGCGTGCCAACTCAAATGCCTCTGCCATGGAAAAGAAACAAAAACAATTTGACAAATTGATTGGTGAATGGAAACAAAAATGTGAAGACATTACTTTGGAATTGGAAGCTTCACAAAAAGAAGCCCGTGCTTATTCAACTGAATTGTTCAAATTAAAGACTCAATATGAAGAAAGCTATGAATCAATTGAGGCATTGAGACGTGAAAACAAGAACTTGGCTGATGAAATCAAGGACTTGATGGATCAATTGGGTGAAGGTGGTAAATCAGTTCATGAATTGGAAAAATCAAGAAAGAGATTAGAGATCGAAAAAGACGAATTACAAGCTGCCTTGGAAGAAGCTGAATCTGCTTTGGAACAAGAAGAAGCCAAAGTATTGAGAGCTCAATTGGAATTGAGTCAAGTTAGACAAGAAATTGACAGAAGACTCCACGAAAAAGAAGAAGAATTTGAAAACACAAGACGCAATCATCAACGTGCTTTGGAATCAATGCAAGCTAGCTTGGAAGCTGAAACAAAAGGCAAAGCTGAAGCAATCAGACAAAAGAAGAAATTAGAATCAGACATCAATGAATTAGAAATTTCATTGGACCATGCCAACAGAGCCAATGCTGATTTACAAAAAATCAACAAAAAATTACAAATTACAATTGGTGAAATGCAAACTCAAATTGAAGATGAGCAAAGACAAAGAGATGAAGCTCGTGAAGCTGCCGCTCAAGCTGAACGTCGTGCTAACATGTTGGCAAATGAATTGGATGAAATCAGAGTTGCTTTGGAACAAGCCGAAAAAGCAAGAAAAGCCGCTGAAAATGATTTACACGATGCTGCTGATCGCATCAGTGAATTAGGAGCTTCAAATGCCAACTTGGGAGCCCAAAAACGAAAATTGGAAAGCGACTTTGCCGCTTTACAAGCTGATTTAGATGAAGCCATTGCTGAGTTGAAGAACTCAGAAGAAAGAGTCAAGAAAGCTTCAGCTGATGCTGCTAGACTAGCTGAAGAATTAAGATTAGAACAAGTAACATATTTTTTTTATCTTTCTAAAAGTTTATTTTTCAGATCTTTTAATTTTCAATCATTTTAGGAACATAGCTTGAACATTGAAAAATTGAGAAAATCTCTTGAACAACAAGTCAAAGACTTGCAAGTTAGATTAGACGAAGCCGAAGCCAACGCTCTTAAAGGTGGTAAACGCATCATCCAAAAATTGGAACAAAAGATCCACGAATTGGAATCTGAATTGGACATTGAACAAAGACACCATCAAGAAACATTGAAAGAAGTCAGAAAGAACGACCGTAGACTCAAAGAATTAGCCTTCCAAGCTGAAGAAGACAGAAAGAATCAAGCTAGATTACAAGACTTGATTGAAAAATTACAAAACAAATTGAAAGTCTACAAGAGACAAGTCGAAGAAGCTGAAGAAATCGCTGCTGTTAATCTTGCTAAATTCCGCAAGGTTCAACACGAATTGGAAGATGCTGAAGAAAGAGCCGGTCAAGCTGAGAACCAATTGAACAAACAGAGAGCTAAAAATCGTAGCACTGTTTCAGCTGCCAGAGGCGGTTCACCACAAGTTTGTTTTTTTTTTTGCTAATTTATTGTTTTAATTTTATTTTAAATTGGGTTTTTTTTTCAAATAGAGAGAACCACAACAAATACGTGCTGCTAGCGCTGCTCCATTCAGAGCTGGTTCAGTCAGAAGAAATTAAGTTGTCTTGAATATTAATTGCATCAATGAAAAACAATATTTTTTTTAGTCTTAGTATTATCTAATTAAAAAATAAATTCTCAATTTCGTTTAAAACCCTAATTATTTAAAAATAAATTTTTTCCTTTAAATAAGTCTTTCAATTTAATCTCATCAGTTTCCCCAATTGCCATATATGGCGATACATAAACATCTGTCAAAAATTAGTTTAAAAACCTCATTTTTTATTTGTAAAATAAAATAAAATCTTTATATAACACGAAGCTCAGCTGGTGATATAGTTCGAACTAGTCTTACGGTGAACAACTGCGGTAATAAAATAAATTTTTATCCTTTTTTTTCCTTTTCTAAATCAAAAAACATAATTTAAATTTGTAGAATTGTTTTTTATTTCAACAAAAAGGTAAGTTAATATTAAATATTACATTAGTTTTCAATTATAACTGAATTACAAAAATGTTAGCATCTCGCCAAGTAAAAAAAAATCAATATTTACCGCTTTAAATGAAATAAAAACCACTCGATTGAATCGTCGTATTTTTGCACAAAAATCTAAACAAAAAAATTATTTTTTTAGATTTGAAAATTCAAATTTTATAATCTTTTGGGAAAAGGTTTGTAGGTTTATTGGACAAATATGTAAAAAAACTTTCAAATATGCCGTGAATGTAAAATTTATTTTAAAAGTTTTAAAAGCTAAAATCCAACCCAAGGACAAGTTACATGAGCTTGACAAGTGAAATTAACAGAAAATGATTTTTTCTAAAAAATCCTCATAAAAAACGAAATTTAAGCGATAAAATTAGTTTCTTTAATAACAGTTCAAAAATAATACGACATCGAAAAATAAAATAAGCTTAAAGCGTGGTTTCTTCTTGATATTCAACGGGTTTAAGATTAACAAAAATGATTTCCTAATTTCTTTTTGAAAACTGAGATAAAAATAAGCTTTTTTAACCAAGTGAGCAAGCACAAATGTTCAGCCTATATCAAAAATTAAATTACATTCTTCAAACAATAAGAAAGATGAAAGAAATATGCCAAAGACAAGAGAAGTTAAAAAAGCAAAGAAGCCATGTTTAAAAAGCCAGACCGATTATGATGATTTACCAAATATAGTGATAGTGTATAGACAAGTATTTTTGTCTATTTTCGACAAGAAGTTTAAGGCTTTCTGAAGAATCGAATTTTTTTAAGAGAATCAGTTAATTGTAGCGTTTTCGATGTTAAATTAATCTTTATTGTTCATAATTTCTATTTTATTGATCTTTTGGGTCTACCCGATAGTGTTATCAAGTGTTAACAAAAAATGTTATCAATTAGGACCCTCCCGGTTATGTTAACATCTTGTTAACAAAAAATGTGAAAATGAAAAAATGTTATCAGCTTTGATAACATACCAGTACTACTGATAACATTAGTCTTTTAATGACAACATTATTCTATTAATGACAACAAAATTATTTTAATGTTAACATCATTCTTTTAATGATTATTCATATGTTACTACAATTAATGACAATCAAGGACTGTCTGACAGTGTTTGTGATGGTGATGACATGACTGAAAGAAAAGCAGTTATTAGTGAAATCAAAGCCTTGAGTCAACCACCTATATCTTCCGAAACAACTGAGGAGATAAAACATGTTTTGAGTAATAATAGATCTCCAACCCCTTGTCCTGAGTGTGGTGAGTATATGGAGGGGAAGCGTGGTGTTCAATTACATAAAATCAAATCCCATAAGAAGTCATAAGATCAATTTTAACGAGTGTTCCAAAATGGTTGTTGTCATTAAAGATCATAAAATTACTATGTTCCTTTCAAAAAATGGGTATTTCTGTTTTTTATTCCATAACTTTTTAATGGATTGAGCAAATATCACCAAAATTTGTTTGCTGGGGGCCAACAGTCTTGTAAACAAGCTAATGTGACTAATATATTCATATTTTATCGTTAAGACCCAAAACATGCATATTTTAGGTCCCGTAAAACCCAAGAATTTCCGGGAAAACTAAGTAGTGAGAAAACTTTTTTGGGCTTAAAAAAATAGGGCAGAAAACAAGCTTACGAATTCAAGCAACAATTCAAGTAAACAAGCAAAAATATTTATAAATTTTTTTGAAAACTAATTTCTTTTAATGATAACAAATAAATTAAGTTGATAACAAAAAAGGTAACCTGGTAACACTTTAGTTATCATTTTTTTTCCGAAAAAAAATTGATAACATTTTTTAATGTTCACATTTTTTGTTAACACTTGATAACACTATCGGGTAGACCCGGTCTTTTTGTACCTTAAAACTGCCAATCTAACTGACAATATTTAGTGTCCATAATCCATATTCATATTCTGTATGATCCAATATTTACTGTAATCGGTACTTTTCTTAAATTTTTGTAAAATAATTATTTCCAATTAAAGATTATTTCCTTAAATTTATTTGGTTTGACATTAGACTAGTATTCACCTAATCAAATCAGTCTTGTGTTGGTAAAACGAACAAGAAATTTTTTCCTGACTTCAAACGGCAATTATTTATTGAAAGAATTGACCTTTAAGACAAATCCTATGATTCTGAAATTTTCAAAAGCTATATGATGATATATTCTAAATCTGCCGGCCAAGCTATTTCATGGGCCTCCCTGGCGCCTTTGGAACAATTTTTAAAAAAATTCTCATGCTAAAAGATGGGGAGGAAAAAGCTCCGAAACTTCCACATATTTATTTTTAACGGCATCAAAAATGAAGACAAATGATAGAGTCCTTACCTGGGATACCCATATTAAATTAATGCTACGAGCGTTCAAAAGTTGAAAAATCGAATATTTTTAGCTATTTGAGGAGGTAAAGGAGATTCGAATTTATATCCCATCAATCTCAAAATAGACTAACTTAGTACAGAGAGGTCTGAAATTGATCTGACGATATTTTTTCATAAAGGGGAAATATTGATATCATACCCCACTATATTACCAAACCTTGAAAAAACCTAAATTTCTTGCGTTTAAAGTTAATAAATTAAAAAAAAATGGCAAAAAGGAAATTCAAGAGATAAATACAGTGGTGATTTGATAGGAGGATTTTACCAGAATTTACGTAAACTACCGTAAATTATTGAATTTTTACCAAAAATTACGGAAAATACCGTAAAATCACAAAAGTAAAAAATTCGGATTTTACCACATTTAACGGTAATTCAGGTAAATTTATGATAATTTTTGGAAATTTTGGTAAAAATAAAAAATACCAGTCATTTTTTCGGTCAACTTTTTAGGAGTCAAAGCACGAGGTCTCATAAGATTGAGTTTTTGGAAATAGATGTTTCAAGCAATTGATCTGCGTCTCTTTTTTGGTTTTAGAGGAAAATATTATCGACATTAACAAAATCGCTCAAATCCTAGACATCTTTCGAAATTTGACCGAAAAAATGACTGGCATTTTTTATTTTTACCGAAATTTCCAAAAATTATCGTAAATTTTCCTGAATTATCGTTAAATGTGGTAAAATCCGAATTTTTTACTTTTGTGATTTTACGATATTTTACGTAATTTTTGGTAAAAATTCAATAATTTACGGTAGTTTACGTAAATTCTGGTAAAATCCTCCTATCAAATCACCACTGTATAAGAATGAAAAAGGTAAGATGTCGGTGATTTGAAGTTGCGAATCAATTTAATAAAACCAAAAAACTCAATTTAATTTTTTTTAAAATCTTTAGAAAAAGTACCTATAGTTTTCTTCTTATGCAGAGATATACCTACAAGGTCAACATTACATGTAGAACCTTAATGTAAGATCTGCAAATTTCTGCAACAAAATTGCGCATTTAAATTAAATATATTTATATTGTCTGCATTCTGTACTCTGCAAACATATTTTGCAGATTTTACACTAAGGTTTTACATGTAATGTTGACCTTGTAGGTATATCTCTGCATAAGAAGAAAACTATAGGTACTTTTTCTAAAGATTTTAAAAATAAAATTGAGTTTTTTGGTTTTATTAAATTGATTCGCAACTTCAAATCGCCAAGATGTCTCCAATAAACTATTCCAAAAATAAATCGTGGATATTTACACGAACCCGCGGGAATCCGGGAAATATTGAGAAAATAAGCAAGAAAATGATTGTTCAGTCAGAATAGAGAGTAAATGCCCCGTAGCGGCACAAAAGACATTAAAGGCGTCTAAGGCGCCATCCATTTAGAGGGGCAAACTTTTGTGAGCCAAAAGGAAGCACCGTTAGCAGCGAAGCTGCATGAATACGAGCGCTTGTGTTAAAGGCTTGTGATTTCTAATAATAGCAAAGTACTAAAAGCAAAGCTAAAATATAACAAAAAGTGCCAAATACAAATTAAAATTACCATTCATCCTTGGACAAACGCCTTTGATTGAGGATTGTTTGAAATGGTTCCAAGAATATTCCACTAATCATGACTAGGACTCTTTTTTTTTCTTAAAACATTACAAATAAAACAAGAATTAAATAGAAAAAATTAAAGCTCAATAATTTTATTGTTTTAACAAATCGTTTTAGAACTCTACCATTTATTGAAATATTTGTTTTTTATTGAACTCGCGAAAATTTTTTCTTGAAATAATCAATTAGACCTGGAATTAGAACTTTGGAAGTAAAAGTATAAAGATTTTTTTGTTTTATTAGCTTGTCTGTATGTGAGTGTTTACTCTAAAGATCATTGTATCGAATTTCAATAGATATAGAGATAATGAGAAAATAAAAAATTTAATTTATGAAAAATACAAAGCTGGAATTTATCTTGAAATTTGATCGAAGCTAAAACCAGAAGAAAAAAAAAAGTTAATTTCAAATCGTTTTGCCATTGTTTACAGAAAAAAAATCTCCTTTTTTGTACTCTCCAATAAATACTCTTCAAAATCAATTAACTTTAATTGATGTTTATTTGCTTTTAAAGGAATTTTTTAAACCATCTCTCTTTTTCTACAAATCGTTTTTCTTATTCTCTAATAAACAACAAAACAAATAAACAACTTTTTTATCGATTAATTCAACTGTTGGCTGTTTAACCTGATTCTATTTTAGTTGTTAAGTTTACATATGTTTTTGTAATTTAATACAAAAAGACTTGCTTAAAATGTCCTAGAAGTAATTAACTTTTGTTAAAATGTTGCTCTAAAATTTAATGAATCCAATACTTAAACAGACTTAATTATTGAATTATTTAATCGTTTGTTCAAAGATAATTGCTTTATTTTTGTTTCTTCTGGTACTTAATCTTGAAGCATTTTTGAAATATTTCTTCTTTTGTTAACAAAAACGAACTATTTAGTTTGAATTTTAGACAACAAAAATAAGAATTATTGATCGACTGTTGTTTAAATGAGTTGGTTTTAAAAATTGTCCTAAATTTAAAAAAAATTTAACTTTTTCACAAATTAACTAAATCCCTAGTCTAGAGCATGACGAAAACAATAGATTTAAAAACGGTAAAGCTGATTAGCTTTGGTAATAATTTATTAACACTAGAAAGCCCGGCGTGTCATTTTGACACGTTTTTCCCTTTCAAACCTTAGTAAAAATAAAACTATAAGAGCTATCGGTATGAAACCTGAATCCCATGTGCATTTTTAAGTAAGGAATCAAAATTTTTACTGTGATATGAGAAAAATTATGCATAAAGGCCCGGTCGCGTCATTTTTACACGTTGTTGGAATACCATGAAAAGTAAAGATCCGATTCCATTTTTTAGGGTATGATTTAAAAGATCTTGATAAGCTGATTTCAAAAATATCTTTACTTTTGAAGTTGGTCTTATAGTTCTAAATATATAACGTTTGAAAGTTTTCCCACAATTTCTTACTTTTCTAATACATATTTTGGTATTTTTTAGGTTAAAAATGGCGTATTTGGTTTAAAAAAAGTATTTTAATGCAGCAGTTAAAAGTTTAAACATAAAGAAGCTTAATAAAATAAGTGAATAGAACAAGAAAAAAAAATCCCATCAGGAAAAAACAATAGAATATAATTCGGTTTTCGACCTTTATAATCATCCATTTAACTTAAGATCTACTTTAGTTGTAATAATCGGGCTCTTTAACCAGGATCAGAGTCAGTTCTCATCAAAGTTATTTATTTTGTATGAATAAAAACATCAATTTAGTGTTTTAATAAAAAACTGAGTCAAATTAGCTGATTTTCTTCTGGCTTGATAAGAAAACCAATGTCGTGTCAAAATGACAAGACATTGGTTGACACGACCGGGCTTTAATGGTATAAAAAAAATCGGGCCTTCTAGTGTTAAAACGAGTGAATGAATCTTTTTTTAGTTTCAAAAATTCAATTGCAAGCGGTAAGATTTAAGCGAATAATATTTTTAAAGCGACCTCTGTAGCTTTCAAAATATAGATAGCTTGGTTTTGAGTTTTTGTTGGCTTAAAAAATTGTAGCGAGCATTTAAAGCTTGAAAGTGCAGAAGTGTAAGTTTCACCAAATCATAAAACCGAAATCCTAGCAAACCTACCAGGTCTTGAACAGTATTTCGAAAAAATTTTCAAAAAATACCATAACAGATAGATGATTGGTCAAACTTTTTCGAAATAGGTTTTTGGGGTTGCTGTTATATAACCGCAGCTACAGCACGTTTTTAAAGGCTTAACTTAATATTTTTCTGGATGATCGATTTTTTAAAAAAAAAAGAAGATTTTGGTAATTTTATAAATTTTCTTTTTACTAATTTATTAAAGAAAATTTGAATAAATTTAGCTTGATTTTATAAGAGTGTAAAATCTGTTCAAAGCCTAATACCTGAATTGAAAAAAAGCTTGTAGAAAAAAATGCATTTCCCTTGCTTTGGTTTGTTTTTAAGTCACTGATGGGTTCAATTTAATTTGTGTTCCAGAAGAAACCTGAGTCCAAAAAAAAATTTTTTTTTCAGGATAATGGATAAATGGTTGCACTCAGCGTGCTAAAATGATAACAAGTGGACTAATTATTTAATCAAATTTCAAATGAACTGATGAAAAGTTACAATATGGAGTTTTTGATTATCAATCTAAATGGTCAACAAGTTCAAGTCAAATATTTCAATAAAAAATACAATTAAATTTTTTGTTTTTTTTTTTAATTATTTAAAATAAACTTACGAGTTGATCTTAAAAGTCCATGGTTCTCAACAGAATAGAAAATTTAACAAAATATTATTTTCAAAAATACTCCAACTAAATCAATATCAAATTTTTTCCAATTTACCATCATTTTAAAAATCAATTCAATTGTAAATAGATAAATTCAATTAAAAAGTATTTTTGTTTTAAGGCAAATAGATATCTTTAAATTAATGAATCTCAACTGTTTAGATTAAGCGATGGTTTATGAAGATTATTTTTTTATTCTCGTGTGAGTTACGAAAATAACTTTACCATAAATGGTTAATTTTCAAATTTTGCTATTTTATAACATTATGAACTAATTTATCTTTTATGTACGCTCAATTAAGATTTGAAGAATGCCTACCCACTGTTGAAAGCATTATCAATCGGGATAAGAATAAACATAAAGTTCAATTAAAATCACTTTTTTTTTTATAATAGGAAAGATTTCGATTAAAAGTAATCTGTTTTAAATCAATAATTCGAGCTTTCTATCTTAAATAAATAAAATTAAATTGCTCTCACAAGGAGGAATCGAAAAACACAAGAGAAGTTATCTATTTTTTTTTTGTTTAAGATGGAAAATTTCAAGCTAAGTTAGATCTAAAGCAGAGAATCTATGAGTTCAACTAATGATTTATGACAAATGCATGAATTATTCTTCACTCTAATAATTGCTCTCTATCTAAACAAAGTTTTAATAGAAAAAACAAAAGATAATAAATTACCACTAATCGAATCGGTTAATCACCTAATAATAAATCTTATTTTTTTTTCTGTTCAATATGAAAAGAAACTAAACCTCTTGCAATCAAATTAATCAAATTATCTTTCATTGAACGCTGCTTTATGTTTTTCTTATATTAAAACAAAATCCATAAAATCTTAAGTTTAATTATCGTACACACACACACTCACTTAAACTTACTTATAAATACCGTTTACTTTTTTGTGGATTTTAAAAATAAAAATAAAAACAGATTTCGTGAATTTTACATTAAATTTTTTTTTTGAATACAAGAGAGAGAAAAATGCACGCTAATTTAAACGATCCGGAGGTTGTTGAATCTCTTAAATATTTGCTTGTGCCAACTGAAGAGAAAATCAAGTCTCAAGCAAGACCATTTGATGGTAAAAAGAATTTTTGGATTGCTGACAAAACTGAAGGTTTTTTGGCATGTGAATTGGAAAGTGAAAAAGGCGACATGGCCACTGTCAAGACATCTAAAGGTGAAAGTGTTACGGTCAAAAAAGAAGACTTGCAACAAATGAATCCACCAAAGTATGACAAATGTGATGACATGGCTGATTTGACCTATTTGAATGATGCTTCAGTATTGGCTAACTTACGTGAACGTTACAAGAGTTGGTTGATTTACACTTACTCAGGTCTCTTTTGTGTCGCCATCAATCCATACAAGAGATTGCCTGTGTACACCATGAAGATGGTCGATTTATATCGTGGTAAAAAGAAGAATGAAGTACCACCACATTTGTACTCGATTGCAGATACAGCTTATGCTAACATGTTGAGAGATCGTGAAAATCAATCCATGTTGATTACGTGAGGACTTTTTTCAATTTATTTTAATTTCAAATATTCCAAAACTAATTCTCATTCTCTCTCTCTCTTTGAATTCAAGTGGTGAATCAGGAGCTGGTAAAACTGAAAATACCAAGAAGGTCATTCAATACTTTGCTTTTGTTGCCTGCACTGGCTCAGCTGCTACCAAAAAAGATGATGGCGTAAGATTTTTAACAACTGAAGTGTACTGGATTCCTTAATTTATAAATTTCCTTTAAAAAAAAAAGAAAAAAGAAGCCAATTTAGAAGATCAAATCGTCTCAGCTAACCCTGTATTGGAAGCTTATGGTAATGCCAAAACAACTCGTAACAACAACTCTTCACGTTTCGTAAGTGTCTCTTTATCAAGAAACTATTTTTATGAAAAAATTACATTTTATATTTAAAATAGGGTAAATTTATTCGTATTCACTTTGGTCCAACTGGTAAGATCGCTGGTGCCGATATTGAATCTTATTTGCTTGAAAAGTCAAGAGTTACTTTTCAACAACCAGCTGAAAGAAATTATCACATTTTCTATCAATTGTTGTCAAATGCTTTTCCAGAATACCACAGTAATTTATACAACTCTACAATAATCGATTTCTTTTATCTTTACTAACACTATTTTTAATTAATTAGAGGAATTATTGGTTGAACCAGACCCTTCAAAATACTTCTTCATCGCTCAAGGTATGTTGACAATTGACAATGTTGATGATGCTGAAGAAATGAAATTGACCGATGAGGCGTTTGACATCTTGAACTTCAGTCAGCAGGAGAAAAAAGATTTGTTCAAAGCCACAGGTGCCATCATGCATTGGGGTAACTCAAAATGGAAACAAAGACCAAGAGAAGAACAAGCTGAAACCGATGGTACTGAAGAATGTGAGAAAGTTTCTCACTTGTTGGGTGTTGAATCAGCTGATTTGATCAAGGGTTTGTTGAAACCAAGAATCAAAGTCGGTAACGAGTTTGTCAACAAAGGTCAAAATAAAGATCAAGTTACAAACTCAATTGGTGCTTTGTCAAAATCCATTTACTCACGTCTCTTTCAATGGTTGGTCGATAGAGTCAATGAAACTTTGGATGTAAAAACAAAGAGACAATACTTTATTGGTGTATTGGATATTGCTGGTTTTGAAATTTTCGATTTTAATGGTTTTGAACAATTGTGTATCAACTACACAAACGAAAGATTACAACAATTTTTCAACCATCACATGTTTGTCTTGGAACAAGAAGAGTACAAGAAAGAAGGCATTCACTGGGAAATGATCAACTTTGGTATGGACTTGCAAGCTTGTATTGACTTGATTGAAAAGCCAATGGGTATCTTGTCAATTCTAGAAGAAGAGTGTATTGTACCAAAAGCTTCTGACAAGACCTTTCAAGAGAAATTGTACGCTCAACATTTGGGAAAACATCCAAACTTTGGTAAGCCAAAACCATCAAAGAACAAAGCTGAGGCTCACTTTGACTTGCATCATTATGCTGGTACTGTCTCATACAACGTTACAAGTTGGTTAGAAAAGAACAAAGATCCCATCAACACAACTGTTGCTACTTTGTTCAAGGGCAGCAAAACAAATGCTTTGTTGTCTAAATTGTATCAAGACATGGGCGTCGAAGAGGACAAGAGCAGTGGCAAAGCCAAAAAAGGTGGTGGTATGCAAACCATTTCATCTGGTCACAGAGAACAATTGAACAAATTGATGAACACTTTGAAACAAACTCATCCTCATTTCGTTCGTTGTATCATCCCCAATGAAATCAAAACTGGTGGTATTTTGGATCCTCATTTGGTAATGCATCAATTGAAGTGTAACGGTGTCTTGGAAGGTATTCGTATTTGTCGTAAAGGTTTTCCAAACAGAATGATGTACGCCGAATTCAAACAACGTTACAGCATTTTGGCTCCAAACGCTGTACCAAAAGGATTTGTTGATGCCACAAAGGCAACTGGTGCCATCTTGAAAGATATTGCTTTGGCCGAAGACTTGTTCAGATTAGGTCACACCAAAGTTTTCTTTAGAGCTGGTGTATTGGGTCAACTTGAAGAGTTGAGAGACACAGCCATTTCAAAGATCATTTGCATGTTACAATCTCACATTCGTATGTTTGTTATGAAGAAATCATACAAAAAGATGTTGGATCAACGTGTTGCTTTAAGTGTTCTTCAACGAAATGTTAAAGCTTACTTGTCATTGAGAAACTGGCCATGGTGGAAATTGTACACAAAAGTCAAACCATTGTTGTCTGTTGCAAGACAAGAAGAGGAGTTGAAGGCGAGAGAGGAAGAGTTTGCCAAATTGAAAGAAGCCTTTGAGAAAGAAGAAAAATTGAGAAAAGAATTTGAAGAAACAAATTTGAAATTGTTGAAAGAAAAGAACGAGTTGTATACCCAATTGCAATCGGAAAGAGACAACAGTGGCAATGCCGAAGAGAGAATCCAAAAATTGGTCTTGCAAAAGGCTGATTTGGAAGGACAAGTCAAAGAGATGGAGGAGAAATTGAATGAACAAGAATCATCAGCCTCCGATTTGAACTCAAAAAAAAAGAAATTGGAACAAGAAATCAACGATTTGAAAAAAGATATTGATGACATGAGAGCAAAAATGAGCAAAGCTGACTCAGACGGTAAATCAAAAGACAATCAAATTCACAAATTACAAGATGAAATGGCTCAACAAGATGAGGCTATTTCTAAATTGAACAGAGAAAAGAAACGTTTGGAAGAAGTCAATGCCAAGACTGTAGAACAACTTCAACAAGAAGAAGACAAAGTCAATCACTTGAACAAACTCAAAACAAAATTAGAACAAACCTTGGATGAAGCTGAAGACAACTTGGAAAGAGAAAAGAAAGGTAGAGCTGATTTGGACAAAGCTAAACGTAAATTGGAAGCCGACTTGAAGAATGCTCAAGCTCAAATTGAAGAAGTCGAAAGATTGAAAAAAGATTTAGAAGACAACTTGAAACGCAAAGATGCCGAGTTGAACAACTTGGGAGCCAAAATTGAAGATGAACAAAGTCAACATAGTAATCTTCAAAAGAAAATTAAAGAATTACAAAAACGTCTAGAAGAGTCTGAAGAAGAAATTGAGGCCGAAAGACAATCAAAAGCCAAAGCCGAAAAACAACGTGCTGATTTGTCTCGTGAATTGGATGAATTAAACGAGAGATTGGAAGAGGCTGGTGGTGCTACTACAGCTCAATTAGATTTGAACAAGAAACGTGAAGCTGAGTTGGCCAAATTGAGACGTGACTTGGAAGAGGCCAACTTGCAACACGAAGCCACAACAGCTCAATTGAGAAAGAAACATCAAGATGCTGTCAACGAAATGGGTGAACAAATCGATCAATTGCAAAAGGCTAGAAACAAATTAGAAAAAGAAAAACAACTCATCAAATCAGAAGTTGATGAAGCAAGAATGCAAACTGAACATGCTATCAAAGCTAGAATCAATGTTGAGAAAATTGTTAAACAATTAGAGATCCAAATAACCGAAATCAGCATTAAAATCGATGAATCAACTCGTATTATTTCTGATTTGAATATAACCAAAAACAAACTTCAATCAGAGAACACTACCTTATTCACTCAAATTGAAGATTTGGAAAGCCAAATTAGTGGATTCAGTAAGACTAAACAACAATTACAAGCTCAAATTGAAGAAGCTAAACGTACAGCTGAAGAAGAATCAAGAGCAAAGAATGGTTTAGCACAACAATTGAGAAATATCACTTCTGATTTAGATCAAGCTCGAGAACAATACGAAGAAGAACATGAATCGAAGATTGAAATCCAAAAACAACTAACTAAAATTACAACTGAAATGCAACTCTGGAGATCAAAATACGAAGTTGAAGGTTTAGCTAGAGCTGAGGAGTTAGAAGAAGCCAAAAGAAAACTAGCTGCTAAATTGGCTGAAGCTGAAGAACAAGTTGAACAAGCTTTGGCTAAATGCAACAGTTTGGAAAAGACAAAACAAAGATTACAAATTGAAGTTGAAGACTTGATGGTTGATGTTGAGCGTGCCAACTCAAATGCCTCTGCCATGGAAAAGAAACAAAAACAATTTGACAAATTGATTGGTGAATGGAAACAAAAATGTGAAGACATTACTTTGGAATTGGAAGCTTCACAAAAAGAAGCCCGTGCTTATTCAACTGAATTGTTCAAATTGAAAACTCAATATGAAGAAAGCTATGAATCAATTGAGGCATTGAGACGTGAAAACAAGAACTTGGCTGATGAAATCAAGGACTTGATGGATCAATTGGGTGAAGGTGGTAAATCAGTTCATGAATTGGAAAAATCAAGAAAGAGATTGGAAATCGAAAAAGACGAATTACAAGCTGCCTTGGAAGAAGCTGAATCTGCTTTGGAACAAGAAGAAGCCAAAGTATTGAGAGCTCAATTGGAATTGAGTCAAGTTAGACAAGAAATTGACAGAAGACTCCACGAAAAAGAAGAAGAATTTGAAAACACAAGACGCAATCATCAACGTGCTTTGGAATCAATGCAAGCTAGTTTGGAAGCTGAAACAAAAGGCAAAGCTGAAGCAATCAGACAAAAGAAGAAATTAGAATCAGACATCAATGAATTAGAAATTTCATTGGACCATGCCAACAGAACTATTTCCGACTTGCAAAAATCAAATAAAAAATTACAAATTACCATTACTGAAATGCAAGTAACAATTGAAGAAGAGCAAAGATTAAGAGATGAAGCTCGTGAAGCTGCCGCTCAAGCCGATAGACGTGCTAATATGTTGGCCAGTGAGTTGGATGAAATTAGAGTTGCCTTGGAACAAGCTGAAAGAGCTAGAAAAGCCGCTGAAAATGAATTACATGAAGCTGCTGATCGTATTAGTGAATTGAGCGCTTCAAATGCCAACTTGGGTGCCCAAAAACGAAAATTGGAAAGCGACTTTGCTGCTTTACAAGCTGATTTAGATGAAGCTATTTCTGAGTTGAAGAACTCAGAAGAAAGAGTCAAGAAAGCTTCAATTGATGCTGCTAGACTAGCTGAAGAATTAAGACAAGAACAAGTATATTTTGAAATGCTCTTTAAAATTTTGAATTTTTTCCAATTTTTCGCTAATCTTAGGAACATGTAATTACCATTGAAAGATTAAGAAAATCTCTTGAACAACAAGTCAAAGACTTACAAGTCAGATTGGATGAAGCCGAAGCCAACGCTCTTAAAGGTGGCAAACGCATCATCCAAAAATTGGAACAAAGAGTAATTTAATCATTTAAAAACACATAAATTTGAGGTTTATCTAAATCATTTTCATTATTAGATCCACGAATTGGAAACTGAGTTGGACATTGAACAAAGACACCATCAAGAGACTTTGAAAGAAGTCAGAAAGAACGATAGAAGACTCAAAGAATTAGCTTTCCAAGCTGAAGAAGACAGAAAGAATCAATCAAGATTACAAGATCTTGTTGAAAAATTACAAAACAAGATGAAAGTTTACAAGAGACAAGTCGAAGAAGCTGAAGAAATCGCTGCTGTTAATCTTGCTAAATTCCGCAAGGTTCAACACGAATTGGAAGATGCTGAAGAAAGAGCCGGTCAAGCTGAAAATCAATTGAACAAACAAAGAGCTAAAAATCGTAGTACAACCTCAGTTGGAAGAACTAGCGTTGAAGTAAGTCGTCATTTCTTAGTATTGAATAATTTAAAATTTTAATATTACTTTTATTTTTTAGAGAGAAACTGTCACAATCATTCGCTCTGCTAGTTCTGCACCACTTAGAGCTGGATCAGTTAGAAGACAAATTTAAATTAATATAAACACTATTTTTTAAAAACTATTTTTTTTCTTTTAGCTTAATTTGAAATCTCTCTCTTTTTTCTCTTTTAAAATTATTAGTTTTTATTAGATAATAAAACTTTTAAAAAAATGATTTATTTTTTTTATACAACCAAAGCAAGCTATATACGGCTTTTAATTTTAATTAGCCTAAAATAGTCAATAAATAAAAGTTAAAAGAAAATAGAAACAAAAAACTTATCAATTTGAAAGATAACGCGGAATGGGTAAAACCGGGTTAAATATTAGTATTGAATAGTGTTGTGAGTCGATAGGGAAAAAGTCGACTAGAAAATTCTGATAGTCGACTATAATTGAATCACTTGATCAAGTTTTGTTTTTGAGAGATCTTGCTTGATTGTAATTTATGAATTCATCGATTCTGGTAGTGATTATGAGCTTGTTCTTTGCAAGGTTTTTTGTGATGTATTTCTGAGAAAGATTTTTGATTCGTTTTAGATTGTAATGCAGTTGGCAATTGAATGAAGTTATTCGATTTTGGTGTCTCTTCTTTTTTTGTAAATTGTTCGCAATGCATTATTATAAATGATTGGAAGTTTTTTAAGGTTAAGAGTTGGACATCATTGAACTGAAAATACAGCTTTAGTCAGAGAACGAATTAACGAGTTATAAATATGAAGGAAGGCCGATTGGTTAATTTTCCAAATTTTATACAATGTTGCCTTTCGGGCTATTTTTTTTATTTTCTAGTTTTTCATGGCATGATTGACACAAAGATAAGTTGATAAAAAGATGAGTAATCGAAAACTGGTCTAATAAGACTCTCATTTTGAGCTTAGTGTTTTTTAGGCTCCCGGACGTTATCCAAAGGGCAAGATCGTTTGCTAAGAAAGCGATTTCGCCATCTATCATATCTTTTAAAATGTCATTTAAGAAGATGTTAAACACCATTTAGACCAACTACACTGGCTTGTGAGACAAAGATAATTTATAAACTTTTTTTAAAGGTATTTACAAGTTTTAAAAAAATATAGCCGTAACCATGCCGTGGCCAGTTCCAAGCCTAGATGTGAAAATGGGAGGGCGGCGATGTTTCTGTCATTCTAACACCGTTTCTAAATGTGCTGTATTACGGGTACGTGGGTCTACAGACCGCGTTCAAATCTTGTTGTATAGGGAAATATAGTAAATGATATGATCTTATTTTTAGAATCAGGGGGTTATTTGAAAAAAAGATTCTCCATGAAGCCGGTTTGAAAAAAATTATGACAAATAAGCCTCACTCCCTTCTAAAATATCAAAGACTTAGCATTTTTGAGATAGCGATTTATTAAATTTCTTTTATCCCAAGCGGTTCTACTAAGTCAATTAATTAATTAAAATAAAAAAGGAGAAAACGACAGTGACTTGTCGGCTGTTTTTTTTTTAAAAAGTTATCAAAAATTAAGTCAAGAAACTTTAGAGTTAAATGTCTCCACCGCTTAATGACAGATGAAATAAGAAAGAAATGTTTTTCAAGGCTCAACATCATTAAGATCTTATCGCGTAAGCACTGGTCTCTGGAAAAAAGTTTGTTAGGAAATATCTACAAATCGATTATTGGGTCTATTATTGATTATCTCTTCCCTTGCATCAATCTCATTAGGAATTCTTTGGTCAAGAAACTGCAAGTGGTACAGAATTCTGCGATTAGAGCAATCCTTAAACTTCCGTATCGTACCCCTTCTGAAGAGTTACACTTGTTGGGTCAGCAACACCTAAACCTCTCTCCAATTGATCAGCGGTTAAGCGAACTAACTGATAAGTATGTCAAAAACGGCTTGGAAAAATCTGTTTCAGTTGTTGTTAGACTTGTTAGCGAATGCAAAAGAGGGTTCAATTCATTAAATGGTAACACTCCCACTCCTTTGTCTAATGCTTACTTAGTCTTTGTTACTTAGTCTTTGATCAATTCTTTTAAAAGTTTCTCATTCCACTTTTTTCTTTTTTTCTTTTTTTTTAACTGATTCTTTTAAACTCTAAAACTTTTTTTTTTTTTAATTTTACCTTTATTTTATTTGTGTTTTTGATTTTATTTTCGTTTTGCTTTTTATTTATTTTCTTTTTTTTATGCTGAAGGAGCTACAGCTCGACCAGTATTTTACTAAATAAATAAATAAATAAATAAATGACAAAACTTTGAGTTATTCGTGTGGATTCATTCTAAGGAGTACATCACCCAAAAATTTTAAGTAAATAGAACTTATTAAGATGAATATTTTTATAGCAGAGGATATTTCATTAACTTCAATTCTTTTATTCTTTTTAATTGAGATTCAATGTTTGCATTTCTCCCCTATTTAAACCCTTTTTACGAAAAATGATTAATTCACCTCGAAAAGAAATGTTTTTTAATTATTGGTTTCCTTATCCGATTTTCATTTTAATTTTGGTGAAATTTTGTGCCATTGTATCTCAAACCACTGTACGTTAATTTTATTCAAACTTGTGTCTATCTATTAAAAAAATTACCAAAGCATAAAACTTTGATTTAATTTGAACAGACCCTTTGACAAAGTGGATTGTTTATCTTATTTTTTAGAGAGACTCTCATTATTCTGTATCAGATTCTAACAGTATTATGTAACAGGAAATCAATAAAAATTATATTTGTTAATAAATGCGCAAGTGGAAATTTTGACACATTTTGGTTAGCTTATTTACATCTAAGAGAGGGGATTTATTAGATAAGGTTTCTTTATAAATTTTTACATGTTTTCTTGGTTTATCTCTAAGGATGTTAGAGGAGAACGTTCTTCGTCTTTTCAAGATATCAAATTTATCTGAAACAACTATCCGAATAAGATCAGTAACAACTTGAAACGAAACATCTCCGCTATGCAAGATAAGATGAGAGTTAATGGATAAACTTTTTAGTCAAAAGAAGGCCTTTTGCAACCAGGCTTAGCACATGTCTATCCCCCTTTAAATTCAATATTTTTGCCTCCAAATTAAATATCAATGGGACTTTTTTCGAAAACAAAAGTGTTAATTTTTTTAGTGTTAATTCTTCCTAAGGTCCTTACGGTAAATCAGAAACAAGTATCAGGGCAATCTAATTTTTTGTTTTAAAACTGAACCGTGCTGAAGAGACCGAATATGTTCCCGGTCCGCGTATTTAGCTCGAAAAGTCCATGTCCGTAATGTAGATCGAGTATATTACCATCAAATTAATATTTAATCTGACTAGACAAAAAATTTTTAAATAAAAAAAATAAATTTTTAAAAAAGGAAATCAACACTGAAGAACCATCGACTCTTTCATTGATTAGCAACTCAAATATTCCATCAACTTCTTACACTGAAGCGACTGCCAAAGCGAACAGTCCGATAGATAATTCGACATTAACATATTTAAATGAAAACTATAGAACAAATTCATTGAATAACTCATCTAATAACTCAACAACAAATTTTACCGATCAAATAACAACTACCTTCTCAAACAGTTCGGCCAATTCTTCATTATCTAACCTTGGCTTAACCAGTTCATCCTGGAATAACTCAACAACAAACTTTACAGATCAGATTCCAACTACCATATCGGACAGTTCAAGCAGTTCTACATTATCTACCTCAAATACTTCTACAACTAATTCTCAAGATCGAACAACAACTGCTATTTTGAATAACTCTTCCGACAACTCAACTCCTAATTCTACCGGAACAGTAAAAATTTCTTAAAAATAATAATTTACTGTTAATTTCAAAAATAAGTTAACAGCCTTTTTATTAAGAAAGCCAAACTTAACTTATTTCGGAAAAGAGCTGTGAACAAGAACCTTTATTAATTTTGAAAATTTAAGTCATCTATTTCAACAACAAAAATTACTTCAATTTTGAGCAATAGTTTTTCAACTTCAACATTGCCTACTAATAAGTTTAACTCTACTGTAATTTTTTGCATGTTTTTTGCATGCTCTTCAGGATATTTTGCAAAGAGTGCAGCTGAACCTTGTTATTGTAATCTAACCCCTCACTTTTTTTTCAATTAAATTTCAATTATTTTTTTTTTAGACTTCCACCCAAAGTTATATCCAAGTTAGTTTGGAAGAGGGGAATACAAATCCATCTAGATTAAGATGCAAACTTAACATACCAGTCTTATGCAAAAATCGAACAATTACTGACTGTGATTTAAAAATATAGATCAATTATAAAAACAAGAATGGTTATAGCAGAGTTGTTACTAAAGAGTGTATTCCCCAATCTAACGGTGCTAGAAGTTGTGATGCTTGTAACAAGTCGTTCAAAAAACAAAGTCTAACCAATGAGGATAGAACAAAAGAATGGGACTTGAATGTTAACATGGAAACAAAGAACAAAAATTATCAAAATGAATTTTATTAGATTGAAATAAAAACTAATAAGGACTCGAATTTGTTGAAAGATTTGTACAAGAATTTGATTCTTCCATCATTAAATGTTGAATTTATGAGCAAGAATAGACCGTTGACAGTTTCTGCAAATTGTTTCAATGATGCTCATTGTTCTACTTTCGATGGAGGATAGTTCGAGGTACAAAGACCAGGAGAATTTTTAATGTACGATAATTCCGAAACTCAAACAAAGGTTCATTTGAGAAATAAACCATGCTGGCCTCAATGGAGTAACACTTATCCATACTGTTTGAACAATGTCTACATTCAATCAATGCATGAAATCATAATCTTAGATTTAGAGAATAATTTGTTTCACTATTCGAATTTGAAGACCAAAAAATTTGATATTCCAATCATTTTTGAAAATGGATTATCTTTAAACAGTTTTGATCAGTTCATTGTTAGTTCCTCTAAGATGAAATATAAAATTAATTTTTTTAGATTGAAACTGGATACGGTGTAACAGTCCAATTAAATGGTTGGTATTACTGGTGGATTGAAAAATTTGTCTACAGCTGGATGCAAATAAACCCATCTAAAGGAGATGCAGGAAAAATAACAGGTTTTTTTGGTAATTATAATGGAGATTATAATGATAATTTTGTATCAATTCGATCTTCAAATTTAAAAGATGCAACATAAAACGAAATTTTCGAAAGTTTCAAGTACTATAACATCTGTAATTGAAAACAGAATAATTTATTTATTTTTAATATTAGGGCTGGTCCATTGACAAAAATTCCAAGTTTCTTCGATGGAGAACGTTATGCTTATAATCATTTAGAGATTCAAGAAAAGTTTAACTACTGTGATTGCTTAAACACGGACCCAACTATTACAACTACAAGCTCGTGTTCATCTAGTTTGAACGAAAAAACTTTTAATAAACCTAAAAGTAAAAGCAAAAGAAGTACAAGGTAGACATTTTCTATACAAATTCCTTCAACCGTTTAATTTTTAAATTTTTTTAATAAAGTGTTTATGTTGACTTTGATGCCATTGCAAACTCACAAAGTATGCGAATTGTCAAAAAGTTTGGTATTAAGTTTAGGTTATTTGTTATGAATACTACTAAACTAAAAGAGCTGTGTAAACAAGATTATGTAGATGATCCTGTAAAGATTTATAAAAGCAATTTAAATAGAGAGACTATTTTCTAATGATTTATAATAAGGTTATTCCATGGGGTGCTGCTTATTATGAGAACACAAAATCAGTATCAGCCGACATCTTAAATAACGATGTGAATCAATTTTTGACCGATTCAAATGGAATCAAAGTCGCTAATATAGATTTAATAAAATCTACTTGCCCTAAAAATTGTTCCGAAAAAGGGTTTTGTAATGACCGAGGTGAATGCGTTTGTAATCCTGGTTATTCACTTGTAGACTGTTCTGTTAAACTATCAGATCCTCCAAGTATTAAAGGAATAAGCACACAATCAAATGTTATCGATGTATCGAAAGTGAAATTCAACGATATCATTTTATTTATGAGTCGTTTTGTTGCTGATTATCCCGACTCTAAAATTAATTGTTTAATATTTGTAAGTTAATTTTTAGTATCTTGAAAATGAGAAGTTAATTTAATTCCTGGTTAATTTCAAAGGTAAAAAATTTAGCGAAATCATTTGCAGAAAAGCAAAGTATTGAAGCAAGCAACATTTTTTTATTTACAAAATTTAACATCAAGTAATCAAAACGAGTGGTACTTGTTAAAAATATCAGCAACAAATAATGGAATAAATTACAGTGATCCAATAAGTTTAATGATTTATCCTTCGAATTCATACTGTTGTATGGAGTGCATAATCTAAAAGAAAGAGATTATGTAAGGAAAGGCAACAAGTTTTAAGTGAGACTTGTATTTTTATTTATTAATGTTAAGTTAAAAGGCATGCGTTGCATTCATGATAATCACGCGTTGCAATTGACTATTTAATATTTTGTTTTTGTTTATTTGTTTATGTTTTTTATGATTTCATTTTTAATTTTAGTTTTAATTTTATAATTCTTTATTAATAAACATTTGGAAGACAATCGTCTCCTTTGTATTCGTTATCCCAACCCGTCCGACCCTCGTCCCACGTATACTAAATTGGTGGCAGCGGCTTAAACAAGAATAAGCTTAATGTGTAATAAGCTTACAGTAGACTATAGAAAAGATAAGCTAAAAGATTTTGTCAAACAGTGTTGAATTTTGATAAAGTGTGTGAGTTGTAAAGTACCGTGACTTGATTTATTGTTAGAAAGTTAGTGTTCAAAGTAGTGTTTAACAAAGTACTGTGACTTGTTCTATTGTTTTCAAAGTTCTATTGTTTTCAAATTCTATTGTTCAAAGTTTTACAGTGTTAAGAGAGATGTTTCAAAATTTATTTAGTAATCGTACGAGAAAAGAGGGTGGGATAAGCTTGTTTCAAAAGAACAATGAGAGATTTTCAACCAATAGTTTTATAGAGGATTTTAGTATAAATATGTTTCAAAATTTTGGAAAAATATATCATTCAATCGAGAGAACAACAAGAAAAGTTGTTAAATCTACAAAATCAAACATTTTCCATTTTTCAATAAGCCAGCAAAGAATAAGCCAAAGAATGGCAAGTAGTGCAATGAGAGCCCCGAGTCTGTTTACAATGGACACAAATGTGGAGATATGGTTAACAAGATTTGACAGTTACCTCGAGTTGAATAGAATGTATGGTGACAGAGACAAGATCAATCTATTGGGATCATTTTTAGATGATTCAACGTTTTAACTGGTAGAAAGTTTAATCCATGAAAACACGTATGATGAAGTTAAAGAAAAATTTAAAGGATTGTTATGTAAACTAGAAACCCCCACGCATGCATATCTTCACACTTTTGTTGGTAGATTTCAAGAATCGAATGAAAGTCTAGTTCAATATGCAGCGGTGATTAATGATTTAGGTAGAAGAGCATTTCCAGATGCAAGACCAAGAGAACAATTTAGTTACGTAAAAGGTCAATTTTTGGTAGGCTTACGAAGCAGAGAAATTGCCGATAAGTTAGCTGTAATGGATATATACGACTTGGAAATGTTGGTACAGCGAGCAAGAGAGCAAGAAAGTATTTTTCTTGGTATAAATGGTCTAGCTGACAGAAGTAACAGAATGAATAACAATTTATTTGGACAACGTAACCTAACAAATAATGACATAAGAAATTTAGTTACACCTAAATTGGAACCGTATGGGATGAATCAACAAACAAACACAATTTATGCTAATCAAAGACCGATCGAAGTTAATAGAGCTCAAGATTACAGTTTCATGCCAATGAATGTTACGGGAGCTAGTAATTTTTCGAGATTTTTGAACCAACCGAACGATGGATCTTACTTGAACAGTCCAGCAAGGAATAACTTTGGTTCATCGAGAGTTCCCAGAGGTAAATGTTTCAACTGCAATGAGGAAGGACATTTGAGACGCAATTGTCCACACCCAGCAAGAATTGTTCATAATGACTACTATAGATTAAATTATGAAACTCAGAGTAGCAAGCCAAGTCGTTCAAACTTGAATCAAACTTTTACCAATAATCCGAATACAAGGCAAAGTCCTTCTAGGCCTAATACGAACAATGTAAACGAAGATTCGGAAGAAACACCGTTAGCGTACGTTTATGGGTATATCGATAAGGAAAGGATTGAGTGTCTGTTAGATACAGGAAGTAGTAAAACCCTGGTTAGTGAAAGTGTTTGGGACAAGGTGAAGAAAAACAAAGAGTTTGTTAAAACTATTAATGGTTCGTTTTCAACAGCTAATGGTCAACCGCTCGTAGTTACGGGTAAATTTCAAACAAATTTGCGTGTATGAGCGAATGAAGTAGAATTAGATGTTTATGTAGCAAAAGACCTTCAACATGATTGTTTAGTAGGATTGGATTTTATGGGTAGAGTCGATGGGACTAAAGATAAAATCAAAGAGATATTCAGTGCTTTGGGAGGAGAGGAAGTACCAAAAAAGAAGGTCAATTGGGCAGTAAACACTATAGATTTTACAAATGAAGATAAAAACACGATGAACCAATTTTTGGAGAAAAACGAAGAAATGTTTGCAGATACAACGAAAGAGTTAGGCTGTTGTAGTTTTACGAGACATTCCATTGATACGCAAGGAAGTGCACCTATTAGAGAACAGCCTAGACGTCTTCCACATCAAATGAAGGAAGAGATCAAAAAACAACTCGATGATTTGTTAGAAGCAAAAATTATCGAACCAAGTAACTCCGATTGGGCAGCACCGTTGGTTCCAGTACGCAGAATGGTAAAATTAGACTTTGTATTGATTACAGAGAACTCAATAAAGTTACTAAAAAAGACGCGTACCCGATTCCGAGACTAGATGATACTACAGATAAATTTTATGACATCAAAGTTTTTTCTACATTGGATATGGCAAGTGGTTATTACCAAGTTAAAATGTCAGAGAAAGATAAAGAAAAAACAGCGATTACCACTCCGTTTGGACTGTTCCAATTTAAACGAATTCCATTTGGATTGACGAATGCTCCAGCTACGTTTCAAAGAATGGTTGATAAAGTTTTAACCGATTTGGTAGGTAGATTTTGTCTTGTCTACCTTGATGATATAATTGTTTATTCGAAAACTGTAGGAGAACACATTGAGCATCTAGATCAAGTTTTTAATCGTTTGAAGAAAGCATCCTTGAAGTAGAGAAAAATGTTATTTTATGAAAAAAGAAGTTATTTATTTAGGACATGTTGTAAATAGTGATGGATTATTACCATGTGAAGATAAAATTACAGCAATTAAAGCGTTTCCAACTCCGAAAACAATTAAACAATTACAAAGCTTCTTGGGATTAAGCGGCTATTATCGAAGATTCATTAAGGGATATGCTAAAATAGCACTTCCATTATACAGAGCTACTCGCAAAGGTCAAAAATTTATATGGAATGAAAAATGTCAAGCCGCGTTCGATGAATTAAAGTATATTTTAACGTCAAAAGATTTTCTAATATTCCCAGATTTCACTAGCATGTTTAAACTCGAAACAGATGCAAGTGATGAAGGTTTTGTAAAGATGCTACTTGTTTTTTAGGTTCAAGACTCTTTGACAGTACGTCGGGGTCCGGACACGTGGGACAAATCAATAAAACAAAAACTAAATTATATTTTTAATATTTTATTAATAATAAAACTAAGCTTAAATCAGCTAAGACACAGCTGCTCCAAAATCAATAAAAAAACATATATTTAAAAAAAAGACAACAACTTAATTTCTTTTTTTTTTTTCTTATTTTTTTATTTTGCAAAATATTTGAATAATTCATCAACTTGATTAACGACGCTTGATCTTGTTCACTAAAACGTAAACCTTCTGTTTTTGACAAAAATCGATCCTTAAAATCGTAGATACAATCACCATTCCCTTCGAACGGAGCGGTTAGAGAACTTGCGTACGGATTAAATGACATTTTGAATCGGATTTAATCGTTAGCACACAAATTAAAAATCGAATTATAAACTAATGTTGTCACCAATGTAAAGATGCTACTTGTTTTTTAGGTTCAAGACTCTTTGACAGTACGTCGGGGTCCGGACACGTGGGACAAATCAATAAAACAAAAACTAAATTATATTTTTAATATTTTATTAATAATAAAACTAAGCTTAAATCAGCTAAGACACAGCTGCTCCAAAATCAATAAAAAAACATATATTTAAAAAAAAGACAACAACTTAATTTCTTTTTTTTTTTTCTTATTTTTTTATTTTGCAAAATATTTGAAAATTAAACTTATGCAAGAACGTAAAATTTGAAATTTAACTTAACTTAACTTTTGAAGAGCTCGACTCTTACAGTTTAGGTGCTGTTTTATCTCAATAGAGAGCTGGTGAATGGAGACCAATTGCTTATTGGAGTAGAAAACTAAGCGCAGCTGAGAAAAATTATTCAACAACAGAGAAAGAAGCCTTAGCAATTGTTGAATCTACTGAACATTTTAGAGTTTATTTATATGGACAAGAATTTTTAATATGTACCGATCACCAACCGTTAAAGTGGATGATGAATGTTAAAGAACCTCAACCGAGAGTTGCAAGATGGATAATGAAACTTGGTGAATACAGATTTCAGATAGACTATAGGCCACGTAAAATTAATGGCAATGCTGATGGGTTATCACGATGGCCAATGGGAAGTGCTGTTGATGAAAATAAGCATGATAAGGAAGAAGGAATAATTGAAAGTATACCTGGAGTTAATTCGATTCTGTTCATTGACCATATACCGAATCCCCAACTTGATGACAAAGACATTGTGAAAATCATTGACTGGAAAAATCAGAGTGAAACGAAACCGGATGGTAAAGAATTAACTGGTTATTTGAGAACACTTTTGTTACAATGGGACCGATTACGAGTTTTGTACCGATCTTGGAAGTTGAGTGATAAGGAAGTTAGATACCAATATGTTGTACCTCGAAAAATGCGATGGGAAATTTTGAACCAGATGCACGATTCTGAATTAGGTGGACATTTTGGTTGTACACGCACTTGTGGTAAAGTTGAGTCCAAATACTACTGGCCAAGTCAAACTAAACACATAGAAAAATATATTAGTCGATGTCAAAAATGTCAAGAAGCTAAAGTTAATGGCTTACTAAGTAGAGCACCATTACAACCGATTATAACAACGAAACCGTTTCAATTGGTAACTTGTGACATTTTGGGACCATTAAACGTTACACCGCGTTGTATGAAGTACATTTTAGTTTTCATGTGTCATTTTACAAAATGGGTGGAGATGTATGGAATCGAAAGTTTAGATGCACTTACTGTAGCACGTTGTTTCCTTGAATTGATTTGCAGACACGGAGTCCCGGAAGGATTATTGTCTGACCAAGGTCGAAATTTTGAATCCGCATTGTTTCGGGAAGTGTTAGATTTACTCGACGTTCACAAATTGCGTACTACACCGTATCATCCTCAGTGTGATGGTCAAACCGAAAGATTTAATCGTACATTGATTTCAATGTTGAAAACATTCGTTAATGAAAGTGGTGACAATTGGGACATACTTTTAAATCAAATTGCATTTGCTTACCGAACTTCAATTCATCGTATGACTGGTCAAACACCGTTTGAGATGGTTTATGGAAGACAACCAAAGTAACCAATCGATTTATTAAAAACAATCAAATTTAAAAAAAAAAAAAAGACAAAATGAGTTTGGAGCAATGGAGACACTCGTTGAGAAGTTGGGCTGTTGAAAAATGGCAAGCTAACCGTTTTGCGAATGGTGAGAAACTTCTCAAAGATTTGGCCAACAAATTAATTTACAAAAGAGTTCGATTTGAAGTGGAGACAAGGATAAGGATGGATTATCAAGGGTTTAGAGCAGTATGTAAGTTCGGCCAATTTGAGACGGAGAGCTGGCATGGTGAGAAGCGAAGAGCCAAAGATGAAGCTAGTTGGCGAATGATCCGAGTGATTTTCGAATTTCATCGTGCAAACATACACGCATACGTAGCGTTAAGAGGGAAATATGCTCTCGAAAAACAGCCAAGAACTCCTTGCCCAGTATGTAGAGAAGAGATGGACTTAGAGGACTTGGATGACCATGCCCAACTTTGTATTAGGAATCTAATTATTGAATTAGAGACCGAATTATAAAAAAAAAGTGAAAAATTTTGATGAAGAGAATTTTTTTTTTTTTGTAAGTGAAAAAAATGATGTAATCTCAACGCTGAATTTGAATGCGTGAGAAAAAAATTAGCTTAAGGAAAAGTACATGATGTCAAGACAAAAATTTTGACATCATGTTTAATTTATGTTAGGACTTGTTTTTATTTTTTGATGTTATTTTTAAAATCAGGGGATGATTTAATCTTAAGGGGGGAGGTATGTTGTATGGAGTGCATAATCTAAAAGAAAGAGATTATGTAAGGAAAGGCAACAAGTTTTAAGTGAGACTTGTATTTTTATTTATTAATGTTAAGTTAAAAGGCATGCGTTGCATTCATGATAATCACGCGTTGCAATTGACTATTTAATATTTTGTTTTTGTTTATTTGTTTATGTTTTTTATGATTTCATTTTTAATTTTAGTTTTAATTTTATAATTCTTTATTAAAAAAAATTTGGAAGACAATCGTCTCCTTTGTATTCGTTATCCCAACCCGTCCGACCCTCCTCCCACGTATACTAAATGAAATTTGGATATTGAAAATTTTAATTGTGAAAAAATTTTAATTTTTATGAATTTTGTTAAATCGAAAATAACTTTTAAGTTTAATTTTTTAAAGGGAACTATTGAGAGTTCATTTGATGGTTTGAGAGGCTCATCGAACAAAAAATTTAAGATGTCTTGGACTTTATTAACCCTTTTTTTAGCAATTAAATTTTTGAAATTTTAAATATTTCAACATGATTGATGTTAAATGAAATTCTTTTAATTAATTTTTTTAATAAAATAAAATATCTTCGGTTGTACCTAAAATACGGAATCCATAAAACGGAAATTGCTAAAATTTTATTTTAAAAAATTACGGAATTTTTCAAAACTAAAATGCGGAATTTTACATTAAATACGGAAATGATAAAATACGGAATATTTTTTACGGAATTCCTACTAGAAAACGGAACAGGTACGGAACGGACATAAAAAATAGATTTTTGAAATGAAAGTTCCTTTTCACCCTTCACAACAGTCTGAATTAGTGTCTGAAGTGATTATTAATTCACATTTTGAACACATTCTGTTCCTTTTAACTTTAACAGTTCGGTTCAAACATCAAATGGTATCGCTAAAAAAAAATCGAAAATAATGACTCGAAATCTTAACTTAAAATTTATTAGTCTTTGCTTCGGGATCATCATGTCATCAACAGTTAATTTTTTATTTATTATGTCATCGATTTTATTCCTGTAGTCTAAAATTAAATTTTTGAAATAAATTTTCGAATTTAAGATACCTCTTAATGGAACAAATGAGAATAGACGAGAAATTAAGAGATTACTATCAAGGGTCTCATATCCCTCCTAAACAAACACCTTTTAATATTTCTATTAAGATTAAGAATCAGTTCAGGGTAGCTTGAAAGAAAAATTAGTTTTGAAAATTCACACTTGAACAAGTTTTTTTTTATGTCCGTTCCGTACCTGTTCCGTTTTCTATTAGGAATTTCGTAAAAAAATATTCCGTATTTTATCATTTCCGTATTTAATGTTAATGTTAAATTATGACAAAGATGCCTTAAATTACTTTAAGACATTACGCCCTATAATATGTCAACCATACAAAGGGAAAAAACAAGCATATTATAACATAAAATCACTAAAATCAATATGATTGGCAAAAATAGCTTCTAATTGAAACGGAACACACTTAGGCATAATTTAAGTATTTTTAAAAATTTTAATTTTTTGTTTCATTAAGTTTTTTTGTATTATTTAGAAAAATGCAAAATTAAATTTAAAAAAAACGGACATAAAAAATTCCAGGGTTTACAACCAAAAAATTTTTTTTTCAGTGCTTGTGTGTGAAAATCTGTTTTTTGGTTGTGAAAACCTTTTTTTTTGGTTGTCATGAAACCACATCCAAATAAAAGGAAAATTTTAAATCAAATAATAGCAACTTTCTTCTATTTGTGGTTACTTGTATTTGAGGCAATACGGTACTAAGGGTGTATATGGTCATATTATTATTTTTTTACTTTGATATGTATACCAAAATGTAGCATTTTTTCACGAGCTTTCAGTCAATATATAGTTTTATATACTTTACTTTCAGGATAACTTTCAATAATGAATTAAATAATTAAAAAGATGCATTTTGAATTTTGAGAACATATTATAGGGAGGCGCACATTCGTGCGCCCCTATGATTCCGCATTTTAGTTTTGAAAAATTCCGTATTTTAGGCTTATTGCGTATTCCGTAATTTAGTAGGCGTTCAGTAAAAAAAAATTCCGTATTTTAGCAATTTCCGTTTTATGGATTCCGTATTTTAGGGTCTAATTCCGTTCCGTTCCGGCGTTCCCTAATTGGATTCCGTGCTTTAGGTACAACCATATCTTCCGGCAAAATTTAAAAATCTCATTATTCAGATTAAAATTCAAGTCTGAAGTGAAATTCAACTCTCATTTAAAATGTTTAGTGCCTTAAAAAGTAAAAAGTTAACTTGTGTAATCAATGACGCTTATTACAAATCCGAAAACAAAACAATTAAGTCATATTAAAATATCGACATAACTCTGATTTTTGCTTCAAAAAAAACGGCTAAAACGAACACATACAAAGATAGTATTGTACAAAAAAGTATCCGAATCCTAAGAGATGACGAAAGCAACAAAAATTTATTTAATTCTGCAAAAACAACTAAAGATAATAACGCAGAAACAGAGGCTGTGAAAAACTCGATCTAAGCTAGTCAGGATAGTTGTCGAGTTCGCAGCTTCGACTCGGATGAGTGGCGCTGTTTATGATGAACGTCCCACAGTTACTGGGATGGATGGCAGTAGCATAGTCGTAACCATGCCTTGGCCGGTTCCAAGCCCGGATGTGAAAATGGGAGGGCAACTTGTCGTTTTTATCTTTTCGTACGACCTTTTTTCACTACCCGTGCTGTACTATATCACGGTTACGGCTGCACACTTTACTTTACTTTATGGTAAAGTTGGTAAGTAAAACATGCCAGTCATGAAAAGTAAATAAAAAAATGTTACCAGAGTTGCCACAGTTTGCAAAATTTAAGGAAAAATAACTGAAATTCTTTTAATCTTCAACGCCATATCGATTTTAGGGTTGGTCGACCGGTTTTCTTCAAAAAATTGTTTTATTTGGTTTATGGTTTCATATGATGGTCTAATCCTTATAAATCACATACCAGATTATAGGAAATTAAATTCTCTATCTTTTGATATGTAGGTTATGCATTTCTACTTCTAATTGAGCCTTATATTTGAATTTGACCGGTTATAGAACCGGTTTTTTTAACCGAATTTTTTTAAGGGAAAATTGCTATGTAATCAATGAAAAAAATTTTACAATTCAACTTTGAGGGTACCAAAATTTAGGAAATTTTATTTCCTACAACTTGTATGTTCTTTATAAGGATTCTACCGTTCCATGAAACCATAAATTAAAATTAACCGGTTTTACGATAAAAACCGGTCGACCAACCCTAATCGATTTTGAAATGAATGTATATTATTCTAAACACTGCTTCTCCGTAAATTTTAAAATTCCTCATCTTGTTTCGGGTTTTATCTTTTTTGATCGAATTTTGCAAATAATATCGTCTCTAGTAATGGCGTGTTTTTCCGGAGAGTTAAAAATTTTTTAAAAATCCAAATGGATTCTAACCTTTAAAAAATCTATTTAGCCCGAGAACGTTGTGTTTCCAATTTTATTTTTTTACATCTTTTTTTGCATGAGATTTTTTTATTTTTTTCCAGTGATATATGGTTCTCTAGACCTAAATCTTTCGAATTAATAAGGATGAACATGGTCTGATTTTTTCTCTTCGCCATATTTAGGAGAAATTCCTAGCCACGACACTACATTTTGAGACTTTAGAATGTCTCCCTCTTTAAAAAACTGTTGATTTTAATTTTCCAAAAAATAAACCACTTATAAAAAGGCATAAATTAGCTATCAATATTTAAAATTTTAATCATATTGACGACCGCCACATATCACACTTTGATCCGACCCTGTGGACAATCCAGAACCAGAAACTCTTAATTTTAGGAATATGCCGAAAATTTTTTTTAAGCAAAAGAAACCTTAAAACTACCAGGCATAATGTGGAAAAAAGACATTTTACTTTTTGCTTGCAATAATTTTAAAGTTACAGTCATTTAGAACAAATTTGTAATTCACTCTTGACTTTTTTACGGTTGAAATCGGAAAGCAAAATATAAATAGATTTTTAAAAAACAGTGACAAAAAGCTTCTAATTATAAAAAAAATTTTCAAGCGAGCCGGTCTACCAGCCCTACATGCTCGATTGATCTACAAGTTAAGGTTGTTGGCACAATGTCCCGAATATGATCGGCTTAAATTTCTTCCAATAAAAAATATAGAAGATCACTTTTTTTTTTATAATTAAATTACCACGGTTTCAAACGCTTAATGCAAAATTTAATTAAAAATTTATGCGCCAAAGGTTCTGGGGAAATCTTGCAAATTGAAGTCCAATCTTTAAAGGAATCATGAATTCAAACGATGTAAGTTACCGACAAATCATTCGGATGAAAATTCATGAAGGGATCAGAACGTTTATTTTGGAACATGTGAACGACCAGGTTCTTATGTGAAAATTTTTTATTTTAACTTTTAAGATATAATTATTTTTTGTTAACAAAAAAAGAAAGGAGTTCCAAATGTTATATTTCATAAAAGATCCAAATGTTTTACATCTTTTTTTTTTATTTCTAATTTTTCAATAATTATTATTTGTCGATAATGGGATTTTAGAATTTTATTTTGAAATAACCCTTAATTTGTGAAAACTCTATTTTAAAGTATGTTCAACAAAAAAATTAGATAAGCTTATTATTGTGGTCATCAGCAACTTTAAGTTTGGTTAAACAATAATTTTTTAGTATCAGAGAGCTCCTGTTAAAGATGTTCTGAAAAAATGCTCAAAATTTATTGGATACGATTCGATCTAAATAATTGGAAAATTTACTAGATAAAAAAAGATAAAATGAACACGAATTTTGGAAAAATGTGTTGAAACTATTCGCTCTTGTTGAATATGAATAGAAACCTTTTGCTCTTAAATTAATCAATTTATCTTTCATTGAACACTGCTGCTTTTTATCATTATCTTTTGATAAAAAAAAATTTATTTCTTTTAAAAATCTTAAAAGCACACTCGCTCATACTTTTCTATAAATACGAATTACATTTTTTTTAGTTTCAATCAGAATTTAAACAAAAAAAAAAGAAACTCGCTTAAGTAATCTTTACTAAAACGATGCACGCTAATTTAAACGATCCGGAGGTTGTTGAATCTCTTAAATATTTGCTTGTGCCAACTGAAGAGAAAATCAAGTCTCAAGCAAGACCATTTGATGGTAAAAAGAATTTTTGGATTGCTGACAAAACTGAAGGTTTTTTGGCATGTGAATTGGAAAGTGAAAAAGGCGACATGGCCACTGTCAAGACATCTAAAGGTGAAAGTGTTACGGTCAAAAAAGAAGACTTGCAACAAATGAATCCACCAAAGTATGACAAATGTGATGACATGGCTGATTTGACCTATTTGAATGATGCTTCAGTATTGGCTAACTTACGTGAACGTTACAAGAGTTGGTTGATTTACACTTACTCAGGTCTCTTTTGTGTTGCCATCAATCCATACAAGAGATTGCCTGTGTACACCATGAAGATGGTCGATTTATATCGTGGTAAAAAGAAGAATGAAGTACCACCACATTTGTACTCGATTGCCGATACAGCTTATGCTAACATGTTGAGAGATCGTGAAAATCAATCCATGTTGATTACGTGAGGACTTTTTTCAATTTATTTTAATTTCAAATATTTCAAAACTAATTCTCATTCTCTCTCTCTCTCTTTGAATTCAAGTGGTGAATCAGGAGCTGGTAAAACTGAAAATACCAAGAAGGTCATTCAATACTTTGCTTTTGTTGCCTGCACTGGCTCAGCTGCTACCAAAAAAGATGATGGCGTAAGATTTTTAACAACTGAAGTGTACTGTATTCCTTAATTTTTAAATTTCCTTTAAAAAAAAAAAGAAAAAAGAGGCCAATTTAGAAGATCAAATCGTCTCAGCTAACCCTGTATTGGAAGCTTATGGTAATGCCAAAACAACTCGTAACAACAACTCTTCTCGTTTTGTGAGTATTATTTATTCAATTGAATTTTCTTAATTTTGAAATATTATTTGAAATTAAAGGGTAAATTCATTCGTATTCACTTTGGTCCAACTGGTAAAATCGCTGGTGCCGATATTGAATCTTACTTGCTTGAAAAGTCAAGAGTTACTTTTCAACAACCAGCTGAAAGAAATTATCACATTTTCTATCAATTGTTGTCAAATGCTTTTCCAGAATACCACAGTAATTTTTTAGAGCTAAAAAGTTATTTTTTCATTGAAAAAACTAAAAATATTTATGTTAAATAGAGGACTTATTGGTTGAAGCAGACCCTTCAAAATACTTCTTCATCGCTCAAGGTATGTTGACAATTGATAATGTTGATGATGCTGAAGAAATGAAGTTGACCGATGAGGCGTTTGACATCTTGAACTTCAGTCAACAGGAGAAAAAAGATTTGTTTAAAGCCACAGGTGCCATCATGCATTGGGGTAACTCAAAATGGAAACAAAGACCAAGAGAAGAACAAGCTGAAACTGATGGTACTGAAGAATGTGAGAAAGTCGCTCACTTGTTGGGTGTTGAATCAGCTGATTTGATCAAGGGTTTGTTGAAACCAAGAATCAAAGTCGGTAACGAGTTTGTCAACAAAGGTCAAAATAAAGATCAAGTTACAAACTCAATTGGTGCTTTGTCTAAATCCATTTACTCACGTCTCTTTCAATGGTTGGTCGATAGAGTCAATGAAACTTTGGATGTAAAAACAAAGAGACAACATTTCATTGGTGTATTGGATATTGCTGGTTTTGAAATTTTCGATTTCAATGGTTTTGAACAATTGTGTATCAACTACACAAACGAAAGATTGCAACAATTTTTCAACCATCACATGTTTGTCTTGGAACAAGAAGAATACAAGAAAGAAGGCATTCACTGGGAAATGATCAACTTTGGTATGGACTTGCAAGCTTGTATTGACTTGATTGAAAAGCCAATGGGTATCTTGTCAATCTTAGAAGAAGAGTGTATTGTACCAAAAGCTTCTGACAAGACCTTCCAAGAGAAATTGTACGCTCAACATTTGGGAAAACATCCAAACTTTGGTAAGCCAAAACCATCAAAGAACAAAGCTGAGGCTCACTTTGACTTGCATCATTATGCTGGTACTGTCTCATACAACGTTACAAGTTGGTTAGAAAAGAACAAAGATCCCATCAACACAACTGTTGCTACTTTGTTCAAGGGAAGCAAAACAAATGCTTTGTTGTCTAAATTGTATCAAGACATGGGCGTCGAAGAGGACAAGAGCAGTGGCAAAGCCAAAAAAGGTGGTGGTATGCAAACCATTTCATCTGGTCACAGAGAACAATTGAACAAATTGATGAACACTTTGAAACAAACTCATCCTCATTTTGTTCGTTGTATCATCCCCAATGAAATCAAAACTGGTGGTATTTTGGATCCTCATTTAGTAATGCATCAATTGAAGTGTAACGGTGTCTTGGAAGGTATTCGTATTTGTCGTAAAGGCTTTCCAAACAGAATGATGTACGCTGAATTTAAACAACGTTACAGCATTTTAGCTCCAAACGCTGTACCAAAAGGATTTGTTGATGCCACAAAGGCAACTGGTGCCATCTTGAAAGATATTGCTTTGGCCGAAGACTTGTTCAGATTAGGTCACACCAAAGTTTTCTTTAGAGCTGGTGTTTTGGGTCAACTTGAAGAGTTGAGAGACACAGCCATTTCAAAGATTATTTGCATGTTACAATCTCACATTCGTATGTTTGTTATGAAGAGAGAATACAAAAAGATGTTGGATCAACGTGTTGCTTTAAGTGTTCTTCAACGAAATGTTAAAGCTTACTTGTCATTGAGAAACTGGCCATGGTGGAAATTGTACACAAAAGTCAAACCATTGTTGTCTGTTGCAAGACAAGAAGAGGAGTTGAAGGCTAGAGAGGTAGAGTTTGCCAAATTGAAAGAAGCCTTTGAGAAAGAAGAAAAATTGAGAAAAGAATTTGAAGAAACAAATTTGAAATTGTTGAAAGAAAAGAACGAATTGTACACTCAATTGCAATCTGAAAGAGACAATAATGGTAATGCCGAAGAGAGAATCCAAAAATTGGTCTTGCAAAAGGCTGATTTGGAAGGACAAGTCAAAGAATTAGAAGAGAGAATAAGTGATGAGGAACAAGCGTCAAGCGACTTAAACGCAAAGAAAAAAAAATTAGAACAAGAAATCAACGATTTGAAAAAAGACATTGACGATTTGAAATCAAAATTGGGCAAATCAGATTCAGATGGTAAATCAAAAGACAATCAAATTCACAAATTACAAGATGAAATGGCTCAACAAGATGAGGCTATTTCTAAATTGAACAGAGAAAAGAAACGTTTAGAAGAAGTTAATGCCAAGACTGTAGAACAACTTCAACAAGAAGAAGACAAAGTCAATCACTTGAACAAAGTCAAGACAAAATTAGAACAAACTTTGGATGAAGCTGAAGACAACTTGGAAAGAGAAAAGAAAGGTAGAGCTGATTTGGACAAAGCTAAACGTAAATTGGAAGCCGACTTGAAGAATGCTCAAGCTCAAATTGAAGAAGTCGAAAGACTCAAAAAAGATTTGGAAGACAATTTGAAACGCAAAGATTCTGAGTTGAACAACTTGGGCGCCAAAGTTGAAGACGAACACAGTCAAATCGCCAATTTGCACAAAAAAATCAAAGAGTTACAACAAAGATTGGATGAAGCCGAAGAAGAAATCGAAGCTGAAAGACAATCAAAATCAAAAGCCGAAAAACAACGTGCTGATTTGTCTCGTGAATTGGATGAATTAAACGAGAGATTGGAAGAGGCTGGTGGTGCTACTACAGCTCAACTAGATTTGAACAAGAAACGTGAATCCGAGTTGGCTAAATTGAGACGTGACTTGGAAGAAGCAAACTTGCAACATGAAGCCACAACAGCTCAATTGAGAAAGAAACATCAAGATGCTGTCAACGAAATGGGTGAACAAATCGATCAATTGATGAAAGCTAGAAACAAATTAGAAAAAGAAAAACAACTCATCAAATCAGAAGTTGATGAAGCAAGAATGCAAACTGAACATGCTATCAAAGCTAGAATAAATGTTGAGAAAATTGTTAAACAACTGGAACTCCATATAACTGAGATTAATATTAAAATCGATGAATCAACTCGTATTATTGTTGAATTGAACATAACCAAGAACAAACTTCAATCAGAAAACTCTAATTTATTCACTCAAATTGAAGAATTAGAATCCCAAGTAAGTGGATTCAGCAAGACCAAACAACAATTGCAAGCTCAAATCGAAGAAGCTAAACGTACAGCTGAAGAAGAGTCAAGAACTAGACACGCTTTAGCTCAACAATTGAGAAACATCACATCTGATTTGGAACAAGCTCGTGAACAATACGAAGAAGAACATGAATCGAAAATTGAAATCCAAAAGCAACTTGCAAAAGTTACGACAGAAATGCAACTCTGGAGATCTAAATACGAAGTTGAAGGTTTAGCTAGAGCTGAGGAGTTAGAAGAAGCTAAGAGAAAACTCGCTGCTAAATTGGCTGAAGCCGAAGAACAAGTTGAAGAAGCTTTGGCTAAATGCAACAGCTTAGAAAAGATAAAACAAAGATTACAAGTTGAAGTGGAAGACTTGATGGTCGATGTTGAACGTGCTAACGCTAATTCCGCTGCAATGGAAAAGAAACAAAAACAATTTGACAAATTGATTGGCGAATGGAAACAAAAATGTGAAGACATCACTTTGGAATTGGAAGCTTCACAAAAAGAAGCTCGTTCATACTCGACTGAATTGTTCAAATTGAAGACTCAATATGAAGAAACATACGAGTCAATTGAAGCTTTGACACGCGAAAACAAAAACTTGTCAGATGAGATCAAGGATTTGATCGAGCAATTGGGTGAAGGTGGTAAATCAGTCCATGAATTGGAAAAATCAAGAAAGAGATTAGAGATCGAAAAAGATGAATTACAAGCTGCCTTGGAAGAGGCTGAATCTTCTTTAGAGCAAGAAGAAGCCAAAGTATTGAGAGCTCAATTGGAATTGAGTCAAGTTAGACAAGAAATCGAAAGAAGACTTCACGAGAAGGAAGAAGAATTTGAAAACACAAGACGCAATCATCAACGTGCTTTGGAATCAATGCAAGCTAGTTTAGAAGCTGAGACAAAAGGCAAAGCTGAAGCCATAAGACAAAAGAAGAAATTAGAAACAGACATTAACGAATTAGAAATTTCATTGGACCATGCCAACAGAACTATTTCCGACTTGCAAAAATCAAATAAAAAATTACAAATTACCATTACTGAAATGCAAGTAACAATTGAAGAAGAGCAAAGATTAAGAGATGAAGCTCGTGAAGCTGCCGCTCAAGCCGATAGACGTGCTAATATGTTGGCCAGTGAGTTGGATGAAATTAGAGTTGCCTTGGAACAAGCTGAAAGAGCTAGAAAAGCCGCTGAAAATGAATTACATGAAGCTGCTGATCGCATTAGTGAATTAGCTGCGTCAAATTCCAACTTGGTTGCTCAGAAACGTAAATTAGAAAGCGATATTGCTGCCATGCAAGCTGATTTAGATGAAGCTATTTCTGAGTTGAAGAACTCAGAAGAAAGAGTAAAGAAAGCTTCATCTGATGCTGCTAGACTAGCTGAAGAATTAAGATTAGAACAAGTAATTTTAATTGAATCTTTCAAACAAGATTTTTTTGTAATTTTTCCCGCATTTTAGGAACATGTGATTACAATTGAAAAATTAAGAAAATCTCTTGAACAACAAGTTAAAGACTTACAAGTTAGATTAGACGAAGCTGAAGCCAATGCTCTTAAAGGTGGCAAACGCATCATCCAAAAATTGGAACAAAGAGTAATTTAATCATTTAATAACACATTAATTTGAGGTTTATCAATATCATTTTTCATTTAAAGATCCACGAATTGGAAACTGAATTGGACATTGAACAAAGACACCATCAAGAGACTTTGAAAGAAGTCAGAAAGAACGATAGAAGACTCAAAGAATTAGCTTTCCAAGCTGAAGAAGACAGAAAGAATCAATCAAGATTACAAGATCTTGTTGAAAAATTACAAAACAAGATGAAAGTTTACAAGAAACAAGTCGAAGAAGCTGAAGAAATTGCAACTGTTAATCTAGCCAAATACAGAAAGGTCCAACATGAATTGGAAGATGCTGAAGAAAGAGCTGGTCAAGCTGAGAACCAATTGAACAAACAAAGAGCAAAGAACCGTAGCACAGTCTCAGTCGGAAGAACAAGCATTGAAGTAATTTTTTCTTCAAAATTTATTTTTTATCAAATCTTTAAATTATATTTCATTTTAGAGAGAAACTGTTACAATTATTCAAAGAGCTACATCACAAAGAGCTCAATCAATGAGAAAATAATAAGTTTTTATAATTGATAGACATTTATTTCAAAAAAATTAGCTTTCAGCTTTAAAAAAAAATTCTCTCTCTTTAGTTAGTTTTAATAAAATTTAAAAAAAAAAAAAGAAGTTGTTTTTACATCTAACATTTGCTAAAAAACTCTCCTTCCTCTTCAATAGAGCTTGTCAAATCGTGAGACGCCTCAGCTATCGGTAACTCACATTGATCACTATTCTTAAACTCAACCTCATAGGCTAAATTTGTAAATCCTCCTTCTTCACCATTATCATCATCGTATTTACTCAATTTTCTTTGTCTATTAGATGATTTTGACTTTATCGATTTAATTGATTTTCTAGATCTTGTTGATTGTTTAAAATCTTGTGATTTAGCACTGCTTGTTTTTCGAATGTGTCTTGATTTTTTTAAAGAATTAAAATGTTGCTTTATAGACTCAAAGTTAGGTGTATCATTTAAATTATTTTCAATATTATCAATTATTTTTGCCTCTGGTTCTTCGTTCATATTCGCCCGTATCTCCAATTCTTGACTATTTGTTTTATCATTCATTTCAAAACTAGTATAACTCTCGTTCAAGTCTTCTTCGTTATCAACAGACTCTTCTTCGTCGTTTTCTTCGTCACTATCATTAGACGATTTGGCAAAATTTATGAAAACTTGATCCAATGTAGTTTGGGACACAGAGTAATCACTAATACTCAATTTAATTCTATTGATCTCCATTACACCAAATATTTTACCTAAACTATTACCACGATGGGGTATAATATATTCCAATTTATTACCATGTTTATCTTTAAGGATACAATTTAAAAATTTTGATTCTACAAATTCCATAGCTTTGTTGAGTTCTGTGTCTTTTTCAACTTTTAATTGAAGTGTATAACCACCACCGAATCTATGTTTCAAATGTTGAGTCGTACCAAGGCATACAAATTGACCGCTAACCATAATTGCTAGCCGTGAACATAATACATCACATTCAGCCATACTGTGAGATGTCAATAAAACTGATCGGTCTTCTTTAATCAAGTTTAATATATTATCCCATACTCTTCGTCTCATTTCAGGGTCCATGGCATTTGTAGGCTCGTCTAATAAAACTATCTGAGGGTCACCTAACATAGCAACAGCTACTGACAACGATCGTTTCATTCCTCCACTATAACGAATTATAGGCGTATTAATGAAACTTTGAAGTTTAAATCGATTTATGGCCGTGTGTATGGCTTGTTGGATTTCGTTGATTCCAATCAAACGAGAGTAAATGTATAAAGCCTCTTTACCTGTTAAATACTCGTCAACGGCATCGAATTGTGGACAATAACCAATAATGTTGTCTTTTAAAAATTCTTTCATTGTTTTATTATTGTACAAACATTTTCCGTAAGTTGGTGAAATTTCTCCGGTTAACATTTTAAAAGTTGTCGTTTTACCAGCACCGTTTATCCCCAACAGGCCAAAACAATGACCCCATGGTATCGAAAAACAAACATTATTAACTGCACATACTCTCGAACCAGTCGCT
The DNA here is from genome assembly GCA_022207745.1 of Brachionus rubens. NCBI lineage: Eukaryota > Metazoa > Rotifera > Eurotatoria > Ploima > Brachionidae > Brachionus > Brachionus rubens. The sequence continues at coordinate 1,104,940 of JAJVHD010000016.1, read as the reverse complement.
TTTCGATACTTTTTGGTCAAATTTTTGGAAACTAAAATATCATAATTTGCTTCATCGTTTTCTATACGTTTACGCTCTTGGCTCACATCAATATCTTCTTGAATTGACGGTTCAAAATCTTCAATGTTAGGTTTACAAAATGGAAATAGATTGATATCCGATTCCATGATGGCAATCATTATAAAAAAAGATAATCCACTTAGAAAAAGGGCTAAAAATTTGATTCCCAACATGTCAAAAGAGAACGGGTCCTTGTACACATTGTTTTGGCCAAGTATCGAATAAGCATCAGAGAGGATCTGATTTTTGGTCAAATCAATAAGACCACTTCCCAAACTAAACGATGGGAATAACAAACTTAATTTTTCTAGAGTTTTGTAAGTCAAAGCTATTGTTGGATTAGTCTCAGCTAAGAAACTTAATAGAAACACGGCGACACATGTAGCTATACCAGAGAATAGAGTAAAACAAAATCCGATCATATAGGCAGTGCCAGTGTCGTTAAAAAATCTTGACATAAAGTAAGACATTGGTAACGAAGCCCAACCGAATAGAGTCAATAAGATAATTAAAGCACCAAAATTTTTAGGATTTGTCGAATAAGCTGTCGAATTGAATGCTCCAATTATTGAAATTGTTAGGCATATTATGATTATATAATATCCAAAGTCCCAAACAAATGAGCTAAACCAGTACAAAAATGGTTTTACACCACATACGTATTGAAGACGTTTTTCTTGTGTTATTCGTTCTCGTACAATGTATACAATGAATCCCGCTGGTATGAATGAATAAGCACATAAAATGGTCAATGATATTCCAATATCGGCTACTTTTTGAATTATAGTCTCATAAGATATTCTCAAATCGTTTAAATTAAGTGGATGATTGAATATTCGATAGAGTGGTTTGATGTTATCTTGACTTGGATTGAGTAAATTACAACCTTGAATGTCTGAGCTTAGAATACATTGAGCATACATTGTATAGAATTCGTGTAAATAAGAAGTCATTGAATGAAATGCTTGATTTTGAAACCAGATTAAAATTTTTGAATTGTTTTCGTATATTGTGTCAGTGATTAAGCTGTCACCATACGTAATACCTCCAAATCTTGTTGGAAAAAAATTAAGAATTTTTTTTTTTTCTTTGACACAGAGACTATTTTTATTTACCTATTGTTAATATTTTCTGTATGGGTTTCTATGAGGTATGGTTCTACTGAACAATTAGCTGATGCTGGTGCTAGATTTAGTGAATCGTCAATTGTTTGTTGATTTAATTTTTCTTTGTACAAGTGTTGATAAATCAATGGACAATCCTTAAAAATAAAAATTGTCAATTTCAGTGTGATCGAGGGCCTAAATCTGATTAACTTGAAGAGGAAACAGAAATAGATTTCGAAAAAATGTTTAAATTGTCACAAAAAACTCTACTTACATCGTTGGGTATAAGACTGCACAAATAGCTATTGATTGATTTTTTTGAAGCCGATGAGTCTTTATTGGCACACGATGACTTGAATGCTTTTTTATACTCATCAGAAATTCGATTCAAATAAACATCACTTGTTCTATCCAAAGTCAAAAGCAAATTATTTGGTTTATAAATAATTGGGGATATTTCAATTTTTGGTTGAAAGACTTGCGTTGGTTTAATAGTCGTAAATGCCATTGATATCGCTACGAACAAGCATGGTAAAATAATATTCGTTATGAAAACTCTTAAATTACGTCTATAATGATGAAAACGTTTGAGCAAAAGAGAACCGAATTGGTGCAAGTACAATTCTTTGCCTTTCATTTTAGTGTAACGAACAGGCATGCCTAGACTCGTAAAATGGGATAGAGTGTCCATTGAAGTGTTTAATGTAATGTTTGGATTTGATATTTTTGGCAGGACTTTATCCAAAGTATTATCCAAACTTCCCATTTCAATCGCATACCCACTGTCTCTATCACTTTCTAAAGTAGTTGACAGCTTGTTATCAGGGTTGAATTTGACAGCTTCAGCTAAACGATTGACACCATTTAATGGTTGACTCAAATCTCCATTGTCATCTCTTGTCGTTAACAATAAAAATATTTCCTCTAAAGTAGTGTCTGATATGCCATAACTTGCGATTTCGAGAGAATTTTTATTTTTGTCTAAAGAATTGAAAAAGTTTTTGAAGTTGGATTTTTGAGAGTATGGCAGTGTTAAGTTTAAAGTATTGTTTAGTTGACGTGTTAGAATAGCACCAGGTATTCTTTTTTGGACAAATTCATGAATTTTTTGATTCGATAAAGCTTTTGATTCCATCATCATTTGTTCTTTAAAAACAAAAATTTGATTAAGAACTTTCTTTAAGACGTTTTTTTTTATAATTACTTGATAAAGATGCTGTTGAAGATGATGATATCCGTTTATCGATCGTTAAAATGTAACCACTACCGAAACGGTTCTTTAAAAAAAGTGACGAACCGCAACATTGTAATTTACCCTTTTAAAAAAATTGGTCAAATTGGTTCGATTCAGAAGAGTCTAAAGTTACTTGATGAATAATGGCAATTCTGTCACTTAGCACATCAGCTTCTTCTAAATAATGAGTTGTTAAAACAATAGTTCGTCCGGCTCGGAATTCTAAAATAATATCCCAAATTTTCATTCGATTGTAAGGATCAACTCCTGAAGTTGGCTCGTCGAGAATTACAGTCTTAGAGCCGGATACAAAAGCAATAGCGACTTCTAATCTTCGTCGTAAACCACCAGACAATGATGATGCATAAGCGTTCTCATAATTAGAGAGACCCATTCGTACAATCATACTTTAAACAAAAATTTTTTTTAGACGCAAAAAATTTAGGGGTATAATTGCAAAAAAATTACTCTTCAATTTCTTCTTTAAGTTGTTTGCCAACAAGATTACCTTTCAGAACACCATAAAATTTCAAGTGCTCTTTTACAGTCATACTTGAACATAAAAAAATTAGTTAAGGTTTATTTTTGTCATCATTGACTAAGATTACAATTCAAAAAGAGTATCATGTTGAGGACATATTCCAATATTTTTACGAATCGTATCATACTCGTATCTAACATCACGTCCATTGATTAGAGCTGTTCCACTTGTTGGGGTATAAATACCAGTCAAAATGTTTCTAAAATAAATATTTCAAAAAACTTCTAATCTAGAAAATGGGGTCTAAGACTTACATCGTGGTACTTTTACCAGCTCCATTGTGACCAAGTAAAGCAGTTATTTGCCCTTCGAAGAAATTTAAAGACAAATTGTCTACGACTGTTTTTTCTCCAAATTTTCTTGTCAATTTTTTAATCGATATTCCAACTGGTATTTTAGTAGGTTCATCTTCAATGTATCTGTCTTTTTCTAGGAAAAATAAAATTTTTTGAGAATGAAAAAAACAAAATTTGTTCAAGTCAACTACCTTTAGATTTTTCTTTAATCGATCCATCTTTGTTAAAAAATTCGTTGGTCTCAATTTTTTTTGTGATACAAAATCGAAAAAATATTGACTGAGACCAATACTTTAGTGTGAATATAAAATACCATGGTTGTGATGCACCATATCGACCAGGAAATATTTTTTTAACATACCATCCTAAAATACCATAAATACATCCATCCAGTATTAAAATCAAAATCGAATACCCAAAATTCATTGAATCATTTGTTATTGGACTTTTCCAAATGTCTTCAAATTGTAAACCTTTACCTTGTTGTTCATACCATGAAATGTATAACGATGAGTAACCAAAACCAGTCGCAGCGAACAAACACAGAAAAAATTTGCTTGCAAAAGCAATTTCATATTTAAGTGACATGACTAGAATGAATGGAAGATACGATATGAAGTAGGTTAGTATACCAATTAAAGAGGCTAAATTTGTTTTGTTAAAAAAAGAACCGACAAAAAAACTAAGCATTATCGCTGAATATGAAAACGAGAGTAATGATAAATAAATGAGACCAAAATTTGATTCTGGAAATATTGAGCCGTATTTTAAGATTATTGTGACTAGTAGAGACACGATTATAGTTGTTAAATAAGTTGTTATAAACCATGCTAGCCAATTAACACCAGGACGCAGACCCATCGCTCTCATTGTCTAAAAATAAAAAAATTTAAAAATGAAGATCTTGAATCGATTTTATGAAACTCTTAAAATAGAACCTCTCTAGCACCAACCCAGGGTTCTTCATTTGCAATTAAAGTATAAAAATTCCAAGGTCCTTTCAACGAATCCTTGCAAAATTCTAAAGTCGTAAAACTATGAGAATTTCGTGCACTTTGCTCACCTACCAACTTTAAGAGAATTCACATACAATTGACTTTTATTTATATCCCCCATAGTCACCTCGCGCTATAGTCACTGCAATTAAATCACTTCTCGATAATGCCACTTGTATTTTTAAGAATCGATTTCCATTAACCTTTACAAATAGTCTTTAATGAAGTCACAGTTTAGTTCTTACACATGAAATCCAGAGAACCAATGGTGTGATTATAGCCCAAGATGATTGTAAGGGGTTTAAATTCAAGTCAACTGTATGTGCATTATCTTAAAGTTCAAATATCATGGGGTTATAATCGAAATTGGAATAAAGTGAAGTTATGTTCTTTCTGGGACATCTTTTCTGTGTAATTTCGGGGCTTTAAATGCGAGGAGTTTTACTAGTAAAGTCAACTTGTCCTCGTTATTAGCAGAGATACAGCACGGCTAGTGAACCTTCCAGCGTACCTCATCCTGCCTTTAAGCGTAGCGTACAGCGTACCGAGAAAAACTATACGAAACAAGACAAGTTAATAGTTCTTTTAAAAAATCATTTAAAATTTTCAAAAATCGATTTCTAAAATTCGATTAGAATTCGAGCTTGTCCGACTTGATACGCTAAGTACTGCTCGTTACGCTGGTACGATACTGTAGGGTACGCTTCCCAAAAATAGTACGGTACGGTATGCTGGTGTTAGTGGTTTAAGTTAAAAAGTGACAAGTCTAGGTTGACTGTAGAACACGTGTCATAGAGACGTAATGGGAAAAATCCTCAACATTTTCATGATTTAATCCTTACCAAAATTACGGGCAAACACGAACTCACTCATAAACGAGTATTGCTTCCCTGCCTGTTCCTAAATCTTGTGACCATCAAAAAAGGTACGCAAGATATGTAGCAAAATTTATCAAAAATAAATGTTTCTCTAAAGAGATCTAGACCCTAGAAAAAGTCAACACAATCTTTCAATATTAAAGAGCTTCAACTTAAATTAAAAGAAGAAATTTTCATGACTTACCTCTTCGATAAATTTTTCTTTATCTTTAACCAAATTTCTGATCGCCAGTCCAATATTACCACTCCACATTAAAGTTATAATAATTGGCAGAATAAAATAGTTAACATAAGACGCCGTATTACTTTAAAAAATAAAAATGAATTAAGTTACAACTTGTTAAAGCACGGTAGTAACATTAAGTCTTACTCTTCTTTTTTATATTTTGGATGCGGAAATTGATTCAAATAAACCAACGGTGATTCATCTTCCATAAACTTTGAATTTTTTTTGCTTCCATTTTGTTTTTTGTCTTTTATAAATTTAATAATCGAACGCTCAACTAAATTTTGCATTTGTATAAATCCTCTCATGTATCTTAAATCCATGAATAAATTATCAGCAGGTCCAGGTGTCCATAACCATGGACGTATAATATTTGTTTCAGGCACATTATCCGCGTTAGTCCGTATTTTAACCGAAAAATTTGGCGGGATATCTTTGTCTGAAGGCTTGAGATTTTCGAATACTATTCCTATCAAAAAAGTTGCGTTGTTAAAAAATTTTTGAGCATCTTTTTCCAAATCGGCCTCGGTCTCATAACCTATAAATCTATCCACATCGAAACAAGAAAATGCACTTTTTACCGACGTTATCAAACTACTCGTATACGTCCAATCATCACTCATTGATGTCACATTTTCAATGGTAGTCAAAAACATTTTAATATCACTTAAAGTAAAATTCGAATCTTGTAACAAAAAAAGTTGGATAAAATCTTGATAGAACGGGTTATCCAAAAGAATCTTAAAATAAAAAAAAACTTGAAAGTTTTTTTTTCAAAATTTTTTCAACTCAAATTTTTCTTACTGATAAATTTGCTGTAAGTTTTTTAAGATCATCAAATTGGTTAAGACCATTCGAAAACGATTTCAAAACATTGTTTAAATGTTCAAATTGTTTAAAAGTTTCGTTAAACTTGGAAAAACAAAAATTTAGCCAAGCTTCTTATTTAAATTGTCAAGTAATTACTTTTTGCATTATTTGATTTGTCAAGTCCGTTTTAGGCGAGTACAAAATTTTACCAAACAAAAGAGGAGTTATCAAATTACCAATTACGTAGCCTCCAACATTCTTTAACTCTTTATACAAATTACCACAATACGATGTCTTAAACTCTTCTTCATTTATTAATAATCTTTTGTTCGAGTAAGTTGAGTTGGTCCAATTAGACTGTGTTTTAAAAAGACTTGTATTGGTAGGTTTTGTTTCATATTCGGTATAAACAGGAGTCTGTTTGATAGAGTAGCCGTAGTCTTCGAGACGAAGTGAAAAGTCTGGACCACAAAGGGTTTTGCCAAAAATTGTTGGAAGGTCTTAAATTTTAAAAAAATTAAGAAGTGTATTGGAAAAGGGAAAACAAAAATTTACTTGAAGGCGATGTGTTTGTGTTAAACCCAGAAAAAACTTGAAAAAGATCATTGAGCTTATTCATAGAATTCGAATTGAGGACTTGAGAAGTGGTCAAGTTCAAATTGTCGAATATAGAACTGTTTTTGGTCAATTTTTGGATTATTGAACCGTCATTTTCAAAGATCTTTTTTCAAAATTTAGGGTGATAATTCAAAAAAAAATTGATTGAGTTTATTTTACCTCTCTGACGTTATCGGGAAGAGTGAAATATTTAGCAAATGTGGTACCGATCTCGGATAGACTACTTCGATTTGATGAGCACAAAAATTTTGATGATAATTCCCAAAAGTTTTTGATTTTATTCGGGTTTGGAATTTCGATGTAATTTACATTTTTGACTGTTAAAAATTCTTTGAGACTTTTTGGACTGCAATAGACTTGATTCGAGTTCAAGTAAGCGTCATAGATTTTCTAAACAAAAAAAGGATTGAAAATTGTATAAGGAAAAACTTTATTGAAATTTTTACTTGAGGATCGTAGTAAATGAAAGAATCGCCAATTGCTTTTGTTTCACTTTTACCCAAGCCATAGTTTGTTCTCAAGTACTCATCAATTACATTATAGTCCGTAAATATTTGATTTATTTTGACTAGAAAAATTTGAGTTAAGAAATAAAAACTAAATTTTAATCTAAAAAAATGATTACCTCCGTTAAAATTTTTGTTAAAAAATTGAACCAAATCGCTTAATGATTCGATTCCTTTTTGAATATCGAATAGTAATGATGAATAACTACTTTTTGTAATGATATTGAAGTATTTTCGCCAAAATGTAGATAATCTAAAATTGAAGATTTTTTAGTATATTTTAAGACTTATTTTGGAAAAATAAAAAATTTGCCCATTGGGAGGATCGAACTCACGACCTTCGCGTTATTAGCACGACGCTCTAACCAACTGAGCTAAACGGGCTTCTGTTGTTTAAAATTTTAATATTAAAGCCGATTCTTTTTTTAGTGTAGAAAAAAAACAGTAAATTGAAATAAATAATTTTTTCAATAGAAAACCAAGCCCGTTTAGCTCAGTTGGTTAGAGCGTCGTGCTAATAACGCGAAGGTCGTGAGTTCGATCCTCCCAATGGGCAAATTTTTTTTTGAATACGCTGACATTATTACTAATCCCCATTGAGATTTTTTTTTTCCGCCATCGACGAATCCTCTTTAGACCTGTCAGTGTACTTTTACAAAACAGAATTTTTTCCTATGAAGAAAATTGGCTTTGAAAAATAATAGATCCAATGTTCAGTCGTAGCAAAATGTCCACACTATCTGAATTTTTCATTCCCGACACCTTTTTCTACGTCCTCGAAAACTAAAGAAAATAATTTTTTACTTGGAGATTTTAAAATCAAAAATATTAGCCCTACACTCCCAGCCTATGCCAAGGTGCTATATTTAAAAGTTTAAGTACTCATGATTCGAATAGGATATTATCTATTTTGAGATATCGGCCTGAAATCTAAAAAGCTCCGATTGACGCTATGATCAAAATCGATGGGCAAAAAAATTGCAATAGAGTCGTAATCGGATAAAAACGGTAATTTAATGGACATTTTTCAATCAAATCGTATCTAGTCTCAGGGAATTCCCAAAACCCATATTTATTCATGGAGCTTGAAAAATTAGGAACGATTCTGCTTAAAACTGAGGAGATAATTTTTACTTTTTGTACACTCAAGATCGAAAAAAGCCATATCGAAAGAAATCACGATTCAATATTTTTCATCAAAAGATATAAGAATAAGGCAGAAGATAGATGTAGCCCGTTTAGCTCAGTTGGTTAGAGCGTCGTGCTAATAACGCGAAGGTCGTGAGTTCGATCCTCCCAATGGGCAAATTTTTTTTAATCAAAATACTTACGCCTTGTTAGCACTTTCAATGTCATCTTCATAATATTTGAGAGAGTCCAAAATTGAAAACATATTATTCGAGCCCTGTAAACTTCCTAAATCTAATCCATCTTGTAACTTTTGTAAATTAATTAACGATGATCCCATACTATTCAAGTCTTGTAACATCGATGGAAATATGTTTATCAAGTCTGTTATCAATTCAGGTTTTTCCTTTTAAAAAAATAATTTAATTTAGATGAAAATTTTCGTTTTTGAATGTTAGTTGTTGTTAGTCTAAATTTAAGCTACAGAGAATCGACTAACCAGTAAAGTCAGTGATCCAATACTACTACTAGAATCGGTTTGAAATAATTTGCTAACCCATGATAAAATTTTAGCCAAATCAGTTAGCTTATTCATTTGAGTTGCCAAAATTGTGATCGTATCTGCGTTTGCTGATGCTTCATCAAAAAATATTTGAAAATTTTTCAATATCCTTAAAAAAACCCATTAACAAAATAAACCAAATAAAAGCTTCCATAAAATTAATCTTACGATTCATATGGCATAAATATTGAACTCCTGAAACAGTTCAATTTTTTAACCACTACACCAGACGTGTCTTGTTTCAAAGCATTTTCTAGCATCAATGACTTTGTATAAATCGAGTCGATTCTGAGACAATCAAGTTTAGGATTAGGGCCTTTGCTATTTGAAGTTTGTTGGTTTAGAACCAGCTGTTTGATCTTAAAACAAAAAATCGTTAATTAAAAGGCGATTAAATTTTTGTTGGACTTACTTTAGATGCAGTATCAAGAAGATTTAAACTCTTAGTCAAACTGTAGTAATCCATAAACGGGTCATTAGTACACCTAAAAACATTACCATCATCATTTACAAGTTGTAAAGTTGTATTAACAGCTAAAAACGCAATATCAATAATCAACGATATCGAACTTATAGAGTTTCTCATTTCTCTCAATTCAGGTTGAACAGCACCCCATACATTAAAACCATGACATGCTAAAACTAACTTTCCAACAACATCCGGATTCGCTATAGTCTCAATATTAGCGGACAAAACCGATTGAATTATTTTCGCATCGACCGGTTTTATTTGTCCCAAATTAGTTAAAATTTGAATTAAGCTCAATGTTTGTTGTCGAATGTCTCCTACGAACGCTGACCATTCGTACAAAATAGTCTCCGGATTGGTTGATGTAGTCGTGGGTACTTTAAAAGCCAAAAATTTTTGAATAATACTAGCCACTTGAGGTATACTATTAATAACTCCAAAAATTGTTTGTTTATCAACACCTGGTAAAATTTGATCAATTGGTAAAAAACTCAATAAAGGAGTCAAAGACGCTATTGAGCTTGGTGAATCTAATAAATCAAGAATTGAAAATGAGCTTGAGCTTGAACTACCAAACGAATTAAATACACTTGATGTAGATGATCTTGTTGTAGCCATTCCGAAGACACCGATTAAATCTGCTAGGTTAATTGGAGATGGTGTCGGAGAATCTACACGAGCGAGTGGTTCAAAACTTCTACCTTCATTTTCAGTCGGTTTGTTAATCGAAACAAATTGACTTATAAGCGATGATAGATCAAGTCCCGATTCAATAGAACGTTTTTTTAGACTCAAAGTCAAATTTTTTAAATCATCAACATTTAAGCGACCATTTTGTAGTGGAGCTATAATACTAGCAGTGTTAATAGTAGGTAATAAAACTGGTATTAATGTGTCTATGTAAATCCACTGGCGAATATTGATGAAATCAGGCGCGAATATTTGGGTTAATTTCTTAGCCAATGTATAAACACTTAAAAAGGATTGGTTTGAATTCTATAAAAAGTGACCATTTTGAAAATTTACTTTTTGAGATTTAATTTTGTAGTGTCAGCAAGAAATTCCTCAACAAATGTAAATCCCGCATTGAGAGTGTTGAAAGCATACATTAACCCTTCAGCATCCACTTGATTAATTTGATTGAAATTTAAACTTGATATTTGAGAAGCTCTTTTAAGAAAATCTTCTAATTCATCAACTGGTAGAGTATATTTTACGCTTTCAAAAATCTAGATTTTCATAATAAGTAAAAGATTTTGTAATTTTTTTTCAAAAAAAAAGTTACGGTTTGAATATTTATTTCGGTTAAAATTTTTTCCGAAATCTGTCTTATGGTTTCATAATTTCCTTGCATACAATACTTGTCAAGATTGTACTCAATGTTTGATTGAACATCTTTAGGAAATTCTTTGCTTAAAATTGATGTAATTTTTGGACTGTAACAAACTGCTTCGAATGGATCTGTTTTAAGCTTTAACAAAAGTTGTAAAGTCTGGGAAAACAAAAAATTTTTTAGTTGAAGTAAACGGCAAGTGGTAATTAAAAATAAAAAAAAACCTTTTGAAAGTTTAAATTAGCTCTAAGAAGCTCGTATTTTGAAATGTAAGAATTTGAATCCAATTTTCCTTGATAAAAATCAATTACAGTTGTACCAAACATAGACCGAACAGTGAATAATTTATCCATTTTTTCCAAGAGTCTATTCAACGATATAACAAAATCAACAATCGTTTCAAGTTGATTGAATTCATTGACAGTGTCTAAAACGGGTGCAAAATCTTGGATTACTTTCTTTGCGCTGAAAAAATAAATTTTATAAAATTTTTGATTTTAAATAAAAAAAAATGGGTTTAATGCTAAAACACGGACCACCACTTTTTCTTTGAATATAAGATCGAATAGCTATCGAAGACTGATATTAATGTTCAACTTTTTCTGCTTTTTCTTGCAGACCAGCTGGCTAAGCTATAAAATTTTCAGTTCGGGCTACAACGGGCTTCTTTCTATATAGATTCCTTTTTTTTAAAGCATCTATATAGAAAGAAAGAGCACTAAAAAGAATACATAAAATCGGTATTCGTTAACCACTGGGCTTTTGGTTCGGCGGAAAAGTGATGGTCCGTTGAAATTTTCTAGTGATTGTATGCTTTAGGCACACCTGTAGCCAGAACTAAAGGTCCCAGTGCTTAGCTCTAGTTACAGCAGGGTAGAGCACAAAAAAGTTGTACCAAAAGACGAGTGTCCTGAACTTGACGGACCTTTTTCTGGAAAAAAATGATGGTTCATCGATATTCTAAAAATTTCAGGTCTGTTGTTGCTTTTAAGAGTCTGTTGTTGCCAAACCGAAAATCTCAGAGCTTAGACACCTGGTCTGCAAGAAAGAGCTGAAAAAGTTGAACAAGAATATCAGTCTTCTAAAGGTAGTCGACCTTTTATTCAAAGGAAAGTGTTGGTCCGTGTTTTAGCAATAACCAAATAATGAAATAAAAATTACAATAAAATTTGTTGAAAATATTTTTCCATAAAATCGAGTAACTTTAAACCACTTTGAGCAGTTTTTGTTACTTGACCAAAATCTGAAAATTGCCCAAACAATGCTAAATCTTGACCAAATGTTGCACCTGATTTAAAATATCGAGTCAAATAATAAATTGTTTCATTAAATTTTGAGCTTGTAAAAAAGTTAATGATCGAATCACTCTTTAAATGACAAAAAGTTTTAACATAAAATTTTTCAAAACGAATCAGAGATTGAAAATTACATAATTGGAAATAAAAGAGACGTTTATTTGTTTGGACAAAAAATCACCATCGTTTATCAACTTTCGTTTGGGTATTTTACAAACAAGACTAGCTAAATTGTAATTGGCTATTTCATCGTATGTTAAATTTTTGTCCAATAAAAACGGGTCTGAATCGAACGAAACATTTTTGTAAAAATATTTGCTCGCTTTTATGTAAGACATTGCTTTCATTGGATCACACACGTTTTTCTCTTTAATACTGCTCGAAAAGTTCAAGAATTTGTAAATCTTCAGAATTAAGTCAGTTAACATCGATCGATGAGTACAGGGTTATAAAAAGTTTACTTCTATTATTTTTATTTTCGATTGAAGAAATGACTCGCTTATTTCATCATTTAGACCATACTTGTAAAGGACTTTTTTAAACTCGGTAGTGTCATTTAGAAAATCGTTAATAGAAATTGAACCATCTGAAGCAAAGAAAATTAGATCTAATTTAATTTAAAAATATTTGAAGTTGCTTACTCTGAATTTTGAGCACAATTGGTTCATTTCGAAGATCATTTACATCCAATAAAGCATTTTTTAAATTCTCTAGGAGTAAAGAGACTTTTTCGTAGCTATCGTCATTGCTTATAACAATCTCATAAAGTGGTGCCAGACTATGAATTTCCAAAAATTTCCAGTATAATTTATTTTAAAATGTATTTAAAGGTTACGTGTTGTTGTAGGGTTTGGATTCTTTAAGACGCGATGTTTCATGACACTTATAGTCAAGCATACAAACAAAACTTTTCATAAACGACAAAAAATCACCATTTGGGAGTTCTAATGGTTGATAATAACCTTAAAAATACACAAGTTAAGTTGTCTATTTTCCATTTTAGTTTTGAGAGTTAATTTACAAGGTCCTTTAATAACAGGAGGCGTTGCTCGTTTGATAACAGCAACTATTAATAAAATAACAATAGGCCAAACGAATTCAACAAAAAGTGTCACCTTGAATTATGAACAAATAAATTTTCTAATTCAAAAAGTATATTTTTTACATACCGGTTGTCTTCTCCGTAAGAGTATATTTTTATTAATTAATAACCAAAGTTGGGTCCATAAACTCATAATAACAAATTAACGGATCCGAAAAATAAGTTAAAGAAAAAAAACAATTTTAGTTAAATTAAAGATCTAAAATTTAGAAAGATAAAAAAGATGTTAAAGAAGTTGTAAAAAATTTACGAGAAATCCCTTTGATTGATCGTCTTTATCCATGTCTTAAGAAAACTCTTAACTCCTCTAAAGCATGGATGCTTCGGCTACATGATTCTTCAAGAGCTTGCGATCATTTGCGAGATTCTCCACTTAAGTTTTTGATAAGATGCCCCAAATCATAAACGCTTTAAATTCTATTTCTTCTCTGTGATACAATAAAACCAAGTAAAGAAGTGTCTTGACATCTTTCTCTGATAAATCTCTCTAGAGATAGGTGAGGGTTTGTCACTAAACAAATAGGTTGCGTTGAAACAAACGATTTTTCTAAAATTTGAGTGTTTTTTTCTTGAAAATTTATGAAAACTGATAATTCAGACTTATTGTAGTATCAAAAGTTATTTATCGTTTTGAAAAACCCTCGCCTAATTTTGAAGAGAAGGACTTAATCTACAAAGCTGATGGGTTTATGTCTTATCTAGATATTAAATTGAAGAGAAATTTACTCTCAAAAACCGCGAAAAACTAACTAACCATTATGATTTGGGGCATCTTACTTCTGACTCAGGCTCGTAGAATAGAAATACTTTCGCAGGCTCTTTATCTGATCGCAGAAAAGCGTGCCAAACACAACTAGTTGTTTTCGTCAGAGCATTTCTACTATGGATTTTTTATTTTATCTTCTTTATATTTCTTCATTTGTGACCTTATCCAACGGTTTAACGCCCAGTCATGTTCTGTAGTAAAATGCAGCTTTATTGTAGAGCAGGCCAGTTTTGGTCAAGTTGACCTTCGGGACTTTATGCTAAGCTTCTTTTTTGGCCAACATTTCTAACGAACTTTTGAGCTTTTTCGCGTTCCTGGTTTGGACGTTATGAACCGACCTGGGCAAGCAAATTTTATTCTAACGCTTTATAAGTTGAATAAAAGCTTGAGAATAGTAGTTGAAAAATAATTTAAAATTTAAAAGACAAATTTTTATTTCTATTGATTTTGTATTTTTAAACCTAATAATCGAAAAAACATTTAAAATAAATGTAAAAAAAAAGAGTATATCGTCACCCACACTCAAACAGGTGAACACTCATACATAATTCAAGATCCAATTTTAAGGTTATTCTTCTTTAATTTTATTTTTTTGAATAAATTTTTCTCTCTCGATTTTCGATTAAGAAAAAAAATTTAAATTTCAACAAAAAGAAAAAAAGTTTCAATAGCTAAACAAGCTTAAATACATATTTACTGAACAAATAACACCACTCTTTATGTAATTTAACAAAAGGCTAATCAAGACTATTCGAAAATTCTTAATTAAATGCTTTTCTTTAATTAAATTTTATTTACAGTTTTTAAGAAATTTTTTTATTTTTTTTAATTTAAATTTTTTTCTCGAGTTTTTATATTGTCGATGAGTGTCAAAATCAAACAACAAAAAATTTTTAAGGCAAACTTTTTTCGTTTATTTGATTTTTATTGATATGTTTGATCAAGGTAATCGAAGAAAATTGAAAAAAAAAAAAATTCAATCTCAAACGGAAATAAAAAATTCTTAACTTTGAATAAAACGAATTTATCGAAAAATAAAAAAGTGATACTTCTTCATGACTCAATCGTATTTACTTTGAACTAAAATCATGTCTAAATGTAATGAAAGATAATTTCAAATGGTTTCAATTTCAAAAAAATAAAATTGAATTAAATTAAACTTTTTTTTTTATTTAAAAAACATGCTCAAAATTATTATCTTTTAAAAGATTAACCTGATTTTTGAATGAAACTAAAATAAAATTAAACCCTGTTTAAAATCAATTAATGAGATAAACTTCTAGGATCGAATGAGACATTCAAAAACTGTCATACATTTCAAAATTATGTAAATTAAGAATTTTAATTTGTTAGACAAACATTGGTCTTAAAAATGATTTTTGATCCATTTTATACGGAATTTTAACCGCTCATTTATTTGAGATGAGCAAATAAATGAAACATTTCAATAAAATTGAAACAAAAAAAAGGAGAGGACTCAGAACAAATTTTTTTTAAAAAAATTTTATTGAATTCTAATTAAAAGAGAGAGAGAAAATGTATCTAAAATATTAATCTAATCTAAATGTAAAGTTTTGGTCATGTTTTGTTTAATTTCTTCTGACTGATCCAGCTCTGGCAGTGCTAGCGGCACGAACTTGTTGTGGTTCTCTCTTAAAAAGAAACAAATTTATTTAACAAATGTTTTTGACATTGAAAATATTTGATAAATAAGACTCACTTGTGGAGAACTGAGTCTTCCTTGAGAGACTGTACTGCGATTTTTGGCTCTTTGTTTGTTCAATTGATTCTCAGCTTGACCAGCTCTCTCTTCAGCATCTTCCAAGTCATGTTGAACCTTGCGGAATTTGGCAAGATTAACTGCAGCGATTTCTTCAGCTTCTTCGACTTGTCTCTTGTAGACTTTGATTTTGCTGTGTAATTTTTCAACCAAATCTTGTAATCTTGATTGATTCTTTCTGTCTTCTTCAGCTTGGAAGGCTAATTCTTTGAGTCTACGGTCGTTCTTTCTGACCTCCTTCAAGGTTTCTTGATGGTGTCTTTGTTCCAAATCTAACTCAGTTTCTAAATCATGAATCTATTTTAAAAGATTAAAATTAATTTTTCAGACTTTTGATTTTTTTATAGCAAACGAAATTACTCTTTGTTCCAATTTTTGGATGATGCGTTTGCCACCTTTAAGAGCGTTGGCTTCGGCTTCATCCAATCTGACTTGTAAGTCTTTGACTTGTTGTTCTAAAGCTTTTCTTAATTTTTCAACTGTTGAGACATGTTCCTTTATTTTAAAAAGAGAATTAAAACACAAAAAATATTAAACCTCAAGTGAGAAAAAAATAAATACTTGTTCTTGTCTCAATTCTTCAGCTAAACGAGCAGCATCACCTGAAGCTCTCTTGACTCTTTCTTCAGAGTTTTTCAATTCAACAATAGCTTCATCTAAATCGGCTTGTAAGGCAGCAAAGTCACCTTCCAATTTACGTTTTTGAGCTCCCAAGTTGGCATTTGAAGCTCCTAATTCGCTAATACGATCAGCAGCATCATGCAAATCATTTTCAGCAGCTTTTCTAGCTCTTTCAGCTTGTTCCAAAGCAACTCTAATTTCATCTAATTCACCTGCCAACATGTTAGCACGACGTTCAGCTTGAGCAGCAGCTTCACGAGCTTCGTCTCGTTTTCTTTGTTCATCTTCAATTTGAGCTTGCATTTCAGAAATTGTTTGTTGTAATTTTTTGTTTGCTTTTTGCAAATCAGCATTGGCTCTGTTGGCATGATCCAATGAAATTTCTAATTCATTGATGTCTGATTCTAATTTCTTTTTTTGTCTGATGGCTTCAGCTTTGCCTTTTGTCTCAGCTTCCAAACTAGCTTGCATTGATTCCAAAGCACGTTGATGATTGCGTCTTGTGTTTTCAAATTCTTCTTCTTTTTCGTGAAGTCTTCTGTCAATTTCTTGTCTAACTTGACTCAATTCCAATTGAGCTCTCAATACTTTGGCTTCTTCTTGTTCCAAAGCTGATTCAGCCTCTTCCAAGGCAGCTTGTAATTCGTCCTTTTCGATTTCCAATCTCTTTCTTGATTTTTCCAATTCATGAACTGATTTACCACCTTCGCCCAATTGATCCATCAAGTCCTTGATTTCATCAGCCAAGTTCTTGTTTTCACGTCTCAAAGCTTCAATTGATTCATGACTTTCTTCATATTGAGTTTTCAATTTGAACAATTCAGTTGAATAAGCACGGGCTTCTTTTTGTGAAGCTTCCAATTCCAAAGTAATGTCTTCACATTTTTGTTTCCATTCGCCAATCAATTTGTCAAATTGTTTTTGTTTCTTTTCCATGGCAGAAGCATTTGAGTTGGCACGCTCAACATCAACCATCAAGTCTTCAACTTCAACTTGTAATCTTTGTTTTGTTTTTTCCAAACTGTTGCATTTAGCCAATGCCTGTTCAACTTGTTCTTCAGCTTCAGCCAATTTAGCAGCGAGTTTTCTCTTTGCCTCTTCCAATTCTTCAGCTCTTGCTAAACCTTCAGTTTCATATTTTGATCTCCAGAGTTGCATTTCACTGTTGACTTTGGCCAATAATTTTTGAATTTCAGCTTTGGCCTCGTGTTCTTCTTCGTATTGTTCACGAGCTTGATCCAAATCAGTTGACAAGTTTCTCAATTGTTGAGCCAATGAACTCTTGGCACGTGATTCTTCATCAGCTGCACGTTTGGCCTCTTCAATTTGAGCTTGCAATTGTTGTTTGGTCTTGCCAAATCCACTTATGTGACTTTCTAATTCTTCGATTTGTTGAATCAAGTTGGCATTTTCAGATTGCAACTTGTTCTTTTGTGAGTTCAAGTCAGAAACTCCACGATTTGTTTCGTCTAACTTGACACCCAATTCTTGTAATTGAAGTTCAAGTTGTTTGACAACTTTTTCAACATTGGCCTTTTAAATTTTAAAATTATTAAAAAAAAAGTCAAAAAAGAAACTTTTTCAATTTTCAAATTAAAATCACACTTGAACTCTAAAGAGGAATCAATCATGCTTTTTTTTAAAATAAAAAACAAACAATCAAAAATGGAACAATCTCGAAATCACCACTCTATTATTCCAAACCAAACAATCACTGTTTTTACTTTGGCTTTGTTGGCTTGCTCTGTGTGTAATCTTGCTTCATCGACTTCTGATTTGACGAGTTGTTTTTCTTTTTCCAATCTTGAATTGAAAAAAAAATTAGATTTTAGAAAGAAAATAAAAAATGTGAAGAAGGCTTTTATTCGTTGACATTTATGAAAGTCTCATTAATTTGAGAAACTAAACGATCTTGAAAATTAAGACCTTAATTCCTGAGGAAAATCAACAAATGATGTGACATCACGCTTAATTCACTGGTTTAGTTAATTGACTTTATTATACAATGTATAAACATATAATGGAAGCTTCGAATAGACAATAATGAAATATTGTCAAAAAACAACTGATAATCACACTCAAATTAGAGACAAGTTTTTAAAAGGCAACCTACCTGTTTTTGGCTTTTTGCAATTGATCGATTTGTTCACCCATTTCGTTGACAGCATCTTGATGTTTCTTTCTCAATTGAGCTGTTGTGGCTTCGTGTTGCAAGTTGGCCTCTTCCAAGTCACGTCTCAATTTGGCCAACTCAGCTTCACGTTTCTTGTTCAAATCTAATTGAGCTGTAGTAGCACCACCAGCCTCTTCCAATCTCTCGTTTAATTCATCCAATTCACGAGACAAATCAGCACGTTGTTTTTCGGCTTTTGATTTTGATTGTCTTTCAGCTTCGATTTCTTCTTCGGCTTCATCAACTCGTTTTTGTAATTCTTTTATTTTCTTTTGCAAATTTGTTACTTGACCATGTTCATCTTCAACTTTGGCACTCAAGTTGTTCAACTCGGCATCTTTGCGTTTCAAGTTGTCTTCTAAATCTTTTTTCAATCTTTCGACTTCTTCAATTTGAGCTTGAGCATTCTTCAAGTCGGCTTCCAATTTACGTTTAGCTTTGTCCAAATCAGCTCTACCTTTCTTTTCTCTTTCCAAGTTGTCTTCAGCTTCATCCAAAGTTTGTTCTAATTTTGTCTTGACTTTGTTCAAGTGATTGACTTTGTCTTCTTCTTGTTGAAGTTGTTCTACAGTCTTGGCATTAACTTCTTCTAAACGTTTCTTTTCTCTGTTCAATTTAGAAATAGCCTCATCTTGTTGAGCCATTTCATCTTGTAATTTGTGAATTTGATTGTCTTTTGATTTACCATCTGAATCTGATTTGCCCAATTTTGATTTCAAATCGTCAATGTCTTTTTTCAAGTCACTAATATCTTGTTCCAATTTCTTCTTTTTAGAACTCAAGTCAGATGAAGTTGATTCTTGTTCATTCAATTTCTCCTCCATCTCTTTGACTTGTCCTTCCAAATCAGCCTTTTGCAAGACCAATTTTTGGATTCTCTCTTCAGCATTGCCACTGTTGTCCCTTTCAGATTGCAATTGAGTGTACAACTCGTTCTTTTCTTTCAACAATTTCAAATTTGTTTCTTCAAATTCTTTTCTCAATTTTTCTTCTTTCTCAAAGGCTTCTTTCAATTTGGCAAACTCTTCTTCTCTTGCTTTGAGTTCATCTTCTTGTCTTGCAACAGACAACAATGGCTTGACTTTTGTGTACAATTTCCACCAAGCCCAGTTTCTCAATGACAAAAATGCCTTGAGATTTCTTTGTAAAACACTCAAAGCCAAACGTTGATCCAACATCTTTTTGTATTCTCTCTTCATAACAAACATACGAATGTGAGATTGTAACATGCAAATGATCTTTGAAATGGCTGTGTCTCTCAACTCTTCAAGTTGACCCAAAACACCGGCTCTAAAGAAAACTTTGGTGTTACCTAATCTGAACAAGTCTTCAGCCAAAGCAATATCTTTCAAGATGGCACCAGTTGCCTTTGTGGCATCAACAAATCCTTTTGGTACAGCATTTGGAGACAAGATACTGTAACGTTGTTTAAATTCAGCATACATCATTCTGTTTGGAAAGCCTTTACGACAAATACGAATACCTTCCAAGACACCGTTACACTTCAATTGATGCATAACCAAATGAGGATCCAAAACACCACCAGTCTTGATTTCATTGGGAATGATACAACGAACAAAATGAGGATGAGTTTGTTTCAAAGTGTTCATCAATTTGTTCAATTGTTCTCTGTGACCAGATGAAATGGTTTGCATACCACCACCTTTTTTGGCTTTGCCACTGCTCTTGTCCTCTTCGACGCCCATGTCTTGATACAATTTAGACAACAAAGCATTTGTTTTGCTTCCCTTGAACAAAGTAGCAACAGTTGTGTTGATGGGATCTTTGTTCTTTTCTAACCAACTTGTAACGTTGTATGAGACAGTACCAGCATAATGATGCAAGTCAAAGTGAGCTTCAGCTTTACCTTTGCCTGGTTTTGGTTTGCCAAAGTTTGGATGTTTTCCCAAATGTTGAGCGTACAATTTCTCTTGGAAGGTCTTGTCAGAAGCTTTTGGTACAATACACTCTTCTTCTAGAATTGACAAGATACCCATTGGCTTTTCAATCAAGTCAATACAAGCTTGCAAGTCCATACCAAAGTTGATCATTTCCCAGTGAATGCCTTCTTTTTTGTACTCTTCTTGTTCCAAGACAAACATGTGATGGTTGAAAAATTGTTGCAATCTTTCGTTTGTGTAGTTGATACACAATTGTTCAAAACCATTGAAATCGAAAATTTCAAAACCAGCAATATCCAATACACCAATAAAGTATTGTCTCTTTGTTTTTACATCCAAAGTTTCATTGACTCTATCGACCAACCATTGAAAGAGACGTGAGTAAATGGATTTTGACAAAGCACCAATTGAGTTTGTAACTTGATCTTTATTTTGACCTTTGTTGACAAACTCGTTACCGACTTTGATTCTTGGTTTCAACAAACCCTTGATCAAATCAGCTGATTCAACACCCAACAAGTGAGAAACTTTCTCACATTCTTCAGTACCATCGGTTTCAGCTTGTTCTTCTCTTGGTCTTTGTTTCCATTTTGAGTTACCCCAATGCATGATGGCGCCTGTGGCTTTGAACAAGTCAGTTTTTTCTTGTTGACTAAAATTCAAAACATCAAACGCCTCATCGGTCAACTTCATTTCTTCAGCATCATCAACATTGTCAATTGTCAACATACCTTGAGCAACAAAAAAGTATTTCGATGCGTCTGGTTCAACCAACAATTCCTCTATTTAATCACAAAAATAAAAGATTAAATTTTGAATTTCATTTGAAAATTAAATTTTAAATTTACTTTGATATTTTGGATAAGCTGGAGCCAACAATTGATAGAAAATGTGATAATTTCTTTCAGCTGGTTGTTGAAAAGTAACTCTTGACTTTTCAAGCAAGTATGACTCAATATCGGCACCAGCGATTTTACCAGTTGGACCAAAGTGAATACGAATAAATTTACCCTTTAATTTCAAATAATATTTCAAAATTAAGAAAATTCAACTTAATAAAGAATACTCACAAAACGAGAAGAGTTGTTGTTACGAGTTGTTTTGGCATTACCATAAGCCTCCAATACAGGGTTAGCTGAGACGATTTGATCTTCTAAATTGGCCTCTTTTTTCTTTTTTTTTTAAAAGAAATTTTAAAAATTAGGGAATCCATGACACCATTGAAATGTATAAAAATCTTACGCCTTCATCTTTTTTGGCAGCAGCTGAGCCAGTGCAGGCAACAAAAGCAAAGTATTGAATGACCTTCTTGGTATTTTCAGTTTTACCAGCTCCTGATTCACCACTTGAATTCAAAGAGAGAGAGAGAGAATGAGAATTAGTTTTGAAATATTTGAAATTAAAATAAATTGAAAAAAGTCCTCACGTAATCAACATGGATTGATTTTCACGATCTCTCAACATGTTAGCATAAGCTGTATCGGCAATCGAGTACAAATGTGGTGGTACTTCATTCTTCTTTTTACCACGATATAAATCGACCATCTTCATGGTGTACACAGGCAATCTCTTGTATGGATTGATGGCAACACAAAAGAGACCTGAGTAAGTGTAAATCAACCAACTCATGTAACGCGATCTCAAATTGGCCAAAATAGATGCATCATTCAAATAAGTCAAATCAGCCATGTCATCACATTTGTCATACTTTGGCGGATTCATTTGTTGTAAATCTTCTTTCTTTACAGTTATATCTTCACCTTTTGATGTCTTGACATTGGCCATGTCGCCTTTTTCACTCTTCAATTCACATGCCACAAAACCCTCCGTTTTATCGGCAACCCAAAAGTTCTTTTTACCATCAAATGGTCTTGCTTGAGACTTGATTTTCTCTTCAGTTGGCACAAGCAAATATTTAAGAGATTCAACAATCTCAGGATCGTTCATATTAGCGTACATTTTTACTCTCTCTTAATATATTTATTTTACTTTTCTCTTTAAATTCAAAATTAGATTCAATCTAAAATCGTAGAATTAAAAAATTAATCTCTTTGATTTTTTTCCTTTCTAAATATTAATTAGTCTTATTTTCCTCGAACTCAGCTTGTTATTTGACTAATGGATCAATCAACTTTAGAATTATTTTTTCATAAGCTCCTTGAGTTACCTTTCAGATGTCTTCTCTTAACATTTGATTCGAATCATGTTTGTTTTATTTTTCTTATATAAATCTTAAACGTCAGGAACTTTGATCTCTTTATTGATTTTTCTTATAAATATTCCAAATCAATTTTAGATTTTTTTTCTAGTTTAAAATTTTGTTTTGTATTTTTGCTTAGACTTTTATATGATCCATCCATCAAACAATTCAATAACATAATCATTTTTCCAAACAGAACGCTTTGAAAATTGAACTTTCAATCTCTAAATCTCAAATCCTATCTTCTAAACAAACTTTTAAAAACATAAATCGAATAACCATACATCTTAATCTCTTCTTATTGATTTATTTCAATTCCCTTAAAAAGTCAAAACACTCTTTAACCTCTTATGTAAATATGTATGTAAAACATTAGCTTCATGAATGGCATTTAAAACAAGTTGCCTCAAGTCTTCAAGCTATTAGAAATTTGCTTTTTTTTTTAAATAAACAAAATTTCAAACTTAAATAAAAAAGAAGTAAAATCGATTTTAAAAAAAATGGGTAAAATACGTCGATATATAAATAAAGGGTAAAGCATTCGAACAATTCCAAATGAGGTATTTGATTTCAACAACAAAAAAATAGGGAAAAGTCTAAAGTTTCTCCAGATAACTTTAAAGAAAGAATTTTACGAATTGATAACCAATAGGCTTACGCCAAAATAGATTTTCAAGTCAAAATGAAGCCTTTCTCTGGTTAAGATAAAATAATAATTAAAATTTTCTCTCAATTACTCTATGATTATCTTAAAATTGTTTTAAACTATTCTATTTGTTTATGTTGTTAATTTGATAAAGCGTACATAACAAATAGTTGAAATTATATCTCTTCAAATTTGTATTCCTGCTTTTGTTCTTTTGTTTCAACAAATCAAAATTGATTTTTTTGGTTAATTGTTAATTACATTTTTTAGTATTCCTTAAATATTTCCCTTTATGTTAAAGTTTTAATTATATTTTTTGTTTTCTTATTTTTTTTAACCTTTTTTTAGCCTCATCTGGAAGCGATAGATATTTTAATTTGTTTTAAAAAACACAAGAAATCCCGAATTGAGAAAAACATGTAATTCGATAAATACAAATTCATATTGTTGTTGTTATTTAGTTTTGATCATCTTAAATGCATTCATTCCAATTAGCTTAGAAAGAGAAAAAAATATATAAATTATAAAGAAAAGCAAACAAAAAAATGTTTTTCAAAAGAATTATTTTTCGAATCATTTCTTGAAATTAAATTTACTATAAATAAGATAAATAAAGTAAAAGTAATCAAACAAGATTTTGAAATCCTGAATTTGTTTTTTACTACAAGAATTATCTTTCGCTCATTCTTGTTTGACCCCAAAGCTTGAAAACTTATTTAATTGTAAATCAATTTTTGTTGTTGTTGTTGTTGTTGTTAAACTAGAGGAAAATATTAACAAATAATTTACTTAAGAGTTTTCAATTAAGTCTTTAAACTAAGAAAAAAAAATAATTAATCCTCTTAAAGAATATTTATTTTCTTAAATTTTTCTCTTTTATTTTGTTTTTATCAGAATTTTAGAAGTTGTAACATTCCAAAGAACAAATTGAAAAGCTTAAAAACGAAAATGAAGCTCAAGAATTATTTCTTCATTGTTTGCAAGATGCTCAGGATTTACATAAAAAGTGTTACCGAGTGCTTCTGCGATTTATTCGTCACGACATTGTAACAAAAAGAAAGAAAATAAACAGTTTCCTTTAATAGTTTATTGGTGTGTTGGAACCCAGTTTAACAATATAACACACTGTATAGCATATAGTTTAACACCTAGTTAGAAGCCAGAAACAATCAAGTTATATTTATTAATATTGAAACTAAGGTTCGCGCAAGACAACAGCACAATCTTAATAAGCAAATTTATATACCTCTTAAAGATAAACTAGAATTTTTAGAGCTGCAGGTCTTTGGTTCAAAGATCTTTTTTACTTTAATACTTTGATGTCTAAATTTATTGAAATTCTTAAAGCTCGTATTCTCAGCTATAAAATGGTGTCTTTGTTGAAAAAAATAATTTTTCACGAAAATGGAAAATTCGGGACTTTTTTCGTTTTTTTTCAAAAAGTAACCCTTTCTTGGAAAAAAAATCAGAACTTTTTCCTAATTTAAAATTATTTAAATAAAATTAAAAGTCTCAATTAATGTAATTGAAATCTTAAGAAATTTTTTAAAAGGAACATTTTCTACCATTTGGAGACACATCAAGAAATATTTAGAGTTGTTTATTTAGAATCAAAGAATATTTTTGGAAACCCTCATTGAAATTTTATTTTTTTAACCGTAATCCTAAGCAAGGCTGTCCATGATTTGATTTTCTTTCAATAATTTGAATTTTGTTTTGAATTAAAAACTTTAAGGATGCCCTTAAGAGGTAGAATTTCGTATTCAATAATTTCTTTTTACCAAAATGATTGAGACTTAAAAAGTGTTAAAAATTCAGATACTTGTTTATCTAGGTAATTGCTTTATAATTGAATTATAAGCGAAAGAATTCGATTTAAAAAAGAGATAAAAATCAAGATTTAGAGAAATAAAAAATTGAAAAAATATTTTGAGATTAGCAGAAAATGCGAGAAATAACAAAAATAAAAAAAAAATAATCAAATAAGTCATTTAAAAATTCCTAAGATTTTAGCTAGATATAAATTTAAATTAATTTAAATTAAAATTCAGCTGGGGTTAAGTAAACTGAAGATAATTTTAAGAATATTGAGCCGATTAGAACGCCAAATTAGGATTTAATGAAAGCCACTTAAAAGACGAGAAGTTTAATTTTGAGAAACGCAAAAAAAAACTAATTTTGTTGTTTAATTCTACGATTTTAGATTGAATCTAATTTTGAATTTAAAGAGAAAAGTAAAATAAATATATTAAGAGAGAGTAAAAATGTACGCTAATATGAACGATCCTGAGATTGTTGAATCTCTTAAATATTTGCTTGTGCCAACTGAAGAGAAAATCAAGTCTCAAGCAAGACCATTTGATGGTAAAAAGAACTTTTGGGTTGCCGATAAAACGGAGGGTTTTGTGGCATGTGAATTGAAGAGTGAAAAAGGCGACATGGCCAATGTCAAGACATCAAAAGGTGAAGATATAACTGTAAAGAAAGAAGATTTACAACAAATGAATCCGCCAAAGTATGACAAATGTGATGACATGGCTGATTTGACTTATTTGAATGATGCATCTATTTTGGCCAATTTGAGATCGCGTTACATGAGTTGGTTGATTTACACTTACTCAGGTCTCTTTTGTGTTGCCATCAATCCATACAAGAGATTGCCTGTGTACACCATGAAGATGGTCGATTTATATCGTGGTAAAAAGAAGAATGAAGTACCACCACATTTGTACTCGATTGCCGATACAGCTTATGCTAACATGTTGAGAGATCGTGAAAATCAATCCATGTTGATTACGTGAGGACTTTTTTCAATTTATTTTAATTTCAAATATTTCAAAACTAATTCTCATTCTCTCTCTCTCTCTTTGAATTCAAGTGGTGAATCAGGAGCTGGTAAAACTGAAAATACCAAGAAGGTCATTCAATACTTTGCTTTTGTTGCCTGCACTGGCTCAGCTGCTGCCAAAAAAGATGAAGGCGTAAGATTTTTATACATTTCAATGGTGTCATGGATTCCCTAATTTTTAAAATTTCTTTTAAAAAAAAAGAAAAAAGAGGCCAATTTAGAAGATCAAATCGTCTCAGCTAACCCTGTATTGGAGGCTTATGGTAATGCCAAAACAACTCGTAACAACAACTCTTCTCGTTTTGTGAGTATTCTTTATTAAGTTGAATTTTCTTAATTTTGAAATATTATTTGAAATTAAAGGGTAAATTTATTCGTATTCACTTTGGTCCAACTGGTAAAATCGCTGGTGCCGATATTGAGTCATACTTGCTTGAAAAGTCAAGAGTTACTTTTCAACAACCAGCTGAAAGAAATTATCACATTTTCTATCAATTGTTGGCTCCAGCTTATCCAAAATATCAAAGTAAATTTAAAATTTAATTTTCAAATGAAATTGAGAATTTAATTTTTTATTTTTGTGATTAAATAGAGGAATTGTTGGTTGAACCAGACGCATCGAAATACTTTTTTGTTGCTCAAGGTATGTTGACAATTGACAATGTTGATGATGCTGAAGAAATGAAGTTGACCGATGAGGCGTTTGATGTTTTGAATTTTAGTCAACAAGAAAAAACTGACTTGTTCAAAGCCACAGGCGCCATCATGCATTGGGGTAACTCAAAATGGAAACAAAGACCAAGAGAAGAACAAGCTGAAACCGATGGTACTGAAGAATGTGAGAAAGTTTCTCACTTGTTGGGTGTTGAATCAGCTGATTTGATCAAGGGTTTGTTGAAACCAAGAATCAAAGTCGGTAACGAGTTTGTCAACAAAGGTCAAAATAAAGATCAAGTTACAAACTCAATTGGTGCTTTGTCAAAATCCATTTACTCACGTCTCTTTCAATGGTTGGTCGATAGAGTCAATGAAACTTTGGATGTAAAAACAAAGAGACAATACTTTATTGGTGTATTGGATATTGCTGGTTTTGAAATTTTCGATTTCAATGGTTTTGAACAATTGTGTATCAACTACACAAACGAAAGATTGCAACAATTTTTCAACCATCACATGTTTGTCTTGGAACAAGAAGAGTACAAAAAAGAAGGCATTCACTGGGAAATGATCAACTTTGGTATGGACTTGCAAGCTTGTATTGACTTGATTGAAAAGCCAATGGGTATCTTGTCAATTCTAGAAGAAGAGTGTATTGTACCAAAAGCTTCTGACAAGACCTTCCAAGAGAAATTGTACGCTCAACATTTGGGAAAACATCCAAACTTTGGCAAACCAAAACCAGGCAAAGGTAAAGCTGAAGCTCACTTTGACTTGCATCATTATGCAGGTACTGTCTCATACAACGTTACAAGTTGGTTAGAAAAGAACAAAGATCCCATCAACACAACTGTTGCTACTTTGTTCAAGGGAAGCAAAACAAATGCTTTGTTGTCTAAATTGTATCAAGACATGGGCGTCGAAGAGGACAAGAGCAGTGGCAAAGCCAAAAAAGGTGGTGGTATGCAAACCATTTCATCTGGTCACAGAGAACAATTGAACAAATTGATGAACACTTTGAAACAAACTCATCCTCATTTTGTTCGTTGTATCATTCCCAATGAAATCAAGACTGGTGGTGTTTTGGATCCTCATTTAGTAATGCATCAATTGAAGTGTAACGGTGTCTTGGAAGGTATTCGTATTTGTCGTAAAGGCTTTCCAAACAGAATGATGTACGCTGAATTTAAACAACGTTACAGTATCTTATCTCCAAATGCTGTACCAAAAGGATTTGTTGATGCAACAAAGGCAACTGGTGCCATCTTGAAAGATATTGCTTTGGCTGAAGACTTGTTCAGATTAGGTAACACCAAAGTTTTCTTTAGAGCCGGTGTTTTGGGTCAACTTGAAGAGTTGAGAGACACAGCCATTTCAAAGATCATTTGCATGTTACAATCTCACATTCGTATGTTTGTTATGAAGAGAGAATACAAAAAGATGTTGGATCAACGTTTGGCTTTGAGTGTTTTACAAAGAAATCTCAAGGCATTTTTGTCATTGAGAAACTGGGCTTGGTGGAAATTGTACACAAAAGTCAAGCCATTGTTGTCTGTTGCAAGACAAGAAGATGAACTCAAAGCAAGAGAAGAAGAGTTTGCCAAATTGAAAGAAGCCTTTGAGAAAGAAGAAAAATTGAGAAAAGAATTTGAAGAAACAAATTTGAAATTGTTGAAAGAAAAGAACGAGTTGTACACTCAATTGCAATCTGAAAGGGACAACAGTGGCAATGCTGAAGAGAGAATCCAAAAATTGGTCTTGCAAAAGGCTGATTTGGAAGGACAAGTCAAAGAGATGGAGGAGAAATTGAATGAACAAGAATCAACTTCATCTGACTTGAGTTCTAAAAAGAAGAAATTGGAACAAGATATTAGTGACTTGAAAAAAGACATTGACGATTTGAAATCAAAATTGGGCAAATCAGATTCAGATGGTAAATCAAAAGACAATCAAATTCACAAATTACAAGATGAAATGGCTCAACAAGATGAGGCTATTTCTAAATTGAACAGAGAAAAGAAACGTTTAGAAGAAGTTAATGCCAAGACTGTAGAACAACTTCAACAAGAAGAAGACAAAGTCAATCACTTGAACAAAGTCAAGACAAAATTAGAACAAACTTTGGATGAAGCTGAAGACAACTTGGAAAGAGAAAAGAAAGGTAGAGCTGATTTGGACAAAGCTAAACGTAAATTGGAAGCCGACTTGAAGAATGCACAAGCTCAAATCGAAGAAATCGAAAGATTGAAAAAAGATTTGGAAGACAACTTGAAACGAAAAGATGCCGAGTTGAACAACTTGAGTGCCAAAGTTGAAGATGAACATGGTCAAGTAACAAACTTGCAAAAGAAAATAAAAGAATTACAAAAACGAGTTGATGAAGCCGAAGAAGAAATCGAAGCTGAAAGACAATCAAAATCAAAAGCCGAAAAACAACGTGCTGATTTGTCTCGTGAATTGGACGAATTAAACGAGAGATTGGAAGAGGCTGGTGGTGCTACTACAGCTCAATTAGATTTGAACAAGAAACGTGAAGCTGAGTTGGCCAAATTGAGACGTGACTTGGAAGAGGCCAACTTGCAACACGAAGCCACAACAGCTCAATTGAGAAAGAAGCATCAAGATGCTGTCAACGAAATGGGTGAACAAATCGATCAATTGCAAAAAGCCAAAAACAGGTAGGTTGCCTTTTAAAACTTGTCTCTAATTTGAGTGTGATTATCAGTTGCTTTTTGACAATATTTCATTATCGTCTATTCGAAGCTTCCATTATATGTTTATACATTGTACATTAAAGTCAATTAACTAAAGCAGTGAATTCAGCGTGATGTCACACCATTTGTTGATTATCCTCAGGAATTAAGGTCTTAATTTTCAAGATCGTTTAGTTTCTCAAATTAATGTTTTTGAGACTTTCTTAAATGTCAACGAATAAAAGCCTTCTTCACATTTTTTATTCTCTTTCTAAAAACTAATTTTATTTTATTTTCAATTTAAGATTGGAAAAAGAAAAACAACTCGTCAAATCAGAAGTCGATGAAGCAAGATTACACACAGAGCAAGCCAACAAAGCCAAAGTAAAAACAGTGATTGTTTGGTTTGGAATAATAGAGTGGTGATTTCGAGATTGTTCCATTTTTGATTGTTTGTTTTTGATTTAAAAAAAAAGCATGATTGATTCCTCTTTAGAGTTCAAGTGTGATTTTAATTTGAAAATTGAAAAAGTTTCTTTTTTGACTTTTTTTTTAATAATTTTAAAATTTAAAAGGCCAATGTTGAAAAAGTTGTCAAACAACTTGAACTTCAATTACAAGAATTGGGTGTCAAGTTAGACGAAACAAATCGTGGAGTTTCTGACTTGAACTCACAAAAGAACAAGTTGCAATCTGAAAATGCCAACTTGATTCAACAAATCGAAGAATTAGAAAGTCACATAAGTGGATTTGGCAAGACCAAACAACAATTGCAAGCTCAAATTGAAGAGGCCAAACGTGCAGCTGATGAAGAATCACGTGCCAAGAGTTCATTGGCTCAACAATTGAGAAACTTGTCAACTGATTTGGATCAAGCTCGTGAACAATACGAAGAAGAACACGAGGCCAAAGCTGAAATTCAAAAATTATTGGCCAAAGTCAACAGTGAAATGCAACTCTGGAGATCAAAATATGAAACTGAAGGTTTAGCAAGAGCTGAAGAATTGGAAGAGGCAAAGAGAAAACTCGCTGCTAAATTGGCTGAAGCTGAAGAACAAGTTGAACAAGCTTTGGCTAAATGCAACAGTTTGGAAAAAACAAAACAAAGATTACAAGTTGAAGTTGAAGACTTGATGGTTGATGTTGAGCGTGCCAACTCAAATGCTTCTGCCATGGAAAAGAAACAAAAACAATTTGACAAATTGATTGGCGAATGGAAACAAAAATGTGAAGACATTACTTTGGAATTGGAAGCTTCACAAAAAGAAGCCCGTGCTTATTCAACTGAATTGTTCAAATTGAAAACTCAATATGAAGAAAGTCATGAATCAATTGAAGCTTTGAGACGTGAAAACAAGAACTTGGCTGATGAAATCAAGGACTTGATGGATCAATTGGGCGAAGGTGGTAAATCAGTTCATGAATTGGAAAAATCAAGAAAGAGATTGGAAATCGAAAAGGACGAATTACAAGCTGCCTTGGAAGAGGCTGAATCAGCTTTGGAACAAGAAGAAGCCAAAGTATTGAGAGCTCAATTGGAATTGAGTCAAGTTAGACAAGAAATTGACAGAAGACTTCACGAAAAAGAAGAAGAATTTGAAAACACAAGACGCAATCATCAACGTGCTTTGGAATCAATGCAAGCTAGTTTGGAAGCTGAGACAAAAGGCAAAGCTGAAGCCATCAGACAAAAAAAGAAATTAGAATCAGACATCAATGAATTAGAAATTTCATTGGATCATGCCAACAGAGCCAATGCTGATTTGCAAAAAGCAAATAAAAAATTACAACAAACAATTTCTGAAATGCAAGCTCAAATTGAAGATGAACAAAGAAAACGAGACGAAGCTCGTGAAGCTGCTGCTCAAGCTGAACGTCGTGCTAACATGTTGGCAGGTGAATTAGATGAAATTAGAGTTGCTTTGGAACAAGCTGAAAGAGCTAGAAAAGCTGCTGAAAATGATTTGCATGATGCTGCTGATCGTATTAGCGAATTAGGAGCTTCAAATGCCAACTTGGGAGCTCAAAAACGTAAATTGGAAGGTGACTTTGCTGCCTTACAAGCCGATTTAGATGAAGCTATTGTTGAATTGAAAAACTCTGAAGAAAGAGTCAAGAGAGCTTCAGGTGATGCTGCTCGTTTAGCTGAAGAATTGAGACAAGAACAAGTATTTATTTTTTTCTCACTTGAGGTTTAATATTTTTTGTGTTTTAATTCTCTTTTTAAAATAAAGGAACATGTCTCAACAGTTGAAAAATTAAGAAAAGCTTTAGAACAACAAGTCAAAGACTTGCAAGTCAGATTGGATGAAGCCGAAGCCAACGCTCTTAAAGGTGGCAAACGCATCATCCAAAAATTGGAACAAAGAGTAATTTCGTTTGCTTTTTAAAAAAAAATCAAAAGTCTGAAAAATTAATTTTTAATCTTTTAAAATAGATTCATGATTTAGAAACTGAGTTAGATTTGGAACAAAGACACCATCAAGAAACCTTGAAGGAGGTCAGAAAGAACGACCGTAGACTCAAAGAATTAGCCTTCCAAGCTGAAGAAGACAGAAAGAATCAATCGAGATTACAAGATTTGGTTGAAAAATTACACAGCAAAATCAAAGTCTACAAGAGACAAGTCGAAGAAGCTGAAGAAATCGCTGCAGTTAATCTTGCCAAATTCCGCAAGGTTCAACATGACTTGGAAGATGCTGAAGAGAGAGCTGGTCAAGCTGAGAATCAATTGAACAAACAAAGAGCCAAAAATCGCAGTACAGTCTCTCAAGGAAGACTCAGTTCTCCACAAGTGAGTCTTATTTATCAAATATTTTCAATGTCAAAAACATTTGTTAAATAAATTTGTTTCTTTTTAAGAGAGAACCACAACAAGTTCGTGCCGCTAGCACTGCCAGAGCTGGATCAGTCAGAAGAAATTAAACAAAACATGACCAAAACTTTACATTTAGATTAGATTAATATTTTAGATATATTTTCTCTCTTTCTTTTATTAAAAAAATTAATAGAATCATTTATTTATTAAATAAACCTTTTTATACAATTTGTTTATTTACACTTGATTTCATTTGTTATTCTAAAAATATCTTCATATGAGGGTAAAAAATCTGAATCCTTTAAATCATCTTGCCCGATTAGAACTGAGTCCGAATTATGCCTGTGACTTATTGAGAATACATTTTCTTGTCCACAATATCCGTTATTTGGTTCATTTTGATTTGAACCCTCTGTACAACAACAATTTTGACTGTTTGGTTCTGATAATGCAAACAATTAAAGAAAAATTGTGTTTGTAAGTTCTTTATAAATTAAATCACCTATTTTTTTCGTCTTCTTAATGCAACATAAAATGAAAATTGAAATACTTAGTAAAACAAATCCAGCTACAATAATTCCTATTGACCAATATGGAAATTTGTCAATGTGCTTGTGATCACAACAAACATCTTCTTTTTCATTTGCCTCCTTTTCACAGCATTCTTTTTCGCAGCTATCGAAATTTTTAAAAATCAGTTTTATAAAACACTTTGTTTTTTGAAAACATATAAACGATAAATTCTCTTAAGCCTAAGTGGATGATAGGGTGAACATATATAGACGGATATCTAAGTGTTCATGAGTGAATTGAATCTAAATTTTGGCATTGCAGTGTATTACGGTACAGTAAATAATCTCACCTTTTAAAAAGACCTTCTGGACTACCACCTGGATAGTACTTACATAACTTTGTAGCTTTAATCTTAAGTTAAGACTGTTATTTTGTGTTGGTCTTAAGATATTTTAAAATAAAAATTTACTTGGTAAACCAAAAACATGATTAAAATGTAAATTAAGTCGGACATTTTTTTTTTCAAAAAGTTTTTAAAATAATTTTTGTTTTTTTGTGTTTCTAAAAGTTTAAGCTCATAAATGAAAAAAACAATATGAAACGATTTAAAAAAAAAAGATTTCCTTAAAAGTTTCCATTAACGTAATCGAATCGATCGATGAAGAGAATTAGAAAAAAGAAAAGAACTGCAATGAGGTGATTTTTTAAAATAAAAATTTTCTTTTAAAGTTTTTTTTTTATTATTTATTTCCTTTCAAACCAAAACAAATATTTACAACAGTGTGGATATGAGTAGAAGAAAAAAAATCGTTTAGTTAATAATATTTTGGTTCTCCATTAGTCTCGAATGACTAAGTTTAAGATCGCCCGATACTCGTTTATGAGCTAATGAATTTAATGATTTTGAAATTTTTTCACCTTACAAAAAAAATCAAATAAAAAAATTTAGAAAAAAAATTTTTTTTTGGATCAATTTTACCTGTTAGAACATTGTAATAGTCTTTTTCGGGATATTCTTTGGGAACTCCATCACCTCTGAGGTGTCCTAGATAATCATGGGTTCGTTTATATTGAGTCCAAAAGTTCGGTTGAGTATCAATTACTAAAGCTTCTTTTATTTTACTAGTTCGATTATTGTACTCTTTCACCTTGTTGTCTTTTACCAGTTGATTAAGCTTTAGTATAAATGATTAATTTGAATTATAAATTTTGAAATTGAAGTAAACGTTACTTGCTTTCCGACGGAATATTTTGGCATCACATCAAAGTCTGATACGTAGCCCTTAAATTATTAATGGAATTAATTTAGGTGCAAGAGTGACGTAAATTTAATCCAATTCAAATTTTGATGCATTAATTAACAAAGTGCTTCAAATTAAGCCAATCAGCTTCTCCGATTTAAATAACTAATATCAAAGTACTTTTTTTATTTATACCATTAAGATTAGGATTTCCTTAGTTTAATAATGTGTGATAATGTAACCTCTATCGTTTTGTATTCGAATAAATAATTGATTTTGCTTACGAATCAAACTTAAGTACTTTTAATTTCACTAAAAAAACACTTCAGTTAAAAAATAGTTTCCGGACATTTTATTATTGGTTATGGACCCCAAATTGCGGTTATATGAAATTGCGGCAAATTAGAAGCGGTTATATGCTAGCAATTATTAGGGTTTCCTAGGTTAAGTGAACATGTGTTCACCTATTATGTGACCAAATCATGATCACGATTTAGGTGAACAAAATGTTCACATAATAAGTGAACAAAAAATAAAAATTTTCTTTTGTCAACTTCTAAAACTTTTGTACAGGATAAAAAAAATTATGTCAACATTATGTACACCTACACCGTGAACATGATTTGATCACATAATAGGTAAACTGATGTTCACCTATCCGACTAGACCACATTATTATTTTGCTCTAAAATCAATATATTAAAGTTGAGAAAGTAGGGGAGTAAGCGATTTTATAGAAATTTAGTTGATACAATTAATTTGGTAGAAAGAAAAATCATTTGATAGAAATGAAACAAGATAGAAAACGTGTGTGTGTAGAAATTTCTTTTGATTGAAAACTAATTGATTAAAAAATTTATTAAAAAAAATGTCAATGAAAATCTGGTTATTCGTTTACTTAATTTTAACTAATGCAACGACTGCAATGGTCCATAATTGGGCTAAGCGCTTAATTGCGCTGGTATGGACACAGTTCATACATCAGTTTTTTTTTACTCCTCCTCCTCCTACTACTCCTACTACTACTACTTATTCAGTTACATCAACATCGACAATTTGTTATGTACCAGATTTTTTTTACATCGGAATTGTACGAGATCGTAACCGAAGAGGAGAGTCTTTAGGCTCAGGGTCCATAGAGAGGTTTTCAAGCCTTAGATGATCGGAAATTAACTAATTACTAACAGTAATTCTAAAATTTTTTCTATCAAATGATTTTGACCAAAAAATTCTCTTATAATTTTCTACCAACTCATAAAGTACCACTTGTAGAATCCTAAAAAAAATAAACTTTTTACTGTTTTCAACCGAGTGAGGCTTTCAGGAAAACTTTTCACACATCGATATGGGTACCAGTGTCACTGGGAAATTTTTAGCTTCAAACGATATTTTCCACTAACAATAACAGTTTATTTCATAAAAGAGTATTTGAAGGGTCGAAAAGGACAGCTATAAAGTTAAAATTGTAAAATTCAGACAGCACAGATGTGACTTGACGTTTTTACGTAATTATATGACAAGAAATAGGTGACCAAAACATGGTCATAGTATTGGTATTGGTTACATTAGATAAAAGACTCAACTTTTATGATATGCAATGATAAGCCATAATATTTTATGAATTTTTTCGGCGACACCTAATCGTTGAATTTCGGAAAACTTTATTTTCTAACTATAGGGTTAAAAAAAATCTATTATTATTCCTTCTTATGCATAGAAGAAAAATTGCACTGCAAAATAAAGTGCATCGTATAAATTGAACAAAAAAAATGTTTCCATAAGAAACTTTGCCTAAAACAATCATTACCTTGTCATTATTTTTGAAATAATATTGCGATTCATAATGAGTTTTTGCATCAAATTTATCGTTTAAACCAATATCAAAATGATGCTCGAATTGATTTTTACTTGTTACAGGAATGTACTCTGGTCTTAATCTAAAACCTTGATAGTCCTTCAAAAAATTTTAATAAAATTTTTTTTTTCAAACAAAAAAATCAACTTAAAATTACAGTTTTATGCTTTGTCGTAAAATTAGTTTCCTCTGGTTGATAGCCAAGAGAAAATGTAGTCTTATGCATTGGTCGAGTTCCATGATCAGTTCTAGCATTATAATTGTAATCGGTGTTATTAAATTTTCTTAAATTATAATCCGAATCAGCTAACATTGGAACGTAACCACCTTGAGCTTGTCGTACATTAGTCATATAAAGACCTTTATTGACCACTTTCGGATCATTTTTGTGTATGTAAATACTACCAAGTTGGTCTGTTCGTTTAGTTTCGGGGATTACGGTATAAACTTGAGATCGCATATAAGCTGTTTGTGTTGATTCGTTAGCCATCTATAAAATTAAAAACAAAAATTAATGTTAATCTAATGTAAATCTAATGACAACAACAAAAAGTTAATTTATTCAAAAGAAATTATTCGATATGGTTAAGTTTACTTAAAAGCAAGAAATAGGAAATAAATATTTCAAATCTTTGTTTATTCAAGCTAAATACAGTTTATGTTTTATTAAAGTTATTAAATTAATTTTGTAAATAAAATGTGAGTTGCTAGGTGTTGTGCGTGTAATTTCAAAGGCTTTCTCCTTTTTTTTTTTGGTTGTTGTTTTTATATTTCTTTCATTTTTATTTAAATTTATTTTAATAATTAAACGCTATTTTTTTTTCTCTTTCTTTCTGTTCTTTATTGAAGTTTTGCTTTATGTAGCTCTTGAAAATTTCAAGTTGATTTTTTTGTTTAGTGATAAATTGTTTGCTAATTGGTTGTAATAACACGTGGATGGATTTTTATTTTAGAATCCTAATGAAGTCTGAGTACTAGTTTTTGATTGTTCTAGGGTCTTGGAATTGTTTACAAAAAATCAATTTGCTTTGACTCATTAAAATTAGGTCTTGAGATTGATTCACGGTACAGTAAACAGTCTTAACTCTATTTGCAGCTGCGAATATTTGGATAGAATTAATCGGAAAGTAGAGGCAATACGTTTCATTATTTGCATTCGGTTTTGGACTCAAAAAAAAATTAAAAGCTTTTGAGAATGTGAGAAATTTACAGTCGTAATTTCAAAATGAAAAAAAAAATAAAAAATTTTTTAAATTTTGGCTCTAAAGACTGGTAAGTTCGTCACACTAGGTATGGTGAGGGCAAGCTGATGCGCCAGGCTAAAATTCGATCCAGAAAGTTTGGTCTTTCAGTTTGATAACTCTAATGTAAAAGAATGTAAAGTTTATTCAAAAATTGACTTGATATCTGAAGTAAACCCTTCCTAATTAAAGTCATTATACAAATTGAAATAGTCTTGATTAATTCTCATTACTAGATCTTTAAGATAGAAATAGTACTTTACCGAATCTACAAGTCCAGCATTGTTACAGTCAAAATGACTTTCTATTGAAAAAATAGAAAATTTTGGATCCATACAATTTATTTTAGTGAAGTTGTCAACAAATGATAATTGTTTTATAAACGATGTGTTGTCTCTATCAAACGATTTATAATCTACCCTAAGATCATCTTTGGTCTACAACCAATGCTACTGAGTGAATACATACTTTTCTCTACTTTTTCATTTTTTCTTCTACATATTCGTTGACTGTTCACTGATAGTTGATCACCAATTGGAAGCCCTAAATTTATTAGGGCAGATACTTGTGGTTATTAAAGTAAATTGAAATTGATTAAACTCATAAAAAGAAAATTTTCGACTTTAAACCTGGCATTGTGAATTTTGGTACCGAAAAAAAAAATGAAAACCGATGTAACTAGTGCAAAATTATTTGTGTAAATTTTATCAGCTGCTACAGAGACTGTATCACCAAATTATATGCTTAGCAAAATCTCTAAAATTATTCTGTTAACTATAGTTGCCCTGTATACAGGACATTTAAAAGTACGGAAATTAAATGCGCAATTAGTTTGCAGACTTTTTACAGAGCTTTCAATTTATATCAATAAAAAAAATAATCTAATAAAAATAAAGCCATGATGTGCTAAGCACATGAAACGAGGGTTTAGCCTCATTATAATAGCTTGTTAAAATCAATTTTGTTTTTAAAAACATTAATAGTTTTTGAGTTAACAATATCTTTATCAAGTTGATTTCAAACGTTGACCATTCTGTTGGTCAAAAAATTATATCTTTGCTCATAATTTTTTACCAGTTGCCTCTCGATTGCTAAGTCATGACGTCTAGAAATTAAGCGAAAAGCACTTTCCGGGTTGTTTTTAAAGACTAAGGGTACATACCAATTTACTTTTAAGGAAACCCATTCTGATTTGTTTGTCTAAGAGTCGTGAAACTTCGGCCATTTTATTATTCGATCAGAATAAAACTGGATTGTAAAAACCTCTTGTAATCGAGACCTCTGATTTCTCAGAAATTGATAAATTCATATTTTTTTAACCGCTTGTTTTGGCCCATTAGTTTTAATACAGTATTTTGAAACTAGAAATCCCATTCTTTGGCATTGAATTGATATTCAATGTTGATATTCATTTTTCAAGATACAATCAAACTTTTAATCCGCTCAATGAGCCCTTAAGGTGTATTTTACAATCGATTCATCATCGAAAAGGTTTAAAATAATTTTTTTTCTAATAATTTAAGAAAAGGAAAAAAATTTACATCCAAAGAGGAATGTTTCTTAGCAACAATAAACTCAATTATAATAAAGAGTCTTTATTTTTGTGGTGTTTGAAAATAATAATTATAAAAAATTAGCTGAAAAAAGAAAGAATTGCTTTTCAGTTGATTACTCTTATAAAAAAAGCGTTTCCATTAATCCTTACACAAGGCGTTTTTAATCTCAGATGAACTTTGTAATTTTGCAATTATGACTTTAGTACAAACACAAACACAATCATCGTTACCAAGATTAAAAATAACAAACGAACGAATACCTATTGTTAAACATGTTATCAAAGACGATGATCTTGGCTTGAATGAAGAGGTTCAAAATATTTACAAAACAATTTCAATTTCTTTTAAATTATTTATTTTGTCTAGGCTGAAAAATTACTTCAATTAGACTTGGATAAAATAATAAAACTTTTTGTCGATCCTCATTCTGTTCAATTGATCGAACGTCATGTACATGCTGTCAAAAAAATATGTAAAACATACCATGCCGGATTTGTAATATTTCCCATCCAAACCTTTTTTATTTCGTAAAAATCTCAACTTTTTTTTCTCAAAGCTCGTTAAAGATGTTGTAAAAATAGTTAAAATAATAAACATACTAGCTGATAAAGCTGAAACAGACGCAAATTATATTCCGAGTATTTGTTGTTTGCTTAGAATATTCCAATACCCGTTTGTCAAAGAAAAAACTTCTGATGAACTTGTTTTTGAGTCTGTACTTTCCGAATGTATCGCAAACATTGGTAACTTAAACCTTTCTAAACTCTATAAAATCTCAAAAAATATTTTTCAATTCAAGGTTATTTATTTCGAACACCCAACAGATCAGTTCGAGAAGAAATATGCTCTTGTGTTTATAACTTAATTACATTCGAATATTCACCACAATGTTATGCTGATTTACAACGATCAACTAAAGGTTTTATTCAAAAAATAATTCGCAAAAGTGATTTACCCGAAACATTAGTCAAAGTATAAGGATTGTTTTTTTGTTGAAACCCTTCAATAATATAATTCTAACTCTTTTAAGTCATTGGCGTTGATGGAAGATGATATTGAACTTAGACTTAAAATGATCAAAATTCTTCAAATTTTGTCCAAAGATCCTGAAAATTGTATGCGCATGCTAACTGCTGATTGTGCCAATCGGCTTGTCTTGAAAATGAATCATTCAAGTGACGAGTAATTTTTTTTCAAACAAAAATCTTCAAGTCACAAAATTGAAAATTTCAAAAATTCAAAGGATTCTTTTTCGAAGCATTGATATCTTATGGAACTTGTTAGAGAACGGTGATAGACTTGTAGTCGCTGAACAATTAAATTCATTAGTCGCTATAAATCAATTGAGAGACGCATTTTTACAGCAATTATTACAAGGATACAGCAATTATGACCGTCAATTGAGAAACGATATTCTAATTATATCAATTCAGTTATGTCAAGTTATGCCCAAATTGCCGTTTATCGAGGCTGGTTTTGCCAAAGAACTTCTCCTTTTTGCAACATACCCAGAAAGTATTTCAACCAACCCAAAAAAAATATCAAAATTATTTTCTAAATCTGTTAATTTTTAAGTTAAAAGTCATAACCCATTGACCAAGAGCCTTAAACTGAGTACTTGTTATGAAGATTTTGAACTAAAAAAGTTATTTTTTAACTTTGCGTTAACAATCTCAAAAAATCCGACTTCTTACCAAGTAACCTATGTCCACCTCGTAACTCTTCAAAAATAAAATTTTACAATTGAAACTCTTAAGCTCTTGTCTGAAAGCGGTATTTTATTGGCTTTGTTATCGTTTATTAAACCGATTGAAAGAAACCGAGACATTCGTGATTGGACAATATCACAATTCGAAGAACTTCAATTACATGCAATGTCCGGTTTATGTATTCTAGTTCCATTATTAATCAAAGATTATTTTAACTGTCATGGAAGCAATCGTTTATTGGTATTTTTAGAATGGTGTATAAAAAATAGAGGTATGAATTTTAACTATTAAGTTTAAAATGATCTAATTTGACATTTTTTAAGATGACTATGCCGGTTACGGTAATAGTTTTCATGCTAAAGGTGGCCGTGGTACTAAAAAAGCTCAAACAAAATATTGTCTTAGAGTTTTACGTAGTATTGTTACAACTAGTAATGAACAAGCAGTACAAGATTTAGCTGATCAAGACGCATTAACTGTACTTTCGAATGCTCTTAGACAATATAGTTCAACTGATGAAACAAATGATCAAATAGACGTTGAAATTCAAGCAGATATTTTGTTCACTATAACTTGTATATGTGAGAATGATATTCATAGAAAAGTAAATTTTAAAAATTAATAAATATCTACATGGGTCTAAAATGTCTTTCAAAGGAGTTGTTTGGCAACGATGGTGTTGATATCTTAATTGATTTATTAAAAAAGAAACCTCAATCTATTTGGAACGGCTTGGGTTATCAACGTCTTATTATAGGCGCCATTGATTGTATTTGGGCTACAGTCGTTGGATGCATTCTAAACGAAGATTACTTTATACAAAGAGAAGGTGTTTTTTATTTATTAGACATCCTTGAGGTATGGAAACTTAAAAAAAAATTATTATTCAAAATAACAATTTTATTTCCAGGCTAGCCCAAAATCTATGCAAAACTTGATACTAGGCTGCTTATTAGACTTGAGTGATAATCCTAAGACATTGAATCATTTATTACAATGGGAAGGCAAGGACGCTGTTAAAATATCTCATTTCTTGTGTGAGTTATGGCGAGATGAGGAACGTGACAACGGTGTCGAACGAGATGATAATGGAATTATTTTGAGTAAGGATCATAAAAGATTTCACCTAGAATCAAAACTAAGTATTTTCAATTTTACAGATGTACAAAAACCGTTGGCAAGTGTTGATAGTGAAGATGTTCAAGTATCACTTCCATCTCATTTACCAAGTAGATCAATAGTTGAAGTGTGCGAAAATATGAGAGCCAAAATTTACGGTCTCTTCTGTAAACTAGGTAATTTTGTCAAAGCTTGAAAAAATTATTTTTTTCCGGTTTTAAACTTTTTAATGAAGGTTTTACTGATCTATCCGGTATTACGAATCAAGACCAATTAACATTGTGTATAATCGAAAATTATTTGGACTTTAAACTAAGCGAAGTATTCAAAGAAATAAACACTGAATTGCAAATTGACGGTATTCAACCAATACCACCAGATCAAGAAGCATTGGATACTATTCTTAGAGCAGCTGATGATCGTGTTCTCAATGTTAATATGAATCAAAAATTATTAGCCAATACATTCAAACAACAAGAGTACATGCAAGAGAAAGAGTTTTACTACGAGGTTAGTTTTTGTTAAAAAAAGTATTGTAGTAGGTTGTAATTGTAATTTTTTTGGAAAGATTAAGAGCAATTTTAGTTTCAAAGAGAAGAAGATTCAAGAATGGAAAGAGTATGTGTCTAGAGTATCCAAATATCCGATATTAATGGGTAGTAAAGAAAAGCAAATGTCAGCTATTGAAGATTCACGTCCACCTGAAAGAGATCCTCAACCATACGAGACTTTACATAATCTTGAGATACCGAATTTGGCTGTCACCGTAAGAATTAATCAATTAATCAACTTGATTACAAGGTTTAATTTTTTTGTTTCAAGGCTTTTGCTGGTCCGTATTTAACAATTGATAGCACACCTGCTGAGATCACTGGTGGACGTTTAAAAAAAATGATTTTCAATTAGTTTTATGTTTGTAATTGAATTTTCTTCTTCTTTTTTTTTCAAGTCGAGATTTTAAATAAAATTATTTTGTTATTCATTCTTTTTTATTTCATCAAGATCATCTGCATAGAGCTTAATCTAAACAAATGATCATACAATTTTAAGATAAAAAAAAGTGAGCAATGCTTGTTTATGTAAGAGTGCAACTAAACAGTTTAATATTTAACCTCTTGAAAAAAATCAAGATTAAAAAAATTATTTCCTCTGATAAATGTTTAATCTAAGAATAATTTTACATCTGTAGTAAGAAGTTATTTTAAATCAATAAACAATGAATTTAACAATGTAAAGAACTCTAAACAATAAAAAATACTTATGAGAGCTTTAGTTATCTGTCTTGGGACCATTGTAATAAACCTAAGAGACAGCTATCTATTTTATCATCTTAAAGAGTTAAATATGAAATTTCGGTTTCATGATGATTACATATTTTCGAGGGAAACGGTTGTTTCATAGCATGTAATGTTTCATTGCATTTTTTTTTCATAGCTGTTGTACAAAGGGAAGAAATAAAATTAAAAGTTAACACCAGGCTATTCAAATTATGATATGATTACGACTTTGATTAAACCTAAGAAAAAAATGCATCTGAAAGATCAGTATTTTAAGAAAAA
The DNA here is from genome assembly GCA_022207745.1 of Brachionus rubens. Taxonomy (NCBI): domain Eukaryota; kingdom Metazoa; phylum Rotifera; class Eurotatoria; order Ploima; family Brachionidae; genus Brachionus; species Brachionus rubens. Next base: position 1,061,885 of record JAJVHD010000016.1, on the reverse strand, counting down.
GTCCAGGAGATAACTTTAATAAAATAAGAAACGTCTAGAAATAAGGAAATCTTATTGATGGCTTTGATAAATAAGTGCTGAAAAAGTGAGTTTTTGTCTTTTTCTTTATATTCTATGAAAAAACATGCTATGAAACGTTACATGTCCAATCAACACCGCATGATTAATTTTAGCAGAGTGTACACTAAGACCCAGATATGTGTACCAATTAATTTTAAAGTATTGGATACGGGTTACCCGAAAAATTCAGGTTTTTGATTCGAGTAATTTAAGGGTTACACACAATCTAAAGAATTTTTAGTCGTTTTTTTTCCTTTTTTGAAGACGGATCTTAAGTGACTAAAGCTACTTATTTGACGACTTAAAGACGTTTATCTAGCACATTAGACGAACGAAAATTGTCTTACAGAATTAAGACTCTTTATAAGTGTCTAAAAATCTAGACACATGGCTCTGAAAACAGTCTAAATTGTCTAAGCTGTTGATTATGCGTCTAACTTAAAATAAGGCGCTAGTAATGTGACTTAGCCGTCTTAAAACCGTCTATTAAAATGGAAATAAAGCGTCTCAAAATTTTTTAGAGTGCATAAATTTTGTTTTTCAGGTACGGGTCTGGATTGGGTTACCCATAAAAGCTGTCATTTTTTAATGACTCGAGTCAAATGCGAATCGAGTTTCTATCTCTGAAAATAACTTAAGTCAAAAATTGTTATTTTACCATGTTTTAGGATTTTTTACTTCTGATTTTTCGAATTAGCTTTACATTTTTCTTCTAAGAGTTAAATCAGCCTTTCCAAAAACTCAAGTTGGTAAAATTTGAGTCCAAAATAAAGTACCTTCTCTAGTTTAAAAACGAAAAGAACCTTTTTAAAATAACTCGTTCGTATGTCACATTGACTAAGCAAAGAAATTATTTACACTAATTGGTCATGATTTAGTGTAATTTTTAAAATATCGCTTCAATATGGTTAATTCCGAATTTTTAACTGTTAGATTTGAGGTATTTTACGTAAATTTTCTTGAAATTTGTGGTCTTTTTTAAGAGTTAATGAGGATTCTATGACTGGATCATCAAAAAATTATTATTTTTAATTGATCTTTTTTTAAAAGTCAAAAATAAAATCTAGTTCATACTCTAGGATCCTTAAACTTTGTTATTAGATTATTTTAATTTTTTCAAGTTATTTTAATAAGATTTTTATGAATCAAATCCTTAATTGACATTTGATTGAATCAACAAGGTATTAACTTATAAATTAATGAAAAGTTTTACAACCACAAAAAAAATCTATCTCTCTCTCCCTATCTCTTAATAAATATGTCATTGATAATTAACAAACCTAGGTTACTTGAAAAAAAAGAAACAACAACAACAAAAAATTGCTAATTTTTTTTTTTTGGAATTCATAATTTTATGAACGTAACGTAAATGCTTTCTATATATTTCAAAATTTTATAAAAAGAAAAAAAAAATTCTTTCAAATATGCGCATATATTGCTTATGATAAATTTTGTTTCAAAAAAAACAAGAATAAAAAAAAAAGCATTTTCGTTTTTTATTCTTGTTGAAAGCATACTACTTTGTGTAAATTATTCATTTCTAAATCAATCAATCCCAATCCATGCCATTTACAAAATTAAAATTAAATTGTTTGCTTTTTTTGAGTTGTTAAGGGTGCCTTTTGATTGAAATGAACAATAATTATGATACTTGTATACTTGAATACAAAATACATGCAGAATAGTATGGTTTTGTTGTATTATCTCATCATTTAACTTAATTAATTTTTTTCTTCTAACAAGTCAACAACTTTTAAAACATCAAGTTCCAAATGTTTATGTTATACCATCGGCCACGTCATCGTTTAGTAATTAACAAATCTCTTAATGGTATTGAAATAAACTTTTTACATTTATTTTTTCAAAGTTTGGTATGGTGTAATATTTTTGCATCAAGGATTGTATGAAGGTGGTGTCTTTCGTTTTACACTTTTCATTCCAGATAATTTTGATTGTCCGGTAAATTTTTATTTAACAAATCTATTAAAGAAAAAATTTATTTATTTTTTCGTAAAAATAAAGAGGATTATTTTTAATCCAATCGTGTTTCATCCGTTAATAAATAGTGAAACCGGTGAATTAGATGTTAAACAGTATATTCCAAATTGGAAGTGAGTAAATTTATTTTTAATTGTTGATACTTTGTAATTTGATATATCTGAATAGAGGGGAGAGAGAGAAATTTACTGTAGTAAGATTAAGTACACTAAATTCCACTAATAGACAACAGGATGTGAAGGAAACTTCATTATCCTTTTTATTCTCATCCAGGAAAATTATCTTTGTTTTTTTTACAAGACAAGGTCTTAGAGACTAAATCATCCTGTACATCCTTTTTGTCCTTTAACATTTTAAAGCCTTTTCTGGACCCCTATATCCTGCACATCCTTTTTGAACATTATTCACTCGAACGGGGTCTGGGGCGAAGTCCCAGGTAGGGTTCGGGTAAGGCGTTGGTGAGGGTAAGGCATCATAAAGAGAATCACTAAGCATTTACTGTCGATATTGGGCCCGAAATAAGGCTTTAAAATGTTAAAGGACAAAAAGGATGTACAGGATATAGGGGCCCAAGTCTTCTAAATGTCTAGTATTAAGACCAAGACAAAGTCATGTTTAGGATTAATTTTAAATTTTGATCATGACAATTTGTGTTAGCTTTATTTGCGATAGATATCTTTTATGCATCCTTTTTTAATCCTTTAAAGGATTTAGACCTCTTGATTGTCAATAGGTCTTAAATTCTAAACTTTCACGAACCTAAATTTAAAAACCGCAGTAATTTTTCCACGGCGGTAAAAATACAAAAATTTTATATCGGATTTTTGCAGCCTGATTATGAACTGCTATTCTTAAGCTTTTAAGATTTAGTCTGGAAACTATAATACTCCAATTGACGCTGGTATTCAAATCATTGGAAAAAAAATTCCCAAAAGCCAAACTCGGGTGAAAACGGTAAAAAAAGGTAATTTTTCATCCAAAACATATCTCATCCAATAGGATACTCAATACATGCGGTAGGTTAGAAAAGTTTTTCTACATGAGGCTGAGGAGAGTCAATGGCCATCCCCCTCGTCCTCGGGGACCCACTCATCTCAGAATCCTGACAAGAAAAGATTTTCGAGATACCAATGGTTAAACTATTTTTTATTGGCATTATCATACTCCTCAATAAAAAAAGCATCAATAATAATCAATTACCGATTTCAGAGGTGGTCCCCCAGGATGGGGATGATGGCTATTGACTTCCCCAGCCTCTTGCAGAAAAACTTTTCTAACCTACTCCATGTACGGGGTATCCTTTTGAACGAGATGTGATTTGAATGAAAAACTGCCTTATTTTTACCGTTTTCACCCGAGTTTGGCTTTTGGGAATGTTTTTCCAATGATTGAGAAAAACAATCTTTTTTCCTACCCCATGCTCCATACTCTTTTTTTTTTGAATTGGCTTAGGCTTTTCTAAATAAATACCAGGAGCTGCTTATACAAACGAGTATTTTCCATATCAAACACTAGATGACGTGTAAATATGGAGTTTCTTCATTAAAGATATGCGATTTGAATGAAAAATTACCTTTGTTGCCGTTTTCATTCGAGTTTGGCTGTTGGGAATTTTTTTCTCAATTTATTCTGTATATTGAGTAAATTGACTAATCATCATCATTCGGGCGTTTTTACAAGAGCCAATCACTCGGCCTTCATAGTTCACGCGACCACAAGTTTTCTCCACTCTTTCCGATTTTGTGCTGCCCTCTCGCTGCTGATTAATCATAAGCTAGGATTTATCTTCAACCTTAATCCTCAGTTACAAGAACTATTCACACTTGCTAATGATATTTAAATTTTTTTTTTCAGGCGTAATATTCACCACATATACCACGTTTTATTCTACATCAAAGAAATATTTTTCCAAATCGAAACCAAAAACTATTTAAACAAAGAGGCAGCTAATTTGTAAGTCCATTTTAAAGAGTTTAATTTTTTTTTTAAATTTTAATCATAAAAATATTCTAAGATATGAAACAAATTTTGATTTGTTCAAGAAAAAAGTTAAACAATCAGTTGACCATTCAATACAAAAAATGTACGATAACCCACCTATAAACTCGGACGACCCACATGCAATAAAATTCTCTAAAATTACTGACGAATTGTATGCACAAACAAAAAAAGAAATGCTTAATCACACAACCAAACTAAATCATACACCAACAGCCAAAAATTCTTAAACTCTTTGTGTTAAAAAAAAAAAAAAATTGTTTTGTTATCAATCTCATATGAAATGCCATATTGGATAGAAATAAATCTGAAAGTGTAAAAAATAAAATTTATTATTTTTTGTAATGTTTAAATGTTAAAATTGAAATTTAGCTTTATTTTTTTTATTAATTATTTAATTTCTAATAAAAAAAAAACAACAACTTTTTTAATGATCTTTTAAAATTACCAATTTGTTTTCCCATAAAAAAACAATTAGACGTTTGTTTAAAAATTTTATCGACCAAGATCCTCTTGTCTCGCACAACTCTTCAACTGACCTCTTACACTTTAATCTCCATGCCCCTGAAGAGTTTTCGTAAATATTTAAAAAATTATCAACTCCATCGTTAACGTGAATTATAAGGCTTTTTAAATCGTCTTGTAAATAAATACCGAATATTTTGCAATTTTCTTCTGCGTTGATAGATGACACAAGCTCTCCCGTCTCTGTTGAGTACAAATTGATCATTTTCTTGTCTAAGTTAACTGCCATAAAATCTCTTTTGATTGTATAACTGTAAATTGTTGAGCAGTTTAAACTGTTGGATTTTTTGATTCTATTATACTCTAGGTCGAATAAAATAAGACCATCGTGGTGTAAGATGTTGAGGGTTTTATCAATGATTTCGATTCCGATTATTGAATTAAGTTGAAGCTCCAATGTCGAAATTCGATCCATTTCTTTACTCAAATAGACTATTTTACATTTGTCAGTCTTTGTACACTTGACACAAATATAAAGTATTTCACCATTGAGATCATAGCATGGACAAAAAGAATATTTAATGTCTAGATCATCAATTTTGCTTATTTTTTTGATCGTATGGAAATTTCTGTCCAAAAAAAGAACACAGTTGTTGAGTTTATCTAAAGCTATGAATTTGTCTAAATCAAACGAGCACATGTCAGTAGGGCAATATTTTAAATGTTTCATAACTGGTTGAAAGTTGTCACTTTGAAAAAATTTTGTGTCGATTTCAAAAGGACTTTTTAGCTGTCCAATTATTTCAGATGTAAGTCTAGATAAGTTAAACGATGAATTTGTTGAAATAGGCTCATTTGATTCGCTTAAAATTCGATCGATTTTGTTCAAATCTTTTTTCTGACCAACGTTTAATAGACTTTGTCTTATAGTACAAAACTTCTGTTTTTCATTCTCTTCAATTTGAGAAATCCTTTTGTGTATATTTTTTTCCAGGGTATCTAAATCTGTTTTGATTGATTCCACACGAATTTCAATATCTTCGGTCATAAATTGAAATAAATTTTCTAATGATCGAGCTTTGTTTTGTCTATCATTTAGACTTGAAAGTCTAGTCTTGAGTGTATTCAAAAAATTTTGCATTATTTTATCTGAATTCTCATCTAGCGCATATCTTGTCATCATGTCTTTTGACCAACTATTGATCGGATGAAATTTTTTACAATATTTACACAAAAAATCGTTTTTTTCATTCGACTCATTCTCTAAACATTGAAAACAAAAAACTTTTCCACATGGAAGTTTTCTAGGATCGTGTATAATGTGTTCTTTATTGTTTAGATTACATTTTAAATTATTTTGAATCTTGAAATTTTTTGACATTTTTAACGAGTCATGTTTTTTCGTTTTAAATAAATTTTTTTTAACTGTTAGTTACTATGGTGATAAATATATTCTTACATGAATCGATCATTTTTGAAAATGACTGAAAGAACGTTTCATAAATCGTTTGACCCATGGTACTGTATCTATAAAAAAGCATGACAAAGATTACCTTAAACCTTATCCGTCGGAACTAACGTAATTGCTCGAATTTAATGACATGTCACTAAATAAATTAATGACATGTCATTAACAAACGAACACTTATTTTTGAAATTGAAATATTCGCTTTATATGACATGTCGTATAAACTGAATATACAGTCTACGCTCGATTTTATCACCCCATTCGTTCCTTCAGATCAGCGTGACAAATCTGAATAGTGACAAATATGAATGTCATTAATGCTTATTGGAGGAAATTGGTTCTAGAAATTTCTGGGGATAAATCTGAATAGTGACAAATCTATGACGTGATAAATTCGAGCGTAGACTGTATATCAAAAAATTACAATTTTTCTATGTATTCAATTTATACGACATGTCATACAAAGCGAATATTTCAATTTTTAAAAACCAGTGTTCGTTTGTTAATGACATGTCATATAAATAGAGTACTCTACTTATATGACATGTCATTAAATTCGAGCAATTACGTTATAAAAAATCACGTTAACGTCTGAAATGGGTCAAAAATGACATGGTTTAGTGTTTTCGACGGATAAGGGTTAAGAAGAGTAATTCGGTCAATAGCGGCTCTCGCTTAATGAAATTCCCAGATGACGCTACTTTTAATGAGAATGAAATGTCAAAACTGATGAAATATAATTAGACTGAGTCTTAAATTTTGTGTGGCTCAAGGTTCTTCTGCTCGATGGTCCAGGGTGCTGTAAATCAAAAAATGAAAATTTTTGAGTTTTATCTTTTTTATTCAAAAATCGATTTTTGTTTCGTTTAAAAAAATTAAAATTTAAAAAAAATAGTAAAAAAAAATGTTTATTAAGGTCATTTCAGTTTCCATGAAGAATCAGTTTCAACATCTTTATGTACAATAACGAATAATTCTTTATCTTTTGATTTGATCAAATTATCTAAATATACAATTAATTTTTGTTCATCACCGATTACTTCTGGTTCATCTAATTTTGAGTCGAGATTATAAAAAACTAAAAAAAAAATAAATTAATTACATGAATTTCTTACTCAAAATATCGAATAACTTACTGTCTTTGATTTTTGTCACAGCCACCCTAAGACAATAAAATAAATTAAAATTTGCCTTGAAAAGATTTTGAATTATTAATTACCAATGTTTTCTCTCCCACGGTAATGGGACAAAACCAGCTATTTTATAGTCTGATGGTATGTTTAAAATGAAGCCTTTGATTTTTGAAAAATTCAATATTGTAATCGGTCTTACCAACAAAAAAAAAAAAAAACAACTTTAGACTCGCAGTTAAAAATTTAATATTTTTTTAATTTTACCTTCTCTTGTCGAACCATAAAGCCTCATGATCCCGTAGCTGTAAAGCTTTCATAATAATATTTATGTTATAATTCCCCCTGCCGAATATACTTCGATGTGGATTTAACCATTCTTGCGGGGATAGTCTTTTAAAAAAGGAACAAGTTAAAGACAAACAAAAGAGGGTTTATAAAATTTTATTACTCGATACAAATTTGATCAAGGCTTGTTTTTGTATAAAAATTTTCCTGAAAAAGATTATTGAGTGTGTGAAGGGCACACAGTTCTTTTTTTTGTTTTTCATGATATATATATTTTAGATCCGGATTCGATTGAATTTGTTTTTTATTATTAGACGAATTCAGACTCTTGAATCCGTTGGCTATAAAACTCATTGCACCAAAAAATAAAAAAAAAAAATGAGAAATTTTTTTTTTTGTTTTAATTAACAAATATTAACGGGTATTTTTAGCAAAAAATTAATATTTAAGAGACCACCTTTTAAAAAATTCTCTTTTCAAAAAAAGTTGATATTTTATTTAGAATTAAATAATTTATTTATAAAAATGTGAATTATGTTGAAATTTCAAATGAATTAAGTATTACGTTGTTATTATTTTATAATTGAAATTTTCTTTTCTTTTTTTGAAAGCTATCTTGGATAGATTTTTATGTAAAAACATAACGATTAAAAACTAACTTAACATGAGTTTATTTTGAAAATTAATCTGTTTTTTAAGCTTTCATCAGTGAAAAATTACATCTACCTGTAATCTGTGGATTGATACTCTAAATTCAAGGCGGGTACTGCTAACATGTTAAAGTTACAGGTTAACCACCCCCTCTATGAAACAAAAAGGATTATTGGCAATCACAGTAATTCGCGATTACTTTTTATTTGTGTTACTTAATGAAAGTGAAGCATTAGTTTAACAACACTTGAAGCTTTAAGAAAAAACATTTATCTTATTGGGATGAACACATTCTAGATTATAACCGAATACAGTAGGCAAACAACCGAATGATGATGATTTTAGACTTTTTCAAACATTGATTTTAAGAGCAGAATTGTTATAAGTTCGCCGTAAAGTTGCTCGAGAGCTATTTAAACACTTTTATATTGAAAAACTCATGGGAGTCCCTGATGATTACTCTCTGAAAAGGTTTTAGACAGGTTTAATAGATAAGAAATTGTCAAAAATTTAAATTTTGATAAACTTTAATCTCTAATACAGTGGTCAAAAGGCATGGCAAACCTTTTGTGGTCTTAATTGTACATTTTTTGCGTAAAACCCAGTTTGATTTTTTTTCGTGTAGGATCGGTAGTTTATGTGACAAGAAAAGTGAAGAAGAAAAATTTTAGGTGGTTTGGAAAAGTCCAAAAAGCGAAAAAATCTGGGTGGGTTGGTCTCTCTGAGAAAAAAATAAATAAAAATCAAGTTGAATTCTTATTCAATTTAGATGTTTAGTCTCTCCTTTCAAATTTTAATAATTTTAAACGAAGGATTTTTCTTCCCGGGGATCGGTATTTTGGTTGGAATATTTTTGACTGCCTCGTGATAGGAATTTTTTCTTTTATTATCCTCTGCTTAAAATAAGAAAATTTACGTAATTTGTTGTAAATACATTCAAACCTTGGTATTACGAACGATTTAATGAAAGCCTCTTGATAACGAATAGGGAAAAAAGAATCGATAAAATTCTAAAATATTTATTTGTTACTCTATTTAACGCAGTTCGATATAATGAATACCCATATTTTTGTCCCGATCATTTCGCTATATCGAGAATTAATTAAAATTTTGACCCTCTTTAAGTCTTTTAGTAAGTTAAGTCGCATTAAAAATATTGAAGACGAATTTTTTAATGGTAGCTTAAGGATTGAAGAGTTTTCTCAAATGGCTAAATTTTAAGTTTTTATCAACAATCATTGTAAAATCTGTGAGAATTTTATTTGGAAATTTCGATATTTGCGTAAATACTTTAAGACGGCCTAATGGGGTGAAAGAATTTTTCGGAACGATTTTAAAGAGTTAGAATAAAGCTTTCAATAGAAAAAGACCCCTCAGTTTATAGATAATTAGTTCTTCTACAAGCCAATATATATTGTTTAGAAATCGTCCACATCATGTATGGTACAGACCCTGTCAAAGTGATTTTGGGGTGAATGGTTAAAAGAGATTTTAACATGTCGAAGGTAAATATATCAGAAAGCAGCTCATTTTGCTCTATTTCAAATGAACTATAAATAGTTAGCAAAATAAATATTCAGTGGGTTTAACTTATGGTTTAAAAATGGGATACATTTTTTTTGTTTTTCTTGGTAAAAAAAGTATGGCCCAGAAAATATGTTCATACACTTTATTCTTTTTTTTCATATCCCTTATTTATAGTTCATTTGAAATAGGGCAAAATGAGCTGCTTTCTGATATATTTACCTTCGACATGTTAAAATCTCTTTTGGGTGAAAAACTCCCTAAAATAATTGCCCCATTTTTTACCAGCCACCCCAAAATCATTTTGACAGGGTATGTACCATACATGATGTGGAAGATATCTAAACAATATATATTGGCTTGTAGTTGACAAAATTGTCTACAAGGAGAAGGGTCATAGTTAAAATAAAAAAAAATTTTACATCTTAATTATCGTTGCAAGAATTTCATTCACCCAAATACACCGTCTTATAATATATCATTTTATACTTCAAATTAGTTAATTTGCCTGATTTTAAGTGAATAATAGTAAATTTACAATATATTATGTAAAATCTTGACACACACTTCACTTAATTTTCAGCTCTTTTAATTTCTCTTTAAATTTCTGGTTAAATAAATTGTTTTGAACAGAAACAAAAGTCTATCAAATTTCGCGCTAAAAGTGTTGAACTTTAACCTTTAATTATGCCGTGAAGTAAATGTTACAAAGATGGACTTTGATCCGGTCTGGGAAGCGCTTCTCGAATTTATCTAATAAACAAACTTATAAAATTCGTGAAGGTTTAGAAGTAACGTAATTACTCGATTTTAATAACTGCGTAGTTTTTAAAGTGGCTTTTTTCAAAGACTAGACAGCTTTCGCTGACTTTATATTCAAAGTTTCAAAGTATTGTTTAGAACCCCTCAATCAATTCATGTAATTTTTTGTTTCTTTATTTGATAAGCTAAAATGAAAGTCTGTTTAACAGTCTTAGTTTTCAATTAATCTTATTCATAAGAACTATTGTTCTTGTTTGTAAAGATCTAAGCACGGAAATTTGCTGAATAAAACACTTATGCATTATATTTTAATTGTAATTGGCTGTTTTTATTTTTGTTCGATGAATTATTGAATCTTTAAAATTTAGGAAATAAGAAAACAAAAATAATTTAAAAGTAACCTCAAGTTAGAACATACATAACTAAACCTAGTTCAATCTAAATTGGTTTATCAGAAAGCAATTTAGTGTAGACTCGTGTCAGGCATTACTTATTAATGCATGATTTAAACTCTAAAGTATTTCAAGCTTAAAACATAATATTTTAAGCTAAATTAAGACGATTCGACAATCGATATTATCAAGGTAATTTGCCTAAAAAGATGTTAAACAGTTGACATCAAATTTGAAATCTTAAAAAAAATTTATTTTTCATACATGCATCTAATTGTATCAATCCCTGACGACCGAAAGCTACATTAAATACTCTCAGTCATCTTATCTTTTAAAATATTAATTAGCCTCTTTTTTTTTAAAAAATAGCTAAAAAATTATAAAACTTCGGGGGCAATGTGAAGATTCGTATCAAAAAACATTTTTATCAAATGGATCAAAATTGAATATAATTTTTTAAAGCTAAGTGAATAGAAAAAAACTCTGCACAGATGTTTTTTGGTGATAAACATTAAAAAAGCCACTCTCAGAATAAGCTCTGCAGAACTCTGCAAATCTGCAAAATAAATTGCGTAGTTATTTCCTATCATTTACATGTATTTTAAAATATTTAAATACGCAATTTTTTTCAGAGTTTTGCAGAGTCTATTCTGAGAGTGGCTTTTTTAATGCTTATCAGCAAAAAACATCTGTGCCGAGTTTTTTTCTATTCACTTTGATTTAAAAAATTATTTTCAATTTTGATCCATTTGATAAAAATGTTTTTTGATACGAATCTTCACATTACCACATCGGGACTCATCATCAACATCATTCGAGTGTTTTAACAAAAGCCGATCACTCAGCATTCGTAGAACACCCTCTCGATCTTCTTAGCAAACGAGGTAATGTTCTTGCTAATTAGATTAGTATTATCATAATCCGTTGCTTTCGTTCCTTGCTTTGGTTTTCCCATTTGCTGACTCGGATCGTACAGACTATCAGTTTTTTTGGCTCATATTTTGTCGACCAAGCATGTGTCTAACCCAAGTCAATTGCCTTTTCGTAAGTTTCAATTTCATTGAAACTTGTCTGTTCGGTCGGTATCTTATCCAAACTTTATTCCCAGCATGTTACAGCTGATTGCAAAACTATCAAGTCCACTAAGATATTTATGATCCAAACCCCATGTTTTACTTCCATAAAGTAGTACAGATCAATAGACCTGAAAAGTTCTTACCTTCAGCTCAATTTCTTTTGAAGTCCAAATTTTCTCAAGTTTTCTAACTAACTAAGCTTCTCATTCTTCGGGACGAAGATGTATTTAAAATTCACGATTCTAGCAAAAGATTTTCCAATAAATTCTAAAAAATCTTAAAGCATTCTTACAATTATGTCCTAAATGCACCAAAAAAAGGTGTGAAAAGTGATTTGTATAAAATGTACTAAAAGAACTCAATTAGCTTGGAGAGCTTGGTAAAATCATTAGAGAAACAACGTGAGAATTTATTTTTTAATTTTTTTAAGAGTTCTCTTGTGTTCAAATAAATCATGCGAAATCAAATTTGACGATGTTTTAAAAGCAATAAGCTTAATCTCCGGTGTATTTTTTTTCTTTAAATATGAAATAGGATACATTTTAATTTGATTTTGTTTTAATTTTTTTTAATTTTCTTTTTAAAAAATAATTTATTTAAAAAAAACGAATTTGAGCGTAGATTATTTTTTAAAATTGCTTAATTTTAGCACTAATTTGGAGCAATATTTTTTTGATTTAAGGCTAGAACGTCTCTAGCAATTTTATACTAGAAAACCTTTTATTTTTTTTTCAAAAGGCTCATTCGATCTTCTTTTTTAATTTTAGGTTTTTAGATTTCAAATTTAAAAAGCTTGAGAATTTTTTTTTTTTATGGATTATTTTCGGTATAGGTGAGTACCTATTGTAAAACAAAAATGACAATCAAAAAATTACATTGAGCATCTTAAAAAGAATAACCAAAAATCAAAATTTTTAGTTAAAAAGAAATAAATTAATTTTCGAATATTCTAACCTACCATTTAATTAAAGATTTCACAAGATATCCATGCATGGAGTACATCTAAATTTCCCATTTTTTCGGATCTAAACCCCTACCGGACCCTGATTTCCTGAAAGAAGACACTTTAAGTTATTTAAAAAAGATGTAATTTAAAGTCCAAGTCCTACCTTTGCAACTACTACCACCACTACTATTTCAGTCTTCTCTAAGACTTGTTTTATCTTCATAGTTGTTCTTTAAGAAATGAATGGATAAACAAATGCTTTTAGAAGCTTGTAGCATTTTTGAAAAATTTTTACCGGTTATTGTCCAGAAAAATGTAAATTGTTCAGATATTTTAATGAATGTACGAGGACTTGTTTGTTCAAAATACGGAGGTCGGAGTAAAATGTCTGAGTTTATCGAAGTTTTACCCTAGTTCTAAGAAATGGTTTCTTAAATCCTTAAATTGCAACATCGTCAGTTATCTTAATGCTCTAACGTTTACGGGATAGTGGAAAAATAGCTTCTATAAAGAGACGTGAAATACCTAAAAAAGATTACTCAAAAATTCTTTATGACGCAAATTCAAAAACAGTGATTCTTGCGAAAATGTAACGTTCCGTTCCGAGTTGGCGTAAATAAAAGGGGAGAAGGGGTAATCTTTTAGTGAAAATTATTTATTTGGAATGGAATGGAACGGAACAGGAACTTTTTCGCAAGGATCACTGTGAAAAAAATTTTGTCCAGAAATTAATATAACTGTCCAAAATTTATAAAATGTACAGTGGTGTCGGCAAAAGTAATCCTGGCTTAAGGGAGTAATTTCCTGTGGTTTATGGCTTATATATATAGGATGTAACCGCATCTTTACCCTCAAAAGAGCGTGATTAAAATTCGTAATTCGTAATCTACACATATGAAAACCTAGGAAAGAAAGTTTTTTTGGGGGGATGTCCAAAATAATTTTATCAGACCCTGGGGGTCTAAAGTGTCAAGACTCCTCAAAAACCATACTTTACTTTACTTAACATATAACTTTTTATTTAACCCACTAACCTCATAATATTTATACATATTCGGAATGAGCGTAAAATTTTCTACAAGTTAAATTACATTACCCAATTAAGAAATTACATTACTGTGAAAAAATGATTCTAAATGAATTTACTACCCATTCGGAATCTAATCTTCTTTCAATCGTTTAAAGAATTCCTTTAAAACATTAAATAGACAATTATAAAATTTTTACATATTTTTCCGTAATTTCCATATATTTTCGGCTTTTTCCGGTCTTTTCCGAGAAAAATATTGGGTATCAAATTTGCAGAGCCACGGACTTTTCTATTTTAATCACGCTCTTTTGACGGTAAAGATGCTGTTATATAATATATAAATAACGTAAACCCCAGGAAATGCGTCTTCAAAAGCAAGGCTAATTTAATGGAAAATTTTCCGAATTTTCATCAAAAAAAATTGCCCATGGTTATCAGATATAATTTTTAGGTACTGGATAGGTATGAGTTACCCGAAAAATTGGGTTTTGGGTATAAATAATTTATACCCAAAACCCAATTTTTGTGAAAAAGTGAATTCCAAAAATGTGAATTCCTTAAGTAAACTCGTCTTTATTTTGTCCTTTTTTTTTATAAATCTTTTATTTGCTTTTAATTTCATTTTTAATCGATTTTAAGAAACCACATGAAGGAAGGTTTGTTTAATCCCAAGATAAATTAAAACTTAAAATTAAGGCGATATTATTTTTTAATCTATCAATTATGAATAAATGCCATTTGCAATTTTTTTACATTTGACAAGGAAGGAAAAATAATCTAAAAATTTTAATCAAAATCGAGTTTTTACAAAAAGTCAAGTGAAATTAAAAATTTGCAAAATATTTTTCGAATCTTATTTAAAATTTATCATGTTTTAAGATAATCCAGGTTCTTAAGTGTTATTTATACAATTAATTATAATTTTAGACATTTTTTTTTTAAACTATTAAAGTACTTAAAAAAATTTGTTTTCATTTGAACGAGGCAAAGTACCCTTAAAATAAAACACTGTTTTTTTTTGTTATTTTAATTTTGTAATTAAAATTAAAATTTACTCAAACTAATGATTCATGGTTGTTAGCTAAATAAAAGTGATAGTAGAAAAAAATCAAATTCGTAAACAGAATCCAAAGGTTGAAGCACAAGACGCCATCAGTTTTAAAAATTAAAGTTTTCAGGATAGACCCACACAAAATCCTAAAATTGTTGAATAAACGCCTCTCATTATCAAAAAAAGAATTATTTAACATTATAAAACATTGATAAGAAAGCTTGAAGATTTTTTAAATTGAATCAATTATAATGTTTTTTTCAAAATTAAGACCCTTAAATTGGGTTCTCTTGGGGTCTTTACAGTCGGATTGGAAAATCAAGAATTCTAAAACCACGTTCAAAACATCAAGCAATTAAAATAGCTGGTAAAATGAATTAACTAAAAAAGAGATAAAAAAAGTTTAAAGTGGTTTTGTTTTACGTGGTTCCTATTTAAGATGAATAGTTAGACAAAATAAACTTTAAGTTAAGCTTAACCCAGAGTCACCATATTTTACAGTTAATTTATTTCAAAAAAGTGTTAGGAAGTGCTAAATTCAATTTGTTAGGGATGCGTTAGTATTGGAATATAAAGCCTCACGTTTATTAATTTGTATTGAGTGGGTAAGGGTAAACCCAAATTAGGGTATATCCATACCCAGACCTGAAATCCGAGATTTCTGGGTAACCCATACCCACCTAATACCTTGAAATTACAGGCACTGGAATAGCAAGATTAAAAAAAAAAGATTAAGACATCCCCATATTTTCAATTTTTGACGCCTTGATGTTGACCGAGAAATTTTGTTTAGTGCAGGTTCAAAACTCGAAAAAATTCAAAAATATTTTTTAATAATAAAAAAGTCTTCCACTTTTTTGGAAATTCCTTCGAATATTTTCAATATTAAAAAATATTTTAGAATTTTTTCGAGTATTTACCCTGTAATAAATAAAGTTTCTTGGTCAACATATCAACGCATTAAAACTTGAAAAAAGTGTTTTTTAATACCCGAGTACCCAATTTGAGCGCGTCGCACATTTCAATTATTTTTTGTAACTCTGTGATGTATATGTAGCTTCATGCGGCGGAATTGGCAAATTGGATATGTCTTAAACACGGAAATACGGTATGCCTTGCTACACAACTAGATTGAAGTAATATTCCGTTAAGCCCGGTTAAAGCTCCAGGTCGAAAAACTAGCTGTTGTTGATTTTTATTCACATTATTTCGAGTCAAAACATTTATCTTCAAGTTTTGTCAATCATGCCTGTTTAATCCGAGACTGCATCCCTTATATAGTGTCAGTCGAGTTTGCACTTTTTGGTATTCCGGAAGGATATCTATTAAAACCAAACCTTTACTAATGCTTTCCCTAAACCCTACCTCTCTGAAGGCGGCCATGAATCTAAACAAATCTAACTATAACATTAGCCAAAATCATTTATTATTTACATTAGATTAGATTTCTTTTATTCTGGTTAGATTTCTTTTATTTCTTTTCTTATATTATGGTTAGATTTCTTTGATACAGTTTTTGGTTTTTTGGACAAGTTTTAAAGAGTATAATACGTTTGGATATCTTTGCAAATTACCAAAAAGAGCAAAAAGTGCAAAAGGGTCAGTTATCTTGGCAAAATACCAAAAAGTGGAAAAAGTGCAAAAAAGGCAAAAATTTTATTAAGTCTTTTCAACTTCATGCGACTAAAAGTCCATAACCTTGACTCCGTCTCGGGCGCAGGCTCCGACTATAAGGTTAAAAATATCAGACTGACACTGTATCAATTTCGTAGTTATTAATCGAATAAAATCTTATATTTTATCAAAACAATTTTTATGTTTTTTTTAGCTTGTACTTCCTTGTTTCTTTCCTGTCCTTGTTTTTCTCAAATGCTTTGCTTTAAAAATGCTTAGACATCCTTTTTTTTTACAAAAATTGATTTTAATATTTTTATGGGTAAAAAAATCACCAGTGTGAAGTTTTTTCTCAATTTCTCAAATTCTCAATTTCTTAAAATAATTTGAGAAAAAAAATAAAGTTATTTCTCAAATTCTTAGAATCTAAGAAAAGTTGAGAAAAGTTGAGAAATAAAAAAAATGAACGGTACATTTTGAGAAAAAAAAATATAGAAAAGTTTCTTTTTTAAAGGTTGGAAAGCATTATGGAACATTCCCTTTCACAAAATTGTTAAATTCTCATTAATGGTAGAAGGTCTCATAATTCTGAAAAGGTAAAGATGTTTGTTTTCCTGCAGAGATGTCAGAAAAGAAGAATAAACAAGTCGAAGTTCCAGATAACAATGTTTTCTATCAAAAAAATACGCCAAAGAATGATAGTTTAAGATTTTTATCTAATTATTCAAATTTGGTATCTTTTTCCAGACTAAGTTGGTATTGAGGTAGGGATTAGGGGTTGGGTTTAGGGTGAGGGTTAGGGCAGCTTAAGGATTCGACTAAGAATAAAATTCAGGGATTTCTCAACTTTTCTCAACTTTTCTTAGATTCTAAGAATTTGAGAAATAACTTTATTTTTTTTCTCAAATTATTTTAAGAAATTAAGAATTTGAGAAATTGAGAAAAAACTTCACATAGGTAAAAAAATCAATTAAAATTGTTTCCGTTTCAAAAAATTTGTTTCATTTTTTGTTATTTTAGATGAATTTTCAATAATGAAAATTATTTAATTATGGATTACTTTTATTTGAAACAATTGAGTCGAAATAATATTGTAAACATTCGAATATACGAAGGTCTATTTAAGTTAAGTTCAAGGTTAATCAACAGGCTAGTGCCCTTGTCTAGAATATAGACTGATTAACTCTCCATTTATTTAGTAAATAAAAAAAATTTTTAAAATAAAAAAAAAAAAAAAAATTCATATCAATTATCATAATATCAAAATAAAAAATAATTTTTAAAATTTAAATTAAGTTTATCAAAAATTTTTAATGAATCATTGTAAATTAGGTTGATGTTGTTGAATATTGACAACTTAAAGGTGCTAAATTTAAGGACCATTCTGTTAATAAGGAATTTGTTAGCCAATTTAGTGTACACATAACCAAATGTGTTTTCACCATTTTTTGTTTTCGATTTCGGCACCATAAAATCACTTTTGTTTCTTAAGTCGTACTCGATTTTTCGTGACTCATTTGTGACTAATTGTTCTTTGAGCTGAATAGGTGAGTTCTCCATTTTAATGATCTTGTATGAAAACGACAGCATTCTCTCCAAAGCTCGATGTTGAAAAGCAAAAAGTCCATACTTTTCCAGCACATTATTTAAATCATTAAAGTCGCTAGAATTTATTTTAATTTTTAATAATTTATAAATACATAAATAGTAACAGTTGGCGAGCCTTTGGATGGCTTCTTTTGAAAAATAACAAATCAAAGTAAAAACATAATCAAAATAAGGTAATATAAAAGTTTTAAAAAATTGAATTTTTACAGATGTACAAAGATAGAAAAGTCTTTTTATTGAAAATAGTTTCTTGTTTACCGACAAACATGTTTCCGAAACTAATTTCATGAAATTTAATCTATTATCAATGGTAAAGCCCAATAATTTAAAATTATCAACAACTTTAATTTTAGCCTCTTTAATTTGAATAAAATCTGGTATTTCAATTTTTTTCTTTGTAAAAACCATGAAGAAAGTTTTTTCCCAATTTATATCAACCTTATTAAAATAACACCAAGTACTTAGTTCTTCAATAACCCCTCCAGTTTCGCTTATTAATGTGTCCAATTTATTTCCAGTCTTTGTAAGACTTGTATCATCAGCAAATAGCTCTATATAAGCTTTTAAAATACACAATGGGAGATCGTTTATAAAGATTAAAAAGAGGAGCGGGCCTAGAACTGAGCCTTGTGGAACCCCAAGTTTTAGTCTAGCTTGTTTGGATAAGAGATTTTTCAAAAGAAGCTTTTGAGACCTCTCATCAAAGTAGTTTGTCATTAAAGCAAGAGAGTTGTTATCAAAACCATAATGAAATAACTTTAGGAGCAAAAGTAAAGGGTCTATTAAATCAAATGCTTTTCTAAAATCAATGAAAAGAGATAGTGCAATTAACTTTTCATCGAGTACTTTGTTTATAAAAGACACAAATTCATGTATAGCCGATTGGCATGAAAACCCAGACCTGAAGCCATGCTGCCCCTTGAAAAATATCTTATTTGACTCAAAGTAAGTAACAATTTGTTTAGCTAGAAGCTTTTCAAACATCTTAGCTAAAGGTGAAAGAACTGATATTGCCCGATAGTTATTCATATCAGACTTATCCCCCTTGTTTTTATAAAGAGGTGTCACAACCGCTATTTTCCAATCTTCCGGAATTTTCTTCAACTCTAAACAACTATTAAATAGCTGATGTAGAATAGGGATAAATAATTCAGGCATAGCCTTGAAGATTTTTGTATGAATCCCAACATGTCCTGGAGAGCTAGAAGTCGGTAATTCATTCAATGATTCCTCGACATCTTTAAGACTAAAGGATTGAAATGAAAAACCGGGAGTCTGAAAGCTATTTGCTCTTTTAAATTCTTTGAATTTTTCAAAGATAAATTTAGCTGATTCGTCTTCTGTAGAAAACGAAGATGATTCAATATTCGTGAAGAAATTATTGAACATCTCAACTTGATCAGCAACTGAAGAAGCTTTGAAGTCACCACTCTGAATTACTTCAGTTATTTCAGGGCAATCATCAAAATTTTTATCGCTTCTCAGTTTAATCGAAGACTTATAGAACTCCCAAAACTTTTTAGAGTTCTTAAAGTCCTTCGGTGTTTGGTTTTTAAAATACTCTTTAATTTTTTTGCAATTTAATGCTTTGAACTCCCTTCTAGCCTCTTTGTAATCAGCCTGAGTTTGCTCATTCTTACACTCAGAGTAAATGTAAAAGCAATAGTCACGATATTTCTTCGCAGTTCTTAATTCATCATCAAACCAAGGACAATGATCTTGTCTCTTAGGTTTAAAAGTCTTCTCAGGGCAACATTTTTCAATAGCCTCAATTACTTTGTCTTTTACAAAACCCCATTTATCCTCAATATTCGGGAACTTATCAATTATGCTAAAGTCTATTGATGAAATACAAGCTTTAACCTTATCTAGATTCTTTTCAGAGTAAACTCTAGTTGGGATACTAGTCAAAATTTTCTTTTCGATCAATAAATCAAATGATGCTACAAGAAATTTATGATCGCTATACGGACAGCCTATAACCTCAGAAACAGGGTCTAGATCATCTGGATGTAAAACATGATCTATTTTACTTAATTTAACCCCAATGTCTCCACTTTTATTATTCTTAATTCCAATCCTAGTTGGCTCTTTTGTGACTGTTTTCAAACTAAAGCTCTCTAAAAAATTTGAAAACATTGAATCCCCAGAACTTGGATCCATATTAATGTCACCTATAATCAAAAAACGATCATTGGTATTGATTGAAAAGATAAAATGCTCAAGAAAATCAAGAAAATCTTTGTTTCTCAAGGATGGTGGTTTATAGCAACAAAGAACATTAATTTGCTGTCCCTTTGCCATTAGAGTCACAGAGATTCCCTCAAAATTCGTTGAGACCTCACTCCGAATCACTTTTAAGTTTTTTTTCACCAGAACCATTATTCCCCCGCCATCCCTCAGCCTATCTCTTCTAATTAGAGTATAACTCGGCATCAGTATAGCAAGATTAAAAAAAAAAGATTAAGACATCCCCATATTTTCAATTTTTGACGCCTTGATGTTGACCGAGAAATTTTGTTTAGTGCAGGTTCAAAACTCGAAAAAATTCAAAAATATTTTTTAATAATAAAAAAGTCTTCCACTTTTTTGGAAATTCCTTCGAATATTTTCAATATTAAAAAATATTTTAGAATTTTTTCGAGTATTTACCCTGTAATAAATAAAGTTTCTTGGTCAACATATCAACGCATTAAAACTTGAAAAAAGTGTTTTTTAATACCCGAGTACCCAATTTGAGCGCGTCGCACATTTCAATTATTTTTTGTAACTCTGTGATGTATATGTAGCTTCATGCGGCGGAATTGGCAAATTGGATATGTCTTAAACACGGAAATACGGTATGCCTTGCTACACAACTAGATTGAAGTAATATTCCGTTAAGCCCGGTTAAAGCTCCAGGTCGAAAAACTAGCTGTTGTTGATTTTTATTCACATTATTTCGAGTCAAAACATTTATCTTCAAGTTTTGTCAATCATGCCTGTTTAATCCGAGACTGCATCCCTTATATAGTGTCAGTCGAGTTTGCACTTTTTGGTATTCCGGAAGGATATCTATTAAAACCAAACCTTTACTAATGCTTTCCCTAAACCCTACCTCTCTGAAGGCGGCCATGAATCTAAACAAATCTAACTATAACATTAGCCAAAATCATTTATTATTTACATTAGATTAGATTTCTTTTATTCTGGTTAGATTTCTTTTATTTCTTTTCTTATATTATGGTTAGATTTCTTTGATACAGTTTTTGGTTTTTTGGACAAGTTTTAAAGAGTATAATACGTTTGGATATCTTTGCAAATTACCAAAAAGAGCAAAAAGTGCAAAAGGGTCAGTTATCTTGGCAAAATACCAAAAAGTGGAAAAAGTGCAAAAAAGGCAAAAATTTTATTAAGTCTTTTCAACTTCATGCGACTAAAAGTCCATAACCTTGACTCCGTCTCGGGCGCAGGCTCCGACTATAAGGTTAAAAATATCAGACTGACACTGTATCAATTTCGTAGTTATTAATCGAATAAAATCTTATATTTTATCAAAACAATTTTTATGTTTTTTTTAGCTTGTACTTCCTTGTTTCTTTCCTGTCCTTGTTTTTCTCAAATGCTTTGCTTTAAAAATGCTTAGACATCCTTTTTTTTTACAAAAATTGATTTTAATATTTTTATGGGTAAAAAAATCACCAGTGTGAAGTTTTTTCTCAATTTCTCAAATTCTCAATTTCTTAAAATAATTTGAGAAAAAAAATAAAGTTATTTCTCAAATTCTTAGAATCTAAGAAAAGTTGAGAAAAGTTGAGAAATAAAAAAATGAACGGTACATTTTGAGAAAAAAAAATATAGAAAAGTTTCTTTTTTAAAGATTGGAAAGCATTATGGAACATTCCCTTTCACAAAATTGTTAAATTCTCATTAATGGTAGAAGGTCTCATAATTCTGAAAAGGTAAAGATGTTTGTTTTCCTGCAGAGATGTCAGAAAAGAAGAATAAACAAGTCGAAGTTCCAGATAACAATGTTTTCTATCAAAAAAATACGCCAAAGAATGATAGTTTAAGATTTTTATCTAATTATTCAAATTTGGTATCTTTTTCCAGACTAAGTTGGTATTGAGGTAGGGATTAGGGGTTGGGTTTAGGGTGAGGGTTAGGGCAGCTTAAGGATTCGACTAAGAATAAAATTCAGGGATTTCTCAACTTTTCTCAACTTTTCTTAGATTCTAAGAATTTGAGAAATAACTTTATTTTTTTTCTCAAATTATTTTAAGAAATTAAGAATTTGAGAAATTGAGAAAAAACTTCACATAGGTAAAAAAATCAATTAAAATTGTTTCCGTTTCAAAAAATTTGTTTCATTTTTTGTTATTTTAGATGAATTTTCAATAATGAAAATTATTTAATTATGGATTACTTTTATTTGAAACAATTGAGTCGAAATAATATTGTAAACATTCGAATATACGAAGGTCTATTGGACCATAAAATCGACAAATATGGTCAAATGATAAAATTTTTAAATTATAAATTCCCTCAAATATTATTCACACTGGGAATATTTGCAAATATAATTCAATTGATATCGTATTTGTACAAAACAAGTCGTAGTCTAAACAAAGTTTATTTTATAACTCTTTCACTCACCCAATTAATAGCTCTCTTTTGTACACTCGCTAATTATACATTCATAGACGAATACAAAAGTCTTTCAGCAAGCTCGAATATATCATGTAAAATATTCAATTTTTTGTATCGTCTTATGACTGATTTAACATCATGGACAGCGCCATTGCTCATTCTAACAACCTATTTTAGTATAATGTCTAAAGACGTGCTCAATTCGAACAAATCAAAATCATGTGTCATTATATTGGTAACATGTATCCTAACAGCAGCTTGTTCACTTGACTTGATTTACACTGAAAACATTCCATTAATCGTAAATAAAATTCGTAATAATCAAACGATAACCAATGTTTATTACACTTGTGGTATTAAAAATCTAAATATATTTCTCTTACGTGAAATAATTGATTTTATTTGCTATTTTTTTGTGCCTTTTCATTTTTTAATATTCACATTTTATTTAATACTCAACGAAATTCGTAAGTATAAACTAAATGGTAATATAGTACTCAAACGAAGTAAAAAATATAATCTAATGCTTAAACGTTTTAAGATAATACCATTTTTTTTTATACTCTTTAATTTTCCAATTTTGTTTATTTCATTTTTAAATTTTGTGTTTAATATAATGCCTAAAAATAATTTATCAATGAAACATCCATTGATGTTTGAGTTTTATTTTACGATAATACTTTTAATGAATCAATCGCATTATTTTTTAATAACGTTTATTAATTTGTTTTATGATAAATTTATATTAACAAAATTTAAAAGTTTTTTTGGTTATGATATGTTTTATAAACATGGATCTTTGCTCACACATTAGTCTCGAATTTTTTAACTGCTGAAATGAAATGCCTCTATAGTACTGTACCTAAAGAGAGCATGGATGGTACAAAATCATCATTCTACTCATAATTTATTGATGTATTTTGTAATTAATTATTTTTAGTGTTTTATGGTGCAGTATCCAACCTGTCTTGATTCTACCAAATGATGATTTTTTTTTCGTTTTAGAGATGTACCTTCAACTGGATGATCGAATACTGATTTTTCGAACTTTTAACTTTATGATAGTAAAATTGTTTTTAATAAATTAGCTTTCACAAGTGTTATGTTACTTGAATTTTCTTTTAATATTAGATCACTCAAAATTCGTGTTACAAGAGACAGTAAGTTTTGTCTACTCTATGAAATTTTGCACTCCCTTTTCGATTTCCTTAACAGAACGAAAATAAACTTTTATTGATCTTGCATCAGTTGTAATTTTTTTTCATTCAAGTGCGGGCAGAGCAAAACTTCCATAATATCTGAATTTGTCATTTTCGATATCATAGCTGTAATCTACGACCCAAAACAACACAGAAAATCAATTTTTTCATGAGGATAAAAAGTCACCCCTACTATCACTACCCTACCGCTTTTTAGAGCCAAATGACGAGGTGTTCAACTTAAACATTTAAGAACTCATGACTTGAAAAAGCTAATTATGAACTGAAGACATGGCTTTAAAGCAAAAAAGCTACCATTGATGCCAGCAGTGGCGGATCCACGGTATGGCGAACTCTGGCGATCGCCATACCTCATAATTTTTTGGTATGGCGCCGCCATACTTCAACAAAAAATAATAATTTGGAAAAAGGCTAGTTATGATTTCATTCATAATTTAGTTGTAAAACACCGCTTTATTTAAAAATCAAAAGGAAAATTTAGTAAACTACGATCATCAGAGAAAATAAAGCTTGAAACTCTTTTGTTTATGGTTAAAAACTATCCTACTCATTCAGGATAATTGTGTGAAAAAAAAGTTAAAAAACGGAGACATCTTTTTTCGAAGCGGAAATTCATCCTTTAAGTTTTATAGTCAATTAATGAGATTTTTTTGGACGAGGGTGTTTGACGCATAAAAATAAAAATTATCGCATAAAATAAAAAAAGTACAGCATATAATTTGTGTAACTATAGCATATAGAAATTTTTATTTTCAAAAAATTACAGACTACGAATCAAGGTCTATGAAAAAAATTTCGCCTAGTAACAGATTGGTGTCAAAGATATCCATCTAGGTAAAAAACTTTTCAAAAAACCTTATTTTTTAAGCCAAAAAAATGAATTTCTTGTCCAAATTATAATGAAATACAAAAATGGTCAAGAAGCTTTCTTCTTAGATAGGAAACCGAACATCTAATGGAATTTGTTGGTTGCCAAGAAAGACCACTGTCCTAACACTGGATTGTTATTCTGTTTTCAAATTTCGTTTGGATCCTGAGATACTTTAAAAAATTTCTTTATGCTTTAAATTAAAATTTTATATGCGATTTTAATTGTTTTTTATGCGTCAAATACTTTTTTCCGATTTTTTTCTATTTTATTTCAAAAGAGATATTTTTTCCTTTTTTCTATAAGAATAAAATAAGATTTAGTCATCCATAACTTTTTTACTTTTTATTTTATTTTTTATATTTTACCTTGTTCTGGATGTATTTCTAGTTCAAGGACTGCTTTAGAGCTCAAAAGAATCATTGTCCCAAAGTCCCTTGGGTACTGAATTATTAGTCAGTCAGTCGTCAAAAAAATATATTTCTGGCTTTCGGGAAGTGTTCGATTAATTATCTATTACAAAATTGCTGATTTGAGATCAAGGAAATGGGCGACATATTTTCTGTTACTTTAAATATTCGCATCTTGTTCTTACAAGTGATCTTCAACTTCCGGAACAAGTAGCAATCAGTAGTTGAATACATCTGGTTCGAAAAATGTAGCCTGCTTTGTTTAGTAAAAAGAACCACTTTGCGTTTTTATTTGCAAAGCTTTGTCGTTTAGGTCGTATTCTTCAAGAGAATCATCTCAATATATCGAAAAAACTGTTTCAGTGGCTAATCCTCTAATGGTAAAAAACATTACTAAAAACCGAAAAAATATTTCCCTAAAACCTAATAATTTAACCTTTATTCCTCTCCTTCAATACAAAGAATATTTTTCGCCATACCTCTCATGAATTCCTGGATCCGCCACTGATGCCAGGACCAAAATCATTCCAGTAAAAAATTTCATAAATTTAAAATCGAGTAAAAAGGGTAAAAAAAAGCATTTTTTCAATTAAATCGTATCTAGTCCAAGTAAACCCCCTATACCGGTATTTTTTAAAATCTAGCATCAACAAGAGACAATTCTGCACAAATCTATGAGGCTACTTCATTTTTTTTTCAATTATGGTGTACTAAGGGTGCAAAAGGGCATATTTTTGAAATTTGGTAAAGATATGGAAATCGATATGTTTTGACTAAAAATTTGATATCCTCGTGCAAAACTACTCCAGAAAACATGTTTTTAAAATCTCTATGACTTTTTATTCGATTTTTGGAAAAATGTCCCGATTTCACACATTTAATAGCACCCAAAACCAAGGTTCTGAAATTATGATTTTTATGATCATCAGATAAATGTTTTCTGGGGGAGTTTTGCACGAGGATTTCAAATTTTTAGTCTTTTCGATTTCCATATCTTTATCAAATTTCAAAAATATGCCTTTTTGCACCCCTTAGTACCTCATAATTGAAAAAAAATTGCAAAAGTATCCCCATAGATTTATGCAGAATCTGTTGATGCTAGATTTTAGAAAAATACGGGTATCGGGGGTTTCCTTGGACTATACGCATATTGTAAAAGTTATGTATAAGTACTGTATCATCACTATTTTGTTATTTACAACAATTTATGTAGTTTTAGTGTAAAATTTTTATATTCTATTAAGCTATTAATGACGTATCATATTTAGCGAATTCTCTGGAATTTTCAAATGAATTCGTTTCTCGAAAAGTTCAATTTCCAAGGAGAACTGGATCTTGACTTATGAGTACTGACGGTATAAGTATGGGTACGGGTACGGTAAGGGTACGCTTTTAGACGATAATAATTTTATTTTAAATAATTACAAATTTTATGAGTAAAAAATACGGACAAATCTCTCTTTTTATAAGCTGATCTACACTCTGGACAAACATTAACTTTATCTAAATTTAACTCCTCAAATGTACTCAAACAAATCGAATGAAATAAATGTGAACAAGAAAGAAGAACAATTGGTTTAGAGTTTAATTTTTCCAAATCAGCTCGATTTAATTTTTTTTCATCCATCAAATTTTTTGGCAATTCATACTTATTCATACATATTGAACATTCATCATGATTACGGTTAATTGATTTATTCAACAAGACATTCCATTCATCGTCTGAAATTTGTTTGTAACGTTCATCAAAATTTTTAAACATTTCACGACTTAGCTTTAAATTTTTGTCAATGTCATCCAATAGATGATCAGTATCATAGTTAAACGATTGAACTATGCGATTTGTAATGTCAGAAAGCTTTAAGAGACACAATTTAAGACTCATTTTTTTAAATAAAAAAATTTAAAAAAAATACTTTTTCTTCAAAAAATTTCTTTCTTAATAATTGATTTTGTGGTGGTACTAGTTTACGGTAGTTCTTGTACCACTTTCTTACTAAATACCCTCGCCAAGCAGCTTGGATCCTAAAATTTTAATATTAAAATTTCTTATAAAGAAATCTCCAATTTATTATTACTTTGCTGCACATATATTTTTATGATATTTTGAAGCATCGTAAACAACTCTTGCTTTGTATCGTTCTTTACGACACATTGGACAACATTTTTTACCCGAAAATTTTTCAAAAACTTCGAGACAATTACGATGAAACGTGTGAGTGCATGAAAGTAAAACTTGTTGATTAACACCTAATGGTTCTTTGCATATAACACAAGGCTCTTTATATTCTTCTCTTGATTTGTATTTTTCTTTTATTTTAGACCATTCGGTTTCATCTAGTTGTTTTCTAGAGTCGTCAACACCGATTAATCCCATTCTCTCCGCTTAAAATAATTGATGTTTGAAAATAAAGTTTTTAACTTAAGAGACCCTTACCAAGTGTTAATGTGTCAGCTGGACTAGGTTTTGTGAGGACATATTCTTTCTCCTCTTCGCTTGACTTTGGTTTGTTGACGGTTTCTGTTAAAAATATAGTTAGAACGTAACATAAGTTGTGTTAAGATTTACTTTTGTTTAGACCGGAATCAACTTTTGACTTTGCTTCGAATTTTAAAGGTTTATTCTTGTTGATGACTACATTTGATGATAAATTTAAGTTAAGAAGTGAATCTAATTGAAGCTGTTTTGTGATATGATCTTGAAAAGCTGTGGATACTAAAGCCTTAGTTTTGGAGTCTTGTTTTTCTTTCTTAATCGAAATATTTTTACTTTATAAATAATCGTTTAACAACTCAAAAACCTTACCAAGTTGTATCTCTTATTGTTAAAGCCTGACATCCTTTTATTCAAATTTTTGGGAATTTTTTTATTTTTGAATTTTTCTTCGAATAAAATTCTTGTTACCATGGTTATAAGCTTGAAATTAAAATGAAAGTTTTTTTTGTCTTTTAGAATGTCGGCTATTTCATTTGATCGCGAAAATCTACAGTACATCGTACATCTCCGTTTTTTATTATTCTAGTCAATTTTATTTTTTGAATATTTCTACTCAACATTAATGATTCGTACTGTACTTTCGGCTTTTTTATTCAATGGACTTAAGCTCACACCCTTTAGACATGAGTTCACAAAAGTCACCCTCCAATTTTCACATCTAGGCTTAAGACCAGCCAAGAAATTTTAACCGCAAAATTATAGTAAATTTTGTTTCACATAAAAAAAATAAAAATTACTTACCATTACTTTTCAAAATGGCCCTCCCATTTTCACATCCGGGCTTGGGACCGGCCAAGGCATGGTTACGAGTATGCTACTGCAATCCACTCCAGTAACTGTGGGACGTTCATCATAAACAGCGCCACTCATCCGAGCCGAAGCTGCGAACTCGACAACTATCCTGACTAGCTTGGAACCACAAACCAAGCGAATTAACTCGAATGAGAATACTTAACTTTGTTAACAGGGCTACATCTATTGCTAAATGGGTCTGCTGTAAAACAAGTTCTTGCCCCCGTTTCCAAGCTCATATACGTTGTGATAGTCAAAGCCAGCAGCACCCCAATACGACAAGATTCGAACACAATCCGTAGATCCACGTACCCGTAATACAGCACATTTAGAACGATGTTAGAATGACATCAATATAACCGCCCCTCGCATCCGGCATCTATAAAATCGATTTAATTTTTAAAAAAAATTAAATAAAGATAAGCCGTATAAATGAAGTTTTCGAGTATCTTAGGGACTTTTATCGTCATGGTAAATGTCCAAATAGATCCTTCATCAGCTATGTTCAAAATACCGAGCATACTCTTGGAAAAAGTAATCATGTCGGTGATTTTAAACATCATCAGCCGCCCCGCTGGCTTAATGGTTAGAGCGTTGGATGGCGAATTTAGGGACCCTAGTTCAAAATCCCTCTACTGCTAAAAAGTTAGGACAAAAAAAAAACATCATCTGTCCTTGCTTGATGAGGCGTTTGCCACAAAAGTATACGCAACAGAAACCAGTGAGCTATTCAGGAAAATAGTAAACTTAAGCTGTCGTTTGATAGCTAAAGACTAGACGAACTGCTCCTTTTATAGAAATATCCTATACTTTTTATTTAGAGTAGGATTATCCAAATGTGTTATTGCTCCTAACTGTTACTTCTTTGTTTAAATTATGGTTATCCAGAGATGGATTAACCTGGAGCTGAAAGTGACTTGGGTTTCAGATAAATTTCAAACTTTATTTAATCATTTATTACAATAAGAAATCAATTTAAAAATTATTTTGTCAGACATAGATTATTAATAATAATAATGATAAAAAACAACATAAAACGACAATTTTACAAATAATTTTGTATTCTTTCAAAATCACCTTTACACAGCAATATTAGCACTCATTTCAGAAGTTAATTCTATTTGTGGCATATTTTCTCCTTTCAAGTGATTCTCTTCATTACAATCTCCCATATCTTGATCGTCTGTTGTCGCTTCTGAATTCGTTGTCTCTTCTTTAGTTGGCTCAAAAGCTTTACTTGACGGAATCACTACAACACCTGACCATACACTTGGACTTGTAACTATCGCTAAAATGAATAATCTTTTTTAAAAATTAAATTTTAATCAAAAATTTCCACTTATTTTTACTTGAATTTCCTTCCATTCCAAGAATTTGTTTGAACCCACCATGAGCCAATATTCTCAGTAAAGTTTGACATGTGTAACAAACCATATCTTGTTGCTCTAAATTCATGTTTGTGTGAACACGTACGAGTGAGCCTTCACAAGGATCTATAATACCAGCTGAACCTGGTAAGAAAAAACCAGCTGAAACCAATTGAAATATTCGTTTAAATGAAACGACTAAACTCAAAGGCTCGCGTTTTGGATTGTTCATAACAGCATAGTGAGATAATAAATCAATGAGCCAAGAGTTTAATGGTGATAGACCATCGAATCGACTACGAATATCCTTAAGAACACGTATAAGACATTTTATAGTCGAATGAGACGCATTTTCTTCAAACCATCTCGCATGTTTAACCGAATTCAGACTTAATTGACATACTTTTGAGTCCACTAGTAAACGTAAATTTACAAGTTAATTCAATAATTAAATTTAAGTCAAATTTACAGTGTAGATCGGGCTCTAATTTTCTTATATTTTGTTGTTGAGTAGTTACCAAGACTTGAACAGCTACGTCCACAGCTGACACAGCTATCAACGCAGGTGATAGAATCTCAAATCCACTTTCATTTAGACTTAGTAAAAGATCTTAAAAGATATTTTTTAGCGTAAAGTTTTTGTAGGAAATTTTGAGACAAATTTTTACTGTTCAATTCTAAAGGGTTTGTAATTGTTTTACGAAGTTCTTCGTAGACTTTAGCAGCCAAACGACTCACAGCTTCTCCTATATATAAAATTTTAAAATTTTTCTAAAAAATTACAAAGTTAAACAAGAAGTTACTTGTTGGCAAAGTTTTAAGAACTACACATAAATCACCAACAAGCTTGTTTGACATTAACATAGTGCCCTTTTTAAATGATCCCACTTGTCTAATTTCGTCGATAGTCTGTAAAAAAAGTTAATAAAAAATGGATAGTGATTAAATTTGGTCAAAAAGTCTTACACAAGCATCAAAATCAGCTGGAGTGAGGATCAAATTTTCAAGAATAGTCTGAATTTTAGTGATCAAATTGAGCAAATGAGTTTGTTCAGTTGAAGTTGGTGTCAAATCTTGATTTCTCTTGAGAAGTGCCTAAAAATTTTCAAATGTCATAGACGACGATAAGAGCATAAACTTGAAAGTATCAAAATTACATCGTTTAATGATTTTTCGTCATTTTGATTGATTGGTTTGACGCGTTGGAAAGCGTTTTCAGCTTGGATAAAATCAAAACAAACATGAGGTATGAATGGTCTTAATAGAAAAAAGATAGAAAAATGTGAGTTTCGTTTTTTGTTGTCAAGACTAAATACTTTGGTTGGTGTCGTTGTTGAAATGGGCGATTTTGTATGCCACCACCTCTTCCGAAATTTCGATGGCCCCCGAATCCACGACCTCTATTTGATCGATTGCCTTGATAATTACCTCTCATTTTTTCGATTGTTAATTTCTTAAACTATTTTTTGAAATTTTTTTATGTTTCTGTGTTTTGATGTATGTTGGACTATTTTTGAATGAAGGAAACATTCGAAAATTATGACAAAACTAATTTAACTTACCAACTTGCTTGTTAAATCAATAAAAAGAGATAGAGCGTCAAGGTTCCGAAATTAAGTTTCAAAGAGATTCGATTTTTTGAACTGTCATGCAATAAGTCGCTCATAAACCCTTTTATTTATATCCTAGCGCGTGAACAAAGTAATTAAAGCTAAAATTCTGGAAACTCTTTTAATTTACTAAAATTTTTGTCCTCTTTTGTCTGTTACCGATACATTTTTGTAAGAGTTTTTCTCTCTTAAAACTACTCTCTTTAAAAAAATATGAAAATTTTGATTTTTTGTCTGATTTTGAGGAGCAACTTTGGTAACTTACAGAAACTTTAAGCAACTTTTCGCCCTTCTTTGAATGATTCAGTTTGGGTTCAGTGTCTAATTCATTCACTGTTACCTTTTCTTCAAACACTGACAGTTCTTGATTCTTCCGGATTGACCAAATATTTTACAAGGCCTAATTTGATTAAAAAGGTATGATAAAAACCTCAAATTCCGAATGAATACAGTTATTCTTGCGAAAATGTAACGTTTTGTTCGGAACGCGTCCAGAATGGTCTTAAAAAACGGTCCAATTCGAGTTTATAAGACTTTCAATAAGGTCACGTTCTGTTCCTAGAATTTTCTTTAGGACGAGTCCTGTTTTAGAACGGGTACTGAACCCTGAATTGAAAGTCTAATGAACCCGAAAGAGGCCGTTTTTAATGACTTCAATAAAAGGTGAGTTAAATTTATTTCTAATTTTTTTTTCTATCACGTCTACTGGAGAGGCCTGCAAAAATTCTGCAAATAAAATTGTGCATTTAGGTATTTTTCATTTTTAGCAATACTCTGCAAAATTTCACGCCATTGAAAAAGCTTTATTTGTAAATCCGCAATTTTATTTGCAGGATTTTGCAGGCTCCAGTAGATGCAGCAAATTTTGCTGCATGAGACTGCACCTTTCTTTCCTAAGAAAAGTCAAAAGCACACTTTTTATAACGATTGCGATAGAGTCAAAAATAGAAAAAAGAAAATTGAGAAAAAATTTTAACTTGCCTTAATAAAACTGAATTTTCATTTTTTAATCCCGCAGTATAAAACGGTAGTAGTAGTATTGTAGTATAATCTGCAACTTGAACCCATTTCAAGTGAGCTCATAGAGCTATAGCAGACGTTACACTCTTTTCTTTGTTCATATTCCATATTAAATCTTGAATAAAGTGTTGTTTAGTACTCTGTGTCATAACAGTTATTTTGAGTGAAAATGTAAAATATCAAATCGAGCTCTACTAATAAAATATATTTATTCTAATGATAAACTTGATTCTCTCTGTTGAAAATTTTACTTTACTTTGCCGTAAATTCTCGTTTAATATTACATGCAAATAAATCTGAATACTCAGGTTTTGGTGGACTATTTTTCAACCAATCAGAAATTTCGCTAAAACCTGAGTATTCAGGTTTAGTTACATAAAACATTAATCGAGAATTTACGGTTTCCTTCGCATCGAAATCCCATCATTGGTGCTACCGATACAGTATTGACCAACCACATTTTATTTAGTAGGAATGTCTCGTACAAAATTATTTTTTTTCAAATTTCATTAAATCGAGACAAAAAAGTGTTAAAAAAAAACAGTAAAAAAATTTAATTTTGATTTTGTTTATTTTTTTAATTTGTTTTATAAGTTTAATTTTATTTGATTGATTTTATACTCAAACGAGAAAAAAAAAGCTAAATTAAATACCTAAACACACCCACACACACAGAGAACCGTAAAACGAAAAAAAAAAGAGAACAGACTTGAGAGAGAGAGAAATTTAAGAAAAAAAAAAACAATCAAAAAACAGGAACAAAATAAAAAAACTTTTTTGTTAATTTTTTTAATTTGATTTATTTCAAATTTATATCTGAGAAAAAATCCTCGCTCATCATCAATCGAATCATCAATAGAGTATTGCTTTGTTAAATTTTAATTTTTTTTTGTTTTTGTTTAAACATGTTTCCAAAACTAACAATAACGAAAAAAAAGTTTTTTTATAAAAAAAAAAAATTTACAATTTTTTAAAACATCGATCAAAAAAAAAAAAAAATAAGAAAAAAAATGAACAAAAAATTGACCACTGGGGTTTACACTTGTTTTTAAATTGTTTATGTTTAAGGTTACCGTTCGAAGCTTACTCAAGTTTACGAACTGTATTTTTTATTTTATTAACTAATAAAAAAAGAAAAAAAAAAGAAGAAGCTTAATGACAGATACAATGAATCAAAAGATTTTTTTTTAATTCAAAAAATCGAAACACTGTCTTTTTTTATTGGTGTTTTTAAACCTCATAGGAATGACTCTTGTGTTGTTTCAAAATTGATCGTCAATACCAATCGATGAATTCGATGGATTTCTTTAAAAACGAAAAAAATAAGAATTATTGAATTTTTAAATTTAAGAATTGACTTACTTTATTTTAGCATGTGTTAACAAATGAGATTTTAAATTAGTACTTTGTGCAAAACGTTTATTACACCCATTAAATGAGCATACAAACGGTCGATCGCCTGTGTGTATCCTTATGTGTGTTCGTAAATTAAAATCAAGACTAAATTTTTTACCACAACCCTCAAAAGGACACTTTGAAAAACAAAAAATTAAATTTTTTATAAAAAAGATTGCGTGGGGGGTGTATTACTTGAAAGGGCTTTTCACCGGTATGAACTAATTGATGTCGTTTTAGTTTAGATGACTCGACAAACGCTTTACCACATTCGGCGCAAACATGCACTCGTGGTCCATGTGTGTGTAAATGTTTTCTCATAGCTGCATTATCACGGAATAATTTATTACAACCCTTGTGTGGACAAGATACGCTACGGTTTGTTTGTGTCGGATCGGAAGACTCTAATTGTAGATTATTCAACGTTTGATCTTGACTCATTAAATTTACCTTTAAAAAAAAAAATTTTTTTTACTTTTCTGGGATCTTTTTCATTTATCCGGAAAATTAAATCAATTAATTTTTGACGACTGCAAAGATATAAAATAACATTGACCGATAGACTTTGACCCCTAAGCTTATACAGAATTTTTTAATCAACTTATGGTATGGGCTTACCAAATAAATTGGAGGCTAATTTATTTGAAATAAACTTTTACATGTCTATGATAAGCATACCAGTAAGTAGGACCGGTGTCAGTCAGAAATTTAAAGGGTGCTAAAACCCAAGTTGGGTCTAAATAAGAGCTCCCCCCTCCAATTTTTTCGAAAAAAGATGACAGTCTTGTTTTATCTCTAATATTTAAGGGCTTGTTTTTTTTTAAGAAATTAGGAGGTGCTATAGCATATTTTGCCTGCATGTTGCACGGGCCCTATCAGTAAGTAGCTTATTTTTTCCTCTTTTAAATGAGTCATAAACAATTGTAAAAATAAATAATCAAGGGGTTTTATTAATGAATTAAAAGTATACTGACAGGATAAGCTACTTACTGATACATTGGGCATGTTAAAGTCGATTTTCAATGGTAATATAAAAAAGTCGATAAACAAAATGTATCGGAATGTAGAGGAAACAAAGTTCATTTACCATTTAACCTTAATATTTTAAGTGCCAGGGTCAAGTGGGTGTCTATTTTATCCCCATTCCGTTTTGGATAGGTCAAAGCTCAAATTTTTAAGAATAGGTTTTGTATAATACTTAAAATCGGACTACAACTAATAAAATCATCAAATTGCGCATTTGAAAAAAAAATTTTCTTTAGGGATAAACGAAATTAATTTTCGATGCATGATTGATTATGAATGGGTGTGTCCAATACAAGAAAATTTTTTAAACTTACTTGATTTTTAAGTTTTTTGTTTTTGGTCAACGTATTTGGTAATTTAATTTTTTTATTATTTAAAAACACTTCTTGACCATCGTTCAATAAACTAAAATTATTCTCTTCTAAATTATTATTCTCAAAAAAATCCTCTTGTTCTTCTTCGACATCATCTTCATCAACATCATCGTCCTCGTCTTCCTCTTCATCCAACTCTTCTTCCTCATCATCTTCGTCTAAATCGTCCATATTCGAATGACTTATTACATGACTAGTCAACGATGTGGGCAATTTAAGACCACCCAAACCCGTATTATTATTATTATTATTATTAATCGTACTATTAGTCTCATCTAGAACTACGTTACTTATATTTTTATTACCAATTAAATAATTTGACTGTTTTGTCAAACTCTTATAAATATCTGTTAGATTATCTCCTAGACGAGCCTCGTTTTCTTCATTATCCGAATCGTCATCTGTACACAAAACTTTTAACTGAAGTTGTGGCGTTACTTCGAATATTTTCGAATTTTCAACTAATTTTGATTCGGTTAATTTTTCGAGTCGTTGACGTTTTTCATGTTTAGTTTTTTCTTGTATCAAATTTGATATTGTGTTTGTCTTACGCTTTTTTTTAGGCGATTCCAATTGATTTATAAAATTAACAGCTTTGGACAATGATGACAACGTAGTGGATAGTATCGATGCCGATATAGAATTATTCGAAGATGATGTCGATGATATGGATGACGCAGAGCTCGATGAATTATTATTATTACCCAAATTAATAGGTATATTATTTACGTCTAATAATTGACCTAACGGTTGACTTATTAAAAAATCCGAATTATACTTTGGACTATTGTCAGAGTCATCGTTTAAATCATCGTTTAAAATTATATCATTATTGGATATTAACGGAAATAAATTATCATCGGACGATACAGATGAGGGTAATGTTAAATGATCTGTAAGTAGTATGTCATCGTCGTCTTTGTCGTCTAAATTTTTTATCATATTTAAATTACGAATTAGATTAATGGACGCCAATGAAGCGCTTGTCAATATTGGCGATGTGTTTGAAAGTAAATTTTTTGATTGTTCCATATTGGATGCTGATGCTGTTGAGCAATTGTTTGAATAGAACATATTTGTTGTGTCTGTGTGGGATATTGAAAGAAATTCTTTTTTTTTTTAATTTTTTTAAAAAAACATTTTATAAATTAGTTTTGAAGTTTTCTCTTTTTTTTTTGTTTGAAGGGGTCTTCTTCTATGATTTTTTTTTAAAGTAATTTTTAGTAATAATAAAAAAAAAGGAATTTCAAGTCGAGAGTGTGCGTGAGTTACTAAAAAAGAACCGGGTGTGAGTCAAATTAATTTTAATAAAATATTTTTTATGAATAATTTTTTTTTTGAGAGAGAAAGAGAGAACGGAGTGCGTTGTGAAATTATAAAGGGAAATGTTTTATTGCTTCTATTTTCTGAAAATTAAAAAAAATTTTCGCGGTCGTCGGTAAGCATTTTTCGGGGGTTAGCTCGACACACGCGGTACCGGGATGGTTTCTGAACTGTTAGTAAGTTTTATTTGCAACAACAAAAATTTTAATATTTGAATTTTCTTCTTTTTTTATAAGTTATAAAACTTGTAAATTGAGTTCACAGTAGCCGATTCTTTTATTAATTAAAAATTTGTAATATGATTCTTTTATCTATTTTTTTTTTCTAGATAATCCGCGAGTGAGTGCGCAAAAGAGAGAGAGAAATTGTTTTGTTCGGTGAAATTGATTAAATCGCAAAAAAAAGAGAACAGTTAACTCTGTGAATGTACACACACAATATTTTGAAGTTTATTGATTGATCGATTTTGAATAATTATGAGAATGAAATAAATTAAGTAGGTTAAGTTTTTTAATTGAATAATTAATTTTTCATATAGACATGATATTTGTCTTGATGAAAAAAAAATAAAAATCACAATACTCTAATTCCGAAGCCTTGCCCGAACCTTTCGGACTTTTAAGGTAATTTTTGAAGGCAGTCCGATGACGTTTCAGCACATTCGTTAAGGGTAAAATGCTCTTAAACAAAAAAATAAAATAAAGAAATATTTGTCTCTTACAAGAATGCACTGGATCATTGATTTTTGTGAAGGATGAAAAAAAATTGTTTTAGGGATAATGAAACGATACGTTGCATATATTTTATTTATATATTTAATTAGAATTAAACTCCTAGTTGGAAAAGTAAAATACAAAGAAAAGATATAAAACTGATGTTTGACGACCAGGAGTTGGGGTATGCTGTCATTTATAACACTGAGGATAATTTGGGAACTCGAATTGAATTTTTTTGACACGACTTGGATTTGAACCTTCGACTTTCTGCATGGACGTCCCCGACGGTACCAACTGAGCTATCATCTCGAGCTATTGACAATGACTGAAGATATTCCCTTTCTATACTTTATATTCTTTCTTTTAAGAAAGTCTTCAAAATGAAAGAATAAATAGTTTTCCTCTGTAAAAGTACGTACTTTTTGTACTTTTTAGAATAAAACTCTGAGTCTCCTCTGTAAAAGTACGTACTTTTTGTACTTTTTATTTCGACGATATCTGACCCTCACTTAATCCCTACCCGAATGCTACCTGGGGCTGTCCCTTAGACCCCTTTCGGGAATTGACTTAATTTACTATGCGATTTAAGACCCTCCGTACTTTTACAGAGGAGACTCAGAGTTTTTCTAAAAATTAATTCCTTTTTTCAAACTTTTTTATCTCCAAAATTATTTTTCAAAGAGTATAAAAAGCATTTCAAAGGATTATTTTTTTATTGTCAATAGATGAAATTTTTTAAGGTTTTTCCATTTCAGGTGACAGTTCTTTTATATATTTAGCTTGAAAGGAATCCTAATTTTTCACAAGAATCCGTGCTAACGTTTTAATAATTTTTGAAACAAAAACTATGAATATTTAATGAATAAATTGAGAGTTAATCAGTCTTTAATTCGGCAAGGGCAAAAGCAAGTTGATTAATCTTGAACTTGAATTGTCCATGACCTTGAATTGTCTTCAAACGTAAAAGCTGTGGAATATGGACAAAAATATTTCCGGAGAAGTGACAGTTCGTCTTTAGCTATTTACTTCCCAAAAAGAACAATTCAGAAAATTGCTAATTCGTACAACTTTTGCTTGTTCAAACTATTCAATGTGAGACCATCAATAGTCGACAATAATGATTTTAACAAACTAAATAATGAACTAAGCAAGTACAACATCGAATGTTTTCAACACAGAATCATTCAAAGACTAAGTCGTTTTATTTATAAAATTTTAAACCTAGCCAACTCACCAAGTGGTTTAAAATCTATTCTAATTCGTAATAGTTCCGTCAAGACAAGATACAATCTTAGAAACATCAATGAATTCGTTGTACCTTCAAAAGGGAAATTTAATGAACACAATGTTAAAACGTTTGATTACTTCTACTCAAAATTTATTAACCAATTTTTAATAAACGAGCTAAATTTCGATCAAGATCTCTTCAACAAACGTATTGCAAATAATATTAATTTAATATTTCCAAAATTTTGTAAAATTTTTCCATCTTTTGATTTAAACTTCAAACAATATTTCATATAATTATTATTTTATTATTCTTATTCTTATTCTTATTTAATTTAATTTTTATTTTATTTTAATAAATGAACTCAATCGACCCAATTATGACTGGGACTGACATAAAGTCTTTTCGACTGAGTTGAATAATAAAAAACTTCTATTCAATGGCGAATTTTACAAGTTTTCTAATAATGAAACATGTTTATTTGAAAATATTTTTTTTGCATTTAAATTCCAATTTTTGTTTTTTACGAAATCTTCTACCCTGCAGAACTGATTCTCCACCTTTTTCTATTTTATTTAGCTTGAAGAAGAAGTTACGTTAATAGAAAGCCTACTTTTGATATATACCTATAAAGCCCGACGGGTCTTTCGTACCCGTATCTTTAAAAATGGATATTAATATCTGCCAAGTCATCTTTTAGGATATCAATCGATAGCTTTAGACACAAGCTGTTTGATTATGAATCAATTGAATCATTTTTGACTCAAGAAATCAGCCGGAAACCGCGAAAATTCCCGGAAACGAAAAATCTCTTTTATCGCTGAATCAATTGTTTTTTAGTAAGAATAAAGAAATAAATTGAATTTCAATCACAAATATTTTCCAAGAAATAAACAAATTTGGTGGCAAAATAAGTTTTTGTAAACATGTCATAGCTAAGTGACCAGATTCCTGTAATAAGTTCTCTAAAACGGAATCATATAGAAATATAAGTTTTATCTTTTAATCACTTACTCTTTTGGTTAGTTTTAACAAAATAAAAGATGTTTTCCACTATTGCATGATATTTAATCCATGTTAGCAAATAATCTGATTTCCGCTGTTTCTTGTGGACTTAACCGGAATAAAATCCTCCATAAGGTTAGAAATCTACATCTAAAGAAAGCTCTCAATGAGAAAGTTAACTCAGATCACTTTTTTTACTGAGAAAAATTTTAGATTTTATCTATAAAAACATAAATATTGATTTTTTTTAGTCGTGAATAGTTGTTTGAAAACATTTTGAAAATTAGTTTATTCTCTGAAAAATAGCTTGGAAACACATGAAAACGGGTCAGAAAGACCCAACGGACTTTTTGAGTGTTAAGGGTTGCCAAATAAGGTCTAGGTTATCAAAACTCTAAAAATATTTTTTTTGGACAATAAAAAACATTAATGGAGAAAAAGTTAATCTTTCGACATTTTTGTTCCGGACAACTATGGGCAATTTTCCGCCGATGCATTCTAGGGCAAGGCTTCATTGAGGCGTATAAATTTTAAAAAGCTATTTTTTATTATCAACAATTAAAGCCAATTAAAAATTGAATTCCCTTAATAATTTGTCAACAGAAAAACTTAGAAAAGATTTTTTAGTTTTTAACTACAATGGATTTTTACACTTGAAATTTTTCTTATTATCATTTTACATTCACCTTTTTATTCATTCTAATGATAGTACTCTCGGTTTACCTTTAAAATCAAATAAAATAAAGACAACTTTTGAATGGATAACGATTCTTACGAAAGAATACTTGGAGGATATTTGTATTTCTAGTCTAGCGAGGACCAATGGAGCCTTAATAGGAACAGCTTAAAAAAACCTTTTCTGAAAGAGAAAGAGATTAATGGGTGAGGGGTCTTCGAAGATAAATTGGAACGTGTGTACATGAGTGAAAGTGGTCTATAAAGGTAAGGGGGCCAAATGACCCCCTCCCCAGCAAATTAAACTTCGCAAAACTATCAAAAAATTATTGAGTACACCACTCGATTCAAGACCGAATAACAATTATAGCTTCCAAAAAATAACTATGCAAAACTATGCAAACATGCACCGTGCGCAATTTGTTTTGCAGAGATTTTTAGCTATTACCAAACGATGGAACAAAGTTTTTTTCTGCCTTATATTGTTTTATTGTGACTAAACATTGAAAACGTAAGACTGATTTTAAGTTGAAATAAATCGTTGGGACTTAGAAACAAAAGCTTTTCTGGGCAAACGTAAATTAAAAATAATTTATTTCATATAAAAATACAATGGAATCTAGAGTAAAACTTAATGCAAAAGAAGATTGATGATTTATTGACTAATTTTTATATACTGTAGAATTTTTGATCAATTCTTCAAGTCGATTTTCAAAATTCGCATTTGTTATTTTTTCATTTAAATTTCCAGAAGCACTTTTAATAACAGTTGGTAACAATACGTGTTCGTATATTTGATGCAATAATTCCCGAGTATTTCCAATTGGATTAACATCTGTATTAAGTACAAATTTTAAACCTGATGCAGTCTCATAGTAGTTCAGTTTGTATTTATTTGTTTTAAAGCCAATAAAACCATCTTTCCTGAAAGAGAATCAAATTTAAAAAGCAGCCAGATAAGAAAATACAACAAATCTTACAGATCCGTTGGTGACATTTTGGTGACAAACGATTTCATTTCAATTATGAAGCCAAACATTTGCTTAAATTCAACGTCTGGTTCTAGACCTGACTTTTTTGTTCGATTCCATTCTTTATAATAAATACATTGACCATCACGATTGAATATATATAGGTTGTAAACTGTCATTTTGGTAGTTGGATGTCTAATATTTTTTCAAATTTTCTTTTTTTTTCATGTGATTAATGAAATATTTTAATTTGATGATACTCATTTTTTTTGCAGGCTTGATTTTTTTAAAATTGCATATTAAATTTAAAGTTTTTCTAGTTTTTTAATTGAACCAAAACTTAATTTTTAATACATGTCATAGTCTCAGGGCTTAAGTATATTTTCATCTAGCGTCTTTTCAACGATAATTAGACTTTAAGGATTGATATAAATTTTGAAAATTGTTAATTACTGAAATTTTTTTTTTGAAATCAACGTATGTCTAAAGTTAGGAGCCCCAAATTTAGTTAGGAGCTTTATATTCTATTTCTCCCCTATGTTACAATAAATCCAAGTTAAAAAGTGTCTTAACATCTTTCTATCATAATTGTCTCTGGAGATAGGTGAGGGTTTGTCATCAAACAAATATTTTTCTTTAATGCAAGCGATTTTTCTAAAATTTGAGCATTTTTCCTTGATAATTTACGAAAATTGACATTTCGGACATACAAATCCGGTCTTTCCCAATGCTCATTTCTTAAAGTTCATAAATTTGGAGTGGAGTGGAGTGGTACGGATAAAATTACCAAAAACATGGTAATATATTTTGGTCTTCATTGTAAAATGAAAATTCATGAGCTTTCAGAAATGAGCATTGTGAAAGACCGGATTTGTATTGTAGTATCAAGAGTTACTTATCATTTGAAAAAGCCTAACCTATTCTTGAAGAGAAAGACTTAAACTACAAAGCTGATAAGTTTGTGTCTTTTCTTGATATAAAATTGAAGAGAAATTAGCTCTCAAAAACCATGAAAAACTAAGTAAGATTTATACTTTTGTGCATCTTATAACCAATCGATAACAGAACAAATTACAAATCGCATTATTTCAATTAAATTGGAAAATTCTGCTATTAAAGTTCTATTTATCTCATTACAAAAAAAATTAATTTAAGCCTTGTTCCTCAAGTTGCGACCACAAAAAAGCTGTGACTTGACTTTTTGGGATAAAGACTTGACTTGACTTTTAAAGTTTTTTTTACGAAAAAAATTTTCCAAGAAATTTCAAGAATTTTTCAAATTTTATTTTTCTTATATTGGAGGGACAATAAGTTCCAAGAGATTTCCAATATATTTTTTTTATAAATTTCTTCTATATTGAATTTTGCGTTTTTTCAAGCATTACCAATAATATTTCAATAAAACTCATGATTTTTTTGATTCCAAGTAAAATAGAAACAAAACTTTTTCAAGAAAAACTGAGCGTCAAAGTCATTTCAAGGGTTTTCTAAGAAATGAATAAATGTTTTTTTAAACTTATTAATTGCTATTTATGATCGTTTTCTTACTGTATTAAATGGGTCTAGTCGGTTATGTGAACATGTGAACAATCAGTGTTCACGGTTTAAGTGAACATAGTGTTCACCTAATATTTTGTAGACTTTTAAGTGAACATAAAAAAATTGTCTTTATCGAACACTTAATTTAGGTGAACATTAAAAGATTAGGTGAACACTTGGGAAATTTACATAAAAGATTTAATAAGTGTATTAGAAAAAAGTTATTAATTTAAATAGCCATATGAGTCATGATGATTGTTGTTAATTATTGCTACGGGTCCTGGTAATATGACTCTTTAAACCTCTTTCACCCTCAAAAAAACGATGAAAAATTTGACATTCCACTGGATTTCTTTTTCCACTCAAAACTTTGCTTATCATTTCTTTTGAATCGGTATTGACTCGTTTACTCTTCGCTTCCTCATCAAATAAATTAGCTTTTAATTTAATGTTGCTTTATTCTTGATACTAGACTAGAATATCAATGATCAAAATTAAGTAAACATTCCAAGTTTTAAGTGAACACTCTGAGGATTAGGTGAACATTTCATTTTTAAGTGAACATTCTTGTCTTTTGGTGAACATTTTTTATTATTTATGTTCACTTAAAAGTCTACAAAATATTAGGTGAACACAATGTTCACTTAAACCGTGAACACTGATTGTTCACGTATTAGGTGAACATGTGTTCACATAACCGACTAGACCCTATTAAAAAAATAAATAAATAAATTATCAGAATCTTGGCTTCAAAAAAACTTTAAAATGATGCCATTTTTGATTTAAAATTAAAGAATTGATTCAAATTGCTTTGATCTCGATACCTTAGATCTAAAACGCCTTTAAAAAAAACACTAAGATATTAAAAAATTTTATTTACCTCGTAGTAGTCACACATTTAATTAGTCATCTTAAGAAAAGATAACTTGAATCAAGGTTATGCAATATCTTTTAATATTCCAGTTTCCAACGAAATAAACTTATCATTAGTGTATCACACGATTTTGAAAAAATTTATCAGTTTTAATTTTAAAACTTAGACTTGAAGTTACTTATGTATATTTGTTTTTTCCTTTTTGTTGTTTCCAAGTTAAATTGAAATTTTTTATCTCAATGAAATGTCTAAATTTTGTTTCAAATCTAAAAAAGTCGATGGCATTGAAGAAAAAAGGTCTATTTATGTCAATAAGCCTTCTAATGTAAAAACCAAACATTGTACCAATTATATAAGGTAATGCAACTTGACTTGTATTTTACGAGCAAGCGTTGACAGCTCATTTAATTTTTTTTAAGTACAAGTAAATACAATGCATTTTCGTTTTTACCAAAATTTATATTCGAACAATTTTGTAAATATTCAAACATATTTTTCTTAATAATGTCATTGGTTCAAGTATTCTATCTAATAAAATCGACAACAAAAAATATTATTAAAAAATATATTTAAATTTTTCAAGCAAGTGCCAAACGTTTCGCCTACAGGTTAACACCATTTTAAAAAAAAAACATTTTTTTTTATTTTAATCTTTAAATTAAAGGAAGGTACACCACACTAGTACCATTATTGTTTATTTTGTTTGTATCTGCTGTTAAAGAGTTGGTTGAAGATATTGTAAGTATATCAATAAGCTGTTCTTAATTTGGGATGTTTAAAACATTTTATCAATTAATATTGAACGATTTCAAAAATTATAACGGGTGTTCCATGATGGCAGGGCCATAATTTGTTTTAAAATTAAATAGTGCGAAATTTGGTTGTACCTAAAGCACGGAATCCATAAAACGGAATTTACTAAAATACGGAATTTTTTTTACGGAACGCCTACTTAATTACGGAATACGGAATAAACGATACGGATATTATATTTTATTAACGGAGGAAAAAACGTCATAAAAAAGATTAGTCATTCATTCATAAAGTCATTAAATTTTAAGGTTTACGACTTCTTTTTGATTTATGGCCAAGATCAGCACATTCATTCGTTTTGTCTAGACCCTCGTGCAATACATTAAGAATTGGTTCAATGTAGCTTTTTCAGATAGCAT
This sequence comes from Brachionus rubens, assembly GCA_022207745.1. Lineage (NCBI taxonomy): Eukaryota > Metazoa > Rotifera > Eurotatoria > Ploima > Brachionidae > Brachionus > Brachionus rubens. Next base: position 1,017,113 of record JAJVHD010000016.1, on the reverse strand, counting down.
AGAAAGATCATTTTCCGAAATTTGCACTTAAACAAGTTTTTTTTGTTATGTGAGTTCCGTATCTGTTCCGTAATTTAGTAGGAATTCCGTAAAATATGTATTCCGCATTTTAATAATTCCCGTTTTTTGGATTCTCTATTTTAGGGTCTGATTCCGTTTCGTTCTGGCTTTCCTTAATTGAATTCCTTGTTTTAGGTACAATTCGAAATTTTTTTTTTCTCGAATATTAGTAAATACAAATTACCAGATAAAAAATATTGAGGCAAAAAATATCAACATTAATAAAAAACTTTTATTTCGTTTCTATTATTTTGAGCTGTTTTTTAGACTGATTTTCAAGCTTTTGGTTCGCTAATATATAGACTTTTGTGTTTAGGATCTTGTCCAAAAAATAGTCACTAGCCAATATCGACTAGTTAAGCTTGTCTTTCATCTTCTTATTGGACGAGGTACCGTAAACCCCCTCTATTTGTATCCAGTAGTTTTTTTAGATATTTCGATAGGTAAAGTATTGTTTCAAAATCTAAAGCCTTTAGTTTATAGACTAGGTTGAGGCGGTTAGTATTTTTGAGACATTGATATAAAGAAATTTAAACCTAAATTACTAAAATGTTAAAGACTCAATTTTCTGGGTACAAATAGAGGGGGTTTACGGTACTTATAGAATTTAAACATGCTGATTGGTCTCTTTTCGTTGTAAGTTTGAGTAGTTGTTTTTCTCTAGAAAAGTCTGGTAAATAACTCGTGTTAGGTAAAATTTCCCAGTCTAAATTCGATTAGGTATCCTGTCGACGGATTAAAGGATGTCGAAGTGGCTACATTATTACATAAGGGGTCGACCGATCATCCATTCGTTTTAATCGAAGAACTAAGATGATTTATGATGCGAGTTTTAAATGTTAAGTCTCTAAATAATTTCAGTTGGCTTTTTTGTCCTAGTCAGTGATTGAAAATTCTTCCAATAATAAAATCTTTTATTAAAATTTAAGAAACGCAGAAAATCTGACCATCATACAAACAATAAAAAAACTCTAGGTAATCTTTAATTCATTATGAATTATCATCAAATTTTCTAAAATTAATCAATTATCAAGTCTTACGAAATGGTTCTAATGATTGGGAAAAAGAACGCTGGAAAAATGTTCAAGTTGGAGACATTGTCAAAGTTAAGTCTGAAGAACTATTCCCAGCCGACTTATTCTTTCTCTCTTCAAGGTAGCCAAATTGTTTTTTTTAAAAATAAAATTTATAAAATTTAATTTTTAGCGAGTCAAATTCAATTTGTTTCATTGAAACGTCTAATTTAGATGGAGAGACTAACCTTAAAATCAGACAAGTAAAAAAAATCGTAATAAAAAATCAGATCGAATTTTTGAAAATTCTATTTTAAGAGTCTTAAACAAACGAGTAATTTAAAAACGATTGACGATTTAAAACGTTTTTCAGCCGAAATTGAGTATGAACCACCAAATCAAAATTTGTATGAATTTGTCGGAAACTTAAAGATCGACAACGAAAGGTTTCTAGCTTATAAAACGACTATTTTACATTTTAAACCAAATTTTAAAATTAGAACGATTCCAATAAACCCGGATCAAATTTTATTACGTGGTTCTCAATTAAGAAACACAAATTGGATTTACGCAATTGTCATTTACACTGGTCATGACACAAAATTAATGAAAAACTCAAGTTCGCCTCCACTTAAACGATCACAGATTGAAAAAATGACTAACAATCAAGTAACTTCCTGATCCTAAACCTTCTCGCTTGAAAAAATTTTAATTAAATTAAAATAGATTTTGTTTCTGTTTTTAATACTCATCGTTCTAAGTTTAATCAGTACGATAGTTTCCACAGTTTGGACAAATACTAAAGGAAGTAATCATTGGTACATTGGATTCGATTCAGAAGGTAATAATTATGAACACAACTGAACCTCTAGAGAAATTCTATAATGATCAAAAAATTAGATTTCAAATCTGACGGTTTTATCTACAACTTCATTACATTCCTTCTACTTTACAACAACTTGATTCCAATTAGTTTACAAGTAACACTAGAGCTCGTACGATTTTGTCAAGCATTTTACATAAATTGGGATGAAGAGATGTACGATAAGGAAAATGATTTCCACGCGGTAGCTAGAACGTCTAATTTGAATGAAGAACTTGGAGTTGTTAAATACATATTTAGTGATAAGACAGGAACTTTGACTAAGAATCAAATGCAGTTGAAACGATGTTCGATTGCTGGTAAACTTTATGGTTCAATGGAAAGAGAAGGCTTTGAGTCAAGTCATCTTTTAAATAATTTCAAAAATCATGTATGTTTACCTAAATTTTTTCCTTTTAACCAATTAAGACTTTTTTTTATATCATAAATTAAAGTCAACAAGTCGATATATTAAAGAATTCTTAACTTTACTTGTTTCGTGTCATACAGTAATACCCGAAAAAAAGGAAAACTCAAATGAAATATTCTACCAAGCATCGTCTCCAGGTATCCTTCAATTTTTCCTTTATTATTTTTTTATTATGTTTTAACTTCGATTTGAAATAGATGAAAATGCGTTTGTTATTGAGGCCAAAAATATGGGAATTGTTTTTCATACTCGTCTACCAGGTCTAATCAGAGTCAAATTCGTGAGTTTTTTATAAAACGGGCTAATGGGGTTAATGAAAATTCCAGAACGATTGTTAAGAGTTAGATTAAAGCTTATCGATACAAAAAGACCCCTCAGCTTATAGATAATTCATTCTTCTACAAGCCAATATATATTGTTTTTATATCGTCTACATCACCTACGGTACAGACCCTGTCAAAGTGATTGTGAGGTAAATGGATAAAAATGGGGGCAATTATGTTAATGACTTTTTCACCCGAAAGAGATTTTAACATGTCGAAGGTAAATATATCAGTAGGTAGCTCATTTTGCCCTTTTTCAAATGAACTATAATTAAGGTGTATGAATTATAGGAATAAAGTGTATGAACATATTTTCTGGGCCATACTTTTTTTACCAAGAAAAACAAAAAAAAAGTATACCATTTTTAAACCATAAGTTAAACCCAATGATTATTTATTTTGCCAACTATTTATAGTTCATTTAAAAGAGGATAGGATATGATACTTACTGATATGTTTAACTTTGACATGTTAAAATCTCTTTTGGGTGAAAAAGTCCCTCACATAATTGTCCCATTTTTATCCATTTATCCCACAATCACTTTGACAGGGTCAGTACCATAGCTATTATGAATAAGTACATCAACAAAATATATCGGCTTGTAGAGGACAAAATTCTCTACAAGAAGAAGGGTAAAAGTATACTTGAAAAATGAAATTTTATATCTAAACTATAGTTCCGAAAATTTTATTCACCCCATTACGATTAATCCACTGTCTTATAAAATATTTTTTTTACATTTAAAGCAAAATGAAGAAAAAGAATTTGAAATTCTCAACGTAATTGAATTTAATAGGTAAATTTTGATCGCTAAGCTATTTAGAGGACAGTAGTGTAGATAGAAAGGGCACAAATCCATCAAAAAAAACTGCTCAAAATAATTTGGTGAATACTTTAAACCCAAAAAATGTATAATAAAGAGGATTCAGATAGTGTCCTTGTTAAAACGAATTTCCAGAAAGCTAAAAACAATTTTGTTTTTTTTCAGTACCAGAAAACGTATGACTGTAATAATACGAGATCCAGTTGAAAATAAAATAAAGCTTTATTGTAAAGGAGCGGTATGATTTCTTATATTTATCCATTTAAAAATAAAAAAATTGATTAATTTAAAATTTAGGATAACGTTATCTTACCGAGACTATCCGAAGAAGGTCAATCATTTAAAGACATAACTACAGAACATTTAGAAGAATTTGCCAAAGATGGATTAAGAACTTTAGTTTTAGCTTATAAAGAAATCGATCAAGATTCTTACAAAGTACTTTCTTTCATAATAATTTATAGTTCAATTCAAACTTCAAGTACTTTAGGAATGGAACAATATCTTCATGCAAGCAGCAACAAGTATACAAAACCGTGATGATAAAATTCAAGAAGCTGCCGAGTTAATTGAGAAAGATCTTTTTATACTCGGAGCCACTGCAATTGAAGATAAACTTCAAGATGTATTTACACTAAATTTTCTTCTCTATCAATTAAGTTAATCTTTATAAATTAAGTATGTTCCAGAAACTATTAGCATGTTGAAAAAAGCGGGCATTAAAATTTGGGTTTTGACTGGTGACAAACTAGAAACAGCAGTGAACATTGGTTTCAGTTGTAGACTCCTTGATGAAGAAATAAACCTAATTTATCTTAATGAAAGAGAAGTATTTAAAATAAGAAAAAGTTCTTTTCAAGTCTGTAATCTTTTTTGTTAAAGAAATTAAGCGGAACTTTGAATGAATGGGCATCTGTTTTAAATCTATCAGTCGAGTCTATACCTAAATATGGTCTTATAATAGAAGGAAGTATGTTGAGACATTTATTAAGCAAGGAATTGATTGAAAGCTTTCTAAAACTGGCGATATCCTCTAACGTTGTAATTTGTTGTCGAGCAACTCCTAAGAACAAAGCTCAAATTGTAGATCTTATAAAGATAAAAACTAAACAAATAACGTTAGCTATTGGCGATGGTGCAAATGATGTGAGCATGATTCAAGCTGCACATGTTGGTGTTGGAGTATATGGACGTGAGGGTACACAAGCATTGAGTGCATCTGATTATGCTATCGGACAGGTTTGTTTCAAAAGAGTTTTGTTTAAAGAGAAAAATTTTTTAATTTTTGTTTGAAAAGTTTCAATTTTTGGCGAGACTTTTGCTTGTTCATGGAAGTTGGAATTATTCTCGTATAAGCAAAGTTATATTGTATTCATTTTATAAAAATATTTGTCTCTATTTGATTGAGTTATGGTTCGCTTTTTCAAATGCTTTCTCGGGACAAATTTTATTCGAAAGATGGATTATAAGTCTTTACAATGTGGTAGGTATCAACTCAGTTCAAGACTAAATCTCGTTAATTAATTTTTTAATGATTTAAGATTTTTACAGCCGGTCCTCCTTTGGCTTTAGGTCTATTTGATATGCCAACAAAAGCATCAACTTTTTTAGCATTTCCTGAATTATATAAATTGACATCATATAATGCCGGATTTAATATGCTTGTAAGCTTTTTATTAAAAAAAGATTAGAAATTAGTTAGGAAACTTTAAAAAAGGGTTTTTGGTCTTATTTTGTCAATTCTGTTTTCCATTCGGCCGTTATCTATTTTCTCACATTTGGATTACTTTTTAATGGTAAAGAGACTCTCGCTTTTTAGGCTACTCTCTCTACAATATATGAGATTTGATAGATTGCTTGTTAAGCTTAATGCTGAAAAAATGCTCTTTTGGTTCGATTGCTCGATGAATTTTAACAAAACCAAAAACTCGAACATTTAAATACGCTTATTAAGACAGTCATAATAAGAGAGATGAGGGTCTAATTTTTGTAAAACCTTAATGATAGGTTTTTTATGAAAAGCATAATCCTGTTAACGACAAAATTTTTCTAAAATTTTATAAGAAGCTTGTAAGATAGCAATAGAAAAATTGTCTTAAGTAGTAGTAGTAGTGGTAGTTTAAACTGCAGCTTATAGGTCATCTAATCATAACTCTAAAGAGCTGTAGCAGTCGCTTCTTTTTGTTTCGACATCCAAACATCAAGCTTCGCTTTGAAACAATTCAGGTTCTTTGCGTTTACAACTTATTCCGGGAGTTTGTTCCATCCATTCAAAACTCTATTTGTAAAAAGTTAAATCTAGGAAGACAATTTTTTACTTGTTCACGTGTTAGACAATAACCGTTTCTTCTCAATTTATATCTCCGGCTTTCGACTCTTGTGTTTAGACTGTAATTGATTCCTTTATAAATTGAATATGTTCTTTACTGTTTACCACATTTTAATTAGGCCATCCCTTAATCTTCTTGTTCTTAGATTGGTTGAATCTAGCCTTGACAAACGTTGTTGATAATCCAAATCACGTAGCTCTGGAATCATCTTAGTTGCTCTTCGTTGAATTTTCTCTAGCTCATTTATACCTTTTTCCAAATATGAACAACATAAACTGACAGCATACTCCAGGTGCGGTCTAACCATAGAACAATACAATAACTTGATATTCTCGCTAACAGGATTAAGATTGCTAAAAAATGTTAAATGTTGCTAAAACTTGCTTTGCTGTTGAAAAATGCTTAAACAACTTTTTTTTGTCTCTTTTGTTCTGTGCTTTAAGTTTTTATTATAAACCCAATACCTTGATCTAATATTTCTTTTTTTAGAAATTGCTTTTCCGGATGGAAAGGTCGGCGATTACATTTACCTTGGAAACTATGTTTACACTGTAAAATTTTATCTGTTTCCAATAAAAATGAAAATAAAAAACAGTTTACAATGTTATATTTTTAAAGTTTTGTGTAATAACTGTATGTTTAAAAGCTGGACTCGAGACTGACTCATGGACTATCGTAAAATTTTAAATTTGAAACAAAAAATTTGATTCTAAACAGAGACTTTTTTTTGTTAGATTACTCAACTTTCAATTTGGGGCTCAATTGTTTTTTGGTTCATATTTTTATCAATTTATAGTCATTTTTGGCCTTATTTTGACATTGCTGCTGAAATGGTCGGCATGGTATGTTTTAAATTTCAAACCTTAATCGTCAATTTTTAAAATGAAAAATTTCTAAAAGGAAAAATACACTTTCAAAAGTGCTCTTTTTTGGCTTGGAATACTTCTTATTCCAACGGTAACTTTACTTCCAGATGTCATTTATAAAGTGTAATTTAAAAATTAAAATCCTTATTGACCTGCTCACAATTTTTTTTTTTTTATCAGCGTCAAAAGAACGTTTTACAAAACATTATTACAAGAAATTCAAGAAAAAGAGTAAAATATCGTAATTTTGAACCAAAAATTAAAGCTAATTTTTTTTGTTTTTAAAAGACACGAAAAAACCAAGTTTAGTTTTAGTGAAATAATTTCAAGATCACAAATTGGTAGAACAACTTCAATTTTAATGAACAAGCTTAAAATATCTAAGATAAGACCCAAACATGCTCAAGCATATCGTAAGTTATACGAGTAATCTAATTTTTAACAACTTAGTTTTTTATTTTGTTTTAAAGTTGGATTTGCATTTTCACAAGAAGAGAATGGTCCCGTTAAACTTATCAGCTTTAATGGTCGCCGTAATACACAGAAATGAACATTTTTACTCAAACTTTTATTTTTCTTTAGCATTTAATAAAATTAACTTAATTTGAGCCGAAATCTTTAGAATCATGTCAAGCCATCAATAATGGTCAAGGAAAATCTAAAGTTGCCATAAACCCCTGCTGGAATACTACTTTAGAATACTTGGAGGAGTTTTGTAATTCTAGTCTAGTGAGAACCATTAATGGAGCCTTAATAAGAACAGCTTGAAAAAACCTAATACATTTTTCAGAAAGAGATTTATTAGATTTACTTCGAAAATAAATTGAAAAGTGGTAAGGGAAATTACGATCCCATGAAAGTAATTTACGAAAGTAAGGAGATCCCATGACCCAATCTCCACCAAACTGAACTTCGCCACAAAACTCGATTCAGAGAAACCAAACCATAAAATTACAAAGTCATGGGGGAAAATCATATTTTCCATTTTTGGGATTCAAAAGGTTATTCATGTATTAAGATAATAGAATATCCGACCAAAAGGGTATAAGTCTATTTGGGTTTTTAAATATAAGATGTTCATGAAGCGTTGTCCAGTTGGGCCCCTGTGACCTGGGGGCTTCCAAAGTTATCGGAATAAAGTAAGTCAAGCTTAGAAAAAAAAACACCTAAGACTTTAACTATAGCTTTTCTCTAAAATCAGTGGTACAGTGGTACAGTGGTATAGTATATATTCATAAACCTTACAGTTCAAATGCAATTTAATTTAATGTAAATGTCAGGATACAGTCAAACCGAATAAATTTCTAAATAAAATATGCAAAATCAGTGAATTTTTGTCTCTGTAATCCGAATTTTCGACAATCCGAATGAAATTTTCTGAAATTCTCCTGTTCGGATTAACGAGGGTTGACTGCGGATCAGTCCTTGTTTCGAGGGAATTTGAAAACATTTAAAAACCTATATACCACGCATATAAGACCTCACCTTAGCTTTAAACCCTTTTAAGGTATCAAAGTAATCGAGAAAGCAAAAATCAGGCTATAAAATTTGTTTCCCATTAATAAAAACTTCCAACCCGCCACCAACTAGCCCTTCTAGTTCAACAAGAAGTAGCAAGCGATAGTATCGACAAATTGTCAAAGCATGTCATTCTAAGCACCACTTTTTAAGCTGAAAAATTAATCGATCACCGTCACATACGAAAATCCAGTTTTTATAAAAAAATTTTAGCTTCAAAAATTTATGTCCTATTATTCAAAAAAAAAAGATAATAGATCGAATTTATAAATTTTACATTTGATTTATTTATTGTTCAATTTATAAATAAACTTTAATCAAAAGATAAAATCGAAAAAAGCAAGGATATCAATGCAATTTATAAATCGACACAAGAACACAAACACACACATACACAAAGCATTCAAATATCTTTTTGTTTTTAATTTCTTTCTTTCAAAGCAATTCTGCATTCAAAAAAAAAAAACAAAAAACAAAAATTATTATAATTATTTTATTTTTTTCTATTTTATTTCAGCAAACACAAACAAATTTCAAATTTTTCTATTTTTATTTGGGTTACCTTTAGCAAAAGACAAAAAAGGAGAAAAATGTCATCTGGTTACCTTTCAAATGTTAATCCAACTAGTTCGTCAATGTCTGATAATCAAATGGAGGGTGTAACTACATCAGATGAACAAAATTTACTATTTCAAAATCAAAGTCAATCGAATACTCAGTATAATAACAATAATAATCAACAACAGGTAAATCGATATTCAATTGAACATCCTCAAGGTACTTTACATCAACATCTCTTTCAATTATTTTTTCATTAATAACCAATCTATTTTGAAGATAATCGTTTGCCTTCTATTGATTATGTTGAACCGACTTTTTGGTGCACTATTTCTTACTATGAACTTAACCAACACATAGGCGAATCGTTTCATGCATCTCAACCATATGTAAATGTAGACGGATTCGTTGATCCGTCGAGTCCAAGTAGATTTTGTCTAGGAGTCTTAACGAATATAAACCGTACTTATGAGAGTGAACAATGTAGAAAATTGATCGGTCGAGGAGTAAGATTGTACTATATCGGTGGTGAAGTATACGCTGAATGTTTAAGTGATAGTCCCATATTTGTTCAAAGTCCAAATTGTAATATAATGAATGGTTGGCATCCAGCAACTGTTTGCAAGCTACCTCCGGGTTGTAATTTGAAAATATTTTCTCATCATGAATTTGCAAATATTCTGGCCCGTACTGTACCGGAAGGATACAATGCTGTTTTTCAACTCACTAAAATGTGTTCAATACGTATTAGTTTTGTTAAAGGTTGGGGTAATGATTACAGGCGACAAGCTATAACAAGTACACCGTGTTGGATAGAGGTTCGTCTAAATGGACCTTTTCAATGGTTAGATCGTATATGGCCACAAATGAGTGGTCCAGGCTCTTTGTCAAGTTAAAGACATTTAACGTTTTAAAAGTTTTAAGTGTAAATAAAAAAAAAAGTCTATTTATTATTACGAAAAGCGTGAGAATTTTACAAATTTTTATTGAAACTTATTTTTAGGAAGTATTTTCGGTGTTATGGTTTAGCCTAAAAGTTTTTAGGCTTTGAGATTTTTGAAATAAAAATTTTAACTCACTCTATTCTTCCATTTACATGTCCACAATAAGGGCTGGTCGACCGGTTTTCTTCAAAAAATCGGTTCATTTAATTTATGGTTTCATAGGATGACATACAAAATAACATACCAGATTAAATTAAATTTTCTATCTACTGGTATTTAGGATTTGAAACCGTTCCATGAAATCATACATTAAAATAAACCGGTCGACCAACCCAATCCACAATGATAATAATTTAAGTCAAATATAGTGGTTTTAGCGAATATGTAACGTTCCGCTTGGAACGCGTTCCGAACGGTCTTTAAAAACAGTTCCAATCTAATTCCAAACGTTTTCAAAATGGGTTTCGTTTCAGTTCCTAAACTCGTTTTCAATGGAAAAACAAGAAACTGTCCTGGAACCTTTTGGAAAACGTTTCGAACGAGAACGGAACTGTTTTAAAGACCGTTCTGAACGCGTTCCGAACGGAACGTTACATATCCGCAAGAATCACTGTACAAAGCTTTAAGAATTTTTGGTACTCTAATGTATATGAGGTACAGAAGGTATTTTTTAATTGAGAAATTAATTTTAGGCACAGATGAGCGTATAAATACCCACTATGTATACGACTTTCCTGGTAATACAACACATGTATATTCGTATACATGAAGAAGTATGCTTTCTGCAAACTAAAATTTTTGTAATACATCAATATGTATACAACAGACATGTGCACCTATTTATTTTCAGGTATTGGGTCGGTTTCAGTAACCCGAAAAAATTGGGTTTTAGGGTTCGGGTAGGGTATAGGTTACCCATAAATTTTGAGTTTTAGGGTATAGGTTGGGTTGAGTAACCCATAAAAATAGGGTAAGTATACCCAAAAACTCCAATTCAAAACTCAATTTCAAAACCCAAATATCCAATTTTTTCGGGTTACTCAAACCGACCCAATACCTGAAAATGAATGGTTGCACATGTCTGGTATACAAATAAGTTAGTGTTGTGGATCATGAGGGTTTTCACTCGATCGATCGCGTTCGACACCATATTTCACTGGTTGATCAGATCGGCGGTTGATAAGATTCTAACCCTCTGTTAAAGAGAGTATATAGACAGATTAAAAATATGATAATTTAAGCTTATTGCATGGTTTAGACGAGAGCTCCAAGCATCAGGATTTGCAATCATTAATTTTAATGTATTGGATTTTATATTTAGTATTTTAAAATTTGGGTATTTTTAGGTTTTTTTCAACAATAATTGAGTTTTGGGTATATATACCCAATTTTTATGGATACCAAACCTAGACACATACCTGAAATCCAAAATCTCTAGAGAACCCATACCCTACCCGAACTCAAAATCTTAATTTTTCGGGTAATCTATACTCATGAGATTCCTTAAATATTTATATCGGCACTACATTAAATTAACTGTGGTTTTACAGGTTTTAAATTAGAGAAATAACTTTAAAATTAACAAAATAAGTTCGTATTTGAGTAAAAATCATGCAAAAACTCGTTTAAACGGCTTAGGGCAGTGTAGGTTTAAATTTTCTTAAATTTGTCACTTACCGTTGTTAAGTTTGTTAAGTGTAAAATATTGAAAAAAGCCAAATATGCGCAAATTTTGCTTATCGGTGCTTCTAATGTTAAAGAAAAAAAGACATAAAACGAATATTTTTGCAGCTTTCGCCAAGCGGAGCTCAAAAATCTCAAATTGAATCTGTTTGAGAGCAGTTTAGGGACACGCATGAGCCTTAAAAAACTTAATGTCGAACCTCTACACGATAACGTAAATACATGTTTACGAAAAATTCATGAGCATTCAAAAATGTCTTGAGGGATAAAATTCATTTTGATCGAAACTTTAAGTTCCGATAGATTATCCATTATAAAGAATATATCAAGACCAATTTTAAGTCATTTTGATGATGTTAAGTATTATTTTTTTATTTTTCTCTCTTTTTTTTTTAGAATAATTAAAAATAAAAAAAAATTTGATTCAAAATTCAATTATTTGCAAGATTTTTTTTTTTCGAAAAAATTTCAACTCCAAAAACACCTTTTTCATCTCTCTCTCTCTTCGTTTTTAGAGACCATGGTTAAGATTATATTCGGAAAAAATTGGCAATGGTGCAACGACGTGGCCAATACATCCGAAATTACTGATAAACATGTTGATGTTGTTTACAGAATCGATGCCAATCCTTGTTCTTTCGGATCTTGCAAGTATTAAGAAAACCTTTAAATATTGGTTACAATCGTTTACTTAACGCTTTTTAACCCGTTAGAATAAACTGTGCCTCCAATCCTTATTGTCTAAATGGTCTCGGTGAAAAGAAACTTATTAATTTACTTCAAAAAGAGCCGAGTGCTCCAATAGATAAGAATACGTATTTACGAAAGCCGGATGAGTATGTTGGTTTAGTGAATCTAGGCGCTACTTGTTACATCAATGCCTACTTACAAGTAATTTAATAACTTGGAATTTTAGGTTTAATAATTTTTTGTTTTTTATTTTTAAGGTTTGGTTTAATAATATATTTTTTCGTGAGAGTATACTTGGTCTTAAATTTGAAAAAATCGAACTCGATGACAAATATGTCGAGGATAATTTGAGCAATAAATCCGAATTAATACCCGATTTAAAACTTAAATTAAACGAATGTTTAGCAACTAATTTACAAATGATTTTTTCACTAATGAAAGAAACTGTACGAAAATCGATTGATCCAAGCTTTTTTGTTCGAGCACTTGGCCTCGATGAAAACATTCAACAAGTAATTCCCTTTAAATTTTGACTTTTAATGTAATTTAACGAGGGACACTTTTCATAGTCTTGCTAACTTAGAGTGATTCATAAAATTTCGCGCTTTTCAGTTTATTTTATTAAAATAAAAAAAACGGTTCCTCTCTTGTACCATTCCTGTCTTTTTGAGCTAAAAAACTCAAGGCACCCAGGTTCAACTTGGTTTTGGTTGGTAAAAATTCGCCTTCATAGAGCGGAAAAGATGATATTCAGAAGGGGAAAGGTCTGGACTATATGCTGGATGAGGGAGAAGTTCAATCCCTTCCAGCTCTTCAATTTTTATCCATGGTTTTTCGAGCGGCACGCGGTTTATCTTTAGAAGAAGCAAACCAAGCTTTCGGTTGATCAAAGAAGGGTACTTTGCTTGAAGTAAAGCATACATTTGTTTTAATTGTTCACAATAAAGGACATCATTTATCGTACGACCGCCAGGAACCAGTTCAATACCCCTTGGTAATTCCACCAAACGCACAACATATCTTTTTTTCGAATCGTTCTTTTTTAAAGTTTTGGTAGGGCTGGTGGAGATGGGTCCAACTACTGGTTTCTGCCATCAGTATCTCGAAAATAGATACTTTTCTCATCGCAAGTAATTACCTTTCTGAAAAATCGTTCATCAACAGGATTTTTGATTAGTTTTCTAAAGATTCCGATACGACGTTGAATATCAAAATGTGTCAAATCGTGCAAAACAACTCGACAGTGTCTATTAAACTTTTTAGATTAACTTAAGATGACGAAATATGGTCGACTGTGAAGTGCTCACTTGATAATTCGCGATTACCGATAACCGCCATACGCAGGGCGTCCTGATCGAAACTCACAGGTATTCCAGACCCCTTTTTCATTCGAACGCTAGTATCATCATTGTTAAACTTATTGAACCAAGCTAGTGTTGAAAACCGACTTTTGACCCAACTGGACAAAAACGGGAACGGATCATAAAAAGGGAAATATGGATATTGTAGATCTCATAGTTTGCTTCAAAATGATACCTTGGTTGTTTTTATAGAACGATTCTTATAGAACAATGGGGAGTAAGTGTGTTTTAGTTGAATTCTAAAGAAATTTTCTTGATCAACTAAACCTTATTTATTCCTCAAGAAACCGTTTTATAAAGGCAACCAGGGTATCAAGCTATGACATTTTGAAGCAAGCTATGAGATCTACACTATATCCATATATGTATTCTGGGTAAAATGTTACGATTATGATTTTAGCTTAGTTGGGTCCAAGTTGGTTATCAACATTAAACCAAGCTTGTACCGTTCATACTTTAAGGACATTCTCACCTTCTACTTGACATATTTCGTGGATTGCTGATGTTAGTTGGTGATGTATGTTGCTGTGAGGCCTTTTTTCCAATATCAGCACCAAAATTCCAGAATTTTCATCAAAAGCTTTCATAATTTTAAAAATACTTAGAATCAAAAAATTTAAAGCGTAGAGCGTTCATTTTGTTTAATTTTGTTAACGCGAAATTTTATGAATCACCCTAATATTAAATCTCAAATAAGCTGATCTAATGGTAAAAAAAAACAGAAGACCAAAAAACTTTTTAAACCTACACAGCTAAAAATAAGGTTGGGCAAATGTATTTTCAAACTCGGCAACATTTTTTTTGTAATCTTTTTCCTTGCATGTGCAAATGTATACGAGTAAAAATAAATTTGCCCAATCTTATTTTTAGCTGTGTAAGTCTAAACTATTGATTGTTTGAGTATTTTTATTAAATTCCAGTCGTGGCTAAGTGTATTCAGATACAATGCAAACGAATGGCTTTAAGTATAGGAAATATCAAAATTCGGGATACAGTCGACTCGCAATAATCCGTATACAGTTTAATCCGAATAATTTGACATCCGAACTGAAATACCCGGGCTCGGAGCCCTTTCCGTTACTAGTACATGTATTTGATTATCCGTAGATTTTAATCCGTACAACAATTTTATAGGGCTTTTTGTATACGGATTATCGCGAGTCGACTGTAAATTATTTTGGACAATTCTTAATGTCTCATTGGTAAGCGACTTCCTTGAGGTTGTCAAACATTATGATGAGATGAGACAATTTTTGAAATTGACTGTTGAAGAAAGATTTATGAGTTTTTTTTAATGTTTAGAAGAGTTTTCAACTTCTATATTAAAAACTAAAAATTCTATTCTAAAAATAACTTCAAATTTGGATTCCTTGGATCAAAATACCCCCGCATCAAACTTCAAGTATGTTTTGGTCTGGAAAAAGTTTCCAGGGATGTGCCTTTTTTAAGGGTGCTTGTCGTTTTTTTGAAAATTTGTGGTAAAGAGAAGACATAAATGTTTCTCTTTAAATTCTCTATCGATTGATATGCAAAAACCATGTGTCTGTTGGCGATATACATTGGTTTTTGCATCTTTTTGATTTTATTTAAGAAAGCTTTGAAAGAGTACTTCGAATCCTCATTATTTTTAAATCAAAAAATTAAGATTTTTTTTAATGTAAAGGATGCTCAAGAATTCAGTCAGTTGTTTTTATCAATGATCCAAAGTGTAATAACCAGTTCCAATATTCAACCAATACCAGAACACTTGAAAGATTCAGAATATTTAAATTCATTTCGTTCAAGTTCAAATTCAGACTTTATTCACGATTTATTCCAAGGAGAATACGAATACGTTACAGAGCATGTATTTTTGTTTCTTATAAACACAAATTTAAACCCTAAAAAAATTAATTTTTCATTCACTTTTATTAACAGATGTAATGGTTGTAAACTCGAATCAGTTCGTAATTCGAATTACTTCGAGCTAACCCTAAACATACAAAATACCCAAACAATTCGAGAATGTATAAACGAGTTGTTAACTGACGAGTTAATGGAAGGTGATAATCAATACTACTGTGACAATTGTAAATCGAAAAGCAATGCGATACGTAAAACTAAAATATCTTGTCTCCCGCCCATATTGAACCTACAACTCTTACGATTTGTATACGATCGTAATTCGGGTATGAAAAAAAAACTGCAAAATCGAGTAAAATTTTCTGAGACTTTAGATCTAAGTTCGTTAATCGAAAAAAAAAAGGAAAAAATTCCGCTTTACCATCTCGGGGCTATTTTAATGCACGTTGGTAAAAGTGCTTACAGTGGTCACTACACAGCCCAAATTAAAAATTTTCAAACAAACGACTGGTACAATTTTAATGATGAAGTAATAACAAAGATTAAAAAAAAGAACTTGTTGGGTCAATGCAATGACGAAGGCTTCGAGAGTAACGACAAAAACCCGTCAGACACAAACTCACAAGAGAAGAAAACATTTTCAAGCACTAACGCTTACTTACTCGTTTATTACCGAGCTGATTTGTTAGAAAAAGTGCCCAAAGAAAACTTGACTAAGTTGTCAAACCAATCTGAAATAGTCCAAGTCGATAATCAATTGCTAGAAAATTGGTTTAACAACTTGAATAGCACTCAAATAGACCAAAACGAGTTGAAAAACACCGAAAGAACTTTGATACACTCAATTTACGAGGCTCTTTGGATAAACAAATCCCAAAAACGATTGAAATCAAGCTCCAAAGAACCGTCTTCTCCAGATGATCCAAGTCAAATAACAGAAAAAGAGCTACAATATTTTATCCCAGTTGATTTTGTTCGTCGATTGATAGCTGGTGATCAAACTCACTCAAGTGATCTTAATAACATGGCAAATAAATTTTTGTGTTCACACAAAAAATTGAATCCTTTGGCGGTTAATCGTTTTAAAATAGTCTCTCGTAAGGGTCTAGATCAATTTTGTAACGTCTACACGAGTAACATTAACGAATTGGGTTGTCTCGAAGCGTTTAATAATTCTACCACTCGATGTTGGCCGTGTGTGTTCAATTGTTACGAGTATTTAAAATTTAAAGAAAATATAAAACAAGATGTCAAAGTTTTTAAGCAACTACTCAAGTATGAACATAATTTTGAAGGGGTTAAAAGAAACGATGATGATGTTATTGTGATTTCGGAAAACTATTCGGAAAATAATAAAGAAAATCGTCTCGATAATAATAAAGATGATGTTTGGTATTGGGTGGGTAAAGAGAGTTTAAAACAATGGCAAAATTTAGCAATCAAAAAGTACGAGTCTCAATTGCCATCGATAAAGTTTGTCGAACCGCCTGATCAACCTAAACCGGATATAATCGAAGAGACTAACGATGAAAATGACATACAAGAGATACCTCAAACAGCTCAAAGCTCAACAACTGATTTAACTCAAAATGGAAATGCTAATTTAAAATTTTTTAATGAAGACATTTTGTGTATGCATAATAATTTGGCTCCAGGTCAAATAAAACGTTTAGTTTGTGCCGAGTTATGGGATAAAATATTTTATAAATATTTTTTAAGAGAAGAATTTACAGACGATTTTGAAGCTGGATCGAGCGAAAATGATCAGTCGAGTAATGGTTCAAAAGCAGATAGATTTAAAAATGTTGTTTTTACTTTGGAGAGTCGTGAGTGTAAAATATGTGCTGTAAGATTTTGAATTTTTAATCTAAGGTTCGCACCGGTCTAAACTACAGCAGTATCTTAATATGTATCGTATTTTCGACCTCAAATTTATAATCTGCATATTTGAAAGAATAGGAAAGCCGATTTTTTAGGAGGAGGTCAGAAATATTTTTTTTATAGATACAAAAAAACTGAAAAAAGATATAAGAAATTTTCCGTTTCCGCGGCATTATCTCGGTCAAAAATTATTTTTTCCGAAAAACCAAATACACTGTTTTGTAGCTGAGATTATGAGCTTTAAGAATATGTGTAAATGTATGTAATTATGTAAATTAGTTGATAAGTATTTAGGCATAAAAGGATGAAGCTCAAAAACTTTTAGTTTATCTTTGAGGTTTGGGTACTCCAAAAAAATATTTTTGACCTCCCCCAATCGTCTTTCATAGGTTTTCATATATGCAGGTTGTGAATTTTAGGTCAAAAATCACATATTAAGATACTGATTGACCGGTGCAGCTTAGGTTTCAACAAATTTATAATTTTATGACCCCACTTTTAAAAATTGTCAAAGTCTATCCGATCGACAATGTACTAATTCAGTGAACAAACTTTTCTAGCAGTGGGTCTCTCAATCTTTTTCTTACGGATAAGACGAATCCATCGATAAACAAATGTATTCTAGATTTTTTCGACTTTTTGTAACATCAGTACGGATTTCGAGTCCAACACAAATGATATCAAAATTTTCTTTTAATTTTCGGCACTTTTTTCAGCGTTTAATTTGAATAGTAAAGGACATTAGTAAAAACACTAGTGCCAAAATTTAATAATGTTTTGGGGAATTTCTGCAATTACCGTAAAATCTGCTTATAGCCCAGGGCTTTAGTATTTTTTTTATCTGGAGCCCCATAACCGTTCAGTTCCAGATGACGGAACCCTTATTTGAAACGAAACGGAGTTTTTGCAGGCGCTTAATTTAGATTAGACAAATTTTGTAACAAGACAAGTTTATATTTAGGCTATAGCACCTCCAGAACAATTTTTATAACGATTCTCCACTATTGCTATTGTTTTTTTTACTATGAACTTCACAGCGCCAATCAGAACACATTTCAGAACATTTTTGAAATTAAAATTTTTATCTCTTTGTAGAATCCAAAATTCACTTTTTAGAAACCTATTAGAAATCCTTGTACAGTTTAACATGTTTTTTCTATCTTTGAACTTCGTCAGGATTGAACCATGACACTTTCAAAAGATTCACATTTTTATATCAAAATTAAAAAATAACTCAATTTATTTAAGAAAGAAAACGAGGAAAATGTAAATAAAAAAGCAATGGTCAAAAATCAAAAAGATGTTCTTCCAGACTTGTACTTTAATAAACAACGACCGAACATAATCGAACTTAAACTAAACACAAATTATTTTATAATAATGACTGATTTTGTAAAAGAATGGCGTTCTTTGATAAAACATTCTAAATTTCGAGACATACAAGTTTTTAATCAAACGTTACTATGCGAACATGGTCGTTTACCGTTTGATGAAAATACTATTGACTTTACAATGTAAATTAAAACTCTCTGGATTTTTTTGCACGAAATTTTATTAATTTTTTGTTCAAGGTCGACATTGTTGACAAGCACTGAATGGGAGTTTATATCTCAAAATTATACTTGTGATTTACCGGTTAAAATAGTTAAATACTCAGTGCCTAAGTCGGAAGACTCACAATCGGGTGATGAACAATTTTATTATGAATTTGAGCCTGGTGTTTGTCAAGAATGTATGACTCGTAATGAATTGGATAAAATGATATTCGAAAATAAAAAAATACTCATACGTCTTCAAGACGATGATGACACGTGCTCGTCGACTAGTAACAATTTAACAAGCACTACTACACCCACTCAACCGAGTACGCTAGCTCAATTAGAAGAGAAAAAGTTTATTTCAAATGATTTAAAAAAAAAGTCTGACGAAAATGACGATTGTGAAATAATACACATGGTGGGGTCTTGTTTATGTAAAAAAGGTTCCAGAAAAAATTTTAAAGTTTTATTTTAGAGTTCCAAGAAGGCTAGGTACGATAATGAAGATGATGCATTTGAAATGCAATCAAACAGTAAACAAACTGAAACACATCAACAAAAACAAGTAAATGATTACATGCCATCCAGACGAAGTAAACGATCTAGAAAGTCAAAAAAAGACATTGATGTCGTTTGTTCATCGTATACAACTGTTAAACTAGTCAAACAACATGTGGGTGATTATTATTTTATTTTCTATTTAAAAAAACAGAGACTTATTAAAACTTTGTATGTATAGATAGCATCTCAAATATCTCGTATTATATCCGAGCAACATTTATTTTTTAACAATATGGAATTGGAAAATGATAAAACATTGATTGATTATAAAATAAATAAAGGCGATGTGCTTTATTTGAGGGTAATTTAATTTTTTGAAGATTTTGTTCAGTGCCGACCATGACACACTCAGCTTCAGTCCGTGTGAAATTCCAGTCTTAAGTGTCATCCAAAACAAAGAGTCTCATCATTTTTCTCGAGTCTACAGTTCACTTTTTCAGGAATTTTCAATTTGGCGAAAGCTCACGAACGTCTATGAACGTTCAGGAATGTCCACGAATCGAGTTTCTCTTATCTTTTAAGACTCAACTTGGGTCTCAGTCCCTATTTCAAACTCTCACAAAAAATTATTTCAAAAACTCGGATTAGATTCAAGTCTCAAAGAGCCGAGTCCAGCTTCAAATGTTGCCCGTATTTATCCCCATTACATCTTTAGGAAAACATTTTTCCCTTTCATACGGACATCAGTGTTAATTAAAAATGGTTAGCTTCAAGTACATGTATCTATTTAATCAAACGGTGTTCTATGATGGTTGCCTGGAATTTCAATTTAATAAAAATACATGATCCTATTATCCAATAATGATGAAATTTTGTACACTTGTACCCTACCCTTTTTTTTTAACAAAAAAATGATCAGATTGCTGAGACATGTTTTCATTGAGTAGTAAACTCTGTAGAATAGACCACACTCAAATCCCTCGAGTGTCCTCAGTTCCCTCTTTTGTTTTAGAAAAATGAGTTTGATCCCTCATTCGAAAAAGAAATGATTAAGGATTAAAACGCTTTATAGATCATCACATTATTGTGTTCCATTACGCAGGATTTAACCTTTGAATTTTACCGTGACCATTCAAAGGTTAAAATAATTGGTATTTTTAGTTTTTATTCCATAACTTTTGTATCGAATGAACTATATTACCAAAATTTGATCGTCAAGAGCCAACAGTCTCATGGGCAAGAAGAAGTGTCTATCAAAATCAAATTTTATCGTTAGACTCAAAGCTTTTTATCTTTCTCCTGGACCCTTATCGGAATCTCGGAAGACCTAAAAATTTCAGGAATAAATGGACTGACGGAACTTTTTAGGGCTTAAAAATCAGGGTACAAGTGTACAAAATTTCATCATTATTGGACAATAAGACCTTGTATTTTTATTAATCTAAAATTACGGACAACCATTAATGAACACCCGTTATATATTTTTCCATCCATTGGTACTTAAATTTTTAAATATGGCAATTCTTCGTCTTAAAGTTGAGATAAAATTATTGATTTTATCCCCATAAAAAAAATGTTTTTTGGGTCGTAGATTACGTTTAAGGCAGCGGCGTGGTTCAGTGGTTAGAATATCAATTATCATTGTAGAAGAGGATCTGGGTTCAAACCCCACTCAAGAAATAATATTTTAAAAAAAAGTGTAAATATAATCTAGCCATGAACCACCGCGGATAAGTCAAATACACCGCATATTAACCGTAGATGGACGTTTACCATTCATCGCCAAATGGTATTAAAAATCGTGTTAAATGAAAAAAGCGTTTAAAATAAAAAGTGTAATGATATCAGTTTTGGAGGTTCACGATAGACGCTCTAGTCCCCCTTTTCGTTGAAAACTTTCTAATAATCAGCACTGAAAGAAAACTTGGTAGTGTAAAATTATTTTTTTTAGCTTGACGCGATAAATACTAATATGGACGAAGACTCGTCACATTACGAAATGGCACATGTTCCCGAAGTTGGTTTCAAAGGTAAAATGAATTGAAATTATTTTAAAAAAAAAGTTATTTTTAAAAATTTTTCTTTGTTAAAGGTTCAAATTTGATGAAATAAAAAATAAAACAAAATGATTATTCGTTGTTTAAAAAATGATTAAATTTTTTTTTTAATTATTAATTTCGCCTATTTTTTTTCTACTTTCTATCTCTTTTCTAGCTCTTTGATTAGATTAAATTTTCCTTTTTTGTCTGTAAATTTTTTTGTTCTTAAACTTGAATCCATTGGAGAAAACAAACAAAAAAAAACTCAAAGATTTCTGTTAAAAAAAAAAAAAAACTTGTCTTTTCTTTTAAATTAAATAAAATTTTTGTATTTAAAAAAAACAAAAAAAAGTTGACAAACAGTAAATTAATCGAATTTTTTTCTAAAAAATAAAATTATCCAACACCCACCTATTTAATTGAATCAATTACCCTCTATTCTCTTATTTCGAATTTGAATTCGAAAAATTCTAGAATGTTTTGTTCTAAAGTATTAGTTCGACTCAAGTTAACAGTCTTTTCTAAAAGCGCCAATCAGATCAGGATTTGTTTAATGGTGAATTGTTTTTTCATCTCCAAAATTACTGAATATACAGTTATGTCATTCACGTGTTCCTCTTGTGAACTTTAATGAACAAATGATTTCTAAAAGCTACCATTGTTTTATGGGTATCAAGTGAATGTTAGTTTTACAAGCTTTAACTAGAGCTTTTTAGCATTCAGTTGATACCCATAAATCAATGATGGCTCTTCCAAATCATTTTTTTATGGAAGTTCACAAGAGGAACACGTGAATGACCACGACTGTAAATATTGATAATTATCTATATCGAAATTTTTCGATTTTGAAACAAAAACAACTTTTGAATGAAATACTGCCTATAGACGATCATTGTAATATAGATGACCAAATAGGAGTATTAACACTAGGTCTTTCTGATCCGTTTTCATGTGTTTTCAAGCTATTTATCAGAGAATAAACTAATTTTCAAAAAGTTTTCAAACTAGACCTACCATTCAAGACTAAAAAAATCAATTTTTATGTTTTTATAGATAATATCTAAAATTTTCCTCAGTAAAAAAAAATTAGCTGAAACACCCGACATTTTTATTTATTTCAAGAAAAAAGTGATCTGAGTTAACTTTCTCATTAGGAGCTTTCTATAGATGTTGATTTCTACCCTTATTGAGGATTTTATTTCGGCAAAATCCGCAAAAAAACGTAGAAATCAGATTATGACGAGAAAGCATTTGATTCAGCGTTAAAAGAGATTTTTCATTTCCGGGAATTTTCGCAGATTTCTTAAGACCAGAAGTCAAAAATTATCAATTAATTGATAATTTAACAGCTTGTGTCTAAAGCTACCGATTAATGTCCCAAAAGATGACTTAGCAGATATTAATATCCATTTTTAATGATACGGGTTAGAAAGACCCGTCGGGCTTTATATGTATATATCAAAAGTGGGCTTTCTAGTGTTAAACGGAGGCGGGTCTGTATAGCCTGTTCTTTCATAAAAAAATAGAAAATGAATCTTTGAGCAATTCCAAAAGCTTATCAATTATTGACTTAAAAGTATAGATTGACTTTGGATTCGTCAATAATTTATTCCATACTTTGACTACTCTGTTTTTCAAAAAATAATTTTAACGGTACAATCCTCTACGATTTATTTCTCTCACAATTTTTTTATCGCTTGATCTTCTTAGATTGAGAGACAAACTCCTGGCATAATTAACCACTCTCATCAATGTTATATCTTCAAGATTGTGAACTATTTAGGATCAAATCACCTCTTAATCGTCTTTCTTCAAGACTCAATAAGTTCAAACACCGAGTCTTTCTCCATAAGGTTTCTCTTCAATCAAATTCACCAATTTTATCGCTCTCCGTTGAACCCTTTCAAGACTCTAGGTGTTGTGTGATCAGCGGGATATTTGTTTCACATTCATACTTAGGTCGGTTTCCACCAAAACACATTGTTTTACATTTCGCTAAGTTCAGCTCCATCGACCATGTTATACTCCATTCCGTTAGTATACGCGAATTATGCTCAAGCTCTCCTAATTGTATTCTCTACATTTTGGTACCAATCTCTATCTGTTTAAGTGTAGTATTTAAAAAGAATTGTTTATGCCCTACCAGGTTTTAGTCACAAAATCGTTCTACCAGTCTAGCTACAACAGCTGATTGTATAGCTGTCATGAATCCATGTTATACTTCCATTAAGTACAACATTTTTTATCGAATCATTTTTTGCCCTGAAAAATAGACGGAAAGAATCGTTTGACGCATTAAAAAATTGATTTTCATCGCAAAAGATTTATCTTTTAATATTTCAAAGAGTATCAAGGTTTGGACATAAAAAAAGTTGTCGCAGGCTTTCGTTTAGATGAGCAAAAAGTTTCGTTATCTGTAAGTTCATCTATTCCTTCAAAAGTCGGGAATAAATCCTCGATAAAGCATGATAAGAGCATGCGCAAGATTGAACGATATTCGATAGAGCTTCTCAAGAAAATCAAGGAACTGAAATCAGTTCACTCCATCAGATTTACTAACTAATTAAATAATTTGGTTGCTTTTTTTAAGATGCAAAAATTTCATTTTACACATGGTAGGGGATTGTATGAATTTGCCAAGTATGAATTAAAAAACTTAACCAATCGTCTAAAAATGGAAAAAGACGTTTTATTTCAAATAAACGATGGTGATTACATTGAAGGAAAGTTTTGTTTTGATACAAATATTCAACTTAAACACCTACTCGAATTGAAAACAATTGAGCGTCTATTTTTGACAATTTTATTCAAAAAATTTTCAAATGAACAAATCTCAGAAGATGATGTTCTTGAATTGATTGAGATCCATCTTAAACTAAATCAATCATCCGAAGAGTTTCAATTCATTTTGGATACTTACAATCCAAGTGAAATTGTAAATCAAGATAAAAAATTTAAAAAATCGATTAAATACAGAATTGACTGTAAACTTACAGGAAAATGGAAACACAATACAAAGTTTAAAACTCAACTTATCGATTTGATAAACAAAGTATTAAACAGTCAAAACTTTGAACCAGACTTGGAAAATCCAAACTTTATTTTATCATGTCATCTAAGTGACGTTTCGTTTGTTATCGGAATACCTTGTAGTAAATCAACTCTATCATCACGCAATAATATTAAATATATTGGCTTAAGAAGCACGATATGTTCATCAATGATCCAACTATCAGGATTATTAGAGACCACTGAGTTGTGTCTTATACTAGACCCTTTTTGCGGAAAAAGTACCATTTTATGTGAGCTAATGACCCAATACAAAGATAGAGTCAACTTTTTCTATGTATGTTCAGATGGAGATATGAAACAGATTGAGGATTCGTTGGAAAATATTCAAAATTGTCCACAAAATGTTGCATGCGATTTTTTATGTTTAAATTTGCACAAAACAAGCGCTTTTCCGTACAGAAATGAAATTTTCAATCTCATTATAACAGATTTACCATTTGGTAAAAATCATGCCATAAAATTTTTTGGTGATGATCAATACCAATTTTTACGTAAAATTCTAAATGAATTTGATCGTTTGTTATCGAAACAAAACGGGATATGTATAATTTTAATAAATTCAAAAGAGTTACTAGTCTTTGAAAAATTAGTCTTGGAACACAATTGGTTTAAGATTGATCAAAAATTTCAAGTTAGTCTAGGTGAAACGAGTGCTTGCATAATCAAACTTACAAGACTAAGTTAAATTAATTTTGAAATTTCCTAAATTTTTTTGTCCATGTAGAATAAACTATTATTTTGAAAGAATTTTTTTTTCTGTTTTTTGCTTAGTTTCGTTTTAAACAAATTCTTTTGAATAAAAATGAAGTTGGATGAAAATAGTCAAGCATTGGGTAAATTGATTACTTTCAATCAAAATACCGGAATAATTCGATATGTAGGTCCACTAGAGGGTGAAAATACTGGTAAGTTTCTTTTTTTTTTTTAAAGATTTAATTGTCAAAAACCGTAACTTCTATCAGATATTTGGTATGGAATTGAATGGAAAGACCCATCTCGCGGTAAACATGACGGTTCCTACAAAGGTAAACGATATTTCACTACAAGGTACATTGATTTTTTCAGCTTGTTAATTATAAAATCATTTGAGTGTTTATTTAATAGACATCCAACTGGTGGTTCATTTGTTAAACCTAATAAAGTTGATTTTGGAATTAGTTTATGGAGAGCTCTTGAAGATAAGTACTTTATAGACGAAGGTTCTATCAAAAGTTCGGATAAATCAGATCAAAATGAAGATTCTCTTTTGTACAATAACTTTGAGTAAATTTTTTTTTTTTTGAATTGAAATTTAGAAGCATCAATTAATAGAGCTTGTTTTAAGTGCAAAAAAGCAAGGACTGAATATAAATTGTATTACTCTCACCGAGTCGAGAATATCAACGATTGAAAATTTGCAAAAAATAACCGAATATTTTCCTAATTTGACCGAACTTCATTTAGACGATAATCTTTTAAACTCATGGTCGCAAATTTTTGATATTTTGGGAGAGGTTAAAACTTTAACAATCATCAATGTAAGGTACGCTAATGTAACACGATAAAACATTTTGAGGGACAAAGATCAATGGCTAAATTTATGTTTTTGAGGTTCTAAATTACCAATTTTGAAATTTTCCAAGGATTTCTACTGAATATAAAAAATCTAAGAATTTGTTATTTTAAAAATTATAACTGAATTTACGGCCTCAAAAAAACACAGAAAAACATATTTTGCCAAAAATCAAATATTTTACACCTCCCCTGTTTTCAGCCTTATGTCAAGGTGCTTTGTTTAAAGACTAAAAACTCATATTCTAAAAAGCTATTATTTTTTGAAGGCATATTCTGAAAGCTAAAAGGATTCAGTTGATGCTAGCCAGGGACGCTCGAGTAACTAGCGAAATCATCGAAAACAATAAAGCAGTGCCATTTGAAAAATATTTTCATAATCTACTACCCTAATTATCATTTTCAGAAAGCATATTTACCACTTTTCAGAAGGCTTTAGAGCTATTTTAGCACTTTCATGTTGAAAAAAACAAATTTTGGGCGTTCCTGATGCCAGTAGCCGTACAGAGTAAAATAAAGCGTCTATCGCGTAAAAACTACAAAAAATAAAGCATCTTCATGTTTTGCCTAAAACGCGAATTCGGATTTCGAGTACCTAAATAGATGATTCGGATAAGAAAAATATTTTTTTTTATAAGAGGAGAATAGTGTTCGAACCAGCTGGACTTAAACTTGAATGATAAATTATCGTACCAAACACATACACATATGCCAATTGTGGATCCTTTAGTCATCTTAAGAATGGTACCCTGTGTGTCTTGGTAGAATTATTTCTTAAGGAGATGAATGTATTTAATTGTAACTGAAAATCGTTTTTAAATTCAGCTAGATTTGATTTATCCTTTTTTGGAATCATCCTTTCAAGAAATCTGGCTAAACGATCTACAATTTACATTTTTGCACCTTGTATGAAATTTGATAGTTCAAGTTTTAGCCAAGTTCGAATGTACCTCAAAAATTGGTAATCCAGAAAAATAAGTTTTATCGTTACCATTGATACTTGTAACTAAATGGGTTAAATTATTTTTTTTTTCAAACGGGTTATAAAAATTTAATATTTAAGCGATAACTGTTTGTCTTACGACGAGAAAGATACCCGAACTTTTGACTACATTCAAAGCTTAATCATAAATACAATGAATTATGATTGGAACGATGTATGTAAAGTACTTAAACATTTTCCAAAGTTAACCGAACTCAAAGCATGTTTCAACAAAATTACAAAAATCGAAAACATAAACACACTATGTCTAGAAAATATAGAAACAATTGATTTAGAATCGAATCCAATAAGTGATTGGAAAAGCCTTTTAAAATTAGGTGAACTCAAAAGTTTACAAGTTTTATACGTAAACGATACTCAAATAAATGAAATTTTTTTCGATGACTGTGGATATTTGTCAAAAACAAAATATTTTCCAAATCTTAAAATTCTATCGATCAGCGACAATCACATCAATAATGTAAAATTTTACCAAATGATTAAAAATGTAAGGTTATTAACAAGTTTTTTTTTTCTAGTGGAAATCGATTAATGAGTTGAACAAGTTGAAGAGTATTGAAGAATTGAGATTCAAATCGAATCCGTTGTGTCAAACAGAAAAACCAGAGACTTTTCGTCAAATGTTAATTGCAAAAATTGGAATTTTAAAAGTCGTAAATAGATCGTACGTAGAAAGAAGAGAACGTATAGGCGACGAAAGAAAAGCTGCAGAGATTGATTATCTTAAAAAATTTGCTAAGAGATGGTACGAGTTAAAAGATGCCATCGAATCGGCTAATACTGAAGATTCAAAAAAAAAAGCTGAACATGACTTGGAATTGTTTCATTTGGAACATCCAAGATACATGCAAATTGTAAATGGTAATTTCAAAAAGAATTATTTTGAATTGTTGTAAAAAATGTAATTTTAGAGTATGGAGCTACTGAAAAAGCCGAAACAGTAGTGAAAGTTGATACTGTTAAATCAAATCTAGTGGGTAAGAGAAGATTATTTAAAAAGGAAAGCTCTCTTGTTGTTGATTGCAATTTTTTTTCTTTAAGGTTTGAAAATTTTAAATGAAATAACAGGTCAAAGTGTTGAAAGAAAAATACCGTCAACAATCGAAATTAAACGATTAAAATTAATAATTAGGAATTTGTTTAAACAACATTTTACAAACGACGATATGAGACTTTTTTATGCAACAGCCAAAGTAAGTTTATGCACTTTTCTAAAATCACGTCATGACTTGCTCTTTGTCTAGTTGTCTGAACAGTTCTTTCGTGAAGTCTTTTTTTTTTGTATTTCAAATAAAAATTCGGTCATAATAGTTTATAGATTTTACAGTATTGTGAAAAAATTAGAGAACGCTTATGATTTTTTGTTTTTAGGAAAATTCCTCAAGTGAATAGTTGCTGTCTTTAAACCAAGTATATTGTTGAATCATTTCAAAGGTAGAAATCTGACGGTAAAGTGATGTTAGTAATCCAAATAAGAATTTTTTTTTGTTTTTACCATTTGATAAATCAAGATTACGTTTGAAAAGACCGAATTCTTACCCTTTTAACCAAACGAGAGGGCTTTTATAGAATCTAGGCAGTGGCTCGGTTCCTTTATTACTACTTTTCGACAGAATATTTCTTAGAATAACTTTTTTCTTGCTAAAAAGATTAATCCAGCTTTTCAATTAGATGATTTCCTTTAATTTGATGTGGCATGAGATGAGTTGGAAACTTTTTTCTATACAGATCATGCTTACTTTAGAGTTGACTTAAGCGGCTACCTAATCCAGATCCGTCTTTGGTTGGATTATTTTTTATTCTGTAGGTCAAATCTATCTTCAAAACATGATTTGAGTTTATTTAACTCACTCCCGATTGTAGGAAACGATTTTTCAATTATCTCGACCTTACAGTATTCATATTGTTCACAAGGATTACCTTTGGGTGTCTTCTCGGTTCCGAAGAGAGATTTCTTGATAACTCGTCTACCCTTAAGTCAGAAACTTTTTCATGTGATAGAATGAAGGTTTTTGTGCTCAAATACAAGATTTGATAAAGATCGGTTGAGTTTTCGCGTAAGTCGTTCTCTAAATTTTTCACAAAAAATTGTTTAACAAAAAAAAGAGTGTTTTTTTATAATTTTAATGCTCAGACTCAAACAAGTCGCCAACCAATAAATGAGGGTTCATTTAAAAGGAGAAAACGGATATTTTTGACTAAAAGAAAAACCAAATCGATATCCCGATCCAATTTTGAACTATAAGCCTTTGAATATAAATGAAACAAAAAAATCATAAGCGTTCTCTAATTTTTTCACAATACTGTAAATGTAATTTGCACATGTCAAGGACAGATAGTTTCTTACTGCTAAATGAGGTACAGTGTTACATTTTACTTATTCACTTATCATTCACTTATTATTATTCAGAGAAGTCGTGGTCGAGTGGGTAAAACACAGCTTTGGCAGCTAGCTACTGGCACGAGTTCGAATCCTTGTCGAGTCAAAAAAATTGTAACGTTTAGAAAAAATAATAATGGAAATGGATGAGTGTCATTAGTGTTGTGCTGCTTGGAAACGATCCAACTAGAATCATCAACTAGTCATTCTCTAGATGGCCTGATACTAGAACAACTTTGAAAATCATCGTATTAGGACTCGCGAGTCGCTGTGACTTAAAATAAGGGCGTCGAAAGATGCAAATGTAGCGAGTTTAAAACAATTCTGTAACGGCCTACCCGGCTAAGAAGCCTAACAGCTTTTGCAGCTAATTAAGTCTAGGATTGTTCTACTAGATGTTAGATCTGCCCAGAAAAAATACTTCTACTACTACTAGATATCAACACTTTATAAAGAACATGCCATTGTGATTTTGGATTAATTGGTCGGAGATCGGTTAATTTTGTTATGTAGAGTGCATATAATTTAAAGCTTCCGTACTATCTGAAATTGACATTTTCGACATACTACCCCGAAAATTTACCACTATCTAATTAGCACCCAAAACCTTTTACCGGTTTAAATATGGGAGGATAACATCTTTTTGGTCAAAAATTTAATTATACATAATTTTTCATCATTTGTTGTAAAATATGGCAAAATCCACATAGCATTACAAAACAGTACATTTAAAAAATTTTTCTTAATTGTCGAATGGTCTAATTTGTAGCATTTTTGCCATTTGAAATCGACTTGCAACAATATTTTCTTTTTAAGATTTTTTTATACGAAGAATTCCTCTGGTGTACAAAAAGGAAAAAAATTCAAAAAAATTGAACTTGAGATTTGTAGAAAATAATTTCTTGTTTAAGCAGTTGCATAAAAAATGCAATTTTTTACCGTTTTAAGCATCGATTAGGATCCCAGCGTCAATTGCACCTTATTAGCTTTCAATTCATTTCTCCAAATCAATAATAGCTTTTCCTAATAGAAAATTCTTGAATTTTTTAACACAGCAACTTAATTGCAACAAGTGACGGCCTAGAAAATAATTAATTATTTACATCTATGAAAAAATAGGTTTTCTCAGATTTTCGGGATCGTATATAGCATGAATGATGTCAAAAATCACAAATTCAGATAGTGTGGAAGTTATTATATGACCCCAACCTTAAGGAAATAATCAAAATATATCGGATGAGGGATCAAACTCTTTTTCCAATCCTTAGTTTTGCCTTAACAATGCCTTAAAAATCCCTCTGTAAATTTCATTACGCCACTTCGCCTTCTTTTGGATTCTTGTCTATAATAATTTAGGAGCTTACCGAAATATTCATAAAGTGTTCAAAATTTTCATATTACAAATTACCATGTTGATTGCCCTCTACACTCTAAAAAAAATTTTGTCGTTTTTTTTTCTTCTTTGAAGACGGATCTTAAGTGACTAAAGCTACTTATTTGACGACTCAAAGGCGTTTATCTAGCAACTGAGACGAACAAAAACTGTCTTACAGAATTAAAACTCTTTATAAGTGTCTAAAAATCTAGACACATGGCTCTGAAAACAGTTAAAAGTGTCTAAGCCGTTTTTTTTAGTGTAGACATCGTTTATCTTTGTTTATGCACCTTTAAGACTTAAGCTTTTTTAGAGACGATTAATAAAAGAAAAAGAAGCGAGACGACTTTGTAACATTTATTTAAAGATTATTAATTTTTTTTTGTTCCCTAAAAAGAAACCATATGAATGGTATGAATTGGACAACGATTATCGAGTATTGAATTTTTATTCAGTTGAAAATGGTGACACAATTATTGCCAGACATTAAAACAAACGACCAACAACTTGTGTACAACCTTAAACAAAACTTAAAAAAAAAATTTTCTCTCTTTCAATAATAAACCATTGACTTTCAACTTTTAGTTTCTAAACACTTTCAAAAAAACTTTTGAAAATCAAAACTTAGGCAAATATTAAATTTGTAATTTAAGATTTGACATTTTGTATTTAACAAACGTTTTATTTATTCGAGTAACTAATCTTTTAAAAAAATAATTTTTTTTTAACTTATCTTGATTTCTTCCTGTCAAATTATTCTGAATAAAAATTAAGAAAATTTTTTTTTCCTCTCTCGATCTATCCGAACATGACGATGATGATACTCAAATATATGATACCTTTGTTTATATTTGTGTTACAAGTTTTATGTCGATATATAGACCCTAATTTTGATAGTCTCATTCCTGTTTACACTGGATGTGATGAAAGTGAAGATTTTACGCCATGTTTATTCGATTGTCGTAAGTTTTATCGTTGTGCAAACGGCTACAAATCGACTTATAATTGTCCTGATGGCACTGTTTTTGATACACAACTAAAGATATGTGTTCATTTTCCACCTGCTTTGTGTCAAACTCAAAGCTCGAGTATTAAAAGTGAACTTAATAAACTTTAATTTCAAAATTAGGAATAAATATTTATCCTTTTTTTTTAAATAGGTTATGAAAACAATGAGACTAATGGATACAATTTCAAAGTTAAAAATGATAAAAAAGATATTACTAATCAAGATGCAAAAACAGACATTGATACTACAAAATTCATCAAGACAACGTTGACCACTACTACTTCTACTTTTTCAACTATTAATAATAAGACTACACAAGACTATTTATCAAACGTCTGTATTTACACTTTTACTGATTTTGAAAGATCAATATTTTGTAAATTAGCTTCGTTTAAAAAAACAAATCCCAACTGCTGTTGAATTGACTGCTTTTTTTATGTCAAACGTTTTTTTTTTAAATTTATCAAATAAAAAAGAATTTTAAATCTTGTATATTTTTTTAAAAATAAAAAAACTTTCTTCTTTGATTTTAATATTTTAAATTAAATTTTTCTTTTTAATTGGATGGATAAAAGCTATCGCTAAAGAAAAATAAAAAACGAAAAAATTGAACTACAGCAAAACTTTTGCCTTTCCATGATAGTAGGAGTAGTAGTATTACTTTTTTCTTACACCAAGTAGAACAATCCTAGGCTTCATTTGCTGCAAAAGCTGAATAGCCTTTTCAGAATGTTTTTATACGTTTGCATCTTCTGACGCCCTTATTTTAAGTCAGTTGTTCTAGTATCAGATCATCTAGAGAACGACAAGTCGAAGTTTCTAGTCGGATCGTTTCCAAGCAGCATAGCACTAATGAAACTTATTCAACACTAACTGTCAAATGTGTTGTCTTACCCACTCGGATAATGAACATTTTATTTTTAAAATCGGTTTTGGGTGCTAAAAAGCTCCCAGTGTCAATATCAGCTTTTAAGCTTTCAGAAGATAAATTATAACTTTTTCCAATCATGAGTACTAAATAAAGCACAATGACATTTGGTTGCAAAAAGCTGAGGGAATTTTTAAAATTTTTTGATTTTTTACCACCATGACAAAAATCTGGATTTCTGAGTTTTTCAAGTTCGTAGATAACAATCTCAGAATTTACAAATTTACATTGCATTAAAGTTCTAAACCTTAAACATTAGCTTTTTGATTTTGTCGAAATTTTAAAACTTAGGAAAGTATCATTAATGAAGTGAATCAAATTAAAATTAATTCATTGGTTGTTGATTCACGTGACATTTAAAATTAAGTTTACATCTTGTATATCGTTTTTTTTTTCGTTTATCTTGTTATTTGCTCAAGTTCAGTTTTTTTAAAAACAAATTTTTCCTTTAAGTGTTTTTTTTCCGTAACGAGCGTAAATCCTTAAAACCTTTATCCCCAACATTATTTTGACAAAGAGTGATTTCAAATTTTTTTCTTTAGTTTTAAATAAGAAGTTAAATTGTGCAGGGTGTTATTTGTAAAGTAGATAATAGAGCATTAAATATATGAAGCATCATTCTATAAACTGTATTCCCAGCTGTTTGCCAAACTTTCAAGCTAATATTTTTAATCAAGAACACGTGTTTAGAGGAAGCATATCAAGCCTCAATTCATTTCTATTACTGTTGGGCACGGCTAAACTTTTTCAAAACTTGTCAAAAAACCAGACTCCTAAAGCTTAAAATTTATTAAATTTTTTCAATAAAACTTGTAGATTTCCGAGTGGTAAGCTTAGTAAAAGTGATTATTTTAGCATAGGATTAAAATTTGCTTGGTGACCATGCAAACGGCCGAATTGAAAAAAAATTGGTACGTGACCGTTACCAAACACTAATTCCTATTATTGATGTATGCACTTTGGTTAATTGACCAAGGAATTCTAAAAATATTTTTACTCATTTACATTTACATTCCTAATTTTTATAATCAGTTAAATGACATTCTAAGAATAAACAACTCGATATAAGAGATTAATTTTTAAAAAAAGGTAAATTTTAATTAAAAGCAAATAGAAATCAATCGTTTTAGAGAGATGAATTTTGATGTCAGGTGCACCTTTTAAAGTTAGGAAACAAGATTGGATTTAATTTCACATTTTAAAAAAAATTAATTAAAAGCTTCTTTTTGTTGTTGTTGTTGTTGTATTAACAAAACTCTAATCGTTTCTTCTATTTGATCATAAACACAAACGCCGAAAATAATCCACACAATAATCCATTAAATCGTTTCGATCATAACGTATATTGATACGATTCTGTTCAAAAATAAAAATTGTATGGCCTTTTGATAAAGCACGTAATTTAAATATTTGCTACTTTAATGTAAAGTAGAAAAATAAATCAAAATTACTTTAAAATTATTTCGCGATCTTTAGCTTTGTTTAAAATGATCATTTATTTTTATTTAGACATATTTTGTTTTCACAACGATGCGAGATTTGAAAATTTTTATAGGAATATACACAATTTTTTTCATTATAAAATTGGTTATTTCCGAAAATTCAATTAGGACACCGAGTCTTATACGGAAAACGTTTACAGGTTAGTAATATTTTAATGTTTTGAAGCAAAGACTTCATTTTTTTGTTGGTCTCTTAGACTATTGTCGAAAAATTCTACTTCATTTGGAACATATTTTTATCAAGACTCAATGTTCTTCACTGGTCACAAAACACATATCGTAAACTCACGATAAACTTTCTTCGTTCCATTCCAAACATTTCTCTGTCGATACCCGCTTTAAAGCCATTAACTGTTTCTGCGTTGACAACACTTTGCGGTAAAACATTCCACTTTGAAACCACTCTGTTCGTCAAAAAGTTATATCTTGATGTTGCTTGTTTGCAAATTTCTCTCTCTAGCTTCATGTCATGTTTTCTTCTTAGGTTCAGCTTCAAACTTGTGGCCATATTTACTTCTTTCACTAGATTAATCTTCTCATGACGGTTGACTATTTTGAACATTTGGATAAGGTCCCCTCTTGTTCTACGGTCTTCTAAGTTCATTAAGTCTAAGGCCAAAAGCCTTTCTTGATACGGTTTCTCCTTCAAGCATTTGACTAGTTTCGTCGCTCTTCTTTGGACTCTTTCAATAATATTTATGTTAGCTTTTGTTGAAGGGTTCCAAATACTTACAGCATATTCAAGATGTGGTCTCACAAGCCCTGTGTATAAAAGTCTAAATGTTTCTTTGTCCAAACTCACGAACGAATTCCTAATTTGACCTAATACCCTATTAGCTTTAGAAGCCGCTGATGAACACTGTTTGTTCCATTTTAAGTCATTAGATACAACAACCCCGAGGCCTTTTTCTTCAGCAGTTTCTTTCAGGGTCACCTCACCATCACAGATTGGAACTGTATATCCAGTCTTATCTCTATTCCGACCAATAAACATTGTTTTGCATTTTAACACGTTCAGTTCAGTAGACCATTTGGTTGTCCAATCATTTAGTACGAGAAGATCATTTTGAAGTTGAGTCGATCCTGATTCATTCCTATTAAAAACTCCCAACATTTTCAAGTCGTCTGCATAGGATAGACACGGACTTTGAATTGAATCCAATAGATCATTAATATAGATAACGAACAAAATCGGGCCCAAAACCGACCCTTGAGGAACACCACTAGTGACCTCTTCCCATTCTGACACTGCATCACCAAGACATATTCTTTGCTTCCTTTGGGTCTTCGAAGATTTATTGGAACGTGTGTACATGAATGTAAATTTATGAAAGTACGGGAATCCAATACCTCCCCCCCCCCCACTACACAGAACTTCGCCACATTATCCAAAAGTGTCTGGCTACGCCACTGAGGGACAAATTCAAAAACTTTCTTTTGGAACATGTGCTAAATACATATTTATGGGCAATTTTGACCTTAAATTATCGAACTAAAGAACTTAAGAACTTAAGGTCTTATTCAAAAGATAAAACAACTGCGGAGCCAAATGAATGACTTTAAAAGAGAGTTTAAAGAATTTTGGAAAGGAGAAGGAAAAATTTAAGCTGTAAAAAATTTTTTTTTAAAATATTATTCAAAAATTTAGACTGCACTGAAAAAGATGATTTCAAACCAGATTCAGTTGATTGTACTCTATTTCATCGTTGTGCATTTGGATATCAATACACTTATGTATGTCCATCGGGTACAGGGTATGACCCTGCTAAACGGGTATGTAATTACATAAAATACGTTCCTGAATGTATATCCATTAATGATCTTACAACAACTAGCCCAATTGAAGGTAAGAGCTATTCTTAGATTTAATGTTAATTTTTTTATAACAAACTTTTTCTTGGATAGAAACAGATGAACCTGATTATCCAGAAGACTCAGCTGAATCAACAATATCAACAACAACACTCACAACAAGAACGATTCAATTAATATTTACTTCAATTCCAAATCAAGCAACTAAAGCATGTAAATTCAATCTTAATCAACTGGAGAAAGGAATTTTTTGTAATTCATCTACATTTCGTTCATTTTATCCTTTATGCTGTCCATAATTTTATAAAATATTTTTTTCTTAAATAATTTTATTAATAAAAATTTTTTGTACATTAAAAATAAAAAAATTAACTAAATTTTTTCATAAGACTAAGCATCCTTTCATACAAATGAGGTTTGGCATTTATGGCCCAAATAAAATCTAAATGATTCCAATCTTGAATTTCATAATCATCTACAATATTTTTAAGATTAGACCTTAGAAAGACGACATCTATAGGATCAGCTAGCCAGTCATTTTTAGCCGAGTAAAGAGCTGTTGGTACTGTGACTTTGGTCAAATCATATTGAGGTGGTGTCGTTTGATTGTAATGAACAATATTTCCTTTTTGTCCATAATCGTACATTTGGTACTTTCCTGAAATTACAATTTGAGCAAAATGAGCCAAGTTTTTGACACTCGTACCAGCCGGATCGTGAGTAGTGTACACTGAAATTCTTGTTTGATTCAAATATTTTGTTGGTCCACAAAAAGCGATAAGTATATTCTCACAAAGTAGTTTATCAGTTATTTCAAAATTGCAAAATTTATCAGCCAGCCATTCGATTACTTGGGATGATGGTAGAAAATCGTGTCTACCAAAAAGACTGTACCACATTTGTTGATTTGATGGTGCACCAATATCGGCCAAGTATTTAATTGGACTTTTAATATGTTTAACAGTTGCAACTGGTCCAAGGGCGATGAAAAGTTTGATTTTGGAAGCCAAATTTTGGTTTAAGCCAAACTCGGAAAAAGCTATCAACGTTCCTTGACTGTGACCAATGTAGAATAAATTTTCTTGACCAGTTGTTTTAAGAACATAAGAAATCATGGAAGGTAGATCATGTTTGGACATGTCACTCCATGAAAAATCCCAAAATTCATTTTGAGTTTTGTTATATTTTGTGTGTCTTAAGCCGTAAGTGTTACCGCGCATATTTCCCATCCATACATCGTACCCAGCATCTGCTAATATGAATCCTAAACTTTGGTCTGGAAAATTGATGACCCATGAAGACGAAGCATCCAAGAGACCATGTTGTAAAAAAACAACCGGTCTATTGGATGAATAATCACGTTCGAATCGAGAATAAGGAATACGGTGAATAGATAAAATGTAGCCGTCGTCAGTGTAGACATCGTGCTCTTCGGCTGGATATCCTTTACTACGAATCAAATCAGCTGTATGAATGTATTCGTCTGGATCGGATGCTAAACAAATTTTACCATTATAAAAATTAACTATAAATAAAATTAAAACTAAACTCTTCATTTTGATCTTGGGTGTTTTTGAGATTGTCACAAAGAAAAAAGATTGAATTAAATACTACTTAGTTTATCAAACTTGTGAAGTGATAACATTATTGTGTTGGCTAAGAAATCAAAATTTGAGATAATTGATTCAAAAAATGAAATCAAAAAGTTTTACATAAAAAATATAAACTAGATTCTCTTAAAATTATTATTAAAAATTATGAATTTTAACATTTTCTTTAAAAATAAAATGTTTCAGTAATGTAATCACACCTTTATTTGTTTTGTATGATAAAAATAAAACTCAGTGTATCTAAACAACAATTTCCCAAGATGAAAATCGTTCGATTTTTTTTCATTTTTTTAAAATTGTAAATATTTATTGTTTGTGATTGAATGTTTGCTTTGCATTTTATCTTATTTAGAGCTCTTGATGGATCTTGAAGTGAATAGGGGTCAATTTTTGATCAAACAATCAAATTAAATAGACTTGGAATTCAGAGTTCTGTAAATGGACTTTGAGCTTAAGACAAGCCCAAATAAGCTTAAAGTAATTTGAAAAAAAAAGTAAAATTAAGTTTACAGACTTGAAAATCATTCTGTAACAGTGGCGTCAAAGTAATATGATTTTTTAATTTCAATTATTTATTGGTCAAGTACATTAAATTACATCTCATGACGAAACATGCCACTTAAATTTTTGTACAAATTGTGAAAATATTATTAAAGGATAGAACTTTTTAAACTTTTTGCACTTTTTGGTATTTTGCCAAGATAACTGACCTTTTTGCACTTTTTGGTATTTTGCCAAGATAACTGACCTTTTTGCACTTTTTGGTATTTTGCCAAGATAACTGACCTTTTTGCACTTTTTGGTATTCCGCAAGGATATCTTTTAAAACCTAACCTCTACTAATGCTTTCCCTAAACCCTACCTCTCTGAAGGCGGCAATGAATCTAAACAAATCTTACCCTAAAATTAGCCATAATCATTTATATGACGAGTCGGCAGACTCGTCATATAAATGTATTTTTTCGAATTGATTTTAGCATCAGCTTGGATGAATGAAAACTTTTTCAAATAAAAGGCTTGGAATTAGGTTGCAAAAGGCGGAGAGGTAGGGTTAATCCTTATTGATCCCATTAAATGCTTTTTTTGGGTTTTTCGTGGTCGTAAATTACCGTATTACCTTGCTACGAAGTACATGTACTTAAAATCAAAAACCAAAATTTAGCCCATGCATAAGCTCCCATCACTCCCATGTTATAGTGGCCTTAAAAATAAGTCCGTGGTATATTTTTTAGTTTTTAAGTTTTAACGCAGCGTTTATTTTCAAATTTCAAATTTAAAAACGGGCTTAAAACCGAAAAAAATTCCATTTTTTTTGCTTTTTTAGTAAAAATTCTTTGAATTAAAAATTTTAATTTTTTTAATTTTTGAATTTTTTGATCGTTTCACAATTAAGCCCGGCATTTATAACCAAAACCCAAAAATAGATTAAAAAATTAAAAAAAAAATATGTCTCCGATTTCTGTTTTAAGCCCGTATTTAAATTTGAAATTTGAAAATAAAAAATTTAACATGCCTCAATTTCAATGTAGCATGAAAGCTTTGGAAAGATTGAAAAAATTTATTTTAAAAAAATTTATTAAATTTTTGTTTAGTGTATCGCGAATATTCAGACATCAAGAATTATGAAAGGTGATTTTCTCATAAAAACATGCTTTACCATTAAAAATCTATGAAAATAACTTAGATTGACCATTAAGAGATAAAAATAGAACGGTAATGATACAACAATTGACTTGATTATTGAAAAAATAAATTTATCCATGTCTAATTCGTTTAAATTTACATCATATCCATAAAAATAACCAAAAGCGTTTACATTAAACAAAAAACTAGTTGGTAAAATAAGATTTAGACTCAAAATTTTGACGTTACAATTATAAGTTTTACTAATTATAATGGCTGAGGTGATAAGTAATGTAATATTGTAAAGTCCTAGTATTGAATTGGGAAAACCAAGTTCATCAATCCAGTAAATGGCATGAAAAAAATAAGGCACAAGATAAAATACCGATAAAACATTTTGTCTTAGAGTTGAATTCAGAAATATTAGAATTGCAAATATGTGATGTATAAAACGTTCAAATTGAAGATAAAAAACATCAGAACAAAGCAGTTCAGTTGTGTAGACTATTGATTTGAGTAGAAAATAAGAATACAATTGAGTTAGATAAATTGATCTATTAGCCGGATTAGTTGGAAAATAACGTTTTATTTTGATACAATAAACAAGGCTAATGG
The DNA here is from genome assembly GCA_022207745.1 of Brachionus rubens. NCBI lineage: Eukaryota > Metazoa > Rotifera > Eurotatoria > Ploima > Brachionidae > Brachionus > Brachionus rubens. The sequence goes on along the minus strand of JAJVHD010000016.1, from coordinate 977,370 downwards.
TGATTTGGACTATCCATATTTTGTTCAAGAAAAGTAAAATTTGATTGTATGTTTCGAATGTTTTTCCCAAGATTGTGATAGGTAATATTTGGGAAAATAACATGTTGTAATAAATTTAAGATTTTAATTTTTTGATTAACTTAAACTTGAAATAAAATGCAACAGAATTTTTAAAAATTTGTTCATTTTAAAATTCATCTAATTAATTTTAATGGCTTAAATTTTAGAGACAAATATTTAAAAAAATTTTGAAAAAATTTAAAAATTGAATTCTTCATAACAGCTTTCTTAAACATTTTTTTAACAAACATGGGCTTCTTAATTTGGAGTGATGCAAGTTCCACTTAGAGCAATATTCTCGAAGCCACATTATTTTAATTTAAATATATGGCTCCGAAAATTGACTCTTCTTTATTGCAGTATGATGACAAGGTGCTTTTTTAAAAAAATTCAAAACTCTTTATTTTTAGGACACTTAAGACAAATGAAGACGGTTTAAATTATGAATATACATTACGAGTTTTACTCATTAGATATTAAAAAAATTCTCAATCAATTTAAGAATAAAAATTTAGAATTGTTAGAACTTATAATGAAGAGTTTTGTGATTGTATGATTTCCATAACTTTATATAGACGTTAAATGTTGTGTCACAGGGGAGGGGAAAACTATGGGGGTATAACAGATGGCATAAGGTAAAGCTGTGGATGCGATGGATGTGTCAATTAAACGAAAAAAGGCATAAAACTGTCATAAAAATGAAAAACAAAAAAGAAATGGAATTTACCACTTTTTGACTTCAAATTCTGAATCCTCGTATTGAAAAACTCTATAAAACATATATATTTTGATAGTGAACATTTTATTTTTGAAAATCGGTTTTGGGCGCTTAAGAGGGTTAAAAAAAGCATGTTTTTTTTTAAATTTAAAGGATTAATTTAATATAAAATATGTATGTTTCTCGGGTTTTTCTATAGGAGAATTCAGAATTTGAAGTCAAAAAGTAGTAAATTCCATATATTTTTTGAATTTCATTCTTGACAGTTTTATGCCTTTTTTCGTCCACTAGTATACAAAAATAAAAAATAAAATAAAAAAGTATAACCTGAGATTTGTAAAGGATCGCCTCTTGTCTAATCAGATGAAAAAACAAATTTGGATATTAAGGCTCTCCTATGATGAGATGTTGTTTGATCGAAAAATTCTCTTATTTTTACCGTTTTCACACGTGAATTGCTTTAGGAATTTTTTTTCTCCATTGGCAATGGTCCCAGCGTAAATGGTAGCTTTTTAGCTTTCAGATCATATCTTTATATCAATTATAGCTTTTTCCAATCATGTTTACTAAAATGTTTGAATAGAGCACATTGTCATTTGTCTGCAAAAAGCTAAGGGGTAGGGATAAAATTTTTGATTTATTATCCCCATTAAAAAATTGATTTTCTAAGGTTTTCGAGGTCGTAAAACACGGTTAGAATATCAGAAATAACAAATTCAGATAGCATGGACATTTTGAATTTAATCAACCTTAACTCGCATATTTTAAGCTTCACACTGTAGCATTGTGAAGTTTCGTTCAAAAAGTTCAGTTCAAAACTTAAAAATTGAATAATTTTTTGTAAGAAATGAAGATGGAGTAAAGAAAATAGTGTAACAAGATGTAACAAAAATGTTACACAACTTGCAATAAAAAAGGATTAAAAACAAAATTTGATCAATCGATTATTGATTTTCGTAAAAAAACGGATGTTATGTTAAGTTTATTTTGACATAATGAGTTAAAAACTTCAAATAATCGATTATTTGCAATGAATTGTTCGAAATTTTGAAGTCAGTGTCCAAGAAATCCCATTCCATAATTAAATTAAAATTAAGTTGTTTTTTAAGCCCCAAATAATGGAACCTATATATGCTTGAACTCTCTCCTCTAAAGTTTGACCGAGGATCGAAACCGAGATGTTTTGATCACATTTAGATTTCGTTTTGTACAAGACCCTAACCACAAGCATTAAGTGGTAATAAAAGGATTGATTAGGAATATATCAAGAAAACCGCAATAAAACTCGGTTAAGGCTTTGAATATTAAATGAATTACTTGAAATAGCTTGGAGATTTAAACTTAAATTTTTACTTCACAAAGTAAACATCCGTTTTTTTACGAAAATCAATAATCGATTGATCAAATTTTGTTTTTAATTCTTTTTTATTGCAAGCTGTGTAACATTTTTGTTACATCTTGTTACACTATTTTCTTTACTCCATCTTCATTTCTTACAAAAAATTTTTAAATTTTGAACTGAACTTTTTGAACGAAACTTCACAATGCTTCACACTGTAATATTTTCCTGTTGAATTTCACCTAAATAACCCGACATTTTCGCTAAATAGACAGAAAAGTTCACAACCAAATTTGTCGGATTAACGAGGGAAGACTGTAGACTATTTTTTATTGGTTTATTTTTACAGACGGTTAAAACAGTAAAATGGTTTTATGGTCGCTGCATTTCGAAATTCAATCTTAGTTTGAAAGCGAAATCTATGACTCATTGGGTAATTAATCGTATCATCAACTCATCTAGCATTGTTTATTTTGATAAAAAAAAACAAAGCCGATGTTCTTCTTTCCTACTTGTGTAAAATGATTTCTTCAAATTGTATCAGCTGATACAGAGGCTGAATCATCAATTTACCAAAATATCTGAAATAATTCTGTAAAATTCATACAATTTAAAGATATGGAAAACCATAGGATTTGAAAGGGATATTGGGATGGATTAGGAATAGGACCAGAATCAAATGTTTAAGAAATCAAATTATCCAGTTTTTTTTTATTTCTTTATTTAATTGTATTGATTTAAAAGATATTCGTTTAAATTTGGTAATAAGAGTCCAAGTTTTTTTTAAAATGATCTTAAAACAAGAATCTTAAAAGAAATTTTTTTTTTCTAGAAAGGAAAGAGAAATCACATTAAATCTTAAAGAGAGAGCTTAATTTTCTTTTTGTTGTTGTTGTTGATTTTGTTCAATGTTTTCTAATCTGACATAAAATTAAACTAAACAAAATTATTTTTTTGGTAAAAAAAAAACTGGCTGGTAACAAATATTTTTGAACAAAAAAAATTTTTTTTTTAAAAAAAAAAACAAACAAAAAACTAAAACACAATTTTTTTCTAAAGTTGTTGAATGATTTTTATCTTCTAAATCTGTTTAAGCTTGACTTTGATTTTGTTCGTTGTCTTTTAAGACTACACCATTTGGTCCTTGATATGGTCTTCCATTACCATTACCTCTTGGTCTGTAGGTTTGTCCTCTTGGACGATAGCCTCCACGAGGACCACCACGTGACATGCCTCTTGGTGCACCTCTTGGACCACCTCGTGGTCTGTAACCATTGTCTTGTTCTCTTGGTCTAAAACCACCCATTGGTCCTCTAGGTCTCATTTGATCTTCGTAATCTTGATTTTGACCACGGTATCCTCCACGTGGCGGACCACTTGGTCTGTATGTTCTTGATCTGTAATATTGACGTTGTGGTGGTTGATCTTGATCTTGGCGTTGAGCTTGTTGTCGTTGAGGTTGGTCACCTTCGAGTCTTGGTTGACGTGGACCACGTGGTGGACCTCGACGATATCCTCGACTTGGACCTCGTTGTTGTTGTGGTGACTCGCCTTGTGGTTGTTGTTGATCTTGATTATTTTCAACTGGTTTTTGATCACCACTTTTTTGTTGTAGATTTCTTGATCGATTTCTTTGTCTGTTACGATTTCTTCTCTTTGGTTTTTGTTCACCTTCTGGTTGATCTTGTTTTTGCTCATCACCAGTCGATGATTGTTGTTGTTGTTGACCATCTTGTTGTTGTTCACCCTTTGGTTGTTTGCTTGTCATACGACGTCTATTTCTTCGCTTATAACCTGGCTTACGTTTATCAGCAGCATATTGAGAACCTTGAACAGGTGATCCATTCGGTCCTGTCACATTAGCTGCCTCATTACCTTTCTCTCCTTTTACAATATCGAATTCAACACGTTCATCTTGACCCAAACTTCGTTTATACTTGTTCGGATTGTTTTTAGCAATGGCACTTTGATGTACAAACACGTCTTCTTTAGTGTCATCACGGTTAATAAAACCATAACCGTTTTTAACATTGAACCATTTGACAGTGCCTGAAACTGCTTTAACCAAGACTTCTTTAACAACTTGAGCTTTTTTGTTAGCTTCATTTTGTTGTTCTTGTTTGACTTCAACTTGTTGTTGTTGTTGGGCTTCGCCTGATTGTTGTACAGTGGAATCCGACATTTTTTTCTTCTTGGTTAGTGTTCAAAAAATTCAAGTTGGTCGATTTTTTGATGATCTTAAAATTTTAGTTACAAACGTAAGCTCGTCTGCTCTCTCTAAACAAAAAAAAAGAAAAAATTTTTAAAAATAGATAAAATTTGCGTATTTTCTATTCCGCTCTAAAAGCTGTTTGAAAAAATAAAAAAAAAACTTTATTATTATTGTTGTAGAAAAGAGAAAAAAATTCAACATAGACATAAAGTAGAGAGCGTGCAATTTCGATCAACCAATTAAATTCCTCCAAAGTTTACGTGGTAATTTCTTAAATTATAATAAACATAATTTTTTTAGAAAGAAAAAAAAAAGTTATGTTCCGATACGATAAAAAGAGAGATGATAAAACGAAATAGAGAATAAATTTTTTTCTAGAACTTACTATGTTGCATTAACCTCTTTGAATGAATTTATGTTAATTTTATTTTTTTGTGCCTTATCGATTTTTGGTGTTGGTTTTTTATATTTTTTTTATAAGGGTCAGTTCAATTAATTTGAATGAAATTGAACTTAAATAAATCGATTGATTGGGAAATTTTTTTTTATTGAACTTAATTAGTCTATATTTGGGTTTAATTAAAATTCTGAACATGATGCAAGCCCAAAATAATACGCCTTAAAAATTGTCTTTATTAAAAAAAACTAACATTAAATTTATCTGGATTGAGATTTGATTTGATTAAGTCCAGAAGGAACAATTCTTATTGATTATTCAAGTTTTTTTCCGCTTTCTCAAGCCAAACTGAATCAAAAATATAGCCGGTTATCTGATAGAATATTTAATTTACACGAATTTGTGTATTATATTAAGAAAGCACTCGACAAAAAATTAATTGCGCTATCCCTTTTTATTGATTTTAGAAAAGCGTTTGATTTTATTTATCCCTTACTTTTGCTTCTTAAGATGCTTGATTATGGTTTTACTGTACTTACATCGAATTAATGGCGTACCCGAACCGTACCAAAAATTTTCTAAATTTTTAATGCATGATTTTGCGATAAACTTGCGATTTTTTAGAACGGGTGCGTTTTGAGTACGGTACGAATACGGCAAGCCTTTTATTCGGTGGAAGTACAGTAATAATATTTCGCTAGCTTTATTGACAAACTACTTTGATGCTAGATCTCAAAAGCTTCTTTTGAAAAATCTTTTATCAAAACATGCTAGACTAAAACTTGGGGTCCCTCAAAGTTTAGTACTGGATCTGCTTCTTTTTTTTAATCTTTAATAACGATCTTCCTTTGTGTATTTTAAAAGCTTATATTGAGCTATTTTCTGATGATACAAGCCTTACCAAGACTGGTAGTAAATTGGACATAATTGTAAGTGAAATAGGAGGGTTTATTTATGAACCGAACGCATAGTGTTATTTTAATAAAGTTAAATTGGGAAAAGACTTTTTTCATCGAAGAAAAAAATTGAGATATCAGACTTTATTCATGTCAAGGGGATTAAAATCAAAGTTTTTGATAATTATAGATCATTGGGCTTTACCATTGATAAGCGATTAAGTTTTATAGAATTAGTTTCTGAAACATGTTTTTAGTTAAACAAGAAACCATTTTCAATAAAAATACTTTTCTATCTTTGTACATCTGTAAAAATTCAATCTTTAAAACTTGTACTTTGCCTTATTTTGATTATGTTTTTACACTAATTTGTTAGTTTTCAAAAGAAGCCATCCAAAGGCTAGATAACTGTTTCTATTTGTGTATTTTAAATTATTAAAACTTAAAGTAAATTCTTGTGACTTAAATGAATTAACTAATGTGCTAGAAAAGTATGGACTTTATGCTTTTCAACATCGAGCTTTAGAGAGAATGCTGTCTTTTTCATAAAAGATCATTAAAATGGAGAACTCACCTACTCAGCTCAAAGAGCAATTGGTCACAAAGGAGTCACGCAAAATCAAGAAACAAAACACGACTTAAGAAACAAAACACATTTCCTGGTGCAACTTTTAATGCTCTATCTTGCTATAATTAGAGGTAAGCTCTGGGGCGTTTGTTTCGAGACACAAGCATAAAATCACTAAAAAATTTCAACGAGACACCGTTATGAAGCCGAACCAAAGCCTTGCAGCTCCCGAGTACCGATTTTCAAGTAAAACTTTTATAACTCTTTCTTGCTTTATAAATTCTTAAAAAAACTTAAATGAACAATTGAATACTATTTTATGCGTCAAACATGTTGCATATGAAAGCATATGAAATTTTTTGTTTTCAAAAAATGACAGACTTCAAATCAAGATTTATGAAAAATCTTTGGTCTACTAACAGATTTGAGCCAAAGCTACCCATCATGGTAAAAAACTTTTAGAAAAACTTTATTTTTTCAATTAAAAAAAATGAACTTCTTACCAAAATTACCGTAAAACCCCGCTATTTGCCCCATGGGGTAAAAACGAAGACTCCGTTTTTGCCCCAGGGACAAATACGTTTATGGTTCCATTTTTCAGACCGTTTTTAACCCCATTTTTTAGTTGAAATTCTAATTTTTAGACCGGGGTAAAAAAAAGACTTTCGTTTTTATCCCATGGGGCAAAAAAGAATATGAACAAACTTCAATATGATTTGATGTTTAAAAAATTTTTGGATATAAAAAACATTTTTCTACTATGAGGGGAAGTTTTGCAAAACATTTTTTATTTTAATAAATATTTTCAACCTTTATCAATTAGAACCCCTACCTTAATAACGGAGGGTTTTTATTGAAAGGAGCATTGTTCTTTTTTTCAATTTCTTTATTCAAAAATGTGAGATCTCATGAGTGGAAAAAGTATCTTCAACCTGAAGAGTTATACTGAGATCTAAAACTATGTGATAAAAAGTTTTTTTACGAGTCACTCTGGTGAAGACGATAAAATGGTTGAATCTATTTGGTAAAATTCAATCAAGTTCCGTGCAATGTAATTGAGGACGAATTAAAATTTTTTTAAAAGCAATAATACAGCGTGTTCTGCTGAAGGAAATTAAATGATTTTGAATATAAAAAACAAAGTTTTTTACATTTTAGCCCCGGGGTAAAACCGCTTTTTACCCCATGAGGCAAAAATGGTCAGAAAATTGGAACTAAAAGCGCTTTTGTCCCACGGTCCAAAAACAAAAATTTCGTTTTTACCCCGGGGCAAATAGCGAGGTTTTACGGTATAATGAGATACTAGAAGCTTTTTTTCAGAGATAAGAAACTGGAAATCTAATGGAATTTGTTAGATATCAAGGAATGCAGCTTTAACACTGGGTTATTATTCCGTTTTGAGATTGCGTTTGGATCTTGAGTTATTTTTAAAAAAACTCTTTATGCTTTGAATTACAATTTTACATGCGAGTTTAATTATTTTATATGCGTCAAACACTTTTTTACCAAACTAAGGTTTATGACTTGGTGAACCTTAAGAGAAGAAAAAAACAAACTTCAGCAAACTTACTTAACAAATATGGGCGAATCAACGGTTTTGGTGGGTTTGAGTACCTTGATTTAAGTGTAATCTTTCGCTTTTTTAGAATTTCCCATCGCATAAAATAGATTTTCACAATAAACCCCACATGGAACAGGAATTTTTCTGACGTAGATTTTTACTGAAATAGGGGAATAAACAGGTTCACCGACTAGAAAGAAGTTATATTTCCGTGTAATAATATTGTTTGCTTTATGAGTCATTTGAGAGATAACTATTTTTTTATGCGCCAAACGATTTATCAGGTAATTATAAAATATCTCATGACGGATTTGTCACTTTAAGTACTTCGTAACCTTGTAACTCCGCCCATTAATTTGCAAAATCAGTGAAATATCGAAAGTTTGGTTAAATTTTACACGGATTGGGACTCTGACACAAAAATCTAAATTTTACTTTTTTAGAAATTTTGAAATGTAGGGTTTTACCAATAGATTCAATCTTAGAAAGCGTTTTCTTAATCAAAATAATCAAAAAAACATAAATTAAATGGAAAAAATTTTATTTTAAAATTTCAATGATCATTGAGACATCTAAACATTTAGACCTTGAATAAAAAAAATAAATATAAAATGGAGTTGTTAGTAAAATTGATCCCATTAACGATTTAAATGATTCAAATTGAATCAAATCTGAATTATAACGATGAAAGTAAGAGAATAAATTTACATTTACAATTAAACAAGACATAATCAAATCAATACAAAAATACGTTTCCGATAAAACAACAAGTCCTATTAAGGTGAAGGCATACACTGTTAGATTAAATATTAAAGATACAATTTTTGACGAACATTCTGTTACCCATATAAACGAATGGAATAGTAAAGGAAACAAAAATAAAATACTTATTGTTTGAGGTCTTTGAATAACTCTTATGAATATGACCATGTTAAACACGTGATGCAAAAATTTTTCGAAATTGTTATTTATTGTTTTTGTTTTGAAAATTTCGCAAATATAAATGATACATGTCATTGAGAAATAAAAATACAATTGTTTGATACAAATTGATTGTTTTGTTTCGTCGTCAAAGTTTGGTATGAAGCGACGTTCTTTGAGGCAATATATAAAACCAATTAGAATTTGTATCAACCATAATCGGTTAAAAAATTGGTAAAGGTCATCAAAGTCGTAAAATTCATAGCCAAGTATTTTCATGTAAGTAATTTCTGGTATCTTTGGCATTTTTTAAACAAAAAAAAATCAGCTAAATTTATTTTGCATTGAATAGATTTGAACATTAAATCAAATCAAAATTATTCAGAAAAAAATTTTCATAAAAAAAGTAAAATTTGATCGTTGCTATTTGATTAAAAATTCATAAATTTATTTCTTGAAAAAGAATTTCGCAAATCCGACTATTCATAAAAACGGAACGGAACACACTAAAAAACGGAATACTCCAGACGGAACATACTGTTGTGGTCATTCACGTGTTCCTCTTGCGAACTTTCATGAGTTAATGATTTTGGAAAAGCCATGATTGATTTATGGATACCAGCTGAAAGCTAAAGAGCTCTAGTTAAAGCTTGTAAAACTAGCAGTTGATTAAATCAATCATGGTTGTACCAAAATCATGTCTCAATGATCATAACTTTCATGGTTGTACCATTAAAAGCACTGGTCATTCAGAGTACGGTGGGTACGGTGAGTACGGTGGCTACGGTGGCTACGGTGAGTATGGTGAGTACGGTTATACCGCAAAAGGTGGAAGTTCGGTACAAGTGCAGTACATTTTAAAAAAACGTTATTGGACTTGATCATTTTTTTAAAATTCTCCATTTTAAATATTTTGAGTCATTTTTCACCCGGTTTTCAAAGTATAAACCTACTGAGGATTACAAAAAAACTGACCGACTTATTAATGATAAGATTTAAGATTTTAAATTAGAATAATAAAAAATGCATTAAAAAATATAATTTAGTAAAAATATGCAATTGAATTTAAAAAAACCTTTCTTATTACCTTAAGGATTTTTTAAATTAAAAAATCTTTCTGTTTAGATTTCCTACGAGGACTAAATAATAAAATGTAAATTAAGACTTATCTAGATAGCGTTTACAGTCTACTCTCGTTAATTCCCAATAGAAATCGTCATAAGAAATCTTTGTACGGATTCAAATATTCGGATAATCAATGTAAAGGTATAGAAAATAGGCTCGAGCCCCGTCAATTTTGTTCGGTTATCGAATTATTCGGATAATCGAGAGTCGACTGTATCAGAATATCAAGATTTATGAAAAAAATTTAAACAGAATTAAAAAAAAATTTGGCTAATCGTCAAGATCAAGACAAAATATTTTATTTAAAGTTTTTTAAAAAAAAATTTAAATCTCAATTATTATCGATCCAGAAAAATATAATTACCATTTTTCGTAAGTAAAACAAACTATTTTGGCATTGAATACTTTTTATTGAAAATACTTTGAAATCTCAGCCGAAAATTTCTGTTTAAATAAAAATACAAAATTGTGAAATAAGAAATCGATAAAATAAAAAGGGCCTCATCTAAGTCTTCTAAAACCGTGCAAACTTTACTGTAGGTAAAGCAAATATTCTCTTCATTGAAATATTTCTTTATTCTGACTGATCCTATAATAACAAACAAGCTGAAACCAAACGATCGAAAGATTAGATTCAACAATGAATTAATCAACATTATTAATTTGGATCGACGTACATACTTTTGTTTTTTAGAATAATCTCGTGAATTTACATTCGAAGAATTCGATTGAAATTTATCTTTTATTTTTAAATGATTTCTTAGAATTAAAATCGTACGAATTTCAATAAATAAAAACACAAATAACATCACAATATCATTGAGCACAAAATCGATTATTTTAATTATAAACATTATTAGAGTCGTAGTGCTAAAAACTAAAAAATTCTCATCGGGATATTCACTGTTTTCCATTGTATCGTCTAAAACATAATAATTTGTATTTATGTGTAAAAAGAATTTGTTCTGGATGCTGAAAATTATAAGTAAAATAAACCAAATTGACAGTAAAATTTTGTGACATTTGTTAAATTTTAATTTGGAGTTTTCTTTTAACAGTAAAAATCGACGAAATGAAACACTGATAAGACTCAAAGTTGAAATGTACTTTAAAATATTTCCGATTAGTTTAACTATGTATACCTGAATATATTGAACGAGAACTGTTTTATGAAATGGCATGCAAAGATAAGAGTGTTCTGAAATACATGAGCTCAAAAATGAAAAAAACCGAATAAACAAATAGATCGTATTGACAAATGAATTAGCCAACATTAGCTTTAACATAATTCGGTCTTTTTCCTCCTTGTTTTTCATCAGGTCAAGTAGGATCAAAAAATTAACCAAATTGGAAATAAAAGCTATGCATTGAATAATAAAAATAAATGGAATCGAAAAAATTTGTGATATTTCAAATCGTACAAACCATTCGAATTGACTCGTATAGTTTTGATTTACTTTTCCAATCAAAGGTGCGCAGTTGTTAAACTTTGTTTCAAATTCACATGAATTAAATTGAGCTAAATAATCTTTTCTTTCGCCACAAACTGGATATTTAGTGTGCGTTGTAAACATTAAGTCATTTTGTATGAGCCATATTATTGTACATGTACACTTTTTTCTGTAAAAATTCGATGAAAGCACAACTTCAAGTAAATTATCGAATGGAAAATCTTTGAACAAGCATAAATCTTCATTTGGAAATTCGTAATTTGTAGTCAAAAAACTTAGAATAAATTTTTGTTCATTTTTTTCGGATTGTGTCAAGTTGAAATTTTTAACATTTTGGTTTAATGACTGTAACCACTCTAAATAACTTTGTAAAATGTAGGCAAGATTAGACGTACCAATTTCTAAATATTTTAAGTTCAAAAAACGAGAGAATAGACCAGTTTCTATTGAGTCTATTATTCCATAAAGACCTACATTTGAAACACTTTCGAACACTTTTGAGTCGAAGAGTTTTGAATTTACTTTCGATTTATGGATAAAAAGTCCTAAATTAGTTAAATTTAGATTCAATGACTCGTTTATATTTTCAAAACTAATTGAGTTCTTTTTTATAAAATTATTTGCTAAACCATAAAAATTAATTGTTTCGATGGTTGAATTTTCAAATATACGTGGACAAGTGTTGAAAAAATATTTCACTGTGAAACCAAAATTAATCTGCTTAGCTCCATTAAATATTCCTTGCTTTTGTCGGTCACAATTGTCATTGACATAAAGTTTCGAATCAAAGAGAGAAAGTGTAATGCTCTTATAATGAAATTTAAGCATAAAATCAACAAAAAAAGTTGAGCTCCCACTTAAATAAAATTGATTTATTCTTCTTAAATTTATATCAACCTCACTATTTTGTGTGTAATTGAATGGGGTTGTCAACAAAATGATGCTTTCAATGCTGAATGGTATAGATTTATCGGGGTCAATGTAAAATGAAAAGATAACATAATTATGATAGCTTTCAAAGATTTCACTAAAATTAATTGCGCTCAAGTTATCAAAATTCTTGATAGCTACATTTCCGTATATTTTTTGTGAATAGATAAAGTTTTGTGTGAACCTGTATCTTAGACCACTAAATACTACTTTGATTGATATAAAATATATTAACAATTTTATAAAATTCATTTTTTGATGGTGAAAAATTTAGAAAATATTTATGATTCGTAACAATTCAATAAAAAAATCCTTTGATATTTAGATATTGGCTCTAATATCTCTATTTAATCTCTAAATCAATTAAATAAAGTACGTTGTGTCTCTACAGGCAACGTTTTTATATTTTTTAAAAATTCTTTTTAATTTAATTTTAATTACTCAGAGTGGTGAAGCTGATCAATTTTAGTTGGGGTGTGAACAATAGAAAAACAAAACCTTCTTCCTGCATATCTATAAGCCCCCGCCTATTTGGATAGAGGAAACTCAGATAAAAAGACAAAGGATTACTTTTTAATTTCAACAATTTTTTAGAGAGAAAAAGGACTGTTGCTAAAACACGGACCATTAATTTTATATGGACCCGTGTCTGAATGTCGAAAAGCTACGGTTCGTGAGAAATTCCCAAAAAACTTCCATGGATCTATGGTTTTCTCAAGAACTAAAAATAAACTTTAGACCTATCCCATCAGAATTTGATAGAAAATCGTAAAACTTTCATTTAAAATAAAATCAGCCAGGTAAGATGCATGGTTCTCTGTAAAAATCGATTTTAATACGTGAACTCATATAAACTGAACGGACAAAGATCACATAAATCAACTTTTTTATTTGACGTTAAATATATCACTTTTATAAGTCAAGTTGTAGCTTAGATCGAGGGCAATATTTTTTTGTTGGTTCTGATGGAGTGGGACTTGTCATTCAATCGTCTAAAGTTTATTTTTAGTTTTTGAGAAAACCAGGTCCGTGGAAGTTTTTTAGGAATTTCTCACGAACTGTAACTTTTTGACTTTAAGACACGGGTCCATATAAAAGTAATTATATATCCAATGCTATATGAAAATTTTAGGCTGGACCTTCCCTTCAGAAAAAAAGTAATAGTAATAGTGGTCCGTGTTTTTCAAAAAATAGGTGGTTCGTGTTTTAGCAACAGCCGGAATAAGCTAATTTAGGAAATTCTGACTGTTAAGAACTATAAGAATTCGTAGGAAATACGACAGACAAACGCGGACAAAATGTATGCAATTTTTACATGCGATATATCCAAGACTAATATCAATAATTGCAACTGATGAATTTTGGCATAAATCTTTGCTGGTCTGAATCACTGTACACATTGCAAACTGCGTCTCTCATTGCGGAACTTCTCGGCAAAAAAAAACACTTTGGAGAAATACCTTAAGATTAAATTTATCTCAATAGTAAAATATTTTTGTCAAATTTTTGTTTGATAGCATATATTGAATTATTTATTATAAGATTTGAGCAAAATAAAAACTTAGTTTTATTAAAATTTAACTGACTGAGCTACCGTACTAAAATCAGGATATGATTTAAAGCAAAAAGAATCCAATTTTTTAAGTGTTTTAATTAGAAATAAACAAAATTTAACACTTGAATTCAAACTCATGTTTAAATTAGAGGATACAAAAAAATTAAAAATATTTCTTTTAAACATGAGTTTCATTTGCTAAATTGCTTCCTTCTGTTGGGACTCTCAAAGTCTTTTTCGCATAACTATCTCCAAAACTTGGTCTTCCTCTTGGTCGAAATGTTCTGTAACTTACATTATAGTTATCGTATCCGTATCCGTAACTTGGTTTATAAAAGCCTCTTGATCCGCTTCGATTATTTGATCTCGGTCTATATTGATAGTTTTGTTCTCTTGGTCTAAAACCACCCATTGGTCCTCTAGGTCTCATTTGATCTTCGTAATCTTGATTTTGACCACGGTATCCTCCACGTGGCGGACCACTTGGTCTGTATGTTCTTGATCTGTAATATTGACGTTGTGGTGGTTGATCTTGATCTTGATCTTGGCGTTGAGCTTGTTGTCGTTGAGGTTGGTCACCTTCGAGTCTTGGTTGACGTGGACCACGTGGTGGACCTCGACGATATCCTCGACTTGGACCTCGTTGTTGTTGTGGTGACTCGCCTTGTGGTTGTTGTTGATCTTGATTATTTTCAACTGGTTTTTGATCACCACTTTTTTGTTGTAGATTTCTTGATCGATTTCTTTGTCTGTTACGATTTCTTCTCTTTGGTTTTTGTTCACCTTCTGGTTGATCTTGTTTTTGCTCATCACCAGTCGATGATTGTTGCTGTTGTTGACCATCTTGTTGTTGTTCACCCTTTGGTTGTTTGCTTGTCATACGACGTCTATTTCTTCGCTTATAACCTGGCTTACGTTTATCAGCAGCATATTGAGAACCTTGAACAGGTGATCCATTCGGTCCTGTCACATTAGCTGCCTCATTACCTTTCTCTCCTTTTACAATATCGAATTCAACACGTTCATCTTGACCCAAACTTCGTTTATACTTGTTCGGATTGTTTTTAGCAATGGCACTTTGATGTACAAACACGTCTTCTTTAGTGTCATCACGGTTAATAAAACCATAACCGTTTTTAACATTGAACCATTTGACAGTGCCTGAAACTGCTTTAACCAAGACTTCTTTAACAACTTGAGCTTTTTTGTTAGCTTCATTTTGTTGTTCTTGTTTGACTTCAACTTGTTGTTGTTGTTGTTGGGCTTCGCCTGATTGTTGTACAGTGGAATCCGACATTTTTTTCTTCTTGGTTAGTGTTCAAAAAATTCAAGTTGGTCGATTTTTTGATTGGCTTTCAACGTAAGCTCGTTTTTTCTAGTTTCTAAAATTAAAAGAAAATAATTGTGTAAAAAATTTTCGAAACATTTAAAAATAAAATTATTAATAACGAAAAAAAAAATTAAAATTGAGAAATAAAAAATAATTTGAGAAAAAGCGAACCAAATTAGTTTCGTTTTGGAGCCACATTAAAATTTTTTGCCTTTGTCTAACTAATATTTATTCTAGAAATTTCGCAATTAAAACTTTTAAAAAAATTGCACAACTATCAAAAATTTATGCTTAAAACTATCTACACTGTTGCAAGTTTATACTTGTTTTTTTTTTGATGCTTTAATTATACGATTCACCTAGATTAACAGCAACAACAACAAAACAGCAAGTCATCATTTACGTTCGATTGCTTATTTATATGATCCTTGAGTTTTTAAAACTAATTCAAATTCTTTTCATGCTAAAAAGAGTGTTTTTTGTTTTACGGGTCGTATTAGTTACTCAAGAAAAAACAGACTTTTTTTCAAAAAATGATGACTTAAATAAAACTTTGATGTCTACAAGATATTTTACAAATTAGAACAGATTGAATATTTTGAAAAGTTTCAGAGCATTCATTATGAAAGCTCTTAACGGCATAGTAACAGAAACATGTGTAGCTGTAAATCGTAAACTCTTTTCGATTAAGAGACTTTTCTATCTATGTACTTCTGTTAAAATTCAATTTTTTAAAACTTTTATTTTACCATATTTTGATTATGTGTTCACTTTAATTTGTTATTTTTCGAAAGAAGCCATTCAAAGGCTGGCACTACTAAAACTAAGAATAGATTTGAATAATTCAATGATTTGAATAATTCACTGGAAAAGTATGGTCTTTTTGCGTTTCAACATCGAGCTTTGGAGAGGATGCTGTCATTCTCTTACAAAATTATAACATTTGATAACGCGCCAACACAACTCAAAGAACAATTAGTATCGAATGAATCAAGAAAGATTGAATACAACTTGAGAAATAAGAACGATTTTATGGTACCAAGCTCCAGAACGAAAAGTGGTGAGAATACATTTGGGTATGTGTATTCAAAAATAACTAACAAATTCATTGTTAACAGATTGGTCCTAAAATTCACTACATTCAAGCTGTCAATATTCAACAACATCAATCTAATTTATGATGAAGCGACAAAAATTTTTGAAAAATTAATTTGAACTTGACTGTAACAAAACGTCCAAAAATATAGTGGAATGCTCCCAAAATAATTCCCTCTAGACCCTTTGCATTTTTTATTTAATACTTAATCTTAAATGTCCCCTCACTGAAACCCCAAACCAAGTTGCTTCGTTAAGTATTTCAATAGGGTCAAAAGTATAAAAAGGAAGGAGAGAAGTCTTAAAAAAAGTGAAGTTTTCAGTACGGTTTTCCCCTTACATCCCCTTATGCAAATTAAAATATCCAGACTAGAAACCCCGGTAACTGATACAAACGAGCAACGTAGTTAGTCCCATGAATAAGTCAAGCGCTTTTGTTGAGGAGTAAGCTCCTCAGGCGTGATCCTATCCAAGCCCCTCAGGTGTCCTCGGTAATTTTGTTTAAGTAAATGAGTTTACCCACCATTCGATAGAATAACTTCCAATGATTAAAACGATTAATTGTAACCTTCATAACACTGTAATGTTCCGTTCCAATGAAATTCTTAAAAAACATGTAAATTTTACTCTGGTCATTTGGAAGGAAATAAAAATAAGTCTTTTGATATGTTTGGTTTGATCCTGGTCCAGTGTGACTCTAAATTTTGCCGGTTTATTAAAGACTGGGACAAGCTTAAAGGCTTAAAGTTTAGGGTAAATACTGACAAACTTAGTCAGCCTTTTGTTAAATGTAAATGTTAAGCCAGAAAACATCAAAAGCATCAAAGGTTGAAAGTGAGCCAATTAAAGGTTAAAAAATAACTGATAAACAGTTTAATAAGTGAATGAAAGCTGTAACAGGAGAAAACAACGAAGGAACAAAAACTGATCTCTCACCATGATTCAAACCTGGGTTCTAAGCCGCCGAACTCTGTTGTTTTACCCGTTACACCTATTGTATCCCATTTAAAATTCTAACCGAAAATTGTGAGAATGATTCAAAGCCACTCTCTTCATCAAATAGTTTTATGAAATTACTAAAAATTCACCACATAATGTAATTGTAGTGTGGTTAGTATGTGTCATTTGTGATGCCCAAGAGTTTATTGACAAAAAAATAACTTTCCAAAGACTTTTCGAGTACAAAATAACCAAAACAAACTTAACAATACAGCAAGCTCAAAAACTAATGTAACCATGGAAACTTAACAATTGAAAACTTAATATCACAAACTAAATTTTTAAAATATAAAAAAAAATACGATTTATTATAATTTATTGGACTTGTAGGAGAGAATAAAAAAATGAGCAGGTTGTATGATACAGTAGAGCCGTCTGTTATAGATGACTTGATGTTAAAGACATGCATTGAAGAACAAGGTCCACAAGAAGAAGCTGGTAATATAGCTAGAAAGGATGGTATTCAATACGAAGAAGTTTTATCTTTGCGACTTGATTTCAAAAGTAACAACTATTCAACAAAACAACTATTTTCGTCCGAATTTTATGATTTTTTTTTACATAGATATTCTAAGGATCGAAAATTTATGGCAATTTGAAAGTTTAACTAAACTTCAACTTGACAATAATGTTATCGAAAAAATCGAAGGTTTAGAAAATCTTAAAAATCTTATTTGGCTTGACTTATCGTTTAATAATATTGAAAAAATTGAGGGTTTAGAAGGCTTAACAAAACTAAGAGATCTCTCATTGTACAATAATCAAATTTCAAAATTAGAAAACATGAACACTTTGGAAAATTTGGAAGTTTTTTCGATTGGGAACAACCAAATAAGCGACTACGATTTTGTCTTGTACTTGAGACAATTTAAAGAATTGAAAACACTTGGTATCAAAGGAAATCCGATTTGTGAAAAATCTGAATTTGTTCCTTTTGTACTTGCACATTTAACCCAAATTATTTATCTTGATTATCGACTTGTCGATCAAAATATGAGAACCGAGGGTCTTAAACGATTCGAAATTGACATTGGTCAAATTATATCTAATGAAGAAGCTGATGAAAAGATACGCAAAGAGAAACAAATTTTAGAAAAAGAAACTCAATTGAACAAGGTTAATTTTCTTAAAAAAATTCAAGTCTAACAAATTTTTTAAACTTTTATGCCTTTTAGGAAGCTTATATTGAAGGTCTGAACAGTGACGAGCTGTTCTTGAGTCTTTATCAAGAGGACTCGGAGGGTCAAAAACTTAACCTCATACCTGGTGCTGACGAATTACTAGCCGATTATCATGACAAATTTGTAGCTGTTTGTAAAGAAATGTACGATTTTGGTAAATCACAAAAAGGTTTACGTGAAACAGAAGTCTCTGAGTTTTGGAAGTGTTTAAACGAGGCAAAAAATACAAACACTGAAGAGGCTTCGGCAGCGATCAATGTTTTTATGGAATACAAAAAAACTGTAACTTGTTTAAAAAAAAAGCTTTCGACTCGCCATTTAAAATTTTTCTTCTCCACAGATTACCGAAGAGCTTAACAACAGCGCTGATCAAGTTATTCAAGAGGCCAAATTGAATGAGTATAATGATGAAGTAAACAAACTATGGGACAAATTAATGTCACTAGAAGTTCAAGTAGTCGATCAATTGGAGGAAATAATTCGTGATTTTGAAAGAAACATGTCCGACATGGTGAACAACTTTGTCGAACAAATTCAAGGCTATTTTAGTCAAGTAAGGGATCTTGAGAACATACAATTTGAAAGATTACAAGAGCTGTGTTTATCTACATTGGAAAAAGTCATAAAAGGCGAGATTCCAGATGATTTTCCGGACGATTTAAGAGACGTAAGAGATATTCATAAATAATTTGATAACCTCCAATAAAAAGTGATCTTTTTTTTAAGTTGTTCATTGACAAAGACACAGTGGTAAACGCATTACAAACATCACATGATCTACATTCGCTCAAAATTGACTCGCGGGAAGATGATATGATATCGAAAATTAAAAATTGGCAAAGTACTATGATTGAACAAATTCACGATGAAGAAGAGTATAAACGTAATCGTAAGCGTGTTATTGAAATAAATCGTTTGATTGATTATTTCAGAGATGAAATTTACGAACCGGCTGATTTACAAGAATAAAAAAATACTCTTTTTTTTTATTTAAATTTTTAGTTATTCTACTTTTATTTCAATAAATCTTTTCAATTTTTTACATAGTCCTATCGAGTTTCAAGTGGTCGCAAAGATTTTGTAAAAGTCTTATGTATCATATGGCGGACTTTAAATAAGTGACATCAGCGATAATTCGTTTATAAATATGAATATTTAAAAATCTATTGAAAATAAAAAGAAGCCCCAGATGAGAATCGAACTCATGACCCCTAGTTTACGAGACTAGTGCTCTAACCTCTGAGCTACAGGGGCTCTCGATTCAAGTCAAATATTTTTTAGAATTCGATTAACGCGCTAATGTATCTAATCGCTGATTTTTATAAGAGTAGTCGTTATATACATATTTTAAATATTAGGAGAGTACCCTAATAACATTTCCAGTTAACGGCTGGAAAAATATTTAAAGGTTAAGAAAAATCATCAGTATTATAATTTTGAAATGGAAAATTAGTAAACAATGATAGCGAACAGTTTTCCTTAATAGTCTCAATTTTTTTTTCGTAGCACCTAGAGGAAATTCTTAGTCAGGATTTAAAGTTATTAGAATGTCTCCCTCCCTCAACATTCGCTGATTTTATTTTTTCAACAGAACTGCACTTATAAAGAAAGTTGAAAAATAAGAGGTATCCTCAATTGGGGGCTGATTTCTCAACTGAAGCCAGACATTTGCACCGATTACTTTCAGGACATTGGGTGTTACTCGAAAAATTCAGGCTTTGGGTTCGGGTATGATAAAATTTGTGTATTTTAAAGGTTTTTATTTTTTCCTCCAACAATAATGAAGTTTTGGGTATATATACCCGAATTTTATGGTTTACTCAACCCAGACCCTTGTCCTACCCGAACCAAAAACCAGGATTTTTTTCTAAGCTTGATACAGCTACCCCCTATAGCTCCAAAACCCCCCTAGTCACAAAGCTCTTTGCTGTTTTTTCTCGTTATCCTTCTGTAAATTGTCAAAAAGTCTCTAGTGAATCTCAAACGGCTACTGAAATTTATGGATTTGGATTGCAAAAAAGTCAAAAAGAAGAGGGATCCTATCCTACTATCCTACACGGTATCTGGCATCAAAAGGAAATATTCTCTTGACAATCTTTGTTGTGATTTTTATTCTTAAACTTAATAACTTGAAGGATCCCAATGTTTTTATATTAACGGGAGTTGATTAATTTCCCAGGACCTTATTCTTGTAGTAAGATCTTAATACGTTCTTTTTCAAGTTCAGCAAGCGATCCTAAAGAATTCCAGTATGACTTAAAACTTTGAAAAAATTTTACTCAAGAAAATAACAAGAATCGATAAGGTTTAGCTAAGATTTTAGTAACATTCTTTTAGATTCCAGGCTATTGACTTTAAAGATTTTTCAAGAATCTTACATTAATCTTATTCTTATCAATTCTTGTTATTTTCTTGAGTAAGATTTTTTCAAAATTCTAAAATCTAAGATGAAATTTTGTGCATCTTTACCCTACCTTTTCTAGCGAACAATGCAAGCTTACTACTAATTTGTCCCTATCACTAATTTTTTTGTCGACCATGATCAGAAATTTTGAACACTGCCGATTACTGTTTAAAACAAAGAAACCCGATTATAATTTTTGTTTGATACATTATAAGATGCTACTCTGTTTTTTATAGAATCATCCATTTTATCTATTGGCCCGGTACCTATTTGAAAAGCCAAAGATTAAGTTTTTAAATTGTAATTGATATGTAATGGTTTTGATGAAATTCATAATAAATGTGATAAACACTGAATCAGTTGCATAGTCAAGGTGTTTTGGGTGACTACAGATGCCGTTACACCATTTTAATTGTAAATCAATCAGCTATATTATGATCTAAATTAAGGTTCCGTAAATGAAAAACGTCCACACCAATTTTTAAATTGATTTTCGACCTGTATTTATCTTAGAGGTGAGATGTTCGTTGTGTAAATATCAAAAAAAGTAAGAAAAACTTTTCCGGAACCTTGCAATTCATTCAATCAAATGAATTTCTGAATCTCTTGTCAAAAATAAATTGTCAAATGATTGTCTAGAAACCATTCAGTTTAAGTTGGTAAGAATACTTAAATGCGTTTGTTATATTTTTTTTATCAAAATTAATGAAGCATGAATGAATAATTTTGAGACAAATAAAATTAGTTAATTATCGTCTCAAAATTGTCCTTTATTTTACTAGATTGGACTAAGCAAAATTTTAAAAAAGATTTTTTTTACATTATTTTATTACACAAATTATAACCACAAAAATCAACCAAATAAAATTTATCAAAATTTTTAATTTATTTTCCTTAACCAAACTTCATTTGTTCTGTTGACTGGTTTAAACGGTGGATCATATCCAGCGGTGATCATATTTACAGTATCGTATTCTTTAGCTTCATCACCAAGAGCTTTAACCAATAAATCTCTTTGATTCAAGTAATCATCAGTTGATGCATAACCACCGAACCTAATTACAGCCACTGTCATCTCGGGTTCAGTACGTACAAATGTATCTTTATTACTTGGTTCAGGCGTATGAGATTGTTTATCATGTGGAACAAAAAAGCCCATTGTCATTTTAACGTTTGACGTTGGTTTAATTGTGTCATTGCTATTGTACACAACAGTAACAGGTGATGTCATTGAGATTTTTTCTTTATTATCATTTTCACCACTTATGTAATTGAATAACTTGTAGAACATTTTAGTTTGATATTCTGATTTATAGTGATCAGCTTCACCTTCAATTGAAGTCGATGCCCATTTTGTTGCTTCATACTTTCTAATCTCAATGTTGTCGTTTATTTTTTTGATTAACTCATATTTAGGTCTTTCAATATCAAAACCCAAGGCATTTTTGACTGTTTTAAAAAAACTCATTTTTAATAAAAATATTAAAATGAAAGATCTTAAATTCATTGTATTTAAATGCATTTTTATTTTGAAATAAAATTACATAAAATAATAATGAATTATCAAATTTTTTATAGTAACATGCACGGGTTTACGACACACCACATTGTTATGTAAAAAATTTATTTTTTAATTTTGTATTTGACAAGCTCTATGTTTAAATTTAGTTTTAGGATGGACCCTTAATTTGATCTTCTGCTTTTTTGTTAAGTTTTTTTTTTACTTTTAAAAAAGCCCGTGAACCTAGTTTACGAGACAAGTTCTCTTTCAGTTTTTATAGATGCTTTGATTGGAATTTATATGACGAAAACATTGAACTATTCATTTTTTGGAATGATACGATTGGATCATGGTTAAAGTCCCATGCAGTGTCAAGATAAGATTAAAGTGAGGTCAAAAAATGAGTCAAACAAATTCTGAAGCTGATAAAAGCAATACTTCATGAAAAAAGCCATCTACACTCCAAGCATGATTTTCATTACAGCTCAAAACCGATTTGCATAAATCGTATATTGTATGTGAAGAGTTTAATTATCAGATGCTTCTATTTTTGATGCGCATTTGCACACAAAGTTTGCCCTAAAATATTTTTTTGAAAAAAAAAGGTAGATTTAAAAATATGATATAAGTAGCTCTACTATACAAAAATGCCACCAGAAGCTCAAATTTCAGTTTTAAGCTTTCCCAAAGGTGCGATTTGGAAAAAAAGTTAGGAGCTGCAGTACATTTAGCTCCTTATACAATAGATTCTTCTAGTGAATCTTCTTCTCCTGAAGCTTCTAGTACTCGAGCTCCAATACTACTAGCACCAGAACTTGCAACTCAAGTACTGGAAGCACCAAAAGATGTAGCGCCTGTTCTAGTTGCTCAGATACTTGAATATCCAGTAGAAGAAGCTCCACTAGAAGAAGCTTTTGTAAAAGAAGCTCCAGTTGAAGTATTTCCAGTGGGAGTAGCAGCAGAACATGTAGCTCGTGTACAAGTAGCTCGGATACTGGAATTAAATGCGCAATTAATTTGCAGACTTTTTGCAGAGCTGGTAATTTGGTGAAACAGCCTTTGTGTCAGCTGACACAATTTGCAGAAATGATTTTAAACCAGGAGGAAAAAAACTATATCGGTTTTCATTCTTGTGTAAATATATCTGGCCCAAACTCAAGTAGCCTGGAAATTTTCAACAGACTGAACCTAATGATAAAAACAGGCTGATAAATTTTTAAAATTTTTAATAAAACCTTAATGGGATATGCTTTTACTGTTAGAGCGAGTATAGGCGGTTTTAGATAAAATTTCAGATTAACAGCAGTGTTGGATAAAAGCGTTGCAGAATATAACATAACATCATTTGGATCTAGAAGACAGAAAATATTTTGGAAACACAAAAAAAAATTTTTTTATTAGAAAAATTAAAAATTTTAAAAAGTTGCACAATTTCTCAAAAAAACATTTTAATTTATTTTTCTTAACCAAACTTCATTTGTTCTATCAGTTTTTTTAAACGGTGGATCATATCGAGCAGTGATCATATTTACAGTATCATATTCTTTAGCTTCATTACCAAGAGCTTTAACCAATAAATCTCTTTGATTCAAGTAATCATCAGTTGATGCAAAGCCGCCAAATTTAATGGCAGCTACTATCATTTGTGGCTCGGTTCTTACATAAGTATCTTTATTAATCGGTGCTGGTGTTTGAGATTGTTTATCATGTGGAACAAAAAAGCCCATTGTCATTTTAACGTTTGACGTTGGTTTAATTGTGTCATTGCTATTGTACACAACAGTAACAGGTGCTGTCATGGCAATTTTTTCTTCATTTTCATTTTCACCACTTATGTAATTGAATAACTTAAAAAACATTCTATTTTCATAATTTGAATCGAAATTTTCAGCTTCCGCTGCCATTGAAGTCGATGCCCATTTTGTGCCTTCGTACCTTCTAATCTCAATACTTTCGCTTATTTTTTTGATTAGCTCATATCTAGGCTTTGCGATGGCTGCATTTACAAAACTCATTTTTTAAAAATATTTTTTAAAATAAAACTTGGCGTATTTAAATGCACTTTTGTTCAAATATAAAACATTACATAAATGTAAAAAATCTAATTTAAAATAACGCACGGGGTTTTTACAGTAAAAGTTACATAAATCGGAAAAAATGCTTTGCATAATAATAACTAAGCAATTTTTACAATTATTAAAAAGATTAATTTTTAAATGAAAAGTGCATTTTTTGTTAATATTTGATTAGAATTTTTAAGAAATTTCTAAAATTTGAAAATAAAATAAAAAAGCCCCAGATGAGAATCGAACTCACGACCCCTAGTTTACGAGACTAGTGCTCTAACCTCTGAGCTACAAGGGCTCTCATTTTAAGTTCCATTTTAATTAACAAACAAATTCTTAAACTTGAAATTCTAGAATCTGTTGGCCTGTAATTTTATTCTACTTAGTCTTGATTCAAAATATGAACACATTTAAGAGAGTTTGACGCAAAATCACATACAGAAAATTTTTTTTTGTTTAAGTAAAAAAGTCTATTTTCTGGCAAGACTTGATTTCTAAACAACTACAATAACTGATACTTAACTTTTTTTAGAAGTAAAGATTTGCCAAATAACGTTGCGAGGGTTTTATTGAACCAAAAAACTAATCCTTCAATCGCCTGTCTTTTCGAAGTTCAGGAAATTCTGAATCAAGCACTATCTGAATTTGTCATTTTGGACATCGAACCGTAATCTACGACCCCGAAAGCACCAAAAAATGATTTTTTTCATGGGGGCAAAAAATCTAAAATTTTACCCTTTCTCCTCCGCCTTTTGCAGCCTAATGATAAAGTGCTTAACTTAAACATTTAAGAACTCATGATTGGAAAAAGATATTTTTGATCTGGAGGTACCACTTGAAAGCTAAAAAACTCCCATTGACGCCAGTACCCAAATCGCCCGAAGAAAAAAAATCCAGGAAGTCACCCTCGTACGAAAACTGGACAAATGGCCAAAATAATGAAGATGTGGCCTTTGATTTGCTTGTTAAAAATGATTTAGTATTGTATTAAAGATAGCTAAAGTTTTTTAAAGAGTTCTAGAATTTTACTCTGTGCCTTTAGAAATCTTAATGACCGAAAATTTATACAAATCACTTTTACCAATTTTGAATATAATTGCTTTTAAAATTGCCCGAACTCGATTCGATACACTTGAGCTATTTTGTTCTTTTTCTATTGATTCTTAAACCAAACAAAGCATCTAAAAAATAGACGATAGACTTAATTTCACTCTTATTCTAGAACAACCAAACAACAACAAAAAAATGATGTGTTTTTAATTGACTTGATTTCTATTTCATTCAATAATTGATCTCGTCCTATTTTCGCCTCTAATGAAATAATTAAATTTCGTGCAAGTTTTTAATTGAAACAAATTTATTTTCAAACAAAACTTTATTTTAAAAAATGGACTCGAAACATTTGTATCTTGTCTTTTTGATCCTTGTCGAAATCAACTGCCAGAGTGACTTTTATTTCATTAAAACTCTTGATGGAGAGTCCTTTCAAACTAATCAAATTCCAAGTGAGTATCTAAAGGCTTTTATTTTTGAAATCCTTTCTTTGAATGTATTTTTTAAGGTCTTGTCGAAAATGCGTCTTACATTAGAGCGATTGATTCGCAAAACAATCCGATTATTTACAGTGTTAGTTCTTTGGATTTTAGTGTTGATGCGAATAATGGAAAAATATATCTTGTTTCAAGATTGACTCCTAACTTTGGACAGACCGCATCAATTTTAACTATCGAAATACGAGCTTCTAATGGCATTCGGAATATTTCAGCTTTGAATAAAATTACAGTCATAAACTCTAATGATAAACCACCCGAGTTTGTAAATCCAATGACGCTAATTGAGATTGAAGAGGTAAAATTTGGAGAATCTTGGGAAATTAAATTTTAAAATTTAATTTTTAAAGGAAAATTCTTTCCCTGTCGAATTGGCGGGCAAAAACGGATCAAGCTATGAGTTGTACGTTCGCAATCCTTACCCTATGACAAGTTCGGTATCACTAAAATGTGAAAATCTTCCAATTCATCCAGATTCATGTGATGTGTTTAGACTTGTTAGAAATAATCAAAAATCAAATTTCAACGAATGGTATGGTACAATTCAAGTTACCCAAAAACTTGATTATGTCCTCAAATCGGTCTACATGTTCACGCTAATTGCTTCAGTAAGAATCTCAAAATTTTTTGGAAATAAAATAGAAATTAAATTTCTTAAAGAACCAGGCTAATATTACAAATAAACTAGCATTTCAAGTTCGAGTTTTTCCAAGTCTTAAAAAAGCTGCTCAACTATCAAGTGATTCTTATTTTTTTACAATCTATGAAAATCAACCTCCAGTACGTTTTTTGAAGATCGATCTTTTTATTTTATAAAATTGATTTTTTTTGTTCAGAATACTTTGATTGGTCAACTGAATTGTTACGAAGGATATGATTCTGAAATCCAAAGCTCTTGTGTCATCGGGCTTTTGAGTTCATCGTTTGAATTAGAAGCGACCAAAATTTTTGACAAAGGTAACAAAGGCGTTAATTTTTTCATCAAAAAAGTTGAATAATATTTTTTTTAAGATGTTAACTTTGATCTGGTCTCCAAGTACTTGTATCTCGACCAAAACAGGAGACTATTAAGTCGAACAGAAATTGATGTTGATTCAAACGAATTCCAAAATCTTAACGGCATACTAAAAGCATGGGTAAAAGTCAGCAATAAACTTAAACCTAACATATTCAATTATTTTAAAGTAAGTTAGAAACGTGTTAAAATTTTTGAAATTTTTTTCAACCTCTTCTCTTTTAGGTAACGGTGCTGATAAACGATCTCAATGATAACGAACCAAAATTGAGTATGGTAGAACCAAATTCAAATTTAACAAATCAATTTTATCCATTACCAATTCCATTAAATCTATACTCAGTTGTAAATGAGAACGAGCCAGGTCCAATTTATTTAAGCGACCAAAACTATTTGAATTTTAACGAAAAATCACTTATTTTTTACGATCTTGATTTGGGTGAAAATTCGACTTTTGATCTTAAAATAAATGATTACCAACCAAATAACTCGTTAGCTACTTGTTATCCAACCACACTTAATCATTATCTTCAATTGAATAATCGAATCGAGTCAAAGACATCTTTGAATTTGGTTAATACAATTCCATTTGATTTTGATACGTTAAATATACTGCCTGGTTTTGATAAAAATGGTGTTGGGTACAAAAATTTAAGTATTAAGGTATTTAACCCAGTAGATACTGAGATTCATTTTTTAAATCTTTTTTTTAGTTGATAGCCCAAGAGACAGCAACTAAAGAAAGCCTAAAGAGTAAAGAGTATTCGATTATTTTGAAAATTCAAGATACAAACGACAATCAACCAGTGTTTAGTCAAGAGACTTATTATTCTTATATAACTGAGTTAAACACGAATAAGACACCGCAAGCAATTTTGAAATTTGATGTATCAGATGGAGATATCGGTGTATATGGAATAGAGGGTTTAAATTGTTTGTTGTTAGGAGATGGATCAGAAAAGTAAAAAAAAAAAGAAGCCCCAGGCGAGAATCGAACTCACGACCCCTAGTTTACGAGACTAGTGCTCTAACCACTGAGCTACAAGGGCTCTAATTAAGAGTTTTAATTTTAGTTCTGCTAATTTTAAAGCCACAATTTTTTTATGTTGATGGCTTTAATGTTTTACAAAAAAATATCAAGAAAATATTTTTTTAAAAAGTTATTCCAAAATCAACTTACCGATAATTTTAGTGGTAGAATGATCTTTGCATAAATTGAGGTTTAAGTGGAAGTTATTCTCAATTTACTTTTCAAGTTTTGATATGTTTCACCTTATTTTCATAAAAAATGTTAAAACTTTATTCTTTTGATGCAATAAAATTATATTTTTTAGAGAACCTTTCAAAAGATTCGTCAAACAATGTTTGTAAAGCATATTAAATTAAATTGCTCATGATCTTCGGTCGGACTTAAATATGGACGGTTGAAGCAGTCGCCCATTAAGCAGTCGCGGTTCTTGTTTCTGGAAAATTTCTTCTTGTGTTAGCTTTAACGTGCGACCTTGTGCTTATTATAACACGTTTGGCTTCGTCCTTATCTGCTTGAGTCTCTGACTGTTCATTGAGCGCGAATAATCCAAGTTTTTCGTCATCAAACATCCAAAGACTATGTCCAACATAAAAGTATTGATTTTTTATTAGACCTGAAAAATTTAAGTATCCCACACTCAGAGTCGTAGAGTCTTCGGTACCAATCAAAATTTTTTTTTACAAAAATGTAGGGAACAAGTATAAAAATGAATGGCTGATTTTTCCATAATTTTCCGCAAATTTTTCGGAATAAGGTTGACAATTTTTGACTACACAGAATCTCGTGTTGGCTCAAAGATTTTCATAGCACTTAAGGTAGAGGGTTTTATTTTCGATAAAAGTCTAACAAAGCAAATCGGAACCTGAATTCACTCCAGTTCGTTTTCGTCTTAACTAAGCCACTAAGCAACTTTTTTTATTCTCAACTTTTAACTTAATTTAAGGTTTTATGTTGATACAATTCAGAAAAAAATTTATATCAAACCATGTGATCCATTTTGTTCGATTGATAATTTTGACTCCTTGTACTATTTAACCTTAATTTGCAAAGATAATTCAGGTAAATTCACTAAGCGTAATAAAAATTCATGAAATTTTATAAACTTTACCCTTTTTTTAAGGTGATGGTAACGTTGCATTTTCAAATTTGGTAATTAGTTTCAAAAATATTGTAAGAGCTGGCTTTGTACTTTCGATAAAAACTTATTATCTTCTAGCATCGGGTCCAAGTTTTACAGAAATACCAGAACTTGTTTTAAAACCGCTTAACTTTGATCCTACTAACAAAATAACATACTCAATTCAAAATGTTGAAATGAGTAAATTGTTTGGTGTAGATCAAAATGGCGTCTTTAAAATCATAACAAATAAATTGGATTTTCATCAAACTCCCAATCAGAGTGGTTTTTTTCAAGTTCATGTTTTAATTCGAGATCGATTTGGATACTCGGATCAAGTGAATGTAATTTTACAGCTAAGTAATTTTTTATCAAAAAATAACTGCCCTAGAATATCCGAATCGGCTATGTGCAGATTTTCAATCAATCGAGATACTTTTGATCCAAGTAAATTAGACAAAAAATGTTCTTGGTTATCGTTAAATTTTAATTTTTTTGCCAAGATCGAATCAAATTTTGCTTTTATGGATCGACACCTATTTCTTACAATGTTGATTTTCAGTCAAACTCATTTTACAATCAAATATTCTATTCACTCACAAGCGAATCACCGGGATACTTATACATTAATCCACAAGATGGTTGTGTCAAAATTTTACCATCGTTTAATCTGAATAGTTTGACACAAAATTATATACAATATTCAGTTGGAGTATTTAACCCTCATTATCCGGACTGTGTTAACATTAACAAACGATCTTGTTTTATTAGTGTTGATAGTCTAAAAGATAAACAAATTAAGTGTAGCAAAAGATATCACATAGTTGGTAAGCTGTCCTTTTGTTCTTAAAAGATTAAGGCTTAATTAGCATTGTACTTTTTGTAACTAGACAATAGTACTTCATTTAAACTCGATGCATACTCTGCAGATGTCAATACAGTGTTAAAATTCTCAATATTACGCGAAGAACGAACAACTTTTGGCGGTACATACGAAAACATAACTCAAGATACAAACAAATTCTACAAAATTCGTTCAAACGATGGTCTCATTGAATTAAATCGTTTTCAAAACTTAACAGACTACCAAAGCATTCTTTTATTCATTAAAGTCGAAGATGTTGCTGGTTATTCAAGTTCAACCGAATGTCTAGTCGATTTTAAATTTTGTAATCTCAATTCAAGAATTCCAAAATTTATCGGCTTTGGACTTCGATACGAAAATATATGTGAAGACATACCTGTTAATAGTTTAATAACGAGCCTAAAAGCATTTGATCCGAATCGATTAAATAATAAAAAGCTTTGTTTTTCAATGATGAAAAATGATTTTTTTAGTCTAACAGGTCCCGAACAAAATGAAAATGGCGATGTCTTTTTGAAACAAAGGATTAATCTTAAACAATTAAGACTCTTCGGAAACTCGTATCTTAATTTTACGGCCTATTTGTCCTACTGTCATACAAACCACGCCTTCACAAAACAAATTGTTAACATCAATGTCCTTAATGTTAATAAATACCCTCCAAAATTGGCTCTTAAAGTAATTTCAATCTCAAAATTTTTTAAACAAAATTTAATTTGGTGTTTTAAAGTCTTCTATTGTTTATTTATCCCTCTCCAATTTTGGGAATAACTCGATACCCAGTTTTGATGTTACAGACGATGATATTTCACCATTTGATTATTTCGAATGTACTGTTGAAAACAACGATAACTTTGTACTTCTAAATAATAATGATCTAAGAAAAGTTTTTCTTACTTACAAAAATTTATTCACCAATTCTTATCCAATTGAATTGTATAATGATTTAGTTATTCAATGTTGTGATGATATCAAGTACTGGACTGAAAATAATTGTCATTCCGTTCAAAAATGCTCTCAAACTTTGGTATGTATCCAGTTGATGACTTAAATTTTTTATAATGAATAATTTTTTGAATCAGTTAAGAGTCGAGTTTACTGATACCATTCAACCAGTCTTTTGTTTAAATGATAGACAAGTGGTTTATATCGATGAGTACCTACCAATTCAAAGTCAAGTAACTGCTATTAAATGTGCTACCAATTACTCTGTTGGCAATATTAATTATGAGTTAATGACCAAGACACGTAAACTTAACCTTAATAAAATGAAGGATGAAAGATGGACTAAAATCTTAAGGTTAGAACACGTTGTGGGTTTTTATTTCACAATGAAATAATATTTTTTTAATTTTAATCAGTAAGTCGCCCTCCCATTTTCTCATCCGGGCTTGGGACCGGCCAAGGCATGGTTACGACTATGCTACTGTCATCCACCCTAGTAACTGTAGGACGTTCATCATAAACAGCGCCACTCATCCGAGCCGAAGCTGCGAACTCGACAACTATCCAGGCTAGCTTGGAACCACAAACCAAGCGTATTCTACATCGAGTAGAATACTTAAGTTTGTTATTAGAGCTACACCTATTGCTAAATGGGTCTGCTGTAAAACAAGTTCTTGCGCCCGTTCCCAGGCTCCTTTACTTTGTGATGGTCAAAGCCAGCGCCCCCCCAATACGACAAGATTCAAACGCGATCCGTAGACCCACGTACCCGTAATACAGCACTTTTAGAACGGTATTAGAATGATAGAAACATTGCCGCCCTCCCATTTTTCACATTCAGGCTTGGGACTGGCCACGGCATGGTTAAGACGGATATTTGAAAGATGATTTAAAATTTTATTAAAATTTCTCAGAATTTAGTCCTATTTTTCCAGATATTACTCAAATTTTATCTTTATCTTCTTACGATTTAATAATTTAAGATAGCTATTCAATTGATGCAAAAAACGGTTCAGTTTATTTGAACTCTAGGCTTAATGGTAATCTAACCGAAAACCTAAAGATTCAATGTTCTAATAAACGATCAAGTGCAATATGTCAACTTGATATTATAATGTTACCAGTGTATAATTACCGACCAGTGTGGATTTATCCAAATGTACAAGAATCTCATAATTGTGTTAATGTTAATGAAGTAATGATTAGAAGTAAATTTTAAAAACTAAAAATTTATAATTTTTATCATGATGCTTTTATGAAAGAATACTTTGGTAGGAAGTTTGATTACAAGAGTTAAAAGTATTGTACCAGATGCTGATATACCAATTATTTATTCGTTTGTAAATGATGGACAACATGTTGACACAATTTATGAATTTAAATTTGTTGATCAAAAATTTGGCGATATTTATTTGATTAAAAGTTTAAATCGATCCGAAGCCATTCAAAGAGAAGTATGTTGAAATCATTTAAAAAAAATTATTACATCAAAAATTTCACTTACTAACCTGGTCGTTCACATATTCCAAAAATGAACGTTCAAATTCCTTTCATGAACGTTTGCGTTCATCCGAATTCGCCCGAATGTTCAAGAGTTTTCAGAACCTTTCATATCCTTTCATAAACTTTCATAGCTTTTCGAGACCTTTCACAACTTTTCAGGACCTTTTCATAATTTTTCGGAGATTTTCAAAAATTTTCGTGGACTTTCGGGATCCGAAAATTTTTGAAAAATTTTGAAAGGCTCCGAAAAATTATGAAAATGTCCCGAAAAGTTATGAAAAGGTCCCGAACATTTTTGAAAGATCCCGAAAAGCAATGAAAGGATATGAAAGGTTCCCAAAACTTTTGAACGTTCGGGCGAATTCGGATGAACGCGAACGTTCATGAAAGGAATTGAACGTTCATTTTTGGAACGTGTGAACGACCAGGTTAGTATATATCATATCCATTTTCCTTCTATGACAGTTTTATGCCTTTTTTCGTCCACTATCATACAAAAATGAAAAATAAAATAAAAAAAGTAAAACCTGATATTTGTAAAGGATCGCCTCTAGTCTAATCAGATGCAAAAAAAAATTTGGCTATTGTGGCTCCCCTTGAGGAAGATGCGGAAATTTGACTGAAAAAATTCCTTATTTTTACCGTTTTCACTCGTATATTGCTTTAGGGATCTTTTCCCAATCCCGATTCGAAAATGGTCCGAGCGTCAATGGTAGCTTTTTATCTTTCAGAACATATCTTTACATCAATTATAGCCTTTTCCAACCATGTTTACAAGAATGTTTAAATAAAGCACATTGACATTTGGCTGCTAAGTGATAGTGGTAAAATTTTTGATTTTTTACCCTCATGAAAAAATTGATTTTCTGGGGTTTTCGAGGTCGTAGAACACGGTTACAATATCAGAAATGACAAATTCAGTTAGTGTGGACATTTTGAATTTAATGAACCTTAATTTTTTAAAGATTACACTTGCAGCTACGATATTTAGACCGTTTGATCAAAAACAAATAACAACATATCAATATCTGTGTATAAACATATTGCCCGCTAGTTATCAACCATGTTTCCGAACTTTGGCGGTAATCTTTTCTAAAATTACAAAAAACGCTATTTCAAATATTAATGTTTATTTAAAGAATAATAAAAAATGGCCGTATTTGATAAATATTTTTGAAACTCAAGGCGATTGCTATTATGATCAACAAGCGAATGTTTATAACAAAGACTCACTTACACCTCAAGTGTATTATTACATTATAAGCAAAGGTAAAATTTATTCATAAAGTTAAAAAAAAATTAATTTTTTTTAATATTAAAGGTGATTTCATGGATTTAAAGCCATTCAGTTTGGATTTAAAAAATGGTCTTTTGTGCAGAAACAAGACTTTCGATTTACAAAGTCTTAGGGATTTAATTAGAAAGTCATCAAAAAGTTACACAGATGAATTCGAAAATATATGTTACAATTTGAACATTTTGGCAACTAAACGTGAAATAGCCTCGAATGAACTTGATAGAATAATTTACGATGAGAAAAATTGTTCGTTCAATTATTTTAAAATTTGTGCTGGTAGAGAAAATAAAACATCAAACGGACTCAAAATAATTCAAAAAAAATATGAATCAATTATTTCATTGGATGAGTTAAACGAAATTGATCGAAATTGTTTGTTTAAAATTGAATTTGAAAATTTTCGACATGAAAATGAATTTTATAAATATGAAATAATACCGATAAAGAATCAATTTGATTCGTCTATTTTTGTGGTTGACCCGTCGACAGATTGTTTAGCTCTGAAACTCGAGTCTGGTCTTAATAAATTCTCTTATTTGAACAAACATGAGTTTAATATAAATGTAACTGATCAAAATGGTCGAAGTGACCTTACCACTGGAAGAGTTTACGTAGCTCAAAATTGTTCTCAAAAAGGATCAATTCTTTCTTCTAATAAAAGAGACTTTGTTGAAACAAATATACAAAAATATATCACGTACGGAGCTTTAAACAAGAAATTTTTTTTATTTTGATAAATTTTTTTTTAAAGGTTCTTGAATGAAATGTTATCGGTTGAATTAAACAACAAGGTTCAAGTTCTAGTTTATCAAGTATTTGATTTTTCAAATTTGAATGATAAATATCAGGACGTAAAGTTTTTTTCAACAAAGTAAGTGC
Organism: Brachionus rubens; assembly: GCA_022207745.1. NCBI lineage: Eukaryota > Metazoa > Rotifera > Eurotatoria > Ploima > Brachionidae > Brachionus > Brachionus rubens. The sequence goes on along the minus strand of JAJVHD010000016.1, from coordinate 942,860 downwards.
ATTACAAGAAAATAGAAAACCGTCTTAAGATCCCAATACTCAATTTTTTTTCAATTGAATTTTTACAACTTCAATTGTTGCTTTCCTAACCAATGCTTCTGCAACAATATTCAAAAATATGATGTTCTAACTAAAAAATGTCGATAGAATAATGTTAGTAAAGGTGTTTTTTTATTCTTGGGGATATCCAGGAGCTTTGAAGTTTGAAAAAAAAGGACCAAAAAATATTTTTTTCTCAGTTTTATTTTATAACATGTTGGTAGTTTAGCTATAGAAAAAATTTCCACACTATCATAATTCGACATTTTTGATATTATAACTCGTAAACCCGCGAAAAAAACATTTATCATGGGGGTAAAATCGAAAATTTTACTTCTACCCAACTGTTCTTTAGAGCCAGATACCGAGGTGCTCTTTTTAAACATTTTAAATCTCATTATTGGAAAAAGATATTGCTGATTTGAAGATATAAAAAACTATCAATGACGCTAGAACTCAAATCGATGGGATTAAAATTTCCCACAAGTTGCACTAGGGTATAAACGGTAAAAAAAGGAAATTTTCAGTCAAATGACATGTCCTCATAGAGTACCCGCAACACTCTTTTTTTTTTGTTGCATCTGCTTAACCAAGAGCCGATTTTCAACAAAGATCAGGAATTACTTTTTTTATTTCTGTTCCTTTTTAAATACTAGATGGCGAAAAATGAAAATTTACCACTTTTTCTAAATCTTAAATACATGTTTTTCCATTTTGAACATTTTGTTTTTGAATTTAAGTTGATAGATCTATGACTTGATCTTTCCGACGAATAAATCGAGTAAATGCTGTTTTGCACTCTCCACAATGCAGGTACAACTGCATTGTGAATCAAAAACGTTTAAGTACTGCCACTGCTCTGAAGAATTTTACCCTAATGGTTCGCAGTAAAATTTACTACTACTACTATCACTACTACTTTTCCTTCGATTGGTAGAAAAACTCGGTCAATATCTGTATAATTAGTCTCTGTAATTGAACCCTAGACTCGTTGTATATCTTAAACGCAATTATTTCCTAAGTGATCATCTTTTGAGCATACACCTTAAGAGAGTACGTTAATCCGTCCAAAAAAATCAGTCCTCGGTTAATCCTGATTATATTGCACTCCAAAGTCCCATTTTATTTAACTATGTATGATTTTTGAGTGCAAGACATTAAGCTAAAATAATATCTTATTATTTATTCTAATAATGTTATTTACCAAGTACTCTAATTGAGATCTTTGTATACGATATTATTGGAGACAAATTTTTACAATCAAGTCAATACATACCGCCAATAAACGTTAACAAAAAAAATGCAAATGCTAAAGACTTGGCCATCCAAGAAATAATTGTAAGTTATGTCTTTGCTTGTAAAAAAATTATTATTTAACATTTAAATTTAAGTCATCGTGTGAAACCGTAAGTCAAGATTCAATTGTAGGACGATCAATAGCAATCGGTCTCGTTTCATTCTTTATCGGACTTCTTTTACTCTTGGTTCCATTTTTAATATTTTGTTACCTTTGTCGTTTATTCAAACGATTAAAGTACAGAGACAGTAAGAGCATGATATTTTCTTATTTTATTTTAAGATCTTAAAACAAGTTTTAAAACATTTAGGTCGCATCATATTGAAAGATAAAGTTATACCAATTGTAAAAGACATTGACCAAGATCGATACCCTTCAATAATATCATGTGCTTCGAATTTAAGACCATCGGGATTTCCGTTTTCTGAATCTATTGATCAAATTGTTGACGAGCCAATTGAATCGTAATATTAGAAATAAAAATGTAAAACTTTATTTAAAATTGATTTTGTTTAGACTTCCGATTGATTCGAACAATTCGAACCAAATTTTGTCATTACGCAGATATGGAACAAAATCGTTTAAACCAAACACATCAAAATATTCGATACCATCTGATGAAGTAACGTTTAAAGTACGTGAGAATATAAAAGCAGTTAGAAAGGAAATTATTCAAATGGGCGATATGGCTAGACCTAAAGAAACACAAAATAATTATAATGAAGAAATTGGAGAGATTGGAACTTATTCATTGAATCAAAACAATTATGAGTATTATGATCATGATGATCTCGTCATGAATATGTCAAAAGAAAATTTAATCTAATGATTTGTTTAATTTTTTTTTATTTTAAAATTTTTCATTAATAAATCTAAAAGCTTAATTTGTCTTTGTTAAATATTAAAAGTACCGTATTGCCTCATTATAGACACCATGATCTTTTATCTGAAAAAGCCTGGTCCTAACTTAGGTATAACACCAGTTTTTGAGAAAATACAAGATCATGGTCTTATAAATCTTAGTAACATTTTAGCCCCGAGTCTACAAGAAAAAAATTGAAAAACGAATAAATTTGTTTATATAAGATTTTTGCCTCATAAAAGACACCATGGGTAACAGGCAATACTCAAATATAAGACCGTGGGCTTGTCTGAGGTACAAGACCACTTTTGGCATAAATACAAAAGCAACATTTATTATTCAAATTAAGAACAGATGGAAAATTAACTTTCCGTTTTTAGACCATGATCTTGTATTTTTCGAAAATTGGTCTTGTACCTCAGACAAGCTCACAGTCTTATATTCGAGTATTGCATATTACCCTTAGTGTCTATTTTCAGGCAATACGGTATGTTTTTTTTCTAATTATAAGGATTAATACATATTTATAATGTCAAAATCTTGTTAACTCTTAAAGATTCTCGCTTGCTAAGTTTAATATAGAAAAAAAATACAAAAAGTAATTTAGAAGGCGATAAAGAATTCTGTGTTTTAGGCACAAGTCACCAAAAGGCTCTTAAGAATTATAAAATTCAAAAACTGGTATATTTTTTGACAAAACTGAAACTGGAATATAGATGCGCACGGTTAAAGTTTGTTTAGACGGATTAACTTTGGTTAACCAATTATAAACTGATTGAGAGAATCGGTTCCTACCAATCTGAAATTGAAATTTTCGATGGTATTTCATCGTATTCCATCGTTGCGTAAATAAACCTTTCGTTGCGTAAAGAATTCTCATGTGTCTAATTAAATTACTCTTCTTCTTCTTCTTTATTCGACTGTTGTTTTGCAACATTTGACGTATGATTTTCATAATTTGCGATCACCGGCGAGTTTCTCAATTTCAGCTCTTTCTAATTCACTGATATATTTAAAGTAGCTCGTGAGCTTACGTCCTCGTTTGCAAGTACCTAATCCGGCTTCGGGTTCGTAAAATATAAACATTTTTTCTGGCTCACTTACCGATCTTCCAAGCGTGTGACCAGCAGAGCTTTCTGTGAAGGAGCTTCGATACAATCGGTTTCTGCTCGACTCTTTTGTTAATTCCTTCATTTGTTACCTAGCCACATTCGACAAATCGATAGACGTATATACGATCAACCCTCTTTAATCTGAACAGAGAATAAAATAAACGTGGTTAACAGGTTTTGACAGATTTTTCAGTTGAAAATTTCTTCGAATAAACGAGATTTTTCGGACAAGTGTTGATCATTGATACTGGATTAAAAGTAAGGTCAATGTAAATTTAAACCGCTGAATAATGTATTTGTCATCTTTCGCTTCTCATCAGCAGTCAATAAAAGTGATTGAAGTTAGACCTAAAAAATATTAACTTTCTTGTTACAGCATTTATTCGGCTCATTTAGATATCGAATTAACCAAATTTGCATTTTCTTCTTATTGATTAAACAAAATCAATAAATTAGATTTTTTATTCAGCTTAATAAAAAATAAATGATGTGCTTTAGCTTAACTTCCATGTTCTCAAATAATAAATATAATTTGCAGATGTAGAGCAACATTCGAGCTAAAAGATTTCTCAAAAGACTTATAATACAAAAATATTCAAGTTAAATTCACAAAAACCCTAAGGAAATACTTCCAATAATTATTGAGCGGGTTCGAAATCCCAATTACATTAAATCCGTTAATTTATTAATGAATTATAGTTTTCTTCATTAGAAATCACTTGGTTATGAATCAATTTATTCTACAACAAAAAGAAAAATTCATGAGCAAAAAGTAAACTGATGACCTCTTGGTAATTTAAGTTTTCAGACTTGAACTCGAGTGGATCTTGGTCGATAATAAACCGAAAAAAAAAGCTTTTCCTCTTTGATCCTAAAAAAATGGTCCAATACAGTTGGAAGTCATAGCTTGTTCAACCCTGGTCATTCAAAACTTCCATAAACCTTCATGAAGCTTCAAGGGATTTCTGAAGATTCAAATATCCTCAAAAATTTCCAAATATTTTCATTATTTTTCTAAAATTTTCATACTACACTTCTACCGAGCTTTTGGTGGCAAGCGTAGCCGTACCGAAGCATAGCAAGGGACCTCCGTACCAAAGCGAAGCAGAACCGAAGCATACCCTTCCCAAAGCGTAGCAAGGAACCTCTATGCCGAAGCAAAGCGTACCGTAGTTAACTGACCAAAGCGTACCGTACCGTACCATACCAAAGAAAAGAAAGCGTAAAAAATAGTGTCTACAGTACTTGACCAAAAAAATTTTTGGATTTAAAAAAAAGAAAAAATAAACTTCAAAAAGTACTGTACAGTACGCTTTGATATTTTATGTCCGGTACGGTACGTTTTGATATTTTAGGTACGATACGCTTTGGTTAGTTTAGTATGGTACGGTTTGCTTCGGTACGAAGGTTCCTTGCTACGCTTCGCTTCGTTTGCCACCAAAAGTTCGGTAGAATTGCAGTATTTTCAAATTTGAAAGAAAATGAAAAATTTAGAAAAATAATGAAAATTCATGAAGAAATATGAGAAAACCCTTGAACCTTCAAAACCTTGGACGTTCATGAAGATTCATTTTTGGAAGTTTTGAATGACCAGGTTTTGTACGTTTTTTAACTGTTTTACTTTAGTCAAAAGCGTAGTAGTATTAGTAATCAATACCTTTTTGAAATATAGTACGTGATTGAAATCTTGCAAAAGACTTAATACATTTAGTTGCATATTTTTTTTTAAAGAATCAAATTTAATGAAATGAAATACTTTTTTAAAAAAATGAAAAAAAAAAAATTTTCTTTCTTTTTTTTCCAAACTAAATTTCTGTCTAAACGAAAACGAAACCAAAAAGAGTATTTCATTCATCATGTGAATAGGTTCAGAGATTTTTGTTTGAAAATAAAATGGTAGTAGATGATATTTTCTTTTATTCTATATCAATTAGCAATTACTTAGCAAACTTTAACGCTTCGAGTAAGACTTTTTTTTTAGTAAAAAAAAAAGAAACAATTTTTTGAATGAGACAAAAAATGGTTTCTATGACAAATCATTTTCTTTTTATTTCTTTTTTTTTTTGATTATAAAATCATTTAAACAAATTTGTTAAGAACCTCTAACAACAACAAGCAGCGAAAAGAAATAATAAAAACAATTTATTAAAAAAGTGTTGTTGTTATTAAAATTTATTATGTCTAGGAGATCAAGGATAATGATTTACGACCATTTTTATTTGTTAGATTAGATTAAAACAAAAGTAAATTAAATTTATTTTGTTATTGTTTAATTGGGTCTTAAGATAAGTGTGTAATATCCGTTAAAGGTTTTTTTTCAAAATTTGCAAAAATTAAAAAAAAATATTTATCAATTATTTAAGTCGATGATGTTAAGAATTATAATAAATTTCAATTTTTTCTTTTGGCTTGATATCATTATTTGTGTTGTGATTCAATTACAGTCAAAGTAGAAAAAAAATTCAAATGAGAAGAACACGTGGTGTTTTTGAAATGCTAAAAATTGAATTTAAATTTTTTCTTATTTTTAATGAAGGGGATCTTAAACTCAAATTTACAATGTTTACTCAATGTTTTTTGTATTTTTTGGATAAAACTTTGCGGAAACTTCTCAGAAATTTTCGAAAAATTTCTTGAAAAAATGAGATTTGTTTAATTATTTTCGTTGAAACAAAAATGTCTGAGATGCTTTTGTTGTGGTCCCGATACCCTAGATTGGACTTGTGTCAGTTGTCTTTATAAATAAAATAACAAGTTGTTTTTTTAGCAACTTTTTGAGCGTTCCTGGTAATAATAGAATCATGTAATAATTACAGTTGCTTCTCACTAACATTGCGAGAACAATAATTAATATTTCGAAGCATATTTGGATTAAAAAGACTTAAGATCAACCTGATTAAATGCTCATCGAGGGTTTTATTGCTTTCAAATAGACGTCACTTTGAAAAATAATCCCAAAAAAAAAGCTCTAAAAAAAAAAGTTAACACAAAAATTTGAGTTAAAACCAAGTGTCTAGACCTTTTCAAAAATCGTGTCTGTAAATTATTCAAAAAAAAGGTAATTTTTCTTTTTCCTAGAATGGCGAATAGATTAAACTTTCAAAAATTATATAACAATTTGAATGTTTCCTATGGGAATACAAAATAGCACCTACTTAACCTATAAAGCGTAGCCATGTGCATATAAATGTTAAATTAATTAATCAATTTTTTTAAAAAAAGTTTTTTATTTTTTCGGGATTAGAAAAAAAAATCAAGAAGTAAAATTCCAATCAATTATTTCGGAGTAGTAGTAGAGAAACATAAAAATAATTATTGACTGAATTTGAGAGAGAGAGAGAGAAAAAAGAAAACATAAAAAAAAATAATAATTTTAAAATAAACTTGAAAAAAAAAGAAAGAAATAATTTATGATAAAACCAATTTGTGTGTGTGTGTGTGTTTTAAAGTTCGAATAATTCGATTATTGATAAAAGATTATAGTGCGCGAGTCCCTAAGGTCCAGTTAATTATATCCAGTATTTAATTATGTTTTTTTTTGTGTTGTTGTTGGTAATAATCAGTTTTTGTTTTGTTTTTTTTATGCATGAAAACTAACCAAGAGAAGAAACTCGTTTTTTTTTTCTTTTAAAAAAAAAAAAGATTTCTAAAATTCATATTTTATTTAAATTTATTCGTAAAATCATAATAAATTATTATTTTTTTTTTTTTTTATTTCTCTCTTTTTATTTTTTCTCTTTTTTTTTTGTTTCGTTGCGATTTGTTGTTGTTGATGTTAAAAAATAAGAAGAAGAAGAAGAAGTAAAATTTGTTGTTTTTTTTTGTGTTGTTGTTGTTTCTCATAGTCCAAAATAGTTAACTTTTTTTAAAATTTGTTTTAGATACTTTAACACCTTAACAACATCGAGTAAATTATGTGAATTTTAATTTTAACGTTATAAAAAAAACAAATAAAACAATAAATAATTTTAAAAAAATAAATAAATAATATTATTATTTCAAAAAAAAATTTAATTTTTTTTTCAAAAACGTTTGACAAACACAACAAAAATTTCTTCGACGGATTTTAAATTCAATCGATTATTAATGGGTTGTGCATGTTCTAGAACCCATCTATCAGGAGATAAATCTGAATCTAGGTATGATTTACTTTTGTTTTTTTGTTTTGTTTGATTATGCGACCTATTATTTATTTTAATTGTCATTTCAAATTTTTTTTTTTTAAATTTAACTTTTGCTTCAAAAAAGTTTAAATCTTACAAAATTGTATCTAGCGCTTAATCTGAAGAGTACTGTAAAAAAAAGGTTAAAATGACAGGATCGTCTATGTTTAAAAATAGTCTTAATCTGAATTTGTTATTTCTCATATTGTTACCGTGTTCTGCGACCTCGAAAACCTCAGGAATTCAATTTTTTCATGGGGGTAAAAAATCAAAAATTTTACCACTACCCCTTAGCTTGTGCTTTTTTTAAACATTCTGGTAAACATGATTGGAAAAGGCTATAATTGATGTAAAGATATGTTCTGAAAGCTAAAAAGCTACCATTGACGCTCGGACTATTTTCGAATGGGAAAAGATCCCTAAAGCAATACACGATTGAAAACGGTAAAAATAAGGGAATTTTTCAGTCAAACCGCATCTCCTCCTAGAAGAATCCCAATCATTTTTGTATCTGCTTTAACAAGAGGCGATTCTTTACAAATCTCAGGAATTAATTTTTTTATTTTTGTATGATAGTGGACGAAAAAAGTCATAAAAATGTAAAACGAAAAAGAACTGGGATCTACCACTTTTTGACTTAAAATTCTTAATTCTCGTATGGAAAACCCCTAAAAAACATATATATGTTTATATTGAATAAACCCCTTTAATTTTTAAAAATATCAGGATTTTTGCACCCTTTTTAGCGCCCAAAACCGATTTTCATAAATAAAATGTTCACTACCGAAATATACACTCAAGTCCCACTTATATCACCACACAATTAAGTCACTATTACACTTATATCACTGAAGAGATTAAGACAAAAGGGTCACTTTTAATTCAAATCGATTACAGTTAAGTCACATTTTATTTTTATCACTGCAAAATGGTTTGACAAATAGGGTGGTATAATCGACTGAATATGTTTTCTAGGGTTTTTCTTTACGAGATTTCAGAATTTAAGTCAAAATTTTTTCGCTTCTAGAATGATATAATTAAATTAAAAGTACCATGGTATAAATTAGAGGCTATCACTAAAATCCTGACACGGACTGAATTTTTTGAGTTACTAAAATTCGGACTGAGGAAACCGTAAAAAAACACAAACTTAAGTTTAAAAAATCAACATCCAATAATCTACAGTTGCAATAAAAAATACAAAATGCATTTTTATGGAATATTTATGACAACAAGTGGTGGTATAAATGGAGGACCTTGTAGTTACAACAAAAATCCGTACCTTAAGGTGTATTAAATACTGGTTTTTCGTTGTATCGCCACTGTTTTATTAGAAGAAGGCTTTTTAAGTTTGTTGTGTTTTCATTATTAATAATTTCCAGACCAAGAGATAGAAAATTAAAAAATTAATTTTTTCTTTAAATGTGTATTAATTATTTTTTTGTTCGTTTCCGGATTTTGGTGACAACCTAAATTTGAGGCTCAAGAGATTTGCTGAAGATGATCAAGCCAATTGCATACACAAACGAGCGCTCTTTCCCATGTTCTCAGACATGCTAGGTTTTGTCAACTTATAAGACGAACTGAATAAAAGTTTTGTTTACAGATTTTATTAATATTATTCTTTGTTAGTTCAGTTGCAGTTTAAATAGGTAAAAAGCTAAAATAAGAGGCCTTTTTTTTTCATTATTTTTACAAATACTCACGGCTCCAAGAGCACGTTATTAGAGTCTGTTTTTTTTTTATTGAGAGTGTTGGTGAACTTTAGAAGGGTATTTAAAAAGAGTGAGGTGTTGGATGAGAATAAACATTGGTTAAAGCGACTAAGAGAGAGAGTAAGGCTTTAAAAGAATCATAGAGCATTGTGTGTTAGATAATAAAAAAAGTGCGTTAACATCTCATTTCAGCACCTTAACGAAATTTTATGTATTCTTCTTTCCACACTTAAACAATTAAAATCACTGTATGACAGGATCTCATTACATGATTTATTATTTTCAAATTAAAGAACCAAAAATGAGTTTACGAATGAGACCGATTTGAGTGCGAATATAAACAAATATGCTAAAATAACAAATAGTAACGATACAGACTCGAGTAATCGTGACAATCAAGAAAATGAGACTAGTAATACTACTAATAAGACAACAACATCTAAAAAGCCGACTATAATTAAACGAATGGTCACTCTAACTAAATCGAATGAAACGTCTTCTTTAAGCAAAAGTTCACAAAAATTAAGCTCGACTAGTTCACTATTAAAACCATTCAATATTTTATTTAGACGTTCAAATTCTCAATTGTTCAAACAAAGTGTAGATGATACTCAATTGTTGAATTTAAGCGAACCCAATCAAACACAAGGACAAAATGAACAACAAAATGCTCAATCATATATCAAATTAAATCTAGTAAGTTTACATTAAAAACAAAACAAAGCAAAAAAATTTATTAATACTTATGTTAAGGATGAATCGAATCGAAATTCATCAAGTCAATTAAGACCTTTAAGTCAAACAACACCATTAAGTGTCTATTCAATATATAATCTTCCATTACGTACCCAATATTTATTAAATTCACATGAAGACATTGAAAAGTCAAACGTACACTTCGAACAAACAAATGATAATCACTCTAAACAAAAGTTGCTTACAAAAAAACTTAATAATGAAATACAAGTTTATTTGAGTTTACCATTTGTATTAAAAAATATAACGAGTATAAATGACAATTTATTAAAATTAAATTTGGAAACACTGGACAAACATTTAAATGAAGAATATGAAAATAATGATTATAAAGATTTAGAAAATAATAATAATTCATTTGCGTGTCTTTACGATTATTTACGTTTATATTGTGCACAACATAAAACAAATAATTGTGATTTAAATTTAATTAATTTAAATTCATCATATTGTCATGCAAAAAAAGCGAATCAACAAATAGACAATTTATTGAATAATAAATATTTTAGGCGAGCGTTGGGTGTTTTAATATTGAATGATTTGTTCAATATTAAAAAGACCAATAATTTTTATAATCATCAATACAACAATTTTTTGTCGAGTTTTAGTATTTTTGTGGTAAGTTGAATATTTTAATATTGTTTCTTGTCATAAAATAAATGATCAGCTTAAGTTTATCAAGCATTCCGTAGAAAAAGCCTTACAGTAAGTTTCAGAGATATGCTAACATGTTAAAAAGAGTTTTTCTTTGAGACGTAGGTATGGCATTTTAATACCCAAAGCAATACGGTAATAGCACTTAAGAAAGCTCTGCGGGCCTTTCTAATCCATTTTCATGTATTTTCAATCTATTTCTAACTAAACAACCTATTCAGGACTAAAACAATCAAATTATAAAAAGGCCCAACTGTTTATTTTTTAAGAAAAAAAAATGATTTATTGGACAGCTAGGGTACCAGTTAATAGGTCTCATTGGAAGATATATTTAGATGCACATTTTTGCCGGTAAATCATACCATATTCCAATTTAAATTATAGTCGGCTTTTTAGATGTTGTTGTCTTATTAGTAGTATTACTAGTCTCATTTTCTTGATTGTCACGATTACTCGAGTCTATATCGTTTTGTTTAAATCATATCATATTCCAATATAATCAACAAGAAACCGCGGAAATCGGATTTTTTTTCGGCCTATCTCACACATGATTAGAATATCCTTGATTTTTTTTAAATGAATTAAAGAGCAGACATGTGTACCCATTAATATTAAAGTATTCGGTGGGTATGGGTTATCCGAGAATTCAGGTATGGATCTGGGTTGTGTAACCCATTAAAGATGAGTATTTTTTGGGGGTATGTTCATAAGACAGGTCACTTTGATATGGCTTTTTTATTCCAATTCGCTTGATATTGATGGAAAAACAATTGATTCAGCGATTAAAGATATTTTTTATTCTCCGGAATTTTCGCGGTTTTCCAAAGATTTATTAAGACTATTAATCTAAAATGATTCAATTTATTAAAAATGTAACAGTTCATGTCTAGGAATATACCCTAAAAGATGACTAATTAGAATATAAAATAAATTTTTGATGATACGGATCAGAAAGACCGGTTAGTCCTAGTGTTTGCTTGTTTGTTTGAGATTCTTTTATTTGCCAAAACTAATAGGTAATGTGCCAAAAATTCTCAAATGGCTCGGTATCGTTTTATGAATAGCTGCGCACTCAGTTGTGAGTTTTGTTTCTGCGAGGAACTCTTCTTAGAACGGAACCGGAACTCTTGAAAGTTTTATAATGGAACTGAAACTGAAGATCTTGATTTTCAAAAGAATTTAGAGCATTTTTTAAGAATATATAATCGTAAAAGCTTCTTCAAGATTTCTCCAAAAAAAAGTTGACCGTGTAAGTTCATCATCATTATTCGAGTGTCAAAAGCCGATCTCTCACATAAGCAGTAGACTTGGTCACACAGCTATGATTGCCGAAAATCATATTCGTTTCACAAAACTGATCATTAGCCGGGAGTTTAAACATGTTGCCATTCTCAAGTTAATAATGATTTAATTTAGGAAAAATAAAATTTCCAAAACGAAATAGGCAAATGGCGCAAACTAAAAGATTACTGTTTGATTACTTCTTAAGCATGAATTAATTCGAAGTATCATCTACGAAACGAATTGGAGATCAAATTTTCATTTAAAATTTCACACATTAATTTCACTTGATTAAAGCCAGTGATTTTAAGCTTAACCCAACTAACAGCATGAAAACAAGCATTATTAATGTTTTTTGTTATTAATGCAAACTTCCTTAGACTACCTTAAGCCAGTTCAGGTGACCAGGGGGATATTGAGTTTCAGAGAATATTTTAGTACTCCTTAAAATATGAAATATAATGGTATGGTCTGGAAATTAATATGCATAATAGATTAGACTTGAATTAATTTTAAAATCTAGACTGTAGCCAGGAAATTAAGTGCCATTATATTTTGGTTTTACCATGATAAAAAGGAACAGGTAAAATTGAATTAAAATAATTTAATTTAGGGATAGCTGATGATTTTCATCACGAAAATTAACGATTCTTAAATTTTTAACATAAGAAACAATGAAATTAAGTCCTCTAAGTGATTTTCATCCCAAGTCATGTTATTTCATATATAAACTTTAGTCTTTTTTAATGTCGAGAAGACAGTTTTATCTTTATTATTAGTAGTAGTAGTTTAAGCTGCAACTTGAGATAAACTCAAGTAGAGCTCTATTGAGCTATAGCAGTCGCTTCAACATATTCCAACAACCATTTATCAAGCTTGGCTTTAAAACTCACAATTCTATTTGTAAAAAAGTTATATCTTGAAGGACAATTTTTTACCTGTTCACGAGTTAAACATTTGTAATGTCTTCTTAAATTTTAATTTCTAAAAGCTAATTCTGAAGCGGATTCTGAAGAAAAACTTAAGCTGAATTGGTAAAAAAAAAACTCCATTCAAGGGACAATCTGTTAATGCGCTGTTGATTCATTTTAATAAAATTTTTATTTTTTTCTAGATATATTTATCGGAAAGTCAAATTGAACAAGAGACAATAGACGATTTACTATGTCCCGATGAAATCGATTCAAATGATTACAAATTATTATTAGAAGAAAAACTTGAAAAATCAAATTTAATCGATTTATTTCAAAAATATTATAAATATGATAAAAATTTACAATCATATAGATTAGAAATAGACTTTTTTACACACGATTCACTTTTGTTCTCAAAAGATTTAAATTGTTTATACGATTTTTTTAGTACAATTGAAAACGAAACAAACAATGTTAATTTTCGTTTAAAATATTTAAAGTCAATACAACAACAAGAAATTGAAATAATAGTCAATCAGGCAGATCCACAGTCAATTATATGGATACACATGACCAAAACAGAATCGTATGGACTTGATCGTACGTTAGATTTCAACCAAATGCGTTACACTAACATTTTAAATTTACTCCAATCAAAAGTCCTTACAAATAAATATAAACAATTAATGTCATCTGAAAGTTCATTGTCCGTTAATGTACTCAAGGATTTTGTGTACAATTCAGTTAAATCGTTAATTGATATGTTTACTTTTGAGTTAAACAAAAATCAAAATGAAATGGTCGCTTTAAGTAAGTACCATTCACCCCACACACCCTTTTTTTTTCCTCTAAGCTCTAATTTTTGTCTATTTCAGAAATTGATAAACAATTATCGCAAGAAATATTCAAACACTTCAACTATTTTAGTTATTTAAAACGAATGAACTATTCAAATACAAATTCTTATAAACTCGAATCGATTCTACACGAATATTTAGTTGATAAATTTAATTCTTACAAACATCCGTTAATAATTTGCAATGAGACTAAAGAAATTTCAAATGATTCAAGTGAAACAAGCACTTGTTTGAATATACTCATGTCAAAGTGGTTGAATAAATTAATTGATAATAGTCAAAAAACAATTGACTATAATCTTAGACCATCGATTATATATCGTTATTGTAATCATTCGATACTTTCATCTGATTTAACAACATTATTGCAAAGTATTTTACATCAACTTTGTTATATCATTGAAATTCATGAATCTTGTGCATTTGATGTAAGTATTAATTATTTAGAACGATTTTTTTTATTGCTAAAAAAGCTAGATGAAATTTTAATAAAAGATTTTTTCAGAAAAATCGTTTTAAAAGAGACAGTTTTAAAAAATATCGTAAAATTACGTATTTTTGCGTAAAATGTTCGAACTTTCTAACTGTTTGACTGAAATTTTTAATGAAATAAGGTTCTATGCAAGCTATAATGAGATCTAATCCACCACTGTAAATACTTCTTGATTTGATGTCTTCGAACAAAAGCTATATTAATATTATTAGCCAACATGTCGTAGCATGATTATGGAACTAATTAAGCTCTCTTGAACTAATGTTACCAAATTAAATAGCTCAAATCAAGCTTTTATATGTTAAAGTTATCACAACACGTGTAAAGGCTCGGATTTCAGTCTTCTTTTACTCTTTAAAGATGATTTAAGCTTTTCAAGTTTTTTATTAGGTCCAACCTGTCAAGTTTTTATACAGTTTTAATTCTGTAACAAAAGATTTTTTTACGGGACTATAGCACATTGTAAAAATTTTATGATGGGGCGCTCATTAGAATTTTTGAAACGAATAAACGGACTCAAACATGCAAACATAATAAATTACAAAGATTTACGGAAATTATAATAGATTTTTTGGCATTCATTTATCCCACATTCATGTATTGGTTTTGGCGATGTATTCTGAAATACATCGGGGGAAAATTGGAGGAATAAAAATACACACAAAGTCATTTTTTTACACAAGTCAAAAAAGACACTGAGGAAATATTCTTTTTTTTTATGCATTGGAATAATGCAGCAAAGCATACTGCATTTCAATGCTGAAAGAGGTGTGTATTAATAACCTAAGTTACATATGAAGAACATGCAGAGACAAAGATCTCTTTTATGTTAAAAAAATTTCATTAAGAGTCCGACGCCTTAATACGTCATTTTGACTTTTAGCTCTACAATTTTTACCTCTACAAAACTAACCTTCAATGTTCGTTAAGAACTCGTTAGCATTACTGTTTTCGGAAAACTTTTTTAAACATTTTTACTCTTCCAATTTAAAATGTAAAATGTATTCTTGATGTATTCCAGAATACACCAGAAAGTATTCTAGAATTCTTAAAAGTAATCTTTGCAAAATTTTTTGAACGTCCGTTCCAGATAACCGCTCCGTTGTACGTAAGGTTCCGTTCCAAATTTTTTTTAATAACATAAAGGTGCGAATTAAAGTTATTGTCGATTTTTCGAGTTTAACGACATTTGTTGGTTAATTTTTTTGCCATGTTTGTCTGTCGATAAATTCGAAAATTCAAAAATTATGACATGCCGATATTTCATTACCTGGAAAGGAAATCTCCTTAGAACGAAAAACGGAACGGAACTCTATTCAATGCCCGTTCCGTTCTAGGAATTTTCGCAAGAACCACGCTATTCATCTGTCGTTATTTGCTGTTGGTTTTTTCAGAAATTTACTCTAACTTCATTTAGTTATAAAATATTTAAGCACTTGTATTAAAAAACAAACTTTTACCCATCATCATAAGAAAATTTTTACCACAAAAATTCGGCTTTTTGTAGCATATAAATTGTCTTTCTACAAGATTTTATGAGTAATTCGGAAAGTCAAAGTAAAGTAATTTTGAGGTCTAGTCGGTTTGGTGAACAACAGCTCACATAATATGTAAACAAATCTTTGTCTCAGTTTTGATGAATATTTTGATCACCTAATTTTTTGTTCCCGTAAAGGCGAACAAAAATTTGACTTAAATTTTTTTCCAAAAATATGTGAACAAGTCTAGAATTAGGTGAACAATTTTAAAAATATGTGAACAAGGATTGGTTTTAAAAATTACGTGTAAAAGGGGTGTTCATTTCGAAGAAATTTAGAGACCAAGAAATAAGGTTGGCCCAATCCAAAAATTCCTCGACACTTAAGTTGGGAATACGTTTATCAAGTCGGTTTTTCAAATTCAGATAGCTTGCAAGTTTTTGATTGGACGAATCGAAGGTTGATAACGGTATTTTCGATACTGTATTTCTTAGAGCTTGAAATTATTGTGAAAAATATTGTTCACAAACTTTGTTTCACTGCTAGCCAAATACAATCATGTGTTGTTTTGTAAAAGTCGATTTGTGCAAAAAGTGCTGCTTCTCCTAAGTGCTGCTAAGGGGTGAATTTTGTATCAAAATTTCGTCTGGTTCAAGTTGGAGCAATAATTTTCTTTCCAATCTAATTTAAATTATTTATTCTAATATTTTTTAAGTGTCCTGAAACACTTGTGGAGAACATATCCAAAGGTTTAGACAATTACTTTTCAAGAAGTGAAAACGAACGCAAAGAGATCTACATTGTTCTTAATTGTTTAAACAATTTAATAAAATCGAATCGCGAATGTAGTTTAATAGAAAAATTTTTAACAAAATTATACTCAAATCTAAAAGGATCTAATTTAAAATTAATAATCACATTTTCAAATGTTAACTCATCTCAAACTCTCATCGATAATCTTGACAAACATTTTTCAACTATAAACACAAAACTTCTCAACAAAATTGATTTTAATTTTAACAACATTAATCAAACACAATTCAAAAATTTTGATCAAATGTTACAAAATTCTAAATTCCAAAAAATGGCATCTCTTATGCGTTACATACTAAGTCAAGCACGTTACGGTATAAAACAATCTGAAATAATACAAATTGTACAAAGCTTTGACCTAAACAAACACGAAACCACTCACAAATTAAACATCATATGGTACGCTATCAAGTACTTTACAAACTCAATTGATATCCTAAACGATAACAATCAAATAATGTACAAGTTAAGTCATATGAACAGTCATGTTGACACCGAATTAAGTGACATGATCTACTTATTTTATAACCGCTCGAATTCTAAACTGAACAAACGTACACAATTAACAACAAATTTTACTAATCGAGTGTTCCATGAACTTCCAAAATGTTTTTATTTATCGAATCGTGACAACACCGAATTCAAAGAGTTTTATTTAAAAGAATTCATTTTTAACCCAAAATGGATTTTAAATAAATCGTTTATGTGTTCGAGTATTTTGTATATACTTCATGATATTAACTTTTATAAATCAATTGACCCAAACGAAAATGAACGTTTGACAAATTTTCAAAATTTTTTGTTCAAAAATTTGTACAATTTAAATCAAGATCAAAATCAATTGTACACTATGACTAAATTGGATAGCAATCTTGAGAGTATGTTTACAAATTTGGATTTTATAAATAAATCGAATAATTTAACCGTGTTTCCTCAATTGTTTAAACTTAAACGAGATGTTTACGATAAAAACACGTTGATTCATTTGAATCATTTAAATAAAGAGCTTAATTATTTTAGTAAAATTTTGTATTTAAGTAGAGGTTATTTTTTAACACTTTCCGAACAGCCTTATAATGAAATTAAAATTTGGAAAATAAGTTTAATTAATTTTTTTGAGCATAAACTTGATTTAATAAGAACTATTAAATTTAATAAAACACCTAAAGATATACGTTTGATAAACAAACACACTGCTGTTGTACTAATTGAACGTAATTTACATTTAATCGATTTGAATAAATGTGTTCATATGTTTGATTTGAATAGTACAATGAATCCGAATTTGGCTCTATTTGAATTACATGATTCGAATCATGTTGTTCTACTTGCTCGTAATAGGCTTAGTGTTATTCTTATGAAAGTACCTTCGAATACAAGCGAACAAGAAACAGAGAATGAAAAATCGCCATTGTTGAATACAAGTGGTAACAGTGATAATATGTTTTTATTTAAAGTGGGCGAAGATCGTTATTTAAATAGTTTATTGGTTAGTAAAAATGGTAAAATAATGGTGTGTGGTGATGAAGTACAAAAACCGTTTCCGCTACTTGTTTGGAATTTAAATCAACGTAAACTTGTTTATGATTTGAGACAAGCTAAGCATGAGTTCATGACATCGATATCGTCAATTAGCTCGTCTGGTAAATATGTTGTCTCAGCTTGTCAAGTAAATAAATTTTTTTTTAATACTTTTACGTGCATTTTCAGAAAAAAGTCTTCTCTTAAGTGGCATAGCCCCAAATAATTTTATTTTGAAAATTAAACCTTCTTGTCTGGCTGCTACGCCGATTTTGTTTTTCTTTTGGGGAGTAAAAATCAATACCCCTCTTCTTATTTATTTTAAAAAAAGAAGACGAATAAATTCATAAAAATTACATAGATGAGAAATTTTACACTTTTAGACCGAAAAACCGAAATTTTCGTGTAAAAAATCCTAAAAGCGTATATAACCCTTTACATGGTTATAGGGTATCCCTTGGGGACCAATCACGAGTACTAAAATAAAGCACAATGACGTTTGATTATTTTATAAATCAGTGCCATTTAGTGGCGAATGGTGGCACCGATCTAGGGTTAAAATGCGCTGTATGTTTCACATTCTCATGACCGGGGGAAGTCGAATGTTGACGCTTGATGGCTTTATGTGCAAGCACAATATTACAGTTGACATTTACAATGTTAGAAAATCTAACCAGACACCAATCGCCCCATTGTCTTCGACTCGACCAACTGTGCTATGGCCATACCTTGTATATGATTAAGTGGGAAACCCAGCTAGAAACTTTATAAAACTCTTAACTCGCCTTTGACTTTATGGTCTGTATGCACTTTATCCTATCTCTTTCCATGAATTTATAAACCAGCATAGAAACTTTATACAACTTTAAGGCACATTTTTAATCATTTGCCTCGTCAAAAAAATGATTAGGAATAATTCTATGGTTAGGTTTCTGTTATACGGTTTTTGGTTTTTGGGGAAAATATAAAAATACAAACGTTTGGGAAAGGACATAATGTGCACAAAATCAGGGTTAGGCACCCTTTAAGACCCATTAAGTTTGCATAAAGTTTTCTTTGATTTATTGATACCTTTCTGTAAAGTACATAAAGTTTTTTATATAGGAAAGAATTCTCATAAAGTTAAAACAGGTTTCATAGGGGATTTTTATGCTGTCATTGTCAATAGATGAAAAGTTGTTGGATAAAGCAAAATTTTTCACCTCCTCAAAGAAAAATTAAATCAAGGGTTGTTTAAAGAATAGCAGGTCAAAAAATTGAAATTCAGATAGCAATAAAGTTATGTATTTCCTGAACAGGGAATATTTTTCAAGAATCAGTCACGGTTTTTCAATTATTTTTTACAGTGAAAAGACAAAATTTTCTTAGATTTTTTGCCATTTTATCCCTGTTATCCGATTTTCTAATACTTTTTTTAATTTTAAGGAGGAAGGCGAGCTGAAAAACTGCCTTATTGTGTACGATCTAACAACTGGACAGTTATCGAAAAAACTCCAAGCCAAAGAGAACTTTGTGTCCGTAGAAATAAGCGAAGAAACAAATGTGATCATAGCTTGCCTAGAAAACTCTCAAATATTTGTATACAATTTAGAAGATGGTTCAAAAAAGTAATTTTTTTTTTCCCAGCAAAAAAAAAAAGAAAATTTTCAAATTTTCATATTTTCAGATTTACGATAAATTCGAATCGTTTTCCAGTCAACAAAATCAAATTACTTGACTCAAATGAAAATTACAAAAATTTTTTTCTTACATACGATACAAACGGTTTTGATTTGACAATACGCTTGTGGGATTTAACAAGAGGCGATCAATTAATATCATCAATAACATGTCCTAGTCGAATTGTTTCATTAGACATAAATACTTCAACTCTTTATTTTGATAACATTGAAACAAATTCAAACGAAAGTGAGACAACAGACCAAATTTTTATAACAGCATGTCTTTTTGGAATAAAAGATTTGTTCATTATGAAACTCGATTATTTCAATAATAAGGACAAAGAATTACGAGTTATGTTTAATAAATTTTGTAATGACGAAACATTAGACGGACTATCGAACTTAATTAATTTGTAAAAGACACAAAACGAGATTAAGGAGAAGTGTGAATACGACCATTTTGGGCAACAAGAACTATTGACGAATTTTTTATTTTAATAGAGTTTAGTTTTACTTGTGTTAAAACCAAGTTTACGAATGATTGAGAATAGATTTTTATTTTTTTGGTGTTTACTTTTTTTTTTCGAGAGTTCAAATTTTCAAACCAAAAACATAAGAAAGGGATTTTTTTCCTAAAAAAAAGACGTTTTTTGCTCAATTTTTAACAAAGTCTTCTTTTTTTTTTAAATTAATTTATTTCTTTTTTTATTTTCGATTGTTTAACTTTTAGATTGTCGATGGTTAAAAAACAAAACATAAAAAAAAAAATTTTTTTCCTTCTTCAAGTTGTAGAAATGTTTTGTTTTTTGTTAACCAAAAATACAAAGAGAGAGAAAGAAAAAAGAAAAAAAAAACACATTGTAAATTCGTAGTATGAACTTTTTTTTTAAAATAAATTATTTAATTAAGCCAAATTTTGGTCTTGTCTTTGATTTATTTTTTTTCAAATTTTGAACCCTAAATACACGATAAATAAAAGTTTCTCGTGTAAAGTTTAAGTGGTCTTTGACGAACGCCATTTCGGATAGTCGTCTTCGTGACACATTCATTTTTAATACCGTCAATGTTTGAAACGACGCCATAAGCTTATGGAAAAACTGTTTTTTTTATGGTAATTAACAGGGTTTGTTTTTATATGCAACAACATATAATTGCATATTTAGCTAAAGTCGCGTATGTTGCATTTTTACGTCTACTAACGATATGCATTTGCATATAAATGCATATAATTGCATATCTGGCTTTTTTTCTATTTTTTGAAATAATATTGAATAAAAAAAAATTCCATCATCAGTGTCAAAAATATTTTCCAAAAAAAAAATCTAAAATTCATCTAAATTTTCGAAATCAAAGACCTTTTAAAAAAAAACTTGAATTAAAATTGCATATTTTTGCATTTAATTGCATATTTTCACATATTTTTTCATTTTAAATTCGCATAATTTCCTCAAATAAGTCGCATATCAAGTTGAATATGATAGCCGCTGAACTTGCATATTAAAACAAACCCTGGTAATTAATCGTCGAAAACCTGGCTTCAGATGAATAAATAGAGCAAAATCGTTTGCAAATTGATAAGTAGTGTCTGTGTTTGTTATTCCAAGTTGAGTATTCAAGCTTTGTTTTAATCGTTTTAGAAATATTTCGATTATTGATCTTGTATTGTTCAAGATCCCGAAATTCTAAAAAAAAATGGCAATTTGTTATTTTATTAGGGTGATTCATAAAATTTCGCGTTTTTTAAATGGTAAGTTATTAGTGATTCTAGCTCTAATGAAACTTTCAAAGTTATGAAATGATTTCATTACTTTAATACATATTATGTATTAGATTAAACAAAATTGAACCCTCTACAAGATGATAAGTTTAAATTTTTAAAAATTTTGATTGCAAGTATTCTTAATACTATGAAAACTTTTGATGAAAATTTTGAAATTTTGGTGCTGTAACATCATTATTCAAAAAAAAGGCCTCACAGCAACAGCAGCAACCCACAAAATATGTCAAGTAGAAGGTGAGTATGTCCTTAAAGTAAGAAAGGCACAAACCTGGTTCAATAAGCTTAACAGTGGTGATACCAGCCTTCGAAGGAAGAAGGGGTCTTTAAGACCAATGATTTTCGATCATGACGCCCTGCGAAGGGCGGTAGACAGCAACCTCCGGTTTAGTCCTAGCTAATTATCAAGTGACTTTAGCACTTCACACTCCACCATATTTTGTCACCTTAAGTTGATCCATAAAGTTAATAGACGCTACCCAGATTTTCTACACGATTTGACACCTTTTGATTCAACATCGTATCGAAATTTGTAGAAAACTAATCAAAAATCCTTTTGATGAAGGATTTTCCAGAAGGGGAATTACTTGTGATGAGAAATGGATCTATATGCGGAATACTGAAGACAGAAACCAGTGGTTGAACTCATCTCAACCTACCAGTCTTTAAAAGAGGAAGATTCGAAAAGAAGGTAATGTTGTGCGTTTGGTGGAATTACCAAGGGTTTATACACTTTGAACTAGTTCCTGGTGGTCGTACGATAAATGCTGACCTTTATTGTGAAAAATTAGAACGAATGTATGCATCACTTCAAGCAAAATACCCTTCTTTGATAAACCGAAAGCTTTGCTTGTTTCCAAATAACGCAAAACCGCATACCGCTAGAAAATCCATGGAAAAAATTGAAGAGCTGGAAGTGATTGAACTTCTTCCTCATCCAGAATATAGTCCAGTCCTTTCCCCTTCTGATTATCATCTTTTCCACTCTTATCGTAAATTTACGCTAATTATAGATATTTTCCATAAAATAAGGTTTTTTTAGATTCATGTATTTTACGTAATTTTATTCATTTTTTTATATTACAGTTATATAAATGTTTTGAATTCTCTAAAATTCCTGATTCAGAGAATTCAAAACGTCGATCACACTGTTTTCTAAAGCAGTAAGTTAAGTAGTTTTCTAAGCCTGAATTTTCCAGGTTTCTGGCAACTCAATACCTTAAAAATAAAGGCTTCATATGTCTGAGCAAAATGAAATTTAAAAGTTTAAATTTTGTAAAAATTTTTTTTGAATTTTCGATAACAGAATTCGTGATATCAATAACTCAAGAAAAAATGATTAATAATTTTTGTTTCTACTTTAGAAAACAGTTGGATCGACGTTTTGAATTCTCTAAAACAGGAATTTATTTATTAAATTTATATAACTGTAATTAAAAAATATGTCTAAAATTTAGTGTCTGGTAACTGTGGTGCCTGCTAGATAATGTCTAACCAGGAAACAGGATAAAAATTAAAACCTTTTCCGACAATAAAGTTAATCAAAAAACTCGTTTTTTTTTCATGTCTTGTCTATCTCTGAATTTGAGGCTACCCAGTTCTGTTATATTTATGTTAATTCTATATGTCAAAGGATTTTGATTTGAATGAAAAATCGAGTTTTAATGCAAAAAAAAATTTTATTTTAAAAAAACTATTTTTTTTTAATTAATTAAATTTTTAAAAAGAAGAAATAAAAAAAAAGTAAAAAAATTGGGTTTAAAAGAAAAAGTATTTTAATCATGACTTATTTTAAAAAAAAAAATTGAATCAAAAAGCTCTGAAAAAAAAATCAAATTTCCATCACGATAAAAATCTTTCGAATTTCAAGTCTAAAATTTAAGCCCTAATTGAAACCAGTTCATCTTATAAAGTTATTTTTAAAAATTGAATTTTTATTTTTTCACAAAACTAAAGCATTTTTTTGGCAAAAAAATTTTTTTTTTTTTATTTTTTTATTTTTTTGTTATGTACAATTTTATAATACTGTTCCACTGGCCGCATGAGAGAGAGAGAGAGTGAGAGAAATTTTCATAAAAAGTCAACAAGAACGTTAAGGATCATTGAAATATAAAAAATGTTTTTTTCGAAAAATAAAAATTCAATTTTTTAAACCTCTTTAAACATGAAACTGAAAATCAAATTCGGTCTTTAATTTAAAAACCCAAAATTACGAAATCAATTTTGTGATGGAAATTTGTTTTCGAAAAAATAATTTATAAAAAAAAATTGGAATCGTAGACTAGAAACAAGTTTTGGTTTGATTTTATTTACAAGCTCTTTTTCATGTAAGCTCTAAAAGAAGAAGAAGAAGAAAATAGAAGTAGAAGAACCGAGAATTTTATGATTAAAAAAAGGCATTTTCTTTTCTTTCTATTTTTTTTGTGTCTAAATTGTGTATCAAAAAAAAAAATTTTTAGAAAAAATTAAAAAAAAAAAAAAAGACTAGTTTGTTCAATTGACTATTTGATTTGACTCAATTTTGAATTGTTTTTTTTTCAAAAAAAAATTTTGGAAAAAAATCTTCGGAATTTGTTTTGATTTGATCTAAAAAAATTAAAAAAAAAATTAGTTTGATATGAATTTAAAATTTTTGTATAATTTTCTTAAAACATTTAGCTCTTATTAGAACCTAATCGACAATAAAAAAAAAGACCTTTGACTTAAAGAAAAAAACATAGCTCGCCTGTGCTCTTTTCATTGAGTACATAAACCACAAAGTGAAGTCGGACATTTAACACTTCGAATCCTTACTTTGACCAGTGTCTGTCAAAGAAGATCAGACTATTAAGCCAAACCTTGTGTGTGAAATATATTCAACTAACAATACAAAAAAAATAAACTAAAATATCTAACATTCAACATGGAGAAGAACATCTTGACGAGATAAGAACATAACTTAAATCGACGACATTTAATAACATTTTTGTAATTACCAATTCGTTTCTTAATTTCTCATTCGGAGATAAGTTTTAACAAAAAATTTACAATTTTTTTTTTATAAAAATAGAAGTATTATAGTAACTTTAAAAAAATTTTATTGCCTAATTAGAAGTCCTTTGAACCCTATACAAAATTTCGAATTGGAAAAAAAAATCGAAAATTTAACTTACAAATTTTGACTAGAAATTCAAAACTTGTTGTTGTTTTTTTTTTTAATATGGCTTATTAGCGTCTTTAGGACGTTTCAATTGAACTTTAAGACGTTTCATTCCAATTTGAAAACCGTTCATTGCTTGTATAGCTGCTTGTGCAGAATTTGGATTATCATAACTAACAAAACCAAAACATTTACTTTGATTCGTGGCTCTATCAACATAAACTTTAGCGCTTATAACATTACCAAAAGGAACAAACATTTGAGCCAACTCGTTATCACCAAAGTCACTTGGTAAATGATAAATAAATAAATTACAACCTTCTGGTCCTTCTTTTTGAGCAGTCGGTCCAGTACCAGTTGTTGGTATAATCGCTTGGGCTAACGGGTATGTTGGATAAGCAATGCTGGCATATTGAGGTATATATGTTTGTATTTGGGAAGCATCTAGACCATTCGCTGAAACAACTGGATATTGTAGACCGTTCGAAAATAATTCACCACCACCTCCATTTGGTTGACCACCTGGAAAATTAGCCATTGTCGGTGACAAAATAGTCGGTGGTGCACCACCTACTTGATTAGTACTAACAGTAGTTGGCGTAACTGATCCATTCGATAAGCCATTAACTGGTGGCATTTGTCCATTTGTTAATGTAACTGGACTTATGTAAGCTCCTTGAGCTGCTGCGTTCATTAAAGCTTGTTGTTGAAACATTTGAGTATAATTGCCATATGAAGCAAATTGTTGTAAAATCAATGGGTTCAATAGTCCTAATGGTCCTGTTAATTGTTGCATTCTTCTTAATTGTCTTTCTTTTTCAGTATCTGCAAATTTAACAACAACACTACTTGATGCGCCCTTTTATTTTTAAATTAATAATATTCAAATTTATTCCTTCTCTCTCTCTCTCTTGTTCTTTTTTTTTATAATGAAATTTTGGATGCAAATAACAAAGAATCTTAAAATGAAAATGACATTTTTTGTTGATTGAGAAAAAAAAATCTGGCTGATTAAGATAAATTCTAATTATTTTGTGACTAAATAAGGTTTTAATTAAAAAAAAAGAGAGAGAGAGAGAGAAACAAATTAAAATAAAAAAAACTTACTGCAAATGTTTGACTTCCGTGTATATGATTTATAGCCGATTGAGCTTCTGCGTGTGTACTGTATTTAACAAATGCACAACCTAATATTTTCAATCAAAAATTAAAAAAAAACAAAAAAATTTAATTTAAATTTTTGATTTTTTTAAAAAAACAAGAAGTCGAAAAATCCGGCTAAGAAAAAAAAATATCATTACATAGATTACAAGAAATAAGATTAAAAGAAGTAAAATAAGATTTCAAGATTAATGATGGTGGAAATAATACTAGAAAACACGCTAGAATGAAAAATTTATATAATTTAATTAATTTTTTGAAACCAAAAATAATTTTGGGTGTAAATCTCACCCTTTGCTTAAAATTTATCATTTTGCGAACTTCCTTCAACTCTGTTATCCCTTATATTGGGCTTCAGTCTCTTTTTTTTTACACTGCTTTTTATTGCAATCGTTTTCTTGAAGTTCAAACAAATATTATTTTTAAATTAATGGATGCCATTAAAATCTTAAATTTCCTGAGTCTAAATACTCGTGGAGCTAATTTTCTTCTATTTCTTAAATTTTGGCATTTAAAATCCATTTAAATCAAATTAAAAAAGGTTAATATCTATTAAACTTTGAGTGATTTTTTTGTTAAAGAAGATTTTTTTTGTTGTTGTCGACTGACTCTTTGTCAATTTTGAGAATAAAATTTTCAATTTCTGAAATTAATTTCTGTTAAATACGAAAAAAAAGAACTACTTGAATATCTCATGGGACTTTGTTTTCTTTAACAAAAGTAAATAACTCTAAAAGCAATTAAAACAATTTAAGAAGCATAAATTTTTTTTTTTCTCTCTCTATCAGGGATTAGGTTCATTCGTAGAATTTATCTTGAAACACTTAAGTATCATTAATTTTCAGTGTTCAAAGAATAATAAAAACTGAAATAAGAGAGCGACAAAATGAAACAAAAAAAAAAGAAAATTTTTTTTTTTTTTAAGTTTGCGTGTCATTTCTGAAAGTCTCAAAAGATTTGAAATGAAAAAAAAAAAAGAAAAAACGATAACTTTATAAAACACGAAAATTTATGAAATTAGAGGGAATTGAATGAGCTCGAACAATAGTTTTCAAAAATCTAAATAAAAGAAAAAAAAGCTAGAAGGAATCATTTATTTTAATCAATAGGAAATATCTTTAATTTACTAATAATAATATATAAAAAATATAATGAAATCCTAACTTGAGCTAGAATTAAACCCGAACAAATATATATAGAGAAAAAAAAAGCATATTTTTGTCGTTACATTTATTATAAATTACATTAAGTATTGATTTTTCTGACAGAAAACTTGTTCGACCAAATTATAATAAAATATGAAATTTTCGTTTTTTTTTTTGGTTTCGAAATTTTGTCAATTTGATTGGAAATAATTTTTTTTTTTTTGAAAATATTTTTTGACCAATAAATATTTAAAACAAAGTCCAACCCCTATATTTGTTTTAAAAAATACTTTTTTTTTTGTTACCTTTACTCTCACCATTGGGTCCCCTCAAAATAGTACACTCTTCGATAATACCATACGGTTCGAATATCTTACGTACATCCTCTTCGTTCATTTGTTTATTTAACATACCCACAAATAACTTTCGATCCTCTGAAAAAAATAAAATTACGCACAATTACACAACTGAGTGTCAAACAGTTGTTGAAATGATTCAATTTGTGAGGATTTTTTGGGAGGGCAGGTCTAAAATTAATCATAGATCTCTATTTTTAGGACATAGACGAATATTTTTCTATCCAAAAAACAAGAATTTAAAACTAGAAAAACAACTAATTTTATTTCGTCGAAAGCTCAAATAGAAAAAAAAAAGGTTGCTTCCTTTATATGTTTTGTTAATTTCTCTTAATTTATTGAACCTTTCAAAATTCATCAGGATTTTGTTTGTTGATTGAAAATTATTAAACATAAAACAGAGAAAAAAAAATGCTGGGTATGCCCTCATGAATAATCGGTAACAAAAATATCAACAATTTTATATAAATTAAACATGCTATTCCTTTTTATTTTTCTAATATCGATTTACGTTTACTTCCTTATATACTCGTTATAATTTTTAAAATAACCATTAATTCCCAACAATGGCTGTTCATTACCTCTATTTTATAAAAATTTTTTTCTTGTCATATTTTTTATTTTCTTGCTAAAAAAAAAGTTTTTTTTATTAAGCAAGAATTTTTTTTTTGGCGTTATTAGTTTAATGTCCAAATTTTTTAATTCTTGTCCATAATTTTCTATTATGTCATGAATTATTAATATAAACCAAAAATTTTTTTTCGCTACATATATTAAATTTTTTATTGTCAATAATGTTTAACTCAACACATTTTGACATGGAATTAAGATCCCTACAAGACAACAAATTAACAACTATTTAAATAATACATTTATACCGAGGCTGGAATTGAATGAAGGCAAGAGGAAGACAAAATTTGATCTTAAAGAATGGATTGACAACAATGGTGTTATATTGATGATGAGAAAGTAAAAAAATCAAATTGTCTTACGATCCCTAATCGGTATATAATGGTAGCGATAGAGCCCAAAAAAAGCTGGTAAGGTGTCAAAGGCAAAAAAATCTTTAGATAAACAGAAAGCTTTTGTTGAAAGTTTTCGTTTAAAATTTTTGTTTATTATTGGAGCATATGACTAAAAATAAAAGATTGAAAACTAAACAATTAGGACATTATTACTTTGAAATAAATTTTGGAGCAATAAACTAATAAATTTGGACGTTAATTAATAATTCTTGATATATTTTAGAACAGTAAAGTAATAAATTAGAAAACACAGGTAATATTTAGTCCCCAACAATTGAATCATTTCGAAAAGACTAGTAATTAATTTACCTGTTAAGGAACTACTACTACTACTACTCGTAGAATCAGTGAGACGGCATGAGTATATCTTATCATTGTATTGGTTATTCAAGTGATCAATTTGATTAATCATGATCATGATTGAAAATTTTTTTGATTTCGTTAAAAAATGACTAAAATTCTTAACCGAACAAACAGAAAAAAAATAAAATTATTTTCTAGTTCCTACTTATAAAAGCCTTAGTCCGAGAATAATGATTATTTTAAAATTATTCGAGTATAACAGATCAACAACAAAAAATATGAAAGAGAAAAAACCATAAAATTTTTCCTATTTTTTTGTGTTTCAACTAGTGACAAAATATTGATTTTTTTTACAAACCATTTTATATTCGTTAAATTAAAAATGTTCATGTACAAATAAGTACTTGAATAATTTGAGATTTCAGTTATGCTCTCTTAAGCTTAAAGATTCGGTTTTTTCTATGTGAAGAGGAGGATTTGACAAACGAAACAAAAAATAAAAACGACCAACGGCGATCGATAATCATTAATTATTTTTTGAAAACAGTGGGATTTAATCCATAATTAACTCGATTGATCAAAACAAAAAAACTAAAAATCAATAAACTCTATAACACACACACACACACGCACACACGCGCTCTTTCATTGTAATAACATGCAAATTAAAATGACAGCAAAGAAGAGGAAACAACAACGACAAAAAAACGCATGTCCATCAGCAAATCATACAGTTCAATAAATCGATAATTTAGAAAAATAATAAATTTTAACATAAAAAAAAATTAGTTTCTTTTTTTGTTTTTATAATGGCAGATGTCATTGAAAAATAAAAATTTAAGCTCTAATCAGAAAACTAATCAATAATATCGATTTTAATTTGAAATAAATGTCCTTAATAAAAATATTGATTTTTATGATTATTCATGCAGTTTTTTTTTGTTGTTGTTGTTGACTGGCACCTGTCTGATTAATGTCCAACTGATAAGAAACTTAAATTGAAATTATTATTGTTTTAAAAATTTGATATCTCATTTGTTCGACTAATCTTAATTAATTCTTGTATTAAATTTCATTTTGACAAAAATTAAGTGTCATTTTTAAAAAAAAATTCAATTTAAAATTTGCGATAACGTGATACGAAATCTCTTGGATGCTTGAAAATGATTCGATCTCATATTGATTATCTCAAAAATAATTTTGAAGGAAACATTTTTAAAATCATTTGAGATTTTGAAAATTAAATGTGCTCGATACTGAACTTTCATTTATAACATTCAGTTACAAATAGAGTCTTTCAAAATTCCATTTTTGAAAACTTGCCAATTCTCACGTGTCGACTCAATTAGTAAATGAAAAGATACCATGTCTTACTTTGGGTTAAAAAAATGGACGCATTGAAAAACCGGTATTGTAATTAACGGTTTAATATTGCTTGTCGAACTCTTTAAAAATCATGTTTAATGCTGACAGAGATCAGTCAAAGCCTTAAAATCAACTTCATTTCTACAGCTTGACATACAGATCCGGTAATTTTTTATACAAGCATAAAACATAGTTATCTTGTGTTTTCATTAATTTAGTCGATAGTTGAGGAAATTTTGACTAGTTAAGAGTTTTCAGAAATGAGCATGAAATTATAAACTAGAAAAATTAAATAATTACAACAGTCTTGATGAAAGGTTTTTGACGTTTTTCTAAAATATTTTTCCAAGAATAGATAAGGTAAAGCAAACTTTTTTTAAATTGAGCAATGAATTATACCCTCCCTAGTCGTTATAGTGATACAAGACCTTTTTGTTTGAACCCTTGCTTAAACCTCAAACGTGAATGAAAGGATGTTCACTAAATCTAAGTGGAATTTTTATCTTAAAATTGTTATTTTACGCGAGATTACATCATTCTACATTAAAATCTGGAAAATAAAATTTGCATGATTTTTAATTTTTGTGATTAATAAAGCCTATTTAAAAGGCATGAGGAACCCAGTACTCAGTTTTTTCTTTTTTTAGAAATGTACCCACATGAATTTCCACTTGACTAAAAAAAATTTATACAAAAAGAAAACGACATTATTTCAAAGAAAATTTATAGAAAATTTGTTTTTTTTTCCATATCCCGATAATTCCGATAAATTATTTCAAGTAAAAAGTACTTGTTATTTATGTAATTAAATAGGTGAATTAAGAAAATCATTTCAAGAACTCAATAAAAAAAAAACGATATCCATTTAATCAAGATAAGTGCTTCAATATGTCGAGGAAAAAAAAATAATTTTTTTTCTTCATCCAAAATAACAACTTAATCTTAAAACAAATTTGATAATCTTTTCTTTTTCTAGAAAAAAAAACATGTCTTTGAGTTTAATTTCTAGCATATGCTCGAAACGATCAAAGACGATTTTCATTTGATCGATAATTCACTAAGATAGATGAAAGTATTTTCTATTCCTGAACATAAGGGATAATTTTAATAATTAATAATTTCCTTTTAAAAAACAAAATCTCTTTAAAAAGATTAAATGTAAAATCATCGGATTTTAAATTTTCACTTAAAAAAAATAAGATTTTTTTCTCTTTCGTTCCCCTCAAGCGTTCATTTATGGCGTTGTTATTTACGAGCTACGATTAACTAAATTTGTTATTTTTGGTTGTAATTTAATTCTCTTCCTCCTGGGTTTTTTGTTGCTTTATTTCAAGGGAATTCTAGTATGGCTACAAGACCTCGATCGACTAAATTACTAAACGATTACAATGTCCAAGCTAATTTAAATATAAAAGTGCTTTATCAAACACAATTGTAACTCCCTAGATGTCTTTTCTATCAAGCTAGTTGCGACTTGACCGAAATATTTGATTCATTTCAAAAGATTTGAAATAAACTAAAAACAAAATACAAGTCTGTTCTATTAGGCGCCAATAATTTCTGAAAATAAAAAACTTTTTGAAACTCTATAAGTCTAGTAAAGCCTTACTTAAGTAATTGTTTTTTTTCAATCTCGTTTTTTTATTGAAGAAGTTGGTCCCAGAGTTCAAAATTACTAGAAGCTAAAGAGAACAGTTAGAATTTTCAATGAATATGAATCGTAGTTTTAAAAGAAACTTGTATAATCAACGCTCAAGATGGAGCAATGCTAAAAATGAGGCAATAGTACTTAACCAAAAGTCAATGTTTTTAGCAATTAAATTTTCGTAACTTCAAATTCGGTGATTTTATTTAAATTTTTACATTTGGCGTTAGAGAACGTTGGGAATTAAAAAAAAACACAACTTTTTCTCATCTAACGCTCGGTCTTACGCTGTACGTAGCAACACTAAAGTGTCTTTAACAAATTCTAATATTTATTTGGCTCTTCCTGAAGCTTTTTTGAAAAAATTAAATCTTTAAATAAAAAAACTGTAAATTCTGCTTCCTTTCGTATCCATCTAGCCTGGTATCAAGTTATATTTTTTCTAGATTACATTACTTCAAGATATAGCTCATCGAACATTAGCATTGTAATTAAGAGTAATTTAATAATCTGTTCAATCAAGCAAGCATGAGTGAATTTTAAAATAATAATTTATATTTACGGAATTTTTTTTCTATTTTGACAAGGTCACTTAACTGTAGAAATGAAACATAGAGATTTTTATCAACTTAGAAAATTTATATTTTATTTTAGATCAGATTAAAAATGTAACTTCCTCTATTTACCGTATTCCCTCGTTCGATTATGCAGCACCACGACCCAAAATCCAAATTTTTAGGAGGGTTTTTTTAACGATTAGAAAAATTCTAAAACATGATTACATTGAAATATATTCGTCACTCTCTAGTTTTGAAAGCAGAGTCTGTTTAGAATATTTTAACAAAAGCTAATTGGTAAAAAGACCTTCCTAAAGTTTTGGATTTGGTGTTAAGATGCTGCATAATCGAACGAGTGAATACGGTATATGCATGACCGAGAGAGAACGTTCAATTCTAACTGAAGATACTGTTGTGGCCATTCACGTGTTTCTCTTGGTAAATTTCATGAAATAATCATTTTGAAAAGTCATCATTGATTTATTGGAATCACGTGAAAGCTTGTTTTACAAGCTATAACTAGGCCTTTTTAGCTTTCACTTGATTTCCATAAATCAATGATGGCTTTTTCAAATGATTATTTCATGAAAATTCACAAGAGGAACCCTAATTATTAAAAAAATCAAAAGTATACTTTAAATACAATTTCTTTGATACTGTTAATTTGATTTTTATTACTTACACAACCCATAAATATTTACTCAAGTCTTTAATGGCTCTTTTTATTTGTTTTCTATAAAATATAATTTGATTGATTTAACTATTCTTAATTAATGATATAGATTTTTATTCAGAAACAAAAAACTTAAGCCTTTTTATGGGCTCTAATTGAAATTTGATTGATTTTTAAAAATTACTTAAAAAAAATATCTCTGAAATCGATTTTTTATTTCAAGACTGCAAAAAAAACTTATTTTTTAAAACGGGAAGAGATAGATTTTCATCAACGAATATTAAGTGTAATTTGACGTATATCCATTCTTCAGTCTGATGCTCTAAAAAAACACAATACGAATATCTTTTTACATAACACTCTGAATGCAAATCACGAGATATTAAATCTACTGAAAAAGATTTCCGACTAAAATAAAAACATTCCTATAGATGTCTTAATTGCAAATTATGATAATACGTCTTGTCTCTTACGAAAATTCTTTTATAAAGCACAAGAGATGATTGTGTGCTTATAAATAGTATTTAATTATGTAAAACCTTCCTACAGCTTCAGCATAATTAACAAACTAATGAGATAAGATTTACTCAATTAGGTAAATAACCGAACCCACCAAAAGGATAATTATGAAGGTCAAAATTGAATCATTTCAATAATCGTTTCAAGGTGATTTAAAGCAGTTGTAAAATCCTACCTTTTCCGCTTGATACTTGGAATTGGTTCATTTTGATTTGGTTTTTTTTTCAATTTTTTATTTAAAAAAAAATTCTCTAACAAAAAAAACACTACGAAATACGAATATGGATTGACAAAAGTATGTTCACTAACCAAGGTCACAACACGATCACGACGGTTAATACAAATAATCAATTTTAACTTTTCGCGACGACTCTCTTCACTTTTGTTTTATTTTTGAAAACAAAAACAAAAATAAAAGACAAAAAATCTAAAAAAATTTTTTTTTTAAAAAAAATTTAATTATTTTAGTGTGAAACTTCCGTTTGAACACAAAATTTTTTAAAATTAAATCACAACAAAATAAAAAAAAAGGACAATTGAAGGAAAAAAGAATTCTGTTTCTTCTTGAAATTCCAAGCAAAAAATAAAAGAAAAAGAAGAAAATTCCTCTTTTTTATTTTTCAGCTATATTTTTTTTAAATTTTTTGTCATACCATATCGATAAAATAATAATCATAATTAAAAACCAAATATTTCAAATTATGATTATTTATGTCCCCTTTTTGTTGGAAATAAAAAAAATTGACAGCAAAAAAAAATAACAAGCAAATAATTCACTATTGTCAGAACTTATCGATCGTTCAAATAAGAATAATTAAAAAAAAAGTGGAAATTTTTTTCTCCTTTTTGTTGTTGTTGTGTTTCTCTTGCTGATAAATATTTATTCTCATCTCTCTTTCTCTCTCTAATTTGTTTTTGTCTATGCCTTTAAAAAACAGTGAAGATTTTATTTGTTAAAATATAAGGATAAATAATAAGGATTCCGAATTATTTTTTTTTTTTAGATTTAACTTTTATTTAAATATTGTCAATAATTTATTATTGTTGAAAATGGAGATGTGAAAGATTACGAAAAATCAGGAAATATAAAGAAATATAATTAAATATACAGATGCTTAAAAATGATCACAAAATTTCCTTTTATCGAGGTTCAAAATTACTCTTAAAATCTTTTGGTTTAAATTTTCTTTCAAACTGAGATTAGAGTAATGCTTTTTAGTTTTCGTTATTAATAGAAATTATCTACCATTTTAAAGACTAGATTTTGATTAGATACTTTTTTTTTAAGTTACTCAAATTGATTATCTGTTGTGGAATAAACTCTTAACTACCTAGAAACTCTGATAGAAATTATTCTGCTTAAAGTTATTTATTTGCAATTAAGAATATTTAAACTCTAAAAATTTTGTCAAATTTACAATGGTTCTTGAATTTGATCAAAATGGCGAAAATGATGCGCATTGCTTTTACTTTCGACAGTTCGGTGTCAGTCATTTAAATTTTGTTGACATGTTTTTAATTCGTGTAATTGCCCATTAAGTTCATTCAAGCAGTTAAACCGAGTGGTTGGCGCTATAACACACTAGAAGTTTTTTTTTGTCAGGCTGAGATTATACTACACTGTTAATGATACGAAAATCTGTACCGTACCATCGTACTTTAAAGATTCTGCTTAATCCAGATAAGTCAGCTACAATAGGAGATCTTGAAATATTTTTAAGAGAGTTTAAAAGGAATATGGTGAAAAACATTTCAATATTTACGAAAAACTTGAATTAAAAGAAATTTTAGGCGTAAAGAAGAAAGTTTCGCCCAATGCAAAACTTCTACGTCATCTGAATTTGATAAATCTGAGCACATAGGCGTTTGCAAATACGAAGATGACGAAATTTTGGTCATAAATTCTAAATTTCTTTTTCTTAGAGGTTTTTGATTTTAAGCGTCTTTTTAGGCATTTAGCTTTAAACCCGTAGGTCAATCAATTAAATATCTAGTTCCAACATTTTGTTCAGAAAGTTCTGCTCTATACGCTTATAAGTGAAATTTTTTTTGATGGCGTGGAATTTTTGCATTTGGCGAACCTTACTTCTAAAATTATTCTCATAATTGACGTGACTATATAAACTAAAATGACGAGATTCCAATCAAGTACTCTTCTAACTTGAAAACAAACTTTGGTAAAAACTTCATCAAAAGTTGTTATAAATTTATGAAATCATTTTAGCGCTTAAAGATCTCATTGGATATTGGGTCAAATAAAATCTTTAAAGAACGAAAGTGGATACGTCTATTTACTAATATTGACATGAAAAAAAGTTTTAATTTTTGGCGATTCAAGTCTTCGAATCAAGGAAGATTATGGCACAGAATAGTCAAGAGAGTGTTTTTTACCCTAATTTTAAGCCGCATTTTATGCCCTAAATTATCGTCTCAGCCGGAAGGAAAATAAAGGATTTGGGTGTAACAGATAAAACGTGATTATGATAGAAATTTTCTAGTTCACGAGACTGTTGGTTCTTCACGAACAAATTTTGGTAATATTGGCTCATTCGATTCAACAGTTATGGAATAAAAACACAAAATACCCATTTAAGACCCATCTTTGAATGGATGGGTCGTATTTAGAGGTAATTGAGCAACACCGGCGGAATACTTGAGCATTTTCCTATCGAATAAAAGATCAAACTCATTTATCCAAAATAAAAAATCGGCGAAAGCCGACTATTTTTTTGTAAACAAGAAGAGGTAGAGTACAAGTGTACAAAATTTCATCATTTTTGGATAATAGGATCATGTATTTTTATTAACTTCCAGACAATCCTTATTTAATACCCGTTAAATGAAGACAAATTTCTAATACACTTAAGCCGACAATGAAAAACCTAAATATCTAGAGATTAGATCATAACTGAGAACGATGGAATTAATCCTTACAAAATTCAATTTTAATTATTTTTTTCCCTAATTTATTGATTCAATGAGTATTTATTAAATAGTGTTTAAAAATAAACTAATCAATTTGTTTTTTAGAATATTTTTTTTTACTAGACTGTTTTAGAGAATAAAAATAAAACTCTTAGGGGGGTAATTTCTTCTGTTGGATGAATTCACATGCTACAAAAGCGAGATAAACCGAGAAAGAGAAAAGACGATTTTGATGATTCAGTGTTCAAAATCAAATATTAATTATTAAGATTTTTGAATGGAACTTGTTGGAATCAAATCTGTTCTAAACACAACAACAACAACAAAAAGAATTAATCGAATCTATTAAATTAACCTACTTGAAATTTTCGCAAGAAAAGATGTTTTTCTTTATCCTTTTATAAAAAATTGGAATTAATATTTTATTGAAAAAAAATTTTTTTTTCATACCGGAAATTTCAATTATTAAGGTTTCTTATTTTACCAAAAAAAATCAAAAAAAATCTCATTGATTACGTTTAGAGTAAAGAACATAAAAGAAATTGAGTCAATAAAAATTAATAAATTTCTTATTTTATATCCTTAAGGTTTGAAAAATGAAAAAAAAAACGTTAAATTTTTATTTGTTTACTTCCTGTTTCTTTTTATAAAATCAAAAGTAAGCTTGATTTTGAAATGATTTGTATTTAGTTGTCTCATTTCAAAGATTCTTGGTGCACATTGTCATTAAATAATAATTTCGAAATATGACAATTTAGTAATTTGAAAAAAGCACACATTTCTTACTTACTTTAAACATTTTCTAAAACACAAGATTCCATCATGTTGCGACAAACGCTGGTTATTAAATTTTTTGCTTCACAATTGATTTAATTAAATATTTCTATTCCAAAAATATTTCTTAAAGATAAATAAATCCTTGAGTTTAAGATGAAATGAGTCGCTCACAAAAAAATATCTGCACTATTACACAACACTTGAGGACTTAGACTGTCAAACAACACATTGTCTTTTATCAAAATGCATTTTCTCACTAAGGCTTGGTAGTTAAATAGACCAATTTGAGTTAAATTCAATTACACAATTAGAAGCTTAAATGACTAAAATGTACTCTCGATTTTGTTTGACCTGATTTTGTTAAAATTTGATATTGTTAAAGGATTTTGAATTCCTAACGAAAGCATTTTTCATGTTAAATCGATTCGATTCTGTTAAAAAATGATTTTGTTTAAATTTTTAGAGTTTCCCAGATCTTATATGT
The DNA here is from genome assembly GCA_022207745.1 of Brachionus rubens. NCBI lineage: Eukaryota > Metazoa > Rotifera > Eurotatoria > Ploima > Brachionidae > Brachionus > Brachionus rubens. Next base: position 905,393 of record JAJVHD010000016.1, on the reverse strand, counting down.
TATAGAGAGGACTCTATAACACAAATCTAAAATAAAACGGTCATTCAACATCCAAATGGCTTTGAGATATGTCCATGATGAATCAGAACGATTTCTATACCATAAAAAAAACTCTGGAAAACTTACAAAAAATAGTGGAATTTAAAAATTTTGTACCAAATTTGTGGAAAATCGTAAGAGGATAACGCTAAAATAAATATTTTTCAGATCAGATTAATTCTAGCCGAGTTATGCCGATTTAGGTTGTCTCTAATTTAAAGACTCCGGATTTCTAAAAAAAATTTACGAACCCAGACTCAATTTTTACTAAAACCTGGGATTCGGCCGGGTTCGTAAATAACCGTCGATTTGGGACACAAAGTTCTCGTTTTTTGTTTTTTTTAATTCACTATCTAAATATAGGGTAAAAAATATGTTAATGAGCTCGGTTTTCAAAATGAGTTTTTGTTTTTTTTTCTCCGTTTTGCTTTCTTTGGGATTCTATAAAATAGGCATACAAAATAACTACATTTTTGATCCAATTAGTCAAAATACTTGAAAAATCGAAGAGGTTTGTTTTGGGTTAATTGCAGTATGCCTCTGAAAAAAAATATAAATCATCAGTGGAAGAAATAATACGATATGACAGTATCAAAAAAAGTTGAAGAACCACAAAGTCCACTACTAAAAGTCCGAGCTATGATGATGGTGGCATGATGTAAAATCTAATGCTTATTTTTAGGAAATATTCTCCTTGCAACAGAAAATCAGAATTCAAAATTCTTGTTGAAACGCTTTTTAATAGCTCATTGTTAATCTTTTTCACCAGGACAACATTAAAGCATTTAATTGAGATTATACAAATTCAAAATGTTCTTAAGACTTTTTAAAAAATGATTCTGTCCATACTCAGGAAATTGCTCACTAGTTAAAAAGGCTAACTCACTTCAGAAATGTTTTGCATGTTACTTAAAAGATGCTCAATGCTTTAATTTTGAATTTGGGCAAAAAAAATTGTAGTAATGTTCCAAACTTATCTTAACAAATACTCAGACAAATCATTAGAACCCTTCAAAAGCTTAACACATGCTTTTTTTTTTTTGAAATTTGATGCAAAAAAAAATTCAAATGCAAAAAACAAAGTAAAATGCATGTAGACGAAAACGCATAAATTTCAACTCTATTTTTTATTTTTTTAAATTTTCAATGAAATTTGCAAGAAAATAAATTTTTAATTTTTTTGTTTCACTACATCATAACGAAAAAAAAATGTGCGCCTCGAAATGTTTATATTCCTAAAAATTATTTTTCAAATTATTTTTTTTAGATATTGAAATTTTTCAAATCGTAAACAAACAAAAACAAAAAAAATGGTTAAAGGTAAACGATGGAAGAAAGGTCAGAGTAGCAGCTCTAACCCAGATACAATAAAGTATCGTGAAATGGCCAAAAATAGTCGAAATTTTTTCAATTTTGGAACTTCTTCATCGAACGGTCCAAGTCAATTGACAACAAAAGCTCTAGCTCAATTGGACTCGATGTCAATTAGCAACGATAATAACTTTGATACTAAGAGCATGATATCCGATGCCGATTCAGCTGACACTTTTAGATCTTGGGCTTCGAATTGGAGTGATTGTACGAACGCTACTTTTAATAGAGTTCATAAATACTGGAGATCAAATTCAGCTTTGCATAAAGAGATTTTAGCAGTTCTCGCTGCAATAACTGAAGTAATAAAAGAAAATGATGGTAAAGAGAGTGAAACAGAGTATTTAGCTGCACTTGTATGCTTTTAATCAACTTTTTATCCAAAAAATATTAAATTTGAATCTTGTAAAGATGACTGGTATGGAGTCAATTGAAGATAATGAAGAATCAGTCGCTGCTTTTTTGTACTTGATCGCTCTTTCTATCAAAAAGTAAATTGAACGTAAATTAATATTGATCAATTAGTTCTTAAACCTTTTTTAAAGAGTTCCTGAGAATGTTCTCAGAGCTAAATATTCTGACTTGCTGAATTCATTTATGAAACAACTCGAAAAGTATGGTGAAGAAGCTAACAATGTCACTTTAATCAAATCTGTAAGTTTAAATACTTGAAATCGACAGCCAATTTAAGTTTTTTATTTGTTAAGGGTTTAATGTGTTTATGTTGGTTGTTAAAAAGTCAAGACAAAAAAGCTTGGGAAAACGAAAAAACAGTTAAAAGCTACTTGAAAATATTGAGTTTTACGATTCATGATAAACCAAAGATAAGAAAATGTGGTCAAGAAGCAGTACGCTTAATTATAAATAGTTGTAATTCAACAGATACAACAGACGTTTACAAATACGTTGGCTCGTTGACGTGTGATTACTTTTTGGGATTAATTAAAAATGCCAATGAAGATTCAGAAGCAGCTAAAAGTGACAAAAGTAACACCAAAAAAACAAGCGCCAATCAAATTGTTTTACATGTACTTAGTCTATTTAAATATACAATTCATCATTTTGATTTGAAACAACTTAAATCAATTGGTGAATGTTTGTTCGGGTTAATGATTAGCAAAGACTTGGTAAGCATAATTTACAATTAAAATGCTCAAGGGTTGTTATTTTTACGGTTTTTAGATGATTATCTCAAATTGTTATCAAATATTTTACCAATTATTTTTGACTCAAACAAATTTTTTGAACTCTGATTTAAACGCTCAAATGATTAATGTAAGTTTTTTTTTTTAAAAGTGATGAAAGACCTTTAATTTAATGACTTCTATCTAAGGCATTTTACGATTTTCAACCAAGTGAAAATGACCCTCAACAAATGATTGGATGGTTAGCAGTCATGGAAACAGCCATAAAATCTCTCAATCGTTTAAACAAACAACTTTGTCTAAGTCATTTGCCACGATTATTCCAAGCATTTATGAGTGCATTAAGTAGTTCACATCATAAAAATGTTCACGTTGTCGTAACAAATTGTTTAAGTAGTGTGCTTGAACAATGTGTTCAAACAAATATTGACTTGTTGGTTGAAGACCTAAAAAAACATGACGATACATCTAAAGCTTTATTGCACAAAGTATTCTCTCATATTGAATCGGGCTTGAGTTATCAATATCACATGAGTTGGGTGTTTGTAATGAAAATATTAGCTAGTACATTCACTTGCTTTAAAAACCGTGATACATTTCCAATTGTTGAAAAATGTTTATCATCATTGGCTAATTTGAGAGAAAGTGAACAATTTGATTACAAAAAAGAGGCTGATGTTGCCATTGGAAAAGCTGTTCAAACATACGGACCTAGACTAGTAATTGATTCAATTGATTTGCAAATAACCGGGGACGAGTAAGTCTACTTAAACTTTTTTTTATAAAAGTCATATTTTGATATTTTAAATATTTTAGGACTAGTTACGAGTATCCAAGAAGTTGGATGTTACCGTTATTAAAAGACTACATTGAAAAAACTGAATTGTCTTTTTTTACAAAACGAATCTTACCACTAGCTCAAAAATTAAGAGCAAGATTCGAATTATTCACAAAAAAAAACCAAAAGATCGAGGCAAAAATATTCGATACACTTCAAAATCAACTTTGGGCGCTACTACCTGGTTTCTGTGACTTTCCAACTGATTTCGAAGAGTCTTTCAAAAACCTCGCTAAAACACTTGGTGAAGTTCTTGAAAAATGTCATGACTTAAGAGGTTATGTTCTTCAAGCCCTAAGAACATGCATTAACAGAAATACGGACGAAAATAAAACATTAATGGCAAAATATGCCAAAAACTATTTGCCGATTATGTTCAATATTTACACTACCGAAATACGAGTCGACAAAGACCCGTCAAGACAATCTCTAATCGACACCATAAGATGCTATTTAAAAGTAACCGATAATGGTTTGATTAATAATTATTTGGTACAAGCGATAAAAAATTATGAAATTCAATCGAAAAAACATGATGATTCGTTAGTTAAAGTAAACGACAATAACAAAGTCGAGTCTAAGCCAAAAGTTGTTTTTGATTTTAATAAACAACCAGCGACGAATAAGCAATCAATTGAAACACTTCAAGCCGAACCGTTTCTTTTTGCCAAGTTAAGCTTTTTAGATATAATCGCCATTTTGGCCAAGTATTCAAACTCAGAAAATATAAGCGGTATTTTTGAGATGTCAATTAAAGCTATAAGTGATAAACAAATCGATAAGACAACACAAAAAAAATTTTATAAAATATTAGATTCAATTTTGTCAAGTGGTAAACCGTCTAGTGAACAACAAAATGAAATTATATTCAAGTTTGTTCAAACACAATTTGAAACAATTGGTAATGTTTTTGTTAAATCATTGGCCGATTGTAATTCAGCAGCTAAAGTACCTAGGTTAAAATGTTTAGTCGATCTTATGGATTATGTACAAAATAGTTCACATAAATTATTTTTGAGACAAGTTCTACCCGAAATTATTTTGTCTATACGTGAAATTAATCACAAGTCACGTGAAGCTGCTTTTCAATTGTTGAATACAATGCTTAAATTATGGCAAAAACTTGGCCTCGAAGCCCAACCGCCTGTCACTGAACTCGGTAATTATAATTTATATGAAAATAATTTATAGTATTAATCAACTAGTTTTATAGATTCATTAAATGAATTTTTCCATCTTGTAATGGTCGGTTTGGCTGGTTCAACTAATATGGTCTCATGTACATGTTTGGCCTTATCCTCGTTAACATTTGAATTCAGAGGTAACATTTTTGAACAAAATTGATTAGAAAAATTTAATTTTTATTTTTTTTATTAATAGAAAATATTTCTGGTACATTGATCAAGGACTTGATAGACACATCATGTCTCTTGATACGTTCAGAAAATAAAGAAACAGTTTTGGCTAGTTTAAATCTATTAAAAATAATGTGTTCAGCATTTCAAGCACCAACATTAGGTCAATATTTGGATCAAATATGCGAGGCTGTTCATCATTTGCACGAAAAACGTCCGTATGTTGAACAAGATTCAAGACAACAAAATTTAAATCATTTTGCGGGTACAGCACCGATTACTAAATCTCAACGAATTAAAACTCTTGTAAAATTGTTACTTAAAAAATTGATGAAAAAATTTAGTTATGAAATTTTACATGAGAAAATATTCGCTAATGAAACAAAGCCGAGAGGAGTCGAAATGGACATGGAAGAAAAACCAAAAGGAGTAAATTTGACTGCGGTAGTTAAACAGGGTTTAGAAAATTTGTTGGGTAATTTAAAAAAAATGATTGAAAAAGAAAAGAAGAAGAGGTTAGATGATGAAAAAGCGTCGAAAAAAGCCGGTAAAGGTGGTCAACTTGATCTTGTATCGATATATACCACAAACACGCACAAAAATACTGGTAATAATATCAATGAAATTGAAGACTTGTTGAAAGAAAGTGATTCTGAAGATGAAGAAGTAGCTCAAGACAACAAGTCAATGAAATCGGCTAAATCTAATAAAACGAATAAATCTGTTAAAAGAGGTGAGAAAAAATCTCGAAATAAAGATGATAAGATGTCTATGGCCTGGTTACAAGAAAATGAAAATGACGATCCACTTGATTTACTCGACCCATCGGCTATAAAACGTATCTTGGCTACAAAACCAATGAGTAAAGAAGAAATTTTAAAAAAGAAAGAACGAGAATCTAAAACAAAAAATCGTGGATTTAAGATAAGTAACGATGGTAAATTGTTAATCAATGATTCGGACGAAGATGATTCTGATTTGGGTGATGGAAAGAAAAAAACAAGTAAATCTAAAAAACCAGATGAATTAGAAAACATGATGGACACTCTATCGTTGAGTAAGAAGTCAGTAGCTCTAAGTAAAAAATCAAACAAAAAACGAATGATTGGAGACGAAGATGACTCGGACATGGAAGATGGAAAATCGAAATTTTCGTACAAATCAGGTGGTCATGGTATTCATCGTAATACTGAAAAGAGTAAAAAGGTTTATGATTATGGTTCTGAATACAAAGCAAAGGTTGGTTGTTTTTCTATTTTTTCAAAAATCAAATGCAATTAAAATTGATTGTTTTTTTTTAAAGAGAGCTGGTGGTGATGTTAAAATCAAGAATAAGCCAGATCCATTTGCTTATATTCCATTCAATCCTGCCAAGTTGAACAAAAGAAAGAAAGCTAAATTGCAAGGTGAATTTAAAGGTGTTGTTAAAGCCGTACAACGTGGTGTTCAAAAGGGGAATAAAAAAATGAAAAAATTTTAAAAAAAACAAAAAATAACTTTTTCTGTTTTTTTAAAAATCAATAAAAAAATTATTAAAAGAATTTTTTTTTTTAATTTTAAGAATTAAGTAATTTTCCAAATTCGATTTGCTAATGGAAAAAACTTTTTATTTAAAAAGTAAAAGCTAATAATTCTGGAGGTAGTTTTTAAAATTTATTTTTTTCGATCAATCTTAAAAAAATGGTGAATTTCCCGAAAAGCGATTTTTAGAAATTTTATTTCAGAAAATTTTATTGTTAACATTTTAAATTCATTCATAAGCTTAAAGAATTTAAATAAATTTCAATGTTGTTTTTATCAGAGGATTTTACAAAAATTTACTCGTAAATTACCGTAAATTTTTGAATTAAGTTTTGTTACAATTTTTTACATGTTCACAAACATAATATGACCAACAGAGAAAAATCTTTTCAATTACCAAAATTGTTAGATGAGGCGATGCTTTTTTAGAGTTCCTTTTAAACTGCTTGCTGAAGATGGCTGCAACTGGACTTAGTTTTTATTTGATTGGCCTGACGTTCGGATCGATATCGAGTTTTACTGATGCATCCTTAATGCAGCCCATTTTGTCCGAGAAAAGTTTTGAGCTTGGCCTCGAATTACGATAAATCCAGCTCTCGTTATTGTCCAATGATGGGTAGAGGTTTCTTTGTATTCGTAGAATGTCGTAAGACATTTGTCTAGCTGCGGTTTGGGTTTCATTGAGTTGAATGTGCATTCGTCGATGACGTTAATCGGTGTTCCGGTGTCTATTAAGAACGAAAACTTAGTGTTTTTGACAGTGATGTTCGTTTACGGACCGTCGTTGGTTCGAATTCGTTGCTGACAGCGAATTTTCTGCTTCTCTGTCTATCGTTCCGTTGAGCATTGCTCGGATGCGAAGTGGTCCAACTTTTTTGCAGCTTAGACAGACTTGACATTTAGGTCGACAAGCTTCCTTGCTTCTGCAGCTGTTTTGTCTAGGAGTTTAGTTAGCTAGTTCGTTCTTCGACAAGGACAGATTTTTCGCTTGCTTCGAGCGTTGTTCCGAGTACATTATCGTTGCTGTGTCTGATGCCGTCGGGTTCAGTAACATGTACATGTTGTAGGAGGTGCTCTCGTATGCTTGAGTCATTCATTTTGCTTTGGCAAGCTTTAGCTCCTTGGCTTGTCAACATTTTTTCTGAAATGCACTAATGTTCGAACCAGCCAAAAATTGTGAGAAAAGGTTGCGTTCAAGTGTTTTACCGAACATACAGTGGGTCGCTTGTTGACGTAATCGCATGACGAAGTCGTGGACGGGCTCGCCTTGCCTGCACTTCATGTGTCTGAACTTTTGTTCTTCGGCAATTTCGGATCTTTGTGCTGTGAAGGGGTCAGATAGGATTTTGTAAGCTTCCTCTGGTGTCTCGTCGTTTTTCTTGCGCCTAAGGTCTTTGTATATCCCATTCACGTCTTGGCTTATCATTAGAAGGAAAGTCGCTTTGATACGCTCGATGGGAAGGTTTTTTGATGTGATAAAGAGCTTGAACCACTCTAGCCACAGTTTCCATCTTGATCCAGCTGTTACTAAATAATCACCAGCTTGGTACTGGAAGTTGCTGCATGTGGTTTTCTCGTTCATGTCGTCGTTAATCGTGTTTTCCATCTTGTGCAGGAGATGTGATGTTCGGATGTGCTTGAGATTGAGTCGAGTTGACTGGGTTTATCTTCTGAATTACTGTTTCAGCGTCTGATTCGGTTTATATTGGTGAGTCGATATAGAATTTTCTCCTCTACAAGCCAATAAGTAAAAAAGTATATGTTTTGGGGTTTTCCGCAGTCTAGATCTGAAAAAAATAAAAAGATTGACATTTTTTTGTTATTTTATTGAAAAAAAAAATTTAACAGAATTTTTTACTTCATTACTTTTAGAATCTATAACACAAGCCATAAATATGTGCATTTCCACTTTTATAATAACGATATACTAAAAAACAAATATAAAGAGTGGCTAAATTTTGAGACCCTTGGATAAAATTTAAAATTTTTTGAGTTAACCGATTAATATTTTGGTAGGGTTGGTCGACCGGTTTTTATCGTAAAACCGGTTTATTTTAATTTATGGTTTCATGGAACTGTTGAATCCTTTTAAATAACCTACAAGTTTTAGGAAAAAAAATTTCCTAAATTTTTTTACCCTCTAAGTTGAATCGAAATTATTTTCATTGATTACATAGCAACTTTCCCTTAAAAAAATTCGGTTAAAAAAAAACGGTTCTAAAACCGGTAAATTCAAATATAGGGCTCAATTAGAAGTAAAAATGCATAATCAACATATTAAAAGATAGAAAATTTAATTTCCTACATTCTGGTACGTGATTTATAAGGATTAGACCATCATATAAAACCATAAATTAAATAAAAAAATTTTTTGAAGAAAACCAGTCGACCAACCCAATATATTGGGGAACAGCTAAAAAATTAAGTTTTCCTTCTATCAAATTATGAATAATTTTGGCTATGTGAAGTTTTGTCTCAAAATCCCAAAAATCCCTAATGGATCAAAAAAAATTCCATTATAACAACTTAAGGATCATTTTAAATTATTGCAGAGATGGATATTAATGATAAGAAATAAATTCTTGATACATGAAGCTCTTGTGGAAAACTCTGCAATTTTAATTGCGTAGTTTAAAAAATAAATCATAGTGAAAAGAATTTAAATTAAATATTTAATTAAGATTGCAGAGTTGCAGAATTTTGCACAAGAGCTTCCTGTATCAAGAATTTATTTCTTATCAATAATATCACATTGCTATAATTTTTTGCTCTACAATCTGATTTAATATTTAAGAATTTTGAATTAGCGTTCATTCAATATTTACGATTAACGACTAAAAGCAAATTTACCGCTGAAAAACCCTAATTAAGACTTCCGAAATAATAACTTTTAATTTTTTATTTTAGAAAAAAAAATCTTTAAAAAAATGGAAAGGCAATGCCGTTTTTTTCAAAAAGGAAAATGTTCTAAAGGTGACAACTGCGAATTCCTCCATTCTTATTCTCAATTAGCTCGGAATTCAAGAATAAAAGCTGTATGTAAATTTTTTCTAAGAGGAAAATGTTTCAAAGGTGACAACTGCGAATTCCTACATTCTTATTCTCAACTAGCTCAGAATTCAGGAATCAAGGCTATTTGTAAATTTTTTCAAAGAGGAAAATGTACTAAAGGTGACAACTGCAAATTCCAACATTCTTCTACTCAACTAGCTCAGAATTCACAAGTTCAAAAAGTATGTGTATTTTTTCAAAAAGGAGAATGTATTAGAGGAGATGAATGTAAATTTAAGCATTCTCTATCGATACTCATTAGTGAATTAGAATACATGATGGACACTCTATCGTTGAGTAAAGAAACAAACAAAAAACGAATGATTGGAGACGAAGATGACTCAGATATTGAAGATGGAAAATCGAAATTTTCGTACAAATCAGGTGGTAATGGTATTCATCGTAATACTGAAAAGAGTAAAAAAGTTTATGATTATGGTTCTGAATACAGAGCAAAGGTTGGTTGTTTTTTTTTATTTTCAAAAATCATTTGCAAGTAAAATTGATTGTTTTTCAAGTTGAACAAAAGAAAGAAAGCTAAATTGCAAGGTGAATTTAAAGGCGTTGCTAAAGCCGTACAACATGGTGTTCAAAAGAGAAATAAAAAAATGAAAAAATTTTAAAAAAACAAAAAACAACTTTTTCTGTTTTTTTAAAAATCAATAATTTAATTTTAAAAATTAAGTAATTTTCCAAATTCGATTTGCTAATGGAAAAAACTTTTTATTTAAAAAGTAAAAGCTAATAATTCTGGAGGTAGTTTTTAAAATTTATTTTTTTTGATCAATCTTTAAAAAAATGGTGAATTTTTCAAATAGCTACTTTTTGAAATTAAATTTTTTAGTTTGAAAATTATCAGGAAAATTTTATTTCAAAACCTTTTACTCAGTACAGATACGCCTTTAATTCGGTGAAAGTGCAGCAAAAATAAAGATTTTCAAAATATATCGTAAATTTCAATAGTTTATTAATGGTTTTTAAAAGGCTTGAGCTTGGCTCTTTTGCCTGCATCGTAAATTTCTTTCATGACTAGAGACGAAAAAAAATTCAAAATTCAATGCTTAAAAAATGTTGAATACTGAATTTAGAAGTGCAATCTTACTTTAAAATTAGGCATTCATTCCTTAAGAAAATTATTTTTTTGCAAATTTTTAGTTTTATCATGTTATTACGGACTCTAAAAAGCTTTTTAGAATTAAATCTTGCATTTTTTGTCGTCTCTGATCATGAGAGTTTTCGCTCAATCTTTTGTTCGATCGGTCGCGCTCGACACCATTTTGAATTTTCGTTCATTCGATATTTACGATTAACGACTAAAAGCAAATTTACCGCTGAACAACCCTAATTAAGACTTCCGAAATAATAACTTTTAATTTTTTATTTTAGAAAAAAAAATCTTCAAAAAAATGGAAAGGCAATGCCGTTTTTTTCAAAAAGGAAAATGTTCTAAAGGTGACAACTGCGAATTCCTACATTCTTATTCTCAACTAGCTCAGAATTCAGGAATCAAGGCTATTTGTAAATTTTTTCAAAGAGGAAAATGTACTAAAGGTGACAACTGCAAATTCCAACATTCTTCTACTCAACTAGCTCAGAATTCACAAGTTCAAAAAGTATGTGTATTTTTTCAAAAAGGAGAATGTATTAGAGGAGATGAATGTAAATTTAAGCATTCTCGATCGATACTCATTAGTTCAGTTGATTCGAACGAGGAAAAATCAAACAATTTAAGCCCTGTGGCTTCTGGTTCAACAATTAATACGATTAACAGTTCGGATGATGAAATTCTTATTGATTCAGAGAATCACAGCAGTTCGAATTCTGAGACTCTGTCAGAGATTTCTGTTCAAATCGAAAAAAATTTTCTTCTTAAAATTTCTTCTCGTTCCGTTTGTCATGAAAGCTTTAACGAGTTTATAGAAAGAGAAAAAAAACTTGTTCTCGATATTTTCGAGAGCGATCTTAAAGGAATATTGAATAAATATCAAGAAATCGATAAAAAAAACCGTGATCGACAATTTGTCGTAAAGGACGAACCAATCGAAAAAGAATATAACTTAATCTTTGAGAATCTTAAAAGTTTTCAATCAGAAATGAAACGATTAGCTACTTTTAATATTCCAAATGGATTTTTAAAAAATGCATACCGTAGAGAATTTAAAAGAGCTAAAGCTAAGCTTCCATTCTATTCGTTTAGAGAGAATATTTTAGACGAAATCGAGAAGAATGATTTTTTAATAATTATTGGTCAAACTGGATCGGGTAAAACAACGCAAGTTCCACAATACCTACTTGAAGCAGGCTATGCTCAGAAGGGTAAGATTGTTTGTACACAACCCAGAAAAATAGCAGCTATAAGTGTTAGTAAGCGAATTGCTTTTGAACTTGATTGTGAACACACAAATTTGGTTGATTATAAAATTGGTCGTTGTTTTCAATCGAAAACCGAAATTGAAAAGCGAAAAGAATTTAAACACTGGTTCAATAAACTTTTATTAATGACTGATAAAATGTTGCTTAAAGAATACAAAAAAGATAAACTTTTAAAGAAGTATTCTTGTATTATAATCGATGAAGCGCATGAAAGAAGCTTATACACTGATATTCTGCTTTGTGAGCTAAAAAATCTGGTTCACAAACGAAAAGAGACAAAAAAGCCGCTGAAATTAATTATAATGTCTGCCACAATTGATGAAACAAAGATATCGAATTATTTCAATGGATGCAAAGTCATTAAAGTGCCTGGTCAGACTTATCCAGTTAGAGTTTTTTATGAAAAAGTTGAAACTGATTACGTGTCACAATCGATTCGAAAATTAAAATATCTTATCGATCATCAATATTTGAAAGGTCATTGTTTGGTTTTTTTGCCATCGCTGGAAGACATTAACAAAGCTGTTAATCGAACTAAACGAGATTTGATTCGTAGTAATGAGAAATACATTTGTTTGCCTTTGCATGGAAGCATGAATATGGAAGAACAATCCGAAGTATTTGAAGATGTGCCAAATAAATTTAAGATTATATTCACTACAAATATTGCTGAAACTTCAATAACTGTAAACGGTATTCGAGTGATTATAGATAGTGGTCGTGCTAAGGAAAGAATTTACGATCAGGAAAGAAATATTTCCATTTTGAAATTGAAATTTATTAATCAAAGCTCGGCACAACAACGCAAAGGCCGTGCTGGTCGAATGCAACCAGGTGATTGCTATCGATTGTACGAATTAAATGATTTTGAAAATATGGATTTCTCGATGCAACCTGAAATATTGAGAATGCACTTAGGCGTAGTAATTCTAGAACTCCTTTCATTTGGAGTTGAAAACATACTCGAATATGATTTAATAGACAAACCCGATAATAGTTTAATAATAAAATCATTAGATAAATTAGAAAGTCTAGGTTTTGTAGAGAATGGAAAATTAACGGATATCGGCAAGAAAGCAGCTGAGCTTAATGTTGAACCGATGATTTCAAGAATGATAATTGAAGGCTTTCGTTTGGGAGTCGGTAACGAAATGATGAAAATAGCTTCGATGATGACTGTAACAAACATATTGTACAAGAAAGAACTTGACAAAAATGAAAAAAATCAATTGAAAATTCAAACTTGCTGTGAAAATGGTGACCTTTTTACTCTGCTTTCAATATATCAAGAATTCGACAAGGTCAAATATAAGCACCAAAAACAGTGGTGTGATGACAAAAAATTTAATTTTCATGCACTCAAGCTAGCAAAACAAGCTTATGCTGAGCTTTTTGGCTCCACTACAATGATAAACAATGAACAAATTGGAGAAAATGAAAAAAATGACTTGATAATGCAATCAATTTGCTCTGGATTGCATTCACAATTGGCATTTTTTAATGGAAAAATAAATGAAGAGAGCGTTTATAAATTACACGAGCTTAATCAAGAAGCTTTTTTTCATCACGAATCTGTATTGAATGTCTTAAGCGAAAATGAATATGAAAGTAAATATATTTTGTTTACTGATTTAGTTCGAACGGATCGTCTTTACATGAGAAATTTAACACCCGTTTATTTTGACATACTATTAAGATATACTAGAATTAATTTAAGCGAGTTATTGAGTGAGGTTAAAGAGGAAATAGTACTCGATAATTTAAACATAAAATTAATCGAAAAATTGAAAGAAAACAATGGCGAACTACTTGAGCTTTTGGAAGAATCGATCGGTTCAGCTTTAATTTTAAAGAAAGACACTTTAAAAGCTTATGTAAAGATCGAAAATATAATAAAATGTCAAGAGAATATTCGAAATTTTATCGGAATTGCAAAATCACGATTAGAAAATGAATTGTATCTGTATAGACCAGCGGATTTTGATAATTCAACAAGAATAGTCTTAAGGTCAGGCCTTAAAGTCGTGACCATTCTTTTGAAAAACGAATATATCCGAATTAATTTTGATACTACAACACAGTTTACCACACGAAGATTAGAAGAATTGTTTAGATCTCAAGGAAATATTATTGATTTGAGATTTAACAGATCCTATTCAAGTAAAATTACCGGATATGTAATATTTGAAAAAAGTGAAATTGCTCGCAAAGCTTTCGAAAATTTAAGTGGCCATGTAGAACACAGTTCCACATTGAATTTAAATCCTGCTTATGATTTACAGGATTCAGGTACTAATTTAGAGCTTAGAAATAAGTCAATTAGAGCTTTTTGGTATTTGACTGAGCCTACCGGAGATGCTTATCTGCGATTCAAATCAGGTACAGACTTAAACACGACTCGACGCGTATTATCACAATTAGACTATAATCAATCAAATATCGTTCAAAACAATCAAATTAAAATTTCAAATGTAACAAGGAACAATAAATATTTAGACGAATATGATTTTAAAAAGCAAATCAAGCTTCATATTCCAGAAATTGAAAGTTGTAGTTTTGTTCGAAAAAAAATCGAAAACTCAATATCTCTTGAAACAAATGATATTCCATATCAAACAATGCTTATAACTTCTTTATTTTCACAATCTGGGGAGATCGATAAACTAGTCATAATTCCGTTTCATACGAATCAAAAAGGAGATGTTAAGCCACAAACAACAGTAAATGTAAAATACAAAGAAAATAAGAGTGTACTTGATGCAATGACTGATTTAAATGGAAAAATCATACCACAAAATATACAAGGCTTTGGCTACATGCATGTTGAAACGAATTTTTTATACGAGTATAAAGTTCCATCGAATGCTGCGAATTTACTTCATTTAACCGATTTAATAAATACTTTAAACCAAACATCAACTTGTAAAATTGATCATAGGGTAAACTATGATCAAAAAGATAATGATTTGGTCATTCTCAGGTCAGTAGATCAAACAAAATTAGATGAATGCGCTGTTTTTCTTGATAAAATTTTAAAACCAATATCAGTGAAATTAGCCTATTTCAAATTCGATAAGTTGAGAAAATATCTGAATAAAGATAATACGCAAAATAAACTACAAGACGAGCATGGAATATTTATTCATAAAAATGCCAAATTAAATCAAATAAGTTTGTATGGTCGTAAAAACGTATGTCAAAAGGTTATTGACGATTTGTTGAAAGATTTAGATGCACAATATTCTAATTACGTTGACATACCGATTCGATCGTTCAAAGCCATTATGGGAAACAATGGTAAAACCTTTAGGGATTTATGCGAAACTTTTCGTGGTGAAATAAAGATTAATTATAAGACAAAGACTTTGAGTTTTTATTCAAAAGAGAGTCAAATAGAAGAATTTAAAAAAAGAGTAAACGAAATTCAAAACGAATACATTCATACAAATTCACGTAGTAACATCAATGAAATATGCGAAATTTGTTTAGGCGACATTGAAAGCAAATTTGAATTGGTTAATTGCAGTCATTCTTTCTGCAAAGAATGTCTTGTAGGTCAATTGACTGCGTTCGATGAACAAAATCCAATCTTCAACTGTGTAAAATGTGACAAAGAAATATTAATTTGTGACATAAATGAGTTGATTGATTTCAAGTTAAATGAAATCGATAATAAATCTTCGAAAGCATTAAACAATTTTTTGATTGTAAACTTTGAATTCAAAATATGTTCAGCGTGTAATCAAATTTTCAAAAAACGACTCGCTAATCAAACGAACTGTGAACATTGTGAAGAAAAAATTCGAAGAGAGAAACAAAAAAATGAACAAATTAGAAGACAAAACGAAGAAACAAAACTGTCGGAAAACTACATAAATTCAACTTTTAAAAAATGTCCTAAATGTAACACTCCGATAGAAAAGAATGAAGGATGCAACCACATGACTTGCCTTTTTTGCAAATGTCATTTCTGTTGGAAGTGCAACTATGATGCTTTGAATGAAAATGATATACCGTATTTCCTTGCTTATAAGCGACTAAAAATCTCATCTTTAAGAGATAAAATAATGCCAAAGCGAATTGAAATTGAGGTTCTTTTGGAACGTTTTATATAAATCTCCGTCCAATCTACTTTAAAATCACAAGATTAGAATTTATCTGATCTCCATTGGTCTATAAAAAGGGGGTATTAGGGGGGCACTTGTTAGCAAGGAAATACGGTACACAGACATTTAAGACAAATTCATGGTGGTGTTTTTGATGTTCCAATAAATTTATTCTAGGGTTTATTAGATAGTATGAACGACGAAGACTCTGAATAAAACATTAATTTTCAAAATAAAATTTATCAAAACATTTTCATTAAAGTATTTACACTGAACATGACAAAAGGAAGTTTCATTGTTAGGAGTTTCTTCTTCTCTGAACCCGTATTTTACTCTCAAGGCAGTAAAATATTTTTATAAAAAAAATATTTCAAAATTTTTAACCTATGGGGTTAGACGACTTTTTAAATGATTCATTTTTTTAAAATATAAATAAATTATTTAGAATAAACAAATTTTATGTTTGAAGAACAAAAAAAAAGTGCCGAAACTCGGGATCGAACCAAGGACCTTTAGATCTTCAGTCTAACGCTCTCCCAACTGAGCTATTTCGGCTGTCTATTACATTAGTTGATTATTTAACTATTTCAATGAGTGGATTCTGGTCATGAATCAGCTCTATGATTTTTCTTGAAACAATTTTTTCTGTTTTTTGAAATGTGTAATTAATGAATTTCGTTTGTTGATTCAAAGTTTTTACTGCATTTTCACAGAATTAATGGCGAATCCAAAGCGTACCAGTACCGTACTCAAATCATAACTGTACCGTATCCATACCCGCACTAAAATTACCTAAATTTCTAATGGATGATTTTGCGATTTTTTTATTACGTGTTCGGTTATGATTTCAGTACGGTACGAGTACGGGAAGCCATTAATTCAGTGGAAGTGTAGTATTTTATTTAAGAAACTTAAAGACATTTTTTTAAGATAAAATAAAAAAAGTATAAGTTAAGCACATCACATAATACATTCACTAGAGTAGTTACAACTCTTGTGTGAAATGTAATTTTTGTTGACAAACCAAAAACTAAGTAATTTTTCCATATTGAATACATTGGAATTATCCTGAAAATTATGAACAAAATTAACAACATTGCAAAGTTTAATTTTCTCGATATTGTTTTTTCCAGTTTAAAACTTTTCAAAGCTTTACCGGTCAACGCAAATATTCCAGTTATTGAACCTAAAACTCGAATAACTAATACATCAGTTAAATATCCATAAAACTGAAAAAAAAAAGTTAATGGAGATCAGACATGTGTACCCATTCATTTTCAGGTATTGGATCGGTTTGAGTAACCCGAAAAAATTATGTTTTAGGGTAGGGTATAGGTTACCCATAAATTTTGGGTTTCCGGGTATAGGTTGGGTTGGTTAACTCATAAAAATTGGATATTTGGGTTTTAAAATTGAGTTTTGAATCGGAGTTTTGGGGTATACTTACCCTATTTTTATGGGTTACTCAACCCAACCTATACCCGAAAACCCAAAATTTATGGGTAACCTATACCCTACCCGAACCCTAAAACCCAATTTTTTCGGGTTACTCATACCGACCCAATATCTGAAAATAAATGGGTGCACATGTCTGATGGAGATAAATTCTTTCAATGATTTTAAGACAGAACTTACAAAATTGATTGAATGACCATATAGAGCTAAGCAGTGGTGTAATAAATACGACCATTCGAAATAAATCTTCCGATAATAAATAAGTAAACAACTGTCATAAATGTAAAAGCCAATTGCCATTTTGTCAAAATGCTCAAATACATAAGATCTATATCTCTAAATAAGATTTAAAAATGAACTTAATTAAATAAAATAATTGGAAAAGTTACATTAGTTTGTTTTCATGTAAAAATTGATCGGTTAATAAAACATAAAATGAGATAAGGAACAATCAACGAGAGTAGATAGAAGCTAATTCCATACATAAAAGTAAAAACGGAAATTTCAAGTTGATCTTTGGAGAACATTATTAAAACAGTTTGATTTTAAAAAAAATATTTGAATGTTGCTCGAATGGGTGTGCCTGGTTCTAGTTTTATGTTACAAAATAATTGCCAATGACTAATTTTATGTCATTAGATCCAAACAAAACATTTTGTTTTTTTAATGTCTTCATTTTGTTTAATTAATAAAGATATTACTCTCTCTAGCTCTGGTTTCAAGTTCAAGATAAATTAAAATCTATGCCAAGGTTGAGTTTTAAGGGTTTATATTTTGACTATTATAACCAGAAGCTTTGAGATGACTTAATCTTTGGATATTATCCCAGTTTATTTTTAACATCTAAAGAGAAGTAGATGTAAAAAAAAAATTGTGGTCTGTCTCTGTTTTCATCACGTCTTTGGGGATAAGCAATAGTTGAACAAAAAAAAGTGCCGAAACTCGGGATCGAACCAAGGACCTTTAGATCTTCAGTCTAACGCTCTCCCAACTGAGCTATTTCGGCTGTCTATTACATAAGATATTATTTTAGCAATTTCAATGAGTGACATTTAGTCAGGAAATTTTCTTACAGGAATGAAATGAGGGTCGAGGTGAAGGCGAAAAAGTATGAATTGAAATCCATACAATTTTTTTTTGATCCTTCATCATGGTTCAGAGAGTTTCGAATTTGTTCTTCCGAAAGATTAAATTAACGCACATGGTTAGGGTTGTCTACTTGGAGCGATAAATTAAAGTTAATTAAAATTTGGAAATTTTAAAAATTATTAAGACAATTTTTTTTGAAAATCAAGAAAATAAAGTGCTTGAAAAAATTAATCAAAATTTTATTTTTTTAATTTTTAAATTCAAAATTGTACAAAAATGTCGTCAAATATTGAGACCCAAGAGGTAACTCAAAATATAACTTCCAATAACTTAACCATTTAATTTGTTCCTGTTAGAATATGAAGAATTTTATGAAAGAAATGCTGACTGCAAGTACCCATTTTGGTATAACTTGTGACGAATACTTAATGAAATGTAACAGGAGTCAATTTTATCTTTTTTTTGTTAAAAAGATTTTTTTTTAAAAGATGAGGATATTTACAAAGACACTTATGCTGAGCATGCTTTTCAACTTGATTCACTTTTTACCGAAAAATTTACCTATTTGAACTCGAAAGAACGACGAAAGATAATTGAAATGTTATTCGAAAGTTTTTCAGATTGTCTGAAAGACCAGGGCGATTGTATAGAAGTGAGTCGAGAATCTTTATAAAGTTTTGGACTTAATCAAATAAGTAATCAATATTTTTTAAGGAGTATTTGAAAGTTTCGATTTTTCGAATACCAAGAGACATAATTTTGCCAGAAGACGAAAATCTTCAAAAAGCTGTAGATAACTATTCTAAAGATGAAGACGAAGAACTAACAAAACAATTAGAAGCCAATCAAAAAAGTCTCCTAGAGGTTGGTCAAAATTATTTTTAAATTTTTTTTATTCTTTTAGAGTTTTAATTGTTTTAATTAGAAACGTGCTTACATAAGAAATCTCAAAGAAAGAATCGCCATGTTCGATTTGTGTAAAAATATGCTTCAAGATAATTAATCAAATTTAAAACTATGTACATTAAACTTAAGGATTTTATTCTATAAAAATTTTATAAGATTTTTAATAAATTTTTTTTCAATTAAACTTATTTTATTTTTTTAAATCAACGGTCGATTGAAGGTGTTTTGAGTTCTTGGATCAATTTTCCGGTTATCCAGATACAATGGTTATGTGTAAATATTTTTGGTGACAAGCAACTTCGTTTGTGAGACGGCAGAGTCTATTTCTGTAGATAAAAAACTGTTGATTTGGATTTATAAGCTTTTTAGAGATAGAACTGCTTATTGCACGTAATTTTTTCTTTTTTATAGATTACTCGAGTAAGGTTACGAAAAAGTTAGTTAAGTAAGTTTAATCAAATGATGATATTTTCATTTAGAGATAAAACTGTTGATCATACTTTACCTGCCTAAAAGTATAAGGTAAAGAATAAAGAAATTATACTTCTTTTTTTGAATAACCATTTTTTCAGTATTATGGTCATTGAAAATTAGGTTCTTAAAAAATTATACTTATACAGGAATGTTTGAGGATACTAAAAGAGGCTTTGGTAAAAACCATATTTGAAAGGGACAAATAAATATGTTACAGCACGGCTAGTGAAAAAAATGCGTACCGTCTAGCGTACCGTACCGTACCCTACCGTTCCATTTTTGGGAAGCGTACTTTACTGCACCGTACATTCCTAGCGTACCCTCTTAGCGTACCGTACCGTACCCTCAAAGCGAATCGTAACGTACATTCTGGAATTTTCAAACATTTTTTGGATTTAAATTTTTATGAGAAAAAATTTTACCATCAAACCAGGGTTCCTATCCAAGGAAAAATATTTTGAAATATAATTTAATATGGTAAAAAAAATAATTTAAACATTTATTTGAATAAATGTTGCAAAACTTTTTTTCTCATAAAAATTTAAATCCAAAAAAAATTTTAGAATATACGTTACGGTACGCTAAGAGGGTACGGTACGCTAGGAAGGTACGGTACGCTAAGAGGGTACGGTACGCTAGGAAGGTACGGTACGCTAGGGTACGCAAGTACGGTGCGGTACGGTACGCTGGATGGTACGCCTTTTTTCACTAGCCGTGCTGTATGTAAAACCATGTTTCCTCTAAACGTGGCTTCCCGGGATAGAGTGGAAATGTGTGACTTTTTGTGACTCCAAAGCAAATACTTCAAGTGACTAATGACAAAGTACGACTTAAAAAAATTCAGTTTTTATTATCTTAAACTTGCGATCTCGACTACGCCTAGATTATGCATTTAGCGATTCTCATCTAGAGAGAAAAATTTTGTTTCGAATCATGTGCTAGCTCAGTTAAAGTAAAAGAAAATAAGGATTAGAGTTACTTTTTAGAAACTTTGTGAGTTACTGATTACAAATTTTTTATTTCTTCATTTCAAACAGGGGTAGGAGGAAAGAAAATTCTGCACACGAGGGGGTTTTCAAAAAAAATTCGCGTTTCGTAGCCCACACTAGGAAAAAATTTTCCCATAATACCTTTTTTTCCAAAGACCCACCTCAGATTTCTTGCTTTGTTCAGAATTGTTTATTTCAACTATCCAAGAAATGAATAATCTAAAAAAGGCGAGTAGGCGGATAGATAAAAAAGACTATTTCTCGAGTCGGCGACTGTGAACTTGTTCGATTATGAAGTAAAAAAACTCGAAATAATTTTTTGTCACTCTTTTCTTTAAAAACTTAACTAGAGTCTCTATTTCAAAAAAACTGAATTCCCAAACTCTGACCGAAATTTAATTAGATGAACACATCAAAAAAAAAGTTTTTTTTTCCAAATTTATAATTTTCTTCAAAAAAGACCCACCACCCTAATTTTTCTTCCTTTGAATTTCAATATTTTTGAGGTTTATTTTTAAAAATTAATCCAAAATATCACTTTTTTACCCACCAAAAATACCCACCCACCCCGGCGTCGTGTAAATGTTACCCCCTGTTTCAAATTAATACAGTGGTGATTTGATAGGAGGATTTTACTAAAATTTACGTAAATTACCGTAAATTATTGAATTTTTACCAAAAATTACGTAAAATACGGTAAAATCACAAAAGTAAAAAATTCGGATTTTACCATATTTAACGGTATTTCAGGTAAATTTACGATAATTTTTGGAAATTTTGGCAAAAATAAAAATACCATGCATTTTTTGGGTCAAATTTTTTAGGAGTCTAAGTACGAGATCTCAAAAGATCGAATTATGGAAACTAAATGTTTCACTGAAACATTTAGTTTAGATCAATTGTTTGAAACAATTGATCTAAATCTATTTTTTGGTTTTTTGAGGAAAAATTATCGACATTAATTAAATTGCTCAAATACTAGACATCTTTCGAAATTTAGCAGAAAAAATGACTGACATTTTCATTTTTGCCAAAATTTACAAAAATTATCGTAAATTTACCTGAAATACCGTTAAATATGGTAAAATCCGAATTTTTTACTTTTGAGATTTTACCGTATTTTACGTAATTTTTGGTAAAAATTCAATAATTTACGGTAATTTACGTAAATTTTAGTAAAATACTCCTATCAAATCACGGGTCTAGTCGGTTTGGTGAATAATTTGTTCACGTATAGGTGAACAATTTAGAAAATATGTAAACAAGACTAGATTTAGGTGAACAAACTTAAAATTATGTGAACAATTTTCATGTGTAAAATAATGAAAATGTGTCTTTTTAAATATATACAATTGGATCTTTACATGAACAAATTGACCTTTAAGTGAACAATTCGAAAATTAAGTGAACAAGTTGTTCACCAAACCTGAGAACAAGATTTGTTCACATATTATGTGAACAGTTGTTCACCAAACCGACTAGACCCCAAATCACCACTGTATAATAAAAATTTAATTTATTTTTTTTTAAAAATAGAATTTTAATTTCAAACAACCGATTTTTAAAAAAGACCCTTGGCACACTTATTTGATGCATAAATAAGGTTTTATAGCTTTTGACCAAAAAAAGAAGTTGATACCTAAAGCACCAGTGGCTAACGGTAAATTAGTTTGTTACGATATTTTTTGACGACTTTGGACAGTACAGCGCAAAACAGTCTACTAGTTCAACATCTATGTTACATGAAATAGTGATAATTAGTCGATAAAATTAAGTTTTGAAGCACAAGACAATGAATTCAAATTAAAGTTAAGTTAATAATGATAATCGACAAGAAAAGAATCGAAACACACATATGATTAATTTTGCATAAATTACATGAATACATTTTTTGTTTCGTTTTTTTTTTATTTAAACGAAAAAAAAAATGAAGATTTTTCCGAGTCAATAATTTATTTTATTTTTGAAATTATTCATGTGTGTATGTAACTGTATACACTCTTTTGTCTATTATATTACCTTCATATCTTAATTATACAATAATCAAATTATCTTCTCTTTTTTTTTTGTTAATAGCAGTAGCGATGAAAATTTAATTAACCGCTTCAACTTTTGCCACGTACCTTTTCATCCTTCATTTTGTTCGAAATCAATCAAATTTTGTATAATATAAAGACTTGTTCTCGTCCAACAATTTCTTGCGTTAACTAAACCGTAAATTAAAACAGTCACACACACACACAAGATGCCGTACAAGAAACGCCTTATTGCACGTTTTCCACCAGTAAGTACTATCAAACTTATCAATTCATAAATCAATGTTAACATTTCAATATATTAGGCTAGGATCAAAAAAATAATGCAAATGGACGATGACGTCGGTAAAGTATCATCTCAAGTACCTGTCATGGTGT
Source organism: Brachionus rubens (assembly GCA_022207745.1). Lineage (NCBI taxonomy): Eukaryota > Metazoa > Rotifera > Eurotatoria > Ploima > Brachionidae > Brachionus > Brachionus rubens. The sequence continues at coordinate 882,267 of JAJVHD010000016.1, read as the reverse complement.
GTATGTAAATCTTTTTTTCAAAGAATAATTATCAAGTAATTAATTTTCTAAATATTTTTGTGTTTATAAGCAAGGGCATTGGAAAGGTTTTTAGAGTACATAATGTTGTCAAGTGCAGAAATAACAGCGTCCAAAGATGCCAAAACACTCACGTCACAACACATACTTGAAGTAATTACGAACGATAATCGTTTAACATTCTTGAAGGAAGCTGCTTTAAAAAGTTGTCAACTAGCGAATGGTAATCAATCGAATAGTGAAGCAGCAGGCGCTAGTTATTCAAATAATAAAAAAGAAGAAAAATCATCACATAGGGAGAATACAAAACAATCAGAAGAAGTATGTTATTTAAAATTTTTTTTTACGAAAATTTTTAAAAAAATTTTTATTTTAAGAATGATGATGAATCCGACGACTATGAGTAACTCATACTCAATAGTATCCTTATTATATTTTTTAATTATCTACTAGAATATCCCATTAACGGTAAACGAATAAAAAAACATAGCATATGTTTAGGCGATTCGAATTTTGTGAACGTAAGGCTTTTTGACGCGACCCTTATTTTTCTTCCATTCTAGTCTCTTCCACAGTGATTAATTACCCTTGTATTTCCTAAATCTCTAACTTACAAAAGCTATTGAAGACGTAGAAAGATTAAAACTGGGACTGATAATTCATTCGAGCTATTATTCGGGTAAATTCAGAATTCTTTTTTATCTATATTAAATCGAATAGGAACAAATAATAAAATTGTAACTGTACTTTAATCTCGTTTGGGAATACATAAAACTACAAATATTTATAAATTTTATTGGGATAAGTTTGAATGTTGTTTTGTTAATTTTTTAAGCTTTTTTTAATTTAATCTGAGGGTACTTTTTTGACTTTTTTGGAACACGATACTGGAGTTTTTTTGGTTGGAAGAATTATTCTCACTTAATGACATTCTGAGAATTGGACAACGCTAACCTTGTGTTGAAATTTTTAAAACTAACTGTTTATGATACCGTAAACTCTTGCCCACTTCTCTAAGAACAAAGACAAAATTGAGGTTTGTTCTTTATGGAACTAATACCATCGAAACCATGTTATAACATTTTTTTTTCATTTTTTTAGAATAAACCTGACTTAAGACTAATGGAAAGGATGGATTATGAAAAAATTTAATTAATTAATTTTTATTCAATTTCGAAATTAGTTCCACAATTTTTTGAATTTATTCCAGAAAAAATACAAAAAATTAAGCGAACATTCGAGCTTACTCTTAGTCTTAAGTCAGGAGTTCTTAAAAAAATTGTTATAACATGGTTTCGATGGTATTAGTTCCATATAGAACAAACCTCAATTTTACCTTTGTTCTTAGAGAAGTGGGCAAGAGTTTACGGTATGTATATGTACTAAAAATTATATGAGGGTGTCCAATTTTTTTTTGAATTTCTTCTCATGACTTATTTTGAGAATTTTCTTTTTTGAGAAGTCATCTGATAAACTAAATGTCGAATCTAATTTAATTAGCTCACACTTAGAAGAAAAGTAAATGATAAAATTTGAACTTAGCTGAGATTGTCTATTTTTTTAAATCCCAACAGGTGAATTTTTTTTTGAAAAAAAACTCTCAATAGAAATTCCGCAGAGTACTGGTAGAGCTGATGCTCCTTCAGCAAAAAAAACCAAAAAATAAATTAAAAGAAACGATTTTTTTTAAATCAGTCGAATTTCGAAAAGGTTATTTTTTGGTACCAAGAACGTTTAAGAAGAAGGTTTTCGGTCAAATTAATTGATTAACATAAGATAGTAAATATTTCAGTTAATTCTTTTGTGTCAATTAACAATTAACCCTCGAATAATTGATATCTTTTTATTTTACCTGTAAATTATCTACGAAAACCGAAAAGTCACACATTTAGAGAGCGTGGGAATTTTTTTCTTTTTTATGTCTCGAAATTTTCTACTTTTACTTCCTATCTTTTTAACACAATGTAAAAGTATTATAGCAAAGAATCGCTGAAATTTTAAATATATAGATAAATAAATTTTTATATATACATATACATATTATATATAAAAATATTCTCTCTCTCTCTTTTTTTTGTGTTTATTTCTTTGAAGATATCTATTTTGATTCTTGTAAAATATTTTAGAAAATTGAATTGAATTAAAAACACTAATCAAAATAAATTTTGAACAAAAACTTGCTTTTTTTTTATTTTATCAAAATCGCTTTTTTCTTGTTAGTTTTTTTTAAGTTTTTTTTGTTATTAAAATGTTCGGAAAAAAAGTTAATAAAATTTCGTAAATCAAATTTTAATTTTTTTTTAGTTTTTATTAGGGTCTTCTCTTCACAAAATTCAGATCAAATTGAATCAAAGAAACATCCTGAAACATCTTGCATTCCCATGTTCATTTAAATTTTAGCCGGCCAAGGCATGGTCACGACAATGCGATTGTCATCCACTTCAGTAACTATGGGACGTTCATCATAAACAACGCCACTCATCCGAGCCGGAGCTGGGAACTCGACTACTATCCTGACTACCTTTGGACCACAAACCAAGCGTATTCTTTATCATGTAGAATACGATATTTTAGTGTTTTCATCGTAAATAATAAGATTCAGTTCTTTGTCCTCTACTCTTTTTTCTTAATATTAACGATATGTTAGAGCTTGTTCAAAGGACTGGTCAACTCGGTAAAGATGTTATGGTGAATATACAATTACATTATACCATTAAGTAAGTCAGAGTGTGAAAGAGATTTGGGCGTTTATATCTAAAATGATCTAAAATAGGACATGTAAGTAAGGAATACTACGACTAAGACAAACCGAATGTTGGTTATAATTAGGGCTGGTAGACCGGTTTCAATTTTAAAACTGGTTTACAGACCGATTACAAATTATAATCGGTTTTTTGAGCCGGTTTCGATTTGGAACCGGCTTTAAAGACCGGTTGTAAAATGAGATCGACTTAAAAAACCGGCTCTGAAATGAAATCAGTCCTAGAAACCGGTTTTAAAATGAAATCGGTTTCAAAAACCAGTTGTAAGATAAAACCGGTTCTAAAATCGGTTGAAACCGGATGAGTTAACCATTAAATTCAATTTAAAATTCATCTCTTGCCTATTCATTTTTCGAATAATGTTGTTTTTCGAATCCGTTCGAAAAATTTATAATTTATAATTTGATACTAACTTGAAAGTTAAAAGAGGCTTGATTAAAATCTTGAATAGATTTTTTGTCAAAATGGGATAAAACATAATTTCGCTGGAAAGAAAAGCAAACCTCTGAAGCAACGAACCTTAATATAATATGATCCCTCTCAAAATTGGAACAAATTCAAAAACTATTTAATCGTTAAAAATTCTCTTGACTCTTTACTGAAAAAAAATTGTATCTTCCATTAAAGGCAATGTCTGAAAATTTTTTCCCCATCATCTAATTAATTTGAAAGCTCAATTATTAGACTAAAAAGTCTATTAAATAACCTAGTTTCTTTGATAATTGTTTGTTCTGAAAACTTTCTTCATTAAACTAACTTTTTTATTTTTAGGTAAGTCTTTCTACCGACGGATGGGACTCTCTAGCTAAAGAACCTTTTATGACGGTAAACTGTTTTTTCATTGATAAAGACTGGGCTAAGAGAAAAGTTGTTCTTGATTTTTTCTTCTTTCCATATCCACATGGTGGCCTCCATGTATGTGATTCGTTAAAAAAATTTTTAGCAGACACAATGATTTTGCAAGAAGTCTATTGATTAGGTTTTTTTGAAGTCATTAAACTCATTTTATTTGTCTATTTTACCTCAAATAAAAAAATGTATCTTTTTTAAAATGAATGATGAATCGAATATCCAAAAATTAGATTGATCATTAACATAACTGTTCTCCTTACTTAATTACATTATTTAAAATTCTTTAAGTCACTTGATGAATATGTCCTCGAAAATAAAGTTGATTTTGATATGCCAAAATGGTGAACAAGCAGCAACCTTAGATATCTTAGAAAAATTGCTAAGGATTATCTTACCGTAACACCTTCAAGCGTTCCCTCAGAGCAGACTTTTCAGCTCTTCCGATTACCAAGGATAGAACATCTTTAAGTACAAAAAGTGTTAAAAATTTAATTTGTTTAAATTCTTGGATAAATAAAATATAATGATCAAGTTAAAATTTTTTTTACGAAAATTCCCAAAAGAACCATAAACCAAAACCGCTCAAAACCGGCCTTGAAACTGGTTTTAAAATAAAACCGGTTTTAGGAACCGATTTAGTTTTAGAACAGGTTTTAGGAACTGATTACATTTTTGTACCGGTTTTTAAAACCAGTTTCAATTGAGAACTGATTAATGAAACCAGTTTCATTTTTAAGCCGGTTTCAGGAACCGGTTGCAAATGAAAATCGGCTCTATCAAAAACCGGCTGAATACCGGATCGTTGGAACCGGTCTACCAGCCCTAGTTATAATAAGGAAAGCTTCTAAGTATTCTTGTAGCGAGACTATCAATTTATTGTATTGTTCCATGGTTAGACCGTATTTAGAGTACGCTTTTAGCTCTCTTCTATATTTAGAAAAGGGCATAAATGAGTTAGAGAAAGTACAACGTAGAGCAACTGATACCAGAACTACGTGATTTGGATTATCAACAGCGTCTGACTAGTTTACAGCTAACTGATTTCAGAACAAGATTATTAAGGGGTGACCTTATTCAAATGTATACACAAGACACGCAAGCAGAAGATATGAATTGAGAAGAGTCGTTGTTTAACACCTGAACAAGTAAAAAATTGTCTTCCTAGAGGCTTTGTGAATTGTTTAGACAAAAATACAAATTGTACAAAAAATAATTACATCCTAGCCTTTAATCTTCTTTCTAATCATATTTATGAGTTGAAATTATATAAAAATGTGGTACAACTATTGTATCACCTGATGCCTTTTTTTAAATTCTGATAAACCTAATGACTTTGGAATTATTTGGAAAAAATCCTTTTCTAATTAGTACATGCATTTGCATTACATAAAAATGCTTAAAAAGCTTTACTTTTAATCTGGTTTGGTTAAGTTTGTTTTGATATTTATTTATTTTTTTGCTATTCATGTACAAATCAACTTTATCATTTAATGCGGATTTTTCTTAAACGATTCCACTTCCGCTTAAAAGGAAATTACCTTCAGGTGATACCAAAGTTGTATCACATTTTCATAAAATTTTAACTCAAAATATTATCTGTAAGAAAAATTAACACTTTTTTAAAATTATTTTTCGTACAAATTGTTTTTTGTTCAAAAATTCACAAAGCCCTTCCTAGATTTAACTATTTTACAAATAGAGTTGTGAATGAATGGAACAAACTTGTAAGCGCAAAGAGCCTGAATAGTTTCAAAGTGAAGCTTGATATTTGGATGTTGAAACAGAAAGAAGCAATTGCTACAGCTCTTAAGAAAATTTAATTGAATAAAATATTTAATTAAGAAATTAAAATTAATGGATTCCGATTGAAATGGTTATAATTGTCTCTTTACCTTTGAATGCTCAGAATATTATAGCCTCATTGTCTTTGAGATTTTAAACGCAGAATTGTACTTACCTTTCTGCCATTGAATCTTTTTTAAAAAATGATTAATTAATTCAATTATTCTATTTGAACCAAACAATCAAAAATTTGAATACTTATTGGATTCAGCGGAAAACAGTCATGACTTGAGTAATTCAGAACACATAGGATTAGCTACTAAAAAAGCGAACCAGGTTCTAGGGTTGATAAAACGCTCATTCAAGTACCGTAATAAAAATATCATAAAAAAACTGTATACATGGTTATTAAGACCTCAGTTAGAGTACGCGGTTCAGGTCTGGAATCCGCACTTAAAGAAAGGTATTTCAAGTATTGAAGGTGTTCAAAGAAGAGCAACAAAAATTTTTGATGAACTACGTAATTTGAGTTACGAAGATCGACTGAAAAAGCTATGCCTTACATCTCTCGAGGATAGAAGAATGAAAGGTGACTTAATTGAACAATTTAAAATAGTTAAAAATTTTGACAAGGTTGATTGGCATTTTCCGTTGAACCAGACATCATAACATTATGGGACAAGAAGTCACAATCAAGGATTTGAGAGACAACGAAAGATTCAATTTTTTCACCAATCGTGTAGCGAATGCTTGGAACAATTTACCAAAGGACGTTGTCGAATTCATCCTTTTCTATAGCCTTTATTTAATATTATTATTATTTGAAAAAAATATTGTTTGTATATTTGAATACAACTTGGTAAAATATACCTTATAAGCCATGAAATAAGTCCTAGCTTAATGCATCTTAATATCCAGGCTCATTAACGTCATTGTTTCACATGAAAATATCATTTAGCTTTTAAAAACAAAAAAACATGTGAGTTAATAGTGTTTAAAATTATAAATTATTTAGAATAAAGAAATATTTAAATATTAATTGTATGTACGCAAATAAATCGACTTATTTCTCAAATGACGTAAACAGACTCTAGCCTGGAATTTTTCTTCTTTTAAATGTTTTTTTAGACTAAGAGACGTCCGATATTGATTCTTATGGACCGTCTCTCAACTTTAAACATTATGAATAAAATGCGAAATAGTGTAAACAGATTACGTAACAAATTGTATTGGAGGCATTTTGACTAAAAATTCGTAATCCTAATCTATGAAAACCCTATAAAAGATTTAACAAAGATAAAGATAGAACTTTTTGCAGGAACAAGCTATTGGTTTATAGAAGTATGTATTAAGGGGTTTTAATAGATAAGGATTACGAATTTTTAGTCAAAATTGTCAAAATCCCTCATCTTAGTGTTTTTTAAATTTTTTTTACTTTATTCGCCTCATATTATACCAAAAGCAAAACAAAAATCAAAAAAGTAAAACCAAAAAATTGTTCAGAATTTTATCTAGTTTTAGAATTGGTATAAATCATAGACATGAGGTGAACACTGTAGAGGTTATATCAAAAAAAGCAAAAAATAGGGTAAAATTTACACTCTTTTCCTTAATTTGCACCCTTCAAATAACTCAAGGATCCTTGAAAATAATTTTTTATAATAGCATATTATAAGCCCTTACATAATATATATATTTTTTTACGGGGATGATTGGTGAATACGAGAGTTATCTTTTAAAAAGTAAAGTATGGTTTTTGAGGGGTCTTCGGACCCCTGGGGTCTGAAAAAATTATTTTGGACAAAATTGGCTTTCCTGGGTTTTCATATGTGTAGATTACGATTTTGAGGTCGAAATTCAATTAAAAAATTTGTGAACGTTTTGCACTTCCTGAACCTTACTAAAAAAATTTTTGTTATATTAATTTAATTTTTGATTAAGACAAAAAATGAGTTAACAATGGCCTTTAATTTTTTGATTAGAAAATGATTCATTCCCATATACAAACATATTGTCAAACAGAAAAAAATAAAACATAAAAAATTAATAATAATAAAAAACTCTTTGAATGATTAACTTGTGAACATATAAAAAAGTTGAAGATAAATGCAACTACACGGTGATTTGGGTACTAGCTTTGACCAAATCAAAAACATTTTGGACAAAGACTTACAAGAACATTCTAAACAATTGGCTGATAATGTTATTAACTTGGAACGTGTTGCCCAGTACTGTGAAGATATATATGTCAACTCAAAAGATGCTGATAAACAACATTTATTGAACGAGACAAGAGGTTTTACTGCTCAAGCTTTGGCCAGTGTAGCTTATCAAATTCATGTATTGGGTAACAATTTTCTAACTCTTTTGGATACTCAATCGAATGTTTTGGACGATATGGGTGTTTCTATACACCATTTGGCTCATGAAGTGAGTATTCATAAAGAAAAAGTGGCTAGACGTGAAATTGGTGTCTTAACAACCAACAAATGTATCGTTCGAACTGGTAAGGTTAAAAAACCGGATGTTGAAGAAAAACCTGTTAAATACGTTCGTAAACCGATTGACTACTCGATTTTGGATGATGTTGGACATGGAGTTAAAATTAACCGTCCTCAAGATCAACTTTCAAAAATAGGAGTTGGTCGACAAAATTCTTATACGAGTAATCACTCGATGAATTCAGTTACTACTAAAACAACTGAAATTTCAAGCACGCCGCCACTAATGATTAAATCGAACGCTTTGAACGTGAATCCAGGAAATGGTCTTGGGACTGTTCGATCGACTAATTCGAATTCGATTTACAGAACACCAGTTATACCACCATCAGTTCCAACCGAATACTTAAGTCGGCAAGAGTTGGGTATTTATTCGTCTAAAAAAGAATTGAATCAAAGTGCTGGTTCTGAGTCGTTAGCAGGCGCTTATGGTGGTATGTCTTATAGAAGACCGTCTCAAAATTCAAGTATGAATCAAAATGCTTCGGAGTATTCAGACACTATTGATAGACGTACAGGAAACGCTTATTTACAACAAATGAACAATTTTCCAATGAATACAAATTCAGTTGGATATTCGTCTGGCAAAGATTTGGGTTTAATCAGAACAAATTTAAACAATATTGACTACTCGACAAATGGGACAATTTACAGACGCCCTCAATTACACTCATCAATATACGAACGATCGATAAGTAATTCAAGTCAAGGTGAAAATTCACAATACGCACCTGGTATGAAGACTCAAGTTTATAATCGTACAGACAGTCAAAAAAGTAATCAACTAGTTAATCAATCAATTTTAAGTAACGCTAGTTCTATTCATGGTTTACCACCACCACCAGCTTTATTTTCAGGTCTACGAGCGAATCCGGAGAGTTCATCAATAAACAACGGTGAAACTAATTTTGGTAATGGGGTTTTTGAGAACGAATTCATGGTTGGTACGAATGATTTTGATGAGGATGAGGATGATGATTTTATACCTAATTGGGTGCCTATTGAACGGTGTTTAGAAAAAGTTGTAACCTTATTCGATTATGAGGGTTCACGGGATGATGAATTAACATTCAAAGAAAATATGTACATTTATGTTATCAAAAAGAATGATGATCATTGGTATGAGGGTATCATGAAAAATGAAAATGGTGATATTGTTCAAGGTATTTTAAATATTCCTTTTTTCTCTGCACAACAGATTATAATTTCACTAGTAAAAAAATAATACTGTTTATTTAAGATTAAGATATCAGGTGATCTAGGGATCTAGAAAACTTTTTTTTGTCTAAAATAATTTCAACATGGTTAAAATTCATTAGTTTTATTATTTTATTGTTTCTAAGTCTTTGACTCAAACTTTTAACCGGACAATTGAGACAGTCTACTTGACTTCGTGTTTCATCATGGTAACATCATAATCAGTTTGGACTTTGCCCATTTTGAACTTGATCATCATCATCAGTCAATTCTAAAGACTCTAGCTCAACAAGTGTCCACGAATTTCTGTCCCCATTCTTTCCTATCGGTAGCGAACTGTTGTGTCTCGTTATTGATGAACTTGTAAATGTACATCATTCTTGATCTGGCTTGAAAACTTTTGCCGTGACTCTGTTTCGCTTCGTATAAGACATACTGGCTGATATGCTTCTTTTCTTTGTCCTTAAAGAGGCATAGACCAAAATATTTTGATTTTTTGCGTTGTACTAACTTGGTCGTTCACGTGTTTCAAAAATGAACGTTCTAATCCTTTCAAGAACCTTTCAATTTATGAAAGATTCTGAAAACTTTTGAACGTTCGAGCGTATTCGGATAAACGCGAACGCTCATGAATGTCCATGAAAGAATTTGAACGTTTATTTTTGGAAAATGCTAACGACCAGGTTAGTATTATATAAGAAAAAATTATCCATGCCGGTCCTTTCATAGAAATATATTCAGATATTTTTACGTCCAACATTTTTATGTAGCTATTGGTTGTATCCAGAGATTGCTCTAGTTGACTTGTGATGATGCAATTTTCACATCCATAGGGTAGAATGAACAGACATGTTGATTGAATTTTTTTCAGCTGAATCTATCGATATAAACACTTGAAGCTAACTACCCAAATTTTTTTTGAGTAATTTTGGTTTGTGAGTTCATCGGTTTTCTTTCTAATCTAACTGGTCATCAGTTCTAATCCAAAAAAATCCTAATTAATTTTTTCTATTTTAAGGTCTTTACCCGTACAATTATGCACGTTGTGTTAAACGTTTTGTCGAAGATTCAAGAGTAACCCAATGTTAGAAAGAGTAATCAAAATAACAGATCAATCGTTTGAATTTTTTCTTTAATTCTTTTGTTAAAATATTTTCATTAAAAGTGTTTTATTAATAAGAAGTTAATAAATATTTTCTTTTTTTTTAAATGACATCAAATAGGATTTTTTTTTATTATAAAAAAAAATAGTTAAATAACAACATAAAATCAATTTTTTTTTCTCACACTTTCTTTCTTATTTTATTATTTTTAATAATTTTAAATGAGAAAGATTTGAAAAAAAAACTATATATCTCGTTCATTAATGGAATTTTTAAAACAGGTGTTTTATCAGAGGGAGCAAGTTGGTTTTTCTCTCTTTTGTTTTCGTTTTTTTTTTTTGAACTTGCGTTTTACTCCAAAAAAAGCTCACGCTTATTATGCTCTCAAACCTTCTAAAACCCTTAACATTTCGTTAATGAGCCTTATTTAAGTTTTTTTTTTTTTAATTTTTTGTTTGTTTCAACAGACGATAGAAATTATATTTTTATTAAGATTGAAATTAATTTATAATTGGGCTCTAGGCATAAAACAGGATTAAACAAAAAATGTATCTGGTTTTGAATTAGATAATCTATCAAATCTTTTAAAAAATAAAATGAATATCCCTGTTAAGTTTAAAAAATGTTTACATTTTGAGTTATGAACTTATTGTTTATAAAATTGAGAAGATTTAAAAAATAAAAGTCATAAATTTTAAATAATTAAAAAAAAAACATTAGGAGTTCAACACCCCGTTTTTCTACATGATTTTTCTGTTAGAAAATGGGTAAACCGCTGGCGTCCAAACAGTCTCAATACCTTTTTTGTAGGATTTGTTGTCAAAAAGATCAGGAAATTCAAAACTTAAGTGCTATCTGAATTTGTCATTTTTGATATCAAAACCGTAATCTACGACTTCGGAAAACCCAAAAACCAACTTTTTATATGAGGCTAAAAAATCAAAAATATTACCCCTACTCTTCCTTCGTTTGCAGCCGAATGATAAGGTGCTTAACTTAAACATTTAAGAACTCATGATTGAATAATATTTTTGACCTAGAGGTACCACCTGGAAGCTAAAAAGCTCCTATCCACTTTTAGATATGATCATAGATGTTTTTTTAGGGTTTTCATACCCTAGAATTTCGAGATTTTCTAGTTAGAAAGTGGAAATTTGGAATTTTTTTCTTCGGACGATTTGGGTAATGGGAGCTTTTTAGCTTTTAAGTGGTACTTCTAGATCAAAAATAATATTTTTGGTTTGTAGGATTTTGTCAAACATATTTTTGATCTAGAAGTTGTGCAGTTTTCAGAGAATTTGCACATTTTTTGCAGACGCTTATTTTAGATTAGACAAATTTTGTTTTAGATAAGTCAAGTTTTATCTAGAGTATAGCACCTCTATAAAAAATTTTATAAATATTCTGCACAATTGCTATTGCTTTATTGCTACTAACTTCACAGCGCCGGATCTTGTTCTATTCAAAAGTTTTGCAATACAAGCTAAAAATATCCATTTTTTAATCTTTGGCCAGTGTCAAATTTAGAGGTTTAAAAATTATACTTTTAATTTTAATGTTTCTTATTAATAATTTATCTTTTCATCAAATTCATCAATTCAAGTTTTAAGGAATTCGCTTTTAAACGGTAAATTTTTTTCAAATTATTTTAAGAAAGCCTGGGGTGGATGAAATTTTCCGAACGATTGTAAAGAGTTTGAAAAAAGCTTATCGATAGACAAACACCTCTCAGCTTATAGATAATTCATTCGTTTACAAGCCAATATATTTTTTTTATTTATTTATTCATATTGACTATGATACAGACCTTGTCAAAGTGATTTGGGGGTAAATGGATAATAATAGGGCAATTTTGTGAGAGACTTATTCACCCAAAAGAGATTTTAACATATCGAAGGTTTATACAGTCAACCCTCGATAATCCGGCCAAGGAAGTTTTCGTGAATTTAGTTCGGATTAGCGAAAATTCGAGTTATCGATAAGCCGAATTTTATAAAAATCAATAAAAAAGTTCGGATTATATAAATATAGATAATATAAAAACAATTAAAACATTTTCAATTAATTATAATTCAACTTTTTTATATAAACCTCTATCCTCTAACCTTTAGCATTTTGAATCATCAGTTCATTACTAATAGATATACCAAGCGAGACATGATTCAGTCCCCAAAGATAAAGAGCATTTCGATTTTGTAATAATTACATTTATTTATTTATTTATTTGTGAATCTGTTCGAGCAGAGCTCCTTCAGAAAAAAAAACAAAACGGAAAAAAATAAAAAAAATAAAATAAAATTAAAATTTTGTTTCTAAAATAAAAATTTCTGAAAATTAAAAAAAAAGATATCAAAATTGAAAGAGATGATAAAAATTATCAAGTAAATAAAATAAAGATTTAGTTAAAAGTTTATCGGTGGTGACTAAAAAAGAGGCTTTTTTGAGCGAAAAAAAAAAACAAAAAAAAAAAACAAAAAGAATGTAAATCATAAACCAAAATTTTCTAGAACTAGATAACAATTACACAGTGGAGTAGGGTAGTCAATGTTTCTCGCGGTGAAACCCCTTCTGTATTCAGATGCTAGGCGTACGACTAATGGAACAGATCTTTCAAGGCCACTCCTGACATAGTTCTCGGTTAAATCAGTTAGCCTATTTGATATTGATAACATTTTTCATCAAAGGTGATGCCTAAGAATTTAGAACTGTTAACGTATTTGAGTTTGGAACCAAATAGTTTTAAATCAAAATGAGGGGTTGTATTGTTTCCTTTAGAAAAGAATGTGTAAGTGGACTTTTCAACCGATACTTTCATTTTCCATTTTACAAGCCAGGGTTCTAACTCTTTGATATACCTATTAACTTGACCTTGAATAGAGCCAGTTTTTTTAAAGATGAAAAAGGTGACGAGATCGTCTGCGTACAGAAGGGAATAGCTCATGTTTGTATGATCTCTTTTGGGTACGTCATTTATAAAAATGTTGAAGAGAAGGGGGCTAATTACAGAACCTTGAGGTACTCCAGCTCTAATATGGAATAAATTGCTTAACAACATTGAACCCTCTATTGTATTTATTTTTTATTACACAAAGGAGTACAATGTAGTACATACATGTTTCACATTTTTGGTCAACTCCACCTTTTTTCTTTTTTGTTTGTCAGACAGACTCATTTTTTGAAGATAAAAAAAATAATTTGAAAGCGAGGTAAAAAAATGTCCATTTAAGTTACCTTTTTTTATTCAAGTATCAGAATTAATGTTACTTTTTTCACAAAAAAAGTTCGGATAGTCGGATGACAAAAGTTCGAATTATCGGAGAGAAATTACATGTATTTTACATAAAACAGGTTTTTTTTCAACAAATCAGTTCGGGTAAGCGAAAAATTCGAGTTATCGGAGTTCGGATTATCGAGAGTTGACTGTATATCATTAGGTAGCTCATTTTGCCTTCTTTCAAATGAACTATTAATAAAGTGTATGAACGTATTTTGTTTACCAGGAAAAACAAAAAAAAGTACACCATTTTAAATTATAGGTTAAACCAACTAATTATTTATTTTGCAAACTATTTATAGTTCATTTAAAAGAAGGCAAGATAAGCTACTACTACTGATATTTTTAACTTTTACATGTAACAATCTCCAGTGATATCTACACTAAAAAACTAGATGTAGATATTACTGAAAATCTCTAATGTTAATTTCCCATTTTTATCCATTTACTCTAAAATCACTTTGACAGGGTCTATACGTAGCCAATATGAATTAATACATAAAAAGAATATCTCGACGTGTAAAGGACAAAATTTTTTTACAAGGAGAAGACTCAAAGAATTTTTAAAAAAAATATTTTAAATCTAAACATTCCGTTCCGAAAATTTAAGTCAACCCATTACACCGTCCTATAATATATAAAAAAAAGATTAAATAGGGTCTTTAAAAAAGGTTCAAGCCAAATTTAAAAGACTTCAGTTCAGTTACCGTTCTAAGAAAATGCCTCATACATACTAAAAATATGCGCAATTTAAGGTTTTAACATATGAACAACGACTTACTAACCTGGTCGTTCACATGTCCCAAAAATGAACGTTCAATTCCTTTCATGAAAATTCAAGAACGTTCATGAAGGTTCGCGTTCATCGGAATTCGCCCGAATGTTCAAAAGTTTTCAAAACCTTTCATATCCTTTCATAAACTTTCATTGCTTTTCGGGACCTTTCAAAAATGTTCGAGACCTTTTAATAACTTTTCGGGCCATTTTCATAATTTTTCATAAATTTTCGGATCCGAAAAGTCCACGAACATTTTTGAAAGGTCCCGAAAAGCAATGAAAGTTTATGAAAGGATATGAAAGGTTCTGAAAACTTTTGAACATTCGGGCGAATTTCCGATGAACGCGAACCTTCATGAACGTTCATGAATGTTCATGAAAGGAATTGAACGTTCATTTTTGGGACATGTGAACGACCAGGTTAGTATGTAGTCATATTTCAAATATTCAGTGAACGTCTTGCGTCGGCGAACCTTTCAACACATTTTTTCGTTCATAAATTTCAAGCATTTTTTTTATTCGAGTTTTTCAAAATTGAATATTTAAACTTCATCATTATAATTAAATTAAGACAATTAAAAACGAAAAATTTCTTTTTGGTAAAAAATTTTTTTAACAATTCGCGACGTTTCGGCAAAACGGAGTTGCCATTGTCAAGCTGTTAATAATCTAAAGGTAAACGAGATTAAGTATTAAAATTGAAATAAACACAAACAAAATTTCAAAAATTTTGAAACATAATTAAAAAATTAAAAATGCATATCTTGGTAGTTGCAGTTATATATATATTGAATATTTTAATTCAGTCCGGGAAATTAACTTGTCACATGGTTTCATATGATGTCAGCTCCGATCAGTTTAAATCATATGAAATCAGATGATATCAGTAATAGAATTACAAACATTATGAATTACCAAAAAATTCAGATGGAAACTGATATCAGATGATACTAGATGACATTAGATAAGATCAGCTGATATCAGATGATATCATGTGACAAGTTAATTTACGGGTCTGTACGATTGGAAAAAGAATGAAGCTAAGTGAATAATTCGGAATCTGAATCGTTGCAATGACCTCTGCAATGAGCAGTCATTTCCTCTTAAACATATTGTTAGCCATCTAGCATAATCACCTAAGAATCTAAAACAAAACTTTAATATCTACTTTCAAAATTTTTAAAACTAACAAAGTATTTTTTGTAAAAATAAAAAAAAGGCAAGTTTCTTGAACTTGAGTTTCATATTAGAAATTCTCAATTTTCTTTTCGTTTTACTTTAATAAGGGAACATTAATGCTCAAAAAGAAAATGTTTGCTTTAGGAATATTAAATTAATTGAGTATAGCCATTTTCGTTATTTTTTTTTTCTAACAAGTTAAATATTTGCATCAAGACTCTTGTTTTTCGCTTACAAAAAAAATTTCTTTTTTTTTTTTTTAAATCAAGGAATTTTTTCAACTGTTTCTATTTACAATAGACTTTAATTAAACTTAAATTAATCAACTTATGTCAACTAAATTACAAGTTTATTTTTTTGTTTTTTTTCGTTCTCTCACTTTCTTAATGTTTGCTTTCGTTTTCATTTTAGTTACAGTTCCCTGGATATTTGTTTTTTTGATTGTTACTACTTACTTCCAATACTTGGTTTCAAACGTGTTTTTTAAAACTTTAGTTTGTTAATTTTAAATTAAACGAGGCTTTATTGTAGGATTTTTTTTTTCAAAAATGTACTCTTTAGTCTGAAACTGAAATTTGAGTCTCTAATAATTATATATTTAAGTATATCAAATGAAACCTAATTGAATAGAATTAATGTGCTTTATTAATGGTTTTGGAAGCAAAACTTTTCATTCTTCTTTTTTCTAGTCTGACGATTCCAATATTTATTAATTATAAACAAATATTTAAAATTTCTAAACTTTCCAATAGACGTAATCCAGAATGTGACTTAAGAAAAAAACAACAACAGAAGGTTCCATTAATGAACACTATAAAAACGCTTTTATAATTATCAACTTCAGACAGAAAAAATAGACAAAAGAAATTGGATTCTTAATGACGAAATGCCAATATCGTCACCTAAGTCATACCAAATTGACCCATGATCGGTAAAAGATCGAATAATAAAAAAATCTTATATAATCCAATCAGAGTAAGCTTGACAGGAACAGATCGAAATTTGGGATCATGGTTGACCAAAAATTCGGTAATCGAAGCAGTCTAAATTAAAGAAAAATTGATCATCTAGATATTTCTTTATGTAAATTTTAAGCTGAGCATAATCCGAACTTTAGATCGACAATCGGATTTTAATTAAACATTTGGCTCAGCCGTACATTATTTTTAGAAAACGATCCTCATTACTGATATCCGGTTTCAAATGATATTTTGCGAAAAAACCCACAAAAGGACATATTTTTTGATATAAAGGTTAAGTAAATTTTGGTCAAAAAATTCGAAAAATTAAGTCAAAATTGTGCTGGATCTAATCCTGACTGAGCTTACAACGACCGAAAAATGACATTTTTTGTTTTCGCCTTGTTTTAGAATAATTAAATTTTTTTTCAAAAAAGTGCCTCTATAATAAGTTTCTAAATTTAATTTCCTACATTTTAATACCAAAAACTTGGGTCTTGTATATGGTCTTATGGTAGATCATTAAAGTAGTTCGAAGGGTACCTTAAAAAATCTTTTTTTTACGATAGTTATCCATCGTTATGAAAATTCGCATTTCTATGTAATTTGAGGTGTTAAATCAGAAATTGAAAAAGAAATTTCAATTTTTCAAAATATTTGGACTTTGGTTTAAAAAAATCGAAAAAAAGGGTCATTTTGGGTCCACAGGCACCCCCAGGGGTCGGTAATGGGTCATATGTTTTTTCGGTTATTATAGGTGGAAAAAGCATTCTGAAAAACGTGGTGTTGTATGTTTTTCAAAAAAATCCTTTTTTGACCGATTCGAATCTATGCGTTATTGGCCATTAAGTGAAACTTTTTTTCACTAATGTAAATTTAATCCTTAATCCTGAAAAGATAATGACGGGCTTAGAATTAGCTGCCATTGAGGCTTTGTAAAAAAAAATTTCCAAGTATTGTTAACACGAGTATTTTATTTCACTTTGTCCAAGCTCTTTTTAAAAATATTTTTAGTGTTTGAAATCGACTATGATGAAAGTGTAGAAGTCAATACGTGATTTAGACGTATGTCGATCATTCCAGTTGTCAATATATGTTCCCAATTTTAAAGAATTATGCTACCGTTTCCAGAACAACACAAGAATTTATAGATTGATGAGTTCTTAGAGTATTTCGTTGACAACTATTTTGAAGGAGTTATGAAATCATTATTTTACAATAACTTAGAAGAGTACTACAGTAAATTCAAAACTCAAGAGCTCATCCAAACAACTATAATACAAGTTCAGATACAAGAGCGTAGCTCGTTTGTCAAATATACAAGAAGTCAAGCCAGCTCAACTGAGAAAAAAGTTAGACATCGGTAAAGACAATGAACTTAGAAGAGAATGTTAGACGAAGAGAGTATTGCAAGTGATGTCTATATAATGCCTTTTAAATTTATACTTTTTTATAAAGAGGTAGTTTTAATAAAACAGAAGCAACAAGCTATCAACTAAAAATCAAGCGGCTTATCCGAGGTGTCTGACCAAACTTGAAACGCATCGTCACACTTCAGATGCAGCTGAACAAGTTTTTACTAGGTCCGAGTCGTGTAAATTATGTTTAGAGATGATTTCACTCGCTTATAAAGGCACAAATTGCAATCCATTACTCTACACCAACACCAAGAAGGATTTAAAAGCAACGTGTTAGAATTTAATTTTAGCGTACTTGGTAACTTTTGATTAAAAACATAGGCAAAATAGTATGAATTTTTTAAACAACAAAAAGATCATTATAGTAAAACGCCGTCAAATTTTTAATTTTAGCTTCTTAGTTTCGAACAAATGATTAATTTTAATCTTGTTGGAATTTTTTTTTGTTTTATGAGTGGGTTTTGTTAAGAACATTTTTTGTTCAAATTAAAAGATATCCGAATTAACGCTTGGACACCCATTTAAGTAATTTAGAACAAAAGTCACGTTATAAAACATTAAACATTCATTAGTTCTTTATTATTCATGTTCAGTCATACAATTTTTTTTATTAGATTTCCTTGAATTTCTTGTGTTGCCGTTACATGAATCCTGAAAAATGACTTACTCGAACAAAAAAAAAATTGTAAAACCATTAGAATTTTGTTTAAATTTACTATTTAAATGTGTTCATTTAGTAAAATAAATTCAATTTGGATTTTTTAGTATTTACTATTACATTTCAGTCAATCTTGAAATGTAAATTTTTATTGAAATATTGATCTTCTTAATTGCTTATCATTTTTACAACTCTTTTTATAGCGTTATCGTAAATTATTTGATCAGATCCTAGCAACCTTAAGCGGGTAACATGCTTGTCCAATTTATCATTTTACCTTAGGAACTCCTTCCAATAATTATTAATTTCTAAGAATAACCGATCCCCCAAATGTTTCAGTTTTTGTTAGTTCCTTGAATACAGTGGTGCTATGATATTTGTATTTTACAAAATTTTACGTAAATTATTGTAAATTTACAGTGCTGGCCATTCAAGTGTTCCATTCATGAACGTTCATGAAAGTTCATGAACATTCTCTGGACTTTTTGTTTCACCCGAATTCGCAAGAGTTCAAATGAGTTCGTAAGAGTTCAAATGAATTCGCAAGAGTTCGCACGAATTAGCAAGAGTTCAAATGAGTTCGTAAGAGTTTCCCCTGTGATATTTTGGCTTTAAAACTTTGTTTTCTTATATTTTCGTTTTTTTTAACTCCTTATGTGATCTTCTTTTTAATCTTATTTTAAAAAATAAGTTTCAAAGAGATTACTCGAATGGCTAAAGAAATAGAAAATATTCTAGTATCACCAAAGTCTGCCAAAAAATAATCAGTAGATTGGTCTTGACTGGTACGTTATTTGATTATAGATTCAATTTTTTTACTGATTTAAATGTATTTCAGTTTTAAATAAAGGAAGGATTTCTCTTTTGCAGTCCGAAAAAAAGAAAAACTTAAAAAAAAGAAAACTAACCGATGCCCAAATCATAGAAATAAATGAACTTGTTCTTCTCGATTCAGATAGTAAAAGATTTGAAATTTGCTGTAGTGATAGAACCGTTAGAAGAAAACTAAAAGAAGTAGAGTGGGATTATTTAAAAACTAGGTTTGTTCATGAATGTTATTATTTTTAAACTTAATTTTTTGAAAACCGAACTTTTTAAGATTTTTCACGAGGTGTCGAGGAAAAATCAGATTGAACGTTTTCATTTCGTTTGTTTGTATACTTACACAAAAGAAAATCTTGAAAAATTCATTTTCCTTGATCAGACCTCAGTCGAACTGAATCGCTTTACAATGCAGTCCCATTTGAAACATTTAATGGTGCAGTTGGGAGACGAATGTATTCTTTGAAAGTAAATCAATGAAATATTATGAGATTTTTTCTATATTTAATCGAAAATTTTTAGGTTCATGTTTTTGGGGATATCTCTTAAAAAAACATTTAAATCGTTCCAAAAATATGCTAGGTAACTACAGTTTCAAAAGTTGTTTCTAGTGATATTTTTCTTTATTGGCCAACATTTAGTTTTCTTTATCGTAGAATTAGCCAAAAACATTGGAATTTGAAAAATAGTCTCTACGGAAAAAATGGAAGCAAATATTTAATTTTTAACACCGTAATGTTACGGTCTCAAAGTATGGGCTAGAAATGAACTGTTGAAATGCTAAATTGCTGAATCGCTAAAAACTTATAATTGCCTAGTTTTACAGTTGTGGCCATTCACGTGTTCCTCTTGTGAACTTTCATGAACTAATGATTTGGAAAAGCTAATATTGATTTAAAGGTATCAAATGAAAGCTAAAAAGCTTTAGTTAAAGCTTGTAAAACAAGCTTTTATTTGATATCCATAAATCAATGATAGCTTTTCGAAATCATAAGTTCATGAAAGTTCACAAGAGGAACACGTGAATGACCAAAACTGTAGTTGGTATACTTGAGTTTTAGTCGGTTTTAGTTGAAATAGCGAAAAATTTCAAACATTAATTAGTCGGTCGTTGTCTGATTTTTAAAAAAGAAGTATCCTTTAAGTCATAGGAACATACGAGTAAATCAACTAGAAAATTTTGAAAGAAAATTTTTTAGTCCATTTTCCTGCACCAGCACAGTCGCCAGTAAATTTATTTAACTAAATTAGAAAGAGTGCAAGAAATGCTATTATTGATGTAATGTTTGGCAGTTTAAATTTAAGTAAATTTTGACTCAATTTTTTAAAATAAGACTAAAAAGAAGATCACATAAGAAGTAAAAAAAAACGAAAATATAAGAAAACAAAGTTATAAAGCCAAAATATCACAGGGGAGCCTCTGGGAGGTTCAAGGAACCTTGGCGAACTCATGTGAACTCTTGCGAACTCTTACGAACTCATTTGAACTCTTGCGAATTCGTGCGAACTCTTGCGAACTCTTGCGAACTCTTGCGAATTCGGGATAAACAAAAAGTCCAGAGAATGTTCATGAACTTTCATGAACGTTCATGAATGGAACACTTGAATGGCCAGCACTGTACTATTTTTTAAAGAAAATCAGGTAAATTTACGTAATTTGACTAAAGTAAAAAGTTGTAAATTTACTAATTTTGACGTAAAAAATGATAATTTAACGTAAATCTGTGTAAATATCAATATGTCCAAATAAATTTTCGACCCTTTTTTAGTCTTTTAGTGACTTGTATCGCAAAAAAAAACCATTAAAGATGGATTCACTTTTTTATCTAGTAGTATAATGGTTAATGTATCAGTAAATATCAATGTCAATAAGATTTGTATCAGTTGTGCAAAACTCTGCAAATCTGCAAAATAAACTGCGTAGTTATTTTCTATCAATATCCATGTATTTGAAATTTTTTAAATACGCAATTTATTTTGAAAATTTGCAGAGTTTTGCACGACTTATTCAAAGAGTGTCTTTTTTAATTCTTTTTTAATTTCTTTATCATTATAAAACACCTCTGCAAAGAATTTTTCAACTTGTTCACTCCTTAAAAATTAGTTTAAATTTTAATCTTTTTGATACAAATCATCACATTGCCTAAATATCGCTTTTTTTTCAAGAGGCTTAAATGTTGAGTTTTATCGACAATCATTGTAAAATTTGTCATAATTTAATTTGGACATTTTGATATTTACCAGATTTACGTAAATTTACTTGAAATTATCATTTTTTACGTCAAAATTAGAAAATTTACCTGATTTTCTGTAAAAAATAGTAAATTTACAATAATTTACGTAAAATTTTGTAAAATACAAACATCATAGCATTACTGTAATTAGCATGAAATAATCGATCTTCATGACAGTTGCGTAGCTAAATGATGGCCAAGGGGGGACCCCCTAAAATTAAATTATCGATGGCGCCAATCCCTATTTTTGTAAAATTTACAAATTGTTCCTGCTAAGAAATGTTTCGGAAACTCGGAAGATTTGGTGATTTACATGAATATTTTGGGTCTCGCCCAGGGCCTTAGCTAGAGATTTTGTAAGGGGAGTCGAATCCTCCATGACACCCAGCCCGTTGAGAGGGGGGTGGGGTCTTACTCTAAAATTCTTTGAAAATTGTGAGATAAAAATGTTTTTTATAGACCAACACTGTCTTTTATTTTTATCTCCTATTAAAAAATGTCGAAAATTTCAAATTTCCGGATTAATTTTCAGATGTTGATTTACAGATCCATAAAGTAATAGTTAAATTACTGATACTGCACTTCCGCTGAATTAATTGCGTACCCGTCCTAAAGCGTACTCGAACCGTACTCGTACTAAATAATTGCAAATTCGTCGAAAAATCATGCAATAGAAATTTCAAGAATTTTTTGTACGGTTTGGGTACGTTTCGAGTACGGTTTGGTACGGGTACGGCAAACCATTAATTATTTGGAAGTGTAATATTGTAAATAAAGTTGGTAAGGGTAAAATATTGCACTTATTCTATTTATAGTTAATATTTACAATTCATTAGACAGTTTGTTTACTAGATTTTTAAAAAATATCATACAATTTTTCAACAAGTTTACTTTTTCATTAAGAAATTTGAGGCTTAATAGAACAAAAGTGAACTGGATTAAGTGCAATTTTTTTTTCATCAAGAAGAACTAAATCATAAACTTATCCCTTTAAAATATAGAGAATAAGAAGCAATTTTAACTTGCAATTGTTTGTTTTCATGATTGATTTTCCTCATTTAGATGAATTTTATCACTAAACATTCGGAGTAAACACGATCAAAAATTTCCAACAGCTAAGGTAGCGTAATCCCTCATTTTTTGTACCATAGACAAAAAATTTTCAGCGAGCTTGTAGCTTGTAGCAATTTTTCTTTATAAAAAATTAAAAATGTGGTAAATAACAACATGGTGTAGTCGTGTTGAAACTAAGAGAAAAAAATAACCCTTCATCTAAATTTTTTTCATGCTACAAAGATGCTGAAATTTTTTTCTCCATGGTACAAAAAATGAGGGATTACGGTATATCTCCATCTTCTGTTCATTAATTATCTTTTTGTGTTGAGAACTGTAGCTTGATCTAATTAAGGGAATATCTACTTTTACTCACATCCCTTAATATCGGTTGTCTGCGACTTTTGATTGCTTATTTAAATTTTTATAACTAATTGGTTAAATCCCGACTTAATTTAGAAAAGACTTCTTTGCTTGTTAGGTAAGACTTAAAACTACTTAGATTAATGAATTTTATTTTAAAATTTGAGGAAAATCAATATCAGTACAGTTCTGGCCGTTCATGAATTGCTTCTGCGAATGTTCATGAACGTTCAGGAAGGTTCATGAAAGTTCACCTTTCGTATGAAAGTTCGGCGAACGTTCATGAACCTTCGTGAACATTCATGAACATTCGCCGAACGTTCACGAACATTCGTGAGCATTCGTGAACGTTCGTGGCTCATTCGCCACCATTCATCACTGTTCATAAACGTTCGCAAGTCATTCGCGGCCATTCGTAGCACATTAATAAAATTTTTTTTATAATTTAAAAAATCTTCTTTTTTAGCTTTAAAAAAAGTTACTGTTATGCTTACCTATAACTCTAATGGCGAGTGATTGGAAATTCCCATTCATCTCCATTAGAGTTATAGGCAAGAGTTTACGGTATTTTATTTACTTATCTTTTTGCAACTAAATCCATATTTTTTAAACGCACAAATTACAGGTGATTCCGCATTAAATGAATATTATTTTCTTTATATTAAGAATCTGTCTTACACTCTCTATGATCATGTAACTAAACCTGAATACAGTCATCCCTCGATAATCCGACTCTGCTGTTATCCGAATTTTTTGATTATCCGAACAAAAATAGTTTTCAGATCGTTTTTAATCCCATTTTCGACTTGAAATTCTAATTTTTAGACCGGGGTAAATACAAGACTTTCGTTTTTATCCCGTGGGGCAAAAAAGAATATAGACAACAATATGATTTTATGTTTAAAATTTTATTGGATATAAAAAAAATTGTTCTACCGTATTCCCTCGTTCGATTATGCAGTATCATAACACGAAATCAAAAACTTTAGGAAGGTCTTTTTACCAATTAGCTTTTGTTAAAATATTCTAAGCAGACTCTGGTTTCAAAACTAGAGTGTGACGAATGTCTTAAGCATGTTTTAGAAGTTTTTCTAGTCGTTTAAAAATCCTCCTAAAAATTTGGATTTTGGGTAGTTGGTGCTGCATAATACGGTACGAGGGAATACGGTACCTTCTGTGGAATTTTTTATTTTAATAAATATTTTTCAACCTTTATCAATAAGAACCCCTAGTTTAATACAGAGGATAAAATAATTGAATCTATTTAATATAATCAAGTTTATTGTAAACCGAAAATTTCTTAAACCGTGTTTATTATATCCGGAAAATACTGTATTAAAATGATTTATTTAAAATTCGACCAGTGGAAAAACGATGACAAAAATGAAAACGATGTAATTTTTCACCTACTGGTGCAAATCACTTCTGTAAATTGTATAAGCTGATACAGAAGATTTATCATCAGATTACCAGTTCCGAAAAAAATCTGATGCAAATTAATTGCGCATTTTATTTTCCATGTCTTTAAGTGGCGTAAATTTTACAGCTGGAAATTTGATGAAATAGCCTCTATATCAGCTTATAAAATTTGCAGAAGTGATTTTGCACTAGTAGGTGAAAAAATACATCGTTTCTCATTTTTGCATTTGTTTTTTGAACCAAAATTTTACAACTTTAACTTTTGCATTTATTTTTTTATGATTCGGAAAAGCCTTCATTGATTTATGGGTATTAAATGAAAGCTAGTTTTATAAGCTTAAACTAGAGCCTTTTAGCTTTCATTTGATACCCATAAATAAATGGCCGCTTTACTATATCAATATTTCATGGAAGTTCACAAGAGGAACACGTGAATGACCACAGCTGTATTAGTGAAAAGATGAAATGCAACCAACTTTAATTGAAAATCTATCAATATTTATAATGGCATTCTTGAGGAATTTTCTTGAAACACTTTTCAAATCTTAAATGATTTCTAAGATTTTTGTTTTATTGTTTGGTGAACCTAAGCAATGTGGATCAAAAACTTTGATAATTTTTTAGTAAAAAAAAAATTAAGTCTAAAATAAATTTGTTTCAAGTTTTATTCCTATTTTTGTGATTGAAAAATAAAAATCACTAAAGATTTACTACAGTTCTGGCCGTTCACGAATTGCTTCTGCGAATGTTCATGAACGTTTCAGGAAGGTTCATGAAGTTCACCTTTCGTATGAAAGTTCGGCGAACGTTCATGAACCTTCGTGAACATTCATGAACATTCGCCGAACGTTCACGACATTCGTGAGCATTCGTGAACGTTCGTGGCTCATTCGCCACATTCATCACTGTTCATAAACGTTCGCAAGTTCATTCGCGGCCATTCGTAGCACATTAATAAAATTTTTTTTATAATTTAAAAAATCTTCTTTTATAAGCTTTAAAAAAAAGGACGTCAAAGATGTCTCTCCGCTAATTAAATAAAAATCACCGCTATTCTAGTAATTTTTCCCCCGCTAATTCATGTAATTCTACCGCTTTTTGATAAAAAAAAAATCTAATTGTTAAAATATAACCTATTTTAGTAATTTATCATCTAATGATTGAAAAAGTAAGCAAATTTAAAAATCCCATCTAATGTAATAAAAAAACATTATTTTTAATAGAAAATGATCTAATCTGATCTTTTGACCCGCAATTTCGGGATTTTGGGATCGAGGAATTTTCGTTAATTAGTCCTGTGCATAGACACTGGTCAGTCACAAATTTAATAGGATCCTTTCCTTACCACTGAAATCAGGAGCATCATCATTTCAATAAAATCAGGTCATTTGAATAGACATTCATATTTCTTAAACTTAGCGGCGTTTTCTATTTACCTTTTTTTTTTTTTTTAAAATTTTAGTAATTTAAGTTGATGAAAAAAGGAATTTTCAAAAAACCAAAATTCCAAAAGATCAGATTAGATCATTCTATTAAAAATAATGTTTTTTATTACATTAGATGGTGATTTTGAAAATTTGCTTACTTTTTTCAATCATTAGATAATAAATTACTAAAATAGCGGTGATTTTTATTAAATTAGCGGAACCAAAAATTAAACCTTAACTATGTAACCTTAAAAAAATGTAAAAGATTTTCATCGGATTAGAAGTTTGAATGAAAAAGATTTCAAGCGTTCTTTTTTTAAGCGTGCTTCTAAACAGAATTCTTCTTTTAAATTTTAAAAATCAATTTGAAAAAGAAATATTTAAATTTAAATTTTCTTATTTAAACAACTTAAGATAACTAAGTATGAGACTATCTGGTTATGCTCGCAGCAGGATCCTTCCAATTTATTTTAGCAGTGAAAAAATTGTTTTTTAAGGACAGAATTAATAATTATTTAATTACACTTTAATAATAATAATAATAATAATCGGACAAGATTAAGAGCTGCCAGTGAAATATTAAAATCAGTTGTTCTAGTATTTCTAAATTGGTTAACAAGTGGAAAATTTTAGGTATAATAATTTAAACACTGATTTAAACTATCAAATTAAAGAAACTGTTTTGAATTATCATATTATAAAGGTGTTATGGAGATATCCCAAACCAATCACGCAACTCTTCTAGAAGATTTATAACAGATTCAGGTTTAATTAACATTAATCGCTATGTCTTAAAGAACAGAGATGCTTCATGCGAGAAAATAAAAGAAAATTTTTGGTCTAATAAATTTTCTTCTAAAATTGTTTTTTAAGTTTCTGTAACTATGTGAGCCGAATAAACCAAGTTAAGAGATTCAACTATGCTTGTCTTGCAAAATTTATAAAGAAACTTTTGACGAATTATTACAGTCGACTCGCTTTTAATCGGAACGCTTTTATCCGTAAAATTCGGGATCCGTACATTTTTCCCCGGTCCCTACCCCTTCTCTAATACTTTCAATGCAAATTTTGTTGTCTTAATCCGTAATTAAGTTCGGATTATTATTCTATTCGGAACAGAAAAAAATGATCTCTATTAATATACATGCATGTTAAAGTCAATCCTTTATCCGTAATTTTTTCATTTTAATTTTCCAACAAAGAAAAATACCAAATAAAACTTTTATTCTACAATCCCTTGTTTTTTTTTTAAATTTAAATTCAATAATTGACTCAATCAAACCGACAATCGTATTTAGTGAAAAAATAAATTTAAATAAATCTCCAATCCAAAATTTTATTTTCCATTCTTAAATTGTGATGATCAAACCCTCTTATTTTTTACATTTTTTAAGACTTTGAAGTTAACAAGAGCAGTCAATATCTTTTTTTAGTTAATTATGATGGGAAATTTTATGATTTCTAGCAATTAAACTTATAGAACAGATAAAAAATTTCTTTAAATCGGAAGGTTTCAAAAAATTTTCCTTTTCCGGTTTAAATTTTATCCGTATAATTTAATCCGGAATGGGTTTTTCCCGGTCCCGAATGTTACGGATTAAAGCGAGTCGACTGTATTTATTGATGAAGCCTCTGTTGAGTTGTTAAACACTTCACGGAATATTTGGTACAAGGTTTCAAAACTTAAACGTTACCAGAGAATTAGGAGAGTCAGGAGTCCAATAAAAGTATTTTTTTTGATTTCTTTGAGTAAAATTATCTATTAAAATTTAACCTTAGTACATGTTTGGGCTGGAATTTCAATAAGGAGAGCCACTGATTTCATTATTTTTTAGTTTTGTGAAACTACTTAGAATAGGATTAATTCCTTTTTTAGACGAACGCTATCCTGATGGTCATAATCTGTACATGGATTGACCCTAAACATTTGACCCTAAACATAACAGTAACTTTTTTTAAAGCTAAAAAAGAAGATTTTTTAAATTATAAAAAAAATTTTATTAATGTGCTACGAATGGCCGCGAATGACTTGCGAACGTTTATGAACAGTGATGAATGGTGGCGAATGAGCCACGAACGTTCACGAATGCTCACGAATGTTCGTGAACGTTCGGCGAATGTTCATGAATGTTCACGAAGGTTCATGAACGTTCGCCGAACTTTCATACGAAAGGTGAACTTTCATGAACCTTCCTGAACGTTCATGAACATTCGCAGAAGCAATTCGTGAACGGCCAGAACTGTAGATGTTCTTAGATAATTTTTTTTTAACTAATAACAAAAGCGGGTTCGGGGATTAGAGATTAAATTTCGGATTAAATCAAGCTTAAGTAGAGCTAATGAATTATGCTCCAAAAATCTTTAACAAACAAAAAAAATGACGCAGAAATTTCAAAAACGATTCGGTTAGAAAACTGTTTAAACCAAAATATTTATAAATAGAAAAAGTCCTACGCGAGAATTAAGTGCTAGAAATTGTCACATTTCTTTAACAAAACAGAGTAAAACATTTCAAGAAAAATTCTCAACGTCACATTAGATTTTTTCAAATTAAACAATTCAATACACATAGGTTTTCTCATATGGAATATTAAATTTTTTCGAGATGTTTATTTTTAAATTAAATTTCAATTAAAAAAAAAGGGCATGATTTACGTTCATATTTTTTGTTAAAGGAATATTTTTGGTTACATCAAACATTCTATTGGATAATTTAAGAATTAATCGAATGTTGAAAAAAAAAAAGCAACAATTGTAAAATTGTTGTTTTTTTTCCAATATACTAAATTTCAACTTCCGTAACTACTTATTTGTAGTGATTAATAAATAGAGCTTAATTCCGAGCATAAAAAAAAAATATTTTTTATCAATTTCTTGTTTAATTTTTTCGTAGCTCCATGTTTGATACACGAACTGTTAAAAATTTATTTGTTCATGACGTCTTGAACAATAAAAGACAAGTCAAATTGACTTTAATGTAACACATTTTCAGCTTAGAAGAAATTTAATTTAAAAAATAAACTTTGATTATTTTTGAGAACATTTTTCTCCTATTTAACCAAGTTGCGTCAAGTTTATTTAATATATTTTTGTTTCTTCTTAAGTACTTGAAATGTAATTCAATTTATTAAGTATGTTAAATAAAATATTCCAATATTGTAAAATAGTAAGGTTCGCGATGAGCAAAACTTAGTAACTATCAAATTCACTATATCTAATCTGCTTAAACCAAACTGGGTATTTTCTAGTTTTTATTAATTTTTGTTTACCGAGCGTTCAGGCTGAATTTAAATAAAACAAAAAGCAACAAAGCGAACTTTTTGTTGCCTATTTTATGCTTATTACAACGCTTATTACAAATGGGGTTCATAGGCCATTCCGCGAACTAGTATCAATAAATTTTCCTTTTAAATTTACGTATTTTCAATTAATTCAATAGGTTATTCTAATCCGAAAAATAAGTGCGACCATGCAGCTTGTAGGAAATTTCCACTAGGGTAGATCATTTGAAAATAGACTTAGCGGGGTTTTAGATTGGGATTCCCTAGAACTCTCAATGAAGACATCGACATAGTCCTTCATGTGGTTAAGAATTAACTGATTTTTGTATTGTAAGCAATTTTTTAAATATCTCGTAAGGTGTCTTTTTTGACGAGTTTCAACTGTGTCAATTCCCAATTCGTCTAAAAAATTTAAGAGGTCTGATGGCGTGTCGAATGTAAGATGTTATAAGGACTTAATACAAGTGTTTTGTATGACTTGAAGCTTATGTTTGTTTTTGTAGCAAGACTAACAGTAAAGAAAACTGTAGTATATAATTGAACCAATTAGTGCATTATATACTCTCAGAAGGGTTTGGCAATGTGAAGTTTTGTCTCAAAATCTCAAATGGATCAAAATATCAAAAATTTTTGCAACTAGTGCAAATCTAATTGCGCATTTAATTCAAGTCACTTACATTTTTAAATGTTTATTTGATTGCGCAATTAGATTTGCACAAGTTGCAAAAATTTTTGATATTTTGATCCATTTGAGATTTTGAGACAAAACTTCACATTGCCAAGGGTTTTTGCGAAAGCTTCCAAGATTTGTGAGATAAGATTTTGATCACATTCACCCTGTCTTGACACCTGGACCTGATAAACTCAATTTGGGAATTGAAGCAGAGATGTTCATCAAACTTTATACCTACGAAAACATATGATGTACATTTGGGGATAGGTTCACCAAAGAGAGGTCCTGGTTTTTTGATCTATTACCGGAAAAAATTAAGGAGCTACATTTTTCAGAGTCCATCTTTAGTCTCCACTTCAATAAAAAGGTTTCTAGGCTCTTTAAGCAGTTGTTTATAATTTTTGATATGTTTGCATACTTTTTAAAAATGAAAAATGCAACTAGATCATCAGCAAATAATAAGGAATAGGAATTGTTCTTTTTTTCTAGTTTGGGTATATCATCAATGAAGACTGAAAAAAGAAGAGGACTAATTACGGCACTTTTTGGGACACCTGTTAGAATATTTTCACACTCTGAGACGAAGTTATTTACTTTGACAAAGAACTTTCGGTTTCTCAAAAAATTCCTAACCCAACTCGAGGATGTAAAGTGGTACGTCTATCCTACTTAGCTTATAGACAACCCCACAGTGCCAAACCTTATCAAAGACTTGTGAGATGTCAAAGAAAAGCGGGCAAACCTTTTTTCCCTCTGGTTAGTGTTTCGGAAACTTTTTGAGTTAGAAAAAACAAGCCAATTATTCTCCTTCCCTTATATTTTAACTGTGAACGCATCGCAATCTAGACTCAAATTTAGGCAAATCGAAAGAAAAAATGATTTAAAAAAATTGGAAGCGAAAAAGAAAGCTAAGGTTTCCTTTTATTAGTGACGACTAAAAGGTGTGAAGTGAGATCGGATTTTACTGATAAATTTTGAAGAATAAATTTATTTTTTAAACGGCCATTTTGTTCCATTTATTTGATTCTTTCGTCTTTTTTTATCAAGCTTTGCATTTTTTTTCACCTCTTTCTATTAGATTGAGTTGAAAATTTCTCAATCAGATGTTTTTTAATTTCATGGTTGTATTTTTGAAATGTATCGACATCTATCAGCAATTTCTAATATCAAGGAGTAAAAAACCTATTTACAGCTCGAAAAATCTTTACCCATTCTCACTTAGATTTTTATCAAATTTTCATGAGTGTAAGCAGTCTCATGATTTCATAAAATATTTAAAAAAAGATTAGAAAACACGCTTTATTTTTGTTTTGACTGAATGTTTTAACCCTTCATTATTTAATCGAATGTGTTCGATTAAGTAATAAAATAGCGGGTCAAACGTTTATTTTCGCAATTTGTAAAACCAATTAATTTCTATCGAAAATAATTAACTTTTGAGGCTCTTTCTCGTAAAATATAGAAGACTTGAAGGATTAGTCTGAATTTAACATACCGTAAGTGTCGCTTTAATGACCAGGTAAGGTATCAAAATTTAAGGAGCCTCATATTTACAGTCATACTTACGTTATTCCGTAAGTTCAGGATTCCTCAAAAGGCTTAGTTCACAAGTTAAGATTCAAGAATCTTTAATTAAAAATCAGTTTTTTTACGGAGTCAGATAGAACATTTTAAAATACAGTGTAAATTTATAATTTACAATTGACCAATGAAGCAAGTATGTTTTTTTTATTTGTTGTTCCTTCACGACAAACAGGATATAAAATAATTATCTCATCAAATTTTCAAACTAAAATTACTTCTTCCATTAACATGAAGCTCAAATAAAAATTAACATTTTTTGTTGTTAAACTCCTCAAGCAATCATCAAGCAATATTTTTTAATTATTCCTAAAGGCATCAAAACACGTAACGGAAACAATTTGTTGAATGAAAAATCAATTTTGTACTCTAGAATAAATCTAGCCTCAAATTTTCGAGCTTTCGTTTAAATTAAAAATTCAACATCGTTGACCAAAGATTACATTTAAAGGTTAAATTTTAATAAACGTGACATCGTTGATTGCCATCAGCAGTAGCAGCAGTAGCAAAAAATATTAACTCTTTATTCATTTAATTGATTTTTTATTTTTTATCTTGAAGCTATCATTCAGGAAACTTCAAACGTAAAAAGCTCCAATATGATAATCTTATTTCTAATTGACTTCCTTTCATTTTTAAATTTTGTTCTCATGATTATTCAAATGAATCAAAAATAACATTGAAAATATTTCGTTCTCTTTTCAGTCAAAATAGTTTATAAATTCCTCTTTGTTTAGTATTTAAAATTCTCACTTCTTCAAGGTAAATGATTTAATGTCATTTTTCGTTTATTTCAATTTTAATTTAAAAGACTTAACGTTAATATTGGTACTAAATTTTTGCAATAAACGGAAGACTTACTTACCAAAAAGAAATCATAATTAAATTGAACTAGAACTCGAGTATTCTGATATTATTTGGCTTTATTTTCATATTGACTAATTATACAATTAGATACTTGTCTTTTTGTTTCAAATTACAACAAAAATGATTTATAATTGAATGAAAACTTATATTATATGGTGTAAGTTAATATCTTAATTTTAGATCCAACAAAAAAGTAAATAAGAATCAAATTTTTTATTTTGAAATCAAAAAAAAACAGCTTTTTCAATTTTATTTAAATTTATACCCAATAATTTTTTCTATTTTAAATCCAAGCAGGACAAATAGGCTTGGTCAGAAAAAGAAATCACAATCAAATGCAGAGTTGTTTTACTAGATCATTAAGAAGCATATTTTTTTAAAGGTAAAATGTTGATTATGATATATCAGCTAAGAATCTCTAGTTAATGCTGGAATAATTTTTGAAACGTTTAAAAAAATTTTCACAGTTCATTTAAGTAAAACATAGGATTTCACTGTTTAATTTTCCTATTTATGTCAACTTTCATTAGTTTTACTCTATTAGAATTTTTTAAATGTTACGTACTAAATATTCTTTCAGTTGAAATATCAAAATCAGTCTTTCAAATAATATACTTCTTTGGGTTTCTCAGGGTCGAAAACCCAAAAAAACACCTTACTTTTACAAGCTTAATTTTTACGATTTACGAAGGGTGTATTATTTTGGCTGTTTTTACGGTTCTACCGTAAACCCCCGATAGTTGTACCAGGGATAAAAGATTTTCAGCGTGTTTGTAGGATTTTAATATAATGCTTTAAAAGTTATTTTTATGCCTCAAATAGTGCCAAATAGTATGTTTTTACTCATAACTATTTTGAATTTTGGCCACTGGCTTTTCATAATTTTCAGGCGAGCGTAATTTTTTTTTTAGGTGGTACAACTATCGGGGGTTTACGGTAACAGTTTTTTTCGATTTACTAAGGGTTTTACTACCAGAATAACAAAACCACATTTCTTAATAGATTTTTTCATGCTTTATCAAAAAAATCGGTATAACTGTATCCTGTTAACCTCTTTTTGGACATCTATACGAGTATACATAAATATCCATACGAATATACATAAATATCTATGCAAATATAGATTATCTATGCGAATATAGATATTATCTATACGAATATACATATGATCTATACTTTTCAGGCAAAACATAGATATTTTTAAAAATTATGTATGCGAATATACATAAATATACATATTTTTTGAAATTTTTTTTTAAAAAATACATCTGATCTATGCGAATATAGATCTCATGTATACGAATATAGATCCGATGTATACGAATATAGATCCGATGTATACGAACTCAAATCAAATTGTTAAACTTATCGCATTTAATGCAGTGACAATCAATAGTAGCTGACAGGCTCATGCTGAGTCATATTAAATTTAAAAGAGCGTTTTTCAAGGTAAGTAATTTTTATATTTTTTTGGAATTGGCATAGATCTATATTCGTATACATGAGATCTATATTCGTATACATCGGATCTATATTCGTATACATCGGATCTATATTCGTATACATGAGATCTATATTCGCATAGATCCGATGTATTTTTTAAAAAAAAATTTCAAAAAATATGTATATTTATGTATATTCGCATACATAATTTTTAAAAATATCTATGTTTTGCCTGAAAAGTATAGATCATATGTATATTCGTATAGATAATCTATATTCGCATAGATATTTATGTATATTCGTATAGATATTTATGTATACTCGTATAGATGTCCAAAAAGAGGTTAACAGGATACAGTTATACCAAAAAATCACTTGAGTTTTTAGGTGTATCTGGAATCTTATTGGGGTGTTTTTGGATGTTTTATGGCAAATTTCTTCTGAAAAAAATATTTTTTTTGTCCGAGAAAAAGGTGTTTAAGTAGATTTAAATCACTAGGAATAGAGTTAACGAAAAAAAAAATCATCAATTTATGTCAATTTTTTGGTTTACACCCGGTTGTAGTTGTGAGCTTTAATTGTGAGTTAAAATAACCTTGTCTAGGATTATTAAACCGCGGATAATGCAAACAAGAAGTTTAGGAATACTTTTGACAGGTCGTCCCTAGAGGGTTTAAGATGATTAAGTATCATAATATAATTTTTAATCAATCTTATCAAAATCTAATCTAATTTTGATGATTTTTCAACATTTTAAAATTAAAATGGAGCTGGTGATTGTTGCAGAGCGTTTGTGTAAGACTTTGTTCTTCTGGGGTTGCTCTTGAGCTATTTTTTTTCAGATTGTTGAATGTCATTGAGTTAAATTTTAAGATTATCTTCTAAAAAATTAAAACCTTTATTTCAAATAATCGTGTTCAAGCTATGGGAAATAATTCAAAATCATTTTAAAGACACAAGTATTAACTTGAGGAAATGTCAACCAAGATTTATCTAATTTCACTACTTTTAAAAATTAAAATATTTCTCTCTCAAATGTGACAAAAATGTTGGTACAATAGGATTAATAATTTTTATTTCCAGGAATTATTTTTATAAAAAAAAATTCAATTAAATTTAATGATTTATTTACATTTCTTGTTTATCTCATAAAGAGAGAGAACGAGGAAAAAAAAATTGGTATTTTCAAAAGAAAAGTCTAAAGTTTTCATTTCGAACGAGTATGAAATTCAACTTTATCATTTACAAAAGTTTTTCAATTTTACCACTTGTTTTTTTTTTGTTTTTTTTGAAAAAAACTCAATAAATTATTAAATTTTTTCTTATTTTTTTACTGTAATAAAATGTATTTAGTTGTGTAAATGCGTCTTTATTTTCCGTTGAAGAGAAAATATTTACCCAAACAATCTCTAGAAACAAGTTTTCTTTACATTGTATAAATCAAATAAAGTAAATTTTGGTTGAATAAATATAAAATTTTTTATTTTTCAAAAAAAAAAAATTGAAATATTATCTCTAACTTTCTTTGTCTGGATTTTATATTTTCCTAGCTAGCTAGACTTTTTTTCTCCAACAACAAATAAATTCAAAATAATTACGTCTTGGTTAGTTGTCATTCTTTTTTCTTCCATTTGATCTGTTATTTAGACGCAGAATCCGTTTCGAATCAAAATTACACAAATTATCTGCAATCTAATACTAGATCCTATAGTTGCTTTTGTAAATAGACTCGAGATAATTATATATACATGAAGATTTTTTTTTTTAATTTGCATTTTAATAAATTGCTTAGATTGTCATGGAATTATAAGATGGAAAAATTAGATGAAGATTATAGTGACATAATTTTTTTTTTCTTTGTTACTTAAGAACTAATACGATTCGATGATGAAAACTGATATTTACTTGGTAACTCTTTATTTTTGACTTGAATTTTTCACAATTATTTAAAACACTGTTCTACATTTTTTAAGATTAGCTCTTAAATTTTGAAATATTTTCCATTATCAAAAATTAATCATTATTTTTGATGATGGAAAATTTGTGCGGGAGTTTACGAGTATGTCTGTACAAAATTTACAATAAGTCCCTTGAGAGGTGTTGCTGTGAATCAAATGAACTAAATTGAAAAGTGTAGGTTTTAATTGATTTATTCTTAAATCAATCTAACTCAGGTTAATAAATTACTTAATGTTTTGAAATATTACAATTGGAAAATGAGAGAATAGTTATCATTAGAAAATAAAATTTCTGTTTATAAAAATATCTTTAAATGATAAATTAATTAACTCGATCAAACATAGAGTGCATTTTTAAAAGCTTCAACTCTATTAACTGTAGATTTGCAAGGTATTTTTTCTCTTGAGTCGCATTGATTGATACTTCTATGTTATTTTGTTGGTCTCCTCTGCAGGTCCTCAAATGCAATTATTTATTACTTATGGTTAGACAATAGAATCAATCAATATTGCGTTTGTATTTTTTGAGTGTTTGGACGAGGTGCCTGTGTCTCCTTAGACAAAGTGTTTGTCATAGAGACTCGTCTTTAAACTTTTTTGAGGGAATCGTTGATTTTAGTAAATTCGTGAACCTCACAGTAAGTAATTTTTTCGCAAATATTGCGTTTTTTATGAAAAAAAATCTCAATTTTGGCAACATTTTTGATCTAAAAAATCGAACTTTTTGTCATCTCTAGTAATTTCCATTAATTTCTTGTCTGTCCTCTTATAATATTTCCATGCTTTCACAAAAAATACCGCTAATTGATGTCAGAACTTAATCGAAAGAAAATGAGCGAAAAAAGGGAAGTCTAATATTATTTTTATATTTTCTAATAAACTAGAGGTCTTTCTCTACTTTGAACTACCTTTCAAATTTTGATTTTATTTTTGTAGTTAAAAGGCCTTAAAAAAGGGCGATCATGACAGACAAAATCTCAAAAGATGTTGCGAATTTCGGTACCTTGTACTTAAAAGCAAAAAAAGTACTAGGAGCCACGAATTTCTGACATAGTCTTTTCAAATTTTATAACTCGATTAGATGCACATTTGCTCCTCTAAAACCCAACAAAAAAATAACACGTTCATAGTACTGGTATTATTTGCTTGGAGATTTTAGTTAACATGATTAAGTAGTGTTTAGATCGATGCTTAATATTAAATGACAGCTAGTTAGAAATAAAATTCTTTTCAAAATTTATGTAATCGAATATCTATTAAGACGAAAGGTTGACATGAAAATTGAAGGTAATCATAAGCGTCAATAGGCAATTTGATATTGTATAAACAAAAAAAACAACCGCTGATATACTTATATAATATCAAATTTTTGTTAAACATTATTTCACTAAAAAAAAGTCAGGTTTTATAAAATTTTCAGCAAAAATCTTACACTTCTTAACAGATTGAAATCAAAGTAATTTTTTTACAGTTAATTTTAAATCTAAGATGTTACCTCAAATCCTCGTTTATTAGGACATTGTCTTACGCTCGCAAATTACCCCGGGCTAAAAGTGGAAAAACCGTTTTTGAGACCCGAAAATGTTTTTGAATCAAATTTTTTGGTTCAGGTTAGAATCAATTTACGACCAGAGACATTTACGGGTCATCTGAATTAAAGGGCATTCTTTTTAATAAAAACGGTATGAAATGAGAGTTTTAGCAATAGTTTTCAGTTTTTTTATTCTACTAACTTTGAATTTTGAATTAAAGCTTAACTCCATTAGTCCCATTATTTTCCGCTTATTACCCCAGGGCTAAAAACTAATTTTGACTTTAGAAACATCAAAATTAATCATAATTTAAATTTTTTCGATGAGACAAAAATGCTTATCCCTGGGTTTAAAATGGTCTTTCTACTTTAAAACCCCAGGGACAATTTACCAGCGTTTACTGTAATACATGCCCTTATAAAAGAGGATTTACGATAATTAAAATTGATGTTTTTGTAAATCTTAAAGTATTAAAAGCCGGAATAGAATTCATTGGAATATTTTCCCTAAAGGCAAATATATTTTTTTTTAAAGTACGATCTTGAAATTAGAACGCTCGACTAAAATTAAGATAAAAATGTAAAATTAAAAAAAAACAACATGATTAATTTTGCAATTTGAGTTCTGTACTCGAAATTTTTTTGCGCCCTCAATTAAGTCATCCATGCTTTTCTAGTTAGCGAGTTCAATTTCACTCAAAAACTCTTCTTGTTTCTAAAAATAATTTTTTCCATTAATCCAAAAAGTTTGTAAAATAATACTATTTTAAACTTATGATTAAAATTTTGTTAATTAACTTCCATCGGCACATGTTTAAATACCGCTTCTTCTTCTTTAGCCTACTCTCTTTATTTTTTGTTCAATTTGATTCATAAATTTTATAAATTCTTTTTTTTTTAGAACTTTTAAAAAGCATCCATCGTTTTTAACATGAAAATTTGAACATTGAAAACGAGCAACAACAATAAAATGTCATTTTTAAAAAATTCTACCAATTCAAGTTTAAGTGATCAAGATGGATACAAAGTGCTAGGCGAAATAGCTGCTCATTTAAACAAATATTACACTATTTTTATTATCATAATCGGCCTAATTGGAAACACAATTACAATTGTTATTTTTTGGCGCACCAAGTTGACACATACAAAAAAAACAAGTTTCTATTTAATAAGTCTCGCTATAAGCGACATTGGATTTTTACTTATACTTTTATTCAAGTACTTGGACGATGAACAAATATTGTACACGTTTTCCCAACATCGAATAGCATGCAAAATAAGCGTTTATCTTGGTTATATATTTAATTTTTTATCGTGTAGTCTCATATTTACGTTTACACTACAACGATTATTTGTTATATGCTTTCCGTTGAGGGTTAATTTTTTAAATTTAGAACGTGGCTCGAAAATTTTAGTCATTCTTTTATTCATATTTGCAGGCTTATTTTATGGTGTAACTCTTTATTTATTTGACATTAAAATAATTACGAACGTTGATCCCAAAGTTAATCGTACTCATTTTTGTACGACAAAAGATGGAGCACATCAAGATGCTGATAAATTCAATTTTCTAGACTCGCTATTCACTTTGATCATACCATTTTTTGGTTTGCTTATAATGAATGCAATTATAATACGCACTCTAAAAAAATCAAGTTATAACTTTATAATTCGAATGTCAAACAATCATTTTACCTATGAGCCTAATAATTCACTTAATTTTAATCATAGAAATTCGGATAATTTTTACAAAATTCAAGAGGGTGTTTCCATGGGTGCAGGTCCTGTTGCTGAAGAAATCAATCGAAATCATAATGTACACAATAGAAAAAAAAGTATGCCAAAAAATTTTAATTATTTTCAACGTTCATTCAAAAAACGTAAAGAATTTGATTATTATGAAAATGAATCGAAAAATAACATTGAGTCTGTTAATGGTTCTATTATTCTTTCGTCTTATAACAAAAAACAGCTGAAAACAAAATCGAATTGTTTCGATTGTAAAACATTTACGAGTAAATTAAAATCAAACGATGCCATTTTTTCAACAAATTTAATTGGTTCTAATAATTCACAAACGTATGTAACCAATTCGCATAGACCATCGACTTTAATGAATTCGTTAAGAAGTAATCGAAAGCAATCGTCAGTTAAAATTGATAATAAAAATGCTAATGGTATTAAAACAGGATTGGAAAGTAAAAAAAATTCGTCTGAATCATCAAGTTTGTTAGGAAAAAAAAATAATTTTAGAGCAAGAACAAGCTTCAGAATAGGTGGTTCAAAAACAAATTCAGTGTCCAGAAAAGTAACAAAAATGTTGATTGTTGTATCAAGCACATTTCTAGTCCTTAATCTACCAGTACATTCAATTAATGTCTACATAGCCATTCGTATATTCATTACAGGTAAAAATGAAATATATGATAATGAATTTAATTTGAGAGAAATATTTCATTCCTTATTCTACACGTCTTTTTCATGTAACTTTTTGCTTTATTCAATATCGGGAGCTACATTTCGAACTGAATTCAAGAGACTTGTTTTGAATTTATTGAGAATAAAAGCAAAAACACCACGATAATTGAATGAATACTGAAAAAAAACAAAGAGTTTAAAGATTATTTTGTAAATTATTTTTATATTTCCGGTATTTAATTTTGTAAAAAAAATTTTTTTTTTTTAATTTTATGTTGTGGCGTAAATTTGTGGAAATTTTTTTGATAAATTAATTTTTTTACCATTTTAAAATAAATTTTTTTTAAAATTTTTTCTACATAATTGTTCACAAAAAAATGTGTTCCTCGATAAGTTATCATTCGATCCTTAATGCACATGTTTAATTACTTTTGATGATTGCTTTCAAAAAATTATTTGGTTTTGAAATCATAAATACTTTACCAAGACATTTCATTAAACTAATAATTAAATTTATGATGACTGACTATAATATTTATCTATGAAAACATAAGGTTTCAAGGGAGAAGGAAGCTTCGATAAATATTCAATCATAATTTAAAAAATAATGAAGCCAAATAAAACATTAGAGATCTTTAGAGTACATCAGAGTTGTTCTTTACTTTCACATTGACAGAAACAACTCTGAATCTTGACTTGAACTTTTTCATAAGGAGCGATTAGTAACAAAAGACAAAACAGTGTATCGCTAAAAACTTTACTGGATCGAAAAAAGTCTCCCATTGAAACAGGTATCAAATGGTTAAAAATATAGGAAATCACATTAATAAGTCAGTTCGCACCTAATCCGATATACAGTGTAATTCTGTAATAAGTTTACCAATGACCAATGTCTATGAGCTAAAAGCCAAAGTTGCGTATCAAGTGCGTCGCATCTTTATTGATATTTTTTTAACATGGAAGAGGTCTATGTCTCTGAATTCTCTTCATTTACAGTATTGTGAAAAAATTAGAGAACGCTTATGATTTTTTTGTTTCATTTATATTCAAAGGCTTATAGTTCAACATTGGATCGGGATATCGATTTGGTTTTTCTTTTAGTCAAAAAAATACGTTTTCTCCTTTCAAACGAACTCTCATTTATTGGTTGGCGACTTGTTTGAGTCTGGGCATTAAAATTATAAAAAAACACTCTCTTTTTTTGTTAAAAAATTTTTTGTGAAAAATTTAGAGAACGGCTTGAATTTAGCCCTCGTACTCAGCGAAAACTCAGCCGATCTTTATGAAATCTTTTATTTGAGCACAGAAACCTTCATTCAAGCCGAGGGAAAAATATCAGACTTTTCGGTAGACGGGTTTTCAAGAAAATGTCTCCGGAGTATAATAAGCACCCGAAGGGAACCCTTGTGGACAGTATGAATATTGTAAGGTCAAGATAACTTGCACAATCGTTTCACGCTATCGAGAGCGAGTTAAATAGGCCCAAATTATGTCTTGAAGCTTGACCCGACCTTCGAAAGAAAAAAAATTCCATTCTAAAACGTCTCTGTACTAGGCAGCTGCTTGAGTCTATCCTTAAAAGTAAGCTAATTCATTCAAATAAAAAGGTTCCAAGCCACCTCATGCCATATCAAATTAAAGGAAATCTTCTAATTAAAAGACTGGGCAACCCTCTAAAGCAAGAAAAAGTTTTTTCGGAAAATTCCTCAAGTGAATAGTTGCTGTCTTTAAACCAAGTATCTTGTTGAATCATTTCAAAAGTAGAATTCTGGCGGTAAAGTGATGTTAGAATTCCATTATTTCTGACCTCAGTATAATTTCAAAGTTTAGTTCTAATCGGCTTAATCTTTACCATGGTTTAATTATGCATAATTACCCTACGATTATGGAAAACTACTAGTAACTAGACAAGACTGTGTTTTTCAATTCAATTTTTTTTAAATTCATTTATTATTTGTTTAGTAAAAAAATAAAAATTCCTATTTTAAATAATTTTGAAATCAAACCGAAAAAAAAATTTTTAACACAATTTTTTATCCAATGCTGGACAATTTCTTTTTGATCCAATTCTGAACAATCTCTTTTCACAGTATTCTTCATACTTTTTAAACGCTTTGTCTCTTCTTTCTTTGGTTTCCTCAATCAATTCTTAAAAATTAATTTTTTAAAAAATGTTTAGATTTTTTTTGGATTATGTTCGAATTTACCAGCATTTGGATTCTTTTTTAAAAATCTCTTGAAAAATCCATCTGAATCATCGTTGTCATCATCATCACTGCTTGTTTCTTCATCTTCAAGTTGTTGACTCAAAAATTCCATAGCTAAAGTTCTTTCAATAAACTCTCTCTTTCCACCTTAATGAGAAATATTATTTATAAAATTTGAGTTTGATCGTTGTCATTATCCGTTACCTTTAATAATTGAAAAAATAGACTTTTTAGTTGTTGTAGCTGGTGTGTTTGGTTTAGTTGTAGGCGCAACAGTGGTAAGGTTAGCTTTTTCAGAAAGCAAAGGAATATAAGTTTGTTTGTTTTTAGTAGTGCATTCTTGCAATTTTGGACATGTACGAACAGTAAATTTTCCTTTAATTTTGCAAGCTTCTTCATAATTTTTGTAAGCTTTCTTTCGTCTTGCATCGGCTTTCAATTCGATTTCTTTTATTTCTTCAGCGTCTAGTTTACGCTTGAACAAATGTTGATAAAAATCATCTTCTCTTCTTTCAAAATCACTGTTAAAATCATTAGCCATTTCACGTTTTAGAAAAACTTGAAAACTCGATTGAAATGGATCTTCGGGTTGACCTTAGGGATACAAATTTTTAAAATTTAGGGAAAAATTTTTTTTTAATTTTTTAAAATCTTTTATTTCTAATATCATACAACAAAAAGGAAAAATTTTCAAAAGATAAAGTTTGAAAGAAATGTCGAAATTTTTTTTTATTCTTAAAATGTTTTAGGCTTTGGTTTGACTGTTGTTGATGCTTTTGGATCAAAATTATTGAAAGCGTTTGGTGTAAATGAAGCTCCACAACTGCTTATTGGTGGACATGCTCTTTTGCCAACATGGAAGACTGGCTCGCATTTTTCTTCGTATGCTTCGAATGCTTCTGATCTTCGTTCGCCCAATTCATTATTGTCTTCTCTGATTTCTTCGTCTTTACCGCCAAATAATCTCTTATAGGTATCCAAGAACTTGCTGGCTTCAGCTTGACTCATTCTTTCTTAAAAATACAAAAAAAAATAAGTCCACTAAATTTGAAATAAAAAAGACCAAGATCAAAAGAAAACAGAAATAAAAGAGACCTTTTACTTGCAGACCAGCAAATTCTTGAGTTAGAAAAAAGAGAGGAAAACTTTAATTAGAAATAAAAGATTGCCTGACAGATTTTGGGAAAATAGAAAGTTAAACAATATTTACTTTCATTGTCATCAGAGTCCCAGTCGACGTAATTGGCCGAGCAAATGCATACAAAAGCGGATAAAATCAAAAAATTTGCTAAAAATTTAGTTGAAATCATTTTTGTTTTTTACTGTAAAATTAAGTTTTAACTCAAGTTTATTGTTTTCATGAGCTTATATAACACGAACTATTTGGCGTTGTTTAATTTAAAAGGAATTGCATTTGTAATAAATTATTATTGGAAGAAATAGATAAGAATAACTTTTAGAACTTGTATAAGATAGATTATTCGAATTAGGTTCCCCCTGGAAATGCATCTTTTGTTTATCTATTCAATATTATTATGTTTTAAAGTTCAAGATATTTTAATTTAAAGGTAAAATTGAGTTAATCATAATTCAACTTGATGATTATGACTGTTTTCAAAATGTTTTAATATGATGATATTGATGCCTTTTAGTATCAATAATAATCAAAAAATTAATTTGATTTATCTAGAAATGGTTTTATAAGCTCGATATTAATAAAAAACCTATCAATAATAATCACGAATTGTGTTTATGCTTGCATTTAGACTTTTGATTCTTAAAAAAAATCTGAATGAGTTTAAATTGCCTCATTTTAACAAGATAAATAAAACAATAACTGTTTTTATAAGAAGTTTGAAAACTTGGGAAAGTTCTCTTACACGTTTTTTTATTAGAAATGAATGAAAGATAAAGGTAAACGAAAAAAGAAAAAATAACTTTTCATTCATCCTTTTCTAAAATGGAAAATAAAAATACTTTAATTCCGCAAATTAAATCTAAATTCCCGCTACTTTGGTAATTTTTACAGGTATTTGAATTAAAAAAATATCAAATTGCTGAAAATATAATCTATTTTAATAGTTTACTGTACTTTTACCGAACTTTCACCATTTGCGATGCTGTGGCGTTCCTTAAGCATAGCCTACCCACCCTTTCGACCTTTGAAATGGCACCTTTTTTAGTTAAACTTTATATTGATCATTTTTCAACTTAAAAAGCCAAAATACTCAAATTTCTGTTGAATTAAGGAGAAGGCATAATAAAACAGTTTTATTTCTATTCTTAAACTGTAAAGTTTAAATTTATCTAAATTGTTTAACCAAACTCAGGTTTGAAATCCCTTAAACCAAAGAGAACTTAGTTTTTCAATTTTTATGAATCCTAAATTTTCTGTAGATCAAACGCATGTCAGCTTTCCAGAAACAGACAATTTGTGTAATCAATTGTTTGTAGGCTATTTCTTGAGGTTTTGGGTGAACACGGTGATTGATTCAATGCATTTTTTCAGTTTAACTTCGAAAATTTATTTTATCGGGTAAAAACCGAGCGGAAGTATTTAATATCATAGAAATTATATCACTAGAAAGCAGGGGTCTTAGGGGTTATGTGACCAGTTGGTCACCTAATATGTGACCAAAATTTTTTTTGTTGATAGGTGACCAACGCTGGTCACATAATTTTTGAAAAATAAAAATAAATAATTCACGTGAACAAAAAAATTAGTATGTGACCAGTCCCTGAGATAGGTGACTAGCCCCTAAGATATGTGACCAAAAAAAATCAAAATTATTTTCTTTGTAAATCTGAATAATCAAAAAGAAAAATAATGTATCCTTGTCATCTGAGTTTTTAAGCCTCTTTTCTCTTATATTTTTTTAGAAATCGGGCATTCATCCGGGTAACGTTTATTGCTTAGATTTTGTTTTACTAATTCTACAGCTTCTTGGTCCACTTCTGGAGCCTCAAGTGATTGTTTCTTGTAGATCAAAGATTTGAATTTTACACTCGAAATCTTTACATTTTGTAAACTTGAATTGATTTTATCCAATAACAGCTCAGTCGTTCAATATTTGAAATTAAAATTTTATTTTTAGCTATTTCATTTTTTGATTTTTTGTGGACTAATTTTATGTCTTAAAAATTTATGTGACCAGTGAATAATTTAGGTGACCAGGCAACGATTTATGTGACCAAGTAAAGATTTAAGTGACCAGTTGAAAAA
Source organism: Brachionus rubens (assembly GCA_022207745.1). Lineage (NCBI taxonomy): Eukaryota > Metazoa > Rotifera > Eurotatoria > Ploima > Brachionidae > Brachionus > Brachionus rubens. Next base: position 837,287 of record JAJVHD010000016.1, on the reverse strand, counting down.
ATTTCAAATAATTTTTGGTCACCTACTTTTTTTTCAAAAATTATGTGACCAGCGTTGGTCACCTATCAACAAAAAAAATTTTGGTCACATATTAGGTGACCAACTGGTCACATAACCCCTAAGATCCGAAAGCAGATTATCTGAAAGCCCAGAATAGATTTAAATTTTTGTGTTTTTTTTGGTAAAACAAGAGAAAAAACATTTTTTTGAGAATTTTAATGCTAAATTCAGGGATAAAATTTTTTTAAGTTACAAACGTTATTGCAAAACTAAATTCCTAAATTTTCTTTTAACAAAAAAGATATCTAGTAGCATTAATCCTATGCCAAAAACAAGTTTCCTTCTAGCCTTTAAAAACTGAATAACAAATCCGTATTTTGATTTTAAGACTTCGTAACTATATTCCAGTCACCTTTTACCACCAGAATAGATAATCGAAATCTAGCGTTTAAATAAGTATATATATATAGAAATGGATTAGGGTTTGTCATTAAGCAAATAGGTTGCTTATATACAAACGTTTTTTTCCTAGATTTTGATATTTTTCTGGGCAACAAACAAAAATTGAGATCTGGTATGAGGAGTCCGATGCATCATCATCATCAAAAGGTCAATAAAAATCAGGTCATTTGAAGAGATGATCTTTTTTAAACAAAAAGATTTAAATGCAACTTTCCAGTTTGATAATCAATTAATCATTTTCGAAAGTTTGTAATCAAATTTAATATAGGTTCTGTTGCAAGTTGCAACAGATGGTGATTTTGAAAATTTGCTTTCCTTTTTAATAATTGGAAAATAAATTACTAAAATAGATTATATTTCAACAATTTAATTAATAAGTAAGTTAACAGCAATAACTCGGAAAATAAAAGAGTGTGCTCTTTGCGGAAGCCACACAACCGTAGGCTGGTAAAAGAGATAAATAAAAAAGGTCGGTTCAACTTTTTGAAAAATCGAGTCATATATACATGAAACACGGCGTTTAATGCAAATCAGTTAACCCGTTCAAGGCAAAAATCGATAGAGAAGTTTTGGAATGATAGATAACAATTGCTGCCAACACTCATCCGAGTAAAACGCTTTAATCCGTTAGAATGGGCTTAATTCTGCAGTTCTATTTACTCATACCAATATTATCAAATTAATTTAAAAAAAAAATCGGTAATTTTATTGTATTAGAGGAGAGACATCTTGGGCGTCCAAAAGCTAATATCTTTCTAATAAATAGAGAGATTAAATTTTGCTTCACCTTGCTTCATGTTTATTTTTTAAAAAATCCCCTTGCAAACATGTTAACACTAGAAGGACCAAAATTTTTTATACCTAAAAAAGGACCGGGAAAGTCATTTTGAATTCTTTTTAAGGGTCAGCCTAAAACCCGAAATTACCGGAACGGAACGGAATTTACCCGGAACTCAAACCTAAAACCCGGAGCTCTCGAGGACGGAACAAATGACTAAAATATGGAAAAAGTTCCGGGCTCTTGACTAAAATCCGGAACGTGTTCCGGAACATAAAGATAAAGTTAAATTTATTATAAAATCGTGCTTTTTATGATCTGGTCATAATGTTTTGGTGACTTTCTACTTCGCAAATGAAAACTTCTCTCAAATGGAGGAATTTTCAGACGATCTAGTGTGTCTAACAGATGCCCTAGATGATTATTACTTCGTATTTTTCCGATAAATGAAAGATAACTATTCAATCGAAAAGATTTTACTCATTTCTGATTTTTTACCAATACGCTTAAAATAAGATTACCTCCTTCATATTTTTTTTAAGCCACCCCCTATCATTCTACTTTTTTAGAAATCAAAAATATATTCTAACACAGTAATGCTACAATTTTGTGTTTTTAGTAATTTTTACGTGAATTTACGTGATTTTACCAAAATTCACGTAAAAACAGGTAATTTTACGTAAAATTACGTTTGTAAAAAACGGTAAATTTACCTTTATTTACCGGATTTTACGTAAATTTACCTGAAATTACGTAAATTCTCGTAAAAAGTAAAAATTCCACTTGTTTTCTTGATTGTTATACTTCGACATCGAATAACTTAAAAAAAACTGTAATCAATTCCAAGTACGTCGAAAAGATTACGAAGTATTCTCCAATAGTTTTGTTATCATAAAAAAATTAAAATTTAGGATTATTCAGAGCATTTTTGTTCAAAGCATCAAAAATAGAAATGGAATTTTTACTTTTTACGAGAATTTACGTAATTTCAGGTAAATTTACGTAAAATCCGGTAAATAAAAGTAAATTTACCGTTTTTTACAAACGTAATTTTACGTAAAATTACCTGTTTTTACGTGAATTTTGGTAAAATCACGTAAATTCACGTAAAAATTACTAAAAACACAAAATCGTAGCAGTACTGTACGTGTTTATATAAATATTATACTGAAGGGGAAATCGAAGAACCTTTCTAATTGGTTACATCTCACGGTTTGAATAATCATTTTTACTGAATGGCCAGATCATAAAAAGCACGATTTTATACATATTATGTATAAATTTAACTTTATCGGAACCCGTTCCGGATTTTAGTCAAGAGCCCGGAACTCATTCCGTATTTTAGTCATTTGTTCCGTCCTCAAAAGCTCCGGATTTTAGATATTGAGTTCCGGGTAAATTCCGTTCCGTTCTGGCGATAAAATATGATTCTGAAACTGGAAGAAATTTCCTACTAGATGTATTAGTTGCCTTTCTGGTATTAATTTTATATCAAAAGAAATTTTGGATAAAAATTCGAAAAAATATATAGAAAAAATTATGAACTTAAGATTGATAAAAAAATTTTAAGTTGAATGAAATATGTTCAGCTTTTTTCGCACTCATTAAATTCAAACTGTCGACTTTTTAAAAATTTTTGAGATTTAATTTAAGAGAAACAAAACGTAGAAAATTTATGATAAATTTGAACGAATTTTTTAACTCATAATTAATCAAGAAACAGCTTTATTTGCACAAGTGCTTTGTTTTGAATAAAAATCTACTTTTTTATTTAAAGACATGTCTCATTTATGCTGATATCGTGCAAAATAGAAAAATCTTTGAATGATCTCCAAAATTTTTTAATGCTAAACTTTTGAACCTTGGGCCTTTCAGAACCCTAAAGTTGATCTTTTTGCTACTTTAATTTAATTTTCTTTGGAGACTCTTTAAATTCAGACTGTGGAAATAGACTTCAAAAATCTACGATTTGTGTCCATTTGTCCAAATTCAAAAGCTAAGGAACCACTTAACCTGACACCAAGTATTCATTTTTAAGAGGATACCAGCAAAATTAGCTAGAGAGTGGGTGATTGAAAACATTTTCTGATTTTTAAATTGATTTTTATTTCTCTCACTTTTTTTAAATTAATCTGATATTAAAAAAAATATAATTGAAAATTTTTTTTTTTTACAATAATAAGAAAAACCCGAACAAAATAAATCTGGAAACAAAAAAAAAAGGAAAAACTTTTAATAATTTAAAAACACGTTAGAAATTTATAACAATTTTGCAAAAATCAAAAAAAAATTAACGATCGTCAACAAGTTTAAGAACAAAAATGGGTAAAAATTTAACAATAGAGGACATAAACATGGAAAACACTAAAAGGAAATAAAAAAAAAAATTTTATCAATTTGATTTATCATTTCATTTTTAAACATTTTAATTTTTTTTTAAATTTTGATTTTTTTTTTAGAACGGCACAAGGCGATTTTCGTCTTCCTCAAAGTCAGTCATTATATTAAACCATAAGTAATCTCTTTTAAAATCACAACACGATGGCATTATCTTTGGCATAATGTAATATACAAAAAAAACAAATATTAGACTAAAAATGAGACTATAAAACAATATTTTAACAAATGAAAATTTCCATTTTGGCCTTTCTATTTTATCATCCTCTTCTATTTCTTGTTCTTCTTCCTCTTTTTCTAGTACTTCTAATTCTTTTTCTTTTACTAATTGAGTCCTCGCTTCTTCTATTTGAATTTCGTCTATTTTACCGTTTAGTTCACGATTACGTTTTCTCAAATAATCTAATTTTTGGTCTAAATTAGTGAACTCTGGTATCTCTACGTCTTGTTTTAACAATTTTATTGACTTATCGAGTTGTTTAATCTCGTTTTTTTGACTAGAAATATTTTCATTTGACGATTCGGCTTTGATTAATGAATTTGAAAATGGTGTCGATTGGGAATATGAGCCAAAGTCGGTCGAGTCAAGTGTGGTCATTACAATCCCACTGTCAAGTGATTTGTAACCCTGTTGAGACTTTGTTTTATTTTCAGTTTGTATAGATTTATCAGATTGTAAAATTTGAGTGGAACGAGTACCTTTAGCTGGACTTATTGTATTTTCGATTTCAATGTGACGGTATCTTGGTGTTGATGTTTTTAATTCACTGTAATTCGAATTGTCTAAATGAAAGTCCAAGTGTATATTAGTCATAAGTTCACTGTGATCGTTGAAATTAAAATTTGTATTCGTTTTTATTTTGTTTGTGTTCAAGTCAATTTTTTGAACGATCGAATGAAAACTCTTGGACATATTAGGTTGATTCTCCTTGTCCAATTCAAAAAAAGTACGATTTTTATATTTATACAATTCTTGTAAATAATTGAACTCGTTTTTGTATTGATCTAATGTAAGTAAATACTTTGAACAAATCGATTCTAAATCAGTGCAAGTAACTGTTTGAGTTTTAAATTTGAATAAATCAAATAGCTCTTTTCGAAATAGATTTAAATTTGTTTCAAAAATAGTTAAATTTGATTCAATTGAATCCAAATCTGTTTGATTCAAAAGATCAAGTAGTTTTTTATTGTTTAAATTTTTGTTTAAAAGTTCTTCGCGAGTAGTATCGTCTCGCAATAAAAATGAAGATGTCGATTCGGTTAATCCACTACTCACACTACTACTACAATTTGAACAATCATAGATTAATTCCGATTCAAATTTACTAAATTGACTTTTTAGTATGTTTTTAATATCGTCTACTTCGGACCAATATTTTAATAAATTTTCCAACTTTTTTGTTTTTATCTTCAAACTAAAAAAAAAAAAATTTTAAGAGATTCAATTTTTTTTTGAAATTAAAAGCAAAACTTTTGAACAAAATTTTATGTGCCCTTAACTGTTAGCTTGTTCTTAAGCTGTGTCTTGTGAACAAATGAATGACATCTCACTTGTAATCCTAAAGCTATTGCCGAAGAACGACATTTGTATCCTCTAGATTTCATTAGAAAATTTACATCGATAGATTTATCAAAGATCTGAATCCTACCAATAAAGTCCGCCATTAAACTTTACGTGATCCAGTCAACCTTCGTTAGACCGAACAGAAAAAATTCTCGGATTTTTTCGGATAATCGAAGCTCTTAGATTATCCAGGTTTGACTGTAGAAGGATTTACTTGTTATTCATTTACACTTTGGTACCTGAGAAAGAACTACAAAAGATACCGAAATATCCGTCAAAGCCCGAATTGATGAGATTAACTTTCTATTGTCCTAAAGGTTATCATATTTTAATTCAATCGTAAGGAAATGGACCTGATCTCAATTTTCGACGGATAATCCGGTTTTTTGGTCAGTTTTGGTTAAGTAATGTTTGTTTTCAACATATTTAGATGTTACAGCAGTAATCATCTTTAACGGCTTTAATTTTCGAAGTGCTGAAAAATTACTCTACCGTAATCCGTCGCATAATACCCTTTCTCAATGCACCTTATTAGCTATAAAATGGGAATATTTGATATGAAAACAAATGTTTAAGTGTTGGCAGTTAAGTTAAAACTAGTTGCTTATATCTTTTTTTTTCGAAGTTGAAATTTTTTGAAAACCGAAACTGAAGGTCTAAACCTGAATCCATGAGAAGCCTTGCGGAGGGGCTACGGAAAATTCAAATTTCTCAGCTAAAATACACATTTTTGATGTATAACTTCATTAAAAGAGAGTAAACTTTACTCAAGGTATCAAACTAATATATTTTTAGCGCCTTTTTGAATGTTTTTCATAATGCACCAATTAATTTTTTCACCAGCCTTGGAATACAGGTATGTTTTTTTTCACTATCTTCGATGATTTCCTGGAAAAATATCTTAAATAAGCGTAAATTTTAATTGAAAATATGAAACTATTGGATTTTTCTGAAAATTTAATCTGGAAAAAAAACCTTTAGAATTACAGTCGCGGTTACAGTCATGATATCATATGGTATCAGAATTTGTGACCATTATGGTATTATCAACTACCACCCTCGATCAGTTAAAAAATAAATATCAGTTAAATTTATAATTCTAGACAGACATATGAACCCATTAATATTACGGTATTGGGTGGGTATGGGTTATCCGAAAAATTTGGGTTTTGGGTTATGGTAGAGTATGGGTTACCGAATCCAGATCCATATCTGAAATCCAAAAATTATCGGTAACCCATACTCTACCAGGACCCAAAACCCAAATTTTTCGCATAACCCATACCCACCCAATACCGTAATATTAATGGGTTCATATGTCTGTCGAGAATTATAAAAGTCATGTGTATTCGAAAGTGTCAAAGAAATCACCCTCCTTCGATTTAATGGTAAAACATAACAGATGAATGGTAATAGTAATTCAGGCTAAAGAAATCAACTTTTGTAAAGAGAAATAGAAAAGTCTAAAAATTGAAAATAATATTTTCGTTTAAAATTCAATTAAAATATCAATGAGAATTAGGCACGTTCTCTTTGTAATTCTCAGATTTCAATAAGACCCTAAATATTTTTATTCTCAACAAAAAAAAACAAAGTTTTTTGATTGATTTAAAAGAGCATCACTTTACAAAAAAAAATAACATTAAAGAATTACTTATCTATTTTCATAAGAAATAAATTATGAATAGTTCAAACTAAAGACGCATTTTAATCAGAACATGAAATATCTAAGGAATTCAAAAATGCTAACACTCATTGTTCCATTTAAAAAATCTTGTTCAAAAAAAAGTTAAAAAAAAAAAAAAACCTGAAAGACTTACTCAAGGCTAGCTTGTTTATGCAAGTCTTCAATTGAATTCAATTCTTGTTTAACACGATTTAGTGCATCACATACACTCTCATCTTGTTCTATACTTTCTTTTTCAGTACTCACAAAATTTTGATACAAAACTTTTTGCTCATTTAATTTATTCAACACATCAGTTAACAAAAAACTTCTGTCTTCAAATTGACTTAAAACGTTTTTTAAATTTTCAATTTTTGTCAAATACAATATATTCGGATCCAATTGAGTTGAATTGTTAACAAAATCAACTGAATTTTTAAGCGTTTTAAGCTCGTTTAATAAATCACATAAAGACTCGTCTAATAACTTTGATTCACTTAACTTCGATTCCATTATTTCCCATTTATTTATAGTGTCTAATCGAATAAAAAAAAATAATTTAAGTATTTTCTTATAAGAACAAAAAAATAGAAATAGCTTAAAGAAAACTCTTACCATCCAATTTGATAAGATAAAAATCAAGTTTTTGCTGTTTGATTTGTAATAAGTGTTGGTGTTTGAATTCGTTTTGATATGAATCGGTATTTTCTTTTTGTTGTTGTTGTTGATTTAATAGATTTGTTTTAATTAAATCTTTAATCAAATTTAAATTTGATATATTGGTATGACATATTGCCAATAAGTCGTTCTTTTAAAAAAAATAAAAAGTTTTTAAAATTTAAAGGGTTTTCTTGATAGGAAAAAAAAAAAAGAAAACTTCAAAAAGATTCTAATTTTAAAATTAATCCTTTTTAAAACACTTACATATTTAGGAATGTAATTGCTTGACGAATTCAATTGGTTAAACGTTGACGAACACACATAACTAAAATTAGAATCCGAATTGAGTTTATAATTAGATTTAGTTGTGGAATCAAATGAAGATGATGATGATGTTGTTGTTAAACTATTTACAACAAAATCTAAATTTATTTTTTTTAAATGTATCACGTGATTAAACTGATCTAAAGAATCTTTAATTATGTTTTCCAATTCGATTAACTCGGATTCAAACATTTTGAGATGATGATTTAAAAACGGTGATTTACGTTTATAAATTAGACCATTTTTAAAATCACTAGTGGTAGTTTCGTTCGAACTAGAACACTCACAACTCGACAAACTGTCTTTTTTATCGGTTAATTTTAACAAACGATTGGTTTTTTGTTTTTTATTATTATCGTAATGATGATAATGATGATAATAGTAATGGTAATGTGAGTGATTGTTGTTTAATTGTTGATATTGATTGTTTGGTTTTTGATTAAGATTTACATTTGGTTGATAAGCAGTGGCTGATGCACGACGAGTAAATCTTAACTTTTGTTTGGGTGTTGTATAATGGTTTGTCTTCAACGCGAAAAAAAAATAATTAAAACTAAAATTTTTGTTTCGTTTTTTATTTTTTGGGGTTTCATTCGAGTCAAACAAGCTTGGTAGATTGAGTTACTAAATTAAGTGAAGAAAATAAGCATAAATTTTTGTCTATCTCTTTCGAACTGTTGCAGTGAGTAATTAATATTAAATTAATAAAAAAAATGTAAAGCCCAAAAGGAAATTTTTGACCTTAAAGAACAGGTCTTGGTCAATCTTAAGATCAAGTACTGAATATCAAATGTTTCTAGCTAGACATACCGTAAAACCCTGCTATTTTCCCCATGGGATAAAAACGAAGACTCCGTTTTTGCCCAGGGATTACAGTGTAACCTCGATTTTGTTAAAACGCGACTTTGTGAAATAAAAAAGAGAGACGCTCCTTATACTTTTAATGTATTTCTGGTTTGAATTTGTGAAATTTTACTTTTGTGAATTTTTTCGCATTTACCCAGACACTTCACAAAATCGAGGTCGCACTGTAATACGTTTATGGTTCAATTTTTCAGATCGTTTTTAATCCCATTTTTTACTTTTCAAACTTTATCAATTAGAACCCCTACCTTAATAACGGAGCGTTTTTAATGAAATTTCAGTTAAAAATTAGGAGCTCGTACCCAAAGCAACAAATCAATTGTGTCGCACCTTTAGCTACTAAATTTTTACATTTAAGAAGTATATGTCTTTCCAAGTACTTCATATGATAGTAACGCATTGAAATATGGTAGCATTCTTCTTTTTTTCAATTGCTTTATTCAAAAATGTGAGATCTCATGAGTGGAAAAGGTATCTTTAATCTGTAGAGATATACTGAGATCTAAAACTATGGGATCCGTGCAACGTAATTGATGATGAATTAAATTTTTTTTTAAAAGCAATAATACAGCGTGTTCTGCTGAAGGAGATTAAATGATTTTGAACTTTTACGGTATATAACCATTAATTTTAAGGTATTGGGTGGGTATGGGTAACCCGAAAAATTCAGATTTTGGATTCGCTAAGGGTTACCCAAAAATTATGGGTTACCCAAGCCCATACCTGAAATCTAGGGTTGTTAAATGAAGTGAATTCGGGTAGTTTGAAATTTCGAAGTCAAAATTCGAGAGTTTGAAGTTAAGTCCAGTCTATTCCTTGACCAAAAATAAGTCTTTTAAAACATACTTCAAACTTTCGAATTTTGACTTCGAAATTTCAAACTACCCGAATTCACTTCATTTAACAACCCTACTGAAATCCAAAATTTCCTTACCGAACCCAAAACCTGAATTTTCGGGTTTCCCACCCACTGCCTTAAATCTTTAGATAGAAAAAAATGAATATGTTTTTGTTTATATTTTTAATAAACTTCCGAAATCCCACGACATTTATTATTTTTTTTCTTAAATATTTTACAAAAATAAATCATCCAAATCCTATAATAATATTTTTATTTCGTTTACTCTTCAAATTTTGTCTTCTAAGTGCTTTTGAAGCAATTTATTTTAATTTTTGACTCTTTTTCACGTGGCTTCCTAAACCCTTTTTTAAAAGTGTTTGTTTTTATTGTTAAAAGTGAACCATAAGTTTATTTACATAATTAATTCTATTTTAGAAAAAAAAATTATCTAAATCAACCACTTAAATAGTAAGTGTAATGTTTAATTTCAAATTTGAAAAAAATATTTATGTGATTAAACCCATAATATTTTATAATCTAAAATTTAAATAAACTTTAAGTTTATAATATCAAATAATAAACCATTTACTTAATTTATTACTGGTGTTTATGTAAATTAGAGTAATTTAATTTTTTTTATTGACTTGAGTCTAACAATTACAAATTGTCGGAGTTTTTGATAATCTTTCGGTAATCTTAAGTTTTGCCTTATGAGTTTAATACTGTGCTATTCTTAAGGGTAAAGAAGTACCATTCAGCGCATAAAGTAAAATAATCAGAGCGATTTAGATTATTTTTAAAACCCTAAAATTAATTTCAACAATGTTGCTTTTATCGTTACATGTTTAAAATTAGTTAAAAAGACTTCTTCAAAAAAGATTGCAATTAGGGTTGTTAAATGAAGTGGTAGTTTGAAATTCGAAAGTCTGAACTATGTTTTAAAAGACTTATTTTTGGCCAAGGAATAGACTGGACGTAACTTCAAACTACCGCGCGTAATATTCTTTAGTACAAATAGGAGCGAAGATTAGACGATAAACTTAAGTGTCAAGAAAAGTTATTTATACACAATGCTGTAGGGAAGGGAAGGATCCCCCAGCCTGTCATGGCCGTCCACCTCTAGAATCGATAAATCAAACGATTGTGACTCCTAAATATTTTCATGTCAAGATCCTGGGTTAAGGAGGTCCCCCAAGATCGTTGTCTACTCCCAACATCGTGTAGAAATTACTTTTCTTACCTATTCCATGATGTAGACTTTGAAATACATTAATGGAGCTTGTAATCTAACCTAATCGTCCGGATTAAAGAAACTTTATTTTTTCAAAGTTATTAGAGCTCATGATTTGGATCTAATACGCTTTAGCTTGTGTACATGTAGTTTCATTTTTTTCTACTAAAATAACTGAAACCATTAAAAAAAACGAAAAAATAAAAGAACTAACAGGTAATCATTCAAAATATGTGATTTTTTCTTCTGTTGAAAAATCATAAATTTTTATAATATTAAAATATTATAAATAAAGAGAAAAAAAAAACAAAAAACTGACGATTGATTATGTAACACTTCCTATCGTTTTCTAAATATTTAACTAAAGCATCTAATACCCCCCTACCCAACAAAAAAAAATAAAAAAGATATTTCTCATTGTCAATTTTCTTTAAAAAACGTCTTTTTTCTTACCAAGTCGTGTTTAACTTGAAGGCAATTTATTTTTGTTTTGTGTGCGAAAACTCCTTCGAGTTTATACTCAAAATAAATATGTCAATGACAAAAAAATAAAAAATGTTTCGGATATTTTTAAATTCACGCTTTTTTTGTTGGTGAATATTTTCTATCAACATCATTAATTATATTTGAAATACGCTTGATAAACTTACATTTTGTTTTTGTGGCATATCTTCAATAGGATCTAACTCAAAAAATAATTCGTCCCATGGTAAAATTGGTTGAGTTTTTTCAAAACAAAAGTCTTCGATTGTCACTGAATTGCTATAGAATGGCGAGCTCTTCAAAAATAATCTATTAAAATTATTTTCTTTAAAGAAACAAAAAAAAATAGTTTTTTTTTACAGTATAACCATCCCAATGAGGGTCTGATATATCAGTGTTTGTCGTACTAGTCTCATCAATTGTACCATGTAAAGTTTGATGTTCAGTTACATTTGTATACATTTTTGTATTTGAAATATCAGTTTCAATTTTATTATCGATTTTAACCTCGTTGTTTTTTGAATCTATTTGGTTATCATTCAAAACTAAAAAAAAATTTTAATTAAAAAATTAGTCATGGTATTTAGAGCCCCTGACAAAAACAAAAAAATTTGACAAGTAATTACAGATATAATAAAAAAAAAGTTGTTTGTAGGTCTAACTTAAAGTTATCCTAGAAGTGACGCAATTATGAGGGCTTAACAAAAATTTTTTACATTAAAATAGAAATGAAAATTTCTATAAGAGGACTATTTTGTAGTTTTGGTCTCATTTTAAATTAATTTATTATTTTGGACACTTGCGTGTTTAGTACAAAAACAAGATTAATTTAACATGGAATTGAACGCTTCACGTATTTTTTGAAAAAAAATTTTTTTATAAAACTTACCTGAATCAAAATTATCATAATTAGATGAGTCTGTAAGAGATATTATTTGAATTTGATTCGAATAGTCATCATTAAAATCACCACTAGCATTGCCACTACTCGAACGACCACTCTTAACACGACACGCTTTTTCACTACTACTATTCGCTTCATTACTCAAATTAGAACATGTATCGTATGCACTTGTCACTGTTGTATTCAATTTGTATTTTGTCTCGGACAATTTAGTCCTGTCTATATAAGGAAAGCTTAATAATCTGTCATCGTACTCGATTAACTCATGTGAATTATCATAATCGTACTCATCCGAATTTAAATCGTCCATTTCTTCTAAATTATCGTCCAAGTCAGCCTCATTTCCGCCGGTTTCATTTAAATCGAGGACTTTTCTGTTCTTTACAGCCGGGTATTTGCGGTTCAAAAATCGTTTAAACACACGATTCCGAGTTCTCGAAACAGTGTAATCACTTAGCGATTTGTTAAAATTTTTGTACAAACTAACACGATTTTGGTGTGTATAACTAAGATCAAGTGAGGACAAAGAAGAAGAGGAATTTGATTTTTCGTTTATAATTTCATTAAATTTACAAGGTATTGTGGTTGATTTGTGCAATTTTTGTTCGGGTTTATTCGATAAATCCGAGCTTGAAGAAGATTTTGATTTCGAATCAGAAACTTCTTCGTCATCGTCTAAACTATAATATTTGACATCTGTCAATGAATAATAATAACTTAAATCATTTGTAATATGATTTAAAAATCTTCGTTTTTTACGAGAATCGATTCGTTTTGATATTTCCGATTCGGTAAGACTTGTCGGAATTTTAGGTTTTATATCAATATCGGCAAAAAGATTGCTAAAAGACATTGTTTTTCTAGTATTATTAAAATAACTTGGTCTACCAAATGAGTCCAATGAACGCGAGTGTATAAGATAAAATCTTAATTTTTTGCTTTTATCTTGTCTTATGTTAAGTGTAGTTGCAGTTGAGCTTGTTAAAATTTTTTCATATTCTGACTCGTCAAACGGTATTACATCATCATTATGATGATAATCATTGTTTAGTTTTTCTATAGAAATATTTTTTGAATTTAAATTAAAGTCTGACACTTTTATACACTCAATTTTTTTATCATGACTTTTGGTCTCTTGAAATTTTAAATTAGACACGTTTCGATGATTTGTTTTACTCGAATTATTAGTTGAAATTTGTTCTTCACTTAGAATTACCTTTGTAGAATAGAAAAAAAATTTTAAATTAATTTTGATGTTTGAAATATTTTAAGCTCAAGAGTTTAAAGAACGAATACACGAGGCTATTGAAAAAATTTTAATAAATGTCATTCTCTTTTTTATCGATTTACCTCTATCATAAAATAAATAAACTTTTTTAATAAAATAAACTCTTATCTTTTTTTTTAAATCTGCCCTGAAAAAGATTTTTTTTTATTAGTACTTGGTCACTTAATGACAATCAACTTATCATAAGTTTATGGCCTTTCCTGGAAGCTTTTTTATTTTTTGAAACACGTCAAATATCTTGCGTTCGAATGTACATCTAGTACGTGCTTTTGATAGAAATAGACATAGAAATCTAAGATTTAAACTTTATTATTAATTAAGAAACTCGGTATGCCCTGTAGTCTCGATTCGGCCTCTCACTAATCACGATTTGATATAAAATCAAAAACAAAATAATTCAAACAGCTAGAAATCTATTGATTTTTACAAAGATAAACAATCCTTGAATATAGACTGTAGATAGCCTTTTTCTAAAAGAAATATACTGGTTATCAGTGTTCCAAAAAAATACTCCGACATAACTCGACGCAATTTAATTTACATAAAAACTTCAATTTTCTAGTCCGTTTTATTAAAAAAATACCTTTTTAAAGAGTCTCAAATATTTGTAAGAGAGTCTTGAAACGATTACAAGAAGGTACTCGAGAGGATAAATTAATTCTATTAGGTTTTGTTTAATTACATCAACACAAGAGAGGGTAATAAACTTGAAGCTTATATTTTTCTAATTGTAAAAAATGTTTTTTTTTTTTATTTTCAAAAAAAATTAGAATTAAAATTTCGGTGTTCGAAATAAAAAAAAAAACTCTTTTTTTGTTTTTGTTGTTGTTGTAATGGGGAGTATTACGTAAAGAAAATTTGTACAAAATATATGAAAAAACCATTATGGTAACGACGACATAAAATTTTTAGTAATTTTTTTTTTCACCAAAAAGTATTAGTTAACGAAGAAACGAAAAATTAATTGAAATTTTTGTAATTAATGGCTTATAATTACAAGAAATTTTCTTCTAACTTCTTAAAAACACAAAATTTAGGGGTTATTTTTTCTTATACAATCATAAAAACTTGGTGGTTAAGGATATTTTTTTAATAATAGGAAACTTTTTTTCGTATTTTTGAATCTTTATATTTTAAAGTGTCCCTTGAATTAAACAAAAAACAATAAAAAATTTTGTTTAATTTTTTTTAATATTGTGTAATCCACTGAAATCTTACAATGAATCCAGTAAAATATCACACTGTTTTTGTGGTTTTAAAGAATTACGGACCTTACACTGAAACTCTAAATTCGAATCTCCGAGTTAAATTTTCGTTGTATATTTTTCAATTCTAAGAACCCTTGTCAATCTACCGATCTTTAGACAGAAAGTCAGATCTCTGGACTTGTGGTATTTCGAACTCAAAAATTTTCTAACCGAATTTTTAAAATTGATAAATACGAAAGTGTTTAAAAAAAGAAAACTGAAAATCTGAATAAACAATAAAAGTACATTTGTTTACCTCTTAACACTTCGAGGATAACTTTTTTTTTCTAAAATAAATAAATCTATCTTATCTTGATTGTGAAAACCTTTCGAAATGATGATAATGATTGAAAGATCATTTATAAAAAAAAAATATTATTCGAAAAAAATTTATAAAAAAAAAACCTATTCGTAAAATTTTATCAATAGAGTTAATAATAGCAATTAGAAAGGAAATTATAAGATTCCGACAAAAATTCAATTTTTTTTTTGTATTCGAATGACGAAATTAATTACGATTCGGGAGAGTATCGCACATAAAAAATCGATATTCGAACAAATTAAAGTTCAAAAATAACAAAAAAAAACGCCAACTGTTCCTTACATGATGCCATTAGAAAGTTTTTTTTTTTGTTTCGAAAAGAATAAAGTTTTTTTAAAACAAATATTTTGACATGTAAATTCATTGAGAGAGTCCATAAAAAAAAACATGTTTTTTAATTTAAAAAATTTCTCATATAGAAAAAATCGATTTTTTCGTTTTGGATGTCTGAAAATAAACGAGTGGTACTGTACAACAACAACAACAAAAAAAAACAAGCAAAAACCGGTCATTTTAGTCGGTTTTAAGGTAATAATTGTTGAGACGATTTTTATTTTGAATAAATTTCCGATTGAATTAATCATAAATTAAAACGAAAAAAAAAAGAGAGACATCTGAATAA
This sequence comes from Brachionus rubens, assembly GCA_022207745.1. Taxonomy (NCBI): domain Eukaryota; kingdom Metazoa; phylum Rotifera; class Eurotatoria; order Ploima; family Brachionidae; genus Brachionus; species Brachionus rubens. Next base: position 821,634 of record JAJVHD010000016.1, on the reverse strand, counting down.
CTATGTAAGAATAACATAGACGTACCCCTTCTTATAATTGATATGTTAAAAAAAAGTCTAGTTTAAACAAACTCTTCGAGATAAACTAACTGAATTGCTTGTGTAAGACGTAACAAATTGTAAGATGATCGAAAAAGAAAATATAAAACTTGTTCTATCCGTGGGCTATTTTTTTAAATGAGGTCTAATTTAACAAAAAATTAAAAAAGAGCATCTATTTTTCTCACATTTTTTTTTTCGTTGTGAGAAAAACTTAAATTATTTGAAAGGTTATTCAGCAATGTTCAGGTTTCATTATTATTTGCTTTGAGATATGATAGATAAATTTTGTATACCCTCACTTTTTTATAAAGCACACACTTTTTATAAAACAATACCTTTATTACACTCAATAGGAGTATGATTTTGACTTTTAAATAAAAAAAAAAAAAGTGGAACAATTAGTATTTAAGAGATTTGAACTGTCAAATTAAAAAAAATCAAATTAATCTAGTGGTTTTTAATTTTGCATATCAAGACACAATAACAAAAATGATTTATTTTAGGAAGTAAAGATAAATTTTAAGACGATCAATGATTTGGAAATTTTATTTTGAATATTTCTTGTCCTTAAAAAAATATAACTTAAACGAGACTAAACAAATCGAAAAATTTTAAATAAACAAATTTACTCAATTTGATATAAAATCTTAACTTAAAAAAATTATGTTGCACCATTACCGCGTATTCACTGCCGCGTTACTCAAAAATCAAAAATTGATGTTACTTTGAATACTCATAATTCCATTACGAGACAAGGATCTCAAGCAGATTTCTTGAAAATTAAAAACTAATTCCAGAAATGTAGTATTCTACAAATAATCTCTTAACATGGTATACACGACTTGGGTCGAGTATAAACTTGTGCAATTGCACCTGCAGTGGGTAATGTGTTTCGAGTATAGCCTCACAACTTGGAATATAATGATGGGTTAGAGAAAATGGGTAACACCGTAGCTTAACTTTAATTTGATCTTGTAGGTCTCAAAAAAAAGTCATTTAAACTATTTTTTGCATCAAACCAAAAGAATCATATTTTAATTAGACAGACAACATGAAAGTCAAAGTTTGACAGCACCTCTTTAATCCTCTAAAATACTGACTTAGAGTCTTAGAACGTATAAAACAGATCACTGGGATACCGATATAACGGATTTAAGAACAGTCAATTACTTAACGCTCAAACTATTTTAGAATGAGTGTACAAAAACTTTGAGAATGAAAAAAATCAATTTTATGCACTCTAAATTTTTGCGAACCTTTTTGATCAGAGTCCCCTTCATGTTAAAAATCCTGGCTACGCCGCTGGTTATAGTGTAACCCTAGTTAAATTTTCATCAATTCTACTGTAAAGAGAGGTCATTGATCAAAAAACAAAAGAGTCAACTTTGATTCAAAAGATGTGCTTGAGCTATTCTCAACTCTGATAAGGGTCTTTTACGTTGATTAGAATAAATTCGATAAACTTGAATTTTAAGCAAAATTTTTGTCTTCCTCAAATTTTGAATTGAGAAGGTTAATTGATTAGAAAAAGAAAAATTAGAAATGTAATTAATCATGAAAATTTTTGATCGACCATTACTAAATTCATACAGGAAGTGAAAGAGATAGTGAACAAAAAATTTTGTCCAACTAAAAAAAAAAGTTTATCCTCAAAAAAAATTCGTTTTCGAGTCTTAGAATCATTAAATTTCGCTTTCAAATGTCTAATTACTACAAATTAATTATTTGCAATAACAATAAAAATAAAAGTGGACACTCAATTCTAGACCGTATTCAGACCGAACATAAAATTTTGAAGAGAAACGTAAAAAAAAAAGAGCATAGTATCAAATTATTATTTTTTTTAAATATTTAAAAAAAAAAAAAGTGCAATTAAAACGAAATAATTAAATGGCTATCACGTAGGTTTTTGTATTGTTGTAATTGTTGAGTGTGTAATCCTTTTTTATAAAACTTTTGTCCGAAGATTTTTGCTATCCAAAACAAAAATTATAATCCGATTACTTAATCTTAAATTAACCTGCTTGATGGTGATACTTTGGCTTTTAAGAACAAAAATATTTTTCAAAAAAAATTTTTCAATTAAATCCTTAGATATAGAAAGAAGAAAATATTTGTTAATTAAACATATATGAAATCAAGCAAGACACATAGATCTGGTCTCTAAAACTAATAAAAGTATCTTACTCAAGGTATTTACTACTAAATGGCAACAAGATCAATCAAAATGAATCTTTATAAACAATAAGTCGAAAGCTTTGTTTGCTTTTTTATGTTTATTAAACGAAGGCCTTTAACTCATTTAGTATTACATAATTTTATAAGTGAAAAAAAATTGATCTGATCGTTTCCGAAAGTTTTACAAAAACTGTTAAATTATTCCTAGAGATTAATGAATCCCCGCTTTAAAATAAAAATTTCTAATTACATAACCTAGAAAAAATACCTCTTTTTTTTTTTGATGAAATAAAAATCCTAAAATAATATTAAAAATCTTAAATGCAAATTTTAAATATTAATGACCGAAGTTTTAAAGCGTGATTTATTCATACCCCAAAAAAACAACAACACTAATCCTTAGACTGTCTCTTTCCTCTCGACAACTGCATGTTTTAGACTCGACGTTTAACAAAAAAAATAGGACATAAACGAATTTTTGAGAATCAGTTAAATAATCTTGTCTAATTCTTGAAAGGAATCGTTTATTTAAACCTCGAGTTACAAAAAATAAAAAAAAATTTTAATTTTTAAAGGATTCTCCTGACTCGAAAATAACAACAACAACAAACTACTAAGTTTTCGCTAAAAACCAAAAAACGAAAAACTACTTGCATGATAAACGATCAAAACTAATACTTAACAAAAAAATAATAATAATAATAAAGCTATCATATCAATGAAGATATTTTTTCGAGTTTCGTTCGTATTGAGAAAATTTGAAAATTACTAAACTCTATTATTAAGCATGTTATCTTGTATATTTGTTTATCAGTTTATAAAAAAACTTATTTTTTGATTTTATCATCATCGAAATGACCAACTCAAAAAAAAAAATAATATTTTTCTATATTATTTGATTCGATGTATTTGTCAATCAAATCATACATGACCCTCTTTTTGGAACGTTTTTATTATTTGCTTAACTCAAAAAAAAAATAATTATATTCAAAAAATAAGTATCATCTCACTCTCTCTATAATTTAAGACATAGATTCTCATTGAAAAATAACAATATTGAATTCACCCGAGGATAAAAATTGCAAATAATATGTTTTTTTGTGTATCAAGATTGCATAACGATGTAAATTAAGTTTGCTTGATAACTATTCCCATTTTATGCAAAAAAGGTAAAATTTAAATGTTCTATACCGCATTAAGACATAAAGGTTTTTAATGATCTAAAAATTTTTGGAATGTTAATGTAAGTTACCTGGAACTAACTTTTTTTAATTTTAAATAATGACTGTTTCAAAAATTTACACTGGAAGGTTTATTTGAATAATCTTGAAACCATTAAAACCTGATTTAAATGTCTCGATTTTAAAACGAAATAATTCTTGATAAACTTATAATTTTTTTTTTAGGTCATGTACCAGCAAGACAAATTAAATTTGCGCCACTAATCTTAATTTATTTTAATAATAATTGTTCTACTAGTTTTTTGTGAAACTTAAACCCCCCTTTATGCCATGCATAAAGATTTGTAGGCTCGAACTATTTAAGTTTAATTTTATTAAAAAATTTTACTTGAACATATAAAGTATCATTAAACCAGATTGAACCTAAAAGTACCAAACATTTGTGACGTTTTTTTCTAAATTAAATTGTTTAGAGCAATTTTTAATTATAACGAAGAAAAAAGTTTTTAGTCGAAAATTTAATTGAACAAAAATTGTGCTAAATAAAATTTTTTTCAAAAAGATTCAATTGATACTTTTAGTGTTAAATGAATCCAAGTTGCTATTCGAAAAAACTGTAACTGCAATAGAACGTCATCTTTTTTTTAGGAAACACTTCAAAAACCAACCATAAAGATTAAAAGCCATAAACGCCCAAGACTAAATTCCTATTTAAGATCACAAAGGTTCATGGTCCGATTTTCATCATGATCAAGTTCAGTACAAGATATTTAAGGAGTTTAAGAAATTCTTACAATTTCCAGTCAATCTTGAAAAACTTAAGGAATTTTTAAGAAAATATAATACTGCACTTCTAGCGAACTTTCTCCTTTTGCGTAGCGTACCCACCGTACACAAGGCACATCCACCATATTCAAAGCGTACCAATCATACCGACAACAGAAAAACTCTTGGATATGGTGGGTATGGTACGCTGTATACGAATTATCGGGTACATTACGGTACAAATGGAGAAGGTTCGCTAGAAGTACAGTATTAAGTTTTAAATAAGACTCTTTAAGTTTTCTTCAGATATTTTTTCTTATTTTTTCATCAAACTTTCTTAAATAAGATTTTCAAAAATTTCCGGAATATTTTAAGAATTTCTTAAACTTTTAAAATATCTTGTACTGAACTTGATGAAAATCGGATCATGAACCTTTTATAGGATCTTAAATAGGAATTTAGTCCTGGAACAGAATCTTTAAATTAAACATTTATGATCCACGCAAGTGATTACTTCCTGAGGCTGGGGTTGGGGGTCAAAAGCCGATCATTCAATCATGAGAGACCCCTAACTCATAGCCAAAGTCTAAAAATTCAAAATTCTTTTAACTTAAACGTGAATATTTAAGGAGTGTGACAAGGCAAATTTTCGAAGGAAAACCCGGAATAATTTCCTATGTTTTGACTCAGAATGGACCGAATTGCAAAGATCCTATCAAAACAACATTTTAAACAAAATTTTATTTTTAAAAATGTATTAACTTGAACATTTTGTTGAAACTTATTTTACAAAACTAAAATAAGCTTAAAAGGTTTTTACATTCTTGACTTAAAATGACATTTTACTTTATTTGAATGAAATGAAAAGTTTTGGTAAATTTTTATTTTTTTTTGATAGAGTCTTAAAATGGTGAGAAATATTAAGTGTAAAGTTTTGTAATATAGTAAATTGGCGAATAATGTTAAGTCCAACTTAAACATACTTATTTCAAAAAAAATAAACTAAACTCTTACTTAACCACCGATTACTAAACTATAGAGAGGAGATAAACTATTAAGCACGTAGATCAGAGATTAAATAAGTTTTAAACCCTTTTTTGATTTAAATTTTTCTTAAATTTATAAAAAAAAAGAAAATGAAGGGGTCTATTAATGAGATAAACTTGGTAAATCATCGAAACTTTAATCCTCTAATTGATAAATATTTAACTAAAGATAAAGAATGTTTACAATCGACATTCTTTAATGTATATATGGGCTTGACATACCTTTTTAATACGATTATTTTCCTGTTCCAATCGACATTGCCATTCGAGACTTTTTAACCATAAACAATGCCATCTATTTTGTAAATACAAACCATTCTCGTAAAAATTTTTGTAAGTTTGTTTCAACTTTGAGCTTAATTTTAACACTGAATTTATAATCTTTGCGTGAGACTCAATATCGTATTGAAGACACTAAAGTCAAGATTGTTGTATTAAAAAATAATAGAAAAAATTTTTTTAGTTTTTTTTTACTTTGTGTTCGTTTAGACAGTGTTCAATTTCAGTTAAACTCCAATCGGGATTTATCGATAAGTTTTCTATAAGTGCTTCAACTTTGACTAACCATAATTCAAAGTTTTTCAAATCCTCTTCTAAATCTTTTGTTTGAAAAATTATTTGATCAAGATCAAAACAAAAAAAAAAATAAATTATCTTATCTCAATATTTACCTTTGGCTATATCTTGATTAAAATAATTTTTTGTAATTATTGATTCGATCGATTTCCACTGTTTATTTAAATACTGTAATTTAGATAAAACATCATGTTTCAAATTTGGATGATATTTTATCAAATGACACGCGTATTCGTTTAGTAGTTCCCGACGTGGTGATCGTTTGAGAATTTCTTCGTATGAAATCTTGAAATAAACAAAAATACAATGAAAATTTAGGAATACTTTTTTATAATTTAGTAGACTCACTTGAGATGTGTATTTTTCGCAATAACTCGACATTGCTTTGCTCGTTGGTCTATACGTCTTTAATTTATCAAGCCAAGTCTTAATTTGATTGTACTGGTGTAAGAATTCTTTGTATGAAACATTAGCACTTAAATCATCACTTGAATTTTTTTGAGTTCCAGTGTGTTGACATGTTTCAATGAGACCTTCGTCCATTAAATACTCGTAATGTTCTTGAAATGCACCACAAAAGTTATCGTCAAGCCTTTCTAAACTAGATGTTGATTTGTGCAGAATAAGATCGCTATTTGAATTCTCCAGATTACTTGTCATTCTAAAAAATTAAATATTTTAGTCCAGACATTATTTAAGGTGTGTTAATAAGAAGTGAAATAAATTTTTTTGTATCCATAATCTCACTTTCTACATTTTGTATCTCTTTTATTAGAATTTTTGAGATAATAGAAACATCAATAAAAATTGGAATAAGGTATAGATAACCGAACATTTGAATGTTTTATCTGTAAAAAGTAATCAGCTGCTTTCCTGAATGCTTATTTTTAAAAAAATACGATGACTGACACATGTTGATTAGGAACTTATTCAGTTTCAATTTAACATAAAACATTCATTTGCTCGTGTAAATGTCGAAATTGTAGAAATGTGCTAGATTTTTCCTGAAGGGTGAGGTTATCAATCATTTAGGTTCGTTGAAAAAAATAAAGTAATACTTTTTTATACAAACTTTTTTCGGCTAAAACATCTATGAAAGAACTTTTAATGAAACGAGTATGGTGTTTTTTCAAACAAATTAAGTTATTCCACGGCCGAAAGTTAACAGATTTTATGAGGCATCTGATTACATTTAAATAGTTAGCCTTTATTTTGTTCATTTTTCAATTTAAAACCCTGAAAACCCCAAATTTCTGTTGAATAATCAAGAAGAGATACACCTTGATTCGTTTTTTTTTGTATAAATTTACCGAAATCCCTAAAGCCAACTTAGTTTTGCAATTTTCACAAATCATTGATTTTCTGTAGTCAAGACGCCCAGGATTTGATTCTTAAAAAATGTCTTATCAAGTTCTTGACACGATTTTTGCAAGTTCAGGAATCGACCTTGGAAGATTCCAGTTAAAAATGAGAAATTTGAAAGAATCTTAAGTAAGAAGATGTCATGAAAAAATAAGAAGTAAGATTCTTATAGCTTATAGCTTCTTTAAAATATTTAAATTTTTTTACTGACCTATTTGGAATGCACCGGAAGCTTAAAGAATCTCACTTCTTATTTTTCATGACATCTTCTTACTTAAGATTCTTTCAAATTTCTCATTTTTAACTGGAATCTTCCAAGATCGATTCCTGAACTTGAAAAAATCGTGTCAAGAACTTGATAAGACATTTTTTAAGAATCAATTCTTGGGCCATTTTTCGCTTTCCACAAAAATATAAATCTATGTAATTGTTTGAAGGTCTTGAGTTCATGGGAGTACATGGTTATTGGTTTAATTAATTTTTCAGCACGACTTACAAAAGTTATTCTATCTGAAGCTTTTGATGGAGATATTGTTAGTCCCTCCCCCCTCCCTACAAAAATTGTTTAATTCAAGCCAATAAAAAAACGAAAATATGTTAATTTTTGCCTATTTTAATGCTGTGGTCATCCACGTGTTCCTCCTGTGAACCTTTATGTGATTGATTTTTCTAATATTTTGGAAAAGCCATAATTGATTTATGGGTACCAACTGAAAGTTAGTTTTACTAGTTTTAACAAGAGCTTTTTAAGCTTTCAGTTGATATCCATCACAAGAAGAACACAAAAAGAATATGTGTTTAGCTTCCTGAATAGACAAACTTACATTTTCCACAAGTTTTATGCAAAATAAAGCTGTTAAAATCTAAAGTCACTTTATATTTTGGATTTTTCGTATTTAACACCGTAAATTAACCATTTTTGGCTTCATTTTTACAGTTTTAAGCAGAATATGAATATTTATACAGCCCCGAAATTACATGCCATACAAACTATATCATCAGAAAACAGTTTATCTTAAAAACTAGAGTAGATATAAACTTTCGTATTTTTTTCGGTAAAACAAGAGAAAATGATTCTTTTTGTGAAAATGATAAATATAAGGATCCTTTTTTTAAAATTCTAAACGTTCATTCTAAGACTAAATTCCCTAAGACTAAAGGCATTAGAAAATGACAAAGATAACTTTTATTAGCTCCATTTTTGGACCTAATAATACCAAATATTTTCCAAAATCAAGCTGAAAAATGTTTTCAAACATTAATTTAGTTACGCCAATGATTATGATTCTCAGACCTGATTTTCCAAACATATCTAAGTCACCCTTCTTAACTCAAATTGCAATATTACGATAGCCTCGATTATCGAGCCGTGGTGTAACTTTTAAAACAACTGTTTTCGACTACCAAGGGCTAAATTTCAAATTCGGAAAAAGTTAACAAAAATTTCAGAGTTACAATGATAAATATATTAAAGGATATGATCTCAAGTTTGGGTGTTTTGCAGATCTAAGCCATCTGAGTTAAGTCCTAATTGGATAGCTGTCAAAACTATTCAATTAGGGTTACGAAAATTCGAGGTAATGCAAGCTAACTATAATCTTACGTTGTAATTTTAGTATCCTTTAGAATATCGTTGTATTTTATCATTTTAAGTTCTAATAAAATTGAACTTTTCGTGTGACTTCATCTCGCTATTTTTTCGTGATTAACCCTGATAAATGAAGGTTTTTGGAAAAAAAAGAGCTCGATGATGCAACTAAAAAACATAAATACAACTTTTTGACTTTGTGGTGGATTTTTTTATGGGGTAGCTAATTTAAACTCAATTAGTCATAATTTAAAGAAAACTTTTTAGTTTAATGACTTGAAATTTACAAGATATTCTTAGTGTAGAAAAGCGATAAGTTTTTCTGCTCGAAAAACTTTTATGAATCATAATCTAGAGAAGAAAAAAAAATGTTCTTACTTGTTGTTATTGGACAATTGATTGAATAAAAAATTTGAATTTTTTGTTATATTATGATATACTTTAAGAGATTTAAAATCGCAGTTTAAAAACATTTGTTTATCTTTTTTTGTTTTTTTTTTGATTGAGGTATATATATATATATTGTTTAATAAATTCGTTCTTCTAACATTGTTTAATCATTTAGAAATAAATCGAACGTTGAATATTGTTTGCTTAATCAACTGATTAATTCACCATTTTATAATTTAATAGAGTAAATTTAAAAGAAAAACTAAAATTTTTCTTTTGATCTAAACGCAAAAATTAAAAAAGAAAAAAGTTTTAAAAAAATTAACCTTAGTTTTTTTTTTCTAAAAGCTCCCGTGAATTTTATCATAGATTACTAAATGATAAAAACTTAATTGATAAGAAAACACAATTTTGTATGTCAAGTCTACATACAATATGGACTTTTGAATACCTCTGTTTCAGGCTTGGTAAATTTATTTTAAGAATTAAAAATATCTTTTTTCAAAAGGTTGTTTCTCGTTTTTTTTTTGATTTTTTTTGTATGCTCATATTATTACAACAGTACAACAAATATTTATACTTGTTTCTAATTTTTAGGTAAATTTTGTCTTAAGAGATTTGTTTCTTAGAAAAAATACAATTTTTAAATCTCATTGTAGCAAAAAAACACCGAATAGTTTTAAGATTTTATGAAAAAAAAAAGATTAAATTTTTTCTAGTGGCTTTACTGTCCATATTTTAATCTCAATGTATTAAATATAAAAGAGAGAAAGCCAGGATCTAATTTAGTTAATATTACTAATGCTACTGAGTATTTTAGTTCGTAGACGGTCTTTTTTTAGAATCGATTCAAACACTCCATTTAAACAAAAAATCTAATAGTTCCGTATAAATTATAGTTTTTTTTTGTTTCCTCTTTTAATTATACGTGTGCTAGTCAGATGCTTTTCGATTTGAAAAAAGATAATTTTTTTTTGCATATGAATCATTTATGTTGAAAGTCTGGTTTTTATCATATAAAAAGAATAATTTTGGATGACATGTTACTTGTGTAGCCTTTAGACTCTAACAACAACTGTTAGACTTACTGACTTTAATTTTGTTTATATCTCAAAAATGAAAGATATAAAACTAGCCTGATTCTTGTTAAAATGAAGAGTTTCATTCTGAAGTCTAAGAACAAAACATAAATCATAGTGAAACCATTCTAAGAACTCAACCGAATCTAAAGTAAATGTTTATAAAAACTCGAAGGTGAACTAGCTGTAACCTTTTATTAATCAAGAATAAAAGGCACGAACAATTATTTGTTATTATCATTGAAGAATATTATTAGACTCTCGAAGACCCTTTAACTTCTTAGTTAAATCTACTTTATTTAATTTAAATACTGCTAACCTGGTCGTTCACATATTCCAAAAATGAACATTCAAATCCTTTCAAGAGCGTTCGCGTTCATCCGAACTCGCCCGAACGTTCAAAAGTTTTATAAAACCCTTCAAATCCTTTCATAACCATTCATAGCTTTTCGGGACCTTTTCATAAATTTTCGCAGCTTTTCAAAATTTTTCATAAAATTTCGGATCCCGAACGTCCACGAAAATTTATGAAAACATCCGAAAAATTATGAAAAGGTCCCGTAAAGTTATGAAAGGTTATAAAAAGCTATGAATGGCTCTGAAAATTTTTGAACATTCGGACGAATTGAAAGTTCATTTTTTGGAACAACCAGACCAGTACTTCGAAAAAAGCCCTATATAGCGTGTAATCAGACATGTGTACTCATTTATTTTCGGGGACTGGGTCGATTTGGGTAACCCGGAAAAATAGGTTTTTGGGTTCGGGTAGGGTATAGGTAACCCATAAGATTTGGGTTTTTGGGTAAATTTTGGGTTGGGTAACCCATTAAAATAGGGTATTGTGGTTCAAAATGGAGTTTTTAATTGGGGTTTTGGGGTATACTTACCCGATTTTTGTGGGTTACCCAATTCAACCTATACCCAAAAACCCTATTTTTCCGGGTTACTCAAACCGATCCAGTACCCGAAATTAAATGGGTACACATGTCTGTGTGTAATTCAAAGTTTAAAATTAAAAAAGTCGTATTGAACATTGTAAAGCAGATGAGTTTCATTTATTGCTCGAAGCTCCTTCAAGTTTTTTAATTGTTCTAATACTTGAACTTCATTCTCACTTTCATTAACTTAAAAAATTAAATTATGATCTAGTGAAACTAAATATTAAAACATTCATACTCCCAACCGGAAAATTTGAAAAAGATGGTTTTTGAAAATATTATTCCAACATGAATTTATCATTTTAAAAAATTAGAAAAAAAAAATGAAGTCATTTAAAATTTGATCAAAAAATTTAAAAAGAAATTAAATGGCAATAAAAATAACTGCGGAAATCGGAAGACATTTAATTGTCAATTATTTTTTACTTACGGCTTGATACAACATTATTCTTATTGTTGCATAACATAATTTGCTTTTTTTTCCTTCAAAAGTTTCCAAAATTATTTCTTTTTTTGTTTTTTTGGCTGCTCGCAAGTCTTACAATCTAACAACAACACAAAAAAAAAGATTTCCACTCTTCTAAAACAAAAAAAAATTGAGAAAACCTTTATATATTATTTATAAAAATAGTTTATATAATATTTAGCTTATTCGTATTTTCATAAACTTATATCTCACGCTTTTTTTTTGTAATTTAAATAAAACAATTTCGTTCGAATGGCCTTCATCAATTTACTTCAAGTTATTATTTTGATCTATGAAATAAAAAAAAAAAAGTTGCGTGACATAGTAAATTAAAATATAACTTTAGGCTATCAACTACTGATATCTTAGAGAAACAACAAAAAAAAGAAATATTGGGTTCGTTAAATTGATTTCCATGTGTGTTAAGGAGATGATATCCATGCGCCATTTCTTATCTTTATTCATCTAAACTTAATAATCATGATTAAGTTCAATTATTGTTGTCAAGGTTTTAAAACTAAACAAAAAGTTCGAAAACAGGTTAATGTCAAATTTTCAGTTAATTTAGTCCACAATTTGTAAAAATAAAAAAAAAAATTTTTTTTACAAAATTTAGGACGTTAGAACTAATTAAAAACTAATAGAACTTCTTGAAAAATTGGTCGAGTAACACACAAAAAACAATAAATTATAACTGTTTATCATAGGTTTAGAGTAGCTTGTTTTGTTCATGTCAAGATATTCAACAGTAATAAAAAAAAATTTTAATTACTTTCGTTCCGTTTCGTAAAATACAAGGAATCATCATCATTAAATGATTGATTGATAGTACGCGAAGAATTTAAGTATAAATCATAGATCAACATATGATAAACGAATAATCTGTTGAAAGTATACTTGACCAATTTCAATCAACTAGAAATTTATCGGTATTAATAATTTTTTTCTACAGAATACGATCATTTTTTCAATGACTTTGAAAAAAAATATGAAGATTATAATCCCCCTACAAATACCCTCCCACTTGAAATTACACTAAACCTATTAATTTCAGTAATCCGAAACAAAAAATTAGTTTGTCATTCACTGTGCTTTCAAACCTTCCATTGAGTGAAATAAATGCTGAAATTTAAGATTAAACCGAAATTTTGACGAGTCGACGACATTTTGCTCAAGTCAATGCTTAAAATTGTGGTGACGTTTTAAAAAAAGTTTCATTTTTCAAAAATGATCATTACTCGGGTTATTCATGAATGTTCCAAAATGGCTTTTGGAAATATATATTCCAAGTCGAAAGGTTTTATTAACCCTAAAAAAAAAGTAAAATACATGAAAATGACCTAAATTTTCAAAAAAATAAAAATTATGAAAAAGAAAAATATGATTCTGCATTTTGTTTGATAAACGAATTGTGCATCTCGTAATAAAGTCGCGAGTACAAAAATTATCTAAAAAAATTGTACCATATTGCACGAATAAGAAAAAAATCGTGAATTTAAAAAATTCCTGTTCTGTTCTTTTATTAAAAAAAAAAGTGAAAAATTATGTTAAAAGTAAAAACTCTAAAACAAAACGAGAGAACAAAACGCCTAATTCTTGTGATGGCATTATGCTCATCGTTAATGTAACAAAAATTATTCAGATTGAGAAACTTCCAAAACCCTTCGAAAAAAAAATATAATTAAATTTTCCAAGAGAAAAAAAAAAAAGGTATTCTCTTGTATTTTCTACGATTTTTATCATTTTTTTTTTCTTTTCATTCTTCTTTTTTTTTAAATAAAGAGAATTGCATACTTTTGCTTAGTTAAAATTCACAAATCAAAACCATGAAATTGGATTTTGAAAAAAAAAAAATTAATTTTCAATTGAGCACATAAAAGCTATCAAACAAAACAAAAAAGAAGAGAAAAAAAAACTAACAATCCTCTTATTTTTTGTTTCTATAAATTAGAATTTCCGCTTGAAAAACTAATTTAAGAAATATCTTGTATTGGTATAATACAATTTATTATTTTGAATTGGACTATTCGACCATTAAATAAATGTCCTCAAGATTATATTTAATTGAATTGAGATTTTTATAAAAAAAAAAAAGTTTTTATATCTTGAAAGTTTTGTTTTTGAAGAAGAAGAATCTTCAAGTGTGTTTAAGGATTCAAACATTATTTATTTTTTGCTTGCAAATCAACTCAAGCATTATGTAAACTTAATGTGTTCATTATTACCTGAGTAATGAATTCATGAAGTTATCCAAAAAAAAAAAAATTTCTAAAAAATCTTGAAAAAAGTAAATAGTATCCTAGTGATTGTTTTTTTTCTTTATAATTAATGAAGCACCTTGTTTGATAACAACAAAAAAAAGTGTCCACAAAATCAGGTTAAGTTTGGAAACCTTTGTTTTTTATTTTCGAATCATGTTTGACCATTATTAGAATGTAATAACAAATTAGAAATCAAATAAATTATTATTTGTTTAGTTTGTCAAAATTCTTTTGTTTTTGAGTTGAATTTTCAACACAATTATTTACAAATTTTCTCCTTCTAAAAAAAAGAAACTAGAAAGATATGTCAAAACTTTGTTGTTCAAATTCATAACAATAAATATTAAAAAAAGGAAATAACTCATATTAAAAAGGATTTCTAATTTTCTATGATTTTTTTTTTCGAAAATTTTATTTATATAGGCTTTGTCATCCCTACTTTTTTCTTAATTAAATGATATGGCTTTTTTTTCTAATGATTATGAGCTTGTAAACTTTTAAAATTGTGAAACTTGAAACTAATTTTTGGCTTGTTGTTTGAGTTAATCCGTTTAAACTTGACCAAATATTATGTATCCTTTTTAATGAAGAGAATTTTATAATTTTAATTGCACATGTGCGACCCAGACAAGACAGTTTCGATGCAGCATCGCTGAAAATGTGATGAAAAAAACGATGATTCAACGATGCGATCGGGCCGATTTCCTCGGATTTCGACGTCGAAATTAGGATGAAAAGTGTTGAATTTGTCAAAAAATTTTCTTTTTCAATTAAAATCATTACTGAAATAAAGCTATAGAAATAGATGTTATTTGATGATCAGATCGTTGAGTACGATACCTATAAGATCTTTTAGCTAACTAAACATGGCTCTGATTCTGAAAGCTTTCTAAGAAAAACCTATAAGGATGGGAAGTCCACTCCCATCCTCGTCAGCAGTATAGCATTTGAATTCTGATGTACTTTAAAAAATAACAGTTTTGTTTTGTAAGTATCTTTTCCTTTAGCATATTCAGACTTGTTTTGTTAAATTAATAAATTTTCGAAAAAAAAAAAAAAAATTAAGTGGATTAGAAATCCGATTGTGTCATTGGGACTGCTATATTTTATCTTTTTTTTAAATTGAGTTTTAAAACTAATTTAGTAGTAATAATAATACTAAAAGTAGTGTTAAAACTTTAAAAAATATTTAATAAAAAAAAGTTCCAAGTTTTAAAATTAATTTAAATTAGATTTTTAATTTTTTCAGAAATGGATTTTAATTAACATCGATATTGTGAAAAAGGATAAGTAAAGATGACTTGAAACTTTTCTCTAAAATTGCAGTAAAACATGAGGTAGTTAAGAAAATTAATTACTACACGAAACTGGGAGTGGACAAACCCACCCCAGTCTTGGAGAGTCCCTAAAATCAGAACCTTGTCATGAAAATATTTATGAGATCATTTGACTAGTTTGCATTTGCATTATTATAAACACCAATAATATAGCCCCAATATTAAGCAAAAATCTAGAAAAGATCCCCATTACGGGATGGGTGACCCTTCACTTCACTCAGCATCGTGTAGATATATTCTTATCTCATAAATGTGTTTGGAGGAAGCTTAGTAGTTGAAAGATTCATAATTCGTATACTGGTCTTTACAAACTAAAGAGGAGATAGGCTTCTTGCCTTTGATAGGTAAAGAAGACAAAATAAGTAAATTTATCGGTTCAAATAACTTAAGCAAAGTCAAGTTCCGTGTAAGCAGGACAATAATAGATTAAAAAATTTATTGCCGTCTCTTTTGTTTGATTCATTTTGAAAAGGATCTAAAATAAAAATAAATTAATTAAAGGAGTTAATCGGAAAAGAAATTATTACCGCGTTTTTTACAAAATATCACAATCAAATCAAGAGCAACTTTTAAAAGTTATTGATTTTTTAAATTTTTAAAGCTTTTATTCGATTTTCATTTACCCTCTTTTTTTATATTCTTATTTTTTTTATGCGCTAGGCTAAATTGAAGGGCTTAGTTCCATTCTGAGTAGCCTGAGGTCAACCTCAAATTATTTAATAAATAAATTAAAAGTTTGATAGCTCAAGATTTTTTTTTATTTTTACAAGTTTTAAAATACAAGAAATTATGAAAATTTCGAACTGATAAAATAAATGTAGATTGCAACTTGTTATATACATGTATGTATGTATTACATGTAACGTATGTAATTTAATAATTGAATGACCTTTTCACTTTTAATATATAAATATTTAATTTATGGGAGGAGTCAAAAATGTAGAGAAAAATTTAATTGGCGATCGTGATGAAATTTAGAGTAAAATGAACAAAATTTTGTAAAAATTTAAATTTAAAAAAGTTCATCGTCAAATGTTCGGTTTTTTTAAAAATTCGACGATGATCATCGTTGATTCAGCAACAATGTCTTGACTGGAGACCTAACTTAAGATATTCAAATTTTGTTTGTTGACTTTGTAGAGAAGACTTTCTTTAATCCGGATAGATTTTAATTTGTTTTAAAAACATTATTTTTCCTTTTCCCGTCATTTTTTATCCTTAATCGATGATTAGAGTTCTTGTCTTGAGATTTGATGCTATACCTCCTATACAAGATACACAAAGACATAAATTTGTTTCAAAGAATTAAAAGCTTAAGCTTTCCTGAACTGGTCTAAAAAATAAATTCGTTAAAGATTTTCTATTTATTTTCAAAACTTGAATGCATTGCAGACATTTGTAACCATTAATTTTAAGGTATTGGTTGGGTATGGGTTGGGTAACTCGTAAAATATGGATATTTTTTTGAGCTGTAAGTTTTTTTTCAACAAAAATTAGGTTTGGGGGAAATAAACCCAAACCTGAAATCCAAAATTTCTGGGTAACCCATATCCTACTCGAACCCAAAACCTGAATTTTCTTTTTTTTAATTGGTACATACTGCAATGAATTAATGGCTTGCCGTACCCGTATCCTTACTAAAAAAATCGCAAAATCATGCATTAAAAATTTAGAGAATTTTTAGCATGGCTACTGTAAGGTTCGGGTACCCCATTAATTCGGCGGAAGTGCAGTATGTCTGCTTGTGTGCCTTAAGACAAACAAAATCTAATTCATAAATATTTCTTGAAATGATCCGAAAAACTTTTTAACTACAATTAGAATATACTACGTTTATCCTTTAATGAACCTTGCCTGTTAGCATTCAAGTAAATCTGTAAAATATCGATCTTTCAAAATATCCATTTCCGAAAGTTCATAAATTTGGGATAGAGGGGTATTGAAAAAAATTTGGAATTTTTTTCCGTTTATTGCAGTTTTTGAGCTTTCAAAAATAGAAATTTTGGAAGACCGGAGTTGTATCTTAAGACCTTTTAATTGGATTACATGAAAATTTTATTCAGAAAAAAAATTGAAAATTCATTTTTTTGTTCATTAAACTTTATCTATACGTAAATTAATTGCTCATGTAGCAATTACATTTTAAACAAACAAATGAGAAACCTTAAATATTCTAAGGTACCCTAATTTTTTTGTCACGCTATTTTTTTGTTTTATTACTCTTTAAAGCAACAAAAATTTAAAAGTCATTTTATAAAAAAAAAGTTTGAAAGAGTACTAGATTAAATCTTAGAAGATGACTTTTTTTTTTATTGCCTTGAATGAGAAGACTAAAGAGTAATAAATTTCTTTTTTTGTAAAGTAAGCGCAAATTGAGACTAAAATATTTGTTGTTAATAATTGATTAGTATGAATTTTGATTTTTTTTCTTTTGTTCGACAAAAGATCAAACGAAGAAGATAAGATAAATTGGCTATAATTCATAAACCTGATCTATTTCAAGAGTTAAAAATTGATTGAGGTTCAATTTAAAATAATTAAAATTTTTTGTTTTATCTTTAGAATCAAACAAAAAAAAGGTATTGTTTTAAAATTTCTATTGACTTTTTTAATTGTTTTACCATGCTTGCTTTTAAATCCTAAAACTTAACTCACTTAATTTTACTCAGCCATTGATTGTTAGATTTGTTTAAGCTATCAGCTAAGCAATTGCTTTAATAGATATCTTTGATTCTGAATACCAATTAAATATGCCGTAAGACCTCTCTTTTTTTTACCCAGAAAATTTGGGCTTTTCCATTTGTTCGCTGCATTTTGAGTTCAAAAATACCTTATTCTTTGCTCTGCTCTTTAAAATAAGATATCAGGGATACAAAATTTTTAAAAGTTTCTTTGTAGATTTTTGCAAGACAAGCATAGTTGAATCTCTTAACTTGGTTTATTCGGCTCACATAGTTACAGAAAATTAAAAAAAAATTTTAGACGAAAATTTAAAAGACCAAAGGTTAAACATTGCTTTCGAAGATGTCCCACCAAGTGAGTTTAAGTAAGTATTAAATATCTTCCTCGAGGCAATGAGATTACATTTTTCTTTTATTTTCTGACATGAAACATCTCTGTTCTCTAAGACATAGCGATTAGTGTTAATTCAACCTGAATCAGTTATAAATCTTCTAGAAGAGTTGCGTAATTGATTTGGGATATCTCCCACAACAACTTTATAAAATTAAAATTCAAAACAATATCTTTAAATTGATAAATTAAATCGGTGTTTAAATGATGATACCTAAAATTTTCCACTTTTAGAAATACTGAAATAATTGACTATAATATTTTCACTGGCAGCTATTAATCTTGTCCGATTAAGTCTGTCCTTAAAACAATTTATTTCACTGCTAAAATATATTTAAATGATCCTGTAGCGAGCATAACCAGTGAGTCTCATTCTTAATTATCTTAATTTAGTTAAGAAAATTAAAACGAACGAACACTCACGAACGTTCATGAATGTCCGCAGATTCAATTCGTGAACGACCACAACTGTAGATAGAGATGTTTTGAGAAATTCGCGTATACAACAACAATTGAAATAAACTTTCATTTTTTGACTCTTGATTTGAGTATCGAATTTAGGTTGATCCTAAAAGAACGAATGCAAATTCGAAAATTTTTATTACAAAAATCGTGTTGATATTCATTGAGTAATATGATTGACGAATAATTTTGTTTATTATTTTATTATTACAAAATTTTCAAACAAAAGATAACAAAATTTAATAAAACATAAAAGATAATAAAAAGTATTCGATTAATTTTTTTTTGTTAATATTTGTTCGTTAAGTTTCATTGAAACGTTAAAAATCAATAAAAATTGATTTTTTTTTCCAAGAAATAGACTATATATCATTAAATTGAGAAGTCAACTTATATCTTCTTTTATATCGATATTAAGTTTGTTGATATTTAAAAACAACAACAAAATTAATTTTTATTATAAAATCAAACAGATACAAATTATTTTATAAACTTAAAAAAAAACATCAACTTTAATCTTAAAAATAATAAAAATCCTTAAAATTTTAGTAATTATTGCATAAATTTTACGTACAATCAATCTTATAGGCAATCTTATCAGAAGATTACTTACGCATTACTTACAAAATAGGCTTAGGCTAAGGAAGTAAATCTTGATTTTCTTGACCTGGTTTAGATATTGGTTGTTTGAATCTTATAAAATTTAACACAAGAATGTTAAATTTCAATTTTCATTTAAGCCAACAAATATTTTCTATTTTATAAATTTTATCTGCTTATCAATTAATTGGTATCGTCGGTAGATCAATGCTTAAAGCGTTAGGCTACAAAAGTAGCAGTTCGAATTCCGAACGGGTCTAATTTGTTTCAAAGAAGCAAGGAAGCTTGCAAAACACCGAAGCCTTAGCTCTTACAGTGGTGCTATGATCACAGGAATTTACAAAATTTTACGTAAAATCTGGTAATTTTACAATTTTTTACCCTTTTTTCCGTAAAATAGGTTATTTTACGTAAATCTACTAAGGTGAAAAACAGAAGATTTATTTAATTTTACGTAAAATGCTGTAAAAACCAAAACGGAAAAAAAAATTCATCCCTCATTTGGTATTTCAAAAAGTTTCACAAGATAAAATTTAAAAAAAATACAAGTCTTACGAAAACTGGCAACAAATTGGACACATTAATAAGCGAAGCTGGTGGAGTTATTGAAGAACTAAAAACTTGGTGTTATTTTAATAAGGTTGATATAAATTGGGAAAAGACTTTCTTTATGGTATTTAAAGAAAAAAATTGAAGTACCAGATTTTATTCAAATTAGAGAGGTTACAATTAAAGTTGTTGATAATTTTAAATTATTGAGCTTTACCATTAATAACAGATTAAATTTCATGAAATTAGTTTCGGAAACATGTATATCGGTAAACAAGAAACTGTTTTCAATAAAAAGACTTTTCTATCTTTGTACATCTGTAAAAATTCAATTTTTTAAAACTTTTATTTTACCTTATTTTGATTATGTTTTTACACTAATTTGAATGAATGCTGTCGTTTTCATACAAGATCATTAAAATGGAGAACTCACCTATTCAGCTCAAAGAACAATTAGTCACAAATGAGTCGCGTAAAATTGAGTACAACTTAACAAACAAAAGTGATTTTATGGTGCCGAAATCGAAAACAAAAAGTGGTTGAAAACACATTTGGTTATGTGTACACAAAATTGGCTAACAAATTCCTTATTAACAGAATGGTTCTCAAATTTAGCACCTTTAAATTGTCAATATTCAACAACATCAACCTAATTTTCAATGATGCTTTAAAAATTTTTGATAAACTTAATTTAATTTTTAAAATTTATTTTTTATTTTGATATTATGATAATTGATTTAAATTTTATTTTATTTTAAAAAATTTTATCTTTATTAAATAAATGGAGAGTTAATCAGTCTATATTCAAGACAAGGGCACTAGCCTGTTGATTAACCTTGAAATTGAAAAAAAAACCAAGCTATGTTAAATAGAATAGTGAACAAGAAAAATCATTTTTTTTACCTTGACTTATGATTCCACTTTCTATAATCAATCTATTAAAAAAAATTCAGAATTTCAATTGGCCGTTTTGGTTTTTACAGCATTATACGCAAATTTACCATATTTGACGTAATTTTAGATAAATCTACTGTTTGTCACCATAGTAAATATACGTAAAATTACCTATTTTTTTACGGAAAAAGAGTAAAAAATTTATGCTTAAAAAATAAGAACTTACAGCGACTGAGTTTCTTGAGCTCCTGTCCTTTACCTGGCAACCGAATTCCGATGGATTAGATTGGGATGGACCGGTACAAGTCTTTTGTTGAAATTATCCTTCATCAATAGAAATACGCCTTCTTAATATTTGCTAAAAGTAGGCGGTTGATTTAAAAATGCTATTTCGTTTACAACTCGGTCGTGCATCAACTCGCTTTAAAAGTATAGTGGTATGAAAACTTTTTAGGAATACTATAAGAGAAGTGTTAAGTATTTTTCTAGATCTTAAAAATCCAATTCAAGGCATCACAGAGCACTTTCGTTTTAACATCACTTCAAACTAATGCGGATATTATAACTTAAAGTCTTCCTTAAGGAAACAAATTGGGAAATAATTTGTCAATTAAAATTTAATATGAGTTCTGCTGATACAGAAATGACTTTAAATGACTCCAACAGGTTTAAATCAAAGTTTGAGAGTTTGATTTTATGCAATTAAAGCGAATAATACAAAAAAATCCCTATTTATGTTCATAAAAAAAAGAATCTCAAAATTTTTCTAGAAGAAAAAAATAAACTAATTTTTTAACTTTACAAATATTGAAACAAGTTAGAAAAAAAAAAGAACAAAACAAAAAAGAACGGACGATGGATAAACAAAATATTAGTTTTGGAATTAATAGAAAAACAAGGAAACAAAAATCAATTGAGAATGAGATTTTTGTCAATATTGATTTCGACAAGTAACAAAAAAAGAAGAAAAAATGGCGATTTTTTATAATTTTGGATTTAAAGATCAAAAAATGAATACACAATTTATTTTTCTATGTCCCTTGTTCAATGTAACTTCCCTATAATTTAAACTAGTTTTTTTTTGTAATAAAACTTCATTATCTCGATTAATCTTGAAATAAAAGAAACAAGAGATAAGCTAATAATTGAATTTTTCCTAAGTGCAGCTTTAGTTCACAAAAAAAAAAGATTAATAATGTAATTTAATAAAGAATTATCAAAAGGGCTTAGTTTTAAACAAAAAGAAAGAAAACATTTCGATTGATATGAATAGAAAACAGATGTACAAAAACGGTGTATTTAACACAAATTGAAGGAATTAAACTCATTCACGATGCAGGGTTTCCTTTTTATTCGGTATATTTTTTTTAATCTCAGCTACTCAAAAGTTTCCTTGTCTATGAACTTGTTATACACAGTCTGTAGCCAATTATAAGTCTAAATAAACTATCAGAATTCACGTTAAGACTTTTTGTTGAGGTCTAACTAGATTTGGATCATAAATTATATTTGAAAAAAAACAGAGAGAAAGAGAGATATAAAATCAAATATCCGATTATTTATATATTCTATTCCGCTATGATTTTGTATATTTGCATAGAGAATAGATAATTTAAATATTGCTAATAATGGTCAATAAGACAAAACGGATATTTATAATTTCTACTTGAATAAACTTCGATAGGCTACAAGTTTTTCGAGAACTTTATAAATTAGTTTTTTTTTTTGAGGAATTTTAATTAAATTTTTGAGTGTAATCTGAAATAATTTTTTTTTGTTGTGAACATTTGCTCTTCATGGGGGCATTATCTAAATTGGATTCAGCCATCGTTTTTTTTTTTTAATTTATGTGGTCTAACGTTAATAAATGTCATTAAAATGATTTAAGTTTTTATTTTGTTGCTGGACTAACCAAAACAAGATTTGAAACTTTTTTAATTATAAAAAAAAAAACTTTTTTAAAAGAGATAAAAAGATGCTTCATTTAGCATAAACTAGAACGTTAGATACCGTTTGAGATAATAAAATTTAGAAGAAAAAATAAAAGTTGTATTTTTGTTATTTCTACCGAGATACACTTGAAATTATTTTCTCAAATAAAAAAAAATTAATGCTACTTTTACGTGAAATTAGTCATAAATAATAGATTATACAATGATTTTCAAGAGTATCATTATTTTTAGTTGTTGATTGTAGACCATTGACGGTTTGTATACTTGACTCTTAATTGGTTGATATATCAAATGGATTGATATTTTTTTAAAAACAACCTTTTTTTGTTGTAATGAGATTGAGTTTGACAAAATAATTTTCACAATTTTTTACACAAATATTTATGATATAAAAATGATTGGATTTTTGAAGGTTGAAATTGAATATACCTACTCAGTTTTGACTAAATGAACTTTTTTTTGAACATATTCATAAACTAGTGCAATGAAAATCGATAAAATTTGTTAAGCATCTGGAATTCAAAAGGTACATGAAGTAATCAATAAAAATGCTTAAAAGCTCTTGATTTTATTTAAATGTCTCAAAAACTTTCACAAAGAGGGTATAATAACTCAACAATTTTATTAAAGATAAAAAAAACAACAGCTGTCGATTAAGAGAGGATTCTGAATTAGTTAGGTTCGGATTAACAATGTTCTCTAGGATCACACAGAATCGATAATTTTCTAAAAATACATCCTCCGAGCCGGTTTATTCCTATGTCTACTGTTTTAGGCTGATTAACCTACTGGAATGTGATAGAATCAAGAAAAAAAGTACAACATTTCTAATATATTCTAATAAAAGAAAACCGGTGTCTTCCAATTTTCAAACTTTCCCAAATTTTAACGTCTAAAAATTCAACGTAAAATTTATATCATTTTGATGTTATCTTAAATTATGACTTTTCAAAATTCTAACATCCAAAATTCTAACTTTCTTAAAAAATAATGTCGAATAATTAAACTTTATGAAATATACAACCAAATTTGGTAAGGATTCATTCTTTAACAACCCAAATGCATCAGACACTCGATCAACAGGTACTAATGTCAAAGCAATCATCTCTCTGGTCCATTCTCTAAATTGTTCACTGTGACTGTACTCTTTTTTAATCCAATTTGTAACAAATGTCTAAGTACAGCTTGAGTGAAATGGAACAAGCAACCCTTTAAATCGATTCTCGGAAAATGAAATTGTTACGGCTTGAATAATGTTATCTCAAAGTCTGAAGTCAGTCGGACTGGATTGAACATAAAGCCCAAATTTGCAGCATAATAACTTTTACCGTTCATCAAAACATAAACGCAAGGATACATTACACCGTCAACATAAGCATGAATAATTAGAAGCTAATAGAAAATTCTTGGCGAGGCTTTAAACGTAGTATCAATATGCTATTGAGGACTTTTAGACAATAACTCAAAACCCAAGTTTGACGCAAAATAAATAATACGATCCTTGTCGTTTGTATCAAAAAACAAAAAAAGGTGATCCGACGTAGTTACAATATATTTAACCCCTAGCTTAATTTCATCTCGATTCTTTGGAATACTTCGTATATTCTTTTTCCTAGCTTCATATAAAGTCGATCGAATGGTATAAATGATGCAACAATTTCGAGTGAATAAACTGGAAAGTTGAATTTCTATACAGTTTAAAAATTGGAAAGTGCTATTTTTAGACTATTGTTATTTGAGAGAATTTTCTACAGTTAAATTTTAAAAAGTTTGATTTTTAGATGTAAGAATTTAAGCGTTAAAATATAGGAAAGTTTGATTATGTGTATAAATCAAGAAAACCAATCTTTTACTCAAAATATAACTATAATACAAATTATCATTCATTACCAAGTCACCAATTAGAGCTTGTTTTAGAACAAAACAAGTATAAATTATAACTAAGGCTCAAGGAGTGAAGTTTTAGCAACAATTCAAGTTAGTTTTACCATATACCAACAAAGTATATTCAGCCGCTAACATAAATCAACTCGAAACAACATCTACAAATGCTATATTTTACAATTCACCTTCGTAATTCTAACTGGAAGTCAACTTATCTTCGATATTTGTGAGCTTTCATTTGACAAAAAGGATTTTAAAGAGACTCTGATCGGAATGTCGATGATGAGTCTTAGAAATTATCAAAATTGAAACGACTCATTATAGTATCAAATAGGGAATAACTAGTTAAACGTTCGCTTGACTCAGGCCATGGAGTACTTGAAACTCAAGAGTTCGCCTCGTCTTAGTTAATACATAGAAAAAAGTTCTTTTAATTTGATCAGGAAAAAATATATATCAACTTGTTCTCTGATTCCCAATTTTCCGTCGAACCTTTACCAAACACTGGAATTTAACTTTCAAATCTTAGACAACTAAACTTTAATCACTTTTATTGTAAAAACCAGTTGAATTCTGAGAAACGAAATCACATTTATTTGAATATTTGACATACTATCGACCTCCATAACTTGCATTTTCCCTCTCTAAATTTGTATAATAAATGTCTTAATAAGCCAGTCTAAAGTTAAACAAAACAAAACATGTCAGCTTTGTTTTTCAGTTTTTGAAGAAAATTTTCACTATCTTTCAAAATGAAAAAAAAGAAAATTTTTTGTTTCCCAAGCCTTTAATTTTTAAAAATCCTTTAAGTAGCCTAAGAATGCAATTTTCTTACTCACCCAAATGTCTTTAATGAATAAATTATAAAACGCCTTGTAAGACTTGACAAAAAAGCTCTTTATTTTAAAAATTCACAAAAAAAAGCTTAGATAAGTATTGACATAGTCATTCGATTTAAATGACATAAGAATCTACTTGTTTTTTAAAAACTCGAAAATTTAGTTTTACAAAAAAAAGAACAGAATATTTATTTTGGAATTAGCCATTAAAAAAAAAAACAACAACTTGAAAATGTCCGTAAAGAGTCCTTTTCCACATGAAAAAGTTTCATAATTTGACCATATAGTCAAAACAAAAATACAACTAACAAACAAACATATAGAGGTTATTCGAATTCGACTATTTGCAAAAAAAAATACTAAAAAACGAAACTTTAATCATAAAAAAATATCAGTTCGTCTACAGTTATTTAATAATTTTTGTGTTTTTTAGTTTACAAATATCAAATTGGCTTAACTTAGAAAGAAGAGAGTTACGAAAAGAGTGAGCGAGAGAGAGAGAGAGAGAGATACGCTAAAAAGACGAAAATCAAATAAATATTGTATTAACTTACAATAATAAAAATTGTGTTTATTTGCAACAAATTTATATGACAAATACAATTTTTGACTTTCATGTTGAGACTAAGACGTTCCCAGAGCATTTCGTCTCATCATCACCAGAAATCTCGTATTACACTTAATTTACATACTTTAAATCATTTTTGTGTGATTTTTTGAATATAGTTGTAAGTCGCATTATTAAAACATTAGCAAAAAAATTAATTAAATCAAAAATGAATTTCGTTTTAATATTGACTGGTCATCTAGGTTACAAAAAAGAAAAACAAAAAAAGTAACTTGTAAGAATTCATTTAGAAATAACTCTTTTTGTTTTGTTATTATTCGTCTAGGTAAAAAAAATGTGAGCGATACGAATCACGATTTTCCTGTTTAAAAAACGAAAACCTCTTGATTTTACATTCAGTATTTGTTTATATTTTCAATTTTGTTTCCTCTTGTGGTGTTTCGATTCGAAAAATAAGTGTTTGTGAACATTTCGAACTTAAATTGATCTGGCATGTCATATTTTTTTGTTTTAGAAGAGAATAAAACAAAAAATTTTCATTTCTTTCAAATTGTCTAGACTACAAATTTGTGTTCGACTCTTACAAGAGCAAATGGATTCTTTCTTAACTAATAAATAAAAAAAAAAGGCAAAAAACTTGATACAATCAAAATTACTCTTATTTCATAACTTTTATTTATTTTGTAGTCTTTTTTTTTAAAATTTAGTTTGAGATTATTTTCTTCTTAAACGCTTGTTTTCTTGTTTCAAAATTAATTCAAATGATAAATAGGTTGGAAACACTTTGATAAAAAAAAGATTATATTTCTTTGATGAGAAAACAACTTTTGATGATACACTTGAATTCTAAAAAAATTAAATTATAACCTAAAAGATCCTGACGACTTCATGCCAATAAATTGTACATCCATTTTATCAAAAGTAATCTTTTCTAGCTATTTTTTTCGATTTCGCCAAAGCATTTGACCTAGTAGACCATGCCAAACTGCTTAAAAAACTACGAAAACTTCTACCTGAATGGCTTGTATCATATCTTACTAACATAAAAAAACGAGTCTGCTTGAATGGAACTGAAACAGAAAGAGGCCAAGATTGTGAAATACGCAGATGATATCCCAAGTCATTCAATCGGAAGGCCTTGCAGCCAACTCCCCTAAGAGATTATCAAAGGAGTTGAAAATTGGTGTGTTGAAAATAAAAATTGCTTGATTACAAACAAATGTAAAATTTTATTTTCATCTGGAAAAGTCTAGTCGTCAGCCACCTTGAATAGAACAGTCCGGTGCTCTCTACGGCAAGTAAAAGAATTAAAACTAAAATCAGCGATTCGCATAAACGAATCCTGGGAATAATTGGTATCAATATGCACTTAATAAATACAATTTTGTCGATGCAGAAGAACGAATCGAAACAATGAACCTTAAAAAAGTTTCAAAGTTTCTAAGCTCCGAATAGCGAAGTGTCTATAAAATACCGAAATATAGACAGATCCAACTCTGATTTTTGCTTTAAAACAAAATCTGCTAAAACGAATATTTACAACGAAAATTTTGTACAAAAACGTATACGAACCCTAAGAGAGGACGAAAACAAGAAAAATCTATTTAATTACACGAACGATAATAACGCATTAATAAAAATTTTGAAAATTTCGACTAAAAACGAAAAAAGAGTACTCAAAATGTGGAAAATCTTTTGGGAATCGCTGTGACGATTGATCAGTGAAAGATAAAGTTGAAAATTGTTTGTTCTTAAAATTTTTGTGTTCTAAAGTAAAGAGAATCGTGTTAGTTGGGAGTAAATATTTCCAATTGAATTGTAGTTGAAAAGTATTGAAACTTAACTTTGTCTCAAATTGATCTGAAGACACTAAACTTAATTTCAGTTGACGAGAAGTATGCTTAAATAAACAACTAGAATACTGGGACCCGAGCTTTTATGGTGTACGCTGACTTTTAAAGATATTGAAATCGCAAACACCCTCATACAGTACCATTAAATGGAATGTCGAGATCTTATAAGATTAACATTTTCTGAAAGTAAAAGCATTGGAAGTCCAAAATAGACGCTCAAGTTGGTTGCGGCCTTTTCTAACGTAGTAGTGAGTCGTAAATTATTAATCCTAACGGGTGACTTTTTCCTGCTTGCTTTGAAATAATCTAAATTTAATATTAAATAGGTTAATAAAGCTTAGAATAAACAACATAATGTATAAGCCAAACATTTACATATTTATCTATACACGGCAAAAATGGAAACAATGAAAACAACGTAAAACAACAAAAAGTTGCCTACATCTAATAAAATTAGTTTTAAAAAAAAAATTTTTCTTTTGATTTTTATAAAAAGCTTGAACTAAATAAAATGCAAATTTTTACTCTCGTTCTATGTTTGTATTGTAAACAAGTGATAATCTTGATACAAAAATAAAAGAAAAATAAAATGATCAACTTTAAAAGAAGTTTATGTAAGTCTCGCAACAGGTCCTGGGAAGACTCACAACAAATTCCCAGTGATTAATCCATACAAAATTCGTAAACAAAATTTATAGAATAAAATGCGACCTCATAGAATAAAAAAATTAAAAAAAAAAAAAAGAAGGAAATTTATACTTTAAATATGGTTTGATTACTAAGTATTAAATTTCATTAAAGCGGGATCAAATAGATCAATCAGTTTATTTATTTGATTGAAAAATTTTTTCAATTTTTTTTTTGTCAAATCTAGATCACGATTTTTGATTTTTATTTTTGTTTTAAAAATAAATAAAAAATTTTTTTTTTTATTTATTCAATTTTTTGATTGTGAAGGTAAAATCGTTTTGTTTTTAATAAAACTTAATTAAACTCTCTTCCAAATTAAATATTTATAATCAATAAATTTTGTTGTTGTTGTCGTGTTGGCTTACAAATTAGGGCTTCATAATCAGGTGGAATTTATTCTAAACTTTTAGTTTTAAATATTTGATAAGGATAACTGTGTTAAAAATTAATATTAAATTTTTAAATTAAGGCTAATCTACAAGGTTTTTTAATCAATTTCTAACTTCAAATTATGCTTAGACTCAAAGATAAATAACCTGGGTTTCTTATTCGTGTTTAATCAATTCAGATAAATATTTATATTCTTTAAAATGAAATTAGCGTAAGAGTGCTAGCATACTTCAAGTTAATAAGGCCAATTTAATTAAGTCAATTGCTGTTCTTAATAACCTCCAAACTTAACTACGTAAACACATTCTTTTTAAGAGCTCTTTGTATTATAAACTTTAAAAATTATACCAAATTTCATTCAATTTTTTATGTTCTCAGAAACATCCTCAGCTTTCGGATATACCGCTACGTTAAATTCTGTCATATTTTTCCGTTAATTTTGGACTTTTTATGCAGACTGCGAAATAGCCATACGGCCCAAAGAAAATTTTTGTAACATATACTATTATTTTTGTTGTAGTATAAACGTTAAATGACGGACCCTTGACCGGGTGTATTTTAGAAAACATACATCTAGGTGTAACTTTTACACGAAGTGAGGTATGCAAAAAATTATTTTCATTTAAGGTAGAGTAAATGAGGGCTACAAAATTATACCATATTTAGACCCCCTGTGAAGTTATACTGAGTTTTCACTTTTCAGTCTTAAAGGACCCTCATATACCCCCATAGTTGTTGTATACACCCAACATTTTTTATATATCGATCAAAAGCTCTGAATGAGATCTGCATAGATATAGTCCATTTTTATCTGGGATGCTCGGTTAAAGAGATACAAATCGGAAAAGGAAAATGGCGTTTTTTAATGAAAAAATCATTTAAGACAATAATAAATTATTGTATCAGAAGTAAAACTACCTAAGCGTAAACGGTAAAAATAAGGGAATTTTCGTCCACTAGTATTCACTAGGCAAAAAAATGAAAAACGAAAAAGAAGTGGGAATTTCCACTTTTTGACTTCAATTTGTGAATTCTCGTATAGAAAAACCATAGAAAACATACACATTTCGACAGTAAACATTTTATTTTTGAAAATCGGTTTTGGGGCAAAAAAACCTGTTTTTTTTAACTAAAGGGATTAATTTAATATAAAAATGTATATGATTTATATGTTTTTTCTATACGAGAATCAGGGGGTAACATTTTCACTTTTTTTCCTACACGAGGCCGGGGTGGGTGGGTCATTTTGGCGGGTAAAAAAGTGATCTATTTGATTTTTTCTTTTAAATTAACATCAAAAATATTGAAATTCACAGGAAGAAAAATGAGGGTGGGTGGGTCTTTTTTGACAAAAAAACACAATTTTGGAAAAAAATCCTTTTTTTTGCTGTGTTGTTCACTGTTACCGATAAAAAAAATTAAAGACAAATAAGTTTTAAAATTTTTTCAATTTTTTTACATAGTCAGAAAAACAAATCAATTAACTTTCGATAATACAAAGACAATTTTTGTATTCTTTTTATCTATCCGCCTTTTTTGATTTTTCATTTCTTTGATAGTTGAAATCGGCGATTTAATGATAATCCTTTCTTTTATGATTTACAAACGACTAAACAGTAATTTTATTACAATGAGAAAAAATTGAAAAATATCGGTTTTTAAGATCTATGTAGAAATAAAACGTTATGATTGATTTCCAAACTTTTCCATAAACCAAAGCCAGAATTTTGGGGTGGGTCCTTTAAAAAAAAGGATTCTGGGGAAAATTTTTCCCTAGGGTGGGTTACAAAAGGCGGATTTTTTTTGAAAACCCCCTCGTGTGCAGAATTTTCTTTCCTCCTACCCCCTGCGAGAATTCACAAATTGAAGTCAAAAAGTAGAAATTCCCACTTCTTTTTCGTTTTTCATTTTTCAATAAAAACGCCATTTTCCTTTTCCGATTTGTATCTCTTTAACCGAGCATCCCAGATAAAAATGGACTAAATATCTATACAGATGATGGTCCTTTAAGACTGAAAAGTGAAAACTCAGTTTTCTTACCCAAATAACTTCACAGGGGGTCTAAATATGGTATAATTTTGTAGCCCTTCATTTACTCTTTGCATACCTCACTTCGTGTAAAAATTGACCTTGGTGTATGTTTTCTAAAATACACCCGAGTGTATGTTTTTTAAGGCTCCGCGAAATAGCATTTAGCGTAAATCTCGACATCAAACTATGTTACGCAAAGTCAGCTGATAGACTTTAAGGTTCGCGCCATGCAAAACTTCCACGCTATCTGAATTTGCAAAATCTGACTTGATAACTTTGTTCTCCATTTATGGAAACCTAGTATAGCCAAATTTTTAGGGCCGGTCTAAAAAAAAATTTTTTAACCAAGAGGGGCCCAACCTTTATGGCTTTTGAAGGAGTGTGTCTTGGTTTTTCGCTTATTACTATCCAAAATGACCTCATATGTATTATGTTTGATAC
Organism: Brachionus rubens; assembly: GCA_022207745.1. Taxonomy (NCBI): domain Eukaryota; kingdom Metazoa; phylum Rotifera; class Eurotatoria; order Ploima; family Brachionidae; genus Brachionus; species Brachionus rubens. Next base: position 790,200 of record JAJVHD010000016.1, on the reverse strand, counting down.
AGATTCTGGAAGAGCACAAAATTTGACACAGGCTCATGATTTTTAAATGTAAAAAAAAAAATTTTTGTCATTTAGCTCGGCCAACAAGCAAAAAAAAGACGTATTTTTCTAGTTTTTTTACATCTCCTCCCAGGATTACCACATAACATAGATTTTATTAGTAACCAGCCTGTAGAGCAGAAAATTCTGAAAAAAATGTAGGTTTTAGATTTTTGATTGTTTTGCCTGTAGAATAGAAACAATGTGCCTAAAAAGGTGCTAAAAATCAAAAACATGAAGGATGAAGGAAATTGCAGCTTTTGACCCGAAATTCGTGATCCTCGTATAGAAAAAGCATAGAAAACATATATATTCTGTTAATGAATAAATTGCAAGCTGAACCAAATGATTCAAAAAAATGTAATTTTTTTGGAGGTATTTATTTTTTCCGTCTTATAAAACGAACGTATTGAATCGATTTGTGCTGGGCCGTGAGAGGCTTAAACTTAAAAAATTACGGGCAAAATTTTTAGAAAGTCTTTTCCACAGCGCTTTTAACTTCCCAAAAAAAAATTTCTCGATTTTAACTTGTAGAAAAATTGTAACATCATTTTCTTCTTCAATTAAATATTAAAGAACTTGAGTCTTCATATTGGCTTATAAGAAAAACTGAAAAACGTTAATTAGGGTAAATTAAGCAATAAAATAAAATTTAATCCGAAAATTTATTTTGACATCGTGAATTAAAATTCTTTTGCATATGTCTTGGATCCTCTTCATTTTACAAGCACCTGTTCATCTCACAAAAAGTATATTTTTTATTCTATATTTATTATTATCTGCAATTAACTAATGGTAAGCCGTTGTCGTGTTATGTAATGCTCCTGAAATTGTTAGAATGAAATAATTATGAAAAATGAAAGTTTTTGATTCAGGTCACCTTTAAAATAAACTCCTTATTTTTCAACAGTCTCACAATCAAAATACCTCATTTTACTTTATCCGGAATAAAAAAGAAGTCATAGGATGGCTTAATCTAAAAAGACAGTATTAACTTTTTTAATTAAACCTTTTTCGAACTTAACTAGATTCTTAACTAGATTCTATCTAAGAATAAGTTGTTATAAATTAATGGTGTGGTGTAGTGGACAGAGTGTTAGACTTTTATTCAAAACGTCTAGGGTTCGATCCCGTGTAAAGCTATATAGGAGAGAGTGCAATCATCTCTGTAAATGCCATGCACGACTCGGGTCGAGAATAAAATTGCGCAGTTGCATCTGCAGTGTGATGATACTTTCGAGTATAGTCACACACCTTGGATAAGCCGCTACATTCTGTAGCTGATAGTTTCTACTTCTGACTTAGGCGAGAATAAAAAAGCTTACCAAAAAAAAATATTCTTGTTCATTGAATGAATTTAACGCACTACCCATTAAAACCAATTATTGTAACTAATCGAGACTGCTAATTAAAGTTAATCGATAATAACCTTAGAGTCTAAAGGCCAAAAACATTTTATAGACTTTAAGATTCTATTTAAATTTTGAAATAAATAGTTGATCGATTTATATTGACCGCCTTGGTAAAAATAGTGTTTTTTTTTTTCGTATAGTCGTTAATATTGATTTTTGTTTTCATTGACATTAATTTTTTTTTGCATTTCCGTTGAAGCATTCAATCTTGTTTCGTAGGCTATGTTTCTTTATTCGAATTTTATCCGATTTGCAACAAAGCGTAAAAATCGCGTATCAATGTTAATTAGGTCCTTCAGTCTAAAATAAAAAAAAATTAGATTGATTTCCTTTTTGTAAATTTGGATTTGATTTTTGTAAAAGATGCTTTGTTAAAATAATAAGTGATTACCTTTAAATGCCGAACTTTGCCTGCCTGCAGTTCCTTGCAAGCAATATAATATAAAAATAACTCTGTTATGAAAAAAATAGTTAGTATCCCTAAAAAAATATAATATTTGAGAGCTTAAAATTTTTGATACATTGAACTGTTGGTTTTTACATTTCTTCAATCCTTTTTTTTGATACCGTACTTTACCGTCCTAAAACGAATTCTATAAAAAAAATTAGGAGATGAAAAACCTACAATAGAGATGAATGGTATAAGTGAACAAGAAAAAATATCTTAAATTGACAAAGTTGTTCTAACAGATATTTGAAAACCAGTGATTTGAATAAGTTGACAGCGACTGTGCACAACAAAAGTTCAGTATCTTCCAAATAAAAAATATTGATCATTTCGGTAAATATTTTGGAAGTTTGTTCCAGTCATTTACAACACAATCAGAGGAGTTTCTCGAGCATCTTCTGAAGGCATCGTTAAAGTGGTTCTCGCGAAAAAAAGAAACATTCCTTTCCGTTCCAAATAACCGTTCCGTTCTAAGTAAAGGTTCCTAAATCGAAATGTCGTTATTTTTGAATTACTGCACTTCTAGCGAACTTTCTCCATTTGCGTAGCCGTACCGTAGGCGTAGCGTAGCGTACCGTACCCGATAATCCGTAGCCAGCGTACTACCGTACCTTTAGCGTACCCCAAGTGTACCGTACCCACCGTACCGTACCCAAGGCGTACCCACCGTACCGACAACACAAAACCATTTTTTTAAATTGTCTTTAATTTTGAAAAGAGAAAAAAAATTCATTCAAAAATTCTGTTTTTTATTAAAAACTCTTGGGTACGCCTGGGTACGGTACGTCTGGGTACGGTGGGTACGGTGTGTACGGTACCGGTACGCTAAAGGTACGGTGGTACGGTTGGTACGGTGAGTATGGTACACATAGGATACGGTACGCTACGCAAAAGGAGAAAGTTCGCTAGAAGTGCAGTAACATTGAAATCGGGCCTATAAGTTAATAAAAAGTTAAACTGAACGGTTATTAGGAACGAAACCCTAATGGAACGGAATGTTTCTTTTTTTTCGGGAGAACCACTGTAAGTTACTTGCGGTTCTTGCAGTCTGTAACAACCGAAAAATCCTTTTTGAAAAAAAAATTCATAATCTACTACCATAATTATCCTTTTAAAAAGCTGATAAACCAAATCTGAAAAACAACTTTTGAGCATCCCCGAACACAATTAACCAAAAATACATACCTTGGTAGACAAATTTTTACTCATAGGCAATGAATTGTTCTTAAGATTATCAGCTCTGGGCTAGCTCAAAAACGACAACCGAATTGGTTCGTTTAATTTGACTAATACCGTAATATTTTTTTTTCAAACGCGACGCTAAAATCCCGAAAATTTGGTTTTACTGCCTCAAAAAAAATTAATAATAAATATTTTTGGGATTTTAGTGCCGTGTTAGAAAACAAATATTTACGGTACAAAAACACCTGGAGCTAATAATAACAATTCTTAAATTTTTATAAACTGGTTACCTCTTAGACACGGATGCGGATCAACGGATTAAATTTAGGGATTTTGGAGAACTAAAACTAGTATCTGAATTTTTCAATTATTGTGGAAAAATTTTTTCAGATATAACTTAATTTCCCGCCAATAGTCTAGATCAAGTATACTTTATTGGGTCTGTAAATTTCCACACCATGACATAATATATATTTTAAGGAGTACAAACATCTTTTCCAAACATCTTTACCGAAGCTTTTAGTAGAAAAACTATATGGTACCTCATTTTCGGGAAGCTTATGTGTGTAAATTTTGATCTAAAGTTAGAATTTATTTTCAATCAGGATAGGATTATTAGTAAGTAAAATGCGTAAACTTTCCCCATGTAGTAGAAACAAATGAAATTCAAGTAGCTGAAAATAAGATAAACATATTTTTTATGATTTCAATCGAAATACTCACTTTATTTACTAGAAAAAATACCCATAACCAAAATAAATAAAACTTTATTATAACAACAAAAACAATTAAAATTTATCTCCTATTTTTTTATTAAATAAAGTTATCTTATTTATTTTTTACTTTATTTAAATGACAAAATTTTAGTTTCGTACCAAGAGAATTTTTTTGAAATTTTTTGTTGTACCAAATTTAAGAATTGGGGTTCATATAAAATTTAAATATTTTTAAAAAAAAAGATAAGAATGACCTATGAATTAATCAAGAAGAAAATAAAAAATTTTAAAATTCCAATAAGTCAAACTGAAACACAAAACAAAGAACAACTATTTTTGACATTAGAAACTTGAAAATTGGGTTCTAACATTTAAAAAACAAACAAATATCGATCTGTATCCAAAATATAATTTAAATTAAAACATTTAAAAAATAAAATTAGTGTCTTTAAATTGGTTGTTTTCAATCGAATAAAAAGACTTTTGATTTAAATTCCTGTTTTCTGAACGAAAATAATTTTTAGTTTTTTTTGTGTTGTTGTGTCCAGTCTTATTAAAAAAAAGAGTATTTAGTCTACAAATCCTTCACGGATATTACTAATGTAAACCCCAAAAAGTTTTATTACTGTAATGACTTTTTAAAAATTTTATTCGAACTAATTGAACTGAAAGACACTGTGGAAGGGGCGTTGAGCAATGCGAATATTAAAAAATATTGTAAAAAGAATTTTGACGAGACTTGAAATAAACATTATTTGAGTAACGTGATTTTATTTCTCAAGTCCATAAATATTACAAGTACAATGCTGCCTTTAAAATATTAAAGACAATGCGGCTATAATATGCTGATCATGCAAAGGTAAAGAGACAAGCCAACAAGGGAACATATTATAACCCTTCCAATTGATAAAATTAAATTGAATGAAATAACGTAAAATCTCACTAACTGGATTTCTCTTAAATTTTCAAAATGAATTCTTTATTCGAAAAGTTCAATTTCCAAGAAGAACCGGGCTTAAATGCTAAATTAAAATTTTCGCTTTTTATGGCATGTCATTAATAGCGAATTCACAGATTTTGAAAACTCAGTGTCCTGCAAACACTAAACTCAAGCACTCAACTTTAGTGGCATGTCATATTTATCGAGCCTGACGTTATTTAATTGAGAAATTAAAATTAATGAATTGCAATTGGAAGGGTTATAATATGTTCCCTTGTTGGCTTGTCTCTTTACCTTTGCATGATCAGCATATTATAGCCGCATTGTCTTTAATATTTTAAAGGCAGCATTGTACTTGTCTCTCTCCCATTGAATCTTTTTTTAAAAAAAGATTAATTAATCTATTTATTTATTTTACCAATGTCCTGTAATTAATTAAGAAATTAAGCCAATAAGTTGAAACTAAAAAAAAGAAATTTTTCAGATTAAAAAAAAGCAATTTCATTGCACTTAGTTACTAAAGCTCTAAATTTATGCTTCCGAAAGTATACGTGATTTACCTTTATTTTTTCGATGGATCTACGCCTTCTATTTAATATAAGATAAGTCATTTGAAAAAATTATTATTTTGTTTATAACTCTTCAAATAAAAATTTAAAGAAACAATTTTTTTTCCATTTCTATCTCTACACGTTAGTATGTACTGTTGTGTCCATTCACGTGTTACTGTAATGAATTTTCATGAACCTTTTTAATCTCATCGAAGTACCCTAAAGCTAACCGAAATTCACTGTAGTTTCCCATAGTTCCGCACTTTAAATATCAATTTCCTTTTAAAATATCGAAATCCGAAATTAGAATTTAAAATTAAACCAAGTCTATCAATAGCATAAAAAAAAAACTATATTCGTTTTTAAAGTTTATAGTATTATTTGAAAATTTCTTGATATCTATGACCCCGATAAAAAACAAAAATAATTTTCTAATGAACTATAGGAAACTTAGGTGAACTCTGAAGAATTACGGTTAAATTCGGTGAACTATGGGAAAATTAAAAAGACGGGGAAGGTAAATGAACGTTCGTTCCGTTACACAATAGTAATATAGATACATTTTCTAGTTAAAATTTTGAATTTTTTGAATGAACGAATACACAATTTTGTTCCTTTTTTTATTTGCTACAAGCTGATGTAAATTTTGATAGGACTTCCTAAATCAGGGAATTTTCAAAATCGAAAAAATAAAAAATTTAACTTTTTGCTTATCTTTGAGGGCTATGTACTAGTTAATGAATTGGTAAATATGAAAAAGTGAATTCACCACCTTGTTCCTCTTGAAATTTCCTGCAAGCTAGTATATTTTTTAATGGTACTTTCTTACTCAGGGAATTTTCAAATTTGCAAAAATCAAAAATTTAATTAAAAATTTAACTTTTTGCTTATCTTTGAGGGCTATGTACTAGTTAATGAATTGGTAAATATGAAAAAGTGAATTCACCACCTTGTTCCTCTTGAAATTTCCTGCAAGCTAGTATATTTTTTAATGGTACTTTCTTACTCAGGGAATTTTCAAATTTGCAAAAATCAAAAATTTAATTAAAAATTTAACTTTTTGCTTATCTTTGAGGGCTATGTACTAGTTAATGAATTGGTAAATATGAAAAAGTGAATTCACCACCTTGTTCCTCTTGAAATTTCCTGCAAGCTAGTATATTTTTTAATGGTACTTTCTTACTCAGGGAATTTTCAAATTTGCAAAAACACGTTTGAATTAACGCACTAACGCTTCGCGAAACATATTATAGGGAACGCACATTCGTGCGTTCCTATAAATAGAAACAAATTTTCTTAAAATTTTTGTTTTTCTAAAATAATGTAATATGATGTGTACTTAACGCGATTAAAATCGATTTTTTTTTTCGAGTAACAAAATTTTTGTCCAGACTTCAACTAAATAAAACAGTACTAATTAAAAATGCTTAAATTAAATTATAATCTATTTTATGGTCATTTAAAAAAAAAATAAAAAAACGAAAATAGATCATTATTCTTGATATAAAATAAATAAATATGAGTAGTATTTTATGTTTTTATGATACGTAACTAAATTACATAATTCATAAAATGAGAAAATTGTTAAAATTAATATTTCCTTGATATATTAATATCTTGAGAAGTATTTATTTATAATCTTGTTATTTTAAAATCCGGTCTTTAAAATAAATTACCTCTTAAATTGTCGATAAACCGATGAAAAAAAAGATCCTTTTTTTGTAACATTAATCATACGACAGATGCAAAACAACCAACTTAATGAATGCACTCAAGATTGATCCGACTACTCAATATATCGGGATTGCAAAGAATCTATTCCTCGTGAACTTATTAAGGAACGATTACATCCGAATAGAGCGAACCTAAGAGTTAAAACTCAATGACATAACAAACGAAATCACCGGATACAGAGAACATGACCTTGACGAGTTACCACTCAAACTGGAGGAACAGTGCAAGATTAACAAATGAATCCTAAAATCGGAAATAAGAAAAAACTGTAAAAACAACCCGATAGTAGTCGAACTGATTAAGATATTCAATTCAAAAGACAGAGAAGAAATACCGGTGAGAATCACGCAGCTCATCAGATACGATGCCTAACACAAAAGTCACAAGCCGATATTGATATTATTCTTTTTGTGTTAATTGTACAAAAAACAACAAAATTTTTTTAGAACTTTTATTTTAACATGAGGTAAGTAAGAAAAATTACTTCTACTCAATGTTCGAGGGAAGGGACACCCATCATGGGGGACCACCTATAGAATCGATTAGTGATTTCAATTTTTATCTTCTAAATATTTCATGTCAAGGTTCTGGTTTACGGGGTCCTCCAAGACTAGATAGGTAGTCCTTCCATGCACCCAGCATCGTGTAGAAATAACTTTTCTCGCCTACCTCATGATATTCATTTCTTAATTTTATTCTTGTTTTATAAACAATTTTTTGTTTTACTAAGGCACGCTTTATTTAATAGTGGGCCTCTTATTCACCTCAGCATCAGCTTTAATAAATAAATAATCATCCGACAGTATTTGACTTTTTAAATCCAAAGTGTCATGATTTTCTTGACCTTGGGCTTTTTCGCTACGAATAATCATTCGTTAGATATGGTGGACACGGCCTACTATCTTAGAGTAGATCAATATATATTTTTTTTAATATTTGACTTGTGTCATGTGTACTAGTTATGAGACTTCTATTGTTATCTTTTTGAATCAATATACGCTTTTGTCTATCGGACAGTATAAACAAGCGTGACTTGCATGGTAACATTTTCTAAACAAAATCAAACTTATTTAATAAAAAATTGAGCTTCTATAAATCACAGTTGAAACCGAGAAATTTTTTTATATTTCCATTAAGGACAATGGATTCCGTGATTCCTTAATAAATGCCAATATTAAGATATCACAATTATAACTGTTTTTATGTTGGATCGTCTAAAAAAAGTGGAGTATAGTGGAGAACTTTTCCGCGAAAAATATGATACAGCAAGGCAAGTGAAAAAAAGGCGACCTGTTCCGTACCAACCGTATCGAGCCGTTATAAGCCGAAAATAAGTTGCTAAAAATTAATACTTTTTTTGTCTTTATATCTTATAAGCGATATTTTAAAAAAAATTGAATTAAAGATTTTAGGTATGATTTTAAATTCAACATCAAAGGACTAATTTTAAGCAAATTTTAATGGAATATCAAAACTAGGAACTTCTAATTAATAAAATTCTGAAATGAAAAGCCTTCCAAAAGGAAAATTTTTCTATCTAAAAAAGGTTGAGGACGTATTTCGGTTATTGATAAAACACGGACCACCACTTTTCCTTTGAATAAAAGGTCGACTAGCTTTCGGAGACCGATATTCTTGTTCATTTTTTTGTGCGGACTCTGTCTTGCGGACCAGTTGGCTAAGCTCTGGGATTTTCGGTGCGGGACTCACTCAAATAAAGAAAACACATAAAAAAACTAGCGGACCACCGCTTTTCCCCCGACCTAAAGGTCCGTCAGTTTCCGGACACCGAATTTCTGATAGAAAATTTAATTTACTTTCTTGCAAAATTATAAGCTAAACTCTAGGACGTTGGATTCGGGCTACAAACTCTTAAAAGCAACAGCAGACTTGAAATTTTTAGAAAACCGATTAACCAACATTTTTTGCAAGAAAAAGGTCCATCCTGTTCAGGAAACATATTTTCTATAGTACAACTTTTTGGGCTCTATCTTGCTCTAACTAGAGCCAAGCTAATTTAATTGAGTTTTTTTATGTTGGTTCACAAAAATTCTCGAATCGTCGAGTATTATCATGAAATTGAAAAATGCAGAAAATTTCAAAACATGTGGGTTTATCTGAATTAATGAGAGACAAGACTTAAAAAAATTCTTCTTTATTTTTTACTTAAATTCACAAAGTAAAGATTTAAATGGAATACAATACGCAAGTTTGTACGCTTTCTTTAAACAAGGATATTAATTCAATAGAATCAATTCAGAAGTGAGTCACTAATTCTAAACAACGACAAAGTTTTTATGTAAATATTTTATCTGGTCAATTGACGTCTACCAAAAATAGTCAACCCAATCATTTTAAAAAGAAGAAAATAAATATTTATCAGGTTATTTTAAAGGAACATTGTGAAGTTAAGTTCAAAAAGTTGAGTTCAATTTTGAAAAATAGAAATAACTTTTTTAACATAGGTCTTATGCTTGATTTGCATATTTAACAAAGTGTAAGAAACTTTGTTACACCATTGGGCGACCTCTGCGAAAAACTCTGCAAACTAATTGCGCATTTATTCAAATTCTTTCTGTGCATTTGCAGAGAATATGCACGCATTACAGTTTGTTAGATACGCAGAGCCAGCATTATTTCGATTTTTCAAAATTGAACTGAACTTTTTGAACTAAACTTCACAATGCTTTAAAAGGATAAATCAACTTTTGGTAGTCCCTAGTTATGCATACAATTCGCCATTTTTACAGCTAAAGACGTTATTGGTAAAATGGTAAAATATTGATTATCAGCAATCTGAAAGAGTGTGCTTTCAAAAAATGTGACATGAAAATCTACTCGATCCTCAAACGGAAGCTATAATATCATCAAACCTTACAATATTTGGAAAAAATTTCGCTGAAAAAAGATGTCTAAAAAGTTTATCGGAAAATTATCTCTTAGCATACTTGAAATACAGTGGTGCTATGATATTTGTATTTTACTAAATTTTACGTAAATTATTGTAAATTTACTATTTTTTCCGTAAAATCAGGTAAATTTACGTAATTTTACCAAAGTAAAAAGTGGTAAATTGACTAATTTTGACGTAAAAAATGATAATTTTACGTAAATTTACGTAAATTTTGGTAAATATCAAAATGTCCAAAAGAAATTCTGACTAATTTTACAACAATTGTTGATAAAAACTTAATAGTTAACTCACTTAGAAAAAAATCGATATTTACTGATACATCAACCTTTATACTACCAACAAAAAAACTCATTACTACTTCAGTGTTTTTTTTGCGATTTATGTCACTAAAAGACTAATAAAGGGTCGAAAATTTTTTTGGACATTTTGATATTTACCAAAATTTACGTAAATTTACGTAAAATTATCATTTTTTATGTCAAAATTAGTCAATTTACCACTTTTTACTTTGGTAAAATTACGTAAATTTACCTGATTTTACGGAAAAAATAGTAAATTTACAATAATTTACGTAAAATTTAGTAAAATACAAATATCATAGCACCACTGTATTTTGGAATATAGCTCAATTTAATAAATTTTGACCATTTTTTATAAAGAAAAATTCTGCAAATGCTTTTGCGAAAATGGGTTATTTGGCCTTGATTAACCCATATTTTTTCATAAATTTACAAAATCGAAAAATCAAAACCATGTTATAAAGCAATTAGATTTTTAAAGATGGTCAATTTTTAAAATTTCGAAATTTAAAACCATATCGAATGTAAGAAAAAAAAATTATGAAATTTTACAAATGTCTAGCAAATTATTGTACAATAAAAAAATTTAAAATTCAATCTATTGTTGATTTCCATTTTGGTTGCCAATAAATTCGATGCACTGGAAAAAGAAAACTAATTGCCATTTAAAAATACTATCTTGAGTTTTTTTTTGTTATTGTATTCAATCAGATAAAATTCAATTACATTTTTTGATAGACTTAACTAAAAAAAAAGACTATGATTTATTGCTTGTTCATACAATTCGATTAGGATATTAGGCATTTTTTATTATCTCTATTTTTTTTTATTTTTTGGTCTTTTAAAATTTGAAAATTTTTTTTCGATGTGACATACTTTTTCAGTTTGATTCATAGGCTTAAAATATTTAATTAAATGTTGGAAGTTATTTAAATGAAGATGAACTTGATTTAAATTTGAAGATGAATGATCATCAATTTTTATTATGTAGGCTAGTGTATTATATTAAAAATTTTTCGCTTTCCTAATAACGGAAACAAATTATTAGAAATTCACTCTCTTTAATCTGAGCATTTTAGGAGTCAAGAATTCAGTTTTTTTGTTTAAAATTTTTCTTTTTTTTTCAAAAAGCATCAGAAAGTGTTGATTAAAAATTGGAGTCTGTTAGAGATGTGCAAGGCAAAGCGTATGACCAAGCGTTGAATATGTCAGATAAGTACTAGCTCATGTGTTAGAAACACTGGCATAGCGTGAGACCAAACTTTTTTTAAAAAAAAGATTTTTTTTTATAAGATTTTAAAATAAATTAATTTTTCCTATATGATACGAAAAATTTTCACAAAAAAAACAGTCAGATGTAATATTCGTCGGGCGTTACAAAAATATTTAGTTAAGTTAAAGCGAGTAAAAATAGTTTTCAGTTTAAACTCATAAATCAATGAAGGCTTTTTCCAATCATAGTTCATGAACGGTCACAAGAGCAAAACGTTGATGGCCGCAATCGTATATTAATTTTGGAGTTTTTTTCGCTAGAAAATTAGAGTAAGTTAAACCCAAATATATAGAATTGAATGCTAAAACCATAATGAACATTTAAGATAAATGGACAAATGATCCTTAATTTGATTTTTGCATTGGTCATGAGAAGATCAACCTAATGAATGGAGTGAACCTATCGAAAAGTTTGAAGCTAAACCTAAGAAGAAAACACAACATGAAACTAGTGAGAGAAATTAGCAAGCGTGGTAATTCATCGCATCATTTTTTTTTTCATCGCAAGGTAAAATTCATAACAAGGTGTTTTTAATTCGTAGCATGTAATTTTAGTAACAAAACATTGGTTAAAAAATCTTTATAAAGGTACATTCTCTATTTTCTTGTTGACGGCTTACTATAAACTTTACTAGCTCTCAATTTGAGTGAGTTTGTGTGCAACAATAAAAACTGCTTTTTCTTAGTCAATATTTGTCAGCTGAAAAATCCTCATTGCTCGATGCAATAAAATCTACTTGCTATGAAAATTTTTCAGGTGCGATGAAAATCTACTTGCTACGAAATTTAGCTTGCGATGAAACGTTCTAGTGCCACGCCAACAATTAATTAACAAAAAACATTCTTTCCAGGCCCTTTCTGATACCTATTTGCACCATCTGCAGATTTTTTTTTTAAATGGTAGTACTGAATGATCACTTTGTGACCTGAATCAGTGGTTATCTTGAGTGCATAAAATACAGTTTGATATGACCATTTAAGCCATTTCGGGAACTGAAGTATACGAAAATAAGAAAGTTAAAGCATTTAGTCATTCGTATATTACATCAGTTGATTACAACTCGACAGTATTATCGATAGAAATCTAATCATTATCGAGACAAGAAGTTTCTAGTGGCAAGTATCCTTTAATCAAATCCTATCTTTGACTCTTTTTGGAATAGCCGAACAATTGGAAAAAAAGTTTGGCACAATGTTTTCAATTTCGATTCAAGAACATTTATAAGCTTTTAATCTTTGCAGAATATTTTTTTTAGGTATCACAATTTTTAGAATCTTTATCAGCGAATCATATACAATTTTATCAAGTTATAAATTTCCCTAACCATGTCTATGAAAAGTCTCTAAACCATTTAGTGTGGATTTTTAAGACGTCAAAGCTTGGGATTCGATTGAGGTTTTCATGTCAAATTTTATAATTATCGCTTAAAGGATTTCAATTGTAATTCTATCACACGTAACATATACAAAGTAAACATTAGCAGACTTTCAAATTGGATAAATTTTTTATTTGATTTAAAATTAAGAGAGTATCCAATGCTTATCAATCACATTATTTTTTGTTAAAGGTTAAATTGTTATCAACAAAATTTCAAATCAATTAGAACGACTGTTTCCATAGGGCATGAAAAAAAAAAGATCAAAATTCAAACAAAACAAAGCTGAGTTCTTTTTATTTTGTGTGTGTGTTTCCTTCACAAATCACAAAAGAATTCGAATATTAAATTATTAAATAAACACATAACCATTCGTAATCTTAGATTCATACGAAATAAATAAAATCACGGACGTTAATTAGACTAGACAGTTTTCGTTAACATCAGAAGCAAATTTTTTAATCAATAAAAAAATAAGTTGATAAGCAAAAATAATTAGAACCAATGAAAAAAATTACCGAATAGTGCTCCAGACATTTATTTAACAGGATATAGTCCGTAACAAAAAAAAAATAATGATTGGATAAAAAGAAACACAGACATTTGTTTACCTTACGTTACATATTTGTGCGAAGGAAATGTAAATAGATAGTAGACGATTATTATTTAACAAAAAAAAAGTAGTCGTAGTAGAAAAACATCATGTTACAAACGACCATGGAAAACGAACGAACAAAAATTAACAAATCAGACTGTCTGTTTAAGTTATCATAGACTAAAGATTAAATAAACGATTTAATCTAATTGGACGCTTCTCTTAAACAACAAAAAAGACTTGTTATCAATTTAAATTTATTTGTAACAATTTTATTTCTCTATTCTTCAGTTTTTTTAAGATCGAATTGACTGACAAAATAGACATATTTTTAAAGGATAATTTTCATTTAATTAATTAATTCTTTCGTTTTTAAGATACTACAAAATTCCATCTTTTTTAATCTGAATTTCATGTTTCTCACAAATAAGAATGCATCTCTAGAAGATTTTCTTTATCTTTTACGGCTTTTAATATGATAAGAGTTTCGTCCTAGTTCTTGACTAAAATGGTCACGTAAAGATTTCAAACAAAATAACAAAAAAAAACTAATTCATTTTAATTTTTTTTCGATGATTGCTTTCGTTCCGTTGGAGTAGTCGTGTCCTACGATGAGTCAAAGCTAAATTGTTAAGGTATTAAGCCTAACATATTTTGGTAAATTTTATAGAAACCCCTTGGTTTAAGTCGAAATTCGTGAGAGATTCAAAAATCAATTTTTTTAAACGAGTTTTTTTATCAAAGGATTGTTGTTCAGGGCTAATTATATTCTCGTCGAGAGCATATTGAAAATAAATTTTATCAAAAGGGGGTTATATGAGAGAAAGAGGAGGCTAATATCAGGAATTTCTTTTAATTATTCAAATAAGATTAAAAGGTAGTGAATAATAAAAGGAAATAGAATAAGTTGAATTATTGTCAACGTCAATAATTTTCTAATTTTCGTTTTTTTTTATGTTTCTCTTTGTTGTTTATGCGTGTGCGTTTGTTTCTTATCGACTTTTGAACGAAAGAGTGAGTGAACAACTTTCGTTCTTAATTCCCTTATTTCTCGAAAAAACAAAAAAAAAAACGAGAGAAAATACTCTCCGAAAATTCTTTCAATAATTAAAAAGAGAGAAGTAATTTTGAAAAAAAAAATATCGTCTACGATTATGATTAAATTTTGAAATATGAATCGTCGCCAGACTTTCATAATTTTTTGATCGCAAAACAAAAAAAATATTCGTCAACTCCTTATTTACGGACGAATATTTCAACTTTGTCGGATTTAGAATTTTTTAGGTGTGAAATTTTGAAATATTCTTTCTTCGTCCGTCTTTTTTTTTTCCCGTTTTTGAGACGAACCGCTTTCGTTTTTTTTTTTTTTCTATTTTTTGTTTCAATCCCATTTTGAGGGATCTTTCAAAAACAAAAAATCTCACTGTCTCTCTCTCTCTCTTTTTTCTTTTGAATGTTTCATTTCAAAAAATTCAATCCAATTATAAGACGAAACTTTGTTCAAAAATTTTGTATCAAAAAAAAAACTTTTTTTTTTAATGATCGAAGATTAATTGATTGATTCAATTATCTAATTAATCTAATCTAATTTTACCTATTTTCTAGATTGAATCCAAAAATGTTGTTTTTATTTTTATGAATTTTTTAAATAGTTGACCACCAGTCTCTCTTTTTGTTTTATTATTAATATTTAATTCTTGTCTTAAAATGATCATTAAACAAAAGTTATGACACCTTTTACGTAATCGAAAAATTTTGAAACTCAAAAAATGTAATTTTTTTTATTTTTTATGAACCAATCAGAAATTTTTGTTATCTCTTTTTTTTAATCAAGGTCTCAGACAAGTATAATTTTAAATGTTGTTCAACAAAAACTAGAAGATATCCTGGAGACTCAGAATGTGATTGTTAACAATCAACAGGAAATGATTTATAAGCTTAAAGACATTGAGCATCGACTCGTGAGTGTGGAAAGTCATATATTTCGACAGTCACAACAACAGCTTCCATCGACATCAATGGGTCAAGGGTTGTTACACTCACAATTAAGCTCACAACGAATGTCTTTTATGCCTAGGATGCAAACTAAACGATTACCTCATAAACGTGGATCGGATAATCCAAATGAGGGTGAGGAGTTGGAACAGAGAGATACTGATATGGAGAAACGAAGCGGTAAACGAGTTAAACCTGAGAGTCCAAGTGATGATATAGAAGAAGGTGAAATAAATGTAGGGGATGAGAATATGCAAAAAAATCCTTCGGAACCCGGTGCATCTTCTCGTGCTGATGAAGATTTAGAAGAAGAGAGTGAATGTGATGACGATGATGATCAATCAACTGAATCATCGTCAACTGTTAATCTTAATTTTTCTCAAAAATCATCTAAATCAACACCGCCAATGCAATCACTACCTCGATCATCTATGCCACATTCCATTTTACAAACCCTAACTGCCTCGTCTTTGCTTTCCTCTTTGCAGTCTTTACACCAGCAACAGCAAACAAATGACTTAACATTACTGGCGACTGAAGAATCGACCGGGAGAGTTATGCTTGAAGACGCGGAAATCCGCCGTATTTACGCAACATCTAAGTCAAGAGGAAATTTCTCAGCACTTTTAGTACAAAAAATGTATACAAAAGACGAACGGGTTGTGTCAAACGTAATGGGTACTCGAGGGAAACGCCAACTATCTCCACATCGCATGACTGTTGTAAGGCGGCTATCGTTTGCAATGTATCCGGTCAACGATGATCGGGAGGAAGAAATGGTATGGAAAAAAGAGTGTGTCAAAGCCATTGATAGTAAAAACAGAAAGGTGAGAACTCATCATGGAGTTAAAAGTGAACCGAGTTCTTCAGCACCACCAGGCGGTTTACCTTCTACGCCTTCGTCTAGTTCTCTATCAGGATTAAACCGGACTGGACTCATGACACCAAATTCTCGAGTAATCGGAAGTCAACGGCCATTTGGTCTAAGTCTAAACACATTGAGTCAAAATCAAGCTCATAATACAACACCGAGTAGTTCAGCGAATGCGCTGGCTTTTGCGATGGCAGCCGCGGCAGCAGCAGCAGTAGCGTCAAATCAAGGCAATCGATCGCCAAAAGTAGAAAGCAAATATCCAACTGATTATTCGAATTCATGAGCTCCAACACACAAAAAAAAACAAAAACCAAAGATAGCGGTGTAAATTTTTTTGTTCTAATTAAAATGGAGGTGAAACTCAATCTCAAAATTGGTATTTTGGTTACTGAAAAAAAAACAAAAAAAAATGAAAAAAAAAATTGTTTTTTAATTTTTAAGGAAAATTTTTATTAAGCGAATCTTCTTTTTTTTTTGTAAATTTTGTAAATTTTTTTTGTTCTCACATTTTTTTCTGTTAAAATTAAATTTTAATTTTTTTAAATAAAATTTTCCTCTTTTTGGTGTTTTTGTTTAGTCCCTTATGAAGCAAAGCTTTTTCCGATGAGCGTAACTCACACATTCGAATAAACTCATGATGATTACAAGCGTGTTAATTTAAAAAGTACCATGCATAGGGTCGAGTTTATTCGATTGTGAGACGCAAAAAAAAATTCTCATTGATCAAGCTAACTTTTTAAGAACATCACAAAGTCTATTAATCATTCCGAACAAAAAAGACTTTAAATTTTTTTTTAGTTTTTGTTTTTTTTTTTGATCAGGTTTTTGAGATTATTTTTTAAAAATTGTAAATTTTTTTTTTTTGAATAAAAAAATTAAAATTTTCCCTTGTTTGTTTAATATCAACTTATTACTTCTTTTTGTTTTCTTGCTATCATAAAAGCTTATTCTTAATTTTGATTTTTTTTTCTTAAAAATAACTTAAATTAAAATTTTTTTAGTTGTATTCAAAAAATTTAATTTAAAAAAAAATAAATAAAATTTTAAAAAATAAAAAATTTTTTTTTTCTTTTAATCGTCCTTGTTTTTTTTTTAAACTTTTTAAATTCTCAATTGGCGACCTTTTCGATCTTGTCTATTTTTTTTGTACTAAATAAACTATACGCCGAATCTCATCAATTTTGTTTGTCATCTTCTTTAAAATCGTTTGATTTGTTAGAGCTTCTGGTTTACAAAAGATTGGAATTTGCATGATTTAACAATTCAGCTATGCGAATAAATTTTATATTGTCCCACAGCTCATAAACTGAGTGACACATCCCTAAAAATAAGGCGATCAAACATCAGATAAATCTTAATTGTTCTGACTTTTTAATGTACCATGATAAGATGTATCTAGAATTTTATGAAGCTTTGATTTGAAATAATGAATAAAAGAGGGGGTTTTGCGACTCTACTAAGCAGAATTTATGGTATAAGTTTGAGTTTTAAGTCCTGTAGAGATTTTATTAACAATTCAGATCAGTCCAAAAATAATCCTAAAGCGCGATATTTCTAAATAGGATAAACAAGTTATTGGACAGACATAATTAATTGAGTACTAATAAAATAATGTTAGCACAGTTAGTAGCACATATAAAGTATTCTACCTGTGAATCGAAATTATTTAAGAGCTAAGGCTCTGGTGTTTTATACCAATCGCTTTTTAAAGCTTTTTTTCTAGTTTTTTTGCTTCTTTGAAACAAATTTGACCCGAGCGGGATTCGAGCTGACACTTTCGTGACGCATTAGTCAACCGACGAGTGGTTTGGGTTCTTAAGGTTTTGAGTGAGTATGTGCCCATTAATTTTAAGGTATTGATTTTGGATGGGTTACCGGAAAAAAATCAGGTTTTGGGTTTGGGGAGGGGAATGAGTAACCAATAATTTTTGGATATCAGGTAAAGGTCTGGATTGGGTAACCCATAAAATTTGGGTTTATATACCCAAAATCCATTAATTGTCGAACTAAAAACTAAAAAAACAACAAAATACCCCAGGTATAATAGGTTACTCAACCCAGACCAAAAATTCTGGGTTAGGACTCAAAACCTGAATTTTCCGGGTAACTCATTCCAAATCAATACCTTAAAATTAATGGGCACATATGTCTGTTATTGGAATAAAGTTTACCGTAAGACCTTACAGTATTTAAACCCTCTCATAAGGGTCATTAACAATAGAAAGCATAGTTAAGGCTTAAGTGTTGGTTTAGGGTAGTAGTAGTAGTAGTAAGCTTTACTGCGACCCTTTAGGGTTTAACTCTTAAGAGCTGTGGCAGTACTTAAACCATTTTTTGCTTCACAATGCAGGAACAACTACGCAAGTTCATTCTCTGTATAAATTATAAAACATTAGATGTATAACTGCAAACATTCAAAGATTAATATTAAGCCGGGTATTATGTAAGGTTTTGAGATACTTTAAATAATGACTCCTGAAATAATAAAAATCTGCTGAAAGATGCTTCGAATTTTTTGGAACTTCTTAAAATGATATTATGTAATTCGTAAGAGGTTGATTAACCACTTACGAATTACAAATACGTCAGCTTTTGGTAACAATAGCATACCCTGATAATTTAATAATGCTGTAGTTGTATAATTCATCATTTTATTTTTGATCCTGCAAACTGGAAAATAAGTGAATAAAAATCAAAAGTTTCAAGTAAAAATTTCAAAGGACGTATTTTCCAAATTTTATAAATTCGAAGAGGTTTAAGATATTTTTACAAAAAATATAATGCGTCATTTTGGCTGTCAAAAAGAGGTTTTTTTTTGATAATTTTTTATTCAAGATTCAAAATGATGTCTCGGTCGATTACAAAGACTTAAAATTTTGAAATGGTAAAATCTTATTGGATTAGATCAAAATACTTAACTGATCCAATTATAATTCAAAACTACAAGTTCCAGACATTAAACAAACAAAATTTAATTTTTATTTTGAAACAGTAATTGATTCTGGTTAATTTAAAATTCACTCCCTGTAATATCTTTTGATTCATAGATTCTTTGATTCGCTTGAACATAAATATTTATATAATAACATGTAGAACACAGACAAGTCTATAAGGTTAAAATTGTATTTACTTTTTTTTTTATTCAATTTTGTTAAATAAACAAATAAAATAAATAAGTTAGTCTGTAGTTTGTTTACACTTGTAATTACGGCAAATTATCCAGTTATAAAAATTTAGAAATGTTAAAAAAAATCTATTGGTTAAAATAACCTGGAAATATACCGTAACTAAAACGGCAAAGTGTCGCCATTAACAAATAGCTGCTCCTCACTTCGTGAAACTTAAAATAAATTAAAGATTTAATTACTTTTGACTTATTAAACCACGGTTATTCATGATTTAGTTCTTTCCCCGATCATAAAAAAGGCTATACTTTTCCCCACTTAGTTTATTTTCGCCATAAAATTTACAATCTCATCCTAGTTCCAAATAAGAAAACTGAAAGGAGCACTTTAAGATGTAATCATATATGTTTTTTAGGGTTTTCATACACGAGAATTTCGATTTTTTGGTCAGAAAGTGAAAAATCCGTCATTTTTAGTGATTTTGTTTTTTATGTCACTTTTCGTCTGCTTTTTAAAATAAAATAAAGCTAAAAATGAAAAAAGTGGGGTGAAAAGTGACCAATTTGACTAAAAACATACCTTTTTTTTACCGTTTTTGTCCGAGGACGACTTCCGAGAAATTTTTTCTTCGGCCGATTTGGGTACTGGCGTCATTGGGAGCTTTTTGGCTTTCAGATCATATCTCGTGATCAATAATATCTTTTTCCAATCTCGTGAGTTCTTAAATGTTTAAATTAAGCACCTTATCATTAGGCTACAAAAAGCAGAGGGGTAGGGGTAAAATTTTTGATTTTTGACCCCCATGAAAAAAATGATTTTTTGGGGTTTTCGGGGTCGCAGATTACGGTTCCGATGTCAAAAATGACTTAATTAAGATAGCACTAATGTTTTGAATTTCGTCAACTTTACTATGATCGTGCATAATCGGATCGACGACCTGAATTTATAAGAAAAATCCGGCTCGATCTTTCTAAATAACACTATTCCTGTTTGTCGACAGTCATTAATCCCTTAAAAAATCGGACTTTTTTCAATATAAAGACAGTCAGAGCCCATTAGTAACAACCACGGTCAGAATAAAATTGTTAACAAAACCAAGACTTGAAAAAATCGAATTGAAATAATGATTGTGATTCATTGCGATTGGGGTCTAGTCGGTTTAGTGAACAACTGTTCACATGATATGTGAACAAATCTTGTTTCAGATTTGGTGAACAACATTGTTCACATTAAGATCCAATTGTTCACCTAACGGACAATTTTTTAATTTTTCAAAAAAATATGCAAACTCGGTATGTGGAACATTTTTTGGGAAAACGCGATGAGGCTAAAAACAATAATTTAAATTGTGTTGAAATTTTTTTGAAAGACAAATGGACTTAAATATGTATGTATCAAGAAGCCATAAAGATTAATTATATTTTTTTAATATATTTTATTTATAGATTTATCAGTAATCGGTAACGTAGACTTCAGTAGCGTAGCCAGATACTTATAGTTAGTGTGCCGAAATTATGTCTAGTGGGCATGGGACACTCATACTTTCATAAATTTACATTTACGTACACACGTTCAAATATATCTTCGAAGACCCTTTACCCCTTACTCTGTTACTGATTAGTGTATTATATATTTAAAAGGTCACATTTTTTTATAACTTTTTTTATAATTCAAATTTTTGTTCACTTATACGTGAACAAGTGAAATTGTATAAAGCGACTAAAATTAAAAGCTTTTACTGTGTAACAATTTTTTACTTGACACAAAAAAGTTGTAAGGACGTGGGGAGATAATTTTTCCAAACATCATATATGCTGTTTTTTAAAAATTTTATTAAAAGAATAAAGTGTTCGAAAAAGGAAAAAGAATTTAAATATTTTTTTTATTTGAATTCGGCATCGATTAATTTGGCAATAGTATTTAATTGAATGTTTGATGTACCTTCATAAATTGTTCCTTTTTGTTAAGACAAAAAATTTAAAATAAATTCAAGGTTTAAAATCAAGAACTTCTTGTACTTACCGACTTTACAATCACGGTAATATTTTTCAATCGGATAATCTTTAGTATAACCAACACCACCCATCCAATCGATACATTTACTTGTAGTCAAACAAGCAATCTGTTTAATTTAACTTTAAATATGTTTTCATAAAATATTTTAAAAGTTTAAAATTGTTACTTCAGAAGAAAAATATTTGGCCATAGCAGCTTCTTTAATAAACGGTTTACCAGCTTCCTTAAGTCTCGCAGCATTATAAACCAACAATCTGGCAGCTTCTAATTGGGTTGCAATATGAGAAATTTGGTGTTGCATTCCTTGAAAATCAAAAATTCTTTGCCCAAATTGTTTTCGTTCTCTAGTATAAGCGACTGTTTTATCAAAGCAACCTTGGGCTAGACCGATCATTTGAGCTCCAATACCAATTCGACCCTCGTTAAGAATGGAAATGGCATATTTATAGCCTTGTCCAACTTTACCAAGTATATTTTTTTCATGAACTTTTACATCATCAAAATGAACAGCACAGGTTGAACTTGCTAATAAACCAAGTTTGTCTTCATTTTTACCAATAGTCAAACCTGGTGTGTCACGATCAACAACAAAACAAGTAATTCCTTTGTACCCTAAACTTGGATTTACATTAGCCATTACAAAAAATACTCCCGCATGTTTTGAATTTGAAATCCATAATTTATTTCCATTTATTGTATAATAATCTCCTTTTTTAGTTGCTGTTGTCTTCATTGCAAAAGCATCCGAACCAGATTCGGATTCAGAAAGACAAAAACTTCCAATCTTTCAAAAAAAAAATTACAATACCGAGTTTAAATTTTCGAGTTTAAGCTTAAGCCAAAAAATTGACAAAAAAAATTGTTTAATGATTAGTTACCATATCAGTGGCTAATCGAGGTAAATATTTATCTTTTAGATAATCTGAGCCCAACTGCATTAGCAATGTATTTATTAAAGTATTTTGAATATCGCACATAACACTAATGCTTCCATCAACTTTACCTAATTCTTCAACGACTAGAATCGATCCGAAGAAAGTACTATTTGTTCCGCCATATTTGCTGGGAATCTCTATACCCATTAACTAATTTCAAATTTTGAATTAAAATCAAATTTAGTCTCCCCCCTAAAAGACCTAGGTAATTGATTGAATTCAGCTATTTTTTTACGGCTAAGAAGCTTAAAAAGAGCATTTTAAATAAAAAACATTTTTAACCTACCGTGTCTTTAGCAAGTTTTGGGCAATACTTTTCAAGAAGTTCTTTAGAGCCATTGTGCAATAAAAGTGTGTTTACAACAGTGTTTTGTAAGTCAACTAGACCGCCGATAACAGAATCAGCTTTAGCAAATTCTTCAATAGCGATAATTGAACTAAAAAAATTCAAGCCTGATCCACCATATTCTTGAGGTATTTCAATGCCCATTAGCTGATTTCAAATAAACTAACTATGTCTTTTTGGTGATT
Source organism: Brachionus rubens (assembly GCA_022207745.1). Lineage (NCBI taxonomy): Eukaryota > Metazoa > Rotifera > Eurotatoria > Ploima > Brachionidae > Brachionus > Brachionus rubens. The sequence continues at coordinate 767,246 of JAJVHD010000016.1, read as the reverse complement.
TATTTAATTTAAACTTACGCCGTTGTCAAACATTAGTTGTCTTATTTCAGGTAAGATGTCTTTTTTTTGTTCCATTTCTCTAACTTTTGGCTCAATCTTTTCTCTTGCCAAACGTGAAACTTGAAATATAAAAAATTTACATAATCAATTGTACAAAAATTGAACATACCATTGAAACCCGCAAAAGCATCTCTTTTTTAGAATTTTTAAAACTAAAAGATTTAAAGATTAAGGCTCCTTTTTGATATTTTAGATACATTTGACCACTGTCTATTTATAGATCACAGCAATAAAAATATTTTGATTTATGTTCGTCTAAAAAATTGGTTTTCAGGGTAGCGTCACTAAGCAAGAGTTGACGGTTATAAAACCACTTCAAAACACCATCTACTTAACCTCTGATTAGAAGCGCAACCCTTTTTTGTTGTTTTTTAAAGGACGTATTTATTTTAAAGAACGACAATTTAAATTCGATAACTGGTAGAGAAGATAAAATTAGCGAATATTGTACTGTAGTTACACAAATCACCTCTCACTGGCTTGATTCATCATTTTAGATATCAGCAAAGGAGAAAGGTTAAAATTTCTTCTTTTTCGGAATTTAAGCTTTTCGAGGAATTATTCTTAGTGAGTATTTATAAAGGGCACATGGAAATTAAAAATTAGTTTGGAAAAAGTTTCAAAAAGTGATTGTTTTAGACCGATAAGGTTTCGTGTATGGTGAAAATGAACAAAAAAGAGACATATTCTTCTTAATTGTATGAATAAATGATTCTGTTATTTTTGGTATACTACCATTCTTTCCGAATTTGGAAATAATGTATTTGGTTTCGTTTTGATTGTTTTAGTAAAGTTTAGCAGAGACGCGCTCGTCAAAATTTATGATTAAATATTAACCAAAGATCATCAAGAAGCGATTATTAAAAATTACCAGTTTCTTTTAATTGTATTTCTTCATCACTCAAATTATACAATGATCGATTCTCATGAGCTGTGCTCAATTTTGAAACATTTTGAACAGTAATCCTCGTTGAGCACTTTGTTTAGAAAAAAAACATAAGATAATCTTATTACAGTCTAACCTCTCTAATCCAGCCTTCGTTAATCTTGCAAAATTAAATATTCTCGATTAGGACGGATTACCGAGGTTCGACTTTATAAACAATCTTGCTTCAAATATGTACTTTAAGAACATTTTGTCCAAGATTACGAATGGCGAACATTTCAAGCTCTAATAAAATAAAATCGTTTTAGTTTTCCAAGTTTTTTAAATATTTTTTTTAGGTCTTTATACTTTAACAAGGGTGTGTGATAACAAAATTTTTTGCTCTTTGGAATTTTTTTATATAATCAAAAGTAAGTAAAAAAAAGCATTTAATTTTGGATAATTTATTCGTTTATTTAATCAAGTCATGTGTATATGTTCTATTTGGCTTAGGCAAAAAGTTATCTCAATTTGCCAAACAAATGATTTCCTTCATCCTTTTTTGACAATGTAACCCTCACAGATATTTTGAGGAATTCAATGAAAGTGTTAATATGAGGTCGAGTCGTCAATTTTCAAGCACTAACCCAAATTATAAATTTTCATTGTTGCTGAATTAATTTAAACAAAGTTTAATTTTAGTATACACTTTGTAATTGAAATATTCAAATTTAAAATGAAGTACTTTGTTAAGCAAAGTAAGCTAAGTTGTTTAAAACGAAGCAAAATTTGCATGCAACTTTTTTTTGTTCGCTATCTAGCTACATATGTGTACACATACGAATGCTTCGTAAAAAAAAAAAAAAATTTTCAAAGTAAATTTTTACTCGATGTGTTTTTTTTTCACCATCGAAGTTGAAGGCATTTGAATATTAAAATTTTCTACGTTTTTTTTGTATTACATTCAACCATTATATTGTATCCTTTATTATCTAATTAATACCTGAATGTACATAAATGGAAATGCTCACTCGATACTTTTGACCGTCGGTCTGAGGTCTTGTGATCAAATTTAATCGAAAAAAAAAGAGTTTTGAAAATTATTTTTACTTTTGTTTTAGAATAAGTAAAGGTGTAGAAAATGACCCGTTACTCAAGAGAGCCAGAGAATCCAGCTAAATCCGTTAAAGCACGCGGATCGTACTTGAGAGTCCACTTCAAAAACACCAGAGAAGTCGGTCATGCCATTAAACGTATGCCATTGAGACGTGCCATTAAATTCTTGAAAAACGTCATGGAACACAAAGAAATCGTTCCATTCAAGAGATTTAACGGTGGTGTCGGCAGAAAAGCCCAAGTAAATTAACCCTTAAAAAACTGTCTAAGTTTTGAGTTTGAAATTAATTTCATCATTTTTAAAAGTGCAAACAATGGGGTGCCTGCCAAGGTAGATGGCCAGAAAAATCAGCTGACTTCGTCTTGCAATTATTAAAAAATGCCGAAGCTAATGCTGAAGTTAAAGGTTTAGATGCTGATCACTTAGTTGTTGACCACGTCCAAGTTAACCAAGCTCCAAAAACCAGAAGACGTACATACAGAGCTCATGGTAGAATCAATCGTAAGTGTCTTTGATAAAAAATTTTCGTTTAAATTGGTTTAATTTTAATTTTCGTATAGCATACAAATCGAGCCCATGTCACATTGAAATTTTCTTGACCGAAAAAGAGTCAGTTGTTCCAAAACCAACCGACGTTGAGGAACCAACTAAAAAGAAAGAATCAAAAAAGAAACTTAAACGTCAAAAAATGATGGACAGAGGAGAATAAATTCAATATAACTTATAAACAATAAATTATATGAATTTATTTAAATTCAAATAAAAAAAAATGAAAAAAAAAAAAAAAAAATTTTTTCTCTTTTCTTTTATCCACTTCCTATTTGCTTATCCCTCTTTTGTGTTTTTAGTAATACCCTTCGATTTAAACCATCTAAATCCATTTCACACAAAGATTATAACCTATGCAAATACAAAAAGTTTTTAACGATTAAACTACAAAAATAAACGAAATTGTAAATAATCTATAATCCTTTTTCGAGGAGAATAATAGATATGTAACTACGTCCTTTAAATGATCATCAATTATTATTTTACAAAATAGAAATAATTAAAAGGTTTACCTATCTTTATCTCTATCGCTCGTTTTTTGTACAACAAAAAAACTAAAATTTTATTCAAACATAAAAAAAAAAAAAAAATTTTTTCATTTGTTTGGCTAATGCCCCGTAAAATGGCGTACAAACTAAGCCTTGTGGTAGTTTTTTTGAATATTTTGATATCAACACAAGGTAACCATTTGAAAATAAATGAATAAATTCGAAATTTTAATTTGATTTTGTTCAGAAACTTCAGGCAAGGCTAAGGGTGGTTATTTATCGTGGCGAAAGCCTAAACAAGACTCGTTTAAATTAGTTTGTTATATGACTAATTGGGCACAATATAGACCTAATAATACAAAATATGTACCCACTGATATTGATCCATTTTTGTGTACTCACTATATTTATGCGTTTGCGGCCATTAATGTAACAACTTATGAGATTAGATCGTTTGAATGGAATGATGAGAGTCAAGACAAGTTTGTGGGTAAATATTTTAATTTTAAATTTATTGATTTAAAGTTAACCTAAAAAAAAATTTTAGGTCGTTATGAAGAGTTGAATAACATGAAAAAAATAAATCCATCGCTCAAGACATTACTGGCTGTTGGTGGTTGGAACATGGGCTCTGGACCATTTTCTGACATGGCTGCAAATGAAACTAATAGAAATATATTCATTCAAAGTGCAATTGAGTTTTTAAGGAAATGGAAATTTGATGGCCTAGGTAATTATGAGTATTTTGTTTGGACAATTTAGATTGTTTCAATAACAAACTTAAGAAATTGAATTTAAGGTTCCCGTGGAATTAATTTAAATTATCGGATATTGAAACAAAAGCGTACCATACTCAGCGTACCTTCTATGTTTATCTATTAAGTCCCGGAAATTAACTTATCACCTGACGTCATCTGATATCAGCTGTTATCATTTGGTATCAGAATGTATGACCATTATGGTATCATCTACTATCAGCTCGGAAATTATTTGATACCAGATGATATCAGTAAGAGAATAACAAACATTATTAAAACAACGATTATACCAGAGACATCAGAAGAGGTCAGATGTTATCATATGATATCATGTGACAAGTTAATTTGGGACTGTATGTAGTACCATGTAAGTTCTGTACATTCTAATGAAGAAGTGTCAAATCTTAAAACTCCAAGGCATCAATTGTTTAAAAAATTCAAAAATCTTCCAAAAGAATAATTCTGATGTCTTAAAAAGGACTTGAGGGTCTTTTTGGTATTTAAAAAAAATTCAAAATTTACAGAAATTTAAGCTTAATTAAGTTGAGTAGTACTCTGTATGCTGTTACGGTACGCCTTTTCCCATTAGCCGTCGAACATCTGCAAAAATAAAAATGCATAAATTGTCCTTAAGTCAGTTCGTCCAAAAAATAGAGGCTAAAAGGGTTATCTAAATAGGGTTTTTTGAAACGATTTTAGCAAAATTTTGTAAATTTTTAAGCTAATATATTTTTAATTTAAGATTTGGACTGGTATGATTTAGAAACAAAACACACATTTTTTTCATTATTTTTTGAATAAACTTATAAATCAAGGGAGTTTCCAGCAAAACGAGAAGGCAGCCGAGAAGACGACAACAGATCATTTTCGTTATTAGTCAGAGTAAGTTTAACTTTGTAAAAACTTTCAGCTAATTATTAAAAAAAATAATTTTTATTTTAAAAGGATCTGAGAGAAGCATTTTATAATGAAGCGCTTTCAGTTCGTAAGGAGCAACTTTTATTGTCAGCCGCTGTTGCTGCTGAAAAAATGACAATACTGAAAGCTTATGAAATAGAAAACATTGTGTCTCATCTTGACTTTATTAGCATAATGGCATATGATTATCATGGTAACTTGATGACTCATATTTAATTTTAAAATATTTCAAACTCGAACGTTTTTGTTTTCTAGGTGCATGGGATAAAAAACTTGGACACAACAGTCCTTTGTATTCATCAAGTAAAGAAAGTGAAGAAGATCAAAAGTTATCAGTTGATTGGACAGTTCGTTTGTATCAGACCCTTGGCGTACCACTAGAAAAACTTATACTAGGAATTCCTTTTTATGGACGATCATTTACAATTCAAGAAAAAAGTGAACGATCTTTTGGCTCTGCAAGTGTAGGTGAGGGTACTCCAGGAAATGCAACAAGAGAATCCGGATTTTTATCTTACGGTCTTGAGATATGCAAATACTTGAAACAAGACAATTGGACGCGAGGTTGGTCACGAGAACATCAAGTACCGTACGCTTACAAAAAAACCCAATGGGTCGGCTACGACGATTCGGAAAGTGTAAAAATAAAAGTCAACTACGTGAACAGACATTGCTTGGGAGGTGCCATGGTATGGAGTATTGATTTAGATGACTTTAAAGGATTTTGTTCGGAAAAACCGTATCCCTTAACACGAAGTATTTTATCAAGTTTGAGGTCAATTGATAGAAAAAAATGTTTACCACTCACAAATGTTCAAGATTCGGATATTGATGAGTATTTAAGAAATGTTAAAAAATCGGATTTATCTTCAATTGATCCGAATGATGAACCAGAAATATTCGAAACGATTCCGATTGTAACAACTCGGAAAATTGAGATTAGTAAAAAACCTGAAAAGATTACAAGAACGACCCGAACTACAGAGTCTTCTACATCAACGACCACTGAAGTAAGCGTTCAAACAGAGAAGCAAATATTGGAAACTCCCGAACCGTCAGAACAGCTAAATGAAATTATGCTCAAAATACATGAAAGCAATAACTTGGATAAAGCTGAGTTGGAAAAAATTCTTAAACAATATTTGAGTAACACAAATCTACCGGAACGAAAGTACTTGTTAAATAGTATGAAATACATGCTTGAAAATAGGAACAAAAAACTCGAGAGTGTTACAACGACGACGACGACGACAACTCAAGCATCGACGACAAATAGAAAACTCCTGTTTCAAATTAACTCATTGAATTCTGTAAACCGTGGTTGTGAAAACTTGGAAGATGGTGAGCTCATACGAGATTTGAACGATTGTGCCTCGTTTTTTACTTGTTTCATGGGTCGAGCTAGTAAACGAAACACATGTGATAAAGGACTTGTTTTTGATGATAGACTTAAAGTTTGTAATTGGAGATCAGAAGTAGAATGTTAGTTGTATGATTCTTTTAAAGTATATATTTTAAAGATTTGATTATTTTTATTTTACAAATTGTTATGTTTTTCATTTTTGAATAAAAAATAAAATAAATAAATTTAAATTCCATTTTTTTGTAAAATTGCCTTTTCGGCTAAGCGTCTTCGTCTTAAACAAATCATTATCTTGAAACTTATTACAAATATGACAGCACCAATTACAGAGACGAAACTAAAAAATATTGTAAAAACAAGCCAATAGTATGTATCATCTTGCTTGATTTCAATTTCAATCATTTTTACTTGTTTCTTATCAAAATCAACCCAAAGAAAAAATTTATTTTATTAATTAACAAGCGCTTTTTAAGCAATTAAATGAAATGGATTGCTTTTTTGTTGTTCTATTGAAAATTCTAGCTTGAAATTCTAATTGATTGCTGTTTTAAAATATACGACGAGATGATTTCCAGATTTTTAGATCGCTTTACTTTGCTGCCATTATCTAACCTTTGAACCAAGTGACTAACATATATTTAAGTTCCCCTCGTCCCAGGCTTTCATCTGAGCCCTAAATTGACCGGATTTTTCACATCAAAAAAATTTTATTCAAAACATTTTTCACTTGTCCACACCCCCTCTACATCCCCCATATTTGCTTTACACATCCCAAATTTTTTGGTCTTACCTAATAGAACTCGACGAGAGCTTCCTAGTATACCCATTCGTTTCATGTTCATGTCTTTCTAGTAACCCAATCGTAAGGCAAATATTGGGGACGTAGAGAGGGTGTGGGCAATGTTTTTTTAGAATAAAATTTTTTCGATGTGAAAAATTCGGTCTATTTAGGGCTCAGATGAAAGTCTGGGACGAGGGGAACTTAAATATATGTTAGTCACTTGGTTCAGACTAGAAATAAAGATTTTACACCCGGGTGTATGTTTTTCAAAAAAAGAGGGGTGTGTATTTCGTAGAGACCCGCACTTGGTATGAACATCTATCATAGTGTTGATCGTTCGATCATGCCGGTTTTTCTTTAAAATTTCTCTCATGATCGACGATCTGCTCGTGAAAAACAAAATATTGATTGCTTTGAATTAGGCTTGAATCGACTGCCAACAAACATAAGCGGTCCTTGTTTAAAAAGTAACCCAAGCAATTGGTTAATGGTGAATGATTCAACTTCAAAGAACTTAAAATCGGGTCTAGACATCTTATTAAAAATTTTCGACTTTCTTCACGCTTGTTACTAACGGACTATACTGTATTGCACTTACAATTTAAGAAGGCACAGCAAACAGTTTACAGATTCATGGAGTTGGGAATGATTGGAAAAAGCTACTGGAAGAGGACTACTATAGCTCACTTGAACTGGTTTCAAGTTGCAGTTATTTTACTACTATTAAAAAGATCAATGAACTCAGGTGGACTTATCTTCTTTATTCAGACCGCTTGCTTATGATCAATCTCTACGGTAATGGAGTCAATCAAACGACAATTTTTTTTCAAGAAATTGAGAATTAAGTCAAGTAACTTTTGATATAATCGAAAGCAAAAATTTACCTTAAAATTTTGAAATTTAAAAAAATGAATACTTTTAGCAAACAAAGTCTTATAAACGCATGTCTTTCTTATGTCATGAATCAACAACATATTTGAGCATACCATTTTATTAAAACTAATATTTTCTACATTTAGTTTTACATTATTTAAAATTTCAATTTAAATAACACTAAACCTATTACAAATCAAAATTTGAAAATTATATTTGAAAAAAAAATCACTTTTCATTAGTGTTCATTTAACTTTGTCCAATAATATTTAAAACCCTTTTTGTTTAGATTATATCCAAGTAATAAATAATTTAAAAATGAGTTCAATAGGTACCGGTGTAAGTTATGAAACTATCTTAATTTGATGTCAAAAAATTCAAAATTTTTTTATTTAAGTACGATTTATCAGCCGCTCAATTTTCTCCAGATGGTAGAATTTTCCAAGTCGAATACGCTAACAAAGCCGTCGAAGCCAGCGGGTATAGAACTATATTTAAAAAAATTTCTAATCAAATCTTTAAAATTTTTATTTTTTTTAAAGAACTGCCATTGGTGTTGTATGCAAAGATGGCGTCGTCTTGGCCGTTGAAAAAATTGTTACATCAAAATTACACGAACCTGGCAGCAACAAAAGAGTTTTCATTATTGATCAACACATCGGAATGGTAATCATATAAAGTTATCATTTAACGATGTAAATTATTCATTATTTTTAAATTCTAGACTGTTGCCGGTTTGATCGCTGATGCAAGACATTTAGTTAATGCCGCTAGAGAAGAGGCTGCTAATTATAAAGAAAATTATGGTTCAAATATTCCATTAAACGTAAAATATTAAAAAAAAATCGAGATTTTTTTTTAAACAATTAAATTATTATTTATCTTAAGTATTTAGCCGACCGAGTTTCGTTGTACATGCACAGTCATACTCTTTATGGTGCCATTAGACCATTTGGTGTCTCTGTTATTTTAGCTTCGTATGAAAATGATAAACCTCAATTATACGCAATTGAGCCATCTGGTGTTTCATATGTACGCCTTAATTCAAAATTTACAAGATTCTTGATTATAAATTTTTAAAAATTTAAAGGGTTATCATGGAATTGCCATCGGAAAAGCTTCACAAAATGCCAAAACAGAATTGGAAAAGATAAAAGTAACTTAAAATTCATCGATTTTTTGACTCTTGTTTTCAATTTTTTTAAGTACAAAGAGGTCAGATGTCAAGATTTGGTTAAAGAAGCTGCCAAAGTGTAAGTTCCATTTATAAAAATATCAAAAATATCTGTATTTATAAACTTTTTGATTTTAAGTATCTACTCTGTTCATGATGAGATTAAAGATAAATATTTCGAATTGGAATTAGGTTGGATTGGTAAATCGACTGACAATAAATTTCAACTTGTACCAAAAAATGTGTTCGATGAAGCTGAAAAATATGCCAAGGTATTTTTTTGTTTCAAAACAAAAAAAATTCTCATTAAAATTTTAAGTGTTGTAATTTTTTCAAGGAATCACTTGAAAGCGAAGATGAAGAAATGTAAAAAAGAGAAGAAGAGAGCCATGCGTAGACTAAAAATTACAAATATTTTTTGATTATAAATTATTTCTTTTTTTTTTGGGATATTATTCCGTTGGTTTTTTTCTATGGATACAATTAAACCAACTTTATAAATTTCTTAATTATATTTTTAATTTCGTATTTCGTATGATATAAGTTTGATCGATTTATTTGAACATAAAAATAAACTTAACTTAAATCAACCAATAATTCGATTTAATTTTTGTTCGTCACGGTACGGGAACGGTTCCTTCCTAAATTTCTTAAAACAAGAAGTTTTCATTAGAATATTGTCTCGACAAAAATCGGGATATTGGTTTTCAATTGAAACGATTCTGTTGTTGAGTAAAAATGAAAGAAACGGTTGATATCGGTTCCCAGGTTTTCTACCCCTCTTTTTAGGAATCTCGACTTGTGGCTCAGTTTCTAGAGCTTTCCTCTTATTTGATGTATACGGTATTTCAGAAAAGTCCACATAAAATAATTCTAATAAAATTTAATTTTCCTTTTTTTTTTAAAAATTCTTTAAATTCAGTTTTGATTGCTCAACTATTTTTGATTTCGTTTTTTAACCCCGCAGTTTAAAATACGTAACTTGAGGAAAAATCTCAGTTCTTAGAAATTTTCGGTTCCTAGAAACTTCGGAGAACAAAAACTTTTTCTCAGTTGTACTCAGATATTCTCACTCATTCTTAGTTGTTCTGAGATATTCTTAGAAGAAGATGAACATTTGAGAATGAATGTTTTTTCTGATTTTTAAAACTTTTGAAATCGATTAATATTCTTTATTCTTTTTAATTTATTGCATTTCTGAAAGGATACCAGAGAAGCCAAAAAACAGGAAAAAACTTCTTAGAACAACTAAGAACCGAAAATATCTGAGAACTGAGATTTTTTATCACGTTGGTAAATTTTTTCGGGTATTCCCAGACATATGTACCCATAAATTTTAAGGTATTGGGTGGGTACGGGTTACCCGAAAAAATCAGGTATTGGGTTCGGGTATGGTGTGAGTTACTCAGAAATTTCGGCTTTCAGGGATGGTCTAGGTTGGGTAACCCAAAAATTTGGGTATTTTATAGATTTTTGGGTTACCCAACCCAAAAATCAGAAAAAGTTTTCGTTCGCAGAAGTTTCCAAGAACCGAGAATATCTGAGAACTGAGATTTTTCTTCACATCGGTAGTTATTTCTTCAAGTTTACGGTAGATATAAAATTTTACGTTCAGTTTTTAAGAAAAAATGAAATTTTGCTTTTTTTTTATAAAAATTTATTTTAAAAATAAGTATTAAAATAAGAAACTTCAAAAGTTAAAAAAAAAATATCAAAAATATAAAGTGATAGTCTTTTAGTTTGTCAAGAAAAGCTCATTAAAAAAATAATCAAAAAATAAAGGAATGAAAATGAAAAACACATAATGGAAATTGTCAATTCCTTTTACATTGCTTCTACAATCTAATAATAAAAAAAATAAAGTATTATGCTTCGTTGAATAAGGAAATATTTAAAATTTATAAAAATTCCCATTCTAATTCTAAAAATTCACTCAAAATAGTAAAAATAAAAAAGATACATTTAAATAAATAAAAATTTTTAAAACCAAAATAGGTTTTTTTTGTTTGTCTGTTTGTTTTTTCATTGTGTTTGTTTAATATCTTGACGTAGAGCCGGCAGATTTTGGTCTGTATTTGTTGACATTTCTTTTTATTAAAGCGGCTATAACAACACCCAATAGGCCAACAACACATACGGCTCCCACCACTGAGCCAGCTATAATAGCAACATTATTCTATTTAAAAAAAAAAATAAAAGAGTTAACATATTTTTCCTTTCGTTTTGTTTTTTTTTAAACTTACCGTTGTAATATTTGTCTCTTTTTGTTTATCATAGCTATCTTGTTCTTTGGCATCATCAAAAACAATACCTGGCACTTGAGCCTTAATAGACGCTTGAATACTCCTTAAACTTGGCATTCTAAGATCTGTAATATCCAAATTTCTTTCATCAACGGCCAAGTAATAATCAATCTTTGATGGTTTTTTAGTTGTTGTTTCAACATTTCGTTTCGATTTATGTCCTCCAACTTGTACAATAATCTTATCCATTATTACTTGTGGATTCTCATCACTTATAGCTTGTCTTATTGCCGATTCTAATTGTTCATTAAATGAAATGTTATAACTCAATATTTGAATATCTTGTGGCAATAAAGCTAGGCCTTGGTATATCTTGATACCTGCATTTTTGAATATTGGAACCAAGTCACCGATAGTTGGTTTGGCGAACTTTATCGGGTTTGGTACATTACCATCTACCAAATAAGTCATTGAGACTCTTACTAATCGTTGTTTATCACTTGTCAACAATCCTGGTCTAACTAGCTTAACTTGTGTCAAACGACTTTCGGTAATGAATTTCAAATCAGCGTTTGTGTTCAATCCACTCCATGCCTCTTTTAATAACTCGTTTAATCTAGAACTTAGTTGATCATCAGTTAGTTCTGTGATCAAATAAACTCTGTCAATTTCATAGGCATTGTAAGGAGCAAATTTAATTTGAACTTTAGTTTCGGCTTGTGTTTCTCTAATAAAGTCATCATAAGTCGGTTCAGGTACCCTCAAGAGTTCCGGATCTTGACCATTAATCGAGATTGTGTACTTAAAACCAAGCAATTCTTGTTGTAAATTATTGACATAATGAGCAACATTATTAATCGAAGCGACTACTCTTAATCCATTTTGAGGATCAAATGATTTCTCATCAAGTTTAGATGACCATGCTCGTTCAATTATATTCGAAACTTCTTCAGTATAGAAAGGTATAGCTTGTTCAAAGCATACAATTCTTATCTTGTATAACAAATTATCATTTGTCAAACTATCAGTTGTTGTGTTTGTAGTTTCAGTACTCTTTATAATTATGCGTGAATTGTACATTTTTCTGTTATATGATCGAGCCGATTTTATGCTCGTTAAACCGGTTATTCTCAAATAAATCTTTGAAAATTGAACTTTGTTTACATTTACAAATTGTTCCATCATTACAATTTCGCCAGTTAATTTTGTTTTGTTCAACACTTAAATCAAACTCTTTAGAAAAGTTCTCAGAACCAACAAAAAAAATGTTATAAATTACTGTCCGGATTAATGAAAGTTGAAATCAAGTCTGCAATATTCAATTCAGCATTACTGTACCAACCTTTAATGTAAGCAACAAAGTATTCATCAACAGGTTGTGAAGTGTAAGTGTACACTGAGAATAAGTTGTTCTTTAACTCTCTCTGTAAAACAAAAAAAATTGTTAATTAATCTTACTGAAAATAGGAATTTCATTTTGACTTACATTGATCTCATTTAATGGAGCTTTGTACTCTAGGGAATCGATAACATTATCGTTCGAGTCTTCTAAAAAGTACAAGAGTCTTGTTACATTATTACCAAGTTCACCAATACGTTTTTCTTTCATTGTAAAACTCAAACCAATAAATTCAATATCTTTATAAATTTGTTTGAATTTTGATAGAATTATGGCGTTTATTTTTTCTTCAACCGATGGGTCAACATAACCATCAAAATCGGCGTAGTAGAGGGTGTCATATTCTTTAGCACTTCCATCAGCTCCGTCAGTTAATGAATAAGGTAAATCAAATTTAACCAACGAGTCTTGTAACCAAGTTACTTTTGGTAATAATTCAAAATCTTCTTCTGACACGTATTTACCATTTGTTGATATAAAATAGATTATTCTTGTTTGTAAGTTACCAACAATATCAACTTCAAGACGAGATTTAGTTACAAATGTAAACGCATAATTCTTAAGATAATAATCAACATAATCTTTTGTTTGATAAGCTGTAATGTTCCATGTATAAATAATAGCTTGATGTATGGCATCACGATGTAAATCATTAACTTTTCCTTCAATGTAAATACTGAACTGATTATTCATGTCCATTAGACCATCCCGTGTTACTTCGAAAACATATTCATCACCGTTTGCTGACAAAAAGTTGAGTCTTGTTTTCAAATAATCAACAATATTTGAACTATCCATCCTCAAATCGACAAATGAATTATCTTTTTTAGTAACCACAACATACAATTTCCAGAAACTTTGTCCTGTTTTATCGACAAATTCTTCTTGATTAGCCAATATTACATTAATTGAACCTAACAATTCTGGTCTAAATCGTTCCAATGATTTTAACATAAAATTCTCCATTTTGACTATATCACGTCTTACTACTCTAATATTCGAGTAAAAAGTCAATGCTTTAGCCAATGGTTCTAAATATTCATTTGAACTTGGAACTCTCAAGTTATAAACCAAATTTGGATTTACTTCGATCTTAATAGCATCAAATATGTTTCGGTTAATTGAAATTATGTTATCAATTGGTTGTTGACCAATGTTGATTAATACACTCAAACCGTAAAGTATATTTCTATTTTTATCAACATATTCTTCTTGTAATGTTGTGTCAACAGTTACTTTTTCATTCTTAAATTGTGGATAATTTTCTAAAAATTTGTTCAAAACAACTTGTTCTAATTGATTATAATGTTCTTGTCTTATTTTGTTATTCGAAATGAATGTAAAAAAATAATTTTTTGAATAAATTTTATCCGAATTAACAATTGTCAATGAACTATTTTCACTTTGATACATTAATTCATCGATTAATCGTTTAGTATCAAAATCAGTTTGAGTATAATAATCGTACATTTTACCATCGATTGTAACTTGTAAATAGACTTGGGTTACTGATAATTTAGTAACAACATCAATTGCATCACGACTTGAAATTACTTTAACAGTTACATTTTTGTTATTTGTTTTCCAATCAGGTCTAACTGCGTACAAACTTCTTTGTACTGTTGCTTCTAATTTTTTAACTTCTGGTTGTGCGATTGGTTGTAAAATAGCAACATCTAATAACGATGCTCGTCTATTACGACCAGCACATTGAGTAAAACCAGACGATTGTAATGATGAATAAATTTGTGTACTTGTTGGCATTGGTCCACTACTACCAGTCTCAATTATTAAAGTATTCGCTTTTGGTACATATGTTAACTGAGTATTTATTTGATTGTTCGAGTCCGTGTATTTATCTACAGAGACTATGTAAATATTAAAACAATTACATTGACGGAATTCTGGACGTATATTTAACCATGTGTTTTGTACATTTGAGCGAACAATTTCAATCTGACTTGTTGTCAAATCGTTACATAACGAAAGTGTAAATGGACTAGTGTACGGATAAGATAGGCCAGTGTAGAGTTGACCAAAGGCTAAAGGTATCATTGAGAAAATTGATGAGTATGTGCTTAAACTAGGAGTTGATACACGAGTTATAGAATTTCCTGATTGAGTTACATTAGTCGAAAATCTAAAGCCTATTATTGGATTTCCATTGACATCAATGGCGTTTATGGTGTTCAATAATGTAACTTTAGTGTCTGATGAATCGAACACAAAAGCGTTACGTTTACACAAAACAGAGTATAAACGTTTCTCTGGAGCTTCATTGGCGAATAAATAACTGTATTGTCTGCTTAATAATAAAGCATTTTCAGTGGTACTGGAACTTGGTTCACCAGGAGCCCAGTATGAATTTATCACACTTGATGGTACTTGAGTATTGTTAAAGTCCCAATACCAGTTCGAGTATTGTTGACGACCACCGATCCATATGTCACGGGTGTTACTAGTCAATTGACTACCAAGCCAGTTGCGTACTAATTCTAAATCTTGAACAGCATTAAACCATGCAAGGTCTGAATTGAGTAAAAGACATTGTGATTTAGCTTGATTCCAATCGTATTGAGTGTCTGATAAGACTCTATAACACGCATTACCGACCAAAGTAAACAATGGTGGACATACATTCATATTATTAACATTTTCAGTGTTATATGCAGCATAAATATTATTTAAAGTGTCTTCGAATCTTAGTCTTCCTAATTGATTTCCTCTAAAGTATAGGGTCTCTTCCTTAGAGTAAATGCAAACTTGTGGTGGTGAAGTGATAGGTACTGAATTTTCACAAATAGCACCGTAATATGCCACTGGTTCTTGTGGACAAGCGCATACAAATCCACATGGTTTTGGTTTAGTACAAGTACCACCGTTCAAACAAGGGTTATTAGCACATTCATTAACTGTCAATTCACATCGAGTACCAGTGAAACCACATCTACAACTACACATCCATGAAGATGAATTTGTTTGTATACAAGTTGCGCCATTGAAACATGGACTTGAATCACAAAGGTTGATTGTAATCTCACAGAACATTCCTTGGAAGCCTGGTAGACATTGACATTGGAATCCGAATGGATTCAATGGGACACATAAACCGTTATTTTTACATGGATTCGAACTACATTCGTCAATTCTTAATTCACAATTTAAGCCTGTTCTACCTTGTGGACATACACATCTGTAACCAAATGGTCTTGTTGTAACACAAGTTCCTGTAACACATGGTGAACTAGCACAATCGTTAGTTTCAATTTCACATCTTAAACCGTTATATCCAGGTGGACAGAAGCATTCGTATGAGTTTATACGGTCGATACATGAGCCTCCATTGAAGCATGGGTTACTGAGACATTCATTTATGTTTGTTTGACATATTTGTCCAGTGAATCCCAAAACACACTGACAAACGTATCCAACCGAATTTTGAGTATCGATACAAGTACCACCATTTTGACATAAATTAGCATTGCATACAGACAATCTAGTCTCACATCGTCTTCCTGTAAATCCAGTTGGACATGTACATTGATATTGACCAATTGATGATGTACATTGACCACCGTTAAGACATGGATTTGATGCACAGTTATTAATTACAATTTCACAGCTAGTTCCAGTAAAACCGAAAGGACATTGACATGTGTAAGTACGTTCAAATGAAATACATGTAGCTCCATTTCGACATGGTGTTGAAAGACATGGATCAATTAAAAATTGACAATTTGATCCTGTGTATCCAGCATTACAAATACAAGTGTATTGATTAGCATTAATTCTGTTACAAGTTCCAAATACGCATGGATTTGATGAACATGGGTTAACTTGAAGTGAACAGTTAGCTCCATAGAAACCTGGCGCACAGTTGCAAGCGTATGAGTTGATTAAATCGATACAAGTGGCTCCGTTTAAGCATCTATTCGGAATACAATCGTTAATGTTAGTCGAACAGATATAGTCAGTGAAACCTGGTGGACATAGACATTGGAACAAATTGGCTTGAGGTTGGATACAATTACCGCCATTTTGACAAGGATTTGATGAACATGTGTTAAATATTGTTTGACAGTTTGGACCGGTGTAGCCTGGGAAGCATGAACAAGTGTAGAAGTTAATTCCTGCTGGTTGACATACACCTCTACCTTGACATGGGTTGCTCGCACATACATCGATTATGATCTCACAGAATTGACCAGTTGTACCTGGGTTACAGTTACATTGAATTTGATTTGGTCCTACAGAGACACATAGACCATTGTTTTGACATGGATTTGATGCACAATAGTTTATAACTGTTTGACAATTTGAACCAGTGAAACCAGGTAGACATAGACATTGATATGTTACGAGACGGTCTAAGCAATTGCCTCCGTTCAAACATGGTCTTGAAGCACAAGCGCTCAATTGATTTTCACAGAAAGTTCCGTTGAAACCTGGGCGACATGAACATGTGTAAAAGTTTGGTATTTGTTGAGAACAAACACCATTGTTCATACATGGTTTACTAGCACAATAATCAATCATGATCTCACATTTCATGCCTGTGTAACCTGAAAGACAGGTACATGTGTATTGACCTGGTTGACCAGTTGGTGAACAAGCACCACCGTTTAAGCATGGTGAATTAATACAAGGATTAATTAAAAATTGACATTGTAAACCAGTGTAACTTGGTGGACATGTACAGCGATAATTGTTCAATCCTAAGAATGTACATTGACCACCATTTTGACAATAGGTTGGACATAAGTTTACAATATTTTCACAATTTGGACCGTTTGTACCTGCTGGACAAATACATTGATATCCAGTTGCACTTTGAAGGACACAAGTACCGCCATTTCGACATGGTTGAGATGCACATGGATCGTTTCGAAGCTCGCAACTTCATTTTTAAAAAATTAAATTTTTTGAAATTCATCATTTTGAAAAAAAAAGATTCTTACTTTGTTCCAAAGAAACCCGGTAGACATGTACAATTGTAAAAATTGACACCAACATTGTTACAAGTACCTCCGTTTTGACATGGACTTGAGATACATTGATTAATGGCAAAACCACAATCGTATCCAGTGTAACCAGGTAGACATACACAATTAAATGAAGTACCAGTTGAAACACACAAAGCGTTATTTTTGCATGATGTTTGTGTACATAAGTTAATTTGTAGATTACATGTTGGGCCAGTCCATCCTGGATTACAGATACAAGAGTATGAGTATTCGTTTAATCTTCTTGAACAATATCCATTAACACATGGGTTTGATGAACATGGGTCCAAAACAATTTCGCAACGTGATCCTTGGTATCCTGTTAAACATGAGCATTGGAAGTTACAGTTGATAGCTGATGATAGACAAACACCTCCATTTAAGCATGGATTGTTGGTACAGTAGTTTAATTCTTGACCACAGTTTGAGCCAGTGTATCCACATCGGCATCTACAAATAAATTGATTAGCAGCTGTGGTGATACAACCTCCGCCATTTAAGCAAGAACTAGCTGTGCATATGTCTATTATTTGATCACAATATTGTCCTGTATATCCTTGATTACAAACACATTGGAATGCTTGATTGTTGTTAATAGCTACACATTGACCGTTTGATCCACACGGATTACCTTGACATGGGTTCAATTGAATACTACAATTATATCCAAAGAATCCTGGAGCGCATCTACATTGGTACATATTTGGTAATGGTTGTCCACTGATGCAAGTAGCTCCATTCAAACATGGGTTATTAGCACAATAGTTGATTGTGTTTTCACAGAATGATCCAGTGAAGCCTATCAAGCAGTTACAGAAGTAACCGTTTAATATACTGTTACATACACCGTTGTTTCTGCATGGGTTTGAGAGACAGAAATTGATTGACGATTCACATCTAACACCTGTGTACGCTGATGTACATTGACAAGTGTAACTTGCAGTTTGTGAGTTGGAAATACAAGTACCACCATTGAAGCATGGATTGCTTGTGCAGAAGTTATTTTGTATCTGACAGTTGGTACCCGAATGAGTAAACGGACAAAGACATCTGTAATTTCCATTATTCAAATCTTCACAAGTACCACCATTTTGACATGGGAAACTTTGACATGGAGCTATTTTGATACCGCAATTAGTTCCAGTGAATCCTGGTAGACAAGAACATGAATATCCATTTAAAAATCGATTGCAAGTGGCTCCGTTTAAGCAAGGAATAGATTGACAACTAGAAAAAAAAATTTTTTAGATTTGGATTTTTTAGATACAAGTCTAGATTTAAACTTACAAGTCAATTTGTATGCTACAATCAAATCCAGTGTATCCAAGAGCACATGTACAAGCAAATCCACCTGGGGGTCTTTCAACACAAGTGGCGCCATTTTTACATGAAGTTGCAGTACAATAAGTCATTTGAATATCACATAGTTGGCCTGTGTATCCGACTGGACAGTAGCATGAGTAACCTAAACCGTTCAAGATTTGTTGACAAGTTGCACCGTTTCGACACGGATTACTTTGACACTCGTTAATTCTAATCTCACAACGTTGACCAGCGAAGCCTAGAAAATAATATTTTTATTAATCCATAATTCTTAAATTCAAAACATTCAAATTTTTATACTTGGTAAGCAGACACATTGGAATACCAAAGGATTGGCTGTTTGAGTACAAAGACCATTATTTAAACATGGATTATTCAAGCATGGATTGATTGCAAGTTCACAATTGAAACCAGTATAACCAGCTAGACAATAACATGTGTAACTGTTAGCCGAACCAACACAAGTACCACCATTCAAACATGGTGAGCTTGAGCATACATTTATTTGATCTTGACATCTATTGTTAGTATATCCAGGAGGGCATGTACAAGAGAATAGACCTGGTCCAGTGTAAACACAAGTACCACCATTGGCACATACTTGAGCATCACATCTATTAATAGCAATTGAACAATTGAAACCAGTGTAACCTGTTGGACAAACACAATAGTATGTTCCGTAAGATGAAATGCACGTACCACCATTTTGACATGGAGTGTTGGCGCAGATGTTTATTTCAATTTGACAGTTAGCTCCTGTGAATCCAGCACGACAGATACAGTTGTAAGTATTAATGGCTGGTTGGACACAAATACCGCCTGTACCACATGGGGTTGTTGCACATACATTAATAGTGCTTTCACAAAATCTTCCAGTTGCCCCTGGTGGACATAAACAAGTGTAGGTGTTTTGATTCGCTAGTTGTTGACAAGTAGCTCCGTTTCGGCATGTGTTTGCCAAACATGGGTCCATTGTAATTTCACAATTAGGTCCTTGGAATGTTGATAGACAAGTACATAAGTACATATTTGGATATGGTTCAGAGCAAGCGCCTCCGTTAAGACATGGGTTTGATCTACACTCGTTTATATCAATTTGACATAACGCTCCAGTGTAACCGGCATAACAGCTTCAAAAAATATATTTTTTAGAAGAAAATTTTTTTTTTCAATTTAATTAAGATCCTTACGTGCAGTCGTATCCCAAAAGTCTGCCAACACAAGTACCATGTACACAAGGGTTCGATGCACAATAATTAATTTGAATTTCACAATAAGTTCCAGTAAAGCCTGGGTAACATTGACAAGTGAATTTTGTTCTATCACCAGCAACAGCGTTACACATGCCGTTTGCGCTACATGGACTTGGTACACATGGCTACAATAAAAAAATTAGAATATTTCTAGTAATAGTATGTTTTAAAAATGTATACATCTTTAGCAACACCGCAAGTTGGTCCATAAAATCCTGGTGGACATGTACATTTAACAGCACATGGTGAGGTTTCTTCACAAATAGCTCCGTTTTGACAATAAGTCACATTGGTTGAACAGAAATTAATTTTAATTTCACATCTAGTACCAGTAAATCCACATGGACATGTACAAATGTAAGAATTGGCTCCTGGTTGTGAACATACACCGCCGTTTCTAGATGTAAAAGAAATTTTAAATCGAAAATTTTTAAAGCAATATTTAAGAAAACTCACAAGCAAGGATTTGAAGCACAATAGTTGATAATTGTTTGACAATTGGTTCCTGTGTATCCTGGTGGACAGTTGCATACATATTGTAATGGACTTAGAGAAATGCAAGTAGCAGCTCCGAAGCATGGATTACTAGAACATGAGTCGTATTTAAGTTCACAATTTGTACCGTAGAATCCAGGTGTACATGTACATCTAAATTTATAAAATTTATAGAAAAATTTTACTTCGATCAAAAAATATAAAAGAATAGTGCTTACAGGTACATGTTCGGGAATGGAGTTGTACATCTTCCATTAATACATGGATTCGATTGACATTCGTTAATATCAACATCACAAGTTAACCCATTAAAACCTGGTCTGCATTGACATTGCCACAAGTTAGGTGAAGTTTGGATACAAGCGCCGTTTCTACACGGGTTCGATAAGCATACATCAATTAGGACTTCACAACGGTTACCAGTGTACCCAGCTGGACATGTACACACATAGACTAATTGTTTTTGATTATTAACTATTTCAGTACAAACACCATTAACACATGGATTTGAAGCACATACTCTTATTTGAGCTTCACAATTATTTCCAGTGTATTGCGGTGGACAAGTACAATAGAACAATCCCGGTGTATTTGAGACACATGTACCTCCATTCAAACATTGACCTGGATTTTGGCATGGGTCAATTCTAATTTGACAATTAGTACCTTGGAAACCAGTTAGACATACACAGAGATATCTTAGACCTGAATAATCGTAACAAGTAGCACCATTCAAGCATGGTAGACTCGAACAAGCCCTTAGCATAATACTACAATCATAGCCTGAGTAACCGATTGGGCAACTACATGAGTAGCCACCGTTTGATAAATCGGTACAATTTCCGTTAACACATGGATTACTTTCACAAGCTGGTATACGTTGTGTACAATAAGTTCCTCTAAAACCAACTGGACAAACACAAATGTAATTGAGAGAATTTGGTACTACTTGACATGTACTTCCAGATGCACACAAGTTATTGGTACATGGGTTCAAGAAGCTTTCACACAATGTTCCAGTGTAAGATGATGGACACTGACAGACAAACGAGTCTTGAGAAATTAAACGAAAATAAGCCTTGAATTTTCAGTTCCTATCAATTAAAGTTAAATTACTTGGTCTGTTGTTGTAGCAAGTAGCGCCATTTTGACATGGATTACTAGCACATACATTAATCAAAGTTTCACAATATGTTCCAGTGAAACCTGGTATGCATAAACATTCAAATCCGAAATTTTTGTTCTAAAAAAAATAAAATTAATTTTCGACCAATTAAAAAATTTTGTTTTTTTAAAAACCAATCAGAAATCGAGATAATAAAATTTTTTTTTTGCACTTACATTATCACGACAAATACCGTTGTTAAGACATGGTGTACTAGTACAAGCACTTATTCTTAAATTACACAAAGGTCCTGTAAATCCAACATCACACATACAATAGTATCCGTTAATCATGTCAAAACAAGTACCATTTTGACATGGATTCGATAAACATTCATTTATTTGTCTTTCACACTTATCACCTGTAAATCCAGGTTGACAAGAACATCTGTAAGAGCATGAGTTTGGTTGATTCGAAATACATTGTCCATTGTTGAAACATGGGTTATTTCCAAAATTGCACAGATCAAGTGGGGTTTGACACAGAGTACCTGTGAAACATGATGCACAATAACAAGCTGGTTTACCTGGGCTTGTTTCGTAGCAAGTACCACCATTTGCACAATAATTAGCCGTACAAGATGATACATATTGGGTACAATAAGATCCAGTCCATGAACCTGTACATTGACAATTGAATGCATTTGGTCCAATCATGGTACATATACCGTTGTTTTGACATGGTGAAGTCGCGCACAAGTTGATTAAAGTTTGACAGTTTGTACCTGTATAGCCTATATTACAAGAGCATGTGTAAACATTTGGTGAACTAACAGCACAAATACCGTTAGCACCGCATGGATTCGAGAGACACACGTTAATTAAAGTTGAACATCTTGCATCAGTCCATCCTGGTGCACAATTACACAAGTATGAACTACCTGAAGTAATGCAAGTTCCACTATTAAGACATGGATTAATCGTGCATAGATCAATAACGACTGAACATGTTTGTCCTGTAAAACCAGCTGGGCATATACAAACATAACTCGAAGTGCTTGTTGGTATACATCGACCGTTGTTTATGCATGGATTTAACTGACACGGGTCAAGTAGAGTTTGACAATTTTTACCAGTGTATTGTGCTGGACAAACACATGAATAATCACATACACCATTAGCTGCTGGAAAGCATACACCGCCATTAAGACAAGGTAAATTAGCACATTGATTTACACGAGTTTGACATAATGAATCAGTAAAACCACATGGACATGTACATCTATAACCGTTTACTTGATCTGTACAAGTACCTCCGTTAAGACATGGATTACTAGCACATTCGTTTATTTGAGTTTGACAATTTAAGCCAGTAAATCCAGGCAAACATGTACAAACATATCCGTTTATAGTTTGACTACAGATACCTTGATTGGCGACACAAGGATTCGATGCACAATAGTTAACCAATGTCTGACAATTTGTTCCAGTGTAACCCGGTAAGCATAGACAAGTAATATTTAAGTTATTTTGTTGGCAAATACCTCCATTTAAGCAAATACCGACTGAACATAAATTGATCAAGCTTTGACAATTTGTTCCTGTATACCCAGGTGGACATCTACAAGTGTAAGTACCAGGTACTGTTGATGTACAATTAGCTCCATTTAGACATGGATTACTTGTACAATAATCGATCATTACATTACAGTTGGTTCCAGTGTAGCCGAAGTAGCATGTGCATCTATATGATGTGATTAAGTCTGTACATGCTCCGTTGCCACATGGGTTCGATGCACAAGGATTAGCTCTTATTTCACATCTTGCCCCCGAATAGCCTGCTGGACATTGACATTGGAAGTATGGACTAGCATCTGAGACTGTACATGTTCCAGCATTAAGACATGGATTGTTACTACAAGCTATGTTAATTCCACAATTTTGACCTGAATATGGATAGATACAAGTACATCTAAAATTCAAGTTTAAAAATTGGTCTTAAAAAGTTTTGATTTAAATTTTTTTTTACCTCCATGATGATGTTAAAGATGAACAAACACCACCGTTAAGACATGGTGCACTGAAACAAAAATCAATTCGAATGTCACAACGAGTACCAGTCCATCCAGCTGGACAAATACAATTGAAACCGTTCAATGATGGGACACAAGTAGCTTGATTAAAACATGGTATTGAATTACATTGATTAATCATTTGATCACAGTTAACACCAGTGAAACCAGCTGGACAATAACATACATAACCATTTACAATTTCTGCACAAGTACCGTTGTTTCTACATGGTTGACTGATACAGTTGTTTATTCTAAATTCACATCTCAAGCCTGTGAAACTATTCGGACAAGCACATACATATGAGTTTAGGGTACTCAAGCAGTTACCGCCATTGAGACATGGAGATGAGTCACAATTCTTAATTTTGAAATTTTAAAAAAATTATAAGTCGAAAAATTTTATTATACACTTACATTTATTTGGATAGCACAGTTTATTCCACTGTAGCCTGGTGGACAATTACAAGTATAACCAAAAACTTGATCTATGCATGTAGCTCCATTCAAACATGGGAAAGAATTACAGAAACTAATTCTAGTCTCGCATCTTGATCCTGTAAATCCATTTGGACATGCACAACTTTAAAAATAAAGTTAATTACAAGATCCTTAAAATTTTTTTTCTAGTTTAAGCTACGTTGTTCCGCATGCCGAGTTTTGACATAGACCACCATTTTGACATGGATTAATAGCACAGAAATTGACAGCATCTTGACAGTTTGTTCCAGTAAAACCACATGGACACGAACATGTGTAAGTACCCGGTGATTCTAGAAAAAATAGTTTTTGACAAAATTTTAATTTTTTTTATGGTGAATAAAAATATTTACGCATGCTACAATTTCCTCTAACACAAGGATTATTAGCGCAAAGGTTAATCATAGTCTCACAATTTCTTCCAGAGTATCCAAAGTAACAGGTACATTGATATGTAGTTGCCAATTGACTGCAATAACCATGGTTGTTACATGGACTTGAAGCACAATAATCAATCAATGTTTGACAGCTTTAAAAGAATAGAGTTAAAATTTTTATAATTGAATTTGATTTTCGAGATTCATACTTGATTCCAGTGTATCCTGGTAAGCAAACACAATTATAACCTCCATTTGCATTTGATACACATAGACCATTGTTGAAGCATGGTAATGATCCGCATGGATCTACACGAATACTACATGTAGGACCACTAAATCCAACTGGACAAAGACAATTAAAACCATTTACAATCGGTTGACAAGATGCGCCATTTTGACATGGGAATGAGAGACATGAATTAATGAAGGTCTCGCATTTAGTACCTGAATATCCTGGTAAGCAAGTACATGAATATCCACCTGCTCCGTCATCACGACACAAACCGTTATTCAAACATGGGTTATAATCACATTGATTAATGTAAACTTCACATCTTAAACCAGCATAACCAGATGGACATTGACATGCAAAACCACCGATTAGTTGAGAACAATTACCGCGAATACATGGATTTGGCGAACAATAATTTATAACTTGATTACAATTTGAACCACCATAACCCTTTTTGGGAAGGAAAAAATTAAATTTTTTCATTTTTAGAATTTTTATTAAAAGAGAGTCTTACCGTATTACAACTACAACTGTACGAATTTAATCCTGGTATGCACACACCGTTTGGAGAACATGGATTACTAGCACATAAATTAATTTGAGACTCACATCTTGCACCGGTAAATCCAGCTGGACAAATACAAGTCCATTGATTAACTGAATTTTGACATACGGCATTGTTTAAACAAGGATTTGATAAACATACATTTATCATTATTTCACAATTGCTTCCAGTGTAACCAGGCAAACATGTGCACGAGTAGCCTCCCACTAAATCATTACAAATAGCATTGTTTCTGCATGGATTGCTAAGACATTCGTTAATTGACAATTCACAATTTGGTCCAGTCCAAGCAGCTGGGCAAGTACAGTTGTAAAAATTAGCTCCAAATTGAGAACAGACTCCATTATTTCTACACGGGCTGCTAGCACATACATTTATCATAGTTTGACAGTTGTTTCCTGTCCATCCTGATAGACAAGTACAAGTGTACCCAGATGATGGTGATAGTTGATAACATAGACCTCCATTTTGACATGGTAGAGAAACACATACACTTATACTAATTTCACAATTTCGACCTGTAAAGTTTGGTAAACATTGACACACGAAACCAGTTGTAGTTGATGTACAAATACCATTGTTTAAGCATGGTGTGCTTAAGCAATAATCAATTCTGGACTCACAAAATGTTCCTGTAAATCCAGTTGCACACAAACAAATGGCGTTATTCAATGTTGAAACACAAGTAGCTCCATTTAAACATTGTGTTGTTGTACAATAGTCAATTAGTCTATCACAGTTTGGTCCAGTCCAACCGGGATTGCAAGTACAGCTTTAAATTAAAATTGGATAGATTTTTTTTTCCAAAAATTTTAGAGATGGTTTTTAATTACTTGTAACTGGTTACAAAGTTATTACAAACACCACGGAAACACGGAGATGATAGACATGGATTTACGACAGTGTTACAAGTTAAACCAGTGTAGCCGAATGGACAAACACATTGATAACTTCAAGATTAAAAATAAATTTTTTTGTCTAGAAAAATTTTGTAAATTATTTATTTTTTACTTGACGCCTTGTTGGAGACAAGTAGCACCATTAAGACATGGATTTGATCCACAAGCGTTAATAATACTTCCACAATTTGATCCAGTGTAACCAAATTGACAGACACATTGGTATGTACTTATTGATAGACGATTACATACTCCGTTATTAAGACATGGATTTGATGCACAGATGTCAAAAACTTGAGTAATTTTTGTTTATTTTAGATATTTAAGAAAGTCTTCAAATGAAAGCTTACTTTGTTCACAAGCATTTCCTGTAGTTCCAACAGGACAAATGCATCTGAAGCCTCCAATTAATGGTACACAAGTACCGCCATAATTACATGTATTGGCTTGACAGTAATTTATTTGAGATTCACAACGAGGTCCAGTGTAGCCTGTTGGACATGAACAACTAAAACCTCCATTACTAAGTTCAAAACAACTAGCACCATTTTGACATGGATTAGAAGAGCAAGCTAAAATTCTAAATTGACAATTTGTTCCATAATAATTAGATGGACATTGACATGTGTATGATCCACGTGTTGAGTTATTCAAACAAATGCCAGTTACACATGGCATACTGGCACAATAATCTATTTGAGTATTACAATTTTGACCTGTCCAACCAACGTTACAAACACAAGCGTATGATGTTCCACTCTGTAAGCAAATACCATTTGGACTGCACGGGCTTCCCGAACAATAATCAA
Source organism: Brachionus rubens (assembly GCA_022207745.1). Classification (NCBI taxonomy): domain Eukaryota; kingdom Metazoa; phylum Rotifera; class Eurotatoria; order Ploima; family Brachionidae; genus Brachionus; species Brachionus rubens. Next base: position 740,043 of record JAJVHD010000016.1, on the reverse strand, counting down.
TTCGTATTTCACAACTTTTAATAAAATTGTTAAATTTAATTTGACCTTAAGAGGTTAGTGATTAGAAATTACTTTATTCCAGTGTAACCTGCTAAGCAGCTACATCTGTACATGTTTAGAGAGTTGGTACAAATACCCCCGTTTCTGCATGGTGCACTTAGACAGTTATCGATTAGACTTTGACAGAAACGACCTGTGTATCCAGGCAAACAAACACAGGTAAAATCATAAAACCCAGGAACACGAGTACAAATACCACCGTTTACACAAATAGTACTGTTACATGGATTTAATTCGATTGAACATGTTGTACCTGCATACCCTATTGGACAATTACAAACGTATCCGTTTAGAACACTAGAGCAAGTACCGCCATTTGTACATGGTGATGAAGCGCAATTGTTAATCAAGATGCTGCAAGATGGACCGGTATAGCCTGGAATACAATTACATTGAATTGAAGCGCCGGTTTGTGAACAAGTACCAAATCCGCATGGTGAACTTTGACAGTAGTCAATAAAAGTCTCACATTGAGATCCAGTGTAAGGTGGTGGACATGTACATTGCTAAAGCACAAAAAATTTTACAAAATATTTATGCCTCAATAATGAAAAATTTATAATTACATAAGTTCCGATTAAATTTCTACATTGACCTCCATTACGACATGGATTGTTTGCACAGTTGTTAATTAATTGCTCACAGAATGGACCAGTGTATCCGAATTGACAGTTACAAAAAAAGCTGTTACCATTTGGAACACAAAGACCAGTTATACATGGACTCGAAGCGCATGGGTTGAAAATAGTCATACAGCTTAAATAATTTAAAAATTGAGCAAAAAGAACGAAACACATTTTCAAGATTTAAATTACTTTGGACCAGTGAATCCTGGTAAGCAAGAGCAGTAGTAACCATAAGTTCCATTATTGTAGCTAATACAATTACCGTTTCCACATGGTTGACTGTCACATGGGTTGACCATTACACCACAATAAGTTCCTGTGTATGGAGGGTAGCAGACACATTGAAATCCGGTAGGATTATTAATACATAAACCGTTGTTCAAACATGGACTTGAGAGACAGTAGTTAATCAAATTTTCACAATTAAATCCATTATAATCTTAAGAAGAAATTTTAGAAATGAATTTCAAATATTGAAGATTCGAGTAAAATTTACTTGAAGGACATCTGCAAGTATAAAAACCAGGTATGGTTTGATTACATATACCTCCATTTAGACATGGGTTATTAAGACACAAGTTAATCATTATGTTACAATTTTGACCTGTGTAGCCTTGGAAACACGAACAGCTGTATTGAAAATTTCCTAGGTCAGTGCACATACCATTTTGACATGGATTTGAAAGACATGGATTAAGTCTTGTTTGACAGTTAGAACCACTAAAACCTATTGGACAAGTACAAATGTAATTTCCCAAGTTGTTGACACAAGTAGCTCCATTTAAACATGGATTGCTGCTGCATCCGTTCAAAACAACACTACAACTGCTTCCACTGAAACCAGCTGGGCAAATGCAAACAAATTGTCCAGGTTGTGGTTGGTTGCATGTACCACCATTTAAACATGGATTAATACTGCACAAATTGATTACAGTCTCGCAAAGACTACCAGTGTAACCGTTCAAACAAGAACATGTATAACCGACTCCGTTTGTGTAGGTATCAATACACAAGGCGTTGTTTTGACATGGATTTTGTGTTCGACAAATACTCACAGCTATTTCACAAAGTGTTCCTGTAAAACCAACTGGACAAGTACATTTTATTGTTGCTGGTGCGGGCTCTGAGCAAACACCACCATTAAAACATGGTTGTGAACTACACTCTGGGATGTCTTGTTCGCATGATAAACCAGCATAACCTGGTTTACACACACATACTGCTGATGTAGTGTTTTGTACATAACATATAGCCCCATTGTAACATGTTGTTAGTGAACATGGATTCAAAACAACTTCACATCGAGTACCTGTGTAACCAGTTGGACATATACATCTGTAAGCATCTAGATTATTCAAGTTTTCCATCATACAAAGACCATTGTTTAAACAAGGACTTAAGAAATGAGAGAATTAGAAATTTTTTTTTTAATTTGAAGATTTTATGACTTACTTGCTGTCACAAGCATATCTTCGAATTTCACATCTTGGACCATAAAAGCTAGGTGGGCAGGTACAATTATAACCGTATAGATTTGAAGTGCAAAAACCACCGTTTAAACATGGTGAATTTTGACAATAGTTGATTAATTGAGAGCAAAATGGTCCAGTGTAACCTGGGAAACAAACGCAACTTATTGTAAAATTTTGACTTTGACTACACAAACCGTTATTCTAAACAATAGAAAAGGTATAAATAGGATTTGTGCAAAAGTTTTTTGAAGAAATTTCTTACTCCACAAGGATTTGAAGCACAAAAGTTTATTAATTGTGAACAAGTTGAGCCAGTGTAACCATATGGACAAGAACAATTGAAACCTCCAATAATTGGAGTACAAGAACCGATACCACACGCATTTAAACAAACATTTGTTTCACATCTATATCCAGTGAAACCAATTGGACAAGTACATCTGTAACCATTTAATGGTTGATTTATACAAGTACCACCGTTTAGACAAGCAGGCGAATATAGATCACAATTATTGACAACTATTTCACATCTTGAACCCGAGTATCCTAATGGACAACTACAAATGTACGATGTTCCAATTGATGTACATGTGGCATTGTTTAAACATGGGGTACTCAAACAGTTGTTAATCGAAACATCGCAATTACGACCTGTCCAGCCTGGGAAACAAATACAAAAGTAAGTTGAAGAGTTTTGACTACATAATCCATTAGCACAAGGTGATGCAGCGCAATAGTTAACTTGTATTTGTGAAGCACAATTAATTCCAGTGTAACCAGATTGACAAATACAATAAGCAGAAGTTGAATTTGAAAAACAAGTTCCACTGTTAAGACAAGTAATTGTCGAACAAAAGTCTATTTGATTTTCACAATTGTTGCCGTTAAATTTGTTACCACATTCACATGTATATCCAGTCAAACTGTTTGTACAATAGCCTCCATTTTTACATGGTGTCGAAGCACAATAGTTTATTTGCATGTTACAATATTGTCCAGTGTAACCTGGTTGACATGTGCACAAAAATCCGGCTCCTGGTAAGCTTGTACAACTTCCTTGATTGCATGGATTATTTTGACAAAAGTCATAGACAACAGAACAATCTGATCCTGAGTAACCAGCTTTGCATGCACAAATGTATTGGTTTATTGAACCGATACAAGTGCCACCATTTTTACACGGACTCGATGAACATACATCAATTACAATTTGACACTCTTGACCCTGAAATCCAGTCAAACATTGACATGAATATGATTGAAGACTGCTTCTACAAGTAGCTCCGTTTTTGCATGGATACGATAAACAATTGTCTAGGACTTGATTACACAAAGTTCCTGTCCAGCCTTGATTACATGTGCATGCATATCCGTTTAGTGTACCAGCTCTTGGTACACATAAACCATTGTTACATGACACATTTTGACATGGATTAATTGATGTTTCACAGTAAAGACCAGTGAATCCAGCAGGACATAAACATTTATATCCACTCAAATCGTTGAGACAAAGTGCTGAATTTTGACATAAATTATTGTTACAGTTATCGATTCTTGATTCACAATAAGTTCCAGTGTAACCTGGTGGACAGCAACATTGTTTTTTAAAACAAGTACCACCATTGTAGCAACCACCACCAGCGGCAATGTGATTTGGACAATCAGGATCTGAAATTGTTTGAATTGCTTTTAGATTACAATTTGGACCTGCCCAATTTGTTCGACAAATTCTGTTTCCATTCATGTCACAAGTCCAATGACCATTAACACAATCGTCTGATTGACGACATGTTATATTACAAAATGGACCATACAAATCTTGTGGACATGATTTTTCACATCTCAATCCATAAGATCTATACAAAAAATGATTTAAATTTGTTTTCAATAATATTGATAGAAATCGACTTACCCTGGTGGACATTTACAAGAAAGACTTCCGTTTGCATCGGCTGAGCATGTACCACCGTTCAAACAAGTGTTCGAGTAACATTTTTGAATAGTCAAACAAGAATCACCACCGAAACCTTTTGGACAACAACAAACCGGTGTTTGTGATGACTTGAAGCAAAACGATCCATTAATGAAATTACATTGTGAATCTTATGAGAAAAAAAAAAAACGATTACTAAATCTTAAATGGCGGATTTTAAAGATAGAGACATTTAAAATAACCCCATGAACAAATATAAACACAAAAAAAGAAGTCTACTAACGGAAGCAATTTTGGTTATTTATTGGTGCAGCTTTAAGTTCATATCTTAATAGAATAGGTTATCTATAAATCGAGACTTAAAAGATAGTACACAGACTTGAACAAATCTCGATATAGAAGCCTTAGATTTTTTTACTTATTAAGATTCTTTGCGTCTATACAAAGAATCTGCAATAACTAAAGTGATTGTTTTTAGAACATAGACCTATAAAAAATGACACAAAAAGAAACGATTAAATAAAATTAATAACAAATTTTTTGTGATTTTTGTCTACTAGTATAAAGTGCCCAGTTAATCGTTTTGATAAATGTTTTTGACTTACTGACTGTAATAAAAATTTTCAAAGAAATAGAGATGGAAAAAAAATGTTTAAAATCAAATGAATTTCATTTTTGATACAAAAAAAAATAATACTTTGTTCAGATGTGCATCCATTTAAAGTGAAATCAATTACATCACACTGTGAGCCTGAATAGCCAGGCAAGCAAAGTTTTTGACCATTTACCGGGTCACATGTATAATGACCATCGCATGAATCTTGTGGTACACAATTGGTATTACAACCATTATCATACCAATTGTTATCACAGAAAGTTGTAATTCCGACAGTTATACTGAAAAAAATTTTATTTTATTTTACCAAAAAAAACACAGAGGGTAATTTGGTAAAAATTTACTTTGTCGGTGGAGCAGTGGTACGATTACCAAATGTTTGAAGTGTAAAATAAGTCGGACCAGTAGCACCTTGTAATTTATACGGAATTGGAATAACAAAATCAACTCGAATGAAATCGATTGGTTTTAATTGAGATGTTATTTCGTTATAAATTCCTATTTTTAATCGGTAACCGGTTGGCTTTAAAAAAAAAACGTTAATTTTTGTTATTGTAAAATTTTTGGGGGTTGATAGTTTACTTGGTAGTTTGCACTGAATTGTAAGAGTACTGGGTTTTCAGTGTCACCTGCAATAGGCGTTGGAAACACCATACTACTAGCACCATTTATTGCTGATAGAGTACGTCTTCCAAATGGACACACATTGAAATCAGCATTACTAAAAAATAAAATGAATTACTCAACTAGAAAACTGGTCATTTAGATGTAGATTGTTTACCTCTGATAATTGTCTAAACATAGAGTAACAAGAGTATTACATTTTAAACTACAACTATTATTCAATTTTAAGAGATTGCCATTGCAACAATTTCCATGATAATCTTTGTCGATCGGATTCGTATATGACATTAAATGAACTGCTATTTTACCACTACCTTCACTCCTCTGAAATGAAGACTCATTTAGATTAAAATTTCATAAAATTTAAATTGAATTTTAACTTACTTGTATGAAGGCAGCAATTATTAGAACGACTAAGATAAAATTCTTCATATCGGTGTAACTCGTTTTCCGATTGTAAGAACCGGTGAGTCGTAATTTACTTATATACATACAATTAATCTTAAAAAAAATTAAAAAGTTAAAGATTTTTGAAGATTTTTTTTATGATTTTAATACTTGAACTATAATTTAAAGGTGATTAAAAAAGTAATAACAAAAATTATTTGATTGTCTATCGATTAAACAAAAAACACATTTGATTTTCGTTCCAATATTTGTCCAAACGTTGAATCTCTTCTCTTTTTTTTTTGGTATTGAAAGAGCTTTTCAATTTTGTTTTAAATCTTGAATTGAAAAAAAAATATTTTGTATTTATTTTGTCAAAAAAGAAACGTCGTTTGGGCAAAGAAATTTTTTCTTATTTTTTTGTTTCAAGTCCACGATGAATTCAGAATTAAGATTTTTTTGATACTAAGCATGAAAGTTCTTTCAAGAAACGAACAAATAAAACAATATGTATTGTAAAAATTGTAATCATACAATCTGAAAATTCTAAGAAACGAAAATGAAAAAGAAAAAATGCTTCTACAAATACCTTAATTGTACAGTATTGAGCTTACAATTTTAATTAAAAAAATTTTTAAGAAAATCATGAAATATGAGGATATTAAAACTTGTCAGTAAAAAAAGACTTTATTAAAAAAAAAAAAAAAATTTTAAGCTTTTCATTTTTTTTGAAAAAAAAAATCTTGTATTTATTACTTTAACTTATGAATGAGTAAAATAGATAAGATCAATATTTACTATAAATCTAATTTAGCTTTATAATTTAAATTGTTGGCGAATTTTTGTTACCCGCTTTAATTTATTTACAATCTTAAATCAACTTTTATTCCTGACAAAAAAGAATCGTGGGTTTAGTTGTTTTTTTTTTTTAAAAAACACCTTTTTATTTATTCATTCTAAGAGAAAAATAAATTGAAAAGCTTTCACTTCTATTTTTTATTTTTGAAAATATGTTTACTGAAGCCTCACGGTTCTCGATCATCTTGACATCCCATTGTAGAATATTATTTTTTTATGGATTCACTATAAACTTGTCCGGACAAAAAAAATATTTTTGAAAAAAAATAAACAATGGTTTTGGACCATTTAAAAACACACCGATCGAGGGACTTTTCAGCCAAAAAATTTTAATTTGAAAAAACTATTGTAATTAAGGCTCTAGTCGAAATTTTTGAAATTTTAAAAATGCTTTAGTTAAACCATATCCCAGATTGACCCATAACGTGTTAATGTTATAAAATTTTTCGAGTCTGAGAAACTTGCAAGCAAGTGATTAGTTCGAATTTCAATTTTTGTTAACGATAAGGCTTCAAGTCGTCTTGAGAAATTTTTCAAAAAAAAAAAGATTTTTTTGTGTTTTTGTGAAAATGAACCGAGTCTCTTTTTTTTATATATATATTTTAACTGGAGTATTTTTGTTTTAGGATTCTTAAGAATATATTTCAAAATAATTTTTTTAAATGAAAAAAAAAAAAATTTTTTTCTCAAATTTAAAATTAGAATCCTAATTACAAGGGTAATATTTGCTAAGATTAAATTTGTTTGGATATAAAAAACGAGACTATCTTAATTATCCCCGCAAATCATCAAATAGAAAATTGATAAGAATTGGATTTCAAGTTTTACAAAGAACTTTTTCTCTTTTTTTTTTCAGCTCTCTCGTAAAAATATTAGTTAAATAAAAGAGTAAAGTGGCTTTGAACACAAAAAGAAAAAACACAAAGATACCTCAATACGAGTTCTCAAGAAGAATAATTCAGTATACAAAAAAAATAAAACACTCGAGTTTCATCCTAAAATCAACATCTTAAAAAAAAAAAAAGTAAAATTTAATAAAGAAACCTCAAATCATATTAAAAAACAAATTTCTGTGTTGAACGAATTTTTAAAAAATTTTAAAATGTTTATTTACTTTCTCTTTTTGTCGATTTTAATTAGCTTGAAAATTTCTAGCCTATAACAAAACCTTAATAATTTAGAAAACAGAATTTTCGAGTAAGAATGTAAGAACTCTGAAATACAATTTTAATTGTTTAAAGTGTTTTCTATTGTTTAAAAGAAAAAAAAAAAGCTTTTTTTATTTTACCTTCACTACATCTTACGTTAAGAAAAATGTCAAGTTATACAAGATTTTTCTAAAGAACGAAAGCATGCTGAGAGTTTTAATCTTGTCCATCACAAAAAGAACTGTACTTAAAAAGTCTAGTCTTTGAGAAACACTTTTTTTTGTTAATTCATGAATCACGCTAAAAGAAAATTTCAACTTTAGCCATGCGAGTAAATTAGTCAAAAAAAAAATTTCTCTTCAAAATCTCAAGAACAAAAGACACCTTTAAATTTTAGTCCATTATTAATTCGATTCATTGCTTTGTTGTTTTTTTTTTCAAAATTAATTTTGATATAGTAACCAACAAAACAAAATTATTAAAAAAATTTTGAAGCCAACTAAAAAATCAATATTTTTGATGGCAGGAAACTATTTTTTAATAAAATTTTTAAACTTGATTGATTTTTTAAAAAACTTTGATTTGTAATGTGATCTAGCATTACATAAATATGCATTTTTTTTAGTTTAATAACGTTTAAAACGCACTTAGATTTGTTTGAACAAGGTGATTTTGCACTTAATTCCCTTCAAAAAAAAAATTTTCTCAATCAAAAACTAAATGTTTACAGAGAGGAATTAAAAGCAGTGTAAAATATATGAAGTCGCTTATAATTAAGAGACTTTGGGTTTACTATAAGGTATTGAACCACAGTTATGCCCTTCAACACTATTAATTAGAGTAAAAAATCATACAATTAGACTAATCATCCGATATAAAATCATCAATGACCGAAAAAAAGTTTCCAGAAACAACCGTTTAAATGCTTTTTTTAAGAAAATTCGAAAAAAAATTTTTTCCGTAAGATTTAAAATTTTTGTTAGTACAATTTGAGACTTGAGTTTAATATTTTCGGTCACGAAAAACTCTACTAGCTTGTAAAATAAAACAAATATAGTTGCTTCTTAGTCATTTTTTAACGCACAACAACTAAAAAACTAACCAACAAAATTTTGAAATTGTAAAAAAAAAAAAGCTTTTCACTTTTATTTTTGATTTTTTTAGATTTTGAGACCGCTAAATAAAAAAAAAAAAAAAATTTTACGCAATGTAAATATGATTTTAAAATTATTCCATAAACAAATAAATTGACCTAATAGTATTTCACTACAACTTATCCGAGTATTTGTCATGGTTACTAGAAAACGAAACGTTTTTTTTCTGGTTTGCTTGCTGAATCAATTGATATTGAAATTCACTTTAAAAATTACAAATTTTAATTTAAAAAAAAATAAAAGCGATATTTGATTAAATATTTAAAAAAATATGAGATTCCTTAACAAAATATTTCTGCTCGACTCTCTTTCTGCGAGTGATTACTTTTATATTTATTTAATTATATAACGATATGCATATCATACCTTAATAAGATGAGAAAAGTCAACATAACTACAACTCAATTTTTCTTAAGATTCAAAAAAATTAACGGTAAATAAAATAATGAGTAAATATTTTGATTTTAAAGGACAAATAAAACCGCCTAAAATTAAATACTGCCATAAAATTTTGTTTTTTTTTTTTTTGTTTGAAAAAAAAAATTCCATTCACCGTTCTATTTAAATTATATGCTTTTGTTTTTGTTTTTATATTTGTCTCTTAGGATATTTTTTTTAATGAATTCTTGTACTCTTCTATTGTTCCAAGTAATTGTTGAATAAGTTAGATTATAGACGCGTAGTTTTAATTGCAATTAGTCCAATTTACAGTTGTTTATTCAAAAAATTTATTTTTAAAAAAAAAAAAAAATTTTTAAAGTAGTTTTTTTTTTGAAAACGTGATTCAAAACTAATTGTTTTTTTTTTGTCAAAAAGAAAAACACGATTTTAGGCACTTTTTACAAAAAATCTAGTTTTAATAAACAACTCTGTTTTTAAATGTACTTGTTATGTTGACCATCTAGCCTAATTACAACAAACGACTAAAAAATTTTACAACTCTCTTTTACAAGTCGATTTTTGTTCGAATTTGTACTCATTGAATTGCTAACTTGTTTTAATAAAAGTTCGTTTAGTTAAGATTGCATTGGAAACACTTAAAATCTTTTGAAAAATTATTAAAAAAACAATAATTTTTTGTTTTATTTGTTTCACTTAATTTAGGGCTTCTGTTTGAGTCTTTGGTTTACAAATTATTTGTACTATACGAACTAAACTTCATTTTATGAAATTCAAGATCAAGAATAAGATTTAATTATTTTTATTCTTATATTTTAAATGATTTTTGAAGACATTTTTGTTATCATACGAAAAGCTTGAGAAATCTTGACTCGGGTGATTTTATTAGAGCTTTGGTTCTTTCAAGTTCAAAAAAAAAAGAATCAATGATTTACAACATAAAAAGCTAACCCTTTTTTGGATTGAAAATCGAAGTTTCAATTGGTGACAAAATTTTTCTTCTTCTTTTAGTTTTGAAAACAACCTTTAAGATTTTTTTTTTTTTTTAGGCCGCAACTAAGGCGATAGGGGGACTGGAGCGTCTATCATGGACCTCCAACACTCTGTTAATATCATAACACAATTAATTTTTCTATAATACACAATTTATTTTTTTAAACTAGATCAATTTTACTATTTTTTGAAAACACTTTTATTATTTTTTTTCCTTGAACAGGGTTTGAACCCGGATCATATTCTCCAATTACTGATACTCTAACCACTGAACCACGCCGCTGCCCTTTAAGATTTTTTGAATACTTTGAAAATTAAAAAAAGAGCAAATAAGAACAATCCAAGACGATTTTAAGTTATGATCTCAACTTTTACAGATTTCGGAAGGCCTAAAATTAAATATAATCTTGTTTAAAAAGACCTTTATTTATGCCATTTAAACAAATTTATCAGCAATTTTGTCAAAATTTGAATTTTAAGATTTGAGTTTTAATTTTCACAAATCTTCACAATTTATTTGAAGGAAGCACTTAATCCACAACTCTCATGGGTTCTTACAGAAGAGATTTCATAAAAACTAATCAACATCAAATCCTGTAAAAAATTATGATTTAACTACAATTAAGAGTATTTATCGAAAATTTACAATGATTTTGAGGAAAATTGGTAAATATAAAAACGGCTAAATTCCCGAATTATACCGTCTGATTTTGAAAATTTTTCTCTTTGAAGTTTGACTGTTCTTAAAAAAAATTAGAACTAAAATTTTTGGCCAGTTACAGTGGTGCTACGATACCATGAATTCACCACATTTCACGTAAAATAACGTTAAATCACCAAATTTGACAATAAATTACGTGAAATGGCTAATTCTAGAAAACGTCATTTAACGTAAAATATCGAAAATTAACGTTATTTTACGTAATTTATCGTCAAATTTGGTAAAACACAAAATTTCCGAAACTTTTTAAAAAAATCGAAAAATCCGTAAAAAAAATTTATATTTTTATTCTTTTCATTTAACTTACATTTTGGTCAAAAATGAAAAATCAATTTTTGAGACTTTAAATGAAAAGAATTTTTTTTTTTTTTACGGATTTTTCGATTTTTTTAAAAAGTTTCGGAAATTTTGTGTTTTACCAAATTTGACGATAAATTACGTAAAATAACGTTAATTTTCGATATTTTACGTTAAATGACGTTTTCTAGAATTAGACATTTCACGTAATTTATTGTCAAATTTGGTGATTTAACGTTATTTTACGTAAAATGTGGTGAATTCATGGTATCGTAGCACCACTGTACCTTTTTGTCAAACAGAAAAAAGTGTTTGATTCATATAAAATTGTAATTTCAAACAAAGTTTTGATTCGGGATATTTTTAATTAATTAATCCTTCATCATATCTTTAGGGTGTCAGACATATGTACTCATTAATTTTAAGTAATTGAGTGGGTATGAGTTACCCAAAAAAATCAGGTGTCCGGTTCGGGTAGGGTATGGGTTGGATAACCCTTGAAAAAAAACATTAGAAACCAATTATATACTCAAATCTTATGGCTTACCCATAACCACCTGATTACTTAAAATTAATGTGTAAATACTAACCTGGTTTTTCCACATGTTCCAAAAATGAACGTTCAAATCCTTTCATGAACATTCATGAACGTCCAAAAGTTTTCATAACCATTCATAACCTATCAAAAAATTTCGGGACCTTTCCATAATTTTTCGGGTATTTTCATAAATTTTCACAACATTCGACAAAAGAGGACGTGCAGCTAAAAATAAATAACAAGCATGCTAGTTACAGATGTGTAACGCGTTTCATTTTTAATGAAATAAATTTATATTAGAACAATTAAGCATGGTCACATTATTCAGAATTATTAAGGATAAAAAAGTTGGGTTTCTTTAAAAAAAAATAGCCCCAAAATATTAAAAAAAAATAATTTAAATTTTTGATTTTTTGATTAAAAAAACACGCTTTTACAACAACTTCCGTTCGAATTCAAAAAAATTTTTTTTTATGTTAAAAAAAAACCAATGACATAAAAATCAATTTTATGTTGTTTAGGAATACGCGGGTTTCAAGATATATCTAATCACATAGGTAACGGAAATTATTAAAATTCTGAACCTAAACAACAACAAAATTTTAATGAATTAGACAAAAAAAATTGGACCAAAGAAATTTTTTTTTTATTATTTTCAAAATCAATTAACCTGATTTCTGTTACAAAAAAAAAATTGAAAAAATAAAACAAGAATTCCAATTAAATTCCGATTGAAAATAACAAAAAGAAAAGAAACGACGAAATCATGCAAATAACTCGACTAGAAAACAGAAAAGTATTCCATGTTAATCAGAGCTAATTGTTGTTAAGAAACTGGTTATTTAATATTAAGATACCCTCAAAAAAAAACAAAAAAAAAACTAATGGCCATTCAAAATAAAAGAAAACAATTGCAAAAAATCACTAAAGCAACAATTAATACGAGTAACGTGATCGTGTAGAATAAAATGAAAAAAACCAAAATTGAAATAAGCGAACCCTCGAGGAAAATTTTAGTTTTCTCGATTCTAATATTGAAAAAAAAATAAATTTTTTAAAGTAAAAAAAAGGTGTTTTTTTTTTTTAAATTATTCGATATTATATAAACTGTATGTAATGTTTAATCATGTTTTTAAAACACATTGGGAGAATTTATTTTTTTTTCTGTAGTTGTTTAAAAAAGCGTTTCTTAGAATTTTCTATTGTTTTTTTTTTTAAATTTTTTTAAATAATTCAAGTTTGTTTTTGTAAAGTTTCATTTTTGTTGAGTGTTTCCAGAAAATAAAAATGACTATTTTCAAAGTCTAGTTAGTTGTAGTTGTAAATTTTAATAATAATTCAGATTACCTGAAAGGTTTTTTTTTTTTAATTCAAAGCGTTATTTTTAAAAATCTTGTGATTTAAAATAAACATATTTTTTTTAAGAAACATATTTTTAACACTTTAAGTCTAAAGTTCATCAAACCAACATCTTATATAACAAAAAAAAATATTTTCCCAAAGTAAATTCCGATAGAATATTGTTATCATAGAAAAAATCCAAGTTTACGTGATTTATTTTAAAAAATTAAGAATGGAAAAAAATTGATTTTGTCAATATTTAGTTTATGACAAATTGAGTAATTTTTAAAAATTTACTCAAGTAAGATCAAAACAATTACCGGTCGATTGAAATTTTGAAAAGAAATTCTTTTTGATGAATAACTAGAGATGTCGTTTATGGCTAAATATATAGAAATTAGGTTAATAAGAATAAAATTTTTAATTTTCTAATTTTGTAATATAGAGTCATTTGGGGTATATCCGGTAATCGTTATCTTTAAAATCGAATAGCGAGCTAAGTATCTGTATTTTAGGGATGCATCCTATAAAATTTTGTAGAGAAGGTTATTAGAATTTAATTGCAAAAAACAGTTTTTGTCTAACCCTTCAGGAAAAAAAACTAGAGTGAATCAATAGAAGCAAGGTTTGTTACCGGTTCAACCCATTACTTCGGGGTTGAACCGATAATTTTAGATTCCAAAGAATAAAAAAGCAAATAAAAGATAGTTGTGAAATTTATTTTCTACCGACATTTTTCAGAACATTTTAAAAATATGCCAGTGGACTCGCTACCAGTTTGTGATGTTTTGGGCAAATTAAATTGGACATAATATAACCGACTCCATGAATCTTTGCCGAAGAATATTATAGTCACTTTCTCAAATTCTAAATCCTGTTTTGTTGATTTAGAAAACAAACATACAGTTTTATCCAGAAAAAAATATCGAATACGGATTTGATAGATCGGCTGTCAGAGTTAGGTATATAAATTGCTAATTTGCTAAAGGAAAAAATTGGTGCTTTGGGAAAAAAAAAATTATCTGATTATAACTACACATCCTACTAGGGTTTTCGTATACGTAGATTACGAATTTGAGATCAAAAATATTAAATTCTGTCTTTTTTTTATCTTTTAAATATAACATGAATCGGTTAGTAATGATAAAATACGATTTAACGAAAATTTATTTAGAGTTTAGGGTCCTTAAGCAGATTTAGGAATAGCATGAATCCTACATCGAATAAATCATTTTAGTTCACTCTAAAAAATAAATTTTCTTTTTTTCTGCTTTGATACCAACCAAATACAAATTATCGGTTCAACCCCTAATTCAAAAATTTACAAAAAAAAACAATTTTTCAAAAAATTTTAGTTATCGGCATGTTAAATCAAAAATCTGACTGAATTTTCGAATTCTACACTAGAAAATACGTTAGAAAACTGTGTTTCGAAAAGGAAAATTACTTTTGGGAGAGACTTTATTTTTAGATTATTTTTTTTTAACATGTGTAAGTCTTTGTTTCGCCGCGCTTTAAAAAAAAAGGATAATTATATACACAGTAAAATGTATTATTTTGGATAGAAAATTGTTTTATCTTTTAAGCGCTTTTTATCGATTTCAAAACTGATGTCTTGTTAAAAAGTTACAAACAATACAAAAACAATTATCGGTAATACCCCGACATCGGTTCAACCCCAATCGACTCTAAATAAAAGTAAATTTCAATAAAACAGGGCACGGCAAACCAGTATTGGTCAACAAGTGTCCATTTTTTTTTTCATCTGATTTCATCAAATTGCATTAATAATAATTTTTGAAATTTTTAAACGGCTTTTTGATTTGAATAAAAAACAAATAAAATCTTGCTTTATTTAGACTTACTTATGACCGCCATTGTAAATGCCGGTATTTGCTTCTTAAAAGGAGTGATTAAAAAACCGTAAGTTCGCCAAAAATTTTAAATGCTTCTGAGTGTCTGGCACTTTTTATGACCTACTTTGACGAACGCTTGAAGATTTGAGAGTAAAACAGGAAAATTTCATCGCTACCGGTTTCATCCGATATTATACAAATCAGGGACACTAGAGCCAAATACTCTCTCTCTCGAGGTGTAATGTTCTAATTTTGTGATATTCATCTCAAGTAAAGCTATTGTTAAAATTAAAAAATCAGTCGACCAAATTCATTTTGTGGTTCCTAGACGAAATTGGAATAGAAAAAAATTTCATTCCAAAAGACGGTTTATAACACGTGCATTAGTGCACACATGCTGCAGCCTGCAGCAAAGACTAAAAGAGTCCTCGGACATATAAAAAGTTAATTCAGATATCTCGGTCATAGAAGAAATTAAAGCCTCCATAAACTGCATTAGTGAGACTACATTTGGAGTATGCCGTAAGCTTTATTATGAACCGACATTAAGATCTTAGAGAAAGCACAAAGAAGAGCAAAAAAGTAAGTCAAGTCGATCAAATCTAAACCCTAAAGACGCCTAAAATAACTCAATTTAATGAGCTTAGAGGACAGACGCAATAGGGACGACTTGATACAAATGTACAAGTTGGTCAATGGTCATGAATATATAAACTTGCTCAAAGGTATCAATTTCGCCAAACCTACCACAATCAATCTAAGAAGGCAGCACAAAAGCCGATTAGTACGTGAAATCAATAAAAAAGGGTCATTTCGATATAATTTTTCACAAATCGAGTAAGTTCAAGTTGGAATGATCTACCTGAAAGTGCAGTATCAGCAACATCAACTAATAGCTCCAAGAACATCATCGATGAGAAAGTTTTTGGCATGAAACAAAGCAAATGCTGCCAAAGCCCATCAAGGGCTAAACGCCTTAGTGTGTTGTTATACAATTTTCTATACCGCAACTCACACTAACTAACTAACTTACCTTCAATTTTGATTTATGAAATCTAAATTGATGTTTTGATATGTAAACTGCTGTCAAACTATGGCAAAATTTAATCAAAAAGGGTTATAAAAATCATCTTCGCATTTTTCATTTAAATTTTAACTAGAACATCCCGATAATGGTAAACGATTTGCTAAAAAATAAATGTCACTTTTAATTAAGAATTTTAAAATTTAAATCTTTTTAAACGAATTTTTTTATTTTTTTCAAAAGAAGCTTAATTTCAAAAACTCATTGAACAAACTTTCAAAGTGATTCACTGAATTAAGAGATTAATAGCTAAAACGCAACTCAAGAATTTAGTTTTTATTTTAGATTTTTGAGTTATTTTCTTTTTTCAGTAGGTTTTTTTGACGCTTCACATCTTAGAGTCATCTCGACTGATGAAAAATTCATGCGAATTTCTCTTTCAATAGACCTTACTTATGGCTTAATCATAAATTTTTCTCTCTATTCGTGAAAATTCTAACTTTTTGTTTGTGTTTGTTTGTATATTTTCCAAAATAAGTAATTTACCACATTAGTTGTACCTGCAGTGTGACATTTTGTTGCACATTAAGCCTCAGAATATGAATAAAGAGCTGCGTTCTGGTTTAGTTAAGAATAAAAAGCCTTAAAACTAAAAGTAAAATTCTCGACTTACATTTTAACTTACTGAAATAATTTTAATCATTAGACTTAATTAAATTCTGAATAACTTTGGATCACTAAATACCTTATATTGTTCAAGAACAAACACTCTCTCAGATGCTGATTTTATTACTTGACTCTACGCTTTTCCGCAATATGTTTCTGTCTCTAGCTCCCGATTTTAGACTATGTTTGATCGGGTTTAAAACGAATTAATTGGACACTATAGTTTCCAATCACGATGATAGAAGTCACAGCTATGGTTTCGAAAAACAAATAGTACGCAACTGCAACCTCAGGTTCAATTTTTTCACGAACAGGGTGGTCAATATTTGGAACAATTTACCGAGTGAAGTGGTTGAACAAAAAACAATTAACAGCTTTAAAAATAAACTTGACATTTATATGAAAACACATAAAAAAGATTTTACAGGCTACTATAGCGCAACTAATCATTGTGCTCCGTTTAAGGAGAATGAATAATCCTCCTTTTTCTATAGCCTTATAATTTATTATTATTATTATTATTGATTCTGAAAATGGTTTATTTTTCAATTAGACGTCCTACTCTTTCTACCGTTAACACTAATGACCTCTGTGTCAAACTGACACTTTTTAGCTATAATTCCTGGAGAATTTTTAAAATAAAAGGATCTACGCTAACTTTTTTAAACTTTTGTATCAATTTAAGGTCAAATGGATTGAAAAATCTGTTATATCACTGCATTTGTCAAGACAGATAAACGTGATATATATGTGAAAATCCTAGTGGCAATCCCAAGTTATAAATTTGTTAATTTTGAACTTTTGATTTGAAACATATTATGGCAGGGCACTGGCGTGCCCAAATAAATTGGGATAAAACCAAAAAAAAATTAATTTATAAGGAAAAAACTTAAATTCCTTTAAACTCAAGAGATACACAATTTTTGTTTTTTGTTTGACATGAGAATTGTTTAAATCGATGTCTAGATGTATCTCGAAATCAAAAGGGTTAAAGACCTTAGCTAAAAATATTTTATCAAAGGCAGTAATTTTCCGACTTTAGTTATACTTTTGAAAAAAAATGACATAATCAGACATTTCCTTTCTTCTACTGTTCACCATTACCGTGATGTCATTTTGACACCTTTGGTAATCTTCGGTAAAGAAAATTTGGGTCATTTGTGTGTTAAAGAAATGATTAACATTCAAAGACATTTTTTTACAGAAAAATTAAGCTATCTATTCTAATTCGAATCTAAGAACAAATTAAACTCATGAAACTAAATCTAACGCTAAACTAAAGTCTTCTTTTCGTAAGAATTTCACATGGTCTTATTGTTTATTTTTCTACAGAACTTAAATCCAAGAGCAAAAAAAATAAAATTCCTCAATATTGCTGGAATCCAGCTATTCACTTACTGAAAAGTTAAAAACAGATCAGGTCATACACTCAAGAAGTTCGTCATTGAAAAATAGGGTACCTCAACTCCTGTATTCTCTCTTATCCTAAAAACGATTCACGCTCTGATTGGATTTATTTTAAACTTATTTTTAGATAATTAGTTGTTTTTGTTTTTTAGAAGAAATCTTATTCGACAAAAAATAGATAATTTGTTACAGGTAAAATTTTGCAAAATTAAAATCAGTGTATTTTTAACCCTAATTCTCTTTGGTAAACCTATCCCCAAATGTACATCACCTGTTTTCTTAGGTATAAAGTTTGATGAACATCTCTGCTTCAATTCTCAAATTTAGTTTATCAGGTCCAGGTGTCAAGACAGGGTGAATCTGATCAAAATCTTATCTCACAAATCTTGGAAGCTTTCGCAAAAAACCCTTTTGGGAGTATATAATGCACTAATAGGTTCAATTATAGACTACAGTTTCTTTACTGTTAGTCTTGCTTCAAAAACAAACATCAAGACATTCAAAACACTTGTATTAAGTCCATTTACCATCTTCCATACGACACACCATCAGACCTCTTTTTCAATTTTTTAGACGAATTAGGAATCAACACAGTTGAAACTCGCCCAAAAAGACTCCTTACGAAATATTTAAAAAATTCTTTACAATACAAGAATCAGTTAATTCTTAACCTCATGAAGGACTATGTCGATGTCTTCATTGAGAGTTCTCGGGAATCCGAATCTAAAACCCCGCTAAGTCTATTTTCAAATGACCTACCCCAGTGGATAATACAATTTTCTTAATTTTCAAACCATTGTACAACTTCTTTTTTTTTTTTTTTCTTTTTTACTAAATAATCTTTTTCAAAAAGAGACAACAACTTTACCACTTGTATACAATTAAAAAAAAAAAAAAAAACGGCGAAAGGAGTTTTATTACTCAAAGCCGTTCGATTAAATTTAAATAAACTTTAAAAAAAAACGAAAACAATACATGTGAATTATTTAATTAGCGTGGGAATTTTAGGAATTTATTTCTTTAGCAGAGCTGTAAATGTTCTTTGATATTCGATAGCACAGTTGCACACATGTATTTGTATTGGAGATAATTTTTTAAATAGTAAGATTAAAGAAAGTTTAACGTAAACTCTAGTCAAGATCAGGTTGACTAATTAGCAGTCACGTTTAGAACCCTGCGTTAGTATCTATATTTTAGGACATTTAAATGAGATGGCTAAAGAGAACCGCTCAATTGTCTAATGAACTATGGCTGATCATTTTCTAAAGAGAATTTTTACTAGCCTAAAATAAATCTAATGACGCTGAGAGTATTTACTTATAAATAAAATTATAAACAATTAGAAATTTTCAAAAACTTAAATTTCAAAAAGTTAATTTGATTATGCTTTAATTTGTGATGTTTGGTTTCTATTAGAAATTATAAAATAATTAAAACATTTAGCCAAATTTTACGATAGTTTTTCTACACCTTTAAAATTTTCTAATCCTAAAGCTGTACTTTAAAGTATTCAAACTAAAATGAAAATAATTCAAAAGCCTTACAAACGAAACATTTTTGTTGGAATCTGCAATTACATTTTTAATAATTTTAATCGTTTTTTAAAGTGTCAATACATCTACAATTGCATCTAAATTAATAGCTGTAAGCAGACATATGTACCCATTAATTTTAAGGTATTGGGTGGGTATGTGTTACCCAGAAATTTGTGGGTAACTCAATCCAGACGTTTGCCTGAAAACCAAAATTTCTGTGAAAATGTTTCTCAGCAGTTTGCAGGACTGTATATTTTCAATCCGATTGATGAATCATATTCATGTGACGACGAGAGGAATATTAAAGTTTAACTAATGTTTGGATCATTAGACTTGTCAATTGATAAATGGATTGAAGGACTTGGTTTTATGCTTCACTTGGATACAAAATACTTAAATCCGTAGGCAGCTGTATTTGATTAAACTATGGTTGGAAAATATACAAATGACTGTAAAATTCGGATTTCTTTTTTAAACAAAAAATGTCATAATAGAAAGGAAACACTTGAATTCGATTCCTACTTGAATTATATGCACAACAAACGTAAATGAAAATATATTTTAAAAAGTTTATTTTTTGAAAAAAAATATATTTAAGAAATCATAAAAGTTTTTTTTAAAAAAATTTAAATAAATATTTTAAGATCTTGGAAGGGTTAACAAATACAAATAAAATACAGAATGTTTGTTTTTAGGGTTCGTACTAAATAACCACCTTGCTGAAAAGCTATATTAATTAATACGTCAATATTATTTTTCAGTGCATTTTTTAAATAAGTAAACTTACTTTTGTAATAGTACGCTTTTGAATCTTTGAATATTTTAAATCCAAATTCAAAAAGTTTACAGTATATTTCTATAATAAGTTGACTTGAAGAAGATAAAAAATAGATTTGCTTGGGTTGCTTCAAAGGACTTATTAAGAAAACAAATTATTTATCACAAATTAGTTGCTCGTGAAGACTGAAGGGCATAATTTGCGATCTGAACCTCAAGACTTTCACACAAAAATATCAGATAACACCTTAATTAACCGCCCAGTCAATTTAAAATTAATGAAAAATCACTGTCAAGACTTACTGTAACATTAATGTTTCAGTCCCAAAAACAGTAATGTTCCAGCAATGTTTACGGATGTTTTGACATTAATGTTTCAGCAAGTTTATCAGTCTCTGTCGCATTAATGTTTCAGTAAATTTTTCAAAAATTCTTATACCATAGCATTCTTAGGATGACTGTTTTGGTAAGTGATATGCAGTGTAACTGAATTTAAAAATTAAGGGTGGATCTATTTGTGCAATTTTTTTGCAGTAACTATTTATCAAAGGGGCGAATGGTTTTAATTAAGCGGTATTGTTTCAAATATTCAAAGTTTTTTAAAGGTATTTCAAGTGTTAGCAAGCTTTTTTCAAGTCACAAAGTAAAGAGATTTATGTTAAGGCAGGTAGTGTTAAGTTGGAATGGTCTCAAGTAATTTATTAAGTGATTTTGAGATTAATAGAAAAGTTTAAAATATTGAAAAATTTAAATTTTTAAAATTTGGTTAACTTAGTTTAAATGAAAAAACTAACAGCTATTTATACAAAATTTTTAAAAAATATTAAAGGTCAATGACGTTTGTGTCTAAAATAAAATTCGATTGGATAGATTTTTTTTTTAAAATAATACTCTAACTATCCTGTTTGAAAAAGTTCAAACATTAAAAAATCAGTACTGAAAAATTAATGAAACTCCTTGGGATGGAAAATTACTGTACGTATACAAAAAAAAAATACTGTGACATTATTTTAAAAGTTCACGAACCCAACCATATAATAAACATGAGTTTTCAGTTAGTTTTTTACTATTTCAACTATTTAAATAACTGTTACATTAAGAAATCATTAAGAATTTTTCATGTTTCAGTAATTTCAAATTGACTGGGCGGTCTGTCTCATACCAACAATTAATTAATTTTTACGTTAAGTGACGTGATTTTTTTCCACGGTTTTCTTGCGAAAATGTAACGTTCCATTTGGAACGCGTCCAGAACGGTGTTTAAAAACGGTCTCATTCGAGCACATTGCACTTTCAATACAAGGTTCATTTCTTAGAATGAACTCGTTCAAAAGAGCATTCCAAAAACAGAAAGAAACCTTATTGAAAGTGTAATGAGCTCGAATGAGACCGTTCATTGCGGACTAGGGCTTATACTTGATTCACATTTAGTGCAACTTGGTTTTCTAATTTCAAAGAAAATCAAAATGTCTAAACGAAATCCAAATACCCTTCGGTGTAACTTATTGAGATGCCTTGCACCTTGTCTGGTTGAGGGTTTTTTAATTGAAAAAACAATGTCGTAATTTTTTAGCCTTTACGCTAAATTCATCTTTTATTTTAAACAAAAAAAAAATTTTGAGATCCATATCAGTTCTTAAACAAGATGATTTAAGAACTATTATGATTATCTGTTTTAGTTAAGAATAAATTTTTATAGAATTTCTCAAATCAGGATAATGAGGCTCTCAGCTTGGATCGTGTTTGGTAAAGCTTACAAAAAAAAATTAAGACTTTACGAATTAATTTATTTTTTTTTTGAAAAAAAATCGATTAAATACAAACACTTTATTGAAATAATAATTGCAAATAAATTGACACAATTTGAAAAAAATTTTATTAAATATTTAAAAAAATCAATACAAAAAATTTTTCATTTAAAAGAAAAAAAGTCATTCATTCATTTTCAATAATTTCGTTTTTGAACGATAAATTAAGGACTAGTAAAAGAAAAAAAAATATTTAACTTAATATTCGAAATTTTTGTTTGTAATGTTTTGACTTTTTTTTGTTGTTTCCAATTTCTTCGTTTTACAACGGACTAAATTCAGATGTACTTGGACCCCTTATTTTTTTGACAACCATAACGACTAAACCGATCAAGATTGCCAAAGCTGGAAGACCAAAACCAACAAATATAACAAGAGTAACTATTGGCGACATTTTCTCATCTGGTGCAGCACCCATTCCGGCCGAAAAAGACCATGATGAAAAATTTGTTTGTCTGTAATAGTATCCGTCTTTGGCGTTTCCTTCAAGACCTAGTGAAACGTTCATTGAAGCAAATAATTTGTATTCATCATAAAAAACAAGACCCAATCCACAAGCACCCAAATCGTTTGGTCTTGAATCATATTGTTTTGTAATGGTACTGTTTTCCAAGCTTTTTGGGTCTGAATAGTAAAAAATTGGTTTCCATTGTAAATAATTAACAGCGGCATTATCACTATTTTTAACTTGGGCATTCCATAACTTGAAAGTACCTGGTGTATACTCGTCATCAATTGTACGTTTAGTACTAATATCTAAATTTTGTGAGTCTGTCAAGAAGACAAAATTAAAACCAAATTTGGAAAATTCAGATTTCGGATCGACTGAATCAATTTGAAAATCGATTGAACTTGATTCGGAGGTAAGTAATAAATGAGGTAGTACTTTATCACGTTCTTGTTTACCAGGGTATCGTAGTAAAAATTTATAACTACCATTAGTACCTTCATTGAAACCTTCCAAAACACCAGTTGATTCATTTGAGGAATATTTTTTCCATACTAAATTCGATGTCTTATAAGTGTAAGTTTCATTTGATTTACTCATGTCAGCGCTTCCTTCGTAATCGATGAATTCATAAATAAATGGAATTTCGTAACCACCATACTCGATTGGTTTTTCACTAAATTTAATAGAGTCTCTCATGAGTGTAGCGTTGTTTGTAAGCAAATTATCCCAGTCAACGTTTACATTAACATTTAAATTAGTTCGAAAAAACATAATTGTTAAAGATTGAATGGTACTGTACATTATGTGGATGATATCACTTGAACCGGTTAGTTTAACATAGACAAGGTTCGAGTATGAACCTCTTTCGTCAGGTTCGGTGCATGTTTTGTCCGAACAATCTGGATTCCAAGTGAAACTTACTTCTCTATCAGCGTATATAAAATTACAACTGATGAAAATAACAAGAATGAGAGGATAGAGTTTCATGTTTTACCAAACAAAAATTAATTTTTTGAATCTAAAATAAAAAAAATCACAAAAATTCAGTTAGCTTAGAACAAAAAAACTGCTAGTTGTTGTTGATGAAGAAGATCACATGATGAGTTTGAGCAATGCAAAAAAATATAAAAAAATTTTAAAAAAAACTTATGATAACTTAAAAATAAATAATCATAAGAGTCTTGGTTTGAATTTTTTTTTCTTTAGTTTTTGCTTTGATAGAACTTTTGATGTAAGTAACCATTTAAAAATTAACTTTTTTCAAAATTATTTGTTTTGCAATTTGCGTCTTAACATTTGAAAAAAAAAATGAAAAATTTGGTAATTTAATTTTGAAAAGTGATAATTCACAACTAAAAAAAAGTGTTAAAATTGTTTGAATGTTGAATTTATAGGTTCTATGGTGTAACGGTTAGCACTCTGGACTTTGAATCCAGCAATCCGAGTTCAAATCTCGGTAGAACCTTTCACATTTTTTGTTTAAAAATTAATCACCAGCAAAAATGTGAAAGGTTCTACCGAGATTTGAACTCGGATTGCTGGATTCAAAGTCCAGAGTGCTAACCGTTACACCATAGAACCTCGTCTTTACATTCTTTTTCATTAGTCTAAACAATGTTTGAAACTTGATGATTTTGAGACTCAATGTAAAGCTGATAAGTTTTACTTGAGATTTTATTTCTTATCCTTGACTACCATAAAAATATTTAGCTTTGATAAATCATGATTTTGGTGGAGATAATCCAATTTTTGCAAGAAGAATAGCTTATAGTAGAAACTTGAATACTACTTCAGCAAACTCTGAATGCTTGCAGTCCTCTTCTAAGCCAACCAATAAACTTTCACCAGATTTTTTAATATCTCTCTGTATTCTCTCTATTATTGATGAACAATATTATAGAGTTTGAAGTCTACCTAATATTTTAAGATTAGGCTCAAGTAGTTTACGAGGTATTGCCGACAAGTTAAATTTTTTTGGAAATTTTAGTGAGCAATGTAGATTTTTGCATGCTTATTCAGCAGATGTAGCAAAATTAGCTGCACATTGCTGAATTCTTCATAAAATACTTGCGAGCACAATTTTTATTACGATTTCATCAAATTTAAAAGACAAAAAAATTTAACTTGCCGGTTTTACCAGAGAAACAAGTTTGCTAAAATTGATTATTTCGTTGTTGATTATTAAGGGAAAATTTCTCAAACCTATTTCATGAATCATTTAAAACTTAAATTTGATTGAAATAAGACTCCCTGTTTTTAATAAAAATTTTGAACTCCAACACTTTTACAAAAAATTGTTGTACTGTATGACAAAGTTGGAATTATTCTATTAAATTCCTGTATGCAATTCAGTCTACAACTTTAGATAACGTTACTTAGTTTTTCGTGGTTTTTGAGAGCTAATTGCTCTTTAATTTTCTTACAAGATAAGACACAAACCCATCAGCTTTGAAGATTGGGTCATTCTCTACAAAAATAGGTGATGGTTTTTCAAAAATTAAGTAACTTTTGATACTAAAATCTGCCTGAAATATCAATTTTCGTAAGTTTACAAGCAAAAATGCTCAAATTTAGGAAAATCGCTTATATCAAAGCAACCTATTTGTTTAATGACAAACTCTCACCTATCTCTAGAGTGATTTATGAGAGAGAGATGTTAAGGTACTTTTTTACTTGGTCTTATTGTATTTTACTTTTTTAGTCTTGAGTCTACATACGAAGAGTCTAAACGATCAGTCTTTATAAATATAAGGAGGGGCTCGTATAGGAGTAATTCGATTTTTCTTACTGTAAATTTCGTTCAGATCAACAAAAAAAACTTACTAAAGAATAAAAAAGAAACCATTAATCGAGTAAACCTGAATGACTAGACAACTTCTTAGACTCCCTCTGAAAAAAATGTGAAAGGTTCTACCGAGATTTGAACTCGGATTGCTGGATTCAAAGTCCAGAGTGCTAACCGTTACACCATAGAACCTATATACCTAAATAAGCATTTCATTTAAATTTGATATAAAAAATTTAACCAAATGCTTTGTTTCCCATGAGCGAACATAGACCTAAATTTATAAAAAAATAAATTTTTTTTATTAAAACAAAGACGACTTTAAATACATGCTTTAGGCGTCCACTTATTATTATTAAACATAAAAATTATAATGTTTTTGTTTTATTTAAGATAATTTCTATCCATATTAACAATTTGATTATTATTAAATTCTTTTCCACAAGACGAGCATTTATTTTTGATGGACGTCACACAAAAACGACAAAATACATGCTTACATGTTTCAATTTCATAAAAAATTTTATTTTCTGTTTTTACATTAAAACACGAATTACATTTAATAACTGAACTCTGGTGTCTAGTACGCTTTGTGTTACTCGTATTTTCGACTTGTATTTTTCGTTTAGAATCTGAACGTTTAATAATTGATTGAGATTCATCAGCCTTATACTCTAAAATATACTCACGATATTCGAATAAAAATTTGTCAATTCTTGACTTCAATTCCTCATCTAAAATGGGCTTATAACTCGTGCTAAATTCAACACAAGTGAATGGGTCTTTTATGATCTCATTATTTTTTTTCTTCTCGGCTAAGTATTTGTCTAAAGTCGACTGGTCAATTAATTTTTTACTCGGTAATCTAACTGGCATTCTCATCATTTCATGAGTCAATTCATCTATAAACTCATCGGGTATTTTAACTTTTTTGACCAGCATTTCCACGTCTCCTGTCTCTATTTTTGCCGAACTCTTGTTCAAAAGAGACCCGTAGACTTTGATTGTTCTCAAACAAGGTGTCGAACTATTCAATGTTTTAATTATACAAATACTCAAAGCAGTTACTTTAGCTAAATTATAAGGTGACTTTGAACTAAAATAAACTCTATTCAAACCACTCGTATTTGGCAAGTCTTTGTCTCGTTTTAAAAATTCATAAATATGAACACTCTTATTTTTATCGTTTATAATCTTAGCTATTTGTGAATAAGTTGTTTTAAATTTGTTTGAATCATTTTTAAGAGTTGTTAAAGATTCGAATGAGCTTGATATAATGAAGCCATTCGATACTTGAGCATTTACTTTGGCATCTAAAACTATTTTTTCAATATTTACAGGCTCGTTAAAAATTATTTCGATTGTAATCGGTGGTCGAATAAATGTGTCTGAGACGAATCCATTGTTTTTAGAGCTAAAAAAAAATTTTAATCTCCTCTTGAAATTAGTTTTTTAAAAGTTTATTTACTTGCTGAAAAAATTAAAACCATTAGTGTTATCTGAGTTTTCGATCAAATTTTCAAGTTCATAGCCATCTCTTTGAGGACACGAGCTTATTACTTTGTTGACCAGTTTATTGTTTAACAGGTTAATACTGTTCATTTTTTAGACATGTTGAAAATTTGTATAGATGATAAAGAGACCCAAACTAATTTGAGTTTATTGTCTGTTTTTTTTTGTTTTTGAATTTTTTTTTACTTAATTTATAATTTTTTTTATGAAAAAAAATAATTTTATGATATGAACAGTTTATTTGTGTGTGTACTTATAAATATTTTATTGTAAATTATAATTTCTTCGAGTCCATTCATCTGTATGAGAAACTTAAATTTCCGATTTACGAAACCAAACGACTAGTTGGCTTCCTTGAAAATCTAAAAACTTATCAAAGCAACTTGTTGTGTAGAAGAACTTTCACTTAATCTGAATTAAACAATCTTCATCAGCAAAATTCCGTTTTTGCATCTAAATACCGAGATGCTATATTAAAAAGTTCAAGGAGAGATTATTCAGAAAAGTTATCATTGATTTAGAGACAACAACTGAAAGCAAGAAAGCTGCAATTGACACCGGGGCACTTTTAAATGGAAAAAAACAATCCGTAAAACCATACTCGAGTGAAAACGGTAAAAAAAGACTTTCTTCAGTCACCGGTGTACCTCCATATTATGTCCCTGTCTCGTCAACTTATACTTTTTCGTCTGTCTCGTCAACTTGTCCCGAATCTGACGTAGTTGGACGGAAAAAGATTGCCCGATTTGAACGAGTCTATAACCCGAACCGAACATCCCAAAGCTTAGCTACCGGGCCAGTGAGAAAAAGCCCAAAAATATGAAAAAGAATATCGGTCTCCGGAGGCTCGACTTTTTATAAAATGATTACCACTGCTTACTGAAGTAATTAAGATAGCTAAAATGCTCTTACTGGTAATGGTTCCAATTTCGAATTCATTAAGACATTATTTTGTGAAGACTGTTATTAAAGAAATTTAAAGGCAGGCACGTAGCTATATGGGGCGAAAGGGTGATTCCCCTAAAATTATTTCAACATTTGAAAATTTTCAGAATTGACAAGCAAATAATCCAAAAATTTGTTAACATTCAAAAAATGAGAAATTTTTGGGATGGGTATATCTGACTATTTTCAATTATTGAGCGGTATGGCTAAACGATTTTAGATGAAAAATTGATTTAATTGAAAGAAATGTAACACGATATTAGCCAATTAAAAAGAAGATTTAAACAATTAATTGATTGACTCTGACTCATCATCATCATCATTCGGCTGTCCTCTCGATCTTCACGGCCGACAGGAGATTTGCTAGCGGGTGCTCATGTGTCCATGAGCGAACAATATAATAGTGGGCGAAATTATCATTAAAGAATAACAAAAATAAGTTTTAAGCAGTTCAAACCATTAATTTTGCAGAAGAAATAGGTTCTATCAAATGTTAAAACTAATAGTAAAATAATAGACAGTGTCGGTCTATAAAAAACATTTTTTATCTATTTTAGGGTCATATAAAGGTTTTAACATGCCCTGAATAGTTGTTTGTAGGAAGGTTTCAAATGTAACTTGATTGAGAAATTTGATGGGTACTTTTGCACAAGTAATCTAATATCGATGTAGCATTGAGCGTTTTTGCTATGGCAATTTAAAGTTACATATCAGTTCAAAAGGTTGCATATCAATTCGATCATTTCAAATTAAAAGAAATCAAAGTAATATGGCTTTGCAGAGATAAATTTTTGGATGTGACAAAGCATGTCACATTTAATTATAACTTCTGCTTAAAGTATTCAAAAAATGGCACAAATTTTTTATGGACCCTTGAAAAACATACACTCGGGTGTACATTTTACACGAAGTGAGGTATACACAAAAATATTTTCATATAAGGTAGAGTAAATGAAGAGCTACTAAATTATACCATATTAAGACCCCTGTGAAGTTATTTGGGGAAGAAAACTGAGTTTTCACTTTTCAGTCTTAAAGAACCCTTATTAGTTTAGTAGCCCTTCATTTGATCTACCTTATATGAAAATATTTTTGTGCATACCTCACTTCGTGTAAAATGTAAACATGGGTGTATGTTTTCAAAAATACACCCGAGTGTATGTTTTTCAAGGGTCCTTTTTTATCCGAATGAAGAAAAACAACATTAATAGTGACTTGGAAAAAAACGATTTGGAAATAGAATTTTTTTATTTTCTCTTGATTTGTAATAAAAAAAAATTAAACAATACTTAATACTTTTTTTTTAAATATTAAAATAAAAAAAAAAAAATCTTTTTTTTCAAAGATAACTTAAATTGTCTAATCTGTTGTATCATTGGTTATTCTTAAAGAATATCTTTTTGAGTTTTAAATTTTACGATTTGTAATAACGATTCACATTTAATTCTCTATTTAAATTATTATTTTTAACAACACAATTTTGATCGTCATCTAATTTACGTTTTTTAGCATAAGCTTGGTCATCTTCAATTTTCCCATGACCATTCGTCAAATTACTCAATTTTCTTGGTGATTTATTAACAACATTTTCGTCTTCACTTTCACTTTCTGATTCACTATCACTCTCACTACTACTACTTGAGCTATCTGAAGAACTATCCGATTGAACCCCTATGTCCATGTTCGGATCTATTTTGTCCGCAATTTTTATAAGATCCGGTCTTATTTTCTAAAAAAAAAATAAACCTTAAAGCCTTAACATGAATTGAATTTTTTACTTAGTCTTACTTTTAAAGCCCTGTACCATTTTTTAGCCAACTTTGGTCTTCCTCTAATCGTCTTATGCCAGACGACTGGAAAATTTTGAGTAGAACAATAATTTTGAGTAACTGCAACTGTGAGATCAAGATTTAAAACAACGTGCCACCATCCACCTGGAACAAATATTGTTTCACCAGGACCTTGGACACATTCGATCGGTTTAAACTCCTCTGGCCACGAACCAGATTTAATTCGAGGATAAATAATTTTAAACCATGTAATACCCTCGTCGGATTGTTTACCACCTTCTGTTCGAGTAACCTTTAACAACTCTTTAGGTGTATTAGTCGGAAATAGAACCCATCGTTTGTGACCACTGACCAAAGCGTTCCAAGCACTTGTACCTAGAGGATCAATATGAATACCAGTTCCCGAACGTGCTGGACCTAACACAAACCAACGGTATGGTGGTCGTTTTTTTTCACCGGCATGTTGGAATAGATCTTCTTGAAAATACTTAGGAGTCGTGTAATGATCTAATAATTTTTTCTTTTTAGGATGTTCACCAAAACTACTTTCAAATAAATATAATGGAGAATCGTCTATATTTTTTTCAATATACTCCCGATAGTATTTCATTTTTAATTTTACCGAATAGCCTTCATCGTCTTCTCCTACTTTAAAATATTTATTACGGAATTTTTTCTCGAGTTTCTGAAATTAAAAGGTTAAGAGTTTCATTATAATATTGTTTAAAAGAAGGACTGAGTACTTCTAGGGTCCATTTTTCTCTTGCAAGCCAATCTGTTTGAGAATTAGTGATTATACAAGGCTTATAAGGTTTTTCATATTTTTCAATAAATTCTTCAACTGAGCATTTATCAAAATCGATACGGTCAATGTTATCGGGTAAATTTTCATGAGATAAATCAAAATTTCTGTAATAATTGAACTTGTGCCATTCTTCATCGGTTTTAAGTTCTAATGAAAAAATAATTACGATCGCAGGGCTAAAATAAACGAATAAAAAAAGTATTTTTATTTACCTGATCGGGCTTTTTTTTTGATTGATTTGATACGTTTATAGAAACGTTTACTAACACTTCCGTTTTGGCTACTCATTTTCGAGTTGAGTGAATTTAATTTTAAAATATATTTTTATAATAACCAGAAAAAAAGAGAAAAAAATACTTAAATTTAAGTACAACGACAACGACTCATATTTATACTCAAATTCAAATTTTCGTTTATAAATATTGCAAATTTAGAACAAAAAAAATGAGTTGAAATTTAAAATAAAATAAAATTATCTTAACAAAATAACGAAACAACCTTAAAAGATATTTTTTGGAAAACTGGAATGTTTTTCAGTTTTTTTTGCTGCATTGGTTTAGCTCAGGGTCACTGAAAAATTATCTTTTAAGAAAAAACCTTAACACCAGAAACACCAAAAATATTTTTTCTAGAAGCATCAAAAGAAGTCATTTTGACTTAGTAGTAGTAGATTAAACTGCAGCTTAGAGGGCATCTTAGCATAACTCTAAATCGCTGTAGCAGTCGCTTCTTTTTGTTTCGACATCCAAGCATCAAGCTTCGCTTTGAAACAGCGTTTACCACTTCTTCCGGAAGTAAGTTCCATCCATTCACAACTCTATTTGTAAAAAACTTAAATAGAAAGACAATTTTTTACTTGTTCACGTGTTAGACATTAACTGTTTCTTTTCAATTTATATCTCCACTTTTCGGATCTTGTGTTTAGACTGTAATTGATTCCTTTATTGAATTCAATATGTTCATAATTGCCTAAAAATCCCATTTTCACATCCGGGCTTGGGACCGGCGAAGATATGTTTACGACTATGCCACTGCCATCCACTCCAGTAACTGTGGGACGTTCATCATTAACAGCGCCACTCATCCGAGCCGAAGCTGCGAACTCGACAACTATCCAGACTAGCTTTGATTTTAAATTCGCATAATTTCCTCAAATAAGTCGCATATCAAGTTGCATATGATAGCCGCTGAACTTGCATATTAAAATAAATCCTGCCTATTACTAAATGGGTCTGGTGTAAAATAAGCTCTTGCCCCGTTTCCAGGCTGCTATACGTTGTGATGGTCAAAGCCAGCGGCAACCCAATACGAAAAGTTTCAAACACGATCCGTAGATCTACGTACCCGAAATACAGCACATTTAGAACGGTATTAGAATGACAGCAATATCGCCGTCCTCCCATTTTCATATCCAGGCTTGGGACTGGCCATGGCATGGTTACGGCAATATTTTTTCGTTTAAATTAATACCTTAAAAAAATACTCTTAAGGTGCGTCAATGATTCAATGGTATGGTAGCTGCCGCAAATGTTAAAAGTTCAGTACAAGTGCAGTTCTTCTTTTAATTTTACTTTGTACAAGTGCCCCCCTAATAAAAAATTTCTTTAAGAGTCCTATACTAAATAAATTATAACAGTGATTTGTAAAAATGGGTTTGATGGTTTGATAATAGATCTCTCACTTTGGAATCCTCTAATAGTACGCTGCCTTGTATTGGAGTTAGATCGAACTAAAATTTTTCATTTATTATTCAAGTTTATCGGTTTTTCAAAAGAGCACAACTACATACAATGATTCATAAAAAAAAGTTACAAAGGCTAAAAAAAAAAGTTGCTATTTATTTTAAAAATTTTAACAAAAATTTTAATACTCAACAATATTCGATATTCGATTAAATTAAAAAAAATTTAATTTAAAATTTAAATTAAAAATAAAAATCCCCATCTATAGGTTCAATGAAAACAAAATCATTTAAACCTTTCATAAACACTTTTATGTCTTTGCTAAATCCATTTAGCTTTTTTTCATCACAATTAACACCTTTAAAATCCATTAGTATTATTCTCATTTTTAATCGATCTTTAGCGCATATGATACCATTTTCGGTCAATTTAACCAAGTCATACTTTTCATCGAATTTTATTTTTTTGAGCAATTTTCCATTTTTTCGATCAACAATAAACAAATTTGTTTGATCACGAAAAATATAAAATTCTTCATTTGATTTCATTTGCCTCAATTTTCCCGGAAAATAAATAAACGGATTATTCGGGGTAATTTGCATTTGATAGTTTAAATCTTGATCATAAATATTTATAATTGGACCCAATGTAAACGATACTGAATAACACATAATTTGTTCACCAGTTAGGATCGATAGTACCTTGCGATCCAAATCTATTTGTTTGATTAGTTTTATGTTTGAAAAATTAGTAACCAATTTTATCAATTTTTTGGGATTCGGTATACTCAAAAATATTGAATCTTTAAAAGTATTAATGGCATATGTGATGGATTGTCCCGCTAAAACTTCTTCTTTGCAATAAAAAGTTGATTGGTCAAATATTTTAAGGACTAAATTATATTTTTCCAACGAGTTACGAGCTAAATATGTATAAAGGTACCTATTGTTTTCCATTTCATTTATTTTTACGTCAAGCTTATTAACATTTCCATTTGATAAATAATTTTTTTTCGTGAGTTGCTTACATTCTATGACATCAGTAGGCATAATATTTATTTCGCCTAAAATTTTCGAGTCGAATAAATCCGTGTTTTGAACATAATTAAAGTTTTGTGAATTCAGCACAAAATTATCAAGTTTAATATTTTCGATTATGATCCTCGACTTGTAAATTTTGAATACATCGATTTCTTCATGGTGCAAATCTTCTTCTTCATAATCTCTAATTTTTTCAACGTTCAATTTCTTGCTCTCGTTTGCTAACACGAATATTCCATTTGATATTTTTTTGTACTCAGACTTTCTTAAATGCAGATCGTCTAGACACGAATTTTTGTAATCGTTGACTTTTTTAATAAGTCCATCTCTTAAATCGTTTATTTGTTTGATTTTTGATTCGGCAACCAAATCAATATCGCTTATGAGCGATTGACAATATAAATATATTTCAATTTCATTGTTATCAAATTTGCGTAATAATTCATCAACATTTGATTTTTGCTCTTCAACTGTTCGTATAAATTCAGAGTATTTTGGTGTAAACGATTTTGAATGATCCGAATTTTGATTTAAAATTTTAATAACCGTAAAACCAGTTTTGGGTATTGGGTGATCATTTTGACATAAATTACAATTGAATTCATCACATTCAGTTGGGACACATTTTTGACAGACTGTCTCACCACAAGGTATAAATACAGGTACTTGAAGATTTTCTTTACACAATGGACACTTCGATTCAACAAACATGTTTTCAATTTATTGAAATTATTTAAACAAAAAAAATTTAAGTCTTTCAAAAAAATTTAAATTTATAAAATTATTTGCTGCAAAATTATTTTGTCTGATAATTTATTAGTTTTTTTGATATCGACAACTAAGTCAAAAATTTCAACTGGATTACAATTCATATTCTAATTGATGAATTTTATCAGGAAAATTTTGATTCAAATTTGTAATCATTCATAAAATCTGCTTAAAACTAGAAAACCCGGCGCAGTCTTTCTGACCCGTTTTCGTGTGTTTCTCAGAGAATAAGCTACTTTTCAAACTAGGCTAGTATTCAAGACTAAAAAAATCAAATTTTTATGTTTTTAATGATAAAATCTAAAATTTTTCCGAGTAAAAAAATAATTTTACCTAAAACACCGATTTTACAGTGCTGCTATGATCACAGTAATTTACAAAATTTTACGTAAATTCTGGTAATTTTACGATATTTTTCTCTTTCTGACGTAAAAATGGGTAATTTTACGTAAATTAACGAAGGTGAAAAAGAGTAAATTTACCCAATTTTACGGCAAATATGGTAAATTTACGGAAATTTACGTAAAATGCTGTAAAAACCAAAACGGCCAATTAAAACTCTAATTTTTTTTCAATAAATTTATTACAGAAAGTCGAATCATAAGTCAAGGTAAAAATAAATGCTTTTTCTTTTTCATTAGCCTGTTTACTATTAAATTAAACATGAATTTGTTTTTTTTTTATTTTTTTCTTGTGAAGCTTTTTGAAATACCAAATGAGGGTAGAATTTTTTTTGGCCGTTTTGGTTTTTACGGTTATCACTAAAACACGGATGCGGATCGACGGATACGGACTGTCGGATCCGGATTTATGGTGCCTAAAACACGGACTCATATTACGGATTTCACATGCCTACTAAAATACGGATACGGATTTCTAAAATCTAAAACACGGATCCGGATATAAAAAAATTTCAACTGAAGTTCAAATTATCAATCCAAATTTTACACATAAAAGCTTCATATTCCAGAATTTGAGGTATCAGATGGATACAACTTCTTACTTCTTCATAAACTTCTTATGCTAAATATTTTTCAAAAAATTTTTTTACTTGAAGCCGCTTAAGCGTATTTAATTTAAGCGAGTAGCTAAGTAGCTAAGCTAAAATAAGCTTAATTTCGAATGCATATTATACGTAAGTGAAGCTCCGATCTCCTTTTTGAATCCTTTCATGGCATGCAAATCAGCACGCGGTTAACCTGTAGACTGTAAACACGAAATTAAGTGCCATATATTTAGGTTTAACCACAATAGAAAGGGAAAAGTTAAATTGCATTGAAAAAATTTAAATTTTTTTCGATCCGAATCCGCTTTTTAGGATACAGCTGAAAAATCCGGATCCGTTTTTTAGGTCCCAAAATCCGTAAATAAAATCCCTCTTTTAGATACCCGAAATCCGGATCCGGCAGTCTGGATCCGTCGATCCGCATCCGTGTTTTAGTGACAACCGGTTTTTACAGCATTTTACGTAAATTTCCGTAAATTTACCATATTTGCCGTAAAATTGGGTAAATTTACTCTTTTTCACCTTCGTTAATTTACGTAAAATTACCCATTTTTACGTAAGAAAGAGAAAAATATAGTAAAATTACCAGAATTTACGTAAAATTTTGTAAAT
This sequence comes from Brachionus rubens, assembly GCA_022207745.1. NCBI lineage: Eukaryota > Metazoa > Rotifera > Eurotatoria > Ploima > Brachionidae > Brachionus > Brachionus rubens. Next base: position 704,407 of record JAJVHD010000016.1, on the reverse strand, counting down.
TACTGTGATCATAGCACCACTGTATTTATTTCATGAAAAAGTGACCTAAATGAACTTTTAGAATACCAATATATAGATCTCATTGAAAGCTTTCTTTAGATGTAGATTTCTATCCTTTTAGAAACTGTGGAAAACACATTATTTTCCAACATGGATTATATCTCATACAATAGTGGAAAACATCTTTTACTTTGTTAAAACTAATCAAAAGAGTATCTGATTAAACTTATAAAACTTATATTTCTATATTATTCCGTTTTAGAGAATCATATCACAGTAATCTGGTCACTTAGGTATGACATATTTACAAAAACTTCTTTTGCCAACCAATTTGTATATTTATTGGAATAATATTGTGATTGAAATTCGATTTATTTCCTTATTCTGGCGAAAAAAACGATTGACATCGATAAAATAGATCTTTCATTTCCGGTAGTTTCCGCGGTTTTCCGCAGATTTCTTGAAACCAGAAGTCAAAAAAGATTCAATTAATTGATAATTAAACAGCTTGTGTCAAAAGCTCGATTGATACCCTAAAAGATAAAAGATGACTTTTATAATGATACGGGCCAGAAAGACCCGTCGGGCTTTATAGATATCATATCAAAAGTGGGCTTTCTAGTGTTAATTATCGTCATTACGTTTATTGCATTTAATTATTGGACTGCTGATAGCTTTGACCAATACTTTTAAAGAAGGAACGAGTGTGGATTTTTTTTAACACTAGAAAATTGGATGGCGACACTTCGATTGAAATTTAAACCTTAGAATTAAAATTCTAATTTCAAATAAAAAATGGAATCGATTTTGAGATGTATCCTAAGCATCTTTGTAGACTATTAACGACACAAAAACAAAAGGACACTGAACTAATTGGAAAGTAAAAAAAAAGTTTAATGTTAAAAATTTTTATTTAAAAAAAATCTTTAAACATCAAATGATTTTTTACAGCAAGTTTAAATTGATTAAAAAAATAAATAAAAATTTTAAAAGATGTAGTAATCACTACTTTTTGGCTCAATAAAAATGAAGTCATTCTCACTTTTCATAAAAACATTAACATCATTTGCAAATCCTTTAAGTTTAATTTCTTCACAAATATTACCTTCAAAATCCATCAACAAAATGCTCATATTGAGACGATCTTTAGCACATAATAAACAATTTTTAGTCAATTTCACAAAATCATAATTTTCATCAAACCGAATTGTTTTAAAAAGTTTTCCATCTTTTTTATTAACAATTGATAAATTCATTTGATCACGAAAAATATAAAAGTCCTCATTGGATTTCATTTCGGTAAATCTTCCAGGAAAATAAATAAACGAATTATTTGTTGTTATTAACATTTGAAAATTCAAATCTTGATCGTAAATGTTAATAATTGGGCCTAGGGTTTGTGACAATGAATAACCCATTACTTGTTTATTGGCAATTATGCATAAAATTGGACGAATTAAGTCTACTTTTCGCATTTTTTTAACATTTGTTAAATTTATCTCAAATTTTAAAAGCTCTTTTTTATTCGGAAAAGTCAAATAGACATTATTTTCGAAAGAGTCTAGAACAAAGTCGTTTGCTTCGTCTACATCAAATGTTTCCTTGCAATACAACGCTACTTTATCGAATATTTTAAGGATCAATTCATTTCTTGAGGGATCGTTCAAACTTTGAGATAAATATGCACAAAGGTGTCTGTCCACGTCAAGTTCATGAATCTTAATTATATGCTTTTTTTGTAAATCATCATTAAAATTATTTTTCTTCGAAAGTTGAATTGAAAATATGGTTTCGGTATTTATCGAAATTATTTTACCTAAAATATTTGAGTCGATTAAATTCGAGTTAGGTTCATAAATGAACTTTTGCGAATTGAAGACCAAGTTTAAAAGTTTTTTCTTTTCAATCAGAATCTTTGACGTATTTAAATGGAATCTTCCGATTTTTTTTCTGTATAAACTGTCATCGTTTACTAACATTTCATCACATAATTTCCTATTTTCATCAGCTAACTCGGCTATAACATTTGAAAACTTATCGTATTCAGCTTTTTTTAAACTTACATTTTCTAGACACGAGATTTTGTAATCGTTCACTTTTTTAATTATTCTATCTCTAAGGTCGTTTATTTGTTTAATTTTTGATTCGGCATTTAAATCGATTTGGTTTATGATTGATTGACAAAAATCATGTATTATATCATTTGGACTATCTAAACCTAAGACTAGATTATCTATATCTGATTTAAGATCTTCTATGCATTTGAAGTTCTTTGACGTGAAACTATTTGGTGTATTTAATTTTTTTGTCACAATTTTGTTGATAGTAAAACCGTTCTCAGGTATCGGGTGATCATTTTGACATAAATCACAGTTGAATTTTTCACAATTTGAAGGGACACATTTTTGACATACTGTTTCACCACATGGTAAAAATACAGGCACTTGAAGGCTCTCTTTACAGAATGGACAGTTAAAATTATTAATAGACATAATTCAATTTTTAACAAAAATTATTAGACTCAAATATGAATTAAATAAAAAACTTAAATATGAAACATTTTTCGTTTTAAACTATTATTGAAAATTCAGCCATACCAAATTTTTTATCACACAACATGTTTTTATTTTTAAATTGGCTTGGACTCTTTTTTGCTTGAAGTAATCGTCGAAAAACAAAGAAAAAAAACAATCCTAATTTTCTTAACTTAATCCTCCAAAAAAAAAATAATAAAAAAAAATTACTAAACTTAAATTCCGCAAATAAAAGTACGCTCAAAATAATTGAATAAAGAAAATATTTTTTTATTTTCTAATCCAGCTTACCTCAATCTGTTTTGGAATAATTATCAATCAATAAATTGAAACTATTGATATATTTTTTGATTTCAGCAGAACTCAGTTTTGTTCAAAAAGTTTTCCAACTTTTGAATTCGGACCGTTCTACACAACTGACTGAGTCAAATTATTACCTACCGTAGATTCTCGTTCATGAACGAGAATTTAATTGTATGTAACATTGCAATGTTACATTTTACTAAACTTGAGTACCCGGGTTGTGTTACATGTAACATTGAACGGGAATTTACGGTACAGATTTTTCTGAATCTGTCGGTCAATAAATATTTCATTTTTTTTAAAATTCTCTCTTAATATTATCAAATTGACTCAAAAATTTCAAAAAAATTATTTTCTGTTGAAAAAATTATTACTTTGTCACTAGGGCTACACCTATTGCTAAATGGGTCTGCTGTAAATCAAGTTATTGCACCCGTTCCCGGGTTGCTTTACTCCACGTACCCGTAATACAGCACATTTAGAACGGTGTTAGCAATATTGCCGGTCTCCCATTTTCTTAACCGGAATTGGGACCGGGCAAGGCATGGCTACGGCCATATTCAGGCTTTATGGAAGAGTAATTAGTGCTAAAGAACGCTGTAAAACGAAAAAATATGTTTAAACTAAAGGAATTTTACGAATTTTTGCAATACTCTGAAAAATTCCAAGCCAAAGCAAAAAAAAATTTAAATTTAAATTGCAGAAATTTGAAGGTACAGTTTTCCCTTTTTCTAACGATTTCAAGAGGGTCAGAAAAAAAGAAAATTGAGAATTAAAAAAAAATTTTAACTTGTCATAAGCTTTCAAAAAATTCTGGTATCGAATTTATAAACATTTTTATTTCAAAAAATGATGGTCATTATTCGTTTTATATCACTGCTATAACACAAAAAAAAAACAAAGAAATTTCAAAAAACAAAGTAATCACCACTTTTAGGTTCAATAAAAATAAAATCATTTTCACCTTTAACAAATACTCTAACGTCGTTTGTAAATCCGTTTAGTTTTATTTCGTAACATATCTTTCCATTAAAATCCATCAATAATATTCTCATTTTAATACGATCTTTAACATAAATTAGACCACCTTCATCTAATTTGACCAGATCGTAATTTTCGTCAAATCGAATTTTTTTAAACAATTTTCCATCTTTTTTATTAACAATAAACAAATACTTTTCATTCCGAAAAATGTAATAGTCATCATTGGATTTCATTTCAGTCAATCGACCTGGAAAATAAATAAACGAATTATTCGGGGTAATTTGCATTTGATAGTTCAAATCTTGATCGTAAATGTTAATAATTGGACCATATACCTGTGACAATGAATAGCCCAATACTTGTTTATCTGCCACTATGGATAAAATTGGGCTAATTAAATCTATTTTTCTGACTAAACTAAGTGAATTATCAGTTTTTAATTTATGTAACTTGTTTATGCTGGGAATAGACAAATATATTGAACCATCAAAAGTGTCTAGAAAAAAATCGTCAGCTTCTTTTATATCTAAAGTTCCCTTACAAAAATAATCATCTTCATCGAATATTTTAAGGATCAATTGATTTCTCGTGGGATCGTTTAAATTATGAGATAAATAAGCATAGATATGCGTGTAACGATCGAGTTCGTAAATCTTAACAAGTTGTTTTTTGGTCAAATCATTAAGGTGGCTGGTTTTTTTAATTTGATTTGAATCGATTGATTTAGTATTTATTGATTCTATTTTACCTAAAATATTTGAGTCGATTAGATTTGAGTTTGGTTCATAAATGAACTTTTGAGAATTGAAGACCAAGTTTAAAAGTTTTTTCTTTTCAATCAGAATCTTTGACGTATTTAAATGGAATATTTCGATTTTTTCTTGGTACAAAATGTCATCGTCTGCTAACATTTCATCGCATAATTTCCTATTTTCATCAGCTAACTCGGCTATTTCATTTGAAAACATATCGTATTCAGCTTTTTTTAAACTTACATTTTCTAGACACGAGATTTTGTAATCGTTCACTTTTTTAATTATTCTATCTCTAAGGTCGTTTATTTGTTGAATTATTGATTCGGCGTTTAAATCGATTCGGTTTATGATCGATTGACAAAAATCGTGTATTTTAATATCAGGGTTATCTAAGCCTTCGACCAATAATTTATTGTCTGATATAAAGTCTTGTATTTTTTCAACTTTTTGAGCGCATATAGAGTTTTTAGTACAATCTAAATTTTGATTTAGAATTTTAATCACTGTAAAACCATTCTCAGGTATCGGGTGATCATTTTGACATAAATCACAGTTGAATTTTCCACAATTTGAAGGGACACATTTTTGACATACTGTTTCACCACAAGGTATAATAACAGGAACTTCAAGGTTTTTTTTACAGATTGGGCATTTGAAAAGATTAACAAACATTTTCAATTTAAAACTAAAAAGTGAAATTTATTTAAGATTTATTTAATTTTTATCATTGCAAAACTTAATTTTCAAAATATTAACATTCCAACTGATCCAACCGCGTTAACTAAACCCAATTTTCATCGGCGACTGAATGAAACTATTCTAAGTCTGAAGTATCAAAAAATTGAAGTATTAAAATGATTGTCTAGAGATTTTATTTCTATATTGTGTGCTGTCCCAGGCGATTTGAATTATAACATTCATTCATGTTGCAGTCTATGTTGTCATTTTAGGATCAGTGCATGTGATCTATGACCTTATAAACAACATTGAATCTAGTTTTTCCATTCGACTAAATCACAAATATTTTAGATTCGGCTAAATTAAATCATTAGAGTGTTTTATCATATGCAAAATTCAAAGGTCATTTTTCAAAAAACCTTTTATGTCTTTGCTAAATCCGTTTAGATTTATTTCGTCACGAGTTATACCATCAAAATCGATCAATGATATACTCATTCTAAATCGATCTTTTCTTGAATTCACATTGTCTAGACACTAGTTTTTGTAATCGTTCACTTTTTTAGGATCTGATTTTTAAAATATGGCGATTTGTTAGTTGTAAGTACCTACCGCAGAATCAGTCTAAAAAAATTATGTATTTTTTCGGTTGTTGGGTTGCCTATCCTCTGTTTTTGGACTTTTTTGCGATCCGTTTGGGATCTTTTCGATATTCATAAATCGCTCTCCCATTTTCACATTCGGGCTTGGGACCGGCGAAGCCACGGTTACGATTATGCTACTGCCATCCACTCCAGTAACTGTGGAAGGTTCATCATTAACAGTGCCACTCATCTGAGCCGAAGCTTCGAACTCGACAACTATCCAGACTACATCATGTAGAATACTTAACTTACTAGAGCTACACCTATTTCTAAATGGGTTTGCTGTAAAACAAGCTCTTGCGCCCGTTCCCAGTTTCCTATACGTTGTGATGGTCAAAGCCAGCGGCACCCCAATACGACAAGATTCGAACGCGATCCGTAGACTCACGTCCCCGTAATACAGCACATTTAGAACGGTGTTAGAATGACAGCAACAACACCGCTCTTCCATTTTCATATCCAAGCTTTAGACTGGCCACGGCATGGTTACGGCAATATTTTTTTCTTTTAAAATTGAAAATACCTTTATAAAAAAGTTAAAAAAAAATTTTATACTAAAATGAAAAATAAATATATACCGTAATCCCCCGCACAATCCCCCCTCCCCAATGCACGTCATTAGCATTAAAATGGGAATATTTGACAAGAAAAAAAATGTCTTACTTCTCACAGTTAAGTTAAAACTATTTGCTTATATCATTTTTATAAAGACTTAAGGATTTTCTTATGTTTCCTTAGGTTTTTTATTCGGAATCCTGTATATAAAATGAAAATCAAGTCAACATATTTTTAATTTCTTTATCAAGTTAATGAAAAAAATTATAAAATTATTTATGTTATTTTAAACCAAAATTTTGGTTCACATGACTCATTAAATTGATATTTTACTCCAAAGAAAAGTTTTCTTGAACAAATCTTGAAACAATTTTTTCATAAAATAATAAATTACAACCGAATAAGAACATGACATTAAATAAAATAAGTTTCCTGTCAAATAAATATTTGTGCACAATTTAGTCAACGATGGACACATTGACATATTAAAATTCATTTTAACAACAAGCAATGCCGAACTAAATTCAAGCACACGAAAAATTAAAATCAATTGAAAATTTAAACAAACTATTAAAGTTGTTCTAAATTGTGTTTTTTTAATATTTGCTATTTTGTTGCCTCTTGTCATCAATTTTTTATGTTTAATACTTGAACGAAATTTAAGTAAAACTATAAAATCAATAACAGAAATGGCGAGTAACAAACAAATATCATTTAGAATAAAGCTTACCGAAAAATATATAAAATAAAATATGTTTTTAATGCTTGATTTATTTAAGGACTGATATATTGCATCATAAAATGTATTTCGAATAGGAAATTCCAAATAATCATAATAATCGTTCGATTGCCAATTTGAATTCACCAATGACGTCAATAACGTGTCTATATTTACCAATAAGACGATAAAACTAATTCCTAAAAATGTTAATTTTGATTTTAAATATAAATTGAAATTGAATTTTTTCTGTTCAAGTAAAATATAACGATTATATGAGATCAATAGGGTCAAAATATTCGATAGGGTCCTTAAACTTCCACCAAAAAAGTCAATAAATATAATTTCAAAATATTGAGAGGTTATACTCCGTCCTATTGAAGGGCAATAGAATCCGTTTTGACCGATACAAATGTTTATTAAATGAAACAAATAGATGAAGCAATAGATAAAGTTAAATATTGAGTTGTAAAACATGAGTCTGTACATTGGATTTTTAAGGTCCTTTTTGATTTCGGGATCTTTTGATTTGAGAGATAGAATTTTAATGTTTATCAAATTCCCAGCTAAGCCTAGGAAACAAAATAAGGGTATCAACAATAATGTAAATAAATTGATTAGTTCTGTTGTGTATAAAATGTCTAATCTCGTATGAATTGAATCAACATTAATCTTGCAATTTTTGATCATTTTTTCATAATCGCAGTGTAAAATGTCTAGACATGGAGACTTGTTGTCTAAAATCCAATTCAATGTACAATGTAACAGTTTTTTATTTGACTTTCATTTGCTTCTAAAAACCCTTTAAGAGATCTAAAATTACAAAAATCTTGGTCTTTAATATTCAAATCTGAATTCAATAAAGAAACTTTGAATGAAAAATCATAAATTTGGTTCACATAATCGATTTCGATTTCGATTAGTTTCAAATAGGTGAATCCTTTAAACACGTCTTTTTCAATTTGAGTCAGAGTTCCTCTTACCTCTAAATGTTTAATTTGCTTGAATAAATTTCGATTAAAGAGTCTTGAATCGAGGATTCCTTTGTAAAAATTTAAATAAAGAAATTGAATATTTGAATTGACTCCATTTTGTGATTCGAATCCAAGTTGATTATGTTTGATAAGTGTGCAACTCAATCCATAAAAATCGAGGTAATATTCGAATTTTTAAAAATAAAAGGTGACGTATTTCGATTATACTTTGGAGCTGTGAAGTTTTTTTCAATTCACTCATTTCAATTCAGTTAAACTTGAATAACTTTTCTTCTAGACAAGATAAATCCATTCTGCAAATTGCTACAACTTGTAACAATTTTGCTACACCTGGGATATACAGTCAAACCTCGGTTATATCACTATGCACTTATATCAAGCCTCATTTATATCATCCAATAAAAAAAGACAAACGGCAGTCAATACTTTTACATTGAAATTTTGTCCAGTTATATCATGTTCACTTATATCATGTTTCATTTGGTGGTGTATTAATTCATAGAAAAAAAAACTCATAGAAAAAAATTCATAGAAGACAAAACTCATAGAAACGTGAAAATCATAGAAAAAAAAACTCATAGAAAAAAATTCATAGAAAAAAAAAGAACAGAAAAAAGTGATTAAATAACATAATGTACTTTCATTGTTTGAAATCAAAGAGACTAAAATTTCTTTTTCTTTCTAAAAACATTAGTTTTCTTGTTCTTCGTATATTTAATCTCATTTTGAAGCAATGAACAATTCTCCTTTTGTAAATAAGCTTAGGTCTAATGGGGATGTCAAAAATTGTCATAAAAAAAAAAAGTCATAAAAAAAAAAGACAAAAATTGTCATAAGAAAATTGTCAGAGTAAAAAATTGTCATCTATGACAATACTACTAAAGAAATACCGCAACAAATTTTATTGGTTAAACCATATTTGTTTATTTTTTTTTTATTTTATTTTAAAAAAAGAATAGAAAAAAATTACAGAATCAGATAAGTAAAAAATAAGAAAAAAATTACCGAAACAGATAAGTAAAAAATAAGTGTAATTTCAAATTAAGTCAACACAAATTTCAGTAAATTTAGGGATATAATTTTCGATTAAATAATGAGAAAACAAATACAAATTATAATTTTTTATAATATCACAAAATTCTCCCCTTATTCTGTGTTGATCGAAAACTAATTTACCCGGATCTATGTCCATTGCTAAAGCAAGAGAATAACCAAGAGCAAATAAGCCACAATCTTTTGTACCTTGTTGTTTAGATACATAAAAATCTGTTACACGTTTCTGTTTCAGATTTCTTGATCATGTTGATAAATGTTAATACATTGTTTGATGTTGCTGCTGGTATTTTTGAGAGTTTTGCGTGATACCCCTCGAGATGATTGTTTGTACGCGGTCCATCGTTTCCAAAATGATTCCAAGTAAAACCGTATTTACCTTGTAACCAATTCTTGACGAAATATTTGATAAACTTAGCTATGTCAGCATCAAAATCCACTGGTATTGTATCCAAAATGTTGTTCCATCCACTGATTACATCATTTAATGGAACCATCGAAAGCGCTCCAAATTTTCGAAACCAGGTTTTGAATTGAAATTTTTCGTAGTACAATGATCTTTTATGACAAAGTTCAAATAAGTACCGTATAAGAGCTTGGTTATAGTGAAACCAACATCCCAACATTTTTGTATTTTCAAAAACTATGGTAATGGCTTGAATCATTGCGAGTTCAAAGTCACATAGTGTCTCTTCGAGTTTTAGACCGTTGTTGTCGGAGTTGAAAATTTTTTTTGAATTGGACGAGGGCTTCGACGTATGTGCTCAAGAAACTCATTTGGTGTATTAATCAATTGAATCATTTTGTTTATATATGTTATAATTGAGTATTATCTATTAGTTAATTAATTAATATTTTTTTGATTACTTCATATTTCATGTTGCCTATCTTTATATTACTTCTTTTTTAAAAGACTTCATATTCCTTATTTATTTTATCTTTTTTTTTCAGAAATTTAACCAATCACTTACTGACAATCAGAAATATTTAATTGGTTTGACATTTTTTTGATGACAATATTTTTTTTACTATTCTATGACAATTTGTTATGACAAATTTTACCCCTTTGTTTTATGACAATTTTTATCCATTCCGGTCTAATAAGCAATATAAACAAGCTGATCCAATTGTAAGAAAAACACGAAAAATCACTAAAAACCCAATTGAACAATCTGAGGTAAACGATGTCGTTAACCAACTGTGTCTCCAAAACAATGGTTTTGTTTTTAGTGACGATGAAAATTTTTTGAATGAAATTGAGATCGATGATTCTTTCCACGAGTCGTTTAATACAAATAAAACGAACGATTTGGACCCTTTGGTGGCTCAACTTAACGAACTTGCTTTGGAGAATGATATGTTAAATACTGGACAACCTTGGAAGATGTTTAAAACTCAGAGAGGTGGCTATAAGTTGTTTTCTCTTGGATACGTTTACACAGTTGATAAACCAACTATCGACAAAGTTGAAAATGCTCCACGTATTTACCATTTATTCCAGTTAATGATGTTGGGTCTGGCTTTGAATATATCAAAAAATGTGCACCAAATAGCTTTATAACGATACTTAACTACTTTGAAACAAATTACATTGGACGTTTAAAACAAGGTGATAGATGTAAGCCACGTTTTCCAATCGAACTTTGGAACTTGTATGATCGTGTCAAACATGACATGCCGAGGACTAACAATGACGTCGAATCCTGGCATTCACGTATCAAACCTGATGCCAGACAAAACTTGACAGTTGCCAAAGTCGTTGAGCTCTTTCGTCAAGAACAAAGTTTTATGGAATCTACTCTAGTCGATATTTTTAAAGGTGGGACTGTAAAAAAACAAAAAAAGAGTCAAATTGAAAAAAACAAAAGATTAAAGCGTATTGTTGACAATTACGAACTAAGTACAATTGACATGCACATTAACGGCTTAGCTAATTTATTAACAAACAAGTAAAACATGATACAGGTGTTTATTAATTAAAGACTAAAACAATTCAATTATGTATTTTTTTTATTGATTAATAAAATTTCTATGAGTTTTGTATTCTATGAATTTTTTTCGATGAGTTTTGTCTTCTATGAATTTTATTCTATGATTTTTTTTTCTATGAGTTTTTTTTCTACGAGTTTTTTTTTCTATGAGTTTTTTTTCTACGAGTTTTTTTTTCTATGAATTGATCGTCCCCCGTTTCATTTATATCATGCGTACAAAAAAGTCAAAAAACATTATTTCTCATTATAATTAACCCGTTTATATCATTTATGCGTCTAGACATTATTTTGTCATAAGACAAAAAGCTAAAAATTAATTGCAAGGTTATTAGAAAACAAATAAATTACCTTTGAACTTTCACTAAAAGACAGTTTTATAGTCCTATGACTGAAATTACATTTAATTCGTATAGATTTAGTTTTTTAATTACAAAAATAACATTTATCTTTAGTATTTCAATTTGACTGGTAACCCTAAACATGGCTTATTCTCAAATGAACATTTTCACTTGTATCAAGTTCCACTTATATCATGTTTGACCCCGGCTGACAAATAGGATGATATAACTGAGGTACGACTGTACGTCTGCTAAAACTCTGCATTTCTTATGCGAAATTTTTTGTAATCTTTTTGAATGGCGTGAAAAATGCATAAGAAATGTAGAGTTTTAGCAGATGAATATCCCATGTGTAGCAAATTTGTTACAAGTTGTAGCAATTTGCAAAATGGATTTATCTTGTCTAGAAGAAAAGTTATTCAAGTTTAACTGAATTGAAATGAGTGAATTGAAAAAAACTTCACAGCCCCTTATACTTTACTGTAATAAAAAATTGAAACATCTCAATATTTGGAAAAATGGTCAAATTATAAATTGGCTCGACCGATTTTAAATTAAAATAATGAAACTTAACACTAATACTCACATGTTGGTTTAAATCGTTAAGCATTGTAAACCGACCAAGACCATTTAAATTTTACAAAGCTAATAATTAGAAATTTAGTTGAATTGGAAAAGGAGTCTTTAGGTACTCGAAGTGTCTGATCGAGAACAGTCGGATGTTTAGGTTGAATCAAAAAAAGATTAATTTCAGCTTTATTAGCGTCCAAGCAACTTAAATTTATGTCTTTAAAGTTGTTGAAATTAGTTATTATTTCTAATTGGTAAGTGAAAAACAAGAATTTTAATTCTAAATATTTTTTCATTAATTCACAGCCTTTAGCTGGTTTAAAAAATTCATTTGAGCCTTGTAAACAATTGAGTTGGGACACGATAAGAAAAATTATAAAAAATTTCATTTTTTATGTCATGAAGAAAGATAAATTTTTTTTTAAAAACAATTATTCTTTAGATTTTTATCAGTAATTATTTATTGAATGATATTAAAAGAGATTGCATTTTTAAATTAATAAAATTTGAAGTGCAAATTTTTAAAAAGAGTCTTTGACGTCAATTCAATTTACCCAAGAGAAAGTCTACAATAGTGCAATCAGAATAATTTTGTTGAAAAGCAAGCCTTGAAGAATGGTTTGCTTTGCGAGGAACGAGCGGGGTGACGAGCTTATTAAGCAGACACGAGATACTGAATGATTTTTTTGAAAAAAATTTTCACTGGACGAGAAAGCAAGAAGATTTATTGGTTAAAAAGATAATTTATGCATAATTTCATAAAACTATGTTAACAGACTGTGTTAAAAAAAGAAACTAAAAAAATATTTCATGAATTAAAGATGTCCGACGTTGAATTAAAATCATATTTTACTTTTAAAAAGCTTTAAATTTTTGATCGTTCAATTGGTTTAATAACCCTAGAAAGAGTAAAACGTTTTTTGAAAATCAATGTTTGAAAAAATTCAAGACTTTTAGATATATTGAAAGATAAATTGATATTCTAACGTTTCGTTACTCGCATATCAAAAGCTCTGCTCCCCGTATCTTAATTAGTATTTAAATGAATTCAACTTGAGTTTTGTGTTGAAGAAATTATAATGTTGGAAAAGGTTTTGTAACTGAGAGTCATCTAACGTAGTTTAGTGTCATTTTTAAATAGGATTTACGAATTTTGTATCTACAGTAATTTTAATGAAGCGTGAAATTTTAAAACTAGTGTGTTAGGGTACTGAAAATAAGTGTGAGGGGTGCCTAAGGATGTTAAATTGAAGTGTGAGGGGTGCCTAAGGATGTTAAATTGAAGTGTGAGGGGTGCCTAAGGATGTTAAATTGAAGTGTGAGGGGTGCATTAGGATCGAAAAAAGAAGTGTGAGGAGTGCGTTAGAGACATTAATTCAATAGAATTGAAAAAAGTTATAGAAAATATAATTATCACTAGTATTGGGTTTTCTTTAACTATTCGTCATGAGACCTTTATAATTAACTCTAACGCACCTCTTACACCATTCTAACGCTAACGATTTACGAGCCTAACGTTTAAAAACGCTTTCAGTTTTCATTTTACGCTTTTTTTTATTGCTAACGTTAACTCACACTGTGAGTAAAAAAATCATTAAAATTACTGTATTTATGATTGAATATGTTTCTAAAAGCAAATTTCATCGTTATAGTTGATATCGTTGAAACCATGGACAATGTGAAATTTTGTGTCAAAGATCATTCGAATCAAATTTTAAAATAATTTTTTTTGAAACCAGCGGCACCAAAATACGACAAGATTCGAACGCGATCCGCAGGCTACGAACCCGTAAAGCAGCACAATTAGAACAGTGTTAGAATGACAACAACATCGCCGCCCTTCCATTTTCACACTCAAGCTTTGGACTGGCCGCGGCATGGTATTACGGCGATATTTTTTTGAGTTCTAACTGGAATAATCATTATGAACTCAAAATTTTTACGGAACATTTTTATAACGATCAAAAAGGCGGGTTTTGGGCAGTTTTCAGCAATTAAAAAAGGTTTTGAAATAAGCCGATGAAATAAGAGAAATGAAGAAAAAATTCAAAGTGAGTTAAAAACTGAATAAAGCTTAATTTATAAAATCATCATCATCATTCGGGTGTTTTTACGAAAGCCAATCACTCAACACTCGTAGTACATGCGATCACTAGTCTTATCCACTCTTTCAGATCTTGTGCTGCATTCTCGATCTCCTCAACAGACGGAGGAATGTTTTTGCTTGTTAAATTAGCAATATATCTATCATAATTTGTTGCATGTCTTCTTTGCTCTGGCTTTCCATTTTCCCTCGGTTTGTACAGACTATAATTTCTTATGGGCTCATCTATTTGTCTCTTAGCGAGTTTCAATGAAATCGAAATTTGTTTGATCATTTTGTACACTTCTTCGTTTAGTATCTTGTCCATTCGTTTTTTTCCTAGCATGTGTCTATATCAGTTGGTTGCAAAACTGTCAAGTTCATTCTGGTGTTTTTGATCAAGAACCCAAGTTTCACTTCCATAAAGTAGAACAGATAAGCAAGAGGCAATTCTTCCGTTCAGCTCAATTGATGTTGTTTTTGAAGTAAAGCTTACCAAACGCCAGCCATGCTTGTCCCTTTCTACTCTTCTTATCTTTTTTAAATAATTGATGTTAACAAGAAAACGTCTCTTTTATTTATTTACAAAATATTTTTTGGAACAATATTTAACATTTTTTCTATTCTTAAGTTATCATAATTATTTTAATAAAGACAAGCCGGTATAAGATTCCGTAGTACAATTAGAATTTGAATTTTTAACAAATATAAAAATCACCACTTTTTGGTTCAATCAAAACAAAATTATTTTCATCGCTCATAAATACTTGAACATCATCATCAAATCCTTCTAACTTCGTTTCTTTTCGTTCACTTGCATCAAAATTCATTAGTACAATTTTCATCTCTTTTTGATCTTTGGCACAAATTACACCATTCTTGGTCACTTTAACAAGATCGTAATTTTCGTTGAATTTAATTTTTTTAACCAATCTTCCATTTTTTTGATCCACAAAATACAAATTCGTTTGATTACGAAAAATGTAAAAGTCTTCATTTGACATCATTTCTATCAATTGACCGGGAAAATGAATAAACGAATTGTTTGGTGTAATTTGCATTCGGTAGTTCAAATCTCGGTCATAAATATTAATCGTTGGGACACAATTTAAGTTTAAGTTATTTGAATAACAAAGTACTTGTTCTCTAGCAACAATAGATAAAACCGTATAATTTAATGAAATTTTTTTGGCAATCTTTATGTTCGAACCATTTGATTCTAACTTTATAAGCTGTTTTGGATTTGTTACGCTCAAAAAGATCATGTCATCACAAGTGTCTAGAGTATAATCATACTTTTCGCCAAAATTAAATTTTTCTTTACATTCAAGTCCATTTACATTGAAAATTACAATAGTTAAAATTCGATTCAATTTACTTTTCTCATATTCTTCGGTTAAAAAGGTAAATGCAAATCGATCAGAGTTTACCTCACAAATCTTCACTCCATATTTGTAGATACGGTTAAAAAAATGATTATATCTAGTTATTTGACTTGATTTTATGGTATCCCATTTAAATAAACCTATTTCACCTAAAAAATCAGGCTCAATTGTTTCCATGTTTTCTTTAAAATTAAATTTTGTGGAGTTAAACATCAACTCGTTTAGTTTGACTCGCTTAATAACGATTTTTGATTTGCTGGCCAAAAATTTTCCGAGTTTTTCATCTTGAAAATTTCCATCAATCAAGAGCATTTCTTCACATATTTGCTTACTTTCGTCAGATCCTTCGATTATTTCTTCGCACAACTCATCATATTTACGCTTTTTGGCACCCAAGTTCTTCAAACATGTCTTATTATAACTTTTTACTTTGTTTATCAATTCATCTCTAACATCGTGTATTTGTTTAATTGTTTTTTCAGTGAATATGTCGATCCGGTTAATTATTGATTCACAATATTCATTGATTTGAACCTCTGGTTGGTCTAAATCGTGTACTAGGTCTTGAATTTCTGATTTTAGATCTTCTATTTGTTGAGCATATTTTGAATTTTTTAATGTAAAACTTTTAGAGCCCTCCGATTTTTGATTCAAAATTTTAATAATTGTAAAACCATTCTTTGGTATTGAATGATTGTTTTGACATAAATTACAATTGAATTTCATACAGTTAGAAGGAACACATTTTTGACAAATTGTCTCACCGCACGGTAAAAGGACTGGTACCTCAAGATTCTCATTGCAAATTAAACACTCAAGATTTGTTAACATTTTGTGATTTTTTATTTAAAAAAAAATTCGAAAGACTTCATAAATTTGCGTTTCACTAATTAAAATTTGCGTTTAAAAAAACTCTAAAAATTTAAAAATTGCAAATGTTTTTGCTTATTATTTCTCTTTGAATGCAAATTATGTCATAGTAGATATTTCATTGGTCTTAATAGTATCCCTTATTCTTTACAATAGAATCCTTAATTTTTTTAGTGTTTAAAAGTTATGTTTCAAGAAATAAATTCGAAAAAATAAAGGAGATAAAGGTAGTACACATCTAAAAGAAAATGAAATTCTTTTGTCTGTTTTCTAATAACAAGAGACGGCAAAATTTTTTTTTTCAAAAGTGTTTAAATAGAAGCAAAGACTTGCAGAAAGTTGAAGAAAGAGCTTTCGAATAATTTTAACAGTAGAAATAAAAATGCTTTGGTTAAAGGAATATTTTGTCTTTTTCGATGGTTTCAGGTGAAAAAATTTGAAAGGTTCTACCGAGATTTGAACTCGGATTGCTGGATTCAAAGTCCAGAGTGCTAACCGTTACACCATAGAACCTGTCTTACTC
Source organism: Brachionus rubens (assembly GCA_022207745.1). Classification (NCBI taxonomy): domain Eukaryota; kingdom Metazoa; phylum Rotifera; class Eurotatoria; order Ploima; family Brachionidae; genus Brachionus; species Brachionus rubens. The sequence goes on along the minus strand of JAJVHD010000016.1, from coordinate 687,428 downwards.
ATCAATTTATTTTTTGTCAACTTAAAAATCAAGAAAATAACTAGTGCATAAAAAAAGAAAAAAAATTTATTTAAAAAAATATTTGATACAAATTTGAAAGGTGGTAGATGAGCTCTAGAGCAAGCATCTCATCGTCAATCTATTATCTAAACGCCTTGTAGAATAATCCCATCTTTATCAACGTCAATTCGCTCATCTTCTTTTATTTCAAAGCATATTTAAAACAACCTTTAAAAGTTTTCATTTTTAATAGAATTTTCAATAGTAAACGTGAATGTATCGTCAACCATACCTGAGTCAACCATACCGTCTTTCATAAACTGAGACTCAAAATGACCTGCTGGACTTTTCTTCAAGCCTAAAGGGTAGGAGCTCCCTTTTGGCCTTTTTGTTATCCAAATCCACGTATTTAATAATCCGTTTGAGATCTGCTGAAGACTTTAAATCTTTCTTTGTGACAAGTTTACAAAAAAGACAATATTAAATTATTTAATTTTTTTACCTCTCGAATATAAGCTGAACAAAAATCCGGAACGACATATCTGCACAATTTGTTGATTATAAATTTGAATCTAGTGAATTTGCACTGCTTCCAAATTGGAACAGTTCGTTTTATCATGGATTACTACTGAATTATACTACATGGTCTGACAGGGATTTTAGTATTTTAGGCATGGGGTAACATTTTAGAAATTTTGACACACGAGGCCGGGGGGGGGGGGGGTATATTTTGCCTGTCAAAAAAGCTTGTCTAATAGGTTTTTTTACATGTATAAAAATTTTGTGAACTGTAAAAAAAGTTCAAAATTAGAGGGGGGGGGGTGTTTGTTAGTCTCAAAATTTTTTTTTCATTTTTGTGTTATTGTGATTTTTTTTTTAAATGTAAAACTAAGTTGACAAAAATGAAACATACATAAAAAAATCGAAAAATTTGTGAATAATTTTGATAGATGTCCCTATTGTTCTGAAGATTTCTCATCAGATAAGATAAAATGGAATAAGTTCAACATAATCCAGCATACTGGAAAATGTAAAAAGAAAAATTAAAACGAAATTGGCTCTATTGAAAAATTCTATGTTTTTTTAAATTGCTAAGATGCACCAAATCATAATTCTTAGTTAGTTTTTCATGGTTTTTGAGAGCTAATATCTCTTCAATTTTATATCTAGATAAGACACAAACTTTTCAGCTTTGTAGTTTAAGTCTTTCTCTACAAGAATAGGTGAGAGTTTTTCAAGTGATAAGGAACGCTTGATACTACAATATGTCCAAAATATCAATTTCCATAAATTTTCAAGGAAAAATGCTAAAATTTTAGAAAAATCTCTTGTATTAAAAAAAACTATTTTTTTGATGACAAACCCTCACCTATCTCCATAGACAATTATGATAGAAAGATGTTAAGACACTTTTGAACTTGGATTTATTGTATCACAGAGGAGGAATAGAATTTAAAGCTACTAAGATTTATGATTTGGGGCTCCTTAATAAAATTGAAAAAAATTTAACAGCTTTGTTTTAGTGGCTAAGAGGAAGGAACCGAGTAGTGATAATGATGAGATCCAAATTACTTCAACGCCTAGAAAGGTGTTAATCCCAATCGAAAATGCAAATAAAAAGTCCCGTCTTGAAGAATATGTTAAATGGAATGGAATCAAGCCACAATCAAATGTTTATTTGAATTTTCCATTTCAATTAATCAAAAAATCTCCCGCAAAAATGATTTATTTACAAAGAGGTTAATCAAACCGCCTAAAAAATTGAATGTAAAAATTTTAAATTTTTTTTAGGGGGGGGGTGTGTTTTTTTCTAAAACTTAAAAAGGTTTTTTGACAGGGGGGGGGGTTTAAACATGTAAAAATTTCTAAATAGGCCTTGTGTTCGGAATTTTTTTTTCAAGTACCCCGTGTTTTAGGTACTGATTATTTTGCTTTTTATCAGATTACATCATGCATCATCATATTAAAAAAAGTAAGAAAAATGTAATTATCTTTCCCGGGTAATTTTAATTATCAATTTGATCATTAGTTCTTACCTGTTGAAATTTTCATTAATTAATTAACATAAAAATTCTGTTTGGTCATTTTGATAATTTTTTTGACAATATTTATTGGAGCAAGAACAAATTTGTTTTTTCGAAACTATTGCATGGCTTTGGTGTTATTACTCTTTTCGACAACTCATTCCAGATTTTTTAAGCCACTATGCTTTCAACACTTCGTTCGCTGATTTCAATGATTGAGAAAGTGAGCATGACCTAATCCATGAGGTACTTTGAAAAGAATTCTGAACACAATGCCTATTTAGAAATTTTTTCATGCTTAAACCCCCTCCCCCTGTCAAAAAATCTTTTTTCCATTTAAGTATACGACCCTCCACCTCTAAAATTTCACATTCAATTTTTTAAGCGTTATTTTCACCTGTAAGTAAAAAATTGAAATTTTGAACTAAAAAAGTCTTGATCTCCCCCCATCATCTCAACGAAATTAGGGACTAAACTCCCCATCTAACATTACCTTTCGACCAATAAAACCTGCATTTTTCCTCTCAAAATGATTTAATAAGCCAGTCTGAAGTAGTATAACAAAAACAAATCATGTAAGTTTTATTTTTTTAAACTTTGTTTTTCAGTTTTTTTAAAAATTTTCACAATCTTTCAAAATGAAAAAAAAAGGAATTTTTTTATTTTTCAAGCCTACTGAACAGCTTCGAAACATGTCAACTTATTTTATTTCACATTAAATTTTTAAAATGTATAGAAATCGCCATCTTTAGGTTCAATAAAAATGAAAACGTCATTGTTTTTCATAAAAACTTTTATGTCTTTGCTAAATCCACGCAGATGTATTTCGTCATGAATGATACCATCTAAATCCATCAAAATCACACTCATTTTTAATCGATCTTTAACACAAATTACACCATTTTTAGTAACTTTAACAAGATCGTAATTTTCTTTGAATTCAATTTTTTTAGCCAGTTTTCCATCTTTTTTTTGAACAATTGACAAATATTTTTGATCACGAAAAATGTAAAAGTCCTCATTTGAGTTCATTTGTTTCAATTTACCTGGAAAATAAATAAACGGGTTGTTCGGAGTGATTAGCATTTGATAGTTTAAATCTTGATCGTAAATTTTTATTACCGGACCCGATTCTAACGATTCAGAATAACAAAGAACTTGTTCACAAACCAAGATCGATAAAACCATGTGATCCAAAACTATCAGTTTAACTTGTTCTATTTTTGAAAAATTTGTAACCAATTTTATCAACCTTTTTGGTTTCAGAATACTCAAAAATATAGAGTGATTAAAAGTCTTTAGAGTATAAGCTCTTGATTGTCCCACATTAACGACTTCCCTGCAATAGAAAGCCGATTGGTCAAATATTTTAAGGATTAAATTATATCTTGTTTCGTCGAATGATGTTTGTAATAAATATGCATAAAGAAATCTGTTCGAATTCATTTCATATATTTTCATTTCTTTTTTATCTAAATTTCCATTGTCCAAGCGATTATGTTTTTTGAGTTGCTTACATTCTATAACATCAGTAGATATCGAATTTATTTCACCTAAAATATTCGAGTCGAATAAATCGAATTTTTGTTCATAAATTAACTTTTGTGAATTGAATATAAAATTATTAAGTTTGTTATTTTCGATTATAATCCTACTCTTGTAGATTTGGTATTTTTTGCGTTTTTCTTGGTACAAATTTTCATCATCATTTAGAATCATTTCATCGCATAATTTCTTACTCTTGTTGGCTATCTCGACTATTCCATTTGAAATCTTATCGTATTTATCTTTTTCGACTTTTAATTTGTGTAGGCAAGAATTTTTGTATTCGTTTACTTTGTTTATAAGATCATCTCTCATGTCGTTTATTTGTTTTATTTTTGATTCTGCGTTTAAATCAATCTTGTTTATCATCGATTGACAATATTCATATATTTTAATGCCAGGGTCATCTAGTTTGTGTACTAAAGCATCAACATCTGATTTTAGCTCTTCAATCATTCGATTATACTCATAGTATTTTGAACGATTTGAATTTTGATTCAAAATTTTGATCACTGTAAAACCATTGTCGGGTACCAGATGATCGTTTTGACACAAACAACAATGAAATAGTTTACATTCAGTAGGGACACATTTTTGACAAATTGTCTCACCACAAGGTATAATAACAGGCACTTGAAGGTTTTCTTTACAAAATGGACACCTCGATACAACAAACATGTTTTCAATTTATTTAAAAAAATAAAATAAATTTCAAATTAATCAAAATCAAAAAAAAATTTCTTATCATGTGATTCAGAATAATATAAATAATATTATTGCACTTCCACCGAATTAATAGCATACCGATACTAAAGCGTATCCAAACCATACCAAAGCGTATCACTTGAAACTCATACCGTACTTGAAACGACCCCGTACCGTACTCAAATCATAACCGTACCCGTACCAATACTAAAAATTCTCTAAATTTTAAATGCATGATTTTGCGATAAATTTGCGATTTTTTAGTATGGGTACGGATACGGTTATGATTTGAGTACGGTACGGTAGGGGTACGGCAAACCATTAATTCGGTGGAACTGCAGTATTAATATAAATTTTTAGAAAATTCGTTTAGAAAAATTTATGTTTTACCACAAATTTACAAAAGATGCTAAACTGAATGATGTTTTAAACTTCTATCTTAAAAAAAAAACGATCTTCCAGAGTTCCAAGGCTAAAATCCTAAAAGCTGCTTTAATTAATCTTTAAAAGGTTAATCTTTTTTTCGGGAATCTCAGTCATAGTTATAAAATCAAGGAACAAAAATTTTTAGTCAAAATTAGAATTAAGCTTTTTCGAAAACTAATCAAAAATTAAATCTTGTCGACTTTGTGATCTTGGGGTTCACATAATCTTTGACCAACATCATCTTGCTCGTTTTGAGATAAAAAAAAACGAAATAAAAGAAACACGTTAGAAATTTTTTTTACAAGAAATCGTCTATTTTTTATTTAAAAACAAATTGGAACAATTTTTAATTTTTTTAAATATATTGTTTTTGTTTATGCTTATGAAAACCTTTAACAGGTTCTTAAATATCTTTTAAAAAATGTATAAACCACCTTTGTTTGGTTCAATCAAATTTTCATCGCTCATAAATACTTGAACAGGGTATGGGACATTTCATAGCAACATATTTTTCATAGCAAGACATTTTTCATAGCATCACTTGTTTTTTCATAGCATCTAAATTTTCATAGCATTTTCATTTTCATCGCCAATTTTTTTTTAAATTAACTTAATAACTTAAAATCGGAATTATTCTCTGTCACTAAGAAAATGCTATGAAACATGCGATGAAATTTAGTTGCTATGAAAATAATTGACATGCTATGAAAAAAATTGATATGCTATGAAGCAGCTTGCTATGAAAACTTGCTATGAAAATATGATGCTATGAAACATTACAGAGCCCTTGAACATCATCATCAAATCCTTCTAACTTCATTTGGCAAAAATTTTTTTCTTTTAGAGTTTTTTTCGATTACTTTTGTGTGTAAGACGCCAAAAACCTCAAGTTTCTGCTTAAAATCTAATAATAGATACTTAAACAATTTGATGTGTAATTTTAAATTCTGAAGTCTAAATTTCCCATTTTCATTTAAGGAATGATCAAATTTAATTTTTAAATTCTCTAAACAAAAAGGAACTTTGTTTTGCAATTATTGAAATTCTTTGATTTTAGGTCGATTTATTCATTTTATGATATTTAAAAACACCTAACTTTGTTCATACCGTTAATTTGATTGTATTTCAAGAAGTTTCTGGAACTCGTTGTTTGTGATTTAAAGATTTATTCTGTTTAAGTTTCCTAAAAGTTTAATCCCTTTTAATTTTCGAGCGGAAAAGATTTAAACAAAAAAAAATATATCCCAGAAGTGAAATTTGTATCAAAACAAAAATTGACTTGAAATTTTGTATCTTTTAAATTATTTTGGAAGAGATACCATTTTCAAGATGATTCCAATGTAAAATTTAGGGATTAATTTGAAAAATTTTCAAAAGTTATTGCAAAACAAAGGTCTCAAATTTTTTGTTAAAAAACATAGGTAACATAGAAACCCATAAAACTGACCAAAGTATAAAATTATCAACTTTTAGCCTTAACCATTGAATTCAAAATACTTTTTACTACCAAATAAATTTTTTAATAACTGACAAAATTTTTTGTAATTTAGGCGTTTAACAAAAATCTTCAGTTGAAAAAAATGTAACAAAAAAAAATAATTGCCATTTCTATCCTTTCATTTTGCATCAAAATTCATCAATACAACTTTCATTTCCTTGCGATTTTTGGCACAAATAACAATATTTTTGGTCAATTTAATAAAATCATAATTTTAATTGAATTCAATTTTTTTAACCAAAATCCCATTTTTTGGATCCTCAAAATACAAATCCGTTTGATCACGAAAAATGTAAAAGTCTTCATTCGATTTCATTTCTAACAATTGACCGGGTAAATGAATAAATGAATCGTTTGGTGTAATTTGCATACAAAAATTCAAATCTCGATCATAAATATTAATTGTTGGGACTGTATTTAAACTGTCTGTATAACAAAGAACTTGTTCTCGGGCGACAATAGATAAAATCGTATATCTTAATGAAATTTTTTTGGCAATCGTTATGTTTGAATCATTTGATTCTAACTTTATAATCTGTTTTGGATTTGTTATGCTAAGAAATATCAAATCATCACACGTGTCCAATGTATAATCATACTTTTGACCCAAATTGAATATTTCCTTACTAACATCTTCATATCTTTCGTGTAAATAGGCATAAAGAAATCTTCCGGACTCAAAAAATTTGCATCCGTGTTTGTAGATACGGGTATTAAAATTATAATAATTAAACAGTTCACTTCGTTTTATAGTATCACTTGTAAATGAATTTATTTCGCCTAAAAAATCAGACTCAATTGTTTCCATGTTTTCTTTAAAACTTAATTTGGTTGAGTTAAACATCAAATCGTTAAGTTTGATACGTTTGATTAGCATATTTGACTTGTTGGCTAGAAATTTTCCGAGTTTTTCATCTTGCAAATTTTCATCAACCGAGAGCATTTCTTCGCATATTTGTTTATTTTCGTCGGATCTTTCGATTATATTTTCAAACAACTCGTTGTATTTACGTTTTTTGGCACCCAAGTTCTTCAAATATGTCTTATTATAGCTCTCTACTTTGTATATTAACTCCTCTCTGACATCTTGTATTTGTTTTTTCAGTGAATGTGTCGATTCGATTTATTATTGATTCACAATATTGATTGATTTGAATCTCTTGTTGATCTAAGTCTTTGGCTAAGTCTTCAATTTCTGATTTTGAACTTTCTATTTTTTGAACATAATTTGAGTATTTTTGTGCGAAACTTTTAGAACGCTCCGATTTATGATTCAAAATTTTAATAATAGTAAAACCATTTTTAGGTATTGTATGATTGTTTTGACATAAATTACAATTAAACTTCAAACAATTAGGTGGTACGCATTTTTGACAAACTGTCTCACCACCAGGTAAAAGAACTGGTACTTCCAGATTATCATTGCATATTGGACAATCAAAATTTGTTAACATTTTTGATATTTTTATTGGAGAAAATTATTTAAAATTTAAAATTTTGTTTTTTATAAACTTGAAAATTGCAAATGTTTTTAATTTTTTTTTCTTTTAGAATCCTATGAAAAATGGAAAATAATGTCTTTAATAGTTATCAAACTTTAGTTAGCCTTTTTTGTGACAAGTCGTTTAATGGAATTCATAATATAAAGGTATAAAAAAACAAAACACTGCTTGTTTGGTACGTCTATGGAAAGCTACTAATCCTGACATTCTCCATTAAAAGTCTCGAAGAGGTGTTGTAAAATATACGGTTATAAGTTTCTTGAAAAACTAATTTCAATTACAAAACTAGGCAACATTCGCATCATCAATTATTCACAGTGGAGTACTGAATAATGAGTTTTGTTTTTTGAAAAAAAAATTGAAAGGTTCTACCGAGATTTGAACTCGGATTGCTGGATTCAAAGTCCAGAGTGCTAACCGTTACACCATAGAACCTGTCTTACTCATCAATTTATTTTTTGTCAACTTAAAAATAAAAAAAATAACTAGTGCATTAAAAAAATGAAAAAAAGTTTTTTAAAAAAACATTTGTTGAAATATTGTTTGAGAAATCTTTACTAGAAAAACTAGAATTGATAGTCTTTTATTTTTGACAAACTAAGAAAAAAAATTTTAGAATAAAATAAAAATAAAACTAAATTAATTGAAACCAAGGATATTTTTTAAATTAATTTTTGTATCTTTGAGAAATTGTTTGTTAAATTATTCTTCAACAACATTAGATAAGGTTCATTAATTCAAACTTCCCTGCTATCTGAATTTGTTATTTCTAATAGTGTTACCGTGTTCTTCGACCTTGAAAAACCCAGAAATTCTATTTTTTCATTGGGGTAAAAATCATTTCATTTCATAATTAAGTCAAACTGTATTACTTTAGTGATTTTTTCTCCCTATCGACAATGATCCCAGCGTCAATGGTAGCTTTTTAGCTTTAAGAACATATCTTAACATCAATAATAGCTTTTTCCAATCATGTTTACTAAAATGTTTAAATAAAGCAAATTGACATTTGGTCGAAAAGCAGGGTTTTAGTAAAATTTTTGATTTTTTACCCCAATTGAAAAATTGATTTTCTTGGGTTTCCGAGGTCGTAGAACACGGTAACACTATCAGAAATAACAAATTCAGATAGAAGGGAAGTTTATCTTGAAAACCATTTTGTAACTCAGGTGATAGAGGAGCTGCATTCGAATTCTTTGGTCATAAAAAAAATTCATAAAGGGTTAAATAAAAAAAATTTATTTATTTTAAAAAGTTTAACAAAACAAATTAATATTCAATAATATTCGAAATTCGGTAAAATTAAATATTCGAAATAAAATCACAGGTCAAAATTACAAATTTTTAATAAAAATATAAATCCCCTTTAAAAGGTTCAAAAAAAATAAAATTATCTTCATTTAGCATAAAAAAATGAATGTCTTTACTAAATCCGCTTAGTTTTTTTTCATAACAAATTGTTCCATCAAAATCCATAAATATTACACTCATATTTAATCGATCTTTAGCACAAATTACACCATTTTTGGACACATTAACAAGATCATAATTTTCGTTGAATTTAATTTTTTTTACCAATTTACCATTCATTCGGCGAACTATAAATAAATTAAAATTATCACGAAAAATATAAAAGTTATCATTTGATTCCATTTGTTTCAATTTTCTCGGAAAATAAATAAACGGGTTATCCGGCCTGATTTGGGATAGATGGTTTAAATCTTGATCGTAAATGTTTATTATTGGACCAAATATTAACGATTCTGAAAGACACAGAACATGCTCACCAGCTACGATCGATACAACCATGCGATCTAAATAAATAGTTTTAACTATTTGTATACTTGAAGAATTTGCAACCAATTTTATCAAATCTTTTGTACGCGGAATACTCAAAAATATCGAATCATTAAAAGTATCATAAGTATATGCAGTATAATACCCCACTTTTACTTCTTCCTTGCAACACAGAATTGATTTGTCAAATATTTTAAGCACTAGCTTGAAATGTGTAGCGTAAAATGAGTCACGAGTTAAATATGTATAAAGGTACTTATCGTTTCCCATTTTATATATCTTTACATTAAACTTATCAAATTGTCCAGGAGCATGGGGATTTTTATTCGTAAGTTGCTTACTTTCTATGACATCAGTAGAGATAATGTTAATTTCACCTAAAATGTTCGAGTTGACTGGAACCGAGTTTTTTTCATAAATAAACTTTTTTGAATCGAATATAAAATTATCAAGTTTAATATTTTCGATTATGATCCTCGACTGGTACATTTGGAATTTTTCGATTTTATCATGGTAAAAAGCTTCATTGTCATTTAGAATCATTTCATCGAATAATTTCTTACTCTCATACGCTAACTCGATTATTTTATTTGAAAAATTTTTGTACTCAACATTTCTTGAAATTAGATTGTCTAGACACGAGTTTTTGTAATTGTTAACTTTGTTTATAAGTTCCTCTCTAACATCGTTTATTTGTTTTATTTTTAATTCGGCTATTAAATCAATATCGTTTATGAACGCTTGACAATATTCATATATTTTAATGTCAGGGTTATCTAATTGACGAACTATTTCATCAACATCTGATTTTTGTTTTTCAATTGCTCGCAAGAACCCAGATTGCTTTGATGTAAAAGAGCGATTCGGATTTTGATTTAAAGCTTTAATTACTGTTTCTTGGACTAAGTCATCAACATCCGGTTTTGGATCTTCAATAAATCCTGTATACTCAGAGTTTTTTGATCGAAGTTGATTCAAAATTTTGTTCACTGTAAAACCATTCTCGGGTATTAGATGATCATTTTGACAAAACTTGCAATTAAATTGTTTACAATTCCTCGGAACACATTTTTGACAGACTGTCTCACCACAAGGTAAAAATACAGGTACTTGAAGTTTTTCTTCACAGATCGGACAATAAAAATTTGTCAGCATTTTTTTGATATTTTATTGAGTTTTTTCAATTTTAAACAAACATTTTTCAATTTATAGAAAATATGTCATATCTCAAAATGAATCTCAAAATTGAATTTAAACTAAAATATTTTGTTGCAATTTATTTTTGTCTTATACTAATTTAATGTTTATTTACAGCTGTTAAAAAAAAATTAAATCACCACTCTTTGTAGCTGAAAATGATTTTGGTTCTAAACAAAATCATTTTCAGCTACCACCAACACTTGAAATTCATCATCAAATCCTTCTAATTTCATTTCTTTTCGATCTTATGCTAAAATGACACCATTTTTGGGGCACAATGAAGAAACATTGTTCATTTTTAGTCACTTTAACAAGATCATGGAATTAATTTTTAATAAATTTACCATTTTTTTGAACCACAGCCACATTCGTTTGATCACAAAAAATGTAAAAGTTTTCATTTGACTTCACTTCTAAAAATTCAACCGGAAAATGAATAAGAGAACTCGTAATGAATTTGGTTAAATTCTTTCCTAAATTTCTATTGAGATTTTCAACGTTACATGTGCACTTCTAGCCAAAGTAACTCTAAAAAAGAACACAAAATTTTAAACAGTAAATAACTCAAACCACACTCAAATTTATGAGATCTGGTCGAGGATTTTATTTAAGTTCAAATTAAACTTGAAGTTGTGTTAAGCGTGTTCGAGTTAAGTGTTTCATCACCGGGACAGTTCCCCTCAGCAAGGGTTTACGGTAGAAAGTCTTTTTATTTTAAAAAATCTACAATTTTGCATAAATACTATCGTGTCTTTGCTGAATGGATTGTACACAATTCAAACGATGTAGAACAGCGAACTTTTCACCAGCTATATTCGATAGAACCGGGAAATCCATACCTAATTTATCGTCCAAAATAGAAGTCGTGGCCGAGTTGGTTAAACAACAGCTTTGACAGCTAGTGACACGAGTTCCAATCCTTCTCAAGTCAAAAAAAATTATAACGTTTAGAAAAAAATAATAATGGAAATTGATGCGCCATTATTGTTATGATGCTTGGAAAAGATCCGACTAGATTCATCGACAAACCATTCCCTAGATGATCTGATACTAGAACGTCTTTGAAATAATAAGTACCGAGACTCGCGAGTCGCTATGACTCGGACTTGGAAATAAGAACTACAACTACTACTACTACAAATATTCTTTAAAAAATGTCTTTCAATTTCAGGCATCAGCAATCGTCTCATCAATTTTTCACAGTGAAGCAATTAATAATTTAGGCTAAATTTTTGTTTTTGGAAAGATTTCAAATCTTTTCTTTTGAAAAAAAATTTGAAAGGTTCTACCGAGATTTGAACTCGGATTGCTGGATTCAAAGTCCAGAGTGCTAACCGTTACACCATAGAACCTGTCTTACTCATCAATTTATTTTTTGTCAACTTAAAAATCAAAAAAATAACTAGAGCATAAAAAAATGAAAAAAAATTTATTTTAAAAAAAATATTTGATACAAATTAGAACAAAAAAAAATTTTTTTTTTCAAACAATTGGTTTCGATCTTGAAAAACTTTTTTGTAAATCAGGTGGTAGAGGAGCTCCATTCGGAGTCATTGGTTTATAACTCAATTGAGATTCAGGACTCTTAGCCATCTCGGCACTTGCCTCTCTTATTTGTTGCAATGTTTGATTTGACCTCGACAAAACAAGTCTCATCGAAGCTCCTGCTGCCGATAATTGTGGTGAGTTCTCGTACGCTTGCTTTGATGATTGTTGATAATTCGGCAAAACATTAGACAAAACAGGTCTGTATAATCTTCTCGTATGGTCTTCTTCGTCTTCACAATCGAAAACTAAATAAGGTATAACATCAGTGCATTTATGTTGTATGTTGACGTTTGTAACAAATGATTGTCTCAAATTTGTAATGTAAGCTTTAAGACCGTTCTCGGATCCATTTGATTTTGATTTTATCTTATCAGCATACACATAAAGAGATGGTAGTTTGTTTATAAGATTCCTAAAAATAAATTTTAACTTTGGATCTCCTTGGAATAATTAAGGTCTTCTTACTCTGATTTTACAATCATCTTTGACCCAGCATCCCATCTTCCACCTACTATCTTTATGTCTTGTAAAATAACCCCATCTTTATCAACGTCAATTCGCTCATCTTCTTTTATTTCAAAGCATATTTCAACCTTATGAAATTTACATTGATTATTAGAATTTTCAAATAGGCAACCAGGCCGGTGTCATATAAATCTATCTGAAGAATAAGACCGTCTAAATTACCAAAACTACAAATCAAGTTATTTTTACCTCGTTAAGATTCAATTTTTCTTTGAAACATTTTTGAGTCAAAATGGACGCAAAAAGTGTGTTTGGTTGTTTCAAGATTGATGCTTTAATCTTTGTGACATAACCAAATTTTTCATCCAAAAGCTCTTTCAATTGGTTGTATCTCATATTTTGTACTTAAAAAAAATCAAATCTATAAGTTCAGTCTCAACTATTTTTGACTTAACTTAGCTTACATTTAATCCATGTTTTAAGAGTACGAACACTTGGTCTTGACGCTTCGTGTTCCCATTGCTCTGGAACACGTTGAGATTGTAACGATAGAGCAATTGATTTCCATTCTTTCGGAAATAATTGTGTGTTTAACAACAAAAATTTTTCAATATTTTTCAAATGATTATTGACCATTCTCATATTTTTATTAAACAACTTGTACTCTTTGTAAATTGCAAAACCAATCGAATTCGATGGGTCAAATGTCAAATTGTTTTCGTCTAAAATCGGTAAAAGAGGAGGTAGTTTATCATTGCACAATCTGATTGAATAATACAACCAATCTTGATCTAGATCATCATTTAACTTAGGCACGTTTGTCGAGCTAGTTTCCCATAACTTTTCCAAGTTTTCAATAAAACCTTCAGCTCGAATTGTGTTATAGTATTTTATCAATTCTTCGTGTAATTGTAACGCCTTTGAGTCAATTCTACGCTCTGGTATTTTCTCTTCCAACCAGTTAGGGTATTCATTAAAGTTAACACTAGCTTCAGGTATAGGGATTTTGACACCATTTAAAACTATTTGATTAGATTTAGATGAGTCAATTAACATCTTTAGAATTTGATTAACATAATCCTTGTCCATTTGATCATCAATAAAATTAGCATATACATTTTTGATAAGATAACTCGGAATTTGAGTCATATCATTCGATTCGTATTGTTTTATAGCTACAAAACATTGTATCAATGATGAAACACCCCATGGTACGTATCGTTGAATACCACTGCACGTTAAACTTTGTCTACTTTGTAACAAACCTTGAGTCAAGCATATAATGTAGACTAACATTTTTTTCTCTTGTGTTAATGTTTGGATGATTGTTGATATTTCATCATTGTTACACAAATTCAATGAATGTTGTATACTGTTAAAAATGACTGTTTCAGAACGAATGAGACAAGTATCTAAAGTTAACTTTTTATTCTTTTCGATTGAGTTATGAGCTAGAATGTCAACAACATCAAATGAAACTTGAAGACTCTGACTCGTGATTACAAATGGGAGTTCATAATCGAATGATTTAGTCAATATTAAACGTAAATTTGGTTGCTTTTCGTTCGGACCTTCAAAAATTTTTTAATTTTTTTTAAATGAATTTTTTTAGATAAGTCTAGCTTACTATTAATTGAATAGGATAAACTTTTGATAAAATCTATTGTGTCTTTACAAGCCAAATGAACATTTTTAAGCAAAATGAAACCCTCTGTAACATTTTTGACAACAACTCTAAGTTCACTTAAAGTCAAAAAGTTACAATTTAAAGCAGTTATTTTTTGATTATGTTGGGTGGCAATTTTGAACAAATTTTTATGAATACGACTCATACTCGAAGTATTCGAGATATTAGATTTTGAACCCATGTTAATTATGATCGTTTTAAACAAATTATTTTTGAATACAAAATTCCAGTCTGGTTCTTGTAGTTTAAAGTCAAGAGACTTGTTAACATAATCGCTTAGGATTATAATGTAAGAGTCAGGTCTTAAGACTTTGTGAAGGATTAATTTTCTAAAGTCATTCAACTCGACCATTTCGGTTTCTAAATTAAATAAAGTCAAAAAAATGAAAAAAAAATTTTTTTTCTTTTTTTTGAAAATTTACTTGATGAATTTTCAATTTCCATTTCAATTTTTGGAAACGAAGCAGTCAATGGATTTTGATACCAATTTTTCCATTGTTTTTCATCACTTACCAACGCAATTACAAAATGATCTAAATCGCCTTGTAACAATGACATGGCTAATAGATCATTCCAATTGTCTTTTGGTATCCAATTTGGCACAGGTGTTGTTTTGGGTACACCAAAATCGTACAATGAAATATTTATGTTTGAATTGTATTTACCTCTCATTAAAAATTCCAATTCTAAATCAGTGAATTCGGATTTTTCTTCAGATTTAATATAGAAACAAATCAATGTGAGTAAATAGAGTCTGTGTTCGGGTAACAATGATCTAAAACAAGAAAAAATTTAAATCTCTTTATAGAGGTGTTTTATTGTTCCTTACATTATAATGCTATTCAAGAATGTGTTTGTCATGTATTTGATAAGTGAATCCATGTCTTCAGGTGTGTAAACACTTATCTCTTTTGCATTTAAATTTTCAGTTAATGGAATTGTTGGTAGAGTTGATTCAATAGCTATAAAAAAATTAAAAAAAATGAATTAAAAAAAATTTGAGAACAAGTCCAAACAAGCTCTAATGTTGTTGTTTTTTAGATTAAAGCTAAATTTCCTCAAATTTTTATTTTTTTTTTTAAAAACTTGAAAGGAAATTTTGTTGTTACGGAAAAATGTCTTTAATTTTTGGCGTTAAATTTTAAGCATTAAAATTTTTCAATCAGCTAATTAAATTGGGTACTTTTTGCTAAGTTTTCTAGTCCTTTAGGGACAGACACTTGGAGATAAGTTTAAAATTAAAATTTTATGTTTCAATTAATTAGTAAAAAAAAATAATTAGACTTTAGTCCGATTTTAGGTCTTGAAAAGAATTAAAAATACTCTCCCCTTTCGCTTAAGGTAATGTATTAAAAACATTCAAAAAATATAAAAGCTGATTGAGATGGCTACCTAACAAAGACCCCCACTCTGAAAAAAATTTTAACCTTTTTGACTCCTGTTTCTTTTTACAAATTGTATGCTTCTTAGCTATCAAGTCAAATCTTTCGGTTCACCATGGCTTTTTGAAATTTGGGAGCTTTGAAGCCACTTTTTTCAAAACAAAATATCTCGAAAACTAAAAGAGCTCAGAGACCTTTTCTCGAAGTCTCTTCTATCAGAAAATCGGGGGTCAAAAAAAATCGAAGTTTAAATTTAAGGGGAAAAAATAATTTTTTTTTAAAAAATCAATATGATAGTTAAAAAGCTCTTCAATCGCCTTGTAGGTTTAGATTTTCATAAAAAAAATTTATTTTCTCTTTTTTTCGAGGGTCATGAAAAAAGGGGGTCAGCTTTTTAGTGGGACCCGTGATTGATTTGGAGTTATGAACTAAAAATTTAAAAAAGTTGCAATTAGCGCTGGTATCCTAATATATGGAAAAGCCATACTCGACTGAAACGGTAAAAAAGGCCATTTTGCAGTTAAAGCCTATTTGGTCCAAAGGGATACTCTATACACTTATTTCTTTGTGCATTTTCTTTAACTAAAAACGATTCCTTGCAAAATCTAAGAAAATACTTTTTCATTTTTTGTACACTAGAGCATCAAAACGAATTGGGTCTTTTTTAAATAATCATAGAGTTCTAAGTAGATACGAAAAAAATATATTTAATTAAATCTAAAGTTAAGATACGTACGTCCGATGAACATAAAGCAATAGCCATTGTTATACAATTTGTCCTAGAGGTGCTAAAGACTAAATAAAACTTGTCTTATATGAAAACAAAATTTGTCTAATCTAAATTAAGCATCTGCAAAAAAAAAATCAATTACGAGTTTGATTTAGGATATATCACCTCTAGAACAAATTGTAAAGTTCAGGAAATCAAAACCTTAGTGCTATTTGAATTTGTCATTTTTGACATCGGAACCGTAATCTTATCCCCCGAATACCTCAAAAAATCATTTCTTTCATGATGGCAAAAAATGAAAAATTTTACCCCTTACTTCTCCAACTTTTGCAGCCTAAAGATAAGAAGCTTACTTGAACATTTAAGAACTCATGATTGAAAAAAGATATTTTTGATCTCTAGGTATCACCTTAAAGCTAAAAAGCTCTCATTGACGCCGGTACCCAAATCGGCCGAATAAACAATTTCCAAGAAGTTAACCTCGGACGAAAACGGTAAAAAGGCAAATATATCTTTCCATTGTCACTTTTCGATTTTGGGTGCTGATAACGGTACTAAATAAGTTACTTTTTTAGGAAAACTCAAAGAATCACTTTTAAATATAATCATATATGTAATATAATATCTTTGAGGTTTTTGGGCTCTTTTTAAACACTTAGTAATAATCCTAAAGGATACAATAATAAAAGATCTAGTCACATCATTTAGTAGAGAATTTTCTGCTCTACAAGCCAAACAGTAAAAAATATATATGTTTTGGGACATTCCTTGAAGTAGGTTGTTAAATGACATAACAATTAACTGTTTTATTATACCAACTCCATTAAAGAGCCCAAACTTGGGACACCTCTACCTCAAACAAAGTTTTTCCGAGCCCCTAAAAATTTGGGAATTTTTTCATAAATGGGGAACAAAGTTGATATGCAATATAAGCTTAGCCTTTGCAAGTTCTTATTCACTCAATTTTGGGGATCCAAAATTTGGCCTAATTTTCAATTTTTAAAATTAACCCCGAACAAAAAAAAAAGAATACCTTTTATTTGACCATCATTTGGATCATCTCCATTTTGAGCATCATCAAGTTTTAATTGAACTTTAAGCTTCAATTCCTTAAAAATTAATTTATAATTTTTATCAACATACCTTTAGTTTAAGTAAAACAAGTCTTACTTGTTTAGAAGCTTTGACAAGACTTGCCAAATTCATTATTATATACTCAACCAAATTTATTGAAAACTCATAATTCTTTGATATATATCTCATTTTAAGAGACAATGTCATGAGTAAAGAAGCGCGTATGGCTAATGGTGTCAAAATTTTCATCAACTCATTTATTGTTGTTAAATATTCTTGACAATATTCTAAAACTTCACCAATTTTGTATTTACGTTGTAATGCAAGTTTAGTCAACAAAATTTTATCATCACCAAATCCATCTCTAATAAAAGAATTAATTTTTAGAATTTTTAAAAATAAAAAAAAGTCTCGAAGTTTCACTTTTTCCATTGAGTTTTCAAAAGCTCGTCGACTATATTCAACTTATCATTGCATTCATTTATACTCCTGAGTAAAATCTTTCTTAATTTATACTCTTCAGGAAACAAGGTTGCAAACAAACTGTATTGAAATTGATCGATTAAATTTTCAACTGATGAACAATACGATATCGGTGTCGTACATGTCAACGTATTCGGACTGAACGATTCCAATGGCATCGATGTCTCAAAGTACATGTGAAATTGTGGATTACAGAAGAGACGTCGATTCGAAAAAAACACCAATCTCGAATCTAAAAAAAATCGAAAAAAATAAACAACCTATTTCAACGTCACTTAAAGAGCTTAAGGATTCATACCGTCAGTTTGTTGATACATTGAATTTTTGTAATAAATCAACGGAAGTAAAATTGAATCAATTTCGGTGCAATTTGTATACAATATTTGAGTACCTTGTTGAAATGACTTTTCAATTGCTAACAAGTCCTCCGAATTTCTTTGAATAAAAAATAATTTTAGACCTTTTTTCCTATTTAAAGTTAAGAATATTACCTTGTTTCTAAATCAATAATCATTTTTGTCATTTTCAAGATCCAATTGGTTCCAATTGAAAATGGATCATAGATAATCGGAGGATGACGGTTTGAAAATTCGATTATTGTTCCATTTTCTAGTTCTAAACCAGACGCATCTCCAGCCATCCATTTTGTACAAAGATCTTCGCCGATTAAGTACTGGATCAATGCGATCACAAATTGTCTATAACTCGATGCAGTTACATAGTGTTCGTCCGAATCGGTCTTTAAAAAATAAGTGAGTTAACCCTTAGGGTTCAGTCTTTTAAGTTAATTTACTTGTTGTGATAAGCGTGAGATTGCTTGACTCTCGATTTTAATAGTCGATTCTTCCATAAGCCCATTTTTGTTAAGTTCTGGGTCTATCATTTCACTGTCAACATTCAGAATGTCTTCGTTCTTTTCTGGTTCGTTAATTTTGACCGTCTTTGGCGATTGATCTTTTTGGTCTGAATTATTTTCATCGGGATTTTCTTCTTTTTGTTTTTCATCAGTCATTTCAGAGCTCGGAACTTAAAATCAAATTTAGAAAAAATTTTAAATCAAAAAAGATTGGGAGTCTCTTACCAATAAAAGGTTCGTTTGAGAGTTGATCAGAGGCAAAATGAACTTTCCATTCCTCGCCTGGGATCGTTACATCAGTCGAATAGGCCAACAAATGAGACAAACTATCCATTTGCCATTTAACCACACGACCCTTTATTAAATTCAATGAATCAATCACCAAAGGTAAACCACGATCACTGAGACATTTAATCCAAACAGAAGTTAACATTAACCGTCTAAATTGGAATTGATAAGGTCCCAAGTAAGTCAAAAATCCCGATGCCAAAGCACAAGCACCCGGTAAACAAAAAATTCTTTCTTGTAATGATTCATAAATTTGCATGTTTCGATCGAATTCTTTTGATAAAATCATATTCAATTCCGAAGCTGTTTGTAATTGATGTTTCATTTTGATAACTTTTTCTTCTTGTTCTTCTTTGTCCACTGTGGCTTCTTCAAAATTTTGGGCCAAGTCTTTCAAACGTGCATTCAAAGCCTCACTTTTACGATTCAAAGTAGTCAACTTTTGATCTGCTTCCTTGACTTCTTTTTCGATTTCTTCGACTTTTTTGTGCAATGGTTTAACGTGTTTTATCATGAGGATATGATACCTTAGAACACCTTTAATCCATTCGTTTAGGGTATTTAAAGCCTCGGTATGTTGACCACCACGATGTGAATCGTCTTTTGAATCGTATGCGTCTATTTTTTTGATCAAATCTTCGAGGAGTTTGATCGTGTTTTCGGTTATTTCGCGTTCGTCAAACGATTGAAGTTCTTCCAAAAATCGGTCCAAATTAGCCATTTGACGTTTAGCGCCTTTTTGCCAAGTCACATCAGCAGTCGGACTTTTCACTAAACAAAAAAATTAACTCTTAGTGGACGACAGGGTCCTTGAAAAAGAAAAAGTTTCTTACAAATCATGATCACAGCAGCTAAAATATCCTCCATTTTAGCATCTGGTTTTTGAATACTTCTCAACTCTTGTAAGCTATTCATGTTTATATTTTGGATTAATTTTTTCGTATTGGCCACTATGGCGACTGTTTTGTAGACATTTCGTTCATGTGCTGATTGATACTCTGGTAATATCTAGAATAAAACATTAATCAAACTGACAAATATCTTAAACAATTTAAAAACATACTCTTTTTAATTGAACAGTTTTTTTTGTTTGTAAGTTATGGACCTTAAGTTGTTGTTCTGTCATAGTCATGTCTTGACCAATTTGTTGCAACATTTTGTTCGTGCTCTGTTTAAAATATAAATTTAGAATTTGAAAATAACTAGGAATGAGATGGATGAGAAAAAAGGACCAAAAAAATATTTTTTTCTCAATTTTTTTTTTCGTTAACATGTTAGATTGGATTATCAATCAAATTTTAAAAGGTCTTTTGAAACTTTTCTCAAAATTACGTCAAGAGTTTCTCTGTAATTCGAGGCTCTTAGGGTTCTTGGCTTAAATGGTCGGGTATAATACTTTGAGATATAAGCTCATGATGTTATAATAAAGACATTAAAGATTTATTCTTGCTTTAAACTTCTGAAAATTTGAATTAGTTTTTTCTATGACCGGTGCTCTATAACTACATTCCATAAATGTCATCTTATGCTCTCTATAAAGTCTCAACCCTCTTTATCCGTTGGTCGGTTCAATGAGAGGACTGCTTATGAAAAAAAATATGTCGGGCAAGATCAGTCCAACAACTCCCATTCGCTAGAAGAACTTGATCAATATCTGTAGAATTTGTCTCTGTAATTTTGTCTCAAACTTTCTTGAAATGACATGCGATTTTTCTCGAAGTGTTTAAAGGAAGATTACCTCCCATTGATTTTATAAGTTCAGGGTTAATGGCTAATGATTTTATTTTTATTCGATCCAAATATTTCCCTAAGAATTTATAAACTAGGTCTTACGTTAATTCGTTCTTCTAGAACCATGTTTTCTTGTTGTAATTGAACCAATAACTTTTTGGCCGTGCTGTGTTGCTTTTGAATGTTTTCGAGAAGTCGACAAACATTTTTATGAGAAAATTCAATTTCTTGGTATTTGTTAATCAAAAAATCTTTGAACCTAAAAAACATAAATTTAATTAATTTTTTCACGGACTTGTTTTTGGTATTGAATATACTTTTCAACAAATTTAGTGTATGACAAGTTATTCAAATGAGCTAAACGTTGAGTATCATTTTCTCTAATTGAATTGTGCATTGAAGCTAATAGATGGGCTAAATTTTCTTTTGTACTTTGGTCCAACCACTTTATGTCTGTTACAAAAATAAGTACAAGCTTTTCACAGTAGTCTAGAAAAAAAAATTACCTTTGAAATGATACAAAGCATTGTCGACGAGTTGTTTCATGTTCCAATGTTGAATCCAAATTAGTTCCATATTGTTAAAAAGTGATGGATTTTCGAGTCCGAGGGTTTGGAATTTTTTTGCATTTTCATTTAGTACAATGACAATGCGAGTGTTTTCGCGTATATTCCTTTCAAAGTTGAAAATTAAGACTTGCGATTACTTAAACCCTTACTAAAAACTTACTTGACAAAAAATTCCCAAGCAGTTTCTCTAGTGTAGACCAACCCCGACTGAACAACTTGGGTTCTAATCGAATTCAAAATAGTCGTTTCTTCTTCGATCGTAAAAAGATGCATGACTTCTTCCGATATTAAAAACTCTGTGATGTAAGCCAAAAATTCTTGTTGTTCCATTTCTTCTTCGGTCAAACACAACATGACTTTTTCACCCTTTCGAAAATAAAAATATGACTCAAGTCTTTATAAACCGTCTAAAAAATGACTTACTCTGATACCAGCTTTATAATAAGACGAGATAAGACGATTTTTCAACTGTTGAAAGAAAGCCTCTTTACTGTACATAAATTGACTCGCTTTGAATTGTACCAAACTATACTGCATTAATGAAGCGACTAATTGTAGAACAAAAGGTGATATACCTCCATCAGCTACGATACAACAGTTACCAGCGACACATTGTGTCGTATGACAAAGTCTAGATATTAACATTACAGTTGATTCGTACAATGGAATTGATATACGTTGATGCTCTTTATTGTATTCATTAACAGCTGTTTGAATTAAATTTCTAATTTGATTCAAATCATCACTAGGCTCATAGCCATCAACAAATACATTTGTTGGGTAGTTTGAGTTACTACTGTTAATATTATTAATACCAGCCATGACAATACCACTTTCAGTTTCTTTTAAATTTGAATAATAAAATGGTTTATTCAATAAAGTGAGCTCGTTTGAATCACTAAAATTCATTTTGACAACTGTTTTATAAGCTAATTGATAACGTTCAACATCAACGTTGTCAATCATACGTTGACCATAAAGCCAATCACATTCGTGATGCCAGAGAAGAAGTATTTGATCTTTTGTACATTCGGGAGTTAAAGATACACACATGTGTCTAAACAAGGATGTCAATGCTCTTAGAGTAAATACGTAATGTAAACGTTGAGATTTTTCAAGGTAGATTGAACGCATTTTTTGATTCAAATCAATCGATGATTGGATCAAGTTCTTGATAACATATTGTAGACTTTTTAGTCTTGCTACAATTGCTGCGTTTGCCTTGAAAACAATGAAAAAGTTTAATAAAAGGTTAATCTTAGGTTTTCCCCCTAGTAAAACGTTTTCGTAAATATCTTTATCAAATTTTTTAAACATGAAAAAGACTGTATCAGTCTTTAGCAAATCATCAGATTTTGGTGAAACAAGATAATTAAAATCAACAGTATTCGGCAAGATAAAAATTAAAGTTTTTCAAAATTTTTTTAAAAAAACGGAACATAATTATGCTATTATAAATATACCGTTTTAATCCTTGAGAAATTCTCTATCCAATAGTGGATCAAACTCGTTAACTAAAAAATAAAATGTCGGATGCACTCAAGGAGTCTGAGCGGGGTCGCGTTTGGAAA
The DNA here is from genome assembly GCA_022207745.1 of Brachionus rubens. Taxonomy (NCBI): domain Eukaryota; kingdom Metazoa; phylum Rotifera; class Eurotatoria; order Ploima; family Brachionidae; genus Brachionus; species Brachionus rubens. Next base: position 664,347 of record JAJVHD010000016.1, on the reverse strand, counting down.
AAAAACCACATTTTGTTCTATTTTCTTTTCAACAACCTAAACAGTTTTAAAATATGCATTATTGCGTTCAATTAGGTTAAGGTGAGAAAAAACCTTTAAAAATCGGTCATTTTTCGATTCAAGCCTTTTGAAATAGAGAAACTCGGACTCCAATTTTCTACTAAAACCCGTACTTAAGCAACTTTTACGGACCTGGACTCTAAAAATACTAAAACCAGCAAATAAAATTTTTAAATTTATTTTTTCATTAAGAGATTAAATGGTAGACTATTATCTGATTGAAAAAAAATTCACTAGAACATTTCTTTTTTAGTTTTTAACAATAAATTTAAAGCTTCAAAACCAACTCTTTGTTAAAAATTAAAGAAAAAAAGATGGATCGAACATTCAACATAAATTGGGTTGTCCTAAATTACGGTACCGGAACAACGGAATCGGAATTTCATATGCCTGAATTCATTTCTCCAGATTAAGTACCTAAACTACGGAACCGGAACTGACTAAATAACGACACAATGTATCAAAATAAAATGTAACAAAATTTTTGTATTAGCTTATCCTCAATTTAACCCTCTATCATCTGATCTATTGAAAATGAAAGCTTTTTTTCGACTTGAACCAATCCAGTATTGATAGAAATTTTAAAAATATTTTCAAAATTAAACGAAAAATCGATTTTAATCAAACAAATCTATAACAACCTTAAGATCCACATACTTATTTAGGGTTGAGGATAAGCTAATAAAAAAATTTTATTACATTTTCTTTTGATTCCGTATACCTTGTTCCGTAATTTAGGAACAACCCAACGACAACATTGACTAAAATTAAATTAGTTACGGATTTTAATAAAATTTAGTCTGAGTCCGTAAATTAGGCTTGATGGCTTGGCGCGTCCGTAAATTAATTACAACCTTTGAAACAGCATATAGGAAACTTTTATCAACATAATTTTCAGTCTGACGTGTAAAAAAATCTTATGCTTTTTCAAATAAGGTCCTTTAAGATAGTATCAAACAATTTAATAATGTCTGGAGTTCAACAAATTTTTTTTTGCAAATCCACTCCCCTTAAAAAAAATTGACAAAATCTGGACAACATGCTTAGGAAGTCCAATTTCACACGGAGGAATTCTAATATTGATTAATTATAATCTAATTACTTTTGGATTGCTTGACTCATTCTCAACATCACCAATCAAATGACGGTACAACAATTTTGTATAAATACCATGGATTTGAGAGTTACTTGAATAAACAAAAATAAATTAAGAACAAAGAAATGTTTAGCCTATTAAGTTTCATACCTTGGAAAATGTTGAGCAATGACATGAAAATGTTTAAGAACTTTATTAGAAACAGAGCTCGATGGCGAATAGACTTTTGTATTAAACGTACCAATATAAGTAATATTTTTAGTCTTTTGCCATTTTTTTGTCGAAAAGTCATAAATTCTTTGCGAGTCAAGATGTTGTCGTAAGAACTCAATAGCTGTCTGTCTATTGTACTCATTGACTTCAGCTTGATGTATATCATCAATAAAACAATACATTCGTTTATTTCCTTTAGGCACATAATAAGACCCATGAATCCAAGACAAATGATGGTTAATTCTCTTTTGAAGATAAGCACTATTCGTGAGTCGATTAGAGTTGATTGTAATGTAGAACAATTCAGTCAAGTCACCAGAACACGATGTCTTCAATTTGTCTGATATAAGTGACGTCTTACCAGTACCAGCTTCACCAACGATCATAAACGATTCGTCTAGATTCATCATTATATCAAGCATAGAGCTCAAAAACATCGTACTTGAAGTATGAACGAATATGTTAAGAGGGATTCCTTGATGTACTGGACAGCTAAAGGTCGGTATATTTTCTGACCAAAGTTGAAATTGATGTGAATCAATGTCATAAAAGTATTCATAAATCTTAACACAAATTTTGAAAAATAAAATTAAAATTTTTTTTTCAATGATTTCTTACCGGTAAATCTTTGGGATACGAATGAAGAATCGATTTTGACCATAAGTTAAAAGCCTCACGACTCTCTTGAGTCATAGCAGCTGTTATACCACTTGCGACACAATATTGAGAAATTCCTTTAATATCATTATCGTCCCATCTATCATTATTTTTAATTGTGCTCTTTATGATTGATAAAATGAGACGAACTTTTGAATCAAATGTAACTTTTAAAACATCAACGTAAGTCTTATCGTTAGATTCAATTTCAGATTTTATAACTTGTAAGACTTTGATCAACTCTTTTTTGAGTTTTAAAAGATTCGATTGTGAACCGGATGTAATTGTTTGAAATGCTGATTCGATTACGTGTTCCCATGTTATTAGAGTTTCGTTTAAGTAGAGAAGATTTGATGTTGAAATTACACTTGGACTCATGTTTGATAAATCATCAGACTTGAATTAGGAAATTTTAGATTTTATTTTGTTTCAGAAGAGAAGAAAATTTAAGGGTAATACCTCCCAAATTAGTTTTAGTTTGTTAAGGTCATTGACCGTTTTTTCACTATTTTGATTCAAAAATATGTGATCATTGACAAATAATGATTCATAAAAGTAAAAATTATCTGATGTACTCTAAACAAAAAAAAGATTAGGCTTCGTAGATTGGTTTAAAATTTTTCAAAAATCTTACCTCTCCAACTATGTGTAAAAGGTTAAAGTCAGAACTTTTATCGAAACTTCTCAATGTGTTCGATATTAGACCCTCTTTCAATGACCTTATAGAAAAAAAAATTGTTGTAAATCGAACCTTTAAACATTGAAGGAAAAAGGAACGTTCAAAGCAAAAGTAACATGTAACAGAGATATATATGGATTGGATTAAAGCTGAGACTGCTGAGCTAGGGAGTTATTTAGCTCAACCTTATATTTTTACGTCAGCACCCCTAGCGTTAGTTCGATCATGAGCTAAGTGACAAACCAAAGGGTTTAACTCTTAAAATAATTGAGAGAAATTGTGAAATTCAATTTATTGTCGTTATTTTGAGTACAAGTCTAAGTTTCAGAAGGTCAAAATACAACTATTGTCAAGAAAAAGCAGGGGTTTTGGGAAGAAATCAACGATTAGTATCTCTAAAATAGCAACATGAGCTTTGAAAATAAACGTTTTTGTAAGTAGATAAGTTTTCATAGATAACGACTAAAAAGGCTTAGGTCCTCTTCCATGGTGTTTTAAAATTCAGAGACCATTTAATCAATCATTTAATTTTAGATGTTAAGTGAAGTAAAAAAACTTGTACCCGATCTTTCAAGAGAAAAAATATTTAAACAAAAAACAGAGAGCAGATTAAGGCTTTAGGGGAAAAAAATTCAATCAATTAGGGTCCCAACGTCAATGGTAGCATTTTAGTAGTATTACTAGTACTTTTTTCTGGGCAGATCTAACATCTAGTAGAACAATCCTAGACTTAATTAGCTGCAGAAGTTTGTTAGACTTCTAAGCCGGGTAGGCCGTAACAGAATTTTTTTAAACTCGCTACTTTTGCATCTTTTGAAGTCCTTATTTTAAGTCACAGCGACTTGCAAGTCCCGATACGATGATTTTCCAAAGTTTTTCTGGTATCAGGCCATCTAGAGAATGACTTATCGGTGAATCTAGTCGGATCGTTTCCAAGCAGCACAACACTAATGACACGAATCCATTTCCATTATTATTTCTTCTAAACGTCGTGACACTAGCTGCCAAAGCTGTAGCTCTACCCACTCTGCCACGACCTCTCTTTACCATTAAGGTTGTATCTCCAAGCAAATGCGAAGCTTTTTCCAATCATGAGATCGAAAATATTTAAGCAAAACAAGCTGCTGTGAGGGGAGGTATATAATTTTTGATTTTTTACCAGCATGAATAAAAAAGTTTTTCTGATGTTTTCTGGATTGTAGATTACAGTTTTAATGTCGAACCTATACATTTATGATTTGATTCATACCAATCTTATGAAGAGTTCCTGGGAGTGTTAGATTATTTGACTTACCCTGATTTTGTAGCAGTGTGTCCAAACAATTCGACATTAGTATAACTATTTATAAACACATGTTGAAAATCAAACAAATATCCGAGCTCAGCAATAGCAGATAACGCTGACTTTAAAAGCGATGTCTTGCCAGACCCACTGTTTCCAATTATCAGTAACTTAAGATAAAAATTTCTTGATTAAAAAAAAATCAGTTTTCATTTTTTTTTATAAATTTACGTTTTTATAATTAAGAATATTTTCAATGATAAAAACGGCTTTTGTTTGAAACATTACTGACGGTGCTAGTTTAAGCTTATTGGTTGCCAAAACTACAGCGTCTGCAATACTGTTCAATTTAATCTTGTCTTCAATTTGCATTGCTGTTTCTTTTTCGAAGAAGAGCGGTAAATTCAAAAGCTTCACGTCTTAAGTTTATAATCATACAAAACTTATTTTGAAAATTCAAATCAAGAGCTAAACAAATTACCATTTTCTATCAAGTACTCGTTCTTGTAAGCCAACTCAATATCCGGCCATATAGATTTCAAATAATTCATCAACATTTTACCACTTATCTTATCAATTCTTGGTAGGATATAATTGCTTAAGATTTGAATTATGGCGTCACGTTCATCTTAAAACAAAAAATGTTTAGACTTTTTAGAAGATTTTCGATATTAGAGCTTTTATGAATCCTTGAAAAACATACACCCAGGTGTAACTTTTACACGGAGTACACGGTATCCAAAAAATTATTTTCATACAAGGTAGGATACATTAAAGTTTTCGTGTCTAAAATGATTTTTTCATTAAAAAACGCTATTTTCTTGGTCGATTTGTATCTCTAAAACCGAGCATCCCATCTAAAATTGAACTATGCATCTATGTAGATCTCGTTGAGAGCTTTTGATTGATATATAAAGAATAGGGGTGTATAAAACAACTATAGGGGGTTTATGAGGGTCCTTTAAGACTGAAAAGGAAAAAATCAGTTTTCTTCCCCAAATAACTTCACATGGGGTATAAATATGGTATCATTTTGAAGCCCTTCATTTACTCTACCTTGTATGAAAATAATTGTTTCCATACCTCACTTCGTGTAAAAGTTACACTCGGATGTATGTTTTTCAAGGGTCCGCTTTTTTTAATTTTGAATTTAAAGTGATTAGATTTTCAGGGTTTTTAAAAAGGTTTTAAAAGCGTCTATAATCAAAAAAACTTGCTTTAAAACATTTGAGTGATATAGTGTTACGCTTTAAATGTAGGCAAGACAAATAAATACCTTTGTTTGGAAGATCACTTGTAGTGGCTTCCTCTTCGTTATTCAATGCTTTTGTGTACACTAAAGTACTTGCTTCTTTGATTAAAAATTTCAAAAAATACGGATCGAGTAACGAAGTGTTATGGTCTAAAAAAGAAATTTGAAAATTTAAAAAAAAAATTTTAATTTTGAACAAAAAAATATTCTCACGAGTCTTTTTTGTTTCCAATTGAAGCATATTGTTGTAAATTTTGACAACTTTTAAAATTTCATTTGACAAGTGATCACTTGATTTGAAACCATTCGAGACAAGATTTAGAACCAAATAGTTTTGAAGATTATCATAGTCCGATTTGACTACTCGAAATTTTTCAAACAAATCCTTGGACAATAAACTAAAATAGTGGTCTATTTTTGTAATCCTCAACGAGTCAATATGAGAACTAATTTGAAAATTATTTAATGGCTCGATTGTTGCAAAATAAGTGAATGCACTGTTTTTAAGTGATGATGTGTATGGATCGTTGTTTATTATTACGGTTTCTTTACGTTCGTTAACTTGTGTAAGAACGTTTGATAATGAACTCATTAATTTCATTGATAAGTTGTTCATGTTCAAAAATGTTATCCAATATCCTTTGGAAAAAAAAATATTTAATTTTCACTTGATAGTTTTAATTTTAGAAAAAATGGGATCGAATGATTGTAAAAAAAAATGTGAAAGGTTCTACCGAGATTTGAACTCGGATTGCTGGATTCAAAGTCCAGAGTGCTAACCGTTACACCATAGAACCTTGTTATCAAATTAATTATTTTTTATCAAATATTTGAACCAAATTTTAATTTGATTGAAATAAAAACCATGTTTATGCTCTTACAAAAATCAAATTTTTGCCTCCTATGGACCTAAGCAAATTAAAATTTATTTGAAAATTTTTTGCAGAAAACGACCAGTACTTCATTAAAAAATTACTTAACTTAGATTAATCATGTGCTTGTTTGTTATAGAGGAAAAAGGAGGGTTATGGGCGGATCATTTGATAAAGATGAACCACACAAAGGTAGATATTGGCCATGTTTTCGAGAAAATCTTCATGTATTCTGTATGTATTCTATGTATTTTTTGGAAGAGAAAAATACTTTCCGACTTCGCTGATGACCTTAGATTTATAATAGTTTATTTAAAATTGATTCGTAGCTGATTAAGGTAAATTACACATTTTTTTTGGAAGAGTTATAAAAAGGAGTTAAATAAAGTTTGTTTTGATTCGGATTTGTATGAAAGACGTATGTGTGTTTTTTTGTCTGCACGTGCTTTTAATGGTTTTTGGTGGTAAGGGCAGGGGTTAGTTGTTTTTACAGCTTTTACATTGGAGATATTATCCGTACGTCGGGTTGTATAGATGTCTGAAGATCCATTTCGCTCTGCTAGAGAGAGAATTTCTCATAGCTCAAAATTAATTGAATGCATATATTAAAAACATAGTTTAGGTTGGATTAGTCACACATGAAGTGAAGACCGATAAAATTTCGCGAAATGAATGCAAAATTACATTGAAATTTAAACTGAAAATACCTCAACCACTATGTTGGCTCAACTTAAAAGAACAAGACGTATGGAGTGCTTTTGAAAAGCTTAGATCTTGATCTCATAGAAACTCCTGATACAACTGAGACTGAAAATCTTTGAGGTTTCATATGCTTCAATTCTCCTATAGAGGTTGCGAACTTATAACGGGAAATTAAAACTTTTATTCAAATTGTATGTTTTTAGCCAGAAACATTTACAGGATTAAACAAAACACAATTCATAATAAATTATAACTCGACCTTCGAATGTCAGAAGACGAGCAGGCCAAAGTATTCTTTCTCTACCATAGGCATAGCAGCCCGAGCGATGATTTAATATTATACGCTGGTCACTTTTTAAAAACATGCTGAAAGAAATTAGGTTAGCTCGCGCTGATTTTAGCTGAGTTATAATCTCACTCCAAGAATAAATTTTTTTCTCAAAATCTGTATAGTACAAGGCAACCTCATAAGGCAAAAATTTTATTTTCAAAACATTTCAATTTACCTGAAATAACCATCGCTTTACAAATATTATTAATTGAATCATTAGTGGTATACTCTGAGCATAGAAATAAATGGTTCTCATAACCAAGTAGCTGACTTAGACATTTCAAAACACTATAATTCTAAATTTTCAAAAAAATTATTAGTTTAATGTCAAGAATAAAAAAAAACTCATTGAAAACAAACTTTTTTGCCATGCAATAATGAACTTGACTTGGATAGAATGATGTTTATCAAATGAGTCAAAATATGTTGGGTCTCAACAGACTTGTACACAAACAAACAATCATCGTCCATATGAGAGAAAAAATACTGAAATCCATAATTTATTTCATAATTAAGCACTTTAATGACAACTTTAACATCAGTGTCTTTAACAAAATAGTATCTTGGTGTTTGTAACCATTCAATTGAAGTTGCATTTGAATTTTTAATCAATAATTCATTAATCAATGTTTTGTAATAGATTAAAATTTTAGTGACCAAATCAAATTTATCATGTTGTTCCGAACTCATTATAATTGCTGATTTGTGATCTTGTTTTTGTTCTTTGTCGTCTTCATTTGAATTTGATTTGAAATGATAAGAGTTCATTTGTTTGTTGTAAAATTCAATTAGATCAGTAAACTTTGACTCAAGTTTCTAAAATAAAAAACACTAACTTCGGGTGTCTTAGACTAAACTTTAAAAAAAAAATTACTTTTAACTCCTCTATTTTTGATTCTTTTAAACAACGTTCGATTTGATTAGTAATCAAAATTTTTAAACTTAAATCAATAATTTGACTCGGATGAGCAAATAGCCATGAAAATACCGAATGACCTTGTTGATTATGACTTTCACTATTTTCACTAATCGAAGGCAATGCTTTAGGAACGACTTTTACCAAAAAAAATTAACTTAAAGTTTCAGGTTATAGATGGCCTTATGAGGTGAAAAAAACTTTCGGGACAATTTTTAAGACATTAAATTACGTTTGAATTTATAAATTGACCTGACTTGTTAAGTTAGTTTAAAACCTTGGAAATTGGCAACGAGGGGTTAACATTAGAAAGCCCTGCGGGTCTTTCTGACTCGTTTTCATGTGTTTCTGAGCTATTTCTCAAAGAATAAACAAAAGTCAAAAAGTTTTCAAACTAAACCTACTATTCAACACTAAAAAAATAAAATTTTTATGTTTTTAATGATAAATGCTAAAATTTTTCCGAGTAAAAAAATAATTTACCTAAAACGCCCGATGGGTCTTTCTGACCCGATTTTTATTTATTCGAAGAAAATAGTGATCTAAGGGAATTTTTAGAATACCAATCTATAGATCTCATTGAAAGCTTTCTTTAGATGTAGATTTATACCCTTTTAGAGGATTTTATTCCGGTAAAATCCGCAAGAAACCGCGGAAATCACAATATTTTCCAACATGGTTTATATCACATGCAATAGTCGAAAACATCTTTTACATTGTTAAAACTAATCAAACAATATATTTCAAAATGATTCAGCTTTAGAGAATAATATTACAGAAATCAGGTCACTTAGGTATGACATGTATACAAAAACTTCTTTTGCCATCCAATTTGTTTATTTCTTGGAAAAATATTTGTGATTGAAATTCGATTTATTTCTTTATTCTGACGAAAAACAATTATTTCAGCGATAAAAGAAATTTTTCATTTACGGAAATTTTCAAGGCTTTTCGCTGATTTTGTTTGAGACCAGAAGTCAAAAATGATTCAATTTATTGATAAATATACAGTTTGTGTCTAAAACTACCGATTGACACTCTAAAAGATGACTTAGCAGATATTAATATTCATTATTAATGATACGGGTCAGAAAAACCCGTCGGGTGTTTTAAGTATGTATCAAAAGTGGGCTTTCTAGTTTTAAAGCCGAAAATTGAATGTCAAAAAAACATGGACTAGAATATTTAAAGGATATGGCAAGGCCGATTATCGCGTTAATTTTCAATGTATTAGTATGAATGACAAATTCTCTTTTGGCAGATAGATCAGAGCCCATCGTTAAACGTAATTAAATGCCTTAAAAATCGTATCGAAATTTTCAATCATCTCATAAGACCGTCTTACAATTAATCAAATATTTAAATTACATGAATTTTGAGCCTTTGAATCCGGAGTCTTTGGTGGACTTTTTACAGTGACATTATTCGACTGTGGTATACCTCCATTCAATGAAGTTTCTAATAAGTATTTTAATGATTCTGGTATGGCACTTTCAATTGTGTTTATGAACTCTTCAATGTTGCCTTTGAAATGAATCGGCTGAAACGAAAAAATAAGTTTACAATAAAGAAGAAGCTGAGAAGCATAATTTTTAATGCTAACATTTTTAAAGCCAAGGTACTCATTATTTCGTCCATAACAACCAATAATTTTTTTCTCTGGACCAGAGTCATCGATCTCAAGAGCTTTAATGCTATTAAAAACACGTCCAATATTTTCAGACAAACTTTCCAAATTAGAACCACAGCAAACAACTTCTAACAAGTCTTCATCGTTTAAAATGTACAATCTTGGACATTTTGTTCTCTTTTTTGACATCTCACTGATCAATGAATCATAACAAGTCTCCAAATTTTGGTGCAAATGTTTCAATATGTTCAAAATATCTTAAATTAAAAGTTTTCATAACCATTGTTCCAATATTCAAGGTTAAGTAAAATACTTTTTCTTTGACAGCATTTTAAAATATTCGGATTTTTATGAGTCGCTTTCATTAAAGTTCTAAAGTCCTTGTCAGTTTTGTAAAAATTGGTTGAATCTTGAGGCAATATCGTGTGAATTTCATAAGATGAGTAAATCTTAAAACAAACAAGTTATCAAAAATATTTAAACTTGTCTTTTTATTCAACTTACAGGTTCTAAACGTTTCCATTTAAGTTGTACCTTATTCCATTCCTGTAAAATAGCCTCTATATTTTGTAAAGTATTCTGCCATTTTATGATCTCATCATAAAACGAGCCGGCTGATTGATTTTGCAACAATTCTTCTAGAACTATTTGATGATGTTCTAATTCGGCAAAAAGTTTTTCAGCGTTTTCGAACAAATAAACAGGGTCATTGTCCTAAATGAAAAAAATTCTAATAAAATTATTGAGTCATTGTGTAACTAAACATACGGATAAAGGCTCGACGCCAACTAGAGATTGTGGCAAAGATCCAATACTCAATCGTTTGGTACTTTTAGTTGATACTGTCGGCAACATTCCGATTCTAGATTGGGACGATCGTCTATCATGAGAAGATTTATCCTTAAACAAAAACTTTAAAAAAACTACATCTAAATAAAGGTTGGATTTCAAATTTACGTCATCTTCGTTCAAATTTTTGTCCGATGAATCAGATCTTGGATACGAGTAGATTTTAAGGCTAAATATTTTGCTCAACCAAATTTCCTCATAAGTTTTAATAGTTTGTTCGATGCTTAAATCTTTAACAGCCTTTTGGACTATTTGTTTAACTTCTTCAACATGTCCGTGTAGATTCAAGTCCAACAATTGACCAAATGTTAACATTTTAAGGGTTTCATTATCGACTAAATTAGTTCCTCCTGAGATACGGATCAATTGTTTCCAATGTCTAGTTCTCATTGCAGGATTCGCTATTTCTTCAATTATTGGCAAACAGCTCTTAAAGAAAAGTATTATAAAAAAAATATTTTATTAAGATGGTTCAAGTTCTAACCTTTATGCTGTTTATCTCAGCGACAGTGCCTATATAAGCATCCCAAACATGAGCCTCGACTGGAAGACTGTCTAATAACTCGAGTTGTTTGTCTGTTTCTTCTTGGGCTGATTTTATATTAACTTTTTGCCAACGAATAGTCTTCCATTCATTATGTTGACATCGAATATCCCTTTTTAATTTAAATTGTAAAATTTCATGACTTTAAAGGCTTTAATTTTACTTTATAGTCTTCCAAGTCTGTTTTAAAATGATTAAAGTAGCTTTTGCTTGTATTAAAATTCCAAAATCTACAATATTCGAGTCTAAAAGCTCTTGTAATTGTTTTAAATCTTCAGCTTGATTTTGTAAGCTATCATATTTTTCATTAAAAGTATCCAATAGTTTAAATGCTCGTTCATATTCGCATCCTCGATCGAACATATAAGAATTCATGATATCGTTCAATAAGTTATTAATGACAGTCGCAAATTTTTTCAAGTCCTAGTCACAAAAAAAAAAATTAGTGGTTTAAAAAATTCATTAGTTATCATTAAAATGGCTACCTCAATGATGACTTTAGATTCTTCTTGAATAGTTGGGCCAAGTCTTTGTTTAGCTAATGTGACTTTTGATTTTAAATTAGTCCATCGTACAGGTGTACTATTGAATTTAGCTTCCAGGTCAACAACGTCTAAGCGTTTATACTTTTTGAGTAAATTAAGTGTTCTTTTCATGAGTTCGAATTTAACTTCCATTTCTTGTTGTTTTGATGAAACTTCATTAAACATTCTCATTATTTTCATAAATGTTGCTGTGTCACGTTCTTCGCCAGTTATTTTTTCAATGTCAGGCTCCATGCGTTTTAAAAATTGGTCCAATTCATTCAAAGTTGTTTTAATCTAATTCAAAAATTTAATTTTTGAATGTTTTGAAATTTTTTTTTGGCCACAAAAATTACTTGATCTGACAAGAAGCTTGTGAATTTCCAAATTAATTTATTCGTGATTGTGATTAAAACGTCTATGGTTGGCTGAAGTTTTACTCGTATCCAATCGACATCTTGATAACTTTCAAGAACTTTGATTTTTTCTTGAGCGTTCTTTAAAACAAAACAAAAAATTTTATATTTTGTAAACCGGATTTAACTTTTCCGCATCAATCGCTGACTAAACTAAAAAAAATTGTCTTAGACTCTGTATTTTACACTATCCTCTCCGTAACGTAGTAGCAAGGCAGTTATATCCATTCGAAGGTTAAAAAGAGGTTGCTTCAAGGTGCAAGACAATTCAAAAGAACATGAAACTGCCATTTCCGAAACTCAATCCTACCTTATTTTCACTTAAAGGGGAAACTCAAATCCTAATTTGTAGGATGAACTAGCCGTTGCATATTGTGCTTTCGCCGACACTGGAATGAACGCTCGAGCTTCTTATTTTCGTTAGCAGTTTAGAGATTAAAGAAATGAGGGTCTCTTATTTTGTTCTGAAGAATCATACAGACCGATGCTTTTTGACATTCAGGTTTGAAATACTTACTACATAAACCGCTATTTCAGTATTAAAATCTTCTAAAAGTGGAGTTGAAATCGTTTCTTTTTCTTGTTTGGTCATAGTTTGATAATACGGTGACAAGAATGTTCGTTCAATATTTGTGATAACTTCAGGTGTAAGAACACTTCCCAATGAAGCAATACTCCTAATAATTCATGATCAAATTAATCCTTTGATTGCAATAGTTTTCAAATTTCAAGATTACTTGGCGACATTTCTGTTACTCATAAAATTTTTCGACGGTGGTCTAGGATTTTTAGCTCGTGATAACGAAGCTATACCCTTTAAAAAGTTAACAAACGTCTCATGTATATCAGCTGTCCATAAAAAGCTAAACGCGTTGAAGTAATCGAATATTTTTTTACATTCATTACACGCTTTTTCAATTGAGTTGTTAATTTTGTTGACTATTTCAAAGATAGCCTCATCCCGCGCTACCATTTGATCATAGTTATTCTAAATTTAAAGTTATAGGGTTAGGGTTAAAATAATCGAGGGTAATTTTTTGTTACCCTATTTTTTCCAAGAACTTGCATGTAACTACCACGTGAAATGAACGTGTTTATAAAATCAAAGAGGATTTCTTGTAAATTTTTGACATGGCTATTCTCGTCCAATGGCGGGTTGAACAAAAGTTTTGAATCAATAAGTTCAAGATTAATGCACACAAAAGGAGTCTTCAATTGTTCGGGTTCAGTCATTGAGTTGAACATATTTTTTAAGCTCGTTAAAGACGATATTCTAAATCCATTGAAAATAATTTCGTTCATAAAATTCAAATAATCTTGCCAACCAGGTGATGCTTCACTTATACCAACTGCTTCTAGAGTTGAACTAATTAAAAAATGAATTCTGTTACCACCTCTGGTAATGTCTTTCTTTAAATTCCCGTGCAGTTGCCTAAAAAAACGTGAAGAATTTTAAAAATTTTTTTTGTAGAATTTAAAAAAAAACAACTTACACTTGACTTTCTTCCATTTCTTTTGCACTTAGACTCACTGTCAAATCCCGTTGCATGAATACATCCGATTTATACTCGCACCATTCGTTTACAATCGAATAAATTTCCTTACCATTTGTCTGACACAGTTCTAAATTTTGATAGACATCGGTGCAAATGACTGAATGGGCATTTTCAATGTAGTCTGGTATTTCGACTGTGTTCCAAGTTATGTTTATGATACCTTGTTCAACAATCTTAAACCAAAAATTTAGATTTGAAAATTATTTTCTTAATTTTTTTTACCGTATCAATTTTATTAAGTCTCAACTCAAAAAGCGGTATTTCTTCAGTTTGAATATTTTTCATGATTAAATTGTATTTATCAACGATTGATCGTATACGAGTGGCGTACAATCTAAGCTTGTTTTCATCTTTAAGTTTACTGAATTTGTCTTTTAAAACTTCTGATAGATCCAAATTGAACGGTGGCATCTTAAGATAATGAATCTCTTTTAATAACTTTTCCAATTCAAAGTCAAAATTGACATCAATTGAGCTTGGTCTCTTCACCAAAAGCTCTTCCAATGAAGAATTTTTCAAAACTGTTTGTTGAAGTTTGTCCGTGAGTGATTGAGTTATGCTTGATTCCCATTTTTTGAGAGCCTCTTTTTTGTTTCTAAAAATGATTGAAAATTTCAAATAAACGAAAGATGATTAGGGTCAAAAAAAAGACCTACTTTTCAATAAGTTCAATGGTTGATTTATAAGTCTCTCTTAAATTGTAACCAAGATCGCCTTGTAATAAATTTGGGTACAAATGACTAAATTTTTCCATTGGATTTTTGATACGTTGTTCAAGACCATGATACCAAAATAATTTATTAACAATACTCGGCATAATTGTTTGAACTTTATCAGCATTATTTGCCAATTGTTTTACATTAGCAAACTCTTTAAGCATTTCGTTCATTAACCAGACGTACTCCATTGATAAATGACTTTGTATAACGTCTCGTTCATGAACACCTTCAAACACTTCTAAGAGTCTTAACTTTGAACCAACTGTAGTACAGTGTTTGATGCTTAAATCAAGAATTTTCGACAACTCTCGTTCAAGTTCCTAGAACAAAAAAAATGGTTTATTTTATGTTTAGGATTTTTATGTTAATTTTACTTTTATGGTTGTCCTCAAGTTAAAGAAAGACATTTCAAAATTTTGTTCACGATTGTCAAAGTTCATAACATCTTGAACATTAGTTTGAAATGAGCTTATTGCTCGTTCATACTTAGCGTGAATTTCTTGAGCCAAAATGTCCATGTTTTTATTATCCGAGCCTCCGATTGAAACAGTTTTGGACAAAATTTGAAAATGTCTCATTGTTTGTACAAGTTCGAGTACGTCATTACATCTCTCCATGAAAACATTAAGATACAAAAAACAAGGATGATTTCGTTTTGGCCATGGACTATGTTCTCTCATAACTTCATAATCATCGTCTTCGTCTGTGTTTTGACGTTTACCACCCGAATATAATTGAACCCACCACAAGTCTTTTTGATTAAAATCAACTTTTTTCTCAAGTTTATGAAATTTTGCGTTCAAAACATCGGCTTTTTCTTTAAAATCCAAATAAGTTCCTCTAAACATGGCACAAATTCTAAGAGCTTCTTTGAATTTTGTGTAAGACTTGAAACAAAATATTGTAATTTTTTTAATAAAAAAGAATCGAAAGATTAAAATTTACTCTCAAAGGATCTTCGAGGATATTTTCACCGACAACGTCTTTAGAAACAGACACAATTTCGTTTGATAAAAACGATAACATATGCGCAAATCTATCTTTATTATGATAGTATTTTGAATTTTGCCAAATTAGTAAGAGAGTATGAAATAGCCCAGTGAATAGATATTGAGAGTCTTCGACAAGATTAGCAGTTTTAATTTTATGAACCCACGGGGTCAATGTGCTTATGTATCTCAAGTTAACTTCAGCTGATTTAATCGCCGATTTTATTTCGCCCCGAATCGAATTAAACGGTTGCAAATACGCACTGTTATTATTTTCCAAATTTGCAAGGATATCTTTAACATGCGGTGCGTCTAGTTGAACAATAAGATTGTTTAACTTGTTAATACAACTAGTCCACAATTGAATTTCGTCTTTGGTATAAAAATTAGACTTTGCATTCGACACATCTGGTTGTTGTTTGAGAGTATTTTTTATCAATTTTTGCCAATTGATAAGAGTCGTTTCGAGAATGTGTAGGACTGTAAGACGTCGATTTGGATTCGTAGCGGCTATTGCTAAAACACTTAACGCTGGTAGTGGTAGTGATACAGAGTCTTCGATTTGAGACTGAGCTACAGCGATTTGCGAGATTATACGATGCATCAAGTCCATTAGTTTATCACTGTTATCTTCTATGCATAATATTGGCATGAACACTTCACGTGTCATCAAGTCCATGTGCTCGAATATTCTATTCGAAGACTCAAAAAATGCAACTTGGTTGTCTTTAAAAAAGCCACAAATGATATTTTATAAAAAATTAAATTTAAAATTTTTTGATAAAACATACTCATAGTCTCAGCGGATAATTTTGACGTGTTTGATATTTTCAAAAAGAAAATACCCTTTTCAGAACTAGCCTCAGTTGTACAATTTCGTGTAGCAACCATTAAAGTTGGCGTTTTAGCGTAGATATAAAGTTGTTTAACATCTTCATTATTTAAAAATTCCATTATGATAAGTCTGGCAATATGATAAGATTTAGATAAATTTTTTGATTTATTAAAATTGCATACTTGTTATCCTCGTTTTCAATGAGATTTACGAGAGCCTCTCGTTTCGGATTGAGACAAGAGGCTATACGTTTCTCCAACCACTGATATCGTGGATCTGATTCCATTATCAGTTATGTTTTTTTTTTCAGATTATCTCTTGTATAATTTATTTAAAAATCTCTTTATTTTTTTAAACTTTTTTTTATTTTCATATAAATTTGCTTGTATTTTCGTTCATAGTAACTATACGTTATTTTAGAAAAAAAAGAGTTAAACTTGCTTGAGTAACCATAGAAACCAACTGTTGAAAACTTTAATAAGCTTAAATTTGTATTATAAGTATATGAGAGAAAAGTTTAAATAAGTTCGTATTCACATGTTCTTTAAATCTTTATTGATGATTATTAGTTTTGATTGATTACAATTTTTTTGGAATTTTTTTTTCTTAAAATTTATGTTAAAACTTCCAAACAAGTCAAGTCTCATTAAGTTAAAGCTGATTTCCGACTTTATGTCTAGTCTAAAAATTTGCTCTTATTAAATTTGAAAAAAAAACAACAAGCTTCGTCTTTATTTCAATAAAAAATAAAGTCCTGTTGTCTTTTTATGATCTACTGAAAATTTTGGTCGATTACTTAAAGGTCACATAATCATGTTTCTGTTTCACAGTGATTCAGAAAGTTTTGTTTGTTACCATTACTTAAAAAAAACCATTCGATGTCAATTTAAGGAATCAAAAGAACACCAATACGATTGAGAAATATGTAAATTTGGATTTTGATCATCTTAGTTGACCAATAAAATACGTCTTAACTTAGTTTAAAAACGTTTTCGACATCATCAAAACTAGACTTATCCTGAGCTTAGTTTTTGTGGCAACCAAATTTTTTTCTTTAACTAGACCATAGTTGAAAAGAAAAAAGTATTCTTGAGTAAAACCTCGTCCATTACCCTGTAACTTATGCTCTATGAATTTTTTGCATAATTTTTAGAAATCTATCAAAAGGTTATATTTCTTATATCAACCATTTATTAGACATAAATTTAGTTAATTGTAACCACTTGCGAACTAACGCAGGATCTAACAACTAACACTTCATTTGACCCAATGTGGTTACTCACAATTCAATTCAAAATGCTCACTCGAAAAGGACATTGATGTCAGATTGGTCTCACATGCAACTTCTTTGACAAGCTATGCGATCTACCGAGCCAACCCAAAATACCAACTAGCTTTAGATTGCAATTTTTTGATATTCAATACTTTTGTTTTGATGAAAAACATGAGTTTTGCTCCAAAATCTTTTTTCGTTTTTGTCAAAACCAGATATAACTTCACCAACAGAAACTCAAAATCAGATAAAAAAAGAAGTTGATCTTCAAATTATGTCAAAATTTCCAATTTAGTTCATCAGTAAGGATAAAATTGTTTTTTTTATGAAATATACTACACCACGTTTTTCAGTACGATTTTCCTCCTAGAAACAGAAAAAAAATTCATGACCATAAAGTCAGCACTTAGGGTCCTATGGCCCCAAAAAGACCCTTTTTTATGATTTTTTGCCAAAAAGATCATCATTTTTCAAGATACCATTATTTTTCATTCTTAATAATGTCTGGTATACAAAAATACCTTGGAGAGCCAATTTTTAGTCCAATCCATAATTCATGATTATGAAATGCCGCAAAAAATAGATATTTAAAGGGTACTTGCAAACTCGACTAATGATGTCCCACAAGAAATTTTTTTGGATATGAAATATGGGTCTTAAAATGTAGGCTTGAAATTATCGAGGCACATTTTTGAAAAACTATGCGAAAATAAAAAATATAATTTTCCGGTCGTTGAATACTGAGTTAAGACAATGACAATTTTATATATGATATTATCTCTGTGTGAATCCATACCAGTCGAAGGTCAGCGATATACAGTCGAACCTCTTTTATCCGGCCTTCGTTAATCCGGCAAATTCGATTGCCGAATAATTTTTCGATTTCCCATCTCCATATTAATACATTATAATTTAATCTATAATCCGGCAATTTCGATAAACCGGCAAAATTTTCCCTTCCCGACTTGGCCGGATTAGAGAGGTTCGACTGTAAACAATTAAGTATGTTTATCGGCGTACTAACTTGATCAAAAGTCAACTTGGTAAATCGAAACATAAATTATCAGAGGAAGAAATAACCAGAGACTTTAGCTTAATTCTACTGATGGTGACTCTAAAGAAAATGTATCTGTAATAGGCTCTTAACAAGTGAACCAAAAAATGTAATTGACGAAGAGATTAACAAAAGAAAAATTAATTTTGATATATTTTATTTTAGTTTTTAAAAAAATATAATTTAATATAAAATTTAATCAACAAAAAATTGTACAAAAAAAAAAAAAGATATTTAATTTTATAATTGAAATAAAACAATAAGAACATAAATTTACAATAAAAATTCCTGAGTCTCTTTTATAAAGAGAGAAGATAATTTTTCTTTTTTGTTTTAAATTCCAATAAATTAATTGAACAAACAAACAAGTTTTAACATTTCTTTTATTTTTTTTTTTTTTTTGAATAAATTTAAACAAAAAAAATAAATTTCATAAGTTACCCTTTTTTTTTATTTAATTTGAATTCGATACTTGGTTTTGAATCATTCAATTCACTTATATTTTTTTTATAGTTTCATTTTTGAATTTTCGTTTTATTGATTAAAAAAAAAAAGAGAAGAATTTTAAAACCAAAAAAAAAAAAGACCGATAAAGGTAAAACAAGAATAATTTTTTTTTATATTTTTTATTGTGTGTATTTGCAAACCGGTGTCTATCTGTCAGTTATATTGACAGTCTTCAATGCACTTGATCGTAATTGTGAATTGGACGAATTAGTTGAATTTGAACTTGTGGATGACGTAATTGACGTCGGTGTGTACATGCTTTTAGTACCGTTTATATTTACATGTGGTTGATCTTTGTGTCCATTGTAGTGTGGATGATGATATGAATGATTTACATTGTCGACGGGTGCACCGGGTGCCATGTTAAATTGATGCATGTTATAAGTTTTGTGTTGACTAGGATAAGGTGGATATTGTTGTTGAATCATTGGAATGGATGGTGGTGCATTACCGGGCGGGTAGTATTGGTAATTTTGATATGGTGGCATAATGCCTGGTGGTTGAGTCGATGGTGGAGGTGGCGGAGGCGGTTGTTGATTGTAAATTGACTGATTCATTTGATAATGATAAGATTCGTGAAAGTATGTTTGGTATGCTTGATACGGTTGAGATGGTTCGTTTAATGTTTTCATTAATTTTGCGGATGTCGGACTTGCAGGCTCATTATAACCAGTTGAGCTTAGGGTCGGGGTCAAAGATAACGAGTCCGGCGGAGATTTCTATATGAATTAAAATCGTTTTATAAAAGCCTTGTTTCTCGGATCCGACTTTATAGGGAAAATTATTTTTGTTTTTTTTTTTTAAATGAAGAAATATTATTTATTTAAAAAATGAGATTGAGAGGCAAAGTCGGATCCATTATGGGCTTAAAATTTACTCTTTTATTCGCTAGATTATTTTGTGAATTATTTGAATATCCGTTTTGGTTTACAAGTGGATTTGTTTGGCTTTGACTTTGTGGTTTTTGTTGACTCTCTAGTTTTGGTCTTGCATACAAGTCAAGAATTTGATGACAGATGTCTAAAACAAAATTGATTACAGGCTTTTTTTGAAAACTATTTTATCTCTGAAATTCAAGAAATGTCTCGATGTAAATGCTCGCAGCGTCTTTCAAAAAAGTTATTACAGTGGTGATTTTATTAGCGGGTTTTACAATAGCTTACGTAAACTACCGTAAATTAATGAAATTTTACCATAAATTAAGTAAAATACCGTAAAATCACAAAAGTTAAAAATTGCTATTTTACATATTTATCTTGAATTCAAGAAAAATTCTGACAACACATATTTGTTTAATAACAAACCTTCACCTATCTCTAGAGACATTAATGAAGTATTAGTAGTAGTAGTAAGTTTTACTGCGATCCATTAGGGTTAAACTCTTAAGAGCAGTGGCAATACTTAGACGTCTTTGCTTCAAAATTCAGGTGCAACTGCGCAAGTTTATACTCGACCCGAGTCGTACATGGCATGTTAAGAGATGATTGCACTCTCTTCTATATAGCTTCACACGGGATCGAATCTTAGACGCTTTGAATCAGAGTCGAACACGCTATCCACCACACCACTATTAGATAACGAAGTTAAAACACCTTTTCACTTGGTTTTATTGTATCTCGGGAGACGAATCTAATTTCAAGCTAACAACATTTATGACGTGAGGCCCCTTACAATTTTTTTGCTTAATAAAAAATGTAACGCGTAACGTCTGGAGTAGCTGTATTTTAGATCCGAGTCTCCATTAAACTCGTTAAAAACTACTGATTTTATTCATTTGAGACATTCAGATGTATTCAGAGTTGTCACCTAAGTCTTTTAGGAAAAAAATCTAGCTGGTAGGAACTAGCCTGATTGAGACTTTGGTACTAGAGTTCCATTTCTTAGTGTATATTTTGAAACTACTGGAATTATGGTTGATACACCAGGACACTTTCAGCTAAACATTAATCGAATGGGCCCCTTCTAATTTATCCTAGATTTTGTTTCACTAAGCCAGTCCGAGACATGTGTACCCAATTATTTTCGAATATTGGGTCGGTTCGAGTAATTCGAAAAGATTTTATTTTAGGGTTCGGGTAGGGTATAGGTTACACATAACAATAGAAGGTATGAAAATTTTTATACCATTTAGGACGGACGGGTTTATAAACCCCAACCCAACCTTTACCCAAAACCCCTAAATTTAAGGGTAACCTATACCCTACCCGAACCCTAAAATCCAATTTTTCGGATTACTCGAACCGACCCAATATTCGAAAATAATTGGGTACACATGACTGGCCAGTCCGTTACTTTTTGGCATGAGAGCTCGATGCTTGAATTTTTTAAGGATTGAAAATAACTCTCATACGAAATAAAGCTTTGAGCAACCAACTGAAAATAATGCAGGGCTGGATCTAACTTTTTATCTGATTTACGCTATCCCTCATCTAGCCGGGAAGCTCTCAACATCAAACTAATCGATTTGAAGTTATTTTTCGACTCTTGAGTCAAAGAAAAATAAGGAATTCTTCTTTTTAAAAATCGACTGAGAGCATCATCGGGCTTATTAAGCAACTTAAAATCGTTCATTGAATTTCGGATAAAACTAACAAGCAAAAAAAAAGTAACCTTCTAAAATTTGAATATCAAGATCTTCAACGAATTGATCCCACCAATTTTGTTTAAAACTAGTCTCTTTCTTATCAATCCAATCAGTAATTTCAAACTTTGACATTTTACTAGTCAAATGCATAAGAGCAATGGCAACTATTTCAGGTTCCCATTGTAAGCAAATAGTCGTACTATAACTATCGTTTATAAATGTCCATGCCATTTGTACCATCGCTCGTATTTGCTCTGGATCACCTTTTAATGTCTTAGCATATCTAAGTAAATAACTATACGGATTGTCAACTTGTAAATCGAATTTAATAGTTTGTAATAAAATTTTTTCCAATGTCATTAGTTCTTTAATTGTGTCATCAGTGAATTGCTCCGAGTATTTTTTCAACTCGGGCAAACTTTCTAAATATGTCTTTGAAAAACGTACAATGTCTTTACATTTTTTTGGTGTCTCTTCGACTTTACCGGCTAAAAATAAACAACACGCTGCCATTATCTAGAAAACGAAAAAAAAAGGAACGAGATAAGATCGAAAAAATTTTAAAAAAATTCAATTTACGAATCGATGAAACTCGTTGAATGAATGAAACATGTAAAAACGATGAAAAAATACAACACCAGTTGCCATTGTGTCATGGCGTCTTATAAAACGAAAAAACAAAAAATTTTATTTCAACTCGATTGTCAAAAAATCAAAAAAGAAGACTTACAATCCCATATTATTACCACATGCCATTAGAAACATAGCACCTTCTCGTCTGTATCTGGCTTCTCGTTCAGCGTCAATACCGTCTCTAAGCGATGGTGTATTAACCAACTCGGCCTTATCATAATACCAACAAGGCATTTTTGTTATTTGCAATTGTTTAGAGGTGTCTAGGACTGTTTCAAGTGGTGATATGTTTAATCACTTTGTTGAAATTTTGTAGTTTTTTTTTTTCTATTAAATTTTAGTAAGAAATTATTTTTTTTATTTTTATTTTCTTACTTTTCGTACATTTGTTAATATTTAATTTAGCAACAGCGAACAAAATTTAGTTATTCACAAATTTTTGTACTGAGCAAAAAAATTTGTCTTGAACAAAAAAAGTAAATTTCAAAAATTTCGATTTTTTCGTTCAGTTAAAGTTGAAAAAAAGGCCTTACCCTAAACCTTTTGGTTATACAAATATTTAGGTTTCGCTGTATCTTTTTACTGTTAAGGTCCCAATGCTTTAATTAATTTAGAAAGAAATGTACCGTATACCCTTACAATGAGATGCGCGCACTTAAACCCAAATACCAGGTTTTAAACCACGCCTCGACTACGATCTAACCCATGTTATAATAACATGAATTATAAGACCACGTCTTTAAAGCTGGTATTTGGGTTTAAGGCCGTGGTTTATAAAGTGAAACACCAACAACAGTCATTCTTTCAGAGTAAATAACTTTCTCATATATCATTAATATTTGATTTCAAAGAAATAACTTTTACATTTTAAAGCCTTTTCTGGACCCCTATATCCTGTACATCCTTTTTGTCCTTTTGGTCCTTTTACATTTTAAAGACTTATTTCGCGCCCAATATCGACAGTAAATGCTTAGTAATTCTCTTTATGATACCTTACCCTCACCAACGCCTGTAAAAGGACCAAAAGGACAAAAAGGATGTACAGGATATAGGGGTCCAGAAAAGGCTTTAAAATGTAAAAGGACCAAAAGGACAAAAAGGATTTACAGGATGATTTAGTCTCTAAGACCTTGTCTTGTAAAAAAACAAAGATAATTTTCTCGAATGAGGATAAAAACAAAAATCGTCATATAAAAGACAAGCTTCTCAACAGCGGCGTAGACAGGATTTTTTACATGGGGGGGGGGGCTCTGATCAAAAAGGGTCGCAAAAATTTAGAGTGTATAAAATTGATTTTTTTCATTCTCAAAACTTTGGTACACTCATTCTAAAATAGCTTGAGTGTTAAGTAATTAACGGTTCTTAAATCCGTAATATCGGTATCTCAGTGATCTTTTTTATGCGTTCTAAGCCAGTTTTTTTAGAGGATTAAAGAGGTGCTGTCAAACTTTGACTTTCATGTTGTAGAAGCCCATAAGAAATCGTGTTTGTAAGCGAATATTAACCAAAATTGTCTTTTTCTGAAATAAAAATGATCGCGAGAGTGTTGGAGTGCTTTTTTTAAATCTCTCCGTTTAGGAAAATTTAGCATCGGAAAAGTCTAAGTTCACTGAATTGACCGGACCTACTCAAAGCGGACTATATTAGTCCTTTAAGAATTCCTAGAGGAATATTTTCTTAAAAAATACTCTTTTTTCGATTTTGTATTGTTTTAAGTCAAGTAATTTCTTTGATTTTTTAAGGCAGTCTCAACTTTTTACAGAAAAATTACTTAAAAATTGACTGAAAAAGGATATTTTAATGATCAAAATATCAATTATAATGATGTTTTATTTTAAAATTAATAAACCTTTACTTGAGATGCAACTTTGATAGAGATTTTTCATATAAACAAGATTAACATTTTTTTCATTTGGGTGAGCCCCTCTAACTTTTAAAACTTTTTACTCTTAAGGGGCACAAGTCCCCCTTAGCCAATCTATCTAGTGACATTCATCTATTTATCTAGTAGCATTAATCTTATGCCAAAAAAACTAATGTAACTCCGTTTTTATAATGAAAATGCTAAAAAAATTCCGGGTCTATTGAGTTATGTGAGTAATGTTTATTGGCTGGTGACCACTAACTAACTTAATGTTGGCTACATATTTTGTCAAAAAAAATCGTGTTTCACTCATCCCCACAATTAAAAAGCTGTCGCGAAAATTTTCAGCACAAAAATAAAAGAGACCGAATAAAAACTGTTCAACACAAATTACAAAAATCGTTGGCAGAAAAATTTTAATAAAGAAAAAATAACAGGAGCTACAAGAAACAGGAGTGTAATCAGAAGATTCAAAATTGGACTTGAGGGACTCCAATTAAATATTTGTAAGGCAATATTTCAATGCCACAGACTCCATTTTTCCATTAAGGGCATTTATGTTGTCAATATTGACTTTTTAAATAATGATTCAGCCTAATCCGTTCAGCATAAAAAGAATTACGGCTTCAAAGCTAATTACTAATCTGGTCGTTTACATGTTTCGAAAATGAACGCAAAAATTCTTTCATGAACATTCATGAACGTTCATCCGAATTCGACCGAATGTTCAAAGGTTTTCAGAACTTTTCAGATCCTTTCATAAATTTTCATAGCTTTTCGGGACCTTTCATAATTTTTCGGATATTTTCATAAATTTTCGTGGACTTTCGGGATCCGAAAATTTGTGAAAAATTTTGAAAGGCTCCAAAAAATTATGAAAAAGTTCCGAAAAGTTATGTAAGCATCACTTTTCAACAACATGGAACTAATCTGAATTAAACATTCAAAAATTGAAAAAAATATTCAATTTTCAAGTGTTTTAAGGTTCGAAACTTGTCACCAAGGAGATCAATTTGTGTAGCCAATCACTCTTCACCATATCGTGGGGCACAATGAGACAAATAACTTAAACACTAGAAGCACTGATCGGGTCATTTTGATTTTTTTTATTGTTGAGATAGGTCTCCCTTCTCAAAAATGTACCAAAATTTACCTCACTTGTTTAGTAAACAAAATGTTTACAAAATTTTTCTAAGATTAACTGGTGATCAATTATTTTATAAAACAATTTGTGAGCGAATATCATAAGTTATCTAATATTTTCTATAATTCCTGTGTTTTTTAAAACCCTCTCCTCCTCACACTGGAAATGCAACTGGATTCTTCTTGGTGCTCAATACTTGCCTAACTTGTTCGACTCCTTCCTCGTTGACTAATGGTTATTGACTAATTTTCCGTAGGTCACAGTTTTATCACGAACATTTAACACTTGAATGTTACCGAGTCTATTCTTGATTTCTTGAACATATGAATCTACCGTCGACAACAACTCATTATTAAGTTCTTCACCGTTATCGAACATGTAATTTGTGCCTGGAATTAACTCAAATGTCGACTCAGTTGCACTCATGATTTACTTTAATTTTTACTTATAGTTTTCAATTTTTTGTTCACCAAACAAGTGAGACCCGTCAAAATATATACATGTTTTGAAGCTGAGCTTCATAAGACACGAGTTTCTTATACTAAATTTTATTTTGTATGCCATTAAGTAATTTTGACAAACTAATTTTTATACCTCATCAAGAGGGACAAAATGACGCATTTTGTTCTGTGTGACTCTACAATGTATTCCATCGTAAATTATTAATTAAAAATCAAATTTAACGCAAAAGCTCGAGTTTTAGGACATGTCGCAAATAAGGGATATCTCTTATTATTTTTTTTCGACCTGTGACATGTCGTAGATAGCGAGTACCCTCTAAATGAGACATGTCATTTATTTTTTTTTAATTATTATTATTATTATTATAAATAATCTGCAATGGGTTTCCCCACGGAGCTAAGTACCAACGTACTTAGCTATGGCAGATGTTGTTTGACTCTGACATGTAGTTATCGAACTTGTTTTTAAAATTGTTGATTGACACAGCATTCTTGATGTCTTCTGGGAGTTCATTCCAATATGGTGTAACTCGATTTGTGAAGAAGTTGTGTCTTACTGGACATGACTTAACAAATTGTCTGTATAATGTGTTATGACTTCTTGTATTACCAGCTGGGCCTGGCAAACTTGAATTTGGACAATTTTCAACAGGGTGATACCATTGAATTTTATTGAAACCTTTAAGAAATTTGAAATATTGGATTAGATCACCTCTGATTCTACGTTCTTCTAGGCTTGTCAAGTCTAGAAGTTTTAGTCTCTCTTCATATTTTTTGTTTTTAAGACAAGGTACCAACTTCATCGCTCTTCTTTGTACTTTCTCAATACGGCCAATGTCGTGCTTACGAAAAGGGCACCAAGCAACTGATCCATATTCTAGAACAGGTCTTACGAACGATGTGTAAAGCACTTTAAATGTTCTGATATCTAAATTCTTAAAAGAGTTTCTAATTTTACCGAGTATAATATTTGCCTTGAGGACAGTGTTTGAGATGTGCTCTTCCCATTTTAGATTATCCTGGAGGATTACTCCTAGGTCTCGTTCAGATCTACTATTTTCGATGATGTACGAAAAGTCGTCTGTTTCTATTGAATAGAAACTGTCTTGGTGAATTTTATTATTACCAAAATGCATTACTTTACATTTACTAAGATTTAAATCTAATTTCCAATCGGTGGTCCAATCGATTAACTTGTTGATACTTGATTGGAATTCTTCTTGATCTTTTGGATTTCTAATAACGTTTATTAACTTACTATCATCGGCAAATAACTTACACATTACGGATAAACATCTCGGTAAATCATTAATGAAAATGACAAACAACAAAGGACCGAGGACCGAACCTTGCGGTACTCCACTCAATACATCTTTCCAATCTGAAGCTAAGCCATCAAGAACTACTCTCTGTTTTCGCTCGGATAAAAAGGCTCTGAGCCAGTTGAGAATTTTACCTCTAAATCCATTTGCCTTGAGCTTTTCAAGTAGTTCTGGGTGTGAAACCAGGTCAAAGGCTTTCATGAAGTCTAAAAAGATAATGTCGATTGCAAAGCCTCTATTAAGACATTCGGTGATTAGGTCTAGGGTTTCTAAAATGTTAGTGATACATGATTTCGCTTTGACAAATCCATGCTGAGAATAATTGATCAAGTTATGTTCCAATAAGAATTTTGACATTGTTTCTTTTATAATTTTTTCCATTACCTTGCATAGCACAGACGTCAATGAAATGGGACGATAATTTGCTGCAATATTTTTTTGTCCTTTTTTAAATATTGGGGTGATATTCGCACTTCGCCAAATTGATGGTAAGGTTGAACTATTGAAGGACTTCTTGAATATTAATGAGATGGGTACCGAGAAGCTCAAGGCACTCCCATGAAGAATCATTGGACTAACATGGTCAAGACCTGGTGATTTATTTTTATCGAGATTTTTTAAAATGTTGTAGACGTTTATAGGGTCAAAATTTTCATCACTAACCTGACAAGACTCATTCGTGTATGGGTCTATGGATTTAACTTGCTCATTGATGTTTCGTTTTTTGTAAATGCTATAAAATTGTTCATTGAGTAAATTGACTATATCGTTTTTTTCTGTCGTAATAAGCCCATCGCTGTTTTTTAACGATCGGATTTCGTCTTTGAACTTAGTTTGATTGTTTATGTATGAAAATAATAGTTTTGGGTTTTTTTTTGACTTTTTAGCAATATCGAACTCAAATTGACTCTTAGCTTTTGTGATTTCTTTTTTTAAACATTTACATAAGTCGACGTATTCTTTTTTAATCATATTCTTTTCGGATGATGAACGAAGTTTGTTCCATAAACTAAATTTTTTGCGACACAGTTGTTTTAAGTTCTTGTTAAGCCATTTGGGTCTATCAGGATCTGTTCTGTTTTTTGTCTTAAATTTTGGGACAAATTTTTCAACGCCTCGGTTATAGATAACGGTAAATTTTTCGTACATCTCCTCAACATTTAGATTCAAAAATTCATATGTCCAGTCAAACTTGTCGAGATATTCGGATAAACCAACAAAATCACAACTTTTGTAATTGTACACTTCTTTGCTTTTTTGAGTCGTATTATCTTTGAAATTTGATACAAGAAATTCCCATTGAAGACTATTGTGTAAAATGTTTTTCTTAGATGAGCCTAGAGGGGGACCGGTCTCTACGTGAAAGATACGGTTGGGATCGTTTGTGATGACCAAGTCTAGAATGTTACTTTTAAAGTTAGGTTCAATTGTCATTTGGTGTAGGAAGTGGTTTTCTAGGGTGTCCAAGAACTCAACGTTTTGAGCGAATCGAGAGTGACAATGTCCACCTATGTTTGTCCAATCAATTTTTGGGTAATTGAAATCGCCGAATAGGAGTAAACAACTGTATTTTTCCGAGTCGATTAATGTTTTGGCTTTTTGGATAGAATTATTGATTGCTTTTGATATGTCTCTTGAAGAGTTTGGGGGTCTATAGATACAACCAACTAGGATTGTATCCGAACCCACAATTATTTTACACCATACTTGTTCGGTATTATTAGGAAATAAATCACTCTCGGTTACTTCAAACGATTTTAATGAATTTCGGACATAGATTACGACTCCACCACCAGGTGAATTTATCCGTTCTCGACTAAAATGTGTATAGCCTTGTAAGGCAATCAACGACTTTTCATTAAACCAGGTTTCAGTGATACCGATGATGTCGGGACAGTTTGAATCGACTATGACTTTAAGCTCGTTTATTTTATTTGATAGACTGGTTGCATTTGTGTAATAACATTTTAACTTTTTGGCCAGTACAGAATCAGTTTTCGGTTGGAGATTTGTATCATTATTAATATTTACATTATGTAGTTGATTGTAGCGGTTAACTTGTATGGGATTAATTGCGTCTTCTGGGTTCGAGCTTACAAAGCTCTCCATTGCGGATCCCCCAGTAGAATTTTTTGTTGTTCTCAGTCCCATACTTGTATCTCCCACTCCCATACGGAAGTGTTTCGTTTAGACTGTTTCTCTCATGTCTCAATTTGGCCTCGTTAGCTCGTTCAGCGGCGGTTTTATCCGGGTTAACAAATACTCGAGTATATCTAGTTTTGTCTTTGAGTTTCTTCGTGTTACTTAAGGCCTTTAATTGACTCTCATTATCGTGGAATTCGATTAGTATCATTGCTGGTTTGTTACTGTCACGCTTATCGCCTTTTTTTCGTAAACGAGTACATCTTTTTACGTTTAATTTTTCGACTTCGAGTGTTTCAATAAGTTCATCGATTTGCTCATTTTCATTAACTAACATTTCTTCAGGATCCTGTCCCTCGGGTTCCGGTAAACCACTCACTATAATGTTGTTTTCTATCTTTGATTTTTCTCTTAGTTCGGCATGAACTCGAGATAAAAAATAGTTTTCGGCATCCGACTGGTTTGTGTTTTTAGCAACGGTTGAACTATACGAAAACGGTCCAATCGAATTAGTTGAAGTTGATTGTTTGAGTTTATCGATCTCGGATTTTTGTTCAGAAATTACTCTATCTTGTTCTTCAACTTTGAGTTGAAGTGCCTTAATGGTGATTGACAGGGACTTGATCCATTCATGATGTCTTTTAGTTACATCAGAAACGTTACCTTGTCCGGTCGTCGGCCAGTTGTTTATTAACGCTAACGGGTCGCTCATTTATCGTAAGATTCGAATAATATTATGTTAATTAGATTAAAATTTTTTTTTTCAAAAAAAAAAATTTCTTTTATAAGTTATAAAACTTGTGACAAATAATTCACTACAAATAATTTTAGGTTGTCCCTAAAAAGCGGAAGGAAAAACGCGGAAAGCGGAAATTCCGCAGCGGAATTTTTGTGATACTTGTTCTTTTAGCTCTTTTAAGACGGACGGTAACGTTCGTACGTATTTTTGTGAAGATTCTTTTTGTTTGCTATTTCCATGTGGACCGGATTCGATTTCATCATCAGACCCATATTTCCCCATGTAGTGTATTAACACTGGGACGTCTTGTCCTTTTAAATAAAAGGATTCTTTTATAAAGTTTTTTGTCACATCTCCATGTTGGTTGATGAAATGGTAATAGCTCTTGAAAACAACCGGATCGTTGGCAGGAAAAGGTTTATTTGCTCCTTGGTTACGCCATTTCAAACCCTCAACAACCCAATCTCGTTTTCTTTTGGGGTCATTGGTCCAAAAAATCAAAACGTTTCCTTTAAAATAAGCGTTAAGAACTAAAATCAAAGTATAAAATAATGTAAACATCTAACTACCTGGTCGGGGGTCTGTTATACACTCGACGTATGGTGTTTCTTTATCATTAAATTTTGAGAGAATTTCTTTTGCCTCAGCAATATTGAACTTTTGATGAAAAAAATGGACACTTGTTGACCAATACTGGTTTGCCGTGCCCTGTTTTATTGAAATTTACTTTTATTTATAATATAAATTTAGAAAATTAAAAATTTTATTCTTATTTACCTTATTTCAGTATATTTTACATAAACGACATCTCTAGTTATACATAAGTATACTTCAAGGATGTTGGCCATAACGCATTGACTTAGGGAGGAACAAAGTTTTCCTCCCGTGTCCACGCGTCAGCGGGGTTCACATCCGAATTTATGAAAATATAAAGAAAGAAGGTGGAGATAATGGACGATGTGGTACGAAAAGTACGGTGTGGTCATTTGGGGATGGTAGGAACCATACTTGAAAAAATATTTCACGAACATGTTATCCGTGAGGGCAGTCATGTTCTGGAAATTGTGCTCAACTATACTGATAGTGAGCCCAGTGAACATAGCCCATAACTCAGCTAAGTGGATCGGAAGAGGGATCCAAATTTCATATTGACGGCACCCGATGTAAGAATCATTGGATTGGACGATGAGCTTATACTCGATCTCAAAAGGACACTCGACATTTTCGACTCCGACAATCGTGTTTGTTTCCAATTTGATACCACCTTCAATTTAACCGGTTTTTATGTATCTATTCTATTGTTTATACATCCGATTCTAGCACTCAACAATTCTGAAAAGTCACCACCGATACCCGTTGCCTATTATTTCCACGAGAAGAAGCATGAAAAATCTCATCGTGAATTTTGGCGATTTATAAAAGACGTACTACCCGAACTGGAATTAAAGGCATTCATGATTACCGATTGCGAGACAGCATTTAGAAACGCAATTACCCGATATTTTCCAAAGCTCCCTTTACTTCGGTGTTGGAACCATTTTTATAAGTCGACCGAACGTTGGATAAATGGGTACAAGTATTTTACCAATGATGATGTAGGCATTTATTGTGACTCAATGCGTGAATTGTTATTACAGCCAACAAAACAATTATACGAACAACAGCTTAATAACAAAATAAATGGGTATGTGAATAATTTGGGTCGTCAAGTTGAACCTTGGAAAAAAGAATTTCACGATTATTTTACTACTAATATTGAACCTGAGATTGGAAATCTTGCTGCTTGGAGTATAAGGCCTATTGCTAAACGATTATTTAACCATTTTACTGGAATCACGACTAACCAGTCCGAGGGAATTCATGGCGAATCATGACAAGGTTAAGCTAGACTTGCGGTTGAGGTTGTATCTAGTTGAAGACGAACAAAAAAACTTGTTTCAAGTGAAATTGTTACCAAAACCATCTTGTATATGTATTGAGAAAGGCAATTGTGCCCATATACTAGCTGTCCAACATTTGAATGGTATTGATATCGGTAATAATTACAAGTTTCCTAATTTGTCAAAAATTACAAAATCCAAAAACTTGAGCTCAACTGGTCGTAAAAGACGAGGTCATCAAGTGAATTCCATTGAACCTGTTAAAACTACAAGTCAAAATGTTGATGATAATGATGATGAAGATGAATCATTTGATCAACGAATGAGATCAATTTTAAGAGAACTAGTCGTTGATGAATCCATATTGGACAAAGTCTTGGATAAAACGTTTAAGATTAAACCTGCGATGTTGGTTACAGATCATACAAAATTGAGTGACGTTTTCTTGTCTCAACTAAATCTCGAATGCCTTAAGGTTTATTTCCTAAAGGGTTCTTGGGGTGCAGTACAAAACTTAGTTGAGAGTAAACAAGCTCATTGTACGTGTTCAATTTGTTCAAAATTTTGCTTTGATAAATGTATCGAGTGTGATGATTGTCAATATTGGTATCATTTCGCATGTGCTAACGTTACAAATTATCACAAGAGTGGTAAAAGTAAAAAATGGTCGTGTGGGAAATATGGTCAAGATTGCAAAAAAGTTTAAAATTAATTTAAAAAAGATTCATTTATTCATTTATTAATATAAACTTATTATCTTTTAGAGATTAGATTGAGATTATTTATCTAATAATTATTCAATAAACTTTTTTATTCATAACCCTTTTCCGCAAAATTTCCGCAATTGTAAATGAGCATCTAAGAAAAAGAGTTTCCGCAAAATTTCCGCTTTTTGTCTTATTTTTTTCCATGATTTTTAGTTGGGTACCTAAAGTGCGGAAATTCCGCTATTTAGGGTCATATTCTACGGAAAATTTTAGCGGAAATTCCGCTGCGGAATTTCCGCTTTCCGCGTTTTTTTTCCCGCTTTTTAGGGACAGCCATAATTTTAGGTGTCTTTGGGGAATTTTTACACCTTGCTCTAGTGATCTGTCGGCCCTGCTTGTGAGCCCATAAAAATAACAAACCTAAATACACTAAAAATAGAATAAGAAAACTTTTTCGTATTCGTAATCATCACTTTAATTAGAAAATACCTCACTAATTTGTATTAGTTAGCTCTAAATTTGACTATAATGTAAAAAATGACCGGATAACACACAATCTACTTGTATTTTAACTTTTCAATTCTTGATAATTTAAAAAAAATTAACGACATGTCTCATTTAGAGGGTACTCGTTATTTACGACATGTCGCAAATAAAGGATGTAAAAATAGCATTTTTGTCAATTTTCGTTATCTACGACATGTCACAGGTCGTTCTTTTTTATTGTTTTGAACAAGGCCATCGCCAGCCTAAAATTTCTTGGTGGTTCTAGGCTGATTAGTCAACTTTTGGATTTTTCGGTTTTTAAATTTTCATTTTAAAAAATCAAATTTTTAGTTTCAAAATTTTCTTAGAAAATAATAATCTTGATCCGATTTCTTTTGATTTTAACCGAGTTTTTATTTAATGTCTTATTTGACATTTAATTGCTTAGTTTCCACTTCAAAATTTCAAGTTGAAAAAAATATTTGATTTAAGAATAAAGTTCCGAAGGCCGAAACTTAAGTTTAAATATATTTTCTTATTAACACGCTACAATAAGGTACAATTTTTGGACTTGAAATTATAAAGTATTAAGATAGTTTTGTTAAAATGCATTTAATAATGACGTTACAAGAAATCATAAAACGCAAGTTTCATTCTTTGAAATTTAAGACGTACGGTGACGTCACTAGATTCAATATTATAAAGCGATTTTCAACTAGTAATTCAATTCAATGTTACATCAACCAACATAACTTAAGAGTACAGTCGGTCTCAGTGGTAGTTTAAATTATCATACAAAATTAAGATATAAATAAGCCATGTATCTAACACTTCTGTCACCGTCATCTTGTCAGAACAAAATTTTACAACTCTATCAACTTAGATTTCATACAAAGTCTTTGAAATAACTTGAAGTTTATTTGCAATTAAGATTTTTGTTTAGTTTATTTGTGAGACTATACCAGGAACCCAAATACGAATTAAAATTATATCTCAACAAAACAAAAACTAAGTTCTTAAATTGTACTTGAAATATTTTTGTTTAACTTTGAGTGACCAAAACTTATTCAAATTTTCAAGTTGATTTAAGAATAAAGTTCCGAAGGCTAAAATAGCTTTTTTTTAGATTGTTTCCAAATCATTTCAAACAACGCAATTTAAGAGTGCATTCAACTTTTTTTAATAGACTCTCTAATTTAATAACAGTCTTATATAATTCATAAGTCTAGTAAATTCGAGAAGGTAATAAGATATTTATTTTATTTTGGTTGTAAAAAAAGAGACCGCGGAAAAAAAACTAAATACGCCCACGTACAAATAACTAGGCGAAACAGAGATAAAATTTCATTACGAAACCGACCGAAAGATTATTATCTTTGTAAAATATTGTTTACATAAGGTATTCCCAATGAAATTTTTGATAAAAAAACAACACAAAAACTTGTCGCTATAGAACCTGTTAATTTATTCTCAGCGAATATGTTATCTCTTGTATCAATATCGTCTCAAGTGTTTGTTTTTACAAATAGACCACCAATGAAGATAACTATCTTATAATATTTTATCTCGACTTTAAGTCTATAAAAAAGCAAAACGTACTTGTGTGGATTATCGACACAATTATTCAGTTCAAAAAAAAAATTTTATTTTTCAGAGTCGGTCGGATGAGAAAAACAACTTAATTAACTTCGTATTTAGATGTTTATGTCAAATGACAAACTCGTTGCAAGATTTGTTAACAGCTTA
Organism: Brachionus rubens; assembly: GCA_022207745.1. Classification (NCBI taxonomy): domain Eukaryota; kingdom Metazoa; phylum Rotifera; class Eurotatoria; order Ploima; family Brachionidae; genus Brachionus; species Brachionus rubens. The sequence goes on along the minus strand of JAJVHD010000016.1, from coordinate 629,683 downwards.
ACAGCTTTTGTGAGTACGTCTATTTGATGATCAAAAAGACGAATATGATCATTAAAAACCCCGACCGCCGACAAATTAAATATTTGTGTTTTCATAAAAAATGTGTATTAAAATATTTTCAGGTATTTAATACGGATTATGTAAGTAGATAATCTGATACAAATTCGTTTTTTTTTCTTTCTTTCTTTCCTGAAACAAATTTGACATGAAAAAATATTCAAAATATTTTGTTAACTTTTAACACGTTTTTAAGTGTATTTTACATGCAGGTTAATTTGACTAGTTGTTGAAAAATTTGATTGGGAACATTATTTTTTCTGTTTTAAATTACGAATGTTACTAGTTAAACTAATTAACTTTTTTTTTTATCAAATTGATTTTTAGATTTAATCGAGTATAAATTATACGAAAACTTCCGGATATATTTTCTAACAAAATATAACAAAAAATGAAACAATCAATCTTACAAAAATTGAAACTTAAATTCAAAACTCAAGTTTTTGAATCGGAAGAAGAAAAAAGTGAACCAATGCCTGTTTGGTTTAATGAAAATATGAATCGTGAACAAGCTGAAGAAGTATTGGCTAATCAACAAATTGGTTTGTTTGTTTTACGTAAAAGTGAATCAATGATTGGATGTTACGTTCTATCAGTTAAAGTACCTAAATTTATTAATTCAACTGGTGTATCGCATTATTTGGTTTTACGGACCAAAAAAGGTTACTGTGTACGCGGTGCTCAACACAAAGAATTTCAAGATATTAAATCATTGGTTACACATTGTTCATTTATGAGAGATTTAATACCAATTTGTTTGAATATGGATTATTACAATGAGAGTAAACGAAAATACAATGAGTTTATTTATTATTTTAATAGTACTACTTCGTTGAATTCATTGTCAAGTGCACATTCAGATTTTTCCGATTTATCTGAATTGGATTTGCCACCGTCAAATTCAACATCTAAATCAAGTTGTCTATTGGAAGATAGTTTTTAAAACTAAAAGACTGAATGTCATGTATAGATTTTGTAAATTTTTTTTAATATTTATTTTTAAAGCCATTAAATACTTAAATTAATAAAATAAAATGTATAAAAATTTAATTTTTTTTGACCCTTTATATAACTCATTTTTTTCTCAAATGATACCTCTCAAATCGAAATTACATTTTTCTATTTAAGTTAAATTTTGCTTTAAGGTTCTCCCAATGCAGAACTTCCACGCTATCTAAATTTACAGAATATGACCACATAACCATTTTCCCCATATATGAAAACCCCTAGTTCTCAAAATCTTATGGGTGGCTCAAAAAATTCAATTTTTACCAAGGGATGGCTAAATTTAGCCACTCTTGAGTAATTAGTTTATTGTTTGTATCAATGTGAAATATACACAATTATATTAATCATACAGATTCTGATAGAGAAAAAAATTTTACACAAGTTAAAAGTGATTTTGAAGAAAAAAAAAATTGGAAATTATTTTATTTTTTATAAAATAATAAAAAAATGTCAATTTTTTTAGTTTTTTGGGATCTAGTCCGCGGAAAGTTCCAAAACATAAACTTTTTTACCTATCGGATTGGAGAACAGAAAATTCTCTACAAAATTCTGTGACTAGATTTTTTATTTATTAACCTCCAGAATAGAAACAGTGTGCCTAAAAAGGTGCTAAAAATCAAAAACCTTAACGATGAAGGAATTTGTATTTTCTGTCCCAAAATTCGTGATTTAAAATATAATCGCGGAATCTGGTCATGAAATTTCGCGACCACTGTTTTTTTTTCACGATCAAAAAATAACAAGACGCAGTAAATTTGTTGAGCTTAACATATAAACACGTTGCCCCTTACACAATGATATACTCGGATGGTTGTGCTGTTTATTGTCAAATCAAAAATTTGAACATGAATTTTAGCCATCAGGCCGTTAACCACGATCTTTATTTCATCGATTCCAAGACCGGTTTTCATATCAATTCGATTGAATCTATCTGGAATTCTGCCAAAATACACCTAAAGAAAATGCGCGGTGTTTATCGTATGTATCTTAGATCATATTTAGAAGAATTCGTTTGGAGACATCGTTTCGAGTGAATTTTAGATGCGATTCGATTTCCTCCAAATGAGGACTCAATCATAAAAAGAGTCTATTTTGTGCACCAGAAAGTGGCTTTTTGATCATTCTTTTTTTAGGAGAAACTATCATGCTTAAAACACTGTGTAGTTTTTTATGTGAACAAAATGATCGAATATAATTTCAACAAAGGTTAAAATCACAAACTCAATTACGAGCTAAATTTCTTATTTGACCAAGCTATTTTACCGATATTGATTCTTATCGATTCGTTTTCATGAATTTCGGTTTATTTATTCATTAAATTCTTTTTTTTTTGCTTATCCCAAAATTGTTGGAATTTTTTTCACATACTTCTCACTCTGAATGAACAATTTCGAACAAATACGACTGTATTCTGAGCTAGTTTTGCTAGCAGATAATTGTAGGTTAGTTTCCGCGGAAAATTACCATATCATTCACTTCTACAAAAATCGTCTTTGAATAAGTCGATTTTCATCGGCAGGATGATTAAGTCTGTTAGTATAATCAACATCAGGGCGTGATAATGAAAAAAGAAAATAACACTGCAATATAATTATACATATGAACATTTAAGCTTCTGAATGTCAATTTTGAAGATTATTTTTTTATTTAAAAAATAATTTAGGGAGAAGACCCCAGGGCACGTTTGAATTGTTCAAGACCTTCGTTTGAGATCTCATGTATAGAAGAATTGATTACAAAAAAAGGGCCTGTATAAAAGAGAAAAATTACTTAAATTAAATACTAAGAAAAACAAAAAAATTAACAATAAGTTTATCGAATGGAGTTGTAAATCTTCTAAGGTTTGGTCGTTCTGGCAACATAAATCTAGTCCGATCTCTTTTGCGACAAACGATTGTTTTGATTTGTAAGTTAAAAATCGAAAAAATAAATAGTTCACTCTTTCTTCAATTGTTTCTAGCTTAAGAACTTTTTGCATTGTACGGATCGATATATGGAAAATACTTAATTATTCGAAGGATTTTCTTTTGAATTTTTTGGAGAGAAGAACTGATTTTTTCGGTCCCATATCACCAAGCAGATATGGGACCGAAATCGGATCGGATTAGTGATTTCTACAGCTTTTAGGAATTTTACCATTTGAAGTTTTTGATGCGACGGATTAGGTTGGTTTTCGACGTTAGTTTGTTCTCGAATTTTTGCTGGCGTGTTTTGATCGTTAATTTAGGGTCGAGCTTGATACCAAGAAAGGTGGATTTTGGATCGACCGGAATCTCTGAGTTCAATACTAGGAGCTTCAGTTTGTGTTTAAGGTGGTAGTGTTTGAGTTGATCGGCAGTTGTTAAAGTCGTGTAACACGTTTTGGAGACATTTTTGGCAAAACCCATGAATTTGGAAGATGGTTTTTTTAAAAGTTTATAGCATCATGGGATCGAAACTTAATATTGAATGGGTACGTAAAGTAAGTTTAATTTTTATTTTCAAAAAAACCTAATCTATATTTTAAACAAAAAAATCCAAAAAAAGTCATTTTTTTATTAAGAATTAAACAAAAAAATGAATATTCAAAATCATACGACTAGTTAAACTTTTAAGATATTAAAATTTACATTGAAAAAAAAAACCGATAGGTCTTAAAAAGCTAAAAAAAAATTACGATTAAATAAATGGGTCTAAATTCTATAAACTAACTGATTCCGTTAAAGTTGAATTAAAATTTACAATTATGTATTTAGTATTCTTTTCCAATTCTTGCATTTTAATTTGATTTTCTTCATTTTTGCCTTGAGACTTCTTTTTCCAAGCATCTTTGGCTCGTATCAACTTTTTAATTCTCTTCAAATTTAAGTTTTAAAATTTTGTTTAAACAATTCAAAATTTTCAAACCTCTTTTAAAGTCCCTTCGGTTATGTAAACTCGATAACCAGCGTAAATAAATATCAATGATATTGGACAACCGACTATCAAACCAGCCAAGAATTCACCTTTACCTTTGTATACATACCCATTTCCATACTCAAGAGGTGCTTCCATCATCCCTCTACAAATCATAAACGTCATTATCTAAAAACAACTTAATTTTAACTATATTGAAATTAGTTAAGTCTAAGAATGAACTTACAACAACTATGGCAGGGCTTATGTATTTCCAGCAGTATATCCAAAATTTATTTGGCATTCGTTTAATCATTGTTTTTAAATCTTCACAAAATCTGTCACATCCTTCATTTAAAAAATATTTTAATGAAATAATTAGATTGTGAGTTCATGGTTGGAAATCTTACCATAAGAATACATTACTCCCATAATTTCAAGAAAAACGACTATTAAAATAGCTGGCGCAACTGCAAAATTATCGAACAAATGTACGATATAAGGTCCACCATAAGTGACGGTTGGTATTGCTGCGACAAAGCACAAACTAATTAGTCCAAGAACAAACCAGGATCTTTTTTTCCCAGTAATATGAGGAAATGTATCACATACACCAGTGATAACTGATTCCAACCCTCCAAACTAAGAAAAATAAAATCAAAAAAATAAAACTTTTACTAAAAATTTAAACAAATTACCGTGCTATCTATTCCGAGAGTGAAAAGCATGAAAAAAAAAATTACTGCCCACAATGGAGCCCATGGCATGAGACTTATAGCTTGTGGATAGGTGATAAAAATTAGACCTGGACCTGGTTCTGTTACTTCTTTAATTGTTTTTCCTTGAACATGGGCCATGTGTCCAAGTGTTGAAAAAACTACAAAACCAGATAGAATACTAGTAAAGCAATTTATGAAGCTAGTCAACAGTGCGTCCCTTAAAAGTGGAATTTTAAAAATATGTAAAATCTAAAACGATAAAAACGGATTTTACTTGTAGCAATCATTTGTTTTTTTATTGTAACTGCTTAGGGCAATGATGGTTCCAAATCCGGGTCCTAGCGAAAAAAATATTTGAGTAGCAGCATCGACCCAAACCTTCATTTCGAACAAACTACTCCAATCATCAACACTCAAATAAAATTTAATACCAATCCAACTACCTTCCAATGTTAAACCTCTTATTAAAAGTATAAACATGACAACATAAGGTGCAATGGCAGTTATCCATACGGCTTTTCCAGCACTTTTAATACCCTTCCATAAAGCAAAATAAACAGTCACAAACACAATAAATAAGCTAAATAACATTTCCCATTTTACACTTCCGAGCTCTTCTAAACCAGTTGATTTATGCATTTCGGTTAGATAACGAGTGTAAAACTCTTGAGTAGGATTGTTAAAATTTTTTTCACAACTTAAAAAAATTGTGGTTGATTGATTTCGAAAGACTTCATTTATTTTTTCTTCGATTAAATTTGTCAATAGAACAGGATCAAAAAAATATTTTGCCAAATTTTCTGATGCTAAATCTATGCTTGGTGCTGGATAAATTGTGTCATTTGCTAAGACATAATAAGAATTAATCAAAGTGTTTATTGTTGATTCAATGCTATCGTTGAAAACATTTTTAGGTCGACTGAATGAACTTGAAAAGTCAGCTTGATAATTTAACTGTTTACTTATTCGAGAAACAGCACTTGTAGCCACACTTTCAACATTTTTACCATTTTTACGGTTGTTAAAAATTACTATTCGGCGAGCTATGGCATCACTCTCTAACGGATATACCTTGGTTATATAAGAATTGTCTTCACTTAACTGATAATTTGTGTCATCAAATGAAATGTTATCCTTTCTGGTAAATTTTTTGTTATTTATTGGAAGACAACATAATGTATTCCATGGCTTGTCACAGTCTTTCCATGGCACTGTCGAACGAAATGATAGAATTAAATAGTAAACAGCCCATGCAATAATTGTGTTGTAAAACATTGCCATGAACAAATCAATCATAAAAGAAGTCAATGCTAGGCCTTTTGAATACAAAAATTCTTAGATAAAGGGGTTTGACTTTAAAAAAAGGCTTCTTTTTTAAGAGAATATTGAAAACACAAGATAAATCATTCGAATCTTAACTTTGAACTCTCGGGAAAAAAGCATCTAAATTTCAATTTTAATAAGACAATATTAATTTCGAATACAGTTTAATTAATACCGTATTTCCTTGCGAATAAGTGCCCCCCTAAACCCCCCTTTTTTTGAACGAAAGGGCATCATGTTAGTTTTAGTTTCACTATCCTTTGATAGGTTTGACTTAACTCTACTCAAAGCAACATAAGAGAACTTAATATTTAATCGCCTTTAGCATGATTTTTGGCCTCAAAGTGACGATTTTTAGTCGCTTCTAAGCAAGGAAATACGGTATTTTATAGTTCATCTATGATTTAAGACATTTCTTCCAATCGCATCGTTTTAATCAAGTATTTTAACCAATTTTGACTTAGTTAGATCAAAAGAATGACATTAAACGAGGCTGAATATATATATTTTTATAAAATCATTCCGTGTATTTTTCTTCTAACAAGAGTCAGGGATCCATTTCTTACTATGATCAATTTAAAAAAAAACAAGACATAAGATCGAGCTTTAAAACATACAGAAGAAATTAAGACTGTCTAATATACTTTACCTAACCTGGCTGGTAAATGGTTTAGTGTATAAGGGTTAACACCATTTTCTCAAAAAATAGAGATGAAAAATGGGACCCCTGGAAAACATTCACTCGGGTGTAACTTTTACATGAAGTGTAAAGGTACTTACAAGGTAGAGTAAATGAAGGGCTACAAAATGAAACCATATTTAGAGACCCCTTGTGAAGTTATTTGGGGAAGAAACCTGATTTTTCGTTATTCAGTCTTATATGACCCTCATATACCGCCCCATAGTTGTTGTATATATCTCATATTTTTTATATATTAATCGAAAGATCTCTAGATGTACAGTCCTTTTTAGCTGGGATGATTCGTGTAAAAGTTACACCTGGGTGTATGTTTTTCATGGGTTCGAAAAATCAAGCTTTTGGAATAGTATAAAAGTATACTCATAATGTTAGGGTGTGATAAGGGACTGAGAATCATTTAATCGACATGAAAGCATACAAACTATTTCCTAGGATTATTTAAAATCATTCTAACCCACGAAAACAATTACTCTCAATAAATTAATTAAGAAGAAAATCAATGATTAACCTTTTAAAATAGGACATATTTTTTCCATAAGAGTATAAAGACCAGTTTGATGCGACTGGCCCAAAGCTAATTCCATAAAAAATAGCGGTAAACCACAAAATGCAAGTTGTACAAAATATGGAATCAAAAATCTTCCACCGCCATTTTCATACACAACCTTTGGAACTATTTACAACAAAAAAAAATAAAATAAAATTTAAAACATTTTTTCAATATTTAAATAAAATAAAATTAATCATTTTACATCTCCAAATGTTTCCTAAATCAACACTGAACCCAATAATTGCTAATAAAAATTCGGTTTTATGAGTCCATTTCTCTCGCTCAATACTTATATAAGTACTTGTTTCAGATTTTTTTTCAGCAGCTTCAATATTTTCTAATTTATCTTTGGATTCGTTTAAATTTGATTGAGTATTATTATTCGCATGTGCATTTTGAACTTGTTGATTAGTTGGCTCAATAAGTGTCTCTTTTATTTTAATATTTTTTGTATAGCTCGAAAATGGCATTATAATGTATGGTAGTATTGGAGCTCGTATAATCGAACTTGAATTCGTTGGATCATTTGTTTTTTTATTTTCATGAAATATTTCCTGTATAGGCATTTCTCCTATAATGAGCGCATTAGCTGGTCTCATTGTTGGCAATTTTTTACTTGTATCATCTAAATTTGATTCAATCATGGCCTCGTTTTTTTCTTTATTTATTTCCAAATTGTTAATTTTTTTCTGAGGTGTATTCACAACGAGTAGTTCTTCATCACTGTCATGATGTTCATATTTAAAATGATGATTAAACGAAATCAATGGCGCTGGCTTGGTTTCTTTTTCCATTATTTTTAAAAAAAAAAAGAAAATTTTTTTTGTAAGTTTTCAAGGTTTTTGTAGAACTAAGCGAAACAACAAAAACACAAAAGAGAGGAAAAAAAATATATTCTATTCCAACTTATGAGGGTTTATTGTTCTCTTGGAATTTTAATCAAGAGAAAAAGATAAAATTTCACTAATAATATGAGACTACCTAATATTCCGAAATGTGTCAACTAACAAAAAAAAAAATGAATACAAAAATATTTTGCTTAAAATTTTTTTTAATTAATATTTTAATTTTTGACTTTTTTTGATGATTTTTAAGCAATATTTTACATTAATTTGTTTTTTAATTAGAAAATATAATTAAACTAATATCTAATAATATCTTCGCTATCATAACTCTAAAGTTCTAAAAAAGATAAGTTTCAGAGAATCAGTATTAAATTTTCGGTCTTTTGAAAGATAGAAAACGGAAATTAGTTGACGATTCGATTGGAATAACAAGATACTAGTAATAGAGAAGGCTTCAGTTGATTATTTCAAAGTCTCTTTCTCTTTGAGATTTTCGGAATTAATTAAATTTTCAATCTATTTGTTTTTTAATATTTAATTAAACATTAGATCAAATTCGCTAAGTAATTTGAAGGATTTCAAAAAGTCATCAATCAAACTATAATGGAATTTTGCGATTTAAGAATAGAAGATAAAATGGAATAGAGGAAATATTTTATTTTTAATTATTACAAAAAAAAAAAAAAACTTATTTGAATTTTTCTCTTTTGACTATTCTTTTATTAAATTTAAAAAAATATAAAGATCTCTTTTTAAAACAAAACAAAAAATTCTATGCTAAAAAAAAATAAAAAATTTTGACTAAAAAACATCTATCAACAAATATTCTTGTTTGATTTAATTTCGTCTTTTAAAAGTTTATCGTTTTTTTTGTCTTTCTTTCGATCTCTTTCGGGTGTAATGGTGTATGTGAGTTTCTAGATTTAAATTCAAAATTAAATTGAACATAAAAAGATAATTTGAAATTACTTCTTTGAACGTTGATCCTTTGGCAGTGCATAAATTAAAAATTGCTACAATTGGAATTAGTATACATGAAGAGGCAGCTAGTAGCCAACCGACAAAATTTGACCATGTTGGATAAGAATAGGTTTTGTTTGTTCTCAAAAGTTGAAGCGGTTTATAATCGTAGATGCCCATTATTAAAACAAACTAGGATTTTAATAAAAAAATAAAAAAAATAATTATAATGTTTTTGATTGATGATTTACCAATAAACAGCATGGTGTTATGTATTTCCAACAATAACACCAAAATTTTCCAGGGTAGATTTTGATCATTTCTTTTATGTCGTTACAAAATCTATCAGTACCTTCAAAATGAATTAATCTTAAATTAATTTTTTGTTTCGTAAATCTCTCAAAACTTTGTCCAATCTTTTCTATCAGAAAGTCTGAGTCAATCTGAGCTATTTTATTAATGAAGTATTTTACAGTCGAACCTAATTAATCCGAACAAGTTTCATTTTAAAAATTTGATTCGGATTAGCAAAATTTCGGTTAATCGATTGTTCGAAAAACCAAAAAATTGAAGAAAAAATTCGGATAAAAAAAAATAAAAGGTTCAATCATCGATCTCACAGAACCTTTATTTCAGATTTAAGATTATAGTGGTATCTTGATTAATTTTGTTGCTCAGAAATCTGTCATTTTTTTGATAATATCAACATAGTGAAATGAATTTCTTATGGTTTCAGACGTAACATTAATCCTTGCAACTTTTATTATCAAAATGTCTTAGGGGCAATTATTTTGAATTTCAGGAGTGGTCAAAAAGTAATTCAAGTACAAACTAGTCAAACGATTTGTATTTTCATGTCAAGGTTCTGGGTCAAGGGTGTCAAAAATTTTAGTTTTAGCCTTCAAAAGTTGAAGAAAAGTTTTGAGAGAAACATCAATGACACATTGACATTTTTTTTTACCATAAAGCCATGCTACAGCAATATTTTCAACTAGTACAGCGACCAAAATCGAATAAACTGCAGAGTAGTTGTTCAAAAATTCAACCAAATAATACCCTCCTTCGGTACAACTAGGTAGTCCAGTTATCAAATAAAATGAAAATAAAACACCGACAAATATTTCACGTCTTCTTCTTAAAATTGGATATTCATCGGCTAATGCTGTTATTATGGCCTCACTACCACCAAACTAAATTTGAATTTTTTAAAAAAAATATTAAACACATTTTGTCAAGAAAAAAAATTTACTGAGCTGTCCAATCCGAGTGTTATTAACATTACAAAAAATATGACCGACCAAAATTGTGAAACTGGTAAAATACTAATCGCCTCTGGATAAACTATGAAAACTAAACTCGAGCCTTCTGTAGCTACATCTTTAATCGACTTGTTCGCAACTTGACTCATGTATCCTAGATACATAAAAATAACTGCGCCAGATACAACACTTGACAAGTAGTTTATAATGACTGTAATTATTGCATCGCTTAAATTGTTTCATAAATATAATGACTTGTTCAAAATTTAATGATGAATTTTACTTGTAAATATTATTATCGAATTGGTTGTAGCTTGAAAAAGCTAACAAAACTCCAAAGCCAGGTCCTAGTGAAAAGAATACTTGCGACGCTGCGTCGATCCATACCTTTGTATAATGTAATTAAGGAAAATATGGAAAAATTTAAAATAATAGCTTACTGAAGGATCATTGAGTAGAGTCATGTTAGGCGTTAAGTAGTATCTTAAACCATCGCCTGAGCCAGTTAAGAATATTGCTCTGATAGCTAATATTATCAAAACAACATATGGCGCTGATGCTGTAAACCAGACGACCTGAATAAAAAATTTAAAATAATTAGAAAAATCGAAGTCAAAATGAATGTACTTTTCCTGATGTTTGTACTCCTTTCCACATGCTGAAATAACAAATAATATAGATCAGGATTAAGCATCCTACATTTTCCCATAAAAGATTTCCAAAGTTATCCATTCCGTGCGTTTCTGTGAATCGATACATTCGATTGCTAAATATAAAAAAAATTTTAATAAAATAATTAATTTTCAAAAAAAAAAATTTTTTCTTACAAAAAGTATTCTTCTGATGACGAGATCAAATTAGATGTTGTCTCGTTACCATATAAACTTAAATTTGCTGTCTGTTTAACTAATGAAGACATTTCATAGCAATTTTCCGAATTCCAAGAATTTCCTTTTTTTACAAAAATTCAGACAAGTTTATGATATGTTTTATATTTTCCTACCACAGTGACCCCATGGTAACTTTTTAGAGAATGATCCGAATAAATAATACAGGCCCCATGATATTATAACATTGTAAAAAAAGTCAGTGTAAAATGCAATTAAAACAACTGCATATCCAACACCAGAAAGTAATGGGCAAATTTTTTTCCAACATGTTATGGCTCCGCATTTGTTATATTGTCCAAGAGCTAATTCCATAAAGAATAATGGTAACCCTAACAAGAATATCATTATTGTATATGGAATTAAAAATGCACCTTCAAAAAAGTGTAAAATTACTAAAAGTTTTTTTAATTTTTTAAATTTTACCTCCGCCATTTTTAAAACATAGATAAGGAAATCTCCAAATGGATGCCAAATCGACTGAAAATCCTATAATTGACATTAAAAAGTCAAACTTTTTTGACCACTTCTCTCTTTCTTCGACTTTATTTATTGATATTTGATCTTCAATATTTTTAGGCTCTAATTCATTTGATTGAATGATCATTTTTTTTGATTCAGAATTTTCGAGATTTTCAAGCGTTCCATTTTCGTCTTTCTTGATTTCTTTAAAAAATAAAAAAAGTTAAGATATTTTTCAAATAAATTTTAGTCATCCAGACAAGTCATCTCTAACGATTCACATATTTCAACAAGCGTAGTCAAAAAAAGCAGATTTAGAAGTAATTGATATTATGAATTGGACTGATTCTAGCACACCTTTGGACTGATTCTAGCACAGCAATGTCTTTTTTTAGATATGGATTCCAAACCTGTACACCATATTCCAAATGAGGTCTAACAAGGGCTTTGTAAAGTCTACTTACAATACAGGAAAATAATTTTAATTTCGTAATAAATTTCTATTGGTCATATGATGGTTATAGGCATGTTAGTACAGTGGTTATTGCAAAAATATAACGTTCCGTTCCAAGTAAAGGTTCCGTAACCAGTTAGAAATATCTTTTTTTTGTTATTCGTTATCAATATCGTTATTTTTCGAATTTAACATCAAATTTGACAAAAAAATAACCTACATATAACGAAATTTTATTAATTAACGAGGTTAACTGGAACGTAACCCCCAGCTGGAACGGATCCCTTTTAAATCGCCGTTCCGCTCTTAGAACCCCTGCGAACGGAACTTTACATTTTTGCAAGAACCACTCTATGTAGATAAGTAGAATTGTTACACAACCGAGCAGCATCTGCGAAAAAAATTAGGGTTGTTATTTGAAGTGCAATTTCCAGAGTAAATGCTGAGTTTTTGCAGACGTTAAATTTAAGTTGAATAATTTTTTTTTCATCTAAGAGACAATATGAAAATTTTAATACCGTAATCCCTCATTTTTTGTACCACTGGGAAAAATTTTTTGGCATCTTTGTAGCTTATAAAAATTTTAGATGGGTGGTTATTTTTTTCTCTAAGTTTAAAGACGACTTCGTCATGTTGTTACTAACATCATTTTTGACTTTTTAAAACAAAATTTTCATTTGTTACAAGCACACTGAAAATTTTCTCTCCATGGTAAAAATAATGAGGGATTACGGTAGTGCTTTTGTATAATTCCTATTTCTCAAAAACTCTTAACTTTAATTTTACCTTGAAAGTAACTAAAATCATACTTGAAAAAAACTTGATCTAGTTTAATAAACAGACTTATTGTAAATTGCGCATTTAATTTCATTCCTTTTTAACAGTTTTTTTACCTTTGCTTTTTGCAGAGAGTTTGGTTTAGGGTGAAACAAAGTTTGCTACACATTGTTACATATCCTAATATTTTACAAATTGTTCTGTATTTTTTGAACTCGAAAACTGTCGAAATGTGAATTACTGACATTTAGCTTTAATTTTTGTGAAATTCATTCTTCAAGATCGACGAATTAATCATCATAAAATGACGTCAAATGAAAATCTGACCTCAGTCAACTCTGTAAGATGATTGTAAAACCTCTCAAGCCGATTATCAAAGACAAAATCTTTAAAATTAGAGCTACTTAAATAAGACCTCAAACTTTTGAGAAGAGTTAAAGAAAAATACACCCCGATTCAGTATTTTTAAGATTTATTTCAAAAATTACCTTGATCATAATTCGAGTTAAAAGACGATACTGTTTGACTTTGAGCTAAAGGTATCGACACACATTTAAAATCATTGCTATTGATTGAATTATTCCGATTTTCGTTCATTTCAAAAAATTTCTTTTTTTTTGGTCTTTTAATTATTTCCTTTTTTGGTTTAAAAATTAAAACGATTTACTCATTGAAACTTGGGGTTTATTCTTTAATTTCTAAAATTACAGTAAATTAAATTATTAACAGAAACATAAACCTACTAGAACCTTTTTTTGGGAAAAAAGTAAAATAAAGAAAATAAAAAAAGGAATCTCAGTCTGTTCAAGGATTGAATTCGTTAAAAACTGTTTAAAAAATAAATTATTTCACAAGAAAATTTTTTTATTTAAAGACGAAACCCAGATTCTCTTGTTTAACAGAAAATAAAGTGTAAAGTTTATTTAAGTGATCAACAAAAAAAAATAAGATACAAATAAAAAAGATTAAGTAACGATTGAAAAGATACAAGAGTCTGTTTTTTTTATTTAATTAAAACCTTTTAGTAAAATTTTTCTTGATTAGGAAACAAAATTATACAAACTTAACTTGAAATAACTTTCATTCATTTATGATTTCATGAAACTTGGTTTAGTACCATGTTTTTTTTCAAGGTACATGTCTCGATATAAAGTCGAACCTCTCTAATCCGACAAAATCGGGAAGGGGAAATTTTGAAGGTTTATCGAAATTGCCGGATTATAGTCAAACCTATCTAATACGGCCTTCATTAATCCGGCTAATTCGATTTCCGATCTATATATTAATACTCTATAATTGAATCTATATTCCAGCATTCTAGATAAACCTGCAAAATTTTCCCTTCTCAATTTGGCTGGATTAGAGAGGTTCGACTGTATCAAATATAAATAAAATGGTCTAAAAAAATTATTGTCTTAATGAAAATCACCAAATGAAACCAATTAGACAATCTAGGCTAATTTTAATCGATTTAATGTTTCTTGAAAATATCTTTCTGATAACTTTCTAAAGATGTCCCTGGCACAAAGGTGAACATTTTCAATATTTTCGGTTTTGGACTATGGTATAAATTAGAATCGGCAAAGGATGACTCATCAATAATGTTTTTTGCCATTATTCAAAAAATAAGCATATTTTATTCATAAAAAAATTAAAAAAAAAATTAGAAAAAATATTCCTCTTATATTAACTTGTCCGGGTGTATGTCTAAAAATGTATCGGGATAATTGTTCGGTTTAGAATTGCGGGGATTTACGATAATAATTTACATGGGTCTCATTTTAGATTAAATTTATATGAATCTTTGTTTCTTATCAATACCAGGGGAAAAGCTGGTACACCTTTTTATCACCGATTTTCGAGACAGTCGTCTCGCTCTAAAGTCAAAACATCGGTCCTTTTGATGTTGCTGCACTTCCACCAAATTAATGGCGTCCTCTTACTAAAAAATGACAAATTTATCGCAAAATCACGCATACAAAATTTAGTGAATTTTTAGTACTAGGACAGTCCGGTTCGGGTAAGCTTTTGCTTTGAGTAGAGTACAGGTACGGCAAGCATAAAAATTAATCCCTGAATGAAGCGAAATGGTTCTACAACGATTAAATTTTATTTTTTTTCTCATGTTGTTAGACCCATTCTAATAGTGTGTATACATTTTTCGGAATAATTGTTAAGGCATAAAATAACAACTAACGATAGAGTTAAACCCTCAAGTTGATAGAGTATTTTATGCAGTACAAACTGATATATTTTTTTAATCAACTTATCTATATAAATGGACGAAAACAAGCAATTCATGTGAGGAACTCGTTTATGCCAAAAAGAGACCCTTACATTTATAAATAATTTTTTTAATAATACAGTCGATCTTGTGAAAATGTAACGTTCCGTTTGGAACGCTTTCATAACGTTCTTTAAAAACAGCTTCATTCGGGTTCCAAAATTTAACCAAAATGGTTCCGCCCTGTTTCTAGTTTTTCTTAGAAGGAAATGAATTTTTAAACGTAAACGAATGCCTTTTGGGAAACGTTTGGTAAGAGAACGGAGCTGTTTCTAAATACCGTTCTGAACGCGTCCCGAATGGAACGTTACATTTTTGCAAGATCCACTGTATTTCAATTTGTACCATAAATTCTCGTTAAATGATACATATAGCTAAACCTGAATACTCTTGTCATGCTCGTGCTTCTGATTGCTTAAAAAATAGCCAACCAGAAGCCAGAGAACAAACCGAGTATTCAAGTTTAAAACAGGAAAAAAATGTGTAATACCGTATTCCCTCGTTCGATTATGCAGCATCAAAGCACGAAATCCAAAAGTTTAGGAAGCTCTTTTTACCTCTTGATTTAGGCCTTTGTTAAATATTCTAAGCAGACTCTGCTGTTAAAACCAGAGTGTGACGAATGTCTTAAGCATGTTTTAGCATTTTACTAATCGTTAAAAAACCCTCCTAAAAATTTGGATTTTGGGTCATAATCGAACGAGGGAATACGGTAGTTATAGAGTTAAACTTTATCGGTAATCTTTGCAATTGTACCAAAATTTTAAAAATCCAAGGTCATATTGATCTGTGATCAATATTTCAAGTAAGCAAAGTAATTATTTTAAGATTTTCTCTTCAGAGATTTTTCAATTGTGGAAAAAGTTTTTATTTTTTATTCCCTTGATTAGACTTTTAAAACGGCATGAAATTCAATGAAAAATAAAACTTAAAAGCCTACTACTAAATTTTTTTATTTTCCGTAGTTAATAAAATCATTAATCTTTTAATAATGAACCTTAAATACATTTTTGATTTTCTTCAAAGATTGAATTATGAGACCCGCTAAGTTTCGTTTTAAAAAGAAATCAAGCTTCATTTATAAAAAAAATAAAAACATAAAAAGAAACATCAAATGCCAATCAAAAACTACTTTATCACCCATCGTAAATTCCTAAAATATTTTTATTGAATTTTGCATGCAGTTCAATTTGAATGAATTTTTGTTTTGTTTTGCCAGTGAAGTAACTTCTTTTAAAATTAGACGGATAACAAAAAAAAAAAAAACTTTAACTGTTATACAAATTGGCATATTTTATTTATTTGAAAAAAAATAGTTACTCTTCATTTTATTAAAGAATGATTTATGCACCAAGAACATGAGTTTCAAGATAGGCTGATTAGATAATTATTTATTTACTTTTATTTAATTTGTTTATCTAGACAACCAATCACTTTAGTTTGACTCATTGAGCTCTTAATCCTTTTAAGATTAAAAAAGTCCTAGAAAAATGACTCGATATCAAAAACAATAAAAAAGAAAGAATTAAAACAAAAAGAGATGAAAATATCAAAATGAATAAATCAATTTTTAATTAATTGTATCAAATTTTGGCTACAAAATAAACACCAGTCCCCTTCAATTCAGTAAATAATGTTCATAATAGAAATTAGCAAAATCACACTTTCGACTCTCCACACTCGGGTTAAAGCAATCTCGTTATACAAACGGTTAAACGGTAATATTCTAGTTTTCCGGATAGCTCTTGGTTGAAAAATTGTTTCGAAACTTTGTTCCTGCGAAGGTAATGCTCCTGACCATAAATATTTCAGTTTATTTGCAAATCCCGTCAACTTATCACAGAAATCTACTGTATCTTCAAATTAACACACTTTTTCCATATTGCAGTTGATTCTAATAGATTTACGGAACTTCTTGGAACATCGGGTACCATTCTAAAATCTTAGACATATGTTTGATAAAGCACCACAAAAAATGATATTAAATAATATTTCTCAATTAGCCTTGGTTAGTGTTTCATTTCGGTAATTTATCGATTATGTCCAATGCTTTCGATAAATTTTTGATATGGATAGTAATTATCGATACCAAAATTAATGTTTTAACCCTTAACCGCCCGTTGGATCATATGTGATACATTTTTTAAAACAGTTAAGGGTCGTGTGTTAAAATTATCTAATAAACATGAATTATACATTAAAGTCAAGATCGTGAGAAGATTTGATCTTTGTACCCCTGTTTGTACGGAAATTTCCTTAAAAATTAACTTCAGACTCGTGTTTTTATAAACTTCTAAAATTTTCAAAAGTTACAAGATAGTCTAAACAAAAATTTATCAATTTAACCCAAAATAAGCCATTAGATATAATCAGAAAAACATGAGTATAGTTAAAGATTCAAAAAAATAATCAGATCAAGAGTTAAATGACTTTAAAGGTTTTTCTTGCACGTGTATGCTTTAGTCCGGACCATATTTTCATCTGTCTTTTTCAAACATTTTCTAGCCTAGATTTTTCCGTATAATTCATAGATTGTATCCGTTTTTTGATATCATGAAAATTGAACAAGCGGATGTTTAAGGGTTAAAAAGGATTTTAAAAAAAGTCGCCAGTCTCTTTCAAATGTAATTTTAGGCTTCTTGTTCAAGGACATCCGGCCTAACCTCGAAGAGAAAATCCTGCAGGTCTATCGAAATTGCAGGATTATAGATTCAATGATAATGTGTTATTGTGGAGATGGAAAATCGAAAAATCATTCGATAAAACAATTTGTCGGATCAATGAATGTTGTTTAAGAGAGATTAAATTGTACAGATTGTAAATCAGGACTGTAAGAAGGATATCTGTTAATGGTAATTGTTATTAAAAAAGACAACAAATCACAGTTTGGTTTATGAAGTTTATTTTTACTGATTACTTGTTCTAAAACAGCCTAAAAACAAACATCAAATTAACGACCTAGGAAATATAAAATATCAGTGTCTATTTTGCCGGTTGTCCTAAATTTACGGACCGAAACTTTGAGAAACGAACTCACGGATCTGGACCCAAAAAAAAAATTTCCGTATGCTTACTTTCTAATTGACATGGATTAACGATATGATAAGACAAATCATATTTTTCATATTGTTCATTTTGTTAAGAATAACTGTAGACTTAACTTCATTTTAACCAATGATCGCATTTTGAGATAAATGGTATAAGAGGTTCATGAATTTTTTAAAAATTTTAAGCGTTGTACAATAGAGGCCCTGTGACCTGGGGGTTTCCAAAGTTATCGGATTTAAGTGAGTCAAGATTAGAAAAAAGCCACCTTTAGACTGTTTTATCAGGGTAGTTAAAACCGGGGTCGACGGCCAATCCAAATAACGGCCGTCGACGTCGGTTAACTACCCACGTTTCTGAGACTGATTGTATCATCTGATTTGATTTCGCTCCACGGTCACGAAGAAGAACAAAATGAACAATATGAATGCCATTTCTAAAATTTCAATGAAAGAAGTTTCTGTTAATTATAAAATGAAGTATAAATTCATAGACTGTCATACATTGTGACTGTCGTTAATACCTGACTTGACGTTAGCAAAAGCTATTAAAAATCATGATGAAAAATAAAAATAATGAAAATGGCGAAGTAAAAATTATTAATGGTATCATGTGTTATTTGGCAATATTTTACGTTATTTTTGCTAAAGTCATAAAGTTAAAAAAAAATTAGTTACAAAGTGATTGGTTACAGTCAGAGATACGAACCCGTTTTTTTTTCAGGTTTTGAGTTTGGGTTGGTTTCGGGTGGACCACTCAAACTCGATACCCAATTACCAACTTTTTTTGGGTAACCAACCCATAACCCATACCCATAAAACTTAACTTTTCAGGTTACGTACCTGAATCTGATACCTTTTAACTCAAAACAAACCCGAAAAAATCGAGTATGTGGTTATCGGATTCAGGTACGTAACCTGAAAAGTTAAGTTTTATGGGTATGGGTTATGGGTTGGTTACCCAAAAAAAGTTGGTAATTGGGTATCGAGTTTGAGTTGTCCACCCGAAACCAACCCAAACTAAAAACCTGAAAAAAAACCGGGTTCGTATCTCTGGTTACAGTGTAGAACCCTTGTCATTCAAAACTTCCAAAAATGAACCTTCAAGAATGTTCACGAAGCTTCAAAAAAGTTTTGAACCTTCATTTTTTTTCAAATTTTAAAATATGAAAATTTTAGAAAAACAATATTATCTCAGGTCCGCTAAACTCGAATAAGAATATTTATTGCTATTTCGTGATTACGGGAAAACTAGAAAACTAACTGTGAATAAGTAATCGTGGCCAGCGGTCAAGCTAGAACCACAATGCTTTTATTTAATTTAAATGAAAAAGCTATACTGTCCACTACGTTACACGGGCCTATATACGGCTGGTCACCTGACCGAGTCCGTGATAAGCCGCGAAGTGGCGTCAGCAGGGTTAGCTGCTGATGGAACATAGTACACAGCTAAATAATAAACTTGACTAAAAATAGCTATGAGTATCATCGATGCGAAAAACGGGCTAGATTTTCAATAGACCCTTTATGAAATAGAGAAAAATATTTTAAGACTAAAATCGAATGAGGCTAAATTCGGAGACCTAGATTGCTAATTGCCAAATTACATGACTACAATACATCAAAAACAACAACATAAGAAAAATATTCCCAAAACTTAACAAAACACAAAATATCAAATAATTAATTCGTTTAATAAACAATCTCATATTTTTTTTTGCCTAAAAAGTAATAAAGTTATTTTATCATCTTGAAAGAAACATAAATCCGGGATCCTTTAGCTCTCTCTCTCTCTCTTCTTTCAATAAGTTATTTTTTCCCTTATTTTTTTATAATTAATCAATGTTTTATTAATTTAAAGTTTATTAATATTTCCTTTTATTTTCTAATGATTTTTATATTCAAATAATTTTCTCTCTTAAAAGCGGAAAATCACGAAAATTTCCGATTTATTAAATAACCTAAATCCCTAAGAACTTTTTCTAGTCATTATTTATTTTGTTTCATGTTGTGTGCTCTGCACACATCAAATTTAAAAAAAAAATGAATGTATGAAACAACAAAAAAGTTGAATGCTTAATAATGTTGCAAAATATTCGTCTCCCAAAATGAAATAAGAAGAGTTAAGTATATGCATAAGAATTTTTTTGAAATAAATAGATCTTTATTTCTTTTTGGTATAAAGACCTGATTTAGCAAAATTTAAAAATTTCCATCATAATTTTATAATTGACAAATTTAAAAAAAAAAATGACTAAAGGAACAACTAAAGAGATTTGGGATGATGCACCAGAAGATTTGGCCGAAGACATTCTTAAATTACCAACCGATGACATTACTTCACGCACTCGTCTACTTGAGAATGAAGTTAAAATTTTAAAATCAGAAATAATGAGAATTTCACATGAACATCAATCACAAAAAGAAAAAATCAAAGAGAACAAAGAAAAAATTAAATTAAACAAAACATTGCCTTATTTAGTCTCAAATGTAATTGAAATATTGGACATTGATCCACAAGGAGACGAAGAAGAAGGAGCTAATGTTGATTTAGATTCACAACGTAAAGGTAAATGTGCAGTTGTAAAGACATCGACTAGACAAACATATTTTTTACCAGTTATTGGTCTTGTCGAACCTGAGGAAATGAAACCAGGCGAGCTTGTCGGTGTAAATAAAGACTCATATCTAGTTCTTGAAAAACTTCCAGTTGAGTATGACTCAAGAGTTAAAGCTATGGAAGTAGATGAAAGACCAACTGAAAAATACGGTGATATCGGTGGTTTAGACAAACAAATTGAAGAATTAATAGAAGCTGTTGTCTTGCCAATGACTCATAAAGATAGATTCGAAAATTTAGGTATTCACCCACCAAAAGGTGTTTTGTTATACGGTCCACCGGGTACTGGTAAAACTCTTTTGGCAAGAGCTTGTGCTGCTCAAACAAAATCGACTTTTTTGAAATTAGCTGGTCCTCAACTAGTTCAAATGTTTATTGGTGATGGTGCTAAATTAGTACGTGATGCTTTTGCTTTGGCCAAAGAAAAAGCTCCAGCAATTATTTTTATTGACGAATTAGACGCAATTGGTACTAAACGTTTTGACAGTGAAAAAGCTGGTGATCGTGAAGTACAACGTACTATGTTAGAATTGTTGAATCAATTAGACGGTTTTCAACCGAATCAAGATATTAAAGTAATTGCTGCGACTAATCGTGTCGACATTCTAGATCCTGCTTTGTTACGTTCTGGTCGCTTGGATCGTAAAATTGAATTTCCACATCCAAATGAAGAAGCTAGAGCTCGTATTATGCAAATTCACAGTCGTAAAATGAATGTGAATAAAGCTGTTAATTTTGAAGAATTAGCTCGTTGTACAGATGATTTTAATGGAGCCCAATGTAAAGCTGTTTGCATTGAAGCAGTAAGTCGCTTTTTTTAAACATTACAACTAAACCTTCAATAGATATATTTTTGTAACTTTTAAAAAAGGGTATGATTGCTTTGAGACGAAATGCAACTGAAGTCAACCATGAAGATTACATGGACGCCATTTTGGAAGTTCAAGCCAAAAAGAAAACAAATCTTAACTATTATGCTTAAATGTTTTTTTTTTCCTCACTAATATTATTTATTTAAAAAAGAACACTGGAATTATATAAATATATAAAATTAAACTATGATTTCCCAAGGATAAAAAACGTAAAAAATGTTTATAACGAACGATGTCGTAATTCGATTTCTTTTTTTTTTTCTAAAAATTTTAAATTTTGATCGTAAATAAAACAGTTTTTAAAACTCGAATCGTTTTGATACCATTTTTTTCTTCCTAATCCGAGGTTATTATTAGCCTTAAAAAGGAATTTGTGTGAACCTTTTATGCTTAAATTTAAAAAAAAAACTAACCAAGGTCGTTAGGTATCTTCATTAATCAAACTGACTCTTTAAACTGATATTCATGAAAATTTTAGTTAAATAAATACATTGCTTTATACCAAAAAAAAATTAAATCTACACTGTTAACACTCAATCAGGACTTGTGGAATTTCACCACTCAGCAATTATGTGTTTTATTATTTTTTAAACTGAATAATACTCTTGAATTACTAAAAAAACGTTCTAGCTCAACTCTATCACAATTGATCATTGGTTTGAAAAAGTTCTATTTTGAGTCTTTACAGTCTACATTCGTACAAAATCCTACTACTCTATTTGAGCTAGGAAGTTATGACGAGTATGAGGGGTTTTGAAAATTTTGAACAAAGCTTATTTTGAAATATAAACGGAAGAAATAGCTCCAAGAACCAAAGTTATCTTCTAGACTTTGAGTGGTTAAAAAAATTCCATAAAAAATAGTCTCAGTCATTAGTTACACCGGAAATTTTTGGGTGTTACGAGATCATGTGGTTTTTAGGTTTCCGATTTTAATAATGTGATTATGATAGCCAAATTTTCTTGTTCACAAGATTGTTAGCTCTTACCGAACAAAGTATGGCGGTTTTAGCTACATTTTTTCGGAGTATTAGCTACTTCTTTCTATCGAATGGTGGGTCAAAATTATTTTTCCATAATAAAACTACCGAGCATACACGAGGGGTCACGTCTAGGCAGCTTACTGCTCAAGGAAAATGAAAGCTAGGAAGCTTTTTTGCAAACAAGGAAGAACAAGGTGTTAAAATGCTTCCCAGCTTTCATTTTCCTTGAGCAGTAAGCTGCCTAGACGTGACCCCACTGGAATCTCTCGTGTATGTTCGGTAGTTTTATTATGGAAAAATAAGTTTGACCCACCATTCGATAGTAAGAAGTAGCTAATACCTGGAAAATATTTAGCTAATACCGTCATAATTTGCAAACAAGGGATGAAATTGTTTACAAAATTTATAGAATTGTATAATTTTTTGCAAAACTCATATCGGGTTCATCAAATTATTTAACCTTATTTTAAACTGTCCCTTAACCCTCCGCACGGAAGCTTAACTCCCATCTTTAATTAACAGAGAATTTTGCAAAAACTTTTGAGGTGCTATTGAAAATAATTTTTTTAAGAAAAGGATTGCCAGTTGAGTAGCCAGATTTTTCAAAAATAGTGGGGCGGCGCCATCGATAATTTAATTTTGGGGGTCGAGCGCCCCCCTTCGCCATCATGTAGTTACGCCACTGAGAATTGAGTAACTTATTTTTAATTCAAATTGAACTAGACTCAACCTTAATCTTAACGAAATTAGAAAGACAACTTGTCTATTCTCTTGCGAGATTTTTTGAAGAATTTCTAAACAAATATTTCATTATTTTTGTTAATTTTTCGGTGAATATTTCTTATATTTAAAATTTGTTTTATGCCTTAACCCCTTGAAAGTAATTTGAAAAAACAAGTGTAGACGTTCAAATCATTGTGTATTTTTAACCTTGGGCTCAACCGTATTTACAAAAATCAAATATTGTAGTAATACGTTTAAATTTATTTTAGCAAATATTTTATTTTTAGATTAAAAAAATGCTAAGGCTTTTAGGAAATCGAGTTGAATCGAGTCTAATATGTTTATTTTCTCAATCAATTTCAAAACGAGAGATCAGATTGAATAAAAATTCGTCAAATGAAAGCCTTCAAGTCTCATCTAAACCCAAACAACGAGATCAAGCCATTCTCGCAATAACCAACATTAATCAAGGCAACAAAGTCAAAAAAATCAAACTTCCTTTTAAATTAAAAAACGAAGAGCAAAATTTTATATACAAAGGAAAAAGTTCACATATTACAAATGAACTTGACAATCAAGATCCTGAATCATTGCTTAAAACAGAAGAAGACCTGGACATATACGCAAAAGACGAAAATTTATATCACCAAAAAGTAATAAATGAGGACATGAAAAAAAGACGACAAATTAAATTCGGAATTGTAAAAAAACGAATTGATAAGATCGAGGGAAGAGACGAAAAAAATTTCAATTTGTTAACATGGGATGCTAAAGAACAGATAAAACATCTTCACATGAACGACCCTCGTAAGCTTTTAATCATTAAGACCTGAGTGGAATTTAATAAATTTTGTGTAATTCGAAGAGACCTGGACACCTGAAAAAATATCCGAAAGCTTTCCGCTAACTGTTGAAAGTTGTAAAAAGCTTCTCAAATCAAAATGGACTCCAAAGACATTGGATGAACTGGAGAGACATGATGAGAAAGCAATGCAAAATTGGAAGCTTTTGGAAAATATTGAAAAAAACCCGAATTCAGGTGAATTTAAAAGAAAATTTTTTAATGCAAGTTTTGAGTAATTTGTTTTTGTAAAGCCGGACCTGCTATAAACATTTACCGCGAGTACAAAAAGATGAACAAATTAAACCTTTTGAAGCACGCAGCAGGTTTACCAGGAATTGATTTCGAACGTAAATCTCATATATTTAGTGACTCATACGCTGTTCATGAATCACTTTTATGTGTAAGTAAACTAAAGTTTAAAAGTTAAAAATTTTTTTGTGTTATTGTTTTTTTTTTATTAGGAGCCAGGAAAATTTTCAAACATAGTTGTACATAGAGATGATTCAATAAAGAAAATTTTTAATCGTCAAGTGGATGAAAAAGAATTTAAACAAATTTGTAAAAGTAGTGATGATTCAAAAAGTAATTTCAAAGATCATTTAATGACCACAAAAACTCAATTGAGTAAAAGTCTTGCAAAAATTTTTTCTAATAATGAAATTAAAAAATCAAAATAAAATTTTTAGTTTAAATTATTATTCATTTTAACTTTTGATGTATCTACAAACGGTAAGCATTCAAGCCTTAAGGAAACAAACAAAGAGAGAATTATTTTAAAAATTACATTAATTTCTAGAGGAATTTTGATACTAATCATGTCTTTTCATCCTCTACATTCCTTTTGTCATTAGACTTTTTTTAAGCCTATTTGAACCCCTGTATCTTCTACATCCACTACAAAAGTTTAAAATTGTTTGCTCAATACATTTGATTTTTTAAGAAAAGTCCTTTCACAGGTATATAGAGGATTTGGACCATTTCATTTTTTTTTTGTTTGGGCTGATTCACCAGAAGTGGTCTACAGCCATCTAAACCATTGTCAATAGCTTCCCTTGTTTTAAAACAAAATGAGTACGCAGACGTTCGACATATTGTCAACGAAGATCCTAAATTCGTTTTGATATCTTTAAGAAAAGACCCCCTCCCCCCTCTAAAAAAACATTTAAAAAAATTTTGGATCGGTCTCAAAAGAATTTACTGACGAACTTTTGAGAATGATTCTTATCCACTCTCCTCTTTCCTAAACCTTGGACCCTCTCCGTTTGATTCTTCTATTATTTTTGTAATGGTTTTATTTTTGAGTGAAAATTTTGTCGATTCAAGTTTACGGTATCCTTTAAAAACAACACCCATAGACAATCCACAAAAACAACACCTGGTGTACTACAAAAATTAAATATATTTTTGATTGCTAACGACCTAAATTTTCTAAAACAGCCTTTTCCGAAAAAAAAAACATTCATTTAAGTATTATATTTTTGTTCCAAAAAAAATTGTCATAATGCACCCAGAAACACCCCTCTAACCTTCCAGATACACCTAAAAACTGATGTAATTTTCGGATAGAGAATGAAAAGATCTATTAGGAAATATGGTTCCTTTATTATGGATATTTTTGTGATTTACATTAGGTGTTGTTTTTTATGCATTGCCGATGGGTGTTGTTTTTAAAGGACACCAAGTTTATTCTTAAAAATTACAATAGATCTTATTAAATAAATATTTTGCAAAGGTTTTGTAATAGCGCGTGATCTGACGTTATCAGTGTTACGTCAGTTCTGTTACAAAACCTTTTCCCAAATCTGTATAACTAAAACATTTGTCATAAAAAGGTAAAAAATTGCTAAAAATGTTAATGTTGCTTAGTAACAAACAAATTACTGGAAATTTCTCGAGTAGTTCTACTCATTTCCACGTTTTTTTTATTTGGCGCCTAAGATTATTATTTTCAATTATTTTAAATAGGCTAAAAATTGAGTTGAATTGGGAAAATGGGGTCACATGTTAAGTTAATTTTCATCTTTGAATGAATGGTAAACTTGAGCACATATTAGGTAACTTAAAGTGATCCATATTGTATTAGAATCGACTTTAATAATCAAACACACAACACACGGTTGACTTAACAAAATTAATTAGACTCTTGTGGTTGTATTTTATACCGCGTTTAATCCATTCTTTAAAGAAAAATATAAAAACATCATTAATAAGTCTATTGACCTTTAACTGTTTTCATGAGCATAATATTTTATTTTTAATTAATACTGATGTTTTTATTAAAAGCTTATAGGGGTTTAGGGTATATTGCTCAAAAACATGGATTTAAATTATCAAGAGATTCAATAAACTTTTTAAGAAGAAGATAAAGAAGACACTTTCATTAACAATTTAAAACATAAATTGAGTAAACATATTCTAAAGACAAAATTTGCACGCAAAAATTTTAATTTCAAAATGCGAATAAGTCTTCAACAACAAATACATTCAGTTGCAAGTTTTTTTATTAAAATTATGTAATTTTACATCGAACAGTTTATACACGCATGTGAAGCAACGTTTTCTGCTGTTTTTTTTTTTTATTTTAAAACTAAAAATTTCTTTTTTAGGGGTCCACATTTTTTAGTTTTGTGTTTCAATCCTAGCACATTCAAAACAAAAAATTATTTCTAGCACTAGCTTAATATTAAATATGTGAAAACCATGTGTGTGTGTATATGAGTGCTCGTTTTTTATTTTATTTTAAATTTGCATGCTTTCTACAAAATTTTAACTTTTTTTTTAAATTTTATTTTCTACCACATGGTTTTAATATTTCTCAAATTCAATTTTCTTTTTTTGTACACTTCTACCTTGGTTTTTTTATCAGTTCAAAACAATTTTTGAAATTATATTTTTTTAAATTTAAGTTTTTTTTTCCTAAAAATGGCGGATGACTCGAAACTAGAATATCTAGCCGGTCGACCAAAACCATTAAAACAAGTCGATATTGAAGTTAAAAAAACCGGTTACATTCTAGAACCGTCTTCATCGGATCGTTTAATATTGGAGAATAACTTTTACGATGAAATAAATAACAATAAGGCACGTACATGGGATAAAATGACCACAATGGCAAAATATAATCCATTCGTACCGTTAGGTTGTCTCGTTACGATCGGTGTATTAGCCAATGGCATATTGGCCATGCGTAACAAAGACCGTGTTAAATCCCAATTAATGATGCGTTATCGTATAGCTGCACAAGGTACCACTATAATAGCACTTGTAGTTGGTACAATGATAACCGGTTATTTTGCTAAACCCGAATGAGTTTTAAAAAGACTTTTTTTTTATTCAATGACTCTCTTAGTTCAAAAATAAAATTAGTTACGTTTTGTAAAGTTGTTTTCTATTCCTTTTGTTACATTATTATTTGGAATTTATATTTCAAAATATTTTTAATGCACCCTCTCTTACCTTTTTTACTTTTTTTATAGATATTTTATTAAAAACAGAAGATGGAAAAAAATCAAAATGGTCTAGACGATTCGGCTATTGACGTACCAATTAGCTTGCCAAAAGAAGTCGTCAAACGTGTTAATGCATTGAAAAATATACAATTAAAAATGGTTAACATTGAGACCAAATTTTATGAGGAATTACATCATTTAGAATGTAAATATGCTGCTATGTACGATCCATTATACGAACAACGTGAACAAATTATAACTGGAGTTCATGAGCCAAGTGATGAAGAAGGCAAATGGGCTTTGGACGAAGAGTTAGCCAAGGACTTGGAAAAAAAAGCCACCATCACTGAAGCACCCGAAACACCCGAAGCTGCCAGTGTCAAAGGTATTCCAGAGTTTTGGCTTCATGCTATGAAGAGCACTGAAATAATAGGCGAGGCAATTCAAGAACACGACGAACCAATTTTGAAACACTTGAAAGATGTAAAAGTTAAACTTCACGATCAAAAGCCATTTGGTTACACTTTGGAATTTGTTTTTTCTGAAAATGAATTTTTTACAAACAAAATTTTGACCAAAACTTATGAGTTAACAACTGATAAAGACGATAAAGACCCGTTTGGTTATGATGGTCCAGCATTGTACAAATCAATTGGTTGCAAAATTGAATGGCAACCAGAAAAAGACGTTACTATTAAACTTGTTAAAAAGAAACAAAAACATAAAAGTTCTGGTACTATTCGTGTTGTAACCAAAGAGGAAAAACAAGACTCGTTCTTTAATTTCTTTGAATCACCAACACCTGATGGTATTCGTCCATCGTACAGACACATTTTGGATCCAAGCTATGTTCCAAAAGAAGAAAATGAAGAACAAGATGAAGAAGATGAAGAATTGTACGAGGCTGATTTTGAAATTGGACACTTTTTCAAAGAATTCTTGATTCCAAAGGCTGTTTTGTACTACACTGGTGAGTTAGTTGATGAGAGCAGTTATGACGATGAAGAGTACGATGACGAAGAAGAAGATGAAGAAAATGGTGAAGATGGCGATGAAGAAGAGGAAGATGAAGATGACGAGCCAAAATCAAAAGGTAAAAAACCAGCCAAAAAGCATCCAAAGGCTTAAACCATTTTTTAGCATAATTTTAAACGTTTGAAAATCTCCTTTTTTTGATTGATCTATTTTGGGTGTTGTTTATATTTTAATCAAAACTAAGCAAGTCAAGAAGAAATGTGTTTTTTTTTGTTTTTTTCCATGGTTTATTTAATAAAAAAATTCCAAAAAAAATTTTTCGATTTTAAACGAATTTGTAAATTTTGCCATGACAAGCAAAATTTTGATAAAAGCCAACAATTTAACTTTAAAAATTTACTTTTTCAGATTTTAAACTCAACGTGAATCAAAATGGAAAAAGCTCAACGACGTGTTAACGCTTTAAAAAATTTACAATTAAAATTATCCGATGCTGAGTTGAAATTATACGAAGAAATTAATCAATTGGAAGCCAAATACCAATCAGTATTTGAACCATTGTACACTGAACGTGAACAAATTGTCAATGGTGAACGTGAGCCAACTGAAGAAGAAGCCAACTGGCCATACAAAGACGAGCTCGAAGACGAACTAGAAGAAGTAAACGGTAGTTCGGCTAAAAAATTAAAAACCGAAAATGGTGAAGACTTTAAAGGTCTACCGGAATTTTGGTTAAAATGTTTAAAATCAACAAGTCTATTAGGAGGTATGATTCAAAGTCATGACGAGCCAATTTTGAAACACTTAAGAGACATTAGAGTCAAATTGAACACTCAAAAACCATACGGTTACACACTCGAATTTCATTTTAATGAAAATGAGTTTTTTACAAACAAAGTATTGAGCAAATCGTACGAATTGACCACTGATCGTGATGATAAAAATCCATTGTCAACTGATACAACAAGATTGTATAAATGTGTTGGAACTAAAATTGAATGGGCCGAGAATAAAAATGTTACTTTAAAAGTAACTAAAAAGAAACAAACAAACAAGAGTAACGGTCAAACAAAAGAAGTTACCAAAGAAGAGAAACAAGGTTCATTTTTTGATTTATTCGATACTCATACTCAAGACGGTGTTAAACCGTCATTGAAAGACCAAGTTAAAAAAGAGCGCAACGAAGACGAATTAGACGAACAAGAAGAACTCGAGCATTTGTTCGATTTGGACTTTGAAATCGGTCAATTCATTAAAGATGTCTTGGTGCCAAAAGCTTTGTTGTACTATACTGGTGAGTTGAGCGAAGATGGTTTGGACAGTATGGACGAGGATGATGACGATGAAGACGATGATGATGAAGATGAAAGTGAAGGTGAAGAATCAAAAAATTAAAGAAATCAGGGTTTTAAGAATAAAAAATAAAAAACTGTTTTTTTTTGTTAACCATTTTTTTCCGCATGTTAATTCCATATTTTTAGGAAAAAAAAAAGATCTCAAAATAAAAGTTTCAAACTAAAAAAATAATTATTTTTTAACCCAACAGCTACGGGGTGACACCTGTAGGAATTTTTTTAAAAAATTTTTTTTTTATTCAATTTTCGCTTTTTTTATAGAGATGTCTAATAAAGGTAAAAGTCCAAAATCACCAGCCGCCTTTGATTTTTCAGCCTTAGGCAAAGAAGGCAAACAAATCACAAAATTAGAGGACATTGATTTGAATCAATTGACCACACAATCAGGTCCAGTAATGAAACGTATAAACGCTTTGAAAAATGAACAATTAAAAATGTTGGAATTGGAAGCTAAGTTTTATGAAGAATTACACGAATTGGAATGCAAGTATGCTAAAATGTACGAGCCATTTTATCAAAAACGTAAGACCATAGTCACTGGTGAGTACGAGCCAAATGAAGAAGAAGGCAAATGGGCTCTAGACGAAGAGGAAAAAAAAGAAAATGGCGAAGAAGAGAAAAAAGCCGAAACAATTGACGAAAGTAAGTTGTACGATTCAGGAAAAGAGTTATTAAAAAATTTAAAAGCTCAATTTAATCAAAAAATAGAAAAAGAAAACGAAAAAGGAATACCAAACTTTTGGTTAGAAACTTTACAATCGTTTAGAATAACAGCCGAATTGATTCAAGAACATGACGAACCAATTTTAGCATTTTTACAAGACATTCGTGTCAAGTTATTCGATACTAAACCATACGGTTACACTTTAGAATTTGAATTCTCCGAAAATCCGTATTTTACAAACAAAGTTTTGACCAAGACCTATGAGTTAAAGACTGATATTGATCAAAAAGATCCATTTTCATTCGAAGGTCCAGACTTGGAAAAATCAACTGGCTGCAAAATTGACTGGAAAGCAGGAAAAAATGTTACAGTCAAATCAGTCAAAAAGAAAATTAAACCAAGAAACAAAAAAGGTGTACCAAAAGTAATCACAAAAGAAGAAAAACAAGATTCGTTCTTCAACTTCTTTGACACACCAAAAAAAGCTTCGGATGAAAAAACAGTTGCTTTGAAATCCGATGATGATGATATGAGTGATGAAGAAGGTGATGAGGAATTATACATGATTGCTGATTTTGAAATTGGTCAATACATACGTGAGAAAATAGTCCCAAAAGCTGTTCTCTATTACACTGGTGAATTGGATGATATGGATGAAGATGATTATGAGTATGATGATGAAGATGATGAAGACGAAGATGATGATGATGAACACGATGGTGAAGACGATGATGATGATGATGAAGACGACGACGATGATGACGACGATGATGATGAAGATGATAAAGGAAAGAAAGGCAAAGGTGGAAAGAAAGCTTTACCACCAGCCAAAGGCGGAAAAGCTGGTAAAGGTAAAGGTGGCGAACCGACACCAGCCGAATGCAAACAAAATTAAAAAGTCAATTAAACAGTTTTTTTTTAGTCTTGTTTGTTTTTATTTTCTGCTTTCCATTCATTTATGATGTTTTTAAATTAATTTTTTTTTTCTTTTTTTGTATTTAAATATTCATTTTTTGTTTTTGGTTATTTTAAAAATGAAAAATAAATGATAAGAAAAATTGAATGTTAATTTTAAGCTTTAAATTTTACTCACGGTTTAACAACCGTTTGAACCATAACCACTTCCCATAACAACTAATATCTCTTCAAATCTTTAAAAGGAATGATTTTACCAAGTCTAAGCAAAGGTTTCTTAAATCCCCTGCTCAAAACGAACAAACCAATAGTTCGACCGTTTTGGCATTGGCTTAACCATGTATGGAATGAGTAAATAAGTCCATTAGTATACATTTTTGTTTAACTTAATACTAATTTAAATTTTTAAAAGATATGACCCTAAACGTGTTGAAGAAGTTGGACCTAATAGAGCTTGTGCTGAATGGCTATTAAAATGCGGTGCTCATGTTAAATTCAAAAATTGGGGTTCTTATGTCATCGATTATAACAAAATGCCTCCAGGAAGTTTCGAGGCTTTTAAAATTGAAGAAATAAGAGCTGAAAATGCCTGTATTATGGCCAGAGGATTCGAATACTTCAGTAACTTCAACTATTTATTTTACTTATTTTGAATCACCTGAAGGCAATTAGAAGAAAATTTGAACAGTCCAGAGCTGGCAAACTTATAATTTCGTTTCAAAATCCGTTAGAAAAGCTAAATGCAAAATTAACAAATTCTGTTAGATATCGATTACTGCATTTCCACCGAATTAATGGATTGCCGTACCCGTACCGTACTATAATCATAACCATACCCGTACTAAAAATTCTCTAAATTTATAATGCAAGGGTACGGTACGGATACGTTTCAAGTACGTTATGAGTACGCTTTGATACGGTTCGAGCACGCTCTAGTACGGACGCGCCAGTTCTAGTAAGGAAGTGCAGTATTTTGGTGGAAAAAAGTGACGGGAATTTGGTTATTATCGGGCTTTGAAGTTTTTTTCAATTCTCTAATTTCAATTCAGCTGAATTTGAATAACTTTATTTCTAGATGAGATTCTCTCTAATGACTAAACAATTTTAAAAATTGGATCCCTATATTTATCATTGAAACTTCACAAAATACCTTTTCTTTTCTTTTACCGGAAAAAAATACAAAAGTTTTTATAAACTCTAACCTAACAGATAATTTTTTACAGATAAACTTTCTGAAGATATTCTACTCCAAAACCTCAAGGAATAACCTTATAATAATTGCTTACATAAAGTTGTTTCTTTTTGGAAAGCGAAAAAACGTTTGACCTAAAATCATGGATTTAAAAAATTTTCAAAACCAAGTTCCTTTTCACTTAAAAGATTTTAAACTTTAAGCATCATTCAAACAATTAAAGCTTGGATTCGGTATTTCAAGAAAAGATCCTCTTCTTGGTTTTTCAACCAAAATTTGAGTTTTCAGTTGAAAAATGTTCAAAATAAAGTCTAACTATAAATATAACGAGCCGTTAACGAGGGAAATTCTCCTGTAGTATCAATTGATTTTCGCTTCCAACATTTTTTCTGACGTCGTAAATATTTTATCATAAGCATTTCAAATCGCCATCTTGATATCTCTGTTTCATTTTCATTAAAAATATTAATTTTTCTTCTAAATTTAAGATGGACTAAAAGATGTCAAAACAGTAAAATTTGTTAATTGCGAGTTGATAGACGATGCAGCGTTGGCAAAATTATCCTATTTGAGATGTTCATTAAAGGAATTGCAATTGGTATTTTTACCAAGTGTCACAGATCTTGGAGTAACCTATTTATATTTATTGGAGTAAATTTTGAAACTAAAAAAAATGAAAATAATTTTCAATTTTAAAAAACATTTTTTAAGGAATCTTAATGACTTGTACTTGAATTACTTGCCAAATGTAAAAGATCACAAACTTGCTGAAAAGTTGTTGAAAGAAAAATTACCAAAATGTAAAGTTGAATTTCTTCAAAATCCAGACGAAATCAAAAAAGAATGAAAGAGAATTTTCATCCGGTTTTTATCTTTAAATTTTATACTTAAAATAAAAAACGTTTTTTTTGATAGATTTTTTTTAAAAAACATTTAATTTCCAATTTTGTTTGACATTATGTTTGCAATAAATTGTAAATCAAACAAGTCTCTTCTAAATCGTTTTTAATTGATGTTTATCCTAAAGAAAATGTTTGAACACAATTTCCTGGCCAAAATTAAACAAGAGTCGTTTGAAGTTATAAATAATTTCAGCGAATCTCAGAATGATGATTCGAATCAAAGTTTAAAACAAATTCAAGAATGTGATCCTGCTTTAATTGAGTGTTTAGACTCAAATGAAAAAGTTAATGAAAACATTAATAATTTAATCAAGATGAAACGGGATAAAATTAATAAAATAAATTTATTAAATTATTGTGGTATAATTGACCAAGGTAAGTCGAATAAAAATAATTTTCAGCTCTAGTCTGAATATTTTGTTTGCAATCAAGCCTCTGATAATGATGGATGTGCAAGATCGAATTCAATTTATGTCGCCAAATATGGAAATAGTCACATCAAAAGTAAGGTTTATTTGAAGAATAATATTCTGGTAGCCTTATTACGATAGGATACTGTATTCTTTTTAATCCATAAATGGCTTATGAATCATCTTTTTTCTTAAAGAAAGTAGAATAATCAATCCGTATGGTGCATTGTCTCAAAAGTATCAACAAGAAATGATTAATGTTCAAAAGAAGAAGTTGATGGAGTTTACAAATTGTAAAATTTTTAAATTAATTTTTCAAAAATTCTTGTTTATTTGGAAATTTTTTTTAAGCGTACGTAAAGCCAATGGATGTAAACCAATTAAAAAATCAAATGTGATGATCAGGGATCATAGATTCATGTTAGAGTTTCTAAAATTTTTTTTCTTTATTAAAATTAATTTTGTAAATAAAAGATTGTGGATTTAAATTTCTCTTCAAAATTTAAAAAATTTATGTGATCAAAAGTGTTTAAGATTCGGTCGGAACAAAACGTCCACACTATCTAAATAAGTCATTTTTGACTTTACGACGATAATTTACGACCCCGAAAACCCCAAAAAATTAATTTTTTATGGGGTAAAAAATCGAAACTTTTGACCCTACCCTCCCGCTTTTTGCCGCCAAACGTCGAGGTGCTTTTTTTAAACATTTTAGTAAACATGATTGGAAAAGGCTATAATTGATGTAAAGATATGTTCTGAAAGTTAAAAAGTTACCATTAACGCTGGGACCATTGTCGGTGAGGAAAAAAAATCCATAAAGGAATACACGGGTGAAAACGCTAAAAAAAGGGAATTTTTCCGTCAAACTGCATCTCCTCATAGGGGAGCCGCAATACACAAATTTTTTTTCTATCTGCTTATACAAGAAGCGATTCTCTACAAATCTCAGGAATTCGTTTTTTTAATTAATTTTTCATTTTTGTATGCTAGTGGACGAAAAAAGTCATAACAATGAAAAACAACAAATAAAGGAGATTTACCACTTTTTGACTGAAAATTTAAAATCCTTGTGCAAACCCCGTTTTGACCCTACGGGAGGGTAGGGTCTAAATTTTTGATTTTTTACCTCAATAAAAAAATTAATTTTTTGGGGTTTTCGGGGTCGAAGATTAACGTCGTAAAGTCAAAAATGACTTATTTAGATAGTGTGGACGTTTTGTTCCGACCGAACCTTAAAAAAATTACATCTAGCCAATCAATGTTTCTTTGTTGAAGTTTGAGCCTCGTTAATTTTTCATTTATTCACCGCATATATGACAAGGCGTATCATTTGGATACGGGCTATAAAAAGTTTTGTGCAATTCGAACATTCAATTAATTCTGATGGTCGATTTTTTCTAAAATAGCAAATATGTAATAATACTACTTCGACTTGTTAGGAATCGACTCGATTTTCATTCCGAAAGCGTCTCCTAAATTACCGCGGAATCTTTGAAATCATTTTGTTTATTTTGAGATTAAAGATTGCATAGCCAGTTTTGGAATGAGTTTTTACCAAAAGATGACTATTTTATTCACCTTTTTTTGCTATTAAAATCTGAACTTAAAAGTTCTACGATATTTTTTTTTGTATTTGGATCATTGCCTTTTATAGTACGAAATCGAACGGCTTGATAGATTTTTACACCTGTCACATCACACAAGAATCACTGTATGTTGAAAATATCAAATTTGAGATTTTGTAAGGATACTTTTGACCTCAGTTTAAACTTCTTGAGATGATTCTTGTAAAGATAAGGTCTAATTGACAGAGATTTAATTGATGTAATTTGAATGATACTAAGTTTAGAACTAATAGGCTAAACGGGATCCGGAAAACTTAATCCGGAATGGGTATTTCTCGGTCCTGACTGTTTCAGATTAAAGCAAGTAGACTGTATAGAATCAAGTTCATTATCACTCGAATCACAACTTTTTTCATTAATTGTGACCGAATTACTGTTTTCGGCTCAGACAACCTTGCTCAGACAATCTTTGGTGTGCCACAACCGATAAATCCAAAAAATAGTTTGAAGGGACTTGACTTAAAGTTAAGTTAATATTTTGTTCTTTTCCCAAATTTAAAAAAAAATAAACTTTTTTCATTTGCATTCATTTGAGCCAAGCACATGAATTAAACTCATTGAAATTTTTTTAATATCATTTATTTGATTTCAAATTTAAGAAAACAAAAAAAACACAAAAATGAGTTTTAACCTCAGAGATGAACTTAACAAATTAAGCAACACTGCACCAGTGCTCAAAGACGTGGACGACTATTCAGACGATGGTTTAAATTTTAAACTTAAAATATTTATTACACATTTTTAATTTTATAAAAATTAAAAGAAACCAAAGCTAAAGTAGGAGAAAAATCAGCCGAGTTTGAGGATGAACTAGAATTCAAAGCACCCGATGGTGGTAGTAAACGTATACGCGCAGCTATTGGAGATCTTAGTGAATACGGTTTGAAGTATAAGGGCAAGAAAATTAGCCGAAAACAAATGAAAGGAAGTGACGAGGAAAGTGAAGATGATGAAGAAGAAGATGAAGAAGATTACGATGATGATGAAGAAGGTGATGACGAAGATTTAGACGAAGAAGATGAGGAAGAAGACGACGAGGAATTAGAAGACGAAGAAGTTGACGAAAAACCAAAAAAACAGAAAGGTCAAGAACCTCTAAAATTGAGTAACTTTAACCAAAAAGAAGAAGTGGCAAAAGGAAAAGCGGTCAAAAATCAATTAAGTAAACCCTTTCGAAAAATTTAACTCATAAGCCCTACAATGATTATTTTTGAAAGACTTTTGGGATAACTTGGTCGAGAGTAGAATTCGATTACAAAATGTTTTAAACACTGTCAATCAATTTCCACAGTTCGATCAATTCGATAAGATCATAAACAATCTATCTGATGATTTCAAGTCAAACAACGAGTCTTTGATGAAAGAAAGTAATACTTGAAAAAAAAAATTGATAAATGTTTAACGTTGTTGTTAAAATAGATCAGGAAACAATTGTTAAACTAATGAATCAACTAATTGAGCTTCAACAACGTTTGATTCAACGTGACCCCGAGACGAGCTACATTTCGAACGATCTCAAATTAGATGAAAAAAAATCAGATGAAATCGAATTGAAAAAAAGTGTTAAACGTAAAAGAGTTAACAGTGAAGGTAGTAGTGAGGAATCAGAAGATCAAGAGGAAGACGAGAACGATGAAGATGATGAAGAAATTTACAGTGATACCGATGAAGAAATGCGAGCCGAAGAAATAAAACGAGCCAAGAAACAAAAGAAACTAAAAACTTTTCATTTTAATCCACTGAAACCCGAAGAGTTCGAGGATTATTTGGCAAAGTTTAACAAAAGCTTTCATAAATATAGGAATTCGACCATTCAAAAGTGGTACGATAAGACTCGGCTTACGACCGGGAAAAGTTTTGAGTCACTCGAAAAACCGATTCTTCAACAAATTGAGCACGTAAGTCTCAAAAAATTCATCTTGTTTTAAAAATTTTTTACAAATGTCTTTTAGATTTTGTTGGACAAAGATCGTATCATTAGGAGGACTCAGTTAAAGCGGGGTCAATATAAAATATGTGGTAAAGAAGACAAAATTCAAGATGAAGAGAACTTGGACGCTTTGAAAGATCGTCATTTAAAAGACTATGATAGTGAGATATTTGATGATCAAGACTTTTATAATCAATTGTTAAGAGAATTGATCGAGAGAAAATCAAATAATATTTCAGACCCAATTGAGTTGTCAAGAAAGTCAATTGAGTTACAAAAGTTAAGATCTAAAAATAAGAAAAAAGTCGATACAAAAGCAAGCAAGGGTAGAAAAATTAAGTTTGATGTACATAAACCATTGGTTAATTTTATGGCACCAATGCATCGTTTAACTATGTCTGAAGAAGCCAGGTAAAATATTTTGGTTAAACAATTTCACGTTTAAGTCTAAGATTAATATTTTTTGTTTAGAAACGAATTGTTTCGTTCATTGTTTGGTGGAAATCAACAATCGGAAAAAAATAATAACAGAAATGAAGATATTGATTTTACTGCTTTATTTAAAGGATTTTAATTTTTAATAAATTTTTAAAATCAAACGGATTTTTAATAACTTTTCAGTGCATTTTTTATGAAAAAAAAAACTTAAGGACGCCTTGATAAGGTAATCGCACTATTTTCTATGAATTGGGACCTCATGGTGTTTCAACATTTTATATTAGAAGCACTTATACTGAACTTACTTTTATTTTTAAATTAAAATTGTAATGAAAAAAAAGACTATAAAGTAAACAACGACTAGTCGCCCTCCCATTTTCACATCCGGGCTTGGGACCGGCCAAGGCATGGTTACGACTATGCTACTGCCATCCACTCCAGTGATTGTGGGACGTTCATCATAAATAGCGCCACTCATCCGAGCCGAAGCTGCGAACTCGACAGCTATTTAGACTTGGAACCACAAGCCAAGCGTATTCTACATCGAGTAGAATACTTAACTTTGTCACTAGAGCTACACCTATTGCTAAATGGGTCTGCTGTAAAATAAGTTCTTGCGCCCGTTTCCAGGCTCCTATACGTTATGATGGTCAAAGCCATCGGCACCCCAATAAGACGATCCGTAGATCCACGTACCCGTAGTACAGCACATTTAGAACGGTATTAGAATGACAGCAACATTGGGACTGGCCACGGCATGGTTACGGCGATATTTTTTCTTTCTAAACTAATTTGTAAAAATAAAAAGACTTACTTTAATATATTCAATTTTAAATTGATCGGAAAAAGGTTAAAGTAGTGTCGATAACCAACTTTGACCCAACTAAGCTAAAATCACAAATGTAAAATTTTACACAGAAAACATCAGTGGCGTAGCCAGAACTCAATGGGATATACGGCGAGATACCCCCTAGACCTTGTCCCGAGGGGGGACCAATGGTAAATTTTTTTTTTGCCTGAACTTTTTATTCAACTAGGGTCCCTAGATTCGCCAAACAACTAAGTTCTAAACACTAAGCCAGCAGGGCGGCCTTTTGAAATTACTATGGAGGACTATGTTGACGAAGAAGGATTGTTATCAACGAGAATTTATAAAGTCTTTATTGAAATAGTTGAGGCGGGTTTATCATTTGATGATTGAGCGATTAAAAATTTTCTCATGATTAAGTGGTTAGAAGTTTCTCATTCTGAAGAAAACAAGAAAAAAAAGAACAGTGGACTTTTTTGTTTAAAAAAAGGAGCGAAACAAAAAAATTTATGTTTTTAGAATAAATAATTAATTCTTTCATATGAAGCGACGCCTCACCCGAAATTTTCATGTACGGCGGTCAGCCGTAGTTCGCCTCACGTATATACGCCACTGGAAAACATATATATGTATTGTAGATCTCATAGCCTGCTTCAAAATGATACCCAAGTTGTCTTTATAGAACGGCTCCTTGAGGAGTAAATAAGTTTTAGTTGACCAACAAAATTGCTTTTGAATTCATCTAAAACATACTTACTCCCCAAGGAATGGAAATAAAGACAACAAGGGTATCATTTTGAAGCAGGCTATGAAATCTACAATATTCATTTTTCCCTTTTTTTGATAAATTACCGTTACCGTTTTAGTCCAGTTGGGTCAAAAGTCGGTTATCAACACTAGGTTAAACTATTAAAGTTCAAAATGAATGGTAATTGTCAAAATCTTAAAAAAATACATCGTGCCGGAAACATGCTAACTCGATTTGTTCTTAACACTAAATGAACCGAGTTAAGAGAAAGACCATGATGTTTTTATTTCAAATCATATAAAGTTAAATATGAGATTTTTTTTCGGCTACCGAAAATTAAATTAGTTTTTTGTACCAAATTCGTTTTAGTTTTTTTGAAGATAAAAATTCTTTCGTTATTTTCGAGTTTAGTACATGGTGTCCTTCATTCTTAACAGAAAACTATTTTTGGTGCCGGTGGTCCTTTTGAAAGGAAAAAAATACTACACTTTTAGAGCAGGCACCTCTTACCATCGATACAATGTTATATGTAGAGTGTTTGATTTGGAGAGCCTGTATTAAACATGTATTTTCATGATTTAAAAACGCACTGGATCGATAGTAAGAGGTGTTTTCTCTATAATTCTTTAAGTGTATTTTTGATGTTAAGTGTAGTTTTTAAAAAACAAATACCATATTTCCTTGCTTATAAGCGAATAAAAATCACATCTTTAAGGGATAAAATAACGCCAAAGCGAATTGAATTTGAGATTCTTTTGGGACGTTTTATTTACAACTCAGTCCAATCTACTTCAGTTTTAAAAATCTTAATAAACGCTGAATAAAAGACTTTCATTGCCAAAATATTTAGTATCACATCTATTCAATTATAGATTAACCAGAATAAGATTTTATTTCAACATTTTTTTTATTTTAAACAAGTAAAAAAATCAAACTAAAAAAATTCTAAAATTGTGGGAGTTGTATATTTCTTGGTATATTGTTTGTATCCGCTGGTGGTACATTAGCCCATTCATAAACAGGATTTTTCAAATCCCAGAATTTACTTGTTTGTTTAGGTGATTTTTTCAACATTCTATCGACAAGTTTAAAACCATAAAAATCCCTTGGATAATAATTGATAACAATATCTCTATAGTCATACGTGTACTTATCATAAAGACGTGAAAATTTAGGTCTCATACCAACTGGATCAGTTTCACTTCTTAAATTAAGATAATCTGTAGGTTTATCGTATTTGACCAATTCATAAAGAGATATTGCGAATAGCTTGTGTCGCTGGGTTAATTGTTCTTCAAAGTTTTGAATTGATAAGTATGGTCTTAAAGGTGTACCACCAATCATATGATCAAGCTCAGAATATTTATCAACTATTTCACTTTCGTTCTCAATTGGTCTTGTTAATAATAAGTTCATTATTTTGTTAAAGAGTTCATCATTGAATTTAGTGATTTCGGTCTTTTCTTTATTTAACTCGTACAATCTTTGAAAATAAATTTTATAAATTTTTTTTACCGAATCAAAGAGTTAAAAAGCTTACGGTTGAGGTTCAGTAATGTAGCACAAGTTGTTTAACGAAGTCGCTTTATTCCAAAGTCTAAGTGTGTTCAATTGGTAATTACCGATTGAAAATTGTGTTCCATCAGTGAATAAATATTGACCCAAAAGTGGATAGGTCAAATCTTTCCACATTGAAAAGCCTAAATAATAAGCTTGAGCTGTCAATTCAGCATGTCCACTTGAAATAGCCATTGATTGCAAGAACTCTAAGGTATCATCTAAATTTGGGTATTTTTCGTTTACATATGATGACATCCTAGTTGTGTTGAATACTGTTAAAAAGTTGAACTCTCTTTTATCACCATACCAGTGTCCTTTTATTAATTTAAAACATTATTAATGAATTAGAATTATTTAAAAAAGTTAAGCTTTTCAAAGCTCAAAGGTCCTGAATATAATTTCATTTAACGATTTAAAATTGTGTAGAACCTTTGAATTTACTTCTGTCTAAAATTTGACTCCTCGACTGGGTATTCCAACTGAACTTCAAAAACTAAAGTTCGAACTCAGCAATACTTCCAGATATTCTGAATTTGACATTTTAGACTTTTTAATCCGGAATCTTCGACTCCAAAAACCCAAAAATAACGCTTCTTTAAATGAGGTTCAAAAATAAAAAATTGTATCACAATCCCTTCTCTTTTTGAAGCCTAATTCCAAGGTGCTTATTAATTGAAGATATGGTCTGATAGGTAAAATGTCGCTCTAATCGAAAGGAAAAAAATTACAAAAGCTTACAAAAATTATCATATTTATGGTTGAAAAAAATCTCGTTAAGGGAAAGAGCTCGATAATATTAAGAAAAATTTCCTCTCTTAGAATAGGTATCATTTTTACAAGAATGCTTGTTCCAAAAGCATTTTTCTTAAACAGCTTGATATGGTCTTAATAAATCCAAAGGTCTGAAAATTTGCAGTAAAATACCAAAATGGTCTGATTTAACCATTAACCCTGAAAAATGGTCTTAAGGCTTTCTGAATACCTAATGCTACAGACTCTTTCACCTTCAGGTTCATCTTTCACAAATATAGGTTTAAATCGTTGTCGATTATAGGTTTAAATGAGAGCCCGTGTCAAAACATATGTTAACATCAAAATTAGTCCAAAAAAATAAATATTCCAATTAGCTTGGTCCGTTATCCTTTAAAAAAAAGCTCGGTAAATCGTTTCCAGTTAGAGAAGATACATAAAAAAATATGGGTATGAATGTTCCACTTGACGAAATGTGATTTTACTAAAAAATGCATAATATTTGATAGCTTTTCCACGATTTTTTAATTTCGATTAGATTTCAGAGCATATCTTCAGATATTTACCGTAAACCCCCATTTTTTGTACCAAGAAAATTTGGCCTTTAACATTCGATTTATGCTTAAATTCCTTTGTATCAATGTCTCGAAAATACCTCATTCTAACCGCCTCAACCTAGTTTTTAAACTGAAGGTATGAGATTTTGAAACAATACTTTGCCTATCGAAATATTTAAAAAAAACTACTGGATACAAAAAGTGTGGGTTTACGGTAACAGCTTTTTTCCAATCAAAAGTTCTTAAATGTTTAAACTAAGCATCTTGGGATTAGACTGCAAAAAGAGAAGGGATTGTGATACAATTTTTGTTTTTGTACCTCATTTAAAGAAGCGTTATTTTTGGGTTTTTGGAGTCGAAGATTCCGGATTAAAAAGTATAAAATGTCAAATTCAGAATATCTGGAATTATTGCTGTGTTCGAACCTTAGTTTTTGAAGTCTAGTTGGAGTACCCAATCAAGTCGTCGAAGGCTTTTAATGAATTCGACAAAAGCCTACTAAAGTTCTAAAAACAAGTTAACAGACGCCCTCTCTAACTAGATTTATCCTTTCCCACACTCCATCTGAAACTAGATGTGTCTTCCCGTTTTATTTTTTAAATTATATTTTTTGACTTTGCTGCCTTTCTTTAATAAAAAACTTACCAGGAACTTGCATAGGAAGAATATGATCAGCGAAAATTTTAAAAGCAGACGGATTGTAGACATATTCTTGAATTTGATGTTTCGTACACTCCGGATCATCAAATTTGAACTTCTATTAAAAAAAATTTTGAATTCTATAAACATAGACTTCGAAATTTAATTTCTAATAAAATTTACTGGTTTCAATGGACGATCACATTTAATTTGATAGCTAGCCATATCCTCGAATTGAAATCGTATAACATCTGTATCTGGATTAACAGCACCTCGCGGTCTTTCTTTTTCAAATCCACATCGTTTCCAATACGATTTAATATCAACATCAGTAGCATATTGAGCATTAATCAAATCAGAATTCGAGGTTGACAAAGCAGATGTCACAAAATTTAAAATATCTCTTATCAATAAATTACTAAACGCATGTTTTCGATCAACTTCTTTTTGTTTTTCCAATACTTCTGGTCTATAAGTGTCTTTGTGCACGGGCACCTCATAGTCTATAGACTCATTTTTAACTTGTCTTGAGTAATTTTTCAAAATTATTTCTTTTACTTTCGAGCGAATCATTTCATATAAATTGTAATCGATTTTTTGATACGAGTTGTTTTTGGAGATCATTTTTTGTTCATCGTTTAAAGGAACAGTTTCGACATGTGATTTTGTAATGTATTGATTGAACAAAAGTGACTTAGGGGTCTTTTGAATAGACGAAAGTTGATAAATGGGATAGTGACGAGTTTTTCGTCGTTTTAAATCGTCTAAAGTTTGTTGTACATTCGAGTATGCCAAAACACTAAGTCTTTCTTGAATTGTTTTTAGTGAAGTGTATTTTTGACCTTCTTCAAAATATTTCCAAGCTAATTTTGAGTCATAATCGTTTGAAAATTCACCTGGTGGAAATTTTGGTTTAACTGGTGGATAATTTGCTTGGTCTAAATAATTATCGGGTAAGCTTGGTCGATCGGGCACAGCAAGAGGCTTAGGTTTGTGACCCGGATGATTTCGATGCTTTAATCTTGTTAAAATGAGACTGTATTTATTGGCTAACTGTAGATTTTTAAACAGAACCATTTTTGGTTTAAAATTAAGTTAAAAAATTTTTCTTGTTTAATTTTTTAAAAAGTTTAGAAAGTAATTTTCTTTTCATATGTACTAAAGCATTTGTTGTAAATAAAGCAAATAAAAATTCAAGATTTCTTAGAATGCGTTTTAATTTTTGTATTGTTTTTTTTTTTTGCAAATACCGTTATTCACTGGAAAGTTATCCGATCGAAGAATTTAGTACTTCAAAAATAAACTCGAAAAAGAATGTACGCATCAGGAGCCGTAAAATTCGGAAAGGATAAAATTTGTTATTTGTTTAGATTTTGAGCTTCATATGAGCTCGACTAGAGGCTTTAAAAAATTTGGTAAGATCAAACAGACCCCTGATTTTTAGTAAGTTTGACATTCTGAATCCATCAATGGTTAGAACGAGCTAGAGAAAAGACTCCTCGTTTAAGCTTCCTCGACATTTCATAAGAGTACGCATTAAAACGTTATTTG
The DNA here is from genome assembly GCA_022207745.1 of Brachionus rubens. Classification (NCBI taxonomy): domain Eukaryota; kingdom Metazoa; phylum Rotifera; class Eurotatoria; order Ploima; family Brachionidae; genus Brachionus; species Brachionus rubens. The sequence continues at coordinate 584,968 of JAJVHD010000016.1, read as the reverse complement.
ATCAAAGGATTTTACAAGAATTTGCGCGAATTACCATAAATTATTGGATTTTTACCAAAAATTACGTAAAATACTATTAAACCACAAAAGTCAAAAATTCGGATTTTGTCACAACTAACGATTTTTTAAGTATATTTAGGACTAATTGGTATAAATAAAAAATTCAAACTATTTTTAGATTTTTGAATTTAAGAGCAGACTCTCAAAGGACCTCGTCTAGGAGAATTAATATTTCAAACAGTTAAATTTGGCCTCTTTCTTTGATTTGAGAAAAAATATTTTAAAAAACTCGATCAAAAATAAGACATCTTTAGAAGCTAAGTAGTATAAATAGGGAAAAAATAAATTGAAACCAAAGACTAGTAGCCCTCGCATTTTCACATCCGAGCTTGGGACCGGCCAAGGCATTATTACGGCAATATTTTTTTCTTTCAATTTGAAAATAACTCAAAAGGGGTAAAATAATATTTATTTTTGCTTCTTTGTTTAGAGAGAACTATAAAACTTTTTTGATTTATTTTTCCGGAAATAAAAGAACGGAGGGCATCTTTTGACGCACAAAAATTTCGTTTATAGCATAAAAAATCGAGTAAACTTTAATTTTTTTTTAGAATAAAAAAAAAATTTTTAAGGAAAGATTTTAAGCGAGCTTTTACTCGTCCATTGAATCCAAAAGGAAATATTGACTGAAGATATGTCCTTTCTATACTTTAAATTCTTTCTTAAATTTTTTAAGAAAGTCTTCAAAATGAACGAATGAATAGTTTTAGAACGTAAAAGAAATTTTTTTGTACTTTTTTGAATAAAACTCTGAGTCTCCTATGTAAAAGTACGTACTTTTTGTACTTTTTATTTCGACGAAATCTGATCACTACCAGAACCCTACCTGGGTCTGCGGCCCAGACCTAATCCCTACCAGAACCCTACCTGGGTCTGCGGCCCAGACCGTTTTCGAGAATTAACTTGATTTACTACGCGATTCAAGACCCTCCCAAAAAGTACAAAAAGTACGTACTATTACATAGGAGACTAAGAGTTTTTTTTTAAAATAATCCTTTTTTCAAAGAGTATAAAGGATTTTTTTTAGGAAGATGCTACTAGAATAAAATAACTTTATCTCGAGGAAGATAAAATATCTGAAAAATCATAATTAAGCTAGAAAAAGATAATAAGGTGTGATCAATTAATCGAATTATGCAAGCAAAAGATTTAGACCTTTGTATCTTCTTCTTTATTCGATTGTTCTTTTGCAACATTCGGCGACCTATGATTTAGATGTGAGAGACAACTGGCGAGATTCTTGATTTGGAAGGTGGCTCATCGATGTATTTAGATTAAGACTAAGATACATTCGACTAAGGTCGACACATGAACCGATGATATCAAACAAGAATTATCTTAAAAGGAGGCAGGATCCCAGCTTTGTAAAGGACATATTTGATGAAAATTGTGGTTAATTAACTTTCGTATTTATGTCATATATATATATTTATCTTTTCATGTAGTTTTGGCGTTATTTACCGGATAAGTTTCTTGCAATAAGCTTTTTGCATGCATTCAAGTTTTTCTCACTGATAGATTAGCTATGGTCATTTTAAGAGACACCTTTTCACTCAAATTTGTAAGCGGCTCTTAAAAGCATGCAAGTTTTTCTCATTTCATTAGCAGTTAGGAAACTTAAAACGACATGTCAAATATTTCAACAGTTATACGATAAAAACCGGTCGACCAACCCTATTAAGAAGCCTAATCTTGAAAAAGATATTTTATCTTAAAAAAAATTACCTTGCTAGGTAAAGATAATTATCGCTCACAAGAACGTGCTACATAAAGATAAACTTTCTTTCCGTAGTCATTCTCTAAATTTTTTTGGAAAAATTTGAATTTTTTTTTGGCTGAAGTTTTTTTCTGAAGTTTTTCTCAGAAATTTCAGAAATTCAGAAATTCTGGGATAACTTCTGCTAGGTAAAATTTTTGAGTTTTTTAAATTTTTTTCCTTTATTCTATTTTATGAAAAGTGGTTGGTCGGTTGAGAAGAAAACAACTTATGCAATCTCGAAAAATATTGCATCTAAATTGGTGTCTGAAGCGGTAAGAAACTACGAAAAAAGCCTTGCAAGTTCCGCAAAATCAAACCCCAAACTATTTTACAAATACGTCAACAACAAAACGAGTCAAGGTTTAAAGGCACCTATTAAAGGTTTAATGGATAGTAACAACCAAATTGTAAATCAACCCGAAGAAATGGTTAATATTTTAAACGAACATTTTCAATCCGTTTTTACCGAAGACGATTATGAAAGAAATGCTCCAAAATTCGAAAGCCGTACGAATATAAAATGCGACGTTAATCTCGAAGAGTTTTTTACACAAGAGAGCGTTTTTACAAAGTTGAAACAGCTGAATGTCAACAAAGCTGTTGGACCGGATAAAGTTAGTGGTTTTATTCTTAATAAAGTAGCAGTAACCGCAATTATGCCTGTTTACTTAATCTTTAGAGAATCCCTAATGACAGGTCTTTTGCCCTCGATATGGAAGCAAGCCAACGTCACTGCTCTTCATAAAAAAGGCTCGAGGTTAAACCCTGGAAACTATCGACCAGTTTCTCTTACGTGTATTCTTTGTAAAGTGTTAGAAAGTTTCATCAAAAGATAATGTTAAAACATCTAAAAGAAAATAAGTTGTTGTCCAGTGCACAGCATGGTTTCGTACCAAATAGGTCATGCACAACAAATTTGCTAGAAACAGTTGACCTGATCACAAATGCTTTGGCAAACGGAGAGCCTATTGACATAGTTTACAAAGATTTTTCGAAAGCCTTTGATAGGATTTCTCACAGGCTCCTGATACAAAAATTACCCCATTATGGTTTTGTCGGTCTAATCCTGAATTGGATAAAGGAATTTCTTTCAAACAGAAAACAAAGAGTCATATTGGGTTGTGTGGTCTCGGAATGGCTTGATGTTACCAGTGGAGTTCCACAGGGATTGGTACTTGGCCCGATTCTTTTCATAATTTTTATTAACGATCTAGTGGATTGTTTAATCAATGAACCAAAGAAGTACGCAGACGATACAAAAGTATTGGCAGTAATTAGAAGTATCGTCGATAACCTTAGTTTACAGTCAGATATCGATACAATATCCAGCTGGGCGATGACTTGGTCATGTGACTTAAACATAGAAAAGTGTAAAGTGATGCATATTGGGTTGCAAAATCCAAATTTCGAATATACAATTTTTAACAAAGAAGGCACGCAAGTAATGGAAAAGACAATTTTAGAGAAGGACCTTGGTGTGTTCTTCAGCAAGGATTTAAAATGGGAAACACACATAAGACACTGCTGTGGACGTGCTAATAGAATCCTTGGGGTTATTCGAAATAATTTCAAATACCTAGATCTAAACGTTATGAGATTGTTATACGGTTCACTTGAAAGACCTCATTTGGACTACGGTGTTAGTGTGTGGAGTCCATTTCTGGAGAAAGATAAGCAAGAAATTGAAAAGGTGCAGCGCCGGGCAACGAGATTGGTTCCAGGTTATTCAAAACTAACGTACGATGAAAGACTTATGAGATTCAACATGACAGATTTGGACACTAGACGACGAAGAGGTGATTTAATCCAGTTCTTTAAAATAGTTAATAATTTTGAGAAGGTCGATTTTATTAATGGAATTCCATCAAGAGTTGGTCAAGAGTCATACAATTTAAAGGGTCACAAAATGGGCATTAATAGAGAATTGGTTAAGAACTGTGCAGTTCGTTTTAATTTTTTCACAAATCGAGTTGTTAACGACTGGAATAGTTTGCCACATAGAGTAATCGAAGCAACTACAACTGAAAATTTCAAGGCAAAACTAGATGAATGGTGGAAGGGCAAGTCACATGGGCTTGCAAAAAAACTGCTATAGCCGTAAGGCTCTACTCGATTTATCGAGTCGCAGTTAAAACTACTACTACTACTATTAAAGTTTTTTTATGCGTCAAACACAAAAAATAAATTAATATAAAAATAAATGAGAATTTTTTTATCTTAAATAGTTTTATTAGAAAAAATGGTTTATACATTTTAAATAAAATATACAACATGGAAAGAAGGTAAAAAAAATTTTTTGTTAGCAATCCAATTCTGAAAGATCAGAAAAGTCTGAGCTATTGCTTGAAATTGAATTCAATGAGCCTGAACGGATGCAAGTCGAACGTTTATTACAATAATCGATATCCAATTTAACAGGTAACATGTCGCGAACGTATGAACAGTGTGTAACTAGCGCCTCCAAATCTTTGAATTCTTTGACATCATATCCACGAATGTGAACACCTTTTTTGGTTTGATTGACAACGTAATGAGAAACTTGATTGTGATTGACAAACACTGGTACTTTGACTGATAACACATAAGCATTCTCGATTGATTCACTTTTTCTCACAATGAACGATCCAACTTGCATTTGTTTTAAAACCATCTCGGATTCTTCCCTAGAGAATTTTTCTTTGAACCATTCGGCATCTTCTCTTTGATTTTCAAAACTTTCAAAAGACTTTTTCGACAATTTTGAACGTATCTTTTGCATTAATGTTGATTTCATTTTTTTTCTTATTGCTATGTTAAATTTTACTGTATTTCAAAACCGAGATTTTCAATATTTTATACCCTGCTCAATTAATTAATTACCTAACTAATTAAGTTTTTTTTCACAATTAAGTTCATAATCCGTAACATGATATTACGTAAAAATTTGTTAAGTAATCTCTGTATAATTTTCCATTCGTCTTTTGTAACACATAATTATTAAATCTTGACATGTTTCATCTTATCTAATTCAAATCTGTTCCACTCAAGTTTTTTTTTGTTTCTTTTAAACTGTTAAACTAACTCTCTGTATTAATTGATTTTTACTCAAATTTTTGTTTAGATATTAATGAGAATGACGCGTAGAGGACTATTGATTGTGTTTGAAGGTCTCGATCGGTCCGGTAAAACAACTCAATCAAAACTATTAGCCGATGCGTTGAACTCAAAAAATTTAAAATCTGAAATTTGGCGTTATCCGAATCGTACAACATCGATAGGTTCAATAATAAACGATTATTTGAGTAAAAAAATTGAACTCGAAGATCATGCCGTGCATCTTTTGTTCTCAGCAAATCGTTGGGAAACTGTGAACGATATGAAAAAAAAATTAAATTCAGGTGTAAATTTAATAATTGATAGGTACGCTTATTCGGGTGTTGCATACTCATCGGCTAAAAGTGGACTTGATTTTGAATGGTGCAAGCAATGTGATACAGGATTTCCGAAACCGGATTTAGTTTGTTTTATGGATACTAGAATTGATGAGTTAGAAAAGAGACAAAATTTTGGCGATGAACGATACGAAACGATCGAATTTCAAAAAGTTGTGCATGAAAATTTTAAAAAATTATTCGAAACAGACAAAGATAATATTTTGATAGTAAACGCCAAGGATACCATTGAAAATTTACATCAAGTTATAACGAGTAAAATAATAAGTATGATTAAAGATAACAAATTTTCAATTGATGAATTTAAATATCTTTGGTAAAAAAGTTTTTTTTTGTTTTTTATCTTGTTTTTTTTAATGCTTTTTGAAATTTAAATAAACATATTTTATAATTGTTTTAGCATTTGACTCTTTATTTATCATTACTTAAGTATCCAAGCAAATATCTTATGATACTATTGGATGGAAAATTTTACTGATATAACATTTGAAGACTTTAAAAGCGTTCATGTTTGCTGATCTAAAGCTTACAGTATGGAATCAGAGATAACTTGCTCTCGGATCTTTTTCAATCAGACTTGAAGATAGAATTGTGTTGTCATCAAGCCTGCAACATACCGTATTCCTTCTTACAATTATGATACACCACAAGTTAGGCACGCTTTTAGGCCATGCACCAAAGTACATCTCGTCCATGCTATAACATTGTTAACTTGGAGCCCATGCTCTAATAGTGTAATCACGCGTTTAGGTCCGCATTAAACACTCAAAGTCTTAATTTAATGCGTCATCAAGACTTGATTTTAAAACAAAAAATACAAAACAATTTTTTTGAATTATGCATTTGGGAAGCAGCGAAAATTAAGAAAAAAAATTCAGATTCACGAATTTCGGGTAAAATATGCAAATTCCTTCATCCTTCAGGTTTTTGATTAGCACCTTTTTAGGCACATTGTTTTCATTTTACGGGTAAAAAAATCAAAAAATCTAAAATATTAGTTCAGAATTTTCTGCTCTACAAGCTGGTTACTAATAAAATCTATGTTTTGGGATAATCCTGGGAGGAGATGTAAAAAACTAGAAAAATTCGTCTTTCTTCTTGGCCGAGCTAAATGACAAAAAAATTTTTTTTATTTAAAAAAAAAAGCATTTGCGCGTGTAAAATATACTAAATAATACATATACATAAAATAATACATATGAGGTCATTTGAGATAGTAACAAGCGAAAAACCAAGACACACTTCTTCAAAAGCCATAAAAGTGGGCCTCTCTGGTCAAAAAAATTGCTTTTCATTGGTTTTCATTGATGGAGAACGAAGTTATCAAGTCGGATTTTACAAATTAAGATAGTGTGGAAGTTTTCCATGGCGCAAACCTTATCTTCAACGAAAAGATTCCTCAACAGAATGAAGTTTCTTTCCTCTTGGTAAAAATAGACGACAGACGAAAACCTTGAAAAAAGGGTAATACTGCACTTATACCGAATTTTTGGTGGACAGTGACATATCGAACATACGAAAAAAGGGTACGGTACGTTTCCGTTCGGTTACGGTAGACACCAAAAGTTTGGCAGAAATTCAATAAGAATTTTATTCCAAAAAAAAATAAATTCTATGATAATAAGTAGCCGGCCTCCAATTTTCTCATCCGTGCTTGAGACCGACCACGGCATGGTTACGACTATGCCACTGCCATCCACTCCAGTAACTGTGGGACCTTCATCATAAATAGCGCCACTCATCCGAGTCGAAGCTGCGAACTCGACAACTATTTAGACTTAGCTTGGAACCACAAACCAAGCGTATTCCACATCGAGTAGAATACTTAACTTTGTCACTAGGGCTACACCTATTGCTAAATGGGTCTGCTGTCAAACAAGCTCTTGAGCTCGTTTCTAAGTTTAATTTTGCATACACACAGCAATATTCTACCATAATTTAGCTAAATTATTTATTATTTATTTATCTTTTAAATGCAATTGACATTAAGATCAAAATGTTAAAGAAGTATTTTTCAAAGTGTTAATGATTTCTAAATTATTAAAATATGTTTCAAATTCCTTTTGTTTCTTCTTGTAGAAAGGAAGTAGTTTAATATTTTAGTAAAAAACTTTAAGTAGAGTTTATGACCGGAAAGTTTTTGACATGACATTGAGCAAAATAAACTTCAAAAACAAATGAATTAAAGACTATAACTCGGTATCTAAAATTATTAATTTGTGCGAAATTTAAGAAAAAATAGTACACATTAATTAAAAATTGATGATCCGCATCAACATAAAGTATATTTTAATATAGATTTTTGAATATTCATACATTTAATCAATTGTTGATAGATTATTTTTTGATATTGACCGTTGCTCAAATACAATCCCAAAAGCACACGTGTTTCTAATTCTTAGCAAAGTAAAATTTTCAAAAAAAAATGAAAATTATAGTTTATATTAAACACTCGAAAGCAAAAGATAGGCTCAAAATAAGAATTTTTTTTACAAAATATTTAATTTATTAAAAGAAAAATTAGGTTTTGATCAAATTAGTTTTTGAACAATGGATTTATAAACTTAAAAAAATTATGACACACAACTGCGTGAAACTCTAAGAATTTTTTTTACTTAAAAAGCTTCTTTTAATTTAGATGGAATAGTTTATTCAAAGTTTATACTTAAAGAAAGGCATCAATGTTAGATCCGTCGGTGTTTCGATATTCTATGGACACTTCGTTATTCGACGAGGAGCTTTGATACTTTTTTAAGGCTTATTGTTTCGATTCGTTCAACAGCATCAACTTGATTGTATTTTTTAAGTGCCTCGTTTTTACCGATATCAATGATTCTCAGGATTCGTTTCTGCAGGTCACATATTTCTGTTCTGATTCCTTTACTAGCCATAGAGAGCACTGGGCTATTGTAATCGAGGTGGCTTACGACTAGGCTTTTATAAGCAGTCACCAAAATTTCTTTATTAAATCCGAGACCTTTGAGTTGTTTTATCAAAAATGAGATGTGACTCGTAGTTCTGTGTCATTTAGGCAGAGACTTGGTGGTGTATCTGAGTCTTCCAGACGAAAATATAATCATAGGAACACACGAATGTGCGTTCCGTATAATATGTTTCGCGAAGCGTTAGTGCGTTAATTCAAACGCTTTTATGCGAATTTGAAAATTCACTGAGTAAGAAAGTACCATAAAAAATATACTAGCTTGCAGGAAATTTCAAGAGGAACAAGATGGTGAATTCACTTTTTCATATTTACATATGTGAATTTAGAGCTTAAGTTTTTCTCAAACTAAGTGCAATGAACTTGCTTTTGGCAAACTGAAGTTTTTTTCAATTCGCTCGATTCGCTCAATTCAAATCTATTCAACTAAATTTTAAAATTTAAAATTTTAAATTTTTTCAATATGTTCACTCAATAATATGACGTTGTACATTTTTTGTCTCTTGTAATTTGAATTGAGCGAATAGAGCGAATTGAAAAAAACTCCAGTTTGCCTTGCTTTTTTTATTGGAAAAATTTCTTTTTTTTATATTCAACTAAGCGGCATATTTTCGTAATTAATTACAGTACCTTGGTAAAATAAATAAATAACACAAGTACAATGCTGCCTTTAAAATATTAAAGACAATGTGGCTATAATATGCTAACATTCAAAGGTAAAGAGACAAGCCAACAAGGGAACATATTATAACCCTTCCATGACCTGTCAGTAAAATAGAGTGCTTAAAGTTTATTGCCTTGTATTTCTTAACGGACACTGAATTTTCAAAATCTGTGAATTAAATGACATGTCATTATTTTTATTCATATCTAAGTAAGGATCCGTATCCTCTTGGAAATTGAATTTTTAAATAACGAATTCATTTGAAAATTTCAGAGAAATTAAGTTATTGACATTTTACGTTATCTCATTCAATTTAATTGTATCATTTGGAAGGGTTATAATATGTTCCCTTGTTGACTTGTCTCTTTACCTTTGAATGTTCAGCGTATTATAGCCCCATTGTATTTAATATTTTAAAGGCAGCATTGTACTTGTTTTACATTTGTTTGTGTTTAATCGCATTTTGTTTTCAGCGAACCATTTTATGTACTCCATTGATAATTTCTTGTGGTAGTTCGCTTCAGGCATTTCCAATTAAGTGACTACGGAAATCATCAGTATATTTTTCAATATCGGCCTCTTTCGGGAGGTATTTGTTAATATCTGAGATAAACAAAATGAAAAGAGTCGGTCCGAGAACAATCCCTTGGATAACCCCCGCTTCAACTTGTTTCCATTTTGTTTCAGCTCCATTCAGGCTTTAGCTATAATCGTTAAAAAAAATTTTACAGGAATAAAATCAAAGTCAAATTATTATGGGTAGAGCGAACAAGATCTTAGGTATGATTTGGATAATTCTGAATGTCTAGATGTTAATGTAGTTAAACTTTTATACACGTCAACAGTAAGTCAGCTTATTGAATATGACATAAGTGTATGGAATTCTTATTTTGAGGGTGATTAACAGGAATTAGAAAAAGTTCAGCGTAGAGCCACAATAATGATCCTAGAATTTAAACAACTAGAATACCAAGTATTATCGAAAATGAGTCTTATGTCACTAGATACAAGAAGAATAAAGGGTTAGTTAATTCAATTCTTAAAGGTAATAAATGGTTTAGAGGCTGTCAAATCGATGAATGGTATCAGGTATAATTTTGCAAAAAATGACTATAATTTAAGGGGTCATTCAAAAATGGTTTCAAGAGGACTCATCAAGAATTTTACGTACCGTTTTATTTAAAAATAGAGTTGTTAACGACTGGAATAGTTTATTAAAGAATTTTGTGGAAACAGTGTCATTAAATTCCTTCAAAGCAAAACTTGATAAGAAGTCGCAGTTATCTTTACTACAGCCATTGCGCGAATATATAACCCCTTTCGTTCCAGCAAAAAAAAGAAGATATAACCGAATTGTGATATATTTGAGAGCATTTCACCTTTATAAATGACCTTCTGTTCCAAAAATTGTTTCTGAAGGAGCTCTGCTCGAACAGAACACAAACAAATAAATAATACTCTTTAGTGATATATTCGAATTTTGGTATATCCATGTCGTGATATATCCAAGCCACGACTGTACTGCTTCTACTATTAAATTAGGTAATGATTTGAAGACAAGAATTTGAACCATGCAAAATTTTTTTCGTTTCAAATTTAAGTGTCATTTTTCTTAGGGTATATGGGCTTAGGGTCATTTCAGTTTCACTTACGGGTCATGTGAGCTTACATGCCTTCTGTCCAACTAAGTTAAAAACAGCCTGGTTTTTGATAGAAACAGGTGTGAAACAAGGAAACATTCTGTCACCTATACTATTCTTCATTATACACACTTGATGACTCAGACACTGGGTTAGAAATAGAGAGTATAAGAAATTCAAGACACCTCAGTTTTAGACTCACTAGCATTAAATACGCAGACGACATAATGCAACTGGACACTAACAGTGAAAAACTTGAAGTAAATTTAAATAAACTTAACCCAAAGGCCGAATCAACTGGTCTAATGATAAATGAATCAAAAATATGTGCTTAGGAAAACACGCAGAAACTTGTCGAAAGATCAGTCTTGATTCGAAGGCATTAGTTTCCAAAGAGCTAAAAGCTTAACACGACAATAAAGTGTCAGTCTTTAGAAATTCATTCGAAAAAGGGTCATTATAATTATGCATGAAATAGACCATCTATTAGGGTTATCGAGACACAATAAATCAATAATAATATTACAATTATATGTTTATTCATTCAGACTCTAGAGGGAAATTTAAAAATGCCAAAATTAATCAAATATTTGTTTCGTTATTCAAAGACGGAAACAAGTGCAAAATTCTTAAACGAATGAGACTACCGGGACTCATACTTCAAAATATTTTTTTCTTTTCTCACAAAATTAATTTTATTAACCTAAGAGAGATCTCAAATTTTGGGAGGAGATCAAAAAATTAAGTGAATTAATCAAAAAATAAATAAAAACCAACTTGGGATTAAATTTTCTCTAGAAATCCAAAGTCAAAGTATTAACAACTACGGTGTATGTTTTTTATCAATACATTTTTCGTCTATTAATCTTTTAAATAATTATGTCTAGTATTACAAAACTATTTTTTTTTACACGACTGGCTATTTAAAATAAGTTTTAAAATTGTGAAACATACGAAAAAAGAGAGAGAGCATACGAAATTTAATGACTTTAAAAAATAGTAAATATGATGATGAATATTTATAGTTTAAACTATGTATTAAAACCAATCATAATTCTAATTATAATAATCAACGCAAAAAAAAAACGAAACATAAAGCTAACTAGCGCGAAAGCGAGAATTATTTTTTCGATGCATTTTCGTTCATTAATTTTTATTTTTTGTTTAGTATGAATACGTTATACACAAGAAGTGGTCGAATAACAACTATCGAATATTAAAATAACATTAAAATTATAATATGCTCTCGTTCGTTTGCTCGATTTCGATTGTAACTTAATCGTATCTTATTAAATAGCCTAATAAACAGACTAGTGTTCGAATAAAAAAAAATACAAAAAAAAAGTTTCAAATTAAAACACTAATGAAATATGCTTGTGCGTGTATGAGAAAAGATAAAAAAAATTTTTTTTTTTGTTTTTCATTTTGAAATGTTGTTAAAAATGGCGATCGTACAAAATCGATTAGCTAAAGTTTAGTTTACGAATACAAATCGATATTTTTTTTTATTTTCAATCTCTTTCTCTTCGAACGAACATTGTATTTTTTACATTAATCGATCAAATCGTTACAAATTGGAACTTTTCTTTGGAATGAATGTAAGTAAAAGCGAATAATCTGGTTATTTTATCTTTTAAAGTTGGTACACATCGTTAATTTTGTGTAATGAGTCATGATATTTTATGAACTTTGATATAAAAAGGTTTGTTTAAACTATCAAAGAATGAATGTCACTATTTTTTCCTGTAGACGGTTCATTTTTTTAAAGCTTGAACTTGACGCTACATTAGACTAATGCTGAAACACTTGTTATCATGTCTGATTATTTATAGTAAACGGGTCTAATCGGGTTTTTTATTGGCAAATTGATAAATAATGAGACACCATCATCAGTCGACGAGATAAGAAAAGCTGCAAGTTCAAGATCAGAATGGATACAGATAATTGTGAACGATTGTAAACCTTTTTCGAAAATTTAAATTTATGCCTTCTAATGTTAGCAACGACTAAATTTGCCCCACGTTTTTCAGTCACCAAATGAACCATAAAAGTTAAACGGGTGAATTCATTTAATGGGATAAACTGTAAACCATACAACTTATGAGCAAATTACCAATGATTGGCTCAATGTCCAATCATTACATTAGTTCAAACTTAGAAGACTAATCCTTTTTAATAGAGAAAAAAAAGTCAGTTAAGGAAAAATCTTTTTACGAACAAAAACATCGCTAAGAAATTCTGCATGGTCTAAAATACACGAAAAAAAAAGTCGATATTCTTTCAATTTCGGTATTTGTGACATGTTATAATGAAAAGAGCTCAAAAATGGTAATTTTAAGGACTGTGAATGAATTGTCGATGTCACTAGGTGAATCATCATCTTCCTATTAATGTATTGCTTTACTCAGTTTCAGTAACAGTTTTATTTCAAAGTCATCTCAGTGATGCGAATGATTCGATCGTTTTATTATAATCAAAACTATACTGAGAGTAAAGATGTACGAAATTATTCATATTTAATTTTAGGAAAAAGATACGACGAGGAATAAAAAAAAGATATAGCATTCGGAATGCATTGGAGTATGCAAACGAGGCGCCGATCTCTTTTTCAATAATCATTTAACCTACGCAGACAGATTTCTGCATCTTAAAGCCGACTTACAGTTGCTTTCCGACAAAAGTCGTACCATTTTTGTAGAAATGAATGGTTAAACATGATGAGGAGAAATGTACTGAATTAAGTGGGAAATTTTTTATTTGAGGAAAAAATACATTAAAAAATTAGAAATTCAAGTAAAATCAAACTTTATCGTTTCTATGACGTCCCAAGTACCGCAAATAGTGATAGACATTAATCGTACTTTTGAATCTTGATCGGTTGATCCACAGGTTTATAATTAAAATCCGGTTGTTGATTCTAGTCCAGCGTTTTGTTTAGCTAAAAATTCTTATTATAAAAAGTCAAGAGGATCACTTTTTCTTTATTTTAAACTGCCCCGATCACCGATTTTTGTGTTGATCATGATTCAAAACTTCGATCATTTCCCATCACTAAACGCAAATGAACATTATTTTCTTCATCAAGTTTAATACGTTTGATGATGTATTTTTTTAGCTTTATCTCGATCGATTTTGCTGATTCTCTTTCTTTTGTTAATTAAACCATCATTCGATCGTATTTTTTTGACTTCTTGTTCTATCTCTTCGTTTGTAATGAGACTGATTCGTTAAATAGTCCTTTCTTTTTCATCTCATTCTTCTCTTTTGTATATTTTTCCTTATTTAAGTTAAAAACATACTAACTCCCTAAAATTTTCAATCCGACATTAATTAATAATTAGTTAATTGCACTACAAATAAAGAACTCATTTTCCAATATTTAATTTAATTCATTATTTTTTTTCTTTAATATTCCAATGATAACTACTAATATTGTCCATGTTAATTATGCTATTTTAAATCCATAGATAAATTATTCTAATCTTAATAAAAAAAGACAATAATTTAGTTTTTATTTAAGATTCAAATTATCGTTTTTAAAAAAAATTAATAAAAAGTTACCATTAAGGATCGGTTCATTAAATTTTGAGCTAAACAGGGATAAATATTTACATGCCTTTTTAGTTTTAAAGAATGTAACATCCTTCAAACAAAAAAATGTGAATGAAATGCAAAAAAAGATGATCCAAATTATTGATGAGGGGTATAAATTGAGTGAACCAATGGAGCAATTAAATTTTTACTCTCTAATGAAGTCCAAGTTTCTTAAACCTTTAAGTTTAGTCTTTGACATTGATTTTTCGAGGTAAACCGAATAAATTCAGAAAGAAAATTTTATCAGACAATTGTCCATTCGAAGCTTTGAAAGAAAATTTTATGTCAAAATTTTCATTATTGGTCCTGAAATGTCTCTAAGGATCAAAATAATTTTTAGGGTCTCATATTCTCAATAGTATCCTAGTTGACATGAGTTTGTTTTCATCATGCCTTGGAAACGGATATGACAATTTGAAGTTGCATATCAATTCAAAAAGATCAATTCGATCATTTCAAATTAAAACTTTGCTTTGTCACATCCAAAAATGTATTTCTGCAAAGCCATTTCTATAATACTTTGATTTCTATTAAAGTTTTATTTTGAAATGATCGAATTGATCTTTTTGAATTGATATGCAACTTCAAATGGCAACTTTTTTATTTAGTTTAAACTTTGTATAGATCATTTTTCAACTTAAAACGGCATAATACTCAAATTTCTGTTCAATTAAGGAGAAGGCATAATAAAAAAGTCTGATTTCTGTTTTTGGACTCTGAAATCTAAATTTATCTAAATTGTTTAAGAGTTACCAATACTCATGTTTGAAATCCCTTAAGCCAAAAAGAACTTAGTTTTGCAATTTTTATGAATCCTAAATTTTCTGTAGATCAAACGCATGTCAGCTTTCCAAAAACAGACAATTTATGTAAGCAATTGTTTTACGGGTATTTCTCGAGGTTTTTGGTGAACAGAGTGATTGGTTCAATGCGTTTTTCAGTTTAACTTCCTAAATTTATTCTATCGGGTAAAAACCGAGCGGAAGTATTTAATGTCATAGAAATTATATCACTAGAAAACAGATTATGTAAAAACCCAGAATATAGTTAAATAAGTTCCTAAATTTTCATTTTACAAAAAACAAGTTTCCTTTAAGCCTTTAAAAACTGACTAAAAATCCGTATTTTGATTTTTAGACTTAATAACTATATTCCAGTCACTTTTTATCACCAGAATAGATAATCGAAATCTAACAGAAATATTTACTTTTTTGGCATTTAAAAGGAAATTAAAATTAGAAAAAATTCAGAGAAAAAAAAATTGCCAAATCGCCAACGGATACACGAATCTGCTTTACTGCAGAGTTAGTTATCAAAGTTATGTTGTTTCCAAGCAAAATTGTTCGCAAGCTTTATTAAACTCGGATGATTAGTCACTTGTAACTGTAATGTCTTACATTAGTACCAAGCCCGTATGTCTAATGCTCTCGTTCGACGTCTCAGAGCATTCTTTTATGCCCATTTTATTATTAGTAAAGAAAAATAAAGTCTTAAAGAACGTTATTATATTGAATTGAATCTTATTTTGCAACGATGTCTTTAGCTTGGTCAAGTTTTATTGATTTGAATAGTTTATTTTGTTCTTTTTCGAAAATCTTGTTTGATTCAAGATCTTCTGTTGAACATCATAATCAATCGTTACAATAGCATTACATTTACTTTGATTACAAACCCATTAGTTTGAGTCCTGTTTTTTTTTCTCCGAGAATACAAGAAGTATTCACTTAAAACATCAAAGGTTTTTCTAAGAAAATTGAAAAAAAATATGAAATTAACCATGAAATTTTTTTAAAAGGACCTTGTATTTAAGATTTTTCTTACTCGTACCCCCTGACTCAAGTGAAAAAAATAGTTTTTTTTTGTTTTCATAAAAAGTGACCTCGGTTCACTATTGAAAATTGTCTTAATTTTGATTAGTTAAAAAAGATCTACAACCGATTATTTCGGAAGCCCTTGCACCGCTTAATTTACATAGAATAATAGACTCGTCGTCGATTTTAAAATCAAAGTAATCTCAAGAATTAACTTAAATCAATCAATTTTAAGGCTTTCCGACTTGTGCGATAAAAATCTAATCAAACGACCTAAATGAGATCCAACATGCAACGATTGTCTTGAAAAAGATGTTTGATTTAGATTGATTACTATGTTATAAATTAGTTTTTTCGAAATTTTTGTTTTATTAAATTTTTACAAACTTAATTTTAAGAAAATTCCGTCTTTTTAATTGTTTGATTAATTAAAAAAATACATATATATTATATTTAACTAAATTATGTTATGTAACATCCCTTAAGTAAGCATTAATATCACAAAAAAAAATTTGCTTTCTCTCTTTTTTTCGTAGTTTTTTTTTTTATTGTGTTATTATTTTTGTAGCGTAATTAAAAAAGATGAGAGATAGAAATCTTAAAAACGTAAATGAACGAGCCTTAATCTTTATCGTTCTTTATTTCTTTGATATTAAAGTGTTTATAGCGTTTTTATTTTTATGTAATTATATTTTACGAGTCTTTGGAAGAGTTAAGAAGATAGCATTTTGAGTTTGGGTTATTTGAAGGTTGATTTCAAGAGCTTTCAAGTTTATTATTTAAGGCTCTCATCATTTCTATTTTTTTTCAAATTGAAGATTTTTGGATTTTGAAAAACACGAGTTTATTTAATCAATCAAGGGCACACAGAAACAACAAAAAATAACAAGCCTTGGAAACGAACACAAAACTTTCACTTGTTATATAAATTGGGTCATTAATACAGAAACCGTAACTACCTTTAAGGTTTTTCTATTTTTTTTTGTTAAACAAATATTTAAGGTTTCTCCATAAGCTATTAAAGTTGATAAAAAAAATTTCAAGTTTTATGATATTTTTTTGAAAGTTATACTCATTTCAAAATTAAGAGTGTTAATTTTATTTAGGGTTTATGACCATTTCAGTTTCACTTAGGGTTCACACGAAGCAATGTTTCCACATTATGGTTAATAATCTTCATTAATATAATACTGTTGTGGTAATTCACGTGTTCCTCTTGTTAACTTCCATGAAATAATTATTTGGAAAAGCAACCATTGATTTATTGGTATCAACTGAAAGCTAAAAAGCTCTAATAAACGCTTGTAAAACTAACTTTCATTTGATACCCGTAAATAAATGGTGACTTTTCTAAATTATTATGAAAGTTGTTTTTATCCATGTTTTTATCGGAGTTAAAAATTTAAATATTTTTCCATTTTCCTTTCAGATTTTCAATCCAAAAAATTTTTCGATTTTACAATTTTACGATTTTAGTTAAAATCATCCTTCCTTAATAGGTTGGAATAGGGTTTACGGTTAATTTTTTGTAAAAGCACTATCTGAACCAAAGAAACGTAACCATAAAATTAGCCATAATTTTTGTTGGACTAGTTACCAGACTCGTCAAACAATTAATTAATGAAAATGAAAATGGAAATTTTCTCTTAAAAACGTTTATGATTTGTTTTTCATATGCAACTACAGGCTTGCTTATTAAGGCATTGAATATACATAATTTGAAAGGGAACTGCAGGTTTTGGAGGTCGAAAGGTAATGTCAAATATTCAAATAAATGTGATTTCGTTTCTTAAAATTTAACTGTTTTTTACACAAAAATTATAACAGCTAAGTTATCTAAGATTTAAAAGTTAAATTCCAGTGTTTGGTAGAGGTTTGAAGGAAAATTGGACAGTTTTGTCTCCACTTTCGTTCAGGTTGGCGGAGGGGGATCAGGGAACAAGTTGTTAGATTTTTTTTCTGATCAAAATAACTTTGTTTTATGTTTTAACAAAGACGAGGTGAACTCTTGAGTTGGAAAACTAAAGACTTTTTTTAGTTCAGGAAAAACAGGAAAAAAAAACGCCCAAAAAATTGAATGTGAAATTTTAGAAGGGGTGGGTCGTATTCTTATATATGGATAACAGCGTTTATTAGACCATGTGAGCTAACATGCCTTGTGTCTAACTAAGTTAAAAACACCCTGGTTTTTGATAGAAACAGGTATGAAACAAGGATGCATTCTGTCACCTTGATGACTCAGGCACTGGGTTGGAAATAGAGAGTCTTATAAGTTCAAGACACCTCGGTTTTAGACTCACTGACTTTGATTACGCAAACGACATAATGCAACAGGACAATAACAGTTAAATACTTGAGGAAGATTAAAATAAACTTATCATAGAGGCCGAATCAACTGGTCTAATGATAAATGAATCAAAAATATGTGCTTCACGCAGAAACTCAAAACATCAGCCTTAGCGACAAAAATTAACATCAGAATAAGCAGTGTCTAGACATTTTATAATCAACTAAATAAACTAAGAAAACCTGGTTAGCTTAAGTTGGCAAAAGGAGGACATTAATTTGATTTCAATTAAATTTTTTTTAGATGAAATGAAGAGCACTTTAAAAAAAAAAGAGAGAAATTTTTTTTTTAATTTTCAAGTGCATTAATTATAAAACAAGATCAATTTATTTCTAAGCAAAAGTTTAAGTATTTTTATTGAATATGACTTAGGCACGCGAACATTTGGACTGTGAGAATCCAGAATTACGCTTAGCCTTAAAACTCGCAACGAAAAAAAAACGACTCGTCTAAAAAGTGAGTTTGAAATTTACACTTTTACAGAAAACGAATTAAAAGACAATCATGTCGAGTTATATTTTTTTTTCGCAATAATAAAAAATTCTATCATAAAATTTGTATCTTAAAAAATTTTTTTTTTTTATTGACTTAGCCTTTTGTTTTTCTATAGTATCTAAAATTTATATCATTTGGAATATTTACAGACTTGGACATCTATGTCCATAAATAAAAGATCAAGAGTCTCTCTCAAAGTAAGGTGTTCAAAATTATCTTAAAAAATTATTTTTTACTTTTATTTTAGATTTGACGATTACTAATTTTGAAAAAAAAAGTAAAAAAAAAAAAGCATTATAAACAGAATTTTTTAATAATAATCATAATGCTAATTTAAAACCAAAATACAAAACATAAAAAATTTTTTTTTTTTTTTTGAAAACTTGAACTCGATTGTTATTCCATTAAACGTAGAATCCTTATTTTTGTAAACAATGAACGCTAGTGGTATGAATCCAAACTCGGCTTTGGATGACATCGATTTAGCTTCATTAAAAGATCCGGCGGGTATATTCGATCTTATCGAAGTTGTCGGTAATGGAACATATGGACAAGTTTACAAGGGTCGTCACACTAAGACAGGTCAATTGGCCGCGATTAAAGTAATGGATGTGACTGAAGAAGAAGAAGAAGAGATCAAACTTGAAATAAACGTGCTCAAAAAGTTTTCCCATCATCGAAATATTGCCACGTACTACGGTGCTTTTATTAAAAAAGCCGCTGGTCGTAACGAAAACGATCAACTATGGTTAGTTATGGAATTTTGTGGTGCTGGTTCTGTTACCGATTTAGTAAAATCATCGAAAAATAATTTTCTTAAAGAAGAATGGATCGCTTACATTTGTCGAGAGATTCTTAGAGGTTTAGCCCATTTGCACGCCAATAAAGTCATTCATAGAGATATTAAAGGTCAAAATGTTTTGCTAACCGATAATGCTGATGTTAAACTCGTCGATTTCGGTGTATCCGCTCAGTTGGACCGAACAATAGGACGAAGAAACACATTCATAGGGGTAAAAATTGTTAAAAAACCTAACGGAATATTTTATAAATTTTTTTATTCTTTCAAAGACTCCTTATTGGATGGCTCCAGAAGTGATCGCTTGTGACGAAAATCCAGACGCGACTTATGATAACCGAAGTGATTTATGGTCGCTAGGTATAACAGCTATTGAAATGGCCGAGGGTCAACCTCCACTGTGTGACATGCATCCGATGCGTGCACTCTTTTTGATTCCTCGAAACGCTGCACCCAGACTCAAATCGAAAAAATGGTCCAAAAAATTTATATCATTTGTCGAGCAATGTTTAGTCAAAGACTATCATTTAAGACCTAGCACAGAACAATTGTTAAAACATCCATTTATTAGAGACCAGCCACAAGAAAGACAAGCTAGAATCCAAATAAAAGACTATATTGATCGTATGAAAAAGACTCGTCGACAAGAAAAAGAAAACGAAGCAGCAGCATCGGCGGCAATGGCTGCGGCTATTGCTGCTCAAGCAGCTCAAGCTCCACCTAAACCTCAAATGTCACGACCTGAAGAAAGCGATGACGATGATGACGAAGACGGTTTTGTTAAAAATGAAACCGAGTTACTAACCCAAAAGAACACACGTGATGATGATACCTTAAGAAATAACTTTCATAAAATTCAACTCGGTTCAGCGGTTGCTTCGGCCGCAACAGCAGCGGCTGCTAATAACAAAAACATGTCCGCTTTTATTGAAAGTAAAAATCAGAAAAATAATTTTCCGGTCCAATCGCGACCATCTTTTATTAATAACGCTCAAATTCAACTTCAACATCATCATCACCATCACCAACATTTTCCGAATCCGATTACCGCTTTTCAACCAATCAATATGGCAGTGTCGAATGGTAATGGCAACTTGTCTGAATTTCAACCTCGACAACAACACCGACCTACTGTCCAACATCATCAACCTGTTATTCTTAACCAAATCTCAGCTCCTATATGTCAACCATCAACTGGTTTATCAGTTATCTCGATTAATCAACATCCGATAACTTCTAGTCAATCGTTTTCGTCTCAATTTAAACCCGAACCGAGTAATCGTGCAAGTTTTCTAGGCAGAAATCCCAACATGGATCGTAAGCCAGAAGAATTGGACGCTGTTGCCAATGAGCTTTTAAGTGAATTTGTATTAAAAAAAGCTGATTCGCAACAAAATCCAATCGGTAGTGGTAACGGATCGGTTGCCAACTCGATCCAACCAGCCGCTATTTCATTATCTCCATTATCTTCTTCATCTTCAGAATCGTCTCGTTCACGCTCTTCTTCATCTTCGTCTTCAACTGAAAGTGAAAAAGAAAACGCTGAAGACATTTTAAATAACATAGATGATGATCTAGACGATGATGATGTTCTTACAAATACAGATCAACAAGTTCAAACTAAACTTAATGAGATGAATACCCAAGCAAATAACTTTGTATCAATGTCGAACAAAAGTGGTACTCTTATAATCAGACGAGATAATTCATCCAAACCATCAATAGCACTTCCGAATATATCACCGTCACATGATTCACATGTACCTCCTTCGTTTGTTTCGTATAATCCTATGAATTCAAAATCTGTTATCGAATCAAATTCGTCTAATGGATTTATTTCGAATAATAATGTTAATGCTGGTGTTGGTTCGGGTGTTGGTGGTGCTATGGTTCAACCTATAAACGAACCTCAAATTAGAAAAACTAATCAGGTATGATAATTTTAAATTAATCTCTTCCTAAGTTTTATGAATTTTTTTATTTTCAAGATTAATGTAAACGTGACACCGAATCCAAATGATAATACTCAAAATGATGCACCTGAGATACGAAAATATCGAAAAAAATTCAACTCGGACATACTATGCGCTAATTTATGGGGTAAGTTGACTTTTTAAACCCTCACCGAGACTATAGATGAAAATTATTTTTTGTTAAAGGCGTCAATCTTTTGATCGGAACAGAAAATTCTCTCATGCTTTTGGACCGAAGTGGTCAAGGTAAAGTTTATCCATTGATAAATCGTCGTCGTTTTCAACAACTCGATGTACTCGAGTCTATAAACATACTAGTTACCATTTCGGGTAAAAAGAACAAAATTCGGGTCTATTATCTAAGTTGGTTGAAAAATAAAATTGTTAAAACAAACACTGTAAGTTAAACACGAATTGAAAAGGCTCTTGATTTCTAAAATTAAATTTTTTATTTTTTTTTAGAGTGAAAAAAAGCCAGGGTATGTTAACGTAGGTGAATTAGAAGGTTGTGTTCATTTTAAGATCGTACAATTTGATAAAATAAAATTTCTAGTTGTTGGTCTTAAAGATAGTATTGAAGTTTATGCATGGGCTCAAAAGCCATATTGTAAATTTATGGCATTTAAATCATTTCCAAATCTTCAACACAGACCTTTGTTAGTCGATTTATCAATTGAAGAAGATTCACGAATGAAAGTATTGTACGGTTCGAACATTGGTTTTCATGCAATCGATCTCGATTCAGGAAATGTTTATGACATTTATATTCCACGTGTCTCACCAACAGACATGTTCATACAACCACATACTATTGTAGTTTTACCAAATAGTCGTGGTATGCATTTGTTATTGTGTTACAACAACGAAGGTGTTTATGTAGACACAAATGGTAAAATGATTAAGAATATTGTTTTACAATGGGGTGAATTGCCATCATCAGTTACTTGTTGTTCAAATGGTCAACTAATGGGTTGGGGTAGTAAAGCAATTGAGATACGTAATGTCGAAACAGGTCAACTCGATGGAGTTTTTATGCATAAACGTGTACAAAAGCTAAAATTTTTATGTGAACGAAACGATAAAGTTTTCTTTTCATCTGTTAAATCGGGTGCATCATGTCAAATATATTTTATGACTTTGAATAAATTGTCAAATTGGTGAGCTAATAATTCTAATGGTGGTGATTAATGGATCAAACAGTTAATGAATGTAGATAGATTAGTTGAATTCTAAGCCAATTATCTTCCATTTTTGTTGGTTTGTTTCTAGATTCAAATAAAAAAAATTACTTGAGCTCGTTTTTTTTTTAAACAGAGAATAGCCAATTAAATTAAATGAATGATAAAATAAATTTAGATGTATTTAATTTTTTTATATTTTTTTTTTTTGAATTTAAATAAAAAATTTTGAATTTTTTTTTAAAATAATTTGTTATAAAAAAAATTTGGTCTCAATAAAAAAAAAAAGATTTTCTTAAATATTATTTGTTTTTATTAAGTCTGAATCAAAATAAATGAAAATTGTATTTTTGACCTTCACAGCGTATTGGAGCCTGGGAACGGGCGCAAGAACTTGATTTACAGCAAAAGTTTAAAAAGGTTTAAAGTTAAATGTTTATTACTTAAGAACAACAAGAATGAGAAAGCTAATGTTTTGAGAAATGACCTGACAAAACAAATCGAACAATGTCGGGAATTATTTTTAAGTTAGTTCTTCGTTATCTAGTTTATGGATCGTGTCCAAAAGATAACTAGTAGTACACCATACCTCATTGGGCGCCTAAAACGCTATGGATTTCGTACAGAACTACTTGTGAATGCTTACCGCAGTTACGGTTTGATCCATTTCACATACAGCGCCCCTCTCCTTACATCAGCAAGTACAAAAGCCAAGGATGAAATGAGAAGATATACTCGATTTCATTGGCATAACCACAGAAACAGCAGAGAAAAACTACAATCTTAAACATGCGTCAAATTGCTCAAGAGAATAATAGAAGAAGATAATCACCTACTGACGAGTAAATTAAATAAAGTCTCGGAAAAAAGCAAAGCCATTTGCCGCATTAGCTGCACTAAAATTAGAACAAAAGCTTACGAGAAAAGTTTTGTCCAAAAATACCTTAGAACTCTACGAAATGGAGCTTCGGACATTTATACTACTCGACTTAATCCAGTGAAACAAATCCCGCGAGCACCACCAAGAATAACGGATAATATCTCCGATGTAAAAGCTGTAAAAACAACTCTTCCCTGCTCTTACTGTCAAAACCCATTCAAAGCAGGTGCAGGCATCAAAGCACACATACGTTTTTCACACAAATCCGAATCAAAACAATAATTGTATTTTATTTAATTTTATCTTTTTAAACCTCCTCTTTATAACTCTCTGAAAAAATTGTGTAATTTCTCCTAATCAAGTACGAATCAATTTTAAATAGGTAAAGAAATCTAAATCTAAATCAAATAAATCAGTTTCGAAATCAAAAAATTTTTCGGAAGTAGTTTCAACTTCAACATTTCCAACTTGTTTTACATTTTTTTAAGCATGGCGACCAAGGTTTGATGTTCGATTTCGCCTTGTTGATAAAATTAGTGGCATAGTTGAAGGGTTAAGTGTATATTCTTTACAGAATTTTTTGTTGAATTAAAAAAAATTTCAAATTGAAGAATATTTAGTTTCAGAGTGCTCAAAAAAATGAAAAAAAGTCAAACCCAAATTTTGTTTAGAATTTTGCCTGGTTTCTTAACCTGTAAAGAAAGTATATGGTTTATGGGCAAACAAAAAAGGAGATCCAAAAGAACTCAAAAAATACTTAAAAATTTGCTGGTTTTCCGGAATATTCTGCGGAATTAAATATTCATTTCGACTTTTTTTTTCTCTTAACGTGCCGGAAATTCGATTTTCTTTCAGAAAAAATCAGAGTTGGTCAAAAGTCAAAAGTTTTTTTTTCTGCTCAAGTCAAAGTTAGACTTTGACTTTGAATTTTTTTGGCTTCTTATATGTAATAATAACAATTGGAAATTATAACATGAAACTGTCTAAAATACAATTTTTATTCTATTTTTAAGACAAAATTTTTAAGAAAAGCGTGAGAATAAACATTAAAAACTTGAATTGGCTTTTAATTTTTTCAAGTCAAACTTGACTTTGACTTTAGGACTTTGGCTTTTGACCAACTCTGGAAAAAAATTTTACTTTTGGTATAGGATTTATTATCGATGCAAGCGAAACGTTTTAAAATGACAAACTTCTTTAAGATGTGCTTAACTTCGGAACCAAAAAAATAGTCGGAATCTAAAGCATCTTTTGTTAGAAGCATTGGATACGTAGACAATCAGGATACTTTTTTTACAGCTTTTGATCCTGGACAGAATTATTGGAGAGACTTGAGGAAAGCACGACTAAGAAAAAATCTTCATTAATGTTTTTGAGCTAAAATAAACTGGTAACTCAATCATTAAAACCTGTTTTTAATTCTACCTGGATTAAATTGTAATAAGATCACGGGTGAATTTTTTGTTTTCTCTTGTTATTTTTGACAAGCATCATATTAATTAAACGATCAATTATAAAAAAAAAATTTATTTTCGATCAAAAAAATTTAATTTACAAAATTTAAGTTTTTGATTTAAAAAACCGGTGCTTAAACTGTTTTCGTCTTATTTAAACAAGTAGAAATACAAGAAAAATCAAAAGACTATTAAACGTAATTAAATATTGTGATTTTTTTTGTAACGCTGAATTGATTGTACCAGAGGTAAAATCCGTAATATTCGAACAAAATAAGGCATATCTATCCATCGATGTGTTGAAGTAATTTTCTAAATACGAATTAGAAAGAATTATATCATAGACAAGCAATTTTGTATCCGATGGTACATTAATATTCGTTGTGTACACTTTGGCACATTCAAACAAAATTGATAAATTGTATCGACCTGGTAGCAAAATCCGGTAATATTCTCCATTTTTGTTTGTCTTAAAATAAGGCTCTCTTAAATCAATTTTGACTGTTACATTTTCAGCGATTCTTCCATTTTCAAATTTAACAATTCCTTTAACACCTGTATTAGCGAGTTTTAAGTATTCTATCATTGACTTTTTATTATCATTCCAATATTTTGATAGCTGAGATACCGCTGGAAATTTACAACAACTTATTTCAAGAGTTACTTCCATGCAACCATATTTCCAATAATTTACGTCTTGCATTCCACCTCGAACTGGATACCATTCCGCTAAAAAAATTATGATAAAATTTTATTTAGAACACTTAGAGACATATTTCATAAGAGATAGTCTTATTCGCCATTTTACAGAAAAATTCAGTTGCTTAAAATAGTTTATGCATAATCTAAGATTACCATTTGACCTTCGACCTTTTTTTAATGTACGGTTCTTTATCCTTCAAGTATATTAAAAGATTTATTTATAGAAAGTCGTTTGAGGTAAGGGAATTACCTACTGTTTGGAAGCAAGCAAGTGTAACGCCTAAATGTCAAAATGTGAAAGAGATTTGGGTATTTACATACAAAATGGCCTAAAATGTGACAGACAAGTCAAAAATGCAACAGCCAAAGCTAACCTAATGTTGGGTATGATTAGGAAAGCTTTTATATATACCTTTAGCGAGACGATCAAGTTATTGTGTTGCTCTATGGTTAGACCGCACCTGGAGTATGCTGTCAGTTCATGGTGTCCATATTTGGAAAAAGGTATAAATGAGCTAGAGAAAGTTCAACGAAGAGCAACTAAGATGATTCCAAAACTTCCGTGATTTGGATTATCAACAACGATTGTCAAGGCTTGATTTAACCAATCTAAAAACAAAAAGATTAAAGGGTGACCTCATTCGAATGTACAAAGTGGCAAACAATCATGAACATATTGAATTTAATAAAGGAATCAATTACAGTCTAAACACAAAATCCGAAAGCTGTAAATTGAGAAGAAACAGTTATTTTCTAACACGTGAACAAGTAAAAAATTGTCTTCCTAGATTTAACTTTTTTACAAATAGAGTTGTGAATGGATGGAACAAACATCCGGAAGAAGTGGTAAACGCAAAGAACCTGAATTGTTTCATAGCAAAGTTTGGTGTTTGGATGTCGAAACAAAAAGAAGCGACTGCTACAGCTCTTTAGAGTTATGCTTAGATGGCCTCTAAGCTGCAGTTTAAACTACTACTACTACTATTAAATTTGTTTTTCTACATTGAAGTGAGCCTAAAGCTAATGATATTTGTTTTACTCTGAAAAAGATAAGATAATTAAAATCAACTGTCACTTAAACGACTTAACTGAAATTTTATTGATTCATCTTGATGTAAATAAACATTTGATAAGAAGTCGGCTGATACATGTTAAAAGTAAGCTTTCGTAAATGCCGTTCATCCTTAGGAGGGGGTGCAGTAAGTCAAATTTTTCGGTTAGATATTGTTTATTCCAATAACTGCGCTAATCTAAAAGTTGAGCATCTTTAATTTAAAAATCGGTTCTAAAAAACTTTTTTTTCATAGTAAATTTTTTTTCAAAAATATTCAGCGCCATTTATAAAATTTATTTATTTGAAATTTTCTTATTAAATTTTTTTAATTTGGCGTGATCATTGTAGATTCTTTAATTGGTCGCAACAGTTAGCCAAAAATTAACTCCTCAACTGCAAATTTCCATCTTCAGTCTTTCCATAATGCAACCATATAAAATACTCTTATAAAATTTTAACTTAACTCGTACATTAACAGTAGCTTAGGTGTAAAATTTTATTTAAATGGAAGTTTAGATTGTTTAATAACTTACGAACCCGCTTTCGAGAAAGAAAAAATATTTCCATACTTATTTTTTTCTTCTGGGATGTTAACAAGAAAATACCAAATTAAAGATGAGCTTAAATACATTTATAAAGTCTTCATAAATTATCCTTTTGAAATTTCTTAGTTTATACTAAAATACAAAAAAATTGTATTACCTCCATTAGTGATTCCATCGGGAAAAGTCTCAAAAATTGAACATTCAGATTTTTTCATTGGTAAATTATAATTAGCATATGTTTTAGCAATGTTAACAAAAACATCATCATCTTTAGTTACGCTTTTAATTGCTGTATAACCATTTGAATTTGCATAATTATCAAATGGATAATTAGCAACAAGTGTTCCGCCATGAAAACTAGCCGATAGGATAAAGTTATTTTTATTTAACCAATCAAGGATAGCCTTAGTTTCTGGTTGAATCGGATCTGGATTATTTTCAAATAAATCCGGAAAATTTCTGTTTAAATCAAAACCAGCTTGATTATAACGACCATTAACACTTGAACAGTCATTTTCACTACTTTTTTCGTACCCATCAGGATTCATTAATGGAAGAAAATGAACTCTCATATTTTTCATTATAAAATCAATATCCGAATCTGTCGTCTGATTTAACAACATGTAATCAATCAATCTAAGTAGCATTTCTTTACCTGTCACTTCATTTCCATGTATATTTGCAATATATTTAACATCAGGTCTAAGTGGTACTTGAATACTCGGATTTTTATCAGCTATTGCAAGCACCCATAATTCTTTTTGATTTATAGATTTACCAATTGAGTATAAATAACATTTATTAGGATATTTAGTTGCGTATGAATTGAGTATGTTTGTGACATCATTGTAATTGTTGTATTTAAAATCGTATCCAATGACGACTTGAATAGTTATTATTTTAAATAAAAAAAATATAAAATTTTTTTTTCTATTCATCTAGACGGAATTAAATTATAAAATTTAAGGATTAAATAATTCTTTTTGTTGAAATGCTACGAGCGATCTTAAGAGTGTCAAATTCCACGTGTTATTGTCTACATTTCAAAATTATGTATTTTTTGAAAGGATTATTTGAGCTCGGCCTAGTTTGAACGAGTAGTTTCATAATGAAAGAGTTTATTTTTTTGTAAAAAATTTCTATAAACCTAAAAAATAATATAAACAATTGATGGCATGGTATGTGTAAGGTATTTTGAAGAAATAAATTACCTGCGGAAAATTTTTGAGTAATAAAGAAAACAAATATTTCCATTCTTTACGGAAAATTTTTGTTTTTTTTTTCAATTTTTTGTTGTCTCAATATTTTCAATTGACCTACATATTTGTTAATTAATAATTTCGCGAATCGAAATTTATTTTTTCATAATAATAATTTTTATATTATTTCTTTTTAATTGAAAATGGATTTATTATGTATTTTTTTTGGAAATCAAGATATTTTTTTGTTTATTCAAACAAGCGTTTTTTTAATTTGATTTATTATTTTTTCCAATTTTATTTTTTTTTTTTTACCAAATTTTAATTGAAGCGAATAGAACTGGGTATGAATCGAGAAAGAATTTTTCAAAAAAATAACTAGATTCTTTATTTAATTCGTTTTTCGATAAAAACAACTAAATAATTTTGAATTATCTATGTTGTTACTTATTGAAATTTCCGGCAAACGTTTAAAAATACAAATTTCCGAAAAAAAACTTGAGTTAACTTGAATCAAAAACACAAAAAGTCCTCAAGACTTTGAACTTTAAAATATTTTTTTTAGAAACGGACTATGGTGAAATCTAGCATATACTACATGTTAGTCTATGGAATTTCATCAAGAAGAGTATATGATCCAAAAGAAAAACCTTTATGAAGATTCAGCGATTTTAAAAGTCTTGAATGACAAGGGCTGTAGGTACCGTAAACGCTCGAAAATTATCCCGGACTGAAAGTGGAAAAACCGTTTTTGAAGTATGGGACTATTATGTTTTTGACAAGGGTCATTTTGTGGTCATCTGAATTAAAGGACATTTTCAGTAAAAAACGGTTTTAAATGGGAATTTAAAGGCAATGTGAAGATTCGTATCAAAAAACATTTGTATCAAATGGATCAAAAATGAAAATAATTTTTTAAAGCTAAATGTTTTTTAGTGATAAACATTTAAAAAGCCACCCTCAGACTAAGCTCTGCAAAATTCTGCAAATCTGCAAAATAAATTGCGCAGTTATTTTCAATCATTTTACTGTATTTTAAAATATTTAAATACGCAATTTTTTTGCAGAGTTTTGCAGAACTTAGTCTGAGAGTGTCTTTTTAAATATTTATCACTAAAAAACATCTGCGCAGAGCTTTTTTCTATTCGTTTAGCTTTAAAAAATTATTTTCGATTTTGATCCATTTGATACAAATGTTTTTTGATACGAATCTCCACAATGCCAATTTCAGCAACAGATTTCAATTATTTTTTAATTCTCTTAGCTTTAAATTTAGAATAAAAGCTTGACTACTTTTGTCCTATTAATTCTCTCGTATTGCCCCAGAACCTACTGGTTTGAACCTTTCAACCAAAATATGCGAAACACAGCTAAAAAACGGCTAAAAAATCCGCTCAATCCCCTTATTTCGCATATTTTGAGTGGTCCTGTTGATAAGAAATGATTTCTACATACAGGGAGCTATTGTGCAAAATCTTTGCAGCTCTGCAATTTTAATTGCGTAGTTTAAAAAATAAAATATAATGAAATTTCCTGCACGGATCCTGAAAAAAGGCGTACCTCGTACCGTACCGGAGCGTACCGTGCCATACAATCCAACTGTACCGTACCGTACCGCAAGATAAAATTTAATAAAAACTTCTTAGCCGAGTAGGCCGTAACAGAATTTTTTTATAGTCGCTACGTTTGAATCTTTCGACACCCTTATTTTTAGTCACAGCGACTCGCGAGTCCCAATACGATGATTTTCAAAGTTGTTCTAGTATCAGGTCATCTAGAGAATGACTAGTCGATAATTCTAGTCGGATCGTTTCCCAGCAGCACAACACTAATGACACTCATCCATTTTCATTATTATTTTTTTCTAAACGCTACATTTTTTGACTCGACCAGGATTTGAACTCGTGCCACTAGCTGCCAAAGCTGCTGTTTTACTCACTCGGCCACGACCCCTCTGTTACAATTTCAAAATTTCACAAAACGGTACAGTGATACGGTTCAGTTGTTTACCTTTTTTATTAGGAGCCGTGTAGTAACTGTAAATGAGAGTTTACGGTAACATTTCAAAAAAAGCGAAAGGGACTATTGCGACTATAAATTATTGTACAAGCTTTATATATTTTTGCAGAGTTAAATATAAAATGAAATTAAAAAAAACATTTAAATTTATTAATTATTAAAAACAAGAATAATGAAAAAAATTATTTTGACTTTTTCTTAGTTGTCTTTTTAATTCGATTTTGGTTACAAAATTCAGCATAACTATTCATTTTTTCTCGATTATATTGATATTGACTGTGTTTATTTTGAGGTATAACAAAATTGAGAACAACCGGTTGAATATTTGATCTGATTTCAATTTTTTTGCTAATTACAGTTTTACATTCGAATAGAACTGAAATTGTATAATTACCGGGCAACAATATTCTATAATATTCACCGTTTTTATTTGTTTTAAACAAAGGTTCTCTTGAATCAACACGAATTGTGACATTTTGAGCCACTTTACCATTAGCAAAAGCAACTATTCCCTTTACGCCTGTGTTAGCTAACTTCAAATACTCGATAACAGAATTTTTATTTTCGTCCCATATTGATTCTAATTCAGAAACCGGTGGATATTTACAACAGCTTATTTCCAAAGTAAGCTCCATGCAACCGTATCTCCAATAATTTATATCTTGCATACCACCTTTAAGAGGATACCATTCAGCTTTAAATTGAAAAAAAAATTGTCATAAACAAAAAAAAGAAATATTTGATAGCTTTATTAGACTTGCCTCCATTTATAATTCCTTCTGGAAAACTTTCATAATCGCACCCACTTGTCATTTTAGGGTGATGTTTAGAATAAGTCCTAGCTAAATGTTTAAAAACATCATCGTCTTTTGTCAAACTTTTTTTTGACGTATAACCATTTGAACCTATATAATTATCGTACGGATAATTAGCGACTAAAGCACCACCATGAAATGTAGCCGATAACACAAATTGTATTTTTTCCATCCAATCAAGAATTGCCTTAGCTTCTGGTTGAATCGGAGTCTTATTTGTATCGAATAAATCCGGAAAGTTTCTATTCAAATCATAATTAGCTTTGTTATATCTTCCTCTTACACTGTAACAATCTTTTTCATAAGCCATCTCGTAACCATCGGGGTTCATCAAAGGCAAAATATGGACCCTCATATTTTTCATAATGTAATTAATGTCTTTATCATTTGTCTGATTTTTGAGCATATAATCAATCAACCGTAACAAGACCTCTTTACCAGCTGCTTCATTACCATGTATATTGGCGATGTATTTAACCTCAGGTCTGAGTATAACATGTTCATTTGGTTTCGAATCTGATAAAGCTAGCACCCATAAGTCTTTGCCTTCCAATGATTTTCCAATCGAATATACATGAGCTTTATCCGAGTTCTTCCGCGAAATATCGTTCAAAATAGAAGTTATTTCATCGTAACTATGATACTTGTGCGTGTAGGCATTTATTAAAATTATATTGCAGACAAAATTTAGGATTGAAAATTTCATCGTTTAGTGTCTTGAATTAAAGAAATGTTGTTTATTTTATAACCAAATTTTATCTTTGTAAATAATCAAGACTTGAGTAGAATTCACTTTTTTATGATAACAAAAAAAGATATTGATAAAATTACGCAAGATTATTTATTTTGTTTATCTTTAACAATTCTTAAAGAGGTCGAGTCTTGTTTTTTTTATCTTTAAAAGGAATGAATGAAACAAGTTTTTTTTAAAGAAACCGCGAAAATTTTTATTTGATAAAAAAAAAAGTAATGAGCATGAGCGAGCGTTTTAAATGAGATCCCCTGCATAAAAAGCAAATTAAAAAAAGGCCAAAAATAAAAAATAAAAATAAAGTTAGACAAAATTAAGAACTGCTAAAGCTTTTAATCCGCTCCCAAACCCACTTTTTTTCAGTCGGCTGTTTAAAAAAAAAATCAAATTTCAATTTGAGATGGTTTCTTAATTATAATAATTAAAATTTCTTATAACCTTTTGACGGGAACTTGAACTAGGATTGCCTCTAAACCCGTTGCCAAAACTTTGGGTTTCTCCACCTCGGTACGAATTCTAAATATAAATTTTACTAAAGTTTTATAAGATTGATTGTTTTCTAAAAATAAAAATTACATAATCGTCTATTTGATTTCTGCCTTGGAAAACTTGATTATTGCCTCGGAATGGAATGTTAAAGTTGGCAGGATACTGATTTGATCCATTTGTTGCGTCGAAATCCATTGTACGATTTACGGGTTGATTACCGCCCATACCCAAAGATGGATAAACACTCTTAAAAAAAAATAATAATTTTATGCCTCATGTAAAAATAAAAGTTGAAATTTTTACATTATTTTGAAGGGTATTCGGCTTTTTCCTTTAAGACATGAAAAAATTATAAAATAATAAAAATTGAAATTCCGTGAAATGGAAAAAAAGCGAGAGAAAAAATGAACTTTATGTGAGACTAAGGAGTCAATTCGTGAAAAGGGTGGCAACTTTCTAATCTTTCCTCGATTGGGAAGTAGAGGAGACTCGTTCCTCTAAAGCGCTACGCTTCTGAACAGATACATTTCACGGATGGTCTAAATTTTTTTTTTACATTTTATCGTTTTCATTCTTGGATGACTTGCTTAAAAAGCTAAGAGGATAGAAAAATGTGGCAAACAATAGGAAAAATATTGCTGGTACATAAATCCAATAACCCCATCTTCTGTTGTAAGATTTTCCGGCCATTCTTTCAGCATAAAGAGCATGATCACTTCCAAATACAGAGATTCCAATCAACACAAACATGACTTGAACAAAAACATATTTTTAAGTTTATAGAAAATTATTTCAAGAAATAATTTACAAGTTAGCAAACACAAAATTCCAGCAACAAGTGGTAAAATTTTTGCATAACCATTTTTAAAAATAACTGAAAATACTCCAACGATAACTGCAGCTGTGCACGAGAGACAACCCAATGTGATTAAAGCTTGAGTTGTTCGTATAAAGTCTTAAAAAAAAAGTTTTTTAATACAACAAAATTAGCTTAAGGACACCAAACAAACCTGGTAATTGATCTTGAGCTTGTGGCCATGGTTCACACCGATAAACAGGATATTGAGCAGTTCGACTTTGTGAACAAATTGTCCAAAGACCAAATTTTTTTTTAACCAAAGTAACATCTTCATAAATCAACCAATCGGGTACTGAAAATCCAACCCAGCATAAAAGCAATGAAAGAACAGAAAATACGATGGCAAATGCCAGTGATACTTTTTTGGCCACGTGAAACATAAATTCAAAGCTATTCATTTTTAAATCAATATATCATTACCCATACACTCAACAACAAAAAAAATGATTATTAATATTGGAAATCTAAAACTCTTTTTAAAAAAAAAATTTTTTAAAAAAAATTGATAAGTTTAATTTGTAAACTTGGAAATTTTAATGCTTATGGACAAGTAATCAGAGAAAAAGCTTCACTAAAGGTTAAATTTACTGAAGCGTATTAAAACAAAATATGTTTTTTTTTAAATTTTTCTGAATCAGTGTCCATCATAGCCAGTTTAAATAAAAAAAAAAACATATTCTTGAGTATTATTGACAAGAGATAGTTTTGTAAATACTCTTGTGTTTATAGGACCAAACATTTCAATTAATTTTTTTTTTTACATCAATTATTAAACTCGATAGAGCAGAATTTTATATTTTTTCAACATTTTGAAATTTTAATTGGTTTTCTTTTTGGATAGGTCATTTCAAAATAAAAAGATTTGATTGTCATTTATAGTTTTAACAAAAATAAAATAAACGAAATAGACTCATAAACAACAATTTATAGCTATCCAAAAAGCGTTATCAAATGGTTGAATGACTCAATTAGATTTAGATAATAATGATGATGCAAAAAAATATTTTAATTTGGAGAGATTAAATTTTATTTTCAAAGCAAGAAGTATTAATCGTTCATGCGACGAAAATTTTATTAGACTCTTAAAAAAAAGTTTTAAATTTAACATGCGTCGTCCTTAACTTGCACGTTGTGAGTCTCCTTTGTTTGAATTTTTGCATTATGAATAAGGAGCCCCAAAACATAAACATTAAGGTTCACCAAGCAATAAAACCGAAAACCTAAAAAAACTGTCTAGTCTGGAAAGTCTTTCTAGAAAATTCGACAAAAATGTCATTATAAATATTGATAGATTTGAAATTAAAAATGGTAGTATTTCATCTTTTTAATGTAATTTGGAATCTTAAAAAAACGTGATTTCTTCAACTTTGAACCTTAAAATCCAACAAATAAATGAAGAGAATTTAGTTGAATTTTTTTAGAATTTATTTACAGGAGAAGATAAGTTTTGGAATAATCCTAGACTTAATTAGATGCAAAAGCTGATAAGGCTTCTTAGCCGAGTAGGCCGTAACAGAATTTTTTTATACTCGCTACGTTTGTATCTTTCGACACCCTTATTTTAAGTCACAGCGACTCGCGAGTCAGAATACGATGATTTTTAAAGTTGTTCTAGCATCAGGCCATCTAGAGAATGACTAGTCGATGATTCCGATAATAGTCGGTTCGTTTCCTAGCAGCACAACACTCTAGAATCGGTTTTATGTCTTGGTGAACCTTACTTAATTTTCCGAAGTTTTTGAGACCTTATTCCTCGTCAATTCTATCACCAAATTAGATGCAAACCCATAAGCTTTGTTGAGAATATTTTTTCTACAAGAATAGGCGAGCGTTTCTAAAGTAACTTTCGAAATTACAAGGTGTACGCCATTTGGGTTTTACCAAATTTTTAAGATAAAATTGTTCAAATTTTAATAAAAAGATTTTTATTTAAGAACTTATTTGTATAATGACAAACCCTCACCCTTCTAGAGAAATTTATGAGCTTAGACACTTATCTCCTAAATCCTATAGTGTCATTAGGGACCAATATAATTTAAAGCTAATAAGATTTATGATTAAGGTCTCCTTGCAAAAAATAAAATAAGAACAAAAATGTATGGCATTGTGAAGTTTAGTACAAAAGAACAGAACAATTTTGAAAAATTGAAATAATTTTTTGTCTGTTGGTCTTATGATGGATCTGCGCATGTAACACAGTGTAACAAACTTTGTTACACCACTGAGTAAACTCTGCAAAAACTCTGCAGTCTAATTGCGCATTTAGTTTCAATACTTTTTAATAGTGTGCATTTTGCAGAGACTTTGCATAAATTTAGCAGAGGTTGCCCAATGGTGTAACAAAGTTTGTTACACTGTGTTACATGCGCAGATCCATCATAAGACCAACAGACAAAAAATTATTTCAATTTTTCAAAATTGTTCTGTTCTTTTGTACTAAACTTCACAATGCCAAAATGTATGCCAAGTCGTCTTTAGTTTAAGCAGTTGTATAAAATTAATATCGGTGTAGAGGATCTTCTGGAAATAGACATTTTTTTGACAGTTTTCATCCGAGTACGGCTTTAGAGAAAATAAGTTTCAATCGATTAGGGTATCAGCGTCAAGCGCAGCTTTGAGCTATCAGGACATATCCAAAATTATTCCAAAAATGAACAGTAAAAAGCTAACAGCATTTTTTTTTATTTTTAAACACGTGTTAGAAAAACTTCAAAAAGAAAATATTAAACTCATAAAAAAAATCAAAGCTCAGACTTTTCTGATAGTTTTGATTCATTCGATTCTTCTTCAACTTGACCATTAAAACTTCCAAGAAACAAAACTGCACCTGTTGATTTTTCACTTATATAATACAAAAACGGTCTGTCAATTTTTAAATGTATAATTGGTGAAATTGAACGTTTCACCATTTTAATAACAGTAGCAGCCGCTGCTTCAGTTCCTTTTTCGTTTACTTCAATAAAAGAATGTTGAAGCACCTTTTTTCAAGAAAATTTATTAAAAAATATTTAAATTTTAAAGAGATTAAAAAATACTTGTTGGATATACAAGTTATTGACATTTGAGATGTCTCTAAAGTTTGCTCTCTTTGAATCAAACGCTTCCAACAATCCCAAAGTCTTTAAAACATCATTCAGCTTAAACAGATAAAATTATTAAATATTCAAAAGTATTTGAATTATTCTTAAAATTACATTCATCTTCTTTTTAACAGTGAACTTGGGCATTTCTAAACTAATCGATTCATACGATTGTTTACTCATCTCTTTTTTTAAAATATCATAATCTAATCTGTTTATAAGACTTGTTTTATCATCAGCTGGTAAATAATCTTCATCATTCGATGGAAAAATAATATTAAACATGTACTTTTCATTTTTGTACGGAATTGTGAGTAAATGCGAGTTAAGTTCATTCGAATAAAAGTACATAAATTTAATTTTGTTTAGTTCCATCATGTCTACATGAGTTCTATGAGTTCTTGAAACTAAAAACTCCTTCTTTTGGGTCTTTTTTGAATCAAACTCGTGTACCCATTCGCATTTAAAATAAATTGCGTTTATCAGAGTTAGGGATACTGCTCTAAAACTTTGATCCAAAATGTTGGTTATTTTATTATTTGTTAAATCGCTTATCCATTTATTTGTGTCCATGACTACTTTTTGAAATGTTTCATCCGATGTTACCAAATCTACGCTCGATTCGTAAATTGATTTTATAACATGTTCAAACGATTGTTTTACTTCTAAATTATTGAGGATCATTTTGTTGGCTATGACGACTTGATTAGCCGTGTCATTTGACATTATTTGTTTGTATAATGTGTGAACCGATTCATGAAGTTTTAAAAGTTCTTGTTCTTGACTCAATGAATCTGGCTTTTGAAGGTAGTCTTTTATTTTTAATACTTGTAGTATTTCATCTCTTGTGGTATCTTTAGCACCTGCCATAGCCATTAATAGGGCTATGAATACTGAAATGTTGGACAAAACTGTGCTCTCAGCTATGTAAAAAATTTAAAATTTCACAAGTACAATATTGATGATTAATACAAACCTGGTAGAGATTGGGTGTAAACATTTCGTAATAAATCAAAACCAAAACGGTTCAATCCTTCAGTCAAATGTTCCATTTTTGTATCCAAAAAATAAATAAATTTAAAAACAAATATTAAAATGATGAATATGAAATATGAAATTTTATGTTTTGCTTAGTTAAAAATATCTTAATGTATGCACATTTATTTTAAAATCTAAGTAACATGAGTTGTCAAAATAACTTCTAGAAAGAGAATAGGTATTCCTTACAAATCATTTATCTAAGTAAATGAACATTCTCATTTTTAATCAAAGAAAAAATATCTAGTTTTTAAAGATAAACGTATTTCGAGTGATTCATTTTAATGGGAAGAATTATTTTGCTAATGAGTAGTATAATTTGTTTTCAACAAAAAGTTTAATGGAATGATTAAATAAATGCTTTGATTCAAACATTGTCATAAAAAGTTGACGATTCTTGGTTGTAAATAGAAGTGCTTTTACAGTTGTGGTCATTCACGTGTTCCTCTTGTGAACTTTCATGAACTAGTGATCTAGAAAAGCCACCATTGATTTAGGGGTAATAAATGAAAGCTAGTTTTACAAGCTTTAACTAGATCCTTTTAGCTATCATTTAAATCATTAGTTTATGAAAGTTCACAAGAGGAACACGTGAATGACCACAACTGTAAATTTTGATAGAAAAAAATCGCAGTTGTACATGATATAATAAATCAGTGAAATAAGCAAATTAGTGAAATAATGTCACATTTAGTTAGTTAGAAGAAATTATGTGATTTTAATAATACTATGTCCTAAAATAAGCAAACTAATTTTGGTTAACCTAGTTAACTGCGGTTAACCATTTTTAGGAACGTTGGTTAACGGTTAACCAAAATTTAAAAAAATGGTTAACCGTTAATAACCGTTTACCGAAAAAGTTAACGGTTAGCAACCCTAGTTGTAAATGAAATCTATTTCTCAAATTTTTTCAAAATCAAAAAATGATCTGGTCTGTTTACAATTATAAAATTATTGTTTTTTGTCGTTACTTAAAAAAGTCGACTCAAAAAATGTCATGCTTCATTAGGTCCAAAACATATTGAGAAATTTTTCTTTCAAAAACACGAATTCTACAATACCGTTCCACAATGTCCATTTCAAACTACCATGAACTTTCACGACTTTCATGAGGATTTTTTTAATTTTCCAAAAAAAGTCACTGGAATTTTCCAACAAATTTATGGTCTTAAACCTAACCGGTCGTCCTATTCATTTCGTTCTGATAACTAAAAATGTGAGAATCGTTAAACTCAAAATTGTTGAAAGGATTCTTGTTTAACGTAGTTTCTGAAAATATCGATCGGATAAAGCGTAATGAACAAAAAACAGGCCAATATTGGTAAATACAACTGGTTTTGAGAAAAAAAAATTAATTTAATGGTAAAAGAGAAGTCATCAAAAAGCATTTTACCATAGGCGTAGCTATTAAAACTAAAAATAACAGTCATATTCATAAACGATTCGTTGGAACACTTGAGATGCTTCAATCTATCATACGCGGACGATCTCAAACTAATAGGCTCATCGACTCAAAACGACTCATCGGATTAGAAATAGAAGGAATTGCAAAAGGATCTTGACATGCTTTTCGAGTGGTCAAAAGTTTTGTCAACCGTTTTAAATCTGCTGAAATGAAAAACAATGAAAATCGATAATTATAACTATTCAATGGCTGATGCCAACTTTAACCATATACTTCAAGACACAACTGAAGAAAGAGATCTGGGTATCATAATCACGAGCGATTTGAAGTGGAAAAAACAGAGCTGTGCAGCAGCGACAAAAGCTAATAGATCTTTAGGAAAAATCAAAAAACGTTCGGATTCCTTAATCCAGGAACACTGAATTTACTATTTAATGCGTTAGTTAGACCACATCTCGAATATGCAGTAAGCGTTTGGAGTTCTTCTTTAAAATCAGATGTGAAAACGATAGAGAACGTACAACAAAGAGCAACAAAATTGATCAAATCAGTCAAAAATTTACCATACGAGGTTAGGCTAAAAGAACTTGATATGTTGAGCTTAGAAAATAGAAGAGATAGAGGAGACTTAATTCAAATTTTCAAATTAATATACCAATTAGAAGAAGTAAGCTTAATTAACGGCATTCACTCGGCAAATGAAAAAAAGGGCTCTTTGAGAAGGCCACACGACCGTAGGCTGATAAGAGAGATATATAAAATCACATGGAACAATCTTTCAAGAGAATCGGTTTATGCTTAGTCAGTTAACTCGTTCAAAGCAATAAGTGATAGAGAAGTATTTGGAATGGTCGATATCAATGGATGCCAAGACTCATCCGAGTCAGACGCTTCAATGCGTTAGAATGGACTTAACCGTCTATTATGCAGTTCTATTTACTACTACTACTACATATTCACTGCCGTGAGCATCCAAATTTTCATGAAAATATTTTTAAATTTTATTTGCAGACGAAAAGTGACATAAAAAACAAAAACCCTAAATATGACGAAATTTTCACTTTTTGACCAAAAAATCGAAATTCTCGTGTATGAAAACCCTAAAAAGCATATATATATATATCCATTAAATAGTGTATTTTTGAAAATCGATTTTGGGTGCTGAAAACGGTACAAATAAGGCTCTTTTTTAGGAAAACTGAAAGGATCACTTTTAAATGTAATCGTATATGTTTTTCGAGGTTTTCATACACGAGAATTTCGATTTTTTGGTCAAAAAGTGAAAATTTTGTCATATTTAGGGTTTTTGTTTTTTATGTCACTTTCCGTCTGCTTTTTTAAATGAAATAAAGCTAAAAATGAAAAAGATAAAACCATAGATTTGTTCCAAATTTTGGCTAGTTTATTTTTTGGAAAAAATTAGAGGGGGTCATATGTGACCCCTGGGACTAGATGTGATTTGACTGAAAAATCGACCCTTTTTCAGCTATTTTCGCCCATGTTTGACTTGTAGAATTTTTTTTCGTTCCGATTTTAATCGGTGCGTAAATCGGAGCTCTTTAGCTATCCGACGATATCTTCAGATTGAAAATAGCTTTTACCAATCATGAGTTCTTGAATGTTTAAAAAAGCAGGGTTTTCGTAAGGCTGCAATAAGCCGTAGAGGCAAAATTTTTAACTTTTTAGCCCCATGAAAA
This sequence comes from Brachionus rubens, assembly GCA_022207745.1. NCBI lineage: Eukaryota > Metazoa > Rotifera > Eurotatoria > Ploima > Brachionidae > Brachionus > Brachionus rubens. The sequence continues at coordinate 544,289 of JAJVHD010000016.1, read as the reverse complement.
AAATCATTTTTTGGGGTTTTCGGGGTTGTAGATTACGATTCTGATGTCAAAAATGAAAAATTCAGATAGCACTTAAGTTTTGAATTTCGTGCACTTTATATTGATCATTTTTCAACTTAAAACACTAAAATACTCAAATTTCTGTTGAATTAACGAGAAGGGATAATATAACAGTCTGATTTCTATTTTTGGACTCTGAAGTCAAAATTATTCTAACTTATTTAAGAGATACCCAGACTCAGGTTTGAAATCCCAAAAAGAACTTAGTTTTGCAATTTTTATGAATCCTAAGTTTTCGGTAAATCAAACGCATGTCAGCTTTCCAAAAACAAACAATTAGTAAACAATCGTTTTAAGGGTATTTCTTAAGGTTTTATGAGAACAGGGTGATTGATTCAATGCATTTTTCAGTTTAGCTTATATCACATGATATCGTATGATGTCATCTTCGATCAGTTAATGAGAATTCGAACCATTATAAATTTCCAACGGATACTGATGAAAACTGATATAAGATGATACCAGATGATATCAGATGGGGTCAGCCGATTTCATATAATTTCATGTGACAAGTTAACTTCCGAGACTGTTTAAAGCATCATTTAGTCCGAAATTTCGACTTTCAAAGCTTAAACTTATTGATTATATTTAGAAAAAAAAGCTTCAAGGATTTTTATATAATTTTAATATTTTCAAGATTTATTTTTATTTTTCAACCATTAATAGCAAAACGGATGCTCTCATATTAAGATCGACACCAAAATAAACAAACAATTAAAATTTTTTCAATTTCTCTCAAGCAAAGTGTATAATTTTGCTTTTATTTAATCGTTATGTCTATGTTATTCTTTTCAAAGCACTTATTGAATAAAAAAATGCATTGTTCAACATTTATTTTTGGTTTAGTAATGTTTAAAATTGGTCTTTTCAAATGTGATCAATATCATTATGGTGTTTTCAAGCGGTTAAACTTTCAAATGACCGATAATTCACATTTGATCGAAAACATTCAAAGTCAAACAATGGATGAGATGACATGTTTGATTAAATGTGAAGTTAACTATTATTGTGTCTATGCATCTTATGCTTCGGATCGTTGTAGCTTATTTAACGAAAATGGTAAATTAACTTTGGCCAATTCGAACGCAAACACAATATACATGAAAATAGAGTATGAAGTTAAATTCAACGATTGTTTTAACAGTAGTGTTTATTGGTCACTTACGAAAGATTCGTGTATCCCTTGCCCTCCCCAATTCTTCAAGAATCCTCAATTTCCGTATGCTTGTTTTCATTTATCAAGTACTAGGAGAACTTTTACCGGAGCAGTTGATTATTGTAAAGCTCAAGGTGGATTTTTACCAAAACCAAAAACGATTAGCCAAAGAAATTTTTTCAAAGCTAACGGATACACTTATTTTTGGGTCGATTCAACAAGAACGAGTTTGAATGAACAATTCAAATGGACTGACGGGTCGATTGTTCAAGGATTTGGTGCAGGTGAACCAGATAATCAAGGAGGAGGAAATCAAATATTAATTGAAAGCGTACTGCTTTTTGTAAGTGACTATTTGGTTGATACAAGTCCTGGGATGCCATTTACAGTTTTGTGCATATTTGATTCATAAAATCCAATCATCAACATTCAGTCTCTTAAAGCTAATTTTAATATTTTTTGTGTGAGAGGGTTAAACCCTCATTAATTAGAAATTTTTTGAAATTTATAAAACATTTTTTTTCACTTTATTACCGACTGATGGAATTGGTTTACGAACGGGATGTAAACTTTACTTTTAACGGTAATGTATTCGATATGTATGTAACGAAATTTAATTCGTGCATTTTTTGAAGGAACTCACAAAATAAACAAGACTGGATATAAATATGAAGAAATGGAAACATTTTATTTAGGAGTCGTATTTTGATTTTTATGATGATATTTTTTATTCACATGCTTTTAATTATCAGAAAATGAAGAAAAAGAGCTACGTTACTTTCGTTAATTACCGTTATTTAACGATAACGATACAATTTATGAAAAAATACTTGTAAAGCTTTAAAATAAGGTTTAACGGTAGAGTCTGACCGGTAGAGTCATCTGATAGAGAATTTTTTTCTGTACAAGTAGCATGGGGTACTTGAAAACAAAATTCTCAACACGAGGCCTATTTAGAAATTTTTACATGCCTAAATTTTAAGCTCTTTTTCTCGTGTTACTAAAAATTTGAAACTTAAAAATCATTTTTACTATTAAGCAACCTATAAAAAAACATACCTGCTTGTACAGAAAAAGATTCTCTATCAGATGAGAGGTTAGACTCTACCGTTAACAATTTGTAGAGAATTTTCTGTTCAACAAGCCGATAGTTAAAAAAGTATATGTTTTGGAACTTTCCGAGAACTAGATCCCAAAAAACTAAAAAAATTGACTGTTTTTTTGTTATTTCATTAAAAAAAAAGAATTAATTTAATTTATTTTAAAAAAAGAATAAAACCAAACTTTTTTAGTTTGTGTACATTTTTTTTCTCTATCAGAATCTGTATAATAAATCATATAATTGTGTATATTTCACATTGTTACAAACGATATACTAAAGAAAACTCAAAAGTTTTTGTACACTCATTCTAAAATAGTTGGAGCGTTAAGTAAATGACGATTCTTAAATCCGTTGTATCGGTATCCGAGTGATCTGTTTTATACGTTCTAAGGCTATAAGCCAGTATTTTAGAGGATTAAAGAGGTGCTGTCAAACTTTGACTTTCATGTTGTAGAAGCCCATAAGGAACGGGTATATTATTTCGACACAATCGATTATACAAACAACACAAAGCAAAATCTTTTCATCACAAAAAAAAATCGATGAACCTAAATAAAACTTTTTAACACAAAATTTTTGTGCTGAAATTTTTTTCAAATTAAATTTTTATTACCGTTATCCCCCGCACAATCCCACGCTCCTCTGATGTAAAAAGCCCTTTTAATAATCTTGTTGATAAGGAGACGGGGATACAATGAGTAACTAGTAGCCCCAATTGCTTTTGGAAAATGACTTGATTGGCTATTCGAATCGGGGACTTATCCAACAGTCTCGACTTCTTGGCTTTATTTTTATTTGATTGATTGGGGTTCGTTTTTCTTTGGTTTTTCTCTGGTCAAGTAACCCGCTTGAACCTTCTCCTATACTTACAAACTCTCAAAAATATCCTAATATTTTCCAAAAAGAACATTTTAATAAAAATGCAAAGAAAACTTAACTTTGTTTCAATCAATTAAAAGTAGGTGAACAGTTTGCGTTTGTGTTGAAAAGAGATTATTCCAGAGAACTTAGACTTTTCCGATGCTAAATTTTTCCTAAATGAAGAGATTTTAAAAAAAGCACTCCAACATTCTCGCGGTCATTTTTATTTAAGAAAAGACAATTTCGAAAACCGAAACTGAGGGTCTAAACCTGACTTCCCCCATGGGGAGCCTTGCGGGGGATTACGGTAAAGATGAAGGAATTTGCATTTTCTGACCCAACATAAAGAAAATGCTAATTCATGTATGGGGATTACGGTTATGTGGTAAGATTCTGTAAATTTAGATAGCGTGGAAGATTTGCATTGAGTGAACATTTTAAAATGTAAAAATGAGCCTTTTAGTGAAACAAATAAAGAAAAGTATCTAATAAATTAGATAAAACTTTTAATATTCATAGGGTGTCAGAAACAGTAATAAAAATTTTTTGAATAATTGTATCTATTATTAATCATTTTTTTACAACAAATTTGACAAAAAATAAAAAAATAAAAAAAAAAATATAATTTTGTCTGTTTCTTTCTTTGTTCATAGTGCTTTTTGCATTATTTCGCTCAATGAAGATGGTATCCAATTACCATTTTGTAACATAAATGCCACATTACGGTCTAAATAAACATTCAAATTGCCGAGTCTGTAAACTTGTTTGCCTTCTTTGAATTTATTTGTGATTGGAGCGAACATTAAATTATGTTCACCTGCTTTTTTTTCGATTATATCCTTAAACGATGACACGGCTGGTGTTGAACTTAATTGAACACCTTTTTGTTTTACTGTTTCGGGTTCTTCGACTTTCACTGAAGGTTCATTCGGGTTATACGAAACTTGAGCTCCACTTACACTACGATTCATCATTAACAAACCTTGAGTCAATTTAGCTTTTACATTTGGGTGTTGTACTAGTTTTTCATCGAACAAACTTTTCCAACCGACATACCATTTTGACACTTGTTCATAATTTGGTTTTGAATTTAACCATACACTTAGGACTTTTAACCATTTTGGAAAAAAACATTTTTCTAACAATGAAACAAAATTTGAAATAGGAATTACGTCTAACCATGACATAACCCAATTCCATGGTTCTAAATTTTGCTCATTCGGACTTATTACAAAATCTTGTTCAAAAACCATTTCTAATTTTGGTAAAATATTTTTAAAAATAAATTGCTCCCAATTTTGTGACGCAAAAACAGGAGGTTTCCAAGGAAGTAAAATTGCTTTTGCTGATTGATCCGATGGATGCCAACTTTGAAGAGCTGTTGCCAATTTGAATCGAATTGTCGGAAATAAATTCGAGTCTATACGATCTTTCATTAATCTTAACCAAGGATGAATCCATTCGTGTATTGGCACTGGGTCTGTTAGAGGATTCCATTCTTCAACTTCACTTATTAATTTTGGTAAAACAAATTGATTCAATATGTTCTGAATTATCCAATTTGAAAGTAGAGATGACCATTTGTTTAACAAATCACTACACTCAACTGAAAATTCTTTAATACTTATTTCGGATAAAAGTTTTCTAAACGTAGGCATCCATGTATCCCATACCAGTCTGTGGTAAAGATTAACACCGTCATAATTTGAGTCGTTTAACAAAACTTTTAATTGTTCAAAAATGTCATAACAATAGACCATTGATTCCGGATTATCGTAATTATCACTCTTATCATTCTCAAACGGTCTCCATAATTTCATCTTCCGTTTCAATAAAGGCGTCATAAGAGGTATAGAAACTTGTGATAAATTAAAAATTATAAACTCATCAGGATAACTTTGTTGTAAATCTTGAAACAACTCGATCAATTCGTTTAAAGAAACATCGTCTTCGTTTACCAAAGCCTCGCATCTCTCAATTGTTTGGATAAGATTTTTGACTTTTTCGATCTGTTCGGCTTCTGAGTTCATTTTTTCTTTAGTACGCTTTTCTTCATAGGCCAAGCTAACAATCATGTCTTCGTAATGTTTTGTTTTTTTGTCGTAATGGATCAAACGATCCTCAGTCATGTTGAGGATCAAGTCCAAATTATGTGTCAACTCAGGGACGTCGAAATTTTCTCGTTTCTTTTGACCTGTTTTTGATTCTAACTGCGACAACTTTGTTATGTGAGTTATGCACTCGTAGCCATGCATTACTCGCTGTTCACGACCAGTCATGTCTATGATTTTTATTTTATTAGTCGCTTTCTTTTCCATTTTTTCGAGCTCATTCATTTCGAGCATTTGTTCTATTTTCTTGAGTTTATCCGGTTGTTTCAAAGCTTGTTGAATAAGTTCATCGGGAGTCTTAAGTGCGTACTTTGGTCGTTTGTTTTTTTTCTTTAAAAAAAATGGGGTTTTAAAACATTCGTTTCTTAAGTTAATTCGACTTACATCTTTTTTCCATTGAGAAACATGGACTGGTTCTTCTTCTTCTTCATCTTCTTGTACACGGAAACGAGACTCTTTATTCTCTGAACCATGAGCTCCAATAGCACCCTTTCCTTTGCGTACAGTTGCTTCGACTGGAATAGCACGACCACCTAAGTCTTTGCCCAAACCTTTACCTTTTTCCCAACCCATTTTTGCCAATAGTTTCATACCAATACCTTTAGTATGTCTTTCCCAATTGCCAATTTCTTTTATTTCAGCCCTAAGAAAAAAAAATTTACAAAAGATGAAACAAAAAATTTGTTTAAATTACTTTGGGACATGTTCTTTTCGAGTTTGTTTTTGGGATGTCTTGAACGATGGTTGGACTTGTTTTACCTGATAGTAATCTTTCGTAGTCAACTCGTCCATGTTATCGTTATCATCGTCGCTGATTTTGTCATCTTCGATTTCATTATCTGAAGACTTGTTTTTGCCTTTCGACGATGATATAAAATCAACTGGCGTTTTTTTTGAAATTTTTTTTTGATTTTTAAAACTAAAGTCATCTTCGTCTTCACTATCTGAGTATTCTCTTGTCGCCCAAACGCCTAACATTGCTTCTTCTTTACTCATTTTGTGACGTTTATAACCGGGATTATAAGCTCTCATGAGATCCTCATCGTTCATTTCAAAGTCTTCCATTTCCTCTTCGTCGCTCATTTTGTTTACAATTTTTGGTAACTTTAGGCGAAAAATAACAAATTTTCTTTTTTGAAAATCTAATGAGAAGTATTTTAAGACATAATTTATTTGTTTAAAACATATTACAACATGTACATTATTTCAAATAAATTTGAAAGATGTTGTTTAATGTTGCATTTTATTTGACTTATCCTAACAGTTGAAAAATAAATTTAACTACCGAATAAACGAAGAAACATCAGCTGACAAATTTCAAAGCAAACTTGGATGAATGAAAAAAGAAACTTTGTATTGACCGTCAAGGTTCCTTCCGAGCGCACCAGTCCATTTAATAAAACACAGCTGATACCAAGATGCGGAGTCCAAAATTTTAAATTACCATTGACAGTTGATAGTAATCCCAGAACACTTTTTCGGATTTATGCTCTTGGAACATTTTTAAGTAGAATTTGATGTGATTGAGGCCTGTTTAAGCGACATTATAACGTAAAAGATAAAAGTGATCATCGAAAAATGGGGGTCATGTACATTACCTGAATAATTGTACATGGACAAACGACACTTGAAATATTGATGTAAATTTTTTACAGGTGTAAAAAAATATCAAAGAATTAACTTTTGTTAATAAAGAAAAAGGAGGGCAAATGTTTGTTGTGTTACGACCCCACTTCACTCATTTAATCAGACACAGCTCCCGTGATAGTCTTTCCCATGTAGCTAGAGGGTTTGAGTAGATCTCTCTAAAGTTGTACCGGGTTAATGATGAGCCGCCCTTTTTAATCAAATAAAATAAAGAGATGATCCCAACACTCATTCTAAACTCTTAAGTCTAATTTATTTTTCGCATCACCAGATCAATGGAAAATGGAAAATGATCAATGGACCAGATCAATTCATAATTTTTGATATGCCTCTCATATTGCCGCTGTTTTTTTTTCCATTTTTTTATGACGTCGCCTCAATCGAATTCTCTGCATGTAGTTTGTCTCAAGTTATTGCGCATTTTAAAGATATTTTTCCATAGGTAGCCCAAGATGAAAGGATTTACTAATTTCTAAGACTACCTTAATGGAATCTAAAATGACTTTTTTTAATGACCAGATAAAATCCGCAAGCCAGAAATTAACTTAATTAAAATCAACTCTTATTCAATTAAATTATTTTGATGAAAAACGAGAAAAAGAAAATGCATCGATTATCCAGAAAATGAACTTAAAATTCTTCATTGAAAAAAATGTCGTATGGGTTGAAGATAACTGAAGAACAGTGTAATCCTCACACAGAGATTCATCGGTTCGAGAGGATTTCTCAAGAGTTTAAGAAATCGCAAATTTTCGTAATACTTTTGACGCTGGTTTTAGCCAACAACAAAAAATGTAAGTAATTATGACTGCTAAACCATAACAACAAACACTCGATTCAAAAACATTCTATACCAAAATTAATATCTCTTTTATTGTGTAGAATATAAAAAATATAGAGAAAAAAAATCCAAGGTTAAAGTGTTATTTCCCAAGAACTAAATCTTATGTTAAGATCTTAATAAGTTCTTGACACGATTTTTTCAAGTTCAGTAAGCGATCTTATAAGATTCCAATAAGATATAAGAATCCTTAAAAAATCTAACTCAAGAAAATACCAAGAATTGATAAGAATAAGATTTAGATAAGCTTCTTTAAGATCCCAGACTAATTATAATTGGCTTCAAAGATTTTTCAAGAATCTTATCTAAATCTTATTCTTATCAATTCTTGGTATTTTCTTGAGTAAGATTTTTTAAGGATTCTTATATCTTATTGGAATCTTATAAGATCGGTTACTGAACTTGAAAAAATCGTGTCAAGAACTTATTAAGATCTTAACATAAGATTTAGTTCTTGGGTTAGCGGAAGATACTGTATATTTAAATAATGACTTGAGACCAATATTTTAGCCCTTTTAAGTGAATCACTCTTTTACAGTGATCTAAATCGCATGTCTTTAAAATGTTCTTTTTTTCCCTATACAAAAAAAATTTGAGACAAAGTGAAAAGAAAACAAAAAAATGAACTTGATACAAAAAATTTATAGAAAAAAAATCGAAAAAAAAAAAAAAGAATTAAAAAAAATATTTATATAAAATGGTATTTATTTTAATAATTATTCTTTTTTTTTATGATTCTTCATTGCCCGAATCAGTGTTTGATTCATTGTAATTACAATCGGAATCGTCATTGTTGTCATACGGATCTAAATCATCTAGATAATCGAGTATACAATCGTCGTTGTTATTTTCGTAGTCTTTGGACGACGATGCTTTAACACAATATTCTTCTAGAGTTTGAGGTACAATAACACCATCACGTTCAGCATCCGCCCTAGTTGACATAACTTGTTTTCGAATTATATTTTCATATTCTTTATCGGCTCCTTTTGAGTCTATATATCGTCTGTACATAACTGAGGCGTCAACATTAGCTGGTGAAAATGTGTTTGGTTCGTTTAATAGAGATATTATGCTCATCATAACTGTACGTACATTTTGTGCAGGATTCCATTTTTCCGATGGCAATTCGGTATTTGTCGGATCATCAACTGGCGGATGGAGAATAGATATACAAACGTCGCCATTTTCGTAAATATTTGGATGCCACATTTTAGTTGCAAAACGGACTGTCGGTGGTGAATACGGATAGTCTGAGGGAAATTTAATGTGAGATTTAAAGTAACCACCTTGGTACAATGTGTTCGGTGGACCGAAAATAGCTACTTCCCATTCGAATAAATTGTCATTTAAAAGACTAACAGTGAAGCCTTCAAGTGGTTCTTTTTGTATTGATTTGAGCTCTTGTTGCAATGCTTTTGTCGCTGCACCAGTCGCTGTTTTTGCCATTCTTTGTTCGAAAAAAAAATTCCCAAAAATTTCCAAAAAAAAAAACAACTCTCTCTCTCTCTCTCTTTTCTATACAAATATTGGACTTAGTATCTAGGCGAAAAATATTAATGAAGCACACTTCTGGTAGCTAGGAATTGTGAAAAGATAATAAAATTAGAAAAAAAGAAAAGAGAAAAAAAATTTTAAATTTTGTATTTAAAAGCTATTTTGGTTGTTATTATTGTCGGTGGTGGTTTGTTCAAAATGAAAAAAAAGAAAGAAAGAAAATTTCAATTATTTGCAATATTATTATAATTTAACTAAAATTTTGCTCATAAATTACTCCCGATAAAAGAACAAAAATAATTTTATATGCTATTTCGTATTTTGAATTATAAAGCTTTCAATTGAAATCTCGCTCTTGTTCTCGTATTTTCTCTCTCTCTCTTTCTCTCTAGTTATGATGATTGTAATAAAAATTATAAGTTGAAATATTTACTTGCAATAATTTTATGTTTTCATGCATTTTTTATATTTAAAAAAAAAGAAGGGGACCTTTTTCGGCATTGTGAAGTTTAGTACATAAGACTAGAACAATTTTGAAAAATTGAAATAATTTTCTGTCTGTTGGTCTTATGATGGATCTGCGTATGTAACAAAGTGTAACAAACTTTGTTACACCACTGAGTAAACTCTGCTAAATTTATGCAAAGTCTCTGCAAAATGCACACTATTAAAAAGTATTGAAACTAAATGCGCAATTAGACTGCAGAGTTTTTGCAGAGTTTACTCAGTGGTGTAACAAAGTTTGTTTCACTTTGTTACATACGCAGATCCATCATAAGACCAACAGACAGAAAATTATTTCAATTTTTCAAAATTGTTCTGTCCTTTTGTACTAAACTTCACAATCCCACCTTTTTCTTTCTTTTTTTTTGTTATTTCTAGTTAGTTTCGGAATTTTTAAATTTTCACAAATCAGTACACATATTGGTTTTGTCAAAGTTTTTTTTACTCTCTCTCTCTCTCTCTCTCTCTCGTTGTTTTGTGATTTTAACAATCGTGAAAATTTAGAGATTTGTATTCGCAAAGAGAAAGAAAAGTTTAATTTGATGTTAAATTTTGAAATTTTTTAAGATAAAGTTTAATCCGTTTATTATTTTAATCCAGCTGATATTTTGTAACTAAAATTAAGATTAACTATAAAATTTTATGTAAATTACACAGTTGCAATATATGAAGATTAAATGGCTTGAAATTATTTCTTGACAGAAAAGCTTTCTCCAATCTCACTTATCGACGATTGGTAATCACATATTTAATGAAACAAGGTACCAAAAATAATTTGAAATCAAGCCCCCGCATATTTTCACCTCCCCTTATTAGCGATAAGATGGGAATATTCGATACTGAAAAAAATGTTTTAGTGCTCACTGTTAAGTTATAACTAGTTGCCAATGTCTTTTTTTAAAAATTGGACTTTTTTGAAAACCGAAACTGAGGGTCTAAACCTCAATTCAACCATGTGTAGCCTTGCGGAGGATTACGGTATTTTCTTATGCAAGAACACTCTTTTAGCTTCTTATTTTGTCGGAACTATAATTTTCATCTCTTGTTTAAAGAATTTAAAGATTTTAACTTTGTAAATTAACTTTTGTTTATTTATTTTTATTGTAAGAGATACTCCAGTTTTTATTTTCGTCTAAATAAATCGAGCATTTGATGAATTAATTTTTTAAACAAAAAATAATCCAAATAAATAATGATATTTAATATTGATTACAATATTTTATGAATTTTATTTTATATTAAAATGCTTCTTTAAAACGATGAGTTTTTTTACGTTCAAAAACTTTAAATTACAAAATTTTACGGAAATATCCGTAATTTACGAAGAATTCGATAATATTTGTTGAAATTTATTCATCAAATGCTTGTCTTATTTAGATGAAAAAAAAACTGAAGTCTCTTTTACGAAAAAATAAATCAAACTTACAAATACTGCACTTCCACCGAATCAATGGTGTACTCGTACCATACTAAAGTCATAACCGTACCCGTACTAAAAAAATCGCAAATTTATCCCAAAATCATGCATTAAAAATTAAGAGAATTTTTAGTAGGAGTACTGGTATGGTTATGATTATAGTACGCTACGAGTACGCTTTGGTACGGTTCGGTACGGTACGGGTACGCCAAACCATTAATTCAGTGGAAGTTCAGTAAAATCTTAAATTCGTGGAATATTTTTGCTTAGTCCTAAGGAATAAGATTGGAAAACATTCGGTGATAAATCTTTGACATTTTTGCTGTACATTCAATTTTGTTAGCAAGGAAAATTTTTTCTTAAAAAATCTTTACAATAAGCATAAACCATCTAATGGAGTATTGCTTTGCTACTTTCACTTCATTTAACGCCAAGATTGCAATGAAATTTCAAACGAAATAAAAAAAATCGATTTTGTTAAGCTTTTATCACATCATTGTATCATCGAAAATAATCTGCTTTTAATCCCAGATTAAGTTTTTAAACCTTCCCTTCTTCATTTTGACGAAATTTGATAGATTTATAAAAATGATTTTTTACGTGGATTCTAGGTATTTTTTCTCAAAAATTGTATAATTTATTTGATTTAGAAAACAGCCTAGCTTTGGTTCTTGACCTTGACTGGTCAATTTAATTAGAAATATTTAAAATAACCTTAAAGTTCTTGTAATTTGATCTCGTAAACGCTTTTTGTTTATCGCTATCAAAGCCTATCACCTTTCAACACTTAACGTTATGTGTAATCAACCCCACACCTATTTCAGTAGTAGCAGCGACCAAAATTATTGATATGAAAAAAGTTCCAGCCTTTTTCCAGAAAAATGCGGAAAAAATTTTCTATCACCAAAATCGAACAATCCACATTTATTGAGACTATAGAGACTGAAATTGATTCTTTTCCTACAAGAAATAAAGTAAAACCAGTGTCAGAATCACGATATGACTTAATTGTAGTGTTATTAGTGTTGTGCTGCTGGGAAACGATCCGACTAGAATCATCTACTAGTCATTCTCTAGATAGCCTGATATTAGAACAACTTTGAAAATCATCGTATTGGGGCTCGCGAGTCGCTGTGATTTAAAATTAGGGGCGTCGAATAATGCAAACGCACAGTGATTCAGAATTTTGCGATTTTTGCCGAAATTATTTAAAATCATTATTTTTTGATGAAAATTCGTTCCAAGGGTAAATTTTTGTGTTTAATTCGAATTTTTACATAATTTTTACGATAGTTCTATCTCTAACTGAGTATTTGCTCATTTAACCTAAAAAAACTGAAATTTTGAGAAAACGGTAAGTTGTATGAGAAAATTAACCACAAAAATGAATTTCTTGAAAAAGTTGACCCTAGTTGTTGTTCAAAAATTTTCTCCTAAAATTTTTTAAGATCAAAAACTTGAAATTGAATACAAAAAAACGTATTTTTTACATTCATCCTGAAATTCTACGCTTCAAGTCACCGCATAAAAAATATATACACTTTTTGTATTTTTTAAACCTTTCATAAGCTTTATTTATAAAAAAAAAGTTTTAATATTTGGTTTTGGCATACCTACTTGAATTTTTAAAAGAAATAAAAAATATTATTCATCAAGATATAAGTCGGAATTCTCATCTAATTTATTAATTTCATTAGTGTCATCGTTTATTACATATTCAGATGAATATTTTTATTTTATATTGGCTTATAAAGATTTCAACAAAAGTCTTGGTGTTCTTTCAAATCGAATATTTTACTTAATCGAATAAGTCCCTACGTGTTACGTTAATTTGCATTATAATAATTCTAAAGAACATAAAACCCTAGTTTTTAAAAATGCATGAGACATAAAAAAAGACAGAGAACAAGAATTTAGATGAAAATTACAATATTTTGACATACAATCGAATTATTACCGACATTTATCAAATAAATCATTATCTAAACCTTCAAAAGTATGCTAGGTTTGAACCGAGCTGGTTCAGCGTCTGGCAAATTCTGGCAAACCATTTTTTTTAACTTGTAGCTATACATCTCTAGTTTATAAAAATATTATAGAGATCCCATTCCCGTACATTCTCTGGGACTTATTGATAGTCAAAGTTAAGCAAAAATGCGACTTTTTGAGCTTTAATTTCTAATATTTGAAAAAAAATGCAAGTTGCTTATTTGTGATGCATTTTAAAGATACACATATTATCTAACATTTAAAAAAAATAGATATACGCATTAGAAAAAAACAATAAATTTAAGCATATCTGAGTGGCCTTCTTTAAGCTTAAAAATCATAGATAAAAAAAAAGTTATTATCAAAAAAACACATATATTCTGATAGAGGAGATCTTGAACTACAAAAATTACAGGATTTGGTTAAGATCTGTCGTTTTTGAATTACGGCAAAAACTCTTGCTGGGCTGAATCACTGTGAAACGTAGCGAGTATTTAAAAATTATGTTACGGCCTACCCGGCTAAGAAGTCAGATCAGCTTATGCAACTAATAAAGCCTAGGATGTTAGATCTTCACAGATAAAGCACTACTACTAGATGCATTTTGCTTTGGTAGTGATGGTTCCTGAGAAAAAATCAAAAAAAAATTTTTGGTACCGGGTTTTTTTTTATTGTTACGGATTCCGTGTTCCGGTAGTTTAGGGATAACCGATTTCTTTGTCTATGAATTTAATTTTTTGTGACAGCTTAGTGAATAGAAAGTGAATATTTAAAGACAATTTTAATTTAATATTTTATTTAAGATGAAATTAATTTAGCAATTATTTTAAAACTATTCAAGAACATCAAATGAACATTAACCCATATTAAAAATTAAAAAAAAAAAAGCGTTCAGTTTTTCACCAAAATCAAAGCTTTAGTTAACGAATTTTTTTAAGAAAAAAAAAAATAAAACAAAATTAAAAAAAAAAAAGAATCTTATTTTCATAAATTTCAAAATCATTATTTTTTACAAGAAATTAATTTTATTATTTCATAAATACACAAAACCTTTAAGCCAAGCTCATAAAGAGATTCTTTATAGACGTTTACATGGTCAAACAAACAAAAAAATTTTCTTTTCTTTTTTTTTGTTCAAAATAAATTATCAAATATTTGAGCTAAATCCAAATTTTTGTGTTCATTAAACAAATTTTCTTTTTGTGCATACTCCAAAACAGCCAAATAACAAAAAACATATTGATCTCTCATTTGTACACTTTGAGCTCGTTGTAAACGTATTTTATTCACTGTATCAAATACATTAACTGTTTTACAATCATTTAAACGATTAATACTAATATCAATAGCACAAAAAGTTCCTGTACGACCAATACCAGCACTACAATGTACACATATTGGTGGACCTTGTGGATGACCTGTCCATTTTGTATCTTGATTCAATTCTTTAAGACATTCAACTTGATTTTTACGCACGAGTTTTATAAAGTCAAGAATTTGAGTAGCTGTCTTAGGCACACCATGATCTGGCCATGATAAAAATTGACAATGAGCTATACGTCTTGTTTTTCCCGAAGGTAGATGTTTAATTACTAATTTTGTAACACGATAATCGTCTAAATTTTCGACTAATTCATTTTTAATTTCGAATAAATCTTCAATTACCAAAATTTCATTTTGTTCTAAAGGCCAATATTGGGCACATTTTAATTTTCGTTGTTCAATTACTTTTGTTGTCATGGCAATTACTAAAACTACTTCTTGCCAAATCATACGCCAAAAGTCTTCGACTGTCTCGTCCAATGGACCTTGTGTGCTTATATAAGCGTTTTTTTGCTTGTAACCGTCCACATAATTACCATGAATGTAATCATTTTTAGAAGATTCTTCAGTTTGATCAGATGTTAACTTTATTCTTGATTCGTCTAGACATATAACGTCTCGATATCGGTTTTTAAATGCATTTTCTTTGTCTCTTTAAAATAATACGAGTCAAAAAAACATTCTCTTGTTTAAAATTCCATTAAAAATTACTTGAAAGCATCAAATGATGAAATGATCGGTTGATTTCTTATAAGTTTAAATTCATCACTTAGACCATAAGCACCAGCACTGACGACATGATCGACTAACTCGTCTGTACTAAATCCAGTTTTATCACTTGGATCAACATTTTGAATACTTTGATAGCTTTAAAACAAAAAGTTTCAATAAAAAAACTTAATTTAAAGGGTCTAAACCCATAATCTTACTGATTAACGAAGGGTATAGGTTCAATTTTGTCCGTAATATGTTTAATAGAAAAAGAAGACGGTGGTGAATTAGATGATAATTGTTTTTTAGGATTTTTTTTTTCTTCAATATCCAAAAAATCAGTTGATTGTCGTTTACGATTCTCATTGAATTCGTCTTCGTCGTCATCTTTTTGGGTTTTAGTTGAACTTGCCATTTTAAATTTTTTTTTTGTCTCAACTTCGTCGTCGCTTGTGTGATAATAAAGACTACACGTTGATGCTTTATTAGTAACTAATTTATTACATTCAATTAGCCAATTTGAATGATTAAGCACGGCTGTACCACCCAAATAACTAGGTAAAATCTCAGGTGGAATTTGATTTCGTAATTCTTCGTTTGACACAAACAACACCTTATGAAAACAAAAATAGCTCGTAAAACAATAAAAAAAATTTAATTTCATTTTTTTTTGGTTTTGAGAAAAAAAAAATTGAATTTTTTTGAAAATATGTTAAGTTTGTTAAAATGGTTAATTAAGTTACATTGTAGACTTACTCGTTCTCTTAGTTTTTCTCTCATTAAAATGCTCAATACTTTGACGATACATTTGAACCAAAATGGCGCTGATACAACAAATAGTTTGTTAAGCCTTGCCGGATATGATCCCTTTTTTGTCATAAAATATTAAAAATAAAATAAAATTTAATATTAGAAAATTGAACAAAGTTGATTGAAAAAAAATTTTCATAAAAAAATATAAACCAGGATAAAATTAATACTTACACGAACTAGTGTAAGAATTTTTTGACTTAGACTAAGATCGTAGTTTGAACGTTTACAATTGTTCATGTCGTATATAAAGTTTATACCATTACGTTGTGCATCGGGACTTGATTTAACAATGTTTTTGAAATTTTTTTAAAACATGTTTTGTTTTAGAAAATAATAATTACTTTTCTAATGCTGCATCAAGTTGATAGATAAGAGTTTTGAGTGTTATTAGTTCGTATGACGAACTTGAGCATCCGTTGTTTAGTCGAACTGTGAATAATGCACAAACCGGAAAATTTTTCAAAAATGGCTATTTAAAAAAAATACATTTTTAAATAAAAATTAAGTTTACTTTAAGACTGATCGTATTCTTGTCGGTATCTTCAGATTTAGTCGAAGTTTAGGAGCCCTCAAATCTTAAATCTTACTAGCTTTAAATTCTTTTCCTCCTCTGTGATACAATAAATCTCTTTCATATCATAATTGTCTCTCGAGATAGGTGAAGGTTTGTCATTAAACAAATAGTCTTCTTTTTTAATACAAGCGATTTTTCTAAAATTTGAGCATTTTTCCTTGAAAATTTACGGGAATTTATATTTCGGATATTATCATTTGAAAAACCCTCACCTATTCTTGTAGAGAAAGGCTTAAACTACAAAGCTGATACGTTTGTGCCTTATCTAGATATAAAATTGAAGAGAGATCAGCTCTCAGAAACCATGAAAAACTAACTAAGATTTATGATTTGGTGTATCTTAATTATCAGGAAGTGACTCAAGGATCAAATATCCAAATCAAACTTTACATTCAATGTAGAAAAGTAAGGTTTGCTGCTAATATCTTGGACCCGTTCAAGTTAACATATTAGTTGTACGTCTTTCAGAAACTTTTTGTCAACCTGAGCAGAACATACACCTCTATATAGACAACACTGGTGTTATCGCTCTATGGAAAAGAGGCTCAGCTAATTGGCAAAAATTCATAGAAACAGGATTCTTTCTTACGCATTTTTTCGCTTCCGTCCTTCTTATAGTCCTGTTAAGCAGTTACTATAATATAACTGTTCACTACGTTCCTTCTGCCCTTAATCCGGCAGACGCCCACTCCCGGGAGTACAGCGGTAATATGCAGACAACGTGAACGGGTACAACGTATACGACTGTTAAACAGGGTTATTTCTTCAGCTTTTTATAAAACAAATAAAAAAGACTGATCCTGTGCATAGCCACTGGTCACAAAATTTAATTCTTACTAATACGTGTAGCAGCTAAAGTTTATGGCGATTTAGCACTAAAATTGAAGTTTCCGATGATTAAACTAAATCTCTAAATGATGAGAATTGACTTAACGTAATTGCTCGAATTTAATGACATGTCATTAACAAACGAACACTAGTTTTTAAAAATTGAAATTTTCGCTTTATATGACATGTCGTATAAACTGAATATATATCAAAAAATTACAATTTTTCTATGTATTCAATTTATACGACATATCATACAAAGCGAATATTTCAATTTTTAAAAACCAGTGTTAGTTTGTTAATGACATGTCATATAAATAGAGTATTCTACTTATATGACATGTCATTAAATTCGAGCAATTACGTTAATATGAAGATTAGTTCACCATCTGATTAAATATTGGAACCTGAACAACAAATAAACACTTTCAAATGAGTCATGAGGTGTGCACCGTTGGATCTTGGAAGTAAACCAGCACTTATGTATTGCTTTGAAAAACAGTAATAAAATATAGTGACATAATGATGTACTGCTGCAAGGGACGCATATACACAAGAGGTATTAAAATTTACTTCGAAAAGTTTTCAATTAAAATCAAATGACAATTAAAAAGTTATGGATAAATATCACGTCATGATTTGATTTTGATCTTCTCTTTCTTTACCTTAGCAACTTTAATGTGAATTAATTTAATGTGTTCATAAACCTTAGAAAGAAAAATACATAATAGAAACTTTTTTTAAACTAATAAGATGCGGTTACGGGATCATGGACACCTAGAGTTTATAGAGTTGGCTTAAATCTTTGTTGGCGTAATAGGTTTAATGCAGAGTAGCAGATTTTTAATCAATGATTTAATATTTTCCTAGTAAATTTTGATATCACGTGATCATTGATATGAAGAGCCCCAAATAGCAGGTCCATTTTCAAAAGAAATTGGTTACACATTAAAAAATTTTGATGAAACTAAATCTTAATAGGTGTTAAATATGAAAGTAACTTACCAGTATTGTAAACTTTCCGCTTTCGAGTTCATTAATAAAGTCAACATCGTTAATGTTTATTGAATCAAGACCTTCTTTTCTTCTCAAGTTCTTGGTAAAAAAATCAAAACTTGGTAAAATTGAATTTTTTTTATGAAACTCAATTACTTCATGATCATTGTAAAGTTTAACGGCACGATCAACATCAAATTTCCTCGCCATTAGAAATTTAACAGCTATATTCCAATATTTAGCATCACTAGTAGACCAATTTTGTATTTTCAAAAATTCATCAACAGCCTTTTTTTTGTTTGAACAAAAAGAAACAAAAATTAATTAACTTTTTCTTTTTTTTTTTTTAAAGTTCTAAATTTCAATCGATTTTTCAATATAAATCCACAAGCTAAATCGAGTCGAAAAAATAAAATAGTTAAACTAACTTTAAATGCCATCATTTTTGTTTTCTATCTTTTTATTTTATTTTTCAACTCTCTGTGGGATTATGTACGCAATCTCTTTCTTTATTAATTTCGAAATAAAGTTTTAGACCCCTGTTTTGTTCTAAAAAATCATATGGTCCAATATCGATTCAAAAACAACCCAAAAAAAAAACTGAATATCGATAATCAATACAACTGATTTATATTATTTTTTGATTAATATCTAAACATATTCTATGTGACATAGAGACTCTTATCGGACAATATTAATAGAAATAGTAAACAGGATATTTTCTAAAGATTATATTTTTTAAATCAAATCGATTGGCGTGACTTTAAAACGTCAAATAAAATTTTTGTGTGTGTGTGTGTGTGTTTGGCAAGGCTAGTTATAGGATTAAGAATTCCTTTAAAAAGATAAGTCATAGAAACAAAAATTATAATTACAATTTTCTTTTTTATACGATTAATAAATACTGTAAATATTTGTTTAAGATGGTCAAAAGAAATCTTAAGAAAATTTTACAATGTAAACAGTTTTTTCTTTTTTGTATTTTTTTTTTTAAAAGGTTTTCTTTTCAATTGTTGGCTAAACTTTATAGAGTCATAAATTAGATCGTCGAATTAATTATTGAATATTATTCGAATTTGACGTAGACTTTTTTATTGATATTTTTTTCGCGTCTTGTTAGAAACGTTTATTTTGATTATTAGGACTCGATCACAATCACAAGGTTTATTATTAAAAAAAAATGAGTCTATACTAATAAACGGAAGATAAAAAATTTTGTTAATTGATCTTATGATAATAGACTTGGGGACAAATAAAGACTTATTAGTTTAATGGAATGCTCATAATGATCACAATAAAGTTATTGAAATAAACTTAACAACCTTTTTTAATTTTGTTCAAGTAGGGAAAATGATTTAATTTGATCAACTTTGTTACATTTTACAAGATTCTCAGCTTCGGATTAATTTAGGTCCCGATTCCGGAATAAATTTTTAAGGACTGAAAATCACACATTTTTAATATTATAAAGATTTTTGGTGTTTTACTTTCACTAATGAAAAGACAGTTTGATTTGCAACAATCTAATTTGTGATGAATAACAGGGTTTTGTTTCGAGTAAATGTTGCACGACGTATCTGCTTAATTATTACAAAAGCAAAGGTACAGTGGTAGAAATTAATTTGTTTCATGATATCATATTATATCAGCTGACCTTATCTGATGTCATCTGGTATCATATGATTTCAACTGATCGGAGCTGATAGTAGATGATACAAAAATGGTCATAAATTCTGATACCAACTGATATCAGCTGGTATCATAGACTGTAAAAAGGCAAACATTTAGATGTAATTTATGCCGATTACTCAAAAGGCTTTCGATTAAGTGAATCACAGGAAGTTTCTACATGAATTAAAGAAGAAGTAAAGATGTTGTTCATAATTGTTTTAAAGACTTCCTTAGTAAAAGATCCCAAAGAGTTGTTTTCGGCGAATCGTGTTCTTTATGGTCTACAGTAACAAGCGGTGTTTCTCAGGGATCAGTGTTAGGACTCCTTCTATTCGTAATATTCATGATAGTGTTATGGCCTAAAATCTGGAAAATTCCTTAAACGATAAAAAATGCAAAGTAATCCGCACTGGTAAAGCTACACAAGAACCGAACTATTATATGTAACGACTTAAATGCTCGAGATTAGTGAAGACAAGAAAGATCTTGATGTAATGTTTTTAGAGGATCTGTCAAATCATGTTAATTTTGCTGTAAATAAGGCAAATCGAATGCTAGGAATGATTGTCAATCTTTCCTTTTGCGCTATCAATCCCTCATTTGGACTTTGCAGTAAGCGTATGGAATACGAGTTTGAAACAAGACATCGAATTGATTTCAAGATAGAGCAACGACAGTGGTCAATAGTTTGAAGACATTAAACATGAGCTGTACCCCAAGCTCAACGTTTTTTACGAATAGAATTGTAAATATATGGAACAAATTGCCTGATGATATTGTTCAAGCAAAAAATTTCGATGACTTTAAGTCAACGTTGAACAAATGGGTGAAAAGCAAAAAACAGCTAAGTGTTAAGATTTAGAATAAATGACTTGAATCTCAATAATCAAGTTCAAATTTCTAAATGGAACACTTAAATTGAGCAAAGAAACTTTGGATTAATATTTGCCTTTATAAGTAATTCAATCCGACTATTGAAGTATTCTAGTCGTCATTAAAGAAATATGATTCTTACTTGTCAAAATACTTATTGACTCACCTAAGATCCTTGAGCAAATCATAAACTACTTTATTGTTATTGAAGTATATTTTTGTTTAGTAAATAACGGAATATATAAAATAAAGGTTTTTATGATAATGAATAAAATTTAATCAAAATAATTTTGATGCTTAACAATGTGAATCAATTTCTGGATATTACATTATTAAACAAATCTATCTTCTAAGAGCATCTGCTTATTTTCAGAATTTAATCAAACGTTCTTCAAATATAATTAAAACAACGGAATTCAATCACGTTTGTGTTTATAATAATTAAAAATATTTTACCTGTTACCATAAAATTTGAGTTGGCCAAAAGACTAAAATAAAATTTGAACACACAAAACAAAAAAAAAAAAAAATCTAAATCAAAATTAAAAATATTCAAAACTTGGTTTCAAACTGTTCATTACTCTATTAATTTAGAATTCAAGTAGAACGAACAAGTTATTAAATATTTTTGAGTCTAAAATGAACGGTTTTATTTTCTATGTCGTTTGTTTTATGTAAAAAAGAAAAACCTAAAAGAGACTAACCCAAAAGGCTCAATTCAAACAACTCAAGCAAATGATTAAATTTAATTTTCGAATTTAATAAAATGTGTTTTTGTTCAAGTCAAATAAAACCTTTTTCTTTTTTATAAAAAAAAAAAAATTTTTTTTCAAGAGTCATTGGTATTATTTTTACCTATAATTTTGCGGTATTTTCATAGACAAAACAATCTATGAAAATATATTAAATATTTTGAAAAAAAAAAATTTCGTTTGGTTTCTTAAGCAATAAACACAATAACAAAAAAATAGGTTTTGAGTTTTGTTTTTTAAATGAAAGTGAGCATAAAACAAAAAATAAAATTAATTTTTTTGTGACATGTTAATTTTTGAAATTAATTTTGATTCTTCGAATAAAATCACTTTTTTTATTTGTTGCGATTTATGAATACTAATTGGTACAAATGAGATTTGGTTGGGTACATTCTAATTTTTTTTTACTTAGGGTATACCAAAAGTTTTGATAATTCTGTCAATATTTTTTAATAAAAGTACACTGACTCCTATCAAAATGGATAATTTTAATATGTATGCGATTCTCTATTAATTGAACCACAATTCAAAATTATATCTTAATTATAACCTATTTTTATTTAGCACTAAGTAGACCATACTTTTTAAGAATTTAAAAAAATGTAAAAATTTGAATTTTCGGTTTTATATTCAGTTGCGTGTAAAATTGGGATCGAATGCAGCTGCGACCCAAAATGGCTTTAAACAAGTTTAGGGGACAAGGTCTTTTAATATGCAAAAGTTGCTCGATGGGTGAAAATATTTCGTGATGGGATAAATAGAACCAAAGATGCTCCACGCTCTAGACGGCCGAGAACGGCAGTTGTTGACTCGAATATTGACCTACTTCGAAATGTTCGACGCAAAATTATCGACATGTATGTGTCAGCAAAATTATGGTGTGTATGCATCTGAAGATAGTACTTAAGTACAAAATCGCAATATTAACTTTACTTATAATTTTCTATTTAATTAAATAAACGGGTTCGATCGGCTCTTATGAGCTTTTGACACTAGTCTTTGATCGAACTGAGAACTTTTAATCATCTTAAATTTCGAACAAAATCATCTCGGTTTGTACCCCATTTATTGACTGAAAAAAAACGTAGAGATAGGGTTCGAATTTGTCAAGATAATTTGGCTAATATTAAAAGCGGGGCATGGCGAATATACGACGTAGTCACTGGTGTTGAGTCATTGTTTTACTTGAGACAAATCGGCCGGAAGCAATCTAATGCAAGCTGGGTTGCAGAGGGAGAGAGTCCAAGAACAGTAGTAAAAAGAGGGAGATTTGAAGATAAAACAATGGTTTGTATTTTTTTTAGAACAAGTTGGGTGAATCTGATTACATATTAGGATAGAGGGGGCTGTGTGGATCACGAAACATATATAGATGATTGTTTAAAACCTTTGGTAAGATTAATTAAGACGAGCAGAAAGACATTGGGTACCTAAAAATTGAAATTTCATCATGACAACGCTCGACCGCACTTATTTAAAAGAAGAAGGTTACACTTTAATGGGGTAACCAATATAATCGCCAGACTTTGCTGCTACAGATTTTTGGCTTTTCGATTATATCAAACAGCGTTTAGACAGTCACAGTAGCTTCGAAAGCTTAGTAGGCCAAATAACGGCAATTGTCAAAGCCATACCTAAAGAAGAGTATCTAAAGACCTTTCATAATTGGATCAAAAGGATGGAACTATGCATAAAATATAAGTAACGACTTAACTAAATATACCCGATTATCAAAACTTTTGATATGCTCTAAGTATTTTTAAGCCTTTCAAAAGCTTTTCTAAGATTAAAACTCGGAAAAAAAATGCCCATTGGGTTAAAGAATGGTGAATAAGACAAGTTATTTCATCTACTTAGGAATTAACTTTATTGAAAGATTTGTAAATTGAAATAAATTTTTGTTTAAGTGACATCCTGAAAATTTAAGAAAAGATTGACAACTAAAAAAATTTAAATCAACTTAAAAACTAAGATTGCTAAAGAAATTACAGCAAATGACACATGCCGCAAGTTATGTAATATCATATCATTAAAAAAGTTATTAAATGAAGAGTTGAATGTCACAAATCAGTATAAATTAAAAAGCAAATTAACATAATTCATTAATGTAAAAAGTCCAAAGTTACACTTAAAGTCTTCTATCACTCAAGGCACTTTGTCATTTTCTCATCTTAAATTTTTTTAGAAAAAATTACAGAACAATATTATTACTTGACTTTTAATATTTTAGTATCGTAAACCTCAGATAGACTTAAGAAAAAAAGGGAAAATTTGTCTTGAAATATTTGGAGATACAACAGTAAATTTTTTGTATTTGAGTGCAGAAATTTTTTTTTAATTATATCCAAACTTGTGATAGGAAAAAATTTCTGAAACTGAAAGCTAATAAGCTCTAGTTAAAGCTTGTTAAACTAGCTTTCATTTGATACCCATAAATCAATGACTTTTCAAAATCATTATATTTTCAACAACAGTATATCTTAAATGGGTTATAAGTATCTAGGGATAAAGCGGAAGCTTCAATATCATTTAGATGTTTTAAATCGTTTTAGGGATTTTTTTTCCGATCACAAGTTTTGATATAATTAAAAAAAAAAAATTTTTGCACTCAAATACATCATTAAAGTATTGAAACAAAATATTTGAAAAAATCAATTGATAAAATTATTTATATTTTAATTTTTGTCTGAAACAATTTGTTTAAAATTTAAATAATTTTAAATTAATCATTCTACGAAGTTATGCATCATGATTAAATTTTTAAACTTTTCGCCAACTACATGCTTTATGTTTTTTTTTTTGATTCAAAAAAATTCTTTGGGTCTCCCCTGTTAGGTGAACACTTTTTGTTCACCTTAACTTGGAATTGCTCACCTACCAGTATCATGTGATGTATTCAGATAATGCCCAAAAAAACGAAGTAAAAGAAAAATGCCTTGTGTATTCATTTAGTTGTCAAAATATTTCAAGCAAAAAACTTAATCAGAATATGGCTTCAAATTTAAAAAAACGAAGCAAAGGCGTCATAAATACTTCGTTTTTCTGGCGGTGTAGTTCCAATGGGAGGGCATAGACTTTGCCACTCGATTAAGATAATTTGAAATTAGGTGGCTTTGAACGTATACATTTATTTGTTTCGAAAATATAACGGGAACGCGTCCAGAATGTTCTTAAAAAAACGGTCCAATTGGAGTTTATAAGACTTTCAATAAGATCTCGTTCTGCTCTTAGAATTTTATTTTGGAGACTCCAGTCTTAGAACGGAACTGAACCCTGAATTTAAAGTCTAATGAACTCGAAATGGGTCGTTTTTAAAGATCGTTCTGAACGCGTTCCAACCGTTACATTTTCGCAAGAACAACTGTTGTAGAAATCGACGATTCGATGTACTGTGCTGGACGTTCACGAATTAAATGGAGTTACGTTCCTGAACGTTCATGAATGTTCATGAATGTTCAACAGTTCTTAGACGTCGAACGTTCACGAACGTTCATGAACGTTCATGAAAGACTTTTCATAATTCATTCGCATACTGCGAACGTTCATGAATGTTCATGAACGTTCATGAACGTTCGCCGAAAGGCCTAAGAACTGTTGAACATTCATGAACATTCATGAACGTTCAGGAACGTTCCTCCATTTAATTCGTGAACGTCCAGCACAGTATGCTAGAGTTAAACATTGGGTTGGAAAAGATCTAAAAAGAAAGTTACTTTGGGTGTTTGGGATGATGGTACGTGGCCCTAAATATGATAAATTGGAGGGTCTTTTCTTTGTTAACCTTTTCGTGAACATGTTTATTTGTTTAAACTTAAATTTTTTATAAAGTTTTTTGTTCACCTATTTGTCTAAAAAATATTAGAACAAATTGTTCACTTAATCTGTAAACACGAATTGTTCACATAATTGGGGAGACCCAATTTTTTTCCAGCTATTCTTGCACGAAAGCGATCATCGGGCATCTGACATCAATATGTGAACAATCATAAAAATTTAAAGATAAAATTTCAACAACTTACATTGAAATTTAGCATTATAATTAATTTATTGATAAAAGATAAGTTATAAAATTTTTAAAGGGGTCCAAAATTATAAATTTGCGTAACAATTCATTATCTAAAAAATATTTGACTTACACCTTAATTTTATAAGTTTATTTAACTTGTAAACAATTCTTTTTGTTGTTTAGAAAATAAAACCTCAACTGATCTTAGTTTATTTTAGCTTCTGAAAAATTTACAAAATTCGGCATTTTGATACAAAATAATAACAATAACAACAACAATAAGAAAAAAAATGGTATTTCACTTACCATGCGTTCTGATTCTTTCTTAAATTTGTGTTCGTGTCGTCCATTTTCATTCTTTTTTAAACTAGTTCCATTCAAATGATTTTGATTTTTAATCGTTTCTTTCTCGATCAAATTATTTAAGCCATGTTTAATATGTTTGCCATCATTCAAGTGATTATGTTCGATTAGATCCGATAAGGGGTCGACTAAAGAATTACTTGAATCTTTTGTTTTCATTTTAATCTATTCTTAAAAGAGAAACAAATAATTTTTTTTTCTTCCATTATCATTTCAGGTTTGATTTTAATCAAAAGTTAAATAGACTGTTTCTATTTTTAAAAACAAAAACATAAAAAAAAACAACAAAATTGAAACAAGTTATGAATAATAATATAAAATGCTTTTTGCACGATGAAATATTTAATTTTTTTTTTTAAAGTTTCTTTTTAAGTCCTCTCTTAGTAATTTATTAACAGAAATGATAGCTCTCAAATTTTTGTTGTTGTTGTAATCGTCCATGTAATGATTCATTTTGAATGTCTTCAATTTAAATTCTCTACAATCTTGAAGAGAAATTTTATTTTAATTATGTTTGATTATACAACTGAATGAGTTGGTTGATCTCATTTTTTTTTTTAAATGCTTAGTTGAAATTTAATGTAAGTTTTTTTTATAATGCCTCCAAGGGTTATTTAAAAAGCCATATTTGAGTTTTATGGACTCGTTAATAAAAGTTATTAAACAACAAAAAAAACGAATTTATCTCCCAGTTAAAAACTTGGTACAAACCTGAGCCGTCTTGTAACAGATTAAAAAGACACCTTTTAGTTAATGACGACTAAGATTTGAGGCATTGGGAGTCAATCACAAGTAAAATATGTAATATATTATAAGAAGCAAATCCTATGAGATCAGTACAATTTTTAAATGTTTTTAATTACTAAATTATAGTTTGAGAATAAATTTATGAATTACAACTTAATTATTTGAAACTTCAACCCTAATCTTTTTGAATCTGCAATGGGAGTTTTTATAAAAAAATCATATTTCTAAAGTGGGTCTTTAAACTCAAGTTTATTTTTTGACAAAACAAAAGAAAAATACTAAACTTAGATTATTATTGTCTAAGTGAAAAAAGCTTCAAGAATGAGCAGAAAAGTTTTCATTCACTCTAGTAAGACTTAGTCAAAACTATGATGTCAATTGGGTGAGGATAGCTCCATTGAGGTGCTCGCCAAACCATTTTAAAGTATACTCTTGCGCCGCCATAATAAAAATTTCTGATAATTAAACATTTTTATCAAAACCTCATCTTTAAAATTGATTAAAAAATTTCAGTTAAAAAAATTATTCGATGCGATAATTCACTCCAACTCTACTATGCTCTCCTCTCCCTCTCTTTCGGCAGCAATTAAAAGTTGAATTCACCCAATCATTTGTCACCTGAAAATTTTAAAGAATATTTTTTTATCTCCCCGTTCTTAAAATGTTACATTCACTTTTTTGTTATTCATTCTAATGATAGTATTCTCGGCTTACCAGTTTGACAAGTGTTGAATGGATAACGGTTCTTACGAAGAAATACTTGAAAGAGATTTGAAATTCTAGTCTAGTGAGCATTGACGGAAACTTAATGAGAACAACTTGAAAAAAACATTCCCAAATACACTTTTCAGTAAGAGATTAATGAGTGAACGGTATTCGAAGATAAATTGGAATGTGTGCACATCAATGTACAGTTGTGGTAATTCACGTGTTCTTCTTGTGAATTTTCATGAACTAATGATTTTGAAAAGCCTTCATTGATTTATGGGTATCAACTGAAAGCTAGGTTTACGAGCTTTAACTAGAGCTTTTTAGATTTCAGTTGATACTCATAAATCAATGATCATTAGCTCATGAAAGTTCACAAGAGAAACACGCGCCACAACAGTAAGTGGTTTATGTAAGCAACGACTTCAGAGTCACAAAAAGCGAAACTTTAAAAATCAAAACTTGAGTCACACGATTGGCTCCTATGATGGTTAAATTATATCGGTTCTTATAAAAACAAGTGACGCAATCGCGATGTGACTATAGCAAGAGATAACTGTGTGAAAATGGAGAGAGAGTTCATGTTGAAACGAGCAAAATAACAGTTTTTAGTGTTTGAGCGCTTAGTTTCGAATATTTGAGAGAAATAAAAATTAAGAACAAGAAATAACTTAATACCCTTAGAAGAGACAGGTATGATTTGATAAAATCTTTTTTTAAGATAAGAGAGTAAGAAAATAAAGTAGAATAGAAAGAATTTCAACTCTAAAATTTAGAAACTATTTTTTTAAAGAAACTACCTAAATTAATATTTAAAATAATAAATTATATTTAAAAGTTACACCCGCAACTTAATGGATACTGTCAAATATTTTGATAGACTACTAAAATTGGTAATAAAAAAATCAAATATTAATCGGACTTTTTTTTTTAGGTTACTTGAACTTTATTGAAATTATTTTTGTGTGATTTGATTGATTGCTTTTAATGATTTTTTATTTCATTTTTGTTTAAGAAGAGTTAGTTTATTGAGAATCGAACAAACAAATTTTTAAGAGAAACAAATTTAGCTTAAATAACTACGGTAAATATCTCGTGAAAAAATTTATTTTTAATAAATTTTCTATCAAGAACCATTAGCCATTTTTTTTCTCCAAAAACTTTTTTTTTTCATAACCATATGATTTTTTTTTCTTATAAAAAAAACAAATAAAACGTGCTTAAAGTATGCAGATGGTTTGAGGTATTAGAAGCTATTCGTTAAAAAAATAACAAAAATTAAAATTGTTAAGTAATGATTTGCTTCCTTTTAAAATTTAAAAATATAAGAAAAAGAACTCATTAAAACGTCAAAATGAAACTAGAAAATATTTTAATTCGTTAAAACTGAAGCCATACTCATTCAAACCTTATTTTAATTTTTTGAAAAAAGATTTTTTAATTAAAGAATGGATGATGTTAATTTTTAATTTCAAATGTAACGGGTGTTCCAAAATGGTTATCACAATTTTTGATTCGAAAAAAATACATGAACCGATAGTTGGAAACCTACGAAATTATGTAAACATGTTTCTTGCCCTTTCTAGTTTACAAAAAAATGGTGTCTTGGTTTTTTTGTTCGTAAACATAATCGGCAAATTCTCAAATTGCACTATTTTTTTTGCCTTTATATGTAGTCTTAGGCTTTAGTTGACTCGTAAACTTTTTGGTTAAATTTTAAATATTTGAATCTTTCAGGTGAAATTCAGAGTTTTTTTAAAGATTCCTTCGTAACGGAACACAATATTATTATGATCTATATATCATTTAATCATTGTGAATTTCTCTAACGAATGTTAGGTCAAATTGATTTTTCCAAAACTAAAATATCCAGGACACCTAAGGGTTTTGGGTTGGATCATGTATATGGATATGGAACTTACTCCTGAAGAGAAAAGTACATTGAGAATCTGATCGCTATTTTGTTAACAAGAAAAGGCAAGGTACAAGTGTACATAATTTCGTTGGTTTCCAACTATCGGTTCATGTATTTTTTCGAATCAAAAATGGCGACAACCATTTTGGAACACCCGTTAGTAATTTGTAACTATTCTTTTATCGTTTCATCATAGGCTTGAAGAATCCTCTTTAAACTAATGG
The DNA here is from genome assembly GCA_022207745.1 of Brachionus rubens. Taxonomy (NCBI): domain Eukaryota; kingdom Metazoa; phylum Rotifera; class Eurotatoria; order Ploima; family Brachionidae; genus Brachionus; species Brachionus rubens. Next base: position 514,600 of record JAJVHD010000016.1, on the reverse strand, counting down.
CATTTAAATTTTGCTACTACCATTGAAATTAGGGGTAATGGGCCCTATCAAACCTACGTCAAATTTTACAAGTTAGTTTCCAGTAAATTTCCAATAACAAAGGTAAGTTTTAAAAATAAATTGAAACCATTTGAATCTTTTTCTTGATAGCTTTTTAATGGCATGAGAAAACATAATTTTGCTTAGTGTAACATTTTGAAGTTTTTTTTTCTAAATTTAAAAAATAATAAAAAACTATTGACAAAATTTCGAATTTTGAACTCTAGAAAAAAAATTGCAAATCAACAAAAGAATTTGGCGCCGAATAGAAAAAAATTACTTTTTAATGACAAATTATGGATACTGATGTTTTACATTCGATCTTCACACAAAATACTAAGTTTACGGGCATCTTGAAGTTTAAAATCATCTGATCATGCTCAATCTAGTTTCTTCTTTATAACTTTTTATTGAAGCATTAAAAATTAGTCCTGTAAAATGTCATGCAAAAAACATGCTAAACCTTCCATTAGGTGGGAGGGTATGGGTTACCCGAAAAGATCAGATATTGGGTTCGGGTATGATGTGGGTTACCCAGAAATTTCGGGTTTCAGGTATGGATCTGGCTTGGGTAACCCAAAAATTTGGATATTTTATAGATTTTTAGGACTTTTTTTTTTAAATAAATTTGGTTTGGGTAAATATACCCAAAATTTCTGGGTAACCCATACCATACCTGAACCCAATACCTGATCTTTTCGGGTAACCCGTACCCACCCAATACCTTAAAATTTATTTATACATATGTCTGTTATTTTATAACTTTTACTTCGAGTGCAGACTTTTTGCAGAGCCTAATGTAAGGTTTAGCATGTTTTTTGCATAACTTAGCATTTTACAGAACTAATTTTTAATGCTTCAATAAAAAGTTATAAAGAAGAAACTAGATTGAGCATGATCAGATGATCATAAACTTCAAGATGCCGATCAATATTCGAATTTGTGTCGAATTTTTTTTGTAAATTGTTTAGCATCCAATGCTAATTTTATATCATCAAAAAAAATTAATTAAAAAGATTTTTTGTTAATAATTTTAACCATACATTTTGAGCAGGTGATCATGAACATGAACTTCAAAATGCGAGTTTACGTCATTATTTCAGTTTAGATGACTAATAGAGCACGGCTAGTGAAAAAAAGGCATACCGTACCTTACTTAAAACTCATAAGGAGTGCATCACCGAAAACAAATGTAAAAAAATAGAATTCATTAAGACGAATGTTTTAATATAAGATGATATTTCATAGAATAAATTTTATACACCTCACGAGTCTGCCAAAGTTTTGGTGCCTTTTTTTCACTAGCCCTGCTGTATTTCACCATACGTCTTTAATAACTATTTCAAAAAAAACTAATTTATAACTTTCATACATTTTGTTTGATAAGAATGTCCTTAAAAACGATTATATTTCTAATTAAAAACTATTTAATAATAAAAAGTGTATTTTTATTCTTTACTTATAATTTATTAATATTAAATTTGAAATAATTTAAAAATGATTAGAGTCAACTTGCTTTATTAGGACAAGAGTAAAAAAAAATCTTCTGTTGCATCTAAAAATAAGTTTTAAAGAAAAGGAGACTTTCTTATAAACCCATAAGCTGTCAATTTCTTGATAAATTTTAAAATCTCTTTACACTTTTAACAGGTAGAGTACTTATGCATATGGAATTTGAAAGATTCAGAAACAAAAAATTCCATGTTAATATCCAATGAAAGACCAGATAGACTCCAATGGTATATAAAACTGTTATAACTCATATTTTATGAAATAAGTCGTTATTCGACCATCATCTTCAACTTGTAGTCTTTCGCATAGTTTTAATTGAAAAAATACTTCATGAACGTACATGAGCATTCAGGAATGAGTTTTCATCATTAAAACCCAAAGCTCTAGAAACGGATGTATGCTCATGAATATTTAGAAATGTTCACCCGGTAACTTGACAAAGCTTTCTTAAAAAAATTGACTTGTTATGATGAAAAATTTACACAACATTTAACAATACAACTGGGCGTCTACACTTAGATAAGATTGATGAGTACCGAAAATTAGTCTTTCTTACTGAAATTATTTTCCTCTAAACTTATGAACAAAGGCATTAGAGTTCTTAAAAGTATACCATGATCATTCGATTACTTAAATTAATCGGTACTAAAAAATCCCGCAGACTAAAAAGAATATGACTAATTTTTATTTTGAAAATAAACTTGTTTCTAATCAAAGTCACTCTCACTTTATTCAAACACTTGATTTTAGCTTTAGGATTTTTGATCAAGAGTCCGTTAAGTGTTTTTTTTTTAAGAAATTAAAAAAAAATCAATACAAATGCCTATCCCTTTTCTTGAAAAAAAAAAAGAAAAATTGGTTTTCCATCTAAAATCACTTTGAGGTTTCCTCTTTTGTGTTGAATCATGCTGTTTTATTATAACAAAATCAATAAACTATCATCATATTTATTTCCCTATTCATTTGAACCTTTAAAAGCATACAAAAATAAGTAGACGAAATATAAAATAATAATATACCGATTTTAATCGATGCTAAAATAAATTAATACTAGTACATTAAAATTTTCGGAATAATTGATCGAAAGTAAATGAATAAATTAAGTCTGCTACAAAAACAACCAAAATAAAAAAAAAAAAACTAAAATTGAAATATAAAATTTTTTGTGTTGATTGTAATTGTAACAGACCCTTAGGAAGTGATTAACCATAAAACAAAAAAAAAAGTTTCACATATAAAAAGTATGTTGTTCTTTCTTTTGTTATATTATATTTCATCGTTTTCTAACTAAAAGACAATATTTAAATTTGATATATCTCATTGTGTAGAAATTTAATTTTAAGTTTTTTTTTTTTTTTTTTTGTTTTCTCTTTAAGGGTTTTATTCATTTGATGACCCATTTTTTGTTAAAATAAAAACTAATTAATAAAAAATTGGATTGCTTTATTTTGTGTTATTAGACGTTCATTTGTACTTACTGACAAAAGGGTTTTAGAGAAGTCAATAATCTGTAAAAAAGAAAAGAACTAGATAATGAAATTAAAATTTATTGAATATAACTGATTTGAAAAATGCGATAAAAAATAATTTAAGATTAACCACTGCGTTTACGGGCATAACAACCAATACAAGCGAATATTCCGAGAATGCCGAGGACAAGTCCTAAAATTAGGGCTATAGCGTCACCACCATCAAATGCTTGTGTTGATTGAATTACGAATAAAAGAAGAAATGATATGATTCGTTGAATTTGAATTGTTTCCATTTTGATCGATTTTACAATCTAAAATAAGAAAAAAAAATTTCAATTGGGCATGTTAACCAAGAAATTGTTTAGAAAAATAACTCATACAGTCTTTGCCAAGAATAAAAAATAATAATATTATATTAAGTCATAAACTTTACTAGTCATCTGCTTTTTTAAATACTATCTTATCAAATTGAAAAAGAATATAGGCACGAGACTAAATAGTGATTTCTTATTTTCATAAACATATACGAGCTACTCATAACATTTTAATGTAATTTTATTTGACTTGACAAAGCTTGATCTGGGAGTATCGATTTAAATATTATACATTGTAGATCCTTTTTAATATATCTTGAATAACTTGAGATTTGATTTTGATTTTGTCACACTTCAAATCGAGGTCGGACTGTATTTTTTTGAAAATTTTCTTTAAAACTTGAAGCTCTCAGAAATACTGATATAGATCTTCATCTGACGATAGATGGTGATGAGGATTTTTTTTGTAATCGTAAGTGGTGGTGTAATGTAGTGGAAAGCATGTTCGACTCTCATTCAAAACGTATTAGATTCGATCCTATGTTAGGCTACATAGGATGGAATAATCTCTTAGCATACCATGCATGAGTCAAATTTAAACTTGCGCAGTTGCATCTGAATTATGAAGTAATGTTCAAATTACTGCTCTTAAGAGTTAAACCTTATTAGCTCGTAGTAAAATTTACTAGAACCCATGTTTTATTTTTGAGGTTACCATTATCAGGATGAATTTTAATAACAAAAACAGGAATAAATGAAGAAGAAAAATCGTCAAGATTAGATAAATCAACTTGTAAAATAATTCCGGATAATTGTAATTTAGAATCGAATGGATTCTAAATAATTAAATTCACACAATATGGAACAAAATGACAATGAGCTTTGAATTCATTTGGTTACGGTATGGTTACGACTATGCTACTGTCATCCACTCCAGTGACTGTGGGACGTTCATCATGAATAGCACCACTCATCCGAGCCCAAGCTGCGAATTACAACTATCCAGACTAGCTTGGAACCACAAACCAAGGGTATTCTACATCGAGTAGAATACTTAACTTTGCCACTAGGTCTGCTGTAAAACAAGTTCTTGCGCCCGTTCCCAGGCTCCCATACGTTGTGATGGTAAAAGCAACATTGCTGCTCTCCCATTTTCACATCCGGGCTTGGGACCGGCCAAGGCATGGTTACGGCTTTATTCTTTTTCGTTCATAATTGAAAATCCGTTTTATATTAAAAAAAAAAGATTAATTCCTTATTATTAAATGTAATTCGAAAATAGTTATTGAAATTTCGGATTTACTGCAACATTGAGAATTTTTAAAAAATTATTTTTATCTTAAAGTACAGTTTTAGGATTATTAAATACTTAAGGTTCACCAAGACATAAACTTTCACCACCTTTATATTACGAGTAATAGGAACTGGAATTTTTTATGGATTTAGTTTTCAATATTACCTACAAATCTTAATATAATTTTTTTATAAATGACTTTTTTTCCAAAAATGAAGAGCCCTAAAAGTTTTAAAAGCGGATTTGGTTGAAAATTTTCACAAAAATAAAACCGAACATTTTACGCCTCTAAATATTATTTAAAAATGATATTGAGATTATCTATAGAGAATATCACAAATTAATTGCATGAAATTTTTTAGATTAATTTGGATTAGATTTTGATCCCTTGAAGATTTTTGAAAAAGCGGCTACAAATACTAGAGTTTTTGACTTGAACTTTAAAGTTCTATATAAAAAAAATTCATCTATTAATTTCTTGAGTAACACTTCTCTGTAGCCTTTGGTCTACCCTTTTTTGCCTTGTTCACAAATACGTCACTTTTTTCAACAGTTCAGTTAGAGCCAAACTATGAGAAAAATAAGCTAATTTAATTAAATATTTCCATTTCTTATCCTATAAAATTTAATCTTTTAGATTCGTTTGTAAAGATATGTTTGCTCTCTGATAAAATTTCAGCGTTGAACGACTCAATTGGAGAATCGGTTGTAGCATAACCAGAAGGTGAATAATAGGCTTTCCGATTCGACCAAAAGCTTGTCTCAAAAATTACTTAAAATTAAACGAGTTTTAATAAAAAATCTTACCATTGTTCTTAAAATACTTAAAAAATTCAGGGCAAATATCTCAAAATGTCCACGAATAATTCCGACCATTTTTTAGCATTTTAATAAGTTTAACTGCAAAAAAAACATACAAGTCCGATTTCCTTTTGTAGTTGGTAGCTGATGTACCAGTAAATATCTTAGTTTTTCCAAGAGGCTTAAATGTTGAGTTTTTATTTGATTATTGGTAAAAATTTGTAAATTACTAACATTATAGCACTAAAGTTTCTAAAAGAGTTAGATAAATTTTATATATCTTATAATTTTATATAAAATATTGGGTCGCGAAATCCAGAGTTTGATTATACAATTTTCAACAAAGAAGGTACACAAGTTATAGAAAAGACAACGCTCGAAAACGATCTAGGAGTGTAATTTAGCAAAGACCTAAAGTGGGAGACACATATTAGACACTGCAGTGGGCGCGCAAATAGGCTACTTGGAGTAATTCGTAATAATTTCAAATATCTTAACCTGTGCCTGGTAAGATTTCTTTATAGCTTCCTGGTTAGACCGCATTAGGACTACGCTGTCAAAAGGGTCGAATTTGTGAATTGTATTCGACTAAAAGTAAACAAAGAAACATACAACTTAAGAGGTCATTTCATGGGGATAAAAAGAGAGCTGGTTAAGAATTGTGCAGAATTGTGCAGTCATTTCAATTTTTTCACGAACCGAGTTGTTAAAGACTGGAGCAGTTTGTCGCAGAGATTAATTGAAGCAACGTCAATCGAGAATTTCAAATCAAGATTAGATGAATGGTGGATGGGCAAGCAAAAGCTTGCAAAAAGCTGCTATAGCCATTAGGTTCCACTCGATGTTTCGAGTCGCAATTAAACTACTAAGGTTCCGGAAATGCAAAAAGTCCACACTAATTTTTAAATTGATTTTCGACCTGAATCTACACATATGAAAACCTAAGAAAGCCAATTTTTTAGGAGGTGTCCAAAATAATTTTTTCAGACCCCAGGGGTCCGAAGTCGAGATCCTCAAGGCGTAAAATTTTCTACAAATTAAAAGTATTTATAATGATCCTTGAGTTATTTGAAGGGTGCAAATTAAGGAAAAAGGGCAAATTTTACCCTTTTTTTTTACTTTCTTTGATATAACTTCTTCAGTGTTCACCTCATGTTAATGATTTTTACCAATTCTAAAACAAGATAAAATTCTGAACAATTTGTTGGTTTTCAATTTGTTTGTTTCAGAATATATAGAATATAATTGATTTACCTGGAAAAATCCCTCGCCCAGCGTACTATTATTTAACTTCATTAAACTTTTTTTAGGCGTCGACCAAAGGATAAAAATGTAATTTGAGGTTTTAAAATTTTCAAATATTACGTTGTTGTTATAGAAATTTTCTGAAAAAAAAGAAGAAAGTTTTTGATATTTTCTCTCACACACGTAAATTTGGAAATTTACGTTCTTCTGTCCAGTAAATTTTGAGATTGCAATTTTATTTTGATTTTTACGTTTTCATACGTAAATTTCAAAATTTTCATATTTTCAATATTTTCGATTACATATATAGTTTATATGGGGATGATGAGTGAATACGAGAGTTATGTTTTAAAAAGTATGGTTTTTGAGGGGTCTCGACACTTCGGACCCCTGGGGTCTGAAAAAATTACAACTTTGGACAACCCCTAAAAAATTGTCTTTCATATGTGTAGATTACGATTTTGAGGTCGAAAATCAATTTAAAAATTAGTGTGGACGTTTTTCATTTTTGGAACCTTACTACTACTACCTATTGAAAGCAAATATTTATCAAAAAGTTGAGAGAAACATAAATTGTTAGGAATAAAATAATGTAAAATAAAATACTTTTAAAGTTTTTTTATGTATGTTTAGAACTACTTTCAAACATTCGCTTAAAAATAGTATTTGATCAAATTTTTTTTTTTCAACAAATAGGCAAAGAGATTTTCTGGTCTAACGGATAAAATGGCACAATTTTCTTGGTGTATTAAGTAATTTTTTTCATATAAAAATAAGATCCTTAACAAGCCAAAGATATATGTTATCCTAACTCGAAATCAATTATGATTTTACACATGTTTCTTATTTCCAGAGTCTAGTTAAAATTCAAATTATTTTTTTATTGAGGTTTAAATGTTCAACATCTGAGACTTTCATGTTTTAAAAGCTTAAAAAAAGTGTTAAACTAAGAAAGGATTCAATTTTCAACAAATTTGTTTTCTTTTTACAGGAAAAATTCAAGTCAATCAAATAAAAAAAGTTTATTTCCTTTTTTATTTATCAAAAATACTCAATTTCAATCATCTAGTTATTCTAATAATTGAAAAACTTGTTTAAACAAATCAAAAATATTCTCGTTTTGAAAAGTGGTGTACAATAGCGGAGGCTCAATGTGTGTGTGTGTGTGTGTATCAGTGTTGCTAACGATATAATTTTCTTTCAAAAAAAAATTTTTTTTTTTTTTAATAATAATAAATTCTACCTTTTACTTTCAAAAATAAAAATATAATCACACTTAACTAAACTATTAATTTTATTTTTCTTCGTTTCTCTCGCTAGCTCGCTCTCACTCGGTTTCTTATCGAAAAAAATTATAATATTTAATAAATAATAAAAAACAATTACGAAAATACTGTAATTAAAAATAAATATAAAAAAATTTTTTTTTTTTTTTTCTTTTGACTATTTGATGTTGTTTTCTTATTCAAAGCTGTAAAAGCTTATTTGACTTATATTCCGTTAATAAGAAACAAGAACATTTAACAAATGGGTACACTTACTGAATTTAAGAATGAAGAAATTGGAGACCTTTTACTCCGAGTGAGTTTTTGTTTTAAAATTATTTTGAATTTTTTAAGTTAATAATCGTTTTAACTTTAAGGTACATGATGAAATAAAAAGTTTAAAATCCTTGGTTTCTAAAGATGGATCTAAAGTTGATGTTAAAGCATTACAGGCTAGTCTACAAAAAGCCGAAGCTGAAATAAAAGTACATTAAAAAGTTTTCATCAACAAATTTCTTTGCTTCAATTATCTTTTATTTAGCAAAAATCCGATTATTTTATAAATCAATTAAATGGACAAGTGAAATTGATACCAAGTGCAAAGGACAAAGATGAAGTCATTCCAGCAGCTAATTTTGGTGCTACAATTGAAAATATTTGGGATGTGACTAAAAAAAATCGTGTTGACAGTGCTGGTCGAGGTCGATTCGAGTCAAGATCCTTGTCGAACATGAATTTCAAGTACTTTTAAACCTTACATTTAATTGTTAATTTTTAATTTTTTGTTTCGTTAAGAAAGGAAAATGATTATTCACAAAGGCGAGCTTATGATGATCAAACAATTGAAGAGATACATGAGTTACAAGGTCCTAAATTTACACCGTTTAGTCTATCTCCAGGGCAACAGGTACATATTTAACATAAATACTTCAAAGTAAAAACAATTAATTTGATTTTCTTTTTTAAGGCAAAAGCAACTCGTGAGACTAAAGCTCTTTTTAACCCTGAAAATCCACGAAATCGACAAGCACTTAATGAAAATTATAGTATTCAACTTCCGTTAATTGAAAAAAGAGGATCTGTTAAAGTAAACTTAGTTTAAAAAGCTTAGTCGACTAATTAAAAATTTGTCCTTAGATGCAAACTCATGTTATACATGGAAGTACAATTGAACATTTATCAACACTTCCGTTGGCCTATAGAAGAAATCCGACAGTAAGTTTACAATGTTATATTTAAAGACATTCGTTTTAATATCTTTATTAAGCTGCTTCCTCCACCTGTCAATGAAATGGAAGCAACACACGGTCTGTTGAGTTTAATCCAACGCGGATTGATACCACATCATGCAAAAATTACATTCGAACAATTTCCAATAGCGGCTAGGAGTATACAACCAACGCCAAAGCAAAGAGAAAGTGTTATAACTTACAAAGATAAAAAATTTGTTTCAGGTTTGTAAAATTTTTTTACATTCAAATTTAAAATTGATTTTTAATTGGATTAATTTAAACAGATCATATTTATAAACTTGATCCAAATTATCAGTACAATCGACAAAGACAAAATTATGATCAAAACGAATTGACCGATATAAAAAGGCTAAAATCAGCTCGATCGAAACCCGAATCTGCGCATAGTCGAAAAAGTGGAACTCAAAGACCCATTAAAGAAATCGAAAGTCATCCATTGGTATTTTATTTGGAAATATTTTTGGTTCAATTAAATAATGTTTTTTTTTTTGTAGCGCCCGCCGACAACACCAATGAATCATTTACAACTACAGTCGTATGATACATCAAAATACGTACACAAATTTATTATTCAAAATGGTCGAGTTCGAGTCGATTTACCAGAATATTCTCAATTCAAATCGAGTTATATACTTCGATGGGGGAGTATAGTTACAATTATAAAAAATTTAGAAGATCTTTGTCAAACATATTCGGTGCCAGTTGGATACTTAGATGGTCAAAAGTAATTTTTTATTTAATTTAAGCCTGGGATAATTTGCCCAAAGTAAACTATTTCTTTATACGTAATAGTTTAGAAAATTCTTTTCGAATATTTCTTTTTTGTTCAAATACGAAATTTGAGAAAAAAGAAAATAATCAATAGAAAGGTAAAACAAACTGTTATAAAATTGTGTTTTTACCGATTAAAATAAACACAAAATTAGAACAAAGAAATCCTGGACAAAATTAATAAAAATTAAATTTAGTTGCAGGGGTGTTATAACAGATGTAATACTTGACTTTTTTTTTTTTGAAAAAACAAATAAACTTCAAAGTTGAAGGTTTTTTCATGCTTCGTTAAAGCTCTTTGTGTCTCACTGACAAATTGTCTATCTGTTTTTCTTCTGGTGTTGCCAGTTGAAGTTATGGTTTACATTTAGTTAAATTTAAATCCTGCTTCCAGTCAGTTGTCCAACTTATTACACTCATTAGTTTGCTGTCATCTGCGAGAATCTTACAAATAATTGTAAGCTAACTCGGCATGTCATTTATAAAAACTATAACGATCAAGATACCTAAGTCAAACCCTTAAGGAACTCTCTTCAACACGGCTCTATATTATGATTTAAAACCATCAAAGACTATCGTTTGTTAACGATTAGAGAGAAACACTTTTAACCATTCTTTAACTTCTCCGCTAGTTTCGGATGTGGGGCCAAATCAAAAGATTTTTTTTATTTTTCAAAGTGTTGGCCAAAGGAGGCCTTATATCATTTTTGAAGACAGCTTACTTTAAACTGAAATATCAGTTTAGTTAAATCCGATGTCGACGTCCAATTCGGTTAACTACCCATGGTTTTGAGATTATTTGTATCATCAGATTTAAATCGATTCTCGGTCAAAAATAATTTGGGATTTAGCCTAACGCGTTAACATTTTTTAATAGCTTAGCATAAGATTTTAGGGAGTTAAGGGTCTAGATAAATTTAAGACTATGTATGAGGTACCTCGTGACCTGGGTATTTCGGAGATAGATGGGGCAAGCTGTCTCAAGCTTTGATAAAATCTAAAATCAATCTAAAATAAATTTTTACAATCAAACCCTATCTTAAATTATATAAAAAAGATACTCATTTTCGACACGGGCGTTCAATTAGCCGAATAGCCTTTTGAATAATTGAATAGTCGAATAAGTGTGTTAAAGTTATCAAATGCTGAAAATCCTTCGAATAATTTGATTAAAGAAAATTTGGTTAGATTTACAAAATCCGGGTTTTGTCCGGATATCCTCAAAATGATCAGAATGAAGGTTTTTTTTGCTTGATTCTATTTTTTCAAAAAGAAAAATTATTTTTGAACCTGACATACTATAGGACCGTCGTCAATAGCTCTTTCTGTGAACTGAAATTTAAATTTCAAGATTCTATTACATGATGTCAATGTCTTTTTTTGTAAATCACTTTAACCATTTTGAGTTATTCCATTAAACAGACATTAAGTCTCTCAAGAGCCCTTATAAATGTAATTTTTTTAATAATATTGAAAATTTTTTAAAAGAGTATCGGAATTATCAAGATGTATAGACATGGACTTAAAACCAAGTTTAGAAGAGCTACTTGACACGTTTATAAACAAAGAGGATGTTGAAAATATAGTTCGATCGCCTGGTCAAATATTTAAACGTAAAGGTGGTGAAAATTTAGCAGCTATTAAAATTCAATGTGCTTGGAGACGATTTAGAGATAGACGAGCTTACTTGGCATATAGACGACGAAAATGGGCAGCTGGTGTTATTGCCCTTACTTGGCTTACTTATGTTAAAATGGCAAAAGCAAGAGAAAAACTTGCACTAACACGAAAGAGACATTTGGAAAATTTTAAAAAAAGACAACTAGAGTTTGTTAAATCATGGCCAAAGATTAAAAATTCTAAACGTGTTATTGTTCACATTCCATCGTTAGGGTTTCCTGAACCTGTTCGAAGTAAAATGAGAGATTTACAAATACAGGAAAATTATCAAATGGGTCGAATATGTGACATTGGAGGTATCTACGCAAAAAATAAAATTTAAATTTAAATTTTATTTTAAAATTGGTTTTAAGATGAAAATGTTGATGTTATATATGTTTCGCCTATTGCCATTACAGAAGAAACTCTACAATATTATTCGAAACTATTTGGACTTAAAAAATCAATTGAAACTGGTGAAGCTAAAGATTTAATTGATTTGACACCACGTTATAAAATTGTTATTCCTGAAGCTCTCAACAGTTTTCCGGTAATTTAAATTTATTCCCCTTTCATTTTTATTTAATCTATTGTTCGTGTCAATTTTGAGGGTTCCTGTTGTAATTCTCTATCGTTAATAGAAAAAAATCGAAAAAAAAATATGGTCAACTCTTTAGTGCTGACCATAATCTCCAACGAAAAGATTTTCGTGGGCATTCAAGACTACTTTAATAAGTTGAACGAATTTGAATTTTTTTTTCAAACTTCACTCTGAAACAAAATGTTTAAAATGTAAAGCTGTACGTAGTTGTATCGTAATTCTATATTGGGTGTTAGTTAAGGTTCACATGAAAAGTGAAAAGTAAAAAAAAATTGTCATGAAACAATTTTCCGTTTTTTGAAGTTCATTTTATCAAAAAAATATTTTTTTCGACCAAAAACCCACAAAAAGACGACTGAAATTTGATACCCCGGGGTTCGATATTGTCATTATACTGTTTTCCCTTAAATCCGAAACCGGGTCGATAGATTCGTATTTCGAGTGCCTAAACAGAGAATTCCTAAAAAGAGAATTAGGATCGGAAAAAAATTTATTTTTTCATAATTGGAATGTGTCTTTTAGGTAATGTGTTTTAAAATTTACAAATAATGGCACAATGTACACTTGTACGTTGCCCTTTCTAGTTTACAAAAATGGGATCAGCTTCTCAATGTACTTTTCTTTTCAGGAGTAAGCTTCATATACGTGATTCCACCCGAAACCCCCGGGTGTCCTCGGTATTTATTTGATTGCTTGGACTAGTACATAATTAAAAATGACTGATCCTCAACACTAATCATTTTTTAAATTTTTGTGGGACATTCTCAATGGTCTAGTAAGTAAGAAGTTTTTTCGGATGGCGAATCAAATTTTAATTAGTCAAAATTAATGTAATAAAGGTCTGTAATGAAAAAATAGGGTAGGTGGGACCTCAGCGGCTTTCTCTTGATACGTCAGGACTAAAGATTACCTTAGAACATTTTTATGTAATTCCAATTTTTTTTTAGACACATAATATGACTCTATCAACAATATTAAAATACAGTCCAAAAGCATTGGAAAGGTATGTTAAAATTACTTAAATGTTTAATTAACTAAAAATTAAATTTTTTTTTCACAAAAAAGAATCAAAAATTTAACAAAAGGAAGAGATGCTTATATTGTTCCCGGTATTATGAATCATGACGATTTACATGTGTCCGACGTGCTAAATTTACCAATTCTAGGTATCCTCTAAAACATTACTTTTGTACACAACATTTATATAAATCAATCTTTAAAGGTTGTGAGCCTCAAATTGCTAATTTGTACTCAACTAAATCTGGTTCTAAACGTATTTTTCAAAGTGCCAAAATTTCAATTCCATTCGGTGAATTCGATATTTACAATAAAGAACAACTCTATGAAACACTTGCTCAAGCAATAACTGAAAATTTAACTGTACAAAGATGGTTGTTTAAACTTGACGATGAATTTGATGGACGTGGTACGGCTTATTGTGATATATCATCACATCTTTCTTGTTATCAATGGGCTCTTAAAGAGATGATTAAATTCGGTGACAAGTGGGGAAAGAGATGGGCTTATGTAAATCGAAAAAAAAAAAATTTCAACTTTTAAAAAAATTTTAATTTTACAAATTTTTTCACATAGGAACCAACATATGTAAAAATTTTAGAAGAAATTCCACAAGTATTAGAAAAGCACGCTCAACCAGTCAACAAACAAGCTTACTTTAATTGGGATGAATTTTTAAAATGTTTTATTGCTCAAGGCGGTGTAATTGAAGCTAATCCGCCAAGTGATAGTGTAACATCTTTAACTGTTAGTTTGTTGATTGAACCTGATTCGACTGTTAAAATTCTAACAAGTGGTGATCACTTACACGCCGAATCACAATACTCATGTTGGGGTTACACTTTTCCTCAAACATCAGCTGAACCCGAAATTATAAACGAAGCTTGTTTAAAAATTGCTGAAGCATGTAAACAACGTCACATTATGGGATATGTAAATGTTGACTTTTTAACATATATTGACTCAAAAACAGACGAACAAGTTCTTTGGGCAGTCGATCTTAATTTGTATTATTCAAATATTATTTCAATGACTTCATTGATTACTTATTTGACTAATGGAAAATTTGATTCGGAAAATCATAACTTTGAAGTCGTGCCTTTGAATAAAAATGATTTCAAGTCAAGACGGGCAAGAAAATCTGCAGATAGAGTAACATAAAATTTAAAAATTTTTCTCAAAATATTAAAGTCACGTTTTTTTTAGAATAATTATCGATACGCTGCAATGAGTAATAAACTCCATCATTCAAATTTGTCAGTGATTCACTACAGTGTATTCTTTCAAACATGTCGAGCGTTAGGCATAGGCTATGACATCAAGGTAAGTGGGTTAATAGACTGAATTAAAGCGTTGACTTATCGTTTTTTTTTTAAAGGAAAAACAAGGCACAATATTTACAATTGTAGACAGTTTAAATCATGAGAATATGGGAATGGTTACTATAACGGATAACTTACAATCAGCCATGCAACAATTTAGCCATAATTTAGACTCTATACATCATGAGATATCATCCGAAGGCATGCAAGGAAAAACAAATTTTTTAATTTCATCACAAGAGATTAAAAGTATTTTAGCTTCGGCCACAGAAGAAGATGATGAATTTTAAAATTTTTTATTTTTTCAAATTTTGACATCGAATCTCCGATTTATTTATTTTTCTATTAGTTAAATTATTTTATTCAATGTTTTAATAATAAATTTTTAAAGTTGACCTTAATTTATTTAAGCATCGTTCACTTACAGTTAAAAATTTTTCGAAATGCTCTTTTAAAACACTTAATTCAAGCTTATTTTGAAGATGAATCCTTAATTTGATAAAGAAAATAAATTTAAAAAATCATGACTTTGAATATTGTGGCTTTTCGATTGAAGCTACTTAAGATTATTTGAAAAAAAAATCAAAAAAATCTCTTAAGCTTAGATGAGACTTAATAAAAAAATCGTCTTAAGTTGATTATTATGTATTGTATTAAAGCGAAAAAAATCAAAGTAGATAGAAAATATTGTAATGATTAGGATCTGGGCTTTTTTTTTGTTTTTTGAACTTTTGAAAAGATATTGGTCTAATTAAAGGGGCTAAAGTGCTTCGTAAAATAAGCCGATAAAAATTTGAGTTCTAATATAGAATTCAAAGAATGTTACGGATTTATAATTTTGGGAATGTAACTAAAAGATCTCTCATACGTGGTATTATTGAGAATCGTGATCAATTTACTAACCTGGTCGTTCATATATTCCAAAAATGAACGTTCATGAACATTCGTGCTCAACTGAATTCGTCCGAATGTTCAAAAGTTTTCAGAACCTTTCATATCTTTTCATTAACTTTCAAAGCTTTTCGGGACCTTTCAAAAATGTTCGGGACCTTTTCATAATTTTTGGGAGCCTTTGAAAATTTTTCATAAATTTTCGGATCCCGAGAGTCCACGAAAATTTATGAAAATCTCCGAAAAATTATGAAAAGGTCCCGAAAAGGGCAATGTGAAGATTCGTATCAAAAAACATTTGTATCAAATGGATCAAAATTGAAAATAATTTTTTAAAGCTAAACGAATAGAAAAAAGCTCTGCACAGATGTTTTTTAGTGATAAACTTTTAAAAAGCCACCCTCAGAATAAGCTCTGCAAAATTCTGCAAAAAAATGCGTATTTAAATATTTTAAAATACATGAAAATGATTGAAAATAACTACCGTATACCCTTGCAATGAGATGCGTGCCCTTAAACTCAAATACCAGGTATTAAACCGTGCGCCGACTACCATCTAACCCATGTTATAATGATATTAATAAGAAAACCATGTCTTTAAACCTGGTATTCGGGTTTAAGTGCATCGTTTTTGAACAAAAATCAAAAATAGACCCAGGGTTTATACACAAAAATCAGATTCAAGAGCTGCCTTAAAAAATAAAGTTTAGGAAAACGCTAAACTTAAGTTTTGGTTTTTAGAGCCGGGGTAAAAATTAAAACAATTTGAAAATAAAATAAATAATTTTAATTATTTTTTTAATTACAAAAATATGAGTTTCGGATTTAGGTGCGGGTACAAAAATTAATAAAAAAATTGAAATTCAAAGTTTCAAATGGTCAAAAATTTTAAAAAATTAATTCTGATGTAAAATACACTTAATCCAACGTTTTACTAGGCTTCTTTTGTTTTCAAAATTTCTTGAACATTCATTGATACTATGACCATTTTTGTAGTAGTTAATCACTCGAATTTTATACTCTAATGGGTATCTTAGCACTCTGATTTGCCAATGTTGACTATGATCATGAAGTTTTTTTGGGAAAAGAAGAAGCTGAAAATTTCAAGTCATTAACCCCAGAAGAAAGTAAAGAAAGACTCAGGTAAGAAAGATTTTTAAGAATGATTTAAGAATAACGATTATTTAGATTTTAAAAAATTAGTAAAATAATCGATAAGATCGGTAATGATCATGATGAATTTGTCAATGAAACTGAATTACATGAATGGCTAAAAAATGTGAAACACCTATTGAAACTTTGAATTTCAATTTTTTTATAATTTTTCTTAATTTTTGTACCCGCACCTAAATCCGAAACTCATATTTTTGTAATTAAAAAAATAATTAAAATTATTTATTTTATTTTCAAATTGTTTTAATTTTTACCCCGGCTCTAAAAACCAAAACTTAAGTTTAGCGTTTTCCTAAACTTTATTTTTTAAGGCAGCTCTTGAATCTGATTTTTGTGTATAAACCCTGGGTCTATTTTTGATTTTTGTTCAAAAACGATGCACTTAAACCCGAATACCAGGTTTAAAGACATGGTTTTCTTATTAATATCATTATAACATGGGTTAGATGGTAGTCGGCGCACGGTTTAATACCTGGTATTTGAGTTTAAGGGCACGCATCTCATTGCAAGGGTATACGGTACGCAATTTATTTTGCAGATTTGCAGAATTTTGCAGAGCTTATTCTGAGGGTGGCTTTTTAAAAGTTTATCACTAAAAAACATCTGTGCAGAGCTTTTTTCTATTCGTTTAGCTTTAAAAAATTATTTTCAATTTTGATCCATTTGATACAAATGTTTTTTGATACGAATCTTCACATTGCCCCGAAAAGCTATGAAAATTTATGAAAGGAAATGAAAGGTTCTGAATACTTTTGGAACATTCATGAATGTTCATGAAAGAATTTGAAAGTTCATTTTTGGAACATGTGAACGACCAGGTTAGTAAGGTTCAGTAGGAGCCATAATATCTGTATTTGTAATTTTCGACCACGAAAACCTCGAAAAATCCCGTTAAGGCCTACATCCTTTTTTCGGAAAAATCGAAAAATAAAAGTTAGATTCTTTTCCGAAAATTCGATCATAAATCACTAAATTTCAATTATTCGATTTTTTGGGTCAATAGTTGATTCTTATGATACAGAGTTTAATTTTATACACGCCTGACTAAATTACATATTGATCGTATTCTGTTTACCCAGAAATTTTGGATTTCAGGTATGAGTCGGGTTTTGGTAACTAAAAAACCTATAAATGAGTTAATGGTTAAATATGTCATCCTTAAGGAACTTCTCTTCTTCAAGTCAAACACCGTAAACTCTTGCCTATAATTCTAATGGAGATGAATGGAATTCCCAATCACTCGCCATTAGAATTATAGAACAAGTGTTTGCGGTTTATCTCGAAAATAAACTGATAGTCTCTTTTTTCAGAAAATTAGAGTCCGGTTAGGGGCCAGTTGCAAAAATTCAGGGGTCAGTAATCCAAAAAATCGAAAATTGAAAAAATTTTAAAAAGATAGTTTGGATACATTTTAAACAGACCTTTGTTTTGAAATTATTGAAATTTCTCGATTTTTGGTCTATTAGGGTTTTTAATGATACTTTACCGTATTATAATCATAACCGTAACCGAACCATACCGTAAATTTCTAATGCATGATTTTGAGATTTTTTAGTACGGGTTCTGTACTGGTACGCTTAAAGTACGGTATTGTTCGGATAAAATAAGTTATGAGGATTTCGTAAAGAAAACATTTTCAAAATTTCATACCGTATTTTAAGCGGTAAACAAGAAGTTTTTCACATCGATCACAAAAATACAGAAGCGTAAAAATTAATATGAATGACAAGTTATGCTTTATAAACTTATAAAGGAATTAATTTTTTTGTTGAGTCGATAAATCTTAATTAGTTCTAAGGCTAGCTTTAAGCTGTTAATAATCACGTCTTACTTAATAAAAAAAAAGTCAACTAAAAGACTAGTCTACAACCCCGATTAACCTTAGTTTGTAAATAAATTAATAAATTTTGTGTTTTTAAACAGCCTGTTTAAAAAAAAAAATAAATAAACACGTATTTTATGCTTTTAAGAAAAACGTGATTTTTCAAATCTTTGTAAAATTTGAAAAAAAAAATCAACAAGAATCAATTTTCAGTAAGTTTCACACGTGAACTCTATAAACGTAAATTTTATTAAGATTTCCAAAATCGGATCAAAGATTTTGTTTCTCAAATAAGCAAGATTTAGTGGGGGGATATAAATCTTTTTTCTTTTCAATCAAGGTTCAAGTTTGAAATCGGATCTTAATTCACTTAAATTTTGAGACCTCATGAAATCTCAAAATTAAATTTTATTTTTTTATACTTTTTAAGCATCATTTTGAGAGATATCTCAATCGACCTTGGTCTAGGTCAATTTTTTTGTTTTTATTAGACCAAAAACAATAAAAAATAAATTTGTTTCAATTCATATCGTTCGGGTTTGCGTTCGCGTGCGGTCTATTTTACCGTCAAGACATAAACATAACCCCCTTTTTTTTATTCTAAATTTCAACACACATAGGATACGATTATTTAATTGTACCCGGATTAAGAAAACACAAAATAAAAATAAATAATAAAGTTGGTCCTAAACTTTTTGTTAATAATTCCAAATCAAATAGAATTGATTTTTTGTTGTTGTGTGTGTGTTGGTACAAAATTAAACCTATCAAGTCTAATAATTAAAAAACAAATTTTATTAATGTAAACACAGGCGAAGTTTACGATAAAGATACATTTACCTTAATCAAATAAATATTTGACATTTGTTTTCATAGGGTTTGGTGTTTAGTAGTGGGCTAAAAAACAAGAAATTTTATTTTTATTTTAGTTAATTAAAATATATTGATAATTAATCGATTTTTTTTTCGTTTAGTTACTTTTCGTTTTGTTTTTTTTATGCTTTGAAAAATTTCACCATTTAACATGAACATAACCGTTTTAAATAATAGTTCAAATAACACTGATTTATTGTACAATCGTACGAATTTTACATTGACTACGAGTAAAACAATCCTAAATACAACTGTCTTACGTAATACACCGAGTTCTAGAACATCTATATTTTCGACTCGTTCATCACAAAATTCCAAGACAAAAACATCTACGACCACTAAGAGTTTGTTAGCTTTGTTACAATTGTCGTTTAGTACTACTAAATTGTTTAACAATTCAACTACTGTTAAAACAGGATTCAGAAATAGCTTAGTGAATGCCTGTAGTTGTGATCGTGTTGTACCTATTCCTAATAAATTGTACCAAGATGAAAACATATGGAAATTTGCGTTCTTTGCGTTGGCGTTTATTGTTGGTTTAATTTCGATCATGCTCATTTTGACATTTTCTACCAAAATTTTATTGTAAGTTGGTTTAATTATTTTTTTTAAATCACAGAAATAGCTCTACAAAATTCTGTAAATTCCCAGGTTTTGATTCCTGAACAGGGTCCTAATAGGTAAAATCTGCCTGTTCTATACAAGAATCTAATGATTCATATTTTCTGAGGCTTTCCAATATTTTCTTGAATAAAATATTTTGAACTCAATCCGATTGAAGATACTGTACGGCTCCTGAAATAAAGGCGTATCGTACCCCGTACCGAAGCGTACGGTACCGTACTATCTTACCGTACCGGAAAATAAAAATTAAAAAAAAAAACTTAGGTAGTTCATTTTTAAATAAAATTTCAAAATTCCAAAAAACGGTACGGTACGCTCCGGTACGGTATGGTACCTTGGTACGGTACGGTTGTATGGTACTGTACGTTACGGGTTACGCCTTTTTTTCAAGAGCCGTGCAGTATTTTTAAAGGATTCTGAGATGAAAACTAATTTTTTCCGACAATTTTTGGAAATATTTTGATCTGTGCAGATCCTGGTCAGGGTTTAGGACACGGGGAAGTATCAAGATTGAGTTTACAATTTTGTAGAGATTTTTAGAGGCATTGGAAAGTTTTTCAATATACTTAACTTTCTAAATTTTTTCAATATTAAATTTTTTAAATTTTTTTTTAAGGAATCGTTTTCAAAAAAAGTCAGAGTTTAATCAAAAAAAGGGCAACGTATCTAAAAAAACGCGTAAGGTTTCATCAATTTCGTTGTTAGACTTTGACGCTGAATTAGCATCAAATTATGCACCAAGTATACAAAATAGAAAAAGACGATCTTTATCTTCACCTTCATCAACAGGATCAACACGGACAAAAAATTTAATTAAACAAGAAAATTCAAGTGATTCAACAATTTATTCATCTCAAAATATATTTAATGATTTGATTAAAAATCAATCAGAATCTGTTAGTAGACAACAAAGTTACATTTACGGTGTAACAAATAAAGCATTCGAAAATGAGACAGAAAAAGATATTAAATGTGAAAGAATAGTTTCGTTTCGAAAACCAAGTATACCATCATCGTTCAAGCCATTTCATTCTGATAAAAAAATTCAAAGTGCTAGTTTTAAATTTTCTCAAACAGATGTCAATACAGAAAAACATGATAAACCTGAACCGGATACTTATATGCAACCATGGAAACTTCCGAGTGTAGCCGATGAATACGAAGCACTTGAAATAAATCCAATTATTGAATCGGCTGCTTTGAGTCCAGCTACGACTTTTTCAGAATGTTTTAGTGAGAAACAAAATGAAGGCAATTTTTCAGGATTTCCATCAAACAAGATCAAAGACTTTGGACTAATGTGTATGAACAATAACGAGTTAATTTCAAAGAGTAGTAAGATTACTCAAGAATTGGAAAAAAAACTGAAGGAGCGTAGACAAATGATGGAGAGTAAAAGTGACAAATTTCATCATAGATTGCTAGACGAAAATGATTTAGAAGAAATAAGTCCAACAATATCGTTAAGTGCATTGGAAAAACGAATCCAAAATTGGCAGAATGAACTAAACACAAAAATAAGTAAAAAAAATAGTATGACATCTAATGCAAGTTGTGTTTGTCCATGTCATTCACATTCACATTCATGTAATTCGAAAAATTCATTTCGAAATTGTGAAAAACATTTAGAACGTAAAGAGAGCAAAGAAAAAGACGTATTACACAAGACATCAAATCAAAATAGACAAATAACTAAAGCTAAAGATAAAAGTTTTGAGTCAAATGGTAAATCAAAGAAACCAAAAATAGTTATCGACAATGCGTCTAGTTTGCCGACAAAACGTGAATCAATACGAGCTCTAATGGAAACTAAAACTGTTACACAAAATAAACAAAAAGAAGTACTTGAAATGCATTTGAATACTTTGATTAGTTCGAGGAGAACTACTTGTAAAATTTCGGAATCGTCTCAATAAAAAAGAAAAAAAAACTTGTTTGTTTTTGATTGTTTTTGTTTAAATAAAAAAAAAATATATTTAGCTCAAAAAAATAATTTCAAAGAATTTGTTTGTGCGTTTTTTAATTTTTTTTTTAAATTTTATGTTTTTTTTTATAATTGATTTTAAAAAATAAATTATTTATTTTAAAAAAAAACAAACTTTTTTAAAAGCATTCCTAGTTCCGATTCTGAAAACCTGATTTCGTTTATAATACTTTAATGAAATTAGACTAAAAAAATATGCAAATTGTTTTTCAGTCTAAGTGGGGTTAAAACAATAAACTTTAATGTGAAGGCAAAATTGTCACAAGTTGAAGCATTTTGCAGAATGATTTTATCCGATATACCGCTACACCTTTGTCTACTACTCTTAGAACATACTGTTCTTAGAACTACTCTCACTGGATATGTTCTAAATGAAAATAATCCCATCGAAACCATGTTAAAAGAATTTTTTCAGTTTTATTTAGAGAAAACCTCAATTAGAGTTTTATTCGGTTGTACCTAAAACACGGAATCCCGAACGGAAATTACTAAAAACGATTTTTTTTTACGGAATAAGCCTAAAATACGGATTTTCTCAAAACTAAAATGCGGAATTTAAAAATAAAATTCGGAATATTTTTTATTCCTTTTAAAATACGGAACAGATACGGAACGGGCATAAAAATAATTACTGTATCTTTGATGTAAATTTGGTTAAGCTTCTTTACACGCCATTTGTGAGACCGCTAATAGAATACGGTATTTGAGTCTGGAGTCCATATTATGAGGGTGAAAAGAAACAATTGGAAAAAGTTCAACAAAGAGCGACGAGAATGATCCCGGGTTTCAAAAATTGAATACGAAGAACGTTTAACAAGGATGGATCTTATGTCACTTGATACAAGAAGGGGTGATTTGATTCAATTTTACAAGTAAAATTGAACAACTTCATTAAATTCATTCAAAGCGAAACTTGATGACTGGTTTAGAACAAACGAACGGTCAAATGATACTAAGGCAAAGAATTGTCATAGTCTCATGGTTTAACTCGACTTAAGTCGGGTCCCAATACTACTACTATTCTGATTACGCATGTCTTAATGTCATCAAAATTTTCTGCTCAAGTTTATTTTTTCTTATCTTATTTCAGCTTTGTACTGTACAATAAGGTTTTAACGGGAAATTTTGGATAAAAATTGTGAAGAAAAGATGGCATTAATTAAATCCCAGACCTTTCTGATTCCGTCGATTTTCCACCGATTTTTTGTCCGACTGAAATAAGTTTCTCATTTTTTATCATTATCATGTTTTTATTTCTAAAAGAAATGGTCATTACCCACCGGATTCGTTAATCCAGACCCTTTTTTTAAGACATTTTTTTTAAATTTTTTTCCTTTGGAATGTTGGACAGTCGGATACACCAAGGGTAACCATTTCATGCTAAGTGAGATAATTTGATAATAATGACAAAGAAGAAGCAGTAGATAATCTAAACATTATATTTTATTCAAAAAATATGAAAAAATCATTTTATTTTGATTCTTGTTTGGCTTTTAAAAAATCAATTATAAGATTTGCTGAATTGAGTTTTCCATTATAAGTTTGTGAAATTTTTGTAAATTGTAAAATTCTTTCAAGATACAAATTATCATTTAAAATATGTTTTATTGCGACTTTTAGATCGTTTGTATCAAATTTGAGCGTGTCTAGACGTATTCCCAATCTAAGTTCATCACACAAACGATAAGCAACCCACGGTTGATCCGCTTTAATCGGTATTCCAATGATCGGTACTCCATATTGAATAGCTTCACTTGCACTATTCATTCCACAATGTGTTATAAATAGACTTGCTCTTTCTAATAGCTCAATTTGTGGAGCAAACGAGAGTAACAATACGTTATCGGGCATTTTAAAATTTTCATTTTGAATTCGTTTTTCGTAAATCTCTAAATTTTCGTTTCCAATTGCCAGAACACATTTTATATTATCCATTTCTTTATTAAGCTCTCTTACAGCTTCAATTATATAATCAAAAATGAATATATTGTTATTAAAAACAGTTCCCAATGATCCATAAATGAGCTTAAAATTGCTTTTTTCGACTTTTTTTTCCAACTGAGGATTAATTGGTTGGAATATTTCGAAACATTCTATCAACTTCGGATTTAAAACATTATTTTTTCGTACACCTTCAGACACACAACTACCCACAAACTTGAATGATGAATCGAATTTTTTCAAAAGAGGTTGTAACTCAGGCATTACTGTCACAATATTTAAATCGGAAAAATAATTTGACCAAAGCTCAAATGGATTCATAAAATCGATACCAAAATATAAACTAAAAACTTTTTGTTTTATCATTAGAACTCCTTTACCCATATTATACCATAAACCAGTTGGTTCACAAGGAAATTTTTCTATCAATTCTTTAGTCGGAAATACGCCATCTTTACACGGAAAACAAGTATATATTTGAACTGATGGTGGTACCTTGAAATTACTTGTGCCATTTTTATAATTAACTTCCATTATTCGTAGCAAATATTTAGCCATTATCGATAATTGATCGTATATTATCAAATCCGGCTTGTCTCGTTGTATTTCATCGATTATCAACGGTATTTCTTTGTAAGATAAATTTATAAAATCAGTGAATAAATACAAATCGTTTGTGAATGGATCTTCTTTAAGTGGTTTCGAAACTGAATTACCGTTACGATAGAATCGGTAAGCTCTGAACTCGGCGCCTGTGCGTTCAATTATGCTCTTTTGATTTGGTCTTCCATAGAATATGACATCACACTTTTTGTTATGAACCAATTCTTCCACGATTCCAGTTATTGGATTTATGTGACCCATATCGGGAAATATTAGAATATAAATTTTTGTTCTATTCATTTTTTTTTGTTAAGTTTCTGAAAAACATAGTTTTAGGGAAGCATAAAATTTGCTTTTAGAAAAAAAAAAAGAAATTGGATTCTAGGTTTTCGTTTGATTAGTATTCAAGTTAGATTCCAAATATTCTACAGCTCATAAGAATTTAAATTAGATGTAAAAATTAAATTTTGAAAGAGACCCTTGAAAGAAAGATGATTTGATGAGTCAAATTTTTGACAACAACAGAAAATTAATTAGATGAAAAATGATAGCTTTTTGTCAAGAATAACATTTGACAGAATATCTTATCAAATTTATTAATTTCTATTTTTATGATGATTCTTGAGTAAGAGACCGAATAATCATAATAAAATAATGATAAGGAAATTTGAGTTTAAGGAATTCTAGAGAGCTTTAAAGTTCTAAAGAGAAATCATGCATTTAAAAATTTTTGAATTGATAAAAAATCGATTAGATTGAAACTTGAAGAAGTCATAACAAATTAAATTGTGCACTTGATGTTTCTAACTAGTGTTTTAGATTGATAACATGACAAGAAAAATCAATATTATATTATAAAAAAAAAATAGATTACTTCTTGAAACATGCATCATTCAGCTAGACAAACTTTCAAGCTTGAAAAATTCATTAAAAAAAAGTTCCAGAACAAAGATATCTTTAAAGATAAAAGTAAGCCAAATTTTTCTTTTTTAATTTAAATTTTAGTTGAGTTTAGATATGTTACATTGAATGAATAAATGAATGGAAATGAATTAGAATGCCTGGATTCTTATTTATTAAGTTTAAACTTAAATATGGCATCAAAACTTCATAAAAAGCTGGTTAGCAATACCATTCCTATCGATCTAAAAAATTTCAATAAATACCGTTTTATTTTCTTATGGTTTTCACCTTACACTATTTTGGTATCATCTAATTACTCTAAACCGTAACCATTTAGGCTAAATAAAAACCCTAGAAAATAATTTATAAGTTCTTTATTTAATTAAATAATGCTAGCACAGTTAGTGGCACATACAAAGTATTGTACCTGTGAATTGAAATTATTTAAGAGCTAAGGCTTCGGTGTTTAACTCGATTTTACACCAATGGCATTAAATGCTTTTGGCATTGAATGCAAAAATATACATGATTTTTGAATAAAAATTTTTTTCAATTTTTCTAAAAATTACCTTTTTTGAACCATTTTCAGCACCCAAAGTCGAATATTTTAAAAAACATGTTATTCATGAAGAGTTTGATGTTTTCTAGGGTTTTCCTACATTAGGATTACGAATTTATGGTCAAAAATATGAAAATATATCATCTTCCTCGATTATATAAAAAGTAACAATTAATTGAAAAAAGTGAGCTCAGCATTTTGTTCAGAATTTTGTCTAGTTTTCGAATCTTTATAGAAAAATGGGGATTAGGGGGTAAATTAGGAACTATATACAAAAAAAAACTGAAAAAAGACATTTTCCGTTTCCGCGGCATTATCTCGGTCAAAAACTATTTTTTCCGAGAAACCAACAACGATTCGAACCTCTCTTATACGGCCAAATCAGGAAGATAAATTTTTGTCGGTTTATTGAAATTCTCGGATTATAATGTGTTAATATGGAATTATTCGGCAATCGAATTTGCCGGATTAGAGAGGTTCGACTGTACACCGTTTTGTAGCTGAGATTATGAGCTTTAAGAATATGTGTAAATTTATGTAATTATGTAAGTTAGTTGATAAGAATTTATGCACAAAAGGATGAGGCTCAAAAACTTTTAATTTATCTTTGAGGGTGGGGTACCCCCAAAAAAATATTTTGTAGTTTTGACGGGCACGAACCTTATGTGAAAATCTTATTCTTTAGTAAGACATTTTAAATTATGGGCATCAATTCGTGAAAACCACAAGATTCAAAATACTTAAACAAAAGTTAATGTGACATCGATACGATAGTCCTAATACAGCAATAAATAAAAAATAATTTGCAAAATTTTTTGAATAAATTAACCCTGAATACATTAAAAGAATAAAAGATATTGCTCTTACGTTTTTAAAAAAAAATAGATAAACCTTAGACTTAACGTGCACTTAATCAAATTTACTTAAGGAAAATTAAAATAAAAAATTTTAAAAATTAAAAAAAATTTATTATCAAAAAAATGTCTAATTTTATATTTTACATAAAGAATTGAAGGCCTCGTTGAATGTAAAAAATAATATTTGAAAAAAAAAATAAAATTGCATAATAAAAGCTAATTACAAAGATCGCTTGTAAGTTCATATCTTTCTATTGGACATCTACAAATTGGGCACACAGACAATTTTTTAACACATACTTCACAAAAAACTTTATGATCACAAGGTAAAATTGAAACATTTGAAGCATTTTCACAACAAATTGAACACGCATCTTCTTTAATTTGGGTATTTCTTAATCTTTCTAATTTTAAACGCCTTTAAAAAAAAATAAAGTTTAAACAAGCTTAAAGAATCTACTTTTAAAATTCAACTTACTTTGGTAAAACATATTTGTCCTGTTCTTCTAAAACACCGAATGAATTGAAACACTTAAAGTTCTTGTTAGTCGGCGCATATTTGAAAGTCTCCTTTCCAAAATTGAATGCAATATGTTGAAATGCCATGAGACTAGCAGCTGGAAAAATTCCTTTATTCGCTTTACAAAAAAAAGCCGTATGTATTGGGGTTATCTTGACTCCATTTAAATAGAAAATTATTTGATTAGAATCAATGTCCAATTCAAGACCAACAATATCGCCAGCTTTCCATGAAAATGTATCGGTAGGATACGAATCACC
Organism: Brachionus rubens; assembly: GCA_022207745.1. Lineage (NCBI taxonomy): Eukaryota > Metazoa > Rotifera > Eurotatoria > Ploima > Brachionidae > Brachionus > Brachionus rubens. The sequence continues at coordinate 487,025 of JAJVHD010000016.1, read as the reverse complement.
ATTGTACCAAATTAAACTTCGACAACCATCAAAACCAACTGAATATTGATCATCTCCGATTCCTAACCCTTGCTTGAAAAACAAAATAGAGTACATTGGTCAATCAATTGAAATAAGTAATGAGCCTTACGTCATTCAAAAATTTGGCCGATTTAGTTGCAAAACCAATTTGCATAATGCCGTCAGTGAGTATTGTAACTTCATAATACCAACATGAGTCATCAACTTGCACAGTACTTCGAACTGATTCGAATGATAATGCATCGTTTCTTGCCTTTAGAAGATTTTTGACCAAAATTTTTAAAGTAAATTTTGGATTAAATTACCTCTAGTCCATCGGCAGATATTTTTAAGTTTTCACTGGTATCATCATCGTTCAATCTGACGTTAGTGTTGGTAAAATCAATCTTGGTGTAGCTATAAACATGATTTTCGGGAGTGACTTAAAATTAATAATTAGAAGATGAAATGAAATAAGATTTTAGTGTTTAAATTACAAATATTATCAAGTAGATATTGAGCTAAAAATCCAATTTGATGCTTTATGTGATTTTCATTATTTTGCCAGTTTGATAGAAACAAGAGTGAGTTTCCATTTTTAGTTAGTTTTTCTCCAATAAAAAATTTGCTTTTGGCTATTTTAAAAAGATAGAAAAAAAGTTAAGTTTTAATAATGTACCTTATTCCCTCGTTCGATTATGCAGCACCACGACCCAAAATCCAAATTTTTAGGAGGGTTTTTTAACGATTAGAAAAATGCTAAAACACGCTTAAGACATTCGTTACACTCTAGTTTTGAAAGCAGAGTCTGCTCAGAATAATTTAACAAAGGCCAATTGTTAAAAAGAGCTTCCTAAACTTTTGGATTTCGTGTTATGATGCTGCATAATCGAACGAGGGAATAGTAGATAGTGTAAATTATGTTTTAATAGCGTAATCATTGTACGGATAGTATCATTCTTTCGAATAAATTAAATTTAAAAACGATTTTCAGTTAAAGCTAACTCCTTAAAGAATGATCCTATGAATACACATAGGATGCAGTGGCGTAGATAAAAAAAATTACAATAGATTTCTTTCTCATGGAATCAAGCATTTAAAAAAGGATTTACACACTTAGGTCCAAAGAAACTTAGGTCCTAATGTATCCAAGCCATTTGTGAATTTTTCCAATTATGTATTTATTTTATTCGGAAATATACGCCCTACCAACAATTCGGTCCTTGGGAGGGCTGGCTATGCCAATGCAGATAGGGTACCATTTTTAAGCAGACTTAGAGATCTACAATTTTCAGATATGAACTTGATATGTAAATTTCCCATTCATTTTTGAGTCCAGTTTGTTTATTAGTCGATTTCCAAGCCCAATTTCGAAGATCAAACGTTAAGTTGCTTTCGATAAATATTTAAGAAATCATTATTGGAAAAAGATTTTATCGAATTGAAAATGTAAACCATATTTTTCTATGCAACTGTTTAACTAAAGACGATTCTGCCTAAAATTCAGAAGCTATTTTCACTCTTTGACAGTTTCATTTTGGTATGAAGCCCTTCTAATTAAATAATAGAATACAATTACATTTATCACTTATAAAAGCGAGGATAGAAAAAATTGAATTTTGTAATTGATTAAAGGAACGACTTGAATGGTTCGGTCAAGTCTGGCTGTTTATCAAGTGGAAATTTTAGACAAAAATTATTTTAAAGAGTTATTTGACATGGGCTTTATTCAATTCAAGGTTTTCATAAACAGCGGAATGTATCTCTCATGATAAATATTAACTCGCTTACAACTTCTTCCATCGAAGTCGACTTATTTTTATTAAGGAGAAAGTGTTTAGTATTAAAGTACGGTAATATGGTACGGTACGGAGGAGGGTACGCCTTTTTTTTCATTAACAGTGCTGTATAACATTTAAATCTTACATGATTTAGAAAAATTTTCTAGCGCAACTAAAGCAAAAAGCAAAACAATCAATTGATTCTAAAATAAAAAAATCAATTAAATAAATTTGAAATTTCGAGAAATTATTTTGATCTTACATTATTCTCCTCATTAAGCTTGGTTAAGTGATTCAAATTGTTACCATAGTCCTAGAAAAAATGATATTAAATAATTTTAATGAAAGGATATTTGCTTTAAGTCTCTTACCAGACAGTTAAGAATAAAATCAATTGATTTCTCAGCAAGAAGTGAAGCTATGTTCGTTCCTAAATAAAGTATTATGCAAATTCTTAAATTTTGAAAAACTAAAATCTTGAACTTACCCGCTACTTTACCACTTAAACAACTAAAAATAATTAAAATATTTCGATTTATTTTTTCAGTGTACAAAGACTGTTCAAGCTTTAAAATGTCTATCAACATGGAAATTTGTTCCTGGCAAATAAATTAATTAAATATTGCTGTATTTGATTTTGGTTTATAAATTACTTTAGTTGGTAAGACTGTTTCTTCGATAAATATTGAAATTATAGAAGGTCCTAATTTATCATTCATTCTTATTCTATCGATCAATCGAAGTATAATACCCAACCAAATTGATTCATCTTTTACAACTTCTTGCAATCTAACAATACTTGGTACCACATCGTTATTACTTCAAGAGATAGTTATTAGTTTTCAATCAAAGGTTTGTTAAAAATTGACTTACTCTTTCATAAGAACAGATCTCACAATTGGAAGAATTTGATCGATGAAAACATCCAATCGTTTTGATGTTGTTTTATTTTCTAGTTTAGTGTATTCGTCGTAAAGTGAATTTTTGTTATCAGAAGAAAACGATGAATTTAAATTAGAATTGAAGTTGTTAATTCGAGTACGACTAGTGGACGGATTGTTTGGACTTGTGTTCATTTCTGGTGAGCAGTTTGAATTGATTTTTTTGAAAGAACGTCTACTACATAACATAAGATATTTTGATACTGAGCACGAACCCATGATTTACAATCAAATTTGCATTTTTTTAACCCTTTTCTTGTGTTTTTTGTGAAAGAATCTAAAATTAATTTTGAAATTTAAAAAAAAATTTTGAAATTAAGTTTTTGCTCTAAAATAAAAATAACAAAAACTAAACAATTTAAATTTCTTTTCAAACTAAGCAAAAGTGTTTTAATTTGAGTTTGAAATTTAAATAGAGGTTGAGTCATCTATTTTTACTGTAATATTTTTTCTTCTATTTGTCAGAAGCAAATCTATCGATTCTAATTAAAAAAATTTATAAATTTTTCCGAAACTTATTGACCCTAATCTTTCATTTTGTTTTTTCTATAACATTTAAAAACTCATGATTCGATAACTGTTTTATCCCAGTTTAAAAAATGGTTTCATAGCTAAAATGTTCTCATTGACGCTGGTATCCGTAACGAAAAACTACTTAAAAATATTATCGTGTAAGAAAAGAGCTTAAATGGGGTAATTTTAGTCGAGAAAAACAATTTTTTTATTATTTTCGGATTCAGCACTAAAATCAACTTCGACTCTTAAAGAGGATTTTCAAGCTTTCGGCTCAAGGCATACGTAAAAATTGGATTTTTCGACTAAAATTACCCATTTTAGCTATTTTTGATATTAAATACGTCTTTTCAAAAAATTTTCCCAAAAAAATGAGATTTTTCAATTTTTAGGTCTTTTAAGATTTTCAACCATTTATAAGGCAATTATAAGTTTTTAGCGATTCACCAATTCAGCAATTCAACAGTTCATTTTTAGCCAAGTAACCCACTAGCGAAGTATGTAACATTCCCTAACATTTTTAGCTAGAAAATGTTACAGTGTTAAAATAGTTTAATCGCATTTTTTTTGCACTATTCTTGTTTTTTTTTGGAATTGCTTGAAACTTCACATTTAGCAATTCGAAAAAAAAAAACTTTTAATATTTCAAAAACGACCTTAGCAACTTTTCTTATTCAAACAATAAGAAAAAATAAACATCAACAATCAGAATTTTGTTAGACAATACAACTTTTTTAGGAAAAGTTGCTAAGGTCGTTTTTGAAATATTAAAAGTTTTTTTTTCGAATTGCTAAATGTGAAGTTTCAAGCAATTCCGATTAAACTATTTTAACACTGTAACATTTTCTAGCTAAAAATGTTAGGGAATGTTACATACTTCGCTAGTGGGTTACTTGGCTAAAAATGAACTGTTGAATTGCTGAATTGGTGAATCGCTAAAAACTTATAATTGCCTCCTAAAATACGGATCCGGATTGAAAATAAATTCTAACTTAAGATCATTTTCATAACAAATTTTTCACATAAAAGCTTCTTAGGCCTGAAACTGGCCACAAGATGGATACACCTTCTTCTTAAACTCCATTATAAAATTCTTTTTTTTTAATTTCATGCTTGAAGCCTCTTAAGCCGTTTTAAGCTAACCAAAGTAAAGATATGATAACATATATTATTGGTAAGGTTTTTGTTATTAATGCGAATTTCTTTAGACCACATTAAGTCAGTTCAGGTGATCAGAGAATTGTTGAGTTTCAGAGAATATGTTAGAACAACTTAAAAATATTTGAGATATAATGACATGGTCTGAAAATATACTATATAATACGCTTTTTAAGAAAAAGTTGAAAAATCAAGATCCGTGTTTTAGGTCTCAAAAATTCGTATATAAAATCCGTTTTTTAGGTATAACCAAATTTTTACATTTAATTGAATTAATGAGAATATTACGTCACTGATTTTAACAGCAGGCGTAACCAAACTAAAGTTACAGATCATTAGATCCTAAAAAAAGCATCGAGCGGCGACTGTATATCGAACATTTCGATCGTAGCCCATTTGCTGCCTTCTTTAGTTTACCCTGTAAAAATCCTGGCTACACCGCCGGGTATGAGTACGGTGCGGCTACGCTTTTAGTACGATCCGGTACGGAAAGCATTTTATTCGGTGGAAGTGCAGTATAATCATGAAGAAAACGATGAATTGGTATGCAAAGTACATAAGGAGATGGTCATAGATTTCTCCAACGGTCATGCTTAACGTGTCCAACAACCAGTCATTTCTCAGCTACATAACAAAAAATAAAACGTTGATGATGCTTACAATTTTTACTTGAATTAAATTCAATTTTTTGTGAATTTGCCAGCAGATGAGGCTCTTAAAGACGGCTATTTTACTGAGTATAAAGAAATGAAATAAAAAAAAAACAAAAAATAATTTTAATTTTTTATTTAGAAAAAAAATGAACTACTATCCATATAACTATTGGTACGGTGCTGCAAATGGTCTTGCTCATGGAGGAGCTAATGGTCTGGCTTATGGTGTACCACATGGTATGGCTTGTTTTGCACCACATGGTCTGGCTCATGGAGGAGCATATGACCAGGCTCCTGAAGCTGCCAAACGAAAGAACAATAAAAAACAAAATATAAAATTGGGACTATTTTTCCTCCCATTTGCCAAATTTAAATATACCAGAGATTGGTAAAATACTGCCAATTTAAATTAAAAACTTTTAAAGATATTTTTTAAAAAAATTAATTCTGATTGTTGATGTTTATTTTTTCTTATTGTTTGAATAGTCCAAAATTTCTTGGAATCGGTTTTCTGAAAGTTACACAATAAAAAGATAACAAATTCAAAATTTTAACACTGTAACATTTTCTAGCTAAAAATGTTAGGGAATGTTACATACTTCGCTAGTGGGTTACTTGGCTAAAAATGAACTGTTGAATTGCTGAATTGGTGAATCGCTAAAAACTTATAATTGCCCCATTTATAATTTGAAAGATATAAAATGATACATGACACTCTGGTAGCACAAAAGGATTACAAAGCAAGATATTCAATGTCTTAAAATGACACCCTATTCTTTTTAAGCAACAAAGAGTGATTAAGAAGGACAACTTGGGAAACATGTCTCAGAGTGAATTAAAAGTCTATCCGCGACAAAACGTGACTAAAAATTTTATTAGATAAAATGTGACTATGTGAAAGTAAATTTAGAGGAGAATAAGGTTCAAATTTATCATGACACTAAAACTTTACCTTTCTATGCTGATCAATATTCGAGTTGAAGTAAGTTCAGTTCTGAAAAAATCTTTAATTGCTTCATCATCTTTATCTCTATTAACACATAGTCTTTTTCTTAAGTTAGTTTTCATACTTGACCACACCATCTCTATCGGGTTTAGGTCTGGAGAGTTAGCAGGAGCTTTTATCCAACAAAATGTATTCCAATACGCCCAAAATCTTTCAAGCAAGTCACTTTTTATAATATGCACGCTTTTATATCCCACTACTATTATGTCCCCTCTTGTTTTTATCCCCGAAAAATTGAAGAACCGATTTCCTCCCATTCAAAGTAATGTTAAATTCGTTCTGGTTTAGTCCCATAGAATAGTCCCCATTTTCTGTTTATGTCACGTTAAAATTGCAATTTCTTTGAATATTTATTGAATATATTCAGTCATAATTATATCCCGTTTTTTATTTATTCAAACTGTGTTTGTGTAATTGAACAAAAGAATTTTTTTTAAGTTGAAAAGTTTAGCTAACCATATTTTTTCTCTCTCTCTCTCTTAAAAATGACCTCAAAAAAAAGACAAAAGATTTCAAATGAGACGAAAGTCGCCATATGTGAAATGAAGCTATCTTCTTCAAAATCAGATGAAGAAATAGCAATTGAATTTGGATATGATCGATCTACTGTATCAAAAATAATCAAAAAAAAAGATATTTATCTCAATCTAAATACAAAAGATAAAAAAAAATCAAGAATTCAAAAAAGTCCTTTCTATTTGATTGAGCAGGCTTTGTTTAAATGGATTTTGTCGGCTAAATCTGCTCACATACCGATTTCGTAAGTTTAAGTATCTAAGAGTACATTATCTCCCACCTAACACCACATCTCATATACAACCTTTGGACGCTGGGATTATCAAAACCTTTAAATCTTACTATAGAAAACTTTTAGTCTCATACTGGGTGGCAAAATTCGATCAACATAAATGCATCCCTAAAATAACTATCAAGGATGCAATTTATTTTTTAGATGATGCCTGGTCTTTAATCGATCAAGGTACCATTAGGAGATGTTGGAGACATGCAGACATCTTGACTGATAATCACATTAAAGAACTTGGCGTTGAACAAGAATCAAAAATAACAATCGTTGATGATTTGGCTATTCAATTGAAAAAATTAAACGAAATTCAAGACAAGTTGCAAGTAAACTTAAGCCCAGAAGAATATATTGAAGTGGACAACCAAGTTCCTACTTTTGAGGTACCTGATGATTCTGAGATACTCAATGAGGTATTGACAGGAGCCGACATTGAGACTTCATCAAATGATAAAGATAAGGAAGAGGAGGATGACGACATCGAGCCAAAATATATCACGCTCGAAGAGGGGAGAGTACTTTTTGAAAATTTTGTTCAGTTTTTGGAACAATTTGACGGTATCAGTCCGTCTCAAATAAAAACTGTTAGGGAAAGCTTTAAAGAGTGCGAATTGGAGACTTTCAAAAAGTTAAAACAAATAGAAATTTTAAATAATTTTAAACCGATAAATTAATTTGTAACTTTTGTTTTCTTTGTTTTTGTATGTTTTAGACTTAATTAAGCTGTTAGCGAATTAAAATATGTAAATAAATTTTCTAAAAAATTTTTTTTGCTTATATCCCATTTTGATTATGTCCCCATTTTTTCTCAGAATAAATTAGGTGATATAAATGCGAACACACTGTAGATGTTCAAGTGGCAGAGTACCGAGTTGTGCTTGTTATCATTGTCCAAAGCGGTTTAGGTTATTTGTAAAACTTTCAAATGTAACCATTAAATCAATAAAAAACAACAAAACATAGAACCAAATTAGCTTACAATAAACTTCGTAGCACCTTTCAAACTTATACCTCCCCCATAAATTTAAACAACCTTGTTTTCTAAATCTATATACAGCTGAAAACGGCCATGCACCACCACCCACAAAAACATGAAAGAGCTTTCAATCTGTCTATAATTACAGTGTCCGGGGCGGGTGAAAATTTCTCGTGTTGAGTCAATCCTGGTGGTGCTCTTCCGTCAATTGCTTTAAGTTTCATTTTTACAACCTTAATTCCTCCTGAACCAAAAACTTTGGTTTCCTTTTAATTTAACAGCAGCTAATCACTAGTTGCCATCGTTTATGGATGGAACTAGGACGGTATCTTAGTAAGACATCGTCTTTAGTCTCGAATAATTTTTTGAATTAGTCACATTTTGTCACACTTTGCGGACCCTTAAAAAACATACACCCGGGTGTATTTTTGAAAACAAACACCCAGGTGTAACTTTTACACAAAATGAGGAATGCACAAAATTATTTTCATATAAGGTAGAGTAAATGAAGGGCTACTAAATTATACCATATTTAGACCCCCTGTGAAGTTATTTGGGGAAGAAAACTTATTTTCCACTTTTCAGTCTTAAAGAACCCATTTTTTCGTCCACTAGTATTCAAAAAATAAAAATAAAATAAAAAAAGTTAATCGTGAGATTGGTAAAGAATCGCCTCTTGTTTGATCAGATGCGAAAAAAAATTTGGGTATTGTGGCTCCCCTAGGAGGAGATGCAGTTTGACCGAAAAATTCCCTTATTTTACCGTATTCACCCATGTATTGCTAGAAGGATTTTTTTTCCCATCAGCAATGGTATCTTTTTAGCTTTCAGATTTATTATGCTTAGGTAGTTTTATTTCAGATACAATACTTTATTCGTGTCTTAAATGATTTTTTCGCCAAAAACGCCATTTTCCTCTGGCGATTTGTATCTCTATAAGCGAGCATCCCATATAAAAATGGATTATATATCTATGTAGATCTCGTTGAGAGCTTTCGATTGATATATAAAAAATGGTGGGTGTATACAACAACTATGGCGGGGTTTTTAAGGGTTCTTTAAGACTGAAAAGTGGAAAATAAGTTTTCTTCCCCAAATAACTTCACAGGGGGTCTAAATATGATATAATTTAGTAGCCCTTCATTTACTCTACCTTATATGAAAATAATTTTGTGCATTCCTCATTTTGTGTAAAAGTTACACCTGGGTGTTTGTTTTCAAAAATACACCCGGGTGTATGTTTTTCAAGAGTCCCACTTTGCCTCGTTTTCGCTTTTATTATTGAACGCTTTACTTTCACATAGTCACATTGTATCTATTAAAAATATTTCCCTTCAGGTAAAATTTCTCTGGACTTAGCTGAGGCGGATGTGAGGGACAGACTCGAACTAGAAAAAATTAAAAGGCGAGTAAAAATAAGAGACATTGTCGGTCTTTAAACAAATTTTTATCTTACAATTTCCCAAGAATTTAAACGTCATATACCCCTCTCTCTTTTGTGATGAGTGTCATGGAAGGTTCGACCCCCCTAACAAAAGACTCTATCTACTGCGCTGGTTAGAGATATTATCTTTTATTGACTCAGGTACGCCAATCCGAAAAAGGTTCTATATTTTTTTTACTCTTTCAGTCATTGATGAGTTAAGCAAATGAATGGTCTATGGGGTCTAAATTAAGATAAAAACATTTAAGATCATTCTCAAAGAACTTTTATTTAAAAGAATTCGGTTTTCATAATAATTTAACAATATAAAAAATCAACTAATCTTGATCAAAAAAAAACAAAAAAAAAACAAGAGATCTAGTTGACTTTCACAAAAAGAAAAAAAAGTATAAGTTCATATATTTTTTGTTTTGACATAAAATAAAACTCGCCACTCGAAAATAAAAAGATCCAACACTCATGAACCTCGGACTTTCGAATGTTTAACTTAAATAAAGAGGATAAAAAATATTATTTTTTTGTTTATTGTAATAATTAGGAACAAAAATTAAGAAGACTTTTTGGCATAAGAATTTGCGAAGTTGTTTATCGGATACCCGTTGCTTTTCTTTTGTTGTTGTTGTTGCATTTATTGCTCTCTTCTAACAGTTTTTTTAGTCTTTTTATTTGTAATTGTAATAAATCCATCATCACCATCGACGTCTTGTAACGATTCATTGGACGATTGATTCGATTCAGTACGTTTAGAACCATTCTCTTTTTCAATTAAAATAATCGAATCAGTTAACGATGTTTGTTTAAGATTGACTTTTTTCGACTCATTTGTATCAACAATAGCGTCTTGAATAGCACTCGCGACACTTTGTGTTTGTTGACTTTTTTTAGCCTTCTTAGCTTTTGACTTATCAACTTCTTTAACATCCGGTACAACTGGTACTACTTGTGGTTTAACTTCAACAACTTCTTTGGCAACTTCACTTTTTTTTTCTTTTTTTTTGTCATTTTTTTTAGCTTTTGGATTAGCTGGTATCCAATCGTCTTCTTTCTCTTTGGTCTCAGTTTTTTGAATAACTGATTCGGTTAACAATACGCTTGGCAATTTGGAACCAATGACCAATTGATCATTTTTAATTACCTCGATTTTTTCGACTTGTTTTTCTTCTTTGGATTTTTTATTTTTTCCCTTTGAGGCTGGTGTTGGCTCTTCGTTGTCTGTGCTCGATGCAGGCGTGGCTGGTTTTTGTTTCTTTTGAGCACGTTTGTCTACTACAGTAGTCCATTCCGAAGCATCACTAGTCTCTTCAGCCACTCTAACAATCGGTTCCTCTGTTTTTAACGAGTCTTTTTTCCCGTCTTTTTTAACTTGTTTCTTAACTGGCTCGGCTTTCTTGACACCTTTGACCGGTTCTTCAACTTTTTTGGCAGCTTTTACCGGCTCCTCGACTTTTTTGTTATTCTTAGTAGGCACAGGGGTACTTACAGGTGTCGGGGTTTGTACAACTGGTTCGGATTTTTTTTCATTTTTTTTCGGTTTAGTTTCTTTTGGTTGTTTTGTTTTAGTAGATTTCGATTTTTGTGTGTTTTCGGAATCGTCTTCTTCGGGATCGGTTTGTTTAAATCCAAACGAATAGGTGAAAAATCCAATTACACCTATAAATGCTATAAATAAAGTGGCTACAACAAAATCTGATTGTAGAATGGAACTCAAATTCATTGTTTTCTTTGTTATCGAATTTTTACTAACGTTTTTTTTTTATTCTCTTAAATTAAAAAGTAATTTTTTTTTTAAATTTTTATAAAAAAGTTTCGAGTTTTTTGAAAACGCAAACATCAACCTTGACCAAAAAAATTTAAAAATTCGAAAATTTGATGACGAGAAAAAAAAATAAAAAAATTTTTTTTTTTTTTTGAAAACGAAAAATGAACTGAATAAAAATGTTTCTCTCTCTCGTTTTACTATGTTATCTTATCTTCAAAAGTTTTTTTTTCCTAAATTTTAGAGGGTTAGTATGTTGTATGTTCATAAAATGTCATGATTTGTAACGAAATAAGTACGAAAAAAAATTCAACTTATATGTTGTTCTTTTGAAGTGATGACGTTTTATTTAAAAAAAAAAAAAAATAAATTTTTTCAAACGTATGCATGTATAAATTTGTGTTCGTGTATTCGTGAGTATTGTGTGGTAGAGTTATATGAGTGTTTTAAAAGTTGTCTAATCTAATCCGTGCTTGAGTTTGCAATCATTAAAAAAAAAAGAAATAAGATTGATTGTAATGGGCCCGAAATAAGAAATCTTTTTTTTTATGGTTGTGTTTTTTCGAAATAAAATTTATGTTAATTTTATCGTTATGAGCTTGAAATGAAAAAAAAAACGGTTTGCTTGAAATTATAATTTTATGCCTTTAAAGAAATATTTAAAAAAATTAGACCGGACTCATAATTTAGTCTTTTTGAAATAGGTTAACAACTTGGCCAATTTAAACGGTATAAGTCCTTATTCCCTTGAATCTGTCCAAAAAAATGAAAATAAATTACAGTGGTTTTTGCGAAAATATAACGTTCCGTTTGGAACAATGTTAATATTTAACCACCTAAGCGTATGATATTGATTGAAAAAACGAACCCTTGTTGGTTAAACGAGTAGAAGATTTCAAGTATCTCGGCTCGAAACTTAAGTCATACGAAGCTGGTTTCATACATCGAAGGGATTTTGCATAGGCAGCCTATTGAAAATTGAAAAAGATCTGTACGTTAAATTGAAGACAAGTATATTCGAAGTCTCTGTAATATTTTTGCTCTCCATGTATTGTAAAGAAAAACATGGAAAGAAGGTTAAATAGTTTCGCAACGACTTGACAAAACTTATTTCAAACAGTAACAAGAGCTGAAGTTGATAAACTCGCAAACAATCGAACTCTCTGGAAGAAACATGTCGCCGAATGCTGTAAAACAACATCATTCGAATAAAAAAAACAGATAAACCTCAAAAAGTATCCATTTTAAGCCCGAAAATATAATTCTATTTATAACTTCTTAGGGATGCATACAAAATAGGAGCATCATCTTTGACTGTAAAGTTAAAAGAGTTAACATAAGATTCGTTTTTTTTAAGATTTTGAAAAAAAATGATTTTTGTGAGATTGAATTCGATCCGAAAACGTTGAGAGTCTATTTCATTGGTAATTAGCAGACGTTATGGTTGTAACTGAATTTAAAATAAAAATTTTTTAAAATACAAACAAATAAAACATTAAAAATTGGTGTGATTGGCACAAAGTATACCGTCCATCAGGGGCCTATCTGTTTAATTTTTAACGTGGGAGTTGCTGTCAAAATTGTCTAAAGACCAAAATTGATTTTGAGAAGCATCATAGCCAGGTACGGGATTGTCAAAAAATGAAAATTTTGAGTAATCTGCGTCTCTGCTCTCAATCGATAAAATAAATTAAAACCTTTAGAAGATCTACAAAAAGTTTTGGTACGATTTGTGAGGCAGTAGGCATTTTTTCAACAAACTCTAGTTGTACTCTCAGTCCTGTCTTGTGCTTAAAATACTCCCTAAGATCACATTTTTCTGGACGAACAATTAAGCAACTAAAAATTTTAATCAATTTTCTTTATTTTTAAATTTGTAAAATCTCTTTTAAAAATCTGACTGTAAATATTTTGGAAAAATAAAATTGTAGCATTGTGTATCAAAATTTGCTGCATTTCCTGGTAAAGTCTCCTATAAGTCTGCAAAAGAGCGCACAATTGCATAGATGTTAAATAGGTTTATTCTTAATGCGCAATTCGGTAGTTACCGTAAACAGTTCAATGTTACATGTAACTAAACCTGAAACCCGGTTTTTATTCTTTTTCTGATTGGTAAAAAAAAAAATTAGCCAATCAGAAAAAAGAATAAAAACCGGGTTTCAGGTTTAGTTACATGTAACATTGAATGAGGATTTACGGTAGAGTTTTTTGATCATATTGTGTCCTTAAATAATAGCCCTGATGTATCTCTGCATTTCAAATAGACTTTTTTCACATTGGTACAATTCTGCACTATTTTGCAGTGTTATAGCAGACTTTACCAGTAGACGCAGCAAATTTTGATACACAATGCTGCAATTTTTCCAAAATATTTACATTGAGACTTTTGAAGGATATTTTACAAAATTTTAAAAATAGAAAATTGATTAAAATTTTTTAAGTGGCCGAATAATTATCAAGCCAAGTCCCGTTTGGCTCTGCCTTATATATTAAACGCAACATGTTTATTGCGCAATGATTCGGTTAAGCGTAATGAAATAAACTATACAATTTGATCTGATACCTCATTAGTCTTTCTGGAATTGCTGGTGAGAGTTTGTCATTTCCAAATCCTGAAATTTTGCTGCCTATTCTTGTACCATAAATCCTTGTTTTTAAATCCCACAAAAAATATAACATAAATCCGGGGTTATTTTTAAAATAAAATGAATATCACATTGGATAATAATTTTTAAATATTGTTGGATTTTGACGACTCGTCTGATTCATTCCCAATTTTTATATGGGTCTCAGATGAAAAAAATAAAAATAAGGTCTGGGCTTTTTTTAAAAAAAAAGGAAAAAGTTCAGTTTTAATTTTCTGATTTTTTGGGTACGGTTCTGTAGGAAAAAAATTGAAAATATGGGGGTGATGAGCTTAAAAGGCGGTGATCTAGGTCAAATTATACTAAACTCGCTTTACTCGTTTAAACAATTCCAATGAATTGGCAATCCTAATCCAATATCCTTTGACAAGCCCATTTCTAAAAAAATTTTAGTTACCATGACAACACTTATTAATAATTTTGAAAAAAAAACCTAATTAAAAAAAAGTTAAAAAAATTCCTACAAGGAAAATAAATTTTTTTCAAGTAAATCGATTCATAAATTTTGGTTTACTTTTGGGATTTTTTTTGAAAAAAACAAAGAATGAGTCAAAAACAACAAAATCAAACAAATAAAGTTCATAATTTTTCACCTCACGTTTTAATTCGATTAAATTATTTTTTTCTTAAAAGTTGATTCAACCAACATCAGCTGTGATGAGCATTCCAAATGGTTCAACTATTTCTTCTTCAATTAACTTTTATCAACAAATGTTAGCTAACAATGCTAACATAATAATACCATTTTCTAAACCGTTAAGACGTGGTGCTAATGATCGTCCTATTCGATTTCGATGTTTTTTACAAAATACAATGTTGGATGTTCTCAAGAGCCGAGGTTGGATAGAAGTAAACGAGTATGTTTCAAAACTGATTTTTATTCAAAAACTATTTTTTAGGACAATTTTTTTTTAGTCCTAGTGACGAATGGGATTTTTATTGGGTCGATGTCGGTTCAATGAAAGAACTTTTCGATCAAGGATATTTTGAAGAACACATGAGAATAAATCACTTTCGTAATCACTATGAATTGACTCGTAAAGATTTAATGGTAAAAAATTTAAAACGTTATAAACGTCAATTTGACAGAGATCAAAATAAAATTGAATCGTCAAAATGGGATTTTTTTCCAACTACTTTTGTCCTACCAGTAAAAAAATTTATAAACCCAAACTCGTCTTAAGACTTAGCATTATTTTTTGTTCAAAGTCTGAGTATCACATGTTTGTTGAAGAGTTTAAACGTAAACCGGGGACTATTTGGATCATGAAACCAGCTGGTCGAGCTCAAGGAAAAGGAATATTTTTGTTCACTGACTTAAAAGATATTACAGATTGGAAAAAGGGTGAGAACAAAAGCAATGAAAAACCGAATGATCCAAATAAAGAACCACCAGAAATATATGTTGTACAACGTTATTTGAGCAATCCTTACTTGATTGGAGGAAAAAAATTCGATATGAGAATTTATGTTCTAATCACAAGTGTAATAATTTTTCAAAACATTTTTTTTAAAAATATTTTTAACGCTTAATCCATTTTAGTTTAATCCACTGAAAGCTTATTTATACAGAGAAGGTTTTGCCCGTCTCTCAGGAACACGGTTTTCTTTGGATAGTATTGGTGATACATGTAAGTGACACCTAATTGATTAAAAAATTGGAAATTATTTAACCGTTTCGAAATCAAGATGTGCACATAACAAACAATGCAATTCAAAAACAAGCGCCAAATTATGATCCGGATAAAGGTGCCAAATGGTCAATGCAAAACTTAAGACATTACTTAATCGCTAAGCATGGCCTAGAAGACGTGGAGACAATGTTTAGATTAATGGACGAAATATTCATTAAAAGTTTACAGAGTGTTCAAAAAACGATTATTAATGACAAGCATTGTTTTGAATTGTATGGTTATGATATTCTTTTAGACTCCGATTTGAAGCCGTAAGTTTTTTTTTTAATTTCTTCAATTAAAATGTTTATTAGGTTCATTTTTAGATGGTTAATTGAAATAAACGCTTCGCCAGCTTTGACTGCAAGTAGCCAGGACGATTATGAGCTTAAATTTAGACTATTGGATGATACTCTTACAATCGTAGACATGGAAAATAGGTAACTTTATAGACTCATGAATCAAGAAATCAAATCGTTTTTTTGAAAAGGTTGACTGGGAAAGAAAAAAGAGTCGGAGGATTTGATTTAATATGGAACGATGGTCCAGTTATGATTGAAGATTGTAATACTGAACAATCAAGATTGAACAGTTTTTTAGGATGTTATAATGATAGAGAAGAACAGTTGAAAAAATTGTATCGTCAAATTCTTTTAAATCGAAAAACCCAAAAAGCAGAACAAAATTAAAACTTGTTTTTGTATTCTTCAAGTTGTTTTAATCTCGTATTTTTGTATACTTGAATGGTTTTTAAATTTCAGGGACTGACCGATGATTTTAATTTTTTATTATATTTTGTATTAAAAGTTTAAAATATCATTTAGTGGTAATTTTTTTAAACCTAATACCGTACTCCCTCATTGTTTGTACAATGGAGACAGTTTTTTTTGCATCTTTGTAACATGTTTAAATTTTAGATGAAGGGTTAACTTTTTATTTTGGTTTCAACACGATTTAACCATGTTGTTCAACTGTTACAAACACTCTGAAAATTTTTTGTCAATGGTACAAAAAATGAGAGATTATGGTATTTTGGTTATTTGTTGTCAACCGACGAGAAAGATAACTGAAAATCCCTAAAATGAGATCACTAAAAGAGGCTTAATTTCAGCCTTAAAATAAGGGTCATGACTCTTTAAAAGCATCGATTAGTATTTAATAGCTAAATTAATCTCTGATTTACACAGGAAAACTCAGTAGTGTAGATCCACAACGCTAATTTTTTTTTACTTTTTACTAGTGTTGTAACTTGTAAAAATTTTCATAGCATTTTGACTCTAGGTTGGTTTAGTATTTATGGATCTCATCATTATCACTCAACTTATCATGCTACTCCCAGTAAAGTTCGATAAGTGCAAAACGTCCATGCTGTCTGAATTTGTAACTAAACTAAATCATAACTAAATGTGAAAAACGATAACAACAGACAATTTTTTTGTTATTTGCACTAAAAAATTATTGAACTTTTTATTTAATCAAATTTAGGGTAATTGTAATTTTTTCCTTGTTAATCATGTTCCCTTCTGTAAAATTTTCCCTCTCAATCTCTATGTTCATCTCTTTAAAGATACAATTTTTGTACAATACTTTTGTCTTTTTTTTCGTTGAGATATACTCCTCCCAAAAAATAAGTGAGAAGAATTTTGTTTTATTTTTTTTGAAAAACCATACTTTATACAGCTTTATATTAGATGTTCTCATAATTCCTAATTTCATGACATGCCACTATGTCGGATCAATTTTTGAAAAACAGTGAGTAATTAAGTTAGTTGCAATTCATCGTTGCACCTTTGTAAATATAACTAGTTCTTATGTTAGAGTTCACTGCACCATAAACGTTACTCATATTTAATATATTTTTTTGAACCAACAATACAAAATTCTTATGTTTTAAGATGTCAGCTTTCGAATGAGCTATAGATCAACCATACCTATAATAGGTCCGGGAGGGGTCAAAAATAGGGTCAATTTTTAGTGAATTTATGGAAGAAATTCTTTTTTATAATTCTAACTATTCTGGGGTAATCAGGGGCGTTAAAAATGAATATAAACAAATTTTCAGACGTTTCCGACTATTTTCCGCGGAATTATGCGGAAAAAATATACTATTTTTGGGTGTTTTTGTTTTTTCAATAATAACAAAAATCGAATATACTTTCCCCTAGAGATGAATGCATATTCTTGTAGAGAATTAAATTTAGAAAAAATTGACCCTATTTTTGACCCCTCCCGGACCTATTATAGGTATGGTTGATCTATAGCTCATTCGAAAGCTGACATCTTAAAACATAAGAATTTTGTATTGTTGGTTCAAAAAAATATATTAAATATGAGTAACGTTTATAGTGCAGTGAACTCTATTTTTATAGAAAAAGCCCCTAAAATAGTTTATTTCAAATCAAGAAAAATTACTATATTTAGTATTATAGAGATGCGACCTTGCTTAAATTCTTGCTTGCAGTAGAAAAAAATTTAAAACAATGATGAATGCTGTGCTAAAAGAAGCTGGTCTATTCAAAAAAATAATCGAGGCTGTTAAGGATTTAATTACAGAAGCTTCTTTGGATTGCGACAAAAATGGAATATACTTGCAAGCAATGGACTCATCGCATGTGGCTTTAGTCACTTTTTACCTTCAAAAAAATGCATTTGAAAGTTACAAATGTGAACGAAATTTATCATTAGGAATTAACATGAATTCAATGTCAAAAATTTTAAAATGTGCAATGACAAATGATACCTTGACTTTACAAGCGAGTGATGAATCCGATGTTCTAACATTTCAATTTGAGTCTAAACGAGCACACAAATTTAGTAATTTTGAATTACGACTCATGAATTTAGAAATGGAACGACTCTCGATTCCCGAAACTGATTATTCATGTATCATCGAAATGAGTTGTTCTGAATTTAGTAAAATATGTCATGATTTATTTACAATTGGTGATACATTAACGATTTCATGTAGTAAAAAAGGAGTCAATTTTATAATGTTTGGTGATCTTGGAACTGGGAACATAAGATTAAAAGAAGGAACAACTACGGATGAAAATGATCAAGATGCTTATGCTACTAAAATCAAGATTAAAAGTCCGTTAAGTTTGTCATTTTCGCTGAGATACATCATTTTTTTCACTAAAGCTTCAACCTTATCTGAAAAAGTCACTCTCCACATGGGAGAAGATGTACCTTTGTGTAAGTTCTTCTTAATTATCTCATTGTTTGAAAATTTAAATTATAATGTAACTTTTAAGTGGTTGAATATAAGACCTATAACCAAATAAATGAAGAATCTGGCTATTTGAAATATTTTTTAGCTCCCAAAGTTAATGAAGAATAAACTTTTTTAAAACAATAAATGCATGAAGACTATTTTTTTAATTTTGTGTAGATTTTGTTTTTTTAACGCTGCACAAAAAATCAAAAATACACTTATAGTGCAGATACTCCAATTGTAATTAAGGCAGCCACTCCAAATTAATGGTAAGAGGTGCTTGCTGTTTAAACGTATTTTTGATTTTTATGGCTTAAGGATCTTTTAAATCGAAATTTTACAAAAATGGATAATCGTTGTTAAATTCTAGATTTTGGTAATAAATAGTAAGTAATATTAATTTTGTTCAATTAGTATTTTTTTTTAAAGGTAAATATTTCCGTTAACCATGCCTTGGCCGGTCCCAAGCCTGGATGCGAAAATGGGAGGGGCGGCGATGTTTCTGTTATTCTAACACCGTTCTAAATGTGCTTTATTACGGGTACGTGGGTCTACGGATCGCATTTGAATCTTGTCGTATTGGGGGCCGCTGGCTTTGACCATCACAACGTAAAGGAGCCTGGGAACGGGCGCAAGAACTTGTTTTACAGCAGACCCATTTAGCAATAGGTGTAGCTCTAGTGACAAAGTTAAGTATTCTACTAGATGTAGAATACGCTTGGTTTGCGGTTCCAAGCTAAGTCTAAATAGTTATCGAGTTCGCAGCTTCTGCTCGGATGAGTGGCGCTGTTTATGATGAACGTCCCACAGTCACTGGGGTGGATGGCAGTAACATAGTGGTAACCATGCCTTGACCGGTCCCAAGCCCGGATGCAAAAATGGGAGGGCGACTTGTCGTTTAAAAAATAATAGTTGTTTTTTGTTTGATTTTTATTAATTTATCTTTTTTTGAGGGAAATTGAGATTTTATAAAAATTTAGCTAGTCGTTGTTGACTTCTAGATTAAGCAAAAAATTTCAAAAAAAAAACCCCTTAACGCATAAATTTACCTATTACTTTGCCAAAGAAAAAGCTGCGATACCTAGTGTCCGTCATATGAATTTAGTAAAAATCATGGCTAGTTGGTCTTTAAAGGTCTTTAAATGCTAAGAAATGCTATGTAGTAATTGGGAGTATTGTACTCATGAATTAGATAATAAGAATTTCTTAACAAACCAAAAAATTGTCACCCAAAACTTACAGGAAATTAAAATTTTCGAGATTAATCTCTTTTTGGGAGTCATTTAATCCATTTAAGTCTAACTTCTGAACTATAGATTAAAAAAGACATGCATTTGGTTAGTATTTTCATTTTGGATGAGAAAAGGAACGACAGATTGGATGATATAAGTTTGATTTGACTGTACCCGAAAAAGTAAGATGGTATGTAAATTTAGTTTTGCAAATGAAGGAAGCGAGTACTCGTAGATAAAAAATATAATTCAATTTTTTATAAAATAAAAGTTTCAAAAAATCTAAAAAAAAATAATATTCCAAAATATATTTTACAAAAATGAACGGTGATGTCAGAGACATTCTTGAAATCGGAAACAAAACAAGTCCGAAGCAATTAAAAAAGGTAATTTTATTTTCAATCTATTCATCACTACGTCTACTGTAAAATAATTTTAAACAAGAAAAAGTTTAAACGTTTAACAGAACCAATCAAAAGACCTCAAGGAGTTCACCGAGAAGTATGGGGCCTAATGAGTAAAGATGACCCGGATCAACCACCTTTAATCCCAGCCGAGGAACCTAAACTTTACAAACACCCAAAAGCTAAACTCAGATATGGTGTAAGAAAATGGCATTGGGTTGAATTTAAAAATCCGGCTCGTACTGACAATGCGACTTTTTTTCATTGGCGTTGTGTAAACGATGATCCCGATAAAGAATACCCATTCGCCAAATACAACAAAACAGTTAATATACAAACTTACACTGAATCAGAGTATACTCAACATTTGAAAGACGACAATTGGTCTAAAGAAGAAACTGATTACCTGTTTGACTTGTGCAAGACTTATGATCTTAGATTTTTTATAATTCAGGATCGTTGGGACACGAATAAATTCGAAAAAACTCGGAGTATAGACGAAATTAAGGACCGATATTACAAAGTAATGGGGATATTACAAAAAATTCGAGGTGTCGAAGAGTCAAAAATTTACATATTCGATTTGGAACATGAACAAAAACGTCGTGAACAACTCGAAAAGTTGTTCAATCGAACCAAAGAACAAGTTGAAGAAGAACTTTATTTGATCGAAGAATTGAAAAAAATTGAAGTACGCAAAAAAGAAAGAGAAAAAAAACAACAAGAAGTCACAAAATTGTTGGCGGCTGGCGAAACAATGGAGAGTACTAAGACTTTGAATAATTTGCTAAAGAGCAAACAATTGGAGAACAAAAATTTATTGGGAAATATCAAGAAAATAAAACAAAGAAAAAATTCAGTGAATTCAAACGATGGCTCGGTTTGTTCAACCAAACAAACAACTAATAAAACAAGTGCTCAAACAGGTCAAACCGAAAATGTGGTATCACCATCTTCAGTCTCGTCTATAGCAACAGATTCAAAGTCAAGTAAAAAACCGATAGTTTTTAAGCCTATTACCGAGTCAACTGGTATTAAGTTTGCGGACACTAAATTATCAGGTGTATCTTTGCGCAGCTTTAAAACTAAACTTCCACAGTCTGTTGGTCAAAAGAAAACAAAAGCAATCGAACAGTTACTTGATGAACTTCAAATTGAACATAAACCAATCGCTACTGAAAGTGTTTGTGATAAATTCAATGAATTAAGATCAGATATTGTTTTGTTGTATGAATTACAACAAGCATTGACAGGTTGTGAGTATGAGCTACAGGCATTGAAGCATCGTTATGAGCCTGTTTTAATAGCCAAAGTAAATTTCAAAAAAAACAAGTTTTTAAAAAAAACTATTTTTTTTTAAAAAAGTTTTGATTTTAAGAATATTGATATGAGTCTTTTTGATACGCCCGAATCAAATTCAGCTCTATTGAACACTCTTTCGTCAGCCAATACCCCACAAAAGAGAATATCAGAAATATTCGATGTTTCTATAACACCGGGATCCGGTCCATTGGTAATTTTTTTGATCAAAAGATAACAAAAAAATTTTTAGGGTGAATTTATTTATTTTTTTTTCAGGAAAGAAGAAGAAAAGCAGCTTTGAATCAAACTAATTTAATGAAAAGACTCCGTGGACGAAACGCATCTTAAATTTTTGATCAGACTTTAGTATTTGTAAATAAAGACACTCATTTCTTTTTGTCATATATTTTTTTTATTAAATATTATAACTTTAATAAAGATCTAAAAAAGTCGATTTGCTTCTAGTTTTACCAAAAACTTGATAGCTACCTAACAAATAAAACAATTTTCTAGATCTCAAAATTTCCTATTTGCTGACTTGGTTTATACAAATGTGTTTCCAATTAAACTCAATTGTCTCTTTGAGAACTTCGATATTTCTTTGTTCGGTTATTTGTCTTTTTTTTGTCTATTCTGAGTCCATACTTACGGTACTGCCACGATTTTGTGTTTCCACTAAAATTCTGTGTTTTTGCACTTGGCAAATTTTTTTTTCATTAGATAAATTTTTGGAAATTTTTTTTTGCGTGTTTCAATTTTTTTGCAATATTTTTGTATGTTAATTAACTACGCAATTTTTCAAAAAAAAACTCTGAATGAAAAAAAAATTGCCACTTTAAATTCTTACTTACTCGTTCATTCACTTGCTTCATATTATGTTTTGGAGTTGAGTGTTTTTTCCAAAAAGATTATTTTTGTTCAAAGATTATAAAAAGATTTATTCAAGTTGTTTTATAATAAAGTGTAACTATTCTTTTACATTTCAAACACACAAAATTCTAAAGTATTGCCTTAAGTATAAAATTCAAAAATAAAACCAAACCCTAATCTAATATCTAAAAAAAAAGAACAACAAAAAAAAGGCAAATACTTATTCATTAGATTTATTTTTTAGTTCTTTTAAATGGCACTTGCACATACTTAAAAATTTTCAACGATATGCATCGCAAGGCTTTATTTATATCGCTCTCATCTGGAGTATCGTTTAGTTCTACATCAATGTACTTCATTTTGGCTCGATCTTCATGGTTCAAATGAAGGTCTAAATTTAGAATCCGACTATTCTTTTTTTCGATGCAATTGAAATGAGCACGGTGACTTAGGTCTTCAAGCCAAAATGATTCAATGATGTAGCGTTTATTGTCTTTCAAAAGAGAAAGAGTACTTTCTAGTGCTTCCGAATTTGTTACTCTCATACAAGTCTACTCTTTCGTAGCTCTTTTTCTGGTAGACCTGTGAGTCAAGTTTTTAGGTAAATAACTTAAATTTGATAGCTTGTGAATTTTAAAAAATTTAAATAATACCCCATTTCGAAATTAATTAAGCAAAAATCAATATTTTCCTCATAAATTATGCGTTTATTAAAATTTGTCAATAACTCTTTTTTTTGCTTGTCAGTTGAAAACAGCAAAGCTTTTTATTTAAAAAATTTAAAATGCGCTTTCTAATTAGTTTAATGTTAGTCTCTGTGGTATTTGGTCATCAATCACACCATGGTCAACACCGTAAATCTGAACGACATCAAATGCACAATTCAAAAATGGCACAGGACATAGAGTAATCTAAGAAAAAACATATAGTGCTGATCGTTTACAATTCGTGAGGGCACTTTTTTAAATCTTCAATAATTTTTATTTTTCAAAAACAGTCACATCACTGAACATTTAAAAGAAAAAATTGACATAAAAAAAGAACTTAGTCCAGAAGAAATTGAATTCTTTTACTTTATGTAAGTTTAGAAAAGCAATGTACATTTTCTGATTAAAACAATTTTTTTAAAGGGAACACGATTTTAATAACGATTCAAGGCTAGATGGGTGGGAGATTTTATCTGCAATTAAGCATTCTGATTTTGCAAAAGATCTTCAAATAGACACAAAAAATATAGAGAAACCCAAGCAAAGAGAAGCTTTTAATTTGGAAGTTAGTTATTATACCGGTAATATTGAGCCTAAAAATTACAGAAAAAGTATAATAATTATTAATTATTTAGATATTATTGATGAAATTCTAAAAGAGGATGATTTTAACAATGATGGTTATTTGTCATATATAGAGTATTCATTAGCAAGACGACGTGATGAACTCGAAGAAGCCAAAGAGAAAGCAAAAAAAAAGAAAGAAAATATGTAAAATTGTTTCAAAGTGTCGTTAATTTGTTGTGTTTTGTTGTTGTTTAATTGTAAATAAAAAGTTTTGGTTGACTTGATATAATAAGAAAATTATTTCATATTAAAATTGTTTTTCATAGCGTTGGACTTTAAAGATAATTTCGTCATTGCAGATGAATACTTACCATTTACATTAAGGATGCAACTATTCTCAACTGTGTAACATTCTATCTGGCTCGTGCACAGGCATCTATTTAACGTGGTGATCAAGAAACAAGATTGAAGACGATCAATAGACATAGGTAACTGTGATACAACAGATTCTCACGACGACTTTTAATCAATTAGTTGTTTCTATATTTCAGACCAAATTTTCAATAAAGGGCCTTTTGCAGGAAAAAAAAATACAGACATTTTATTCAAGTTTCAACTTTTGCGTTGTACTACAAGAGCCGTAGCTAGAGACTATTGTAACCTTCCGTGACACCCACCCAATGGATGGGCGGAAGATGGTCGCCCCAATATCCTCAAGCTAAGTGCCTGTATACTACACTTCTACCGTATCAATGGCTTTTTATACCCATACCGCACCGAATCGCACTCAAAACTTATCTGTACCTTACTTTAATCATTACAGTAGCCGAACTCGTATCTGTACCAAAATTCTTTAAATTTATAATGCGTGATTTTGCGATTGTTAAGCTTGGGTATGGGTACGCCATTAATTCATTAGGAGCGCAATATTAAGAACCCATAAAAAAAATTAATTCCATATGAAAATTTGTATTCATAAACTTCAATCAAAAATAAGCTTACTTTTCCCCTACCTAAAAATGGCCACACAAATTCGCAAAAATCTAAAACCACTAAGATGAGGTAATTTGTAATGTTGACCAAAAATTCGTAATCCTTGTGCATGAAAACCGTAATAAAGATACATGGATTTTTTATAAAAAGATTTCCAAATTGGTGCCATTTTCAGCGCCTAAAATCGACTTTTTACAGAAACATGCTCTTAGTTAAGAGAAATATGCTTATTGAGGTTTCCTTGCATAAGGATTACGAATTTTTGGTCAAAAATACCAAATTTCCTCATCTTAGTGATTTTTGATTTATGTGAATTTTTTCGGCTTTTACTGTACAAAAAGTAAAACGAAAACGAATAAACTACAGAAACAGAAATTTGTCTAGTTTCAGAATCTATAGTAAAAATTGGGAGTATTTGATATTTTGAAGGACGAGATTCGATTTAACTGGAATTAAGCACATTTTCCGCTTTTTTCCTAGGATAAAATCACACATTATTTTTTTTCCGCACATTAATCACACTATGTTGTAGATTACAGAATGTATGCCCATTTTATGATAAATGATCAAATAGCTGTGATTTCGGCCAGAAATGGTGACCAACTTACTCTTTTTCTATAAAACTAGGGGAGGGAGGGTCAAAAAAATTTTTTTCTTCGAAAAATAAAAAAATACATTTTAAGAGGTTTTTTGGGACGCAGATTCCGAATCTGATATCGAAATAGCAAAGTTTTGATAGTGTGGAAGTTTTGAATTACCGGAAACTTAATTTAAATTTTCGGTGTAAGTATTTTAAGGTAAATAAATTTTGCACTCCAAAAATAAAGCCTAAAAAAATTTTCCCCAAAATTAATGACAAAAAAATTTAATTTTTTGTTTATTAATTTCAAATTTTAAAATAAAACGAAATAAAGGAAATACATTGAAATTAAGTGGAATCATTTAGTGTCAAAATGATAGCTTTGGGGCTTATTGACAAAAAATTTGTTAGAGCCCAAAATCAAAATGTCACTTTTTGAGGAAAAATTATAAAATCATAAAAAATAAAAGAATTTAAAGCATTAAATCATAATCAACCAAAAAGAAATTTATTTTTTTCGGAATTTAATTCTTTTAGTTTGTTTTTTTAATTAAGAAAATCAACTTATTCAGAATCATTTGATTCTTCTGAATCCAATTCATTTTTTGAATCTTGATTTTCAGCTGAATTATCGTAATCTTCTGAATTAAAACCATCTTCACCTTCGTCTTCATCTTCTTCTAATGTTTCATCTTCTCCATTCTTGAAATAATCTTTTGAAAATGAAACCTCAACTTCGTCTTCTTCTTCTTCACATTCGGATTCACTAGCACCTTCAAAATCACAATTCAATGGTTGACCGGTAACCAAAAGACCCTTGTCATATAAGCATTGAGCTACTGAGATCTTAATTATAAAAATTTTTAAATTGGCAAACTAGAATTAAAATTTATTTCTTTGTAAAAACCTTTTCTTCAATTGTGTCCATCGGAAGCTCGTCAACAGTGACATATTTTGGATAAGATTTTATTAACAATTCAATAGCCGGAGCTGCGTCTGTGTCAACTTCTAAATATTGTGCATCTTTTTCACAATAAACCTTACTATTTTCTAAATTGTGATAAACAAAACACGAGTCTTCTTCGACTACTAAACGAAGACAATTTTTACGAATTAATTTTATAGATGTATCTGGTTCGATTTCTGAAATGTTGACAACTCGATTTTTTTCACTATTCCATCGTTCACCATGATCGTGAATGCTACGAGATTTTTCGTCTCCAGTGTAAAATGGAGGTAGAGATTGGTGTATAAAATCCTTCGCCATTTGATCAACAGCTGCATCAATTGGTAAATACTCAATTAAACCTTTGACCAAACCAGCGGCTTTCTTTCTAAATTTTATCCTCTCATCTGTCTCCTGAGACAAAAGTTTAACAAAAAAAACTTTTAAAATATTATTAAAGGATATTTACATTATCTTCAAAAGCTACACCGTTATTGACTAAATAATTGATTGGTAAACCTTTACGATATTCAACATTTTCTTGCATTGCAATTTCGATTGCACCTGGAAGAAGTTTTGTAAGAAAATCTCCCCATGAATTTTTTTGATAAGTTGAAACAGTTATGTGTAAAGAGTGAATATCATCACAAGCATTAGCCTTTAAAAAAAAAAATTTGAAATATTAATGTTTACAGGTAACCGAGGACTTACTTGATGAATATAACCACGTGGAAAATACAAAAGATCACCAGCTTCCAAAACAACGTCTATTATTGGCTCAGATAAATCTGATTGGGTATAATTTGGGCTTGAAAATCTTGGCAAAATTTCATTTTCATTCAATGGATTGTAGACTCTCCATCTTTTTTTGCCTTCGAGTTGAAGAACAAAAGCTTCGATATCATCATAATGTGGAGCAAAACCTTGAGTACCAGCAGGAGTGAGGTAGCTTTAAGAATGTTTAAATTTCTATTTAATATTGAGTTCAGTAGTTTAAAACTTACACATTAGATCCAACACAACAACCAAAAAGTTCTTGTAAAACAGACAAATATTTCCAAACGTTTCGAGAATAAGTTGCTGGATTTAGCAAACGAATTGAGCACCCTTGCTGTTTGTTCAAAATTATCAAAATAAAGTCATCTTAAGTTTAATTTTGCTTTTTTGTTTACTTGGAAAAAGTCCCAGACTAATGGAGCATAAGCTCTACCTTCTGGGTTATGTTTTTGTTTGACTTCATTTACGTATGTTACAATATCAATGTTTGTTGTAAATTCAAGATTATGCTTTTAAGTAAAGTTGAAAATATATTTCTTTTGTACAATTTGAATTTTAAGGTCTTTACGTTTCTTAAGATCCAGTCGAATTCTTCACAACTAAACCAACTTTTGTAAAAATTCTCTTTTTGACGTTTAATCAACATTGGCTTTTTTTCCCAAAAATTACTTTAAAAAAAATATTTTACTTGCTGAACTTGCTGCTCTATGAAAAAAAGGTTCTCCTTAACCCTTATCCGTTATAACCTTTATTTTTATTGTATACGTATTATAAATTGAATGGTGGGTCAAAAATGACCCACGTTGGTCTTTAATGATTGTAAATTACCATTGGACGGATAAGAGTTAAAGTGCGGAAACACGGAAAACAGAAATTTACTTAAAAATATCCATTATACTACTGAAATTCCGTATTTTAATGGGTCATACGGAACTTGATCTGCGGGATTTAAAAATAAATCTCTAAAATGCATTTTTGCAAAGACTTTGTCACAAGGATCAGGAATCTGGTCTCTTAATTAACCAATTTCCTAATCCAAATACAGTCAAGTCGCACTTATATCACCACACACTTAAGTCACTATTACACTTAAATCACTGAGAGATTAAGACCAAAGGGTTACTTTTAATGCAAATCGATTCCAGTTAAGTCACATTTCATTTTTATCACTGCAAAATGGCTTGACAAATAGGGTGTTATAAGTGCGACTCGACTGTAGACTTGTAGTGAGAATAAAAATCGAAAGAAAAGGCAAAAGTCAATCAACACTATTAAAGAAAAAATACTTCTAATAAGTGTGCATTTTCAATGTAAGAATGGTCCAGTAAGTCTTCGGTAAAATTATTTGGGTTTTTTTATAGGTAAAAAAAGTTGAAATTTTATCAACAGCTTTTATGGCAAAGAACAGTAAAATGTGCTGAAAAAATGTTTCAAGTTTGATAAAATTTCTCAGTTGGGTCGACGGAATAATGCTTTGCGTGTTTCCGTTTCCACAGGGGGGAACAATAAGAAGAAAATTGTTTAAAAACCTGAAAAAATCCTTTGCTTTGACTGGTGCAATCATTTTCTTAAGCAAATTGATTGCTTCTTGTCGACTATCGAACATAACTGGTTCATATTCATCATCATCATCTTCGAAACTTATGGTTTTATAAGCTTTCTCAGACTTCTTTTTATTATTTTTGGTTTTCTAAGAAAAAAAAATTAGAAATTGTTAATCTCTTTTTACACAAACTTATACTTTATCCTGAGATTTTTTTGATTTTTTTTCGACTTTCTTTGTTTCAATTGGTTCGGATTTTTTAGGTTTTTTTAAATTTTTCGATGCGTTTTGACCGATTACTTTGAATTCTCTCGAAGGAGCTTCGTCAACACCATTCGAAAAAATACCAATACTCTCGGACAATTTAGACGGTGCGATGTTTGAAAGCCGTTTTTTCAATTTTTTTGCCTCTTTCTGATTTGATTTTTTGATAATACCCGCAAGTTTAGCTTTGGATTTAGCGTGTCCATTAACTTTTTGCTTTAAATTAACCTTTTGAGGCTCTTCTTCGGGTTTTTCTTCCGAATACAACGAAAATGCAGATTTACGCTTTACTGACATCCTTTTTCTTCTAAATTCTATTAATAAAACTTTTTACAGAAAATGATATTTTTTTTAAAATTCCAGGGATCCAAACACCTGGTAAGTTATCAAGGTTATCCAACAAAAAAAAAGCTTCTTCAAAATATTTATTTAAAACTAGAACAAAAAAATAAATAATTTCTACAAATTTCTAATTAATTGAATAATCAACATTTACTGTTTGACGCGAAACTAACTCTTTAAACAAGCCTTTATCATTTTGTATTAAATCACTGTACGATCCCGATTCGACTATACGACCCTCATTCAAAACGGCTATCATGTCAGCATTTTTAATAGTTGACAATCGATGCGCGATTATAATTACTGTTCGATTTTCCATTATTCTTTCCAACGCCTCTTGAACAAGATACTCAGAAGCAGCGTCTAGAGCACTAGTAGCTTCATCAAGTAATAATATTTGAGGATTTCTTAGGATAGCTCTAGCCAAAGCGATACGTTGTTTTTGACCACCACTCAAATTAACACCTCTCTCACCAACCATTGTGTTAAATTTATCGGGAAATTGTTCTATAAAAGAAAAAGCGTTCGCTTGATCAGCTGCTTCGTAAATTTGGTCCATTGTAATTTGATCCGAATTGGGAAGACCATAAGCAATATTGTCTCTAATTGACATTGAAAATAGAGTAGGCTCTTGTGGCACTGTTCCTATTTGATTTCTAAACCAACTTTGAGACATCAATCGAATATCATGACCTCCGATTTGAACAGAACCTTCTTTTGGGTCATAAAATCTCAGCAACAATGATGCAAGTGTACTTTTACCACTTCCGCTTGGGCCAACAACGGCACATATTTTACCTCCAGGGATAACTAAGTCCAAATTTTTGAATATTTGTTGATCGTCTCTTGATGGATACGAAAACGATATGTTCTCGAATTTAATATCCTTTTTGAAAATGTCTGGGGTTAAATTAATTTTGTTTTCGGTCAAAATTGGGATAGATGGTTTTCGATCGATTATTTCCCAAGTACGAGTACTTGCACCAATACCTCTCATTAGCTCGGTGTAAAATGAACTTAAACCTGACATTGAAATACCAACCCATGCAGAGTATATCATAAATGCCGATAAATCTCCAACAGTAATAACTTGATCGGCTATGTAACCACCACCGAAATAAAATACAGATAAAATAATAAGATTTCCAGATAAACCTGTAGCTCCGAAAAAAACACCATACGCAAATGCTTCTTTGAATTTCATGTTCATTATATTTTCAACACTTTTAGTGTACGAATTAACCTCTTTGTCTTCTTGAGCAAACGCTCGGACTGTTCTTATATTACTCAACTTTTCTTCAGCAACCTTAAAAATTTTTTAATAAATAAAAAAAATCGGAGACTAAGTAATTTTAAAATTACGTCTGTAGCTGAGGCGAGTACATCTTGGACTTTTTTGGACAAACTTTTAATGTATCGACCAAAAACAATAGCAAAACCAGTTACAGCAGGAACAATACTTAAGCCAAAAGCAGACAATGCAGGTGACATGTAAAGCATCATACCAATGCCACCCATAGCCTGTATTGCCGATCGTAAACCATCACTAAGATTTTGTGATATACTCAAACCGACTACTTCGGCATCAGTTGATAAACGATTAATCAGCTCACCAGTTTTAGTCTTATCAAAAAAAGCCATATCTTGATACATTACTGATTGAAATAAATTTTGTCTTAAACGTGCCACAATTCGTTGACCAGTTGACTGAATAATATAAACTCGACCAAAGTTAGCGATAGCTCCAATTAAGAATATGGCACCCATTAAAAGTGTCATATTTTTCATATTCTCTTTCATTGTCTCCTTGTCGCCATTTTGTATAAAATCAATTAATTTTCCAATACAAAAAGGTACGGCCATTGTAACACCACTTGAAATTATAAGCAGCACGATTGCAACTAGAACAAAAATGTTTCAGATAAAGTCACAAAAGAAGAGTTTGATTAACTTACGTGATAGCTTGGCTCTCTCGGGCTTGGCCAACGATAGTAAACGTTTAATTTCCCCTTTATTGATTTTGACCTTTTTAATAGGCTCATTTTTTTTATTTTTAGACAATGATTTCAATTTTCGTGTGAAAGATGTGAAAAAATTCAAATTCTTATTGGAAAGTTTAATGGTCGTATTTTGACGTAAAGAGGCGTAATTTCGAAAAATAGGCTTTTGATGTATAGATGACTTAAGTAATAAATTAAAGTTAACTTTATTAATATTTTTTAAAACTAAAAACATTTTATTTGGTTTAGTGTCTTAGAGTTTGAATGGAATTAATTTGCCATATAATTTCGGATACACGATCAATAGCCTCTTTTATGTATATATTCTTATCCCTAATTTGAGATATTAAATTCTCTTTTTCGTGTTTAAAAAGTTCTAATTTGTCACTTGATGAGTTACCGTTTAAACGATTTGAGTCTTGATGTATTTTATTTTGTTTTCGTTGATGTAAAATTTTGCTAATTGTTCTCAAACGTAAAATATAAAGATCAAAATTTTTAAGAAAATCTTCGGTTTTTGTTTTTCGTAAGATATAAGTGTTTTGATCGCTGTAAATAAGATTTAGAGTAATTGAACGAAATAAAACGACCAATTCGGATGTTTTTGATACAAGTTCTTGAACTAGCTCTTGGGAATTAATAGACAATTCAAATGATGATAAACGATTGTATTCTTCATACAATTGGGACTCGTTTGGTGGGATATTTTGCATAACTTTGTAGACAATAACAGATAAGGAAGATATATTTTATTAATATTTTTTCATAATATTCTAGGTGATATAAAAAAAAGAGAAGAATTTAACGAATGATTTTAACAATGAAAAGAAAAACGAGAGAGCACGGGTAAATTTTTAGCTAAAAATCGATTTTTGTTGTATTTTAAAATTGTGAATTTGAAAAAAAAAGTAAAAAAAAGGTTGTATGCATGTATTTGAATTTTCTCTTTTTGTTTAAAATCGAATTCAGACGACAGATAAAAATTGGTTTAAAGTTTTGTTTCAAATTTGTCTTAGTGCATTAAAATCAAAATGATAAAAAAAAACAGAATAAAATTAAAGAAATTCTTTTGCTTACGCTTGGGGTTAAGTAATATGTAACATGTTGAAATATTTCAAAAAATATTTATGTAACAATCAACGGCAAAATTTTTTTTCTTTTTACATTTAAAATTAAAACCGATTGCAGCATTTAATTCGTTACCTTGTATACGTGACGCGGTTATTAGAGATCGCGGTATTTTATTGGTAAATCAAGCTTAAAAAAAGTCACAATGTTTCGTACCAAATGCACTACACACTGAAGAATATTGAAATAGAGAGTTCGGGACTCTCCTGTTACTAGATGTGAAAAAACTTAAAAAATAGGCCGATTTTTCTAATTTTTGCCTTTAAAAAAGCATTATTGAAATACTTTTTAGCATAGAAATTGAATTGGCATTTGTAAAATTGTACGCTCTTTCAGAATTGATATCATAAATATCATATATGTTATTATAAAATTTATAACTATACCGATAAACTCTTGCTAGGTCATTAAAGTTGGGACCCCCTCATACAAGGTTATTTTCATGGGGAACACGTTTATCAAGTCGGTTTTTGCAAGTTCGGAAAGCGTGAAAGTTTTACAATTACTTAATAGAAAAATACTTAAAATACTTTCTTGGTTGCTGACTTATTAATTGGACTATTTCGGTAGCTCGTCTCTGTATTTGGCACAATGTCTTTGTTCATCGATCTTTTTAACTCAAATAAATCTAAAAAGTTGTATGCTCTATTTTACAGCATACAAACGTAGTCATAAAGTTCAAAATTTAAATAAATAATATTAATGTTCGATGTTAGATTAATGTCATCTCGGTGAAATAAAAAATTACACTCTAAAACCTTCCTTTTCATAGAGATAAGTTTTCTCATTAATATTTTTCAAATTTAAATCTTTGAGTGTCCAAATATAATATGTTTATCTTATCAAAGAATTTACAGTTACAATCCTGGAATTTAATTTGTCCCATGATATCATATGATATCAGCTGACCTCATCTGATGTCATCTGGTATCATCTGATATCAGTTTGCATCAGTATTCGTTGGCAATTATTAATGTTTGTAATACTCTAACTGATATCAGCTGATATCATATGATTTCAACTGATCGGAGCTGATAGTAGATAATACAGAAATCGTCATAAATTCTGATACCAACTGATATCAGCTGATATCATATGATATAATGGGACAAATTAATTTCCAGGACTATAAAAACGAAATTCTTTTCATATTAGGAACCCGGTTCCTTTTTTAAGAATTTGGTTTGGGAAATGGTTCTTTTTTGAAAAAGCTCCTGAAATCGGTTTTAAAATGGAACTGGTCTACAGTCCCTGATTGTGATGTTCCGGCTATGTGAAGTTTTGTAACAAAATTCCAAAAAACCCAGATGGATCAAAAAATATTTCATTATAACAATTATCACATCGGAGAGATGGATATAATAGGAAATAATGTCTTGGTACAAGGAGCGCAAAACTCTGCAACTTTGCAATTTTAATTGCGCATTTAATCTAAATTCTTTTCAATAAATTTATTATTTCTAACTCTGCAATTAAAAATGCAAAGTTGCAGAGTTTTGCAGAAGCGCTTCTTGTACCAAGACATTATTTCCTATTATATCCATCTCTTCAATCACATAGCTAAAACTTCACATAGTCGAAGTTCCTTATTACGAATTCATGAAAAATATCAAATTTTTAAAACCTCCCAATTTCCAAAAAAAAAACCTCATGGTTGTCCTTTTTTTAGACTTTCAGCTTCAAGCTTCCATTTTATCCTTGATAGATAATTTGAATTGAATCGACTAATTTGCTTAGACCGAAGTGAATTGCAGTTTCAGTCACAGTCAAGGATGATGATTAACGAACTTTTTTCTTCGAAATTTAAAGAGAATAGTAAACAAAAATCTTAAAATTTAACAAAATAAAATTTTATTTAAAAAAAAATTAATTAATCACTGTATCAATAATAAAAATAATTTTTTCGATTAAATTATCAAAAATAAAATCATCATATAATTTTGTATTATAACTAATACTCCAACATAAAGTATCGTCTATTGTACAAATTCCATGAAAATTCGGACCTGTAAATCGCTTCTCTAAACACGATATATTAAAATACATTTCTTTTAATTTGAACAATTCGAATTCATACATTTCAACTTTACCAACATTTGAAATTGAAAAATGAGCACCACCATTTTCAAATGTAACATCATCCTCGATTAGGTCTAATAATAAGCTGCTAAGTTTAGCATTTTCGTACAGTTCATTTTGATCAATACGTTTATGTATACTATCTGACTCGTTCTTAGCAAACTTCCAAAAATTTTCTTTCAAAAATTCTTTGTCTATTGTTCGATTTGCCAAGTCTACAGAATCAAATATTCCGTTCATTACAACCGGCCATGTTCCCATTGTTAAATTGTCCATACTTAAAAATTGTCTCATATTCGCCATCATTGCAAAATATATTTTATCTATATGATTCTGTCCGAATTCTTTATACAATTCTAGAAACGCTATGGCTGTTACTATGTTTAAACAACCTGCCAACTTTGTGCCTTTCGATTTAGCAGTTTGGTAGAGTTTTCTAAATTTATTTTTTTGGATCTTGAAATATTTGCATTTAATTCCCGATTCAGGGTCGGTTTGTTTCATTTCTTTTAAAACTCGATCTTCTTGTGGGATCATAAAATTTGGGTTAAATCTTAAAGTTTGGATTTCTTTTTCGTCATTTTTGAACAGTTTTTCTTCAATTGAGCAACACACTGGAACAACTTGGTAATTTAATTTTTCCCTCTTAATAGATTTTTCGATAAGATTTAACAATTGTTGTAGAATAACTGAAATGTTTCGACCATCGACTATTGAATGATGAACTGTAAAAAGCATACAAAATTTATTATTTTCTAACTTGATGAACATCAATCTCCATAAAAGTCCATTTTTTGAGTCAACTGGATCAGAATTTAGTTCTCTTTCATGATACTTTTTCCAATCGACATCTTCAACAAATTTAACATTATCATGGCTCGTTATCTTTTCCTTAGAAGCGTAAACAAAATATTTTTCTCTTGATAACTTGTGTTTCGAATCAGGTAAAGTGAGTATGCGAGCACATAGTAATGGATGTACATTCTTCCAAACTTTGATAGCATTTTTAATTTTATCCTTGTGTTGAAAAAGGTCTAATTTGGATTCAAAAACAACTGAAAATGGTAAAATAATTCCTTTTAATTGAAGTTCATGATCGTAAACTAGTTCTAGAGCACCAAGTTTACGAATTATACGACCATCTATTTGATCATAAGTGTTCAATTTTTCTGTCAAATTTGATGAGTCAAGTTTCATAGACGGTGTCCACTTGTTTATTCGCTCCAATTGTTCCTGTTGTTTAATCATTTTTTTAAAAGTAAAAAAATCTAAAATTAAAAAAAAAAATTGATCATAATTTATAGAGTAAGTTCTTATCTCTCGCTTTATTAACTTAATTTTGAGCTTAAAATTTTTAAAAAATTCTTGTCGAAAACCAAACCCGGTCTTCATTTTCGAATGGTGATCAGAATTTTGTTAACTGTCGACTCAATTTATATAATCCACATCCTGAAAAACACAAGATTACCATGTTATTGTTGGTATAAAAAATAAACGTTAACTTTCAGAAATGAGCATTTTCTGAAAGACCGGATTAGTGTAAATTTACTTTAACTCATTCGCAGCCGTTCCAAGAATCGAAAAATGCTCCCTTTAGATTCCGAACGCTTAAAACGGTTTCGTACAAGATAACTGCTCCTTCGATTTCGCTGAATTAAGAAAACAATTTTTCGGTTCATTTTAACCTTTTTTATTTTGTAAGTCAGAAGTTTTTTTAGAAGAGAAAGCTTGTTTGGAACAGAAATCCTAATTTGAACGAAACATCTATCTGAAGCGTAAAACAGAACGGAAACCTCAATTCTTAAAGAAATCTCAATTATTGATACATCATTAGATCCATCTGTCTCCTCTTCATCAGGAACTTGACCAATATTTTGGTTAATTTTTAATTTTAAAGTTTGGTCAAGTTAAAGTCTTCCCTCGACAATCTGACCAATTTGGTTGAAAACTTTTCTGTCGGTTTTCCATTTTCGTAAAACGCAATCGTTACACCAAAGACTAAATGAATTTTTTCGAATAAGTAATGCTTAATGAAACTGAAACGGTCTAGATTAAAAAGAAGAAAAAAAGTCTAAATGACCTAATTGGCTATTTTTTTAAGCAATTTTATTAATAAATTGACTAAATTTTACTTAGTAAATATATAATCTTCCAAGAAAGTTACTGTTGTAATTTAAACGATCTCATACAAAAAAAAGTTCCATTTGATGAATTCAAATCGATTTTAATCGAGGCTTTCACAGTGAAACAAAAAGAATTGGAGAAGAATTTTGAGATGTTGACACAGTATAGACAATCGCCTAAAGAATCAATTGTATCTTTTGGAGAGTCAGTTAGTCGAATGGTCAAAAAAATCTTTCCAAATGTTAGTGACTCGGAAGACATTGATAAGGTTATGCAAGAGAGATTTGCAGCAGGTCTTTTGAATCAAAGATTACGTGAAACCGTTCGTTCAAAAATGTTAAAAATGAGAAACACAAAGAAGGACGAGTTATTCAAATTACACGATTTGATCGATTATGCCGAGTGTAAGAATTCGAGCTATGAAACATCGAGTCAAAGTGATGGTCGTTTTGTATCGAGTGAGAGTGATAATTCTGCTCAACCGAAGAAACTTCAATTTCAAACACAAACGAACCAGAATTACAAACCCAATAATGGGTACAATAAAAACTTAAACATATCACTCAACAATGAGTTTAATCATCAGGACACCCAAATTCACAGTGTTCCTCAAAACATTCAATCCGAACACCCACAACAATCGAATCAAGTTTTATTGTTTAAACAAAGAAGCAGAAGGGCTTCGAAACAAAACGTTCCGTTAAGAGGTCAAGCCATCTTCAATAATACTCTCGTGAGTTACATGTGTGACAGTGGGGCAGATTTATCAATAATTGATGAGAGGACATACCGGCTGATCAAACGACATGACCCTAAAACAGTGTTAGAAGAGTATCAAGATGGTAAGCTGTATTCTGCTAGTGGTGAGATCCGCGTAATAGGCACGTTAAAATTAAAACGTTGTTTAATATCACCACAACAAAATCTCAAAAACACAAAAATATTAGTGACCGAGAATATATCCGGCTATCAATGCGTCTTGGGTCGAGATATTATAAATCGTTCACAGGATCTAAAACGAAGATTTGATGACTTCAGAAATTTTTTCAATCAAATCTCTGATGGTGTATTGGAAGTGTTTAGTCAAGAAATGGAAAATCGTCGATTCCGTAAACAATTGAAAAATTGTCACAGTGACGCTAAAACAAGTCCAAAGACTGAGAGTCAAATCAACTTAATCAAATACGTGTCCAACGAACCAAAAACACGAAAGACAAGACCATTTCGAAATTCTAATGTCGAACTTTTCTATAATAATAATATTATCGTAAACAAGAAGCATACGAATCAAGATCGTAAAACTTCTGATACAAATCGTAGACTCACAGTGAAAAATAACGAACATCAAACAATTAGTGAGACTGATCGTTGTTCCGCTAGTCGAACTGAGAACGAAGAAATACGAACAAATTCCAAGCGAATAAGCGCTCACAGTGATTCTTCAAAAATGTTCAAGTCGATTTTTAGAAATAACCACAACCGAACCGATAAATTTCAAATTTCAAATCTAAAAGCCTCTACGTTAGAGGATACGAATAGAATAGATATTTGTCAAATCAACGAAAGAATGCTCAACTCAAGTCATAGAAAAACAGTGATGATGGTTAAAACAAAATATCACCGTGCTGGAGATTGAAATAAATAAATTTAATAATTTTTCATTTTTTTTGTAAAAAACTAAAATTAGGGGGGAGGGGAATGGTCAAACAATTTACGACCATTTATATTAAACTATTTAATTGTAACTCTTCTCTGTTAATTATTGTAATATCTTTTTCTTTTTTACCGTTAAATTTTCAAACTCAGGGGGGAGGTATGTTGTAGTCCTCATTATGACTACATCTACTTTCCAAAAGAGTGTTAAGTTTTGCTGTGTTGTACTTGAAAGCTTTACAGTTAATGACTGGATAGATTTCAAGTATAAAATCACAGTGTAAATTTATTATAATTTAGTCTTCGAGATCTCATTTATTATTTTTCTTTATTTGTTTTCTCTTTTCTCTTTATAATTTGTAAAGGCTAGAAGCGGCCACAGTGATTAATAAAGTTATATAATTTAAATATTATTCTTTGTTTATTGTCCCTTCCCTTAGGTCTTTACCCCATCTTGATTTAAAGACAAGTAAAGCCGATACTTGATCTTTAAAATTACATAAATTTCAGGAAATTTTTTTAAAAATGGATCGATTACGTAATTCTGAATTTGTCTTACATCAAACTTTGTGGTAAGGGTTAAGATTTTAGACATTTTTCTTTAACTTGATCTAAAAAATAACTTTATTTAGAAAAAACACTTAAGATTCTTATATAACTTTTTTTATTCATTCAAGAGTCATGATTTTAATTTCAGGTACTTTGTTTTCAGATTTTTTACATTTTAATTTTAAGAAAAAAAGTCTTGGTATTTATACTATTTTAATTTTAAGTGTGCGAAATTGCAAGTCATTTTATACCACAACGCTTAATCATCATTACAATCATTACAATTCAAATTGTATCTGTTGATTGATTTTGAACAAAACAAAGATGATATTAAAATAAATAGATTGTTTCGATGCTAAAGTTTCATACCTCAACCCAAGAAAAAAAAATTGTAATCAAATCAAAAATTTGCCGAAAGCAAGCTTGATATAAATTTTTTGTTCGATATAATTTCTTTAGTTAAGATTTTTCTAAAAAATGGACTTGATAAAACTCGGGCTTTTTTAAAAAAGGTTTAAAAAGTTTAAATTGATATGAGAGTAAAAATTTTTACGATTAGATCATTTAGAGGTTGTCTAGTTAAAAAAAAAAAAACTAATGAGTCATGTTTCGAGCTAAATGAAACTTTTAGAGTAAAAAATCAAGTCATTTTGTTTTTGGATTGTTTGTTGCTTCATTTAAAAATTGATAAAAAACTATTTTGTTTTTTCTTATCATTTTTGAGGCAAGATAAAATTTATTTTGATTTAAATATGTGACGAGTAAGTAGAGTGTTTTTTGTTTGGTTTTAATAAAAAAATAGGCAGGTTCTAAAAAAACACACCACTTTTTTGCACGAGCTACTTTTTTTTAAAAAGAACTTTTAATTTTGTATTTGAAAAGGTTTATTTTAAAATTATTTGTTATGTAATATAAAGGATGATGCCTACTTCTCAAGTGTGTAAAAGTAAAACCATTTAACCTTAAAAAGATAAACTTTCGAATTAAGAGTATTTTATACGTTCATCAAAATCGTAATTGTTCTTATACCTCGAAGCACCAAGCAGTCAAAATAACCGCTTTTGATATAGCTTAAGTTTTGGCCAAGCAAAGGTGAAAATCTAAACTTAGATCTGTTTGAGAATATCTTTTTAAAGAGTCCGATATAATGTGGCGGTTAGGCCTTTTAGAACTTTTTGTAATCTAAATCCAAGCTTAAAAAAAAACATGTCCCCCCTCTGACTTCTCAGGGGGGTGAGGATTAAAAAAACATAAAAAAAGATTAAAACACATAAATAAAGTGAGTCCCACATAAATAATTTTATTTAGAAAGTTAGAAACCCCGAAATGGGAATAAAACATAAAATTCTGGTCAATTAAGATGACCAAAAAGTTCCCCTTCTCAGGGTAGTTTAAAACACGACGGACCATCCAAATAAGTGCCGTTGCCGCCAAACAGATCTTATTGAGTCTCAACTAAAACTTCGAGAAATCGAGAAGTTGTATTCTCGTTGACTAGATCTCGCTCGAAACCCTTTTTTAAGCATCTAAAACAATATTATCAAAAAAATGATCAATTTTAAATTTTTTTCAAATAGTTTAACGTTCATTAAACTCAAAGTTTCCATGTTATCTGACGGACGAAAAAAGTCATGAAAATTAATAACGATTATTAAAAAAAAAAACAAGTTTTTTTTGCGACCTTTTAGTGCCCAAAATCTATTTTCAAAATAAAATGTTCACCACCGAAATATATATGTTTTCTAGGGGTTTTCTATACGAGGATGTTGGGTCAAAAATTTTGAGTCAAAAAGGTCAAAGTTTTTCAGGTGTCGTGAAGTTTATAGCAACATAGCTATAGCATTTATACAGGAATTTTTTTTTTGTTGCAAAAAGAAACTTTTCAAAGTCCCGACAAAAATTTTCTGATCTTAAGCAAACGTCTGCAAAAACTCTGCTAATTAACTGCGCAGTTATATTTTGATATATTTTCATTGCGTGCATTTTAGTAGTGTTGTGAGTCGATTCGGCAAAAGTCGATTTTCTTTTCGACTAATTATTTTTCTTTAATCGTCCTAATAGCTCTGTTGAACGGTATAATATAAATTTTCACTAGGTTCCTTTTGCCCTTAACCCGGCAGACGCCCCTTCGCGGGAGCACATTGGTAATACGCTAGGGAACAACGTTAACGGGTATAAATACGACTGTTAAACAGGGTTATTTTTGAGCTTTTAATAAAACAAATAAAAAACGACTGGCCCTGTGTATAGCCACTGGTCAGTCACAAATTTAAGGTAATTTTTACTAAGAAACGGGTAAAATCTGAGAAGGCTTTTTTTTATCTCAATTTAATTCTACGATTTTTTTTCTACCAAAAAAAGTTTTCTATCAATTATTAATTCTATGAGTTTTTCTTTCAATGATTTGATCGTTCCCCTTGTTTAGAGAAAAAAATTCTAAATTTTCAGATGATCATATTTTGTTTGGGTCAACTTTGTAAATTTTATAAATTTTCACAAGAGAAACCCTACTCCTATCTCGACATCTTGTGGCGAAAAGTTGAAAAAATAACCTCCTGAAGTAACCGTAATTTTTTAAAATTTTTGATAGTCGGGAAAAAGTCGACTCAAAACACTAAATTTTAGCATATAATTTCGCAATTTTTGCAGATGCTCACTTAAGATTAGACAAATTTTTTCAAGGCTTTGAAAAGATTTCTTTTTGCAACAGGACGTTTAGAAAAATTTCAAGTTTGATTTTTTTGTTAATTTATTCAATTTATTCAATAAAAAGATACCACACCTCATAGGTGGTTCCAAAAAATTAATTTACAAAAATAAAAATAAAAAGAGTAAATTATACAAAAAAGAAAACAAAAAATTGAGTAAAATAAGAATAAAAACACAAAATAAAAAGATAGTTAATCAACAGATGTCCCACTCAGGACTCTGTACAGGATATTTCTGTAAAAAGAGCAGTTCATCTGGTCTTTTGCTATCAAACGACACAAGTTTACTAGTTTTCTGAATAGTTCACTGGTTTCAGTTACGTACCCCTTTGTTGAGAACGTCTCATCGAGTAAGGCCAGATTAAATTTCAAATCACCAGCGCGCATACTTTCACCGAGAGTATGCTCAGTATTTTGAACTTGGCTGATAAAGGATCCATTGGGACATTTACCATGCTGATAATATCCCCTAAGATACTCGAAGATTTCGTTCATTCGGTTTATCTTTCTCAATTGGTTTAGGAAAAGAATTTTGAATTTATAATAAAGCTTACTGATGTAATTGATTCTAAACGCTCCTAGAAGAGCAGTAGACCTGGCATACTTGGACAGACCAAGGTTCCTTTTGATTAGACTCGCTTGGGCTTTATCAAATTCAGCTAATTTGGATTTTTTAATGTACGACACCTCAAGTCCATAATTGAATATGGGTTGACAATAAATACCATATATCTTCGCTAGTACGACGGGATCCATCCCAAACGCTCTGCATCCGATACCATTTAACGAGTATAGTGATCTCTGGAAACTCATAAATTTTTCATCCCAGAAATCTTCAACATATTTGTGATTTCCAATTGGAAATCCAAGATAAATTAGGTTGTCCACTTGTGAAATTTTTAGCCAGTTAAGATAAAAGTCTCTTTGGCACTCATTACTGGACCCGTTGTTCAGGCACATAACTACTGATTTTTTGGGGTTGAAGTTGATCTTCCATTTTAGGCCATATTCACCGCATTTAACAACAAGATCTGAAGGTGGGCTCTGTTCGGGCTGAGAAGCACTAAGTCATCACAGTAAGAAACAACTGATGTAATAAAAATTGCTGATCCTGCACCCGATGTTTAGTTCAGTGCACGACTCGAGTAGTCCATTTATATAAAATTAAAAAGATAAGGTGACAAGATACCTCCTTGTTTTACACCATCAGTGATGACGAACGGTTCGGATTTTTGGTTTTGAAATTTAACGACAACTTTCGATCGATCGTAGTAATTGTACACTGCTCTCCAAAAAATATCCGGTATTTTTTTCCTCAGTTTGAAGAAAAGTCCAGTTCTCCAAATTTTGTCAAAAGCTTTTTGAGCATCAAGACTTGCTAAATATACAATTGCTAAATAAATTTTTTTGTTAAATCAAAATAGATTTACTCATAAAATAATTTATTGAATCAATTTGGAATAAATAAAAAATAAACTTCAGCCAAAAAAAAAAAATCACTTCTAATTTCACGTATAAAAACATTTATTTACAAAATAATACCAATAAATATAAATCGCTATTTAGAAAAAAAAAAAACATCAAATCTTAAACATCATCAAAAATTCCTCTTATATTCTTTGGTTCATTTGGTTTCCTTGACACACTTCTATTCGGAATTGCTTCTAAAAAAAAATTGACTTTTTTAAATTTCTAATTTTTTTAATGGTCAAAAATCCTAAATTACCTTCAAAAGGGTCAAACCTTGAACCACTTTGATAATCAGCAGGACGATCAAGTATTCTTCTATTCGAGTTTATTGCTCCATTTTCATCATCTGTTGGATTATCTGAATAAGGCGGAACGTCTCTGTATTCTTTAACTTTTAAAAATAAATCTCAATCTTTTAAAGGACTTTCACAAACATTAAATACAACACATCCCAAAAAGCTTTGAGCTAAGTACAAACAAGTCAACTTACCTTTGAGTTTAGAAGACATAAAAGATGGTAACGACGAAGGAATAATATTTTTAATTCCCGTAAAGCTAAAACTTGTATTTGAGTTTGAACCTGTTGGCTCGTTTCTTGGTTTAAACTCCCTCGAGTTTGAAGTTGTTAATAAATTTGATGACGATCTCACTGACGCTGTCGAATAGTTGTTTCTTAGTCTGTCGGCGACTTCCCTGTGTCGAGTTTGAACTTCTGGATCGTTACGTTGAAGTCGACGTTTTTCTAATAAATTTTAGCATTAAATTTAAAAAATTGAGAATATTTTGTGTTACCTCTTTTGACAAGATTTTTGCCATCTTCAATCAAATCTTGAGTTACTTCTTCATCGCCTATGAATTGTTCAAATCCAAAAAAATGCAATATATGACCACCGAGATTGAAAAAATTCGCGAGACATAGGATCAAAATTAACATGGGAAAGTAAATGTTAAAGCCATCGCTTATAACTGAGATCACGTCCATATGACCCATAATCTAAAAAAATT
This sequence comes from Brachionus rubens, assembly GCA_022207745.1. Lineage (NCBI taxonomy): Eukaryota > Metazoa > Rotifera > Eurotatoria > Ploima > Brachionidae > Brachionus > Brachionus rubens. The sequence goes on along the minus strand of JAJVHD010000016.1, from coordinate 443,220 downwards.
CATCTTTTAAAATATTCAGAGTAGCACTTGTAATTTAACTTACACTGGTAAATTGAGTTTCTACAATATCGGTGTCTTTTGTAATATGACTGTCCAAATGAACTAAGCCTAAAAAGTTGTAACACAATGGTGATGTCAAACGGCAAACAAGTCTAAAAAAAATTATAAAAAAGAATTTTTTGTTTGAGATGTAAATGAAATTGACTTACGTTCCACTAAAAATTAAGCTGTTTTCACTTGTATGATGATTTGAAGCTAAATAATAGTAATTGAATATTCTCATTTTGAATATTGCAAAGTACGCACAGAAACATAAGTATGCTATGGTTAAACAGACAATGACCTTAAAAAGAATTATTAAAATTCAGCTTGAAAAAAAAAACGTTCAATATCTTGAGTTGAAGGATTACTTCAAACCAAATTAAAAAAGTATTCAATCCAAAGAAATTAAATATTCCATTAATAAGTAGATCTCTAGATATCAATATATCTGGTTTAAATATGTTTACTGTTATAAATTAACTAACTTTAGTTGTTTAGTTAAAAAATAAAAATTTAAACAAAGATTTCAGATATAGATTATTTTCAAAGGTTTATTTTAAATTGTAAACAAAGGTTTTCAATTATGAAAATATGCCTGGTGATTTTCAAGATATGTTTCTTAATGTCTTCTTAACCAGATATTATACGGTCAATAAAAAAAAATAATTTTTAAAAATAGCCACTCTGTTTTTTGCTTTCAGAACGAGACACAAGAGAAATTTATTCAATTAACTTCAAATATTGCTTGTTATATCAAACAAAAATTCTAATTTAAACTTAGTAAAATGGAATAGAATCAGGATTGAGCTCATACAACTCTTGTAAGCCTTCACCGTAACCTTTTTGTTTTGTGCATTATATACGAAAGCATGTTACGTTTCACGCGTCGTAGCGCAAAAGACTGAAAAAGACGCCTGACCCATTTTTGGGGGACGAGGGTGCAAACTATAATGGAATGTAAAAGATCCTTATAATCAATACAAGTTTTGATTTTGTAAATTTTTCAACAATTTTGGGTATAATTAGTTTGAATTATGACAAAAAATCGGTCTACGTAAGAAAAATCCTTATTGGTAGAACTGAATATGGAACTGTCAATCTTAACTAACGTTAATTGTTTCATTTGAATCAAGCTCTGAAACAAAAACATTCTACTGAGGCGTGAAAATTTTAAAAATAATTTTGTGTTGCACCTTTATGAAGTCTTAAGCGCATTGTTACATGCGTTAGGTCATATATAATTCAAAAATTTCAACAGTTTTTTGATTGTTTCAGTGACCCAACACAAAATCGGAGATACGCGGCTTTTTGACTTGCGTATAAACAGTTCAAAATTAGCTTGATACCTAAATGTAAAGTCACGGTCTAAAGGTTAAATAACGCTGCGAGTGCGGTACTTAACTATGTGTCTCTTACAGTTTACCATTAAGGTCGATCGAACATTTTTTAAGGAACTATCATAAAAATATAATTCATTCTTTAGCTTCCAAACCACTATCAGAAAGGAAAGATTCATAACCATCAAACCACCATCAGAAACTAGCAGTTAACTCCTAACCAAGTTGTCTAAGCAAATCGAGCTATCGCAATTAGCTTAAGACACTTATTTTAATCATTAGCTTTTGCTTTATTTTTGTTATTTTAAGTAAAGTCTAATTTTTCCAAAGCGATTTTCAATTTTGTTTTTGTATTTAGATAAAACAATTCAACTCAAAATAAACATTCAGTATTTGAATTTTTTGTTTAAGCTTACCTCGATGCTAAAATAATTATAAGCTGTTCTTGAAGCATTCAAAAAAATAGCAAACAACGATAGAACTGGTCGTTTATTGAAAAATGTCATTTCAGACCATATAACCATAATTGTTAATATTGTAAGCACGATTGAAACAAGTCTTAGGAAATATTTTTGGAATATACAATAATAAAACCATTCTTAATAAACTCAATTTAAAGCATTATTATTTTTAGATAAAATTTTAAAAACAATTACCTAATGTTGGAGTACAAAATTTATCAAAAACAGCACACCTTCTTAACGGCATTGTTTTCATAAACTTATGATTTGTATTTGTTTCATTAAGTAGAATGTCTTCTACTTCAAATGCTTCTTCTACCATTAAATCCCATTCGTTACAAGTTCTGTCTTTGACTTGTAAAGCTTTAATCAATGAACAATGTAATTTAACCAAAGCTTTTTCACTTGGTATATCTCTATCATGAGAACTTTCATTGTATTCACTGTAATCTTCGACATTTCGTCTAAGATTACTTCGAAAGCTTTCAGGACACTAGAAAAAATTGATTAAATAAACTGAAAATTAAAATCTTTAATGAGTTTACCTTTTCTACAATTATATCTACAAAATTTCTAAATGGATGATTGTATCTTATCTTTTCCGCAATAGTCTTAATTTCGTTTAAAATATCTTCAAGTTGTTCTTCAGCTTCACATTTTTCACCATGTAATTTAGCCAATTTAAAGTATAAATGCTTCAATCTAAGTGATGTATTCGATGTGAACCAAATTGAACGAGGAACAGCAACTAGACCGTAACCAAGAAGTAACACCAGTAAAAACAAACCCCATGTATTACTTGCAGTTATACCAATTACTTTAAGCTTAGGTCTAAAAAAAATTTAACTCTATTTTTAACAAAATAATTTTTCCAAATTTACCCGTCAATGTTGTGTTCAATAGCTACGTAAATTAGAAGAAATCCGAAAATAGCCAAATACGACCCGTAATAAATTGCATTAGCAATCAACGCTCCTCGTATTTTACCGGTTACACTAAACTCGCCAGATTGACAAAATGACTGCATAAATGGCAATATCAACCATGTTAATAATTGAGATGTCCAATAAATAACTCTCCATAAGACCGGAAAAAATTTAGGAGATATCAAACTCCATGGTTCTTTACATCGAGTTATCGGAATAGACTTTTTTTGTAAACTCAAAATTAATATTTTAAGTGAGTAAAATTTTTATTGGATATTTTACCTGATTGGAATCAGTTGTATTATCAATTATAATAGGAGTGTCTCGTAAACATTGTCTATAAGTGGTCTTAAATCAAAATTTAAATTAAAATATAATAATTTAAGCATGGACTGAACTGTTACGGTCTTCATAAAAGTTCAGGACTTGAAAAAAAAGAAACTTAGATTTACCAAAGAAATATCCATTGGAAGAAGTACTACAATCATAAACGAAAAATACCAAGCTATAAATGTAGCTATTAGAATTATTTTATTTTGTTGTTTAAAATTGGCATATCGATGCAAAAGAACTAGGACAATCAAGAATAAACTCGTTACTTCAACAATTAATGGAATAGCAGACATGATCGAATTGAATGGTATTGACTAAAATTCTTATAGAAATAAATAAATAAAGTAAAAAAAAAATATTTTATTATTCACCAAATACGATTATAATAATTTTTCTTCCAATATATGCTAATTTATTTGAAATATTCTTTTTTTTTTTTTTTTAATTCAAAATGATAATTTGAATGCATGTTTAGAAATTACAACAAAAAGTGAATCTATATTCTTTAGCTTGTCTTTGAATTTTATTGTTTGGTAAATTTGTTTTTTATTTTTGCATGCAAATATTTTTTTTAAAAAAAATACAAAAAAACACGAAAATAATAAATATAAAAATTGATAGATAATAATGTAGAAAAAATTATTTCAAAAAAATTTTTTTGTTTTTTTTTTTCTTTAAGATTTACGTTTTCATCTTTTATTTATGATTTTTTTCAATTTTGTTTTATTTTTATGAATAATCTAGTTCGATTGTCATACATGACCCAAGACCTAAAAATTGGTCGAAATTCAAGTTTATTAGCTTTATTAAATGTTTGTACTAAAAATCAGAGAAGCTGAAAATCGTGTGTAGTCTTGGAAAGCATTTTAGGATGCGTTTTATTGAAAATTGAAGGTCCTTAAATTGAAGACATCTTTTACTAAATGAGCTTGTAGGTGTAAGAAGCCTACCTGTTTAGGCATAATCAATTATAGTTTATTGCAGTCATTAAAATATGTCCAGACTCAGTATCATAAGAACACTGACAGTCATCTCAAGAAAAATTCTATGTTAAATCATTAAATAATATTCAGACCTTAAATAATGTCAAAAAAAAAAATTTTAAAAGAGTTTTTGATAGTGTCATTAACATGTTGTTTAATTTAATATAATTCAATTTAAAAAAAAAGAAGAAAATTATTCAATATTCAGGGACTAAAATTTGAGACAAAAAATGTCTGTCAATCTTATGTTCATACTCTACACTTTTTCATTAAAGTTTTCTAAATAAAAATAATTTTCTATGAGCATTGTCTAATGAGTCTTACAATACTTTTGAGTTTAATTGTAATTCCCATAAAGATAAAGAGCGAAAATATCAAAACTTGCATTTAGGCTTATTGGGTTTTTTTTGAAAATAATTATTTTTATGATTGGAAAGCTCAACGCTAATAGTCTCATGTTTTTTGAAATATTTTTTTTCTAAAAGATTTCAAATTTGCTTTGTGTTGATAATAAACTTTAAACCAGCTAAACTAAAATGAGAACCGTAATTTTCATTTCCTGCTTCAAAATGACACCCTGACTGTTTTTATGGAACGATCGTTCTTCATAATTATAGAACTAATTATATAGTCTATATAGGTTGGAACGATCTTTCTATTTTAAAACATACTACGAGAGATCTTCATTTTAAACATTTCCTTTTTTTTTTATAAAACTTGCCCTTACCATTTTAGGCCACAATTTGATCTAAACTAGATTTAACGAATTAATTTTTAATGGTAAGTGATTCGAAAAATGAATTGCGAAGGTATTGCGATATCTTAATTAAACAACAATTTATTAGTTTCTTATTAAGAAATTTCCGAAAATAAACACTATTTGCTGCATGAAAACGTAACCTCACCCAAACCCTTCGCAATTTAAAGAAAAACCTCCAATTTTTAGTCTATTTGTACTTTTGTATTCATTAACGTGTTCCTACTAATTTTACAAGCTTTAATTAGAGCTTTTGATCTTTCAGTTGATATTCAAAAATCAATGAAGGCTTTTCCAAATCATTATTTCATGAAAGTTCACAAGAGGAACACGTGAATTACCACAACAGTATATTCCATTATTGCACATACAGTCCTGGAAATTAATTTGTCCCATGATATCATATGATATCAGCTGATATCAGTTGGTATCAGAATTTATGACCATTTTTCTACTTTTCTACTATCAGCTCCGATCAGTTAAAATCAGATGATATCAGATGATATCATTAAGAGAATTACAAACATTATTCATTGCCAACGAATGATGATCCAAAATGATATCAGATGATACCAGATGACATCAGATGAGGTCAGCTGATATCATATGATATCATGGGACAAATTAATTTCCACCACTGTAAATAGCGTATTTGTGAATTTCATAGATTTTAAATAGTAACATAATTACTCGATTTTTGTAACATAGCCATTAGGTTTATCAGAATTTAAAAAAAGCCATCAGGTGATACAATAGTTCTATCACATTTTTATAAAATTTCAACTCATAAATATGATCAGAAAGAAGATTAAAGGCTAGGATGTATTTATTTTTGGTCCAATTTGTATTTTTGTCTAAACAATTCACAAAGCCCACTATTGTAGGGTATTCGAGAATAGTGACAGGGACCGAGTTTTAAAAGAGACATTTTTCCGTCACTTTATTAGACTAATAAAAAGTCACCTATTTTGCTGTTAAATAAACCGACAGTAACATGACACAAAAATCGGGTAATTACGTTATTACCTACCAAAATTTGATTATTAATATTCAATATTTTTCCCTAAGTCTAGACCAAAACAGACATGATTCAGGTTGACATATTATGCTCAAAGATGAATCTAAATATTTTTAAAATTATGTTAGAGTCCTGGAAATTAATTTGTCCCATGATATCATGTGATATCAGTTGGTATCAGAATTTATGACAATTTCTGTATTATCTACTATCAGCTCCGATCAGTTGAAATCATATTATATCAGATGATATCAGTAAGAGTATTACATCAATAATTGCCAGCGAATACTGATGCAAACTGATATCAGATGATACCAGATGACATCAGATAAGGTCAGCTGATATCATATGATGTCATGGGACAAATTAATTTCCACCACTGTATTTTTCTCAAGTAAAAGATCAGGATCAGGGTCTTTTGGCAGAGAGATTAAGCCATTTTTTCTGTATGTAAAAATTTTATTTTTGTAAAACCTTCTTTAATCAAGCACTTGAAAAGACATTACTGTCGAATCATCCCACGCTCCATACTAATACTTTAATCGATTCGTGTATTTTCTGGAAATAAATTAAGTTATTAAATTTTTGTATTTGAATGTTTACCTTTAACATTCCACCACTTCTGAAAATTACTCAAAAATTTTCTTAGAAAAAAAAAATGTCTCCAATAACGTCCTAATTTTTTCCAAAATTTAATCAATAATAGAGGTTTTTTCAAAGCTTGGTAGAGTCGGTTTTCGATTTTATAACGAAAACAGTATTTTTTTTCAAAGTAAGATTGATTAAAATCGTTTTAATCCTACTCAAAAATTTTTGAATTCATTCAAATTAATCAATCATTTTGAATAAGTTTATTTCGAAATTTAATTTTATTCAAACACAAAATTTTAATACAAAAGAGTCACAAGAAAGCGTTAATTTTTTTTATTAAATAAAGAAGAAAAGTTAAAAAAATTTAATAATTAGAAGAATTTTCATTATTTAAAGAGGAAAAAAATCAATAGGAATTTTCTGGTTTAAGTTCAATTAGTTTTTTTTTTTTAAGTTTTGAGAACAGAAAAAAATTGTTTTTCTATATATAAATCGATTCATAATTTTATTTTTCTAGTTTTTTAGTGACGCATTTTACTAAAACTATTTTTTTTAAAATTGTTTCAATTATTTAAATTAGATATACCAACAAAATAATCAACTTTTAAGTTGAGAAAACTAAATTAGTTTGTTAGACATTTTTTTTGCGAAAATATTCCGATCAATTGCGTATTGACAAGTTTTTTCTTTAAATTGAAACACTAGTATCGAGTAGTGACCGTAATCATACTACTTTTTTTCACCAATAGTTTTTTCATTCGGTGAATAAAGTATTAAAACTACTTCTTTATAAAGAATATAAAATTTTCACTAATAATTGTATCATAAACAACAACCCTCTAATTAACAAGCTAATGGATGAGTACATTACTAGTAGGTGAACCTGCACCGGAAAGATATGAAACTTTTTTATGGAGATTTTTAAACTCGATTCAACCCTTGTTGACCCTTGTTAACACTTGGAAATTGTTTTTTGAAAGCCTAAATGGCAGCTAGTTCTAAGTCCGTCATTTTCTATTCAAAATTAGGATTCAAATTGTTTCTTATTGAATTTATTTTTACATTAGTGAAAAAAGTAGTTTTTCTTTGTCTCACTTAAAATAATAAATTTTTCACTGAGTGAAAGAATTAGTATCTACGAGTGACCGTAGCATGATTTTTAAATTTCTGAAAAACATTTTTCTTTTGAAGTTCAAGCGTAGTTTTGAAGTTTCAACGCCAAATCACTTGACTAAAAAATCCAAGTTTTCTTTCAAGTTTACATGCAATTAACCTTTGGAATTCTCTAAACTCTTTTCTATTTTCCGATTTCTTAAGAATTAAACTAGATTGCTTTGTTTTGAGAAAAGATGTGACCTGACACTATTTTAAAATGAATAAAAGAAATTTTACGAGTAATAGGACACCCCTTTCAATTTTAAATTTACAGTGCTGCTATAGTTTACGTAAAATTACGTTAATTCGCCAAATTTGACAATAAATTACGTGAAATGTAAATTCCGTTCCGGCGATTCCGAGGTTTTAGGCTCACCCAATCTTGAGTCAATTTTTAATGAGTTCAAAAATTCACCCTCAAAGATAAGCTAAAAGTTTTTGAGATTCATCCTTTTGTGCCTAATACTTATCATCTAATAATTTCATAAATTTACACATGTTCTTAAAGCTCATAATCTCACCTACAAAACGGTGTATTTGGTTTCTCGGAAAAAATAATTTTTGACCGAGACAATGCCGCAGAAATGGAAAATTTCATGTCTTTTTTCAGTTTTTTTGTTTCTAGTCCTTGACCCCCATTTTTCTATACAGATTCAAAAACTAGAGAAAATTTTGAATAAAATTTTGAGCTCTCTTTTTTCAATTTATTTTTACTTTTCGAATAATCGAGGCCGAAAAAACTAAAAAAAAATCAAAAATGACTTACGGTAGATGATGAATAAAAAAATTCTTTAAAATTTTTAAAAAATTACCTTTTTTGAACCATTTTCAGCACCCAAAATCGAATACCGTAAACACTCGATAGATATCCCGGTACAATTTTAAATTTTTTAGATTTATGCCCATGGTACAATTTCATTTTTGTACCCGTTTTAGGGGGGTAAATTGGACCGGTCTAATTCCGAATTTAGACCTGATATACTTTTAAAATTAGACCGGTCCAATTTTAGGATTTGCTATTTTGGGAACATTTGACTGGGTTTATAGTTAAGAAATAATGCAAAAATTCAACGTTCTTGTTAAATAAACTACTTTTCATCGCTTTTCGACCTTTTTTAAGGCTTATTCTTTAAGTGGTTATACTTGGTATTTTAAGTTACTTAAACGTCTTGTCTTTTTTCTCTGTTCATTTAATTTATTAAAATACTCTTATTATGAAACGACTAGACTGGTTTGGCATTGGTTAACTTATCAATGGTATTTAACACAAAACGAAAGCAAGTTATGCAATTAAATAATATAAAAAAATCCAGGTCATTTTTCATGCAATGCTTCGCACACGAACATTTTTCATTTTCGTTACACAAAAGAAAAACTTCCAATGTTCCTACCATAAATTCTCGTTCAGTGTTACATGTAACTAAATCTCAATACTCGGGTTATAGCGGAATTTCTGATTGGTTGAATAAACCTGGGTATTTAGAGTTACATGTAACCTTGAACGAGAATTTACGGTAGTTTTTTAATATTTTGATTGTTTTTCTCTTCTTTTTGAGTTCATTTGGTGGATTCGACATCGTATGATTGAAAGAATTTCCGAATATTTGCTTAATTTATCATTTTGGTTACCATCCTGTGGGTCATTTTTTGATTTTTTCCTTTTCTTTCGTAAATTTTTTGTTCTGAATGGCTTTTATAAGATTTTATAAGTTTAATTAAAACCGGCTAAATTCCTTATGATATAACAAACAAAAAACTTCAAGCAATATGAAACATAGTGAAATTTATTCTTTCAACTTTTTTCTTGGAAAATGATCGGTTTTCACCTTTGTATCGGTCTTTTTTTAAAATTTTACCCGGTCTAAATTCGGAATTAGACCGGTCCAATTTACCCCCCTAAAACGGGTACAAAAATGGAATTTTATCATGGGACAAATTTAAAATTTCAGATTTGTACCATGGTACAACTATCGAGTGATTACTGTATTTTAAAAAAACATGCTCTTTATGAAGAATTTTTGTTTTCTAGGGTTTTCCAACATAAGGATTACGAATTTAAAAAAAAATGAGTTTTTAACACCTGATTGCTTCTAAATTTTAATGAGATGATGAATGTTTTTGTTTGTTGACGTGATTTTCAAGTCAAAGCTTTAGAATTTTCTTTGTGAGTCAAAATTTTAAAGTTTAAAGAAAAATCCAATTTCTAAAATTATATTTTTGTGACAAAAATTTCCGATTCAGTTAAAAAATTAATAAAGAAAAAAAAGGTGTAATTTTATCACGAAATTTTTTTCAAAAAAGTACATTGAATTTTTATCATTGACTTAAATTCCCAAAATGAAAATAAATTTGAGACAAAACAAAATTTTAATCTTGGGATTCTGGAAGATTTCAAGTTTAATCTTAGCAGTAAAATTAATCAAAAAAACAAAAAAACTTGAACATTTTTCACGTGACTTGAACATTATCATAAAATTTTCAAATTATTTCTCTTTCGAGTTAATCAAACAATTTGGTTTTTTTTCTTTATCTAGAAAATGTAATAAACGCTCATGGATTTTTTATTTTTAATTATTTTATTTGTATCCTTGTGGTTAATAGTAAAACTATTACTCTTATTTATATCGTTTAAATTCAAAATAAATGTCAACTTTAAATTTCATCGTAATCATTTAAAAGATGTAAGTATATCAAAATCAATCTCGTCGTCGGATACATTGTTCACGATTACAATCGATAAAATATGGTTGTCAAGTTGTTATGTTAATCGTAATGTAAACGAAAGATTTCTTATTTGTTTCAAAAATGTAATAATGAGCACAAACGGGCGTCAAATATCAAACAATAACGATTTTAAGCTCCCAAAATTTGTTATTTTTTATTTAAATTATTTAGGTGGTGTTCAGATAGACAATCTAAAAGTGAATCTCAAAAGTAAAGAGTGTGATTTCGACATAAAACGGGTCAAATTAGACCTCAAAAGTCGTGCAGCATTACGTCTCGTTTTGGACGACTTGAACCTCCAACTCAATTACAATGAAGTTTTAATTAACCGACTTGCCTTGAGTTTATCAGACCTCAAAAATTACGAACTCGAAATTGATAAAATAAATTTAAACATAAAAGAGTACTCTCAATTTTTCGATCTTAAAACCTCAAATGGAAAACAAAATTTAAAACTGAACTATTTAAAATCGGTGCTTATAAACAAACTAGTTCTCAATAATCGACATGCACTTAATCGTTTAGAATTTTACAACACAAATTTAGATTATTGGAGGGTAAGTTTGAATAGTTTAAATGACTTGATGATAAGTAAAACAAATCGATTAATCGATAACTTAGTAATAGAAATATTTAATAACAAAAATTTAGATGAACAATTTTATGATCTTGTAGTCAAATGTGATCAAACAAACTTGTATTTACATTTAATCGAGCTGAGGAAACTTTATGAAAAACTTGATGGTCTTAAAAATTATAAAAGTACTCAAAGTGGTAAAAATATCCGACTTGAGTTAAAACTGAATAACTTTTATGTTACTTTAATTGATAGTCCGCACAATGAGATTTATGTTCTAGGGTGCTTGTTATTCGATATGAACACTAATTTAAAAAATCTTGTCAAATTTGAAACAGAAAATTTTGTTGTTTTCAAATCGAGTCCGAAACATAATGACAAGTACGCGAACAATTTATTCGCTCAAACGAATGATTTACGTAAACTATTCGATTGGATAAATTATAAAAAGTTTAAGTTTAATCGACAAAAGTGTTTTGAACACGTTTGGGGTAATCTTGTTAATTGTAATACATGTAAATTAAAGCTCAAGATAAGCGAAACACGACGTAAATTTTTAAATTTTAGTATTGATCAACTTTTTATCGAACATTCGTCTAGTCTTGTTGACACTCTATTTAGCACCCTTAACCCTTTGGGGTCTGATAACAAAAAATCAACTTTTGTTAATTTCAAAATAAACCAATTGAATGTGTTACACGTTTTTGAGAAAACTTATTTTCTTCATTTTGGACTTCGAGACATAAATTTTAAAAAGCAAAACTCATTCGATTTGAATCTTAAAATGTTCAATTGTGTACAAAATCATTTGAGCAATTTGCCGAGGACTGATTCACAGTTTTCCCTTAATCAAAATATGATAACCCATATCAAAGACGATGATAATTCGAATTTAATATTCCTTTTCAAAATGATTTCTCTCACAAAAAAAAACTCGAGTGATTATTTTTTAACATTAAACGATGTCCTTATAACATGGTCTCTCAAGTTTCATTTTATCCTAAACGAAATTTTATTCAAACCGTTTAAAAGATACAATTTAATGCTTAAGACAGGTAAAACCGATTCGAATTTTAGACTCAAAGTACTTGTTGAAACAAATGTTTTACTCAATTTTTTGTTCGATTATAGCCAAGACTCGACCAAAAAAGACTTTTTATTACCAAAATCGAACCAAAGTTATCGTTACTTTAACTCAAATTTTAGACTCGTCGAGACCCTATCGTTTATTCTAAGCAATTTCTACTTCTCTTGTTCCAAAGAAGACTTCAATATGAATATTAATGAAATTTCGGTGTTTACAAACACAGACGATCAGTCACTATTAAACCCTCAAAGTGAATGGGATCTGAACAAACACAAGTTTATTCACGTGTACAAGCTTTCGATTCTAGTCGATGATAAATCGGAGTATTTGGTAAACGAACGTAAGCTATTGGGTACAAAAATTCAAAAAAATAAAATTTTGTTTACAAAATTCGATTTGATTTACATCAATTTTTTGTTCAGTTATGACTTTGCCAAACTTATTGATCATTTATTAAACTTGAGAAAATGTTTGTACAAAATCCATGAAGTAGATGCAAAAAAGAACATGTTAAACCCTACGCCTGAAGACGGCATATCACCAGATTTTGTTCTTAACATAAAACAAATTAAACTAGTAATTGAAGACGATCCGTTTGAAGTTAAATTATCTTACAATTATTCATTAATTGTTGATGAATATTTGGAATCGATTAAACGACGTCAATCTTTAGAACAACGTCGTTCAATACGAGAAAATAATTTAGAAAATAAAGCGTTAGAAATGTTAATTGAACGCGAATCAAAAATTTATATCCAAAGATCAAAAACAATTTATTCATCGTTGCCACGAACAGAATTATTTTGTTTATGTGCTGAAAATTTTGAGCTAAAAGCACTGTCAGATTCAGATTGGCATGGTAGACAGAAATGTTACAATATTCTTCGCGAGATCGATTATTTTAGTTCTCCACCACCAAAGCTAAACCAAGACACTGTTGATTTCAATCCCGCCGACCATTTTCTCGTCCTTTGGTGTCGACACATAAATCTTAATATCCAAGATTTGAAATTCATATTCCGTGACTATACCCAACCGTTGCTGAAAATTAATCGGGTTAACTTTTACGGAAAATTTCTCGGAGCTGAGTATGAAGTACCATTCAGATCGAGACGACAAGTCAAAATTTCGATATCAAACGACCTTAAAGACCTCGATTACTGTAATTATATAATCGAAAGGAACATGTCACCGTTCAAATTTTATCATGATTTATCATCTAAAATGAATGTCTTTTCATTCGCGTACGGGCCTTGTTGGGAAGGGTGTATGGCTCAATTGAATCTAAGTTTAGACAAAATTATTCATCCAGCACGTGATCCAAGTAAACCTATGCCATGGTGGGATAAATGTAGACTTTATCTACACGGTCGTTTATCACTTCATATTCAACAATGTCAAATAATTTATCACGTTAGTATGGATCCGTATAATCGAACTGAAGAAATGAAACTTGTTTGGAGTCCATTGATTTTTGATTGGAAAAATATGGAAATGTCATTTGACGGTGGTCTTGACATATTTTTAAACACTGAATCAAAATATGACGATTGTTGTCTTTTACATTTACCAAATTTAAAATTTAAAATCAAAATTGATTGGGTTTGTAAGGCTCAAATTTACAATAAATCATCCGAATTACGAGATTATGAAATCGCTAATGCCCATAACTTTGTAACTCTATGTGCACCAGATAAAGTCCCATTGGTTGTTAACTCTCAAGAACATGATTCATATTCCCAATTTAGATCCGAAAATGTAAACTTATCATTCTCGTTTGAGTGCAAACTAATCGATGCAGATCTCCCAACTTGTAAATTCTATGCAAGTACATCCCGATTTTTGGAAAAAATTAAAAACTTATTGAGCGCTATAACACGACCAACAAAACGTGGAAAGTTATTCGAAAATTTAAAACCTCGGAAAGCGATCCTTAGTCGACATTTCAAATGCGTTAGATTTAATTTTATATTTCCGAAGATTAATTTGATCTATTGGTCATCGGCTAGTGAACAATATGGTATTCAGTTGGAGAGTGATAATTTTTTAATGAACTCGTTACTTAAACTTGAATTGACACCGTTTTTGGACAAATTAAAACGTCGACCGAAACCCAATTGGACAGTTGATTTAATGAAATTTAGTGTAAATCACACGAGTATTTATTTGATGTCTCCAAGTGAAGGTCAAGTAACACCAAGTTCTGAAAAATCTCAAAATAATCCAACTCAAATTGAGACTGATCCGTTTATGCTCGAAATGAATGAACGTTCGATCAAATTTTCCGATTCTAAACCGGCTGTGAGAAATTTTTTTATGAAAATTGATTCGATTAGTTATGACCGTGAAAAGTTATGTCAATACAATTTTTATCCTGGGTCTTCCATAAATTTGAACTCGAATTACAAGACCCTTATAAATGCTTCAATGTCAAGTCTCATTCCTATCCAAGTCACAAATTTACCTAAACATAATTTATTGATCAAAAACTTGAAAGCACAATGGAACACGGTCAATAGAGACGTTGTTTATATTTTGTACGAAATTTACAACAAATCAAAACGATTGAGACACAATTTGTCAGCGCATACTTTAAAACAGTATGATTTATTCACTGATCAATTGTTACAGAATCATTTGATGTCACAGTACAAAAATCAACAACGAATTTCTAGAAAGTCAAGTGTTATGACTCATTCGAAACCGGATAAAAATCATGTTGGCAAAAATTTAGACCATTTTGAAGAATTACTCAACAAATTAGACGCCGAGAAGGCTATTAATTCAATCATTTTTTGCAATGATAAACCGACTAATCAGTCAAATTCGAATTTTAATAATTTAATATATGGCCTTAGTTCGACCAAGATGTCTGACATTTTGAGCGAAAACATTTCTATTGAGCTGATTAATAGTCAAATTAAACTTACACTAGACGATTCGGCATCGAACCCCGATTCATTTTTAAGTTTTATTCAAAAGCCTAAAAAACCTCAAAATGGCGAAAGTCAACAAGATTATGTAATAATCTCAGCCGCTAGAGCTAATGTTGTTCAACATGTTCATCGACCAGTTTGGAAATCCCAAAGATACTTGGATAAAATATCTTGGAGTGGACATTTAGAGAACATGCAATATTTTGCTACGTTAAACAAATGCACCGATTCGGAGTATTGGTTAAGTGAAGATTTAATAAAAGGTGAATTACCACCGAATTTTGTAATCGATATTGAGACTGTGCCAAGGTCTTTACCCAATTTTGAAATGACACGTAAAAATGAAGAGAAAGAAATGTGTAAAGAACGGTCTAAACGAGGTAAAGGATCAAAAAATAAGCTTGCCATTGAACCCCCTGTAGTACCAGTTAATCATAACAATCAACTTCAGTTAATCGTATCCAAGTGTCGTTGTGAATTTTTTATGATCGGATTTTATGATAAAATTCCAGATGATAGTATGTACAATCCGATACAAGATTCAGTCTCAACTTTTAATTTATCAAACATTTTTTCGAATAATTGTGAGTTTAAAACGAATCATCCGTACGAAAATAATCAGTACCTTTTAGACTTGAATTCAAGTTTTAATGAACCTATTGATTGTTTTACTCTTATACATCACGATATTAATTTAGCATGTAACTCAGCACAGTATAAACTATTCATGGAGATTGTCAATAATTTGGTTTTATACTTTAGACCTCGTCGTAAGAAAATAATCGATCGCCAAAAATCAATAAAATTCAATCTACAATTGTCAATGGGAAATTTAGACTCGTTAAAACAGTACATTCAATTGAAACAAATTGAGACTAAACACTTACTGTGTAACCTAAGACACTTGGAAAAACAAATTTTTTATCTTAAAGAAAAAATAGAGAAAGAAATAAACGAGTATAATTTAAAATATGGTCATTTGGCAACACCACATGCCCAAATTTATGTTATTCAAGAATTAAAATTGGAGAATAAAAACATGGAAAAACAGTATCGTGAATGTAAAAAGATGTTAAATGAACTAAGCAATGAATTGAATATACTCATAAGTTGTTATAAAGAAATGATGGTCGAAAAACGTGCGTATAACTTGGCACAGACACCTATGTTTTTACAACATGTTATGGAAAATGAAAAAAATTCTAATCCTTGGCAATTTTTGTCGTCGAATAAAAATAAATTTTCTGATTTAATTGATTTGGATCAACTTGCACAACAGTCAATACTTAACAGTGAGATACCTAAACGGTATGAGATATGGTTTAAAAATACAAAATGGAGACTAAATGATGATGATGGTCATAGTGGTCTTGCGAAATTTTTGATGAAAAATTTTTTGTATACTAAAGTTACTAATCAACAAGAGCTTGATTGTGTTGAACATAATTTGGAGATTGAATTTTGTAAATTACAAGACTTGGTACCATCTCAAGGCAAAAATAAACAAAATAACAAGTTTTATGAAGATGTGTTGAAAAGTTTGTTTGAAAATTCAGAAGTTGATGGTCATAAAGGAGATGGTTTAAGTGATGATATAAATTCGAGTTCTGTGTCATCATCGACTTCAGCTTCGTTGTCAATGTCTAATTCATCATCGATCTCGTCTCTTTCGTTGTCAAACGCTAATGAAACGAGTCTTAATAACAGTCATCATTCGACAATGATTCGAATTTTTTGTAAAGAGCGACCTCCTGTTGGTATCCCAGTAATCGAACATTTAGAATTAAACGTATCGCCTTTGATGATTAATTTGACTAATCGATTTTTTAAAAAGATGATTAAATATTTTTTCGAAAATCAAGTTACTAGTAACACCCAAAAGGGCTCGAATCATGAAGAACAATTGAACAATATTTTAAACTTGAATAATGCAAACACTGCTTTGATGTCTCCGAGTATCCAAGGCAATAATTTGATCAAAGCAAACTCAAATCAAAACAAAGTTCAAAGTCCAAGTGGTCTCAAAAACATTTTAAGTCATCACAAACGTCCAAGTCAATCGTCTCTATTGGGAAACAGTATCATTATATCATCGCCTAATATTATTTTAGCCAATTCAAATAATTCAATCAACACTGCTCAGAATAACGAGACAAATTCGAATAGTAATCAATTACAGAATGAAGATATTGAAATAATGAAACAACGCTCGGCGAATAATAACACTTTTTTGTGTATCAAGATCCCTGAGATACAACTTCTGGTGTCCTATAAAGGGTCTAATATAGACAAGAAGAATATTAAAGATTTAAATAATGTTAGTTTGTTGTTTCCATTGTTTGAGGTTCATGATAAAACATGGACTTGGCTTGATTTGATCAATGCTCTCAAGTCTCATGTTAAAAAAGCCTTACTATCTCAAGCGATAAAGCACAAGCTTATGAAAATTCCGATTCAACCTGTCAATAAATTGATTAATCGAAACAAGAGATCACATTCAACACAACAGCTGACCGATTCGCAGATTGAAGAGCATGAAAAGCTTACACTTTTGAAATTGTTTGGTACAAAGTTTATTGAAAAAAATTCACAATTTAGCACACCGTCAACTGCTGTCAAAGAAGAGAATGATGTAAAGAAAAAGCTAGATGTTATTGAAAACAGTCCAGTTTCAACTATAAAGAAAGGTCTTGTGGCAAAGAGTCGTTCGTCAATTGGTTTTGGTTTTAAAAGACATTTTATGAAAATGAATAAAGATAAAACAGAAACAAACGAATCACCAACTGCTGATGAACATTTTTTTAGTTCAACTGATCAAGCTTTGAATAATGTGAACACGAATAAAGATAATTAAATTTTTTTTGTGAAAATATTTTAACGTTTCGCTCATTTAATTTTTTTTAGTCATTCCATTTAAGATTTTATTATTATTTAAATTAAATAAATTTATTTTTCGAATAAAGTTTGAATAATCTTGAGAATCCCAATTTTAGTAGGCTTTAAAAAATGGATCTTAGTTACCCCCCCTGCAAAATTTGTTAAAAATTGTCTATTTTTGTTAAAATATGTATTGCTTATTTAAAAAATAAATTTGTGTACATGGGTTTGTTAGTTTATCGCCTAAATTATTTAACTTGTGTTTAATTTATTTAAATTCTGTCAAAACATTTTATTTAATACCGAAAAAATAACATGATTTAAATTTTAAAAACTTTTATTATTGATCTAAGGTTCAGATGATCGAAAATCCATAATATTTCTCCATTGAAGCTATAGAGATTTAAAATTGATATTTCTGACGTCACAGTTCTTCATATAAGTATTTGGTCGCCACACTTCCTCGTGATGACTATTAGGAGATTAGTTTGAGATTTACATTAATTTAGTGGACTCAAATGATAAAAGCATAGAGACTCACCTACCCCAAACCTAACAAGGCTATGATTAAACTATTTTTTAGGCAAACTTTATAAAATTCTGGCAAATTAGTTAATTTTTCCTTTTAATACAAAAACTGATAAATTTAAGCAATATTTAACAATCTTGTTTTTGTTAATTTGCTACTAAATAGAATAGACAATTATTAAATAGTTTAGACAGAAATTAACAAATTTATACATTTATTTGAGCAGATTCTAACAAATTTTGCATAGGTGGTAACATTATCTCTTAAAAAATAATCTAACCATAGTGTAAAACGTAGACCATGTGAACTATTTGTTGTTTTTGACTTTGTATCTGTTAAGGTTCTGGCAATAAAAAACGTCCACACTTATTTATAAGCGATTTTTGTCCTCAAAATCATAATATATACACACAAAAACCTCGGAAAAACAATTTTTAGGACCCTAAGGGTCTCATTGTCAAGACCAAGTCAATCGTTAAAAAACAATACTCTATCTTTTATCAAACTCACATACGAAATTGAGCATGCAACCCTTATAGACTTTATACATCGATTTTTCAAAAGCATTTGACAAAGTTCATCACAGAAAACTTTTGTCTAAACTTAACCCTTAAACGTCCCCTTGTTTAATTCTCATGATATCAAGAAACGGATACAATCTAGAAAAAGAAAAAGTTAGTCTAGATGCTTAAAAAAGGCAGATGATAATTTGGTCCGGATTAAGACATTTCCTTTAAGCCATTTAACTCTTGATCTAATTAGTTTTTTGAATTTTTGCCTATACCAGTAGATTCCTCATGTTTTTGTACCATAGATTTTTTATTTTTAAAAATTTTATTAGATTAAGACTCTCTTAAAATTTTTGAAAATTTTAGGAAAAGTTAATAAACACACGAACGTGATGTTAATTTTGAAGGGAATATCCATTCAAACAAGGGGACAACCATTAGATCATCTCACGATCTTTTACTTAATGTAAAATTCATGATTATTAGATATTGTTAACACACAACACTTGACTGTTTAAAACATGGATCACATATGATCCAACGGGCGGTTAAGGGTTAAATCGTTACAAACGAGGCTTTAAAATGGTTTGAATCGTTTTTGATTGGCAGACAGAGAGTGGTTATGGGTAATACTTTTTCAAATTTAGAACAAGTGAGCAGTGGTATACCGCAAGGATCAGTACTTGGCCCAATTTTGTTTGTTAAATGCATCAATGATTTATTGAAAGAGCTTAAAAGTTTTGGCTTAGGTTATGCATATGATCTATAGCTTATTGGAATTTCAAGTCAAGCCATGTATATAGGTAAAAGAAACGGAAAATACCCATACGAAATGGTGAACTCGACTTGTATCTAGACTGAGATAGACCCTACAAAGCCATAATTCGAATATTTTGGTTAAATTCATAAGAAAGATTTTGTAAGAATATTTTTGCATTTTTTATAAGACAAAACAGTTCAAAATCGCAAAAAAAATTAAATCAACTTGCAATATTTAATTTTTGAAAAAAAGCTTTTTTTTAAATTATTTTGTTTAGCTATTCTACTGAGTGAAAATGAATAGTCTGATCCGGAAAACTGCCTTCTACCAAGAAGCTGCAAAAAGTTTGGAACTTTATTTCCAAAAAGTAATTTTTTAAGGACTATTTGACATCAATTTTAATATTTCTTTTTTTTTAAACGTAGCAATCGTTTGCTAACCGTTATCGTTACCACTCTCGTCTAATATTCAAAAATATATCCTACCCGCCAGCAGTTGACGGAAATGAAGATTACGCTGTTAGTGCTAAAAACGAAGAGAATGATTACATCAAAAAAATTCTAAACATTAAACCTCATCCAGAAGCACCGCTATTTCCAGAAGAGTATTCTCTAGATGGTCCACCAAGAGGTCGTGTTTATGAAAAAATACCGTTTAAATACACCGTCGAAAAGGGAAAGGTCTACTCATTGTGCACTTGTGGTCACAGCAACAATCAAGTAAGTAATAACAAAAATTTCGGTAAAAGTTTGTGATCATTTTTTTATTTTAAAGCCATTCTGTGACTCAACTCATAAAATGTTATGGACAACCCACATTAACAAAAAACAACCAAAATATAGACCGATCAAATACATAGCTGAAGAGACCAAGGACGTTTGGTTCTGTAATTGTAAACAATCAAAAACAAGACCAATTTGCGATGGTACTCATAAATCAGAAGAAGTTCAAAAAGCAATAAGTATTAAATAAAAAACAAAAATTTAATTCTATGAAAGATTTTAATGAATAAAAAAATTTTAAAATAAAATTCTAATTCGTGTTTCTTAGAGTTTGGATTTTTTGTTCATAAAAGCCATCACTGACTCCATTAAGTCTCCGGACAAAATTCGTTTTTCCAAAAGAACCATTTCTTGTCTATTAACCTTTATCAACTCTTCACGATTAAAACTTCTCAATAATCGTTTGGACTCAATCAAAGACTTGAATATTTTGAAAAAATTAACAAATTGACAAGCTTTTAGAAAATGTTAAAAAATTACTGTAGAATTAATTTTTGAAAATTCCTGAATCTTTTTGTTAAAAATTTGATTCAATTCAGTGTGCGGAAATATCTCGGCAACTAAATTACGTTCTAAAGCCTCTTTGGCATTCAGTTTTCGATTGAACAGTAGAATCTCATTCGCCTTTGTAATAGAAAAAAATTTTAAAAATTTTTAAAAAATTTAATATGCTTACTTTGGATTGACCCATTAGACGAGGAAAAGTGAATGAAGAACATCCTTCAGGTGATAAAGCTGATCGAGTAAATGGTGCATAAAATGTTGCTTTATCACTACAATAAACCAAGTCAAAAAGTCCTAGAATTGTAAAACTTATACCAATAGCAGGTCCATTAACCAAAGCGATCAAAGGTTTTGAAAAATTAATAAAAATATTTATGAATCCTTCAACTGATTTGATACCATTTTTGATTGCTTCTTCAGGATTGTTTGTTTGATTGACATAATTCGATAGATCATTGCCTGAACTAAAGTAATCGCCAGCACCTGTTATGCAACAAATTGTTATTTTAGGGTCATTTTGAGCTTCATTCAAAGCTGAAATAACTTCCGAGTACATCTTAAGAAAATAAAGTAAATCAACAGTTGAGGATTATAAATAAAATTTACAGTTGATGAGAAAGAATTTAGTTTTGATGGTCGATTGAAAACTATCTTGTATATACAATCAAATTCTATTGATGTTAAAATTTCGGTATATTTTCCCGACTCGGTTTTTTCTTCTGGGTTTTCAGCGGAGTAAAGCTTTTTTACCAAGTTAACATAAGCTTGTTTTGCCTCATCCTAAATATAAAATTGTCTATACACTTAAAGATTAAATCGTTTTTTTTAATATAAACTTGGCTCATGTTTTTTAAATCATTCCAAGCGCTCCATTTGGCTCTTGCTACAACGTCCAACATACCAGGTTTAGCAGCTTTACATTTACCTGTTGTTGCCTTCAAGTATAAGATATCAATAGAAGTTTTTGAAAATTTACAGATTTATTGTTTGAACCTGTTTGAAAAATGCATAGAGCTTAAGTTTTGTATCATTGTCTGGGTCATTTTTAAGCTTGCCAATTAGATTTTTGGCGTTTTCAAAATCTTGGTCTTTTTTACTCATTTTGATTTAGGAATTTTAGTTAAATAAAAATTGTCAAAGAAATTTTTTTTTCATAAATTATCCTTTAAGGTGTTTAGCTATTTAATTAATAAATATACATGGTGCAACACTTTTGTCCCAAATAAATTTTAAATTAGAATTGAAACAACTTTGATACAATTAAAAATTAGGATTTTTATTGTAAACTTTAGCGATCCATGAAAAAACAAACCCCTCCCCCCTTTGATCCAAATGCATACACCCGGGTGTAATATCTCTATTTTGAAAGTTAGCCTAGAAAACAAATATTCTAGGAAAAAGAGCATCGAAAATTCTTCAAAATGATACCCTTAAAATCCTTTGGAACATTTCATTTTCATGTCTACAAACAACTCTAAATTTTCGGGAAATAAACACCCCTCTTTACATTCCCTGTTTTTTGCATTAAAATACATATTTTTGGGTGCTCTTTCTGGAACTGGTTTCCTTTTTTTGCTACAATCATTCTTTTAATCGCCGGAATTTGGCCTTAAAATCGACTAAGTAAGACCCTCAGTGGTTATTAATATTTTACACTTTTACCCCCTAAATAAAATATTGGCTATAAGGTTTTTTAGTTCCTTGATCACGAATTTCAACTCAAAAATCTAAAATCCCGATTTTTTTTAGGTTTTGAAATAATTGCATCTGAAGTTTTTTAAAAAAGTTTAGCATTAGTACTCAGAAATAGCAGATTTTTTCAAATCTTAAATGTTCTTTATGCTTTTTTCCTTTTTTTTTCACTAGTCGTACTGCATTTATCTTGATATTTTTGTTAAAATAAAAAACGTAAGTTTTGTTCGAAATTCAAACAAGGTAGGTTGCCCACGGAAAATTGTCCAAAATGATTCATGACCCGCCAATTCTTGTTAAGAAAAAGAATGTTTTTTTGATCTAAAAATTGCTCATTTTTTGTTACCAAAATTATGAACAAGTAAATCAAATATTCTGTCAAAAATAAGCTTTCAATCAAACAAAAAAACTGAAGCAAATTTTTCAAACTTAATATCAAAGTCTAAAAAATAAAAAATTTTACAACGCTAGTTTATTAAAATGATATCCCTAAAAAATTCTCTTGTTGCTTCCCAAAGATTGACTAAAAGCTTAACCATTTATCAAAGGTAAACTTTATTCAATTTCATTATGATTTTTATTAATACTTTTTTAAATGAAGAAATTTCCATTTGACTTTGAGTGCTTTAGTTTCTAAAGAATTTGAAAATGCTAAAACCCGACTTTCAACTTTAAAAGAAGATCCTGGTAATGATGTTAAATTAAAATTATACGCTTTATTCAAACAAGTAACTTTGATGCGAGTTTAAATTAAAAATTGTTCTTATTGTTTTAACAAAGGCTACAGTTGGTCAATGTAATACTTCTAAACCAAGTATGGTTGACTTTGTTGGTAGAGCCAAATGGAATGCTTGGGCTGAACTTAAATCAATGTCAAATGTAATTTAAAATCTCATTCTCGATCTTAAGATTAATGTAAATTTTTAAAGGCTGATGCAGAAAAAGAATACATAAAATTAATCAATGAATTGGTAAAATCTGAACCAGTTGAAGAAGTTACTGGAAGTCTGTCCAAATTTCAAGATATTCAAACTTCGATTGAATTCAATAGTGTTTATAAAATTGTTTTAAACAGACCAACTAAACTCAATGCCATTACTGTCAAGGTATTTTATCCAACGCTAAACCAAAAATGTTTTCATTTTAATTTTATTTTATTCAAGATGTATAATGAGTTGATAGAAGCCCTTAAGGAAGCTGATTCTAACCCCAATGTTTTAATGGTTTGTGTAACTGGTGCTGGTGATTATTATTGTTCAGGAAATGACTTGACCAATTTTGCAACTCAAGCTGCTATGAATGATATCAAAAAAGCTGCTAAAGAAGGCGGTGTATTACTAGAGTGTGTTTCTTAAGCTTATGATTTGGGGTCTTAAAACTAAAAGATTATTTTTTAGAAATTTTGTTAACGCTTTTGTAAATTTTTCAAAACCGTTGATTGCTGTTGTAAATGGTCCTGCTGTTGGTATATCAGTTACACTACTTGGAATGTTTGATATGGTACTCGCATCGGATAAAGCAACATTCAATGCTCCATTTACAAAAATTGCCCAATCACCCGAGGCTTGTTCGTCTTACACTTTTCCTCGAATGATGGGTCCTATTAAAGCTTCGGAATTTTTGTTATTTAACAGAAAGTTAACAGCTCAAGAAGCGTTTGAAAGAAATTTGGTCACTGAAGTAATACCACATAGTGAATTTCAAGCAAAGGCTTGGGCTAAAGTTGAAGAGTTTTCAAAACTACCAAAAGAAGTAAGGTTAAAGAAAAACTTAAATGAACTTATCTAATTTTGGGTTTAAAGTCTTTATTGGAATCAAGAAAGTTGATGAGACAAGCTGAGAAAGACATTCTGATGCAAATTAATAAGAAAGAAGTTGATGTTTTAGTTGGACGTTGGTCATCAAATGAATTCGTTCGCGTTATAATGGAATTTTGGGGAAAGAAAACCAAAAAATAAACAAAATTTTTTAATTTAATTACAACTTCTAAACTTCACGATACTTTTCTAATAAATCGAGATCACAAATTTTACTTGTTTAAATACAAATTTAAATTGAAATTTTATAAAAATAATTTTGGTCGAGTGGCTAGCGTATAGGATTATGAATCTAAAGTACGAGGGTACAAATCCTAGTCTAGGAATTTAGAAAAAAATTGATTTAAATTGTGATGACAAACTTATATTAAACGATGATATTCATTTAAATGATTCGTAATTATTGCTCAATTTCTGAATTTAAATCAATCAATGTTGAATTTTTTGAAACATTTTTAGGCTAAATGGTTTGGTTTGAATTCTTCAAATTTTTATGTGAATATCATAATTTTTTTTTCTCACTCATAATAATTTTTAAACATTCTTTTATGTTCTGGTGTATATTCGTGTTAAAGAATATCTTAGGAACCGCAACGTCTTAAGAAGATGAAAACTTATTCTAGAAATCAACTGTATTCCTGATAAAAGGCTTTTGATTGGGGATTTAACGAAAACATAAATTGATCGAACAAAAACAGAAAATATAGGATGAAACATCGATGTAAAAAACAAGATTGTTGATGTCAAAATTTTATAAGTTTTTAATTTAAGATAAAAAAAACCTACTGTTATATTTTAAAACGACTAGCCGCCCTCTCATTTTCACATCTTGGCTTGGGACCGGCCATGGCATGGTTACGACTATACTACTGCCATCCACCCCAGTGACTGTGGAAAGTGCATCATAAGCAGCGCCACTTATCTTAGCAGAAGCTGCGAACTCGACAACTATTTAGACTTAACTTGGAACCAAGCGTATTCTAAATCAAGTAGAATACTTAACTTTGTAACTAAAACTACACCTAGTACTAAATGGGTCTGCTGTAAAACAAGCACTTGCACCCGTTCCCAGACTCCTATATGTTGTAATGGTCAAAGCCAGCGGCACCCCAATACGACAAGATTCGAACTCGATCCGTAGACCCACATACCCGTAATACAGCACATTTAGAAAGGTGTTAGAATGACAGCAACATCGCCGCCCCTCCCATTTTCACATCCGGGCTTGGGACCGGCCAAGGAATGGTTAACGGCAATATTTTTGTAATATCTCGATTTAATTTTACAAAGAGTACGCAGATCACGAGTTTCTGGTCAAAAGTCTGAAATTTTTGAGTGTTAATAGGTTTTGAAATAGATGCATCTTGAGGTTATTTTTTAATTCATTTAATTTCATATACAGTGGTGCTACGATACCATAAATTCACCACATTTTACGTAAAATAACATTAAATCACGAAATTTGACAATAAATTACGTGAAATGACTGATTCTAGAAAATGTCATTTAACGTAAAATACCGAAATTTAACGATATTTTACGTAATTTATCGTCAAATTTGGTAAAACACACAATTTCAAAAATTTTCTAAAAAAATCGAAAAATCCGTAAAAAAAATTTATATTTTTATTCTTTTCATTTAACTTACAGTGGTGCTATGATCACAGTAATTTACAAAATTTTACGTAATTTCTGGTAATTTTACCATATTTTACTCTTTTTTACGTAAAAATGGGTAATTTTACGTAAATTAACGAAGGTGAAAAAGAGTAAATTTACCCAATTTTACGGAAATGTGGTAAATTTACGGAAATTTACGTAAAATTCTGTAAAAACCAAAACGGCTAATTCTAATTCTGAATTTTTTTCAATAATTTTATTATAGGAACCGAATCATAAGTTAAGGTAAAAAAAAATGCTTTTTCTTGTTCATTAGCCTGTTAACTATTAAATTAAACATAAATTTGTAATTTTTTTATTTTTTTTTTGTGAAGATTTTTGAAAAACCAAATGAGGGTTGAATTTTTTTTTGGCCGTTTTTGTTTTTACAGAATTTTACGTAAATTTACCACATTTTCCGTAAAATTGGGTAAATTTACTCTTTTTCACCTTCGTTAATTTACGTAAAATTACCCATTTTTACGTAAAAAAGAGTAAAATATGGTAAAATTACCAGAAATTACGTAAAATTTTGTAAATTACTGTGATCATAGCACCACTGTACATTTTTGTCAAAAATGAAAAATCAATTTTTGAGACTTTAAATGAAAAGAATAATTTTTTTTACGGATTTTTCGATTTTTTTAGAAAATTTTTGAAATTTTGTGTTTTACCAAATTTGACGATAAATTACGTAAAATATCGTTAAATTTCGGTATTTTACGTTAAATGACATTTTCTAGAATCAGTCATTTCACGCAATTTATTGTCTAATTTGGTGATTTAACGTTATTTTACGTAATATGTGGTGAATTTATGGTATCGTAGCACCACTGTAACTAAATTTTTTTTAAGAATCTGCTCCAAGCAGTTTTTTCCAAGGTTCAATTCTGTCCATGCCAACATAATTTGCTTTATGCTTTCGATATAAGTTTCGTCTGGATATCGCGGCAAAGACAACCATACTAAAAATAACGTTTATTAACGATAATCAATCCAATTAACGTCATTGTAGTCTAAAAATTTGCAGATACTCGTTTACAGCGCTTTTGGAAATGCCAAAATGGTCAGATTATCAAAAAAAAAAAAAACAAATTTTTTCCTCACTAACCCTTAAAAATGACCCCCTACTGTTGCAGTCTCGTTGACCTTAGGTTCATTTTTCACATGTGTTGATTATGGGTTTAAATGATAGCCAGTATCTAAAAACATAAGTTAACATTAAAGTTGGTTCAAAAAAATAATCATTTCACTGAGTGTTGGTTTATCGTGCGTTCCCCTTTACAAAAAAACAGAACAATTGCGGGAAAATAAAAATCACTGAGAGTTTAAACAGTAATCTGGAGATTATTGTTTAAGACAAAAAAAATGACTCTTGTAGTTATATAAAATTTTTATTAATATCACACAAAAAAAAGTTGAAGGGGATTCTTAACAGACTTTTCAAAAAATAAAAAATTAAACATCAACTGATTTTTAACAGACAGAAAAAGAAAATCAAGTTGAACCAAAACAAAAAAAATATGACATTAGTTATCAATTATATAGAAATTGAAAATTTCAAGTCTTACTTTGGCAAAAACATTCTTGGTCCATTTCATCAAAGCTTTAACGCTGTAATTGGTCCAAACGGAAGCGGCAAATCGAATGTCATCGATTCACTTTTGTTCGTCTTTGGTTTTAGAGCACAAAAAATTCGTACCAAAAAAATAAGTGTTCTCATTCACAACAGTGACCAACATCCAAATGTGAATTCATGTAGTGTCACTATATTCTTTCGAAAGATCAAAGAAACAGTACAAAAATCAACTAAACTTACAACACAAATTTTTTTTTTTTAAAATATTCTTTAAGGCACCAAACAAATTTGAGGTTATACCTGGCTCGGATTTTACAATCAAACGATCTGCTTACAAAGACAACAGTTCAGAGTACTTTATTAACGATCAAAAAGTCCAATACAAAGAAGTTTCGAGTCTTTTAAGAGAGAACAATGTCGATTTAGACCATAACAGATTTTTGATTCTCCAAGGAGAAGTCGAACAAATATCTTTATTGAAACCAAAAGCTGCCAATGAACATGAAGAGGGTCTTTTAGAGTATCTTGAAGACATTATTGGAACTATTAAATACAAACCAATGTTAGAAGAAGTTGCTCAAGAGATTGAAAAAGTCAATGAAATTAGAACTGAAAAGGTTTGGAATTTTTAAAACTTAAGATTCGTGATTTTTAAAAATTATCCCTTGTATAGTCCAATCGTGTTCAAAATTTACAAAAAGATAAAAATAATTTAGAAGGTCCTAAAAATGAAGCAGTCAATTTTTTGAAACTTGAAAACGAACTTATCGAGACAAAGAATAAATTTTATCAAGCTAGAATGTAAGTTTTAATGGAATTTAATCTTGAACGGGCTTACAATATTTTTTTTTTTAAAGATGCGAAATGAAAAAAGAAGTTGAAGAACACAAACAAGCTTATGATGAAATGAAAAACGAATTAGATGAAATGAATGAAAAATTGGGACGTACTGGAACTGAAAATGAGACAAATGTTACCGAATGCAATTTGAAAAAAAAGTAAATTGTCTTCATTGAAATTTAGAGCTTTTTCCATTCAAACTTTTTGTAGAGAATACGATAAGAAAGCTAAATTGAGTGAAAAATTGAAAAAAAATTTTGAAGACTTTGAAAAAGAAGATGTCGAAATTCGTGAGGGTATCAAACATGCCAAAGAAAATATCAAAAAAATTCAAAAAAATATAACCAACGAAGAAGAAAAGGTAAAACAAGAAATTCTTATGAAACTTTTTTTAACTTGACTTGGTTTAAGATTGAAAAATTGAATCAACTCCCGGAAAAAAACGAAAAAAGAATCGAAGAATTGAAAGAAGAAGTTGCTGAACTGGAAGAAAAACTTGAACCAGCGAACGAGTTGTTACAATCAAAAATGGATCAAGTTAACAAAGAAACAATGAAATACCAGGAGAAAAAAAATTCGCTTCAGGATAAACTAACCGAATTGCAAACAAGTGCAAACGAGGCCAAGTCAAAAATGGACATTGCTCAATCTGAACTCGATGTATATTTGAACAACCAAAATTATGAAAAAAGTAAACTTGATGATGTTCGTAAAAAATTGGAAGACTTTACCAACAAAACAACAGAAAAAGAAAAGTATGCTTTCAATACCAAAAAGACTCATCTAATCTTTTTTTTTAATTTAAGACTTGTGAATGAACTTGACCAAGAGACCATACCTGGATTGGAGCAGGAACTAAAAAAATCTAATGATGAATTGAACCAAATTTATACGAAAGAAAAACAGCTAGCTGAGACTGTGAACAGAAATCGCATGAAATTCAACGAAGCTCAAAGTTCATTTTCATCAAATCGAAATCAAAATCGTATCCTCTCTTTTTTGATGAAATTAAAATCAGAGGGTAAAGTCAATGGTATCTACGGGAGACTTGTAAGAACCTTCGACTTTAAAAAAAGGAAGTGTTTATTAATTTTTGTTATTAAGGGTGATTTGGGTGCCATTGATCAAAAATATGATATAGCTATATCGACTGCATGTAGCGCTCTTGATTGTATTGTTGTCGATACAATTGACACTGCTCAAAAATGCGTCGAATATCTCAAAATAAATAATGTTGGTTCAGCAAGTTTTATTGCTTTGGACAAGCAAGAAAAATGGAGAGAACATGTCAACAGAAAAATCAACACGTAAATTAAGCATTTTAAGGGTATAAGGTTTTAGTCAAATTATATTTTTTCTTGTTGTAGACCAGAGAATGTGTCAAGGTTGATCGATTTGATTAAAGTAAACGATCCAAAATATTTAACCGCATTTTACTACTCACTTCGAAACACTCTTGTGGCTAACGATTTGGATCAAGCGACTCGTATTGCATACGGTCAACAACGTAATCGAGTAGTCACTTTAAAAGGTGAAATAATCGAGGTAACAGGTACAATGAGTGGTGGTGGTCAACCATCAAAAGGTCGAATGGGATCAAAATTAGTTGAAGAATACACGACTGAACAATTAAAAAAAATGGAGGATAGTTTAAAGATTGACCAAGAGGAGTTGAAACAAATGATTACTCGTAAACAAGAGTTGGAACCGTTGGTTCATGAGTTGAAACACAAATTGGACAAAGCGAAAAACGATTTGTTGAAATTTAAGAATGAAGTCAATTCGTTGAGAGACCAGGTTAAAGAGTACAAAAAAATTGAGGCAAATTGTTTAAAAAAAATAAAGGAGATTACACCTGATGAGGCCAAGCAAAAAACATTGGAAGAAAATTTGGAAAGATTTAAAACAGAATTTGAAAAAGCGGACAAATTAGCGGCTAAGTTACGTGATGAAAATGACTCGTTGCATAAAACGATCGTCGAATTAAGTAAAAAAATATTAGACGAACCGAAAGCAAACTTGAAAAACTTGGAGACAAAAATCTCCGAAGCTAACACTGAAATAACTAATTTGACTGTTGAAATTAAAACATCAAAGCGTAATTTGATAAATAGTGAAAAAAAGTTGGCATCTTTGAAAGAAGACTTGGAATTGAATGAGACTAATTTGGAAAAATTCAAAAATAGTTTGGAAAACATGGACGAAAATGGTAAAGAGTTAGTCGAAAAACATGAGGCCGTTAAAAAAGAATTGGAAGAACTTGAAAGTGAAATTAAAGAATTGACTAAAGGAATAAAACAAAATGAGAATAAAATGCAAAAAATGGAGGCGGATCGAATTGATTTGAAGCATAAAATTGAAAAATCAAGTGAAGAGCTTAAACATCAAGAAAAAGAATGTCATTATTATGAAAACGCCCTATCGTCGCTTAAACTCCATAACATCAAAGACTTGGAAAAAAATGTTTTCAACGATAACGAGTCGACTTTGCATGATGGCCCTGAGTTGACTAAATACGACGAGGATGATTTTACAGGTATTGATGTTGATGGCTTGTCAAGATCTATTAAAAAGTTGGAAGAGAATTTAAAATCTCTAACACCCAATTTGTCTGCTATCCAAAATTACAAGGAATTGGTAAGTCTTTAAACACTTAAAAACACTTTCTACAATGGGTTAAACTTTATTTTTTAAAGATGAAAAAATTTATGGAACGAGTCAATGAACTTGACGAATTGAACATGCAACGTGACAAGTTGTGCAATGATTTTGAAGAGCTAAGAAAGAAACGTTTGGACGAATTTATGAATGGTTTCACCCAAATTCGTCTTAAGCTAAAAGAAATCTACCGAACTGTCACATTGGAAGGTGATGCCGAACTTGAGTTGGTTGACACTTTGGACCCTTTTACCGAGGGTATTGTACTAAGCGTGAGACCACCTAAAAAGTCATGGAAAAATGTTTCGAATTTATCAGGTGGTGAAAAAACTTTAAGCTCATTGTCTCTTGTTTTTGCACTACACGAATTCAGAGCTACACCGATTTATGTAATGGATGAGATAGACGCTGCTTTAGATTTTAAAAATGTTTCCATCATAGCTCATTATATTAAAGAGAGAACTAAAAATGCACAATTTATAATCATATCGTTGAGAAACAACATGTTTGAGTTGTGCGATCGGTTGTTCGGTATCTACAAGGTTAGAAATTGTACATCAGCTACATTTATTGCACCCGAATTTTTGGAATTAGAAGAGAAGAAAAGACCGAGCAAAGCATCTCAAAGTCAAACAAAAGAGAATGAATCAATTGAAAATTCTGAGACAACACAAATCGATAAAAATGATAATACATTAATCGAAAACGGCAACGTAAATAATTCAATGGTTAATTAAAATTCGTGACAATTTTTAAAAATTTTTTGTAAGTAACTAGGTTAATATGAATTTTTTAAAATTAGTTTGATCTAATTTTTGTACTTTTTTGTAAACTTTTTGTAAAAAACGTCAATTCATTCAATAAAATTTTTCAACAATTTAGTTTAACTTAATTTTTTAAAACGTCGTGAATAGTTAAATAGCGGGTAACGAATTTAATATTCAGACACGTAGGAACATGTTGAAAACGGAGAAACGATTTTATTGGCTGAATTCGGACGTTTTTTTGTTCTGAACAAATTTCAAAATCACACAATTTGCAAATCAACTTTAACAGACTTAAGATTTTAAAAAAATCTGATCAAATTGTTATTTTTTTTTTTTTTTTTAAATTTTTTCTTGGGTCATTATCAAATCATGAATATTTTAACACTAGAAGCACCGTTTTTTTATATCGAGAAGCATCGAATGCGTCAAAATGACGCAATATATTATAATGGTTTTACTGAAATTTATTCAAAACAAAACCCTCAGAATTGTTGACGTTTTAGTTATTAACTTAATCAATTTGACTTCGAGGATTACGAAAAAGTGGTCGTTTTTCATGTATAATCTACCATTGATGAGATATAAGCACCCTAAGTTAGATTCAGGGTGCTACAACTTCCTGCACGGGCTAAACTAATTTTGAAAAACAAACTACATAAGCGTTTTTTGTGACGTTTCTTTATCACACTTAAATTAGTCAAGTATGACTTTTTCTAATGCCAAAAATAAATTGTCTGGATTCGTCACACTGTGAAAACAAAAAAAGGAATTTTTTAAGATAGCCCTTGCGCCTTTTGATAAAACTCGACAGGGTCACGTCTGATTCAGAAAATTTTTGTTTTGGCGTTTTTTTCGCTCAATTTTAAAAAAAAAATGTGGGAATCCTCGGGATCTGATTGACATAATTAATGTCTAAATAGTCAGAAAGTCTGAGAGTACGTTTTGAATTAATTTTAGTTTAACCAAGATTTTTTTTCCAAAGATTTTGTTCTTCAATTGGGGAAAAAAAATTTTTTTTTGAACGCTAATCAATTTTTCAACAAGATCTTTCACCCAAAAGAATCAACAACTTCAAAATTGTCTATAAAATCAAAAGAAATATTAAAAAAATTATATATGGTAATTTCAGATACATTTGATTGTTCGACTTGAACAGAACCTTCTGTATAAACCACAAAAAAGAGGGCACATACTTTTTTAACCGAAAATGGTAGTTGAAAATCTTTTACTAGAACTAAAAAAGAAATGCTGGTCAATATAGCTGGTTCTCTTAAGTTTTTTTATGATAAGTCAAAATGACGAAGCCGGTGCTTCTAGGTGTATACTCTCATGTTTTCCCGAAAAAACCTCTAAGTCAGAGGAATTTAAAATACGATTTTGATAGATCTCATGCAATGAAAAATTTCTACAAAGTTTCAGCCCCAAATATTCATTTAGTGACTTTTTTCAATAAGATTTTTCTTAATTTGCGTCAAATTGACCTCACCGGTGCTAAATAGTTTTTTAAGTTTTATGAACTGTTATTAAGAATTTGAGTATCTTCGAGTCTTGGTTGATAGAGGTGTAAGTGATTTGCCTCTAATTTCAGATACAATAATTCGAGTAAGATAGAATAAACAAGGATACTTTTTGTAAATTATAAAAAATTCAGAGCGTATGTATTGGAACTTTAGCAAGGCTTGGTTGATTATGATTACAAGAATGTTCAGAACAAGAACAGTCTGAGAGAACGGCATGCTTGAGTTCGAATAGATTAGTTTATTTAAAAGATGACCGGAGAGGAGGTTGCAGGACTCGCTTTTTTTTTTCTTTCTTTTTAGTATAAGTCCATAATTCATATCGAAACAATCAAATCTTTAATTAGTTCTTAGCATTCGAGAACGATAGCTAAATTAATTCATGTCCTATACTTTTTAATTCCAATCAATAACAATGAGGCGAAGAAAGTATGCATACCGTAAAGTAAGTTAACGCCAGATCCTCATAAATATTATTCCAACTAGTAGGTACCCGTTGCTTCGCTGCCGGAATTTGAGAATAATTTCGATTAAACCCTCAAACTTTTGAATTACTAAAAGTACTAAAAAACATAGCATAGAAAAAAAATTTTAGAAAAATTTTTTTATTCAATGAAAGCTCTTTATACTAAATGCAGCATTTGCCCGATCACCGAAAATCGACTTTTTTTTCTAAATTGGTTTTTAGTTGTTTTAAAACTTTCAAACTCAAGAATTTTCGATGTCGACTAAAATCTTAAGTAAGTTGGAATACCTCAGCAAAATTTCTTATAATTTGATGTTTAGAAGCTTTGAGAGATAAATGACTATTTTACTGTATTACATTATTTGGCTTAAAAATAAACCTTCTGATCGATTTATGATATGATCGTGATCCAATTTTCTGATCTCATCGATCACAAAAATGATCTTCGTCACTATTCAAAAGATTGAGTATCGTGATCAGATTATTTGATTCCGTATTTTTTGAAACTCACTAAGAATACTACTCGGAAAAGGGTGAAAGGAAGAATAATAGCTAAAGAAGCTCTTGTTAGTAGATAATAAATGATCAGCAGATTAAATAGCCATTTAATCAATTTAATCAGATACAGTGTTTTTTGTAAAAAATATAACGTTTCGTTGTAGGAACGTTCAAAAAAACGGAAAACTAAAAACACAAAACAAAAAATTTCAATTCCCGTTCTCATAGAGTTCCGTTTCAAGTAAGGGTTCGGTTCTAAATTTTAAATCTAACGCAAAGGTATGAATGAAAGAACGTGTCGTTATTTTTTGGTTAGTTTTTGTTGTCAAGTTTGTCGTTAAATCCGAAAATTCACAAATAACAATATGTTGATATTTCTTTCTTTGATCGGAACCCTAACTTGTAAACTTTCCTTGTACATTTTCGCAGAAACACCTGTCCTTTTGTTTAAGCTATCAAATTTGCTAAACTATCATATCCTGTTGGAAAATACGAAACGAAAAAAATAGGTTAGGGTAATAGCGACATAAGCTATTGGTAAAGCAGTCCAACCAACACAAAATATACTTTTCTTTTTCTTTCGTAAAAGTCGTTGAATCTTAAATAAAAAGATTGATTCTTAATTAATAAAAAAAATGAATCAATTTATTGATTGATTAATTAATTGATTGATTGATAATTATTTTTTGACCATGACTTTGTATCTTGATATCTCGCTAATTCGTTGCGATTTTAAATAGTTAGATAATATTCATAAATAAATAATTCATACGTGAATAGAAGCAAGATTGAGGTGAATTGATCATTGTGAATTTGTCAACACAAACTTGACTACCACCATTGCTCGGGTCTTATAAACCTGACGATCTGAGATCGTGAGACTTGACGATCGACGAATCTGACGATCAATTAAATTAATCAATTAACCTGATCGTGAAATTTCACGATCAATTAAAAAAAGTGACGATCTGAAGAATATTTTTTTTTCTCTATTTTTTGCAAGCTTGCATTTTTTTTTTCAACTTAGAACTTGAGATTTATAAGTTCTTTATTTCTCCCCTTGCGGGGATAAAATTTTCTAACTGTTTCTTATTACGGGGCGATGTGTTTGATGGGAATGGTAGCTCAGTTGGTTTCGTCGGTAACTTAATTTCTCTCGCTTTTATTTAAAAAAAATTCAAAAAATTAGCTAACAAAATTGAATTTTGCAACAGATGATAATAATAATTGCGAGGAACGAAGTGACGAAGCTAATAACCAGACGTGAGAAACTAATACCGAGTGATTTTGAGCCTTTGTTCGACCGCTTGATTTCTATTGGATTAAAAAGTACAAGAATCTATTGGCTCGCAACATAAAAAAGATTAGAAGAACAAAAAAATAATTGACTAATTGATTAATTTTTTTGTTTCCTTTTCATTTTTTTTTTTAATAATACCGAATTCACATCTAATTGATAAACAATAGAAAACATCTGTTCAATTATCAATTAACATTTAACCTAATAGATAACTTTCACATTTCAAAAAAGACTTAGAACAGCTCTAACGATTCCTATCAATTTCGGTTATAACAGCCATGCTTCCCCCTTTTATAGGGCCATTCCTTCTACCCGTTTGTACGACAACACCTTCCCCCATTTATATGGCCATGCCTTCCCCCGTTTATATGGCCATGCCTTCTACCCTTTTATATGGCCATGCCTTCCACACGTTTATATGGCCATGTCTTCTACCCTTTTATATGGCCATGCCTTCCACCCGTTTATATGGCCATGCCTTCCCCCATTTATATGGCCATGCCTTCCCCCATTTATATGGCCATGCCTTCCCCCATTTATATGGCCATGCCTTCCACCCGTTTGTTGGGCCATGCCTTCCCCCATTTATATGGCCATGCCTTCCCCCGTTTATATGGCCATGCCTTCTACCCTTTTATATGGCCATGCCTTCCACACGTTTATATGGCCATGTCTTCTACCCTTTTATATGGCCATGCCTTCCCCCATTTATATGGCCATGCCTTCCACCCGTTTGTTGGGCCATGCCTTCCACCCGTTTATAGGGCCATGTTCTCCATTTTTTCGTACATTCCTTCCACCCTTTCGCATCTCTATGTCAGCTGGCTCAATGAAAGGCCTATTTTACAAAAAAAAATTACCAACACTAGGCCTCTTTAGAAATTAAAAGTACCATGCTTTTTAAATATACCCCCCATTCTAAAATTTCACATTCAAATTTTTAGGCCGTTTTTCGCCTCTAAACAAGAACTGAACCTTTAACTAAATAAATCTTTAATTTTTCAACTTGGGTTCACCTACCTAGTCTTTGTTAAAAACATAGAAAAAGTAATTTGGAAAAAAAAGCTATCAACTTGTTCCCTGACCCGTCATCTCAACGAAAGTGGAGACAAACTGCTCAATATTCCGTCTAACCTTTACCAAACACTGGAAATCTTCGACAATTAAGCTGTTATAATTTTTTTTGTAACAAACCAGCTGAATTTTAAGAAACTAATCACATTTATCGAATATTTGACACACCATTCGACCTCCGTAACTTGCAGTTTCCCGCTCTTAACAATTATATTTAATGCCTTAATAAGCCAGTTTCATTTTTTTCGGTTTCAATAATTTTTAGTTTAAAAAAAAATCTTTCAAAATGTAAAAAAAATTTTCAATTTCCGAACACTACACATTTTAAGATCCCTGTTATCTTTAATAAGGCAAAGCGGTAAGTGAATATGGTTAAAAAGATTCTATTGTAAGAGGTGTGTATGTTTTTTTTTCAGCAAATGGAATGAGTTAAAAATTTTGTCAAAAAGAGACTGTCAAGGTAATACAAAAAAATTAACGCTTCGTTACTCGCAATATTAAAGGCTCTGCCTCGTATATCTTATTTAGAGTTCAAGAGTACCATTAGAAATGATCATCGTATGCTTTTTCATAGTTTGAGTAAAGTTGCTGATCTAAATCATGAAACACACGGAGACTAGCATGTGCAAAATGTTGTTAACATTCCATTAAAAAAAAATAAGAGGTCGTCGGTCGTTAAAAAAATTCATTCAATTAGCATACTTACTTAATTAAATAAAATTTATTTTTGGACTTTTGATATATTTTTTTTATCCAATCAATTTTTTTTCACGATCAGGGGAATTTTTCTACGATCTGTTTATTTAATTTGCGATCGTCAGGTTTATAAGACCCCATTGCTCAAGATAATGGACAGACAACAAATAAAAATTCTTTATTAAGGATCTGGCTTTGGTGCCAGTCATGCGATACCCATACAAAATAAAGTCGGTTACAACTTTGAAACTTAAGAGAAACATGCGTTTAAAA
Source organism: Brachionus rubens (assembly GCA_022207745.1). Classification (NCBI taxonomy): domain Eukaryota; kingdom Metazoa; phylum Rotifera; class Eurotatoria; order Ploima; family Brachionidae; genus Brachionus; species Brachionus rubens. Next base: position 405,496 of record JAJVHD010000016.1, on the reverse strand, counting down.
ATTATGAATTCGTCAGTCGAAGAGCAAGACGAAGCCAAAAAATTTTCCTAGTACTAATTAAGAATTGGAAAAGCATGAGAAAAACTGTTTACTGTCCCTATCTGCGTTGGAAACTTTATTAAAATTAAAAATTTTAAAAAAATTTTGTAGTCCTCATTATCAGGGTTTGTTTTTATATGCAACAACATATAATTGCATATTTAGCTAAAGTCGCGTATGTTGCATTTTTACGTCTACTAACGATATGCATTTGCATATAAATGCATATAATTGCATTTTATTGCATATTTTTCTCGCATATAATTGCATATCTGGCTTTTTTTCTATTTTTTGAAATAATATTGAATAAAAAAAAATTCCATCCACAAGTTCAAAAATATTTTCCGAAAAAAAAATCTAAACTTCATCTAAATTTTCGAAATCAAAGACCTTTTAAAAAAAAACTTGAATTAAAATCGCATATTTTTGCATTTAATTGCATATTTTCACATATTTTTGCATTTTAAATTCGCATAATTTCCTCAAATAAGTCGCATATCAAGTTGCATATGATAGCCGCTGAACTTGCATATTAAAACAAACCCTGCTCATTATGACTTAAACTCCTTTCTAAAAGAATATTTAGTTTAGCTGAGTTTTCAATTTAAGATAAACCTAAATTGAACAAAAATTTAAAAAAAACGTTTAAAAGTGTGAATCACAGAAATAAAATTATGCATTTTTTTTTTGGTCTTACTCTTTGAACTCAAACTCTTTTTAATTTTTAGTCGTTGTTTTAAAATAAAACTTGAAAACTAATTTATAGGTTACCCGACTTAATTATTAGTGAACTCCTCGCTTTAATCATCTTATCTTAACTCTACTGCTTATTTGGCTATATTTTATCCTTGAAGGTCTTAATTAATCATGAATATGGACGCACTCTCTACTTTGTGGTAAAGTTAAGAACTAAAAACCCACAAAGCTTTAAATTGATCAGGTGTCAGCTTAATAATTGACTAATTCATAATTCATTTTCTGACCTTTATCAACTTTAAGTCACAGTAAAGAATAAAACCAGTAGATTTATCGGTTCAAAAATAAAATTAAGAGTGAAAGGTATTTTTTTAAGAAACAAAATCATTTTTTTTGAAAAGCTGACAAATAGTTTGCCCGATATTACCACATTCCAGTTGCGTTTCAAAAATCAAATTGTTCAAAAGCTACATTTGGCAAAAAAAAATTTGTTAGGGTTGTATGTTTTTTGAATTTTATTTCCAGTCAATTTTCAAATTTTCGAGCGGAAGAGTTTTGAGCCTAAAAAAATTACACTCAAAAATGTTATTTGTATAAAAACAAAAATAAACTTGAATTTGTGTACAGTCGTATCTCACTTATATCACCCCGTTTTTGTCAGTCTCAAATAGTGATATAATAAAATAGTGACATAAAGAAATTTTATACAAAATTATTTATTTAACTAACTTTAAAAAAAAACAAGTTACAAAATACTTAGCGGATAAAATTCAGTTTCTATTCAAATTAAAAACGTTAAAAAGAGTTTGTTGTTTTAGTTTTTGAACCTCTTCAACCCAATTCTAGTAGCTCTAGCAGCCAAATACCATTTATAGAGGGCATCTTCAACCAATTCAAAAAATCCGTTTTGTATTCGACACTTGTTTTTTATCGTTTCTGGGTCATGCTGAGAAAGAATTGACTCTTTATTTTTTATTATTTTTGTAATTGTCGACCTCTCAATATTGTAAATGGCGGCTAATTCATAATCGCTTTTGTTTGTTTTTAATTTTTCTTTTATAATGTCGATTTTTTTCGAGATTAAAATCTTTTGTCTTTTTTTTTTAATTTGATTATCGTCGTTAATTTTAGCGTTATTGTTTTTGTTATTGTCTTGACTGCGATATTTAGTCATTTTTTATTTAGTGATATAATAAGTAGTTTTTTTTATAGAATATATACAAAACGGGGTTTCAATATTTTAGTGCTTTTACACAGAGTAGTGATAAGAAATGGTGATTTAACTTAACATTTTTTCAATGTAAAAGTATTTGAAGAAATCCGTTCCGAGTATTTTTAGTGAAAAAAAAAATAGTGATATAATATCGCGGTGATAAAAGTGAGATACGACTGTATCTCATGAATTATTTTGTAAAAAATAACGATTTCATGAGAATTTTTTTCCATAAAATTTTTTGTAATTTAGGCTTTATCAAAAAACTTTTTGATAGGACTTCCTAAATCAGGGAATTTTCAAATTCGAAAAACATTAAAAATTTTACTTTTTGCTTATCTTTGAGGGCTATGTACAAGTAAATGAATAGGTAAAAATGAAAAAGTGAATTCACCACCTTGTTCCTCTTGAAATTTTGTATAAGCTAGTATATTTTTTTAAGGTACTTCCAATATCAGGGAATTTTCAAATTCGAAAAAAAGCATTTGAATTAACGCACTAACGCTTCGCGGAACATATCATAGGGAATGAATAGGTAAATGAATAGGTGAAATGATTGCCATATAGAACACGATTGATATATGATTGCCCTTTATAAAATTTAAAAAGATTGTATTTGTTTATAGTAAAAAAAAAATCTTTTTTTAACGGTTATTGAATTGACTTGAGGGGATCTTTCATTTTATTCTTCAAAAAATTATTGTATAATAAATACTTAAAAATTTTAATGAATATTTAACTAGAAGTTTACAAATAACTCAAAATAATTAAATTTCTAATCTATTTATTTTTAAAGATGTAATAATTATAAATTTGTACAAATATTTGCTTAAAAGATAAACTCTAATTTTCTTAAATCTAAATCAGAAGGTTTTTGAATATTTTATAACAAAATTAATTATGATTTTAGACTTTATAAATCCACAAAAGGCTCGAAAAGCCTTGATTTATGATAGCCAAGAGAGTTTAATTCTACTTCACAATGAAGTAATCGTTGATAATGAAAAGATACAAGAATCCGTACCTCAATTCTTGTTTGTCTTAACTTTGCTTCAATTGACATTTTTTCTTAGTTGTTTAATAAAACTATGGGTGTTTACAGCTAAAATAGATTACAAAATTCAACCGTTCTGGTAAACTTTTATTTTTTAAAACTTTTCGGTTAAATGATCGTGTCTCTTTTTTAAGGTTCTCTTTTATAGTCGATTTCATATCCTATCAGATTCCAGTTATTTTGTTGCTTACATTTTTGAGCGATACATGGACCTTTAACTTGATGTTCTTAACAAGTGGGATTTTGATTATGTGTTACAAAATAACATCAATAAAAAACCCTAAAATCACGGATGAGATTGTAAATTTTGACATGTACGATGATTTAAATACAAAAATTAACAAAATGAGTGTAAATTCATTCCGAAGTTCTTTAATTGTAATAACCAGTGTAGCCATATTTGCGATTGATTTCGATATTTTTAAAAGAGAATACTCTAAAACATTGTATTTTGGTTTTTCATTAATGGACATTGGTGTTGGTGATTTTATACTATGTCATTCGATGAAATTAATTCGAAATTCAGAAGATCTTTATGTTCGATCAGGTCTTGTCAAAGAAATTTTAAATACAATCAAAAAATCGAGTATTTTATTATTTCTTGGTTTATTGAGAGTAGTTATGGTTAATGTAACAGGTTATGTCGTAAACATAAACGAATACGGATTACATTGGAACTTCTTTTTTACCATTTTTTTAGTCAAGGTTTGCAAAATATTAAAAACCGAACCGTGATTTAATAATTTAAATTTTTTTTTAAGATTTTGGGTAAACTGTGTGAAATTATCAACCAAAGGAAACCGGTTAGATGTTTCTTATCATCGTTAGCCATCGGCATATTGTATCAAATTATTTTAATGAAAAATGATTTATGGAAATACTTACTCAACCCTTCTATACCGAGAACAAATTTATTTGAATTAAACAAAGAAGGTCTTTCAAGTGTTTTTGGCTATTTATCAATTTATTTAGGGGGTGAATTTATAAGTCATCATTTAAACAAAATTCAGCAAGAAAAAAAGTATTTTTTAACATTTTCATTTACAAACCCTAAAGTCTGAAAACCTTGTTGCTTAAAGTAAACGTTCACCTGGAATCGATTAATTATTACTAATTGAGGCTATTTTATTGATGAATTGAATAATACAAATAAAAAATAGTCAAGCGATTTGCATCTAAAAAATCTTTTCACGTCAGGATTCTGAGTTAGAGGTTTCCAACATGACGGGTGAGTGACCATGGACTCCCCTCGGCCTCCTTTAGAAAACATTTTTTTCCTTCTTTAAGTCTGTACAGTCATAATAGACAGTAATCCCCCGCAGAATCCCCCTCCCTCAATGCACCTTAATAGCGAAAAAATGGAAATATTAGTAACGAAAAAAAATGCTTAAGTGCTCACAGTTGCTATTATCAGGTTAAAACAAGCTGCTATTATCTTTTTTTTCAGAGTTGCACTTTTTGAAAACCGAAACTGAGGGTCAAAACCTCAATTCCGCCATGGGCAGCCTTTCGGGTTAATAAAAACTGAATATTTGAACTTGGTTTTCGAATTAATCCGACAAATCCCTGTTATTTTTATTAATTATTTTTAAGGGGCAAGAATTTCAATAAATCAATAAAATGTTTAAAGAGCCTCGCGTGTATTTTTTTGTTTTATTACATTGCGTTCGAATTCACAAGAAACTACATTCAAAATTCATCTCGTCGAATATGCAATCTCGGTTTTGTTTTTTTTGTAGTAAGTATCCTGTTTTTATTGTTTTATTGATTTCCTCTAGGACCCTAAAAAGATAATTTTGATTTCAAAATAAATTTTTAAAATTTTTTATTTTCTAAATGTTGCATTAATAATTAACCTCTAGTTGATTGATTTAAAAAGAAAAACATTTTAAAACTAATTGATTTCATTTTAAGCTTTGTCAAGCATCATTCTATTGGGGATTGGGAATGATTTTGAATATGATTATTGTTTATTTATGCGAGCAAATACTAAAAAACTCAACAGACAATTCAATAAAATGTTTAAATGGACTCATTGACGTTTCATTTTCATGTTTTAAAATAATTGATTCAAAGTTTATTGGACTTTTCATATTTATAATATCAAATTACCTTACCGGATTAGCTAATCTTATGTTTGTATTGCACAGATTTTCTAAATCAAAATCATTTTTAACTTTATGCTTAAATTCGTTCATTTTTAGCTTTGTGTCTTATTACATTTATTTTAGGTTATTTAAACGTAAAAAATTGTTTAAACATAATTTTATTGGAAAATTTATTTGAAATAAATATTTAAAAATTGATTTTTGAACGAGCTCTCGAGTCGAAAATTTAATTTTGATTCAACAGTTTAGCTATTATGAAGATCTAATGGTGATCATCAATTTATTTTCAAGTTACTCCAAAATAACTTATTTGAAGGCAATGTGAAGCTTGGAATCAAAGATCTTCCGTATCAAATTTAAAAATTATTTTTTGAAGTGAATGAAATCGAATTAACTTTGCGGAAGTGCTTTCTTGTTAAGAAACCATTCAAAAGCCACTCTTAGAACATACTCTGCAAAATTCTGAAAATCTGTAAATTTAATTCTAAAGTTATTTTTAATAATTTCCATAGTACTGCACTTCCAACGAATTAATGGCGTACCCGTACTAAAGCGTACCCTTACCGTATCGTACTTCAAGTGTACCCGTACTCATACCGTATCCCTACCGGTACCCGTACCGTTTTTTGAAATTGAAGGTTTATTTTAAATTTTTTTCCGGGACGGTACGGTGGACTGGTACGGTAAGATGGTACGGTACGTTATGAGTACGGGTATGAGTACGGTTCGGGTACGCTATTAGCACGATCCGGTACGGTACGGGTACGGAAAGCATTAGTAAGTGCAGTATCGAAAATTAATTAAATACGCAATTTGTTGCAGGGTTTTGCAGAGCATGTTTTAAGAGTGAATTTTGAGTGTTTTTTAGCAAGAAAGCACCTCTGAAAACTTAATTCGATTTCATTCACTTCAAAAAAATGATTTTTAAATTTGATACGGAATATCTTTGATACCAAACTTCACATTGCCTTATTGGAAGTATCAAAAAATCTAAAACTAAAATGCATCTTTCTATTATGAAACTGTTCAAGATGTTATGGACCAATGGCTCCAGGAGTTCTTTACTTTTTTTAGATTTCTAAAAGTAAAATTGTTATTTTTTAAGGCTAGTTTATTGATGGTCCATCTTTCTGAATTTTTTTTTAGGTAATTTTTTCTTGGCATTTATCATTTTTAGCAAAGTCTGACACTAACATAACTAAATGTTGGATCATTTTCCAGCCCTTTTAGTGCAGGAATTACAGTTCATTTCTCTAAAAGGTTGTTTTGTTATGCAAGGTTAATTTACCGTATTCCCTCGTTCGATTATGCAGCATCATAACACGAAATTCAAAACTTTAGGAAGGTATTTTTACCAATTAGCCTTTGTTAAAATATTCTAAGCAGACTCTGCTTTCAAAAATAGAGTGTGACGAATGTCTTAAGCATGTTTTAGCATTTTTCTGATCGTTAAAAAACCCTCCTAAAAATTTGGATTTTGGGTTCTGGTGCTGTATAATCGAACGAGGGAATACGGTATAAGCAATATTAATGATCTGAAACGTGCTCAGATTTACACAATTAGATTAAAAACTACTGCTTGAAATAATCAATTGCGAAAACTTAGAAAAGAATATTCGTCTGAAAATTATAGGAGAAAATACGTCTCTCTTTAGGAAATGTAATCATCTGACCTAAAAAAAAATTAAGCTGAAAAAATTTTGTACCGACTGACTAATCAATTTAATAGAATTATAGACCGTATTGATTCATATAACCATAAAAATTAAACAGAGCAGTCATACTTTAACTAGAATTATCTATACAGAAATATATCAACAATGTAATTAAGTAACTGATTTACAATATATAATTAAATAAAATATGAACTTGAATTAACTTCAAGTTGATTAATTACGAGGAAGAAAGAGAAGAGAAGAAAGAAAACTTGATTGATTTTTCAAAATTATTTAGAGGCATAAACAAATAAATAATAATAAACCCACATGAAAAAATAATAACAATTATTACTTTTTAAAAGTTAATCAAAGCTAAATATTGCACGATTCTTATAAACCAAAAAACGAGTAAAAATCAACTGTTAATCAAGAGTTAATCGTGAACAATCTTGTAAATGACATGAAATTTTTTTGAACAATTTATATGAAAAATTAAGATCAGAATTATTTCAAAGTGGTTTAGCTACAACATCAAAAAATTCAATCATTTTGAATTAAGTAAAAGAACTGTAAACTAAAGGAACTCAAAAGCAACAATGAAAATTATGCAAATACAATCAAAAGCAATCACGAACTCACAAATATTTTTAAAATTAATCCTAAAATTCCTTTTTAGTTTTTTTTTTTTTTTTTAAAGAAATTGATTAGTTTAATATTAATCAACGATTTAGATCATCATGATAGAAGCAAAATATTTTCTTTTAAGCAATTTGTTTTTCTCTATTTGGTAGAATAATAATTAAAAAAAAAAAGAAAATAAATTTTTATTATTGTTGAAAGGTTTAAGGTTATTTTTATTTCACTAGTAGAATTTTTGTAAACCAACTATGTTTATATTATATCAACACTCTAATCTATTTTATAAACTTTTAATTAAAAGTTATTTATTTTTTTTAGAAAAATTCACAACAATCATTTATCAGTAATTAGGGCCAAGCTTTATTTTGCGCCTTCATATATTAAGTTTTACAAAACCAAAGGTGCTTTCTTTCTGACGATTGACCACATGATGGAGATAAGTGTCAATCTTATTTTTAGTCTCATTCGAATTTATACGAGGTTTTATGACATTTTTATTAATGATTTAAGGAAAGAGGAAGTAAATTTTCCCGGTAAATAAATCGAGAATAAATCAAATATTTGAGAACTTCCCTACTCATTCAATACTCTTTGGCATAAATCATTCAATTCGATTTATTAAAAGTGTTAGATTTTTTGAAGTGGTACAGATGAAAATTAAGGTCAACAATTCTAGGGTTTATCCCTTAAGTAAAATGCTAAAAGCGATGAAAATTGTGATTATTTGTCGCTAAAAGTTTCTCTTTGAGTTGGCAAAAAATTATATAAAACACGTTTTTATCACAAAAACTGTCGAGCCCGAGCTTAAGAGAAATTTCTTATACTTAAAAAATTTATTTCAAATTTTGATTCTATTAATGAGCAATTTTCATATTTCCGCTTAAAAATATTCAAAAATTAAGAAAAATTACAATTACAGCTGTGCTAATTTAATTTTATCGATTTTTTAAATTAGTTATTTTAAAGACTTTAAACAAAAAAAAACAAGAAGTTAACTACTTGCTTTTAACTTAAATCGGTATTACTTTAAAATTTCATTTTTTAAAAGCGATAATAAAAAAACAGCAGTTTAAATCACTTAAACCAGAAGTGGAATTTCCTCTTGTTTTTATTTTTCCTATCGTATAAAATTGTTAGAGACATCGCAGCGTTTATTGTAAAAAAAAATGTCCTACCTCTGATCGAAAATATTTCAACAATCAAGTCTTTAGAGAAAATAATCGATTTTTTTTTCAAAATAAATCGAGAATTAAATAGAGCCGTGCCGCCTTGGAAGCTTACAAAACTCACGGAGTTTTGGTCAACTATTTTTACTTTTAGGTTAAACACTCATTTTAAAATTTTAACATCATTAAGAGTTAAGGATGAAGAATTACCGTATTTCCTTCCTTATAAGTGACTAAAAATCGCATCTTCTAGGGGTAAACCCAGTCAACATAATTTTAGAGATTTTTTAAAGACTCTTTAAAGAGGCTTTATAATATCTTTAAATTTACCCCCTTTTTTAAAGACAAAATAGAGATTTTATAAAGACAATTATAACAACTCAAATTTTAAAGAGCAATCTTCAAAAAATCTTTATGAAGCCTTTATCAGGCAAGATTACCACGTGATACATAATTTATTCCTTCAAAGCAAGCTTGAACCCTGGACAACATTTTTTTTTTAGCAGAATCCTGAACTTTTTAGCAATCGAGGGGAATTGAACTAGGATCCCTAGATTTACCATTTAATGCTCTAATCACTAAGACAGCACGAACATGATCACCAAAATTAATGGTCTTGAGTGGCATACATAATACAAAACGAAAGAGTAAAAAAATGTATTTTCTGTTAGTTTATGGGAGAGTGACAACTTTTAGAAAAATTTATTTACAAAGTCGGTTGGACAAACCTGCTCCTCCTGATTTGCGAATGAATCATGCCGCGAAAAATATTAAGAACCAAAACTTGATTTCGTCAAAAAATAAAATTCAAAGTTTTTTTGCCGTCTGGTAAACTATGATCAAGTTTTATTTCTCTTAGTCTCTTCACAATAAATCGGATATCATCTTTGAAAAAAATATTGTAACTTTTTTTTTTATAAGTTTCATTTTAATAAAAATTGAAATATTTTAAGCTCCACCCTCCTCATTTTAAAGGGGTATTTTTTATTTTATTCCATTTTATTTTAGTTTAATTTTCATTTTCGAATTTAAGACAAAATATTCAAAAAAAAATTGTAAGTATCTTTTATCCTTATTTTTAAGTTATTCAATTATTAAAATGAGTCCTATGTTAATTTTAGAGTCAAATTTCAACTTAGTTAATTTTGTAAGTTTACTGTAATCTTTCATTTTAAATTTTCCTTACTTTTTTTTTAACCGTCAGTTCAAGCGAGAGTTCTCAATTGTGGTACAGTCAAACCTTGTATAACGAATAGGGAAAAAGAACCGGTAAAATACAACAATTTAACGAAACCCATATTTGAATCCCCACCATTTCGTTATATGGAGGTTCAACTGTATAATAGATTTTTCATCGTGATTCAATTAAATCTTAGCTCAGAATTAAATCAAAAACACAACTGAAATCAGTGCAATACATACTAAGAGCAAATGAATGACTCTAGTTTCAGTTGGAACTGAATTTAATTCCGTATTAAGCTGCATTCTTTATCATACAGTAAACTCTTGACCACTACTCTTAGAATTAAGTCGGAAGATCCACTTTAACTCTAGATCAAAAATTAGGTTTTACTCTAATGGAAAAGGGTTGTCTTGAAAAATTAAAATTAAAATTTAGACCCTTTTTCATTAGCGTTAAACCTAATTTTCGAGCTAGAGTAAAAGTGGATCTTCCGACTAAACTCTAAGAGTAGTGGTCAAGAGTTTACGGTAGTTGTTTGTCTTATTTTACGTAGACAAATACAAACCTTTAGAACACAGGTTAATACAGAATGATATTCAGTCCCAACTGAAACTAAAGCCATTTATTTGCTCTTGGTATGTATTGTACTGATTTCATCTGTGGTTTTGGTTCAATTCTGAGGCGATTTTCTCGAAATAAAGACTGTTCTTTAAAAAATCTTTAAAGATCTTTAGAAAAAAAATGTCCGGAAACCTCTAAAAAACCTTTAGAAAAATCTTTAAAGAACCTTTTAAAGACCTTTTAAATTCTGTTGACTGGGAAAACATATCAAATTGAATTGAATTTGGGGTTCTTTAGGTGTTACACATATACAACTCAGTCTGGTCTACTTCAGAATCACAAGGTTACAACATATCTGATTTCCATTAGTCTACAAAAAGAGGGTATTAGGGGGGCACCTGTAAGCAAGGAAAAACGGAAATATGTTTGAAAAAATCGTACCCTACCAAAAACCGATTCTTATGGATTCCATATTAAGAATCCAGTACCGAAAAATATCTAAGTAAATACTGAACTTCCACCGAATTAATTGCATACTCGTACTGGTGCGTACCCGAACCCGTATTTTTGTATAATAGAATTTTTTTTTAATCCCTTTTTTTTAAAAAACTTTCAGGTACTGGTACGCTACGGCTACATGTACATGTACGGTATGGGTACGCTCTTAGTACGGCCCGGTAGGTTAGTGTACGGAAAGCATTTAATTTGGAGGAAGTGCAGTATAACTGATTAAGGCAAATACTTAAAATATTTGTTGTTTTAATTTTTTTCACCACACGATTCAGTCAAATTTAGATAAGACAAAGTACAGTGAACGGTACCTGTTTTTTTCAAGAATTATACTGAGCTTTGTAATTAATTTTCCGTATACTTTACCGGATCATTGTCCTGGAGTAGTGTAACGGTATGGTATGGCTAGTTTAATTTTTATGGCAGAAGCATATTTTTATTCTTGACATGATCTTGAGAAAATTCAATGAAAGGTAATATTTTTACGAATCATAGAATATTTTCTAAAAAGAATTGCTTTTAGACTATCGTTTTTCCGTGTCCGAATAAACAAAGTTTCTCGGTCAATATCAAGGCGTCAATACTTGAAGATATTGATAAAATAGAGTTTTAATATCCGAGTTCCCAATTTGAGCGCGTCGCACCTATAAACTTTTATTTTAGCATGGGTTAGATCTATGTAGTTGCATGCAGTTGAATTAACAAATTGCGTTTAATGCGCGCATTCTTAAACATGGAAATAAGGTAAGGTTTAACAATAAAAAATAAAATCCTGGCAAATCTATAATGTCAAAGAAAGTGTTTGGAGAAAATACTTCAATAATGCAATTGGCAATTATTTTTTTTTGTTACATTTTTTTCAACTGAAGATTTTTGTTAAACGCCTAAATTACAAAAAATTTTGCCAGTTATTAAAAAATTTATTTGGTAGTAAAAAGTAGTTTGAATTCAATGGTTAAGGCTAAAAGTTGAAAATTTTATACTTTGGTCAGTTTTATGGGTTTCTATGTTACCTATGTTTTTTAACAAAAAATTTGAGACCTTTGTTTTGCAATAACTTTTGAAAATTTTTCAAATTAATCCCTAAATTTTACATTGGAATCATCTTGAAAATGGTATCTCTTCCAAAATAATTTAAAAGATACAAAATTTCAAGTCAATTTTTGTTTTAATACAAATTTCACTTCTGGGGATATATTTTTTTTTGTTTAAATCTTTTCCGCTCGAAAATTAAAAGGGATTAAACTTTTAGGAAACTTAAACAGAATAAATTTTTAAATCACAAACAACAAGTTCCAGAAACTTCTTGAAATACAATCAAATTAACGGTATGAACAAAGTGAGGTGTTTTTAAATATCATAAAATGAATAAATCGACCTAAAATCAAAGAATTTCAATAATTGCAAAACAAAGTTCCTTTTTGTTTAGAGAATTTAAAAATTAAATTTGACCATTCCTTAAATGAAAATGGGAAATTTAGACTTCAGAATTTAAAATAACACATCAAATTGTTTAAGTATCTATTATTAGATTTTACGCAGAAACTTGAGGTTTTTGGCGTCTTACACACAAAAGTAATCGAAAAAAACTCTAAAAGAAAAAAATTTTTGCCAATTACAATTATTACCCAAATTGGAAGTATTTCAACTTTTTACTTAAATTTTGAGAAAAATTTGCCGCTAAAAAGTAATTTTTTCACAACCCGTGAAAATAAAACAAATCAATTTTGGACCTTCCTTTTTCTAAATATTATACTTAGAATATAAAGATCCTACCAATAAGTGTAAAGAATCTTTCATTCTCTTTGGTAGAATTTATTTTAATTTTTGTCGAAAGTTTTCTGGAATTGATAACGATTATCTAAAGTCGGTTTTATAATTTAGTGAACCTTATATTGGGATTATTCACAATAAACAAAGGACAAATGTCTGAGTCATTTTCCTTGACTTTTTTATTCAAGTCTTCTAAGCATTAGCCGTTTGGACACAAAAGAAGCGAATGTTGTGAACTAACTCACTTACTCTCGGATAGGCTCTCCTTCTAGTAAGAGACATAACCCTTTTAAAAAAAAGTTCAAAATGAAATATGTCATTTTCGTTTAATTTGGCAATGTGAAGATTCGTATCAAAAAACATTTGTATCAAAAGGATCAAAATTGAAAATAATTTTTTAAAGCTAAACGAATAGAAAAAAGCTCTGCACAGATGTTTTTTAGTGATAAACATTTAAAAAGCCACCCTTAGAATAAGCTCTGCAAAATTCGGCAAATCTGCAAAATAAATTGCGTTTCGTTTAGCTTTAAAAAATTATTTTCAATTTTGATCCTTTTGACAAATGTTTTTTGATACGAATCTTCACATTGCCTTTAATTTAAGGACTTAAAAAAATATATCGTTTAAATCATTTTTAATCACTAAAAATTTATTTTATAAGATTTAAAAATTAGAAAAATAAATCCAACAATATTCGATAATTTAATTTGGCCTTGAATGACAAGATAACATAATCAACCAACCTACATTTTTTGTAAATCGTATTAAAAGCTTTAAAAAAGATTAATTTATCTATTAAATTTTGGATGCTAGATACCTTGAATCAAGTAGATATTACTTTGTCTCAATGAATCATTTAATTGTAATTATCTATTAAAAATTAATCTCATAAAATAGAAACAAGTAACTAAATATAGGTGATTTCTGACATTTTTCTAAATGTTTTTGAAAATTAAAATCATTGTTTAATCATAAAAAAGAAATAAAAAAAGTACATTTTAACAAAGTCTTTTAAAATTTTTAAATCCAAGTTATCCTGAAATTGGGGTTTTGTCGACGGAAACAGTTACCACAAAAATAAATAAATCTTGCATAACGAACTGAATGTCCTTAAAGGCAAGTATTTCGACACCTTAGAATTGTTTTTTTTTCAGGATTTTTCTGTTGAAACAAATTTAAATATTAATTTTAAGTATGTCATGATTCACATAATTTTTTTTAGATTTTTTTTCTTGTTTCAAGGGAATTACAATAAAAATAATAATAATTTAAAATTAGATTTTTTTTTATTTTGCTTGTTACTTCTTTTATTTGGTCTACTATTACACATAATCAGACAACTGTATCTTGTTGTTTTTTTTTGTTGCCAAACTAATGTATCTTTTCGACTCAGCTCGATTCGTTTATTTATCTAATTGAATTTGATTGATATTTTTTTTTAAAGAAAAAATTTGATTCTTCTTAATGATGACTTGATTAATTGAAAAATATTTATTAAATTAAGTCGAACAAAGTCTGATGAAACTAGGTTATGAATAACTAAATAAATTTTTTTTTAAACAGAGCACCTTTCTTTTCTCGTTTAGACAAAGACTCATAATCTGTATTGATTTAAGCCGTTCAAAGTGTGCTAATTTCTATTATTTATTATAAAATATTTTTTTTTGAAAGATTTTTTGTTTCCATTGTATCATAAGCTTATAAAAGTGTCGAATACTAAATTTTGTTATAAATTATACATAGAATGTAATAAAAACTTATTTTTTTTTATTGAAAGATATTTTATTATTAACTTAATAATGTTCATGTATGAAAGATGGATGGTTTTTTAAAGCAATTTTAAATTATGGCAAATAATAAAATTGCATTATTTTTTATAACTCATGTGCTTTAGAATTGATCTGAATTGTAATTAAATGCAGGATGACCCGCCAACTTTGGAAAGATCATTATATACCAAAGCATAACTTTAGAAACAACAGGAGTCTTAAGATCCCTTTAAATGAGGAGTGATTAAAATTGTAGCTGAATAATACTCGAGGCTAGTACTGTGCGCGAAAATTCACAGTTACTAAAAATTTTCGTATCGCCCCACCTAAATTCTAAAATTTTGATATTTCAAAGGGTGGGGTCGCGTCCCAGTTGTCCCATACCTGGCTATGCCACTGATAGTACCAGGAAAAACAATTAAAACTACCCTAGAAAGACTGTTTTAAACCCATAGATAGTTAAACATTTGACTTCAAATTTTTGAACATTTTTTTCCCATCGACAAAATTGAAATTATGGTTAATGTTGATGTTTCCGAAGGTCCAAACTATTTTTTGCCCTGAATTAATAAGCGGGAATAATGGTACTAATGTAGTTAAACTTTGATTCTAAATTTAAAGCTAGTTCTATTAAAAATACATCGAAAACTGTTGTTACAACTCTCATTTAAAATCGTTTTTACTGATAAGAATGCCATTTAATTCAGATGACCCGTAAATGTCTCTGGTCTTAAACTGATTCTTACTTGAACCAAAAAGAGTCAAAAATTTGGGATCAAAAACATTGTAGACCCAGTGATTAAAAACGGTTTTTGTAGCCCGGGGCAATTTGCTAGCGTTAACGGTAAAATGGTTCGAATTCTTTATTCGCAGAGAGCTGTTTTTTTTACTGTAGAGTCCTTTTCTGAATTTAATTTAGACTTTTTAGGCAACATAAATGCGGGAGAGTATTTTTCAAGCACCGGTTAGGAAAAATTCTCATAATCACAAATATTTCCTAGCACAATTATCCTGTTTAAGTGTAAGCTTTTTTGAACCAGTATGTAAGTATAAATGTGCAGGTTATTCAGAAAGCTGACTTTGAGACCCACTATAGTACTTGAGTTTTATAATACCTTAATTTATTAAATAAGGTTAGCACAGTTAGTGGCACATACTTAGTATTGAATTCCCTATGAATTGAATTATTTAAGAAGCTTCGGTGTTTTATTCGATTTTACACAAATGGGATTTGAAAGCTTTGATAGTTTATATTCTTCTTTGAAACAAATTTGACCCGTGCGTGATTCAAATCGCCACTTTCGTAGCCTAACACTTACTACAGAAACAGTCAGAATTTTTTTCTCCCCTGACGGGGATCGAACCATCGACCCTCTGTTTGCAAGACTAGCTTGCAAACTACTCGGCTTTTTGGCTATAAAAGTTACCGTACTCCCCCATGCACGACCCACGTCCTAAATCCTGACTAGGATCTGCATAGATCATAATATTTCCAAAAATTGTCGAAAAAGATTAGTTTTCTTGTCAGAATCCTTTAAAAATATCTTCGAACGGATTGAGTTCAAAATATTTTAGTCAAGAAAATCATGGAAAGCCAAAGAAAATATGAATCATTATGATTCTTGTACAGAACAGGCAGATTTTACCTATCAGGATCCTGTTCAGGAATCAAAACCTGGGGAAAAAAATGTTTAAGTGCTCACAATTAAGTTAGAACTTGTTGCTAATATCCTTTTTTTCAAGATTGAAATTTGTTGAGAACTGATTCTAAACCTCTTTTCCCCATAGGTAGCCTTGCGGAGAATTACGTTGAGATCAAGTGATGGTAAAAATTTATTTAATTTTAATTAATCAAATGAGAACGGTTTGTATTCAACTGATAATTAGAGAATCAATTTTGATTGTTGGTCTCTAAGGTGCTTATCCGAAAAAAATCAAATCAAGAATTAGATTGTGTCATTTAAAATAATTCTAATAAATTTTTATTTTAAATTTGAAAACATTAATTTTTTTTTTGTTGCTCAAAAAAAGGATTCAACTCTAATCTTCTAATAATTTTAAATCAAATTTTTTTCAATTATATTTAATCGAATAGAGAAAAAAAATTACAAATTTATTTTTTTTTTTCTGATGATTTATTTTTTTGCAATTAAAATTTCCATAAATCAAAAATGTAAAACTATAAATTTTATTTTTGTTTTTGAAAACAATAGTGCATTAAATTATACTCTGGGTAATTTGGATTGAGTATAATTTTTAGTTTCAATTGAAAGAAACATGAGATTTGTATTTGTGACGATGTTGAATGGCATCATTTAAAGTATAAAATTAGTTTTAAGGTCTTTTAAGAAAGTATCCTTTGATATTTAAGTTCATCTAAGAACCCGAAATTGGGTTTAAAAATTAAAAATTAGAGTAGTTTTAGGTAGCAATTTGATTGTCGAGATCATTTGCAATCAACAAATTTCAGCATTCTTTTTCTAAACATTTCGGAAATCACATTTCAATTAAATATTTTTATTAAAATCTAAAAATGGAACTCGGTTCGATTAAGCAACATTTATTTCCGAATTTCCTAAATTAAAATTGATACCGCACGATATGTACAACGCTGGTCATTCATAACTTCCAAAAATGAACGTTCATGAAGCTTCAAGGGGTTTCTGAAGGTTCAAATCTCCTCAAATATTTTCATTATTTTTCAAAAATTTTCACTTTTTTTCATGAAGGTTCATGAACGTTCATTTTTGGAAGTTCTGAATGACCAAGGTTGTATGTAACTTTTGGAATCAATATCTTTAAAGGAAAAAAATTGTATCGCTTGATTTATTTATTTAATTGGATTGAGTCAGACAATTAGTAAAAAAATAAGCTGAATGTGTACAACACAAAAGCGGTTAATCACGTACGTACACTCTAAAAAAAATTTTAGTCGCTGTTTTCCTTTTTTGATGATGGATCTTAAGTGACTAAAGCTATCAACTTTTATCACCATTAAAGACATCTAGCAACTTAGACGCACAAAAACTGTCTTACAGAATTAAGATCTTTATAAGTGTACTTTTTTTAGACTCTTTATAAGTGTCTAAAAATCTAGACACATGTCTCTGAAAACAGTTATAAGTGTCTAAGCTGTTGATTATGCATCTAACTTAAAATTAGGCGCTTGTAATGTGACTTAGCCGTCTTATAACCCTCTATTAAAGATTTTGTAAAAATGGTTTTTTAATTTCTCAATTAGTGTCATAAGGTGTTGCCACTGATAAAAAATTTTGATTTCTGCAACTAGCTTTTTGATGCATTTATAAATAATTTTTAAGATTAGACATCTAACGAGATTTTACGGTAATTCCCAATCTTTATTTGTAGGACATCATATTTAATCGAGTCCACTAAACCACGGTAGGTACACTGCAGTATGCAGTCTTCCATGGAAGACGTTGTCAATAAATTTTCTATTCCAAATTATCATTGTTTTTATCTTTAAGACCTCTAAAATCGGTCTTGTTTCAGAAAATTTCTTGATAACGAGTGCTCTTTTAGCAATCATCAATGCAATCCGTGTCAAGTTAAAAGCTAAATATTGAATGTGAAGCCGAATAAGTATGGGGTTGTCTTTTTAGTCTTGCAACCCAGACCATACATTGATTAAAGTCTTAATTTTCATGTCAAAAATTTAAGGCTCTTTCAAAGTTCAAGCTTAGTTTAAAAATCAATTACATGATTAATGCAAACAAATTAAGATTTATTGCTTTTTTTTGTATTGAGTAAGCTTTATTTTTGTTTATGCTTCTAAAACTAATTATTCAATTGAATTGTTTCACAACAACTGCAAAAAATGTCTTTAAAAAAAAAAAACAGGAATCGTTTTATGAATATTTTTCCACATCGTTACACGAATCAATATATTTAAAAGTATTCATTTTTATTATCAAAAATTAATTTTCAATTTGGTAAATAACATAAAAAAGTGGTATTCACGATACGAAAAAAAAATCGAAAGCTCAAATGATAAACATGAATTATGTTCAATTGAACAACAAAAAGTTAGTTTTGACAGTATAGGATCGAAACGATTTCATACCTTAACAAATTTTTTCTATGTGATCAATAAAGGAAATAGAATTTTATATTTTCATATTAAATTTTTCTTCCGCTATTTTTTTTTTTTCCTAAAATTCTTTTTTTTTAAACAACAACTAAAAAACAGTTGAAATAAATTATGATTTTTTGGAATAAAAAAAAAATAATTAATTTAGATTAGAAAAGAAGAGGAGAACAAAAAAAAAGAGAAGAAATAAAAAAAAAGAAATCATAGAGGCTCATATTTTGAAAAAGAATTCTTTTACACAAAAAATTATAATTTAAAGGCTGCTCAAAAAAAAAAAAAAAATTAATAAAACTTATCTTATCTCATAATAATAATCAATAAACAAATCGATTTTTTGTGTGTGTGTGTGTGTTGTTCTTATGATCGAACGTTTGCTTGCATGCATTGCAACAACAAAAAAACTTGTCAGATTAAATATATGTGCATTTTTTACTGTGTGTTTGTGTGAATCCCCGTTGTTTTCTTGTTTTTTTTTAAAAATCAATATCATTATTAATAATAATATTATTATTTTTTTGTTACTTATTGAAAATTTAATAATTAATTAATAATTTTTCCTTTTCTATTTCGTTTCGATTTGTTTGAATAACAAAAAAGAGTTTTTTAAATTTTTTGTTCAGGGGTCTCAAAATTACGACTACCTAAACGTCTCTAATAAAATTAATTTTTTTCATAAATTTTAAAAATAAATATTTAGAAATCAAATAAAAAATCAATCATAATTATATTTGTAAATAAGTTCAACAACAACAACAACAGAATTGTTTATACGAACACTATAGTTTTGTTCTTTGTTTTTACAAAAAAAAAAATTTTTCTTTTTTTTTTACATTTTTATCTCATGATTAATTGCAAGCAGCATAATTTTTCAATACAAGCACTTAACTGAATAATAAGTTTTCTTGGCAAAAATAATTGAAAAAAAACGAAAGAAAAGTTTTTGTGTTTTTTTTTAACAAGACAATTTATAAAACAAAAAATTAAAAATTACAAAATAATTTAAATGTATTCTTCGAATTAGTTTTTTTTTTTTTGTTTAATTTCTCTCTCGCTCTATTTGTTGTTTTGAATAATGTCAAAACCATATGAGTTCAATTGGCGTCCTAACGTGCCAAATCGATTGCTCAAGGGTGAACTTTTTGATCGTTGGGAAGAAGTAAACAAAAAAAAAACACTTGTCATTTATTTTTTATTTTTGACTTAGTTTCCTAATTTTTAATTTTAAATAGGAAACGGGGCTCCTCGAAGAGAATGTTTTATTCCGTATTGATGAATTCGGATTCTTCCTCTACTGGCAACCAGATGGAAAAGTAAATATTATTTCAAACTTAATTAAGATTTATGTTTTCATTTTATCCTAAAATTAGACCATCTACTTAAAATCGTTAATGAAATCTATTATCCTAAAACTTTTATCCTAAAAATCATTTAACACTTAATTTTTTAAGGACGGTCAAGTTTTAGAGTTAACTCATGTCTGTGATGTGCGGACAGGTCGACAACCAAACGTAAGTTTACCGCCGTCAAAAACATTCTTTAAATTAGTTAAGATTTTTTATCCGAAAGGACCAAAATTTGTTGAACAAACTTTCCGATAAAGCGTTAACAAATGGTTGGGGTAACATTGATCAACGTACAATAATTATATCTAGTGGACCCGATTTAGTCAATATAACAAATATAGTAGTTACTGGCTCAAGTGATAAAGGCACACGAGTAATTACAAAATTCAGATAGTTTCAGTTTCAGGATTCATCAATTTTATTGCTATAGGAATGGATTGAATCATTGCAAAAGATATGTTTCAATCATAAATCAAAAAATGTATGTCCAATGACTAGTCTTATAAAACAGTGAGTGGATTTGTTTAAGAATATTGTTTTTTTTTTCAAAATTTACAGAATTTTTGTTTAAGTTGGATGAAAATACGATTGCAATTGAATAGTGAAAAAAAAATACCAGTACGTAGTATAACTCGAACATTTGCATCGGGTAAAAATGAAAGAATAATATTCCAGTGTTTAAAAGAATTAGGTTTTCAATCGGGAAAAGTAAGTAACAAAAAAAAAAAAAGAATTTCCAAATTTTAAGTTTTAAATTTTTTTTTAAAATTTTTCAAGAACGATGCCATTAATGTTGAAGATTTTACTTTTGAAAAATTTATCGAATTGTATCATAAAATATGTCCGAGAACCGATATTGAAGATCTATTCAGAGAATTGTAAGTTAAAATGATTCAACTTCTTGAGACTCAACAACCCTTTTGGAACAATATAATAATTGTTGTTTAACTTTAAATTAAAAGTTCTCTAATCGCATCAAGTCAATTTATTCAATCGATTGATTGGAAGCAATTTTTTTATTTTTTGATAAAACCTTGAGCTAAATTTTTGTTTAAGCTAATCAAAAAGATTGACGTAATCGTTTTGTTTAACCTGAAGGTTGATTTTAAATTCAATTTTGTTTAAACTCAACTAAAATGCCTTTGGGGGTACCAATTAAAATTTTATTTATTTATCCCTTTTGAAAATAGAATTTTATACGGTTTAGTGGTTGTCTTAAAATGACAGTTAATATCTCCTTGATTACTGTTCCATGCAGAGATGTGCGATAGAAGTCTTTTTAAATCTTAAGAGTTCATTATTCCAAAATATTCAGATCTCGTTCTACATTTTTAATTCAAATTATATCTATCAAACTTGTCAACAAAACAATAAAATGGATTCTAATTTTTTGTTTAAAAAGATCAAAAGGACAACCATATTTAACAGTACCTCAACTAATCGATTTTGCAAACGAGGTAAACAAAAAAAAATAAAATTTCTCTAGCGATATATTTTATTTAAACGGTCATTTTGTTTTAGTTTCAACGTGATCCTCGTCTAAATGAAATTATTTTTCCATACTATGACAGAAACAGTATACTACGTTTGATAAATTCATACGAAACAAATCAAGAGCATAAAGAAAAAGAACAAATGAGTATAACTGGTTTTTATAATTTTCTCATGTCCGATGACAATGCGCCAGTATTTCTCGATCGTTTGGACGTATATCAAGACATGGATCAACCATTGTGTCACTATTTTATAAACTCTTCCCACAATACTTATCTAACAGGTCGTCAATTTGGTGGTAAATCTTCAGTTGAAATGTACAGACGTGTTTTACTTGCTGGTTGTCGTTGTATAGAACTCGATTGTTGGGATGGTCAAGAAGATCAAGAGCCTATAATTACTCACGGCATGGCATTGTGTACAGATATTTTATTCAAAGATGTTATTGAAGCAATAGCTGAGACAGCATTTGTAACGAGTGAACATCCGGTGATTCTATCGTTCGAAAATCATTGCAGTAAAAAGCAACAAGAACGTTTAGCACGACATTGTGAACGTTTACTTGGACCTTTACTCTTGTCAAAGCCTTTGGAAGGTTTTCCAGTTGAACCCGGGTATCCTTTACCATCTCCAAATATGTTTAAAAGAAAAATATTGATAAAAAATAAACGACTTAAACCCGATGTTGAAAAAAGTAATTTACATTAATTTTTCTTGTTTGTCGATCTTATAAGTTTAACCATTTAAAAGGGCAACTTGAACTGTTAAACGCTGGTAAATTGAATGACATAAACGAAGGAAACGAAGATCAAAATGCTGTTGAAGGCGAAGAAATTGATGATGTAACAAAAGGAATTAGACCATTTGTTGAAGAAGCTCATCCAGAGTTGAACGCAGATGCCGAAGAGACTAAAAAAGCTCCGTTTAATTTAATCATGAAAAAAGGTACCGGTAGTGGTCAATTAAGTGAAGAAGAAGAGAGAGCTCTATTAAATCAATATCAATACACTGGAGCAACGACTAATATACATCCATTATTGTCTAGTATTGTTAATTATGCACAACCGGTAAAATTTCAAGGATTTGAACATTCGAAAAAGAAGGATATACATTATCACATGTCTTCGTTTAATGAAAATGTTGCTCTAGGACATTTGAGATCAGATGCAATCGAATTTGTCAAGTAAATTTTCGAATTTTCTTGTTACCGAATTTGCTTAGACTTTTAATTTTTCTCTAGTTATAACACAAGACAAATGAGTCGTATTTATCCGAGAGGTGGTAGGGTCGATTCCAGTAACTATATGCCTCAAGTAAGTTGTTTGTCAAAGAAAATCAATTGAATAGAATTTAAAAAAAAAATTTCTAGATTTTTTGGAATACTGGGTGTCAAATGGTGTCTTTAAACTTTCAAACTCCCGATTTAGGTATGCAATTAAACATGGGAAAGTTTGAATATAATGGAAATAGCGGGTAAATTAAATCTACAATAATTGACAAAATAAACTTGACTATTTTTTTCTTTGTTTATCAAGTTTTTTATTGAAACCGGACTTTTTACGTCGATCCGATAAATATTTTGACCCATTTTCGGAATCACCTGTCGATGGAGTCATCGCAGCATATTGTTCAATTAGAGTAAGCCAAACAATTTTTAAAAAGCCAAAACCCGAAAGATTTTAAATTTTGTTTACTTTAGATTATTTCTGGGCAGTTTTTATCTGAAAAACGTATCGGTACATACGTCGAAGTGGACATGTACGGTCTACCAACAGACACTATCCGACGTGAATTTCGTACAAAAACAGTTCCAAACAATGGACTTAATCCTTACTATAATGAAGATCCGTTTGTTTTTCGTAAAATAATTCTACCCGATCTTGCGTGTATTCGTATTGGTGTTTTCGAAGAAACAGGAAAATTAATAGGTCAACGAGTTCTACCACTCGATGGTCTTCAAGCTGGCTATCGTCATATTTCATTGAGAACAGAAGGAAATTTTCCTCTTTCGTTACCGACTTTGTTTTGTCATATTGTTTTAAAAACTTATGTACCTGATGGTTTAGGTGATTTTGTCGATGCTTTAAATAACCCAAAAGAGTTTTTAACAAAAGAAGAAAAACGTTTAAAACAATTACGGGAGAAATTAGGAATCGACGAAAAGGATATAAGTGTAGTTCCGGTTGAAAAAAAATCTTCTAAAATTGGCACATCAGGTTCAAGTTCAATTCAACTTGGAGCTGAAGGTGGTAAAAAATTGACTAATGGAAACGAAAAAGAAGATGCTGCTATTGAAAAGATAACTCGTGATTCTTTAAAAAATATGAAAGGGTTTCAAAAATTGCTCAAAAAACAAACTAAAGAAAAAGAAAATCTCAAAAAAAAACAAAACAAAGATCGTGCTCTAATGCAAAAACAACATAGCGCTGTTATTGATAAAATGACGGCTAATTATGACAAATCAAATCCGAATACAATAAGCTCAAATAGTATAAATAGCAATGGTAAAGCCACTGATACAAAGAATAAAAGTGACTCGGAAAACACTTTTAAGACTAAAGTAAGTCGCAATAAAGGTCTTGAGGGTTTTAATTTAAATTTAATTATTAAGATGAGAGATTTAGTACAAGAACAAAGTCGTCTTTGGGCAAATCTAATCGAACGACAACAAAACGAAGATAAACAATTAAATAATGAACATGTTGAACAACAATGTGTTCAATTGATTCAATTGTTACAAGAGAGTCAAAAACAACGAAAAAAAGATATCGAAGCAAAACAAAAAAAGTAAATTTTTCAATAGCAAAAAAATATAAAAAATTGCTGTTTACGGTGCCTTTTTTAGGGAAACGGAACAATTGAAAGCAAATCAAGCGCGTCAAAGCGTTGAAGATAGCAAACGTTTATTATCGGATAAGAATTTTCGTAATAAACAAGATCGCGATAGACGTCTTAGAGAGCTTAATTCAAATAATATGAAACGTTTTATAGACGAACGAAAACGTTTAGCAAGTAAACATAAACAAGAGAATGAGATTTTAGCCAATATAACAAAAGAGGAAGAGGAAAATTTAAATGAAGAAAATCGAAAGGTAAACAAAAATATGTTTCATCTTCTAAAATTTTTTTATATCCTTTTGTTTCCAATCAAATGTGATTTTGTTTTTTGATGTGTGTTTCATTTTTTTTAATGTTTAAAGCTTAGACTTGAAAAAGTGGAAGTAAATGAAAAATCGTTTGAAAAAAATCCTAAAAAATATTTGTGCATTTGAAGTTCGATAATAGACGTAATTTAATTTATTTCTAATAAGCTAACAATGCATGTTTAACACTTTGGGGCTACGGGATTGTAAAATGTTTAATTGACAATTTAAAATTTTTTTTTTTGTCAATTTACATTAACTTTTGTTCTATTCAAAATTCAAAATCTAATTATTTTTTTGTTGTAAAGGCTAAAGAATTGGCAACGTGTATAAACGAAGAGCTAACGTACTCGTTGAACCCATCGGCGGTTTGTTAATTTTTAGTCTCATGTGCAAGCATTCTTTTTTTAAATTCAAAAAAAAAAAATCATACAAGAAAAAAAACTCAAATATTTTTTCAATACATAAATGGGTGTAAAAAGAAACAACAACAACAACAAACAGTGACAAATTGTGACGATTACTTGTAAAGTTTTAACTATAATCGTCTTTAGAAAAAAAAATTTTTTTTTTTTGCCTTAAGTGTTCCGCATTTTGATAGTGTCCTCTAAATATCGCCGAGGATTGAATTTTTCTCTTTTCGTCAAAGTTATGTGTCTTTACATTTAATTCAAGTGTTTTAAATTTCAAAGTTTTTTTTTTTTGTAAATTTATTTTAATGTAATTTTTTTTCTTTTTACAAATTTGACATAAAATGTAAGTAAATTTAGTTAGGATAAAAATATCTCAATTTTTTTGCAGTAAAAAACTTGCTTTTTTTTAAATTTTGCTAAAAAAAAACATGCACCATTAATTAAACCATCTAATTTTGATCTTTTACATTTTTTCTTATTTCATTCATCTTTTGATTTTATTTATTTTCAAAATAAAAATATAATTCTAATTTTGATATTCAAAAAAAATATGACTCAAACAATTTTTATTGGTTCAATCCTCTTATCTATTAGAAAATATTTTTATATCCAATGTGAAACAAATTGTAATAGACTCATTTTCAGGGTTTTTAGAAAACATGACCTAAAATCTGAATCCTCTAAATGCTGAATCGTCTTTTGTTTAAGGAACTCCATACCAAAAAATAGGTATCGTGAATCCCTGAGACCAGATACGATTTGACATAAAAATATCCAAAATGAAAATATTTTATCAAATCGTCTAAGCCAGTTTCAACGAGAACTGTTAAACCGTCAAATGATACTGCATCGTATTTGGAGAAAATGTGTACCTCCAAACGTACCGTACCATGCTGTAAACTTATTAGGATTTTTTTCTGAACTGTGAATCCACACAATCCTGTCAAATTTGTAGTACGGGACGAACCAGTCTCAATGCAATTGGTGTTTTAAATTCAGCCTAGCATTTAAGTGAGTATTGTCTCATTAAGTCTTCGCTTGATAATACTTCATGAGACTCGCACCATTCGGCAGTATATTATGAACTATTATAAATCAACTTATTTAGATGCACTAGTGAAGGGAATTTCTGTGCTCATTCCTTCTTTCGAAAAATTTTCTGGGTATGTTCCATTTAATTCATGAAATTTTCAATTAGGGTTGTTAATATAAAAGAGCCACATTCAAAAGTATTTGATTATCCCGTTCCGGAATACAAATCACCGTTTTAAAATTTCTAGCTTGAGCCGGCGATACTTTTGTTTCATAACATTAAAATTCAGGAAAATATTTGAAAGCAAAATGAAATTTTATATTTAAAAATAAAACAAAAGAGCTTATCTTGAAATTCTTTTTTTAAAAGGAAATGAAAAGATGCGAAAATTACCAATCGGGAAAAAACAAAAATATTTTCATGTTCAGTATTGAGAGTGAAGAAGCTACCTCGTATCAAACTTGTTAAGGCGCCTTTTCTATCACTTTAATTTAAAGTTCTCTTCTTATAACTTGTCTAAAGCCTAAGAATTAGAAAAATATAACGCAAAAAGATCTTCCCGCTACTAAAATCGAACTTTATTAACTTTATTTAACATAGAATAATATTTTAGTCGAATTGTTGATTCTTGTCGCGCCTAGTTTTTTAATGTTTAAGTCAAGCAAATTAATATTTGTGCATTTTCAAAGTATAAATTTTCAGTAATACACAAGCATGATACTAGTATGTTCTTATTTTGGAGACCTCTAGTTTCGTGAATTTATGGTGAATTTAGTTTTAAAAAGCCTTTTAAAATAGGCGTGTTTTCTTTTTAAAAAAATAAAATTCTTCCATTTTGTTTTGAAAAATGAGGAAAATTTTTGTTTTGTTTTTTGAATTCAAAAATAAAAGTTTTGTGAAAAAAAATTTAATTTCGAAATAAATTTTTTCTTTCAAAATTATAAATCCTTTTGTTTTAACAACCCTATTTTCAATGTTGATTTTTTCTTTCTGAAGGTATGGTCCCAAGGTACTGTTAGCGGCTGAATAGACTTTGTTGGTATCTAGTAGAACTAACTTAAGTTGTTGCTAACACTTCACTCTTTGAGCCTTAGTTATAATTTATACTTTAAAATAAGCTCTAATTGGTGACTTGGTGATGAATAAGAATTTATATTATAGTTATATTTTGTGCAAAAGATTAGTTTTTCTTGTATTAAAATATGTTAGAAATGTTGTATTTTATGACAAAGTTAGAATAAACGACTACGAACAAACACACTTCTTTTATTGATTCTATCAAATTCCAGTAGGCAAGTCAGCCTACAACATATGGCGCTGCGACTCAAAGAACCGAAGGGAGAGGTGTGTTGTGTTTACGAGTTTTAAAAATGAGTAAATAAACAAAAAAAATGATTGGAATGAATCGTAAAAAAAAGTTAAGACTTGAAATTTGATGGAAATAAGTTTTAAGGAAATTAGATAATTTAATTTTTATTGAGAGCAATGATCTTGCGAGAGCGTATATATCGAATATTTGAAAAAAACTAGTTACGAATGCGAACGCTCTTGAAATAGATTTGATGTGTATTAGCTGCCTTAGATATATTGAAGATCTTTCTTGTCTTATTGTTGATAATTGATTTCAGACAAATATCCGAGTTACCCAAGGTTTTATGGAAAAGAACGAATAAAAGTAAAGGATGAAAACAAAAAGATTTATTTTTTTTATTTAATTGAATTGTTTATTTCGTCGTTCGAGTATAACCGTGTAAAATTAGAATAATAACCGAAAACCGTGATAAATTAGAATAATTACGTTTTGTTATGTGATTCGTGTGTTTAGACAACTCCAAACCGAAAATATAATTCAATACAGGGAAGTGATTTTTAATTATTTTAATTTAGTTTGTTAGTTATGTTTTGTTTTAAAATCAGTTTCTGGTCTTAATCCCTCCGTAGACGTCTACATCCCTGTGTCCTGACTTTCCTGTTTAATATTTTAGTGGAAGTCCTATTTATCCTCACTTTAAGCTAGAATAACTGAGGAATTACTTTATGTATATTTGATAGGTTCTTGTATACTTTATAATTGAACCTGGCTGCAGTAATGCTGAAAAGAAAATATTAGAGATTTAAGAGAACGGAGTATAATTTTGAATTTACTTTTGGAAAAAGAGTTACTTAAAAATTGAAACGGTTTCTATATTAGCTTAAGAATGAACCTAATATATCGTAAAGACATGCTAAAGGGGTTAGAAAACAATTATTTTGAAATTAATTCAGGAAAATTTATCAGAAAATTAGTCTCAGGAAAGTTTTTGGAAAATACTTTATAAGCAAGATCGTTCAGTGGTTTTAGATCGACATCAGTGTATGATTGTAGTCGATTTATCGAATTAAAAAGCCTAGTTAATATTTGACAAAGCGTCGTTTACGTGATCATCTTGGCGTTAATGAAAGTAAAAATTTTGAAGATGAAGTTGAAGCTGATAATAAAAAATTGCAGGAGATATGCAATTAGTGATTATGCGATGCTAAAAAAAAAAAAAGAATTTCTTTATGAGCAAGTGATTATTGATAATTAATCGTAGTGTAAACTCTGAAAAGAATATGAAAATATGATCGTTGGTTAAGTGCTTACTTTAGTTAAAGTTAAAATTGGCACAATTTTAATCGATTTCAAGCCTGAGATGATATTCGTAGATTGTAATGGAATTGATAGTCGTAGATAGTGAATTTACTGCTTTGTATTAACTTGAGGTTTAGACTGGAGCCGTCTGAAGGATGTAATAATAATTTTTACAAAGATTTACACAAAGAACTACACAGAACTGCTTTTATATTTGATAAAATTTATTAAAGTCTCACATTGCATTCAGATACTCGTAGAAGGTATACAGAAAACATTTGGAGAAATTAAGTAGCCGACCATTGATTATGATATTGAGATGATAAGATGATAAACTGAATGAGTAGTTTTTTTATGAATTAGTGAAGAGCAAGCGTATTTGCAGAATAATGTTGGAAAAGTCTAGTAATATGTATGGTTCTATTAACAACGAATAACAGTTTAAAATAAGTGTGAGTTAATGTTTATACCTCCAGTATTTATAAATGATTTTTAGAAACCGACCTTTACAAAAGTGATCTTTAACTGATTCTGATTGGATTAAATCAGAGTTTTATAAAATAAGATCGATCAATATCTGATGGTTTAAAAAAACAGATCGGAAAAAAACTGTAATAAGATAAAGGAACTTTTTATTCCTTTCATTCTTCAATACCCTATTAATTGGCTGATGAAGACAATTATGATTTCGATTTGTTGGTGGAAAGTCAAGTCGAGTTAAAAGTGGAGATAATGTGTTCAAAGATACAGATAAAATTGAATTGGATTTCATGTGTTTTTCTTAGTATTTCTTAAGATGGTTTTTGGCTGTTTCTGGATTAGTAACCATGTAAAGATTTAGATTTAGAAATTAGTTATAAGATTTAAACCAGTCTGCTGATCAGATTTAGTAATCGTTTGGACTCCAGTTACCAAGGAAAAAAAAATTAGTTATGGTATTTGAAGTGTTAAATCGTCTACTTTTAGGATTGTTAAAACGTTTGTGTCTTGGTTGAAATGGTGATGTAAAAGATCAGTGTCAGCTGAATGCTCGTAAATCTAAAAATTGGCTAGTGTCATCTATTTTATTAGTGTTTGAATTGAATTAACGTGTATGAGATGGTTAATTGTTAAATGCACAGCTTCGTAGAGTAGAAAAGGATTTGAGAAGAAGAAGATATTAGGAGTGTTGGAAAGACAGTTAGTGTGAGTTTACGACTTTGATAAAATTAAAGTGTCAGACAGTGATTCCGTATTAGGTTCCGTTAATGATTCTTGATCTATGTTAGAGAAATTGGTTTGAATAAGATTGTTGATTTAAAGAAGATGATGATGGATTATTTATTAAATGCCTAGTACCATATCAAATTGAACGCACCGGTTTTAATAGAATAAATGAACTGACTTTGTTAACTGTGTTGAATGACTTTGAGCTATAATTAGTTTTTGGATTGCTTGAGTTAAAATTTAGTTACCGACTTACGACATTAAATAAGTTAGGAAATCGTCTAAATTGTTGATTAGTTGGATTTCGTAATTCGAAAAAAAAAAATAACCCAGTGTTTAGCGGCGGCGGTTTTTTCAAAGTTCTTGGAAATTAAAAGGGGGAGAGGTTTGAAAGGTGGTGTGTAGCTTCTTGGGAAGAAAGGTGGGAATTTCTGAATTAATTTTTTTGAATCCTGATCTAAAAATCGGTTAGATTCTCCGGTTAAGGGTTGAAGGGAGTTTTTATATATTTTAAGGAGATAATTCTATGAATGGAGTTCAATTCAAGTAACTGTAGAAATGAATGAGCTTTGATTATTTGGTCATTTGGGTTTAGTGAAGTTATTTGTGAAGAATGACTGTACAGATTCCTAAGTTTAGGTCCAATCAGTTCGGAAGATCTTAAAAGATCGTTTGGTTATGCTATCTAGTGAATGGTATCGTGTCAAGGTGTTTTAAATTCTGATAAAGAATTCGAATCAATAAAAGTTTCAATCTTGATTTAAGATGTTGAGATTAAGTATTTTTTTTGAATTCATAACGAGATTTTTTTAAAGATCGGTAAATGGACAAAAAGTGTAAACTGAATTAGCTTGTTGAGATGATAAGAAGGAAACAAATCGATTTCTTTTGAACTGCTCAGACTGTTCAAGATCGCCAAAACAAACTTTAATGATTTACCGATATTGTTGTAATTAATTTAAAATTTTATTCTAACTTGTAAACAAAATTTTTTTCTAGCGAAGTTAACAATTAGAGTAAGTTAGGTTTTGATTCCAATAATACTCTGCGGCTCCTATAGAGCGAGGGTAAGCGCCTCCGGTAGTGGTAAACGAACAGCTACTTTCCCGAAGAGGGATCGTCAGGCGTCCCACAAGAAGCCGGGGACGGTGTGTAATACCCCAACCCTAGAGGTTGGCCTGCCACCGTAGTAGACGCTGTACAATGATGCGTTTAATACAACTGGTTCTCTGAATGAATCAGACGTGTCAGCAATGAGGACATCGCTTCTTAACAGGAGGGAGTATGTTAGCGGCTGAATAGACTTTGTTGGTATCTAGTAGAACTAACTTAAGTTGTTGCTAACACTTCACTCTTTGAGCCTTAGTTATAATTTATACTTTAAAATAAGCTCTAATTGGTGACTTGGTGATGAATAAGAATTTATATTATAGTTATATTTTGTGCAAAAGATTAGTTTTTCTTGTATTAAAATATGTTAGAAATGTTGTATTTTATGACAAAGTTAGAATAAACGACTACGAACAAACACACTTCTTTTATTGATTCTATCAAATTCCAGTAGGCAAGTCAGCCTACAACAGTACTATGGCAATATGCAATATTTTAATTTGAAAAAAAATAACAAAAAAAATTACCGTAAACCCCCGATAGATGTAGTAGTAGTAGTAGTAGTATAAAAATGACTGCGACTAGAAGAGTGCTGCCAGGGACAAATGCGAAAACTTGCTTTTGTACCATGTGGTAAATACGTATTTATGGACAATTATTGACCTAAAATTATCCCGGTACATTTCCAGAAAAAAATAAAGACATATCATACCGTAATCTCGCGACCACTACTCTAAGAGCTAAGTCTAAATTTGGGTTTGCTCTGTAGGGGTTTAATCCCATCGAAACCATGTTATAACATTTTTTTTTTATTCTAGAACAATGGTAAGATCCTGTCTTTATACTTAGATTAAAGACCAAAGTTGCCTTTTATTTTAGCGAAATATCCGCTCTAAAGAAAATTAAAAAAAATCAAAAAAATTGCGGAGTTAACTTCAAATACTAAAAACAATTAAAATTTAGATTTATTTTAAATTCCGAGTTAATTCTATTAATCATAGGGGCGCACGAAGTGCGCCACCCTATAATATGTTCTCAAAATTCAAAATGCGTAATTTTAATTGATTAATTCAATTTTGAAAATAGACTGAAAGGCCAATTATATATTATTATATATTAGGTTAAAGCTCGTAAAATTTCCAACATTTTGGTACCTAAATCAATTTATGAAAATAATATATTTACCATATACACCCTTACTTTCTGTAATAAAAAAGTGTTTTTTCAATTTTGAAAATAGACTGAAAGGCCAATTATATATTATTATATATTAGGTTAAAGCTCGTAAAATTTCCAACATTTTGGTACCTAAATCAATTTATGAAAATAATATATTGACCATATACACCCTTACTTTCTGTAATAAAAAAGTGTTTTTTCAATTTTGAAAATAGACTGAAAGGCCAATTATATATTATTATATATTAGGGTAAAGCTCGTAATATTTCCAACATTTTGGTACCTAAATCAATTTATAAAAATAATATATTGACCATATACACCCTTACTTTCTGTAATAAAAAAGTGTTTTTTCAATTTTGAAAATAGACTGAAAGGCCAATTATATATTATTATATATTAGGGTAAAGCTCGTAAAATTTCCAACATTTTGGTACCTAAATCAATTTATAAAAATAATATATTGACCATATACACCCTATATTCACACTTTCTGTAATTTCTTAATTTTATATGCCATTTCCTTTAGAAAACATTTAAATTAATAATTCTGCAATAAGTCTGCAAGTAATATTGTTAAGGAAAAAATTGTGAAACAATACGAAGGATTTGCTTCATCTATTGCCAAAGTCTGGATAATCTCTGATAAACTTAATATTACTTTTAATTTGAACATTTCTCAATCCCATGCAAATCTGAAATGTTTTGAAGAATTTTTGCAGACTTTGACAATTAATGAAGCAAATATTCCTTCGCATTGTTTCAAAAATTTTTTATTAAAAATATCCCCTTACAAACTTTTTAAGACGATTTTTAGAATAAAAAAAATGAAAATTTTAATAATTTTATAAAAATAAAAATTTGATGATTTGATGCTATTGATAAATGTTTTCTAAAATACAAAGAGGAAAAATTATGACAAAGGTGCCTTAACCATAAGACATGGAGCCCTATAATATGTCAACCATACAAAGGGAAAAAACAAGGAACAAATTATAGGCCGACACATTTTGAATTTAAATTCTATAGGCTTTTATAAGTATGGCGGCCTATAATTTGTTCCTTGTTTTTTCCCTTTGTATGGTTGACATATTATAGGGCTCCATGTCTTATGGTTAAGGCACCTTTGTCATAATAAAGTGGTGTTTTCATAAGAGGATTTTGCTAAAATTTACCTAAATTATTGAATTTTTACCTCAAAATACGTGAAATAACGTAAAATCACAAAATAAATACTTTTATAAAAGGGTTTGAAAAGATTTTTTTTTCCGATGGATATCACTAAATAAAATCGATTCTGCAATTTAGAATAATTTTATTCAGTTAAATGTTTCCATAAAAAAAACTGTCCGAAAACTTTCTATAGTTGTCCCTGGGACAAATGCGAAAATTTTAGATATTTTTGATTTTGGACCATGGGATAAATTTCAATCAGTTACATTAATTATATTTTTTTAAACCTTTAAATTATAAAATAAGTATATTTTCTATCTAAAATTAGCAAAAAAAAAAAATATTTCTTTCAAATTTTCAGCGAGATTTTTCAACTTATTCCGGGATATGTCTGAAAAAGTACCGGGATAATTTTAGGTCAAAAAGTGTCCATACATTCAAATTTGGACCATGGTCCTAAAGCGAAATATTCACATTTGTACCGGTACATCTATCGGGGGTTTACGGTAACTGCCGTACACTTAAGATCAAAATTGCGCAATTGTAATTGTAAGCCTACAGGTTAATTCCAATGGAGGTATATTGCAATTGTAGTAAAAATTTTCACTAATATTTAACGAAATTGTGAACAAGAGTTTAGGATGTTACAGTCTTAGGCATTACGTTGTTAAACGTTCATGTATGTTCGCATTTCCAAGATTAGGTTATTGAAATAAACTTTAAATGTTCAAACAATTGTGCAAATCTAAAAGGTGAAAATAATAAATTTAAGAGAAGTAAATTAAAATTTACGGAATTCATTTTAAATTTAATTAGAATTTTTTCATTCCACCAAATCATTTCACTGATTTAATTTACTTTATATTTTAATTCTAAGATTTGATCGTAATCAAATTAATTCAGGTTCAAAAATAACAAGATATTAACACGCAAAATTCTGTAATTTCCTCTACAGAAAAGCTAGGAAACGCTTGAGAATGCTTATGAGATTGGAAATGACCAAAAATGTTGCTTAGATCATTTGAATTCAGATTTATAGGAAGTTAAAATAAATTTACAAAATTTATTATTATAAAAATTAATTAACTTTCATTCATCAAATCTCTTTTTAATAAAATCGTATTTCCTTAATCCTCTTCATTATCATCTTCCCAAAACACTTTGCTTAATATTTCATAATCACAAGATGGATCTTCATCGTTAATGTCAGTTTCATCTCTTGAGTAACTTTTAAGAAAAGAAATTAATTTAAATAATGTTTTGAAACCTTGAGGCACAACTCACTTCATTTTATCTTTATAGAACTTGATTGCTGACGTGTTATGCTTTGAAACAGTTAACATTACTTTTTGAAGTTCAAGCCTAATAAAATATTGACTTTATTGAAACCATATGGCAAAAAAAATATCAATTTGAATACTTTTCACATAAAACTTCAAGGATCTCCATTAAAAATTTTCCTAAACCAAATCTTCTAAACTTTTCATCAATTTGTAACTCATAACTTTGAATTTATAAGAGTTGAAGATTAAAAACTTGAAATATCTTATTGAAATTTACCAATAGACAACTTCATCATCAAAGTCCATATCAAAACGAAAATGACAATACCCAACTGGTGAGTCTTTATTATACACTATAAGATAATAAGCTTTCTCATCGAAAAGTTCTTCTTGTTTTTCTTTTTTATTCCATCCAGACTTTGATTTTTCATATCTTAAAATTGAAGCATTAAAATTTACGAAACAACAACTCTAATTTGAGAAGAAACAACCATTGGGACAGTAAGTTTTATTTTTTACCTGATGTCTCAAAAATATTTCAAAGTAAATTTTTAATCGAAGAAAACTTTTTCAGTAATTACGTCACCAACACGAAGTGAGAGAACATTTTAAATTCTTTAATTTTTTTGATGTACTTGTGTTCAAATTTAAGCCAAAATCTAAATCCCTATGAAGAAATCATCTCTATAGCTGAAACCGTGAATTTGGAAAATTAATTCACCAAGAAAATCCAGGTAGTTAGACCTCTTTTAAGAAAGTTTTGAATTTAAAAGGTTTACTTCGAAGAAACCAACAAAAGAATCTTTTTTTTTTAAAAAAAAGCAACAACAAGAAACTAAACAAATTACATTTTTTTCATATTTACTTCGAACAAATCAAATATCCATTCTTTGATTTTATCGTCTAAGTTAAAGCTCTTAGTCGATTCGATACAAAAATCCAAGCTAAAATTAAATTATTTTACATAAAAGGAATACAAGTAAGGAAAACAACAAAAAATTTATTTACTCATTTGATTTGTAAATTTTATAATCTGGTGCTAAATCAAGTGGATTTTGTAACTTAATTTGAATCGTATTTTAGTTAAGGCAATGAATATTTGTTTGAAGATTACTTACAAGATTCGCTTGTTGAATTTGTTTCGTTACTTCAATTTCCATTTTAATATTTTAGATTTTTTATTTTTCAAATTGAATTTTGAATTTTGAAAAATTCTGAAATCAAATTTGTTTTGTCTTTGAACTTTTCATTATATTAGTTACTTTTTTACAAAAATAAATTTATCAACCTGTTGGTTGAGTTTCAAATTTTTTTGGAACCTTATTTAAATATGCTTGTTAAGATGCCCAGAATCATAAACGTTACTGGCTTTAAATTCTATTCCTCCCATGTGATACAATAAAACCAAGTAAAAAAGTGTCTTAACATCTTTCTCTCATAAATCTCTCTAGGTGAGGGTTTCTCCCTAAAAAAATAGGTTGGTTTGAAACAAACGATTTTTCCAAAATTTGAATTTAATTCAGACTTATTGTAGCACCAAAAGTTACTTATCGTTCGAAAAATCCTCACCTATTTTTGAAGAGAAGAACTTAATCTACAAAGCTGATGGGTTAATGTGTTATCTAGATATAAAATTGAAGAGAAATTCACTCTCAAAAAACCCAAAAAACTAACTAACCTTTATGATTTAGGACATCTTAACATTTCTAAAGAAACTGGACTATTACTAAGCATTTTGTTTAATCATATGATCCAGCTTCGTTAGTAGTCTTTTTTTTAGCAAAATTCTTTCAATATTATCATCAAAATGATCACTTCCTCATATCAAAAGGATAACTTCCCTCAATGCACACCAGAATACATAAAATTATCTTTTTAAATGAAATAAATCTTTGCGGCTGGTCAATTAGATTGATTAAGACTGGAAATTTTTCAATCATCGAAAACAAGATGAGAAAATTTGAAAAAAATTCAATTACCAGGTGGTTCAATTCAATTTTCAGATATTTTTTTTGGGTCTCAAAATTTTATGTGCTTTTAGTATTTAGCTTTGTGTTATTCCATTTTGCTGAAATATTAAACCTAAATTAATATTCTTTGTCATATTCAGTTAAGTTCAAATCGGAATTTTTCTAGAGTAAATGAAGAATAGATGCTAAGTTTGACTAGGATAGAAGTGGAAAATATCCTTTTTTACGGTTTTTAGCCGAGTATGGCTTTAGAGAATTTTTTTCCCAGTCGATTATGGACCCAGCGTCAAAGTTAGCTTTTAGATCATATCTTCAAATCAATTATAGCTTTTTTCAGTCATGAATACAGCACGTCTAGTGAAGAAAGTCATACTGTAGAAAAACTTTGGCAGGCTCGTGAGGCGCACTCTTTATAATGAATCCACGCGAATCAGCCAAAGTTTTTCTACGGTATAGTGGACAGTACGCCTTTTATCACTAGCCGTGCTAAACTAAAATGATTAAATAAAGCACATTTGGCTGCAAGACACTGAAGGATAGGGCTAAAAAGATTGTTTTTCAGGAGTTTTCAGGGTCGTAGATTTCTTGATACCAATAATCCCTAATTCAGGTAGCGTGAACGTTTTGCTACACAAACCTTATTTCAAAGATCATTGCAGAGTTTTTTTGATTGGAATTTTTGCTCTAACCATGTGAATCTAAATTAATATTGATTTTTGAACAATAGAAATTCAGTGAATCACTATTAGAAAAATACAATTTAGTTCAAAAAATTTTCAGAATTAACACTAGAAAGTGGCTTTTTGGATGATATATGTACTTTGCATCATTTGCTTTGTAAAATAGGTTTCGATTTAAATTAAAACAAAAATTGTTGAAGCCGTTTAGAGTTGTCTCGTGTCACGTTTCAAGTAAGTCACATCTCGACAGTGTCACTTTCTTATCATTTATAACAATGTTTTACTGATGCTTTGCAAGCTAAAACTCTAAAACTTGTTCCAAATTGAAACTTACTTTACAGAAATAGATTTAAACTGCAAATAGATTTATATTAAGGGTTGTTAAACCTCAAAAGATTAAGTAAATCGGCTTAGGCATTTAATATGTTGAAAATTATTTTAAAATTGAGTTGCACCAATACAACAAAAAGAAAAACTTTTTGAAGGTATTAAATTTAAGTTCTTTTTCAATTACACTTAAAAAAAAATACTTAATTGTCAGTAATTGATAGACTTACAATGAATAAACATGTTTTGTACGGATTCCTAAATTTTGTAAGCAAAGGTTTATCCCTTAAAAACTTTTTTTATTTTTATTCTAAAAAATTGAATTAAACATTTTTAATCACCTTTAATTTCGATTTAAATTTTTTTTTTCTAAAAGTTACCAATTTGCAACCAGGTTACTGTTTTGTTTCTGTTATAATTTCTTAAACTAGTTGAAAAGAAAAATAATTTGTTTAGCTGAAAAGAGAACGTTGAGAAAGAGAGAGAGAGAAAAAAAAAACAATGCCTTTCTTTATAATTAAATTAATTATTTAAAAAAAAAGAGATTTTAATAAAAGAAAATTTTTTTCCCGATACCAAAAAATAAAAAAAAACTTATTTGAAAAGAAACAGAAAAGAAAACAAGAGGTAAAGAAAGAAAGAAAGAAAAGAAAAAAGTAGTTATTTGCATTATATGTGTATGTTCTCTCTATTTTGCCAGAATGTTATTATTTATTTAAAAAAAAAAAAATTTTTAAATTCAAACCATTGAAAATTTAAATTTAGTTGCTTTTTTTTTCAGATTTTCATACCAACCACAACAATAACAACAACACGAAAACTTGTATTTCTGCCATTAGAAAAAAAAAATTTTAAACAAAAAAATTAAAACTTTAAAAAATTGTTTATTTTTTTTTCAACAAAAAATCTAAAAGCAGCTAATATAATATAATGGCAAAATCTTATGCTGATTCGGTTAAATTACCTAATTTAGTTAGTGTACAACATCCGTTAACAAAATATTCGCCAAAATGTAATTTGAACATTGAAGGAAGAAATAGTCTTATTGATAATAGTTTTACTAGTTTTACAACAAAAGCATTCGATCGTAAAGCTTACATTGCTAGTTTATTGGGTAAGTACACACCATTCACTCTCCATGAAATTATTAAAATTGTTTGAGAAAACTTTAAAATCATGTTACAGAGAATTTGAACTAGTGTAAGTTACCTGAGAAGATTAACTTACAATGATTTTAGTTCATTTTTAATTAGCTAGGTAGTTGCCAAGCTTCAAAAAATATATTTTTGTTGGCTTCTTGCATCTTTATAATCTTAAGCTTTAAAAGTCTCGGAGTCTATTCTTTGAATTCATCATTTTTTTCCCACGAAACTGTATTTAGAGAGATCCAGACTCATCAAGTAGACCCTCAACCGGGAAAGTGTCAAAAAAGATTACATTTTTGTTGTCTCATTAGTCCTTGAGAGGGTATTTTTTTTCAAAAAGAATTTTCTTCGGAGATTAAACCAATTTTTTATTGCTTCTCAAGAATATACAGCAGAAAACATCAACTTTTCCGGAATTCTTTTTGATGCGAAAAAAATGTTATTCAGCCTAGAACCTTCGTTAAAGTTTAACACTTGCATGATTTACCACTTATTCCCAGAGTATTCGCAAAATGTAGCTTAAATAATTGGAAAACGTTTGTCAGAGAGACTTTTTCCTTTCTGCACAATGCGTGTACAAGGCGAATCAGCTGTGTCTGTTGCAAAGTCTACACAATATGTTTTTATTTAATGTATTTAAATCTGACTGAGTCTCTAACGTTCCTTTTCAATCCGAATAAGTGTAATAACCTCATTTAGTTACCTAATTTAATAATTTTTTCAAAGATAACGACGAAACAAAATCTAAAGGTCTAGGAGAAAAAATTCAGACAAACAGTGATCAAGTAATTCAACTATTCTTGCAATTAAACATAATTTATAACAAACCAAAAATCTCTAGGTTCTTGATTTGATTAATGAAAAATTAAACACTGGTTACCATGGCGTAAAGCATTTGTTCAAATCAAATGACATTAACAAAAATGGTCGACTTTCAAAGTAACCTAAATTTTTATTCGGAAAAAAAAAGATCTCTAAACGTTTTTTTATGCAGAGAAAGTTTTAAATGGGTACTCAATCAACTTTGTGGATACATTTCAAATGATGCATGGCATAAAATAATGTTAAAGTAAAGCCCGAAAAAGATTTCAACTTAAAAACAATAGTTAAATCTTTGTTTTTTTTTATGAAGATTTAAACTAGACGAACTTGAAACAATATCATTCGATGAATTTATAAGTTACTTTGACACGAACCAGGTAAACTTGTTTTATAAACAAAACACGAGTGTTTATTTAAATGTTCTAATAGAGTCAACAAATGTAACAGAAGGTAAAAAAAGACATGGTCACATCGAATAGAAAAAGTTTAACTTTAATTGATTTCAAATCGTCATCAATGATCAATTTATTGTCTCAACGAGATTTATCAAAAAAAGTACCAATGCCTGAAATATCAGCTTCGTATTGTTTGTCGCTCATACGATCCAAAGCTGTTCAAAAGTAAAATTTACTCATCTTCAATTGAATCTATTTTAAGTGTTTTTTTTTTATGAAGGGATTTTGATCCTAAAAATTATTTGCCCGAAGAATGTTTTACAAAAAATATGGTTCTACCACACCACTTAAAGACTTTACTTGGGTCATGGGACCTTAAAATATCTGTTCAAGAGTTTCAAAAGTTATGGTCAAAATTCGATATAGGCAACACTGGATGTTGTCGACTAAAACTTTTTTTAAGACTTATAAATAACAAGACAAACAAATCGGATGATACCAAGATTGAGCTTATCAAGAACAAGGCTTGTATTCTTGATAAACTCGATTTCAATTCGGCTGGAAATAAGCTTAAACGTCAAAATACATTTTTAAATTCGTCTCGATCGAATTTTGGTTCTGTAATTTTCGAGCATGAGCCGAAAAAAGAAGAAAAAAACGAGATTGTTGAGACTGTCCGTGAGGTTAAAGAAGAACATAAAATTGAAGATAAAAAAGAAGATGATAAAAAAGAAAATGAAATAGAAGAGCTTCCAAATCTAGGTCAAACAGAAGCAGAGAATTCTCGATCATCATTCAATCGTAAAATTGAATCGGGTTTAAGTGAAGCTCGAATAAAATCAATGGTTCACACTTTAAAACGAACAAATGAATTCGGACCGAATAATGATTTAGTCATTTATTTAAACAATAAACTAAATGAAGGACTTATTGTATTGAGAACAGCATTCGAGTATATTGATCAAGATCATTTGGGTCATTTACTTTCATTTGAATTTCGTAGTGTTTTGGATGAGTTTAAAATTTACACTGATTCTCGAATGTTGGACAAGCTTTTAAAAAAGTATTTTTGTAAATTAAAACAAGTTTGATTGATGAAAAAATTAAAAAAAAATTTGGCATAAAGGAACGGGTTATTGAAAAGCGACAAAATTGTTGATTACATGAAATTTTTACAAGTCTTCCAAGATCGTGGACCTTATGGTCTTTACAAAAGTTTCGTCCAACACGGGTTTGTTCTAAATTTATTTCTTAATCAACTCAGAGATCTTTAAACGTTATTTTCAAATGGTGAATCAGCAAAAATGTTATACAATTTGAGCTTAATTTTGTGAAGTGCCAGGGAAAACTCAAAATTTTTCACAGGATATAAATTTCACGAATTCGAACAAAAATTGCATTAAAAGTACCAGGAACGCCTCTTTAAAAAAATCAAGGTTTCATGAATCAAATTAAACTATAGTTTCCCAGCCATAGTTACACAATAAGATGCCAAAAGCGAATAAAATTTGTTTTAGATTTTTTGGACAGTTGGACATTTCTACTAAGAAAACAAAGACTTAACTCGGGGTTGTAAATTATGAGAGCGAGGCGCCAATTGCCTTTTCTTAGTCCTTTTCATGACCTGCTTATTGACATGTGGTAGATGACATCTATGCAAGTAGATTTCTCCGTCTTAAACCCGACTCACAGTTGTTTTTCGACCAGAGTCGTACCATTTTTGTTGAAGAAATGGTTAAACATTCTAGTCTCATAATCCAGAAACATCAAGGAAATTTCGCGCTCCTTGCGACGATCGAACATCCGACCTTCTTCTAGCGAGACTAACTTAACCTTTTTATTATCATTGGTCTTACATGTCTCTTTTTTCAGCCTTTAATAAATAATTGCAAAAATTTATTGATCATGGTCGATAACTCGTTCATTTAAAATTATTGAAAGCATTAAAACTTTGTTTCTCTGAAATAATTCTTTCTGATGTGCATATTTTTCCATTAAGACGTTTATTCCACCATTGTTGTTCATTTAACATTGCAGTCTTGGAATATTGAAATCTTTTTTTCAAAGCATTTGTAGATTTTCTCAATTTTCCGAAGGACTTTTATTATTAAGTTTGAAAAATAAATGAAGATTTTTTTTCAGAAAAAATGATGGTTTGTTAGAAGACCAAATAATCGAATTTTTTCATCAAAATTACATAACTCTTCATAACTATTTCAAGTAATTATTTTTTTAAAATTCTACTTCAAAACAAAGTAAAACTCTCACAATTATTTAAGAGACTCAATTGATGAATCAACATGCTCAACTGATCATATGAAACGTTTAATCGAAAATAAATTTTCAATAATTATTGAAGACTCACAATTTGAAAATTTACTCAATTTTTTAAACATCGATCATCCAAGTTCAAAGGCAAATTGGGAAATTTTGTTCAAGAAATTTTCAGAAATTGAGTAAGACACCATGATCTTCAAAAAATATTTTATGTAATAAAAAATATTTTTTTTTTCATAAAAAGTCCATGGAAAATTTTTAAGGAATCTTACGAAAAATCCTCAACTAAAATTCGAAAATTATCCGCTTCGTCAATTAGATCGAACCATAGTCGGTCAAAATCATTACTCAATTTGAAAAAGTCTGAACAAATTATTGAATTAGTAGAAAAACCAATACAAGAGCAAGACAACGAAAGTGATTTTTATGAAAAAAGTGATATCAATTTTGGTATGTCATCAGATGATGAACTTTACGGATCAATAATAAATAACCTCAATCGTAGACAGGATCATTACAAAAACGCTAAAGATTATTCCAAAAATTTTAAAAACGAGCTCAAACGAACCAAAGTAAACTTAATTAAAGCCTCAACTCAACCACAAATTCTTAGACTTTTAAATTTAGAATTTGGAAAAAAAAGTTGAAGCTATCATTCGTTTACAATTTCATAGTATAACAAAATATTTTTCGGTATTGGATCCGACTCGCAGTGAACGAATTGACAAGGAAGGGTTTCATCAGTTAATGATAAAGTAACTATTTCTTTAACCTGAGGATTGATTTTTAAAATAATTTAATGTTAAGATGTGGTGCTAAATTTACACAAGAAGAAATTGATTTATTATGGAAAGACTTTGAAGCCGATTCGATACCGTTTTCGAATTTTTTGAGACGTTTCTTTATTCACGAAGAATTCAGCAATTTAAGAGAAATTCGTCACAAAATAAAATTAGGTAATTTTAATCTCTCACACAAGTGATCAAGGTGTAATTAAAATTATTTCTAATAGAGAAACAATTGAAAGACGAAAGTAAAAATGGTGATTTAACTGCTAGATCTAGCTTGACTAGTTTTAGCTTGGTCGAATTCAAGCCAAAAAAAGAACAAACAAAACGAAAAATAAACAAAAAAATTTTCGAAATAGCCCGTCCGGTT
Organism: Brachionus rubens; assembly: GCA_022207745.1. Lineage (NCBI taxonomy): Eukaryota > Metazoa > Rotifera > Eurotatoria > Ploima > Brachionidae > Brachionus > Brachionus rubens. Next base: position 362,254 of record JAJVHD010000016.1, on the reverse strand, counting down.
ATAGTTGAAAATTGGACTCAACTTAAAAATGATTTCAAAAAAGAGGACAAGTTGGCAAAAACGAGTATTGCTTATGCGAGAGCCTTTGAAATCTTACGCAATTATCAAGTACCTTTGAACGAGTCTGAATTAAATGATTTGTGCGATAAGTTTCATTCAAATGGAACAAACTTCAATTACATCAAGTTTTTGAAGTATTTTAAAAATGATAAGTCCAATGATGTGGCTACTGTTAACCCACTTTTGATGGACTTAATAGCCAGACTCAGAGAGAAAGTAAGTTTTGGAGTTCAAACAAGATCAAGATGAAACTTTAAAATTTTTCGCTTAAGCATTTTGATTCGAACAAATCGAAACAACCAAATGGTCATGACATAAGCAATTTGCGATTAATATTCAAAAAATATGACTCGTCTAAAAAAGGCTTTTTAACTCAGGCTGAGTTTAAAAACCTTTTGTCATACTGTGATCTAAATCCAAGTTCGGATCATATGTACATGATATTATGCGAGTATGATCCAGATCTAAAAGGAACATTTTACTACGAGAATTTTATTCAATCCTTAATCGAAAAGATGCTTGTCTAAAATTTAAAATTCAAATCAAACATTTTCTCTTTTTTTTTTAATAAATTTTCTTGAAAAATAATTTCTATTTTTTATCCTTTGAGAAGCAAGAAGAGAACTACTCGTGTATGATTAAATAATATTACACTTTCTATTCGAAATGGTTTGAAAATATTCGAATTTAATTTGTTTGTTTAGAAATTATGTAATTTTTTTTGTTTTGTTTTGAAAACAAAATGTACATTAACCAAGTACAAATACATTAACCAAGCCTATTGTTGATATTGATCTTATAGTGAAATCAAGTATCTGAATTTTTTAATCATTTAAATAATTGAATTTTAGTTGAATCAATTTATGAAAATAATTTAAAAATAAATTAATAAAACTTGATCGATATGAAAAAGTTTTGCAATATAGAATCATAAGAATAAAAGATAAGATTCTTGATCCATTTGAAGCTTGTATCGCTGAGCTTAAAACATTCAATAGACTTTCTGTAGAGTTGTCAATCTTCAAAATTACCAGTCTTATTTTCAAAATAAATTACAATTTTATTTATTTGATACCGGATTTAAATTTAAAAATCATATCCTTTTCCATTTCAAATTTTCACGGTTCTAGAAACATACGGTAAACTTCAAAATTCAATGGACGTTTAATTTTTAAAATACTGTTATTATTCGCTTTTAAAAGTGTTTTATTTCAGATCCTATAAGGGAGTGGTATATTTAGGCTTGCAAATATTATGCATTCGGAATTTAGCTTTAGCTTTTTATAGGGGTATGGCATAAATATGGACCTTTCTTTTAGTTATTCGATACTGAAGAGCGTGGTGTAGTTCTTTCTTAAAAAAAATTTTCTGAGGTTTGATTAGACGCACCCCTTCAGCTTGAACACAATTTTTTCTTATGCAGGGTTGCTATGATTTTTGTACTTACCAATCTATTACGTAAGTTTTTGGAAATTTATTATTTTTTACATAGAATCAAGTAAACTTGCGTACTTCACTTCCACCGAATTAGTGACGTACCCGAACTCGTACTAAAAAATCGCGAAATCACCCGTTAGAAATTTAGAGATTTTTAGTACGGGTCCAGGTACGGTATGCTTATGATTTGAGTACGGTATGGGTACGACAAGTCATTAATTTGGTGGAAGTGCAGTTAAAATGTCCAAATAGATTTTACAATATTTGTTGAAAACAGCTCAGTTTTAACTGATACATCAATCTTTAAGCTACCAAATCAATATTAAATCTACCAAATCAATCATTAAGCTACTAGATCATAAAAATAAATCAGAATTTTTATTTTTAGATGTGACTTAAATACTAAAAAAGAGGTGCATCCTGGATTTAGGCATTTTGATACCCAGAACAATTTACTTAAATTAAATTTTCATTTTTTACTTTCAAATAAGAAAATTTACCACTTTTTTCAAATTGCGTAAGAATTTTATTTTTAGCAAATTTACAATAATAATTCACTTACAAAATACAAAGATCATATCATCAATGTAAATTCTAATGGTGTACTCTTTACGATATTTGAAGCAATAAATATACTGATTTCGCCTTATTTACTTGGATTTTAAGTAAAAAAACCCTAGTACAAACCAATTTATTTTGTTGCTGAATTTCCAGCGATTTAATGGATTGCCGTACCTGTGCCCGTCATAAAAAATCTGAAATTTAGAAAATTTTTATTACTGTTCGGGTACGCCATTATTCGGTAGAAGTGAAGTAAATGACTTTACTTTTGCCGAACTGTAATAAATGAATATCTGGAAGATAAATGAATACATAAGTAGCGTATTATCTTTAAAATAAAGTACGTACTTTATCTATAATTGTACAATTAAGATGGTGGATAAAAATAAACGTGTATAAACACTTTTTCTGAATCATGATTTTTTTTGTAAAAAAAATAAAAAGTAAACATTAATTTGTTTTAAAGAGAGTATGAATCGTTCTTTACCATAGTGTCTCATTAAAGAGACCATGGGTCATAATTTGTGACTGAAAAATAAATAGTGTCTTATATTTATTTAAATTAAAAATAATATTGATTAGTTAAGACATGTTGAGGATACTTACAAACTGTGTATAAACATTATTTTAGGCATTAATTAATGTCCCATTTTCGATATTTCATGACGTTGCATTTACTAAATGACAGAAGTTTTGATTGCGATTCTAGTAGTAGTCTTGACTTAATTTTCCAATCAAATCATATTTTAGCTTATAAGCTGAATTTTTGCATTTCAGGGTTGAGGTATCCTGTTATAATGTCACCTGGCTGCATGCTGTATATAAAAGTCATTTTACGAAATGAGTTAAAAGCTTTCTTGAGCCATATGACAATTATTTTTTTGATGTGATTTTTGTTTGAGAGAAAAAGTCTAAGGTAAACAATAAACCTTTCCGAAAGAATGCAACGGCTCAAGCCTATTATATCATCCATCGATGATTGATGGAGGAGCAAAATAATCAAAATGGGATCCATCTTCTTGGTTGCCACATTTTTAATTTCTTTTTATTTCTCTTGCTAGTTATTTTTGGTGAGAACCATCCCAAGAGCATCAAGTCAGACAATTTCAAATTTTTAAATTTCATGTTTTTAAAGTTATTTTTTTTAAAAAATTTCTAATTTATTGAATTCAGAGCCGTTCATTTTGACTACTCCATTTTTGTTCTTTTAATAAAAACAAAAATTTACATGTTGGGATTTTCCAAATCTAGATAAACAAGTTTAAGTCCTAAATATTACTTTTTTATTTTTAATAGGCGTGTCATTTTAATAAATCATTTTAAAAAAATCCAAATGAAAGAAACACACAAAAGAAAATCCATGTTTTAATCGTAACTATATCACTCTGTATCTTGATGATTTTATGCAAAATCATTCAAGTGTGTCAATAGTAGTTGAAAATTTTGTATTTCTTGTTTAAACTTTTGTAACTATTTAAAAGAAAACAAAAATGAGAGAGAGAGAGAGAAAGAAAGGAAAAGAGAGTGAGTAATAGTGAGATAGAATATGAATAAATTCCATAAATAAACCAATTTTTAAAAGCTCGCATAACAAAAAAAAACATAAAATGGCAAACGATGAGCCATTCTCAAACTTTCACTTTTTTTTTAATCCAAAAAAATCCAAAAAATATCAAAAATCTATTTTAAGATTTTTTAACTAATAAAACCAATTTTAGCATTTTTTTATTGTGCAAAAAATTAATTCGTAATTAGAACGATCCCTTTAATCAAGTCTTCAATTTCTTAAGTTAATTTTGCAAGTAAAATTATTTTCAAAATTTTTTTAAATTGAATTTAAAGTTCCTTTTTTTTTAAATTTTTTCATCTAAAAAAAAACAGGTTCAAATGGACATGGATTTGAAAAGCTTTATTGGTGGTTGTTTAGGAGGTTTTGCAGGTATAGTTTCCTCGTACCCCTTCGACACTATTAAAGTAAATTCTACATTATAAAATCATCATTCAGTTTTATTGACTTTTTTTTATACTTTAGGTTCGAATCCAAAACCAACACATACATGAACTTAAATATAAGGGCTCAATTGATTGTTTATCACAGATTATACGAAAAGAATCGGTTAGTAAATACAACTGAAACATTTTTTTTTTATCTGTGAATAAAAAAAAACAAAAAAATTTTAATAGGCATCAGCTCTGTACAAGGGCATAAGTAGTCCACTAGTTGGCTCAATGTTTATAAATGCTGTATTGTTTGGTGTTGAAGAGAATGTTCGTAAAATGTTACATTTAAACGATGCTAAATATCAAACAGAAAAAAAATCTTTGGAATTTTATAAGTTGTACGCCATATCGGGTGGAATAGCAGGTTTAACTCAATCATTTCTTTTATCACCAGTTGAATTAATAAAAATAAGAATGCAAATACCTGATTGTAATTATCAATCAACATGGTCGTGTACAAAAGATTTAATTCGTACACACGGTTTTAAACATTTATTTAGAGGAACATGGTTGACTGTTTTAAGAGACGTACCCGGTGTTAGCTCATATTTTGTTTCATTCGAGTACATTTGTAATTCGTTTAAGACATCACGTGATAATTTACCAGTTTTTCATTTACTAATGGCCGGTGGTTTAGCCGGATGCTTTTCATGGCTAATAACGTATCCAATTGATGTTGTAAAGACAAGACTACAAGCAGATGATAGTTACAGCGGTATTAGAGATTGTATAAGAAAATCATTGCAAACAGAAGGCAAAAAGGTGTTTCTGAGAGGATTAACTCCGACTCTATTAAGGTATTTGAAGACTTTTTGACCCTAACTTTTGTTTTGTGTTAAACCTTATTTTTTCTAGAGCATTTCCAAACAACGCAGCAGTTTTTGCAACAGTCACTTTATTCAATCGTTTAATGAACAAAATAGGTCCAGACGAAGGCTACGAATCGTCAACATCAACAATACCGTCGTATCCAAATCTTCATTTTTTTATCGATACCTATGACTTGCATAGATAAATCAAACAAATTTTATAAAAAAAAAATCGGTATTTAGTTAATTTAAATGATAAGTTTTTTTTGTTTCATTTTTATGGATGTACTCTCAAATATTTAGCTTTGAATGATTTGTAAATTTTTTTTAAAAGCATATCCTAAAAATCATTTTATTTTGTGTTTATCATTTTTTGTTTGGTTATTTCAATGTCTTTAAATTATTTTTTTTTACAAAATTTATTTATAAAAATTGTAAATATTTTCATACTCAACAAAAAAAAAATATCTACCATGTATCATTTGTTCAATTTTTATTATTTTTTGCCTAAATTATTATCTTTATCGTAAACTATCCCCTTTTTTTTAATATTTTCATCACTTCTTCATAAAGATCTGTGTTTGACGGTGGGAAAAACTCTTTTACTTGGACAGCAATAGTCTTGGATTAAATAAATTTTTTTTTAAATCTTGTTCTTTTATTAATGAACTTAGAAAAAAACGTGAAAAATGCATGTTTTCGGTTAAGTCTAAAGGAATAATCGTTTATTTTTCAAAAAAATAAGCATTGGATGAAAATATATGGCTTTTTTCCCTATTAATAAGCTAACCTAAATTAATTCGATTACAACAACTAACGTAAAAGCTCGATAATTAGGACATGTCGCAAATAAAGGATATCCTTTATTTACGACATGTTCTGTATGAACGAACACTGTTTTTTTTTTAAATCTATGACATGTCGTAGATAGCGAAAATTGATGAAATTTCTGAATTATGCCTCGCAATTATGTTGTCGTTTTACATTTTGAGCTCACGAAAATTAAAAATAAAACATCTAAGAATGCTGAGGTACAAGGCTCCAAAGTGACCATACCCAATAGGAGGTTTTTTATGAAGATTTATATGAAAAATCTATAACATATCAAAAATTCAGCTTAGACTCATGATCCTCTAAGAAAATAGCCGATATCAACCAGGGTTACCCATGTCTAGCACCTAAAGGGGAAGCAAGTATTAAGTTTTTGACTTCAGATTCTACAGATAAGAAAACCTCCCATCACTACTAAGTAGCTTAGTCTGTGCTTTTTTATCAGATTTGTTAAAGGGGCTTGTTTCATGGTCTACACGAAACTCTATTGCTAAAAGGTAACAAATGATTTCATCAAACAAGTTTTTATTTTTAAAAAACACTAACCCTAATAATAAATCATACTCAAAATTTTTCTAAAATGTCACGAATTTTTTTCTAAACAATACATTTCTGTCTCGTTAATTCTTTTAAATAATGAAATAAAAATTAAATTTTCAAAAAGAAAAAAAAAACTATTAAAAGATTCTTTAAAAATTGAAAGTTCAGGTTTAATTGCTGTTTTAAAGTCGGTATTTCAACAATAAAAGAGCAGTTGTGTTAATTTATTATTTATTTTCGAATTAAAAATCAAGTTTTTTATTCTCTTTTTTCTTGGCACAAAAAGGTATAAAATATGCTACATTATGATTCTAAGAAAAATAAAAAATCATGAAAGAATCATGAAAGAAAGCTTTTCTGTTTAAAAAAAAAGCATAAAATTGGATTTTAAATTAATATTTACATAGGAAAATTTATTCACTAGATTCCCCGAAACAAATTCTATCCTTCTGATTAAATATTAATGGAATCGTAATATTTTTTTATCCGATTAAAACGAGTTACTACCGAATTAAAACCAAATCCGTACCATATCAATACGTTGACAGACTTAAAAAGATCCAAATTCTTTCACATTTTCTGTCAAAGTTAAGAAATGAAATGGTGGTGAAATTAATTCGATAGCAAAGCTGTAATCTTGCTTGATTTTCAGAAGCAAGATTACATACAAGAAGAAATATTTTAAATTAAAAAATTTTTTAAAGACCTTCCAATATCGATATTAGAGTATGTGAAGCTCTGTGTTCGTTATGTAATAATGTAAAGCATCTTCAAGCATGTTTTCATTGTATGCTACCATTGTAATAAATTTATATTTGTTAATTTAGCGTATTTTAAATGATAATTTTATAAAATTAGATGTTCAGATTGTGTGGCATGTCATTTAGAATCATGGAGAGAGTCGTCTGTAAAATATTGCGAAACAACAACAAATGATATTGAAAAATACTCAAAAAAAATAAGTAATCATTCCTATTTTTAAAATTTTTATCTTTTTGAACCATAAAAATTTTTAATTTAAAGGCTCATTTAGTCCAATTATTGCACAAAACAAAACCAATATTGAAAATGCCAAAGACAAAATACAAGAAACATTCGAAAGTTTTATACAAAAGTTAACCAAACAAAAAGATGATTTATTCAAACAATTAGACGAATTGCAAAGCGACAAGTTAGAATTTATAAATTTTGCGATTTTAATCGACTTAATCTTTAAACATATTGTGGCATTCGTTTTATGGTGGTTTTGTATATGTAACAAACTTTGATACACTATTGAATAATCTCTGATAAATGTGTGCAAAGTCTTTGCAAAATACACACTACTAAAATGTATTGAAACTAAACACACTGCAGAGTTTTTTGCAGAGATTGCTCAATTGTTGTTATGCAAAATATTTCGCTTTTTCTAATTGTTCTGTTTTTTGTACTAAACTTGACAATGGCCAGATAGTCATGCCAGGTTCATATATATCAATTGTAGATCTTTTAGTCTACTTCAAAATGGTACTCTGGATGTCTTGATAGGATGATTACCAAAAGAATTTATTACATTTATTTAAATTTAAAAACGATTTTCAGTTGCAATCCATTTTCCTCCTTAAGAAATGACCCTATCGAGACACCAAGTGTACCATTTTGAAGCAGACTAACAGATCTCCAATTGACATATATGCACCTGGTATGAAAATCTACCGTTCATGTTTTAGACCAGTTGGCTCATTAGTCGACTGCCAACACTAAGTGTTTCAATAAATTCCTCATTTTAACATAATTTTAAATTATAGTGAAAATTTTTTGGATTTTGAAAAGAATATTTTGGACCTTAAAGGCGTTTTAGAACAATATCACGTTGAACTCAAAAGGTAACATTATTCAAAATTTCTTTTAAATCTCAATAACGTATTTATTTTTTAAAAAAAGTGATAAAAAAGATGTTCAAAATTTGTATGAAGACTTTCAGCAATTTAAAGAAACAGTCAAAAATGTGTCATCAAACTACTCTAGTCTAAAAAATAGACCATTAAAAATAGTCGGAGTAAGTCTTTTTTTGTTTGAAGATTTTTGTCATTCATTTTCAAAAATTTGAAAACTCATTTAAGGAATACGATAAGCCAAAACTGGACGAGCTTGATCAAAACTTATTCGGAAATTTAATTGTAACTGAGTCAGATCTAATAAAAGAAGATGAACATCCAAAAGAACATTTCATTAAAAATCATAAAAAAATGCCTAGTAAAGTAAACGATCTGAGGCAAACATCCGAAGATTTTGGTAAAATCCAAATGTTTGGTACATTAAGGATAAAACTTAAACGATTCGCTGATCAACAAAACGATTTAAATCTAATCGAAAAGAAACCAATGAATGAAACCGAAATTCTAATAAACCCTAAATTCGTGGCTAGTAATGCGAAAAATTTTTTTGTATGCGATCAAGATGGTCATTTATTAGTGGCAGAAATGAAGAAAAATCAATTTGAAAAAAAGTCGTATGTTCATTTAAAAATGTCAAATATTAAATCGATGGCTGTGAATAAAAATTATCTCGCATTTTCGTTTTCAGATCTTAGTCAAGAGAAAATAAATTGGTTAAAAAAGTTTTATGATAAATTTAATTCTAAAAATGGCGTCATTTTTTTTAAATTACCCGAATTCAATTACGAAAAAGTAATATCAGTATCAAAAAATTATTGTCTTACATCACCTGAAGGTATATGTTTGAACGATAGTTATCTGTTTGTATGCGATAAAGACTCTCATATGTTGTTAAAAATAGACATTAAAAAAGAAACATTGTCACAACGTTTAATAACCGATGGTCAACCAGTTTCTGTAAGTGTAGGTGATAAATATCTCGTGTTTATCGATTCACTCAAAATGGAACTCAATCTAGTCGATTTAGATAAACTAATAGTTCAAAAAACAATAAAGTTATCACAAGATTTGTTCAATGAATCATTTGATCTTGCTTATAAAGAGAAAAGTTTTCTTATTGTTAAAAATCGAGATGATATGAGATGTGTTGTATATGATTCAAAGCTTAATTTTAAGTATTCATTTGACTATGAAAATTCGGATTCACAAGGTTTGGGTTTAGTACAACAAAATGGAAATAATTGTTTAATATTGGGACGATTTAGACTAAAAGAAAAAAAATATAAAATTGGTTTTTTTATTGACTTTTGAAAAAAGATTTTAATAATAAAAATTTTTTTGTTTCTATCCGCTTTCTAAACTTGCATTAAATTTTTTTTTTCAAATAATTTATGGGCAAAGATCATGAATAACTTCAAATTTAAAAATTAGTTTTTTATTTGTTTATTTTTATTAGAAAAAAGTGTTTGAGCAATATTCTTATCTATCAAAAAATCAGTTAATTATCAGTCTGAACAAAAATTTGAAGCATCCCTTATTTTAAAACTTTTTTGAACATAAATAACTAACATAATTTAAACCCATTCTCTTTGTCTAACTTTAAATCTTTTTTTCCTTTGATACGATTTTAGATTTTGATTCTCGCCTATGCCGTAAGTTATAAACTAGGAATAGAGCGACGCTATTTGAGGCTCATCAAACTTAAACTTTTTTTGCTTCTTGAATAATTCATTATACTTTTACACTTACGTAACTTAATTGGCATTTATTTATTCTCGTTAGAAGTACAAACTGTCCTCTACAAGTGTAGCGACTTATCCAAGGTGTGTGATTATACTCGAGACTGCTCTAGTTTATGCTCGAAACGAGTCGCGCATAGCATGTTAAGAGATGATTGCACTCTCTTTTATGCAGTTACACACGGGATCGATCCTTAGACTCTTTGAATAAGAGTCGGCACGCCATCCACTGGTATGACAAGAGTATATTATGTGCTACAAGAGTATATAATCAACTGAGCCACCAGATTTTGAACTAAAAAAACTGAGTGAGGCTTCAATCATGTTATTGCATTTTAACAGTTTCCGAAAACAATAAAATTGTGGTAAAAATTATGATAATTTTCAACTATATCGATTTTGATTTTAGTTTTTTCCAAAAACCTTGTTTAAACAAATTTTTTTATAGAGTGTAATTAGCTTTTTATTAGAGCGTTAGCTTGGCATATCACAAGTGACTTGAAGCGGGAATAAGGAGTGTTATTATAACTGTGAAACATATAGAGAAAATGATCCAGTACAGTCAGTAACAAAGTTAACAATCCGTTTTTTTACATTACTTAATCCAATTAATTTCTAATGGATGTTTATCAAAAGCAGTTTATAATCTTTATGCAAAATTTTTTTAAGACCTGAAAACCAGAGGGGTTAGTCAAAGAGCATCAAAAAACAGGCTCTCTTTTTTAAAAATGTAAACCTTGCAACTGTAAATGCTTTATAAAAACAGGTTACGTTCCTACTTCCACTCAAACTTTTATAAAAAAAATTACATTTTACCCCCTGCGCAGTCAGCTCTATTAGAATTCAATTTTTTGATTGAAAAATATTTTTTACCAATCGACCAAAGTTCATTTAAAAATTTTATTTTATAAAACTAAGGTAAGATATAAAAATAATTTAAGTGCTTTAACTTAAGTATATTTCCTTAGCCCGATTATTTACTATTAAATAAAAAAATTTATAGTTTCACTTTTAAAATAAAATAATTTTTTTTATCAATTTTAAAGCCTCTAAGCAACGTTGTTTTATAGCATTTAGAATGGATTATAAAAAAATTAAGGCAAATATTTATTTTAGCGCGTTTTGAGAAGTACATTTTACAATGAAATAACAACTAAAAAAAATATTTCTTTAGTTTCAATTAAAATTATAAGAAAATATAAAATGGTTTTTTTTTTCGGAGTGTTTAGTTAAATTCATTCAATACGTTTCAAATGCAAATTTGTTTTTTTCTCTCAACCTGTTCTCTTTTAAAATTTATTTTTCTATTTATTTTTCAAACTTATTACTTTCTATTCTTTTTTTTTAATGGCTAATTATTACATAGATAATTGTAAAAAGAAATCTTAGTCATAAAAAAATTTTATTTTTTTTGGTCTTAATTAACATTTTAAACCTATAGGCTTAGCAATCAATCAAAATTTTCACCTTGGGAAATATTTAGAATCTGTTTTTCATTTTTATTTTAATTAAAAATACTGTTTCTACAAGAAGCCTTCAATGTTACATGGAATTTTAATAATTTTACAGTTGAATGAAAATATTTTTTAATTGTTTTTTTTTTGAATTTGATGAATAAAATGAGTTAATTTTAAAATTTTTATTTTATAAAAAAAATGTTTTTTAGATATCAAGCAGCTCAAATGCAAGGTCCTTGCACAAGATGTAATAAAATAAGCAACTTGGAATCGATTGGTTCCGAGAGTTTGTGCAAACCGTGTTTAATTTACAAGTATGAACAATACAAAGAACGTAATTTGCCCGAATGTGTTCGTTTCGAAGGTTTCATAGACAATTATAAAAGACAAATAGATCAAATATCTCCTTTGTTAAATTCAAATTTGGATAACATAAATCAAGTTAAAGCATCAATCGAAGAGGCTTATCAAAATCAACTTAAAAACTTGAATAATGAAAAAAATGGTTTACTAGCTCTTATTGAAGAATGTCGTAAAGACAAGTAAATATTTAAAATTAAAACAAAGCAGAAATATTAACTCTATATATTTTGACTTTAAGTGTAAAGTTTACGGACTTTAAAAACGAGCTCAATACAATTAGTCAAAATGTTAATGCATTCAAAAATCCAACTCAAAATTTGTAATTATAAAAATTGTTTATTTATTTTTGTTTCTTAACGTTTCTCAACATGTTTGTTTAAACAACCTTTTTTTTGTAAAAGTAACCAGATACTTTTGTTTTAAGAAATTTTAAACTAAACACCTTAAAGTTTATATTGAAAGTGAAAAATTAATTTTTGATTTAAACCGAAAGCAGATATTTTACTTTAAAGTCGATAGGAAATGTATTGCGAAGTGTGCAGTAAAACAAAGCATAATGAGACATTAGTTAAATTTTGTGCTTCTAATGACAAAAATAGTCATTTTTACCTCAAATTATTTTAAAAGATTATTTGGCTATTTACACAACAAATTAACATTTAGAAATTAAATTTTTGATTGTTAAATTTCTGAAATTTATTAACCAAATATTTATTCAATCCAATTTAGTAATTCCTTCTTAGACTTGACTTACATTTTGCGTGACTCGTTTTGGTCTGCAGTTTTTAAATGATTTGTTTTTAGATTCGTGACGTCAATTTTGACGTATTTTCCTGAAGGTTTACCTTTCACTTTTGCATGGTTTCAAAGCAGAAAATGTAGAGAAATTGAATTTCGAGAATATCAAAATTCGTGAACAACTTGTTGTCTTTAAGTCTGATTTAAAAAAAACTCTTTCCGAGCAGTTGTAAGTGTTCAAAATATATATATGTTTTTCTCTTCAAGTTAATATACAGCTTTTATATTTAATTAGCTAAACAGGAATAACAGTTATGAAAAATTTTGGCTCAAAAACTTAAAAATTCTCCATAATGACGGTTCAGACATGGACTATTCGTCATTTAATGTCTAAAAAAAATTAAAATAAAGAACTTGATCATTCAAAACTTCCAAAAATAAACCCTCATGAAGCTTCAATTCATGCAAAAATGTTCAATATTCTTCAAAATTCTGTATAAATTTATAAAATATGAAATCATTTGAAAACATTTGAAAAAACTTTTGAAGGGAATTTGAACCTTCAGAACCCCTTGAAGCTTCATGAAGGTTCAAAAACGTTTTTGAAGGTTCGTGAACTTTCATGAACCTTCAATTTTGGAAGTTTTGAATGACAAGGGTTGTACGTACTTAAGTTTTTTTTAAAAAATATAAAAGCAAACGTTAATTTTGTAATCAACTAAAATACAAATAGCACCTTTGTCTAATTCATTATTTATTGGAGACTTTTCTGTATCAGATAATTTTGTTTCTGATGAAAAAATTGCAACAATACAGTGAAAATACCGTGTTTAAAATTTAATTTAATGTACAGTATCCGCCCGGAAGAATTCTTAAAATGAGCTGTATTGTTTCTTGAGCATTTTCAAGAGTTGAATAGCGGAGGTTGTTAAGCGCAGAAGATTCTAGACACATGCAACCATTTTTTGTTTGGAAATTTGTTATTTAATTTTTCTTAACATGGACAAAAGTCACTGAAATTTATTTTTTACACTAAAATCATTCAACGTATAATTTAAACAATGCGATTTCTATGCGACTATATCAATATAATTTTAAAATGTTATTTAATTACTTTATAGGTATCAAGATAATGTAGTAAGTACTCTTGTGAAACGATTTGAAGAAAGTTTTGACAAGATTAAAGTAGCAGATCAAAATTTCAGAAATCTTTTTTCTCAACCAGTAAAACGAATCGAAGTAATTTTAACTCATCAGACAACTTTTAGTTACAAGACTGATACATTTTTTTAAATTTTAAGAGATTCGATCCGATAGGGACTTTCGGAAGTCAAAAACTAATTGGAAATTTATCGATCAACCAACAACAATTACCAGTCCATCATAGTTCATCAGTTATTCATAATTTATCTCAAACATTTCAAAATACCCATTTAGTAACTAACCCTATAGCAAGCAATATTCAAAACTGGAAACAAAAAGCCGCTGATAACCCTTATCAAGAAATTAATATAGACAAAATTCCGTCTCATTTAGCAAGCTTTAGAAATTATTTATTCATGTTAAACGATGAAAAAAGCCTTTCAATATTCAGTTTATCGTCTTCAAATGATTTTAAACATGAAAACACTTTTAAAAGTCCAATAAGTGGTAAAGAAGTACGAAACATGGCCGTTAACTTGAACTATATCGCTATGACTTACATAAACATAGACTCTAAAACTTGCAAAAAACTTAATTTAAAACCATGTGGTCTCGTTCTATTTAGAAGAAGTTTGAACTCAATTGATTTCAATTCACCTATGCAAATTGATTTACCAAACGGACTGTTCTTTAAGCACCCTGTTGGTGTTGCTTTGAATGCAGACCATATTTTTGTTTGCGATCAAATATTGAAATCTGTTTTCAAAATTAACATTCAGACAAGACAAATTGAATCACAATTTGATGCACCTGAAGGTAATCCGTACAAACTTAGCATTAACAATGAGTATCTTGTATTAACCGATACGGCTCATCATAGAATAAGTTTACACAAGTTGATCAACTTAGAAATGATTAATAAATTAGATATAGAACAACCTGATAAAAGTAATGGACCTTATGGAATCTACATGTCAAATGATAATTTGATTTTTTTCAAAAATTATCAATCGTCTCAATTGACTGTAGTCGATATGTATCTCAATAATCCAGCTGTTTTTAAAAGTCTAACAAATGGTATTGAGGGTTTTACAATGATGGAATGTGTTCAACAAAGTCTTGTAGTGGGTGTTGTGGATAAGAAAAATAAGCCCAAATTAGTTTGTTATTTAAATTAATTTCATTCAACGAAAAGAAAAATTTACGCAATTTTTGTTTTAGTCTTTGTTCAGTTGGTAAGTAATTTAGAAAAAAACACATAAAAGTTTTAGTGAAAGTTATTAGTGTTTTTTATTTTTCGATCAATAAAGGTAAAAACTAATATTGTGGTTTTTGACAAAGCTGTTTCTTTTAATTTTTTTTATGAGTTTATAAATATTTTTTTTATTTTCTTGGCTTTTGGAAAACACTCAAAAAAAGTAACATAAAAAAATAATAAATTTATTCTCTAATAAATTTCACTAAACTAACATTTGTGTTCCGCCAAAATTATTTACTCGGTTATTTCATTATATGAACCATTTCAGTATTACTCAGAAACTATATTCTGAATATTTACTGTGAATTCAAGTAATATTGTTTTTTTTTAAGCAAGCTTCACTTCGTTTAAAAATAAAGCTTAGCTTTTGAACCTTTTCCCATTCAAAATTAATCAAATCAAATGGAATTTTCGAATCTAATCTGAGGCCCTGCAAAACCCCAGATTAATAAAATATTCTACCCCTCTGCTCTTTGTAGCCTAATGCCGAAGTGCTAAAAAATTTATTAATTTAATTATACTGCACTTGTACCGAACTTCCACCTTTTGCGGAGCGAACCGTAGCCGTAGCGTACCGTACCGTAGCCTTTGCGAACCGAACCCACCGAACCTACCGTACCACCGTACCCTCATCGTACCGTAGCGTACCCATAGCGCACCGAACCGTACCCTTGCCGTAGCGTACCTACCGTACCGTACTCACCGTACCCACCGTACTCACCGTACCCACCGTACTCACCGTACCCACCGTACTCACCGTACTCACCGTACCCACCGTACCCACCGTACTCACCGTACTCACCGTACTCACCGTACCCACAGAAAGATTTGCAGATGACGCTGAGACGTTTAAAAAATTTAAATCAACTTGTTTGAGCCGACGAAGAAGGAGAATTGAAAGAAGTCTTACTAAAAAAAAAAATCTTTGGAAAAATTAATTAATTCCAAAGATTTTGATTCTTTTAGCATAATAAAAAAAAAGAGTTTTTATCATTAAAATTATTTTTTTTGTACGGTGGGTACGGTGAGTACGGTGAGTACGGTGAGTACGGTGGGTACGGTGAGTACGGTGAGTACGGTGGGTACGGTGAGTACGGTGGGTACGGTGAGTACGGTGGGTACGGTGAGTACGGTGGGTACGGTGGGTTCGCTACACTAAAGGTTCGCCTTCGGTAAGGTACGGTTCGCTTAAAGTACGCTACGGTACGGTGGTACGGTGGCTACGTTTTTTTTGGTACGCTACGGTTCGCAAAGGGTACGCTTCGCTGCGCTGCGGCTACGCAAATGGTGGAAGTTCGGTACAAGTGCAGTATATTGACTGAAAAATTAAAGAGGGAATTTTTTTTCCACAAAGTCATAATTGGGTGAAAACGATCAAGTTGAAATCAAAGCTTCATAAGAAATTCATTAACAATAAATTCTTGAACCAAATTTTTAGTCTAACCAAAACTTCTTTTACTTGTATTTATTACACCTGATTCCAGTACAGTTCAAAACAAAGTTACCACCCTGTTTGTACATTAAAGAACATAAAGATTAATTTTTAATGGATAATTATTTACACAAGCGTTTTTGTAATTTTGTTTTAAATTGTACTGTAACAAATCAAATATTATTCTCACCTTTGGTGAATATTTTTCTCACGTATAAGTGAACAATATTATTCACATAAAATCCAATTTTCACTAAAGCCTCGAATGTTCACTAAAACTTTTTCCATAACTGAGAAAATGGATTCTTAAACAACAACATCTCACTTTTGATCCAAAAAGATACCGTAAACCCCCGATAGATGCCTCATGTGAAAAATCTTTTATAAATGCTTAAAAATATTAAAGAGCTAGTTACAGTATTACAAAATTATCATGAGTAACTTAAAATTATAATTTGGCACTACTTTAGCCATAATAATAGCCAACAAAATCCTTAAATGCTACAAACACTCTGAACCGCTTTTGTCCCTGGGACATCAATCGGGGGTTTACGGTACATCAGGGTATAATTTCGTTGATTAATCAATCGAAAATTCGAAGATTAATCAACAGTCTTCGGTCTAAATTTCGCCCAATGAATAAGTTCCATGCTATCTGAATTTGCAACAACCGACTTGATAAACTTGGTACCCATATACGCAAACCTATCGTACGCAAATTTCTAGGAGTCGGAAAAAATTCAATTTAGTAATGATAGGTCCAAACTTTAGACATTAATGACATGGAATTTTTTCATTTGGCGAACCTTACCACCAACTCTAAATTTCTTGAAAATGAACAACCCTTCTACAAGTAATTCTGAATACCTAAATTTTTCAGATTGTTCACCTACAGTACTGCTACGATTTTGTGTTTTTAGTAATTTTTACGTGAATTTACGTGATTTTACCAAAATTCACGTAAAAAGAGGTAATTTTACGTAAAATTACGTTTGTAAAAAACGGTAAATTTACCTTTATTTACCGGATTTTACGTAAATTTACCTGAAATTACGTAAATTCTCGTAAAAAGTAAAAATTCCACTTGTTTTCTTGATTGTTATACTTCGACATCGAATAACTTATCAAAAAAAATTTAAAAAAACTGTAATCAATTCCAAGTACGTCGAAAAGATTACGAAGTATTCTCCAATAGTTTTGTTATCATAAAAAAATTAAAATTTAGGATTATTCAGAGCATTTTTGTTCAAAGCATCAAAAATAGAAATGGAATTTTTACTTTTTACGAGAATTTACGTAATTTCAGGTAAATTTACCGTTTTTTACAAACGTAATTTTACGTAAAATTACCTCTTTTTACGTGAATTTTGGTAAAATCACGTAAATTCACGTAAAAATTACTAAAAACACAAAATCGTAGCAGTACTGTAATTCTAGACTTGTTCACATACTGCATTAATTGTTGTTCACCTATTCTGGAGCAAAAAATTACGTGAACAAAATATTCACCAAACCCCCGACTAATCTGAGTCTTGGTCTACCGTCGATAGGACCTACTAACTCAAAACTAAATTCTTTAATTTCTTCAGAAATTTTATTAAACTTTGTTGTTTTTTATTACCGTAAACTCCCTCTATTTGTATCCAGTAGTTTTTTTAAATATTTCGATAGGTAAAGTATTGTTTCAAAATATCATACCATTATCGAGCCATTGATATAACGAAATTTAAACATAAATCGAATATTAAAGAGCAAATTTTCTGGGTACAAATCAGGGATGTGCATTAAGTATTAAATACTTAAGTAATTAAAATTTTTTTGAATTTAAGTAAATATTTAAGTAAGAAATTTGGAATTTTCACTTTTTTTTTAAGTATTTAAGGTTACTTAAGGTTTTTCACTATTTTGGACTTTTCACCCAAAAAAAAACGTTAAAATTCAATTTACATCTTGACTGAGACATTATTTTTGACTTACTGATGAACTATCAATAGTTCATGAGAATTGAAAGAATCTAGAATTGGTTTGTAAAATTTAATTTTCTTTGATTATTTTTTTTCACACAATCAATTAACAATCCTGACTTCGAATAAACAAAAGCGGCTTCTTTCTTCGAATCGTCGATTCTATCCATCAATTTTCAAACCGGTCGTAATATCAAAATGAAGAGATTTTATTTTAAATCTTAAAATGACTTCTATTACACTCGATTGCTGATTTCTTCGATCGTACAGTTTAATGTTTAGCCACATTCTATAGCATGTCATAGAAAAACTGTTGATTTCGCATTCTAGTTCTTTAGACACTATTAATAATTCACATCCGTATAATAAGATGTTGATGTTTAGTTGATGGTTAGGTTCAAGAAGGGCAATATCTTCGGCGTAATCAAGATCACTGATTAGCTTATCTGGGTACTTACTACTGGTACCTATTTTATATCTAAATCCGAGCTTGTGTTGAGCCTCTAACAATACAAAGTCAGTAACAATTATGAAGAGGGAGGGGATCAGGACACCCCTTGAATCACTCCAGTACTGATACTAAATTTTTTTGACAGTTTAGCATCAACAAAAACTGCTGCCTTTTAGTTTTCGTAGTACGTCGCGATTATGTGCATAAGGAGTTAAGTAATACTTAAGTATACTGTTCATTACTTAAGTATTTACTTAAGAAAATCTGATAAATGGACTTAAGTTTAAGTATTTATTTAAAAATATTGCTAATTTACTTAAGTATTGAAAATACGATTTAAGTACTTAATGCACATCCCTGGTACAAATAGAGGGGGTTTACGGTATTGAATTAATTTAATCATTCCAAAATAGCCTTTAACGGAAAAATATGTTAAAGAGAAGCAGTCGCACTCCGCCGCTGTAAGTGCAACTCAATAACGGTATATTGGCTAAAGATACGATAATAATACCATAATTACGAAAAGTTGGAAGCAAAAAAGTTTAGATTTTAAGAAGAACGACTGATTGATGAATTGGTTTTACTTTTTTTATCCGTTTGAAAAACGAATGGCTTTAGATGGATAATTTTTTATTTTTTTTGTTGTTTTTTAACTAAATAAAATTGATTTCTCATTCTGATTAAATATAAAAATTGGAAATAATGAAAATTTATTCGATTAAAATTTTTTAATTTGGAAAAAAATTTATAACTTTGATTTTTGCTGGGTCGCATCCTCAACGATTTTTTCTTTAATTAGTTTTGAAATTTCATCATTAGAAAGTCCAAAGTCTTTCAAAACTTTAGATGTATGCTGGCCAATTATAGGCATGTCATAAGCTTGATTTTTCGAATTTTGATTCAACCAATTCATTGTTGGTAAATAAGAACCATTTTCTAGTTGAATAAAAGAATTTCTTTCTTTGTTATGAGGATGGCTTGGTGCTTCATTTAACTCTAAAACTGGTGAGACACAAGCGTCTAGATTTTTGAAAATCTCTTCCCATTCTTGTCTTGTTTTTGTTTTAAATTTAACTCGAAGACTTTCATGTGTTACCTCGTCATTGTCGGTAAGACCTAAACCTTTTAATAGTTGCCTATAAAAGGCTGGTTCTAATGAACCACAAGCCATGTACTTTCCATCTTTTGTCTCGTAGGTCTCATACGGTGCGAAACCGGTATCTAAGAGATTATTTCCTCTCTTATCTCCCGCCCATACTCCTGGTATATCTCTTGATGTCCATAACCAACTAGACAAATAAGCTGAACCTTCGACCATGGCAAGATCAATAACTTTTTCTTTGATTCCAGTTGTTTGACGTTCGTAAAGAGATGACACAATAGCTAATGCACACATAAGACCGCCTCCAGCGAAATCGGCTAGTAAATTTATTGGAGCTACAGGAGGTTCATTAGCTCGTCCTATAGTTGACAAAACACCCGAATAAGATATGTAATTTATGTCGTGACCTGCTTTTGGACTTAATTCACCATATTGGCCGTATCCTGTCAAGCGAGCGTAGATGATTTTAGGGTTCTCTTGAAATATATGAGTTGGCCCCAAACCTAAGCGTTCCATTACTCCTTTGTATTTAAAAAAGTATTAATGAAAAAATTTTAAAATTATACAGTCGATTAATTACCTTTTCTAAATGGCTCGATTAATACATCAGCATTTTTGCTTAGTTTTTTAATTATTTCAATGCCTTGTTTGCTTTTTAAATTAACTGCAATCGATTCTTTACCATGAGAGAGACGATCAACGTCTTCCGATGCACCAGTCTAGATAAAAAAAACTCTTTAAAACTAAACCAAATGGAGAAAAAAGAATCAACAAGTTAAAATTGAGATGACAAAACAACCAGCTGCACATGGGACCATTTAAAAAGTGTCCATGAAAAAATCTAAATCGCAAAGGAGCTTAAGAGTAATTAGTCAAACAAAACGACTTTCTATAGCTCAAATTCACAGTTTCAGACTGTTGCCAAAATGGAACCACTGACTTTAGAGGTCCTTAACCCTAAGCCATGTAGCGCAAATTGAGCTTGCTTAAGTCACAACATTTTCAGATTGCAGTCAAGTTCATTCAAAGAATTAGTCAAAGAAGAATAAGTAAAATTGAAATGATTTGCATTGATGGTTAGCCTTAGGGAAATTATTTAACTTTTACAACATAGACTTCCAAGACTAGCCTAACTCTAAAAAATTATCTGAAAAATCTTACTCTGTCTATTCGTATAACTCTTGCACCTAAATCTTTCAATATTTTACCACAAAATGGACCTGGCGCAAGACCAGCAAACTCCAACACTTTAATTCCTTTTAAAGCCATCTAAATTTAAATCAAATTTTATTTAAAGCCTTTCACAAAAAGCCAAATGCTAGAATTATTAATTCCAACTTTTTTGAAATTTTGAAAAAACAAAATTTTTGTTTTGCTTAAAATTTATTTGTTGAATAAAATTTATGAAAAAAATTTGCTATAATTTTAAATTTATCATTTTTATTTTGTTCATGGTTGCATTCTCAAAGCACCGTCTAATCTGATAACTTCACCGTTTAACATGGGATTCTCGACAATCGATTGAACTAATTGAGCATATTCAGCTGGATTACCGAGTCTTTGTGGAAACGGAACAGTTTCGGCTAAAAATTTTCTAGCCTTCTCCGGTAGACCAGCCAACATTGGTGTATCAAATAAACCTGGAGCAACTGTGCAAACTCTTACTCCCATATTTGACAAATCTCTTGCAATTGGCAAAGTCATAGCTACTACACCGCCTTTACTAGCAGCATAAGCAGCTTGACCAATTTGACCATCATAAGCAGCAACTGATGCCGTGTTTACAATAACACCACGTTGTCCATCTTTATTTGGTTCATTTTGTGCAAAAGCATCGGCGGCTAATCTAATCGCATTGAAAGTACCGACCAAGTTTACGTTTATAACTTTTTGAAAATCTTGTAATGTATGAGCTCTTTTTTTGGTAAAGTTATAAGTTCTAAAAGCGACACCAATACCGGCACAATTGACTAAAACGTTCAAACGACCAAAATTAGATTTAGCTGTTTCGATGGCTTTAGTAATGTCTTGTTCAGAAGTAACATCAGTTGGACTAAAAACAGCGTTTGTGTTTCCGAGTTCTTTGGCGAGTTTATCACCTTGAGAGTTCGGTAAGTCACAAATGACTACTTTTGCGCCGTTACGAACAAAATTTTCAACAGTAGCACGACCTAAACCTGAACCACCACCAGTTACCATACAAACTAAACCACTTATTTTTGACATTTTCTCTCTTAAAAAATATTGAATAATGAAAATTCTAAAATTAAAATTAACGTCACGAGAGTTTAAATTCTCGTCAAACAACAAAAAATTCAAGAAAATTAATAAAATTTGTTTATTCAGAAGAGTAAATTCTAATAATATCTTTAGTAGTGCAAGGATAATTAGTCAAAGGACATCGATTATGTGATTTAATAAATTTAAAAATACACGGATAACAAAAGACAAATCCCGAAACGGATAAAACACATTCATTAGTCCGTTTTTTTGTACACAAAGGACACAAACTTTGGTTATTTAAATTTTTAAAAAATTTATTTTGTGAAATTTTTTCAGGAAGTTTCGGTGGTGGTATAAGATCTTCGTCTTCGTTGTTTTCTTGATTGAAAATTTTCTTAATTGGAATTGTAAAGACATCGACTTCATCCGTATAAGTTTGATTGTCTCTATAGTCTTGATGCCATTTTAAGAATTGTATAAAGTATAACACATTTGTCAACAAGTTGTTGAAAAATAATAATGAAATCTTTAAAAATCCACTTTTTTTTTCATTATCGTTTCGGTTAAGATTGTAGATGAGTTTGGTGCCGATTAGACTTAGAAGAGGAGAATTGCAATCAGACGAGTTTATGATATACCTAAACCGATAGAACCAGAAAATAGAAGACCACAATAGATGAAAGTACGGGTAATATTTTAATAGAAATTTTTTGATAAAATTTGTGACCGAAGTTAATTTAGTGTTTGAAGGGTTCGTCTCGTTTGGTAAGTCTACATTCTTTTCCAACTCTTCGTACACATTGTCAAGTTTAGCTTTTAAGTAAGGGGCTACGATCGAGGTAAGAATTGACAAAACACGTTTTTTACTGTTGAGACCGCTTCGTTTTAGACCGTAAAAGTGTTCGGAAAAAAGTGAATCAAACGCTTTAAGATAAAAAAATTCAATTATTGAATGAAGTACCAGATAGACTTCGTCACTGTATTTTTTTATCTTTCGTAAAATTTTTGAATGGACTGATACCCATTTGAGAAGGTGATTAAAAGAAAGTCTAAACAATGAGTGCATGTTCTCTTGTGCGATTATATCGAATATAGACGGTCGAGATATGAATTGATTTTGACCGGATTTCGATATAATCGAAGCATAATCGATGTTTTGTGTACTTGACATTTTAATCCATTTCTAAAACAAAAATGCTTATGAACAAAAATGATCTTAGATGATTTTTTTCATATACACCCTTTTTTCAAACATTTTTTTTTTATTAATTTTAAAATTTTTTTTAGAAATGTTAAGTTTTGGAGCAAAATAAAAATTATTTTTAGTCAGATGATTGTTAAGTATTAGTGAACATCAACTACAACAAAAATTTGGTTGATAAAAAAAAACTCTCAAAAACAAAGTTCATTCGTCTTATCTCGATTTTAAATTGTTGATAATGAACCTAGCTTTCTAAGTTATTTATTGATCTAAATAGAAAAATCTAGCTTAGAGATCTTAATTTTATGCTTCAAGTTTTTGTCTTTGATCGATTAGTAGATAATTGAAAGAGTCAAAAATTTCACTCTAAGGTTGCTATTCTGTTAAACTGAAGTAAGCGCGTGCTTAGGCAGCCGAACTGTTAACTTGGTTAAAGGTCCTTTTAGTATTATAATGCTACTAGTTAGTTGCATACAGTGATTCTTACGAAAATGTAACGTTCCGTTTGGAACGCGTTCAGAACGGTCTTTAAAAACAGTTCTGTTCTAGTTCAAAACGTTTTCCAAAAGGTTAGGACAGTTTCTCGTTTTTCCTCAGAGGGTAACGAGTTTAGGAACGGACACGATACCCTTTTGGAAAACGTTTGGAACTAGAACGGAACTGTTTTTAGTTTCATAAACTTCACTTGGTTATTACCAGGGCCAACCAAAATATGTGAAACACAGCTAAAGAACGGCTAAAAAATCCGCTAAATCCCTTCATTTCGCATATGTTGGTTGGCCCTGGTTATTACTGTTGTGTAGATTCACGTGTTCCTCTTGTAAACTTTCATGAACTTATGTTTTTGAAAGCCATCGGGTCTTGTCCATTATGTGCGCAATCGTTCATCAATTTGTGCGCGATACAGGTAATTCGGAAAGGTGTGAACACAAAAAAATTCCGATTAAAAACTGTGCATAATTTGATGCGCAACAGTATTAGTTGAACAATTAATCTTTTGATAATTTCTGAATTATACAAATTTCTAAAAATGAATTTAACAGCCGATAATTATATTGATAAAAGCGATCTCCAGAAAAAAAAGTCACATCACATTCTCATTTGGCGTTATTCATGTCCTAAAGAGACAGCTCATTCTTTAAGGCGTTTATTGCATAATAAAAGTGCCGAGAGTAAATTATATCATTTTAGTGTTAGCATGTTGCGATTTTTGCATGTACATAACCAACAAAAAAAAGATAAAATTTCTCATGGCAAAGCATTAGGAATTTTCAATGAGAAACAAAATCATCGATTAGATAAAAAAAATTGATGAATTAGGTTTAGGATTAACAAACATTAATATTAATTTGGTAAAAAAAATTCAATAATACTAGTACTTCTTTAAAATCTCAGCGAAATTTTTTTATTGGCTAAAATAAAATTGATCATCTAATTCTCGCCTCTTCTTTGTTTAGCAATATCTGCGCAATTAAATTTAATTGTTCACACTTTTCCGATTTACCTGTATCGCGCATAAATTGATGAACAATTGCGCACATAACGGACAAGACCCAAGCCATCATTAATATATGGGTATCAACTGAAAACTAGTTTGACAAGCTTTAAATAGAGATTTTTAGCTTTCAGTTGATACCCACAAATTAATGATGGCTTTTCAAAAACATAAGTTCATGAAAGTTCACAAGAGGAACACGTGAATGAGCACAACAGTAATAACCAAGTTTATGAAACTATGCAACTAACTAGTAACATTATAATACTAAAAGGACCCTTAACCAAGTTAGAAATTCGGCTGCATAAGCCCCCGCTAACAAGTTTCAAAAAACATTATGTTTCAGAAAATTCATAGTTACAGCAAATTTTTCATCAGTTCTAAGATGGTTATTTTAGTCTGTAATAAGCAGTAAAGCAGCTAAACAGCGTAACTGAATTAAATAAACTGAATAAAGATTTAAAAATTCGTAATCCTTGTGTGTGAAAACCCCCTAGAAACATATTTCTCTTAACTAAGAGCATGTTCCTGTAAAAATTCGATTTTAGGCTCTGAAAAAGGCACCAATTAGGTAGTTTTTTGAAAAATTTTAAAAATCATTTTATAAAAAATACAGTCGTATCTCACTTATATCACCGCGATATTAAATCACTATTTTGTTTTATCACTAAAAACGCTCGAAACCGATTACCTCAAATACTTTTACATTGAAAAAATTTTAAGTTAAATCACCATTTCATATCACTACTCTGTGTATAAGCACTATAAGATTGAAACCCCGTTGTGTATATATTCTATAAAAAAGCACTTCTCATTATATCACTAAATAAAAAACGACTAAAAATCGTAAACAAGACAATAAAAAAAACAATAACGCTAAAATTAAAGACGATATAAAAAAATTTAAAATAAAATCTTTTTGTTCTTTTTCTTTTTGATTCAATATGATTCAATAATTTATTACCTGACTAACAAGTTTTGTAGGTTTTGAATTCAATCAGAACGATTTTATTCAAAACCGTTCAGCATAGTGTGGTTATTGAGCTCGTCACTCCTCCCTCGCAACAATTCTTTCTCAGCATGAATATGAAACGATAAAAAACTAGCGTTGAATACAAAACGGGTTTTTTGAATTGGTTGAAGATGCCCTCTACAAATGTCTTTCTAACGTTATTAGTTTAAATAGAAACTGAATTTTATGGGCTAAGTATTTTGTAATTTTTTTTTTAAAGTTAGCTAAATAAATAATTTTGTATAAAATTTCCTTATGTCACTTTTTTATTATATCACTATTTTAGGTTCACAAAAACGGGATGATATAAGTGCGATACGACTGTATGTCATAGAATTACGAATTTTTGGTCAAAAATTAAAAAATCTCTCATCATTGTGATTTTTGATTATTTTGACCTTTTTCGACCTTAAGTGTACAAAAGTAAAACGAAAATCAAAAAAGTAAAACCAACACATTGCTTAAAATTGTATAAAATTTTAGAATTGGTAAAATTTATAGGTGTTAGGTAAACGCTGAAGAAGATCACATCAACAATAGGATTAAAATTTGCTATTTTTCCCTAAATATGCACCCTTCAAATAACTCAGGGATCCTTGAAACGTTAATCTAGCAGTTAATTTTAAGCTCTTTCCGAATATGTATAAATAATATGGGATTGATGATGTACGGAAATCTGTTTTTTTGGAAATCCGATCAATTTGATTAAGAATTTTCTGCCGGTTAAGAGAAAATTTCATTATAGTTTTGAGTTTTGACCTGAGAATCTGACTTGAGTCGTCAAAAATTCTCATACCTGAGGCGAAAAATAAAACCCACACACGTTGTAATTATGATAATTTTAATCAAAAGCTCCAAATGGTATCAATTTAAATTCATTAAAAAACTTGTTCAAATTTTAAAAAATATGCAAAATTTTTTAAAATAAAATGTATTGATCCCACAATTTTAAATATTAACTATTGAGCAACATATTTTATTGTGTAAAGCATCTCATTAATTTTATTTCCTTAAATATACGGAAAAAATCCGATAGAAGAATCATTTCGAAAAATAAAAAAATTCAAAATTAAAAATGAAGTATTTGCTGTTAATAGGAACAAGTAAATCATTTCTACAATTTTTTGCAAAAAATATTTTAAAGAGTCTCTCATTTACCTAGTTTGTTTAATCAGCAGCTTAGCTGTGTGTGCACCCAAAGATTTCATTAAAGGACCAAAAGGAAATTTATCCAATAAAAATGCAAAATCTCAAGGAACTTATAATTCATCTTGTAAATCAACCAATGATTGTGGTGATCAAACTGGTTTAGTTTGTCGCGCAAGTCGTTGTGTGTAAGTTTAAAACATTTGAAAATCTTAATTTTCGAATTTTCTTTATAAAATTATTTAGGTGTTCTAAAGGATCGAATTGGGTTTCTAAAGAATTAGGAAATGGCCAATCTAAAACAACAATCAAATTTTGTGGTAATTAAAATCGTTTAGAATGTTTTTCGTCTAAGAAATTTTAATCGATTTGTTTTTTTTAAGATATACCGTATCTAAAGCCTTGTAATTTCTTAAAATTTCAAGAAATCATATACACCCGCTGCGATGAAAGTGTAAATTTAGCATGTGATCCAAACTCAAAGACATGTCGGTAAGTACTAAATCAATTTGTTAATAATGTCAAATTGACAGTAATTTTGTATTTTGTAAAAAGCTGTCAATCTGGAAAATGGAATAAAAATTCTTGCGGTAATTTTTTTTATTTTAATAAAATTTCCTTTTAAATCTTAATTTTTTCATTTAAAGCTTGAATTTTTTAAATTGAATGTTTTTTGTAAAATTTAAATTTTTGTTTTTCGTCTCAATAAATTTTTAATATAAATTTTTGTTCGCTTTCATTTTGTTGCCTTGTGTACACTCTACCAACAGCTTAGACACTTTTACAGTCGAACCTCTTTAATCCGGCCTTCTTTAATCCGGCAATTTCACGACTGTAAGGTAGAGAGGTACGACTGTAACTGTTTTCAGAGCCATGTGCCTAGATTTTTAGATCTTATAAAGAGTCTTAATTGTGTAAGACAGCTTTTGTGGGCCTAAGTTGCTAGATAAACGTCTTTAAGTCGTAAAACAAGTAGTTTTAGTCACTTAAGATCCGTCTTCAAAGAAGGAAAAAAAACGACAAAAAGTCTTAAGTTACTTAACTTTTATTTCAAAACGCTTTAAAAAGCAGACGATTGAATGCTAAGGCTGGTTTCCTTGGAAAGAAAATCTAAATGTGAAAAGTTCAAAATAAAGCAACCTTTTTGTCATTTTTTTAAAACAAAAATTCTTTAAATTAAATTATTGTAGCTAAAGTGAACGATGAAAAAAATTTTAGAGATAGCTAGAAAAAAAATTTTACATTCCTAAAAACAAAAATTTGTTTGACTAAATTTTAAATTTAAAAGAAAAATTATTATGTTTAGTGTAATAATTATGCACAACTTGAAATTTAAATGAAAAAGGTTTTTTTTTAGTTTTTTAATAAAACAAAAAAATGAGCAATATTCCACCAAATACCCCAACGATTCCAATTAAACAAGTAACAGCTAAAAAATTTATACCACTTGTAGTTGCTTCGCCAAATCAAGATCTCAAAATACCTGCTAAGTTGTTCGATGTAATTTTTAATTTTTACATTACTTCTACTCAGTTTACGAATCGACTCATACTTGAGGGTATGGTCAATGGTAAACACTTGGTAGAAGTGCGGTATCGTATAAAAAAAGCTAATAGTATCTTTGTTTATAGGATCAAAAGCTTCAAAGTTTTATCCAGGACATCCTCATTCAGTAAGACAGTCTCAAATTGTTAAATCCACTCATTTTGAATGATTTTTTGTTTTTGTTGAAGATTCGAAACGATAAAAGATAAAAATTCGGCTTTGTATGCAATCCGGTTATCAAGTTCAAACCAATACATAAATGAAAAAAATCGTTTCGATTTGCTCTCGTTAAATGATCAAATTAAATTTCATGATGTTGATTTATGCTTCAATTTGGTAATCTTAAACTTAGACGAATCATTTAAGATGATTTTTGATTCAACCTTAATTTCAAAAAGGAAACTGAAGTGAAGACTTACGTTGAAAAAATAACAGGAATAAAGATTACAAACGCCGATGGTCTAATATCACAATTGATATCTGTTGAAAAATTTATTGCAGCCGATAAAATATTTGCTTACGAATTTTATGCCAAAGGTGGTAAAAAAATAATCGTCGATTTTATAAAAGAGTGTGAACGATCCAATGAGGCAAAAAAATGGATTCTATTTTACCATTTATACAAAATTTTAATTTTGTTCATAAAAAATTGGACTCTTTTTTCATGGGATACTTCTGAAACTGAACTTCATCTCCTTAAACTGGTAAAAAAAAATTTCTAATTTATCTACTTTTTACACATCCAGGGTATCATATTATAGAACACTAAAATTTTTTTGGATATTATGCGAATTATCAAACTTTCTTTGAAAGAAACAATTTTTGGAAAAGCGACTTACTCCATTTAAAAAAAAATATTTTATATGAAAATTTAACGTTCTATGGTCTGGCAGCTTTGTATCAGTGTAAATACGAATTTTCTGGCTGTGTTTTAGTATACGATAACTTCAAGAGTCTTAATTCCTGAATTTCCATCGCTAATCGTGAATTGAGTCTCTAATTAATGAAATGCATGTTTCATGTGAGTTCTGAGTTTTCCAAATTAACACTTTGAGCCATGGTTATAGGCCTTTTTCGTGCAAGATTTGATTTATTGATCAATTTTTTCATGGGGGTAAAAAATCAAAAATATCCCACCATCCCTCTGCTCTTTACAGCCTAATGATAAGAAGCTTTGTTTAAACACCTAGAATGCCAGAGTTGAAATAAAATATTTTTGATCTGAACGTATCAGCTGAAACCTAAAAAGCTACCATTGACGCTGTGACCAAAATGGATGGGAGAAAAAAGTTCCGGGAAGTCGCAATCGGTCGAAAACTGTAGGAAAAGGCCTTTCAAAAAAGGAATTGTAGGGGCTGTAGGGGTAATATTTTTAATTTTTTAGTTTTCTGGTAAGTGGAACCTTAAATTCAGACATTGCAAAAAAATAACCCTTTGTTCAAGAATAATTAATGTTTCCAGGGATAAATGTGTTTTGTGACGGTTCAATTTACTATCAAAAAATGTCTAAAAAACCGAATTTTTACCATAGGACAAAAAAAATTTTTCCTAACTTGTACCGGAAAAAAAATTAGGGTTTAGAAAAATTTATCGGTTCTATAAATGTTCTGTAAGATTCTCTTTCGAAGTTTGTTGTTTTCAAAGATTCAAATCCTTATTTAGAACTGTTCATTCAAAAAGAGGGTTATGGTCGCATGACCTGAATAAGAAATCGATTTAGGAAGATCATTTTATAGGTTTAACAAAATTTTCCTTCAACAAGATATGTGAAATTTTAAACGATTCAACAAGAGAAAACAAAAAATCATCAATACCAGATTACTTAGTTTTACTTTTTTTACAAATTGTAAACGATGTTATACTTAACAGGTAAGCCTACTTTAAGTCCTTATTAAATCTTAATAGTCTTGTTAAAATTCAAAAAAAAAGTTCAAGTGCCCGGGAATTAATTTTTAAAGAACTTAAATTCAACGACATAATTTTCGTAATCCAAAGGTAAACTTAATTTTTCCGGTCTCATTTAAAAAAAAAATTAATCTTTTTTTTTTTCAAGACAAGAGATTCAAATTAAAGAGACTTTATTAATATTTTTGAATTGTTGTTTTCTTATCGGTGATGTTCATTTCAAAAAAGTATAGATTTTAAAATTGACCATTATTTTTGTACCAGGATTAAAATTAAAATTTAAGAGTTTATACTCAATTCTATCTCAACCCTTAATGAATGCTGTCCTAAGAGAAGTAAGTCTAAATTTTGATTATTTTATTTTTAAAATTTAACTTTCGACAATAAAATTATTTTAGGAATTACGTTTGTTATCTAACTTGGATATAGAAAATTATTCAATACTTGACACGAACGATGATGTTCAACAAAATGAACAAATAAATCTACAACATAAGTCATTTGGTTCTATGATAACCAATCTTAATGATAAATCAACTAAGAGAATAAAAAAATTTATTAAAAAAACATTTTCTTCTAAAGAACCTGATCCACCAACTTATCCTATTGATTACGTTAGTCTACACATTGTTTTTAATTTCTGTCGCTTTAATGCTTATCTAAAAATTTGTTGTCAATCACTTACTCTCTTTGCTTATCACCCGCTTTTTATTTTTTTGAAATTAAAAATCTTACAATAATTTTGTTTGTGCTTTTTTTAAGGGATCTTTGGATGATCGAAATTCGGATAGAATTTATTATAACTTTGCAATGTTACAAAAAAATCTTTTGGATATTGATTATGCAACACGAGTCAGGATTGTAGTTGATAAAGTAAGCTAATTTTTTAATTAAATAACCCGATACCAACCAGAATGGAATAAAGACGGCTTGTTAGTCTATCACTAACTCATTGAGTTTAGTTGCGTCAGAAAACGCTTTCAATCAAGATCGACTACCGAAAACACCCTTTCACTGCGCTTAATATTTGGTTTAATATTGGAAAGTTTTCTTAAACAATTTTCCTGGATTTTGGCGATCTAAAATCGAATTGCAGGACGTCGGTTTCGAAAATTCTTGATCCAGGTATTAAATGGACGCTGTGCCCTGCTCACTTATATTTTTTTTTCAAAATTTTAATAATCTCTGACTTTATTTCTTTATTTTTAGAACTACCATCAGTATTGAATGCATCCCAGATATGTGTACCGATTTATTTTCGGGTATTGGGTCGGTTTGAGTAACCCGACATAGGTTGGGTCGGGTAACTTATAAAAATAGGGTAGGCATACCCAAAAACTCCAATTTAAAACTCAATTGTTAACCCAAATACCCTTTTTTATGGGTAACTCAACCCAACCTATACCCAAAAACTTAAAATTTATGTGTAACCTATACCCTACCCGAACCCTAAAACTCAATTTTTTCGGTTTGCTCAAACCGATCCAATACCCGAAAATAAATGGATACACATGTCTGAAGCGCCCTCGAGGTTTTTGGTGTTTTTCCAGTTTAGATGTCTCGTGTAGCGTATCGAATTAATATTTTATATTTATTAAAAATATGTTTGCATTAATTTCAGATCTCACAGAGTTGACTAAAAATGTTTTCATAGCTCTAGATTGAAAATTCACTTGTGACTCGTCTTCTAAAAACTGTAAAAATAGTCGATTTGTCACTAAAAATTCCCTTAGGGGTACCCGAGATAAAGAATATACCACTCTACACCATTTTTGATTCCATAGATGCCAATATATTTTCTTTGAGAGTATCGAAAATTTAATTTTTATTTGCCATCCTTCAATTTAAGAATTTTTAATTTCCAAATCGAGCAGCAACTTCTACAAGAGTGCTATACAAGGAGTGTTCTATTCCAATAGTCCAATACTTTCAATAACAGATGCGATTCTGAAAAAAAATCCATGACAGATTTAGAAAATCCCTTTACCTTGAACCCAAAAATCTCTTTCTCAATACTTTTAAGATTATTTTTCTTTTAAGAGTCATATGAACAAAATAAAAACAATTTGCAATTGTGCTTTTGAACAAACAGGGACGAACGCTTCTGAGAAACAATTAACCGATGATGAAAAACTTGCAAAACTTGGTTTCACAGTAATTAATTTTAAAATTGTTTAGTTTAAAGAATTTTTCAATGGAGAATTTTTTAATTCAGAACATATCAAATCCGATAGAAGATTTTAACGAAACACCACCGGGAATTTTAGCACTTGATTTCATGGAATTTTTTGCTACCAAACAATCGTTACGTCCAATTTTTCAAAATGTAACTTTTAAACAAACTTTGAAAGATTTTTATCAAAAAAAAATTTTAAAAATTTAAAGTTCGTGAGTGAAAAATGTATCAAAAATTCAGAATACGCATTTCCGTTTGTTAAAGCAAGTTTTTATATGGTCAAATACATGTATGAATTATTGCAAATAGGAAAAGGTATTTCATTAACAAAATTAGATCAAACAGAACTTTCTCAAGCCTTTTTGTTTTTAGACGAATTTGACAAACATACTGAAATTTTATTCGTTATGTTCACGATAAGTCCCGAAGGAATACTTGACTTTTTTTCAAAAATGTTATGGATGTTTCACAGACTTTGGATCGAAATGAAAGCTCAGTCATTAGACTTTGATCGAGTAAGTACTTTAACAAACAAAATTTATCTATAAAAATTAATTTTTGTTATTGAAAAGGCTCTCTCAGCGCTAAAAGACTCATTATACATTATATTAACCGATGTCAATAAAAATGATAAAACCAACTCGAATGGCTTTAGCTCTGTTATAAAAAGAAAATTAAATGATTTAAATAATTTAATTGATACATGGAAGTATGATTTTATAAAAAAAGGAAAAAATCGTTATGACAAATTTAATTTGGAGCCTGTCAAGTACGTTTTTTTTTTGTTTTTGAGTCTTTCTCGTTTAAAAAAATATTTTTTGTTTAGAGAACTTGAAAAAATTCTAACCGAAGAAGTTATTCAAATGTTAAAACCAAAACGTGTGGGTGTTTTGTGTAAAGGAGAAGTTTTCGAAAAAATTAATCTTAAAGAAAAACGATATAGACGTGAGTAGACCTTTTGATTTTTATTGTAGTTTTTAGGAGATTGTTGTTCACTTTCTTAGGTTTTAATAGAACCGCGGGATGTTTTCATTATTGAAGCCTTATTAATGCAAATTGACAATAGTGATTTTTATACTTTTGACTTTTTCGACCTCTGTATACAAAAACAAAAATTAAAGACAAAAAATTTATCAATGCCAAAAACACCCAAAGGATAGTTTCATAAATAGTTAAAAAGCGATAAAATTTGCTATTTTTTGGACTATTTGAGTTTGGTTTTTTAAGATTACGAATTTGAGGTCAAAATTCACTTTCAAAAAGTTTTGACGCTTTGTATTGCCGGAACCTTTTAATAGGCTTTAAATTAATTTTTGTATGAAAAAAATCAATTTTCCGGGGAAAAATTCGGAAAATATACAAATAGCGGGCATTTTTATATCTCCTTTTTTTTGACCACTAACTCACAAATTACTCTGCAGTACATTTCTGTATTAAGTTGACACTCTGCCTAAGCAATGCGCATCATGCTCCGTAGCTTTGCTTAAGACGCGCATGCGCATTGCTCCTGAACGTCTTAAAATTTTTTTTCCGTGCTTAAGCAATGCGCCGGAGCGTTCTAGGCAGCGCAGAAACTTAACCTAAGCAATGCTCTTGAGCGTCTTAAGCAATGCTCCGAAACATGTCAACTTATTTCAGAAATGTACTGTAGTATTAGTTTTTTATATATATACACAAATTCTATGGGTAACCCTTCCCCATACATATGTACCCATAAATTTTATGGTATTGGTTGAGTATGGGTTAGCCGATAAATTCAGGTTTGGGTTCGTGTAAAATTTGAGTATATCCATTTATGGGTAACTCATATCCTACCCGAACCGCGGGTAACCCTCCCCCACCAAATACCTTAAAATTAATAAGTTCATATGCCTTAAAAAATCAAAATTTCAAATATTACAGTGTAAAGATAATGCAATTTGCAATTTTTGACCGCAAATTTCTAAACTAGACATAAAAATAGCCTTAATTGGCAGATTTTTTGAAATCGAAAAATTGGGTCTTGCTCTGTCCATTTGTATGGGTTACAAAATATTGCTTTAATGTAACATTTAAGACTACCGTTATCCCCCGCACAATCCCCTCTCCCAAGTGCACTTTTTTAGCGATACGATGGGAATATTTGATACAAAAAAAAATGTTTTAGTGCTCACAGTTAAGTTAAAACTAGTTGCCCATGTATTTTTTTTCAAAATTGAATTTTTTGAAAACCGAAACTGAGGGTTTAAACCTGAATTCTCTCATGAGCAGCCTTGCAGGGGATTATGGTACGTGTAATGTCCAGAGAAAAGTGTCTCCTTGCAAATTAAGAGCTTTTAATCAAATAAAACAATTGTTGGGATCTACTCCCAGTTTTTATTCATTGTAATATTTTTTATATTAAGATAAGCAAATATGGAAGCTTTCATCTGATTACAAAACTTTTAACATATCCGAATACGAAAATTTACAGTCAAAAGAAATCAAAAATACAAGTAAGAATTTTTGCTTTAGTCCAAAGTCAGTAGGAATTTTTTTCAGATTTATTTCTCTCAAGCTCAACTTGACGTAGAACGAATAAAAGAGGTTAGAAAAGAAGAACCACGCAAACAAGTATTTCATCTACAAATAGTTTGCTATCGACTTGACGAACAAGGAGAAGAAATAATAACCCTTACAAATCAAAGCGAAGAAGTAATAGACGAATGGTTCGATGGATTTAATATTTTAATAAACCCTAAACCAACACCAAATATAACATGTTTTGTCGATTGTTTAATAGACGTACAACTACTCGATATACACACACTTGGTTTAGAAATTCCACAAAATCAACTCAAAATACCCGAATTACCAACTAATTTTGAATTCAATCTAGTTGCTTAATTAGACATTTATTTACTTTTATGTCTAATTTAAAATTCAATATATTTAAATCAATTTTATTTTTTTTTTTTTTTTTTTTTTGATCGGACAATGACAATTTTTAATCTCTCTTTGTCTTCATTCAAATTTAATTAAAATTCGATAAATAAAAAAAAAAAAAAAAACTGGACTTAAAAAATTTAATTAAATTCGTGACAAGAATAGATATACTGAGTGTACGTTTGTCTATCGGGTCTTTTTTGTTGTTGTTGGTTGAGATATTTGTTTTTAAGATTATAAAAAAGAAGATATCATATCTTCTATTTGATCAATTTTAAAAGCACAAACTATGCCTCAAAAAAAAAAAAATGAAATAAAAATAATTAACATTATCTTCGTCTTAATCGGTTTATCGTATTATTAAGGATTTTTCAATTTTTGACACACTTTACACACATTTTGAACTGATATAAATTTCGAATCGTAAAATTTTAAAAATTTATTTTTTTTATTATTATTGTTTTAGTTTATTTATTTTTTTGTTGTGTTAAATTTTGAGCATTAATCAATCATGCTGATCTTGTTATTCCTTGTAGTCAACTCAATTGTTATCATAAACACTTTAGACCATCGTAAGTAGCCTAAAGGCTTTATTATTATAGATTAGCTTTAATGTATAACGACTCTAAATTTAAAGTTAACTATTACTAGCTTTTATGACTTGAGGAATATTGAAGCCAATGTACTAGGGCTGGTAGATCGGTTCTTTTTTCAAAACTGTTTTAAGAACCGGTTCCTAATCTGGTTTTGGGATAAAAGAAACGCTTTTGAACCTAAAATTTTAGACTTGAATTCCGAACACTAGGCCTATTTAGAAATTTTTACATGCTTAAACCCCATCCCTCCTGTCAAAAAATATTTTTCCACTTAAGAATACAACCCTTCGCCCTTCTAAAATTTCACATTCAATTTTTTAGGCGGCTTTTTTACCTGTTAATAAAAATCTGAACCTTTGAACAAAAAAATCTTTAATTTTCCAACTCAAGAGTTTACCTCGTCTTTGTTAAAACTAGAACTAGGTTAGAAACAAAATTTATCAACTTGTTCCCTGATCTTCCTCCGTCATCTCACCGAAAGTGGAGAAAAAAATGACAAATTTTTCGTCGATCCTTTACCAAACACTGGAATTTAACTTTTAAATCTTATACAACTAAGCTGTTATGATTTTTTTGTAAAAACAAGTTAAATTCTAAGAAACAAAATCAAATTTATTTAACCATAATCTAAAGAAGAAATTCTAAGCAATGACGGAACTAGATTAGAGATAGAGAGTGATTTGGCCATTGCCGAAAATGGAAGGATTTTCAATTGAAGACTCAAGTTTTGAAAGCTGCACCAATGATTCTAAATATCTGTTAACTTTGACAAATAGATTAGAAGGAGTCAAGGATAGTCCACATGGATTCCATTTATAACCTTAAAGATGCACTGTTATAGAATTTAGTAGGGGTTCCTTTGGAATCCTTTCATTTTTCCAAGATTTAAAACTAACATTGAATTTATTTTAAGATTCCGAGAATGCAAATTCATGTGTAGACTCATGTTCTGAAGGATTCAATGTAAAATATCGAGTTAATTTATCAGATGGAAGTGAAGAAATAAAAGACACGGAATTAGTTGAAGTTTTAGACCGTTTAAAATCAGAAGTATACCCAGACACCGAATGCTCCAAGAACGGTAAACATTAATCAAACAAAAATAAAATAAGAAACATTTTTTTTTAATTCTTTCCATTTTTCTTAGTTTTGTTAAGAATTCCGTTTCACAGGCTGAACGACGGTGTAGTAGCCAGAATAGAATTGGAGTATGGTGAAATAGCCAGAGGCACTACTATTCACATTGGTAATTCACCAACTAATGATCTAAATGGTGGCGATCGGGATACAACTTTACATAACGCTGAAATTTATTCTAATGAAACTAATTTTAGTTATTACATGAGCTCGTTGAATTTATGCGATCAACAAGTTCCTAAAGATGCTTCAGTCGATTTGTCAAGACTCTTGCTTCTCAATGACTCTCAAAGTTTCATTAATCCCAAGTCAAAAATTGCAATTTATGTCACTGAAAAATGGTTTCGAATTGATAGTTTGGACAGAAATAGCACTCTTTATTACAACAATGACTACTTGTTTAACTTTGGCCCAATCCAATTGAGTGAACAATGTGAAAAAAGCCCGTTAAGTCAGCTCAATAAACTTTCTCCATACTTATACATTGGTCTAAATCGAGTTATTGCAGATGAAAAAGTATCTCCAGGTTCAGGTTTATGTAATGCTGAAATATCTTTTTTAAATTGTTTCACTAACCCAGAGCCAGATGTTGATATAAACGTCACTGAATTAAAATATAAGTTAAACGATATGAAAAATATTTCATGGGTAAATCCGTTAAGTTATTTGGAAACATCGGTGATGGAACATGCACCATGTTCGGCTCAAGGTGTACTAAAATTGACTTATGATCCAGCAAATATGAGAAAAATAGCTCGATTTGATCTCGATTTTGGAGAAATTTTGTCAGGTTTTACTTTCAATATTGGTGACTCACCGACTAATAATGCTTACGGTGGTGACACTGGTACCACCTCAAACTCGGCTGAGATTCATAGTAATGACAACAGATTCTATGTTTGGCTGGTAAGTTAAATCAGACAGGTCAAAAAAGGTTTTTTCTTATACAATTTTTTTTAAGAATACCAAATACTGTGGAGACACCCTGCTTTACAAAATTGAGTACAACTTATTCCAAAGTTATGATAAACTAACTTTTTTCATTAGTGATCAACGAATCGAAGTTACTAACCATAAAAATTATCATGAAATATTAAAATCGCCATACTTGTATAACATTAATGGACAAAATGTGACATGTAATTGTTTTGATACTCGTTGTTACGCGGGAGTTGCTACCGATTATGATGTATACTTTGGTATTAATAGAGTTATTGGTGGTACTTATAGACCTGGTGTTGGTTTATGTAATGCTAAGATTTCATGGTTACGTTGTGGTGGTGAAGTTAAATCAGTTTCAAGATTAGTTAATTCGGATTATGTTGATTGGCTTAGTACAACAACAACTGTCACAACTACTACCGCTGAATCGACCACTACTGAAAGCTCAACTTCAACCACAACCACAACAACAACAGCTACTACTAGTACTCCTACTACTACAACAGAAGTTCCAACTACCGAAGAGACCGAAACAACAACGATTAACATTTTAGACATCTTGAAAAATTCAACAATCGATATTTTGAAGGAAGTAAATGAAGAAGTTGAAGGTGAAACTGAACAAGATGTAGAAGAAAAAGGAGAAGAAAAAGGAGAAGAGGAAGAAGTAGATGAAGAAATTGAAGAAGATGAAAAAATTTTAGGTCGTATACTTAAAGGACGGTTACAAAAAGGAAGACCATTATTAATTAAACAAAATGTAACACTTGTTGACCAAGACCCAATCGAAGCCATACCAGTTAAAGAAGAAAATGAGAGTAAGTTTTTAAACCAAACTTTAACTTATGATTGATCTTCTTTCTTTTAAAGACTATGCCAAATATTGTACGGAAGAGAACATTAACAAAAACTTGATCTATCACGAGCATAGAAAAGATTCGAGCAAGTTCATTTATTGTGAACAAGTTAATAGAGCAATAATATTGTTATGTCCACTTAATATGAAATGGTCCCAAGCATATTTACAATGTTTACAATTGGTTTAAAAAATAATAGTTGATGTCTTTTTTTTTCTTAGGATTTTGTATAAAAAGTTTTAAACTTTAATAAAATTTTAAACAACCGTAAAACGGACAAAAAAAAATCAATTTTTTCGAAAAAATTCATTTTATTTTCATATTTACAAAAATAGAACAAAATTAGATTATCTTGAAACAAATGGATGAAGTCTAAGCGTTGCTGCTCTTGGTCGTATTTTATAGTCCCTTAAATTAAAATTTAATCACTTGTTCGACTTAAATACTTAAAGACTTACTTTATCAAACAATTATGTATAAAATTATTTGCCATTGATGAAAGACTTGGTATACTAAGTAAATCAGGTACTCTACACAAGGGTATTGGAGAACTTTTAGAACCGTAATATGGCTGACCATTTGCCATCTCATATACTAAGACTCCTAAACTATAACAGTCTACAGTAGCATTATATTTATCAAAAGTTAACAACTCCGGTGCCTTTTTTTAAAAATTAAGAGAAGAAATGATAACGGGTTTTTAAAGCTTACCATGTAAGCTATTGTTCCGACAACAGTTGAACATGAGTCAAGTTGAGTCGAGTATGGGGATGAATAAGTTTTTTTAGCCATTCCTAAATCAATCAATTTGAGATAAATATCTGCCACAATCATTACGTTAGTACTTTTAATATCTCTATTTTTCTCAAATTAAAATAAAATAAAATCTTGGATTATGATGTTTAATCTTTACCTGTGGATTAAGTGTTTAGCATGGAGATATGTAATGGCATCAAGTAATTGTGCAGTGTAACTTTTAATTTTCATTTCGGATAATCGTCCATTTGATTTGATCACTTTTTCTAAATTAACTCCTTCAATGTATTCCATTATAATGCTCACTGGTCCACGAAAACTAAACTCGACTCCTAAAAGGCTAATTCAATAGATAATGAATTTTATTTTGTAAAAAATTGAAATGTAAAATCTCTTTTTCTAAGGCTTACCTTACAATATTTGGATGATTTAATTGGCTTAGTGATTCTAGTTCCTCGCTGAATAGCTGATTTGTTATTACACTTAGTGTCACATCTTTAGGTTCTTTTTTGTGTTTTACAGCTATCAAGTCTCCTTTATGGTTTACGGCAGAGAAAACCTTAAATTAAAAATCTAAATCAAAATTCCTATTTTTCTCAAAAAACATTATCTGATTAAAAGTTTACAAATAAAACATATTTTAATCTATATAATCTTCTACTGGATTGCGCACAGATTGTCTTTGTCAAAGAGAAGTAATAATCTAGTGAACTTTGACGATAAAGTAGGACACCTACAGTAATGAAATCTTCGCAACAAATATTTTTTAAAACAAGTTCTATGCAAAAATTTACCAATCGCTTTGATTAAATATTCCGAGTTTTTGCGTTTCTACTTGGCATGATTTTAAGAAAAAAAAATTAAATGCTGAAGATAGCGCTTGAGATATATGCTGAATCGTCTCTGGATTATACAGTTGTTTAATAAAAATAAATACGAGAGTAGTACTCTGGGACTGGATATTAAACGAAAAATGCAGTCTGACTATATATTTTTAAAATCCCCAAAGGAAAAAAAATACTAACTCTTGTAGCCGTTTATGTCAAATTTAAATTAAAGTAAAGTAATTTCGAATTCGTCCAAATTCAATATTTATAAAAAATTTGATTTTTTGAATTCTTTAACTTTTTTTCTCGTTTTAACCTCTCTGAAAGGAATCAGCTCCTTAAATATGGTCATAACCGACAGCTAGAGCTAGTTAACTTCCAGAACATGTCTCAATTTTAGCTTTTTATACAGTTGTCAATTTTTAAAAAATAGCACCATAGTGATTAGGGTGCAAAAAATGAAGGTTCGGATGTGAATATCTAATCCCGTGGAAAAAAAACGATTTTATTGGGTAACACCTATAAATGTGGGTACAATACCAGAATAAAAAGTATCTTGAAATTTTATTCATTTAATATGGAACATTTTAATCATTTAAAACACGGAAATTTTAGGACAAGAACGGAATGCTAAACTACGGAACTTTTTTTTACGGAATCTAATTTAAAATACCGAATTGTTACGGAAAACATAATCTTTTATTATTTTTTTCTCGATTAAACTAGTCAAGTGAAAATCTTAACGTGAAGGAATAGATGCTTTCGGGGATTTAAAATAATGAAAATATTTAAAAATTAATTTTTGAAAAAAAAAAGTCAAAAAGTTTTGAGTCTCACTTACCATATGGGCTGTCTACCGTCGACTATTCACAAACGCTATCCCACTACTGCTCGACACGGGAGATTTGATCTGCTGCCTTTCGGCTCTGGACCGGTTCTCTCCTCCTTAGGCAACCTGGTCACTCTAGACTCCTCCAAAGTGACGCATATTGATGCCGAGCTTGGTGCGGACGTCTGTTCAACATAGCACAACGATAACCAGAACTCCCACATGTAAACAATCCCACAAACCAGGCCTCCAAGTGACTAGATTACAAGAGAGCGCCGCCTCTCCCGGCCAATTTTTATTCTCTTATTTTTATATTTCAATTTTCATTTTTTTTATTTTCGATGTAAAAATTAACTCGTTTTATTAATTGTCAAAATTAAGTTTACCTCTTAGTCAAGTGGGTTAGATCGGAGATTTTTTTTTTGATCGAAAAAAGCAGGGTTCGAGTCTTGAGAGAGGTTTTTCTTAATTATTACCAATATTTTGGGGAAAAGCTTTTTCTATCTTGAAAGACTTATTCAGTCACTGGAATTAACTAGAGAAGTTTTTGTTAAACCACTTATGAATGTATTGAGCAGTTTATTTTAAGTTCTGGTTTAACAAGGCGCGGAGGAGGTATCGAGCGTCTTAATTTATGTGGAAAATACAGAGAAATTTAGTTGATCCCGTTAAAAATCAACAGTAGTTTAGCATGTTCCGTTGTTCGGAGTTTTAGGTACAACAATAATGATTAAATGAGAAACGACCAGTTGAATAAGATGTTACTTACGATTCCAAAAGCTCCTTTGCCTAAAATATCAATTTTTTGGTATTGAATTATTTCGTGACCATTTATCGAATTATATTGTCCTTCCTGTAATTTGAAAAAATTAATTACAATATTAGAATAGACAAGACTAGAGTAAAACAAAAAACATACTTTTGGAAAATTGAGTGGGTTACTTTTATCTTTTATCTGATCATTAATATTTGGTAGCATGTTTAATATTTTTATTTTGTTAAATTAAATTTTAAAAATTAAAATCTTACATAAAACTTTTTAAATACACCAAAAAAATTAGTTTTAATACTTGAAATCAGATTGGTTTTCATTATTATTTTATAAAAGTGACTTTAAAAAAAGAAAAAAAAATTAAAAAAAAAAAAAGAAAAATGAGAAATCTTTTTATCTTAGAAAAATTTGGGACCCTGGTCCAGAAGCTTAGAATAGAATGACAAAAAGAAATATTAAAAATAAAATTATTTTATTGAGATCAAAAATAGAAATTGAAATTTTATTAGTTATTTATGATTGTTTAAAATGAATCAGTATCTTCGAAACTATTTCCATGAAGTATCATTTTTTTTTGTTCATAAACAAATATTCATGGTTTTTCGAATTCCAACAAAAAAAAAAATACAAACAAGAAATAATTAAGTAATCAAAAAAATAAATTCAAGTCTGCTTGCATCATCATCCATAAAATCTATTGAAAAAAACTTTTCGACTGATTTTGAGGCTTTTTGAAGGAATTGTGACTCTTTTGATTTGGAATTACCACTGAGTTAATGAATGGATGTTCCAATAAGGCTGATGCACTAGGTCGTCTATTCGCATCCCTTAAAAAAAAACAAAAAAAAACAAATTAGTTACGTAAAGAATTTGTTTGTATCTGAAATAGTTTTACCGAATCAAACAATATTGCATAAAAGAATTTGCTAATGGTGTCAGTGTAGGTACATTAACAACACCTTTTACTTGTGATAATATTCTAAATATTTAAAAAAACAAAACAAGAATTAGTTATTAAAAATCAAAGTAATTTGAAAAAAATTCTAATTACATTGTTTCAGTCATATATTCATGAGCAACTCGCACAAATGGATCTCCATTTGCCATTTCATACTTATAAAACAAGACAAAAAATAGATAGAAATATTTTATTGGAGAAAAAAAAATGAATCTTACAATAAGCGCACCAATGCTAAATATATCAGCTTTTGAATTGTAACTCTGAAAATTTCGTACCTCAGGTGCCATAAATGGAATCTTTGATACAAAATTTAAGAATTCAATTTTTTTTTTAAAGGATTTGAATGTATTTACCGTTCCAACCATTGTAGATGTTGATGTACTAAACCCGATTTCATCTACATTCAATCGTTTGGCCATACCAAAATCGATTAGTTTAACCCATGTGTTTGAAACAATCATTATATTTGAGCTTTTGATGTCCCTTAAATTTTTTTATAAATGAAGATTTGATTAACATTTTTTAAAACTATTATGAGGTTCCATCATAGGGTAGGAAAAAATATTGTTTAACCACATAAGGCTTTAGGGTGTCAAGAACCATTCACCACGCCCTGAGTTACGTCTTCCAAAATCAATAATTACTATTGAGTCTATTTTATTGATGAATATAAAATAATTCCAAATAAAATGGTCTTACGATTTCCAAAATCTTTGAATTTTAAGATTCTGAGTTGAAGGGGTCCCCCATGACTTGGGTGGATAGTCTTTGACTCACTCAGCTTAGTATAGAAATCACTTTTGTTAACAACTCCGTGGTTCCATCATGACATGGTACAAATTTTACAATTTAAACAAGTGAGGCTATCGGATAATCGTCACTGGGGTATCCGTCACGTAATATTTCCAAAAGATCTCAAAGGCTACTTCTGATCACGGACGTAGCTACATGGATATGAAACCCCTCCCCCTCCAAAGTCAAATCGGAGTAGAAATTTGATGCTGCTCAAAAACGTGATCATTAAGGTTTTAAATAAATTCGGCTTTTCTCATGAACCACTATAGCTAAGTCCTTGCTTCTAGGGAATTGAAAAATTATTTCTTAAGTTAATCCCTATAATT
This sequence comes from Brachionus rubens, assembly GCA_022207745.1. Lineage (NCBI taxonomy): Eukaryota > Metazoa > Rotifera > Eurotatoria > Ploima > Brachionidae > Brachionus > Brachionus rubens. Next base: position 318,086 of record JAJVHD010000016.1, on the reverse strand, counting down.
AAGAAAAATTTAATCGAGAACATTCACCATAACCATTCAACTCATCAAAATAATATTTAAAATACAATAAATTATATCGTGTGCTCATTTTATCGACAAGAAAGACTAATAGACAGTGTACTCAAATTTGAAGGTTTAAAGAGGGCAAATCATAAATAAATTTTTGTTGTTGTACCTGTGCATAACAAATTTAGAATGCATATAAGCAATTGCAGAGACTATTTGTTTGGTAAATATTTGAACAAGACTTTCGTTGAGATTTCTATTTTTATAAATAAATTTGTCCATTGGTTCACCAGGTATATGTTCCATTACTAACGAAACAACTTCATTAAACTCAATTTCAACACCCAATAACCTAAAATTGAATTTTTTAATGTTTAGTTCTATGAAGACAAAAATATTGTGTTACCTAACTATACAATTGTGTTTGAGATTGAATAAAGCTTCTAGTTCTCCTTTGAAAAGCATGTTCGATTTTTGCATTAGATTAAAATCATTTAAAGCTAATTTACATTTGACAGCGACTAAGTCATTCTTGTTATTTCTGGCCAAATAGACCACTCCAAAAGAGCCTTGGCCTAATATTTGGAATGCTGAGTATGATAATGCTTCTCGGCTTTTGTTTTTATATGTACCTTGCTATTTTAGGTTGAATTATTTTTTTTCTTAAAAAAACTGGATCCAATGCGTCCGGTTCGGTGAAATGCTGCATTAGACCTTTAAAAAAAAATTCTTTTTACCCGATAAACATACGATGGTGTTTGATAAAAGTTGTTATTGTAAATATTCTCGTCAAAGTCGAAATAAAAATTCGAACAAGTACTGTCTCTTTTATTTCGACAATTACTGCTTTCACCAATGTTTTTGGGAGTTTTTGAAATCTTGAAAAGAAAAGGTCAACTAGCGGAAAAGCAAGTGTTAAAAAAAGATGTCTTACCCCAAAACCAACTTTGTCAAAATATTTTAATGGCGCGACACCCATTTTAAAAAAAAATGTACAACAAAATAAAAACAACAAGAGCGATACAACAAAACGAGATAAACTAAATTACAATTAAAAATTGAAACTTTCAAACTTAAAAAAGAAACAAAAACTTTAGATTTCAACAATTTATAAAAGCCAAAGCTTATTTAAAAAAAGTTTGAGATCGAGCGAGCTAAAGAGAATTTCATTTTTGTTATTTTGTTTCGTTAAAAATTGTTGCTAATTTGCGTTGAAATGTTGATTGTTATATATATTTGCAATTTATTTTTAAGAGAGAGAGAGAGAGTTTTGAGCTTTGCATGGATAAATTCAGGTCGTGGATATTTCAACATTTTAAAAATGAAAAATAAATCTTTTTTTAAAAAAAAAGAGAAGAGTAGTCAATCATCAATTCACGACATTTTAAATTAATTTCAATTTTTTTCTTTGTTTTGTTGATTTGCAATTTAGCTTCTTTTTTTACATTCAATTGGGAAAATTTTTAATTTTACAAGATTTAAATGACTAGCAATAAAAAATTTTGTCGGTCATATTCAAAAACATACGATAAATCTGTTAGTGCATTTAGACAAAGAAAATACGATTTTAAAGGATCAATTAAGTATTGAAAAAGTATGCTTTTTACTCAAAAACCTTGTTTCATTAGACTCTGAATTTTATTTTCAAAATTTTAGCTGAGACATCGTAAATATTTTAAAACTAATTTTCATTCAAATATTATTGTATAATTTTCGGTTAAAGTAATAATGAAAATTAGGGCCTAGTCGGTTTGGTTAACAACTTGTGTGATATTGCGACATCTCGGTGATATCACTGGTTTAGTTAATTAACTTAACTTTAGAAAAGAGAGTTAGGTTGAGCATAAAAGCATGCTCCAAAACGTCTACTACATCTGGCGACAAGGAAAAATCGTTGCAGGTGTGTAGATGCACACATCCCGGCGACGAAGGATAAATCTTATAGTGCATGCTGAAGTAACCTGACAAGAGTCAGTTAGTACCGGCAAAAAAAAATAGTCTAGAGCTGATACCGGTCATTGGCAGACCCAATGGTCGTCATTTCCTGACCTTGTTTTTGCCTCAAAACAAGGGGAAAGATGTGATATTACGACATCTCGGTGATATCACTGGTTTAGTTAATTAAATTAACGTTAGAAAGTTGAGTTAGGTTGAGCATAAAAGCATACTTGCATGTCAATTTGTTCACGTAAAGATCCAATTGTTCACTTAAAAATCCTATATTTTACTTCAGTTAAAATTTTTTGTCGAATCCAATTAATCTTCGAGGACACTTGACCTCTCTTATTGAAAAGTGTATTATGTATTTAAAATGCCACAGTATATTTTAAAATGGTGTGGCGACTGCCACACTTCGCTAATACATTTTTTTCATAATTTTACACTTGAAAATACTATTTTTATTAGCTACCAAGAGGTCGGTTTAGAGCAAATATTCATTGTAGTTATTACTTTTTCATTTAGTCAAAAAAAATGTGCAACCAAGCAGCATTCGTCAGTACTTCATGACCAAACTATTCAACTTGTTCTTGAAAATACAATCGTGCCCTTATATAAGTCAACTTGATTCGCAAAAGTTCTACTTTCTAGATTTTCCATGATCCATTTGGCAAAAAATAAACAAGTGCCTTAAAGTGGAGAAAGACTTCAAGTGACTTGAACTTCGAACATAAGTTTTTATGCAAGTTTTTCAGTCTCAAGAATCGAATTTAGATCTTTAAAGCGAGCGAGTAGACCCAGGAGTTAAGATTAATCAATAAGAAAATTTAAAAAGTGAAATTGAAGATTTTTTCTTAAGACATCATCCCTGGAAGTAATTGTTTTTATCTCAATTTTTTTTAGGAATATTCAAAAAATACTTATTTTTAATGAATATTTAGAAAAACAAGCTTCCATAACAACATGTAACCAAAAATTTGATATTTTGGTAATAAAGTAATAAAAGCATTAAAAATTTACAAAAAATTTATTTTTATTAAAATTTTTTATCTATGTGAAAAATATTTTTTAGTTTTATTTAGTTTAGGAAAATGAGTCATAAATTGTTTGTAATGGTCGATAAACAATCACCAAAAATAAAAACATGTCAACATTACTCAAATGAGAGTAATGAAGAAAATAATGATGAATTAAATGAAAACGAAAAAATAAATGATGTTTTCAAGAAGCCTAGTCATAACAAATTTGGAATGATACTTATCACAAAATTTAAACGAATTAACCGAGACAATATTTGTCAAGAGATAATGACAAGTCCTAAGACTAAAAAACCTTTTGTTGAAATATTAGCTTTCAAAAAGCATACGTCTGATAAAAATTGGATGATTCCAAGTGGACGAATGCGTAAAAGCAAAAGGAAAACTTTTAAAAATGAAGACCATTTAAGTGATTTTAAGTGTCCGAAACGAAATGATTTGTCTAATGAAGAATATGACTTGATGAAAAAATTTTATAAAGATATTTTTATAAACTCAAAAATTATTTATAAAGGATTTTTAAATGATAAAAAAAACAGTGATGATTCTTGGATTGAAATTATTGCTGAAAATTGTCATCATTACAATGACGATATTCCTAATTTGATTGAGCATTGTTTTCAGAATGAAAGTTTAAATCTTAATTATTGTTTAAAATGGCTTGACATTTATGATAAAAGTTTTTATTCACCGCACAGAATTGTTTTAAAAAGCTGTGCGGAGTACTTAAATGCTGAATGGATTGATTGATTCGTTTACAAGTTTTGAACATGAGTTTTAAGAAATTGATTTGGTTTTTTTTTCAGTCTATTTTTGTTTATTTTTGTCCATTGTAAATTATGATTTATAAAATCTCTATTAGGTTTCATATTGAAAATAAACATGTATACACTCGAACAAAATATCAACGAGATAATGTTACCTCCTATGCAAAATTTGTTAATAGATGCTTATGAAAAGACATAAAATTGTTAATTTTAGTCCTAGTTTTTAACAAGAAGCTTGTTTAACAAGTGCCTTTTTAGTCATCGGTGGTCTACCTGGTTTCTTTTTTTGACACAACTCAACATCTTTGTACTTTAATGGAATTTCTAATAGCTTTTGTTGTTCAGCTAAAGCGATTATATGCCAACAAATGTAATTTTTTTAGAAAGAAGAAACAGGTACATCTACCCTCGATCCAATCACTTCGTACCAACGACACTTTTGATATAGTCATGTATTGGACAGCTGTATCAAAATTAATATCACTAAAACTTAAATAGATTCCATAGATAAAATTTTTACGTACTTAGCACACTCTTTTTTCGTTAAAATAAAATCATCCCCGTTATTTTGAAGCAATGAACCTGTATCAATAAGAAATTTGTAAGCTGTTTGTGATGTATCACTTGATATTTTTAAATCTTTCTTGAATATTTTATTAGTGCAGGTGTTGATTGGGTCATTTAACATGTATTTTGAATTTTTTCCATAAATAGTTTATATTGGCGGAAAAGATTAGTTTTCTTGTCAGAATCCTTTAAAAATATCTTCGATCGGATTGAGTTCAAAATATTTAATCAAGAAAATCTTAGAAAGCCAAAGAAAATATGAATCATTAGAATTCTTGTACTGAAAAGACATATTTTACCTATCAGGATCCTGTTCAGGAATAAAAACCTGGGAAAAATTTATTTCAAACACATCTCTTTCGATTGTCTTCTTATTCTAACTCCCAGGTTTTCTCCCCTTTTTTTTGGAATTTCGGCTTGTGGCTCGGTTTCTGGAGTTTCCCTCTTATTTGATGTGGACTGTGTTACAGAAGCTGGTGGTATCTATATTTACAGATAATGAAGCAGCTTTTTTTCGCTCAAAATGGAGCAAAATTGGTAAGCCTACAACAACACAACAGACAGTTGAGTTAAAAGAAGATGATTTAATGACGGGTGAAGAAAAACAAATTTTTGAGAATTATGAGGCAAGCGAGTTGCCTCAAATCCGACGTTCCGAATTTAGCTTAGGAGGAACGAAAATGTATATTTCCTTGCTTATAAGCGACTCCCTAAATCCCCTTTTTTCTAGACGAACGAGCATAAAGTCACTTTCACTTTTGTGATCTTCAGATAAAGCGCATAATCCAAATGACCCCAAAATCTATTTGCATCATTATTATTTTTTCGATCAAAGTGTCAATTTTGGGGGCACTTATCAGCAAGGAAATACGGTAACTCTTGATTAAAAGTCTCATTAAAATGGTTAGCAACCAAATTTTAAGATCTAGACAAACTTTAAAGCAAAGCAACCTGAATTTCAAATAAAAAATCTTTAAAATGTCATATTTTATTCATTCAAAAATAATGAAATTTTTTTCATTAAGCGCGTATATGTCAAAATTTCAAAAGAAAATATATTCTTAACTTAAACCGAAAATTCACACAAAATTATGCTAATTAATAGTTTTGGTATTTTTACTAAACAAAAAATTATTTTTTTAAAAAAAATTATTTGTTTTAAAATTTTTTATTTCAAATTTTTAATCTACTTTAAAAATCTAACGAGATAACAATAACGTTAAAAAAAAACTAATTTTATTTCTAAATAAAATGATTTGTGAAAGACTTGTTTTTATTCAATGAATTTACGCATTTGCCTAAAATGATTAAAAAAGCACTTTTAATTTGTTTAATTTTATTCATATTTATCAATTCAATTCAAAGTAAATTTATAAAATTTGACAAAAGTAAATCGAATGTACTCAAATGTAATGATCATTTGGATCGTCTATGGATAGACATAAACTACATGAATATAACCGACCAACATCATCAATTGTCACTTGTGTATACATATTCACCTTGTTACAATACATCTGATAATCCAAATGATTGTTTATTTAAAAGTTTAACTCGTTTAAATTCAAGCTCATCTTTCACTTTAAAATTAATAATAAACTCATATTACAAGTATAAACTTCGTATAAACGAAACTAGACAAAAAGTAAACGAAACAAATGTCGAATCATTTTTAATGTGTACAAATTTTGATTTTTTTGTTTTTAATAATTGTCAACATTATTCATTAGATGTGTATTCAATGGATAATTGTACTCTAAATTTAATCGAATCCGGACCTCAATATTCGTTTATAAAATATATTTATTTGAGTTTAGGTGTTTTAATTTGCGTTGTGATCATCATTAAATTGATCAAGTTAATTTTTTTTAGATACCAGCTTTTAAAGTAAAATCTAAAATTTTATTATTTTTTTTAAAAGGATTCAAAATTTTAATAAAGTTTTAAACTATTTTCTAATTTAAGTGTTTTTTTTTCATACGAACTAACTCATTTCATTTAGTATTATTATAATCAGAAAGAACGAAACCGTGTGAAGACTCAAGTATTTATTGCAGAAAAGACATACCGTGTCGTACCTAAATTTAAACAATCTTGTTAACTGAATAGGAGACTTTATTCGTCTCAAAAATAAATAGTTACAAGACTTTTTTCAATCTCAGAGCTCAGCAATATATCTCTTTTTGGATGGTGATTCTACTCATTTTGAAGCGATTTAATCGACCGAGCTCTAAGAAAAGCTTGTTGCCAGAAACGAAGGTTCTTGAGCTTAGCTATCAGATTGAAAAATAAAGACTGAAATGAGATGATCTATGCTGTATCAATAACCGATAAATCTTCTATCGCGCTTTAAAACGAATACGAGAATTTTTCATCGTGTACTGATTGAACGCTTAATTAGAAGCAAAATTTTAATCATGTTTATTGATAAATTTTATAAATCGAAAAGATATGGGTAATTTTTTAGAATTATTCAAAAAGTTTTTTTGCTAAGAATATTATTCGATAATACGATTATTCAAATTACGCTGGTAATAGCTTAGAGCTGAACCACCTATTGTTTTTTTGACACAGAAACGGAGACGAATCACACTTGACAGCGTCGTCGGCCGTTATTTGGATTGACCGTCGATGCAAGTTTTCTAAACTTGACACAGTTACTCCCCTTTGACTTCAAGCCCCAAATCACATGACCCCTTTAGATAGGCTTTAATATTAACTTCATTTTGAATAATCTTAAAGTCGAATAAAAGTCGGGATTTTATGTAAAATGGCCCATGTTTGAATGTGTCGACTAAATCAAATGCCATCAAGTGCTCGAAATGGCAATGTTTGTTCATTCAAACATAACTTGCATTCAACATTAATAAATTTCAACACTAGAATGATCTTAACACCTTTAATGTTAAGATCTTAGGTTTCCAAACTATTTCTCAGAGAATAAATTAATTTTCAAAAAAGTTTTCAAACTAGAACTACTGTTCAAGGCTAAAAAAATCTAAAATTTTTCCAAGTTTAAAAAAATTACCTAAAAACGCCCGACGAGTCTTTAGGACCCAATTTTTATTTATTTCAAGAAAAAAGTGATCTGAGTGAACTTTTAGAATACCAATTTATAAATCTGATTGAAAGCTATCTTTAGATGTAGATTTTTAAGCTTTTAGAGAATTTTGTTCCGGTAAAATCCGCAAGAAACCGCTAAAATCAGATTATTTGCTAATATGGATAATATCCCATGCAATCGTGGAAAACATCTTTTCTTTGTTAAAACTAACCAAAACAGTATGTGATTAAAAGATAAAGCTTATATTCCTATATTATACCATTTTAGAGAATCATATTACAGGAATAAGGTCACTTAGGTAAATGTTTACAAAAACTTCTTTTGCCACCTAATTTGTTTATTTCTTGAAAAAATATTTTATTTCTTGAAATTCGATTTATTTCTTTATTCTGGTGGAAAAAACAATCGATTTAGCGATGAAGAGATTTTTCATTTCCGGGAATTTTCGCGGTTTTCCGCAGATTTCTTGAGACCAGTAGTCAAAAATTGTTTCTATTAATTGATAATTAAACAGCTTGTGTCTAAAGCTACTAATTGATACCCTAAAAGATGACCTAGCAGGTATTAATATCTATTTTAAATGGATCTGTAATATTGTTTAAGTTTGAAAATTTTTGATTATAAAAATCAAACTTTACAGTACATTTCTGAAATAAGTTGACATGTTTCGGAGCATTGCTTAAGACGCTCAGGCGCATTGCTTAGGCAAAGTTTCTGGGCTGTCTAGGACGCTCCGGCGCATTGCTTAGGCAAAGTTTCTGGGCTGTCTAGGACGCTCCGGCGCATTGCTTAAGCACGCAAAAGGAATATTTTCAATGCGCAAGCGCATGCTCTTGCGCACGTTAATTTGTTTTAATACAATTTTTTCCTGCGCTTATGCGCAATAAATATTACGCAAAGACGCGCAAGCGCATTGCTCCTGCGCGTCTTAGGCAGAGTGTCAACTTATTTCAGAAATGTACTGTAATTCAAACACGTAAGTAACAGCTCTTTAAAGAGACTCTAAACTACTTTAAGCCATAGCTTTCAAGTAAATTAAATGAATTATTTTTGAAGGGTTACATAATTAAATAAAAAAAAATGAATAAATAAAATTTATTAACTTTGTTATCAAAAAAACATTAATTTAAGAAAAAAAACTTTATTATTGAAACCTGGAACTACAAATCATTTAATTTTAATCACTTAGAAAAATAATGTAATTCCTTTTTAAAAGAATTTAATAATTTGAAATTCAATACGCCTTAACTCAAAAAAATATAACAAAAAAACAAAAGGAATAACTTAACATCCAAGAAATCTAATGATTTTTTTGTTGTTCTAAAACAAAACCCTTAAAATTACATAACTTTAATATTTACTTGATTTTCAAGGATTAATTGATTATAATGAACTTCTCTTAAAGGATAATGTAAATGTTTTATTTAAATCTCATATGCCTTTTTATTTTATTTTGTGCTCTTAATTTTTTAATCGTAAAAGACGAATGCCATGCTTAAAAAATCATTTTATTTATTATTATTGATAACTCTAGTGTTTAAAACATATTCTAGTAGTTTACATAAGAGGTCTGTTATAGCGTCTAGATACACGCCTAAACGAGCACTTTGGAGTAAATACGATTTGAGTTATAGTTTATTAGGAAATGTGTCTAATAAAAATCAAACATCATTCCAAGCTGTTGTGAACGCTTTAAACGAAGCATTCAACGATTGGCAATTAAATTCGTGTTTTAATTTTATTAATGTAACACCATTTGAACGTGCAGATATTAAAATTATTTTCACCAATGACAAGTTAGAACATAAAGAATGCAATAGAAAATTTCGTGGCACAGCAGCTCATGCTTTTTTTCGGTATCATCGAAAATTTCCAGCGAACATACATGTTAATAATGAAATTTTTTGGATGGAATCAAATAGACCTAGTGGAAGTATATCACTTAAAACTGTTTTATTACACGAAATTGGTCATGTATTGGGATTGTATCATTTGGACAATAAAAATTCTGCAATGTACGAAAGTATATTTACTAATGTTATTAAAAGTGTTACAAAAGAAGACAGAAATGCGTTGTCACTCATTTATAAATTTTATTGTCAAAAAATTATAAAATAATTTTCTATTTATTTTCTTAGTTTCGTGTTTTTAATAAATTATTTGCTAACTTGACACTTTTTTTTTGTTATCTTTTTACCAGTGGTTTGACCTGTTTTATCTAATCTTTTTCGGGATATAAAAATCCACCTTTTTTTTATGAAATTTTTTGTTAAATTTTTATAAAATGCAGATACTTAAAAGATATATGCTCATATTCCAGTTTATTTTGTTATGTTCTTTACTTAAAAGTGACAATGACAAACAGGTGACAACGGTTAATCACGAATGGAAATGTACTGATATGGACACTGCTAGATTAGAGTTTAAACTGTCCGATAAAATAACCTCTGATATCGAAATATTATATCAATACGAAATTTGTAACCAATGTGATCTTGTTTCTTTAGCCACAATTAATCCAATCAACGACACAAATAAATCAGTGATAATCGATTCATATTATTCTTATATTTTCAAAGTTGTTTCCAATTTGGATAAGTCAACAATTTGTTCTAGTTTGATCTATAGAGGGTTTGGTGAGTGTGGAATTTATTCAATGGAAATCGATGATGTAGACAATAGATGCTCGATCAAATCTATCAAAAACCCTTTGCAATCAAATTTGTGGTTAATACTAGGAGCCTGTTTGGTGATATTATTCATTTTAATATGCAACTTTATAGAACGAAATCAAGAAAAGATACAAAAGCTTTTTCAAATACTTAAGAATTCATCAATTGTTAGAAGTTTGGAAGAAGTGAATTTAAATGAAATTGAAAACGAGCAGGCTGAAAAAGTCTCTGAAAAGAAAAGACTCAGATCATTAGATACTTTTAGAGGCATAAGTTTGTTTTTAATGATTTTTGTTAATTATGGTTCTGGTGGTTACAAATTTATGCAACATGTACCATGGCATGGAATCACAATAGCCGACTTTGTTGTAATTATAATCTTCTTTGAAAAAATTGTAATTTTTTTTTTATTTTTTAAACTTTTGAAGTTTCCTTGGTTTTTATGGATCATGGGATTTTCAATTCCACTTTCAACAAACTCACTTCTAAGAAAACCAAACCCTAAACGCCTGTCTATATTCAAAAAAATCCTCATTCGAACAATCAAAATGTTTATAATTGGTATTATGTTGAATTCAAGATTTGGTGTTCAATTAGTTAATCTTAGAATTTTTGGTGTCTTACAACGAATTGCAATTTGTTATTTCATAGTGTCTGTTTTAGAGCTTGTTTTCTACAAAGAAATAAAAATCGATAATTCAAAAAAAGGCTTCAAAAGCTACATTGCAGACTTAATATGGTCCAAATTTCATTTGACTTGTGTCTTTTTAATAATTTTGGTATGGGCTTTGCTTAACTTTTTGGTCCAGGTTCCAGGCTGTCCAAGAGGTTACATGGGCCCAGGTGGTCTTGAACAAAAAGGCCTCTATTATAATTGTACCGGTGGTATTGCTGGATATTTAGACAAAATTTTGTTCGGAAGAACTCATTTATATGGTAGACCAACCCCTCAAAAAATATATAAAACCACTGAACCTTTTGACCCAGAAGGTCTATTCGGAGTCTTCAACTCGGTTGTTTTAACGTATTTAGGAGTCCAAGCTGGACGAATTACTATTTTTTATAAAGATAAAAATCATCAAATGATCTCATGGTCCATTTGGGGTGTGTTTTGTTTCGTTTTGTTTTCAATTTTAACCCAATTCGATCTAGATAATGGTTGGATACCTGTCAACAAAAACTTATGGACTTTGACTTACACTTTAATCACAGGTTCAAGTTCTTTCCTAATATTCGTTGTTTTATTCTTTTTAATAGATATTAAAAGTTTTTGGTCAGGCAACCCGTTTATTTACTTGGGTATGAACTCTATTCTTTTTTATATTTGTCATTCAATATTTTCTACAACATTACCATGTCAATGGATCGTATCAAATACGCATCTAGCCAAGCTACTAATGAACATATGGGGTGCTATTTTTTGGACTTTAGTATCGATTTACTTTTATAAAAAAAAATGGTTTTTTAATTTGTAACTTTTATTTAATGCTTTAAAAATAAAAAATATTTTAATTTAAATCCAATTTTTCTTTGAGTATATTTTCAAAACTTCGATTCAAATTTGTATAAAAATCGACAACATTTCGATGATCGCGCAAAAGGTTTAAGACTTCATCAAAATCCGGATACATATGCAAGGCTTTTAAATAGCTGTACAACAATATATCAACCTCTGTCGTACTTTAAGAAAAATTAAATGAAAAAAGTCTTTGAGTTGATTTTAAAATGAAATTTTTTTACTTGTTTCCAACTAAAAAAAGGTGTCCTTCCAATTTTTTGTCCAAACAAAAAATAATTTCTTTAAATCTTTCTAAGAGCTGAAATTGAAAAATTTGGTAAAATATACGACTTGAATAAATTTTAAAGTAGTGTTGTTAGTCGACTCTAAATTAGTCGATCGATAATCGACTTTTCAGGAAATTTCGATAGTCGACTTAAGATTTTTTTGTGTCGACTTAAGTTGTTGTTGCGTCGAATTTTGTCGATTAAATCGACAAAGTTGAAATTTAAAAAAAAATTGTAAAAATAAATTTTTTTTGACATCTTTTATTTTCGAAAAGTACATATTACAGTCCGAATTTCGATAATTGGAAACCCCTTTTATCCGAATAATTTTTATGAAAAAAATCTACAAAATCAGTGCATTTTTATCCCTGTAGTAACTTGCCCTACAAAGCTAATGGGATTGAGCCTTATTTGGCAATAGAATTGATGAGAAATAAGGTTTCAAAAACCACGAAAAACTGAGTGAGGTTTATAATTTGGGACTCCTCACATTATATTTGTCATTTTTAACATTTTAACTGTGATCTACCAACCGAAAACTCAAATTTTTATTAAATAAAAAAATATAATTTTCACCTCAACCATTCCGTTTTTTTTTTAAACTAATGTAAATGTGCCTTGTTAAATATACAATGGATTTTGCGAAAATGTAATGTTCCGTTCGAAACATTTTCCAAGAGGTTTTCGTTTCCGTAACTAGACTCATGTCTTTCTAAAGAAAAGCGAGAAAAAGGGCGCGACCCTTTTGGAAAACGCATGGATCCTGCTTATTCGTAACTAAAATCTCAAAAAGGTAATGTCTTAATCACAATTATTTTCAAAAGTTTAAGTCTTAGTCAAAATTTAGTAAAACCCTAAAAATTTGAAATTGTAATTACTTGATGCTTTTCTAGATTCCAAACATTATTAGCCATCAATTTGTTTCTATTAAAAAAATATTCATTCAAATAAAGAATGTGATTCAGAGGCCACGAGTAGTTTTGATTGAATGATTCTTTAATAATCTTTCAAAATACTTAATTTTTTATACCTTGAAATTTTGCTTAATGAAATCTTACTTTTTGAACACTTTCACCTTTGTACAACAGGTATCCCTTTAAATTATATAAATTAATTTTTTTCTCTCACATTAATAGGCTAAAAAAAATTTACGATAACTTCTGAAAATCCCTTTTGAATTAACAACATGTAAGACTTTATCTCTGTTTTTTTCGAATTGTCCAAATAGCTTGACAATAAACGGTAACCCTTTTAACAAAAATAGAAAAATATGATAAACTGAGTCGTGTTTTAAATTACTTTGAGATTACAAAAATTAACGATTGATTCATATTCACCGATTGAATATTTACCACATTTTAATAAAGGTCCTCGTCCCGATGGAGACATTTCATTAACATTTTTAACATATTTTATCTCATAGTTTAGGTTTAATAAACTCAAATAGATTACAGATGCGATAGACTCGGCGCCACCATTTTCGATGAACATTTGATTTTTATTAGGTAAATAGAGAATCGAATCAGGACTCCATGGCTCCTTGGCTAAAGAGAAAAATCAATCCCGTAATTATATTTAAAGTTAGAATAATTGTACACCTACCAATAGCTTCAATAGAATAAAACTTTTGTATTAAAGGAAAAAACGACTCGTTGTATGGTTCGCTTAAAGCTGACATTTTTTTTTTAATTACAACAAATACAAATTGCTACGAATAATTTTGAAGAAAGTTGAAATATTTCAAATCAATATTTAGAAAATAAAAAGATATGTATTTATTTCAATTAAGATAAACAAGATTTATTTCATAAAATTTCAAATGAATTTTTTTGTAAAAGTCTGTGTTTATATGTTTTTTTGTAAATATAAGAACTTTTGGCTAAATAAACGTAACTAACTCGCGCAATTTATATATTGGTTAGCAAAGATTAGACAAGCTTTTTATTTTATGATGTAAAAGGCGTACATTATCTTATTACTCGGATTTTGATTAATCAAAAAATTTAATAAAGTGCAGGCCCTCTGAGGAAACAAGCGTCTCGGTGATGTTTTGAAAACACATATCTAGATGAAAATTTTTAAAGAACTGATATATGGAAAAAATTATTTTCATGCAAGGTAAAGTAAATCAAGATCTTCAAAATAATTCTCCATTTAGGCTCCTGATGAATATACTCCGAAATTTCGATTTAAGAGTACGGGTACGCCATTAATTCGGTGGAAGTGCAGTATCAGCAAATACGGTAATGAATTGTAGCAGGTTTAAATTAGGGTTACGACGATCAAAAACTAACTTTAGGCATGTATTTATTACGTAGTATAATTCCGAAAAAAAAGATTTTGTTCTTGGGACAAAAATGAGGATTTACGGTAATATTAATATAAAAATTTATCTCAGCGTGCAAATCGGAACTTGTTGTGGTATATATATTGCTGTATAACCGAAAAAAAATGAGGGTTAACGGTAGTCATTCTGGTTAAGCTTGGTTAGGCGGTTAACCAAATTTGGTCAACTAAAACCAGGTTAACAAAAAACTGGTTAGCCAATTTTTTGGCAAACCAAAGCATGGTTAACCAGCATCACTAGTTAACGTTAATGATTTTCGAGGAGTGATTTGATATTTTCAAAAAAGTCTTGCTTTAAAACCAGACATATTGACATACAGTACTTTCCGGTTATAAGAAACTCGAATTTGCATGAAAAATAATTTATTATATCCGAAGATTTCTTATAAACAAATTAAAGTTTTCCTGCATAATTTTTACTCACATTATCTTAAGTTAGCAAGTGAGGTGATAATTGATAAAGAAACCGAAGGAATAATCCATTTAGAGAAAGCAGGCGAATATTTATTATATCTATCATATTTGTCCAGTAAAAAACATTTTTACAATGATGTAAACACTTTTTTTCTAGAAACAAAAGTAAAGCGAAACAAGATTTTGTTTAAAAAATGTCGTGTATACGTAACGGCTGAAAGATAAATTAACATTTTTTAATCCTTTTTTGATAATATAACTGCTTATTGCTAAATAGTTTTAGACCCGCCTCATATTTTTTTTCATAAAAAGTTCAAATTTTTTATAAACAAGTTAAATTTAATGGTCTTACTCTAATTTTACCTAAAAAAAAATTTATTATATACGAATTTTCGCTATACATGAATTTGTTATAAACAGTTAAAAATACATGGAAGGGGTCGGAAATGTTTTTGTTCTGGCGAAAACGTTTATTATATCCGAAAATTTCTTAAAACCGTGTTTCTTATAACCGGAAAGTACTGTAGTTTACAAAGATTTTTCGAAAGCCTTTGATAGGATTTCTGACAGGCTCTTAATACAAAAATTACCCCATTACGGTTTTGTCGGTCAAATCCTGAACTGGATAAAGGATTTTCTTTCAAACAGAAAACAAAGAGTCATATTGGGTTTTGTGGTCTCGGAGTGACTTGATGTTACCACTGGAGTTCCACAGGGATCGGTATTTGGCCCGATTCTTTTCATAATTTTTATTAACGATCTAGTAGATTGTTTAATCAATGAACCAAAGAAGTACGCAGACGATACAAAAGTATTGACAGTAATTAGAAGTATCGCCGATAACCTAAGTTTACTGTCAGACATCGATACAATATCCAGCTGGGCTATGACTTGGTCATGTGACTTAAACATAGAAAAGTGTAAAGTGATGCATATTGGGTTGCAAAATCCAGAATTCGAATATACAATATTTAACAAAGAAGGCACTCAAGTAATGGAAAAGACAATTTTAGAGAAGGACCTTGGTGTGTTCTTCAGTAAGGATTTAAAATGGGAAACACACATAAGACACTGCTGTGGACGTGCTAATAGAATCCTTGGGGTTATTCGAAATAATTTCAAATACCTAGATCTAAGCGTTATGAGATTATTATACGGTTCACTTGTAAGACCTCATTTAGACTACGCTGTTAGTGTGTGGAGTCCATTTCTGGAGAAAGATAAACAAGAAATCGAAAAGGTGCAGCGCCGGGCTACGAGATTGGTTCCAGGTTTTTCAAAACTAACGTATGATGAAAGACTTTTGAGATTCAATATGACAGATTTGGACACTAGGCGACGAAGAGGTGATTTAATCCAGTTCTATAAAATAGTTGATAATATATAGTATATAGTTTATTTAATTTATATAGAATGGCACAATAACTGATACACACTCTTGGTGTTGTATCTGTGAATTACTTTATATTAGGTTACAACGGTACAGATTTTAAAATTAAGAAATAAATAAAGTTGAGGAAGTACAGTTCTGGTCATTCACGAATTGAAAGGACGAACGTTCGCAGAAACGATTTTAATTGTGAAAGCTCGTTCTTGGACCTTCATTAACGTTCATGTAAGTTCTCCGAATCGAAAAATAGACTAAATTTCAAATATGAAGATACAAGAATGAGCTTTCACCATTAAAACCCATCTTTCGAACGTTCGTCCATTTAATTCGTGAATGGCCAGAACTGTATTAAAATAAAAAAAAAAAATAAATAAATTATGTTTTGTTTGTTTTTTTTTGGCAATTGTAAGGATTATATTTTTGTGACATGGCGTGATCTCATATGTGTTTTTATACCGATCTTTGCTTCAAAATATTTACCACAACTGGTACACTCTGTTTTAGGCTTAATCGACTTTTTCAAAGCCTCTGTTTCTGCATTATTTTCTTTCGTTGTTTTTGTAGAATTAAATAAATTTTTGTTGCTTTCGTTATCTCTTAGAATTCTGATACTTTTTTGTACAATACTATCATTGTATGTGTTTGTTTTATTTATTTATTTTATTTATTTAATTAGAATTAACCTCCTATTTGGAGAAGTAAAATACAAAGTAAAGTTAAAGTAAAGTTTATAAAACTGATGTTTGACGACCAGGAGCTGGGGTATGCTGTGTTCTGCTCATAACACTGAGGATAATTTGGGAACTCGAATTGAATTTTTTTTGACACGACTTGGATTTGAACCTTCGACCTTCTGCATGGACGTCCACGACGGTACCAACTGAGCTATCCTCAATTCTGATACTTTTTTGTACAATACTATCATTGTATGTGTTTGTTTTAGCCGGTTTTGTTTTGAAGCAAAAATCAGAGTTAGATCTGTCGGTGTTTCGATATTTTATCGAAACTTCGTTATTTGGGTCTGCGAGGAGCTTTGATACTTTTTTAAGGCTCATTGTTTCAATTCGTTCCACCGCATCAACTAGATTGTATTTATTAAGTGCTTCGTTTTTGTTGACACCTATGATTCTCAGGATTCGCTTCTGCAGATCGCCGATTTCTGTTTTGATTCCTTTACTTGCCATAGAGAGCACCGGGCTGTTGTAGTCAAGGTGGCTTATGATTAAGCTTTTATAGACAGTCACCAAAATTTCTTTACTAAATCCAAGCCGTTTGAGTTGTTTTATCAAGAATGGGATGTGACTCGTGTTCTTTACGATATGTTCCCATTGCTGACTCCAATCTAGTCTGTTGTTAATTTCAATACCTAGGTATCGATACGATTCTACGACTTGTAGTTCTGTTTCATTTAGGCAAAGGCTTGGTTGTGTATCTGAGTCTTTTCCAGACGAAAATACGATTTTACATTTGGTTGTGTTCAGTCGCATTTTATTTTCCGCACACCATTTTTGAACTCCATTTATAATTTCTTGTGGTAGTTCGCTACAGGTTCTTCCAATTATATGACTTAGGATAGTAGGTCGATTTTATTAATGGAATTCCATCAAGAGTTGGTCAAGAGTCATACAATTTAAGGGGTCACTCAATGGGTTTTAATAGAGAATTGGTCAAGAACTGTGCAGTTCGTTTTAATTTTTTCACAAATCGAAATGTTAACGACTGGAATAGTTTGCCCCAAAGAGTAATCGAAGCAACTACAACTGAAAATTTCAAGGCAAAATTAGATGAATGGTGGAAGGGCAAGTCACATGGGCTTGCAAAAAAACTGCTATAGCCGTAAGGCTCTACTCGATTTATCGAGTCGCAGTTAAACTACTACTACTACTACTACTAGACTAACATTCAACATGAGTCATGTTAATTTTTGTCATTTTACATTATTTAATTTCACAATATCAAATTTTCAATTTTATTGGATTTATTTTTTTAGCTTCGTTTTCAAATCAAAGAGCTAAAGAGAAGCAGTCATAGACATAATATTTTTTTACAGAAGCTAAAAGTTTTACAGAATATTACTAAAACCGTTCAAAAAAGTGATTTACACTCTGGATTGTGTTTAATGTGTTAACAACCGATTAATACAATTTTTTAGCTCATGCTCAAATGATTCAATATTTACTCAACCAAGTATGAGAAAATTATTTTGGAAAAAAATTTTGACCATCGACAATAAATTAAAATTATAATGTAAAGTTGATTATGATATTAACTAACTGTTATTTTGCTAAGATTAATCGAAAGAAAATGTATATTACATCAACAAACAAATCAAACTAAGGTATAACACTAAAAACAAAAAAAAACGAAAAAAAAAAATTATAATAAATTATCTATTTAATTACAATCATTATGATCCAATGTACATAATTAAAAAATTTGAATACCAAAATGAACAATAGAAAAATCTCTTAAATAAAAGAAAAAAAAAGATAATTCGTACAGAAAACTGAATAATAACAAATCAAAAGGTATAGACTTTTTGCAACTATGTTAAAATTTATTTTGAAATATTTTTTTAGATTCATCTTTTTTTGTGTTCTTGTACGGGTTCAGTTTTTCAATTTTTTCAGAATTACTTTAACCTCTATGTCTTAAAGTTTATTCTTAAAAAACCAATTATATTCCGAGGGCATTTTAATTATTTTTTTTGTTGGTTTAAAAACTGTAATAAATCAATTTTGTTTTAGTTTTACGTTCTTTTCGTTGCGATTAATCGTATTTTTTCAAGTGTTTCATTAAAAAATGATTTACTTATGTCTTAAAATGAGAGTTTAACATATCTTAAAGATATTAGTCTCGATTCAAAATTCGAAGATTCATTAAAAGTGTAACCTCAAACTGGTCGAATAGTCATCTCAAGTCTTTTTGTTTTTAGATGAAAATTATTTAAAAAAAAAAACACATCAATAAACAGTCAAAAATTTGAGAAACTTTGCGACCGAAATGGACAAATCAGAGCAAATAAATCCGAGTTACACGGACAATTTAAAAAACGATCAAAACGGTGAAAATTTTAATCAAAATAACATTTTAAATTTTAAACTTCAACAACAACAGCAATTAAACAATCAAACTAAAACAAGTCGTTTTAAAAAAACAAAAGGACGTGTTAAAATAAAAATGGAATTTATCGAAAATAAAATACGACGCTATACCACATTTAGTAAGCGTAAAACAGGTATTATGAAAAAAGCATACGAATTATCAACACTAACGGGTACACAAGTAATGCTTTTAGTCGCTAGTGAAACTGGTCATGTGTACACGTATGCTACTGATAAACTTAAACCGATGATAATGAGTGAAGCTGGTAAAAATCTTATTCAATCGTGTCTTAGTCCGTGCAACGACGATGAGAACAATTCGACAAATGCAGATAACAAGATATGTATTGAGAATTTTACGAATGAAGCTGATTTTGAGGACGATGATGACGAAGAGGACGAGTATTATGAAAATGACAACGAAGAAATAAACGATTCACAAGAAGAAAATATTCACATTAATACTACTAAAAGTAGCAGGGTTTCAGAAGAGCAAGATGAACAAAAGTCAAAGGACAAGACAAAACGAAAAGCGAGCAAAAAAGTTGATAATAAACAAGACAAATCATGTAATAATAAAAAACAAAAAATAAACTCAATTTTCAACGAATCGGCACAATTTAGTATTCCACCGTCTATTAATCAAATACTAACACATCAAAATTTATTACAAATGCAGCATCAGACAATGCCCATGACGCATCCAAATCATCTAATCGATGCAACTACGCTGGCAAGAAATATTCAGTTTAGTTCAAACTCGATTAAATAGAGGTGTAAAAATTGGTTCAAAAATTGTTTCAATTTGAGCATAAGCAAATAAGCCTAGTCTAAATTTGGGTCTATTTTTAGATGTTAAAAAAGTTTTCGTTTTTTTTTTTAAATTAAAAACCCTCTTTTTTTTAAAAAAAATTCATTAGTTTTTTTCGTTTATTCTCACTCGTTTACGTTTATTTAAAAAAAAATTATTATTAAACTATATTGTGCCTTTTTTTTGACTATTTTTTATGAAATTTTAAAAACCTTACAAAATTTTGTTTTAATTTTATTATTATTTTTTAAATTAAATAAATTGGTAAAGCACACGTTTTTAAGTTTTTCGTTCGACATTAGTTGTCTCAGTCATTATTAGTCTCCTCTGATTGGTTCTACCAAAAAAAAACAGAAAAAAAACAGAAAAAAATAGTCAGGTCTGACAATTTTTTGAAAAGAGACCATATTATATTATTTCTCTATATTTATTGAATAAGGTTTTTTTACCTCAATATGAAGATCGATCCCGGCAACGGGACAACACTCGTTTTAGCGTGGAAGTTTTGCATGGCGCGAACCTTAATTGAATTCATCTCTAATTTCATTTTGATCGAAAATCAATTTACCAGGACCCATATCTTTAGCTAAAGCGTAATCAAGGGCAAATAATCCACAATCCTTATTTCTCTTTTGTTCTGAAACAGAAACATGTTTGATATTCATGAAACGTGAGCCACCACATTTTTAAAACAGATTTAATGACATCAAGATATACATTAGGTTGGTTTAAACTGTCATAAAAAAAACATGTACCTAAACCATCATCATCATCATAATTTGAGTTATAGTTTGAATCAGTTAAACAATGATTACAAGATTTTATCTGATTGGTTAACGTTTTTGACTCTTTTTTTTCTGATAATTTTTAACATTTTTCGGGTCTCCTCGGTTAAGTGAACATATGTTCACCTATTATGTGACCGAATCATGTTCACGGTATAGGTGAACAAAATGTTCACATAATTTTTTTTACCCTGTTAAGTGAACAAAAAATTTTAATGTTTTTTTCAAAAAAAACTTATGTGAACATAAGAAAGATTTGGTGAACAATTTAAAAATTAAGTGAACAAATGTAAGTTTAGGTGAACAATTTTAGAATTATGTGAACAAGCCGAAATCAATAAATGATATTCTCTTGAAAATTTTTTGTCGAAAAAGTCCAGAAAAGTATAAATTACAATTAATTTAATTGCGAATTAAGGTTTTAAGACTAAAAAATAGAATTAAATAAACATTTTCATCAAATTTTTTCTTGTAAATCTTAAATACTTCTCATTAGGAAGCATTATATCTTTTTAGGTGAACAAAAATCTTTTTAAGTGAACATTTGGAGTTTTAGGTGAACACTTTTAACTTTAGGTGAACATTTTAGTTTTTAAGTGAACAGTTTAGAAAATTTTTTGTTCACTTAACAGGGTAAAAAAAATAATGTGAACATTTTGTTCACCTTTACTGTGAACATGATTTGTTCACATAATAGGTGAACTGATGTTCACCTATCAGACTAGACCCCATTTTTCGGTCCTAATAATTTTACGCCTGATTTTTTTTTCTGACTTTTTTGGGGTTAATCCTCTGATTACTAATCGATCTCAGAATTTATTTGATTGTATTGACGAACTCTTCAAAATGATACAAGAGAATAGTTGTTTTATCGTTTTATTTTGAAAAACTTCAAAATATTGAGTTAATAAAATAATGAAATTTTTTTTTGACATAGTCTAGGTATGCTAGAATGTTTGACCATCGGAAAAATCTAAAGATTTAGTTAAAAAAATTTTATTGAAATATTTTATTCTATTTTTTTTTTCAAAATTGATAAAGATTTTTAGCTGGCAGGAGCGAGAGTTTCCCAATGTACAATTCCCGCTGGGGTAGACATTTTTCTGTCATCATATGATGTAAAACGCAATTTAGACGCCCAATCATAATCGACTTTCATATCAAACACATAGCACAGCCGATGCGTAACATACAACGAATTGTAATTCTAGATGGGTCATTTTCTCGTGGTGACTTAAAATAAGGGTTCCGAAAAGGGCAATGTAGCATGTGACGCAATCGACTCTAACGAGTTATGACACAAGCCTTTCGGTCGTGGAAGAAAAAAAATAAAGTTTATGATATACACTATTTTCTCTTTATCTTCACTTCTCATCATTTTCGATACAGCTCTTCATCGAAAACTTTTAGCCAAACTAAGATCATATGGTATTACGGGTGAGTCTTTAAAATGAATTGAATTCTTGAATTTTTTTTGATTGGGCGTAGTCAGGGAGTCGTTATGGGCAATACTTTTTCAAATTGGAAACAGGTGAGCAATGGTGTACCGCAAGGAACAGAACTTGACTCAAAACTTATTGGAGTCTCAAGTCAAGACCAAAAGTCACAAGTAACTTTCTATTCTATATATTTAGAATTGGCTGAATTATTGTCAACTGAGTTGAATCTTTTAAACTGTAAGGTAATGTATTTAGGTAAAAGAAACGAAAAATACCCTTACAAAATGGTGAACTCACGATTCAACCATGCTCTAACCGAATCAATCCAAGAAAGAGATCTTGGAATTTCGGTTTCCAATCATATGAAATGGAATAAACAATATTCTTCTGCCGCTGCAAAGGTTAATATAGTATAAGGACTAATTAAAAATTCATTTAGATATTTGGGTCAAGAGACACATTCATTTGGAATGGTTTGCTGAAAATGCAGTGTCAGCGATTTCAACAAATAGTTTCAAGGCTGCTATTGATGAAGAAGTGTTTGGAATGCCACGAAGCAATCACTGTCAAAGCCTTCAAAAGGCTAAACACTTAAATGCGTTGTATAGTTTACCTATACCGCAGTTTAACATAACTAACTAACGATGTGAAAATATTTGATTCATTTTCAATTTGGTCGTACAGTCAAGACCATTCACAAGTTCCTTTCACGTTCACAAAAATTCATAAGTAAATTCCGAGATCTCTTTCTTGGATTGATTTGGTTAGAGCATGGTTGAATAGCGCTTAAAATGCTCTAAAGTTTTAATACAATAATTTGGAATAGACAAAATAGTGAAAATCGAAAGTTTTGAAATTGACCAAATGGGATTAAACAAAGAAATTCAGCTTTGGTAAAGTTTGAATAACAAAAAACATAATAACAACTCCAGTCTTTCACGATGTCCATTTTTGTAAGCTCATGAATTTGCATTATCAAATGAAGATCGCCTGTTGATCCAAAAACTGTAATCTTCAACTCTCAAACCCCAAGTTTACCATGTTTTTCTTTTGATAAAAAATATCAAAAAATAGCTTGAACAGATGGTCATTTTTAATTTACAGCTGTAATTTCGAATTTTTAATATTCGTCAGACAAGCTCAAAAGAGCTATTGAACTTAAAACGTTCAAAAGAACTTTCACTAATGGAAGGAGTAAAACTATTTTTATTTCTATCTAAAAAAAAAATTAAAGAAATAAAAGAGTCAACAATTAAATTAAAACTTGAGGCAATTTAATTCAGCCATCACAAAAAACCCAATAAAAGTTTAAATTAAATAAAAAAAAAAGTTACAAAGGTGATACGGCAATTCAATTAAGTTAAGTGAAAGACTTCAATATGAGAAAAAAAAAGAAATTTCATATTTTTCTGAAAATTATATGCCCGTCTAAGATTTTCTTATTTAGTCGGCTATTACGGAAAAGATTTTGTGGAAAATTTTATTTTTGTTGAGTTAAATCAAACAAAAGCTCAATGATTTTTTGATTAAATTTCATAAAAAAATATCATATAAAATTTTCAAATTTGTTTAATCTATAAATATTTTATTAGTAATACGGATTCATTTATTTTTTAATAGGTTTTATTCCCATTTAATTAAATTTCGAACTTATAAAAATATTTTAATCATTGGAAAGATCATTTTATTTTAAAATGCGAACAATTTTTGGTAGAGCATAAGTCGAACATTCGAAACAAGGTTATTTTTATTAATGGCAAATCGCATTCCTGTGACATCGTAGTCTTTGATACAACTTGTCGCTTAGCTATGTTTAATTAAAATAGATTGGTTGCGCTTAGTAATAATTTATTTAGATTCTATTTTAGTTGTTTTAGCTTACCGTAAAACCTCGCTATTTGCCCCGGGGTAAAAACGAAATTTTTGTTTTTTCGACCATGGGACAAAAGCGCTTTTAGTTCCAATTTTCTGACCATTTTTGCCTGATGGGGTAAAAACAGAATTTCCGGTTTTACCCCGGGGCTAAAATGTAAAAAACTTTGTTTTTTATATTCAAAATCATTTAATCTCCTTCAGTAGAACACACTGTATTATTGCTTTTAAAAAAATTTTAATTCGTCGTCAATTACATTGCACGGAACTTGATTGAATTTTACCAAATAGATTCAACCATTTTATCGTCTTCACCAGAGTGACTCGTAAAAAAACTTTTTATCACATAGTTTTAGATCTCAGTATATCTCTTCAGGTTGAAGATACTTTTTCCACTCATGAGATCTCACATTTTTGAATAAAGCAATTGAAAAAAAGAACAATGCTCCTTTCTAGGCATGCGTTACTATCGGGAGCGCATGGAAAGACATAGACTTCTTACATGTAAAAATTTAGTAGCTAAAGGTGCGATAAAATTGATTTGTTACTTTGGGTATGAGCTAATAATTTTTAACTGAATTTTCATTAAAAACCCTCCGTTATTAAGGTAGGGGTTCTAATTGATAAAGGTTGAAAATATTT
Source organism: Brachionus rubens (assembly GCA_022207745.1). NCBI lineage: Eukaryota > Metazoa > Rotifera > Eurotatoria > Ploima > Brachionidae > Brachionus > Brachionus rubens. Next base: position 293,447 of record JAJVHD010000016.1, on the reverse strand, counting down.
ATTAAAATAAAAAATGTTTTGCAAAACTTCCCCTCATAGTAGAAAAATGTTTTTTATATCCAATAATTTTTTAAACATCAAATCATATTGAAGTTTGTTCATATTCTTTTTTGCCCCATGGGATAAAAACGAAAGTCTCTTTTTTACCCCGGTCTAAAAATTAGAATTTCAACTAAAAAATGGGGTTAAAAACGGTCTGAAAGATGGAACCATAAACGTATTTGTCCCTGGGGCAAAAACGGAGTCTTCGTTTTTACCCCATGGGGCAAATAGCGGAGTTTTACGGTAATTCTTAGTTTTGAGTGGAATAAAATATTAGAAGCAAAAGACGCAGTTTCTTTGAAATTCATATCCTAAGGCTGGATATCACAGACCCTACTAAAGATAGATTACTAACTTGGTCTTTCACATGTTCCAAAAATGAACGCCTTCATCCGAATTTACCTGAACGTTCAAGAGCTTTCAAAAGGTTTCATAACCTTTCAAAACCTTTCAAAAATTTTCGGGACCTTTTTATACATTTTCAGGGTCATTGCGAGTTCGGATGAGTCCGAACGTTCATTTTGTTCAACTCGTGAACGACCAGGTTATTACGCCGAAAATTTAATTATTCCTATACAATTTCAAAGTTTGGTGCAAGATGCAATTTAAAATCAAAAAGAGGTTAATAGGACGAATCTTGATCTAAATCAATATCGATTTGAAATATTTTAATTCCGTTCTGAAATAGGATATCCTGAGATTCAGGTGGGTTTGCTTTTTTTTTTCAAACAATGACCCCAAAATCTCTTGTTAATTTGATTTTTTTTATAAGCAAATATTGAAAAAAAAACTTGTAAAAGAACCAAATCAAATTTGTATGAGATCATAAAATTAAATTTTTTGCAAAAAAAAATAAAAAATAGAAACGTTTCAAAAAAAGGCAATATCAGTTGTCATTGGCAATAATGCATGTGTTCTTTTATTTTTCTTTTACAAAACCATTCTTCTTTTCTTACAATCGCATGAACTAAATTAATTGTTGTTAAAAACTCGCTAGGAAGTAAATTTCCTTCGAATTTTTTTCTCGCATTTATTTTTCATTTAATTTTTTGAATCACTAAACTTAAAACTTAAATACCTGAAGAGTTTCTTTTATTAATCCAAGGCTCACAAAAAAGAAAATATTAAAAAATCGTGTTTTTTGTAACTTTTAGTTGTTCATTGATTGTTTTTTATGCATAATATTTTAATAAGGTTGTTACTCGATTTTTATGAAATGCCACTGTTGTAGGGTATTGGGGAATAGTAAGAGGAGATTCTTAAAAGAGAGATTTATTTAAATTTGATATTGTCCTAAAATAGTCTTTTCTTTCAATTCTGGTACCAATGATCCCTGTTTATTCACGAAAGGTATTTTACCACAGCATGCTTTGCGTGATTAGACTGTAAATCGCTATTTATGAATTGTGAATAAAGTTTACTTGCTTTCAAACTGCAAGAAACAAGGATTACTTGATTTAGCGGAACATTTTTATATTAGAAAGGAAGCTAACTTTTAGAATTTGATGATTTTATAATGTCTTAAAATCATTTTTAAAGGCTTCGATTCGAAAATTATAAGTAAAGTTTATATTGCGATTTGTACTTAAGTACTATCTCCAGATGCATACACACCATAATTTTGCTGACACATACATGTCGATAATTTTGCATGAGCTAGGGTAGCAGTGTTGCGCTCAACCAACACCAAGGACGCCATCGAATATTTTTGACGCAGTCAGGATTCGATCTCACCACCTTCTTGACTTCTTTTGAAAACTGATCAACGACGATACCAACTGAGCTAATGTTAAAAATAAATTGCGTTTTTTGATAGGTTTTTGAGCATTATATTGTCCTCCTTAAATCCCTCCCCACATATACACTAATAATGACCCCGCCCGTTTTCGCCCCACTATCTAATCTTGGCTATGTCACTGGTATAATTGATCCGCTTTCTTGCAAAATACTGATCTATTCCCTTGAATTAGCTTTTATTTTATTGCTTCGAACATAAGATAGACACTTATTTGGCATTTTTTAAAACTAATCAGAGTTTATTTATTTTCCGAGTAAATGATGCAAATGTAATAAAAATTAAAGTCGAAGTTTTGTGTGTAATATTGAAGTTATAAGATTTAAACTTTAAAATTTTATTTTCAATTTCATACTTAACAAAACCTCGAATCTTTAATTTTTCGTCATTCAAATTTACTTCATGGCCTTTTTCTAATAGTTAAGATTTAATAAACGGTGTAAGACAGTTAATTTTTTTTACTTCTGATATTTAATTGAAATTTTAGCTCGAAAACGTTTAAGACTTCTTAATTGTTATCGTAATAATATTTAAATTACTTTGAAATCATAACAAAAAAATGCTGCTTTTGTTATTTTTTTTTTTGAATGAACTGCATTAACAACAACAAAAGTTGAACCATTTAGACCTTGAAATTCGAAAAAAAAACAAAGATTAAATGTATGCCTCTTGGGTATTTTTTGTTCAAGCATGGTTATTATTTACGTAATCGTAAATGAGTAGCATTTATTTTTACACTAAAAAAATCTTAATGCTTGAGGAACGAAGTTAATTTTTTAAGTCGAATTGAATAAAGCGTTTCAATTGTTGATTATTCAAAGTAAATGTTTTATTTTTAAATTTGAAAGGTTTTTCAAAGTGCTTCATTAGTGGCAATTATCACATTAAATTATTTTTTTTAATTTAGCCCTGAGTAAGTTGTTGTAAGAACTAAATGATAGTCACATTATCGTACAAAAAAATTGCTAAAGGAAATTTTTGAAAGACTCTATCACGTCACGTTGAGTTTTAAAATTACTTAGAATTGTTTGGACCAGGAGTTAGGGTTGTAATTTTTTTGTTCGCACTTAAGATTTCTTGTTAAAATATAAAATCTAAGTATACTTAAAGAAATAAATAACTCAACAGACTTTTTAAAATTTCTAAATAAACAACACAAGTTAACTTTTTTTTTAGAAAAAATAAAATAAGTTGAAAACTAAAAATAATGGTTGTAATAAGAATTAAATCCGAAATTAGAAACAAAAATCGAGTATACCTTCGATACTAAATATTTTCTTATTTTTTTAGGGTCCGGTTTTAACGATTCTGGGCTCTGTAAATTTCTTAAACTATGCTAAACATTGGATTATCTAAAAATATTTCCATGAATCTTAATAATACTGTTCTTTAACGAAAAGATATTTTGGTTGTTTGTCCAAAGCAACGATTAATTTAATATATCCTTTCGTTTTTATTAACATCATTGGAAAATTTATAGGGGATGATAGCGTCCATGCAGAGGGTCGAAAATTCAATTCGAGTTCCCAAATTATCCTCAGTGTTATGAGCAAAATACAGCATACCCCTGCTCCTGGTCGTCAAATATCAGTTTTATTAACTCTACTTTAACTTGTTATTTTACTTTTGATGGAGGTTTATTCTAATAAAATAAAATAAAATAGAAAAGTTTTAACAAAATGACTATGGGGAGATGAAAATTCCAGTTTTTCTCCAAAATCAACTCAACAATATTATACAGGTCAGTTAATAAAGATTTTCATTCGGATTAACGTGGTTTACTGCTTCAAGTAATTCTTTTTCCTTTTGATTTTATAAGATGCACCAAATCATAAATCTTAGTTAGTTTTTCATGTTTTTTGGTAGCTAATTTCTCTTCAATTTTATATCTAGATAAGACACAAACTTATTAGCTTTGTAGTTTAAGCCTTTATCTACAAGAATAGTTGAGGGTTTTTCAAATGATAACTCTTGTTAGTAAAATATGTTTGAAATATCAATTTAAAGGGAAAATGCTCAAATTTTAGAAAAATCGCTTTTATTAAAGAAAACTATTTGTTTGATGACAAACCCTTACTTATATCCAAAGACGATTATGAAAGAAAGATGTTAAGATACTTTTTAACTTGGATTTATTGTATCACAGAGGATGAATAGAATTTAAAGCTAGTAAGATTTATGGTTTGGAGTTCCTTAAAATGTCTTAGAAATCGGAATTTAATCCTGCAAATTATTTTGTAGTTCCTCTTACATTTCTGATTGGCTTGAGAATGCCATCTATTGTCAATGACTGTATAAAAATCACTTATGGAACCTTTTTTAACTTTATTTTAATTCTTTCCTATATAAAAGACTCACTTGAATTTTATGCTCTTTATGTATCCATATGCAACCTTTATGGGTCTATATGTAAAATGGCGCCTAACCCTGATTTTAGGTACTTTACAAAAAGGTATCAATAAAATCAAAGAAACCCTTATGCAACCTTTATTGGTCTTAATGCAATTTAATATCAATTTGAATTTTCTTTTTACACCAGAAACCAAATCAAAGAAACCTAACCATAAAATTAGCCATAATCATTTATTTGACGTGTCTGTCGCCTCGTCAAAAAATTATTAGGGCTAATTTTAGGGTTAGGTTTATTTAGATCTATGGCCGCCTACTGAGAGGTAGGGTTTAGGGTAAGGTTAAGTATAGGGTGAGGATTTATTAAAAAAGGACTTTACTGTAAAGTGCATAAAGTCCAAGGGGGCCTAAGAGTTTCACTTAAAAATTATATAAAGTTTCTATGTTGGATTTTTCTCTAGGTTTAACATAAAGTATGGTCTTTATGCCCGAGCCAAATTTTTGTTTTTTTTGAAAATTACATTGAAAAGGATGGGAAGTTTTATAAACTTTTTTCGCATACTGGTTTTTAAGCTAGTCATTAACAATAGGTCGAGAATGCTTTGTTTGGTAATCTCAGCTTGGATATTTGGATATTAATTTTTTAGTATTACACAAATAATGAGTTTTAAAAGATGTTTCACGTAAAAATTTTAACATGACATTATGCCATGTTTAAAATAAGCAAAAGTCGATAAGTAAAATATAAAACCTACATAATTCCAAATGCTAATTCTAGTGTAAATTTGATATTTGATTTAAGGATCTTATTCTAGTTATTTTTTCATGATGTATACATTTCAAAATTTTAGTGTTTCCTGGTTTCAAAATAATAAGAAAATGAAAATTTTGATCAATTATAAAATCCTTTTACTCTTTCGTCATTTTAGTTAAAGAAATTTTAATTTTCCGTTTCTAGGTGTCTAAGGCTCGATTAATAAGCCGTTTGTACGAAGGTATTTATATCAATGGTGCCAAAAGTAATGTACTAGATAGAACTATAATAATACGGTTAATTGTCATAGATTTTTCACGTTTTCTTCATTTTAAATTTTTTCAGCCAAAAAAGAGAAAAATATTTATTCAATAAAGAACAGAATGCTTTTGATATTTCTGTAGATTAAAATTTTCCTGTTATAGAACACTGTAATACTGTTTTAAAATACAATATTAATAATAAAACAAGTTGAGGGTTTAGACGGACTGGTTGGAAGCACAATATTATTGTTAGCTTGCAAACGTTGAAGCCATATGAAGTTCATATGTAGATGTTTTTATACTCTCACTTAGCTGATATCCTTTTTGAATCGACTTCAATTTGCAATATTTTCCTATTGAAGTAAGTAATCCAAAAAAGGTAGGATGGATTAACGAACGAGCGATTAATAAAATACAGTATTTTCTAATACGGTGTTTTATTAGTATCCTCTCGTGACCCTCTTCCCTCAATTCAAGACAAACGAACATTCAGTCACTCTTTAGATAGATTAAACTCATAAATACTAATGTCTCCAATTAAGTTTTATAATTGTTTATTCAATGAAAATTTATTCTTAATAGCTGCTCGTAGGTGTATAGAAAAAGTGAGTGAATTGTCTGATTTTACTGAAAGCTATTTTGACCGTGTATTGATTAATAAACGTTTGTCAAAGAGTCTTCTTGAGTGTATCTAGACTCTTTACGGATTCTAGACACTACCCCCTTTTTTCTCATTTTATATTTAGGTACTTGACACATAAAAGGAAACTAAACTTTTTTTTAACCATACTAGATATAAAATGAATGCATTAAAACGGTATCAAAATGATTACATAAAAAATAAAGATATTTTGCCTACATTCGATGGAAATTTTTTGAACAAACGTGATTCATTTTCAAAATTTAGAGATAAAAAATCGTACACAAAAGGTTTATGTTATAGCTCAAACGAAATACGCTTAATCAAACAAGTTAAAGAAATTCTTAGCAACAACAATACTTTAGAAATTGTTCGTAAAAAAATTCATATTGAAGGCACTCATAAACTTAGCGAAGATTATGAATTCAAAATTTTAAACATTCATAACATTAATCCAAATATTGATGTTGATAATGATTTTTGTAAAGAAAGAATATCGTTGGATTTTAAAGTTAATCATCAAGTTGTTACGTCAAAAAAGCATAGTCTTGAATCAAATAATGGTAAACATGACGAAACATGGCTACATGGTAAATTAATTTTAGATAGATTTTTAAAAAAAGATTGTTTATAAACTTTCTTTGTTTAATAAAATTAATGAGCCAAGCTTCTTAGAAACTGTTTTTTTTTTCAAGTGGATTTAATTTGAACGCTAAAAGATTTAAGAAAGTAACAAAAAAAATTCAGTTTCTAATGAAAAATGGAAAATATTGAAATTTATATTTTACCCATTTGCCAAATAAAATTAGGTGACCATCATCATCATCGTAAACACAAAATAAATAATGAACATGAAATGGCGTTTACAGATAGTTCATACGAAAGCCACTCGTCTGTGCTTTCATTTCGTAATCAAATAACATCGCATAAACCTAAAACAAAATCACAAAAAAAATTCAAAATAAAATCATCTAATTTGACCGTAACATATTTTTGAGACAATTTGTTTTTATTTTCACAAAAAAAAGTTTATTTACTATTTTCTTAAGGCTAGAAAATTTTTTCGTCACAAAGTCCGGGTTGTAATAGCATTGTTAAAATTAATGGATTACGCTTTCTTAAAATTCAAGTAAACAAAAAAAAAAGAAAATTTTATTATTTTTTAACAAAATAAAACTACAGTTTGAAACAATTTGTTTCTAGAAGGTATCGTCTAAATTGTTAACTAAAGATAAGAGTTAGAGGGCTTTTTTATTACGTTTTTTGTTTGATTACAAATTATTTGTTATTATGTTACTCGAGGAACAGTTTACGTTCTAGAGCAAGCTAGCGAGCGAGCGAGTGAGTCAATTCCATTTGTTTCAACAAAAATTTAATTTTTTATTGCTGTTGTCAGTTTTGAATAATTAATAACTTAAAAATAGAATTTATTTAACAATGAAATTTAAATAATTAAAAAAAAAAAGAGAAAGAGAGAGAGACTTCTGTATAAAATCAAAAAGAAATGTTTTAAAACATTTTATTGTTGTTGTTGTTGTTGTTTTTAATTCCTTTGAGCGAGTTTGTTAGTTTTTATTTTCAAAATGAACCAGCATTTTATTAACCCTTTCAATTAGGTACACAACAAAAACTCTTAAATAAAACATTATTTTTTTTCTTTTTGTTTCAAGGATTTATTTGAGAATTACACAAGAAACAAAAATGGATAACATCACTGATTTGGTCACTGATACATTTACAGCTCCAACTGATTCGGACAAAATACTTTTCAATAAAGACTATTACAAAGCAAAAAAAGAGGCAATTTTATTTTAAATCTTTAAAAATGTCTGTCTTTTTAAACCGTAGTTCATCCTCAGTAAATTCGTAAAAAATGGGATAAAGTTAAATATTTGTTTTTAGTAGATATGGTAATTTTTGTAAAAGAATTTTAATTAAAACGATTTACATAAGTTTTGTTTTCTTCAGACTCATGGGGGTGGTTAAATGTTTTAACTTTAATTTAGAACTTGAATGAAATTTTTAGCTAGAAAAATAAAATTGGACTTTTTTTGCTAAATATTGATTATCCAAGTTCTTGTGCACTCTAAGTGATGTAAGACCTGGACAAAAAAAAATGATGAGGTATAATTAAATGTTAACTTTGAGTTAAGTTTAATTTTAATTACAGTAGAATACAGTTCTGGCCGTTCACGAATTGCTTCTGCGAATGTTCATGAACGTTCAGGAAGGTTCATGAAAGTTCATCTTTCGTATGAAAGTTCGGCGAACGTTCATGAACTTTCGTGAACATTCATGAACATTCGCCGAACGTTCACGAACATTCGTGATCATTCGTGAACGTTCGTGGCTCATTCGCCACCATTCATCACTGTTCATAAACGTTCGCAAGTCATTCGCGGCCATTCGTAGCACATTAATAAAATTTTTTTTATAATTTAAAAAATCTTCTTTTTTAGCTTTAAAAAAATGTAAAAGATTTTCATCGGATTAGAGGTTTGAATGAAAAGCGTTCTTTTTTCAAGCGTTCTTTTTTTAAGCGTGCTTCTAAGCAAGAATTCTTCTTTTAAATTTGAAAAATCAATTTGAAAAAGAAATATTAATAATAATAATATAATAATAATAATAATCTGCAACAAGCTTAGCTTGCGGAGTCATGTAAAACAAATTACAGACTATGGCAGATATCATAACTTTGAAAAAAAATAAAAAATAATTTATAATAAAATGTCAAGTTTATCAAATTTGTTTTTGAATGAATTTATTGTAGTTGTCTCTTTTACATCTTCTGGTATTGAATTCCATTTTTGGATTGTTCTATTTGTGAAGAAAGTTTCTCTGGCTGGACAGTGTTTTACTAGTTGACGATAAAGGTTTTTGTTCGATTGTCGAGTCGACCCGGCCGGGCCTGTCGTTTGACTTCCAGGTGTAAATCCTACTGGGTGGAACCACTTTATTCGATTGTACCCTTTTTCAAGTTTGTACAATTGAATCATGTCTCCTCTCTCTCTTCTCGTTTCAAGTGTTGTCAATCCAAGTATTCTAAGGCGTTCTTCGTAGCTATTATGTTTTAATGATCTGACTGTTTTAGTAGCTCGCCTTTGTACTTGTTCGATAGCTTTGATATCTTTCTTCTTCGTCGGATTCCAAACTACTGCAGCATACTCTAAAATTGGTCTAACGTGGGCCGTATACAATACTTTAAATATTCTTGCATCCCAGTTTGAGAATGTTTTCTTGAGTCTCCCAAGCATTCCGTTTGCTTTTAACACAATGGTTCTTATATGAATGTTCCAGTCAAGCTTGTTTGAAACGTTAACTCCCAAATCTTTCTCAAGATCAACATTTGTTAACGAGTGTCTTACGTTTCTTGGATCTCGAATCTCATATAAACGATCACGGTGAATCTTCGAATTCCCAAAGTGCATCGTTTTACATTTGTTGTGATTAAATTTTAACTGCCAATCGTTTGACCACTTTTGGATTTGATTTAAGTCATTTTGAAGTTGTTCTTGATCTAGTACATTCTTGACCACAGCCATAACTTTGCTATCATCCGCAAATAGTTCAACATAAGCTTTTAATTCATCTGGCAAGTCGTTTATAAATAAGATAAATAGCAGAGGACCTAGTACAGAGCCTTGGGGGACTCCACTAAGTACTGGTTTCCAGTCAGAAAACTTACCATCGATAACTACCCTTTGTTTCCGGTCATTTAAAAACGATTCGATCCACTTTATTACACTATTGTCTAGTCCAAATGTGTTGAGTTTTAATAGGAGCGCTCGATGCAAAACCATATCAAAAGCCTTCATTAGATCCAGATAGATAACATCTACAGCAAATCCTCTATTCAAAGCTTCCGTAATCAGATCAAAAGTTTCCAACAGATTTGTTAAACATGACTTAAATTTAACGAATCCATGTTGTGACTCTGATATCATTTTGTTATGTTCAAGATGTTGTACAATGTCACTCTTTAAGATTCGTTCCATGACTTTACATACAACCGATGTAAGTGAAATTGGACGGTAATTTTCAGCTTGAGTTTTTTGGCCCGTTTTGAAAATTGGTGTGATATTTGCCTCTTTCCATTGACGCGGGACTACACCTGTTTTTATCGATTCAGAAAAAATGATAGAAAGAGGGATCGCCAGACCATTTGAGCATTCAGATAAAATTCTAGGATGGACACCATCGATTCCACATGATTTTGTTTTATTTAGCTTCTCGAGTTCACTAAGCACATTTGAAACGTTGAATAGATTTGGGTCGATTTTATGTTTCGTTATTGTATTTCGTGTATTCAAGTCTGGATAAAGATGGTTACTTGATCGATTAAAAACGTTAAAAAATTGATCGTTTAAAATTTGAGCCATTTCTGACGCTTCGGATGTCAGTGTACCATCATTTCTTTTGATTGCTCGTATTTTTTCTTTGCACTTGTTGTTCGCATTGATGTAAGAGTGTAGTACTTTAGGATCTTCTTTCGATTTTTTCGCGAGATTGTATTCAAAGTTGCTTTTAACTTCATTTATCGTTCTTTTCAATTGCTTGCACAATAAATTATATTCTTTTCTCAAAACTTTCGAGTTTGATGATGATCTTATTTTATTCCAGAGATTATATTTATCACGGCATTTTTGCTTCAGCTCTTTGTTCATCCAAATTGTTTTTTTTTTATTTTAGGTATAATCATTTAAACACTGATTTTAACTATCAAATTAAAGAAACTGTTTTGAATTATCATATTATAAAAGTGTTATGGGAGATATCCCAAATCAATCACGCAACTCTTCCAGAAGATTTATAACAGATTCAGGTTTAATTAACATTAATCGCTATGTCTTAAAGAACAGAGATGCTTCATGCCAGAAAATAAAAGAAAAATTTTTGGTCTAATAAATTTTCTTCTAAAATTGTTTTTTAAGTTTCTGTAACTATGTGAGCCGAATAAACCAAGTTAAGAGATTCAACTATGCTTGTCTTGCAAAAATTTATAAAGACACTTTTGACGAATTAGTATTTATTGATGAAGCCTCTGTTGAGTTGTTAAACACTTCACGGAATATTTGGTACAAGGTTTCAAAACTTAAACGTTACTAGAGAATTAGGAGAGTCAGGAGTCCAATAAAAGTATTTTTTTTGATTTTTTTGAGTAAAATTATCTATTAAAATTGAACCTAGGTACATGTTTGGGCTGGAATTTCAAAAAGAGGAGCCACTGATTTCATTATTTTTAGTTTTGTGAAACTACTTAGAATAGGATTAATTCCTTTTTTAGACGAACGCTATCCTGATGGCCATAATCTGTATATGGATAATGACCCTAAACATAACAGTAACTTAACATTTACTTTCCTTCGTGAAAAGTCTATCAAAGATATGAATCACCACCTCAGTCACCTGTAATTATTTTTATTTATTCTATCAAATAGTTATTTAAGATCTTTATGAAGGACTTGAACCCTATTGAAATGGTATGGGCCGATTTAAAACGATATCTTGCTGATGAAGCCAAGCCCAAAACTAAAAAAGAACTAGTAACTTCAATAAAGAATATTTAAAAGAAGAATTCTTGCTTAGAAGCACGCTTAAAAAAAGAACGCTTGAAAAAAGAACGCTTTTCATTCAAACCTCTAATCCGATGAAAATCTTTTACATTTTTTTAAAGCTAAAAAAGAAGATTTTTTAAATTATAAAAAAAATTTTATTAATGTGCTACGAATGGCCGCGAATGACTTGCGAACGTTTATGAACAGTGATGAATGGTGGCGAATGAGCCACGAACGTTCACGAATGATCACGAATGTTCGTGAACGTTCGGCGAATGTTCATGAATGTTCACGAAAGTTCATGAACGTTCGCCGAACTTTCATACGAAAGGTGAACTTTCATGAACCTTCCTGAACGTTCATGAACATTCGCTGAAGCAATTCGTGAACGGCCAGAACTGTATGACTAAAAGTAACTCAAATTGGTACTAAAAAAAGTATTTTTAATTAATTGCTATGACTTAAACTTTTTTTTCGATTCGGCATGTTAAGGTATTGAATAGCTTTTCACTTTGTTCTTTTGTATTTTTTTTGTGTTTTTTTAAAATTTCGGATTTCCAAAACAGTGGCGTAGCCAGACACTTTTGGATGGCGAAGTTGAAGGGTTATGGTTACATTCATGTCCACACATTCCAAATAATCTTCGAATACCCTTTACCCCTTAGTCTCTTACTAGAAATTGTAATAGGTAATGTTTTTTCTGTTCTTATTAAGTTTCGATTAATGAGCATTGTGAAGTTTAGTTCAAAAAGTTCAGTTCAATTTTGAAAAATCGAAATAATTTTTTTCACATAGGTCTTATGCTTAATCTTTATATGTAGCAAACAATGTTACACCATTCGGCGACCTCTGCAAAAAACTCTTCAAACTAATTGCGCATTTATTTAAATAATTTTTAATGGTGTGCATTTTGCAGATAATTTGCAAATATTTTGCAGTGGTCGCTCAATTGTGTAACAAAATTTGTTACAATTTGTTACATATGCAAAGCCAGCACATGACCCGTGCAAAAAAAGTTATTTTAATTTTCCAAAATTGAACTGAACTTTTTGAACTAAACTTCACAATGCTGATTAATGGTACCGTATTCCCTAGTTCGATATTGCTGCACCACAAGTTAAGACACGCCTTTGGACCATGCACCAAAGTACATCTCGCCCATGCTATAACATTGTTAACTTGGAGCGCACGCTCTAATAGCGTAATCACGCGTTTAGGTCAGCATCAAACACTGAAAGTCTTAGTTTAATGCGTCATCAAGACTCGATTTTAAAGAAAAAAATCGAAAATATAAAAAATTATTTTCTAAAAATTATTGACTAGACTATAATTACAAATCTCTTTTCAGTATTACTTCGTAAGAATCATAATCCATTCAAAACTTGTCTTTTGGTAATTATAGAGTTAAACCGAGAGCACTATTATTAGAATGAATAAAAAAGGTGAATGCAAAATAATGTCTAGAAAAGTTTCGGGTGAAAAATCCAGTATAGTTAACGATAGCTTTGCGGTATGATTAAAAAAATTTTAATTCTTAGAAATTTTTACTGTGCCGCGACAACAATATATTTTTAAAATGGTGTAGCGACCGCCACACTTCGCCTCAAATTTGAGATAGACGCTTAATTAATGCCTTGACATGTGTCTTGATTAATAGACGATTTAAAAGAAGCTTAACCGATTCAAAGAATCAATTAAAGAGACATGATAATCAAAACCTAAAAAAAAATTTTTCTATGGTCTATTTTACTTTTGTAGATAAATAACGAAGAAAAATGGAGAATCAATTTTTATTGGACATTATTCTTACGCAATTCTATTGGACGTTAATTTTTCATTTTTTTAACCGTCATTTATTAAATGGTCATCTGGTTCTTTTATTGTACCCTTATCTCTTTACCAGTATTCTAAAAGCTAAGGCTAAATTTGGCTTAGCTCTATAGGGCTTTAATCCCATCGAGACCATGTTATAACATTTTTTTTATTTTATTCTAGAATAATGGTAAGATCCTGATTTAAAATTTAGTTTTATTTTAAAATCCGAGTAAATTCTAATGGTTTTTCAGGTAAAAATAAAAATTTCGTAAATTTACCTGAAAAAAACAATTTTAGCATACTATACTATATGTACCAAAATTATCGGTTTTCAGGTAAATTTACGAAAAACCGATAAATATGGTAAAATCCGTATATTTAACTTTTGTGATTTTACGGTATCTTACATTATTTGTGGTAAAAATTCATTAATTTAGGTAAATCTTAGTAAAAACCTCCTATCAAATCACCACTGTACTATTAGAATTAACTCGGATTTTAAAATAAAAACTAAATTTTATTTTTTTTTATATTTTAGGTTAGCTCTACAATTTTTTTGATTTTTTTCAATTTTCTTTAGAGCTAGAATAAAAGGCAACCTTTGGTCTTTACTCTAAGTATAAAGCCAAGATCTTACCATTATTCTAGAATAAAATAAAAAAATATTATAACATGGTTTCGATGGTATTAAAGCCCTATAGAGCTAAACTAAATAAAAAAGGAGCATATTTATTGAAAGCTACACGGCTAATAGAATTTTATGCGCCTCAAAAGAGGACCATTAAGCTTTCTTGATTCTTTTTAATTGATTAAACTTTTGCTCTTCATTGAAAGAATACCAGAATCACCAAAAACAGATACCCAAGACTCAAGATAAATCTATCTCTCATAAATCTATTACATTTATTCTTTTTTGATTCTATGACAGAATGATCTTAATTTGACTTTTTAATCATTTGCAAAAGTTTCAAAAATCAGAAAGAGCACCCATTCTCAAATCTTCATATTCCAAGAATATTTTTGGACAACTAAGAACAACTGAGAACATAAAAAGCTTTCGTTCTCTGAAGTTTCCAAGAACTGAGAATTTCTGAAAACCGAGATTTTTCTTAACGTCAGACACCGGGTACTTGAAAAAAAATTACTAGGCCTATTTTGAAATTTTTACATGCTTAAACCCCCTTCCCTCCTGTTAATAAATATTTTTACATTTAAGAATACGACGACCCTACCTCCTTCTAAAATTTCACATTCAAATTTTTTTAGGCGGTTTTTTCAACTGTTAATAAAAAACTGAACATAACTGCCAGTTGAATTCTAAGAAACGAAATCAAATTTATTTGAATATTTCATATAGCATTCGACCTCCATAAATTGCTGTTCCCTATCTAAATTTGTATATTCAATGTCATAATGAGCCAGTCCTAAGTTTTATAAGAAAAAAAATCGTGTAAGTTTCATTTTTGTCTGACAGTGTAATTCTATATCTGACCCCTTAAAATTGGGTGTCTGTTCGATAGCCGACCAATCAACACTCGTAGTTAACCAACAGACCACTAGTTTTCTCACCAACAGGAGGCAGGATGTTTTTGCTGATTAGATTTGCTAAATATGATGCATAATTCGTTTTTTATCTTCCTTTTTTTCATTTTTTCAATCGCTAACTCGGCTTTTACAGACTTTAAGTTCTTATTGGTTCATCTTTGTCAAAGAAGCACGTGCCCAGCCCAAGTCAGTTTTCTTTTTGCATGTTCCGCCAAAACATTTTACATATATACCTGCTTTAACCAACGCAAAAGAAAATCCAAGGTGTGTCCAATTCTTCAAAATTTCCAAAATTAGAAGAAAAAAAAACATTAAGCTTAAAAAGAATATACTTTTTTTTTTCAACCAAAAAATCCATTTTTATGGGTTTCTCGTTGGTATTGATTGAAATTGAGAAAGCCTCAAACAAAAAAATTAAACTAAGTAAATATTTAAGAAAAAAAAATTAAATATTTTTAAATTAACTTAATTGATTTTTCCTTCAAGTCAATCAAATTCTATAAATTTTGTTTCAAATTTAAAATTTTACATAATTTTTTGTTATTGACTGTTTTTTTCTAATTGAACATGGACTTTTTGCTAAGCGTTGAAGAAGCCGAAGTATAATTTTTTTTTGTTTTTTAATTCAGTTTAAAAAAAAAAAGCGTCGTTTCTTTGAAAAGACAGACATTAAGTATTGACCTTGATACAAATAAAAACTAATCATTTTTTAATAGACTGATTTGGGTAAAGAAATTCAATATGCTTTGACAGTACCACCTGAATCTCGAACACCAGAACAAATAAAACTAGTTAACAAAAGTTTATTTTATTATTTGTATAAAAATGTAGCGTTTAACGTTTTCTTTAAAATACAAAACAGGCTCGGAATGGCTTACTCAAAATGGAATCTTTTGCTGAATATCCAGTTAATATGCAAGAAAAAATATGCCGTTGCGCATTTTATCAAAAGTAAAATTTTTCAAAACTAAAAAATTTACGCTTAAATTTTTAATATTTATGTTTTAGAATACCTCCAAAACGTGTAATAATAAGACAAGCTCAAGTTGCTGATAGCTTTTATTTTATTTTCTCAGGGCAAGGTAATTTAAGTTTTTATTTGACGATTACATTCGGTAGATAATAAAAGAAAATATATTTACTTATAAATCACATCTATAAAAACTCGGAAATGTGTATGTTTGTGAAGGGTCTAAGGGCCCAAGGAATCGCTTAAGGATGAGGCGATCTTGTCGTGGCATGTTTTCTAACGACACCCTGCGCCCGGGGCCTTTGTAGAGGTTGCACAAAAAAAATCCCATGTTAAAGGATGGGGAGGAAAGTTTTCAAGTCTACGAACGTCTTAAAGTCTAAAAATTTACCTTTTTATCAAATTTCTAAAAAATGGAATATGACGGTCCAACCTGTATAGAGAGTCGATGCCGTGAAGCGTAAACATTTGCGAGCTAAAGGCGAGTACCGTTAGCAGCGAAGCTGCATGAATACGAGCGAAGCGAGCAAAAGACCCTTCACTCTCGAGAGACTTTAGAGCCACTCGAAGGTCAAAATAATTTAATCTGTCCGCTTCCAATTAAAGTAATTTAAAGAAAGATCTGGATGTATAGTGAGTCAAAAGTTGCGTTGCGATTTATGTCCACCGTGTAAAAGGCTGGTGATTAATTCAATAGCCTTAATAGTAATCAAAAATAGATTCTAGAGGTGCTCACACAAAGCGGGTTGGATCATCTCGTTAAGACGAGAAGACATCAAAAAGAGTCTCTGGCTTATCCAAAAAGTTGCTTTAATTATCAATGTCAGGTCAAATTAAGGATTTCAAATTTTCTAAGAATGTTAAGTCAAGGGGTGATCTAAGGGGAGGAAAATTTTTTAATTTCTGTTTTGATTTGGTTAACATTTTTGACGTGAGTGTAGAATCGAAGGTATTTTCATTAGTTGTTTGAGTATTTGGAAAACGGCATTTTGGTTTATCATAACAAATACATTACACATATATCCAATGACGGTATTATTTTAAGAAAAATTAAACGGATGCTGTTTTCCAAGAGTTAAAATAATCGATTTTAAAAGAAAAACAAGCACTTCCTTTCACGTAATTATCTACAACTTCAGATAAAACATTTTAGAAAAATATTTTAAAATAAATGATTAAACTTGAAATGAGAGAAGCCTTTAAGAGAAAAAAAAACTAAAAATAATCATAAAAACAAATAAAAACATTTTAATTTCGTCTTTTAAATAAAAAATAAATAAAAGCTATGGTAACAGTTTTGGATGAGGATAAAAAAACTGGTGAAGTTAAAAATCGTATACTTGCCGTACTAAGAGATGGTACTTGCTTTGGAGTAAGTAGTTTTATTTTACTTTTTTTTTTTGTTTTTGTGTGCTTAAGCAAAATTAAATTAAGAATCTAAAAAGAAAGAAAGAAAGCTTTAATTTTAAATTTAAATTAAAAAAAACAAAACATGTCATTACTTAAATTTTTTTATTTTCTAAAGCAATTGTGTTGTTTTTTTCAAAACTTTTAAAATTTTTTATTGTTTTTTCAGGAGCTGGCATTTTTGTATAACACAACTCGAACAGCAACAGTTACATCCCTAACTGCAATGGAACTTTTATCAATTGGTAGAGACGATTTTTATGATATTTTTATGTCGAATCGTGGACAAGAGCCTGAGCACATTCAATTTCTAAGAAAATGTGAATTTACTAAACATTGGCCAATTCAAGTCTTGTTACAAAATCCGACTAGTTGCGTTTTTCACTATTACAAGTAACCCTTGAAAATAATAATTTTTTGTGACTAAGTTTTGGAACTTTTTTTAAGACGAAATCAAGTGATTGTTTCCGATAGCACAAAAAGTGAATACATTTTTATAATCAAATCGGTAGGAATCTAATAAAAAAATTAGACTCTTTTAAACAAAATAATGATTTTAAATTAAACAAGGGTACTTGTCAAGTGTTGAAAAAATTAGAAAATGTAAAACCAAAAAAATTATTGCATTCGAGACCACAGATGTCAAAAGAAAGCTTTTTAACGGATACTTACAGTATTTTTTATAACCCTTGTGCAGAGATACGAACCCGGATTTTTTTCAGGTTTTGAGTTTGGGTTGGGTTCGGGTGGACCACTCAAACTCGATACCCAATTACCCACTTTTTTGGGTAACCAACCCCTTACCCATACCCATAAAACTTGACTTTTCAGGTTGCGTACCTGAATCTGATACCTTTTAACTAAAAACAAACCCGAAAAAATCGAGTTTGTGGTTATCGGATTCAGGTACGCAACCTGAAAAGTCAAGTTTTATGGGTATGGGTAAGGGGTTGGTTACCCAAAAAAGTGGGTAATTGGGTATCGAGTTTGAGTGGTCCACCCAAACCCAACCCAAACTCAAAACTTTAAAAAAATCCGGGTTCGTATCTCTGCCCTTGTGTAACAGAAACTCACTTTTATTTAAATAATTTTTGAATTAAAAGAATCGAAACTTGATAGGAAATTGAAAAAAAACATTATTGAAGCCAAACAAAGCATACCGGTAAGGATTTTTATAAAAAATTTTTTGTGAAAAAATAATTTTTTATATTTTTTGTTTTAAGTGGTCATTTACTCATTTGGAAGAGCCTCAAAACAAAGAAAATGTTGAACCAGTTTTTTTGCAAATTCAATTGCTCAAAGCTGGAGACACTTTTGTGAGTTTTATTTTAAAGAAAATCTGTTAAAATTGAGGATTATTTATTTTCTGATTTAGGGTTTGAATATTCTAAAATTTGATGATACTGATGTCAACTTACCAAATCCTGAACTCAGCTTGGTAAGCATTTAACTTTGATCTCCTCTACCTCAAACATATTTATTTGATCTTCAATTAACAAACTTTGAAAAGTGAAGCCAAAAAAAAGAATAGACACACCCTTGGCTATGTGAAGTTTATTATAATTTAAATAATGAAGATAATTTCTTGATACAGGTATCTCTTGTGCAAAACTCTGCAAATCTGCAATTTTAATTGTGTAGTTAATTTAAATTATTTTCACTATATTTTATTTTTTAAACTACGCAATTAAAATTGCAGATTTGCAGAGTTTTGCATAAGAGATACCTGTATCAAGAAATTATTTCGTATCAATAATATCTATCTCTGCAATAATTTAAAATGATCCTTAAGTTGTTATAATGGAATGTTTTTATTTGGGATTTGAGACAAAACTTCACATTGCAACACCCTTCAAAATGTTCTTTTAATGAGACCTGAAACTGAGACTTTTCTGGAATCAGGCATAGCTAACAGCCTTTCCAGAATAGTAGAGACATTCTATTTGGTCTAGCATTAACGTAGTTGGAATGATCAAATAAAATTATAGAGGTGAAAATTCGATTTTTTTTATGATTTTTTTGCCATGTAGATAAGTAATGGAAGTGAAGTGTTAATGTTGAAAAAAGACATATTTTTAAAATATGCAGACGAAAAAGTCAAAGAGAATATACGTCATATGTTACAACCATTTGCACCAACAAGCGAAATGCAAAAAAAATTACAAACAGCAGCCGATTGGAAATATTTTAAATCAAAACATATGAATGAAATGTATGCCAATTTAAAAAAGCAAACACGAAGCACAACCAATCTAAGGACTTAATAGTTTTCGTTTTTTTTTTGTAATTCTCAAACTCGGTAAATGGAAGGATTGGATTTTGGCAAAATGAAGTTGTTTTTTTAACATAAAATAAGCTCAACAACTTCCATTCAAATTTTATTTTTATTTTTAAATGTTTTTAAAAAAAATGAAAAGAAAAAAAAGAGATTTTTTTTTTATTTTAAATGATGCTTTGTGATGTTCGTTGATTTTTTTTGTTGCTTTGTTTTTAAACATTTTTTTATTTTTGTGTTTTGTTTATGCCATAATAAAAAATGAATTCAAAATTAAATTAATTAACACAAAACTTAAAATATAAATAACAAAATTATCGATTAGAATAAATAAGAAATTGATTGATATCATCAATTTTTTGAGAGATTTTTGTGATATGCCGCACAATTGCAAAAGCGTTCGAAATAATTGAAATTGAGAACTTGTTGCCTTTAAATTTAAAAAAAAAATGTTTAAAAATTTTATTTAGAATTTGAACAAAAAAAATCTTATTAACTAAAATTAAGAATTATGCTAAGGATCGTTTCAGTATTGATTACTTAAAAGGTATCCAATCTTAACCCTTAACCGCCCGTTGGATCATATCTGATAGATTTTTTAAACAGTTAAGGGTCGTGTGTTAACATTACCTAATAATCTTGAATTGTAAGATCATTGATCATTGTACCCCTGTTTGTACGGAAATTCTTTTAAAAAATATGTTCACGTTCTTGTTTTTATAAACTTCTATCAGTAGATCTAATCAAATTTTTAAAAATAAAAAATCTAGGTCAAAAAAAAACCTGAGGAATCTCCTGGTTTAGGTAAAAATTAAAAAAACTAATCAGATCAAGAGTTAAATGGCTTAAAGGTTTTTTTCTTGCAGAGGAATGCCTTTATCCGGACCCTTTTATCATCAGCCTTTTTCAAGCATTTTCTAGTCTAACTTGTTCCGTAGAATTCGTAGATTGTATCCGTTTATCCGTTTTTTATACCGAGTTAGATAGCCTTCGTAAGCAGTGGTTGTGTTTTATTAACTTTTTAATTTGAAATATCATTTAAAATATTGTATATCTACACATATTCTGAAAAAGCACTCAATTTTGTACAAAATGACATATTTCAGTTGTATCCTTAGTGGAATTAAGCTTCACTTTTAACCAGACTTTTTTATTGTCTTATGGATTGTCTTCGGAGGAATGACCCAAAACATCCATTTTTTATTTAAATTCTAAAACTAGAAAAAAATTGGAAAAAATGTCGGTTTCTCTTTTTTAAAAAAATGACTCAATTTTCAAAAAATAACACCAAAATCACTAAGATTTGACTCTCGGATAAGAAAACCGTCGAAAACATATAACCTTTCATAAAGAGCATGTTTTTTAAAAAAGTTGATTTTGGGTGACGAAAATGTATGTTTTCTACTGTTTTTTTGAATGAGGATCACGAATTTTAACCTTAAACCACTTGTAAGATAAATTTTCAAAAATATATGAAAATTTAATGATGTTGTTGGGTGTTTCCTGAAAATGAAAAATTGACTCTCTCCAAAATGCAAATCAACAACCCTTTGTGAACCATTAGGAGACGAAATCAGCATGTCTAGTATGTCGCAAAGTATAGGGGAATTTTGAACGAGTTTTGAGCGAATAAAAAAAAGTTTATGAAGCGTATCGCTTCTTCCTATGCTCTTTAATTAGGAAATTTTGGGTTTAGACAAGACTACATAATCGAGTAGTGTTGATAATCGACTCCAGTCGACTGAAAAAATTTCATTCAAAAAAAAAATCATTATCCAACGTTTTAATTAGGATAAATAAAAACACAAACTTTAATAACAAAATATTTTTTAAAATCGATTTTCAAATTGGGATCAAGTTTTTAATTTGAATTAAAAGTCAACTATTTTTTTTTGCGATGTTTTTAACTTTAATTTCAAAGAAAGCTGACTTTACAAGTCAACTAAAATTTTCCTATCGAAGTACACTTTCCTAATGATTGAGAGTCCTTGAGCAATTCGATGCAATTAATGAGAAATTTTACCATAGAGAATCAAAAAGAAATTATGATTCATTAAAAATTACTGATGCCGAAAAAGTCACACTCGTTGAAATTTGCGAAATCTTAAGTGTGTTTAACGATGAAACTTTGGAGCTCTCGGCGACAAAATTAGTCTCGATTTCGATTGTCATACCTACTTTCAACGATATCAAACAAAATTTAACTATTCAAAATACTGACTCAGACTAAGTAGTTGTCTAAAAGGATAGTTAATTCACTGGACTGAATTTTACTAGAAAAAATATGGGATAAAGTTATCAAATTGCATCAACGTATTTGGACGTAAGGACTAAATTTTTTATGAGAATAAACAAAGACACAAGAAAAATCTATGTTAATAAATCCAAACATGTTGCTGATTTTCCTGACAATTTAAAAAAGTCACTGATAATAAATTTACCAAATAGTGATAAAATTTTTTCACAGCCATCTCAAACATCAGATTCATCAAACCCAGTAATAAAATGGAAAAGCGTGAGTCAAGACTACAAATTTACGACTTTAACAATGAGCTAAATTCGAACGGAGCTTTATCCAAGTTAACTGGAGTTACGAACTTGTTTTTTGTTTGTCAACCAAATGTGAATCCGATTTTTTTTTAGTCAATCATATTTTGCTAAGTTGAATCTTCTTAAGAATTCGAATGCCGGATTCTATTAAAAAAATCTTTTTTCGTAAATCATATGAACCAATTTTATAGATAATCGATTTTGAGTCAACTTTTCAAAGTTGGTTATCAAAAAATAAAGTTACTGCACTTGTTCCGAACTTTTACAATTTGAATATCCGTAGCGGAGCTTATTGTATTGATATTGATATACTAGGTCGATCTAGACTTAACTACCGTATTTCCGTGTTTAAGAATACGTGCATTAAAAAACAATAAATAAAGTCTCTTGGTCACGTCTAACAACGCGTTAAAACTTGGAAAAAGTTTTAATATCCAATTACCAATGTGAGTGCGTCACACCTTTAAACTAGTTTTATTTTATTGTGATGTCTATGAAGGTGCACGCGGCAGAATTGGTAAATTGTGTTTTAATGCGGACATTCTTAACGGAAATACGGTAACTGGATAACTTCAGATTGAACTCATAAAATCTTCAGATTCGAACAGAATTTTTCTCTATATAGGGTTTTGCTTTGGATCTTAAGTCATGTATTTAAAATTTGAAATTTTAGTTAATTATGCTAGAACGGTTCGCTCCGAAAAAGGTGAAAATTCGGTACAAGTGCAATAACATATTTTTACCAAAAATTGTTTTTTTTAATAAAAAATTTAATTTAACTTTAAGTGACTCTTTGGTTTCCAAGACACCGTGTTTTGTTTTTTTTTTTCGCTCAAGAAGGTAGCAAATTCAATTTATTTTCTTAGAATAAATTCTACTTTCGAGGGTTTTAAAATGAATGACTGTAAAACAACTCACCGGAATATATTTTAGATGAATGACCAAATGTCCAACCTCAAAGGTGAAAAATGGCAAAAGTACATTCTAAACGATTAAAAAGATATATGAAAATATGCTTTTAAAAAAGTATTTAATTAAAAAATTTTACATTATAAATATAATCAGATTGTTCGTAATAAAACGCTAAACTTGTTAACAAAGCTAACGAAAATAAAATTAATATTTCCAAATTTGAATAACCATTAAATCTACACATTAAATCATTTTTGTCCTCTAATTTTTTATCTTGTATTAAACCTTTAACTTCGTTATCACTATTTAGATTATCATCAATTATACTTTGCTCATCGTTTAGATCAAAGCCAGGTTCGGGTTTAAAATGTGTCGTAGTTGTTATTTTTTCAAATTGCTCAAAACTTTTGATATCATTTGAGTTGTTATTGTTAAGATTTTTTTTCGATTCGAGCGATTCATTAGATGAATTCTTACGCAATGGTTCAATCAATGGTTCAATAACGTCTCCGTTTTTAATTTGAAACTCCGAATTTTTGATTCCTTTTAAAAAGAGTATTGAAAAAGAAGATATTTTAAGCGAGTGGTAATCAAAGTTAGTGTTACCCATTAAAAGTTGAAGACGTTTTTCACTGTTTTTAAGAATTTTTTGACGCCTCAATTCAGCTGCTGCATCAGTACTCATTTCAGTTGAGGGTTTGTATTTGAAATTTAAAGTCGTAAAAATATTGTATTTTTCTATTTTAAAAGATTCATTCTATTTGTGTCTTATAATTTTTTTTTTAAATTTAAGGCAATATATTTTTAAAAAAGTTTCTTCAAGTTGATTCACTCATATAAAAATGTCTATAATAATTTGCGATCAAAATTTTTTGTTTAAAGTGTACCAAAATTTTTAAAATTTTGCTTTTTTAACTTAACTAAAGACGGAATTTGAAAATTAAAAGTTAAATTTGTTTTGATTAGTGGCTTGGGTAAAGAGAGGTTACGGAAGTCATTTTCAAAAGTTTTCTTAATGATCTTCGATAGCAATAGAAAATAAAGATTGAACTGAATAATCTCATTATAAACTTCCTTCCTTAACAATTAAATTTTTGATTTAAATTTACGATTTCGGTGGCCTTAACAACGGAGAAAAAAAGAATGGGCATCATTTTTAAATCTGGTCTACTGTGATTCTTCGTATATATCCTCTCGTTTGTTCCAAATAAAACCGAAGATTGGCTATATCTGCTTTAAGTACAGACGATTCTCTACAAATCTCAGGAACCTTTTTTTATGTCTTTTTTCATTTTTGTATCCAAGAGGAGCAAAAAAGTCAGAAAACAAAAAAGAAGCGAATTTTCCACTTTTTGAGTTTTAAAATCTTGAATCCTCAAAAATCCAAGAAAAAATATTTGTTTTCACAATCAAATTTTTTTGGTTTCATTTGAGCACGGCTTTAGGGAATTTTTTTTCCCGACGATTATGGTCCCAACGTCAATTGCAGCTTTTTATATTTCTGATTAAATCTCCAAAACAATAATAGCTTTTACTAACCATTAGTTATTAACAGAGTTGTGATACTGTCAGTATTTTACTGATCAGTATCAGTAAATTTCAGTATTCAGTATTACTGATACTGATTGTAAAAATACTGATACTGAAAAGAATGCAAAATCAGTATTTCAGTAATACTGTTTAATACTGAAAATTTTATTCATTATACTTTTTTTTATTAATTTGTGCCGAATATGTAAGATTTTATAGAAAAAAAACTTGGAATATTAAAAAAATTTAAGGGGTGAGTCTTTTTTTATTTATCGGTCTTCCTTTTAGTATTTTCCCTTAATAGAACGGAATGATATATTTTATAGAAATAAATTAACTTTGAATAGTATAAAAACAACGTTAAACAAGTTAAGATTAAATTCCTTTCTTTTATCAAATCAAGTTTCTGCTAATTCGTTTCCATTTCCTTAAGGGGTACATTTGAGAGGTCTCTGTATAAAGAGAAGGTAATATTATATCATGTGTTAAATATTTTTTAATTTATGGTAATACTGATTTGGTAAATACTGATACTGATTTTCTCGATACTGATTCCGTAAATTAATACTGAATACTGACTGATACTGATGGTCCTAGAACTTATACTGACTGTTACTGATTGCCATAAATACTGATACTGACTGATACTGATTTTTTCAATACTGATCACAAGTCTGGTTCTTAAAAATGTTTTTATACAGGACATCTGCATTTGGCTGCAAAAAGCTCAGTGGTTAAATTTTTGATTTTATCGCGATGAAAAAAATGGTATTCTGGTGTTTTCGAGGTCGTAGATCACGGTAACAATATCAGAAATAACAAATCATGATTGAAACAAGGAAGTTTTGAATTTAATGAATCTTACTTGAGTTCATTTAAAGGATCCATCTTTTAACCGGCATTTTTCTCGAATCTCGAATCAAGTTTTGCTGTAGTAAACTTGGATCTATTTTGTTTGTTATCATAAATGTCTGATATACAAATCTGGTCTTTCAGAATTCTCATGCACGGCCTGGAAAACACAAGATTACCATGTTTTTGTTGATTTAAAAAATTAAAAATTTCACCTTTACCTCTCCACTTCAAAATTATGAACTTTCAGAAATGAGCATTGTGATTTAAATGACGTTGAATTATCTCTATTCACCGGTATAACAGACCAAGAAAAAGTTCATGGTCTTACACAGTAATGATGGTAAAAATATTTTCAATTTGCTTCAAAAATAAATTTTCTTTTTTGATTGTTTTTAATTTAAAAAAAAATGAAAAGATTTGCTAAAGAAATATTGCATAAGGTAAAAAATTATCAATTACCCGAGTGATACTGAAAAAATAATTTCAAAACTTTTTTGTCTGTATGAGCTAATTTCGAAAAGATTAACTGTAAAATTGTTAAAAAAGTTTTCAAATTTATAAAACTTTGTTACAATTAAAGACATTTCTTGTTTCATCAAGTCAAAAATTTGCAAAAATTTTTAATTTCTTTTTCTATGTACCTTCAAATTAAAATTTAGAAAAATGCAAATGCAAATTTGCACTTGAAACAAATTGAATGAATGCAAATAGAACGAGACAAAAAAATCAAATTAACATTGTAAATCTATCTACGCATATAGCAATACTAAGCACATTAAAAAAACTAAAGTTTAGTTTTTTTGAATAACTTAGACGAAATCGCATCGTATATTTTTTAAAAATAAACCTTTTGCAATACAATGTCAGCTAAAAGAGGTAAATATACTCACAAGGATAAATTAAATTATATCCGAATTAATCGCCTATTATATTCAATAATATTATGTGATTTTATTTTTGTATAGGTAGAGGAGGTGTTGGTGGTGGTAAATTCAGAATTTCACTCGGTTTACCAGTAGGCGCTGTCATCAATTGTGCCGATAACACCGGAGCTAAAAATTTATACATTATTGCCGTTAAAGGTTTCGGTGCCAGATTGAACAGATTACCATCAGCTTGTGTTGGTGATATGATCATCTCAACTGTTAAAAAAGGAAAGCCAGATTTACGTAAAAAGGGTAAGTCTTTAAAATTTTTCATTTGACATAAGAATACACGATTGACCTTCTTCTTTCTTTTTTTTCTAGTAATGCCTGCTGTCGTTATTAGGCAGAGAAAATCGTTCAGAAGAAAGGACGGTACCTTTATATACTTTGAAGACAATGCGGGTGTCATAGTCAACAACAAAGGAGAGTTGAAAGGTTCAGCTATCACTGGACCAGTTGCCAGAGAGTGCGCCGATTTATGGCCAAGAGTTGCTTCATTAGCCCAAGCCGTAGCTTAAATTTATTAAATGTTAATTAATTTTTTGCTATTACTTTTGGCTAAAAAAAAAACAATAAAATAATTTAAAAAAATTTAAAGTTTAACATTTTTTAGAACCCATTCAACCAGTATATCGACCACTTCCAATTTCATGAAAATTAGATTAAAGCCTCTTACAGGAGTCTCAGTTAAACAATCGAGTCTAAATTTGAATCATTATTTTTAGATTTAATTTTAACAGTATATTCGCACTATAATATTACATCTTTTGATTACTTAGGATAAGTGATCCACTCCCGTGAAAGTAAGAAGTCCAAGTCAAGTTTTTGAGTTTGTTATTTTACTATTGTATTATCTTAACTTAAGTCTGATAATAAGTCATCACGGTTCTTTTAACCAAAACAATTTGATCAGTCAAAAGAGATTTAAACGAAAAGACTAATAAAATCCGATTGGTTTTCCCTATTTTATCCTCACTCTTTAGATTATCCGAACTTATTTGATATCGTTTTAAATTAGAGAATTTTTTTTAAGTAATTTAAGATTTTTTATTCTCAAAATCTCGACTTCATGGTGATTTAAGTCGCCTTTTCAGTGATGATTGATTCATTGCTCAGTTATCCTAAGGACCTTGCGAGGAAACGTATTTAAACATGTTTGATTAAATATTCCTACGAATTTTTGACATAACAAAAATTTTAAGGATTTTTTTACTTTTTTGAAAAAACGTTAGGCTGTGATGAAGAAAATACAAATCAGCGTTAAATTTGAATACTAGTGTGTTAAGGTGCTAGAATAAAGTGCAAGAGGTGCGTTAGGTTCGTAAATTAAAGTTTGGGAGGAGCGTTAGGGTGCTAAAATTAAGTATTAGAGGTACGGGGTCTAGTCGCTTATGTGAACACATGTTCATCTAATACGTGAACAATCGGTGTTCACTTGATATTTTGTTGACGTTTAAGTGAAACCAAAAAAATTGTCTTTATTGAACACTTAATTTAGGTGAACATTTTTAAAAATAGGTGAACACTTGGGGGATATGGTGAACAAAAAAAATTAGAATACCCGGATTCCACAAGAATACCCAAAAGCTGAAATTATGGAAATGGACTCTGCTAATGCTGGGGAATGATGATGTTTAATCGTTATGTATTTACTATTGTGGCCATTTATGTGTTCCTCTTGTGAACTACCTCTAATGATTTTGAAAGGTTATCATTGATTTATTTATTTAATTAGAATTAACCTCCAATTTGGAGAAGTAAAATACAAAGTAAAGTTAAAGTAAAGTTTATAAAACTGATTTTTGACGACCAGGAGCTGGGGTATGCTGTGTTTTGCTCATAACACTGAGGATAATTTGGGAACTCGAATTGAATTTTTTTGACACGACTTGGATTTGAACCTTCGACCTTCTGCACGGATTTATGTGTATCAACTGAAGACTTTAGTTAAAGCTTGTAAAACTAGATTTCACTTGATACCCATAAAACAATGAAGACTTTTCAAAATCATTAATTCATGGAATTTCACGTTATACGTTATACGTGAACGTTATTGGTTATACGTGAATGACAGCAACAGTATAAAGAATTTCAATCTTGCTTGATCATCATTGAATAAAATTCGGACTAAAATTAGTTTTAAAATTGTTAATCTTGATACTAGACTAAAACATCAATGATCAAAATTAAATGAATATTCCATGTATTAAGTGAACACTCCGAGGATTAGGCGAACATTTTATTTTTAAGTGAACACTCTGGTCTTTTGGTGAACATTTTTTTTACTTAGGTTCACATAAACTTCAACAAAATATTAGGTGAACACAATTTTCACTTAAACCGTGAACACCGATTGTTCACGTATTAGGTGAACATCTGTTCACAAAACAGACTAGACCCGAGGTGCGTTAGAGACATTAATTCAATAGAATTGATTAAAGTGATTATAGTGACAGAAAATATAATTATCACTAGTATTGGGGTTTTCTTTAAATTTAAAAATTAGTTAACTATAAAGAGATCTTTTTATTTCGAACACCCTAACGCTCCTCTCAAACCCCTATAACGCTAACAATTTACGAACCTAACGTTTAGTAACGCTTTCAGTTATCTTGTTACGCTTTTTTTTATTGCTAATGTTTGTTCTTATTGTGAGGAAAAAATCGGCTGTCACCTAAATCCGGACACGGACTAAATTTTTTTGAATTACTAAAATACGGACAGTGGATTCCGTAAGCAACAAAAAAATTAAAAATTTTAGTTTCAAAAAATTATCCAATTCTATTGTGCATACTCTGTTGTAACTACAAATTGCTCAGATGGTTGTTCAAAGATCTAACTGGCTTTGAAGAATTTCCATTGGATATTGCTGTTCTTATTTTATTGACTTTCCAGACCCAGGAATCGAATTGTTTCCTGGGTCTACTCCTTCCTCTGAAACAGAAAAGTTTGAGATTCCAAAAAAATGATCTTATAGTTACACCAGAATCCGTACCTCAAGATGTATTAAATGATTTTTCGTTGAATCATCACTGTTTTACAAACGAAGGATATTCAAGTTGGTTAAAAACTTTTCAGTCCAAAAAGAGATAGAAAATTTAATTTAAAAAATGGTATTTTTTTAAATGTGAATTAAATTTTTTCTTGTTTTTGTGTCCTTTGTTTAAAATAAATATCGTTTTTGTAATTAAAGGTCGATATTCAACAGTTTTTGAAAATTTGTCCGTGTCCGGATTTTAGTGACAACCGAAAAAATCATTAAAATTACCGTAGATCACTCAAAAGTTTATTTCTGAAAGTCTAGATCAGGGAAAGCCGATTTCTTTTATAAAAAATCAATTGCAATATTTTTGAAGCTCTATAACGGAACACCTGAAGTGAACCCCTAACTGAATTTTATTGAGCACAATTTTTCAAACGATAAAGCGCTTGAGTTCCAAGGAACTCCGCTTTTAAGGACCATATATCCATGTAGATCTCACTACAGGCTTCCGATTTGAAATTTAAAAATAGAGCGATGCAACGGTCTTTTAAGACTTCACTAGGGGTCAAACTATTGTATCATTTCGTAGCCCAACATTTACCAAAAAAAAATTTTCCTTGCTCAATTTGTGTAAATGGCTACATGTGGGTGCATGTTTTTCAGAGTTCCAAAGAATTTGATCAAAAAATCTAGCAAAAATGGCTTTATTTTTGAATATTGATAAAAAATCTGAATAAAATAATATTAATGAAAAAAAAAGAATTAAAAAAAATTTTTTTTTCTTAATAAAATAAAATAAATTTGTAAACAAAGAATAATGTCAAAAAGTTTCCGTTAATTTAATGCGGTGGTTCGAACCCTTTTTGTCCATGTACTTGAGCCATATGTTCTTGATAAGCGTGAGAACATTCAGCTGAGAAATCTCTAATCGATGCATCTCTATGTGCCATTGTGTACAAACTCATGAATATCAACAAATGTATAACAAAAAAGTAACCACAAAATATGAGACGTGCCAATCTACTTGACAATATAAATCTACCTATATTTAATGTAAATTTATCATGAAATTTTAAATCAGTGTAACGTTTTTGTTTTTCGCGATAATTAAACTTTGAAAATGGGTCTAATTTTTTTTCATATTCAGTCGTGTATCGATTCAAAACAGGCGATGTATCGTCATCATTCTCGTACATTGAAATCGATGCCGATTTAGAACCTTTCGAGAATGATTGTAAAAATTTTATTTTTTCATACAATTTAACATTGTCCGATCTTAATCGATCTATTTCGTTTGTAAGAAAAATAACTTGTTGTTTATTACTCATATTTTCGGTCTCTAATTCTTGAACTCTAGCTCTAAAACGTTCACGTTGACTTGATACAATGTTAAACAAAGAAGTGTCTACTTGAGCTTCTTTGTTTGTTTCTTCTTGTCCCGTTTCGTCATCTAATCCGATTACAGTGTTTATGGGCTCTGATTTTATCAAATCGTTTTCTAAGTTTTGCTCCATTTTGTTCGAATTATGAGCTAATTTAAGTAAATCCTTTTCAAGTTCGACTATCAATGTCTTTTGTTCCAAATTCGAATTCATAAGAGCCAAATTTTCTTTGGACAATTTTTCCGCTTTTGCTTGAAATTCGTTCAAACGGTTCTTAATTTGTGTATTTTCATTTTGTAAATGTCGGTTCTTTTCTAATAATAAAACTTCAAGTGTTTTTTGTTGTTGAACTTGTTCCGTTGGTGCACCAACTGCATTTGTCACTAAATTATCATTTTCATTATTATAAATATCTTCATTAAATTCGATTGATTTTAAAATAGTTAACTCTTTCTTAATTTCGTCATAGTCTTGTTTTTTTCTCAACTCGTACTCTAATTGTTCCAATGTACGCTCTCTACTAACTAGTTTTTCTTCGAGTTGAGCTCTTTGCGATTCATAAAACTCCCTCGTTTTGTTTGACTTTAATTGTAATTTTTGAACATCATCGACCAATTGGGAGATTTCTTTCTCTTTTGCAGAAAGTTCAATCTCCAACGCTGATGTCTGAAAATTGGTATTCAAAAAACTACTTTTATCCTCTTGTTGTAATTCAGAGCTTTTTTGTGACAACTGTTGGACATATTGGTCATTTAACCGTTCAGCGTTAGTCACTCGTTCGTTAAGTTTATCAATGTCTTGTAACAAAATATCGATTTCCAAAGACTTTGCGTTCAACAACTCGTCTTGCTTTGATTTTAAATCGTACAAATCAGTATGGGCTTTGTGTAACTGATTTTGCAAGTTTAAAGATCTCGCTTCAGTATCGCCTAGTTTTTTTACCAAATCTAATTGATTCGATTGCATCTGTTCTTCTTTATCAGCGTAAGATTTTAACAGTTCTTTTTCCTTTTCTTTCAAACGTAATTGAATTTGTTGTTCACTTTTTTCTTCGAGTTCTTTTATTTTTTCTTTCAAATTTTTAATAGTGACCTCTTGATTTTTGATCTCAGCAAACTCGGCGTTGTATTCATCCAAAGTTTCTCTCAATTGTTTATTTTCGATCTCTAAATCTTGAACTTTTTCAGCTTTTTTTTGAACCCGTTGTAAATTTTCTAATGCTTGTACAGGATCAGGTAAGTCAATTAACTGTTTGTATAATTTAAGTAAAACTTGTTCCATGAGTTTGTTTCGTTTTGAGGACGAGTCAACTTCGACTTGGAATGATTTGAGCATTGGTGCAAATGTTTTGCGATGTTCTTCGGTTAAATTTTTGCGGAATTCTTTTGTTTGTTCGATTAGTCGTTTACGTGACTCATCACCTTCTTCTAAAGACTTTGCTATCTCAATAACTTTGTCATCAAGATCACGTTTAACGGTCTCAATGTCAAATTTTTGCCATATATCCAATGTTGTTGATATATTACGTGCCATTTCTGAATATTTTATTTTTCAAAAAAAAAAAAAATACACAATTTTTTGTTTTAATTGAGCTCCTAAAAGGTATTTCAATTCGTTGCTTTCTTTTTTTTGCATAAATTATTCATTAATAATTTTTCTTGACGAAGAGAATCATAAATTTCAAATGTATTGCTTACGATTCAAAAATTTTAAATTTCTCATTTAAAGCAAATTTAACCTAAAGTTAAATTCTTTAATTTTTTTAACTCAGTTCTTATTGTAAAAGGGTCATTATCTTGAACAATTTAAGTTCTAAAAATAGCCTATCGGATTACAAAGACTCAGATTTTCAAGTAGAGCTGTGATAATCCTTTTACTACAAGGGAAGAATTTAGAATTAAACATTTTTAAATGTTTAATGCTTATAATATATACTATTTAGTGACTCTCCAAGGCAAGCTACTTCATCAGCTGTCTCAAGATTTTGAAGGTAAGCGTTCGTTAATACAGAAATCGATTCCTTAATGAAGAAAATTTAAAACTTCTCAGGACTACTATTCAGGAGACAAAACTTAACAATAATAAGAACAGTTCATAGGACTATGATTCAAGCCATGCATGATTTTTTGCCGAAATGAAACTAAATTAAAGTGTAACAATTTTTTTTTATTCAATTAAAGTTTAGTCACACGAGGATAAAATTGATTTGATACTGGTTACTAATGAAGACAAGAAAGCGGGCATGCGTTCGCCTTTAAAAGAGGCCTTATAGTTTTTAGACACAGTATTTTTGACTATTGAACCCACAGAGCTCTCACAAATTAAGATATTTTAAGAATTATAAAGATCTGTTAAGAAAATTTAAGATAATTTAAGCATTTTGTATTTATATGGGATATACCGTCAAACCCCTCGAACTACTCCCTCCCCAAGAGACCCTAATATAAATGAAACCGGAATATCTAACCCAGTTACGGTACGTGTAGCAGCTCAGGAATTTCCAAAAAAACTCTAAATTCACCAGAGTTGTTCCTTAAGTCACGATTTTTCTTTACCCAAAAAATGATAAGACAATTTGTGATTTTGCCCTGGACAAAATCGATAAAGATTTCAAATAAGGCGCTGTGAATTTCATAGCAATAAAACAATATCAATTATGCAGAATTGTTATACAAATTTTTCTAAAGGTGCTATACCCTAAATAAAACTATTCTTATCTCAAACAAACAATTTGTTCAACGATTGACGATTCTGCATAATTTCTATTGCTTTATTGCTATGAACTTCAAAGTGCCTCAAATTAGATCTTTTAAGGATTTTTTAAGGATTAAGATCTTATTACCGTGAACGCTTGAAAATTAACCCGGACAGTTAAAGTGGAAAAACATTTTTTGAGGCCTGAATTTTTGACTCTTTTTGGTTCAGGTTTGAATCAGTTTAAGACAAGGGACATTTACGAGTCATCTGAATTAAAGCAAATTTTTTACAGTAAAAACGGTCTTAAATGAAAGTTGTAACAAAAGTTTTCAGTCTTTTTTTAATTCTACTACCGTAAACTCTTGTTCACAATTAAATGTAATTATACTATAATTGCAATATACTTCCATTGAAATTAAACCGTAGACGTTCGATTACAATTGCGTAATTGTGATCGAATGTTTACGGTACTTTTGAATTTAGAATTAAAGCTTAACTAGTCCAATTATTTTTCGCTTACTACCCTAGGGCTAAAAATTAGTTTGAACCTTCAGAAACATCAAAATTTACTATAATTTTAATTTTCTCGATGGGACAAAAAATGATCAAAAATTAATACAACATCTAAAAGTGAACTCATAGGGTTTTAGACTCTCAAGGTTCCCAGTAGTCATTCTTTCCAAACTTGCGCGCTAGTTTATTTTTGGTCTGAGTATCTAGGGGACGGCTCGAGTATCTAGGAGACCTATTCGCATATTTTTTTTCTTGGATTTTTACTTTTAATCAAGCCCATTAATTTGTATTGAACACAACCTCGAGAGTTTGTGATCCTCGTAGGGTATCGAATTTATATTTAATTTTTAAGAGAAATATGTTAGTATCAATTTCACACCTTGAAGAGTACACTTAAATTATTTTCAGGCTGATAGATTGTAAATTGGAATTTTACTCGTCCTCTTAAAAAATAAAAATACTCGATTTTTAGAGTTTTTCACACGAGTAGACATGATTTTCATTAGAGTACCTTAAGAACAACAAATAAATTGAGTGTGAATTAAAATCTCAAATCAGTTGTTTAATATTTTGGATTAAGAGATACACTGATTTAATGATTTACAAGAACAGAAACTAGGCACTGGAGACGAATAATCCAACAGAGATAATTTTTTTTTTGATTTTTTATTTTTAAATAATAACTAGAATAAATTAAATAACGTTGAATTAGACAAACCAAACATTAAACAAAAAAAATTTATTCGGAATTTTAATCAACAAAATTCAAATTTTGTTATAACCATAATTTAAGAACATTTTCAAAAAATAGAACCTCTTTATTTGATAAAACACAAATTTCATCATCAAATTAATAAGGTGCTTTAAGCTTCTTGATTTTGAGTATAAAAATGTAATCACCGACAAAAATCCAATAAATCTCAACATATTTCTTAACAATTTTATTCTAAATTTTTTAAAATTAAAATTTTTTTTTTTTGAATTTACAAATGATTTTAAATTTACCTGTAATATTTTTTTCTGTATTCGTTGATTTTTGTCATATCTTCTTTTAATAAAAATTTTTTAATACCAAGAAAATATTCTTCTGTATAATTTTCCCATTTTAAATCTCTTGTATCGAATCGAAAAGTCTAAAAAAACAAACAAAACACTTTGTTAAATGTTTGGTTTTGAAACATAGAAAGATATTTCATACTTGACTATCATTGTGATTCATTTCATTTAATAGCATTAAATAATTATCAGTACTAAATTCCAAATGCATTCGGGTAAATGTCTCCAAAACTGAAATTGCATTTTGAAGTTTTTTTTGAATTTTGACAAATCTAAATTTTTATCAATTTTTTTTAAAGTTACAATTTTAAAATTTAAAACTTGTGATGCTGGTTGGGTGTTAAAAGACGAACCCACGATCATTTATGTTGTTTCAATAATTTTTACTCTATTGAGTAGATCAGCCAATAAAGATAGGCCCATCTCCTTGTCAACGGATCCGTCTGCCAACACTTTTTAGCTAAACCTTGCCAACAGAATTCAAAAATTTTTGGCAAGTTTGGTCCTTCATCACAACATAAAATATTTAAATTCTTACATTGGTCTTCGTTTTAGGATTTTGAGTAAAAAATCAGCGAGGTACGCTGGTATAATTTGTTCAATAAAGCATATTACCCTTCTTACCATTCTTATAAAAAGAAAAGACAGTTTATCATTAAAATAACCCTTGCTTGGTTTTACATGCAAAATCATCCCTCCTGAATTCAGAAACTAAAGAGGGTCAACTTACTTAAAAGACACTTATTCAATCAAAGATGGATTTAATTTTTAGGTTTTGATGAGAGAATCCGATTTTGCAAATAAAAAAAAGACCAGAATTTATAATATTTATGAAAACTTACTTGTATCGAGTGAAGCGAAAATAAGGTAAATAGAATAAGTTTTTTGCCGGATACCTGACTGATATCTTATTGGAAAATGTTTGTATCATTTCCCAAGTGACTCGATTGCCTCGATCCGAAGTACAATTAAAAACGTTTAATTTTTCTGTTTTGCGTGATCCACGATACCATGCAGCCGCTAACATCATGTTTATGACAACATCAACTGGAATAATATCAGCAGCAGCTTCTTTTTTGCCAACCATACAATGTAAAACACCCAAATTATGAGCTACATAAAGACCAGTTGGTCCGTTATAGTTATCAAGCCAACCTGGAAATGGTTCAAGCCAAGAAGCACCTACAATTGAAGGTCTTACTATGACACACGGTAATTTAGTCGATTCTTGATACACAAGATATTCGGCAATAGCTTTTGTATAAGTGTATGTGTTTGGTTTTGGGTGTATTATTTTGTCGTTTAATAAATTCAAAAAGTCATCGTTTAGCCAATCACATGCTTCGATTATTTTATCGGGCATTACAGGTGGTTTAAATATTTCCTCTGTTATATATTTTTTATCACAATTTGCATATGCTGTACTAACATGGACTAAAACTTCAAGATTCTTTAATGTTTTGCTTAAATCAATTATTTTTTTGGTTCCAATAACGTTGATGTTCACGGCAACTCTTAAAATAAATCAAATTAAGTTAATTTCTTTTAACAATATCATTTTGTAAACTTAATTAACTTAATGATTAATTAAAAAATTAAATATTGTCAGCTTTTGCCTTTTACCAAGACAATCTACAGTGGTTTTTGCGAAAATGTAACGTAAAAAAAATGAGAAAAAGGGTTCCGTCTCCTTCCAGGGAGAGATTTCGTTCTAAATAACCGTTCCGTTTCAACAAAGGGTTACCGTATTTCCTTGCTGATAAGCACCCCCCTAAACTCCTCTTTTTCTAGACGAACGAACATAAAGTCACTTTCACTTTTGTGATCTTCAGATAAAGCGCATTGAGTTCTATCAGAAATAATCCAAATGAACTCAAAAATCTATTCGCATCATTATTATTTTTTCGATCAAAGTGTCGATTTTGGGGGCACTTATCAGCAAGGAATTACGGTATGTTCCATGAAAGGGTTCCGTTCCAAGTATATCTTTCCTTAGTTTTCAAATGAATATCTAAGAGTGAAATCACACTTTATTACTATATTTGTCCTCCCTTTTTGAAGTTTTGGAGACATACTTTTTTCAAAAAAGTGAAATGACTTGTTAAGTATAGATTGCAATCTGTTAGAGGTGCGTCAGGAGCGCTAGATAGGGTGTAGGACTAAGCGTAAGATGATCCAAATGTTATCTACCGTATTCAGACATAAAGACACTTTAATAAAAGGTATTGGGTGGATATGGGTTACCCGAAAAATTCAGGTTTTAGGTTCAGGTATGGGTCTGGGTTTGGTACCCCATACAATTTGGGTATTTTTTAGGTATTTTTCGAGAATAATTGAGTTTTGAGAATATATACCTAAATTTTATGGGTTACCAAACTCACACCCATACCTGAAATAAAAAATTTTTGGGTACATATGTCTGACCGAATTAATTTGCTACAAAGTGAATGTTCGGGTCTTGCGGAATATGTAATCAACACTGATCACCAAATCTCTGATCACACAAGATGTGGTCATTATAAAATATTGATTCAGAAGAAAAAAAATTGGTGATTTATGTGATCAT
Source organism: Brachionus rubens (assembly GCA_022207745.1). NCBI lineage: Eukaryota > Metazoa > Rotifera > Eurotatoria > Ploima > Brachionidae > Brachionus > Brachionus rubens. The sequence goes on along the minus strand of JAJVHD010000016.1, from coordinate 256,067 downwards.
AAGTTTTTAAAAAAAAATATATTTAGCCAATCAATTTTTCTTTGCTATCTGTAATTTGAACCTCGTTCAATTTTCATTAATTCATCGCATATATGACAAGGCGTACCATTTGGATATTTTGTAAGGACACTTTTGACCTTAGTTTTAACTTCTTGTGATGATTCTTGTTAAGATAAGGTCCAATGTACAGAGATTTTTTCAAGTTCATTATCACTCGAATCACAACCTTTTTATTTAACTGTGACTGAATTACCGTTTTCGGTTAGAGCATGCGTTTTCTCGCCTAAATCATAGACAATATCAGTACAACAACTTCTATAAATCAGATACAGCATCATGTGATTTTAATTTTTTTTTAATTTTTGTTCACGTGATCATTAAATGATCACATCTTGTGTGATCATAGATTTGGTGATCAGTGTTGATCATATATTCCGCAAGACCCGAATTTTCTTAAAACCAAAAATTAAAATTAAACTCAAACATTAGCTCTAAACACTCCCATTTTATAATGGCTAAATAAGGGTATTTTTCAGTCAAACCGGATCTCCTCATAGGGGAATCGCAATACCCATTTTTTTTGTATCTGCTTAAACAAAAAGCGATTGTCTACAAGCCTCAGGAATTCGTTTTTTTATTTAATTTTTCATTTTTGTATGCTAGTGGACGGAAAAAGTCATAAAAATGAAAAACCAAAAAATAGGGGATTTACCACTTTTTGACTTTTGGGAGGGTAGGGTCAAAATTTTCGATTTTTTACCCCCATAAAAAAATTAATTATTTGGGGTTTTCCAAGTCGTAGATTAACTTTAAAAAGTCAAAAATGACGAATTTAGATAGTGTGGACGTTTTGCTCCGACCGAACCTTATTGGGACTCGAGAGTCGCAGTGATAAGTGCTTCGAAAGATGCAAACGTATCGAGTTAAAATTAAGAAGCCTGATCAGATTCTGCATCTAATTTAGTCAAAGATTGTTCTACTAGATGGTAAGAAACTTAAATAAAAACACTGAATGTTGTGAAATATTTTGCTGTAGAGAAATAGTGTAACAGTAGTATTGTAATGATAATATAAATAGCGATAATATTGAAGTTTTGCGCCCTCATTTTCCTAGTTGGTCATATAGAACTGATAACCCATTAGGCTCCAAGTCAACGGGAAAATAATTTCGTGTTTGGCTCCAATTTAAATTGCAAAACGGAATCAAATTTCTATTTAAACAAAAAGTTCTAAGTTAAAAGTTTCAAATAAAACTTAACATTTTGAAATCAAAATATTACAAATAAATTCCGCCAATTTTAAATAACTTGAAATGAAATTGTTTAATAAGTAATGGGTGTATATTTTTAATTCAGACCATAATTTAAACAAAATAATTTTAACTTTCAAGATGATTGTTTAAATGATTAAAAATTAATTTACCTCAAAGGCTCATCGAATCTAACAGTTGCAGCTGAATGAAATATAACATTAACATTATCTTGTAACAATTGTTTATTCTCATTTGATAAGCCAAGATCATCAGCTGTCAAGTCTCCTTCAACGGCAATTATTTTTTCTTTAAAATTCGGATAAAGTTGACTAACTCTATCAAACAACTTAAAAAAAAGGGGAACTTTAAAACTTAAAGACTTTTAGATTTGAAACATTTAAAATTACTAAATGAGCTCTAAAAAGTTCGTCAAGTCTTTCATTAGGTTGTTTTCCTTTTTTGGCTCTCACAAGAACATAAATATTCTTTAGATCGTAACATGACCTTAGAAGTTTTTCGATTAATATTTTTCCTAAAAATCCGGTAGCACCCGTAACAAAAATTGACTTATTTTTAAAATAAGAATTTATTTGACTTGAACTGTTAATTAAAGTCTTCTCCATGGCTCTTGTATTTTTTTTTAACGTTTTATAAAAAACAAAAACTATAAACTCATCAAAAAAAGTTATCTAAATTTTTTATTTTTTTTTCTAAATTATAACGAGAGGGAAAAATAGATAGAAGCATAATTTTTTATTTTAAAGCATTTTATAGTTGCAATAGACTAAATATTTGATGATTATGTTTTCATTTATTTTTAATGAGAGAACACAAAAAAAATGAAAATGAAAAAAATTTTTTAAATAAAAAAAAAAATCATGTTTTTAAATAAGAACAGATTTTTTTTATAAAAATAAAAAGAGGACACAATCTTAAAATAAGTGCGAGTTTATTTAAAAGCCCTAAATAAATCTAGTTTTCTTTATCGTCTTTTAACACACACATAAGTCATAAACGAAATCATAAATTTTTGTTTTGAATTTTTGTACTTTCAATACATTTTGGGTGTTTGATTTACAATTTATTTTAATTGAATTTTGGTATGTTACTTTAATAAATAATTCTAAAAGAGATCAAGATTAATGTGATTGATTGAACAACAAAAAAAGAGGAAACAGAATGAGGTTTTTCATTAATAATTTAACATCTTAAAGTGATTACACTACAATCAATATTCATTGTGTTTTTAATTAAATCTTTAAATTAAAGAAAGTCACCAATATTTTGAAGATTGTTGCTAAATATAAATTGTATTGGTATATCGAGCTCATCTCATTTTGCTTCAACCTTCTGACACTAATTTATATGTTATGCCTAAAATTTTGTGTTTTTAAATTTTGTTTGTGACACATTCTAAAAATTGTCTGAGCACTTGAGCGATCAATTACACCCAAACGCCTATGAAATAATGAAAAAATATCACTCTCATTATTAAAAATAATATGAGGCATTTTACAAAAATTAAAAATTTGATAAATAAAATTTAGGCTTTAATGGAGAAATTCTAAAAATAAATTCAAGCTCACAGTTTTTTATCATAATTATTTAATCTAGGTTTTAGTATTGGCTTAACTACGACTCGATAAATCGAGGAGACCCTTAACGGCTATAGAAGTTTTGTTACAAGCCCATTTGACTTGCCCTTCCAGAATTCATAGAGTTGTCATTTTCAAGGATCGGACCTAATTCGGACTTTTTTTGACAAGCGATAATAATAGTAGATTGAAAATATTTTATAAAAAACTTGAACATGAGGCTTAATCTTGTGGTTATTGGCTCTCTAATTTTTACTGATACCACTAATATAGATAATATTATGATCTTGTATCTTATAATATAAAAAAATACCGAAAAAGTTTGAACGACAACATTAACAGTTCATTAAATTTTGGATTGAAATTTCCAGTTAAAGCTTTGATTTGTTAAGAAATTAAAACTAACTGGACAGTTCTTAACCAATTCCTTATTAATTCCGATTGAATGGCCCCCTAAATTGAATGACTCTTGTCAGACTCTTGCTGGAATTCTAACTCCACCAAAATATTTAAAAAAAATGGATTAATCGGTAAACTGTTCCAATCATTGACAACTACATTACAAACAATTATTGGAACAGTTTAATAGAAATAGCCGAAGAATGTTGTGGACTTCATTAAATTCATTCAAAGCGAAACTTGTTGACTGGTTTAGAACAAATAAACGGTCAAATGGTACTAAGGCAAAGAACTGCCACAGCCTCACGGCTTAACTCGACTAAAGTCGGGTCGCAGTTATTTTTTACTAATACTACTACTAATTGAACTCTTCGTCATCTAGTTAACAAGTCTGTATTTTTGAATATATCATGTCTTTCCTAAAAGCCTGGAACTGGGGCTGTACTTTTTCAGTTACTTGTTTGTCTTCCTACATAAATGGACTTCATACACTAAATGCGAAATCTAAATGAGGTCTAACTAATAAACCGTATAATAGTCTCATAACGTTTAGGTCTTGACATTAAAAATTATTTCGAATAGCCCCAAAGATTATATTTGAATTTCCACAGCAGTGTCGAATATGAGTCTCTCATTTTAAATCCTTGCTGAAGAACACGTCAAGGTCTTCTTAAAGCAGTGTAGCGTTTCGATGATTTAGTTTAATTCTAAAAGATGTTTAAAAATTTAAACACACATCCTTTACATCTTAACTTAAAATAAAAATAAGCTTGAGTCTCAAACAAATTATTTGTAAACTAGAAGTAAGTAATCCTCAACACTTTTAATCGAAATAACACCCATATTTTACAATAGACTTTTGATTATAATTGCGCAGTTATAACATCATTTTGCAAGAGCTGACCTGTCTGCCTTGGTTCTTTACAAGCACTGCCTATAAATTCGGGTTTATAGACCAGTTGTAAAAACATAAATTGATTTAATCTGAAACCTACAAGAAGTCGCGCAAAATAAGCCTTATACAAAAACGTGGCTGTTGTATGTCTTGAAGCGTAACAATTACCTAATACTGAAAGCATTGATGTAATATTGAATTTAATTAAAAGACTATGGTATTTTCAAGATCCGGAACTTTTACATCATCTGTTCCCCACTCTCAATCGAGGATTGCAATTAAAATTCGAAAATTTTTCCAATCATTTGATTAAAAAATTGAGTAAATGTTTGTGATTCACTTAAAATTTTAAAGAATATTATCATTAATTCCGAATTTTATTTCCGATAAAAATCTTCCCTTTATTCAAATGAAAATAAATTATCGATTTTGTTCGCATCATTTTTTTTTATTTTAATCATTAATCATAGCATGTCTAGGAAGCTTTCAAGCAAGACCCCTCATTCAAAGAACGTATCTATTGCACAAAGTTGTTTTTTTCGAAAAACGTTGAATTTAAAAAAATAAAAGCTACGTTACCGCAAAATAAAATATATTATAAGTTCAAAATATCTTAAAAATTAAAATTTTAATTCTTAACATCTCGAGGCATTACACCTGATTAAAAGACCTATCGTCAACGAGGATCCTATAATCCTTAATAAAATAAAATAATTTTTGGATTGGTCCCAATAGAGTTTACTTTTGAAGTTTGGAACCAATACATTTTCCTCTTACATTTTTATGAGTCTTGTTTTTACCTACCCATTTCCCAAAACCTTAAACCAGAGCTCCGTCCAGACCCCGTCCTTTTGATCCTCTTGTTATTTTTGTGATTGTTTTAAATGTATTTTAAGATTATTTTGAGTTATTTTTGAAATTTTTATGAGCCTTTCACTTACCTTCCTCTTTCCCAAAACCCTAAAGAGGGGTATTTTATTAGGTATAAAATTTTTCTTTTGACCTCAAAAGTTTTTTAGTCCCTATTGGATATAGATGGAATCTTATCGTACAAGTTTACAAATCTTTAGACGCCATGAATTACAGTCGTATTGCCGTTATATCATTAAATCCCCTCGGGTTTATAGCCCAAAAAACCTTCAGAACGGTTTTCCCCAATATTGTATAATGTAAAGTTTATTTTTGTTTTATCCCATCTTTATCCCCAAAATTTAATTATAACCCAGACAAATACTAGAACATAAACACTTATTGCATACAATTGTCTCTCTATTATAACCCAAAATTTTTGCGCACGTAGATTGCAGTCATTTGAACCTTAAAAATTTGAAAGTTCATTTTTTACCGCCGAATACCACGTCGCATATACAGCCTCTGGATGCTGCAATAATAAAAACTTTCAAGTCCCATTACAGAAAGAAGGATAGAAAAATTTATTCAATTCTTTGGACAATTTGATAATATTAAACCCGATAATATAAAGGGAGTTAGGGAATATTTTAAAACATGCGAATAGGACCATTTTAAAAAATCTTAAATTTTTTCGCTTTATTCTCAAATAATTGTAGCCATAAATTGTTATACAGTAATCTAGAATATTGATAAAGTTGTTTTCAGGAAGAACCCTTCTCCGTATATAATAAACACGTATAAAAGAAATTTTCGCCTATGACAGATAGATTTTAGTACGGGGCGATCTGTTTGATGGGGATGGTGGCTCAGTTGGTATCGTCGTTAGATCAATGCTCAAAGTGTTAGGCTACAAAAGTGGTTGTTCGATTCTCGTTCGGGTCAAATTTGTTTCAAAAAAGCAAAGAATTTAACAAAAAAGCTTTTAAATGCCATTGGTGTAAAATTGAGTAGAACACCGAAGCCTTAGCTCTTAAATAATTTCAATTCACAGGTACAATACTTTGTAAGTGCCACTAACTGTGCTAACATTATTTAATTAAATAAAGATATTATAAAACTCATCTACCGTAAACCCTCTCTTTTTGTACCCAGAAAATTACCTTTAACATGAGGTTTCTAAAAAAATATTTTTTAACATTAAGTCGGAAAATACCTCATTATAACCGACTCAGTCTTCTTTTTAAAATAAGATATTATGAATCTAACTCAACAAAATATTAAAAAAAATCACTGGATTCAAAAAGAGGGCGTTTACGGTATTGCCCCAGTCTAGCTATTATGTTTCACTTTTAGCTGATAACGAGTCATGTTATAGTCCTCGTTATCTTTGTATAATGAAGAATAAATTACTTCTAGTGGTGGTTCTTGAGCACTTGATAAACGTTTGGGGAAATAAGGCCTCTTTACCGATCAAAAAAATTTAAATTTTTTTAAAAAATTTTATTTTAAAAAAATTGAATAAAAATTATAAATTTTCGCATCTAACTTCAAAAGTACGTGCATTAAACAAACATTTTTGATTAGAATCACAATTACCATTTTTAATTGCACATGGCATATACAAACTAGTTTGACTGTAATCACTCAAGCAAACAAAACTATTATTAACTGGCTTGTCTGATTCTAAATCATACTTCAATGGTGAATAAATCTCATGTTCACTGAAGCAACTTCCATTTAACTCACACGTAGCGCTCTATATTGATAAGACATTAAAAATTTTAAACTTTTAAAAATAAAGATTAATTACCTTAAGTGGACAATTAATTGATTTTAGTTGATGAGATGACATCTTTGTCTTGTGATTCTCAGTCCGACAGTTTCTACATTTTGAATCATAGTAGACAAAAAAACGTTCAGTTGATTGTTTTGGAATGAATTCTAAAGCACTGTTAAGACTCCAATCTTTTGTTTTATCGATTATTGAATACACTTCATTTCGTTTTTGGGTTAGTTTAATACTCAAACCCTCCATTTGTAAGAAACTAAGTCTCAAATGTAAACCTGATACACTTGCTTTATTACTCATTAAAGGATGAGTTTGACCTGACTTTGTGCTTTTGCTATCACCGTAAATACTCACAAACACATCTGATTTTGGTAGTTTGCATTTGAAGATTAACTTTTTCTTTTTAGGGTCCGAGTCTTTGACAATACTGACCTCTGGACTTGATGTCTCATTTAACTTTTTACCTTCATACCACAAATAATTATCACCTGAGGCAAAGTATTCAAGAGCCTGAGTCTCATTATTGAACTTTAAATAAATCAAAATTTTAAATTAAAATCAAAATTAATTATTTTTGTTGCATACCTTCATAAACTTGGTTTCACATATTGAATATTCGGATAAAATTTTTGCTAGTGTTTTTACGGTTCGTCCGAAACGTAACTCTTTACCAAAATGAACCGAAAAACTAAAATGAAACTCGTTATTTTGACACGGTTTTTTAGTCTCATTTAAGAGTCTCAAATCGCATAGAATCACGTTCGATTTAACTCGATTACCGTCTAATGTGGTTTCATCAATTGGCTCTTTGACAAATTTCGGCTCGACTGTCAAGAGAAAAGTGGTCTTTAAGGAAAAGTAAAATTTGAGATTTTTTAACGATGGAGAACAAAAGGACTATTACCGTAATCCAAAAGGACTCAATTAACAACAAGCTTTTTAACATGTCAGTTTTTTTTTAATTTAAAACAAAATTTTATTTATTTATTTGTGAATCTGTTCGAGCAGAGCTCCTTCAGAAAAAAAAACAAAACGGAAAAAAATAAAAAAAATAAAATAAAATTAAAATTTTGTTTCTAAAATAAAAATTTCTGAAAATTAAAAAAAAAGATATCAAAATTGAAAGAGATGATAAAAATTATCAAGTAAATAAAATAAAGATTTAGTTAAAAGTTTATCGGTGGTGACTAAAAAAGAGGCTTTTTTGAGCGAAAAAAAAAAAACAAAAAAAAAAAACAAAAAGAATGTAAATCATAAACCAAAATTTTCTAGAACTAGATAACAATTACACAGTGGAGTAGGGTAGTCAATGTTTCTCGCGGTGAAACCCCTTCTGTATTCAGATGCTAGGCGTACGACTAATGGAACAGATCTTTCAAGGCCACTCCTGACATAGTTCTCGGTTAAATCAGTTAGCCTATTTGATATTGATAACATTTTAAGTTTTTCGAATGCCTCATGAGTAAGTACTTCAGTTGGAGTATCGTATTTTAGTCTTAGAATGGACCGGACTGCTACATTCTGTATTACTTGGAGTTTGTTAAGGTTGGTGTTGGAAATGAGATTTATACAGGGGAAGGAGTAGTCAATGACTGAACCAACTAGGGACTTGAAAAGAGTAGTTAATGTTTTATTGCTTAAGCCCCACTTTTTGTTTGATAATATTTTTATGATATTTAGTCTTGAACTACATTTTTCTCTGATGTCTTCGACTTGTTGGGAGAATGTGAGCCTTTCATCAAAGGTGATGCCTAAGAATTTAGAACTGTTAACGTATTTGAGTTTGGAACCAAATAGTTTTAAATCAAAATGAGGGGTTGTATTGTTTCCTTTAGAAAAGAATGTGTAAGTGGACTTTTCAACCGATACTTTCATTTTCCATTTTACAAGCCAGGGTTCTAACTCTTTGATATACCTATTAACTTGACCTTGAATAGAGCCAGTTTTTTTAAAGATGAAGAAGGTGACGAGATCGTCTGCGTACAGAAGGGAATAGCTCATGTTTGTATGATCTCTTTTGGGTACGTCATTTATAAAAATGTTGAAGAGAAGGGGGCTAATTACAGAACCTTGAGGTACTCCAGCTCTAATATGGAATAAATTGCTTAACAACCCATTCACGTTGACTTGAAATCGCCGGTTGGTTAAGAAGGACCTGATCCAGACAATAAGTTGATGGGGAGTTTTCATTGTGATTAATTTGTATAACAGCCCTTCATGCCAGACCCTATCAAAAGCCTTTGAAATGTCAAAAAAAGACAACATATTTTTTTTGTCCTGTTGAACGATTCAGCTATTTTTTGAGTGAGAAAGAAGAGGTTATCAGCCGTTCTTCTGTGTTTTCTAAATCCGGATTGAACTTGTGTTATTAGGTTATTGCTCTCTAAAAAAGAAGCCAGTCTTTTGGTGATAATTCTCTCGAGTGCTTTCCCAAGGCAACTAGTCAAGCTTATTGGACGATAATTAAGTGGGTCATCGTCTTGGCCAGTTTTTTTTGATAGCATACTGATTTTTGCCAATTTCCAGTTATCTGGTATTTGTCCCGTTGAAAAACTTCGATTGAATAAGTGAAGAATGTCCAATAGGGTGTTTCTATGGAGGTTTTTAAGCATTTTGTTGTGGATACCGTCTAAGCCGGCTCCCGAATGTTCCTTTGCCTTGTCAAAACTTTCTTTTACCTCCAGGAGAGTAATCGGTGATAACGGTGAGTCCAGGGTTTGGTTATCAAAGAAATCTTGCACTGTCTCGTTAATTTTGGTATCTTCAGTTCTACTGTCAAAGTTATGAAGAGTGAAGGTTGATTCTAGGATTTCACCAAACAACTGGCTTTTTTTCTCGTCTGAGTCATACATGGTGCCTTGGTGTTTTAAAGTGGGGACTCTTTTAGATTTTGAATTCGATCTAAACCTATTGATTCTACGCCAAAATGGGGAACTAGATGTGGGGTTTTTTCCTAGCCGCGTTATAAATTCAAACCAGTTCTTGTTTCTAAAAGCCTTTAATTTTAATCTAAGTTCTGCGGTAAGTTTATTGAAGGTAGTTTTTTGTTCTGGGTTGTTTGAAATTTTGTGCCACCTACGAAATTTACGCCGCAATTTGATTAGGTCTACGATTTCTTTTGGTAGACGCGTTTTATAGACCCTCTCCCCAAACAGTGGTATACTTCGTTGTGCGGCACCTATTATGTTGTTTGTTAGTTTTTGACTCAAGGAATTTACGTCCGTGATGTGAGATAATGGACTACAACGGCTTAGTTCTTCTCTGAAAAGATCCCAATTGGCTTTACTAAAGTCTAAGTTCCTGCTTTTTTCTTTGTTGGCTAAGAAGTAGTCTAATGATATATTTGCTAGTATTGGAAAGTGGTCACTGGTCATATCGTAAGCGTATAGCACCTCGTAATCGGATGTTTTGACTGAGATGTTTGAAGATGCTAGAAAGTAGTCAAGGATCTCAAAGTAGTCACTGTTATATTTATTGAATGTTGGGGATTTGTCATTGATTAAGCAGTAATCTAGGTTATTTATGATGTTTTCTAGGATCTCACCATTGCTGTTGGTCTCTAAACATCCAAGAGCTTTAGATCTTGCGTTAAGGTCCCCTCCTACAATGTAGTTAGTACAGTTTGATACTATGTCCTGGAAGAAATTATATGGTAAAGCAGCTTTCGGGGGGTTGTAAATACTAAAAACTGAAAGATTGAGATCTTTTAGTTGGACATTTATGGAAAGAAGTTCTAAATTTAAATGATCAAAGGACTGGTCAACTTTAAACTCTATTCCATTCTTGACTAAAATAGCTACACCTCCTCCGTACTCGTCACGAGGTTTACTTAAAGTAGTATAATTTGGAAAATTAAAAGAAGTTACACTGGTTTTGATTCATTTTTATTTCATTAAGAAGAACTATGTCAGGGGTGGTAATTAATAAGAACTGTTCAAATAGCGGTAACTTACTTAGCAGGTGGTTACAGTTCCATTGTATAATTGAGAGCTTGTTTAATGTTTTTTTTATGTTTTGGATCATTGATTCGAATATTTGGGTAGTGTTTGGCTGATTGGGTACGGTTCTGACGTTATCACATTCGAGTTTTGATTGTCGATGTACTTAGAAATGGATGTTAGATTGGGTATACCGAGAGAACTTTGTGCTTGAGTGGTTTGGACATTCAGTGGGTTCTTTAAGTGCTTCTGTAGGTTGATGTCATTTCTGTAGATGTTTTGAGTAGTATACGATTCATGCTGTGGATTGTTTATTGTGAGAATAGGTCTGTCGGAAAGTTGGTTATTCACAAAGGCTTGATTTATTTTATGTGCTAGATTTTCTGAGGACCTGATTTCATTGTTCACAAATGAGTTAATGACGTCAAAAACGAAGAAACCGATTTTTGTGTTGTTTTGGTTAATCGTTGAGATGCATTTTGAGGCGATTGATTGAGTAAATGATTCTAAGACTGAGTCGAACTTGTTCGTAAGTTTATCGGAAATCGCTTGGACGTGCTTGTCTAGTTTACAACTCAACTCATCATCGATTTTTTTTTGTAGCTGGTCTAGCTTTTTATTTAAACGATCATCAATTTCAGTCAGCTTCGGACTGATGTCGATCGGGTTTAATCTTTGGTTGTTTGTGACAGAACTGTAGTTACGAGTGAATCGCTCGACAGATTTTAAATCTTGATGAAGGCTGTAGAATTTGTTGAGAGCGTCTGTTAAAAAAAATGAAATCGTTAGTTTTATACGTAGTCACTAATATGGCCATTAGTCATTTTTGACATACGAATAGAAACAATATAAAGATTGATACATTTAATCGAATGAATAGAACAGGTAAAAGTTCAATTTCTATTTTTCTAATTTGTATATAGTAATAATTTGATACTTTTGTATGTACAACAGATGTTTAATTATTAAAAAAAAAAACTTGAGGGAACAAAAATTTACCTATGTGATTTTTTTTCTAACTTCTAACAAATTCTACGTTCTAACTAAATTAGTTAGAATGAGAAAAAGTTCTATTCTAACTTTACATTTTTGTTAGAATGGCGCGAAAGTTTAACGAATTCTATCTTCTGAATGATTTCTAACTTTCTAACTTTAACGTTTTTTATTCTCATTCTACATGATTTATTCTTACAATATAGATAAATTTCTTAAAATATGATTCTAACTTCTGAAAAAGAAATTAATCCACTTACTTAAATGTAATATTCACTATCCCTTTAATCTAACTTTCTTAAAGATTAAGACAAAATAAATAGAGTTTAATGTAAAATTTGCATTTAATACTTGAATAACATTTGGCTAGAAGTACTTCGGTTCAAAAATAAAATTTCGAAAATTCAAATCATAAATACATTAAAAGTATAAGGTCTCTCTTTTTTTCAAAATATATTACAGTTTATCCATCCTGATTAAATGAAAAAAATCTTGAATCGTTTATTATTTTATTATCTAATGAGTAAAAATCTACATTGAAAATTAAGGCATACAACACTTTTCTCTAGTGTCCAATTTTAGTAAACAACTGAGTCTAGATGGTATTTTTATCCATTATTAATCAGAAATGGACTAAAAAATTTCTTGGTAAAAAATACTTTTTAGTTTTATTTAGAAGTTTCATCTTCAAAATTCTGTGAACATAAAAAAATTCCTCGAGTTTAATTTCAGTTTAACTTCGCGATCGGAATTAGGAAAGTTAATTGAAAGAAAAATTTTATTTAAAAGTTTAATAATCATTTCGGATAAATTTCCTTGAAGAACCATTTCAGAAGTTAGAATCATATTTTAAGAAATTTTGTAAGAATAAATCATGTAGAATGAGAATAAAAAACGTTAAAGTTAGAAAGTTAGAAATCATTCAGAAGATAGAATTCGTTAAACTTTCGCGCCATTCTAACAAAAATGTAAAGTTAGAATAGAACTTTTTCTCATTCTAACTAATTTAGTTAGAACGTAGAATTTGTTAGAAGTTAGAAAAAAAATCACATAGGTCAAAAATTTGTCGATTTTTTTTGAATCAAAGCTCATGGAAATAAAAAAAAATTTGATAAAAATCTTTAAAATTAACACTTGAAAATTTTTGTAAATTAATTTGATTTAAAAAATTTGTTTACCGAGATTTGATAAAATTTTTTTAATCAATGAGGTCTTAAATATTTTCCAAGATTCTATGAGATTTTGATCGACTTGTCTTTATTTTAAAAAAATGTATAAAATTGACTTAGTATCTACTCTCATATCGCCCTTCATTATAATATTTTGTCTTTATTAAAATTACATAAGGTAAAACTCATTAGTTTAAGAATGTCACAAATTTAAGTTTCGGTGACGTCCTAAAGTTTCGTTTTCTATATAAAAGTGCTGATAAATTCGCAAAGATTTTCTGGGAGTAGAAGATGAAAATAATGAGAATGTTTGGTTGTTTTCGATAATTTCAGAAGTTGCTCAAGAAACCTTTGGGTGTCCCTAATATTGAGATCGCATGCTTAGATATATCGAAAAAATTATTATCATGCAAGATAGAGTAGATCAGCAGCTTTAAAATGATACTCTATTAAGACTCTTATTGCAACAATTCGGACTGAAAAATTAATTTTTCAATTGATGGTCATTAAGTAAAAACTCTCCTAAATGGTTAGTACGATACATTCACTACATTCCCTCTGCCCTTAACCCGGCAGACGCTCCCTCCAGGAGAACAGCGGTAATACGCTAGGGAACTACGTGATCGTCTATATATACGACCGTTTATGGGAGTCATTTTTCAGCTTTTAAAATTATAAAAATAAAATAGACTGATTCTGTGCATAGCCACTGGTCAGTCAAAACTTCCGTTCCGTTTCGTTTCACTGGTCAGTTCATTAAGGACCGTCAGGCATCAATTTGGATGTTTACATACACTGCACTTCTGCCGAACTTTTGTTGGACATCGAACCTTAGTGTATCATATTGAAGCTCCGTACTCAGCGTAACGCAGTCAACATAAGCGAAGCATACCGTACCTTACTCACTATGCCAAAGCGTACCTACTTTGATACGGTAAGGCTTCGCTTCGGAGGTCAAATGATGCGCTACGGGAAGAGTTTGGTACGCTTGCTACCAAAATTGATGCCATTTTCAAAGAAAAAACTCATTTCAAACACAAATCCACTTTTGTGTTTAAGGAAATAGTATATTTACCAAAAAAATACAGGAAACCAATAACAATCTTTAATATGGGTAACAGTGTTAACAGGGGCTCGTTAGCTTTAATATCATGTCTTCAAATATGAGTTCTTTAATGTTTCGCAATTTGATATTGAGTTCTCAAAATAGTATGAATCAAATTAGTAGTAGTAGTAGAAAAAAACTGCAGTATTAAGTTCATACTACGAACTATGTCCATACCATGCGTGCAATTAAGCGCTTAGCCCAATTATGGACCATTGCAGTCGTTGCTTTAGTTTAATTTAAACACATCTCTATCAATACACGCCTTGAATTTGTTGTAGAGACTATTTTATTTGACAAAAAATTATATCCACATGAGCTCTTTTTGTTGATTTCTCTGACAAGTCTCTTGTCATTTGACCTTCTTAAGTTAAGTGACAGACTCTTGGTGTAATTAACTCCATTCACTAGGTTGATTTTCTCTATACCGTTAACCAGCTTATATGTTTGAATCAAGTCACCTCTCAATCTCATATCTTCAAGGTTTTGCAAGTTCAAGATTTCCAATCTTTCTTCATAGGACTTGTCTCTTATTGATTTTACGAGTTTAATTGGTCTTCTTTGTACCCTTTCAAGAATCGAAATGTCAGTTTTAAATGAAACACACCACATATGTACGGCATATTCAAGATGAGGCCTAACATAGTCATTAATCCATTCTTTAGCTTCTTTTCACATATTTCGCTATTCCTGAGTACACAAATTAGTATTAGATTTGTTGCAAACTAATCTTCTAAGTGCCGCTTCAGAAATGCCCATTAATGCTTCATTAATTTCTTTCACTCTTAAGATTAAATTAAACCAAGAAACGTTTAAATCTTTCAATGATTAATTTTTCAGAGAATCAGATTTTAAAATGTTAGGCAGTCTATTTTTTTTAACCTTTTTGTTAAGTCAAACAATGACAAAAACTTTGTTAATTATCATCATTGCAAGTATAGTCAAGTTTTGTTTGGCCTATTAAAAATAATCAATCAATTATTGTTGAAATACCTGGTTAATGTATCTTTCAATTTTAAATTGACTTTTACATATCAACCTCATTTAAAAATTTACAACATTTTGCAAAATTAATCCATCTACAATAGGTCACTAAAATAGTTGACCTTATCTCTTCATCAAAGTAAAATGAAAACATTTTTCAACTTAAAAAACAAAATCACTTTAAACACAGTTGTTACCTCGTACAAAAGTAAATTAAAATTTCAAGATGAGAATAAGAACAGTTCCAGATGTTAACAAAAATTTTAATAAGGGTTGGTTCGTTATTTGTTTTAAATATTCACAAGTGGGAAAAAAAATAACAACTAATTTCCTGTTTTAATAACAGGAAATTCTAACTCATCTCGCAATCAAAATATTTATTTAACTCATCAGAAAATTTTTTTTTTCATTTTTTTTTAGGACAAATAGTTTTTAGTTTGACACGAAAGAATTTCGAATGGAGCACTTTATTTTTATTTTTTTGTTAAGTCGAGCTCAAAAAGTACAGTAGTAGTTAATCTTTGTTTTAAAATAAATTGATTCAAACAAATTTAGTCTTTTCTCTTTTTTTTTTGTTCGTTTATAAATTTTACCTATGTTCATTTTAAAGTCGGTCAAACTCTCTTTATTCGAAAGCGTTGACCTATTGAAATTTTTAATTTTTTGTACAACGATAAGTTGTTTTTTTTTTCTATTTGACCGAAACGAGTTTAATAAAATTTAAATATTTACACACGGAAACTTTTTTTCGTTTCTTCTCAATCTTCCTGTTTTCAAAAGGATTAACAACAAAAATAAAACGTTTTCTTATCGATTGTTTAATAATTTTGTTTAAAGGCTTCGCTTCAATGATCAAGAGAGAATCAATTTATTTTACATGAGAATCAAAATTTTGTGACTATATCGATTTATCAATCAAAAAAGAAAATTTGTTTGTGTGTGACCTTTAAAACGATTTTGGAAACAATGAGGAAATGAATTAGAAAATGCTTAGTTACATTTATAAAAAATCGAGGTCGAATGAATAAACTTTGGCCCTAATTCAAAGTCCTATTGATCGATGAATCTATTGTCAACTTGAATCAATACAAATTCAGTTAGTTTTTTCTACCTTAATTATTAATCGGATTTTTTTTTTAAAAATAATTAACTGAACCGAGTTCAATTCATAAACGTTTTTTATAGAGTCTCTTTTTTTTTTCTAGTTGTGATTCCCTAATTTAAATTTATGTCTTTCGACCTGTGTTGCTATAGATTCGTGTAATATTGTCAAATTTCTTATTCTTTAGACGCCCTTGAGGGCATTCGTTTTTATATTTCAGCTTGATCAATTAATTAAAAATGTTTTGTTCTCGTTTTAATTTGACTAAAAAAAGAAAGTTTTTTTTTTGAATGTTCAAGTAGAGTGGTCATTTAAATAAACAGTGTGAAACTTGTTGAGATTTTTTTTGAAAGTTTTTAAGAGCAATTTGAAAATCTTGATATTTTTATGACTTAACACTATATCAAGAAACCCTTAGTTTATAAGATTTCATCCTCATATTTTAATTTAATCTGAAAAATTTTTTTTGTTTTTTTTTTTAAATTTATTCGAATGATGCTTGCGGTAATTGCGGAAAGTTTTTAGACTTTAAATTTTGGAATGTAATATTAACAGACAGTCCTCAGGACTTGATTAACTTTACTTAAATTAGGCTCTGTTTTTTTCAACGTCTCTATCCGATCGATAAAAAAAAGTTTCAAGTTTGCGTCGTTGTCTCTTAATCAATGAAACCTTTTGGTCGACTTCTCGCTTATTCGAAAGATTACGATTCCAAAACCTCTTTTAAATGGTCTAATTACAGTCTCATTGATAAAAACAGATTACACATAACATTGTTTCTGATTACTTTTTTTTAAATTTTGAAGATTTTATTTTACGGACTCGAGTCTCAAGACCCTTTACATAATTCTTTTCTTAACTTAAGATATTAGAATCGATAAATGATTTTGTCTTTTCTACTAGGATTCAAAGTTGGCAAAGGTCAGTAAATGAATTTAGTATTCTTCAACTATTAAGCACCCACCACCAATTTCAAGTCAATTAAAGTATACGGCTTAAATTAGTTACGAGGACGAAACAACTAGCGAAATCGATTATTTATTTATTTGATTAAATTAACCTCCTGTACTGTTACAACTCTAGGATTGCTAGTTTGACAAGTGAGACAATCAATTAAGTTTCAAAAATCTTCGAGTTAAATCATTAAGTAAGTTTCTATAATGTTTGAATCTGAGGTTATTAAGGCAGGTCCTGATATAGTCTGAGATACCATCATTGGTAAACAGTTTTCTCTTTAGTTCAAGCTTTCAACCCGAAATTTTTTTTTATAGCTTACTGTATTTCCTTGCTTACAAGCGCCCTTGTAATACCCCCTTTTTACAGGCCAATGGAGATCAAATGAGTTCAAATTTTGTGTTTTGTGAGTTGTATATTAAGCGTCGCAAAAGGACCTAAAACTTAATTCGCTTAGGCATTATTTTATCCCTTAAAGATGCGATTTTTAGTCATTTATAAGGAAATACGGTATATCTTTGTTAAAGTATTTTTCTAAATGATAAGTTTATAAGTTCTTTTTTTAATTAAATAATGTTAGCACAATTAATGGCACATACAAAGTATTGTACCTGTGAATTGCAATTATTTAAGAGCTAAGGCTTCGGTGTTTTACTCGATTTTACACCAATGGCATTTAATGCTTTTGCTAGTTTCTTTGCTTCTTTGAAACAAATTTGACCCGAGCGGGATTCGAGCTGACACTTTCATGACGCATTGATCAACCGACGATACCAACTGAGCTACCATTCCCATCAAACATATCGCCCCGTTGCGGGGAATGAACTTCCGACTCTCTGCTTGCAAGACTAGCTTTTGAGTAGTTTATGTTGCGGTTAGTTATCTTGTTGTTAAAGATTATGATATAGGATAGTTAATTATGAGATTTTTCTGCACCGAGATAAAATCTTAATTTATTAATTCAGAATAAAGATGAGGGGTCATTTGAGTGTTTTAGCCAAATTATGTACGAAATTTCTTAAGCTTGATTAAATTTTTTATTTACTTAATCAAAAGTTGGAAAAGTACTCAAAGATTGATTCGAAACGAGAAAAAAAAGTTTCGTTTGTTTAATTTTGACAAGTTTTAAATTGAATCCCAAATATCCTCTGGTTATGTTTTTTTGACAATTTCAAATTTTTTTCGTTTATTAAAAGATTCGTAAATTGATCCTTCAATATATTAAATTTAAAATATGATGCATTAAAAGGAAAAAAAAATTAGGCTTCGCTTCAATGATCAAGAGAGAATCAATTTATTTTACATGAGAATCAAAATTTTGTGACTATATCGATTTATCAATCAAAAAAGAAAATTTGTTTGTGTGTGACCTTTAAAACGATTTTGGAAACAATGAGGAAATGAATTAGAAAATGCTTAGTTACATTTATAAAAAATCGAGGTCGAATGAATAAACTTTGGCCCTAATTCAAAGTCCTATTGATCGATGAATCTATTGTCAACTTGAATCAATACAAATTCAGTTAGTTTTTTCTACCTTAATTATTAATCGGATTTTTTTTTTAAAAATAATTAACTGAACCGAGTTCAATTCATAAACGTTTTTTATAGAGTCTCTTTTTTTTTTCTAGTTGTGATTCCCTAATTTAAATTTATGTCTTTCGACCTGTGTTGCTATAGATTCGTGTAATATTGTCAAATTTCTTATTCTTTAGACGCCCTTGAGGGCATTCGTTTTTATATTTCAGCTTGATCAATTAATTAAAAATGTTTTGTTCTCGTTTTAATTTGACTAAAAAAAGAAAGTTTTTTTTTTGAATGTTCAAGTAGAGTGGTCATTTAAATAAACAGTGTGAAACTTGTTGAGATTTTTTTTGAAAGTTTTTAAGAGCAATTTGAAAATCTTGATATTTTTATGACTTAACACTATATCAAGAAACCCTTAGTTTATAAGATTTCGTCCTCATATTTTAATTTAATCTGAAAAATTTTTTTTGTTTTTTTTTTTTAAATTTATTCGAATGATGCTTGCGGTAATTGCGGAAAGTTTTTAGACTTTAAATTTTGGAATGTAATATTAACAGACAGTCCTCAGGACTTGATTAACTTTACTTAAATTAGGCTCTGTTTTTTTCAACGTATCTATCCGATCGATAAAAAAAAGTTTCAAGTTTGCGTCGTTGTCTCTTAATCAATGAAACCTTTTGGTCGACTTCTCGCTTATTCGAAAGATTACGATTCAAAAACCTCTTTTTTATGGTCTAATTACAGTCTCATTGATTAAAACAGATTACACATAACATTGTTTCTAATTAATTTTTTTTAAATTTTGAAGATTTTATTTTACGGACTCGAGTCTCAAGACCCTTTACATCATTCTTTTCTTAACTTAAGATATTTGAATCGATAAATGATTTTGTCTTTTTTACTAGGATTCAAAGTTGGCAAAGGTCAGTAAATGAATTTAGAATTCTTCAACTATTAAGCACTCACCACCAATTTTAAGTCAATTAGAGTATACGGCTTAAATTAGTTACGAGGACGAAACAACTAGCGAAATCGATTATTTATTTATTTGATTAAATTAACCTCCTGTACTGTTACAACTCTAGGATTGCTAGTTTGACAAGTGAGACAGTCAATTAAGTTTCAAAAATCTTCGAGTTAAATAATTAAGTAAGTTTCTATAATGTTTGAATCTGAGGTTATTAAGGCAGGTCCTGATATAGTCTGAGATACCATCATTGGTAAACAGTTTTCTCTTTAGTTCAAGCTTTCAACCCGAAATTTTTTTTTATAGCTTACTGTATTTCCTTGCTTACAAGCGCCCTTGTAATACCCCCTTTTTACAGGCCAATGGAGATCAAATGAGTTCAAATTTTGTGTTTTGTGAGTTGTATATTAAGCGTCGCAAAAGGACCTAAAACTTAATTCGCTTAGGCATTATTTTATCCCTTAAAGATGCGATTTTTAGTCATTTATAAGGAAATACGGTATATCTTTGTTAAAGTATTTTTCTAAATGATAAGTTTATAAGTTCTTTTTTTAATTAAATAATGTTAGCACAATTAATGGCACATACAAAGTATTGTACCTGTGAATTGCAATTATTTAAGAGCTAAGGCTTCGGTGTTTTACTCGATTTTACACCAATGGCATTTAATGCTTTTGCTAGTTTCTTTGCTTCTTTGAAACAAATTTGACCCGAGCGGGATTCGAGCTGACACTTTCATGACGCATTGATCAACCGACGATACCAACTGAGCTACCATTCCCATCAAACATATCGCCCCGTTGCGGGGAATGAACTTCCGACTCTCTGCTTGCAAGACTAGCTTTTGAGTAGTTTATGTTGCGGTTAGTTATCTTGTTGTTAAAGATTATGATATAGGATAGTTAATTATGAGATTTTTCTGCACCGAGATAAAATCTTAATTTATTAATTCAGAATAAAGATGAGGGGTCATTTGAGTGTTTTAGCCAAATTATGTACGAAATTTCTTAAGCTTGATTAAATTTTTTATTTACTTAATCAAAAGTTGGAAAAGTACTCAAAGATTGATTCGAAACGAGAAAAAAAAGTTTCGTTTGTTTAATTTTGACAAGTTTTAAATTGAATCCCAAATATCCTCTGGTTATGTTTTTTTGACAATTTCAAATTTTTTTCGTTTATTAAAAGATTCGTAAATTGATCCTTCAATATATTAAATTTAAAATATGATGCATTAAAAGGAAAAAAAAATTGTGATAATTTCAACTTTTTTTTTCTCTTTTTAATAAGCCCCCCTCATTTCAAGCCTACAAACATAAAGTCCATTTTATTTTTTTTCAAGTTGATAAATCCTGTCTCGTTCAATATTTAGTTCAAATTAGGTTATATCAATTCAACGACGAAATAAAATAATAATTTCTATAACTAGAAAAAAAAATCATAATTTTCGAAAGGTATCCTACGTATGAGTAACAAATCCTTATCTTATCGTCCCGTAGAAAAAAACAACAACATTTTTTAAGGTTTTTATTAATAAAATTTTTTATTTTGTTTTAGAAGTTAATGAAATAACAATGCAGTTCTCGTAATTAATAATCATTTAAATTAAAGTCTTTTTTTTTTCTGTTCAGCATTTAATATTATGTACATATAATGTTGCTAAAATTCATATTTATTCTAATTGTAAATAGTATACGTATCCTTCCATTCGGCGCGACGACAATCCTTAATTCGGAAATAACCGAAAATTTAGTTCTTAGACAAGAAAATAGTCCGTTTATAGCGAACACGGATGTAATTGTATCGAAAAATGTGCGTCTAACAATAGAACCCGGTTGTGAGTTACGTTTTAGTAAAGGCAAATTTCTTTACGTTTATGGTACTCTAAATGCTAGTGGTACAGAATTGAATCGTATAAAATTTACTAAATTTAACGATCAAGATTATTTGTTAACGTTTAATCAAACGAGACGACAAAAAAATGAACCAAATACATTTCGTTTAGTCGAAGGCGAGAGTATACAAGATGGTAAATTGCAAATTTTTTATCGTTCAAAATGGCATTATGTATGCAGTACACAATTTAATTGGACCGAAATTGATGTTAATGTTACATGTAAAAGTTTAGGCTTTTCGAATGGTACTTTTTATAATTATGCACCGACGAGTAATCTTACGAGTAATATGAAAATGTTTATGCCTCGGTGTACGGGAAATGAAAAAAATATATTCGATTGTCCAGGAACCAAAGACCCTGAGATTGGTCTAACTGTTTGTGGTAAGTTAATTTTTAGATAAAATTTGCTAAAAAATAACATTTGAAGGCCATGAATTCGAATCGGTAAAACTGCAATTAAACTGCATCACGTTTTTTCTCCTAGAAAAATAAAAAAAAATCATGACCATAAAGTCAACCCTTAGGGTCCTATAGGCCCCAAAAAGACCCTTTTTATGATTTTTTGTCATTAAGATGATTGTTTTTCAAAATACCATTATTTTTCATTCTTAATAATGTTTGGCATACAAAAGGATAGGATAGCAGATTTTAAGCCAAATCCATAATTTCGATCATAAAATATCACAAAAAATAGTTTTTTAAAAGGTGTTTGCAAACTCGGCTCGATCTCCCACAAGACATATTTTCGGATATGAGATATGTGTATTAAAATGTAGGAAATTGAATTTAGAAACTTATTATCGAGGCACTTTTTTGAAAAAAAATTCAATTTTTTTTTAAATAATGCGAAAACAAAAAATGTCATTTTCCGGTCGTTGTTAACTGAGTCAGGATTAGATCCAAGACAATTTTGACTAAATTTTTCGAATTTCTTGACCAAAATTTACATTGTAATGGCCTTTAAATAGCATTAATAGAACATTAAGGAAAAAAATTGTGCTGAAAAACGTGGTGCAGTTTATTTCCTTCATTGACCTTTAAATCTGAAGTGAAAAACCAAGATACTACCCTGGCCGTTCACATGTTCCAAAAATGAACGTTCAGATGTTTTCATTCGAATTCATAAGCGTTCAAAAATATTCATTGAATTCAAATGAAAACATTTGAACGTTCATTTTTGAAACATGTGAACGACCAGGGTAGTACATGCCTCAAAAATATTGGATTTCCTCCACTAAGAAAAGTTTTTTTTGACCTTACTTAATAAACAAGTTTTTAATTTGATAGACCCTTTTTAAATCAATTTTCTTTATTAAAGACAAAGAGAGCACAATAGGTCTGGTATGTGAAGGTTTCGATAACCAAATATCAACTCCAATCGATCATTGGGGTGGTATAATTTTTCAAAAATACGCTCCATTCACAAAAATTCAACAATACACAAGTGTTTTTTATAACATTTCAAAATCAATAATGGAATACGTTGACATACGTTACGCTGGTTTATTTCCAAACACGAATCGTTTAAAACAAAAATACAATTATCTACCAGGTTCAGCTATAACTGTGTTTCAATACGCTCCAAAATTTCATAACATTACAATCGAACATTCGATCGGAAATGGTTTAAATTATTCAAACATAGAAGCACCTGGGTTTTTAAGTGATTGTACATTTCGTTTTAACAGGGGTCATGGTATCGTCGTAAAAACTCGTTTCGGAAACTTGAATATTACCAACATAAACTCACATGATAACCTCGGCGATGGTCTTAAGTACGTTTTTAACAATACTATTTGGACCCAACAAGAACAAGAAGAATATTTCACAAACCGATACATACAATATTGTGATTCTCAAAATCCATTAAGCTATCCAGCTTATTATAAATTTAAAAATCCTAATTATGTCCGAGAGTGTTCGAAAACGTTTAGCAGTGAACCCGAAATGAGAATAACATTACACTTTCAAAAAATTAATATCTTTAGTAAATATTCAACTTACTGGTTGGAAGTTTACGATGGACAAACAGATAAGAACAATCTTATAGCCAATTACACGTTTCAAAATGGAAAAACACCTGAAGCTATTTATTCTCGAACTAATTTTATGTATGTTAAAATTAAATACCAGTGTAACTATCCGTTCGGGCGTCAATTACAACCGATCGAAATCAAAAAAATAAAATTAGATCAACAATGGGATCAGTTGCAGGAAAATCAAAAAATTTATGAACAAAATTTGTTTAAATACTCACCGCCTGTGGGTAATCAAATGCCCAATTACAGAGATTTACCAGATCTTTCTTTGAGTAGGCTAAGTCCTAGTGATCGAATCAAAAACATGAATTTATTGGAAAAAAATCTTAAAGAACAAGATTTAAGACTGAACGAAAAAATAAATGAAAAAAATCTTGAATCAACTCAATCTCGTATTGCTTGTCCGTACACTGATTTAGATGAAATCACCATGTACGCTATGATTGGTCCAACCAAAAACCCTGATCTTTTGGTCTTAAACTCTCAGTTCATAAACAATGCCCAAAACGGTATTAATGCAACTAATCTTCATTCTCTTGTTCAATTAAACGAGACTTTAATCTCTAATAATCATATGAATGGCTTACATGTTCAAGCAGGTGCTGGTGATGTAAGTCTATACCACACTGAAGTCTTGTCCAATTCTATGAACGGTATAAACATTACATACGCTGGTGGTCTTAAAGAGTTCAATTATTCCCGGGTTCATAATAACGCACTTTACGGTATTTACATCAACTACGATGTTAACCAAGAATTCGATAACATTTTTCAAAACACGACTCTCAATGGTTCTAAAATTGACTCGAACATGTTGGGAGGGGTCTTTATAGGCAGCTATTGTAATCATTCCAATATTACAATTAACTCGACTATTTTTATAAATAACAAAGAAAACGGTCTTGTAATAGAAAGCTGTAAGTCTAATAAATGGTTTGTCCAGTATACCCCTTTTTCAGGGTACAAAAAATTTATAAACCGGACTTATTATTATACTAATTTGAATGTGTCTTGGAATTTGTTCGATTCAAATCGTTTGAACGGGTTAAAAATTGACTCAGTTCAAAACATGGTAGGTGTTATCACGAATAACACGTTTCAAAATCATCGTAAAGGTGCACTATTGATCACTGGGAATAGTTCAATCGATTCAACGAGCCGGAACGTTTCGATTCTAGTGACTCATAATTTGTTTCGAATGAATTCGGGTCGGTATTGTTTAAACATTGGCTTGAACAATTTGGCTAATTTTCAAGTTCAATCTATAAATGTAACTTTTAATAGATTCGAAAATAACATAATTTATGAACCTTATGAAAACTTGAATTCGAGAAGTTCGCCCAGTGGAGTCGCTATTGTATCGTCACAAAATATCCGAATTAACCAAAATTGGTTCAATAATCCCCAAAGTCGGGTTCAAATTACAACCGGTCTTTCTAACTTTACGAGTCGAATTAACGCTTCACTCAATTGGTTTGCTTCATTACAACCATTTTATGATTTACATTATTTTATGTCGAATAAAGACAAGTGTAATCAACAATGGTTGAAAGTTCGGGAGGGTATTTTTGACAACTCTAATCGTTCGAATTTGGCCGAAATTTTCTATTGGCCTTTTGCTTGTAACGAACGGCTCTGGTTTTTTGAGTCAAGTAATGATAGTCCACCACCAGTTGATTTTAGTCTTTCTTCAACTGATAAATTTGGTGGTGTCTTTGATTCTGATTCGATCCTACCATCGAATCGATACACAGTTGTTAATGATATTCTAATCAAACCAGGGGCTAGATTGACCATAAAGTCTGGAACTGAATTAAATTTTTTGAATGGTGTTGGTATGCTTGTGTTAGGTGAGCTTAACATAGACGGTCATTTAGGGTCACCGGTTAAATTCACTCTGTCGAATAGAAACTCAAGATCGGTCCGTTCTGTCAATTCCTCATTAAGACTTAATTCAACTTCTTCGACCACAACAAGAGTATTAACCACCAAACCCAGGGCTTTTGTACCGACTCTCAAGCTTGAGCTAGTCGATGGTCGAAACAGTCTAGAAGGTAGATTAAGAGCTGAAATAAACGGAAAGTATGGTACCATTTGCAATAAGGGTTGGACTAATCAAAATTCAAAAATAGCTTGTCAACAACTTGGTTTAATCCTCGACCCAAATTATCATTTGTATTCGAAATGGTTGTACAAAGACCATCGTACAAACGAGCCTATCCTAATGAGCGAAGTTCAATGCGATCCTTTGGACATAAATCTATTCGAATGTCGACACACCTCTCAATTAGATCACACATGTACTCATCAAGATGATGTTTGGATTAAGTGCCTAAGACCAAGTTGGTCAGGTGTACGTTTTAGTTTAACTTCTCAAACAAGTAGTTTAAAATACGCTCATTTTGAACACGCAGGTCAATATGATTACACTGAAAGTAAACTATCACCAGCTTTACAATTCGATTTGTTAAAACACGAGTTAAGTAATTTAACATTCGAAAAAAACGAGCACACATCAATGGAAATTGTGTTCAATCAACCTTTAAAAAGAACTAATTTAAATAATTTAAACTTTGGGTCTAACAATGGTGTTGGTCTTATGACTCGAACGTCTTTTTTAACTGTTAATCAAATGAATGCAATTAATAATTTTATGTACCCAGCGTTTGAGTTTAATCCGTACATGAGCTCGGACTTGTTAAATTCAGTAAGATTGTATAGCTCTCAACCAAGACGAGGTTACGATGTTCGACGAGAGTTGACAAGACTTAACGATAATCAATGGTTCATTGGTGCTGAAGAAACTGTATATCTATACACCGATCAAGAGTATGAATTTGGCCCGTCTGAGTTTAACGTTCAAATAAAAACGGATAATAATCGTGTACTAGTAGTTGATTTGATAGATTTTAACCCAAATTTTGAACAAGAAAGAGTTGTTTTTTGTGAACGATTTTGTCAAAACTCGTACTCTGATTACACTTCTCGACAATGGAACATGTCAATACCAGAAACTTTAATGTACTTTCCAATAAATACTAGTTACAGTGTTTTGCACATTAATTACAATGTTTCATCTCATAAATCGGGTCGTTTGAATTTTGTTGTCTATTCTGTCAAAGCACCTGAGGTTGTCTATGATTACAAAAGTAGAATTTTACCAACTCACTATTTTGTGTTCAAGTTTAAAATTTTGATTTTTTTCTAGATCCAACGAACACTTATATCCGCAATTTGATGCCTGAAAATGTCCTTAAAATTCGAAATTCATCATTCAGTGGTAATCGTCATTCGTTTGTAATGAGACATTATGATGAGTCGATAGACATTTTTGGAAATTTTAGAAAAAGGTTCGCAAGTTTAAAAATTTTTCTAACCGAGCTTAAAAAAATTACAAATATTTTTTCTTCAAGGTATAACTATTCGTATATTGTGATGTCAAATTGTACTTTCAAATCAAATGATCAAGTTTTTTGGATTAATACTGACCCGATACATCCTGATATAAACCCAAGGTACTTTTTTAGTTATTTATTTTTAAAAAGTTAGATCCCGATGGAAACAATAAACTTCCCTAAATCATAAACCGGTTTCTTAGGGTTTTTCACTCAAAAGACCTTAAGTGGGACTCTTTAACTTTGGTCTCGAATGTTGTTTCTTCGTAATTCTTCCACAAGCTTTTTGAAATTCGAAGTTTCCTTTGAGAAAAAAAAGACTTTTACCAGATGTCTCGTAGACCTAAAGGTGTTCCGGGGTCATTAAAGTCAAAATAATGTCTGTATAAAGACTCGTCACTCAGGTGTATTGAGCGGAGGTTATTTTGTACTATTTAATGGGTGAATTAACTCAAGGATACAAAAAAACAGTGGAATTTTTTCTAATAAATTTTAATTTTTAAAGAGCGTATAACTTCTCCTTCCACGAAATGAATTCAATAACGGACTCGAACAAAGATGATTCAATAATATCCGAAAGTGGTTATCAAATATACGATTTAGTACCGAACGTTAAAAAAGGTCCACTCAGTCGTTTAAATATAACATTCGAAAATTCAATATTCGAAGGCAATTACGGTGGTATTCGTTCAATTTACCGTTACCACGAATATTCAAACACAATATTTCACTACGAAATTCGTAACAATAAATTTGTATCAAACAAACAAAGTTGTCTAAAACTTTTCTTACCCCGTTTATCTCGTTTCGCAAACAAACACAAATACGAAAATCTAACACACAGTCTTAACATACGAAGCAACGAATTTTCGTTTAATAATTTCTTCGAGTTGAGCATTGACGGTTATTACGCTCAAATAAATTTAACTAAAAATTTATTCTCTGAAAATCAGTGTTCACTTGGTCTCGTAAAATTTGGAGGCACTGAAAAAGACTTTTTTATCTACATGAACAAAATTCAAAGTAACATGGGCAATTACATTTTTGATCTCGAAGCAAAGTCTCATGTCGACAATGAGTTTGATTTTCACAGTCTTTTAGTTGAAAACGAAATTTATAATAATAAACGACCTGATCAATTTATTGAAACTCGCGATTCGGCTAGACTATTAGTCGCTAACTCTCCGTCTTCTTATACAATAGCCTTAAGAGGAATTCAAAATTGTACAATCAACAAAAACATCCTTGAAAACCCTTTGTTTGATTATGAACTAGTCGGGGCTATGACTGCTAATACTCTCAATACAAGCATTGATGCGACTTACAATTATTGGGGGACAAATGACCCAAATGTTGTAAAGACTCGGATATTCGATTTTCATGAATGGAATAACCATGCTTTAGTTAACTTTGTGCCGTACATAGCGGATAAAATTGATTATTCCTTATCCCGAAGATTACCGGATTTTACAATTTATCAAAGTGTTGGAGAAAATATTCTAGGCGGAGTTTTGAGAGAGGACTTGACTTTGACAAAATTATTGAAACCGTATCAAGTTAGAGCGGATATTACAATTATGCCCGGGATCACTTTATACATAAGTCCTGGTGTTGAGATGGAGTTCTATCCGAATGTAGGGATACTAGTACTTGGAGATTTGAAAGCATCAGGATCTGGTGAAAATTACATTAAAATGAGACCTATTAAAAAGTCATCAGCTCGTATGCCGTTTTATTCAAAGTCAAAATTGAATTTAAGTGATAAAACATTTGCTAGTGATTTAAGATTTTTCGCAGGTTTAAACCCAAATGAAGGGTTCTTGCAAATTTACAATTCAACATTACGTTCATGGACTTACACATGTGATTCTCAATTTACTCTCGAAACAGCTTCAATTGCTTGTAAACAAATGGGTAAAGAACATCGAAATCCTTTGGTCAAATCATTTTATTATTATTTCCCCCCAAATGCGCAACCACCTGTTTGGAATCAAAGTTTTGTATGTCAAGGCGGGGAAAGTAGTTTGCTTGAATGTGACACCTTAGCAAATTATAATTATAAAGAGTGTCAATCTCGAAGTGAGTACACTTATGTAATGTGTAGAGATAACAATTTAGACGAGGATTTTGAACACCCATGGGGTGGTATTAGATTCGCTCAAAGTCATTATGAAATCCTACCAGAGTCAAATGGATTAAACGACCGACCCGTTTATTTAAATCCGGACTTTCAACAAGTCAAACAAGACTCTTCGTACATGTACTATGTTGACATTGTGGGCGCTGGTCGTCTTCATAACGAGCCTAATCCATCGGTACAGTTGATCTACCGAACCCCGTTTATAAGCAATTGTAACATCAAAAATAGCAGTTTTCATGGTCTTGAATTTTTACAGAGTAAAACAACTGCGATTTTTACAAACTTAAAAATAACGTCTTCTCTCGGTTATGCAGTTAACAGTCTTCAACTGAACGCTCAAACAACAGATCAAAAATCAAGTTTCAAAGTGTTGAATAAAAACACACTCTCATTCTCAAGCCCATTTTCTTTTGTCGATATTTGTGATCCTCATAAGTACTATGACTTGGATCAACGTGTAATCTTATTCTATAAATACTCGAGTTTATCACGTGACTGTGGTAAAATATTTCGAACTCGTCTAAGCTCTAATTTTGGAAATCAAGGTCAAATTGGTTTAAGATTTTTACAATTTTCACTTGTTAATAACACTGTCCTTAATGACACTATTGAAATTTATAATGGAAATCTTTTTAATCAAAAAAATTTGTTACAAACCTTCAACAATTCGACTAGACCTGAGTATCTTGAAAAATTTTATTTAAGTCGATTTGATTCGTTGAGTATTTTTATAACAGCTAGTCCTGGTCGAGAGTTTTACGGATTCATAGCCGAAGTTTTAATATTCCCAACTTCTCAATATCTTTTATCAGACACTTATATTGAGCTATCCGATTCGGAATTCAACGAAAATCAATTAGGCTCGATTAACTTAGTCACTGGAGGTGAACGAAATCCTAATTTTTATATCGTTAGAAACAGATTCTTGGCCAATGGAATCCAATACTTTAACACTACAAGCGACCCAATGATTGACATGACCATTCAAAACAGTCCTAAATTCTACTTCGGAAACAATTATGTGTCTAACAATTACGGTGGATGTTCGTTTCAATTCTACTCAGGTTCAGGTGTTTTAATAACAAACTCAATCATTTACAATAACTTGTTTTACTCGAATAAAAACGATACAATCCTAAGTCTAAAAGGTCCTGTCAATTTACCTTACAATGAAATCCTAATCGACAAAAAT
The DNA here is from genome assembly GCA_022207745.1 of Brachionus rubens. Taxonomy (NCBI): domain Eukaryota; kingdom Metazoa; phylum Rotifera; class Eurotatoria; order Ploima; family Brachionidae; genus Brachionus; species Brachionus rubens. Next base: position 225,886 of record JAJVHD010000016.1, on the reverse strand, counting down.
TTATTTCTAGAAAATGAAACCCCTCGAACAGACCTTGTTTTAGTCTCCGGTCTAGTCTCAAAATTTACTCGTAATCAGTTAATTTATAACAAAGCAGCTCGAATAATGATGACCCAAGGGTTCGAAAATGTGTCAACACCTCGCAGCCAAGATATTTCGTTCAACCTCTTGAGGGACAACTACGCGTATGGTGTTGTTAATGAATTGGAAGATCCGAATCGATTTAGGTCAACAATGGTTGCAGCATCTCTCAAACAAGTCTACTACTCGAATTACATGTTCAATAAAGACAATGACTTTGAGTTAACATCTCTTACTGATCCGGTTGTTTTAAACTTTTTGTCAAGTTTTTATACAACTACAACCCCCCCGCCATTTAAGCTAGTCAATGAAAAATCACCGAATAGTGAAGATTATTACTCTGGGTTTACAAAATCAACCAAGAAAGATCTCTATTATGGTCTAGCAGCTCATTCAGGGGTTATCAACGCGACTTTTAATTACTGGGGTACGATTATAGACACGGAAATTCGAGCTAGAATCCGTGATAAATACGACAATGGAACTTTATTTGAAATTTCTTATCTACCTCCGGTTGATGAGTTCAAACTAAGAGACGGAAAATGTGAATTAGGTTGGACACTAATCGATGATACATGTTACACATACATCGGGTCTTATGTTAATTATAGAGAAGCTGAGTTTATTTGTAAAAAATTTGAGTCACGTTTAGCACGTGAAACAGTAGCTCCAATAAAATTACCTCGTTTCAGAAAACTTGCTCGATCGTCTCAATTCGATTATGAAACTCAATCGTATCGTAAAATGTGGTTGTATACGGACACTTTTTTTAGTAATTCAGATTCAAAATGTTCAGTTATTGATGACTTTGGCACGATATCGATTAATTGTAATGAAAAACTATCGTTCATTTGTGAGAAAGATCCAGTTTTTACAGGCGCTGTTTTTCGGTTTAAAGATGAACTTGCATTCGCTATTGCAGCTATAGGAGCTTTGATCGTTTGCATTGTCTTACTTTCTTTTTTGTGGTTGTGCAAATCAAGAACACGAAAGAAAGAGCATATTGATAGACAAAACACTCTACGAACAAGTGCTAGGACAAACCGTCATATGCTCAACAACAGTGGGTTCTCAACTCTCAATAGCGTAAAAACAGGAAAATCTAACAGTAACTTGTACGGAAGCTCAAACTTGGATTACTCAAGTCGAGGAGGCATCAATGGAGGGTCTAGAAGTGTCAATGGGGGTATCTACAACAGTCAACGAAACCAATACTTCATGAATAAAAAACACAAAAAGAATGAGAATATCATCGAAGATTGTATAAATTCGACTGAGAACTCATCGAGTAGTCCTAGTTTTAACACACTTGGACTTGACTCGAACCCTACGTCGACTTATTATGGTAATTTTGGTAACCTCAAACATAAACTTAATCCGTCTGTTCAGTATCATGATTTCGATGCGAGTCCGATTAAATATGGCGAATTAGATGAGGCTAATGACACGATTACAGATGAATTGTCAGATGAAACAGGTGTGACTAAATTAGACTCGAATCGTTTCAAATCGAAAAATAATTCTCCTAAAAGTCATAAGAGTAATCTAACCGAAAATATTGAGAGTATTGAAAAAGAGTTTATTCATACTAAGCTGGTCAAACATGGAGGGGATATTCCAAATATAAGCCCTTGTTATGAACACTTAATGAACACGACAATGAATGATTTAGACGATGATTTTATCGATTCGAATTCAAAACGACTGTTAACAAACAAAATTAATACTTCAACAATGAAAAGAGATGAGTTCAATTCAGGGTCTGTGAATCCTAATGTTACTTGTGTAACACCATTTGAGAATACTTTAATGAAATCTCAAATATCCCCTAAGTCATTAGAATATGAAAATTTATCTGGTATGAATGACCATTTAACTGAGTTGCCACAAAGACCAACTTTTACCAAACGAAACAACCCAGTACCACCGAGACCTCCAGTTCAACCTCCACCTGCACCGAAAAACTTTCCACCCCAATTATTGTCTCAATTTAAACAACTACATCATCCTGGTGTTAATTTAAGTGATACAGACGACACTGAGTCGATGGTCAGTGCACAATTAATTTCATCTGCGAGTTTATTGTTGAATAGAGAAAATGTAAAAGAGGCTAAACGTGTTCCTGGAGTTCAAAATGGTTTAACACCACCGACTAGAAGGTTTTTGAATAAAAGCAGTGACATAATTTCGAATCAACAAGTACCGATTTATAGTTCAAGAAGTACAAAACAATCAAACGAAGTTCAAACAAGTCAAGATGCAAAGGTTCAATCAGGTCAGACCGATTCAGATGCTAACAAACCACCACCTATGGAAACAGCTATTTAATGATTATACAGTATGTCTAGAAAATTTAGAAATTCATATTTTTTATTTTGGGACTGGTTTGTTTTTGAGAGATCTGGCGGTTAAGAAAAAAAAAAGTTGAATTTTTCTTTTAAATTTTTATTCATCATAAAGTTTCACATCGGAAAAATACAAAAATAAGGATAGATAAAAAAAAATGAAAATAAAAAAATCCGACAAAAAACGAACAAACATTTTTTAGTAAAAAAAACATGTCTATAAAGTTTAGAAATTGTACTTTTTAACATTTAAAATGACCGCCTTTAGCTTTGATACATGCCGCGATACGTTTTGGCATAGATTCAATCAAATTTTTTACGATTTCAGTCTTTACGTTCAACCATTCGTTAAACAGAACCGTCTTTAAGTGCTCAATTGACGTTATCTTAGTTTTTACCAATTTATGGTCAATATATGACCACAAGTTTTCGATAGGATTGAGATCTGGGGATCTAGGACACCAGGGAAGTACAGTTATTTGTTTCTCTTCAAACCAGTTTCGAATGGAGTGTGCGGTATGAGCGCTTGCCCCGTCTTGTTGGAAAATCCAATCTTGTCCTTCTTCGAAAAATAGCTCGGCTGATGGCAATAATTCGTTTTCCAGGGTTTTCTTGTAGACATACTGGTTTATTCGGCCAGTATAAATAGTGCAGCACCCAGTTCCATTGTAATTAATGCAACCCCAAATTCCTACAGAACCTCCACCGTTCTGTAGCCTTGGTAAACAAAACTTCGGATGATACTTCTCATTTGCGAATCTTTTGACAAATACTCTTGATTTTCGGTTTAGGACCTCGAAATTTGACTCATCGCTGAAGATCACTTTAGACCAATCTTGAATTGTCCAATCTTGTCGTTCTGTACACCATTTGAGCCTTTTTAGTCTGTCTTTAAATGTCAATAGGGGTTTTCTTATAGCAACATACGATTGAATTTTTTTTTTCAATAGAATTTTTCTTATGGTGTCTTTGTTAACTCTAACCTCATCAAATGTAGAACCAAAGTCAGCAGCTAATTGCCTATAGCTGATCGAAGGGTTGACTCTGACCTTTCTAAAAATGTATGATTCATCACGACTGGTAAGCTTTGGTGGTCTACCAGACCTTGGTAATTCTTTGCAACTGGAAGTGATTTCATAATTTCGCTTGGTTGTAATGACGCATTTCTCCGAAACACCAACTAACTCCGCTATTTCTTTTTGAGACTTGGCCTTGTCTTTTAACAGACCAATTATTTGCCATCTTTGGGCCTCGGTTACTTTTTTTTTACCCATTTTTATGGTAAAATTAGAAATACTGTATAGGTTTTGGAACTCAGCGATTTTTAATGTTAAGTACATGGTATTTATATTGGAGTGCTATTCAAAATTAATTTTAAGAGCTGTTCTGACATTCCCAAAAAAAAAAAATCTCAAGGATAGATTGGGTGTGGTTTAATTTTCTACGAAAATCAATTTTCTAAACTTTATAGACAATTTATTTTTTACTTAATTTTCATCTGGGAAGTTAGAGACAAAATTAGGAGTGACTTGAATATTTGTTTGGGATTTCCGACATATCAAAAGATAGCTGATGAAAATATCTACAATATAGGATGGTTAGTTTAGTCCGATAAGTTTTAATTATTTTAAGATTTATGATTAAATTAATATTTTTATTTTATTTTTCTTAATTTCTAAATTTATTAGACATACTGTATCTCATTTCTTTTTCTTGTAAGAAGTATTATTGATGACTAGTTTTTTTTTTTGTTTTTTTTCAAGTTTTTGTGAAAATTTTTCTTTTTTTAGCTAAATCTTATTTTTATAAATTGTAATTATAAATAAATTGTTTTTGATCTAAACATTTTCATTTCTTCATTCTTTAAAAATAGAGACAGTAAACGCCCATGACATGATTAAACCTTAACAAAAATTAAATCAAAATAGAAACAAAACTTTAAACAAGTACAAAATCGTTGCGACAAAAAAAGTTGAAAGAATTAAAGTCTTATTCCATTAAGATACTCGAAACAGAGCTTTTGATATGCATGAGTAACGAAACGTTAGTCTAAGAATTTAGTATTGCGTATTGATCCAATATAAGTGTGGCTATAAATAAGACCTGAGCAACAATGGAAAAAGGTGAATCATTTGTAAGAAGGAATATTATTGGATACCGAAAACGCTATAATTTAATTGGAAAATGAACCAGGATATCTGGATTTGTCATCTTACATTCTGATCACTAAGTAACCAGGACGGGATTACTGTGTAAAGTCGTTTTATCCAAATTACAAAAATGAAAGATTTATAAAGTTACCAATACAAATAACAAATTGTCAAATGGGAAATATAATTTGACAATTATTTTATGGTACCAAGCTCGGATGTGAAAATGGGAGAGGCGGAGATGTTGCTGTCATTCTAACACTGTTCTAAATTTGCTGTATTTCGGGTACGTGGGTCTACGGTATATCTTGTCGTATTGGTGTTCCGCTGGCATTAACCATCACAACGTAGCCTAGGAACGGGTGCAAGTGCTTGTTTTACAGCAGACCCATTCTACTAGATGTAGAATACGCTTGGCTTGTGGCTCCAAGCTAGTCTGGATAAAAGCTAGTAGGCTCGGATGAGTGGCGCTGTTTATGATGAACGTTTCACATTCACTGGGATGAATGGCAGTAGCATAGTCGTAACCATGCCTTAACAGACTATAACGTCTCCTTGTAATACATCTGTACAACTAAACAGTAACAGTACTAGTAATTGTCCTTTGACTTAATAGATTAAATTCTATGAGGCAGTAACTTGGCTTTGTTCATTCAAAGGGTAAAGGCTAAGTATTTTGCCGATGATACTACTCTTTATAAAGCTGATAAGTCCATTGATCGACTAGCGAATGACGTCAATTGTGAATTTAAAGATCTGAAAGACTAGTGTGAGTTCAATAAAGTTGATCTTAACTGTTCGAAGACTCATTGTAAGGTTATAACTAAAAAACGTATTACAGTCAACCCTCGATAATCCGAACACCGATAACTCGAACTTTTCGCTTATCCGAACAGATTTGTTGGAAAAAAACCTGTTTTATGTAAACTACATGTTATTTCTCTCCGGTAATTCGAATTTTTGTGATTCGACTATCCGAACTTTTTTTTTGAAAAAATGAAACAATAATTCTGATACTTGAATAAAAAAAAGGTAACTTAAATGGATAATTTTTTTTCTCATTTTCAAATTATTTTTTTTATCTTCAAAAAATTACGTATTACGTATATACGTTTTCTGATAAACAAAAAATAAAAAAGGTGGAGTTGACACTGGACCAAATAAGTGAAACATGTATGTACTAAATTCTACTCTTTTGTAGGTAAATAGTTACAAGGAGACCTAAAAAAAAAAATAAAAAAGAGAGTTCAATGTAATTATTAAAAATAAACAATGCATGATTTTATTAAAAATCGAGAAAAATACACAGACACAAAAAACTTCATGATCCTAAAGAAGACGAACATCCATTATTAGAAAATGCTCTTTATCTTTGGGTATTGAATCATGTCTCGCTTGGTATATATATAAGTGATGAATTGATGATTCAAAAGGCTAAAGGTTAGATGTTTAAGATTTATATAAAAATTTGATATAGTTGAATTATAATTACAACCCTGGTCATTCAAAGCTTCCAAAAATGAACGTTCAAGGGACCCTGAATGTTCAAAGTCTTCAAAATTTTTCAAATATTTTCTATAATTTTCATTTTTTTTCAGATTTGATTTGAAATGTCAAAGCTTCTAAAAATTGTATTTGTTTCATCAAATTTTAATGATATTTACAGTCAGCTTGAAAGCCTAGGTTTATTTGTTAAAATATAGCCTTCGAAATAAAGATAGAATGATTGAACAAGAAGCCAGAACAAATGTTGGAGAAAAAAACTTTTGTTTATGTTTTCCCAAGGCTGACAAATAAGTTTGCCTTGAATAAATTATGTTTAAAACTTGATCATTTCAAATCGTCTATTTTTAATAAGATAAATTTAATTTTTTTCTCATAGAGTTAATCAGTCTAACAGAGATAAGGGCATAAGCCTGCTGGTTAACCTTGAAACTGAACTTGTTTACAGTTGAACTTTATGATTTTCTTAAGATCTTGGCGTTATACTTAGAGTAAAGACCAAAGGTTGCCTTTTATTCTAGCGAAATATCCGCTTTTACTCTAAAAAAAATTATAAAAAATAAAAAAATAAAAATTTCGTAAATTTACCTGAAAAAAAAACGATTTTAGCATACTGTACTAAATGTACCAAAATTATCGGTTTATCAGGTAAATTTACGAAATTTTTATAATTCGAAAATTTAACTTTTGTGATTTTACGTTTTTTTACGTAATTCGTGGCAAAAATTCAATAATTTAGGTAAATTTTAATAAAATCCTCCTATGAAATCACCCCTGTGCGATTAGAATTAACTCGGATTTTAAAATAAATCTAAATGTTAATATTTTTAATATTTTAAGTTAGCTCTACAATTTTTTTGATTTTTTATAATTTTCTTTAGAGTAAAAGCGGATATTTTGCTAGAATAAAAGGAAACCTTTGGTCTTTACTCTAAATATAACGCCAAGATCTTACCATTATTCTAGAATAAAATAAAAAAATGTTATAACATTGTTTTCTACGGGATTAAAGCCTTATAGAGCTAAGCCAAATTTAGCCATTGTACTTAGAGGACTGGTCAAGAGATTACGGTAATAAATTTATAAGATATAGAAAAATGTTTATTTACAAAATAAGCATGATTTAATTTTAGCGGGTTCCATTACCAGATAACAATTCAAATCTACAATTCTCTGATATATCCAATATTTCTGTAATATATTTTTCTCGAAGATAAAAAATTAGGTATTGAATTACTCTCATTGAGAAACCATACTCAAAATTCGGATTTACAATTATCTTATCGTCTTCTGGTTTGAGTGAATCGAATATTTTTGAAACTATCTCTTCGCATTCAATACCTGACTTTATTTCCATGTATTTTAAATCTTTAATACAGTATAATCGCTCAAATCTTTTCAAGAACTCAAGTTTGGTAATTGAATTTCCTTCCAAATTGAGAAAGATAAGATTTCTCAAATTTGTTAAAGAGTCATCTAAGCTTTCGTCATCTATCAGATTGTCACCTAAATTTAAAATCTCTATTTTACTACATGACCCAAAGGCTTTTGGATGAATTTTTAATTTAACATTTGATTCATCGTACAATTTTGCACAATAAGAAGCATCTAAATGTATGAGATTGTCCAAGCCATTGAAAGCATTCTCTTCGAATTTTTCAATTCGATTCCAATGGAGATTTAATTTTTTTAATTTTTTTAAATGAACAAAACTATTAGGACTAATAACAGTTAAATAAATGCCATTCAATTTCAAATTTATGGAGAGATCATAATGCAAATAACGTAATTGCTCGATTTTAGTGACATGTCACTATAGTAGGGTATTCGGTTATAGTGACATGTGACAAGTTTAAAAAGTGACATCTCTTCGACATCTTGATGGATTCCTAAAGAGTCTCACATTTGGTTCTTAAATATTAGCATTCAGCTCAAAATCGTCTATCTTTCAAGCATGTTACAAATAGCTGCCAATTATTAACATTAAATCGGAAAAAAATAAGCTCAAAGATAAACATTTTCTCTCAGCCAAAACCGTTAGTGACATGTCACTATAAATATAGTGACATGTCACTAAAATCGAGCAATTACGTTAATATTAAAAGATTAATCTAAGGTTCCGGCAATTCAAAACTTTTCAATTTCGATATCAGATTCGGAATCTGCGTCCCAAAAAACCCAAAAAAATGTATTTTTTACATTTACGAAAAAAGAATTTTTTTGAAATTTTTTGAATTACCAAATTGATGCCTTTTTCGGCGCCTAAAATCGACTTTTTAAAGGAACAAGCTCTTGGTTAAGAGAAATATGTGTTTTTGAGTTTCATTAAATCATTACTCAAAATTAATACATTCAGAAAAAGGTTTGAAAAAAAATTTAACCTATTTTATTTTCAAAATAAAGTAAAGCCGACATCCCTAGTTCTAATGGAAGCTCATAATTTCATAAATAAGGTTAATTTTGTACAACCCTTGTCATTCAAAACTTCATAAGGTTAAGAGTTGTTAAACATATTTAGTTCGAGTAATTAATAAATTTCTTTCTTTATTAACGAAATACAAATCGTAGAATCCGGGATGCGAAAATAAGAGGAAGACTAGTCGTTTTATACTTTTATTGCAAACATGACTTTAAAACTTTGCAAGAAACAAACCTCAATTTCGTAACATTAAGAGCTAATCCAGCTTTCTTCGATTTTTATTAAAATATTTTAATTAATAACTTTAAATGAAAAGGTATCGACAAACAAAAACAAAACAAAAAAACATTAAGGTAAGAACTTTATTCACTGCATAATATATCGAAATTTTCTAAGATTTTGCGTTACTTGACAAAGCTTTTTGCTTTCAAAGCTGTAAAACAAGAATTTAACTTTTAATCGAAAAATTCTCTTTTTAAAATAAAAATTTATATTAAAAATTCAAGCTGATTTTTTTTTAAGTTAACTTACGTCATACTTAGTTACCAAAACTAAGGAGTAATTTTGTTGTTTCAACAGATTTTTTACCAATGAATAAAGATAAAACGGTTGAATACACAAGCCAATTAATAAATGACATTGATTTATACACTGAAACAATTCTGCTTGCAATTACAAACAATGAGATTAAAGATGTGAATGAACATGATGTTAACAACGATCGAACATTATTTTTGAACAAAATTAAAGAAATACAGTATCAAAATCTACAAAATCGAGACAACCTAAAAATATGTCTTTTCCTCCCTAATAAAACATACAAAAATAATATTGAAGAATATCGATATGACATATTTTCTGATAGATTTACTAATCGAGTGGGTCTTTTGTTAATAATAAATAATTGTTTGAGCTTAGATGTCATATTGGCTTTTAGGTAAGGTTTTTTTTAAGAGATAAAGAATTTTAAAAAAAACTTTTAAATTTTCTTTTAAAGAAATCTAACCATTTGTCAAGTTGATGGTAATTTTAATTTAATTGAGGTAATTATAGTTTTTAACTTTATATTATAATACAGTGTGTTCGCATTTATATCATCTAATTTATTCTCGGGAAAAATGGGGACATAAGCAAAATAATAATTTTTAGAAAATTTAACGATTAAAGTTCGCTAATAGCTTAATTGAGTCTAATACACACAAAAAAAAGTTTATAAATAAATCTTTCGGTTTAAAATAATTTTTTGAAAGTATTCAATTCACATACTTTAAAGTTTTAGTTTTTATTTGAGACGGAATGATACCGTCAAATTGTTCAAAAAATTGGAAAAATTGATCAAAAATTTCTTTAGAGCGTGATAAATTTATTTTTGATACAGTAGACATATTGCGACTTTCGTCTCATTTGAAACCTTTTGTCTTTATTTTGACGTCATTTTTAAGAGAGAGAATAGGGTTAGCTAAATATATTCAATAAATATTCAAAGAAGTTGCAATTTAAACGTGACATAAACGGAAAATGGGGACTATTCAATGGGACTCAACCAAAACAAATTTGACATTAATTTAAATGGATGGAAATCGGTTCTTCGATTTTTCGGGTACAAAAAGAAGAGGGGACATAATAGTAGTGGGACATAAGAGCATGCACACTTCACAAAAAGTTGCAGAATATTAAGATTGAGTGTGATTTTCGTCTCCTCGAAACAAAGCATATTGCAGATAAACTTGAGAAAGAGAAATTTCCTTAATGGAAAATTGCTAAAATTCAACCGAAATTTTGGTGGCAAGCGTAGCCGTACCGAAGCGCAACGTTTACTTTCCGTAGCGAACCGTACCAAAGCACTATTCAATGAAAAAAAATATTCAGTATAGATCATTTACTTATATTTGACAGACATTTTCACTTTTTGCTTGTTTTAATGGCTTGATTCAAAAGAAGGTACCCACTAGTTCTATATCGATCTTTAAAAAGTTATAATATCTTTTGGACTATTTTAACTTTTTGGCTTTTCAAGCCTGTTCCATTTTAAAAAAATTTTTATACAATTTTTTTAAAGGCATCTGATCACTCATCAAATGAATTATGATTTTAATTCTTTACAGGTGATTTTAGTTTCTTATTTTATATTTTAATACAATAAATTACGGAATACTAAGACCGTTAACATCATTTTATTTATGGCTTACTGTTTAGTGTGACTCTGGAGATTTTTGGATTTAAGAATATTCAGTTTCTTCTTAATTTTAAATTTCCAATACTTGTTTTTTTGATTGTCCCCAAAATGTGTAAGCGAAACGCGGGATGCGGAGTGGAAAATGACACTAAAATCAGGAAAATCGGTTCAATACTGCGCATAAAGTGCCGAATCGGAAATGAAAAAGACTAAAATGCAGAAGCAGACATTTACGGCATGTCGCAACTTTGTCCATTTTTTACATGAAGAGGAGTTAAATTAAAAAAATCGATTATAACGACATACAGTGGTGATTTGATAGGAGGATTTTACTAAAATTTACGTAAATTACCGTAAAATCACAAAAGTAAAAAATTCGGATTTTACCATATTTAACGGTATTTTAGGTAAATTTACGATAATTTTTGGAAATTTTGGTAAAAATAAAAAATGCCAGTAATTTTTTCTGCTAAATTCCGAAAGATGTCTTGTATTTGAACGATTTTGTTAATGTAGATAATATTTTCCTCTAAAACCAAAAAAGAGATGTAGATCAATTGCTTGAAACATTTAGTTTCGAAAACTCGAGCTTTTGAGACCTCATACTTAGACTCCTAAAAAATTTGACCGAAAAAATGACTGGCATTTTTTATTTTTACCAAAATTTCCAAAAATTATCGTAAATTTACCTAAAATACCGTTAAATATGGTAAAATCCGAATTTTTTACTTTTGTGATTTTACGGTACAGTATAATCGCTTTAATCCGAATACATCTTTATCCGAAATATTCTATTATTCGAACAAAATCGTAGGCTCATGGCTATGTGTTAACTAGACAATGTAAAAATTTCTCATTAATCCGAAAATTCATGTTCGGTTTATTTTGTTAGTTCGAATAAATTTTATTGTTCTACTGACTGGTTCTACTGACTCAAATTTAATTGATTCTGGTCGTGAAAGTCTAAAACAAATAACGAGTCAATATGATCTTAATGACATTTATAATCTCGATGAAACTGCTTTGTTTTTTAAGTTACAACCCAACAAAACATTATCGAATTGTAAAGAACCTGGTAAAAAAGTCAATAAAGATAGAATTACAGTTGCGATTTGCTGTAATGCATCTGGGTCAGATAGACCATTACCAATCGTAATCGGCAAATACGTTCGTCCTCATTGTTTCAAAAATAATAAACCTAGTGATATTCTTCCCTATTATTCAAATCGAACCGCTTGGATGACCAGTCTAATCTTCGATGACATTTTGAAAAAGTTAAACGAACGTATTAAACAATCCGATCCTAAACGTAAAGTTCTACTGTTAGTAGACAATGCATCATCGCATAATACACAACAAGAGTACAGTAACATAACAGTGAAATTTTTGCCACCAAATTGTACTTCGGTCTTACAGCCATGTGATGCTGGCATTATACATTCATTTAAGTCTAATTACAGAAAACTTTTGGTCGAGTTTTTCTTAAATTCGATCGAAATGGTAAACAAGATTGAATTACCTAACTTGAAAGATGCACTGTACATGGTTCGTAATGCATGGAAAAAAGTTGATAATTTAACTATTTCAAATTGTTGGTTGAAATGTGACATTATTAAACATGTACAAACGCCGACAAGTTCAACATCAACAAATTCCGTTACACTTAGCTTAGAAGAGTTGTTAAGTCGTCTAAGAAATGGTTATTACAGCTATGTCTGTTCAGCTCAAGAGTACATTGATAGTGAAATCAATGAACCAACTGGTGAGTTGTTAACAGATGCAGACATAGTTGAACTAGTTAAAAAGCCAGATGAATCTGATAATGATCAAGAATGTATTCAAGAGGTACAAATCGAAAATAAAAAAATTACTTTTGCCGAAGCTGCCGAAAGTTTCAAAATTTTTTGTGAATTTGTAGAACAGTCTAAAGCTTGTTTAGACGAAGATATAGACAAGATTTCTTATTTTAAATCCCGTTTTACCATTTTAAGAGAATCAGGCATGGTTCAATCGAACTTGAATTCATTTTTTAGAACAGATTAATATTTTATGGAAACTTTTTTTATCTTATTCGTGTAAAACTCTAATTTAATTATCCTTTTGTTTTGTTTAAAAGTCTTTCAATAAAAAATTTGTAATTAATCCGAATTTTTAACTTCTATAACTTAAAATCCGATTTATCGATATATCGGAAAAATTAATCCGAACTAAATTGAATTAAGGCGATTTTTCTTCGGATTAAAGCGATTATACTGTATTTTACGTAATTAATGGTAAAAATTCAATAATTTACGGTAATTTACGTAAATTTTAGTAAAATCCTCCTATCAAATCACCACTGTATCGTAGTAGTCGCGGCTTTACGTTATTTTAAAAATTTATAAGTAATCCTTGCTTTTAAAGACGCATTTCCATTTAAATTTTTTTTCTGCATTTTAGTGTCTCTTTCTGCTTTGCATTTTAGGGACAACCTAATGTTGTTGGTGATAATCCCGAAACTGGACATTAAAGTATCTTTCTTCTTTTCACGCGAAATAAGGCGATTCTATAGCCCAAATTGTGGTTCAATAACCCAAGAAAAAAAAATGATTTTTTATTGAATAAGACATATTTTCCACTTTTCAAATCATTTTACATCAAAAATACGAAAAAAATTGACAGTCATTGTATAGGTTTTTGTGATGGTAATTAAAGTTTGTTTTTCTCATTATGAGCGCCATGTCGTTGGAAACTCGTATATTATTTTTTTTAAATTAAAACTTACACAAAGATTTAGGCTGCGTAATTTTATCGACTTTTACGCGATAAAAGAAGAACCTGTCACAGAGATCATTAAGAAATACAATTTAAAGTTTAAAAAAATCCTTTAAGGGCTGTTAACTTGCATTAACATTTTTCACTTCAAAATTTTAACTTATAAATTTTTTAAAAAAGGTTGATATTTTATTTCATTCAATTATTCAACTTTTACAAAATAAACAAATTAATCAAAATGCAATTTATGATTTATCAAATGTCGAAGAAAACCAATTAGATACATTTTGGATAGAAACAAAAAACTCTTGCGTAGTGAACAAAACAAATTTTTATTTTTTAAAACATTTTATCGACACGGATTCGATTAAAGATTTCAAAATTAATTCGGAAGATATCGAATTCATATCTCCCGACACGTTTTTAATTTTCCCGAATGTTACAGAACTAAACATAGAAGCCAACTCTATTCAAACACTTGTCGAAAATAATTTCAATAATCTGGTCAGTTTAGTCAAATTGGACATTACTTATTCGAAACAAATCTCGAAGCGTTCTTTCAATGGACTTAAAAACTTAAAGGAATTAAATCTTTATGGAAATTTGAGTCCAATTCTAGAAATCGAAAGTGAAATGTTCGTTGGACTCGAAAATTTGGAGAATTTGAAATTGAATGGCATTTATTTAACAGTTATTAGTCCTAATAGTTTTGTTCATTTAAAAAATTTAAAAAAATTAAATCTCCATTGGAATCGAATTGAAAAATTCGAAGAGAATGCTTTCAATGGCTTGGACAATCTCATACATTTAGATGCTTCTTATTGTGCTAAATTGTACGACGAATCAAATGTTAAATTAAAAATTCATCCAAAAGCCTTTGGGTCATGTAGTAAAATAGAGATTTTAAATTTAGGTGACAATCTGATAGATGACGAAAGCTTAGATGACTCTTTAACAAATTTGAGAAATCTTATCTTTCTCAATTTGGAAGGAAATTCAATTACCAAACTTGAGTTCTTGAATAGATTTGAGCAACTTGAAATTTTATCATTAATTGGCCAAGAATTAGAAGACTCCGCTTTTGAAAATGTAGAGATTAAAAATTTAAAGTATTTAGCTGTTAGTTTTAAAAAGATGCCCATCTTCAAGCAAAATTTTAAAAGTCTAAAAGCTCTTGAGATTCGTTCAATGTCAAATATTGAGCTTACAAGTTTTAAAAATCTACAAAGTCTTGATTTTTTACTTATAAGTTGTCACGAGTTGAAAAATTTTGAGTTTTTGTTTGATATTATTAAAGATTTAAAATACATGGAAATAAAGTCAGGTATTGAATGCGAAGAGATAGTTTCAAAAATTTTCGATTCACTCAAACCAGAAGACGATAAGATAATTGTAAATCCGAATTTTGAGTATGGTTTCTCAATGAGAGTAATTCAATACCTAATTTTTTTAAAATAATCTTTGAATTAAGATTTTTTCTTGATAAAGGCTTCGAAATGTGAATCAAGAGAAAAATATATTACAGAAATATTGGATATATCAGAGAATTGTAGATTTGAATTGTTATCTGGTAATGGAACCCGGTGGAATTAAATTATCTATGTTAGTTTTTTTTGTAAATAAATATTTTTGGGATATCGTTAAACAACTTTCTCTTTATCATCTTAATTGAACATTGATTCCGGGAGAAGAAAAATCTATTGTTAGCGGCAATAGTATTGGTTCGAATAAATAAATTGAGATTCTTGGCTATGTGAAATTTTGTCTCAAAATCCCAAGAATCCCAAACGGATCAAAAAAAATTCCATTATAACAACTTAAAGTTCATTTTAATTTATTGCAGAGATGGATATTATTGATAAGAAATAATTTCTAGATACTGGGAGCTCTTGTGCAAAAACTCTGCTAATCTGCAATTTAAAATATAGTGAAAAGAATTTAAATTAAATGCGCAATTAAAATTGCAGAGTAATTGATGCTAGGACCTAAATAAATTCCGTAAATTTAAAATCGGGTTAAAAAACAAAAAACATTTGTTCGGTTAAATCTAGTCCAAGTGAAACCCCCGATACCCGTATTTTTCTACAATCTAGCATCAACAAGAGACGATTCTGCATAGATCTATGGGGCTATTTTTGCAATTTTTTTTTCAATTATGGTGTTCTAAGGGGTACAAAAAGGCATATTTTTGAAATTTGGTAAAGAAATGGAAATCGAAAAGTTTTGAATAAAAATTTGAAATCTTCTTGCAAAACATGTTTTTTAAGTCTCTAAGACTTTTTATTCGATTTTTTGAAAAATGACCCGAATTCACACATTTAATAGCACCCAAAACCATGATTCCGAAATTATGATTTTAGGATAATCAGATAAAACTCCGGTCTTTCACAATGTCCATTTCTGAAAGCTCATGAATTTTAATTTTCAACTGAAGATCAAATCTTGGTCAACTTTTCACTCAATTATCGTAATCTGCCACCCTGAAAACGCAAGATTATCATGTTTTTCTTGTGCTTGGCTATATCTTACGTTTAGCTCTGCAAAAATTCTGCAAAGTTCTTACGCAGTTATTTTATAACATTTACATCGAGTGTATTTTGCATACAATTGCAGAGTTTTGCAGAGTGTTTGCAGAGCTTAATGTAAGATTTAGCATGCTTGTTACATAACTTAGCATTTTGTAGAACTGATTTTTAATGCTTCAAAAAAAAGTTATTAAAGAACAAACTGGACAAAAATTCCGATCAATATTCGAATTTGTGTCGAATTTCTTTTTTTTAAATTGCATCCAATGCTAATTTTAATTCATCCAAAATAAAATAAATAAAGTTTTTTTGTTAATAATTTTAACAAAACATTTTGAGCATGTGATCATGAACATGAACTTCAACATGCCAGATTAGTTTCTTCATTTTCGTTTTACTTTTTGTACGTTAAAGGCCGAAAAAATTCAAAAAATCAAAAATCACTAAGATGAGGGATTTTGGAATTTTTGACCAGAAATTCGGAATCCTTATGTATGAAAATCATAATATTTATATGTCATGTTCCTGCAAAAATTCGATTCAAGATAAACATCTTGAACATGATCTCATTGCTAAAATAATTTAGTTCAAAACTGAGATCGAAATAGCTGAGTTTGATTTCGACCTATTTGTTACAATGTCTACGCTCGTTGATGTTTCCTTTAAATTGATATTTTTTTAGATTCGATTTGAAAATGGAAGCCTTGTTTTTTGGTCCCAAAATAGATCTTATTCATTAAACGTTCTTTACCTATTTATCAAACACGTCCTTAAATTGAGAAATTTGTTAATTCTACATCTATTTGATGAAATTCGATTTTAAATTTTTTAGATTCGTAATTGCTAAATTATTCTCTAGAATAAATGAAATAAAATTTAAAAATTTTCAAAGATAGGTAGCTTTTTTGAATTTTTAATTTTCAATCGAAACCAAAACATTATCTAATTTTCAGTAATTACGTCAAAGCTTTGAAATTTCACTAGAAATAATTTGGATAAATAAACGAAGAAACTTATTAAAATCGCAACATTCAAAAATGTCCAAATATAATGAAAACTGGAAAAATTTAAATTTCAAAGTAGATTTGATCAAAGCTGTGTTGAATCAACTGAAATTCCTTAAGTTTATCAACGATAAGAAATTTTTTTATTCTGGAAGCGTGCTTAATAAAGCAATCTATCGATACGAAAGACTTTGGCTACCTTTTTGCAAATATTTACAATCACAAAATGATAAAATTTCCAAATATTATCCTCCAATTGATGTTGCATGGGTATGGCATTGTCATCTTTTATCACCAACCAATTATCGAAGAGATCTTCGCAAAGTTTTTAAAATGATTCCCGATCATTATTGTCTACCACCCGATAAAATCGTTAAAAATCAGAAGCGTACTGTTCAAAAATGGGAACAATTCACTCGCGTTTCGTTTGATTTTAACGACCAAAATTCTGTAGACTCCGGTTACGACAGTTTTTCATCTGAATTTGCATATGATTTGTACGAAGCAAGTGAGAGACAAAAAAGTTTCTACTACCAGGTTTCATTGCCTCATTTCAAGTCGAAAAAATTTCTCGAACAAGCTGTAGAAAGATACAAAAAATTTTTGTATTTGAAAAAAAAAAATCCAGATGCTTTTTTAGTACCTTGTTATGCCATCGACATTATCTGGCGTGCTCATCAATTAAATCCGATTGTTTATTACAAAGATACCAAAAAGATATTCGGAAAAATATTTGCTCATGACGATTCTGTTAACGATCGATCGCCTGATTCAAAACTATCAAAGTCATACACAAATACAATGGAACTATGGCAAATGCAATTTAACGAAAATTTTTTTTCAGCCGGCTCTTTTTTTCGTGGTCCCGCTCCTGATTCGACTGAATTTAAAAGCAAAATTACAATTTATTTTGAAAATTATTTCAATAAAATGGGAATTTTTCAATTAACCGACATTAAACTAATTCCTAATTGGAAAGATTTTTCGAAAAAAGAATTATTTCATATAAATCTTACTCAAGACAATCATAATTTAATGAGTATAAATGATTTTCCGAAATCGCCGTTTTTGTTGAGCGATATTTACGAATTCAATGAATCGAATCCTTCGTCTTTAGATCTTAAACTTAAAATAAGCTTAAATGAGAACATTGGAACAAAAATTGGAAATTTTTTAAAGATGGGTAAAAAGCACAATCCAAAAAATGATTTCTATCTGCTACCAAAATTAAACATACCCGAATCAATAAGTGAAACTCAATTATTTCAGGCAGAGTTAAAATTTCCTAATGGTTCTGAGTATAAATTTGAGTCTACATGGATTGTAAAAAATAAAGGATCCGATGGATTACATTTTAATTTGGAAAAAGGTTCATTTTATAATGTTAACATGAAAGATATCATTCACCAGTACGGCTCATTCGATTTATTAAACAAAAATTTTTCAGGATATTTTGGCAAAGCGATTCGAGGTAAACATCGCATTTATGTTGGTTATAAAAATGTACTTGTTTATGAAGTTGAAATTTTGCACATTCCGTCTTTGTCATGGTCAAGTTTTAAAATATTAAAATTAAATCAAGTAGTTACGTCAATTCATTTGATCGATTCATCTCAACTACCACTTGCCAGTCAAGTCGAAGATCATCATATTTCACTCGATCCAAAGACCGAAAAAGCTATGTTGATCAGAGACATCAATGGAGATTTTGCAATAGTCAAAGGAAAATGGGTGAATTTAAAATCTGAAGCTTCAAGTTATTCTAATATTGGAAATTTACAAGTTACTATCATCTTTCTGGTAGATGAATCAAAGCCTTTAACTCTTAACATACCTTCAAGCATGGTTTTCGAGTATGAAACATTGTCAAAAATTAGTTCAATTGTCGATTTTGCAAAAGGTCAAATTAAATTAAAACTACCAAATATGGAGACAAAAAACCTTGAAATTGAAAGAGCCATTTCAATCGCCTTTTCAATTGCTGCCTTACATGTTCTTCTTCAACCGAAACGAAAACTTCAGTTAGACAGTAAAAATTCGCGTTTTGTTCCAGATCTATTGAAAATTGGGTCCATAGATACTGATAGTTTGTTATTCTTAAGTTTAATTGGCTACAGTGATTTAGTTTCATCAGATTCTTTCTATCATCATCGTAATCAAGCAGAAAGCTCGAATTGGTTTTATAGTGGGGTTGAAGATGTGGTTGTGAAGTGGATGGTGAAGAAGGCTGTAATTGAGAGGGCTGTTAACTTTATTTAACCAAGCTTTCTTGTAAATAAGAAGTTGTACAGTTGCTAAGATAGTTAATTTTCTTGAATCCAAATCAACTAATTCTCGTTTTGAAAAAACATCATTAATGGTGATAAAATTTCATTTTGCAAACTTCAAAATGCAAAAGTGATCCAGCTTTCGTGGAGACTCGGATTCAAAATCCACTGGTTTTTAAATAAATTTTGTTGCTTCGCATCTACAATCCTTGCCATTC
Source organism: Brachionus rubens (assembly GCA_022207745.1). NCBI lineage: Eukaryota > Metazoa > Rotifera > Eurotatoria > Ploima > Brachionidae > Brachionus > Brachionus rubens. The sequence goes on along the minus strand of JAJVHD010000016.1, from coordinate 206,444 downwards.
AAAGCTTCCAAAAATAAACGTTCATGAACATTCAAGGTTTTGATGAATTTTTGAAAAATAATTAAAATTATTGAAAATATTTGAAGACTTTTGAACATTCAGGGTCCCTTGAGCGTTCATTTTTGGAAGCTTTGAATGATCACGGTTGTAGATTAACAAACGCAAAATAAGGTTGATGATAAATCAAGTTTACAATAAAACTAACCTTTTTTCAGCGTAAAAATAAATTTTTCACCAATTCTAAATTTTCCATTCCCATTAAACTGTGCCAAAAAAATGTTAAATTTAATACGCATCTCTTGAATTAAAGCAAACAAAAAAAATTTAGTGAATAAAGTTTCCTAATTTTAATTTTATTTCATAATAATGCAAAATTTAATCGAGTTTGTGAAAGACCACAAAAAAGAACTTTTAATTGGTTCCGTTTTGACATATGGTTTGTTTCTAGTAAGACGCAAATATCGACCAAGCAAAGAGTTTGAAACAATTAAAAACATAAAATTAACAAATCGAGTTGCGATTATTACTGGATCAAATTCAGGTATTGGCTATGAAACAGCACTAGATCTAGCTTGTCGTGACGCCACTGTAATACTTGCTTGTCGTAATCAAACTTTAACTCAAAATGTCATCGAAATAATAAAAAAAAAATCCGGTAATTCAAAAGTTTACTACGAACATCTTGATTTAAGCAGTCTAGAGTCGGTCAAGATATTTTGTTCAAACGTCTTAAACAATTATAAACAACTTGATATCTTAATAAATAACGCTGGTATTGCATCATGTCCTAAACAAACTACCAAAGACGGTTTCGATCTTCAATTACAAACAAACTATCTTGGTCATTATTTAATGACTCGTTTGTTATTAGACTTAATAAAACAATCTTCAGATGGAAGAATTGTAAATTTAACATCGATTTTATATAAATCGGCAAAAATAAACTGGGACGACATTAATCAGAACGATAACTATAATCCGACGGGAATGTACAAACAATCAAAGTTATGTTTGATTCTTTTCACAAATTATTTAAAGGAAAGTTTCAAGTTAAATGGTACGAAAAATGTTAAAGCCTACTCAGTTAGTCCAGGGTTGGTTTGGACTAATTTAGGACGATATTCAGAAAAAGGGGTTTTTAAAGTTATGAAATATTTACTTTATCCGCTCCTTTGGGCTTTATTGAGAACTCCTAAAAAAGGTGCTGAATGTTCAATTTATTGCGCAGTCAAACCCAACTTGATCGAAAAAGATGGTTTTTACTTTAGAAATTGTGAGTCAAATAACCTTTTACCACATGCGTGCAATAAAGATGATGCTATCAAATTGTGGAATACGACTGAAAATATGCTTAAAGAATATCACGTTTGATTTATTTTTTAATTAATACATTTTTTATAAACTTTTAAAATAATAAATTCTCGGATTCGGTTTCTTAGAAATTTTGTTTGTTTTTTATTAGTTCAAGCGGAATATTTAGCTAAATAAGTTCTTTTTCAAGTATTCATAAAATGAACTCAGACCAAGATAAAATGTAATCAACATCCAATTATCTGGACCGTAACCAGAACACAATTTAAGGCGGCGCTTCTATCAATTTTTTAGGCATTTTTTTGACCTGTTAATAAAAAAACTAAACATTTGAACTAAAAAAATCTTTAATTTACTGTTTTACAGTAATTGACTCAAGTAATTCCAGTAACTCAAGGACTCGGTACATGCATGTACCTTAAAACTTGGTAACTTTTCACCTATCGTCAAGCGGAGCAAGAAATTCGAGCTGGAAACATTTGAAAAAAATATTTTATAAAATTTTGAATTCAGTCCCATTTAAGAAATTTTGAGAAAAGACTGGATCAAGAGGGGGGCCCCTCTTTTTGGTCTTTTTGACCTTTTTGCCATTCAGTCCCATGTATTTTTTCCTCCGTTTGAGGTATGTTTGAGAAATTTTGAGAATTGGGTTGGTCTTTTTGCTATTGTTTTACATGTAACTCACAAACCAGTAGACAACCAGTTAAATATATTTGAAAGTTTTGACCAATTTTGACCAAAAACCAGGAGAAACTTTTTGAAAGAAATTCAAATAATAGAAAAGGAAAAAATGTCAAAGAAGTCGTGAGACCTCGGGGATTTGAGATTAGAGGGGAGGACTGTGACAAGCTTATAAAAAAAGCCAATTACATTTGATTTATCAGGGTAGTTAGAACCGGCGTCGACGGCCAATCCAAATTACGGCCGTCGACGTCGGTTCAAATCCCTAACGATCCTGAGTCAAATGTATCAAATGATTAAGCTTATTTTCTAAGAATCAATAAAGTGAAAAAAAATTTATTTAATATAATATTTCTTTTTAAAGATTACGAAAAACTTCAATTATACAACTAAATATGCAATAATTTAAATAAATAAAGAATTAAAACTTAGATTAATACTTGGTTCGACACAGGAGCTTTATCCTTTGAACCTTTTCTAACCTAATTTTAAAAAGGTTTTAACTAGTTCTCTATTGGCTCTCAAAATACGTGTAAAAAAATGGCAAATAGTTCAAAAAGACCAAAAAGAGGGGTGTCCTCCCCTCTTGATCCAGCCTTTTCTCAAAATTTCTTAAACATACCTCAAACGGAGGAAAAAATACATGGGACTGAATGGCAAAAAGGTTAAAAAGACCAAAAAGAGGGGGGTCCACCCCTCTCGGTCCAGCCGAAATGGATTGTAAGCCTGAGAGTTTTTGTCATTCAATTCCTAGTTAATAACATTTTAATCTAAATTATAATTAGCTCAGACGGATCTTTTTGAGGTTCAGCTGGAATTTACCAGGCACATTGACGATACCTCCACAATTATGAGTTTTTTTAAATACCGTAAACCTTTGCCCACTACTCTTAGAGCTAAAACGGAAAACCCGCTTTAATTCTAGCTCAAAAGCTAGGTTTAGTTCTAGTGGAAAAGGATGGTAATTAAATCAAAAAATAAAATTAAAATTAAAATAACATCCTTTTCCATTAGAACTAAACCTAGTTTTTGAGCTAGAATTAAAGCGGGTTTTCCGCTTTAGCTCTAAGAATAGTGGGCAAAGGTTTGCGGTAATAGACACAAATTTTGTGTTAAACTTAACACAAATTGTGCAAGTGAAAATACAACACAATTGATGTCTTCGATTGAACACAAATTGTGTAGCATTAAAAACAATTTTTTTATGGGTGTAGGGACAAAGTGTGACTGTGTGTTACCATCTCAGTCGCTATCCGTCGGTTAACCCCTGTAATAATTTAATTATTAAATGAAAAATTTTAATCTTTGACAGTTTGAAATATATGTTTAACATATGAGTTAATAAAACCATCTTAAACAAAATGATAAAAATAAAGCATATGATATTGACTGTAGAAATAAATGAATTTTTTATTATCAATAAAAAAATTCCAGATACAAAAATTTAAAAAACATATGCCTTAGGATTCAATAATTATAATTGTTTTTATTTTGTCCTAATTTAAGAAACACTAAGTTATATCTCTTTATTTACAACACTCTTAACGTTACATGCAACAAAATTTCATGATTTTAAAATTCTTAGATAACAATATAACAATCTTTTTAAATGTCTCGCTGAATTATATCTTCGTAATTCATAAGTGCACCCCTAAACGGTATATGCTTTTCAAGTTATTCGTCGCATGGGGTTTCAATTCAATCTACTGTAAATTTTTTCACGTCATGCTCTATTGTTCGTTGTTAAGTTCGTTTTTAATATAAAAGTACAAGATCTAATTCTTAATCTTATTTTAGATTTATTTTAGATTTGATGGTGATTACTGCACTTCCAGCGAATTAATTGCTTGCCGTTTCCGTACTCGTAACGTACTCAAACCATAACCGTAACCGTCTTAATAAACGTACCCTCTTATACATGATTTAAAGATTAATTTGCAATTTTTTGGGACGGGTTCGCCCCTAATTCGATGAAAGTGCAATATACCTTCCTTTTGTTTGCTTGAATTTTTTGAACCACCCAGCGTTTGTATGAATACTCAGTTTCTATATTCACTTTTTTTAAAACCAATTATGAGAATACAGTCCTGGAAATTAACTTGTCACTTGATCCGAACGTTCGGGATTCGATTCTTCACGGAATTATCTGATTCCAATTATCGTATGAGACCATATAAACTTCTAGGGAAACCAGTTAATACATTTTTGTAAGCGGCCATGGAAGACAAGTTAGTGCTACTCTAAATTTTTAGAGGGTTAGTATTGAAAAGTTTAGCCTCTAAAGGACTTTTCTTCCCGAGGGTCGGAATATTTGCCGGAATTTTTTTGATCCCCCGCCTCGAGTTAAAATCAATTTTTTATTTTTAGAATTTTGTAAAATCGCTTTTAAATGTATCCCTGTGAATATTTGGACATAATTTAATAGGAGCATTATGCAGCAAATTTTTCTGCATTTCCTGGCAAAGTCTGCTATTACTCTCCAAAACTGTGCAGAATTGCACACATGTGAAATGGGTCTAATCTAAAAGCCCAATTAGTAAAAAGAATTTTTTGATCATATTGTGTTCTTTAATTAGTAGTCCTTGTGTATCTCTGCATTTTTCCACATCCGTGCAATTCTGCACAGTTTTGCAGAGTTATATCAGGCTTTGCCAGGAGATGCAGAAATTTCGTGGACCTTTAAAAGCGATTTTACAAAATTTTAAAAATAGAAAATTGATTTTAATTTTTAAGCTGCTCATTGCTGATTGGCGTTCTCGTAAATCTGCATTTTTTTGATAAACCAGCACAAACCCTTTCACACAATATTCCGGATATTTTAGTCAGTCTTAACTACTAATTGATTATTAAATTGATAAAAAATCTATTTTCATGTTTTTGACGTAAATTTTTCTCGATTTAGAAAACAAAATTTTTCATATCATTGTTATTTCAAGTAAGCCAATTCATCAAGAAAAATATTATAAGTAATTTAAATCTTTAAATTTTAATTAGAAACAAAAAAAAACAAAATCAAAACTACTTAATTCAAATTTAATTTTATATCATTAGCATAGAGTTTAGTTACAATCAGTTCAATATTAACCCAAGGCTAATTGAGTGTATAGACTTTGATTTTTAATTATAAATTACACTATTAGATTGCAACTAAATTAAACATATAATTTTATGATTTCAAATTTTTTTTCCCTTTCCTAAGACACAAAATGTTAAAATTTAAGCTTAAGAAAAATTGTTTTAAACAAAGACCGGATGTTAAGGAATGGCTTTTGAGAATTATTTTAATTTAAGTTTTTCTAGGGTTCGTATGGCAAATCGAATATTTCAAGTCATAAAATGGATTCTTAATCAAACAATATTAATCCGCTTGCAACGATAAATAACCTATTAAAATAATTCTATTTTCCGCAAAAGACTCCTTAAAGCTTAACTTAATAGTTTTTTGTTGTTTTTTTTTCTAAGCCCTTAATTGATTCAATTCCGGTTTGGGTTCGCTTAACAGGAAGAAAACATACTTTTATAAAACGGAAACGTTTTTCTTCTCTTTTTTTTGAATTAATTTCGGTTATTTAATCTATAAATTATTTTTTTATAATAAATATAAGTCTTTTTTTTCAACATTCTTGAAAAAAAATAAATAAAAACACTTTTTAAAAAACTTTTCCAAAGGAAAGAAAAAATTAAAAACATGTTTAAATAAGAAAATAAATTATATTTTTCCGATTTAAATTTTTGTTTGTTTGTTCCGAAACGAATTTTTCCCATTTATTTTGTTATAAAAAGAAGAAAATTATTGTTTTGGTTTGTATAATCATTCTGCTTGCCTTGGATGTTCAATCTTGATAAAAGAATTTCTTTTTTTTGTTAATGATTGATTGAATTTTATTTTGTATGCACATTAGAGGAGATAAGGTGAAATTATTTGATACGCTAAAAAATATTTTAGCTCTTTTCTTAATCTTTCATCATCTATTTTTTTTAAAATTGAAATTGAGGTTAAATTTTGCTCAAAAATTTGGCAAGTAAATAGTGAAATTAATTTATCCTTTTCTATACATACTCTCTTACAAACGCTTCATGGTCTTCTATTGAAGCAGACGGCTATTTGGAATAAGTCGAAGTTGTTAATTAATCAAGTAATAGCCTGGTCGTTCACATGTTCCTAATATGAACGTTCGAACCCTTTCAGAACATTCAAAATTCGTCGCAATGTTTCATACCAAACCAGGAATTTTGGACTTCAGGTTTGGTATATATAGCCCAAATCCAATTATTGTAGTAAAAAACCTAAAAAACTATAAAATACCTAAATTTTCTGGGTTCTGAACCCAAAATCTGAATTTTTCGGGTAACCCATACCTACTCAGTATCTTAAAATTAATGGGTACATATGTCTGCTTTGGCGCTGATCATCAGCATTTTTTATTGTCTAAGCGTCAAAAGTTCAAAGGAAAAAAAATAGAAAAAAAATAATTGTACAAAAACTTTCGTTTTAGTGCACTTGTACCGAATTTTCACCATTTGCACAGCCGCAGCACAGCGAAGCGAACCGTACCAAAAAAAATGTAGACATCCTCACCGTACCGTACCCATCTTACTCACTTGACATACCGAACTTTGATTTTCTTATTAAATAATTAAAAATCAAAATCTTACGAGTAAAGTAATTTTTCAAAGGTGTAAGTCTAACTTAAGTTTTTTTGAGAATGTCAAAATGGGGGTCTGTTAAAGCTCAATATCAATGATCTTCAATTTTCAAGATCAGTGAAATTGAAGATAAGATTATTCAATTATTGATACTGAAATTAATTAACTGATATTGGTTTTCAAGATCAGAAAAATAAATTAGTGAAAAGAGATGAGATAATTTTTTAATAAAAAACTTGTCAACAATTTCGACCACAATGCGGTTCTAGTCTTTTATCAAATAACTCAAACAAGTAGCTGGCTTTTCGATAAGGATTTTTGCTTGAAATATTCAAAACCTGATACCTTGTACCATTCGTAAAATGCTGCAAATTATATTTTTCACATAACTCATGTATAACAGAAAATTAATGATTTCAAAAATCGCTTAAAAACCGGTTTTATATTTGCTTCTTTTTTTATAATTTATGCAGAATAAACGTAGTTTAAAGAAAAAACTGTTATGTCAGAATGGTTTAGAAGCACTAAAAGTTACCACTAAGTAGCTTTACGCGCTTATTCTTGATGAGTCAATTTTAATTAGCAAAACTAACTTAATTGTTTAAAAAAGTCTGATATTCAATTTTATTATTTTTATTTATTTATTTATTAATTCAAATTAACCTCCATTAAGGAGAAGTAAATATAAAGTTTAAAAAAAAAAAAAAATCAAGTAAAAAAGTTGTAAAAAAATTGCTTAAAAAAAAAAATCAAAAAATAAAAAGAGCATTGTGAAGTTTCGCTCAAAAAGTTCAGTTCAAAATTTAAAAATTGAATATTTTTTTAAATGAAATGAAGATGTGGTTACAAAAATAGTGACAAGATGTAACAAAAAATGTTACACAACTTGCAATAAAAAAGGATTAAAAACAAAATTTGATCAATCGATTATTGATTTTCGTAAAAAACGGATGTTATGTTAAGTTTATTTTGACATCATGAGTTAAAAACTTAAAATAATCGATTATTTGCGATGAATTGTTCGAAATTTTGAAGTTAGTGTCCAAGAAACCCAATTCCATAATTAAATTAAAATTAAGTTGCTTTTTAAGCCCGCAAATAATCTAACCTTAATATGCTTGAACTCTCTCCTCTAAAGTTTGACCGAGGATCGAACTCGAGATGCTTTGATCGCATTTAGATTTCGTTTTGTACAAGACCCTAACCACAAACATTAAGTGATAATAAAAGGATTGATTAGGAATATATCAAGAAAACCGCAATAAAACTCGGTTAAGGCTTTGAATATTAAATGAATTACTTGAAACAGCTTGGAGATTTAAACTTAAATTTTTACTCCATGATGTCAAAATAAACTTAACATAACATCCGTTTTTTACGAAAATCAATAATCGATTGATCAAATTTTGTTTTTAATCCTTTTTTATTGCAAGTTGTGTAACATTTTTTGTTACATCTTGTCACTATTTTTGTAACCACATCTTCATTTCATATAAAAAAATATTCAATTTTTAAATTTTGAACTGAACTTTTTGAACGAAACTTCACAATGCTAATAAAAAGTGAAGAAAGAAAAAATCAAAATATGTTACATAATGGATTTGTGGACCACCGAGAAACCAATAAGATTTCATTCAGAAAGACCCTATCAGATTTCTTAGGAGATGTTTAAAGTGCATAGACTTTGGGTTGTTAAGACATAGTTTGATGGAGTCTGATAAGCCATCATTAGAGATCAGACTTTTTTTTAATTCCAACTGAAGTTGATATGAGTTATTTTTAATAAATTGTATTTCTTTACCAAAGTAAGAAACGAGAAGGGTTATATCTTCTTCTTTATTAGCTGATATTGAAATTCAATATCAAAAAAGGTTAATTCATTAATTGATCTTCAATTTCACTGATCTTGAGCTTTAATAGACCCCAAAATGGCGGCGAGTACGGTTAATAAGGTACGCTGAGGATGCGGTGGCACGGTTCGCTCCGCAAAAGGTGAAAGTTCGGTACAAGTAAAAGTAAATAACTTTTTTTTTTCTCACTAAACAGTTAAATAATTAATTTATGCGCTTGGGCAATGCTCCAGGGCGTCTTAAGCAAATCTCCGAAACATGTCAACTTATTTCAGAAATGTCCTGTTATGATTAGAAACACTTAACTTGATTTCTAAGCCTCGTAATATTTATGCGGCAAAGACAACTTTTTATTAGACATCTACCAGAAGGATTTCAATCTATTAATGTGAAATTCATTATTGATTTTAATTTTTCTTTCTTACCTTTGATAACATGCAGTTATAATAAGAGATAAGAAACGTTAATGCAAACTTTCTAATTTTTAAAACTGCGTGGCGTTTTTCATGCTTTTCTTTTTTAAATTTGTTAAAGGGGTAACCATAAAATGTCGCTAATATAAAAAATCAGACGCTCTAAATTTCGTTTGATTTTTATCTCGTTTTTTTAAACAAAGTTATCTAAACAATTCAAAGCTTTTAAAACGTGATATTTTATTTTGTGATTTGTTAAATAATAATAACACGAAGAATCAAATAGATAAAAGCATTTCCTCTACAGAACCAAAAAACAGTGAACAAGTCACATTTGAATAAAAAACTGTTTACTTAAATTTGTTTATCTTGATAAATATTTTCGCTAGAAGCAAGAAATTTGAGACCCTAAGTGACTGCTAGATTAACGTATTCAAAATTAATTCGATGCATGCTTATATTTTAGTTAGCAGGTTTCGAAATCTCTGTTTCGTCTTGTCATTTTATTCGATCATATGTTCATGTCATATATTTAAGAAAAAAAAACAATTATTCCATTTAATTATCTCTTAGGCTACCAGCGGCTGATTTTAATTATTATTTATGTTCAAAAATAACAAAAATTAGAAAATACCGAGAATAAAATAGCAATAATTGAATACCCTTGGGTGCATTATATTTATTTTTTTAAATTAAGTCAAACTTTCTTATTATTAGACCAATCCCTTGAGTTTTTGAAACATTTGTTTTTGAAAACTAAGAAGTAAATGACAAGTTATCGGACGAACTTTAACAAACAGGTAAAGCAGAAATTTCAGACTTAAGAAGAGCATTACTTTTACAATTCTCTTAGATTACAATTATCAATTGACTTTTAAGAAATGATAACAATGATTGCTACACCCTAGGGTTCTAAATTATAATATTTCTTTTATTATGATAGGGATCCATATCTTTAAGATAGTGTTTTCAACATATTAAATGAAATATTCTTTTGTTCGAAATGTATCATTAACGAATTATTTTTCAATTAATTTTTAAACAAAATAAAGATCTTCTAGCCTAGAGAAGTGTGTCAAATTAATCTAAAAAAATCAATGTTTTTTAATTGTTTCTGTAAGTTAAATTCCAAGAAAAATAGACAAAAGCGTTTAAACAGATTCAGATTTTTCATGGATAAATTTTAATTACCATTGTTCTTACTTTCGTAAAATATAATTTGGTTTTAATAAAGTTATCTAAGATTTGAATCAAAACAATTAAATGCTGATTTTTAATCGTTTCACTTAAATTAAACTTTTTAGGTATGGATAATACCATACTAAGAATCGTTTAAAGCATAAATACTGGCTTCAATTTATTTAGTTATAACTTTTTAACTAACTATTCATCTAAAATAATGAATAAAAGTTTAGAAGGTCAAGTCTTATAAAAAAAATCATTAATTATTATTATTAAAGTAAGGTTCGCGTCATGCAAAATGACAGCACTATCTTAATCGACCTTTTACGATAAATTCAAGACCCCCCAGACCAAAATTTTTTTTTTTACCCCCTCCTAATGAAAATTCTAGGTTTTCAAATACGTAGATTACGAATATGATATCGGAAATGGTCGATTAAGATAGTTCTGTCATTTTGCATGACGCGAACCTTACAATCCAAAACAAAGTTAATATTCTGCTTGTTCATTGCTTCAACTGTGGATGTACAAATCATATGGTTGATCAGGTTTTGTAAACTTTGTTTTGGACCGTAAGTTAATCTGCAACGGGGTAACATGTGGAGCTAACTACTAACGTACTTTGCTATCACAGATGTATTTTCTCTAAAGACTTTGAATTGATCGAAGCGAATGTTTGGGTGGAACCAATATAAATTATTTAAGGTTCCGGAAATTTAAATTGATTTTCGACCTAAAAATCGTATCAAAACCTAGGAAAGTCAATTTTTGGGAGGGTCCAAAAGTAAAATTTCAAGTGTCAAGACCTCTCAAAAACCATACTTTACTTTTTAACTTATAGCTTTTTTAATAACACATCAACCCCTTATTATTTATACATATTCTTTAAGAGCGTAAATTTTTCTACAAGTTAAACGTATTTTTAAATATCCTAGAGTTATTTGAAGGGTGAAAATTAAGGAAAAAAGAGTAAATTTTACCGTTTTTTTACTTTTTTTGATATAAGCTAGCAGTGTTAATCTCACCTTTAAGATACATACAAATTCCGAAACCAGACAAAATTCTGAACTACCTAATAGTTTTACTTTTTTGATTTTTGGTTTGACTTTGGTATACTATGAGGCGAAAAAAGTCAAAAAAATCAAAAATCACTAAGGTGACCTAATTGATGCCTTTATCAGCGCCTTTTTTCAGGAACAAGCTATTAGTTAAGAGAAATATGTTTTTAAGGGTTTTGTATTTTGAAGTGTGGACATTTTGCATTTCCAGAACCTTAGAAATTTTGCAAAACTTGAATTCTTTTTCTACATTCTCAAAAGAATTTCTTAGTTTAACAAGTACGAAGTTTGCTTTGTGGATTTATGTGTAGATTATTATGTTCAATTTTAATTAGTTTAGTAGATAGATTTCAGATCCAGTATTTTCATAAGTAAACATAGTCTATTTCGAAAGAAAAGAAATTTTCTTGGTCGATTTTGCGGGTCTTGCGGAATATGTGATCACAGATTATGTGATCAGTCAACTCTTGCGGAATATATGATCAATACTGATCACCAAATCTATGATCACACAACATGTGATCATTATAAAATATCAGAAAAATAGGAAAAAAATTTGGTGATCATAAAAAAATTTCATGTGATCAAAAATTAAAAAGTTATGTGATCATTAGTCTAAATAAAAACAATAATATTCAAAATCAGTGTTTCTTTGCTATATGTAGTTTGACACCTCGTTCATTTTTTATTAATTCACCACAAATATGGCAAGGCGTTCCATTTGGATACTTTGTAAGGACACTTTTGACCTCAGTTTTAGCTTCTAGAGATGGTTCAGGTAAAGATAAGACTACCTCTTGGTACCTAATTGACAAAGATTTAACCGAAGTAATTTGAATGCTACTAAGTTTTTGCACTAATAGACTCAACGGGGCTAGTCCTCGGTGAAGACTCTACAATAAAATCATTTTCATTATCACTCGAATCAAAACATTTATCATTTACAGTGACCGAATTACTGTACATGAAAAAACTTTTTTTTGTGATCAGACTTTTTAGTCATGTGATCATTAAATGATCACATATTGTGTGATCATAGATTTGGTGATCACTTGATCACATATTCCGCAAGACCCGATTTTGTTGTTACCGAAGTGCATTATTTTGCATTTACCCAAGTTTAAGTCGATTTTCAATTCCTTAATGTTTAATTGAAATTGATCTTTCGAGTTTCTAATTGCACTAATCATTTTTTTTTCATCAAGAGCTTACAAAATAATGATAGGCCATTTGGTACTTCATTTAATAAAGATATTTATTGAAGCGAAGATTTGATTTGTAAATGAAACATTTGTCTTTAAAATCTTGTGTTCGCTCAGGAAATGTTTTTAAGAAGCAAGGCATCAATTTAGCACATATTATCACAAAGACGTGTATTACTTGATATCAGTTAAAATATAAGTAACAGACAACTTATCTTAATAATTTTTAATTTGAATATTTTGCCGTAAAATGCCTCAAAAAATTTGATCTAATCAAAATATTTAGAATTATTTAAGTTAATATTTTCATTATTTTATGTTAACGAAATTTCTAGTTTTTGAAACACAGCAAAATGGGAAATCGGTTCCCTATTGCATTACTTAGAATTAATCTATTACAAGTTTGTACCATACGATCTTTTTAAATTATCAAAATTTTATAAGGTTTGGTTGATTTTAACAGAAGAAATCCTTCAAAAATGAGAAGCCTTATTTCTTATTAAAGCCTTTTCATTCGTGAATATTTAAGACACAACATTTTATCACGAGTTTTACCGTATTCCCTCGTTATGCAGCACAAGAACCCAAAACCGAGGTTTTTAGGAGGGCCTTTTTACGTAATGAAAAATACTAAAACATGCTAAAAATATCTTTCATTCTCTAAAATTGAAAGCAGAATTTGAAATGAAAATTTTAACCAGTGCCAGATGTTAAATTGGGTTTTGGGTTTTAATGCTGCATAGACCAACGAGGGAATACGCTACCGTTATTAGGATTAGGGTTCATACAAAACAAGACAAAAATTAATGAAACTAGACAAGATAAAAATTCAAGTTGATTTTTAAGTTGTTTGAGATACGATACTATTGAATAAAAATTTGATATGAAGATTGATTTTTTTGGCAGTTCTCAAATTACTTTAGCTCTTTTTAAAGCATAAAGTCTATGATTTCTCGTTTTACGAATAAAGCTTGAGTTGTCAAAGTTATATTTAAAACCAAACATAAATCTGAATTTAAAAATTAAATTTGCATACAAATACAAATTATTTTGATAAGTTATATTCGTTTCATTATCTATGTTAAATTTCAATTTCTTCAGTTAAGTAAGCAAGTTAAGATTTTTTGTGCCAGTGAGCCCAAAAATTTTTTCTCTTAATATTTCTAATTAATCATTTTATATTAGAGAATAATTTTAACTATGAAAATGAAAAAGATTATCGAATTATTAGAAGAAAAAAAATCAGTTTGGGAAATTATTTTGAAATTTTTACAGCACTAAAAAGATTGCAATGAATATGCGTGATGTTTAAAACCAAAAAATTAACTCGATCAACAAGAGACAGTTGAGTGTAATATTTAATCTCTTATTCTCAGAATCTTTATTATTGTAGTACATTTTCAATCGGATTAGTATTTACATTGATTTTAGATACTAGTCTATGTTCTATAAGAAAATTTTAATTTTAATTTTTTCTTTGCTTTTCACCATTTTTTAAGAAATAATGATTGTTTCTTCAAGGAAATTTTAATTGCGTCAGTCAGTAAGCTATTTTTCAGTGGTGTGCATCAAGTTTTGCAGAATTATTTTAAGCAAAACCAGCTTTGCACATAATTTTTAGTGATGCTGGTTAACCATGTTTTGGTTTGCCAGGTTAGCCAATTGTGGTTAACCATGTCTGGTAACATTCTGCTTATGCTTGGTTAGGCGGTTAACCAAATTTGGTCAACCAAAACCAGGTTAACCAAAAACTGGTTAGCCAAATCTGGTTAACCGCCTAACCAAGCATAAGCAGAATGTTACCAGACATTTAAAAATTATGTTAACCAGAATCACTAATAATTTTTTCCGGTTTTAAAGTATATCGCTCTGTTGCTTAGTCGGTAGTTAGTTGTTCAATCAATAGTGGTTTTGACTGTGTAGCAACTGAACCGTTTATGTCCTTTTTACGACTCATGAGTAGTGCATAACACAATTTTACCACAAAATAAAAAAGCAGTCCAAAAAGGATCAGTCCATAAAATAATAATGTTAAAGTAAAATTTAGGTTCATTTTTCAATTAAATAAGAGCGTTATGTGTATCCAGACATTTGCAACCAAAAAAGTTTGAGTATGGGTATGAGTTTGGGTATTACAACCAAACCCGACAACTTACCCGTCACACCCGAATTTCTCGGGTAAATAACCGAAAAGAAAAGTATTTTTAAATAAAGCAAAAAACATTTTGTCAAACAGAAAAATGTCCATAATCAAAAATAGAAAATATCCCAAAACAATTATAAGAATGTTTTTCGCGTATTTTTTGATTTTTATAAGTCGGTTCTCGGGTTTGGTTCAAAAACACACGAGAAATTCGGGTGTGACGGGTAAGTTGTCGGGTTTGGTTGTAATACCCAAGCTCATACCCATGCTCAAACTTCTTTGGTTGCCAATGTCTGTCTGTATCCAACTACATTCCCCCTTAAAAATGTTTCACTCTGTTCTACCTGTTTCATTTTTTTTTTTAAATTCGCCTATATAGGATCAATTCGAAATACAAATTACTTAGTCTAACGTTTCGTTACTCGCATATCAAAAGCTGTGCTTCGAGTATAGGTTGAGACAAAAAAGCTTTTCAAGACTTAAGGTACACCAAGTTATAAACTTTAGTTTCCAAGAAAATTTTCACCACCTTTAAATTACGAGTAAAAGGAACTGGATTTTTTATGGATTTAGTTTTCAATATTACCTACAAATAAATTTTTTTGAAAATTACTTTTTTCTAAAAATAAAGAGGCTTAAAAGTCTGAAAAGCGGGTTTTGATTGAAAATTTTCTCAAATAATCCGATAATACCGAACTTTTTACGCCTCTATTTTGGCGAATTATAATTTATTTCAAAATTCTATAGAGAATATCACAAATTGATTTTTTAAATTAATTTGGATTAGATTTTGATCACTTGAAGGTTTTTGAAAAAGCTGGTACACCAGGGATGCTAAGTTATTTCTATTTTCGTTATTTTTAAAATAACCAGAAAATGAAGGTTAAATTTTATAAGACTTGAAATAAATTCTTTAGTCTAGATATTTAAGGTTAAAAAAGTCTGAAAAATCATTTGCTTATTTTAAAAAAGTTTGCAGTTTAGCAGATACTGACACCGTTATTTTGAAAAATAACTTAACATCCCTAGGGTACAAATACTAGGGTTTTTGACTTGGTGAACTTTAGATCTTAAAAGTTAAACACAAAATCCCACGTCATTTGACTGCAGAAAAATTGAGTTTTTCTTAAAATTCTTCTGTGGTGTTTGGGAGCATAGATTATAGATATTATGTCAAATATGAAAAATTCAGAAAGACTTTTAATCAAATGCATTTTAAGTGCGTCTACACCAAAGCTAAAATGTGTAAAATTTAATACATTACATGTAAACTTAAACATAATTCAAAATTCGATTGCTAGAAATTGTGTAAATTCTTCATTTCGAAAATGAAATTTTCTTGAAATTTTGCATTATCTAATGATCGTTCCACTGAAGAAAACAGAAGATCAAGAAAGCGTAAAATGTGCAAATCGATTACGATTGGTCTTTTTAATATTTTGTATGACATCATACGATGCTAGAAGATTTTCTACTCTAGCGGGCCTCTCCCATGCGCTTCTAATTTATGGAAAAATTTTCGATTCTCTAATTAACATTTTTTAGTGTTTATTTCGATTATATTTTTAAGTTGATGAAAGCTTCCTTCCTTAACAAAATAGATTTTTATTACTCGTTGAATTTAATGAAGGCTAACATCTTAAAATCTCAACAGGAAACATATATAAATCACAAAAAATAAATTTCTTAAATGAAGATAGAAACTTAAATACCTGATTAGGCATTCTGGGTTTGAGAAAATTCAGAAATTTTTCCAAATTCAATCAACAATTTTTCGAGTTCATTTTGGACGAAAAATTAGTGGTCATCATTTTTTATCATAAAAATCGTTACGAAAATCACAACCATCGAGTTAGATTGTCTCACAAGAAAAGTAGAGTTTCTTCTAAAAAATGTAAGACTTAGATGATTAAAATATCAAAAAAAAATCTTGGATTAGGATTAACCGGTTTCTATAAGGTTCTAAAAAGTTCCTCTTCCGTTTTAAAACTTATCAATCAAATTTAAGTTACATTTAATGAATAATAGCCATTAATCGGATTTTAATAAAATCAAAATCAGCAATAAATCAATATCTAGTTGATACTTTGCTTAAAATAAAATGAGATCAAAATAAAAATAACTTAAAACTGTTTGTTCCTCTTTTTGGTTTTGTTCTCATAATCAATTATTTTTTTTATTTAAAGATAGAATTTTTATTTCCAAATTAGCGTTAAGATTACCTCGACTAGAAATTATTAGAAATAATTTTTGTTTAGAATAATTGAAATTAATGCAACTGCAAACAAAACAATAATAAAAGAAAAATATGATTTTAATAAAAAACGAAATTTTCTTTTTTTTTTAAAATAAATTTTTTCAAGTCACTTATCAAAATCCGATCATTAATTAACCAAAATTAAACGAAATTTAAACGAATTTTTTCAAAGTCTATCGAATGCTTCTTATTTGACAAGTGCTGTTAAACATTTAACTTTTTATCTTTGAGCTGGCTTAATTTGGTAAACCGGATTAACTCGTCAACCAAATCCAATTTTTTTTTTTGAAAAAAAGTTTTGGTTTATGTTTAAACTGTCTTTTTGTTAACTTAAAATCGGATTATCGTGGTTGCTTAACTTAAGTTTACACTTAATATTTTAGACAATGAAGATGTTAAGATATCCTTATCTTGACCTGTAGTCGAAAGTTTAACCATGATTAGTCACTTGAGTCACATCGTGACTCTGTCACTTGTCTTTGTAAGGAAAGATCGTACGAGTCGAGTCGTAGTGTAATTTTGACATACCCCTTGTTTTCTTAAATAAAAAAACTATCTTTTTAAGCAATCCAGGTTCAACCCAAAAATGAAAGATCAAAATGATTGAATAGTGATTAGAATAAGATTTGCAAAACTCTCTGAAGTCAACTGATGACATCAGCTTACCCTTAAATTGATCCTTAAAAAAGACGTCAGTTGGCGTCATATGACTTCAAATTACGCACTGATACAAAGCCTTTGCCAGCACTGTAGAAAATAATTTTAATTTTTTTGTAGATTTGCAGAGTTTTTCAGAGATCATTCTAAGAGTGACTTTTTGTAATGCTTATTAATATTAAATTTTCTCTGGGTCACATCATTAGCAAAATAATCTTAATTAAGACTTTTTAACTTTTTTATTTTCAGCTTTCCGATTAATTGTAGTGTTTTAAAAATTTAATTTTTTCAAAAAAGCGGTTAGAAAATAAAAATTACAATTTACTAGTATTGCTAGAAAGACCGTTAAGCCTAGCCTTAGAGATATTAGACAAACTATAGCCAATGCGTTAGAGACAATGTTACTTTTTATACCCAATTTTTAAGTGATCATGAGCTCAGACCAACTTCATCTATGCAAGTCTTTAAGAGCTATGACTTTAATGTAATTTTTAAGAGACAATATTCTATATTCAAGCAATTAAGTTATTCTCCAGGAAGTTTTATACTTGTAAATAATAACCGGACATATGTTAAAATTTAATTAATTATCTTGATATAAATTTTTGTTTAACAAGTCAATTTGAGATCGACTTGAGGTAGATTAGTATCTTCATTTTTCGGATACTCTCATTAAAACTTACCAGAAACAAATAATAAAATTAATTAATAACTAAGAACATTTATTTAAAAAAAAATGGATTCAATTAAGCAACTAATACATTTTTATACTTTTTTTTATAAAGGAACAAAATATTTTATTCAAAAAGGTTAAAATAATTAGTTAAAACTTAAATTATTAATTTTATAAGGATTCTATTTTTGTTTGTGTGTGTTTGGCATCATCTAAATTCTAATAAGAAGTTGAACAAAAAAATGAAGAATTTCATTTGCAATTTTTTATAAAAATAAATTTGATATTTTTTTTAATTAACAATAATAACAACAACAACAACAACAAAAGTCAAATATAAATGATTTAAGATGATCTTTAAAAAATAATTTGAATGTCTCTAAACTAGTTTCATAATTATTGAAAAATTCCGGTGTTGTTTATTTAAAAAAAAAGAAAAGAAAAAGGATTTTTTCTTTATCAACAAAAAGAAGAATTTATTTTATTTTTCAAGCAAATTTATTTTGACCTTTAAGTTACTGTTGAACCAAAAATAAATTTATTCCATTAATAATACAAAAAAACAAACAGAAGAATGCTTTTTTTTTTAAATATAAAACTATTTCTAAGTTGCATTTAATTGAGGAATAATACCAAATAAATTTCGGAAGATTACACTTAAGTAATTTTCTTATTTTTATTAATTTCTAATTGCTTCAAGTAAAATATCAAATAAAATATTCTTATTTAATTAAGACTAGAAAGAATTTATATTAAAAGTTTGACCTTTTATTAAAATATTTTACCAAATTAATTTTTTTCAACCATGTTATTTTAGGGTCTTAGTTAAAAAAATTCCGAGAGGATTACAATATTCTATCAAATTTTGAAAAAACGTGATTCAGGATTAATCGTAGTGCTTGTCATATCTTTGATAAAGGGCTACAATGAAGTCCAAAACAATTGAATCCATCAAGACTTAAATTTAGTTGTTAAAGATTATCTTATTTTAAAAGGATATTGTTCCGCTAAGATGATTTCTTGAAAAAAGGACCACATGGGTAATATTAGCCTTCCTTTTTCAAAAAATAGCTTATTGCTTATTCGAGTAAAATCTGCAGCACTAAGGTTAAGAATATTATCTGTCATAAAATGCAAATAAATTGTCTTTTAAAAAAGTTTATTTTTATGTTGCAAATTAGCTCAAGTTTGCTCTACATTTAAAAATGTCTGCGAAAATTCAGCATTGCAATAGCACACCTTGGAAGATATTTATTACTTAAATCGGTTAGGGTTCCAGTATTTTGGGGTATGGATCTTTTTACCAAACATCATGACCAATGTGGCTTTTTTATTTTTAGGAGTGTTTGAGAAGCATTTGGAATTTTATTTTTTTTTCGAATCCCCTTGGTTGAACCCCACATCTAAAATTGTCTAGCTACGGCACTGTTTAAGTTCAAGAATTCTTTACAAAACTCTTAATATTAAATGAAGAGAAGATTAATTTTACACTTCTTCAACACATAATTGTTCCTCACATTCTAAACTACACGCTGATACCATTTGGACCATTTTTCAGGAATTCGACATCCTTAGTACCACAACTGACAAATAATAATCAAAACTGGCAACTAAATTAAAAATTCTTATGAAACCTGATATTGGACTGAAAATTACAGTGTTAAATATAAATGATTATTCTCCTTTAGAACTATAGATTTAGAATTACGGTATTGTCTTTTTAAATACAAAAGAAACTAGGCTAGATAATCATTTGAAATCGATTTTGATGTCCCCGAACATAAATTATTACACGATATCATATGATATCAGCTGAGCTCATCTGATGTCATCTGGTATGATCTGATATCAGTTTGCATCAGAATTCGCTGCAATTCATAATGTTTCTCTAAATGATATCATCTGATATCATATGATATCATTATGTTCATTAATTCTGAAACGAACTGATATAAGCTGATGTCATGGGATATCATGTGATAAGCTAATTTCTGGGACTGTAGTATTTAATTATACAGTGAGTTCGCAGATATATCAGCCCTTACTTATATCACAAATTCAGATATATCCTCGATTGTCTAGAACCGATTTCCTACAATACTTTATATTTTTTTAGTTTTATCACAATTTAGATATATCCCGTTTATCGCTCCGGACAAACGGATATATCTGCAAACTCACTGTAATTATTTTTAAATTAGATTGTAAGCTTGTCTTAAATTTTGTATCAAGGACTCCTTTGCTTTTTTCCTCTACATCTTTGACAACTAGTGGCACGAGTTCAAATCCTGGTCGAGTCAAAAAAAATGTAACGTTTTTAAAAATAAATAATAATGGAAACGGATAAGTGTCATTAGTGTTGTGCTGCTAGGAAACGATCATACTAGATTCATCGACTAGTCATTCTCTAGATGACCTGATACTAGAACAAGTTTGAAAATCATCGTATTGGGACTCGCGAGTCGCTGTGACTTAAAAAAAGGGTGTCGAAAGATGCAAACGTTGCGAGTAGAAAAAAAATTCAGTTACGGCCTACCCGGCTAAGAAGTCTAATCAGTTTTTGCAGCTAATTAAGTCTAGGATTGATCTACTAGATGTTAGATCTGCACAGAAAAAGTACTACTACTACTACATTTGTATCTCGCTAATAAATAAAGTTTAGTCCAAGATCGGCGACTGTAATCAAAACTCCTTCAAAATATAAAGTGTGCATGGTACGATCAAATTAAAAATGCGACTTATGCGACATTTACAAGCAAAAAAATCGTATCTTAATAAAAATAATTACTCAAGGAAAGAAAAGTAGTATAATTTGAAATTTTTACGTTATGACACATAATCCTATTTATTTTCAGAAAATAAAATTTTGATTTAATTTCAAGTATTTAAAAGTAATCGATTTTATTTTAATTAAATAGTTTTTTTTTTATTTAAATGAAACAAAAATAACGAACGATGTTACTCTACAACCCTGGTCATTCAAAAATGAACCTTCAAAGGGTTCTGAAGGTTGTATGAAGAAATATGAAGCTTCACGGACCCTTGAAACTTTAAAACCTTGAAATAAACGTTCATGAAGGTTCATTTTTGGAGGTTTTGACTGACCAAGGTTGTATATTGCCGTTAGCTCGGAAATGGAAAGACGTTAAATTACACTAATTTAAATGTAGAAAACAAGTCCTTTGAATGAATTTCAAATCCAGACTTTTTTTTTAATTTAATTTTAAATAGAGTTTCTCCAAAGCATGAACTTCTTCTTATGGGATTACTTTTATTTTAGACTCAGCAAAAAACAAAAAAATAAGATTAATCATGATTTAATAATCACGTAATTTATACCTGCATCCTCAAATGATAATGTTAAAACTTAATTAATATAAAAGTTTTTACTTCATAACTTGAGATTGTAAAACCATGCTAAGCTACGATATTACATAGAATTTAATTATAAAAGACAGTAAGATATTTAACTAAGTGTTATTCAATTTGTATAGTATCATACGGAAGTTTTAAAAATAACAAAATATATTCGTGTATGATCAAATAGTCTCTTTTTTAATGATACAAAATTTTATAACTTCTAGATTTAAAATGTTGATGCTAGAAATGATTATTAAAAATATAAATTTATCAATTTCAACAATCTAATTTTAACCAAATGACTTTGATTTTGAAACATTTAAATACAAAAAATTCTAAACTGTTACCGTTTATTTTTATTTTAAAATTAATTTATCTTACAAATGCTAATTCGTATCTAAATCAATTTAAAATAAAAAAATATGACGAAAAAATATTTCGCACCCGAAACATTAAATGTGTGAACAATATTTGTCAAGATGGTATCTTCAAATGGCATCAAAGTAAAAATAAAAATTTGTATGTTGGTGGTATATTTCCGATGGTTGGCGGGTGGCCTGGTGGTCAATCGTGTCTACCATCGGCTATAATGGCATTAAATGAAGTTAACTTGAATCAATCGATTTTACCTAATTATAGACTCAATTTGAACTGGTTCAATAGCGAGGTAATTTTATTTCTATCAAAATAATCTTGAAAGATAATTTAAAATTATTTGCTCAAGTGTAATCCTGGCAAAGGAATTAGTAATTTATACGAAATGTTATTTCATAAAGACAATGATCAAGATGACATTATAATGCTGTTAGGTCCAGGTTGCAGTGACGTTTCATCTTCAGTAGCCGAAGTAGCAAACTACTGGAATTTGACAGTGGTAAAACAAAAAAACTAAGTTCAATTGAACAAAAGTTTTAAATTTTTAAAAAATTTTAGCTTTCGTTTGGTTCGAGTTCGCCAGCTTTGTCCAATCGAAATAGATTTAAAACATTTTTTCGTACGCATCCATCGGCTATTTTAGATAATCCAGCTCGTTTAAGTTTATGTAAAGAATTTAAATGGAAAAAAATTGTTACTCTTCAAGATAATAAAGAAGTATTTACATCAACCGTAGACAATCTAGAAAAAGAAGCAAAACAATTTGGAATTGAAATAATGGATCGTCAAACGTTTACCGATGACCCAACTTATGCAGTCAAAAATCTCAAAGTAAGCACCCGGCTTGAGAGAATTCTGTGTTCTACTACACCTGTTTTTTTTTTTTAATTAAGAAACTCGATGCAAGGATTATTGTCGGTGTTTTTTACGAACATGAAGCGAGAAAAGTGTTTTGTCAAGTAAAAATCTCAACGAAAAGTCAAAATTTTATTAAACTGGTTTCTTAAGGCCTATAAAGAAGGAATGTTATTCCCAAAGTACATTTGGATGATTATTGGATGGTATTCTGAAAATTGGTATTTAGAAAATGATAATGAAATAAGCTGTAATAAAACAGAGATGCAAATAGCTGTTTATGGACATTTGACAACTGAAGTACAATTTTTTAGCACACATGTAACTGAAAAATTAGATTACGGTCTAGTAAGATTAATTTTTTTGATTAACTTTTTTAAAATTTTTTATTAATTTTAAATCTCACAGAGTGTCGACGACTATAACAAGTACTTTCGAAAATTTGTAAGCAGTGCAGATTGGAAAGATTACACAAACTCATTCTCTAAAGTCGACTATAAATTTAAACAATCAAGTTTTAATGAAGAAATCAAATCATTACGAGAAATATACGATAAAATAGATAACGAAAACTCGCAAGAAATCGAAAAATTAGGCGGTTATTTGGAAAGATCGCTTGCTTTTGACGCTGTTTGGGTCATGGCTTATGCACTCGATCTGACTCTAAACCAGTAAGGTCTCCCAAAAATATTACCGTAAACTCTCGCAAATTGTCCCTGGGGTTTAAAGTAGAAAGACTATTTTATATCCAGGGATAGTTACACTTTTGACTTGAAATTTTTGATCATTTTTGTCCCATCTTGAAAATTAAAATTATGTTTAATTTTGATGTTTCTCAAGGTCCGAACTAATTTTTAGTCCTGAATTAATAAGCGACAATAATGGGACTAATGTAGTTAAAATTTGATTCTAAATTCAGGGCTAGTTCAATTTAAAAAAAAGTGGAAATTGTTGCTACAACTCTCATATAAAACCGTTTTTACTGAAAATAATGTCCATTAATTAAGATGACCCATAAATGTCCCTGGTCTTAAACTGAATCAGAACCAAAAAGAATTGGGGTCAAAAACATTTTAGACCCAGGGCCCAAAAACAGTTTACGGCGTTTACGGTAAATAGATCATTTTTTCATTAATTTTGTAATATTTTAGATTTGGTTCATTGGAAAATTTTGAAATTAAAAAATACGATATTAGTAATTTTATTAAAGATTCAATGAAATCGACAAATTTCAAAGGAATCTCAGTAAGCCAGACCCTTAAAATATAAAAAAAGATATCGATATTTTTGTTACTATTAATTTTAAAAGGGAATGGTTACTTTTAATGACCAAGGTGATAGAATATCAGAAGTGCTTTACGAGCAATTACAAAGTAAATTTGAGGCAAGTTAGTCTTTGAATTAGTGTAAATTTTTTTTTTAAAGATATTTCAGGTTCCTTGGCTTATGTCAAACTCGGAAATCACTTTAAACAAAATTTCAATTGTTGTAAAAACATTACATGGGGATCAAGTAAGACTTAAAATTATCAATTTATAAGCTTTAAGTATTTACTTTTTGAAGATCAAAATCCACCAATTGATGGAGTTCAAAGAAAAACTCTTGTGAATAAAATCAAATTTTTTTATTCTTTAACATTTAGTATATTATCAACTTTTTCGATTATGGTTGGCATTATTTGCCTTATTTTCAATCATAAATTTTATGACAGAAAGTAACCTTCATTAAACAAGGGCTCATTTTACCAACTCAAATCTATTTAAATTTAAGGATTGTTAAAAATTCTGAACCAGCCATAAACAGTCTACTTGTTTACGGTTGTTTTTTATGTTTAATAAGTGTTTTCATATTTGCATTTGATAAAAGTGAGTTACCCAGTGGACTTTTCAAATTCATCTGTCATGTAAGTATCTATCAAAAAATTATCTTTCCGCATAAAAATTTAAATTCTTCATAGGGTGAAGTATCATTACTCCTTATTGGATTTACAGTTGGATATGGATCGCTATTCTCTAAAATTTGGCTTGTCTATTCAGCAAGTGTACAAAAGAAAAAAAATGTAAATCTAATTATTAAATATTCAGAAAGTTTTGGTCTAATGAATTTTTTTAGAAGGACATGTTACCTGACAAATTACAATATTACACCGTTGTAGTGATAATGGTTTTTATAGACATAGTATTTCTGATAATTTGGAGTATAAAAGATCCATTGGAAAAGTTTACTCAAAAATTAGCTCATGAACCGGGTGAGACCGAAGAAGTAATTTACGAACCAGAAATAAGAGTATGCAAATGTAAACATGAAGTTATATGGATAGCGGTTTGTTTTAGTATTAAGGGCGTGCTCTTAATAATGGGACTTTATTTAAGTTATGAAACGCGTAATTCTAAAATAGAGTTGATGAATGATTCAAGATTTGCTGCTTTGTCTATTTATAACATTGTGGTGCTAACGTTGATTACAGCTCCTGTGGTCATAATAATTCAAAATCAGTTAGATGCAGCATTTTGTTTTCTTGCGTTTTCGATTAATTTCTGTTCACTTTGGACGTTTGCTATAATGTTCATACCAAAGGTAATTGAATGCATTGATTTGGATGAGAATGTTAAATTTTTTTTTTAGGTCAAACATGTTTTAAAGCATACAATTGAACAAGATATATTTGAAGCAAATCTTATTGAGAACATGATCAACGAGAAAAAAGAGAAGTTTAGGAATTTATCGATCGAAAATCAAAACCTAAATGAATTGATTGAAAAAGTAAATTAACATTTTAAAATTAACGTAAAGGCGCGATTTCTACGACATGTCGTTAAAATCGAATTGAAAAAAAAAATCCCATCTTTTAACATTGGAGCGACATGTCGTTAAATTCGAAATTCGATTATAACGACATGTCGCAAAAATCGCGCCTTTACGTTAAAACAAAAAAAGCTTAAATTACTTCGTTTTTTTTTTAAAAGAGAAAAGATTTTTTGATGAAAATTGAAAAATTACTCAATCCGGATTTATTTACTGAAAGCAATGGATACAATGACGATAATTTTGAGGATGAAGAATTTGATGCAGATGAGCCAGAAGAAGATGAAGAGTCAAGTTTAGCGCCTGTTAATTTAAGTTCAATAGCCAGACTTAGTGTAAGAAATATAAAAAGAGATTTTTCAATGACAAATCAATCTGAAACAGAAATCTAATTTTAATTTTATTTTTAATATTTTTTCAAAGTTAAAAAATGATATTCAAAAAAAAAATTTTCAATTTTTACAACAATTTTAACTAACTCACATCTCTCCACATTGACTAATTGTAACCTTAAAAAAATGAAATTTGATTAATTTTAAATCATTCATTTAAAATTTGCAACGATTTGATGAAAACGTGAATCGGTTCCGTATATTATAATACATCCTTGGAAAATGAGGATTCTTGAAAAAATTAGCAAGAAATATGAATAATTTTTAACTGATTTCTTAAGCCAATCATAAAAATCATGATAAAAAAGACAGGAGGTGTTCCTGGAATTTTTGTTGATTGATGACATGAACAAAAACTGACCCGAAGGGTATTAAGGTTTTCATTTTGAACTATTTGCCCAGAAAAGTTTGTTTTTATAGTGCCCCAGATCATAAAGTTTAGTCGGTCAGGGACCAAAATAAACACCCAAAATTATTTTAGGGTTTTTAGAAGCGAGAAAAAAGAATTTTTCAATAAAAAACTACCCTCATCGATTTTTAAGGGTTATGAGCTATAAGTCCTGAAAAAAAAGTAAACATGCTTTTTTTTTGCTTTAAGCGTTAAGAGCACATTAAATTTCATTAGTTAACTTGAAAATAAAAAAAAAATTTCAACTTTTTTACAAAAAAAACATCATTTTTCCAGAAAAAATGTAACAACTCCCGAAAAAACAAACAAAGCCAATTTTAATTTTAAAATGTTCCTCGTCCCTTCCTTTATAAAATTTGGTAGGCTCTTGGTGAGTGTCCTACATAAACCTATCGTGCGATCGTACTAAACATATATGCTATGATATGTTTTGTATTTTTTTCCAATTTTCTGTAAAATTTGAGCATTTTTTTCGAATTCTCCGAGTCAGAAAACCCTATTACTGATATCTTGAGAGTCTGAAATGTTTCCTTTGAATAAATTTATTTTTTTGGTAACTTGTTGCCTTTTATATTGCACTGAAATTCCTAACAGGCCAAACAGGTCAATAATTCTTCATGCTTACAATTTCTAGGTCTTCTGATCCGTAGATTTCAATAAAAATTCTTAAACTAATATATTTAAACTTAAATAAATTTTATAAAAACCGACCAAAAAGCTTAAAACATGACATGAGCCAAAAGTATATATTCTTGAGTGGGATCGTAGAAAAGGTATAAATAAGACCCTCGCCAAGAGCCTACCAACTTTTGTAGAGGACATTCAGATCTACAACTTTTAATATTTTTTGGGGATTTAGAAATATTTCTTCAAGAGTTGTTACAAAAAAAATCTTTTTCATCTTTTTTACACCATTTTTCCATCTTTTCTTGTTGATTCTTATAACCATCATACTTTTTTTGCAATAATAATAATTATAGCATGTTCAGAATTTTGTCAGCTTTCAGGCGATATATGGAAAAGATCTTCATCAGTAAAATAAAATACCATTTAAAGAGACATTTTCCCAAACAAACCCCTCTAACGACTACTTTAAAATGACCCTTCACTGGTCATAATTCCTTCTTTCATTTACTTTTCAAAATTGGACAATTCTGAGGTTTTCATATACGCTAATTACGAATATAATATCAGTTTTGCGAAATTTCCAAGACCTGAGATTTTAATAATTTTCTAACAGAAATATTGTCTCTAAAATATTAAACGGTAACTGAGAATGAAAAAAAATTTCTTCAGATTTGAAATCAGCATATATGATTACCTATAGATAAGCATTTTTTTGTTTAAATTTTGCTTTTTCTTTGGACTAGACTTTATGATCTGGGGCACTATATGGTAAGTTCTGTAAACTA
Source organism: Brachionus rubens (assembly GCA_022207745.1). Classification (NCBI taxonomy): domain Eukaryota; kingdom Metazoa; phylum Rotifera; class Eurotatoria; order Ploima; family Brachionidae; genus Brachionus; species Brachionus rubens. Next base: position 178,762 of record JAJVHD010000016.1, on the reverse strand, counting down.
TTAGACCACTTTGTTAGGTTCGTGCAAAGAGCTATGGAAAATGATAGAAAAAATTCTTTTTTTCTATTGAATAGCTCATAATTCAAAATGTAGATTTCCTAAATTTTAGGGTTGAAATTCATTAGGTAATTTCACGATCAAGTTTAAAATGAAATTTAATGAATTTTTTTTCTAATTAAGAAAAAAAAAAGACCCACCAAAAATAACTTAAAGACCGTTTAAAAACAAATTAAAATGAATTTTAGAATGAAGATTTTTAAGTGTACTAATAGTCTAGTGGGTGAGCTGTTGAGTTAGAAAAAAAGGTCGGAGGTTCGAGTCTCGCTTCGGTTAAAAATTTTAATAAATTTTTTCCGACCACAAGCAAAAAAGCATCGGCCCCACTTAGTACTCTAAAATGGTTTTACAAAATTTTGAAATTAATTAAACCAAAATAACAGAATTAACTTAAAAAAATAACCGAAGAAATAAATTTAAAAAAAAACTACTTCTATGAGACTCGAACCATCATCTAAAAAACTTCATGCGCACAGTAGACAATTACGTTAAAACATAAACACAAAAAATGTCTAATAGTTTACAGAACTTACCATATCTAGCTTTCAAAATAGAGAAATTACTCTCCGAGACCTTATACGTGCTTTTTACATGAACCCTTCAGGCTGTCTTATGGTTGTGCACTTGTAACAATCTGTGACAAACTATGTTACAGATTTGGACAACCTCTTCCAAAATGCACACTATTAAAACGTATTAGAGTGCAAAGTTTTTTACAGAGGTTGCTGTAACAAAATAGAGATGATACTGACAGAGGTCGACAATAGACTTTTTTTCTCCGTATCCGTACTTAAAATTTATTTACTCTTGAGTCTAAATTTTTTTTTTGAGAAAAATAAACGACGGGATGACGTCTTATATCCACGATATCTGCTGCGAGAAAATTATTAAATTAAAATTTCAAATTTCTTGAAAAAGAAAATTTGATTTAAAGTTTATATTCGTTGCTTAAAGCTTTCAATTACATGATTAATGTCTTATTGAAAGAAACAAATTTACTCAAAAATTACTTTTTATGGTTCTATTTTTTTTTTATTTCTAGAAGGCTTGTTTTGTTCAATTAAGAATTTTCTGTCTTTGAAAAAAAAAACTCCCCAACATTAACTTAAAAGTTCACCATTTCAACTTTGTATTTTCTTTTAAGAAATGCGTTGGATATTGTAAGAAAATTTGCGCTGTTATTTCATTAAAGAAGATTAGCCTGAATACCAAAATATGCATCGAATTGTTTTAGCTCATTAGTATGAGAGAATAGCACATAGAGAAAATCATGGAGAACAAAGTTTACTTAAATTCGCTTACCGGAATTTTAGGTTTATGGTTTGGTGCAGTTGGTACATTTTCAATTTTTCTAACAACCAACATACCATCAATTACTCTTCCTAAAAATATTTTATTGAAGAAAATTTTCTTACATTTTTATCTAGAAATAGAAAAAATACCGAAAACAACATGCTTTCCATCTAAGAAATCACACTTTGTACAAGTTATAAAAAATTGGCATCCATTTGTATCTTTACCGCTATTGGCCTTTAATGACATTATTAAAAATAAAACTATTATTTTTATCTTTTGAAAAATACCATTGAAAGAAGACCAGGACCGGTGTGTTTTAGAACAAAATTTTCATCAGAAAAAGCTCCTCCATAAATCGACATAATCCCTGTTCCATCATGCTTTTTGAAAAAAAAATAGAATTCAAACTTTTTTTGAAAAATTGAAGCAGACATTTGTACCCATTAATTTTAAAGTATTCAGTGGGAATGGGTTACCGGAAAAATTCAGGTTTTGGGTTTAGATAGGATATGGGTTTATATTAGATTAGGGTTGGATCGAAAAAAATAAAACCCAAACCCATACCTGAAATCCAAAATTTCTGGGAAATCTATACCCACCCAATACCTTAAAATTAATGGATACTTATGTCTGATTTGAAGTGAATATTTACATTTACGAAATCTCCTCCTTGAATCATAAAATCTTTGATAACTCTGTGAAACGAAGCTCCTTTGAATCCGATCGGTACACCATCTTTTTTGTATTCACCAGTACAAAATTGTCGGAAATTTTCGGCAGTTTTTGGAACAACATCTGCAAAAAGTTCAAATTTTATTCGTCCAACTTCCTAAAAAATAGAACTACTTTATTTCAAATTAAAATTTAAAAACGTGAAAAAAATTGATTACTGTTGTTCCAATGGTAATGTCAAAAAATACAACAGGATTAGAGGCGTTCGGTTTGTTATCAGCCATTTTCAATTTTTGAATTTTTTAAGGATTACATTTCTGAAAAGATTTTAGATTTTTAAAAATTATCGCACCTTAAATTTGCCACGTTAGATTTAGTTAGAAAAAAATTGTCTTTTTTTCAAAATTTCAATAAACTTGACGCAAAATTAACTTTAAATTCTTGAGTTCTTTTGATTGGATTTTTTATTTTCTGTTGTTTTTTTTTAAAGAGAACCAGGTATTTTTCTTTTAAATTATCCTTCAGGGTGCTGAGAAACACAAATATGTCTAGTCTTTTGTATTGTTTTGCTTTTAATTGTTTCAAAGTGATACAAAGTTAAATAATAAAATAATTTTTTGAATCATTCGAAAAATAAGTCCACTTAAAAGAAGTTTTTTTTTTTATTTTTTGAAAAAAATTAGAGCCTTTCAGTAAAATTCTTTTCTTAAACTAGTCGCAGAATAAAAAAAAATATAAAAATTTTCTTTTTGTTTATAATTAAAAATCGTCTTTGAATTGAAATTTTAAACATGTTGTTAAACAGGTTGTTTTTATTTTGGCTTTTGTTTGGAATTTTTTTTTTTATTTTTTTTTTTCATCGAATTATTATTATTTTTGCGATTACTTTTGGGTCAAAAGCAATCTTTAATTTTAAGTTAACGCAAAATTTTTTTTTCAGAGTTTCGATTTAATTGAAAAAAAATATCAAAACAATGCATAAAACTCTGATTAGACTCTTTTTTTTTAATTATAGGTATGGCATTATGGGAAATCGATTCTTAAAGCAAGCTAGTTGAATTTTTTTAAAAATAAGCTTAGAAATTTGTCAGATGGAAAATTCTTTAAAAGTATGAAATACTAATTTTCATTTGTTTCTTGGCTTTTTTAGTCATCAATCTATCAAATCTTAATTTTACATTATTTCGGTCAAAAAAGGTATAAATCAGGCTATGTTTCGGACGCATCCAAAAAATATGAGACAAACTTTTTCTGCAACCTAGGACAATTCATTTGTTTTCATCGTTAACCCCACCTAACCCATAATCAATCAAGATCTTCGTATAATTTTTCGAATAAAATTCCAATCATTCATCATTATCACAGGGAGCTTCAAGTTGCCTCGTCTCTATTGCTTGCTCGATGTGTTGTTTGTCCAAACCTACCACGCATAGGTACTCAATTGAGTGAATGTTTACTAGAAAAATAAACTGAGGCAACTTACTCTTTACCAAGCTTTACAGTACCTAAAACTTAAGCTATTAAAGAGAATGTCTATGAATAATATTTGTTCGCGATCGAATTTTGTAGAATTTTGTCGGCTTCAAGGGATACTTCGAAAGAGCTTTATTTTTTAAGAGCAAATTAACAAGTAGTCAAATCAAAATATGACAAGGTGTCAGTGTAATACAGCAATAAATGTTAAAAGTTTATCGCTATTTATTCGGAAAATTTTGTATCTTTATCTAAAAAACTTATACGGAATAATGTGGATTCTATTAAAGGAGTTAAGTTTCAAAAAATGTTCAAATAAATAGATCCCATTGAGACGAATTTATTTACAGTCAAGTCCCACTTATATCACCAACCACTTAAGTCACTGTTACACTTATATCACTGGAGAGATTAAGACAAAAGGGTTACTTTTAATGCAAATCGATTTCAGTTAAGTCACATTTCATTTTTATGACTGAAAAATGGCTTGACAAATAGGGTGATATAAGTGCTACTCGACTGTATACAAAAAAATTATTTTTGTTAATTCTGTACATCATACGAATCTGACAAAGTTTGTTGGGTATGCCTTTTTTAATTTTGATGCATTTTGTGAATATTGGAGCATTCAGTGTTGACAATCAACCCATTTTAGAGAGGTTGGCAATAATAACGTTAAATCTTCTTCTACCGAACTTCAATTTTGAGCAGACATGTGTACCCATTTATTTTAGGGTATTGGGTCGGTTTGAGTGACCCAAAAAAATTGGATTTTAGCGTTCGGGTATAGGTTACCGATAAATTTTGGATTTTTGGGTATAGGTTGGGTTGAGTATCCATTTAATTTTTGGGATACCTACCCGATTTTTATGGGTTACCGAATTTGCGAATTTGACCACTTCAGTTACGTTAAATAATAATTAATCAATAATTTTTAATTCGCCATTTTTATTAAGAAAAAGTTATGATTTTTTCATAACTTTTACAAACTTCTTATCCTCAGCGTTATTAAATGCCCTAGCATTATACTAGACGTTACAAAATCAAGAACAGTATTTGTTCACACAGCAGTGTATCACAAAATCGTTTCAGTTAAAAATCGAAGAAGATTATGATGAATTATTAGGATCAAAGTTTCAATAAGATTTTGTTTTACTTCAAAAATGCACTTTAAAATTTTAAATTTTTGGTTTAATATTTTTGTACTCTTTGATTTTTAAAATATATAGCTTCGAAACATTTCTTTAGGCTAATGAAATTTGTGATGTTAACTGTGATCCTCATTTTATAAACTGCTTGATTAGAATTTAAACTCTATTTAACAAAATATTTAAACTCTCCATATCATACGGTTGTCTTAAACATGTAAACTTATCAGTCGAAAACAAAAAATTTATCAGTTAAAGTAAATTACTTTATCCGTCTTTAATGAACTGTTTTATCTACAAAGCCTCGTGGCCATAAAGTTTTAATTATTAATCAGGAAGTGGAGATTGCATAAACGACAAGCTTGATTGAGAACGATAGTGCACAAACCGGAATACGATTTTCTTTTATTTTTTTCCTTTATCAAAATAAACACGGCTTTTTTTTTTATTGTTGTTTTCATAAGCTTTGAGAGTTTCTACTTGAAAATTTTCGCCAATGATACATTCACATAAGTAAATAAACACATTCTGGCGTTTCGTTTAAGTTTGAGAATATCTTAAATTAAAATCACATGCTTCTAGAAGAAACGAGGAAAAAATGAGTGAGTAGTGCGTAAATTCTTAAATTTACCTACGTACAAAAAAAAAGAAGAAATTTCAAGTAACCAAGTTTAAACACTAATTCAATTAATTTGTAACTTGACTTTAAACTCAGAAACGAAACAATTAATTTTTTAAAAAAAAAAAGCCTCTAGTTAAATTTTAGTTTCTCGACAAAAGAATACCTTTTGTTATTGAAATTTTTTGGAACTAATTTTTTTTAAATAATTAACTATTGCTTGGAGATAGAGTACCAGAATCAAGAGAAAACAAAATTTTAAATAGAATCTAGAGTTAGAACAAGAAAACAAAAGTTAATCAAATTTAAATTGAAAAAAAAAATTTTTTTTTTCTTGTCGATGACAAGCTTTGTAATGTAACTGTTTTTAAATTACAAACTTTGGAATTTTTTTTTATTTTCTTGCTATTGTTCTCCAAAAGAGAAAAAATAAACTCATATAAACAATAACAACAATATAGAAAAATAATAATAATACTTCATTAGTTTATTCATGTTAAATCAGGTAGATACTCGAGCACCTATAATAATAATTAATAGTATATTGTTCCAAAGATTTCTTTTTAATTTTTTTTCTTCTAATAGAAAATTTTATAAATTTTTGAACGATTAATTGTTGTTTTTTTACCAGTTACAAAAAAAAATTGATTTTTTGCTCTCTTTTGGACAAGTGAAAATTTTTAGCTTTGCGGATACTTGGCAAAAATTTTCTAATTAGAACACCTGACAATTTTTTATCATCAGTTGGTTAATCTCGAGACCAAAATCAAGTAACCAAGTTTTTTCGAACTGCGTACAGGGTTTATAGTCATAATTAAGGGTTCTTGGGTTACCCCTAAAACGTGGAATGCGGAATTCCGCAAAGAATTTTAGCATTATATTCAGATTAATTTTGAAAATTAAATTCAAAAAAAAGTAAATTATCAAATCATGGGAACTTATTGCTACTGACATCGAGTCTCTAGCTGCACGAGTAAAGAAAGTAGTTCAAGCTAGGCTACGATAAATTATGAGGGTTGAGCAGGGTTATGTCGTAAAGGTTATTCATTTAGCATAAAAACCGTCAAGTCCTACTGTTACAGTTATTCCTCTTTTTAATACTGATTTAAAAGATGGTACTTCAGATGAAAGCGATGAAATTGTACCAAAATCGTCAGATGATGTTGAACCTAAGCCAATAGAAATAAATAACAGACACAATTCAAAAATCGACCAAATTTGGAATTCCGCATTTTAGGAGGTCATTTTGCGGAATATAACGCTAAAATTGTTTGCGGAATTCCGCAAAAATATTCCGCATTCCGCATTTTAGGGACAACCGGGTTCTGGAGATCATGGTTTATAAATTTTTGCAATAATCGAGATGTCACAGGATCGATGATTCACTGAGGCATTGATTTCAGGTCTAAAAGTCAAGTAATTTTGACTTTTTTAAAGCTTATACACAAAAATCACATGGTGACAATTTTTTTTGAAATAAAACTCTCTTGAGTGGATAAGAATGTAAACAAGAGAATTAAGTTTTTTTATTGATAATAAAAATCTCGTTTGATGTAAGTCGATTGATGACTCAAAACCTGTATATGCTGCTGATATAGAAACAATTTTTTTAAGCTAATTTATCAGCATGAATTTTCTAAGCCAATTAAAAAAAAAACAAAAAATTTTTTTTTATCAAGGTAGATGTTGTTTTTATTTTTTACCGTCAAGTGATTTTTTGTAATCAAATATCTCTCAGATGACTTTTTATTGAGTTAAATAAAAAATATTTTCTTAAAAACAAAGATAAAATTCCTCGTTTCCAGTTAATTTTCTACTCAGTTGATCATTCTTTAGAACTCAGTATGATCTTAATTAGAGTTCAAAAATACTAACGCTGACCAAAAAAAAGAGCATAATTTATCTCAGGTATGTTTACTCTTATAGTTTATTCAAGTCAAATATATAAAATAACAGCCTAAGGACATGTGACTTAAACGATACTTAGCAGGATTTTCTTATTCAAACTCTTTAAGATATTATCTCAAGAATTTTGTCCAAGTGTTATTCATCATCGGGATATTAAAACTTTAAAGTATCTTTTTTAATATTAAGTAATTAAATCTTATTTGAAGTTTTATCAGAATTCCAATTAATAAATAAAAGAAAGAGAGATAATAAATAATAAGCCTTTTCTTACAATAGAGAGATAATACAATGAGAAGAATAACATTTTACCACAATCACCAAATTTTCTCTTTTATATTCTCTTAAAAAATTAAAATCTTCTTATCTAGTTCTTTTTTTTGTAAACTTCTTGAAAGAATTGGTAATTAACTTGAGTATTATATCTTGTTTAATTACTTTTTTTTTATATATCAGAATAAAAAGCCCTGAAATTGAGCTATCATTTTTTAGCAATAACAAAAAAAAAGTTATTTCTCGAAAATGTTTTTACATTTAATTACGTGATTGAGTCAATCATCCTTAATACAAACACATCATCATGATGATTCTCTATCCATGTAGAAAATATTTTTCACGGATTAGTTATCTCTAAGAAAAACATTAATCAAAATATTTTGAGTGTTAAGAAATGGTGACTTGTAAAAACAACAACAACAACAAAAATCCTTTTTATTTCTCAACTGTAACTAAAAGTTAGACTTATGTAAGATGCCCTAAAGGGTTAATTAACTTTGGTCCAAGGTGACTAAAAAAGTGGGAGGGGAGGGTTTCCTGAGAATTAATTAAAAAAATTTGACCCATAAAAAAAAAATTTTAAAAGTTTATTTTATCATGAAACTAAAGAGATAAATAAGAATGATATTTTAATGTGTGTTAATGTATATAGGTGTAGAATTATTTTATTGTACGATCTAATTTTTGTCATAAAAGACGATACGATCTATTTCGACTGTCATCAAGATAGTCATAAAAAAAAATTCTTTTTGTTTTTTTTTTCACTATTCAAAACAAAAAATTATCACGCTACGACTGATTCGACCACACCAAACGATGCGGTTTCGTACCAGACTCGTTTTTAGTGTTTCATCTGTGTTTTAGATTCTATCTATTTTTTTTTTTAGATTTTAAAAATAGTGTATAAATTGAAACGATGGTTTCAGCTGTATCGAAACGATCTAGCCAAAATACAACAACAGAAACAAATAATAATACGACTAGTACTACTACTACTACTGGTGACGAGGATCAGTTCTATTATCCTCATCATATGAATCATTTGTATCAACAGGTAGTTAGATATTTTAATTGCTTAAAAATTTCATTCGAACAAACAAGAGGCGGTATCTGAGATTGTTTTTTTCTCTCTCTCTCTGTCGATATCACATTTTTATTTTTTTTTTCAAAAATTTGATTGGCTTGTGTATTGTTAAAGTTGAGAAAAAATTCTATTGGTTGTTTTAGAATTTTATTTTTGTTGTTCTTGTTTAGACGAATCAAAATTCTCATAAAAATTTCTTATTTATTTAACGAGTATTATTATTTAAGTTAAAAAACACGAAATAACTAGCATAACCAAAACTAGTGAAAAAAAAAAAAAATAATTTTTTTTTGCTAACTATATTTTCCAATCTTTTCGACAACGACGTCTCTTTTAATTTTTCTTACAGGGTCAATTATAGCTGAAAGCATTTTGACAATAACAAAACAAAAATTTGATTAAAAAATCAATAATTTAAAATAATTTCATTTTTTTTAGGAAAGAAATCGAACTAATCAATCATCAACAAACTCGGCCCAAATAACATTTAATAACGTTAATTTACACATACCGTATATTAACTCGAGTAATAGTTATCAAGAAACCCAAAACGATTTGAACAATTCTGAATATAATAATATGGAATTTCAAGCACCACCTTACTTTCCACCACCACCATATGCTCAATCAAATTCATCGAATAATACTAATTCAAGTTCGAGTTCATATGATTTTCATGCAGCTGCTGCCGCTGCTGCTGCTGCAGCTCAATTGAATAATTTTCATCATCATCATTCGAGTTCGACATTTTCAACTGCTAATCCGTACATGGCCTTTGCTGCTGGTAATCAACATTATCATCCTCATACACACTCCGAAAGCTTGTACGCTAATTACTCGTATAATAACATACTAAGAGCCAATATGATTCAAAATGAGAATAAAGACGGGCATAGTGAAGAGCTGTTATTGACTAAATCGCCGCCAATTACAGCTACTAGTTCACCATCGTCAACATCTTCCGTTTCATCATCAACTTCCTCACTTATACAAGACACTGCTCAACAACAATTAGCCCAATTTAATCAACCATATCATAATAACATGTTTAATCCAAACTCGTACACGAATTATTCGAATAATTATTACTCGAGAAATTTTCAATCACAACAAGAAGATTTGTCATCGCCTTCGAGTAATCAATTCGAAAATGGTACTAATTCGACTATGAATGAGAATGCCACTAGTTCGTCTTCATCTGGTTCGTGTTCACCAAAGTCTGGTAATTTAATTCAAATGAATCAAGAAAAAAGCAAAGTAAGTGTCACAATAAAATCGATTTTATTCGCTTAATTTATAAAAAAAATTTAATTAAAATATTAATTCAAGATGATTAAGTTTTTAAAATTTTTTAATTTTTTAAGGCTCGTCAATCATCACAAGATTTAGAGAATTCAAGTGAAGAAAATCCTGAAAAAAATAATGCTCAACAAATGAACAATCAAAAAAATAGTGAAGATGATGAAGAATGTGAGGACATTGATGCTGAAACTTCAATTATAGACGATGAAGAAAACACAACAGCTTCTCATAATTCTTATCTAAATTATTCAAATCAAGCTTTGGCAAGACACTTTCACCCACAGTCTCATCATCAATTTAATCAATTGAATCAACACTTTTTGCCCAATATACCCGAACAATCAATTCAACAATTACACAGCTTTCATCATTCACAATCAAGAAACAAACAAACTGATTATTTTCCTAATCCGTACGAAAACAGGGATACTAAATTGAATAATTTTGCACAATCGGGACAAGTGTACACGGGCGGACCGAATCCGAATGATGAATTTTGTAAAGTACCTGGTCGTTTAAGTTTGTTAAGTTCGACATCAAAGTATAAAGTAACTGTTGGTGAGATACAACGTCGTTTAAATCCACCAGAATGTTTGAATGCATCACTTTTAGGTGGTGTTTTACGTCGTGCTAAATCTAAAGATGGTGGTAAACAGTTGAGACAAAAATTAGATCATATGGGTATTAGTCTACCTGCTGGAAGACGAAAAGCAGCTACCGTAACTTTACTTACTTCACTTATAGAAAGTAAATATCTTTTATAAAGTCTATTTTAAATTGAATTGTAATTAATATTGTTTTTCTTTTTTCTAGCTGAAGCCGTTCACTTGGCAAAAGACTTTCACATGGTCTGTGATAATGACTTTCCAGCAGCTCAACTTGCTGAACATGTCGCTAAACAAAATATGAACTCATCTATTGTAAATACTCGTATACAAATGGTCGAATCAACGATTAAATTAACTGAAGAATTGGAAAAAATTTTACGACGAGATCGATCGCCATTGGCCGAAAATCCGTACGCAAAAAATATAAATCAAATGACACCGTTAGAACGAATGGCCGCAACAGCACCACCACTCGAATCCGAAATGCAAAAGCATTTAACTAATTTTAGTCTTATAACACATGGTTTTGGTGGACCAGCCATGGTTGCCGTTCTAAATGCTTTTAGACACTATTTAAATTCAATGAAAACTACTTATGAAAAAATGTTAAATTCCGGTCTAGACATAGGCACATCGTCTGCACAACAAACAACAAATGGTCATCATTCACAAAATGCTCAAAAACTATCAAATTATTCTAAAAATAGTACATCGTCCAGTACATCCTCGTCAAGTTCATCATCACCAGCAAATTATTTTACGAATTCGACCAATAAACAGCAACAAATGTCCGCTTCCATTGAATTAACTTCGCTTAAAGTCGAAAGCAAGGACTAAAAAATCCTCCTGTGATTACCTTTTATTATTTTTTATTAATGAGTGTATCATTTCTTATTTATATTTTTAACTAAATAGAATGAAAAAAAATTTAAATTTCTTTTTTTTTGTTAAGTTTTTGATAATATATTTTTTTAAAAAGGTATTTTTTTTTTTGAAAAATTTTCGAGAGAGGGAGATGCAAATTTTTTCTGAAATGACATAAAAAAAGTTATAAAATTATTAGAAATATCAATCAAAAAACAGGAACATTTTTCAAATTTTTTTTTGGTCTCTTTTTTTTTTTTCGTGTTTAACGCGTTTTTATCAAATTGTTTAATTTAAATTTTTTTTTTATTTTAAAAAAAGATTGTTTTTTTTTTTCAATTAAACAGAGAGAATTTCTTTTTCATTTTTTTTTTGTTTTATAAAAGTTATTTAAATAAAATAATGTTAAAATTTGAAAAAAAAAATTTTTTTAGTGTTTTTTATTCCTCGGCAAAAGTCAAAAGCTCAAAAAAATTAGGTTATTCAATGAAATTAAGTAAGATCCTTGACAGAAAAAAATCAATTTTAAGGAAACAGCCCGAAGTAATTTTGACAAAAAAAAATAAATCAAAAAATATTTTGTGGTGACAAAGAAAATCACGTGAAAAGTAGATTTAACATCAAATAAACAATTTCTTTTGATCATTTACAAGAGTTCGATAACCGTCTTAAAGGATATAATACCGTTAAACGATTGAGTTTAAAGTGGTTGTATGGCTATTGGGTATTGTTGAAAGTCAATTCAAATTTTGTCAAGAGAAGAGGGGGGTTAGTCAACATTATTTTTTAAACTAAATTAATTTCGAAGTTTAAATGGAAATCAATTTTTTTTTTTCAATGTGATCTAAATTAATAAGACATTGCTTTGTGTGTTGAGATTTTCTAAATTATTTTTTTTAGATTCACTCATTGAACAGACAAACATAGCCTCAAGTGTTTTTAGTTGTTTTTTTAGTTGCAATAAAAAAAAAGAAAGAAAGAAGGAAACTTCTTCTATTTTTGTTTTCAAAATTGAAAGTTTATTAAATTTTCATTAGATTTTCAATTTGAGAGCGAGAAACAACTAATAAATAAAAAATTATTATTTCTCATTTGTATTTCCGAGAGTTCCATTAATTTTCCGATCTATTTTAATGTTTTTTTTTCTACTTGAAATCGATTGAAAATTGTTTTTTCGAGAATGGCATATGCTTGTTTTTGTTTTTAAAAAAAGAGGAAGGTACATACACATTCATTCATGCATTAGTCTCATATCTCGCCCACTTTATTTTCATTTCGGATTTCATGCATGACTATGTCAATGGACAATTACGCAACACAGAGACGATTTTGTTTATGATTCACAAAAAAAAAATCAAAGCCATTTTTTGTTTTACACAAGCTTATGGTTTAGATCGACTTTAACCATAAACATTAAAATTAACATCGCTCGAAGGCATTCGAGTTGTTCAAATAGTTTTTCGCATCAACAACAAAAAAAAAATACCATCATAAAAGATTATATCAGATTGTAAATTTGTGGGATTAAAATAGCTTTCAATGGTTACACATGAATGATTTTAAAAAGATATATCTAAACTTTTAAAAATTGTCACCCACTAAAAAAGATTTATAAGATTACATTTTTATGTCATTTTAAACATGATAATAATCTTTTTTTGTTGTTGTTGTTGTTGTCCATTTTGAACACATTATCTTAATAAGACTCGTCAGCTGATCAATTAATTTGGAAATTTGATATTTATCTTTTTTATACCTTGAAGCTCTTTGTTGAAATTCCACTTGAATTATCAGAATACAAAACTTATCTTAAAACTTAAAAAATCCGACTCTACAGACCCGTGTATAATTTTTTATCTAACATTTTGAGTTGAGTATTGATTTCAAAAAAATAAAGTGTATACCTTAATGAACAGATTAAGAATTGAAATTTGAGTTTTTTTTTTGCTTTCTATGAAGAAACCGTATGCTTAATCAAAGTTAAATTAACTCAATATATGCGTATTAGAAAATGATACAATTTCAAAGTGTTGATAAACAAAAATAATGTTAAGCGTATTCTCCAATGAAAGTTTGTTAATTAAATTCAAAATTTTCTGCATTGATTGCTAAAGAAAATATTTTGTAAAGATAATTTTTTTGTTGACTGTCATGGGCATTGTATTAATTAACCATTGTTTGGCATTTCGTTCTAAATAAGAATTTTGACAATGAAGTTTTTTGAGTGTAAATAAAATTTTTGCTCAGGCGATCTTATGTTTTTAAAGTTTTAATTTCTCCATTTTTAAGACTATCTTGAATATTTATTTCAGAATTGATCTACACTTGGACATCGTCAAAATGGCTAAATTTTGATTTCCATAAGCTTTCAATTAAAAATTTAGCGGCTTTATCCGAGTTGTGTAGCTCAAATAAACTGATCACGCTTAAAACTCAAATAGTAACTTGCAAAATTACATTAAAATTAAAAAAATAAGCCCAGGAATTGATTCTTAAAAAATATCTTATCAAGTTCTTGACACGATTTTTGCAAGTTCAGGAATTGATCTTGGAAGATTCCAGTTAAAAATGAGTTATTTGAACGAATTTGATCATGGAAAAATAAGAAGTAAGATTCTTTAAGGTTCCGGAGCATTTCAAATATTTTAAAGAAGCTTATAAAATCTTACTTCTTATTTTTTCATGACATCTTCTTACTTAAGATTCGTTCACATTTCTCATTTTTAACTGGAATCTTCCAAGATCAATTCCTGAACTTGCAAAAATCGTGTCAAGAACTTGATACGACATTTTTTAAGAATCAAATTCTAGGAGAGATAACATTTTGATTATTTTGTTTTCTAAGCAATCTGAAATTGAACCATAAAAAGTCATCTTTAAGGTGACTGTAAAAATGTTCAGCAAAAAATGTAAAGACATTTTAGAAGCTTCAACTTCTGTTAAAAATGTATCTTGCTCAACTTGAAGTCACATGTTTCAACACATTCAAAATATTTTTCAATCACTTTCGGCAAGCTTTAAAAAAATCCACAGGTGGTAAATCAAGATTTACAAAAAAAAGTAGGGAATAAAAATTTTAATAAAATTTTTTGATAAAATCAAACGCATAAAGATAGTTTAGTTAATTCAATTAAAATAACATTCCATCATCATCATCAAAAAAGGAGTTATCGATACACTCTATTATATAAGCCTATTAATTCCTCAAATTAAAAAAAATAATTTTAATGAATATTCCCTACAGGGTACAAGGTAACAAACACCGAATAAAACCTGTAATTAAATTAATTAGAACTAAAAAAAAAAGAGTTTTCATTATTAAAGTTAAAACTAGGTAAATTTTTTGAACTTTTAATATAATAAAATATCAAATAAAAAAAAAGGGTAGTTATTAAACTAATTAAGACAAGCTTGTAATTGGATTTGAATGATTTTTGATGCCTTTTTTTTCAAAAATAATGAGTTTAAAATGTCATGTAAAATTCCAGTCAAAAATGAGAGTTGCGTAAGTTATTGATTATTGAGATTTTTCCATTATATTAAGAGAGTATTGTTTTTAAAAAAGATTTTCTAGCATGTCTCGTTTTGTTTTTTATTCATTAAAATTTTTAGTCTAGAATATATCTAAATCCAAAATAAAAATGATTTTTTTTTTCAACACCACTTGATTCTTAATTTTTTTTGTTTAAATGCCTTAAAGCAATCGAATTTTTTTAGCTATTAAAAAAATAATCGACAAAATACTTGAAAAAAATAAAAATTTTGGTTGGGGTAACTAAATTAATAATAATAAAACAGCAATAAAATATGAATGAATTACAACGAGTTGTTGTTTCTTGATTTTACGATTTGATTTATTTTTTTTAATTCGATTCTTATTCGTTTAAATCACTTGGAAAATTTACTCTTAACTTGATTGCAATTAATTTTATGCTTGTTTTCAATAATGTTCTTTTTAAAGTAGCTTAAATAATAGAGCTTAAACAATCAAAAAAAAAATTTTTTTGAACAAAAAGCTTTGTTTATCTGATGAGCGTTTCGAATTTGAGCATATATCCCATGTATGTTGCTTCGATAACATTTTTCAAACTTGTCTAAAACATTTGATGCTTGTCTAAAACGTCTTCGTTAAAAAAAAATAGATATTTGAAGATCAATATATTTTAGTGTTGTAGGTTTAGTCTTTGAGAATCGCGTGGGATGTAATTAAAGAAAATTAAAGCTTTTAATAGCCTTAATTAGTAAATCAAAATGTGATAAACATCCCACTCTTAACAAATAGAGATAGGTTATTCTATGATGGATCTAAGTTCTGCAATCACCCAATAACTTCTCGATCAAATTCAAAAATTTGATTCCGTCTTGCAAAATTATGTGCTAAGAATAATGGTACTAAAAATACGAATTTTTTAATGAAAATTATAGCAATATCAATTGAATGGAAAAATTATTAAAATTTAACTGTCACGGAACTGTAATATCCATGCGGGAATATTGAATAATAAAAAATTTCTATTTCATTTTATTATCAAAGTCATCGCTGAAAGATATATTTGTTTTTTTGAGTAAGAGTTTGCGCCATGCAAAACTTCCACGCTATTTGAATTTGCAAAATCTGACTTGATATATGAAAACCTAGAATTGCCAAATTTTTAGGGGGGGTCTAAAAAAAAAAATTTGTTCCAGAGGGGCCCAACTTTGATGGCTTTTGAAGGAGTGTGTCTTGGTTTTTCGCTTATTGCCATCCTAAATGATTCATATGTATTATGTTTGATACAGATTCTGAAAGAGCACAAAATTTGACATACGCTAATGACTTTTAAAAATAAAAATCCTTGTATAGAAAAACCATAGAAAACATATAAATTTATTCATATAAACGTTTCCTTAAATTTTTCACAAAAATATTCTATACTTCTTTATTTTGCTTCTTGGCCGAGCTAAAATGACAAAAAAATTTTTTTTTGATTTTTATTTTTCATTAGCGTGTGTCGAATCATTTAGGATGGCAATAAGCGAAAAACCAAGACATACTCCTTCAAAAGCCATGAAAGTTGGGCCCCTCTGGAACGAAAATTTTTTTTTTAGACCCCCCCTAAAAATTTGGCAATTCTAGGTTTTCATATATGGAGAACAAAGTTATCAAGTCAGATTTTGCAAATTCAGATAGCGTGGAAGTTTTGCATGGCCCAAACCTTACGCATTAAATTTAATTTTTTACCGGCTAATCCTTTTCTTGAATTATTAATTTTTGGTTAAATAAGCTTCACCAATAGGAAAATTTAAGAATAAAATAATTTAGAAAAATTTTCTGATGATACACTTAAACCAATTTTTTCTTGAGAACTTGTTCAAAAACTAATTTGAAATTACAGTGGTGGCAAAGGTTTTGTAACAGTCCGTCACCTAACGTCAGATAACGTCACCTAACGTCAGATGACGTCAGGTTACGTCATTCGTCAGGTAACGTTAGCTGACGTCAGCTGACAACATTTAAATTTTGTCAGCTGACGTTAGGTGACGGACTGTTACAAAACCTTTGCCACCACTGTAGTTTCGTTGCTTGTGTAACTCACTGCTTCTATTGATTATTCTTCACTCAATTAAATTCTGACTTCGACTGGCATTGTGGAGGTTTTGCTACTTTACCATTGTCTGCTTCATCGCTTGCAAACGTTTCTCTTTTGTATGTTTGTCTGACTACTTCTTGGACCGCTTCATGAGAAAGATGGTTAAAATTGAAATCACCAAAAGCATTAAAAAATTTCAAGAAAAAATAATAGACGAGATTTTTCTAAGGTTACATCTTAATTACAGTCAAATCATACTTAAATCTACCAATTTGTCCTCAAACCTTGGCAGCAATATTACTTGAATGTGACAGAACTAGACTATTTTTTTAATAAGCCCATTCGGTCTTTACAACGTGATTTTAGTTAAATGGTGACATACCGTATTCCCTCGGTCGATTATGCAGTATTATAACACGAAATACAGAAGTTTAGGAAGCTCTTTTTACCTAAAATCCTTTGTTAAAACATTCTAAGCAGACTCTGCTTTCCAAATTAGAGTGTGACGAATGTTTTAAGCATGTTTTAGCATTTTTATAACCGTTAAAAAACCCTCCTAAAAATTTGGATTTTGGGTCGTGGTGCTGCATAATCGAAAGAGGGAATACGGTAAGTGTAAGTTAATTTTAGTGAAAATGTATTGTCACTTGGGATAATCATAACCAAACAAAACTTAGTCTATAGATCGTGAAAAAATAGGTACCTTAATCCCTAATTTTTTCTGTTTTTGTCGAACGCCACAAATTCGTTTTTTTAGCCACCTTTTGATACTAAATTGAACCATCACCTCTGTAGAAATATGGCAAGATCTTTTAATACGCCTAGATAAGAATTCAATTAGAAAAAAATAAGAATTTTGAAAATAATCTTACCGTCAACTTAAAAAAAAATAATTTATATTTATAGTTATATTTACAAGATCTTATACGAAAAACTGCTAGTTCTTACTCATGTAAGATCTTAAAAGATTATTTAAGAATTATTTCTTGGGTGGGGCACTCTGTTTTAGGCTTAATCGACTTTACAGAGCCTCTGTTTCTGCGTTATTATCTTTCGTTGTTTTTGCAGAATTAAATAGATTTTTGTTGCTTTCGTCATCTATTAGGATTCAGATACTTTTTTGTACAATACTATCTTTGTATGTGTTTGTCAAAAATCAGAGTTAGATCTGTTGATGTTTCGATATTTTATGGACACTTCGTTATTTGGGTCTGCGAGGAGCTTTGATACTTTTTTAAGGCTCATTGTTTCGATTCGTTCAACAGCATCAACTAGATTGTATTTATCAAGTGCCTCGTTTTTATTGATACCAATTATTCTCAGGATTCGTTTCTGTAAGTCACATATTTCTGTTTTGATTCCTTTACTTGCCATAGAGAGTACAGGGCTATTGTAATCGAGATGGCTTACTACTAGGCTTATGTAAACAGTCACCAAAATTTCTTTATTAAATCCAAGACGTTTGAGTTGTTTTATCAAGAATGGGATGTGACTCGTGTTCTTTTCGATATGCTCCCACTGCTGACCCCAGTCAAGTCTGTTGTTAATTTCGATACCTAGGTATAGATATGATTCTACGACTTGTAGTTCTGTGTCATTTAGGCAAAGGCTTGGTGGAGTCTTTTCCAGACGAAAATACAATTTTACATTTGTTCGTGTTCAGTCGCATTTTATACAATTTGCACAAATAACTTTGCATCAGTATGAAAAAAATTATATCGTTTTTCTTTTTTGTTTTTGTTTTTTTGTACCAAAATTCACAATGCCTTATGTGACCAAGAATGGAGAGCTGTTGCTAAAACACGGACCACCTTTTTTTTTTGAAAAAAACGGGCATTTACTTTTTGGATTTTTTGAGACTTTCTCACGAACCGTAACTTTTTGACTCTCAGAAACGGGTCCATATAAAAGTACAAGTAATTATCTATCCAATGCTATATGAAAATCTTAGGTTGGACCTTCCCTTCAGAAAAAAAGTAAAGGTCCCTTTTTTCAAAAAAAGGTGGTCGGTGTTTTAGCAACAGCCGAATGGAGTTTGCTTGAAATTCGCAATGCCGTCACATAAATTTAAACTACTGAATTCATATTCATTTTTTGTTGTGAATGTAATTAGAGCTACAATGATCATAACATACCGTCTTTTCTTGATTAGAAGCGAATAGTTCGTTCGTTTTTATATGGTATTCCCTAATACATGACCAAAACCTGTGTTTGTTGGTAAATATTTTTATTAAGGTTCGCGGGTAACAGCAAGCTTTATTAGTGGGTGCATTAGGTTCGGTTCAATTTAAAATATTATCGAATCGAAAAATCGCTGTATAATAATTTTGACGGGGAAAAATTTGAAAAAAAAAATGATTCAGATTAACAATTTTTACTGCTGATTTTAAGAAAAAGGAAAGTTAAGAGTTATGGAGCAATTATGCAAATGGATTATAAATTTTTTCCCTTAGCCTCCATGACGAAAATTATAGTTGTGTCAATTGAAACAAAAATTGTTCAACCTAAATTCAACGTCTGTTAAAACTCATGTGTTACCATTTAATTTCGAGTATTGCGTCGGTTTGAGTAACCCGAAAAAAATTGGACTTTAGGGCTCGGGTAGGGTTTAGGTTCCCTAAATTTTTGTGTTTTTTGGGTACAGGTTGGGTTGGGTAAGCCATAAAAGTAGGGTATTTGGGCTAAAAATTGGAGTTAGGAGCATACCTACTTTATATTTTTAACTCAACCTATATCCAAAAACACAAAATTTATGGCTAACCTAAACCCTTCCCGAACCAATAGTCGAAAATAAATGGGTACACATGTCTGGAAAATTGCAAGCCTTTTAAAAGTATCATAATTGAAAAGTGCAATTTGTTTGAAGAGTTGGTTGCAGACGTTAATTGAAGGTTGAAAAAAGTTTGCTTCGATAAACACAACATTAATTTTCGTCATAGAGGCTATGGAAAAAAAATTATAATGCTTCTGTACAATTTTTCGTGCTTCATAGCTCTCAACTTCACTTTTTTGATTTGAGTTCGAATTAAAAAAAGTTTTTTGAATATATGGGATCAATAAATACTCCAAAAGTGAAATACTCCAAAAGTGTTCGAATAAAATTGACGAAAATCAATTTTTTTGAGTTTTAAAAATATTCAAAAGCTTAAATCCAATTTATTTATTCTTGGAATCAATTTTATTCTGTTAAAAATAAAAAAAAAATTTGATGCCTTGTTACTTGTATATAGCCCATTTGACTGTGTCAATAAAAACCAACTTATTTTCATTGTTATCAGAACAAACTCTCAAACCATTATGTTGAAAATTTACCAATTCAATAGTCTTAGTTACATTTCCATTGATATCTGTGTAAATAATTTTTTTTTCTGGTCGATTTTTGAAAATAAAATTTTCGTTTTGAAAACCTGTTAGCTCCGATTCTTTATCCAAATTGAAACTCGATAGACATTTTAAATTCTTATCAAAAATTTTTACAGTCTCCTTTCCACGAACAATAATGTAACCACCAAACGCTAACATTTTAATATCATGTTTAAACCAAACAGTTTCGAAACAATATTTTGTTTCAACAAGAGACTTGTTCAACGAATAACCATAAACATGCAATTCTGGATGATCTTTTTTGTCCAAGATACTTATAAAATCTTGTCCACATGATAAATGACCTGCATCATGTTCCAATTTTCTTTCAGCCAATTTGTTCAACGATAAATCAAAAACAAACAAAATTTTCGATTTGTTTTCAACTAGAACAATTCTTTCTTCACTCGATGATAAAAGTGATTCATAACCCCATTTGAAGTTATATTTAAAAGTTGGAAAATTTTGTAAATTCTTAAAATCATGTATTTCCAAGATGAGATCGTGAGATTCATTAATGTAAGCTATGACAAAGCATCCATTAACCAAAATCTCGAATCGAAAATAACTTTCTTCATCAATATTAGACCCCAAGTAATCGATTATATTGAAAATATTCAAACATTTTCGATTAATTACACTCGAATCTTGGGTTCTCAATTCACCCAATAGATTACGGGAGCTTAGACTTTTAACATATGTCAAACGATTTCCGTTCAACGAGACTCGATTGAATTTTTTAAATTTTTCAAAGAGCTCTTGTCTCAAGTCATATATATCTTTTGCCTTGGATTCAGTGAATATTTTTCTGTCTTCAATTATTCGTTTACATTGATCGACAAATATTTTAAGACTTTGATCGGGTAAAGTTCCAACTTTTCCGTAACTGTCTCTTAGATAATCGTTTATTTGACGAATTAATTCGTTTCTCTTTTCGTTTATCTATCTATTTAAAATTTCAGCGATTTTTTACTATAATACTTTTACATTGTGTCAAAAAGATAGGAAGTAAATGAAGATAATTTCGAGACATAAAAAAGAAAAAAAATTCCCACGGTCTTAAAAGGTGTGATTTTTTTTTTTTGTTTGTTTTTTTACAAACATCAAATTAATAAATTAATTAAAGCTATAAGACTAAAAATTATATTCACACCAAATAAAAAATTTATTATAATTGATCAAAAATTGCGTGTTTTCTGAATATAAAAAATACAAGAACACACTTTCAATTGAACAATTTACTAATATTTAGCATAATCTTTTCATGATGAAAAAAGCAGTGAAACGACTCAATCCAAAAGCCGTCCTTAATCTGTCGAAGATGATTAACAATTATATAAGCAAGTGTGAAGAAGTTGAGGACGATATGAAACGAATAACTAGAAAAAAATCCAGCTTGACACAATTTTTAAAACTGATCCAAACATATGCCAAGGAAAATTTAAGTCTAAAATTAGATAATAATCTACATATGTTGGAAGATGAAGAAGTAAAATCTGAGAGCGAGAGTGATTTAGTCAATTTCGATTTTTCAAAATTTGAACAAACATCAAATTTCAACTCAACCACAGTTGAATGTGATAACGAAATAAATGAATAAAGAAAATATTAATATAAACAATTTAATTTTTTAATAGATTTAAAATAAATGAATAAAATTCTATTTTTTGTAAAAAATTGTATATGTTTCAATTTAATTCACCGATTATAAAAACCAAAACTGCTCAAATACCAATCGGATTTAACTACTTAACCCCAAATTACAACAAACGAAAGAATGTAAAAATTAAAAAAATTGATTGATTGTAAATCTTATATATTATATATACATAATATTAAAAGGATGAAAATATTGGACCCTCCGAAGAAAAAAAACGAAAAACTCAGAATGTTTGATAGAAAAAATAATGTAAAACCATTAAGCTTCCAATTTTCAGACAGCTTCAAAGATCTAAGTATCCGAAGTTCACCTCACACTCAAAATAATTTTTTGACACACTCTAACACAACCACTCATTATAATCATCATCATCATCATGTAATTTAAAAACGAAAAAAAAAAAAAAAATATTTTAACATGTTTTGTTTAGGCTATAAATTTGACTGGAAGAAATTTAAATGGCCAATTTCAAGCTCAATCCCCTCAAACTACTAACTATCATACTACTCAGATAGTTCACCCGAGTTCACCTCATACTGAAAATAATTTTTTGTCGCACTCTAACACAACGACTCATAATAATCATCATCATGTAATTTAAAAACAAAAAAAAATAAAAAAATTTTAACATGTTTTGTTTAGGCTCTAAATTTGATTGGAAGAAATTTAAATGGCCAATTTCAAGCTCAATCCCCTCTAACTACTAACTATCATACTACTCAGATAGTTCACCCGAGTTCACCTCACACTCAAAATAGTGTTTTGACGCACTCTAACACAAACACTCATAATAATCATCATCATCATCATCATCATGTAATTTAAAAACGAAAAAAAAAATAAAAAAATTTTAACATGTTTTGTTTAGGTCATAAATTGTATAGTAATAAATTTAAATGGCCAATTTCAAGCTCAATCCCCTCAAACTACTAACTATCATACTACTCAGATAGTTCACCCGAGTTCACCTCACACTCAAAATAGTGTTTTGACGCACTCTCACACAACCACTCATAATAATCATCATCATCATCATGTAATTTAAAAACGAAAAAAAAAAATAAAAAAATATTTTAACATGTTTTGTTTAGGCTATAAATTTGACTGGAAGAAATTTAAATGGCCAATTTCAAGCTCAATCCCCTCTAACTACTAACTATCATACTACTCAGATAGTTCACCCGAGTTCACCTCACACTCAAAATAGTGTTTTGACGCACTCTCACACAACCACTCATAATAATCATCATCATCATCATGTAATTTAAAAACGAAAAAAAAAATAAAAAAATATTTTAACATGTTTTGTTTAGGCTATAAATTTGACTGGAAGAAATTTAAATGGCCAATTTCAAGCTCAATCCCCTCAAACTACTAACTATCATACTACTCAGATAGTTCACCCGAGTTCACCTCATACTCAAAATAATTTTTTGTCGCACTCTAACACAACGACTCATAATAATCATCATCATGTAATTTAAAAACGAAAAAAAAAAAATAAATATTTTAACATGTTTTGTTTAGGCTATAAATTTGACTGGAAGAAATTTAAATGGCCAATTTCAAGCTCAATCCCCTCTAACTACTAACTATCATACTACTCAGATAGTTCACCCGAGTTCACCTCACACTCAAAATAGTGTTTTGACGCACTCTAACACAAACACTCATAATAATCATCATCATCATCATGTAATTTAAAAACGAAAAAAAAAAAATAAATATTTTAACATGTTTTGTTTAGGCTATAAATTTGACTGGAAGAAATTTAAATGGCCAATTTCAAGCTCAATCCTCTCAAACTCCTAACTATCATACTACTCAGATAGTTCACCAGAGTTCACCTAACACTCAAAATATTGTTTTGTCGCTCTCTCACACAACAAATCATAATAATCATCATCATGTAATTTAAAAACGAAAAAAAAAAAATAAATATTTTAACATGTTTTGTTTAGGCTATAAATTTGACTGGAAGAAATTTAAATGGCCAATTTCAAGCTCAATCTAACTGTCTTGATATCCAATCTGAAGTCGTTGATGAGAATTCTCCAAATTCCCACGTCGTAATTACGAAAAAATGTAAGTGTGGAAGCACCACTCACCAGAGAACTAATCACAAACAGTGCCCTTTGAACAAAAAAAATCAAAATCTAATAAACAATGATTTTGATTATTTTCTGGATTCTGCTGAGAATAATACTCAAATTCTTCCAACCTTAACTGAGCCCAAGTAAAATATCCTCAAAAAAATAAACTCTAACTAAACCGGGTACTAATTTTAATTTTATTTGAAGTCGAAAAAAACCAAATAGTCGAAGTTATTTGATTGCTCGAAAAGTTTATGATCCAAAAGCAATCATGGGAAAATATGTTGATAGAGACCCTAATTCCTCTAATTTCGGCTCAGTTGTGTTACCCAAGCGGAGTATTGTATGTTCTCATTGCTCAGCTTCAATGTGGGTAGAAGAGAAATCCGACGGTTCACTTTCAAAGCCGCAGTTTGGTATCTGCTGTGCAAAAGGGAGAGTATCCCTTCCACCCCAGAATCAGCTTCCTGATGAAATTCTACAACTTCTTACTGATAATTCAAGTGAAGCCATTGAATTTAAAAAAAATATTAGACTATACAACAAAGTCTTATCCTTTACGTCGATTAAGTCTAATTATGATCGAAATCTTATGAAATCTACAACAGGCACTTACACTTACAGAATTAACGGACCAGTAGTACAAAGAATCAGTAATTTAAAGCCAGATGATGCACAAAACCCGTGTTATTCTCAAATTTACATATACGATCCAGATTTTCAAGCCAAATACCGAGAGAATAAATTCAAATCAGCAATTAACATTAATATTCTTAACCGATTACAAAGTTATTTAAGCACTTAAAATCAAAACGTAACCATTTATCAACAATTAGGTCGAAGACTAAAAACAGATCCTCCTCTGAATTTAAACATCGTTATAAAAAAAATAAACGTTTCCAAAGATAAAACGCTACAATTTACCCACAGCTCAAGAAGTAGCTGCCTTAGTTTCAAATGGTTATCCGGAAGCTTTCAAAAATGAATTTGTCCTTCATTTCAAAGATTGTCAAATGAGAACAGTAGACCAAAAATACGCTTATTCTGATCCTCTTCACTATGTACTAATGTTCCCTAAAGGCGAACAGGGATGGCCATACTTTACATACCCATGGAAGGACAAAAAATAAAATCAAAAATACTACTACTGATAATGAACTTAACATTGAAAATGAAAGTAACATTGATAATGAACGTAACATTGATAATGAAATTAACAAAACAAAATACGTCTCAGCAATGCAATACTATTCATACCAGTTACATGATCGACCCAGTATGTTTCTTAAAATATTTTTATCAAGTGTATTTTCTTATTTTAAACTAATTAATTAGATTCAAATCTCACCATGTTTGGTAGACTCCTTCATCAATATATAGTGGAACAATATGCTGCAAAAGTTGAGAGTGGTAGATTAAATTTTTTGAGGTTTAATCAAGATAGCATTCGAGCTGAGCTTTATCAAGGTCTTTTAGATTCAATAAACAGCGAAGATCAAACAATGGAAAACATTGGTAAAAAAATAATTCTCCCTTCATCATTTACTGGCAGCCCCAGACATATGCACCAACTCTTTCAGGATGCTATGTCAGTGGTTAGAGCTTTAGGCAAACCAGACCTGTTTATAACTATGACATGTAATCCAAAGTGGCCAGGTCTTAAACGAAATCTTTTATTCCATCAAACACCACATGACCGCACTCATTTAATCGCTCGATATTTTAGAAATAAAATTAAGAATGCTTATTAAAGATTTAATCGAAAAATCATGTGATGGGAAGAACGATTGGTCACATTTACGAGATACAATCCCAAAAAAGAGCGTCCCCTCATGCCCACATACTAATAATTTTACACCCGGACGATAAAATTAAGACAGTTCAACAAGTCGATCTTGCGGTTAGTGCTGAGATTCCATCTGAAAAAGATTATCCACATTTGAATAAAATTGTGAAGTCATGTATGATGCATGGACCATGTGGACCGGGATACCCTAATGCTCCTTGCATGGTAGATGGAAAATGCAGCAAAAACTTTCCAAAAGAATATAGCGAAGAAACAATTCTTTGCAACAACACATACCCGATCTATAAGCGAAGTGCTAACAATCCAGACAATAAATGGGTTGTTCCATATAACCCTTACCTTTCAACCAAATATAATTGCCACATTAACGTAGAAGTTTGCAATTTTTGTGGCCTGCTGTAAAATACCTTTTTAAGTATGTTTACAAAGGTAAAAAAATTTTGAAATCTTTTGATTATTTTATTCCGTTCTATCATTGCTGGATATTCAAGACACGATAAATCACTAATTACAGTTAATTCCGACGATCCAAATCAAATAATACCTGTAAACTCTGATTCAAGTTTAAAAGTCAACGATGAAATAGAAAAATTTACAGACATGCGTTATATCAGTGCTCCCGAATGTATTTGGAGACTGTTTCACTTCAGTTTGACAGATCAGTATCCAAAAACTAAAAGACTCCCCGTACATTTACCTAACCGCCAAACATGCTACTTCAAAGCTAATGATCCGAAAGAAAAATTGATTCAATCAGCACCCGAAACCGAACTTACTGCATATTTTAAATTAAACAAGAGTAACCCGTATTTGGCTAAAAAAGTATTTTTATTATGAGATTCCCAAGTATTTCACGTTCAACGAAAAAGATAAAGAATGGAGAGAAAAGTTAAGGTGTTTAAATAAAAAATTCAAGATTTTTATATTTTTATTAACTCTCTTTGCATAGACCAGATGAAACAATAATTGGTCGAATGTATTTTGTTCATCCCACTGACATCGAACGTTTTGCGTTAAGATTTTATTGATTTTATAAAAAAGGAGCTGAATCTTATGAAGATCTTTTAACCATTCACGGAGATTGGTGCTACACTTACCAAGAAGCTGCTCAAAAAGAATGGTTTCTTAGAATCAAATAATCAATGGTGTGAGTGTCTCGAGGAAGCATGTTTAACCATAACAGATGCTGATGAGCTAAGAAAAATTTTTTGTTTTACTGTTAGAAACCTGTCAACCCACGGAAGTGAAAAATTTAAGGGAGCGATTTAAAAATGAACTTTCGATCGATATACTGTATAAATATCGAAATTTCAAATGAGATCCACATTTAACCTTTGATTACAAAGTTTATAATACCGGCTTATTTATATTAACAAAATTCTACAGAAAGAGTTCAAGAAACGTCGATCAGCTTATTGAAATTTTTAATTAAGACAGTGATAAAGTTATTCGATTTGATCGGGTTAGTCAAAATCATTCAATAAATAATCTAATTAATGAAGAGTTAGATTTACGATATTGAAGCTTTAAAAGATGAGTACAAAGAAAATTATACAAAATTAAATGTAGACCAATTACGTGTTTTAGATTTAATTACTGACAGGATTAAAGATATCAATAAAGGTATTTAGAATTTTCTTGGCTTTTATAAGATTAAATTTTATCCTTTTTTTGTTATCAGTTGGAAAGAATCTTTTTTTTGTTGATGGTCCCGGTGGAACTGGAAAGACTTTTCTATACAATACAATCATTGCTCATTTACGTTCACAAAACAAAATTATTCTTTTCATAGCTTCGTCCGGTATTTCTGCTTTACTATTACCAGGAGGAAGAACAACACATTCCAGATTTAAAATACCGTTAAAACAAAATACATCAACTTGCGACATATCAGTACAATCCGATTTAGCTCATTTAATTCGCAAAGCTGATCTCATAATATGGGATGAGGCACCTATGATGCACAAGCATGCTTTTGAAGCACTTGATCACACTCTCAAAGACGTAATGAAACTTAACAATCAAAATTATGAGAATGTTCCTTTCGGCAATAAGATAATGTTGTTTGGAGGTGATTTCAGACAAATTCTACCAGTTATTAAAAAAGGTAACAGCTCACAAATCGTAAATGCAACTTTGAACAAGTCAAATTTCTGGCAAAATGTGACGGTTTTAAAGTTGAAAACAAACATGCGAGTTATGAACAAAACTGGTCAAGACTCTGAAAAAGCAGACAATTTTCAGAGTTTTTGCTTAGAATTGGTGAAGGCAAAGAAAAAAAATACAAAGACCCAAATGGCTATCATGATTTGATACAACTGCCTGATCAGTTGATTAATCATTTTGATAAAGAAAGCTTAATTAAGCACATTTTCCCAAATATTGCCACAAAGTAATTTTATAATATAAAACTCATTTAATTGCTAAATATTTTCAATATTTTTAGTACAAGCCCCGACGAATTTATAGATTCAGCAATCCTTTGTCCAACAAACGAAGAAGTCGATTCAATTAATGAAATCGCCACTAACCTTTTACCAGGTGAATTAGTGGAATATCTCTCACAAGATTCAGTAGTCGTCGATTCAGATACTGCTCAATATCCAACTGAGTTCCTAAATAGTATCAATCCCCCTGGAATACCTCCATTCAAATTGTCTTTAAAGAAGACCAGCAAATTATTCTTCTTAGAAAAATATCGTCAAATATGGGAACTATGGAATGGAATTCGATTTATTGTCAAAAGAGTTCATAAACATCTAATTGAAGCAGAAATTGCAATCGGGAAGTTAAAAGGTAAACGTGTACATATCCCTAGAGTACCATTAATACCTTCAGATTCAGGACTTCCGTTTGATTTCAAAAGGATACAATTTCCCGTTCGGCCTGCATTCGCAATTTCAATCAACAAATCACAAGGCCAAACTTTAAAAAAAGTAGGTGTGTACCTCGAGCAACCAGTTTTTTGTCATGGACAACTTTATGTAGCTCTTTCGAGAGTTTCCGACTTTGACGACATATCAATTACCCTCCCCAAGGATACAAATTTCACAAGAAATCCAGTGTTTTATGATGTTTTTGAATCATAAATTAAAATTTTTAAAAAAAAACAGACAAGACTTAATTATTTTTGTATTTTAAAAATTTGTACATATGTGATTTTTTATTCAATTTTAAATTCTGAGTAAATTATAATAAAAATTAAAAAAATAAAAATTTTAATCGTTTACCATTGTCGGGTTTTCTAGTTTCATTTATTTTAATCTCAGCATCTAAATCAACTTGATTTACGAGATGTTTACAATGATCGGAAATATCATCTTCATCTTTGTTTAGAGTATGCTCAAATTCATTCAATTTAGATTTGATAAGCTTATATTCCGTGTAGATTTTAGAATTTTGACTCATGAATTTTTCTAAAAGAACACTTTTTGGAAAACCGTCAGATGGTGTTTTGTGCACTTGACCACAATGAAAACAATTCAATTCGTCTGTTTCTTTAACACATGAAAAGCAAATACATTCACCACATGGAAGTATTCTTGGCTCATCAAACATTAGATTACAAAATTTACAAATTATGAGGTCGTTCATTTTTATTATTTTTAGTTTTAGATAAAGTTCTGTTTTAAAATCAAAAATAAAGTTTATTTATAAACAAAAAATTTTTAATGTTACAAATTTTTTGATTCTAAAAACAAGTGAAATAATTCTTTAAGGATAATCCTTTATTTTTAAAACTCAACAAATATTTCTTTTTAAAAACATTTATTTAATCCGTCGCTAAATGTTTTGCTAAAAAAAATTTTTAGAAAGTAGATGTTTTTCGACAAATTGGAGTGTTGTTTTTCATTTTCGTGTATTATTTATAAAATTTTTCATGCGTTTTGATTTTATAACTGCTTTTTTATAAGCGATCAAGACTATGCTCAATGATATTGCTCTGTTTGTAAACCATTTTTATAATACAGTCCCGGATATTAACTTGTCACGATATCATATGATATCAGCTGATGTTGGTATCAGAATTTATGACCATCATGATATCTACTATAAGATCCGATTAGTTGAATTCATATGATATTCAAATTCATTCAATTATTGATAATTGGCAAAAACTTATTGAAACGGGTTTATTTCTTCCAAAGTGGTCACACACTGGTCAGTTAAAATTGTTTGACTGACCAGTGTGTGACCACTAAGTTCAGTCGTTTTTATTATTTATTTGAAAGCTGAAAAATGACTACCATAGACGGTCGTATATATACCCGATCACGTACGATCCTAGCGTATTACCGCTGTGCTCCTGGAAGGAGCGTCTGCCGGATTAAGGGTTATAATGATGGATATGTGACAAGTTAATTTCCAGGACTGTATGGCATAAAATTACTTCTTTTTAGTTGTAATTTTGGCTACCGGATCAAGTAAAATTTTTTAGAAAACTGACGAACTGCGAACTTTAGATATTTTGTTTTTTGAAACTTAAGCCGTTTCACAATTTTCATTGTTACCGAATCTAAAATAAACACTTTATGGTAGTTTTATGTTATATCATGAAAATGGTTTTAATATCAGAATATGTTTGAAAGTTTTCAAGCACTCTCAACAAGATCTTTAAAAAAACAGTTTAAAAGCTCGATTTATGCTCTTTCATAAGCAAAATTCAAATAATAGATTGATTCATAAAATTTCGCGTTTTTTAGATGCTAAGTTATTATATAGATTCTATCTCTCATGTAATCTCATAGCTTTAAGTCATATTATATATTAGATTAAACAAAATTGAACGCTCTACATTTTAAAATTTTTGATTCTAAGTATTTTTAAAATTATGAAAACTTTTGATGAAAGTTTGAAATTTTGGTGCTGTTGCGTCATTATTAGAAAAAAGGCCTCACAGCGGAAACCCACGAAATATGTCAAGTAGAAGGTGAGAATGCCTTTAAAGTAAGAAAGGCACAAGCTTGGATCAATAAGTTTAATAGTGGTGATACTAGCCTTCGAAGGGAAAAGGGGTCTAGAAGAACAGTGAGTTTTGATCAGGACACCCTCTGTACGGCGGTAGAGAGCAACCCCGGGTGAGTACTCGCGAATTATCAAGTGACCTTAGCACTTCACAGTCGACCATAGTTCGTCACCTTAAGTTGATTCATCTAGTTAATAGACGCTTCCAAGGTTTCCACACGATTTGACACCTTTGATATTCAACGTCTGTAGACAACTAATCAAAAATCCTCTTGATGAACTATTTTTCAGAAGAGTAATTACTTGCAATGAGGAATGGATTTATTTACGAAACACTGATGAAAGAAAACAGAGGTTGGATTCATCTCAAAATAAAAACGATAAATTATGATGTTTTTTGCAATATGTGTTTTTCAAATCCGTTTTTCAAAAAAAAATGAAAAAATAGGTAAGCCTAATAAATTGGATATCAATCGATAGCCCTCAATATAAGGTGTTTGTTGCAATGCAGACAACATAAATATTTATCGTTTTCCGCAAGAAACCGCGGTAAAAATGTGAAGTATTTTTTTGCTCTTATTTTTACATATTGACATCAATTAGCGAAAAATTTTGTTTTGAAAAAAGTAATGAAAGAAATGGAAAAATTAACAAGTAATATTAATGCATTGTATTGCCTGAAAATTAAAACTTTATCTGTAAAAATAATTAGATTTGTAATACTCTAATTGACTGAATTTCAAAGAATTTTGAGCTGATACCATTAATTTTGAAATGAAAGTTTTGGCTCTATACCTTTAGATAGAAAAAAAAAAGATAGAAAAAATTCGGGATACTATTGACCAAATTTTAAAAAGTAATAAAAGTAATGAGGTCATTACTTCTGACTCAGTACAGGACATCTAAATAAGCTTTTATTGTAAGCGACTATAGAACTCAAGCGCTTTCTAGCTCAAATGGCAACTATGTGTTAGTAAGTCTTTTTATTCTTCATCTTCAATTGAATGTACATTTTGAACATTCGGCAACAAGAAATACGTTATCATCATTTAAGGTTCGGTAGGAGCAAAACGTCTGCACTATCTGAATTCTTCATTTATGACTTTTTAACCTTAATCTACGATCTCGAAAACCTCATGTTCACTTTCGAAATATATATGTTTTCTAGGATTTTTCTATGCGAAAATTCCGAATTTTAAGTCAAATTTTTTCGACCTCTACTTTACAAAAATGGAAAATGGAGAATCGCCTCTTGTATAAGCAGATACAAAAAAATTGGGAATTGTGGCTCTCCTAGGCGTAGATGTGGCTTGACCGAAAAATTCCCTTATTTTTACCGTTTTCACCCGTGTATTGCTTTATGGAATTTTATTTCCCCATCAACAATGGTCCCAGCGTCAATAGTAGCTTTTTAGCTTTCAGAACATATCTTTTAATCAATTAAAGCATTTTTCAATCATGTTTACTAAAATTTTTAAATAAAGCACTTTGACGTTTGGCTGCAAAAAGCGGGAGGGTAGGGTCAAAATTTTGGATTTTTTACCCCCATGAAAAAAAAATTTTTTGGGGTTTTCGAGATCGTAGATTAACGTCAAAAAGTCATAAATGAAGAATTCAGATAGTGTAGACGTTTTGCTCCTACCGAACCTTAAGGAAAATGATGTTTTGTTAATATTTATTAAACCGTCAATTTAATTTAATTTTTTTTATTTCGAAGGTAAATAAGTGATTGAATTTTCTAGATGTATTGATTACCCACTATCAATGATTTTAAAAACAACTTATTTTGACTCAAATCAAAAAGCATTGAACCCAAACAAACTATAATTAATGAACTTCAAAATCAATTTAATCGAAAAACTTCGCACACAAAAAAATTCAATTTTTCTTCTTTTTTTTTTAAAAAAAATTAAATCAATAATTAAATTTATTATTCGAGCAAATCGATTGTTTTGAAGAAAACAACATGAAAAGTTGCTAAACACACGCCAAACAAAACACATCGCAAATTTCCAATCAAAATTCTTGTTCTTATTTATTAGCTTATTTAATCAATTAAAAACTCAAATCAAGCTGTTTTCATAATAAAAAAAAAAAAAACTTAAACAAATTTTAGTTTAATTTTGGCTCGAAATATTTCGTTTTTTTTCTTCTTTAGTTCTTGTTAATACTAAACATGAATTCACTCGAAAAAATTTAAATTTTATAATTATTTATTAAAATTATACAAAAAAATTCATAAGCATTCTCTAATTACCAGTTTTCCTTTTTTTCGTAGTTTCTTTTCTTGTTCATTGCAAATATATTTCAAACGAAAGGAAATAACAAAAAACACCTTTTTCTTGTACAATTTTTGTTGTTGTTCAAGTCATTTGGTTAAATTTTATGCTTTGTTAATTTTTTTTTCGCAATAAAATACTTGCTAGCGTACTAGATTTGTTACTCGTTTATTTTGTATTTTTTTTTAAAATCTATTTCAAGCTTGAGTTAAATTAAAATCAAAAATTTATTTTATTTTTTTTTCTACAAATATTTAGAGCACTTATTTAAAATGGTCCAACATGAACATTGGTCATTTAACGAGCGTACTTTTCGATCAATTTTTGAAAATATAAATAGTTTGAGGAAAAATCGTGTTTTATGCGATGTTATTTTAAAAGTAGACGACGAGGAATATTACGCTCATAGGGGTATTTGATTTTATAAAAAAAATTAAAAAAAAAATTTCCAACAAAATATTTTTAAAATTAATTTTTAGTCATTTTATCAGCTTGTAGTGATTATTTTTGTGCAATGTTTACCAATGAGGTAAATTAAATATTTATTCAAAACTTAAAAAATTGATTTTTGAAATTTTTTTTTACAGATGAAAGAAAAAGACATGCCTGTCATTGAACTGCAAGGTCTTACTTCAAAGACTATGGAAATTCTACTCGATTGTATTTATTCGGAAAAAGTTTCATTTACAATTGAAAATGTTCAGGAAATACTTCCAGCTGCTGCTTTATTGCAACTGAATGGTAAAAATTTTAGAAATTTAGACTTCAGTCGAATAAAAACGTTAAGGTGCTTCATTTAAACATCTAAGAACTCACGATTGGAAAAGGTTAAGATTTATTTTGAGATACAAACTGAAAGCCAAAAAAGTCTAGTTTATGCAGACACCCACATTGAAGGGGAAAATGATTTCACTTCACCTGTAATGTGATGAAAACAAAAATTTAGAAAATGTCAACGTTTTTGTTAGACTGTATTTTAAAATAAAAAAAAATAATTAATTAATATTTTGATAGAAATAAGGTCTGGTTGTGAAGATTTTTTGAAGAATCAACTCGACCCCCAAAATTGTCTAGGCATCAAAGCATTCGCCGAAATTCACAATTGTAATAACTTAAAAAACGCAACTCAGGAGTATATATACGAAAATTTTTCACAAATTGTACAAAATAGCGATGAATTTTTTAACCTTAAATGTAAAGACTTGGAAGACTTAATTAAATCGGATGAAATCGAAGTAGCTAATGAAGAAATTGTTTACAATTGTGTTATCGAATGGACTAATTATGATATTAAAAATCGTGAACAATATCTACCAAAATTAATGACTTACATACGATTGCCTTTGTTGTCGCCTCAATTTTTAACCGATGTTTGCGACAAAGAATTTTTGGTGAAAAAATCATTCGAATGTCGGGACATGTTGGATGAGGCAAAACGTTTTTATCTTAGACCTGATTGTAGATCTGAAATGAATGGCCCAAGATTTAAAATCCGAACTGGAAAAGATGAACATTTGGTTATGTTGGGAGGGTTTGGCTTTCAACAAAAACCACTTGACGTTGTTGAAAAATACTGCCCGCGAACAAACACTTGGTCAGCTCTACCTGTAATTACCAATTTACTTTATTTATTTCAATTAATAATTTTTAATATTTTTAAGTCTTTGACCAAAAAAAGACGGTACGCTGCATCAGCTGCAATCGGAAAATGTCTTTATATAATTGGAGGTAAACATTTTATTTTTAATTTTTCTCAGTCTAAACTTGACCTTGAAATTTTGAAGGGTATGACACCAAAACTCGTTTAAAATCGGTAGAAAAGTTGGATTTATCTGAAGAAAATCCTCAATGGCAAAGTGTTTCACCGTTGCTTTTTCGAAGAGCCTTACCGGCCGTTTGTGTCCATAACAGTAAAATTTATCAGCCTGTTAGTCTAAAAAATGCTCTAAAAAACTCGTTAATTTAAGACAAAATTTATGTATGTGGTGGTTTTGATGGTACATCTAGACATTCCACGATGGAGTTCTATGATCAAACCACTGATAAATGGACCCTTCTTGATTCGACTAGTGTCGGCAGAGAAGGTGCTGGTCTAGTTTCATTAGGCGACAGTCTATACTGCATTGGTAAATAGTCATCCTAATTACCAGTCTTTTTCTAAAGTACTGATAATAAATTTTTAAGGAGGTTATGACGGATACAACTTGCTTAGATCCGTCGAGAGATATGATTTTCATACATCCACTTGGTCATTGATTTCAAGCATGATTACTCCGAGATCCGGAGCAGGGTGTGCTGCTTTAAATTACAGAATTTTTGTCTGTGGAGGTAACATTCTTTAACAATAAAAAGATACTGGTTTTAAATTAAATTTTAAATCAAGGTTTCGATGGTCACATACATCTACCAACCGTTGAAACATACAGCACAATAACAGGTCAATGGAGTATGATTAACAACTTGACAGTGCCTAGATGTTATTGTTCAGCAACTTTGTTACACGGTAAAATAATAGTCGTTGGTGGCTATGATGGTCAATCTTTATTGAGTTCATTAGAAGAATACGACGAGGCAAACAATACATGGACATCTAAAACAAGCATGCCTACAGCTCGTTGTGATGCTGGTTTTGCTATTATTAAATACAGAAATTATTCTTAAATTCCAATTAGAGTAGAATTAATTTTTCATATCAATTCCATTTTGAACGACACCGATAAAACTTGTACATTTTTTTTTGAAAAAAAAAGCTTTAAATTTTTTTGTGTTTAATTTCCAAAGCTCGGTGTTTGCTCTTTCTAAAAAGTAATTGTATATTGTTTTTGATTGAAAGACTTGAGCAAAGTCCGATGGAAAAAAAAAAAATCAGGTCGTAGGAATTATTGCTTTTTTTTTTATTCTTTTGAATATTTAAATCATTGATGATTTTACTCTTAAAAAAAAAGTTTTTTATTGCATATATTTACATAGCTTTGTTTTTTTTTGGTCTTGGAAAGTATTTTTTTTAAACTCTTTTTTTTTTTTGTTTTTTAAAATTTTTATTTTTGTATTAAAAAAAATATATCTACTAATAAACTTAATATTTATAAGCTTTTGTTAGAATCTTGCTCCCTCTTGAAAAAAGGTGCCTCAAAAATTTTAAAATCAAGCACAAGCAAATTTAGGAAAATTGAAATCAAAGCAAATTTTCAAAGAAGCCAACAAAATTTAGATTTCGAGTTTCATGTTTCGGAACCATTTATAGTCAATTATTAGAAAGAAAAATCAATACGGTTCACATGAAGATTGAAATACCTCTTATTTTGTTAGGTAAAAGGGTAAAAAAGTATCCTGTAAACCTAAAAAATACATTTTATCTATCCTAGAATAGATCCGAGAATACATTTATCTATTCGAGGATACGGACCACCTGTTTTAAAAGATCGACTAGCTTTCGGAGACTGAAATCCTTGTTTATCTTTTTGTGATCATTCTCGTGGACCAGGTGGCTAAGCTTTGGGATTTTCGGTTCGGACTAAAGACTATAGAAGAAGAATTAATAGAAGCTGTGAATTGAAGTTTTTAAAAAAAGGCTGCTATGTAGCAAGAAAGAGCACTAAATAGGCTACCAGAAAATCGGTATCCGTTTATTACTGGGCTTTTGGTTCGACGGCAAACTGGTGTTCCGTTGAAATTTTATAGTGATTTTATGCTTTAGGCGCGCCTGTAGCCCGAACTAAAGGTCCCAGTGCTTAGCTCTAGTTAAAGCAAGATTGCGCTCAAAAAGTTGTACCCGAAGAATCGGACGGACCTTTTTCTGGCAAAAAATGATAGTCGATCGGTATTCTTAAAATTTCAGGTCGGTTTGTTTTTAAGAGTTTGTAGTCTAGATCGAATGTCCTAGAGTTTAGCTTTTAATTTTTCAATAAAGAAAATAAAACGTTAACTGTCCGGTAACTGGCGGGCCTTTAGGTTGGAGGAAAAGTTGTGGTCTGTTAGTTTTTTTGTGTCTTTTCATAATTGATCTCGATGGCTTCTCGGATAGATGAGATCTATTCTTGGATAGATAACATGTATTCTCGGATAGATAAAATGTATTATTTAAAAAAAATTTTGAAAAATATGTATTTTTATGTATTCTCGGATAGATAATTTTAAAAATATCTATTTTTTATTTGAAAAAAATAGATAAAATGTATTTTCGGATAGATAAATATCTATTCTCGGATAGATAGCCAAAATCAGGTTTACAGGATACAGTTTTACCGGTAAAATTTCCGGCTAACTCTTCAGACTAAAACCCTATAGAGATGGTGTGGTCAAGTATGAAAACTAACTTAAGAAAAAGACCATGTGTTAATTAGAACAGGCTAATGAAGGAATTAAAGATTTTTGCAGAACCGAACTTACGCAAACTCGAATTCAAAAATATATTGA
Source organism: Brachionus rubens (assembly GCA_022207745.1). NCBI lineage: Eukaryota > Metazoa > Rotifera > Eurotatoria > Ploima > Brachionidae > Brachionus > Brachionus rubens. The sequence continues at coordinate 141,305 of JAJVHD010000016.1, read as the reverse complement.
TCAACTTAGAAAGGTAAAGTTTAATGCCATGACAAATTTGAACCCTGGTAAAATTTATGTTACTTTACTTTAGAATATTCAAATTGTTATTTCGAGAAATGGTGAATGGTCAGATAACTGATTAAGCCTCAACTGTAAAAAAAGAAATCGATTAATTTGATCAAACCTAAAGATCTAAAAATTTTAGTCTGCTCTCAATTTTTAGTCAATTTTTCTAAGCCAATTTAACATTTTTTTTATTTTTGTTGGCTAAAAATATTTTTTTTTGTCACGTTTTGTCCCGGATAGACTTTTTTAGTCACTCAGAGACACTTTTTGTTACTTAAAAGGAATAGGATATCATTTTACTGAATATCTTGCTTACCCTAAGGGATTTTGTAACGACCAGACGTGACTTTATAATCCTTTTGTGTTACCAAAGTTTCGGTTACTGCGACGCAATCAGCCCTGTAGCTCGAATTATCATGGGTTGTTGACTTCAAAAATCTGCAAGGTAAATTAAAGCAATTATTTATGCTTTGGGCAGACATATGTACTCATTAAATTTAAGGTATTGGGTCGGTATGGGTTACCCGAAAAATTCAGGTTTTGGGTTCGGGTAGGGAAAGGCCAGAAATTTTGGATTTCGGGATGGGTCTGGAATCCAAGGGTGTTTCAGGGTGAATTTTTCGGGTAACCCTTACCCACCCAATACCTTAAAATTAATGGGTACATATGTCTGCCCATAGCCCAAAATATTTGCTTTAATTTACCTTGAAAAATGAAACTAGATGCATTTTTATCCAAAATGAGGCCTATCAAATCCACAGGGTGCCATTTTGACTAAAATATCTATAATTTTATTATTCGATTTCTAACACGGTGTGGAAAATTCCCTTGATAAAACATATCGCCAAGTAGAGCTGAAAATCTCAACCGAGATCTGTTTGAGAAAATTTTTTGGACTAACTTTTTTTTTGTCAAACTTGGAAAAAAAGTCTGTTACACTAAGTAACAGGGTAGTTAAAATCGACATCGACGGCCAATTCAAATAACCGCAGTCATCAATACCGTACTTCGGTCAAAACGAGAAAACGAGTATCTTTACATAATTATCAATCTTTTGTAAAATTAATGTCTTCTCATTAAAGCTAATTCAAAGTTATTAAAAAGCGTTTGATTCTTTTTTTTGAAAGAAAAAAAAATATTTGATTTGAAAATTTTCATTCATCAAAAAATTTGTTTTTCTTTGCTAATCACATTGTAAAGAAAATCCTATAAATTATTTGCCTTTTAATGTTGAAAGGATGATTAAATGATGATTCAGCTGTTTTTTTTAAACAGTGATCATGCAACAATTTGTTGATTTTTTTGAAGGACTTGTTTTAGAGACTTTTAAAGTAAAAGGAAACTTGAACAAAAAAAAAATTCATAATTCAAAAAATACTAAAAAGAGCTTATCTTGCAATTGAAATGTAAAAAAAATTTCTAAATTTTGATTAAAACTTATTTTTTATTTTAAACTGTTGAAATTCAACTAGGATTTTTCAAGAAACTTCAAATGAGATTCTCGAATGGACACAAACTCCCCGAAATGTTTTGCTAATCAAACGAATTGGTGAATTGACTCGCGATGCTTTTATAGAAATTTTAAATTTTCTTATTCATGTAAATTTTGAAAAATTTTAACTTAAAAAATTCAAAAATTTTCAAATCTTATTTTCCTAGACATGCTCTTTACATGTTTTTGTCGAGCAAACTGAATATGAAAGTGATTATTTGAAAACGGAAAAAAGTCTCTACAATTCAAATACTAACATTTTTGATTACAATTTAAAAATTTTTGAAGAAAAAAATAAAAATTCCATTGATATGATTATTTGCTTGGGTGGTGATGGTACTTTACTTCATGTGTCCTCTTTGTTTCAGGTACGTTCCTTTGTTAAAACCGACGAATCAAATTCTTTACAAATTAAATTTTTTTAGAGCAAATGTCCTCCAATTTTATCAATCAATTTTGGGTCTCTAGGATTTCTATGGTAATTTAAAACCAAAAACGAACATTTAAAAATCATTTTGTGGGAAAACTTTTCTTATTTAGTCCTTTTGAGTTTGCGGACTATGAGAGTCACATTCTATCAGCTCTTAGAGGAGGCGTTCCACTAATAAATCGAAGCCGTCTCAATTGTAAATTAATTAATTTGAACGATTCAAGTGATAGTTTTACAATTGATTGTAAAAGCTTTCAAGAACAAGTATTGTTAAACGAAATCGTCATCCACGGCTCGAATAGTTATCTATCAAGCTTGGACCTTTATGTAAACGATCAATATGTGACAACAATTCAAGGTGATGGATTAGTAATTTCGACACCGACTGGTTCAACTGCCTATTCAATGTCAACTGGAGCGTCTCTGTGTCATCCGTGTATGGATTCAATTATTATTTCAACTATTTGTCCTCATTCATTGTCTTACAGACCTATTATTTTGCCATTAAATGTTGAGATTAAAATTTGTCCTAGTCAAGACTCACGTGGTTCTTCATTTTTTCTAGTTGATGGCAAAAATATGACCGAGTTAAAACAAGAAAATTTTCTTTTAATCACAAATTGTGATTTTAAATTTCCAACTTTGACAAACTCGGATAAAATATGTGATTGGTTTGAAAGTTTGAGTAAATGCTTAAATTGGAATCAAAGACCAAAACAACAACCATTGGATAAACCAACATATAAACCACCTCGTTTAGCAAAAACTTCGTCTACAAATGATCTAAAATCGTTTTATTTATGTGTTCCAAGTGCAGATTGTGGTTATTGTAGCAGCAAATCAGACGAGTACGATGAACAATGAAAAAGTTTTTTGTTTAATTTTATTAGGCGTTTTATAAACTAAATTTCAATTTTTTTTAATCTAATCTCAATGCAATTCTATACATTCCATTTTTTTGTAATTTTTATTTTTCAAATTTAAATAATTTTAACCTTAAACTAAAAAGGATAAATAAAATATTAAATTTCTATTTTTATTTTTTATTTTGGAACTCAATTGCACATCAGCTAGAAAGAGTGTTCATAAGACTGTTGTTCGTTTGTTCACTTAATCCGATGACTGTAAGATTTACTACATAATTCAATGAAGAGAATGAAGACTTAATGAAAGGACAACTACAGCCAAACATGAATTGTCTTATAGTAATGTGGTGTAATGAATGGTAAATGGTCCTAAACACCGAGAAGAGGTGATACATATCGGGATAAACGATCCCAACAGCGACTATTTTATACCATTTTCGATAGAATAAAGGTCACTTTGGACCCTAAAATCAAACTAAAACAAAATTTTAAAGTAAAAACTTTTAACTTTTATTGCTTAGTATATTTGAGCATTATAAATCAATGTACAATTTTTGATTATCTTTAAAACTGTTGCTCTATGTTGTCATTAAAAGTAAGAAAAAGCATTAAAAAATAACTTCAAAATCTAAAAAACCAATTTTTTGTTTTTTTTTTTCGGTCGAAACTGGATCAAAAGTAGTTCTTTTATAAAAATTATAGAACTTTTATGTAACTCCAGCTTTTGCCGAATGGTCAACTTCCAGGCCTTAGTACTCAGACAAGATAATATTTGATAAGCTAAATCCTGGATATTCTAATGTAGATTTTGGTTGAGAATATGCCTATCAAGTCGGTTTTTCAAAAATACTAAAAATGAAATCTCGATTACGGGGTTCAAAGTGTCTTTTCGACTCCATTTAGAGTATTCAATGTCAGTATGGAATCCATACCTAAAGAAAGATATTCACATCTTTAAGAAAGTGCAAAGGACAGCGACGCGGAGCATACACGGTTACTTTAATTTGTGCATTCGCTCAAAACTTAAACTAATAACTCTTACAACTAGAAGATGAATGGGTTATCTAATCCAAATGTACAAACTCATTAACATGTAAACTGGTACAAACAGGCGGAGAGCGACAAAACAATTGAACAGGTATACGAGACAAGAGGAAATAATTAGAAAATTTAAACGAGAACTTGTAAAGAATTTTGTAAATATTAATGAAATTTTTTAAGAATAATTTAGACAAACTTTTGAAAGACTAAACCATTGCTTATGACCCGGATATAAAAAGACTTAATGCAAGAGTGTAGCAGTTATTTTTACTACAGTGCAGTCGCGTTAATCCGAACTTCTTGGGACTGTAAAATTTGAGTTCGGATAAAATTGTTCGTATTAAACGCCTTAATTTACATGCAGCGAAGCCTGAATGGGAGACAAACTTTAACCGAAATTCTTAAAATTTCGGATTAACCTAGTTCGGATTAAGGCGACTCGACTGTACTACTACCGTATTCCCTCGTTCGATTATGCAGTACCACGACCCAAAATCTAATTTTTTAGAAGGGTTTTTAACGACTAGAAAAATGCTAAAACATGCTTAAGATATTCGTCACACTCTAGTTTTGAAAGCAGAGTCTGCTAAGAATATTTTAACAAAGGCTAATTGGTAAAAAGAGTCTCCTAAACTTTTAGATTTCGTTTTATGATGCTGCATAATCGAACGAAGGAATACGGTATTAGCAGTCGATTAAAGTTAGGGCATCTAAAATGCCATTTTTTGTGAGTCATTTTAGTACAGATATACAGTCTAACCTCTGTAGTATCCCTAGTATTGAGCTTAGTTAGCTTTAGTTGTTTTAGTTAAATTTTTGTTAAACTTGTGCTTATGAAATTACAGTTGTTAGAAACTTTTTAGAAATACAAACATTTATTTTAAGAATAGGATAAGCTGTTTGCTTTAATTCAAAAGCAAACAAGCGTCTTTATAAAACATTGAATTTTTATTTTATTCTTTTGAGTCTTTGAATAAATTGTTAAAACAAAACATCTTTCTTAATTATTAACGATATTACAAACCTCGATAATCCGGCCCTCAATAATTCAGAATCCTGACATTCCGTGAACTTCCCACTGGAATATTTTTCTTTTGATTCCATCTAATTAATCCGACATTCGACAAACTGACAGAAAAGTTTCGGATTAACGAGGGAAGATTTTTGTTAATTTTATAAATTATATTTCTAATGTGAAAATTGCTAATGTGATCATAATGCAATGATAAAAAACATAATGTGAAAAAAAGTATCAGATCTAAATTAAGTTTATTTTAAAATAAAAAACAAAAACATAATAAAAATGTTATATACATTGATAAAAGGACAAATTTTTTTCGAAAAAAACCTAATAAATTTTCAAATTATGCTGTTCCATATACTCTTCATAAAATTTGACAATAGCTCTACGATCCATTGATACAGCCAAATCGTACAACGATTTACCAAAATTATTTTTCACATTAAAATTAGCTCCATGTTCAATTAAGACTTTAACAAGCGGTAAATTACCATTTATGGTCGCAATTAAAAGCGCATTTTTATTCTCTTTATCAATCACATCAACTTTAGCTTTAAATTTTAAAAGAACTCTTGCAATATCTCCTGATGCATTTACACTAGCAGCTCTTAACAATGGTGTCCAACCGTTAAGTGTATCTTTTTTATTAACATCAGCACCATCGTACAAAATCCATTCGAGTACATCTGTATTACCACCATCGACTGCGTAATGAACTACAGTCATACCTGTTTTATCTGTTAGATCATATGAAGCGTTATTGGCGCGTAGTTCTTTGACAAAATCGAGTCGACCATAAAATGCTGCTAACATTAGAGCTGTTTTTAAGCTGTCATTTTGAGCATTAATTTCAGCGCCGGACTCGATTAATATTTGAAAAATACTTGACATAAAATTTTGAGAAAATTCTTTTCAAAAACCAGTTAAAACAAAAAAAACTTACTCAAAATTATTTCGGATGATCGAAATCATTAATGGTAAATTACCGAATTTGTCCGGTATTTGTAAGAGTCGTTCGCCGATTGGTGATTGTAACATTTGTTCAATATCACTTTTACGGTCTAACATTATGCACTTGTGAAATAATTCACCGTTCAATGGTTCCTCTAGAATAAGTTTATAATTTAAATTTTTTTTTTGGTTTGTAAGAATACTTATCTTAAGGGTACCTTTCTCGAACCTGTTGAAAAATTTTTCCCTTGTTAATCGATCAATTTTTTTTCGAAACATGTTTAAAAAATCCCGAAATAATGAAAAAAGAACTGAATTTTTTAATGTAAAAAAATCGCGTTTTTAAGCTCCTAGTGACGAAAACGAGATTTCAATAATCTCATGGCAAAAAAAATTTTAATTCAGTTATGAAATGTTCAATTTACTTCATGGACTATTTGAGAAAAAAAAAACTAAAACTTTAGAATGGAAGCGAAAAAACAGCCTCCGGGGTGTGACTTGATTCAAGCTCTTAAAGCACGATAATATCGACCTATGTGAAGTTTTTTCTTGAAAATTAATTAGAAAGTTCTTGAATTTACTAATTTTATTATTTATAATTTCATAAGCAGATTTTAAAATGAAAGCGTCTTGGCTCGAGATGTCAATTATACATCAATGAGCTTCATTACAACAATTAGCAGTTTAAAAATACCTTGTTATTCTATTTGGCTTATTTTGGATCCCTGAAAAATATACATCAAGGTATAACTTGAAGTGAGGTATGCAGTGAGGTGTATTTTCAGCTAATGATTGGAGACAAGAAAAATTGATTTTATAACATGAAAGAACTTTGGACTTTGCAATTAGCAATTTCTTAAAATAATTTATTGACATTGAAAAATGACATTTTTCAGCCAAGTTAAGATCCAAGGGGCTCCCTCTGTCTTTTTTTGTTATTCTTAGGTATAATATCGGGTATTATTTTTGATACAATAATGTATTCGTGCCTGGAATGATTTTTCGAGCATTCCAGCTAGAGAAAAAAAGAGTATCTTTGTAGATCTCGTTGAGAGCTTTCGATTGATATATAAAAAATGGGGGATTAATACAACAACTTTGTGGATGTATCAAGGTCCTTTTAAGACTGAAAAATCAATTTTCTTGGCCAAATAACTTCATTAGGGGTCTTATATGGTATCATTTTGTAGCCTTTCATTTACTCTACCTATTATGAAAAAAATATTTGTATACCTCACTTCGTGTAAAATTTACACCTAGGTGTATGTTTTTTTAGGGGTCCGTAATTTTCATTTTCAGATTTTTAAGGTATGTCATTTTATTTCAAGACTTTATAAGATCATTATTACCTGACAATAGATAAACGAAAAATATTAAATCATATTTACTTGTAGTGCGAATTGTAACTGATGTACTATATTCACTTCGATCATTATTAAGCCCAATTACACATAATCGAAAAGTGTACTCAGTAGATGGATCAAGACCTTCGATTACTCTATTCGTCAAAAACCCTCTTTATGTTTTAAAAAGTACATTAAAGCTTTTGGACACTTGTTAAATTTTTTTAAAAAAATAATTAAAATTTACGAATAAATAATTCCCCATTCACGTTTATTGTTATTGCTCAATTCTTGAACTATAAATTTAAGTCTCGAATATGGCGAATCTTTTTTAACATGATTCCAATCAAGTTCAATAGACGAGTGTGTTACTTTACCAACAACTGGTGGATCTGGTTTATCAATCATAGTTGAAAAATCAAAAAAATTCTAAATATCCAAAAAAAATAAATTAGAAAATTTTTTTTTTTTAACATAAAAAAAAGAGAGAGTCATAACAACTGAAATTTTTAATTTTATTTTTTTTTGTATATATAAGGAAAACGTAATTAGCGATTTTTTTCAGTAGGGTCATAATAGAGTAGTTGATTTGATTTTTTTTTTGCTTAGAAACGAAGATAAAATTGTTTCTTAAAGGGTTAAATAATTTTTAATTTTTACGGAAACATTAACAATTGTTGTTGTTATTGTTGACGAGACCTAATCATTACCTGTTATTGTTTTGAATTAAATATTTATAATAGAAAAACATTTTGTTATTTTGTGTTAAGTGTTTTTCTTTTTTGAGGCGTTGAATGTTGCCTCAATGTTGGATAACTTTTTTCGACAAGTCGACAAGTACATAACATATATAAAGGCTTATGTTAAGAAGTAAAAGCGCTTGGCCTGGGATTTGAAGATTTCTAGAGATAATAGGCTCAAGTTTTGAAGTTTCAAATGACAACCCGTTTTTTTTTTCGCAAGTTTGTTTAATAACAATTAAAAAATTCTGTTTTTTTTTCGAACCGTTATCTTAAAACTTGTTTCTATGAAATGATATAAGTTTCATGCATTCGGTTCATGTTTCTTAAAACGAAACTTAAACTAACATTTGAAGGCTAAAAATCTAATAAAGTCTATAAACGAGACACTCCGAATCTACGTTTTTTTTTTCAAAGATATTTTTCGAATTCTTTGGATTTTAAAAAGTTTCAAATATTCTGAAAGAAAACTAAATATTTAAGGTTTTTTTTTATTATTTTTTTTTTATGAAAACTCAAACCCTCAGGATGAAGTTATTCATTACTGAGAGAAGGTAATTAGAATTTTATTATATAACTTGCTGGAGATATGACGAAAGAAAAGCTGACTATCAAAAAAATTTGTTTGCTTTCAAGACCCACCCGGTTTTTTTATTAATAGTTACAAATTCATTTCGAATAACCGAACAAATAAAAGATTTGTTTAAAAGGAAAAAACATATTTTTAAGTGCCATTAATATTTTTTGTAAATATTCGTCGTTTTAATAAAATATTATTAAAATTCTATGAAGACTAGTCCCAATCAAACTTCCCGAAGAATTAAATTGCTTCGAAATTTCGTTTTATGTCATAGAAACAGTAAGAAAATTTTTTCGATTTTCTGTTTATCAGGAAGAAAGTTTTAAACTCAAGCAGAAAATCCATCAAAAAACCGTAAATTCTCGTTCAATGTTACTTGTAACTAAATCCGATTTTTTAAAGCTGTTACATGAACCATCAACCATCTCTTACATACAATCTTCAAAATTAATTGAAAACCCTGTCCAATCAATTTCAATTTACTTCAAAACCAGTGTAATTGGAACTCAACCAACAAACAATAATACTGAAATGTAATCCTATAAAAGTGGCTTTACAGTAAATTGAAATTGACTGGGTGGACTAAAATCTAAAAAAATTTAAAAATTATTAATAATTTGTTTATGTGGTGATATGACAACATGATTTTATAAACATTTACTCGACTTTCCGCAAATTATTGAATTTTTACCAGTCAAAAACTTACCCTATTTTACGGGTTTTCGAGTAAATTTACGGTAATTTTTGGTAAAAAAATACGGCTATTTATTCGGTTAAATTTCGAAAGATGTCTAGAATGACCATTTAAAGGACTGCTGAATTAAGTCTCTTTTTAGGATTTAGAAGAAAAGGTTATCGATCAAAACCGATCAAATACTAAGCATCGTTCGAAATTCAACCGAAGAAATAGCCGTATTTTTTTACCAAAAATTACCGATTTATCCGAGAATGAGGATGTAGATATTCAAGATGACATTTTTAATCCTAATGATTATGAGTTGGACGGAAAATTTTCACCTGGAGTAGACGTTTAAATAATTCCGAATGCTAATTCTTTAATCGGAATCCGTAAAGACGTTTAAATCGAGCGAGACAGGCTTAAGTCATGAAAACAAGAAGTAAGCGCTACTTACCCGATATATCAACCATCGATTATGTTCCCCTACCCATTCTAAATGTTGATAGGGGCTTGACTGAGGCTCTTACGAACTAGTATGCGAAACTGGTAAAAGATTGTACATTCAACCTAGATAGTAAAGTTGACTAGAAATTGAGTTTAAGCTATCAATTGGCTGAGGACAGGGTATGTTCAAGTGTAATTGTACTGGAGGATGTTTAAAAAACAGGTGTTAAGCTTTGCTATTTTTTTAAATCTTTATTTTTGCTCTCTATTTTAGATGGTCTCTATCAGAGGGTTTTGATTCAGCCAGCTGAAATTTTAGAACTTAAAAAAGATCAAGAGAACATTATTCATTCAGATATTTAAGTTACAAAATTATAAAATTCTTATTTGATACGAAAACTTAAAAACAAATTGAATGGTTAAACTTTATCTCCACCTTTTAAAAGAAAAAATATTTAAATAAGACGTAGATATCGAATTCCAAAATTTTGAAAACTTAAATTTACTGATACAGCTAATATTACGCAAATATAAAAAACACCATTGAACTCGAAACAATTTTTAAAATCTTTTGCAAAGTAAAAATCTTCTCTACAGAGTTACTCTAGTTGAAATTACTCAATTTATAACTTTTAATAAAAAAAATCCAATTTAAAACTAATTAAGTTTTATTTTTTGATCCATGAATAACTAAAAATAAAGGCTTATTAATTATTCATAGTATTTTAAACATCAATATTTGAAACAAAATTTTCCTTCGTAACAGTTAAAAAAAAACCTGTCAGAAAAAAAAATAATTTAATTTGTTTTTTTTAAACTTTTCTTACGGTTTTTTTAAGAATTTTTGGCTTTTTTTGTGTGTGTGTGTGCTGGAGCCCCACAAATTTACGTAACTTAAATTAAATTTAAAAGTTTCGTGTTTTTTTTATTTAGTTGTTTTCGTTTTGTTTCGTGATTAAATTCAATCGTAAAATTTAGGTTGTTTAAGAGAAGACTTTTGACAAAAATTACGCTTAGGTTTGTACAAAATTCTTATAAATTCTAAACTCGAAAAAATTGATTTGAATTTCACGAATTTTTGAACTTGAAAGATTTAAGTCAATTAAATTATTGTAAAGTTTCATTCAAAGATTTAAAAAAAAAAGAAACCTTAAATGACCATGCACAGATTTAGAGTAGTTTTTTTTTTAATTTCAAAAGGGTTTCTGATAACTTTTGAGAAAAAAATGACAAAAATGAAAACGACCGAACGTTGTTTTAGAAACATTATGAAACCCCACATGGACGATTTTGTATTTAGAATAAATTTTTACAAAAAAAAATTTGACCTGAAATTCTTAGCATTACTTAAAATTAAATTTAGAGCAAACGAAAAATTCCAATTCAAAAAATTAGACTATAAAACTCAAGCCGTCGAGGCAATGGATTTAAAAATTAAATATTAAAAAAATGATGAAGAATAAGTTTATAACAGTGTTGCTTCTAAGTGTTTGTATCATGGCTTTGATTTCAACTAAACCAGTAGTTGCACAAAATAAAACTACGACAAAGCCAACAACAACAACAACTACAAAATCAAGCGAAAAGTCGAACACACGTGTTGCGGAAAGTCAAACTGGAAAAGATACTGGAAATAAAACTGTTACGGATTAAAATAAACTTTTTTTTGATTGAAAATTTTTTTTCTCATTTTTCTATGACAAATATCACTATGCTGACCCGGAAAAAACTTCCAAATAAATTATTTTTTGAATTTTTTGGGATTCTGACCGCCTGGATGTTTCTTAAATTTTGCCAGTGACCCTCAATTTTATGAAGGAAGAGTCATCAAGCTTTCTAAATAAAGGGTTCCCAGCTAATTTGCTTGTTTAATTTTCTAAATATTTTAGCATGTAGATAGGGTTGTCGCACTGTCACGTTAATAATATATGTAACATATTCTAAGCAATCATGGAAGTAAGCGAATCAGAATTAAGAGCGTTTTTTTTGAAAATATAAGATCTGGCGACTTTTAGGTTACTTAATTGCTACAGCTTTAAAAATGTTATCCCGATACGAACAAGAGATACTGTGTTTTAGCTTTTTTTTAGTCTTGGATCTTGAGCAATGACTTCACTTGACTTCTTCTTGGCTCTATGACTCCTGCTTAATGAAACTAATCTTTATTGTACAGACCAAAGTTGTTCCTCGAGCCGCGATTTTTTAAGTCCTAACCCCAAAAAGTCAACTCAAGTTTCGGATTGACTCTGGTATAGACTGTGATACAGGTCTGATGGACCTATTAGAGTGTATCTGACCATTATAGAACTCTTAAAAACGGAAAATTGAAATTTCAAAGAGAAGAACATTTGAAAATATACCAAAAACCTGTATACCAGGTATTTTCCAAAGTGTATGTTCTTGGATTTGGTCGTTTTATAGCTCGAAATCGATCATCGAGATCTTCTATCAGATAGATTCTAGAGAATATTTTTATAATTTCGTAATCACCGTTCGTGAATTGTTAAAAAAAATACTAAAAAATTATTTTCTCCTAAACGAAATTATTTTTTTGCTTCAAAAACCTTTTTAACATACTCAGTACAGTAAATATTCGATTATCCAGAATTTTGAAAATGGAACACAACAAGTTTTTTGTCTTAGAGTTTGTCTATTTTCGACAAGAAATTTAGGTCTTTCAGAAGAAGGGATAGAAAATTTTTAAGAGAGGCGGTTAATCGTAGCGTTCTCGATGTTAAATTCTTTTTTATTAATTTTTTGTCTCATAATTTCTATTTATCGATCTTTTCGTACCCTAAAACTGCTATTTTTTGCCTTTTTAAGGCAATATTAAGTGTCCATATCCCTAATTCGATTATCTAGAAAATTTGATTTTACAGAACCCAAAAAAATTTTCTATTCTGTATAATAGAATATTTACTGTATTTTGTTAGCTTTCAGATTTTAGGTCGAAAATATCATGTGTATAATAAAAAAATCATCGTGTCAACACGCAATTTGGACTATAAAACAAGCGATTGCTATGTGCAAGAGAAAGAAAAAATCAGAGTTGTGATACTGTCAGTATTTTACTGATCAGTATCAGTAAATTTCAGTATTCAGTATTACTGATACTGTTACTGATACTGATTGTAAAAATACTGATACTGAATAGAGTGTAAAATCAGTATTTCAGTAATACTGTTTAATACTGAAAATTTTATTTTTTATACTTTTTTAGATAATTTGAGTCGAATAAGTAAGATTTTATAGAAAAAACTTTAGAATATTAAAAAAATTTAATTTGGAGAAACTATTGCTTTATTCTATACAATCCCTTGTTGTTGTTTTTGTCAATTGAAATATTTTTTTAGTAAAACCGCTTATGTTTGAGAAAATTATTTTTTTTCGGGGTGAGTCTTTTATTATTTATCGGTATTCTTTTTAATATTTTCCTTTAATAATCCCTTAATAGAATGAAATGATGTATTTTATATAAATAAATTAACTTCGAATAGTATAAAAACAACGTTAAGCACGTTAAAATTAAATTCCTTTCTTTTATCAGGTCAAGTTTTGCTTATTCATTTCCATTTCTTTAAGGGGTTCACTTGAACCATTTTTTCAAAAAATGGTTATATCTATGTGCCGTCGCCGCCAGCAAGGCATTCGATAAAATAAGTAGAACTACTCTCTGGACAAAAATGATAAAGCGTGGTTTTAGCCCACATATCGTAATCGCCTTAATCAACTATTACAAAGAGTCTCACATGCTGGTTAATATGAACGATGAATACTCGAGATCATTCAAAACAACTTTAGGTGTTAAACAAGGTGGTAAAGCATCTCCTAAACTGTTCTCTATCTATACCGAAGATCTACTCGATGAAATAACTGATCGAGATGTTGGAATCGTCCTAAAAAGTATTAAAATTGACGTCATTCCATACGCAGATGATATTGTTATCTTAAGCACAACCAAATCAGGTATTCAAAAATCGCTAGATGTAATTTCCGAATTCGGTAAGGAATTTGGAATAAATCAATGGTATTCAATTGTAAAATATCAAGAGATGTAAGTGAATGTAAAGCGGATATTTGGCAAGGTGATATGGTACTTGATGGTGAAATCATCCAACAGGTAAACGTCTTTAAATACTTAGGAGTACACATTAATAAAAACAATACAGACTCAGACCACTTGGAAAAACGAAAAAAAGCAGCCCAAATTGCGTTAGCGAAACTTAGAAATTTCGACATACTAGATGGTAGAACCAACGCTTTTATATTAAACATATATAATGCCTGTACTTTATTATGGTTGTGAAACACTGGAGATGAAGAAAACTAACATCAATGAGTTGGAGCGATTCGAAAACAACTTAATCAGAGCCATATATAGCATTCCAAAAAGGTGCAAAATGACAAATCTTAAGCTCGTTTCGCTAACCTTAGCACAACATCAGACAGGATTAAACGTTTTCAGATTGATTTCTTTGAGCGTCTCTTAGAGAACGGACTCACAAGAGCTATCATAAAAGAGCTACTAGAATCGAACCAGTCTGGAGATTATGTTAGTGAAATATTACAGGTATTAAATGAGTTGGAATATGATGAAAAGTTAAACATATTTGAAAAATGTAAGCTTTACAAACATGCACTTGATATGGAGTATAAAGCAAAGAAACGGAACAATACAGTATTCGACCAAATTCGCGATGTTTTCAGTAAAAACAACGGTGACAGCATTCTATTGTATTATATTCTAAGATATGATAACCCAATATATTTGTAAATTTTTATTCGATGATGCTATTTCTCTATCTCTTAATTGAGAATTAGAATTTATCTATTTTTATTTTTATACTAGGTAATTTAGTAGAACAAACTCAAAATTCTTTATTTTTTTTTTTTGTGTTTTTTTTTATTTTTGTAAATATTAATTATTTCAAATCTAGACACTAAAATTTTTTTTTTTTTTTTTTATTTGCAAGAGGATCGATCATCGGCCTTAGCATCAGTTTTTATAAATAAATAAATAAAAATAAAAAAATCAAACAAAGAAACTGTTTATCAATGTTTACCATCTTAAGGATGCTCAAATTTGATCATTCTACGGCTATAAATATTTATTTCCTTGGAATCGAGAAAAAAGGTTATCTTTAAGGTTTTTCTGTATGCTGATTCGATAATAGTTTGAGACTCGTAATCAGCGCCCTTCTTAGTTGGTAGACTTTACAAAAAAAACGAGAAAAAAATTAATTTCAAATTTTTTATTTAAATAATCGTCTAAAAGTATATTCTTGGAAACAAAAAATGCCTTTTTTGGTTTTAAAAAAAAAATTATCAAAAAAATAACCAAATAAAATAAAAATTAATAAATTAAAAAAAAATGCGTATTTTATTCTCTCAAACTTTCCAATAAATTTTTCAATGTTTGAACTTGAGCCTTTAAAGAGATACAAAAATTAAATAAATATTCAAAAAAAAAAGATTAAATTTATGTTTACGTTTGAATGCTTCAATTGAAATTCAACAAAATCAGTTAATGACTTTTTGAACATACCATTACGTCTTGTTTTAAAATCAGCCAATTCACCTCTCGCTATTTCCGATATATGCTCAAATTTTTGTTTAGCATTTTGTTGAGCTTGTTCAGCTTGTTTCTCGTCCTTATGTTTTTGTCTTGCTTTTTCCAAATTTTTATTCTCGGTCTCAAAATCAGCCAAACGTTTTGTGCGTCTATAAAGCAAATCCAAAGCGGCCTTTGAATCTCTTACATAATATCTCAATGTATCGGACAATTTTAAATCAGTGTCACTCGATACACGATTTTCTGTCTTGCGAGCAGTCTCAAAATAGTCTGATACTTTGCTCAAAAATTTACTCAATGATTCAAGTTCAGCAGTTGCTACGTTACTTAGTCCAGACGAGACTCGTATGTAACAATCAGCGACACTCTTGTGTACATAAGTCATTCGATCAGCACGTGTACAAGCTTCTCTTATCTTGTTATGATAGTCTGTTAAGAATTTTTTTTGACCATCAAAAAACTCGTCAGTCTCTTTTTGGTTGACAAGTGTAATATACTGTGAAAATATATTAAAGTATTAAGCCAAATCGACTTATAGTGATTGTGGACTTAATGGGTGAGAGACCAAAACAAAGATAAATTAATGATTAACTTTTTATTAAAATTGGAATCTGTTTAGTAATTGTTAGTAATGTCTTTTTATACTAAAAGTAAATATGACTAGAACTGCAGAAAGTAGTTGTGAAAGTTGAAAATACATGTTTCGACAGAGAAAGAAAGGAACAAAGAAACAAATTATAAAGACAAATAATTTGGGTTCTAACACACCTTCCCCTCTAATGAGAAGTGCTTAGCCCTTGTGAAAAAAAAAGTGGATCAAAAAAACAAAAAAAACAAAAACTAAACACAGTTACCACGGAATACCATTTATAGATATACGGTGATAAACGCACCTAAACCACCTCGACGACAAGTTGGGCAAACCGCATTGAACCGAACCCGGTGTAAGTTATCCCGGCACCTTCTACATATTATATGTCCACAATGGAGTGCGATTAAAGGTCCTGTTTGTGGACTGGATTCGAGACATACTGGACAACTGATAACATTCGCTGAATTATCTCGGAGTTGTTGTTGTCGTAATTCCGCATTCTCATTTTGGGTTTGCTCGACAAGGTTGTTCTTATGGAGTAACTCGAGTTTCAAATCATCAAGCTGTTGTTCTAACTCTTGATTCTTCGTCCGTAGTTGAACATTCTCAAGTCGGAACTCCTCCAAATCGCGTAATACTTGAGCATTTACGGCCTGAACACTAAGGAGTTCTTGCTTGAGATTTTCGATCCCGGATCGATTTTCAACCAACAATTGTTGGTTTTGAGCCAGCTTGTTCCGTAATTGTGATTGTTCGAATTCCGCGGCTTTAATTGTTCGAGTTAATGTGGTCGCCACATGGAGTGGTTGGCTATTCAGTTGTTCTTTCCAAGTTAGTATGTTGGCTTGTAAAGTTTGAATACTACCCTGGATAGCTCGAATCTCTGTTTCAACGGGATTTTCTCGGTATTGATTGATCTCTGCATCGAGTTGTCGTTGAACTTCAGAATAGTGTTCAACTTGACGTTGAAGTTGATCGATCTGAGATTGGAGACGGGACTTTTCGAGGACCCATTCACGCTCTTTGGTGACTAATTTGTTTAACTCGAATTGAACTCGTGGTGAATAAACAGCATCTAGTCTATGTTGTGGAGTAGGGAGGGGGTTTATACGTACGCGTAGTCGTCTTCCTCTATGTTCTCGATTATCAAGTTGTTCTACAATCTGCGGATGGATCGACGGATCGACAAATCGAAGAAAGGCGTACGTTGTTTTAGGTCCTTGCTCGTCACGTTTCGAAGCGTTGAAAACGTTTAACCATTCTACATCAACCCCATATCGTCTTTCAAACGGAAGTATTAGTTCCCATAACTCAAACTCTGCATCGGTTTCGTTTGTGATACCTGATATCATAATGTCATGTTGATCGAGTGCCATTTGTAATTGTAATGGTTCTTGTATTGTAATTGTTTTTTTTTTTTTATAATTGTTAACGAATAACTAAATTAAGAATTAATTTTAAAAATAGAAAATGAAACTGGAAAATTGAATTAGAAAATTTAGAAAATTTTGAATTTAACATATAGAATGGATTGCGATGCAAATTTTAATGTACAAAAATTTAATTATTATTCGATTTGTATTAAATGTAATGATTAGTATTTTAACCTATCAACGGGCTTCTTCTGTCTTGTGCTCTTACGCAAAGGTACTTGCCCCTTGTCCGTTTGGTTTGTTAAATACTTATTTGGTTGAAAAGTAACATCAGCTGAGGATTCCGTCTCAGTTTCAGATGACTCATCTTGAAGTGGATTAGTTAATACATTCGTTTGTACCTCGGGTACTGGACAATCAATTTCTTGTGTGAATGTTTGATTTCCTTCATTTTGTAATTGTTTATTACCACTCTTCGACGGTGTATTCTTACGCTTAGTGCGCGATGTTTTACTTTGTTTGTTAATCTTTTCATCGTTGATTGATCTCTTGGGTGCTTTTTCTGGGACATCGGTTTCACTGTCCGAATCCTTAATTTGGTTTTCCTCTGGAAGTTTTCCAAAGAAACGTTTTAACCTGTTATGATGGACCAGTTTTATTTTGGTTTTCGAATTCGATGACTTCTTAATTTTGTAATTTACCGGTCCAACCTTTTGTGTAATTGTGAATGGACCTTCCCATTTAGGTGCTAACTTTTTAGACAGACCCGTTTTTACTTTTGGGATATTAAGCATAACTAGTTCACCTTCTTTGTATTCCAAAGGTTTTATGTTTCGATCATAGTATAATTTTGATTTTTCAACCTTTGACTCAGTATTTGTTTGAACACATTTATATACTTCTTTAATTCGGTTTTTTAGTTCTTCTACGTAATAGTCGGCTTGTGACAGTTCTCTGTAATTGTTTACCTCGTCTAGATTTTCGCTTGTTCCTGGGAGAACTGTGTATTCCCCTTCCCCTTCATTTAAATCGTCTTTGTCGAGTATCAAATCAATTGGAATTTTCGGTTGTCTACCGAAAACAATTTCATATGGGGTATGATGGGTAGTGGCGTGAGTTGATGTATTATACGCGAATGCTAAATGAGGTAATAACTCGTCCCAGTTGTTTTGATTTTCATTTACGTGACTGGCTATCATAGTCTTTAACGTTCTGTTGAATCGTTCCGTTAACCCGTCACATTCTGGGTGAAACGCTGTGGTTCTTAATTGGTTAATGTCCAGTAGGTCGTATATTTTTCGTATTAATTCTGATTGGAAATTTGTACCCAAATCGGTTAAGATGTTAATACATAGGCCAAATTTTAGCATGAAACGAATTAGGAGGCGAGCCACTGTGTCACTTGTAGTGTTAACCATAGCATACAGAACCACCCATTTTGAAAAATGACAACATATAACTAGTATGTATAGATGACCACTCTTTGAAACTGGAAGAGGGCCTACAATATCCATTGTAACTAATTGAAAAGGTCTATTTGAACGAATTGGTTGTAACTTTGCTCTTTGTAATTGTTTAGGTTGTTTGATCTTTTGACATGTAACACACTCTTTAATGAATTTAATTGTTTTACTTTTGAGTTTCGGCGCATAAAAACGTGTCCTTAACTTGTCATACGTCTTGCTTACACCTAAATGGCCTCCAAAGATTGAGCTATGTACTGTTTCAATTGTCTTCATAACTAGATGTTTTGGAAGTACTAATAGTCTCATTACGGTTCCATCATTCAATTCACGACGGAAGTATAAGATGTCGTTATCGAGTTTTAGACAATCATAAAGCTCGTATAAACGTTTTTGGAATGTAGTTTGGAACTGATTAATCTCAGGACGGTTTTCTCCATTAGTACGAATTAGTTCTTTTGCCCATCTAATACAATCGTCTTTGTCTTGCTCTTCAGCAGAAAAAACAAACTTTGTGGCTTTGTTTGTTTCCAAATCTTCTTTATTTACTAAATCAATGACATTAATGACCAATCTTGGTTCTCGCTCATCGGCTACGTGAAGTAATTGTTCTTTTTGCACTTGTTCGTTATCGATTGGTAAAGGCCATCTGGATAAGGCGTCCGCGTTTGTATGTGTTCTACCACTCTTGTAGTGTATGACGAATGTATAATTGCTAATTCTGATGAGCCATCTGGCAAGTCTCGAATTGGGATTTTTACAAGTCAAGAGCCAAGAAAGAGGTTGATGATCTACAAAACAATCGAATTCTTGTCCAAACAGAAAAGAATGGAAGTTCTCCATTGACAAGACCATGATAAACAACTCTTTTTCTGTTGTTGAGTAGTTTTGTTGAGACTTTGACAACTGTTTCGAAAAATAGGCGATTGGTCTTATTTCTTCGTTTATTTTTTGAGATAAAACGGCTCCTACTCCAGTGTTACAAGCATCCGTATCTAACCTATATCTACCATTTGGATCTGGTAATGCCAAAACGGAATCAGACGAGAGCTCCGTACGTAATTGATTAAAAGATTTTTCACAAAAGTCGTTCCACGTGAATTCTTTGTTTTCTTTACTCATGATTTTGTATAGCGGAGCGGCAATGGCGGCGAAATGTTCAATAAACTTTCGGTAGTATTGTGCCAGGCCTAGGAAACTTTGTAATTGTGTTAAGGTATATGGTCTCGGGTAACGGTATAGTGCTTCGACTTTAGCCGGATCAGGTCGAATGTAGCCATATCCAATTACGTGTCCTAGAAAGGAAACCTCTTGTTTCATTATCTCACATTTCTTTTGTTTCACCTGTAAACCATGTTTCTTAAGGATTGAAATAACTATATTCACATGCTCGAGATGTTTAGAGAGGTCAAATGAGTGAATCAAAATGTCGTCTAGGAAAACCACTACAAAGCCCAGTTTTATTGCTTCTCTAAATATCTCGTTCATCGCTCGTTGAAAAGAAGCTGGAGCATTTGTCAAACCCATAGGCATAACAACAAACTCAAAAAGACCCTTTTCACAGGAAAATGCGGTGTATTTTCTACAGTTTGGATCTAGTTTGATTTGGAAGTAGCCTGTGAACAAATCCAGTTTTGTGAACCATTTTGATTTCGCAAGCAAGGTGAATAGATCTTCGATATTTGGTAACGGGTGTGCATCTTTTCGTGTGACATTATTCAACAGTCGATAATCGACTGTGACTCGAATCGATCCGTCGGGTTTGCTAACAAGGTAAATCGGTGAAGACCATGGGGAATTGCTTGGTTGAATTAGTTTGGCATCCAACATTTCATCGACCATTTTCCCGAATTCTTCTCGCTTACTATGGGGGACTCTACGCATCTTTTGTCGAATCGGTTCTTGTTTTGGATCCAACAATTCTATTTTGTGTTCAGTGATTTTTGATGGCTTGAGTTCGCGTAGAGAAGCAGCAGCGATACTTGAAACTAATTCTGTTATTTTTTCCTTGTAATTGTTAAATTCCTCGATCGTGTAATCTATTGTTCCGTTTATATCGGTTGAGGGTGGATTGTTAAATTTAATAGCCTTAATTTTCTTTTTTAGTTGTTGTTCTATTTCACTGTCACCGATAATTTCTAATTGTTTTTGACCCAGCATTCGTCTATGAATTTGAATAGTTGTGGACGTAAAATTCTTTAGTGTCGTTTTTAAATGGCTGATGGGAATTCGAAAACCGTTAAATTTATTCACGAAGTCTAAACCAACGAGACATTCGTTAACCAAGTCTTTGATTACCAACATGAACATTTGAGTGATGTATGTACCAAACTGTAATTTTACCCATGTTTGCCCTAGAACGTGTAAGTTGTTACCATTAGCACCGGAGATGTTGTGTTTGGTTTGTACGATTTCTTGCTTATTGGCGAGGTTTTGGTATGCTTCCTCTGAAATCGCGGTAACATCTGACCCAGTATCTATTTGAAAACGCACGAAAGTATCATTTATTAAACAGTCGCCTTCAAGTTTTTCCGCGATGACTAAGCTATAATCTGATATTTGTCTATCGTTAGCGTCCAAGAGAGAGGGTCTCTCAACATGGCTTACTAATTGTAATTGTGATCGGGTGGCCCTGTTTTTTGGTTCGTTTTGTGTGGACCCGTACTTATCAACGTTCTCAAGTGTTGTTTCGGGGGTTGCTTTTGATCGTGTTTCCATTCTGTCTACGAACCTCACTTTATTTCCTTTAACGACTTTAATATTTTGTTGGGTTGTCTGATTTCTATAACCTTCACGATTGTAATTGTTGTTCTGCCATCGAGGGTGTTGAGGTCTTTCACGCAAATGGTTTGCATTAGCGTCTTGCCCAAAATTTGATGGTCCGTTATAGTTCATGTTCTGCCCCATTCTGTGGTTGTTTTCATCTGTATTTTGGTGTGTGGTCCGAGTTGCTTCTTTACTCTCGATTATTTGTTTACATTTTTGGAAGCCAATTTCAAGTTGGTTTGCTTTATCTAGTACTTCTTGGATTGATTCGATTGTGTCCATTTGACATAATTCGCTTTGAATTCTATTGTCTTTTAGACCTCTTATGAATCTATCGACTATGATATGTTCCCGGTAGTTGTCGTCATGTCTCAGGTATGCCTTAGATGCAAGGTTTTCTAATTCATACATGAATTGAAAGATTGACTCGTTTGGTACTTGTGTTCGAAGGACAAACTCCATTAAGGGATCGTTGTAAATTGGGTTACGACCAAATAGTTTTGAGCAGGTCCTTATCACTTCTTCGAAGGTTGCGTTTGGGTTCCTTGCAAGTAATCTTTGTTCTAATTGTTCTAAACAACGTTCTTCCAAAAGGTTCAAGAGAGGGTTTACTTTGTCTGGAAGGTTCTTAGCGTACCTTTCATATCCCCTCTTCCATACATTGAAGTCTTGGTTTATAGTAAATTTTGTTGGAATAATGTTCACCATTATTGGTGTTGTCATTTTTCTTTGCTCATATTTAAACGGCCAGTTTGAACTGATTTTCTGTATGATTGTTAAGATAATCCTCCATAAAATTATTGTTATTGTTATATCTCGAATTAATTCTAGGTATTTTACATTGCTATAGTAGCTGTTTACATTGTCAAAAATAATGTCCACGAACGGCATAATTGACGGTTCCCTGTTCTGTTTTGTTTCTACGGTTTTCATACGTTGAATCTCCTCTTGAACCACTTGTTTCGTATAGATTAATTGTGTAACGTATTGTAGACTTGTGTATATAAACGATAGAGGGTTGAATTTGATCATTATAATAAATCTCGTGTTTGTTTTACACGTGTTGAAGTATAAGTGAATGAATTAAAGTTTACTAACGTGTTTCAATTGATTGAAACTGAATTTAATTTTGCTTTATAAGTGTGTGTGAGTCTTTAAATTAAAATGTATAATTTAAACTCCGTTGGGCACCATTTGTAATATACTGTGAAAATATATTAAAGTATTAAGCCAAATCGACTTATAGTGATTGTGGACTTAATGGGTGAGAGACCAAAACAAAGATAAATTAATGATTAACTTTTTATTAAAATTGGAATCTGTTTAGTAATTGTTAGTAATGTCTTTTTATACTAAAAGTAAATATGACTAGAACTGCAGAAAGTAGTTGTGAAAGTTGAAAATACATGTTTCGACAGAGAAAGAAAGGAACAAAGAAACAAATTATAAAGACAAATAATTTGGGTTCTAACACACCTTCCCCTCTAATGAGAAGTGCTTAGCCCTTGTGAAAAAAAAAGTGGATCAAAAAAACAAAAAAAACAAAAACTAAACACAGTTACCACGGAATACCATTTATAGATATACGGTGATAAACGCACCTAAACCACCTCGACGACAAGTTGGGCAAACCGCATTGAACCGAACCCGGTGTAAGTTATCCCGGCACCTTCTACATATTATATGTCCACAATGGAGTGCGATTAAAGGTCCTGTTTGTGGACTGGATTCGAGACATACTGGACAACTGATAACATTCGCTGAATTATCTCGGAGTTGTTGTTGTCGTAATTCCGCATTCTCATTTTGGGTTTGCTCGACAAGGTTGTTCTTATGGAGTAACTCGAGTTTCAAATCATCAAGCTGTTGTTCTAACTCTTGATTCTTCGTCCGTAGTTGAACATTCTCAAGTCGGAACTCCTCCAAATCGCGTAATACTTGAGCATTTACGGCCTGAACACTAAGGAGTTCTTGCTTGAGATTTTCGATCCCGGATCGATTTTCAACCAACAATTGTTGGTTTTGAGCCAGCTTGTTCCGTAATTGTGATTGTTCGAATTCCGCGGCTTTAATTGTTCGAGTTAATGTGGTCGCCACATGGAGTGGTTGGCTATTCAGTTGTTCTTTCCAAGTTAGTATGTTGGCTTGTAAAGTTTGAATACTACCCTGGATAGCTCGAATCTCTGTTTCAACGGGATTTTCTCGGTATTGATTGATCTCTGCATCGAGTTGTCGTTGAACTTCAGAATAGTGTTCAACTTGACGTTGAAGTTGATCGATCTGAGATTGGAGACGGGACTTTTCGAGGACCCATTCACGCTCTTTGGTGACTAATTTGTTTAACTCGAATTGAACTCGTGGTGAATAAACAGCATCTAGTCTATGTTGTGGAGTAGGGAGGGGGTTTATACGTACGCGTAGTCGTCTTCCTCTATGTTCTCGATTATCAAGTTGTTCTACAATCTGCGGATGGATCGACGGATCGACAAATCGAAGAAAGGCGTACGTTGTTTTAGGTCCTTGCTCGTCACGTTTCGAAGCGTTGAAAACGTTTAACCATTCTACATCAATCCCATATCGTCTTTCAAACGGAAGTATTAGTTCCCATAACTCAAACTCCGCATCGGTTTCGTTTGTGATACCTGATATCATAATGTCATGTTGATCGAGTGCCATTTGTAATTGTAATGGTTCTTGTATTGTAATTGTTTTTTTTATAATTGTTAACGAATAACTTAAAGAATTAATTTTAAAAATAGAACATGAAACTGGAAAATTGAATTAGAAAATTTAGAAAATTTTGAATTTAACATATAGAATGGATTGCGATGCAAATTTTAATGTACAAAAATTTAATTATTATTCGATTTGTATTAAATGTAATGATTAGTATTTTAACCTATCAACGGGCTTCTTCTGTCTTGTGCTCTTACGCAAAGGTACTTGCCCCTTGTCCGTTTGGTTTGTTAAATACTTATTTGGTTGAAAAGTAACATCAGCTGAGGATTCCGTCTCAGTTTCAGATGACTCATCTTGAAGTGGATTAGTTAATACATTCGTTTGTACCTCGGGTACTGGACAATCAATTTCTTGTGTGAATGTTTGATTTCCTTCATTTTGTAATTGTTTATTACCACTCTTCGACGGTGTATTCTTACGCTTAGTGCGCGATGTTTTACTTTGTTTGTTAATCTTTTCATCGTTGATTGATCTCTTGGGTGCTTTTTCTGGGACATCGGTTTCACTGTCCGAATCCTTAATTTGGTTTTCCTCTGGAAGTTTTCCAAAGAAACGTTTTAACCTGTTATGATGGACCAGTTTTATTTTGGTTTTCGAATTCGATGACTTCTTAATTTTGTAATTTACCGGTCCAACCTTTTGTGTAATTGTGAATGGACCTTCCCATTTAGGTGCTAACTTTTTAGACAGACCCGTTTTTACTTTTGGGATATTAAGCATAACTAGTTCACCTTCTTTGTATTCCAAAGGTTTTATGTTTCGATCATAGTATAATTTTGATTTTTCAACCTTTGACTCAGTATTTGTTTGAACACATTTATATACTTCTTTAATTCGGTTTTTTAGTTCTTCTACGTAATAGTCGGCTTGTGACAGTTCTCTGTAATTGTTTACCTCGTCTAGATTTTCGCTTGTTCCTGGGAGAACTGTGTATTCCCCTTCCCCTTCATTTAAATCGTCTTTGTCGAGTATCAAATCAATTGGAATTTTCGGTTGTCTACCGAAAACAATTTCATATGGGGTATGATGGGTAGTGGCGTGAGTTGATGTATTATACGCGAATGCTAAATGAGGTAATAACTCGTCCCAGTTGTTTTGATTTTCATTTACGTGACTGGCTATCATAGTCTTTAACGTTCTGTTGAATCGTTCCGTTAACCCGTCACATTCTGGGTGAAACGCTGTGGTTCTTAATTGGTTAATGTCCAGTAGGTCGTATATTTTTCGTATTAATTCTGATTGGAAATTTGTACCCAAATCGGTTAAGATGTTAATACATAGGCCAAATTTTAGCATGAAACGAATTAGGAGGCGAGCCACTGTGTCACTTGTAGTGTTAACCATAGCATACAGAACCACCCATTTTGAAAAATGACAACATATAACTAGTATGTATAGATGACCACTCTTTGAAACTGGAAGAGGGCCTACAATATCCATTGTAACTAATTGAAAAGGTCTATTTGAACGAATTGGTTGTAACTTTGCTCTTTGTAATTGTTTAGGTTGTTTGATCTTTTGACATGTAACACACTCTTTAATGAATTTAATTGTTTTACTTTTGAGTTTCGGCGCATAAAAACGTGTCCTTAACTTGTCATACGTCTTGCTTACACCTAAATGGCCTCCAAAGATTGAGCTATGTACTGTTTCAATTGTCTTCATAACTAGATGTTTTGGAAGTACTAATAGTCTCATTACGGTTCCATCATTCAATTCACGACGGAAGTATAAGATGTCGTTATCGAGTTTTAGACAATCATAAAGCTCGTATAAACGTTTTTGGAATGTAGTTTGGAACTGATTAATCTCAGGACGGTTTTCTCCATTAGTACGAATTAGTTCTTTTGCCCATCTAATACAATCGTCTTTGTCTTGCTCTTCAGCAGAAAAAACAAACTTTGTGGCTTTGTTTGTTTCCAAATCTTCTTTATTTACTAAATCAATGACATTAATGACCAATCTTGGTTCTCGCTCATCGGCTACGTGAAGTAATTGTTCTTTTTGCACTTGTTCGTTATCGATTGGTAAAGGCCATCTGGATAAGGCGTCCGCGTTTGTATGTGTTCTACCACTCTTGTAGTGTATGACGAATGTATAATTGCTAATTCTGATGAGCCATCTGGCAAGTCTCGAATTGGGATTTTTACAAGTCAAGAGCCAAGAAAGAGGTTGATGATCTACAAAACAATCGAATTCTTGTCCAAACAGAAAAGAATGGAAGTTCTCCATTGACAAGACCATGATAAACAACTCTTTTTCTGTTGTTGAGTAGTTTTGTTGAGACTTTGACAACTGTTTCGAAAAATAGGCGATTGGTCTTATTTCTTCGTTTATTTTTTGAGATAAAACGGCTCCTACTCCAGTGTTACAAGCATCCGTATCTAACCTATATCTACCATTTGGATCTGGTAATGCCAAAACGGAATCAGACGAGAGCTCCGTACGTAATTGATTAAAAGATTTTTCACAAAAGTCGTTCCACGTGAATTCTTTGTTTTCTTTACTCATGATTTTGTATAGCGGAGCGGCAATGGCGGCGAAATGTTCAATAAACTTTCGGTAGTATTGTGCCAGGCCTAGGAAACTTTGTAATTGTGTTAAGGTATATGGTCTCGGGTAACGGTATAGTGCTTCGACTTTAGCCGGATCAGGTCGAATGTAGCCATATCCAATTACGTGTCCTAGAAAGGAAACCTCTTGTTTCATTATCTCACATTTCTTTTGTTTCACCTGTAAACCATGTTTCTTAAGGATTGAAATAACTATATTCACATGCTCGAGATGTTTAGAGAGGTCAAATGAGTGAATCAAAATGTCGTCTAGGAAAACCACTACAAAGCCCAGTTTTATTGCTTCTCTAAATATCTCGTTCATCGCTCGTTGAAAAGAAGCTGGAGCATTTGTCAAACCCATAGGCATAACAACAAACTCAAAAAGACCCTTTTCACAGGAAAATGCGGTGTATTTTCTACAGTTTGGATCTAGTTTGATTTGGAAGTAGCCTGTGAACAAATCCAGTTTTGTGAACCATTTTGATTTCGCAAGCAAGGTGAATAGATCTTCGATATTTGGTAACGGGTGTGCATCTTTTCGTGTGACATTATTCAACAGTCGATAATCGACTGTGACTCGAATCGATCCGTCGGGTTTGCTAACAAGGTAAATCGGTGAAGACCATGGGGAATTGCTTGGTTGAATTAGTTTGGCATCCAACATTTCATCGACCATTTTCCCGAATTCTTCTCGCTTACTATGGGGGACTCTACGCATCTTTTGTCGAATCGGTTCTTGTTTTGGATCCAACAATTCTATTTTGTGTTCAGTGATTTTTGATGGCTTGAGTTCGCGTAGAGAAGCAGCAGCGATACTTGAAACTAATTCTGTTATTTTTTCCTTGTAATTGTTAAATTCCTCGATCGTGTAATCTATTGTTCCGTTTATATCGGTTGAGGGTGGATTGTTAAATTTAATAGCCTTAATTTCTTTTTTAGTTGTTGTTCTATTTCACTGTCACCGATAATTTCTAATTGTTTTTGACCCAGCATTCGTCTATGAATTTGAATAGTTGTGGACGTAAAATTCTTTAGTGTCGTTTTTAAATGGCTGATGGGAATTCGAAAACCGTTAAATTTATTCACGAAGTCTAAACCAACGAGACATTCGTTAACCAAGTCTTTGATTACCAACATGAACATTTGAGTGATGTATGTACCAAACTGTAATTTTACCCATGTTTGCCCTAGAACGTGTAAGTTGTTACCATTAGCACCGGAGATGTTGTGTTTGGTTTGTACGATTTCTTGCTTATTGGCGAGGTTTTGGTATGCTTCCTCTGAAATCGCGGTAACATCTGACCCAGTATCTATTTGAAAACGCACGAAAGTATCATTTATTAAACAGTCGCCTTCAAGTTTTTCCGCGATGACTAAGCTATAATCTGATATTTGTCTATCGTTAGCGTCCAAGAGAGAGGGTCTCTCAACATGGCTTACTAATTGTAATTGTGATCGGGTGGCCCTGTTTTTTGGTTCGTTTTGTGTGGACCCGTACTTATCAACGTTCTCAAGTGTTGTTTCGGGGGTTGCTTTTGATCGTGTTTCCATTCTGTCTACGAACCTCACTTTATTTCCTTTAACGACTTTAATATTTTGTTGGGTTGTCTGATTTCTATAACCTTCACGATTGTAATTGTTGTTCTGCCATCGAGGGTGTTGAGGTCTTTCACGCAAATGGTTTGCATTAGCGTCTTGCCCAAAATTTGATGGTCCGTTATAGTTCATGTTCTGCCCCATTCTGTGGTTGTTTTCATCTGTATTTTGGTGTGTGGTCCGAGTTGCTTCTTTACTCTCGATTATTTGTTTACATTTTTGGAAGCCAATTTCAAGTTGGTTTGCTTTATCTAGTACTTCTTGGATTGATTCGATTGTGTCCATTTGACATAATTCGCTTTGAATTCTATTGTCTTTTAGACCTCTTATGAATCTATCGACTATGATATGTTCCCGGTAGTTGTCGTCATGTCTCAGGTATGCCTTAGATGCAAGGTTTTCTAATTCATACATGAATTGAAAGATTGACTCGTTTGGTACTTGTGTTCGAAGGACAAACTCCATTAAGGGATCGTTGTAAATTGGGTTACGACCAAATAGTTTTGAGCAGGTCCTTATCACTTCTTCGAAGGTTGCGTTTGGGTTCCTTGCAAGTAATCTTTGTTCTAATTGTTCTAAACAACGTTCTTCCAAAAGGTTCAAGAGAGGGTTTACTTTGTCTGGAAGGTTCTTAGCGTACCTTTCATATCCCCTCTTCCATACATTGAAGTCTTGGTTTATAGTAAATTTTGTTGGAATAATGTTCACCATTATTGGTGTTGTCATTTTTCTTTGCTCATATTTAAACGGCCAGTTTGAACTGATTTTCTGTATGATTGTTAAGATAATCCTCCATAAAATTATTGTTATTGTTATATCTCGAATTAATTCTAGGTATTTTACATTGCTATAGTAGCTGTTTACATTGTCAAAAATAATGTCCACGAACGGCATAATTGACGGTTCCCTGTTCTGTTTTGTTTCTACGGTTTTCATACGTTGAATCTCCTCTTGAACCACTTGTTTCGTATAGATTAATTGTGTAACGTATTGTAGACTTGTGTATATAAACGATAGAGGGTTGAATTTGATCATTATAATAAATCTCGTGTTTGTTTTACACGTGTTGAAGTATAAGTGAATGAATTAAAGTTTACTAACGTGTTTCAATTGATTGAAACTGAATTTAATTTTGCTTTATAAGTGTGTGTGAGTCTTTAAATTAAAATGTATAATTTAAACTCCGTTGGGCACCATTTGTAATATACTGTGAAAATATATTAAAGTATTAAGCCAAATCGACTTATAGTGATTGTGGACTTAATGGGTGAGAGACCAAAACAAAGATAAATTAATGATTAACTTTTTATTAAAATTGGAATCTGTTTAGTAATTGTTAGTAATGTCTTTTTATACTAAAAGTAAATATGACTAGAACTGCAGAAAGTAGTTGTGAAAGTTGAAAATACATGTTTCGACAGAGAAAGAAAGGAACAAAGAAACAAATTATAAAGACAAATAATTTGGGTTCTAACACACCTTCCCCTCTAATGAGAAGTGCTTAGCCCTTGTGAAAAAAAAAGTGGATCAAAAAAACAAAAAAACAAAAACTAAACACAGTTACCACGGAATACCATTTATAGATATACGGTGATAAACGCACCTAAACCACCTCGACGACAAGTTGGGCAAACCGCATTGAACCGAACCCGGTGTAAGTTATCCCGGCACCTTCTACATATTATATGTCCACAATGGAGTGCGATTAAAGGTCCTGTTTGTGGACTGGATTCGAGACATACTGGACAACTGATAACATTCGCTGAATTATCTCGGAGTTGTTGTTGTCGTAATTCCGCATTCTCATTTTGGGTTTGCTCGACAAGGTTGTTCTTATGGAGTAACTCGAGTTTCAAATCATCAAGCTGTTGTTCTAACTCTTGATTCTTCGTCCGTAGTTGAACATTCTCAAGTCGGAACTCCTCCAAATCGCGTAATACTTGAGCATTTACGGCCTGAACACTAAGGAGTTCTTGCTTGAGATTTTCGATCCCGGATCGATTTTCAACCAACAATTGTTGGTTTTGAGCCAGCTTGTTCCGTAATTGTGATTGTTCGAATTCCGCGGCTTTAATTGTTCGAGTTAATGTGGTCGCCACATGGAGTGGTTGGCTATTCAGTTGTTCTTTCCAAGTTAGTATGTTGGCTTGTAAAGTTTGAATACTACCCTGGATAGCTCGAATCTCTGTTTCAACGGGATTTTCTCGGTATTGATTGATCTCTGCATCGAGTTGTCGTTGAACTTCAGAATAGTGTTCAACTTGACGTTGAAGTTGATCGATCTGAGATTGGAGACGGGACTTTTCGAGGACCCATTCACGCTCTTTGGTGACTAATTTGTTTAACTCGAATTGAACTCGTGGTGAATAAACAGCATCTAGTCTATGTTGTGGAGTAGGGAGGGGGTTTATACGTACGCGTAGTCGTCTTCCTCTATGTTCTCGATTATCAAGTTGTTCTACAATCTGCGGATGGATCGACGGATCGACAAATCGAAGAAAGGCGTACGTTGTTTTAGGTCCTTGCTCGTCACGTTTCGAAGCGTTGAAAACGTTTAACCATTCTACATCAATCCCATATCGTCTTTCAAACGGAAGTATTAGTTCCCATAACTCAAACTCCGCATCGGTTTCGTTTGTGATACCTGATATCATAATGTCATGTTGATCGAGTGCCATTTGTAATTGTAATGGTTCTTGTATTGTAATTGTTTTTTTTTATAATTGTTAACGAATAACTTAAAGAATTAATTTTAAAAATAGAACATGAAACTGGAAAATTGAATTAGAAAATTTAGAAAATTTTGAATTTAACATATAGAATGGATTGCGATGCAAATTTTAATGTACAAAAATTTAATTATTATTCGATTTGTATTAAATGTAATGATTAGTATTTTAACCTATCAACGGGCTTCTTCTGTCTTGTGCTCTTACGCAAAGGTACTTGCCCCTTGTCCGTTTGGTTTGTTAAATACTTATTTGGTTGAAAAGTAACATCAGCTGAGGATTCCGTCTCAGTTTCAGATGACTCATCTTGAAGTGGATTAGTTAATACATTCGTTTGTACCTCGGGTACTGGACAATCAATTTCTTGTGTGAATGTTTGATTTCCTTCATTTTGTAATTGTTTATTACCACTCTTCGACGGTGTATTCTTACGCTTAGTGCGCGATGTTTTACTTTGTTTGTTAATCTTTTCATCGTTGATTGATCTCTTGGGTGCTTTTTCTGGGACATCGGTTTCACTGTCCGAATCCTTAATTTGGTTTTCCTCTGGAAGTTTTCCAAAGAAACGTTTTAACCTGTTATGATGGACCAGTTTTATTTTGGTTTTCGAATTCGATGACTTCTTAATTTTGTAATTTACCGGTCCAACCTTTTGTGTAATTGTGAATGGACCTTCCCATTTAGGTGCTAACTTTTTAGACAGACCCGTTTTTACTTTTGGGATATTAAGCATAACTAGTTCACCTTCTTTGTATTCCAAAGGTTTTATGTTTCGATCATAGTATAATTTTGATTTTTCAACCTTTGACTCAGTATTTGTTTGAACACATTTATATACTTCTTTAATTCGGTTTTTTAGTTCTTCTACGTAATAGTCGGCTTGTGACAGTTCTCTGTAATTGTTTACCTCGTCTAGATTTTCGCTTGTTCCTGGGAGAACTGTGTATTCCCCTTCCCCTTCATTTAAATCGTCTTTGTCGAGTATCAAATCAATTGGAATTTTCGGTTGTCTACCGAAAACAATTTCATATGGGGTATGATGGGTAGTGGCGTGAGTTGATGTATTATACGCGAATGCTAAATGAGGTAATAACTCGTCCCAGTTGTTTTGATTTTCATTTACGTGACTGGCTATCATAGTCTTTAACGTTCTGTTGAATCGTTCCGTTAACCCGTCACATTCTGGGTGAAACGCTGTGGTTCTTAATTGGTTAATGTCCAGTAGGTCGTATATTTTTCGTATTAATTCTGATTGGAAATTTGTACCCAAATCGGTTAAGATGTTAATACATAGGCCAAATTTTAGCATGAAACGAATTAGGAGGCGAGCCACTGTGTCACTTGTAGTGTTAACCATAGCATACAGAACCACCCATTTTGAAAAATGACAACATATAACTAGTATGTATAGATGACCACTCTTTGAAACTGGAAGAGGGCCTACAATATCCATTGTAACTAATTGAAAAGGTCTATTTGAACGAATTGGTTGTAACTTTGCTCTTTGTAATTGTTTAGGTTGTTTGATCTTTTGACATGTAACACACTCTTTAATGAATTTAATTGTTTTACTTTTGAGTTTCGGCGCATAAAAACGTGTCCTTAACTTGTCATACGTCTTGCTTACACCTAAATGGCCTCCAAAGATTGAGCTATGTACTGTTTCAATTGTCTTCATAACTAGATGTTTTGGAAGTACTAATAGTCTCATTACGGTTCCATCATTCAATTCACGACGGAAGTATAAGATGTCGTTATCGAGTTTTAGACAATCATAAAGCTCGTATAAACGTTTTTGGAATGTAGTTTGGAACTGATTAATCTCAGGACGGTTTTCTCCATTAGTACGAATTAGTTCTTTTGCCCATCTAATACAATCGTCTTTGTCTTGCTCTTCAGCAGAAAAAACAAACTTTGTGGCTTTGTTTGTTTCCAAATCTTCTTTATTTACTAAATCAATGACATTAATGACCAATCTTGGTTCTCGCTCATCGGCTACGTGAAGTAATTGTTCTTTTTGCACTTGTTCGTTATCGATTGGTAAAGGCCATCTGGATAAGGCGTCCGCGTTTGTATGTGTTCTACCACTCTTGTAGTGTATGACGAATGTATAATTGCTAATTCTGATGAGCCATCTGGCAAGTCTCGAATTGGGATTTTTACAAGTCAAGAGCCAAGAAAGAGGTTGATGATCTACAAAACAATCGAATTCTTGTCCAAACAGAAAAGAATGGAAGTTCTCCATTGACAAGACCATGATAAACAACTCTTTTTCTGTTGTTGAGTAGTTTTGTTGAGACTTTGACAACTGTTTCGAAAAATAGGCGATTGGTCTTATTTCTTCGTTTATTTTTTGAGATAAAACGGCTCCTACTCCAGTGTTACAAGCATCCGTATCTAACCTATATCTACCATTTGGATCTGGTAATGCCAAAACGGAATCAGACGAGAGCTCCGTACGTAATTGATTAAAAGATTTTTCACAAAAGTCGTTCCACGTGAATTCTTTGTTTTCTTTACTCATGATTTTGTATAGCGGAGCGGCAATGGCGGCGAAATGTTCAATAAACTTTCGGTAGTATTGTGCCAGGCCTAGGAAACTTTGTAATTGTGTTAAGGTATATGGTCTCGGGTAACGGTATAGTGCTTCGACTTTAGCCGGATCAGGTCGAATGTAGCCATATCCAATTACGTGTCCTAGAAAGGAAACCTCTTGTTTCATTATCTCACATTTCTTTTGTTTCACCTGTAAACCATGTTTCTTAAGGATTGAAATAACTATATTCACATGCTCGAGATGTTTAGAGAGGTCAAATGAGTGAATCAAAATGTCGTCTAGGAAAACCACTACAAAGCCCAGTTTTATTGCTTCTCTAAATATCTCGTTCATCGCTCGTTGAAAAGAAGCTGGAGCATTTGTCAAACCCATAGGCATAACAACAAACTCAAAAAGACCCTTTTCACAGGAAAATGCGGTGTATTTTCTACAGTTTGGATCTAGTTTGATTTGGAAGTAGCCTGTGAACAAATCCAGTTTTGTGAACCATTTTGATTTCGCAAGCAAGGTGAATAGATCTTCGATATTTGGTAACGGGTGTGCATCTTTTCGTGTGACATTATTCAACAGTCGATAATCGACTGTGACTCGAATCGATCCGTCGGGTTTGCTAACAAGGTAAATCGGTGAAGACCATGGGGAATTGCTTGGTTGAATTAGTTTGGCATCCAACATTTCATCGACCATTTTCCCGAATTCTTCTCGCTTACTATGGGGGACTCTACGCATCTTTTGTCGAATCGGTTCTTGTTTTGGATCCAACAATTCTATTTTGTGTTCAGTGATTTTTGATGGCTTGAGTTCGCGTAGAGAAGCAGCAGCGATACTTGAAACTAATTCTGTTATTTTTTCCTTGTAATTGTTAAATTCCTCGATCGTGTAATCTATTGTTCCGTTTATATCGGTTGAGGGTGGATTGTTAAATTTAATAGCCTTAATTTTCTTTTTTAGTTGTTGTTCTATTTCACTGTCACCGATAATTTCTAATTGTTTTTGACCCAGCATTCGTCTATGAATTTGAATAGTTGTGGACGTAAAATTCTTTAGTGTCGTTTTTAAATGGCTGATGGGAATTCGAAAACCGTTAAATTTATTCACGAAGTCTAAACCAACGAGACATTCGTTAACCAAGTCTTTGATTACCAACATGAACATTTGAGTGATGTATGTACCAAACTGTAATTTTACCCATGTTTGCCCTAGAACGTGTAAGTTGTTACCATTAGCACCGGAGATGTTGTGTTTGGTTTGTACGATTTCTTGCTTATTGGCGAGGTTTTGGTATGCTTCCTCTGAAATCGCGGTAACATCTGACCCAGTATCTATTTGAAAACGCACGAAAGTATCATTTATTAAACAGTCGCCTTCAAGTTTTTCCGCGATGACTAAGCTATAATCTGATATTTGTCTATCGTTAGCGTCCAAGAGAGAGGGTCTCTCAACATGGCTTACTAATTGTAATTGTGATCGGGTGGCCCTGTTTTTTGGTTCGTTTTGTGTGGACCCGTACTTATCAACGTTCTCAAGTGTTGTTTCGGGGGTTGCTTTTGATCGTGTTTCCATTCTGTCTACGAACCTCACTTTATTTCCTTTAACGACTTTAATATTTTGTTGGGTTGTCTGATTTCTATAACCTTCACGATTGTAATTGTTGTTCTGCCATCGAGGGTGTTGAGGTCTTTCACGCAAATGGTTTGCATTAGCGTCTTGCCCAAAATTTGATGGTCCGTTATAGTTCATGTTCTGCCCCATTCTGTGGTTGTTTTCATCTGTATTTTGGTGTGTGGTCCGAGTTGCTTCTTTACTCTCGATTATTTGTTTACATTTTTGGAAGCCAATTTCAAGTTGGTTTGCTTTATCTAGTACTTCTTGGATTGATTCGATTGTGTCCATTTGACATAATTCGCTTTGAATTCTATTGTCTTTTAGACCTCTTATGAATCTATCGACTATGATATGTTCCCGGTAGTTGTCGTCATGTCTCAGGTATGCCTTAGATGCAAGGTTTTCTAATTCATACATGAATTGAAAGATTGACTCGTTTGGTACTTGTGTTCGAAGGACAAACTCCATTAAGGGATCGTTGTAAATTGGGTTACGACCAAATAGTTTTGAGCAGGTCCTTATCACTTCTTCGAAGGTTGCGTTTGGGTTCCTTGCAAGTAATCTTTGTTCTAATTGTTCTAAACAACGTTCTTCCAAAAGGTTCAAGAGAGGGTTTACTTTGTCTGGAAGGTTCTTAGCGTACCTTTCATATCCCCTCTTCCATACATTGAAGTCTTGGTTTATAGTAAATTTTGTTGGAATAATGTTCACCATTATTGGTGTTGTCATTTTTCTTTGCTCATATTTAAACGGCCAGTTTGAACTGATTTTCTGTATGATTGTTAAGATAATCCTCCATAAAATTATTGTTATTGTTATATCTCGAATTAATTCTAGGTATTTTACATTGCTATAGTAGCTGTTTACATTGTCAAAAATAATGTCCACGAACGGCATAATTGACGGTTCCCTGTTCTGTTTTGTTTCTACGGTTTTCATACGTTGAATCTCCTCTTGAACCACTTGTTTCGTATAGATTAATTGTGTAACGTATTGTAGACTTGTGTATATAAACGATAGAGGGTTGAATTTGATCATTATAATAAATCTCGTGTTTGTTTTACACGTGTTGAAGTATAAGTGAATGAATTAAAGTTTACTAACGTGTTTCAATTGATTGAAACTGAATTTAATTTTGCTTTATAAGTGTGTGTGAGTCTTTAAATTAAAATGTATAATTTAAACTCCGTTGGGCACCATTTGTAATATACTGTGAAAATATATTAAAGTATTAAGCCAAATCGACTTATAGTGATTGTGGACTTAATGGGTGAGAGACCAAAACAAAGATAGATTAATGATTAACTTTTTATTAAAATTGGAATCTGTTTAGTAATTGTTAGTAATGTCTTTTTATACTAAAAGTAAATATGACTAGAACTGCAGAAAGTAGTTGTGAAAGTTGAAAATACATGTTTCGACAGAGAAAGAAAGGAACAAAGAAACAAATTATAAAGACAAATAATTTGGGTTCTAACACACCTTCCCCTCTAATGAGAAGTGCTTAGCCCTTGTGAAAAAAAAAGTGGATCAAAAAAACAAAAAAAACAAAAACTAAACACAGTTACCACGGAATACCATTTATAGATATACGGTGATAAACGCACCTAAACCACCTCGACGACAAGTTGGGCAAACCGCATTGAACCGAACCCGGTGTAAGTTATCCCGGCACCTTCTACATATTATATGTCCACAATGGAGTGCGATTAAAGGTCCTGTTTGTGGACTGGATTCGAGACATACTGGACAACTGATAACATTCGCTGAATTATCTCGGAGTTGTTGTTGTCGTAATTCCGCATTCTCATTTTGGGTTTGCTCGACAAGGTTGTTCTTATGGAGTAACTCGAGTTTCAAATCATCAAGCTGTTGTTCTAACTCTTGATTCTTCGTCCGTAGTTGAACATTCTCAAGTCGGAACTCCTCCAAATCGCGTAATACTTGAGCATTTACGGCCTGAACACTAAGGAGTTCTTGCTTGAGATTTTCGATCCCGGATCGATTTTCAACCAACAATTGTTGGTTTTGAGCCAGCTTGTTCCGTAATTGTGATTGTTCGAATTCCGCGGCTTTAATTGTTCGAGTTAATGTGGTCGCCACATGGAGTGGTTGGCTATTCAGTTGTTCTTTCCAAGTTAGTATGTTGGCTTGTAAAGTTTGAATACTACCCTGGATAGCTCGAATCTCTGTTTCAACGGGATTTTCTCGGTATTGATTGATCTCTGCATCGAGTTGTCGTTGAACTTCAGAATAGTGTTCAACTTGACGTTGAAGTTGATCGATCTGAGATTGGAGACGGGACTTTTCGAGGACCCATTCACGCTCTTTGGTGACTAATTTGTTTAACTCGAATTGAACTCGTGGTGAATAAACAGCATCTAGTCTATGTTGTGGAGTAGGGAGGGGGTTTATACGTACGCGTAGTCGTCTTCCTCTATGTTCTCGATTATCAAGTTGTTCTACAATCTGCGGATGGATCGACGGATCGACAAATCGAAGAAAGGCGTACGTTGTTTTAGGTCCTTGCTCGTCACGTTTCGAAGCGTTGAAAACGTTTAACCATTCTACATCAACCCCATATCGTCTTTCAAACGGAAGTATTAGTTCCCATAACTCAAACTCTGCATCGGTTTCGTTTGTGATACCTGATATCATAATGTCATGTTGATCGAGTGCCATTTGTAATTGTAATGGTTCTTGTATTGTAATTGTTTTTTTTTTTTATAATTGTTAACGAATAACTAAATTAAGAATTAATTTTAAAAATAGAAAATGAAACTGGAAAATTGAATTAGAAAATTTAGAAAATTTTGAATTTAACATATAGAATGGATTGCGATGCAAATTTTAATGTACAAAAATTTAATTATTATTCGATTTGTATTAAATGTAATGATTAGTATTTTAACCTATCAACGGGCTTCTTCTGTCTTGTGCTCTTACGCAAAGGTACTTGCCCCTTGTCCGTTTGGTTTGTTAAATACTTATTTGGTTGAAAAGTAACATCAGCTGAGGATTCCGTCTCAGTTTCAGATGACTCATCTTGAAGTGGATTAGTTAATACATTCGTTTGTACCTCGGGTACTGGACAATCAATTTCTTGTGTGAATGTTTGATTTCCTTCATTTTGTAATTGTTTATTACCACTCTTCGACGGTGTATTCTTACGCTTAGTGCGCGATGTTTTACTTTGTTTGTTAATCTTTTCATCGTTGATTGATCTCTTGGGTGCTTTTTCTGGGACATCGGTTTCACTGTCCGAATCCTTAATTTGGTTTTCCTCTGGAAGTTTTCCAAAGAAACGTTTTAACCTGTTATGATGGACCAGTTTTATTTTGGTTTTCGAATTCGATGACTTCTTAATTTTGTAATTTACCGGTCCAACCTTTTGTGTAATTGTGAATGGACCTTCCCATTTAGGTGCTAACTTTTTAGACAGACCCGTTTTTACTTTTGGGATATTAAGCATAACTAGTTCACCTTCTTTGTATTCCAAAGGTTTTATGTTTCGATCATAGTATAATTTTGATTTTTCAACCTTTGACTCAGTATTTGTTTGAACACATTTATATACTTCTTTAATTCGGTTTTTTAGTTCTTCTACGTAATAGTCGGCTTGTGACAGTTCTCTGTAATTGTTTACCTCGTCTAGATTTTCGCTTGTTCCTGGGAGAACTGTGTATTCCCCTTCCCCTTCATTTAAATCGTCTTTGTCGAGTATCAAATCAATTGGAATTTTCGGTTGTCTACCGAAAACAATTTCATATGGGGTATGATGGGTAGTGGCGTGAGTTGATGTATTATACGCGAATGCTAAATGAGGTAATAACTCGTCCCAGTTGTTTTGATTTTCATTTACGTGACTGGCTATCATAGTCTTTAACGTTCTGTTGAATCGTTCCGTTAACCCGTCACATTCTGGGTGAAACGCTGTGGTTCTTAATTGGTTAATGTCCAGTAGGTCGTATATTTTTTCGTATTAATTCTGATTGGAAATTTGTACCCAAATCGGTTAAGATGTTAATACATAGGCCAAATTTTAGCATGAAACGAATTAGGAGGCGAGCCACTGTGTCACTTGTAGTGTTAACCATAGCATACAGAACCACCCATTTTGAAAAATGACAACATATAACTAGTATGTATAGATGACCACTCTTTGAAACTGGAAGAGGGCCTACAATATCCATTGTAACTAATTGAAAAGGTCTATTTGAACGAATTGGTTGTAACTTTGCTCTTTGTAATTGTTTAGGTTGTTTGATCTTTTGACATGTAACACACTCTTTAATGAATTTAATTGTTTTACTTTTGAGTTTCGGCGCATAAAAACGTGTCCTTAACTTGTCATACGTCTTGCTTACACCTAAATGGCCTCCAAAGATTGAGCTATGTACTGTTTCAATTGTCTTCATAACTAGATGTTTTGGAAGTACTAATAGTCTCATTACGGTTCCATCATTCAATTCACGACGGAAGTATAAGATGTCGTTATCGAGTTTTAGACAATCATAAAGCTCGTATAAACGTTTTTGGAATGTAGTTTGGAACTGATTAATCTCAGGACGGTTTTCTCCATTAGTACGAATTAGTTCTTTTGCCCATCTAATACAATCGTCTTTGTCTTGCTCTTCAGCAGAAAAAACAAACTTTGTGGCTTTGTTTGTTTCCAAATCTTCTTTATTTACTAAATCAATGACATTAATGACCAATCTTGGTTCTCGCTCATCGGCTACGTGAAGTAATTGTTCTTTTTGCACTTGTTCGTTATCGATTGGTAAAGGCCATCTGGATAAGGCGTCCGCGTTTGTATGTGTTCTACCACTCTTGTAGTGTATGACGAATGTATAATTGCTAATTCTGATGAGCCATCTGGCAAGTCTCGAATTGGGATTTTTACAAGTCAAGAGCCAAGAAAGAGGTTGATGATCTACAAAACAATCGAATTCTTGTCCAAACAGAAAAGAATGGAAGTTCTCCATTGACAAGACCATGATAAACAACTCTTTTTCTGTTGTTGAGTAGTTTTGTTGAGACTTTGACAACTGTTTCGAAAAATAGGCGATTGGTCTTATTTCTTCGTTTATTTTTTGAGATAAAACGGCTCCTACTCCAGTGTTACAAGCATCCGTATCTAACCTATATCTACCATTTGGATCTGGTAATGCCAAAACGGAATCAGACGAGAGCTCCGTACGTAATTGATTAAAAGATTTTTCACAAAAGTCGTTCCACGTGAATTCTTTGTTTTCTTTACTCATGATTTTGTATAGCGGAGCGGCAATGGCGGCGAAATGTTCAATAAACTTTCGGTAGTATTGTGCCAGGCCTAGGAAACTTTGTAATTGTGTTAAGGTATATGGTCTCGGGTAACGGTATAGTGCTTCGACTTTAGCCGGATCAGGTCGAATGTAGCCATATCCAATTACGTGTCCTAGAAAGGAAACCTCTTGTTTCATTATCTCACATTTCTTTTGTTTCACCTGTAAACCATGTTTCTTAAGGATTGAAATAACTATATTCACATGCTCGAGATGTTTAGAGAGGTCAAATGAGTGAATCAAAATGTCGTCTAGGAAAACCACTACAAAGCCCAGTTTTATTGCTTCTCTAAATATCTCGTTCATCGCTCGTTGAAAAGAAGCTGGAGCATTTGTCAAACCCATAGGCATAACAACAAACTCAAAAAGACCCTTTTCACAGGAAAATGCGGTGTATTTTCTACAGTTTGGATCTAGTTTGATTTGGAAGTAGCCTGTGAACAAATCCAGTTTTGTGAACCATTTTGATTTCGCAAGCAAGGTGAATAGATCTTCGATATTTGGTAACGGGTGTGCATCTTTTCGTGTGACATTATTCAACAGTCGATAATCGACTGTGACTCGAATCGATCCGTCGGGTTTGCTAACAAGGTAAATCGGTGAAGACCATGGGGAATTGCTTGGTTGAATTAGTTTGGCATCCAACATTTCATCGACCATTTTCCCGAATTCTTCTCGCTTACTATGGGGGACTCTACGCATCTTTTGTCGAATCGGTTCTTGTTTTGGATCCAACAATTCTATTTTGTGTTCAGTGATTTTTGATGGCTTGAGTTCGCGTAGAGAAGCAGCAGCGATACTTGAAACTAATTCTGTTATTTTTTCCTTGTAATTGTTAAATTCCTCGATCGTGTAATCTATTGTTCCGTTTATATCGGTTGAGGGTGGATTGTTAAATTTAATAGCCTTAATTTTCTTTTTTAGTTGTTGTTCTATTTCACTGTCACCGATAATTTCTAATTGTTTTTGACCCAGCATTCGTCTATGAATTTGAATAGTTGTGGACGTAAAATTCTTTAGTGTCGTTTTTAAATGGCTGATGGGAATTCGAAAACCGTTAAATTTATTCACGAAGTCTAAACCAACGAGACATTCGTTAACCAAGTCTTTGATTACCAACATGAACATTTGAGTGATGTATGTACCAAACTGTAATTTTACCCATGTTTGCCCTAGAACGTGTAAGTTGTTACCATTAGCACCGGAGATGTTGTGTTTGGTTTGTACGATTTCTTGCTTATTGGCGAGGTTTTGGTATGCTTCCTCTGAAATCGCGGTAACATCTGACCCAGTATCTATTTGAAAACGCACGAAAGTATCATTTATTAAACAGTCGCCTTCAAGTTTTTCCGCGATGACTAAGCTATAATCTGATATTTGTCTATCGTTAGCGTCCAAGAGAGAGGGTCTCTCAACATGGCTTACTAATTGTAATTGTGATCGGGTGGCCCTGTTTTTTGGTTCGTTTTGTGTGGACCCGTACTTATCAACGTTCTCAAGTGTTGTTTCGGGGGTTGCTTTTGATCGTGTTTCCATTCTGTCTACGAACCTCACTTTATTTCCTTTAACGACTTTAATATTTTGTTGGGTTGTCTGATTTCTATAACCTTCACGATTGTAATTGTTGTTCTGCCATCGAGGGTGTTGAGGTCTTTCACGCAAATGGTTTGCATTAGCGTCTTGCCCAAAATTTGATGGTCCGTTATAGTTCATGTTCTGCCCCATTCTGTGGTTGTTTTCATCTGTATTTTGGTGTGTGGTCCGAGTTGCTTCTTTACTCTCGATTATTTGTTTACATTTTTGGAAGCCAATTTCAAGTTGGTTTGCTTTATCTAGTACTTCTTGGATTGATTCGATTGTGTCCATTTGACATAATTCGCTTTGAATTCTATTGTCTTTTAGACCTCTTATGAATCTATCGACTATGATATGTTCCCGGTAGTTGTCGTCATGTCTCAGGTATGCCTTAGATGCAAGGTTTTCTAATTCATACATGAATTGAAAGATTGACTCGTTTGGTACTTGTGTTCGAAGGACAAACTCCATTAAGGGATCGTTGTAAATTGGGTTACGACCAAATAGTTTTGAGCAGGTCCTTATCACTTCTTCGAAGGTTGCGTTTGGGTTCCTTGCAAGTAATCTTTGTTCTAATTGTTCTAAACAACGTTCTTCCAAAAGGTTCAAGAGAGGGTTTACTTTGTCTGGAAGGTTCTTAGCGTACCTTTCATATCCCCTCTTCCATACATTGAAGTCTTGGTTTATAGTAAATTTTGTTGGAATAATGTTCACCATTATTGGTGTTGTCATTTTTCTTTGCTCATATTTAAACGGCCAGTTTGAACTGATTTTCTGTATGATTGTTAAGATAATCCTCCATAAAATTATTGTTATTGTTATATCTCGAATTAATTCTAGGTATTTTACATTGCTATAGTAGCTGTTTACATTGTCAAAAATAATGTCCACGAACGGCATAATTGACGGTTCCCTGTTCTGTTTTGTTTCTACGGTTTTCATACGTTGAATCTCCTCTTGAACCACTTGTTTCGTATAGATTAATTGTGTAACGTATTGTAGACTTGTGTATATAAACGATAGAGGGTTGAATTTGATCATTATAATAAATCTCGTGTTTGTTTTACACGTGTTGAAGTATAAGTGAATGAATTAAAGTTTACTAACGTGTTTCAATTGATTGAAACTGAATTTAATTTTGCTTTATAAGTGTGTGTGAGTCTTTAAATTAAAATGTATAATTTAAACTCCGTTGGGCACCATTTGTAATATACTGTGAAAATATATTAAAGTATTAAGCCAAATCGACTTATAGTGATTGTGGACTTAATGGGTGAGAGACCAAAACAAAGATAAATTAATGATTAACTTTTTATTAAAATTGGAATCTGTTTAGTAATTGTTAGTAATGTCTTTTTATACTAAAAGTAAATATGACTAGAACTGCAGAAAGTAGTTGTGAAAGTTGAAAATACATGTTTCGACAGAGAAAGAAAGGAACAAAGAAACAAATTATAAAGACAAATAATTTGGGTTCTAACACAAGTCTCAATTCGTCAGCATTTTTCGATATTGATTTTACAAGGCCACCGAAACGTTCTTTTGTGTTCTTACCGCGTACGTTCAAGTCTTTATTATACTCCAAAAATATTCTCAAATTTGTATCGAATTTAAACACTGGATGGGAGCTTAATCGGGTTAGAAATACTTCGTGCATTTGAACAGTTTTTTTGAATAAAGCCAAATACTCGCTTTCTAATTCTTGTTTCATTTTGTTAAATTCTTCTTTTGTCATTGAACTTTCGCCTTCGGTTAATTTTTGAAGTTTTTCACGCGATGAGTCAAAGTCTGGACGTGGTGGAGCTGGTGGAATCTAAGACAAAAAAAAATTGATAGGAAAAAATCAAAAATTGTCTGAGAATGAAAAGTTTACGATATAGCCGGCAAAATCGTCATTTTCGACGAATCTATCATGTAGCCATATGAATTCTTCATGTTCACGTATAGTCGAAAATTCATTCGATGTAAATGCTTTTATGTTCGTCTAAAAAATATTAAGAGTAAACTTGGAGGTTACGTAAATTGGGTCTAATTTTACTTTAGTCTTGACTGTGAATTTAACTTTATCTTTTTCGTTGAGAGCATCTGATATTTCAATTTTAAGAAAATCGTCGTTCGATGATGAATTATTTAAATCGACAGTAGCACTACGTTCCGATTTGGTATCGTTAAAAACGTCATCCATTTTTTGGTTCAAGAGGATTTCTCTTTTGAAAAATAAAGAAAAAAAAAGCTATTTTAAAAATCAAATGATTGTTGTTTAAAATGAACCAAGGAATAAAGAACAAAAAGAGATAACTAGTCATATGAGTAAAAACTGTTAAACAAAAAAATTGAAAAAAATTTTTATGAATATTTTAAGTTTGTTTCGATGTGAATTTTATTTTTTTTTTGAACTAACTTAACAAAAATTTTTTAGCATAATTTGAATGATTCAGAAAGA
This sequence comes from Brachionus rubens, assembly GCA_022207745.1. Lineage (NCBI taxonomy): Eukaryota > Metazoa > Rotifera > Eurotatoria > Ploima > Brachionidae > Brachionus > Brachionus rubens. Next base: position 96,781 of record JAJVHD010000016.1, on the reverse strand, counting down.
AATGGTTTTATAGTGATTCTTCATAAAATATCAAGTATCAGCAGTTGATTAAGATGAAAAATAAAGTTTTAAGAAAGCCGAAAAAATAAGTGCCACAAATGAACTTTTACCATATCTGTTTTTTTTTAGAATATGCAGATCGTTTGTTACGCTTTAGAGTTTTGGACAAGCTTTTCAGCCGTAATTAGAAATGAGTCAAACTTAAAGTCTAGGTCTAGAAAATCTTTCAAAATCAACTAATCTTTTTGTATTTCTTATAGTCAATTGCCATTTTCAGTTATCCGTAATTGTCATCTTTAACTTTCTAAACTCCGACGTCTGTAATGCTCTGAAATTTATTCTTTTGACTGAATCGATTAATTTTAATCGAAACTATAACAAAATCAATTCCGGATACCGATTGATATTTAACTGATTGTTATCGACTAAGCGCTTATTGGCGGGAATCTCTAATACTGAATATTTAGGTGATATTTTAAACCCAAAACCCTGCCTCTCAGGTGGCGGAAAAATATCTTAATAAGTTTTGTTTTCATAAGGTTCCGAAAATGGAAATCAGTTTTTCAGTCATATTATTATACATATTTTGTAAGGAGATATGGGCAATATTTTATTTAAAAAACTTATTAGAATTATTCGATTATTCAAATTTCTTTTTTCCTAAGAATCAATACTTAAGACTTAAAATGGTAAACGCTTAGGACTGAATCAACTATTGTTTCTGACAGAGAAACTGAGACGAGTCACATTTGACAAGAGCTCCTAGAACCGTGGGTAGTAAAACCGACGTCGACGACCGTTATTTGAATTGGCCGTCGACGCCGGTTTTAACTACCCTGATAGTGAAAGGAAATCAGGCTTTTTTCTAAACTTGATACAGCTCCCCCCATAGACTCCCCAGATCACAGGCCCCCTTTAGATCAAAAATTACTTTTGAATAATCGTAAAAGCGAATAATCGTATAATCGGGTATTTATTAAAATTGCCCATGTCTGAAAATTTTACCCATTTATTTGCTTTTTTCGATATAACTTCTAAAGTGTTTACCTCACGGCTATGATTTATACCAATTCTATAACATGATAAAATTCTGAAAAATTTGTTGTTTTTTCTTTATTGATTTTCATTTTAACTTTGGTATACTAAAGACAAAGGTAATAAAAACAAATGGGTAAAATTTTCTCTTTTTTCCTAAATTTGCACCCTTCAAATAACTCAGCGAGCCTTGAATATTAGTAAATTTTACGCTCTTATAAAATATGTATAAATAATATAAGGTGGTGGGTTAGTAAAAATTTTTTATGTAACATTTTTTTCAGTTGAGTTTCTGGATTTTATCGGTTCCTTTCCGGTAGTTTGGCGCTGTTCCGGATTTTAATTTCAAGTTCCGGGTTTTAGAGACAACCGAAAATCTGTTTTTTGGTTGTCATGAAACCGTCTTAGATTAGATAAATATTTGTTACAAAATGATGTGGCCAAGTGAAACCAAGCGCATATAAGAATATTTAAGGTACATTCCTGATAAGATTAGAACATAATTTCTATATTAAATATGTTTTATGGACGGCCAGAAAGTAAACAGGAGCTATTAATTATCTAGCAACTGATTAAAACAAAATTTCAGTCTTCAAGAATAATGTTAAATGATTTTATTTCCGATTCCGCACTTAAGGTTGCAAATTTACGTTCAATTTTCCGCATTTTAGGGTCACTTTCCGGTACGAATTCCGCGTTCCTGGTAACTATGATTAAGGAAAACCCAAACGCTTCATTAGAAGTCTTAATAGACTATCATCTTCTCGACCTAGAGATAAAATTATATCTTCGTTTAAAAAGTACCTTGTTTTTTACTGGGCTCCGAAGTCGGGCTCAAATAAGTATATAAAGAAAGATTTTAATCATAAATTTTTTTATTTTTTTTTAAAATAGAAATAAAATACTGGAATTCAAATTTTTTTTTTAAATTAAAATAATTAAAAAAAGATGATTTGAACAAATCATGAGACGAAAAAAAAAATCAAAGAACCACTTTTGTTTTTTATTAAAATTTTTAGGTTTTTTCTCATAAAAGTCTAACAGAAAAAAAAAAAAAAAATTTAAAACGAAAAAATTCTAAACTGTTGCTCATGTTAAATTTTTGTAAAATTTTTAGATGTTGTTTTGGTGCTTGTATTTGCCGAATTTGAACTTGTATTCCAATTGCTTAAAAACGAACTAAAACTTGATTTAGCTTGACTCAACGCATCACCAACTACTTTTCCCGTATTATTCACCAATTTACTACCCTCGGCAAAGGCTTTATTTATTTTACGACCCGATTCGGTTGTTGTAAACAAAAAATTAAATCTCAACTTTATATCATTGACGCTTATTTGACCATTAAATGGATGACTCAAACGAACTTGTTCGAGATCATGTAAATAATGAAATAGAATTTGAAATTTTTGACTTGAACTTTGAGCTTCATCAAATTGTTGATTCATTCGATCCAAATCGAATTTTAACAAACTTTTTTCTAATTTTGTTTTATTCGAGCTTAACCATTGTTTAAAACAATCTGTTTTTTTGAATTCGTTAACAAAATTTGTGTTAAAATCCTCACGATAGTTTGAGAATTGATTCGAATTTTGTATAATATAAAAATATTGAGATGATGAAATAGTAGACGCTGAACTTGATGAGTTCTTACGATCTTTTTTACCTTTTGACTCTTGATTCAAAGTTACTTGACTTGTATTGACTTTTTCAATGTACTCTTCAATATCGACAACTTCATTGTCCAAGCTACTCGAACTCGAGCTTATATCGTTATTTATATTCACAAGTATACTCTCTAAATCATTTTTAATACTCGAACAATCTTCTTCTTTGAGTATACAACCCAACAAGCTGTAAAAATACCATTTGAAGTTTAAACGAATCCAATCGTCCGAGCCTTCCCAAGTTGACGCTTGACCACTTGTATCATTCACATCTTTTGGATCAAAATTCGAAAACGAAGATGTCTTTTTGATGGATAAAAGTGTCGGTTGATTAAGTTTTTCCCCAATCGATTTAGCTGCGTTTACATTTTTAATCAAATAATCAGAGAATCTTAAATCAGCTGTTGTCAATTGAAGAATTTTTTTAAGAGTTTCATTATTCTTTAAATCGATCTCACAATCGTCTACAAACACATCTAAATCATCATAAAGACGTTGTTTAAAAAGAACATTAGTCGCACCAATTGTATAACCAACAGATTTAGGTTCGGATTTTTTGACCGAATTGTCTTTAGTCTCAATAGTGTGTTCATCATCATCAACGCTTGGTCGACTCTGACGATTTTCTTTCATCATATTCATCATCAACGCAGTCGTACAAAATAATTTAGTACTCATCTTATTAATCGTCATAAAATAGTCCAAATAGTACAGTGATAAATACGGGTGTAAGATGTTAAATTCATTAAACAAATTCATAGGCATACCGAAATCAATTTCTAATAAATCGGTTAGCTGTAGATCTGATTGTTTATCTCCATTTTTACTGTTTATCGATTCGGATCGAACGAGAGTTGATTTACGGTTTGGTGTAGTCGACCAATTAATTACATTATTAACTTTATTTTTAAACATATCACCCAAATTTTCGTTTTCACTCAACGAATTTTGTGAAGCCGATTGTTTTAAATCGAGTTTAGATTGTTTAGTGTCTAATTTATTTTCATCATCCAATGTTAGTTTATAAATATCCGAATCCGAGTCTAAAATTTCCGGATCTATTTTATTTTTTGCATTAAACGAAAAAAGTTTTTGGGTATTTGACGATAGAGTGTTAAGAATTGAACCTTTCGATTCGTTCAAATCATCATGTGAATTAATAATTGGTGATGAATTTGAATTGCTCAAATTTTTGTGAGATTTAGCCTGTTTTTTAAGGAATTTTTTATGCATTTTACGATTGAGTTTATCTAACGGTGGGAGAGTTGTTACAGGTGAAGTGCTGGGTGTACTCTTACGATTTAATTCTGAATTGACCAAATCGATTGAGTCGAAAAAACCCGAACAATTTTCAAGACCCTCAGGTGAAAATAAATCTGGTATTAATGAAACCAAGGCCATTATTGTATTCGATAAATTCGAAACCGGTTTTATTTGAAAAAGACATTTTTTTTGTAAAAGTAACAATTTAAAAAGGACTAAAATTTTATGTTGATACTTGAGTACTAAATCGGCTAATGAAAGGCCCATTAAATATTTTGACTTTTCGTTAACACAGTCAGGTGTTTTGGTAATGTCTAAATTTTCGACATAACTCGCTGATAGACTGTGAAATGCATTTTGTAATATTTGGGTCTTGTGAAAATCTTTTTGAGCAAAATAAGCTGTGGTTATCGAGTGTAGTTTGAGACGTAGACTCGAATAAATCGGTTGACGTGATAGAATACAAACACTCTTTTGAAGTGTATTACGAGTAACGTCCGAATCTTTTTTAATCAGTTCAGAAGCGTCTATTTGTCGATAACAAGACACTCCAAAAATTGTTTTATTCGAGCGATCTTTTTTGGTTTTGTTTTCTTGTTGTGAAGCGTCTTCAAGATGAAAATAAATAAAATCTTGATCATAATTATGTGAACCATCGGGTAGTGCAAGTGAAGGCACATGTTTCCATTGTTTTGGTAATTCATATAAATCAGTCGAGTCAGGATTAACTGACGAGTCGGTTTTTTTGCGCATAAACGAATCGCATGGGTAAACGTATTCGAGTTGACAGCCTTTTTTGTGGTGAAATCCCACGACCATTATGTACATTATGTTTCGATCGTGTTTCAAATTCATTTTTTGTTATCGTGTGTTTTTTTGTGTGTCAAAGTTTCAATTTTACAAAAAATTAAAAAATAATGTTTTTTTACATCTTTTTTTGTTTTATTCTAAAAGGATTAAAATAAAAAGAGTTTATCCTAGATTAAGTTGATAGAATTTTGAATTAATTAACTTGAAACAAAAAAGTTGATTTTTTTTTAATTAAGTAAAAATAAATCAATTTTTGTTTTACTTGTTTAAGAATTTAATTTATATATCCTTTCAAAAAATTCAAGCAAAACTTATTGTCTAGATAAAGAACTTGATCCTATTATTATTTTTATTACAACCTCGACTTATATAAACCACTTGAAATAAATAGAAAAATGAGATGAGTCTTAAATATTTGAACTTAAGGTGAGAATACCCTTAAAATAATTTTTTAGACATATTGTGTTACGTAATTTGTGATTTATTTAGACACTTTTATTACAAACTATTTTTTTTATGATCGTTTAAAACCCTTTTCATAAAAAAGGGTTTAAAACAAAGAACAAATTTCCTGAGAGAAGGAAGCCTAAATTGCTGGAGAACCAGGGTAACATCATGATAGAAAGAGATTATAAGAATCAACAAATTTAATTCTGAAGATACTGACGTAGATTCAAAGGTTCGGTCGGAGCAAAACGTCCACACTGTCTGAATTCATCATTTTTGACTTTATAACGTTAATCTACAGTGGTGCTACGATATTTGTATTTTACTAAATTTTACGTAAATTATTGTAAATTTACTATTTTTTCCGTAAAATCAGGTAAATTTACGTAATTTTACCAAAGTAAAAAGTGGTAAATTGACTAATTTTGACGTAAAAAATGATAATTTTACGTAAATTTACGTAAATTTTGGTAAATATCAAAATGTCCAAAAAAATTTTCGACCTTTTATTAGTCTTTTAGTGACATAAATCGCAAAAAAAACACTCAAGTAGTAATGAGTTTTTTTGTTGGTAGTATAAAGGTTTATGTATCAGTAAATATCGATTTTTTTCTAAGTGAGTTAACTATTAAGTTTTTATCAACAATTGTTGTAAAATTAGTCTGAATTTCTTTTGGACATTTTGATATTTACCAAAATTTACGTAAATTTACGTAAAATTATCATTTTTTACGTCAAAATTAGTCAATTTACCACTTTTTACTTTGGTAAAATTACGTAAATTTACCTGATTTTACGGAAAAAATAGTAAATTTACAATAATTTACGTAAAATTTAGTAAAATACAAATATCATAGCACCACTGTACGACCTCGAAAACCCCAAAAAATTAATTTTTTTATGACAGGTAAAAAATCGAAAATTTAGACCCTACCCTCCCGCTTTTTGTATCCCAACGTCGAGGTGCTTTATTTAAACATTTTAGTAAAGATGGTTGGAAGAAGCTATAATTTATGTAAAGATATGTTCTTAGAGCTAAAAAGCTACCATTGACGCTGGGACCGTTGTCGATGGAGAAAAAAAATCCATAAAGCAATACACGGGTGAAAACGGTAAAAATAAGGGATTTTTTCATTCAAACCGCATCTCCTTCTAGGGGAACCGCAATACCCAATTTTTTTTGGATCAGCTTAAACAAGAGACAATTCTCTACAAATATCAGGAATTCGTTTTGTTATTTTATTTTTCATTTTTGTATACTAGTGGACGAAAAAAGTCACAAAAATGGAAAACGAAAAAAAAATCGGATTTATCACTTTTTGACTTAAAGTTCGGAATTTTCGCATTCAAAAACCATAGAAAACATATATAATTTCCAATACCAGGCGGAAAAGATCTGGAAGATGTCTGTCCAGTACTTAAAAGTTAAATTTGTAATGTTTCTGTTGTTTCAGTCTTATTAAGGTCCGGCTTATTCGGAAATTCCATCCTATTTGAACTTCCCAAAATCGACTCGATAAACGTGTCTTCATACCCGGAAAATTTCATTATTTTTGAAGTGCGGAAAAAAATTCCGATTTTCGAATAGAGGGTTACCAATTTTAATAAGTTGGTCTTGGTTTATCGTTAATAAATATGTTAGAAACTAACATTTATGATTTGTATGATGCCGATTCTGAAAGAGCGTTAAATTTTACACATTCAAACATGATTTTTAGAATTAAAAATTATTATCAAGACCAATATTTAGACCAAAAAATAGAAAAAATACCTATACATTTAGTTTTTTCAAAGTTTGTCTCAAAAATTCCCCAAAATAAATATTTTCTTGTTCATTAGCGTGTAGAGAAGAAAATTATGAACAAAATGTTGAGACTAGATTTTTTATTTGTTGACCTATTGGGTATAAACTAAACGCCTAAAAAGACACTAAAAATCAAAAATTTAATAGATTAAGAAATTTAAACTTTTTGACCCAAAATTTGAGGTTCACGCTCCATGAGCCTGGTCATGTGCACGTCTAAAAGAGGTCATAAATCGACCAGATATTTTACGAAGTAATGAATCTTGTTAAAACCCGTGAACTTTTTCAATCATTTGAAGTCAAAAGGGATAGAAATAAAAAAAAAAAAGAAACATGAGTAAAACTAGAATTATATGGAAAAATTTAATCGAGTTTATTACTCATAGAAAAAAAAACAGAAAGCAATAAAAAAAAAAGTGAATTTTTTTTATTTACTTTAAACCAAATGTTTCCATTAATTGAAGACGTGTTTGTAAATACGAACGACATAAATATGTAATTATGAAATAACTTTTTTATTAAAAGTTTTAAATATGGCTGCTTTTTTTTTAAAAAATAAAATAAAGTCGAAATGGATCACCAACAAAAAAAAATAACGAAATAATTTTTTTTTTTTGAAATTTCTATTTGAATATGTTAATTAAGATTAGACTTGATTAGTAAAATCAATTTTTTTTTTTCTAAAAAAATTTTAAAATTTATCAAGTCGGTACATTCATACTCTCTCTCAACATATTAAGAAAAAAATGAAAGAGAGAGCGAGAAAGAAAAAAAAAACAATCTCGCAAATAAATTATAATTTATTTTATTTGTCATCGTCATCATCATAAAAAAACTAACACACAACAATTTTTTTCTATTTGCATGATTTGATTTCAATTCAATTTAATATAGACCCTTCCTTTATGTGCTCTCACTCTCTGTCTCTAGACGCAACAAAAAATTTCTCGTTCTGTTTAATTTCAGTCGAAATCTTTCTCTTGCTAAATCACTTAATTCTTAATTACTAGTTAAACAAATAATTACAATACAAATAAATAAAATATGAATATTTTCGCTTACCCACTTTTTTTTTTTCAAGGGGCCTAGATTAACTGGCCTATATAAATTCGTTAAACAAAAAAAATTTTTATTCGCCTAGTCTAAATTCATCTATGAACACAAATACTCAAATCTTAACAACTTAATATTAAAACAAAAAGTTTTAGCGAATTCGGTTGAACGTTAAAAAATATTTTAAATAGAATTTTTTTGTTATGGGTATATGACAAGACTCGAAAATTGTTTTATTTGTTAAAGAAATATGGTTTCGCATACTACCCTCGATTATTGGACCATTTTAATTGTTTAGCTTTATTTTGGAGGTTGAGTATTGAATCTATGAATTTATTTTTTAAATTATCTCATAATGTTGAAAGGATACGATTGATTAGTCAAGTGAGTTAAAACTCAGAAGAGCTAGTCATAGGAAAATTATTCAGATATTTCAAAATTTGCTTGAAAATAAAAAAAAAAGTTTCTCACAAAACTCGAACCCATGCTCTTTTTTGATCAAAAAAATCTCCGATCTAACCAACTCGACTATGAAGTCAACTTTATTTTGTGATTCAAAAAAACGAGCTTATTTTTACATTGAAAATAAAAAAATGAAAAATTGAGGCAATGTGAAGATTCGTATCAAAAAACATTTGTATCAAATGGATCAAAATTGAAAATAATTTTTTAAAGCTAAACGAATAGAAAAAAGCTCTGCACAGATGTTTTTTAGTGATAAACTTTTAAAAAGCCACCCTTAGAATAAGCTCTGCAAAATTCTGCAAATCTGCAAAATAAATTGCGTAGTTATTGTCAATCATTTTCATGTATTTTAAAATATTTAAATACGCAATTTTTTTGCAGAGTTTTGCAGAGCTTATTCTAAGGGTGGCTTTTTAAATGTTTATCACTAAAAAACATCTGTGCAGAGCTTTTTTCTATTCGTTTAGCTTTAAAAAATTATTTTCAATTTTGATCCATTTGATACAAATGTTTTTTGATACGAATCTTCACATTGCCAAAATTGAAATATAAAAATAAGAGAATAAAAATTGGCCGGGAGAGGCGGCGCTCTCTTGTAATCTAGTCACTTGGAGGCCTGGTTTGTTGGATTGTTTACATGTGGGAGTTCTGGTTATCGTTGTGCTATGTTGAACAGACGTCCGCACCAAGCTCGGCATCAATATGCGTCACTTTGGAGGAGTCTAGAGTGACCAGGTTGCCTAAGGAGGAGAGAACCGGTCCAGAGCCGAAAGGCAGCAGATCAAATCTCCCGTGTCGAGCAGTAGTGGGATAGCGTTTGTGAATAGTCGACGGTAGACAGCCCATATGGTAAGTGAGACTCAAAACTTTTTGACTTTTTTTTGGTAATTACCTAAAACGTGGAATGCGGATTGCGGCATTCCGCAAAGAATTTTAGCATTTTATTCTGAAAAATGACCTACTAAAATGCGGAATTATCAATAATTTTTTTGCGGAATTTTGTTGCGGAATATGCGGAATGAAAAATTTTTTTTCTCTAAATCAACTTTATTATTTTAATATTTTTAATAAAATCACAATAAAGTTTAATTAAATATAGACTTACATGCTTGGTCATATTTAGAACACGACCAAGACTTACTTTTACATTTGCGATGATAAACGCTAACTTTAGCACATTTAAAATGATATCAATATTTGCAGTCGTCACATTCAATAGAATTATCCAAACACAATGCTTCGCAAACTGGACACGTACAATGACCGATTTTTCGGTCACTTAAGGTTTTATTTTTTTTTCATGTTATCTTGTTAAAATACGACATAAGTTCCTCAAATTTGGGTGTCGTCTTGAGGATTAAATTCACTAAGGATTTTAGCTTCCTTAGCGGTGAATTAATTTTTGTGTAATTTTAATTTTATTTCCAAAATTAATCTAACAAATTCGTAAAGTTTGTCGTTCCGAGCATTGTGAAGTTTCGTTCAAAAAGTTCAGTTCAAAATTTAAAAATTGAATAATTTTTATAGGAAATAAAGATGGAGCAAAGAAAATAGTGTAACAAGATGTAACAAAAAATGTTACACAACTTGCAATAAAAAGGATTGAAAACAAAATTTGATCAATCGATTATTGATTTTCGTAAGAAAACGGATGTTATGTTAAGTTTATTTTGACATCATAAGTTAAAAACTTATATCGATTATTTGCGATGAATTGTTCGAATTATTGAAGTCAGTGTCCAAGAAACCGCATTCCATAATTAAATTAAAATTAAGTTGTTTTTAAGCCCCAAAATCATGGTATCAAAATATGCTTGAACTCTCTCCTTTAAAGTTTGACCGGGGATCGAACCGGAGATGTTTTGATCACATTTAGATTTCGTTTTGTACAAGACCCTAACCACAAACATTAATTGATAATAAAAGGATTGATTAGGAATATATCAAGAAAACCGCAATAAAACTCGGTTAAGGCTTTGAATATTAAATGAATTACTTGAAATAGGTTGGAGATTTAAACTTAAATTTTTAATTCATAATGTCAAAATAAACTTAACATAACATCCGTTTTCTTACGAAAATCAATAATCGATTGATCAAATTTTGTTTTCAATCCTTTTTATTGCAAGTTGTGTAACATTTTTTGTTACACCTTGTTACACTATTTTCTTTGCTCCATCTTTATTTCCTATAAAAATTATTCAATTTTTAAATTTTGAACTGAACTTTTTGAACGAAACTTCACAATGCTGTCGTTCCGCATATTCCGCAACAAAATTCCGCAAAAAAAATATTGATATTAAAGAACAGAATTCCGCATTTTAGTAGGTCATTTTGCAGAATAAAATGCTAAAATTCCGCGTTTTAGGTATAACCCTTTTTTTTTCATTAAATTATTCCTCGAATTTTTTTTCTTAGCTAAAATTAAAAGCTTAATTTAAGTACTTAATTGATTAAAATTATATTTACTAAAATTGAAACTCGATAGCATCCTGAGTAGATTCAAGATTTTATTAAAAAAATTAAATATTTACCTCTAATTTGAGCCACGAAATATAATCTCTCACTCAACTTTTATGATGGAGGATTTAATGTTCCTTATACCATATAACATCTCTCTCCAAGAACCAGATGAAACTATTTGAAAAAGAAAAATATATGCGGTGTTAGAACTTTGGTAACCTCGAATTAAAATTTCGAAAAAATTTTAAACTTGAAACGACACCGAACAAATTTTATAAACTCTATAATTTTATTTTTCATTTTAAAAAAAAGCTTTTTTTTTTAATAAAAAGAAAAACTGTTAACTCCTGAATATGATTTGACTAAAATTTCAATTTAATAATATGCTTAGAGGTTATTTAGAATTTTTTCTTTCAAAAATAAAAAAATGAATCCTTTAATTTTATTGAATTAATGAATCCGAAAAATTATAGTCTTAAATTTTTTGAGTGTTTGTGACTTGGTTTTTAATTTTTGGCATAATCTTTTTTTTGTTTTCATATTCTTTGTTTTATAAATATATTTATGCAGATGGTCGTTTAATTATGAATGGGTATGTTTTCTTTTTGAATAAATATGCTTATTTGGTTTATTTAAATAGGAAATTTTCGCTCTAGTGATCTATCCATTTCGATTATGTGCAAAGGTTCTTGAAAATTGAAAAAAAAAAAAATTTTGAGCTTAGCATGGAAGATCTTTAGCTCTTATCCTTCCAAAGATGGGCCAAAATGACGTTCATAAAGCGCCATTTTGAAAAATCTAAAAAAAATTATTTTATGCAAATATTGTTGTGGTCATTCACGTGTTCCTCTTGTGAACTTCTATGAACTAATGATTTTCAAAAACATCAATTGATTTATTGATATCAACTGAAAGCTCTAGTAAACCTCTAAAACTAACTTTCATTTGATACCCGTAAATCAATGGTTGCTTTTCCTAATCATAAAAGTTGCTCGAGAAATTTTGTAAAAATTTTCCACCTTAATCTATTATGATTGTAAAACAATACACTTGCGAGCTAATTACTTTACTGAAAAGACTTTTTTTTAAACCATTGACTTGATTGCGATTTAAAAGATTTTTTAGAAAATTGAATATTTTTCAAACTGTTTGGAAATGATATAATCTGATTTTTAACCTTATTCGTTGATATGGGCGCTATACAAGGTCTTCTAGGTCAATCTATTCTTTTTTTAGGTTTTCAAAAAGCAAATTCAAAATCTACAAAAACAATATTATTGAAAGGTTTTAAATTTTTTGTTCGGAAAATTTAATATTTGACTTATATAAAGTTTAAATAAGACAAAATCCATCTAACCAATAGTCCGACTATTAAACGAGACACATTTTTTAGGTAGTTCCGGCTTATATGAATAGCACAAATTATTATGAAGGGCAAAAAAATATAAATTAAATTGAAATGTTTTATAGTCTCAGTTTGATTATCCCTCACGTGTAATTATCAATGCATCTAATCCGAGGGCTAACTTTCTAGCAAACAGAGTGACTAAATCGAAAATCGACAAAGCGTTGTATCCCTTGTAAACACAAGGCTGATACAGCTCAATAGAGTTCAGCTAGAGGGTCGTCACAGTCTATATTTTGCTATTCTCACTTCTAGTAAAACAGACCGGCTTAAATTTAAGAATGAAACCATAATAGCTGCTTTTGAGCGGCAGCAAAACGTTAGCTTGGTAGATTTAACATTGACCAAGATACAGTATTTACACTAAGAATAATAGAAATGATTGTCTACAAAATATAAAAAATGTGTCTCGTCTCAATTCTTCAAATAATATTCCAGAGAAAAGATTCGGGAAAAGGCAAGTGGAAAGATACATTAATTGAAAAGAATAAAACTTTTTTTACAACATAATCGTGAAAATTTTGATTAAAATTTCCAATTAAACATCGAATCGTTTCAAGAATACTCGTTTATTGCCTAAAAACACAAAACAAAGATATCAAAACTTGTTATCAAATGAATCACTTCTAAGTTCTTATCTTGAAGAGCTTAATCGAACCCTTTAAGTTAGATAACAATCTCATCCATTTCGACTTATAGAGTCATTCAAAAAATGATTCATGTTTTCATTATCAAAAATCGAAATAATCTGAAAAAAAAAACAAAAAACTTCTTTAAGGTGTACAATAATAACCATTTTCGAAGATCCCCAATTTTAAGATAATGAAAATAAAAAGCAGAAGATTAATCGATTCATTAGAAACAAGGTTTAATGAAAGATTTTATCTTGCTCTCTCTTCTTTTTCTTGTTGTTGTAAATCTAACAAAACCTTACAACTAAAGCAATAAAAACCTTATAAGACTTTAAATTATTTACACTAAATTACCTTCCAACAATTTATAACATTATTTGTTTCATCATTTTATGTTTATTGCCTTAATTTGAACGAAATCATTTTACTTTTTTTGTAAATCTTGAGGCAAAGTTAACATTTATGTTTTTTTTCTAATTAAAAAAAAGATGATAATTGATTGATATTTTCTCTTGTAATTTGTTGATTTAGTTAATCCTTTTTTTTTAAAGAAAATCTTGGATACCCTATGTTTGTTTGAAACATCATTTTAATAGTTTATACTTGTATTTGAAAGTTTTAAACGACGCTCCATTCTAAAGAAGAAAATTTTAAATTTTAATTTCAAACAAATTTCAATGAAAAGAGTCAACATTTTATTGTCAATCTTTCCTCTTTACTCAAAGATATAATTACACCATCTACAGTCATAATTTGAGCGCGTCAATATTTCCAAATGTTAATTAAAATTAATCGAGAAGAATCTCTAAAAAAATATTTGGATTCTTAACCTACATTTTCAATTTTGGGATTTTTTAAACTTTCCTTTTCTCTAACTAAAATGGAATATTTATCCTAAATGGTTTCTCGATCCAATTAATTAGTCAAATGGAAAGCCTAATGCGCTAAAAAATTACACTACTTGAAAAAATTTTGTTGTTCAGGTAAAAAAAAATGATGGCATTCAAAATTAAACCAACATAAAATAAGCAATTTCAATTTAAAAAAGAAAATCCATCAAAGTGTTTCAAATTATTAGCTCTAGATGATTTATTGACTTTATTTTATTAATTTTACTTTTAAAACAGCTTAAGGATATAACGTCAAAAAAACCGAAACCACAAATATTTAACTAGATTTTATAAGTTTAAAAGTTATTGCGAAAGAAGATAATAAAGTTTTGATTTATGTTTTTTATTCTTAAGTTAACTCAAATTGAAAACAAAATTAATTTCAAAAATTAAATCATTCACAAAAATAAAAACATAATCCTAAATTTTAACCAGACATGAAAACATTGATAATTTTAAATACAACAAAAAAAAAAAGCATTTGATATTGTAAACAAATATATGTTTTCCATTTAGTTTATCGATTAATAGCACTCTTACGGAAAATTACAATAAAAGCTTATTTTTTATTAATTTTTTTTGATAAACAAATTAAATATTTAAAGTTCGTGTACTTTGGTTAAAAATAAAAAAAAAGTCTCTCACAAAACTCGAACCCATGCTCTTTTTTGATCAAAAAAATTCTCCGATCTAACCCGCTCGACTATGAAGTCAACTTCATTTTGTGATTCAAAAAAGCGAGCTTATTTTTACATTGAAAATAAAAAAAATGAAAAATTGAAATATAAAAATAAGAGAATAAAAATTGGCCGGGAGAGGCGGCGCTCTCTTGTAATCTAGTCACTTGGAGGCCTGGTTTGTTGGATTGTTTACATGTGGGAGTTCTGGTTATCGTTGTGCTATGTTGAACAGACGTCCGCACCAAGCTCGGCATCAATATGCGTCACTTTGGAGGAGTCTAGAGTGACCAGGTTGCCTAAGGAGGAGAGAACCGGTCCAGAGCCGAAAGGCAGCAGATCAAATCTCCCGTGTCGAGCAGTAGTGGGATAGCGTTTGTGAATAGTCGACGGTAGACAGCCCATATGGTAAGTGAGACTCAAAACTTTTTGACTTTTTTTTGGTAATTACCTAAAACGCGGAATGCGGCATTCCGCAAAGAATTTTAGCATTTTATTCCGCAAAATGACCTACTAAAATGCGGAATTATCAATAATTTTTTTGCGGAATTTTGTTGCGGAATATGCGGAATGAAAAATTTTTTTTCTCTAAATCAACTTTATTATTTTAATATTTTTAATAAAATCACAATAAAGTTTAATTAAATATAGACTTACATGCTTGGTCATATTTAGAACACGACCAAGACTTATTTTTACATTTGCGATGATAAACGCTAACTTCATGCGTCACTTTGGAGGAGTCTAGAGTGACCAGGTTGCCTAAGGAGGAGAGAACCGGTCCAGAGCCGAAAGGCAGCAGATCAAATCTCCCGTGTCGAGCAGTAGTGGGATAGCGTTTGTGAATAGTCGACGGTAGACAGCCCATATGGTAAGTGAGACTCAAAACTTTTTGACTTTTTTTTTATTTATTTTTTAACATGAGAGAGTGGTATCTAGTAGAACTAACTTAAGCTGTTGCCAACACTTCACATCTTGAGCTTTGGTTATAATTTTTTCTTAAACAAGCTCTAATTGGTGAGTTGCTTATGTATAATACTCAGTGTTATGAGCAGAACACAGCATACCCCAGCTCCTGGTCGTCAAACATCAGTTTTATAAACTTTACTTTAACTTTACTTTGTATTTTACTTCTCCAAATAGGAGGTTAATTATAATTAATTAAATTAAATTAAATATAAGAAAAAAAAATTTTTACGTAAGATTCTTGGACCTATACAGACATAGAGTGTCTTTGTTTACCCGTAACTGAAATAATCAAGGTTTTAATAATTTAGTAGAAGAGTTCGAGGGATTCGATTACACAATCTAAATATCATTAGTCTCAAAATATATAAATACTTGTCTTACCTTGATTTCAATTTTTGCTAATTACTTTTTTATTTCAAACTTAGGGTATTGATTTTTGAATTTTTTTAAACTAACATTAGAATCAAAAAGAAAGATTTTTTTTTAAAGATCAAATTCCAAATCAACTGACACACATTTGAACAAAAAATTAACTGTTAATTTTCAACAAGGGGACGTAGCTCAGTGGTAGAGCGTTCGTTTCGCATACGAAAGGCCCCGGGTTCAATCCCCGGCATCTCCAAAATTTTTTAAACCTTTTTATTATTTATTTATATTTTAGTTATAGTATCCTAAATTTATTTTCTTCTAAACTCAAACAAATAAGTAACAAAACATAAATATTTTATGAAAATTTGAAAATAAAAAAAATTATTTGTTTTTCCAAATAGAAATTTTTTTTTCTTGTTACTTTACTTCAACAATGCCAGAACATACAATAGACGCAGAGGTTATTTTTCATGAGACTAGTGACAACAATAATCATTCAATAATCAAAATTTTACACTTTAACGATGTTTATAACATTGAAAGTATGTCTATAGAACCTAAAGCTGGTGCTGCTCGATTTCTTACTGCTTTGGATCATCTTAAAAATGACCCTAATGTTGATTCAACGATTGTTTTGTTCAGTGGTGATGCTTTCTCTCCTTCTGAACGTAAATTTTTACAAGCCTTTTTTTTTTATTTTAGCTTAAGACTTAAATTTTTGTAGTTAGTACGGTCACAAAAGGTGCTCAAATGGTAACTTGTTTGAACAAATTTGGAATTCATGCAGCTTGCATAGGAAATCATGATTTTGATTTTGGTGTCGATCGACTGTCTGTCTTGATCAAAGAGACTAACTTTCCGTGGTTAATTAGTAATGTTGTTGATAAAATTACTAAAAAACCGTTAGCTGGTGCCAAGACTAGACATATTCTTGAGATAAATAACCTTAAAATTGGACTCATCGGTCTTGTTGAACAAGATTGGATTGAAACGCTATCAGCTCTAAAAAATGATGACATTATTTACGAGTGTTTTGTTACAGCTGGAAAGCGATTGGTTCACGAGTTAAGAACAGTAGAAGTAAGTCTTACCAAATATTAGATAATTATAAAGATCTAAAAATTTTGTAGAAAGTTGACGTTGTTATAGCAATGACTCACATGCGTCTACCGAATGACATCAAACTGGCAAAAGAAGTAGAAAATATAGACATTATTTTGGGCGGTCATGATCATAACTATGTCGTTCAACATGTAAATGAAAAATGGGTCATTAAGAGTGGCAACGACTTTCGAAATTTGACATCGTTAGAGTTAAGCAAGACGGATTTCAAAGTCAAGAAAATCAATAAATATGTCATTGACTCAAAAATACCAGAAGATCAAGATCTTAAAAAAATTGTAGACGATTACATAAGTAAGTATTTTCAAGACTCTTAAAATTTTTTTTTCTTACCTTTCATTTTTAGAACTTATGAGTAATAATGAAATTTACAACGATGTACTGGCTCGGATCGATGTTGATTTAGACAGTCGTTTTACAGTTGTACGAACCCAAGAGTCAAACATAGCAAATCTAATTTGTGATATTTTACTAGACTCGGTGTCGATTGCAGATTGTTGTTTAGTCAATTCAGGAACTTTTAGATCTGATTGCATTAATCCGGTAGGGTCTGACTTGACCTATGGTGATTTAAAAAAAAGTAAATCTTAACTCAATACTGCATCTTTATTAGATTTAACTCTTTATTTTTCAAGTAATACCTGGAAATAATGAATTGTGTGTAATTAAGTGCACTGGTAAATTAAAATCAACCAACTTTATGTTAAAGATGTCTTTTAGAGTTTTTTTTTTAAGGTCAAGTTATTCATGATGCTCTTGAAAATGGTGTAAGTACATATCCGAAACTTGAAGGCAGATTTCCTCAAGTGGCTGGTCTAAAGTTTGCATTTAATCCATCACGAGAGCCTTTCGATCGAGTTGACCCTGAATCAATTTATGTTAAAAACTCTCCAATTGATTTAGAAAAAGTAATTTATTGAGAGATATTAAAATTAAGTCTCAAAATTTTTTAATTGTAGGAGTATAATGTTGTTGTAAAGAAGTTTATTAAAGAAGGAAAAGATGGATATCAATGCTTAACAAAATGTCAAATTGTGGTAATAAATTTTTATAAAACGTTTTAGTCCAAAAAACTTATTTTCAATTGATTTTAAATTTAAGATTGATTTTTATCAATTTCCATTGTTTTTTACAATAATTGAAAATTATTTTAGAAAAAATCAAAGTTTGAACGATAATTTTAGCATTGGACCAACGATTGAAAATCGAATTGTTATGTTATAATTTTAGATTTATTTTTCTAGTTAATTTTTTTTTGTTGCTTGTTTGTTTTAAATTAAATTAATTCTAAGAATTATTACAAAAACGTGTTTTGATTTTCAGTTCCAAAAAAATAAATTTTAAATAACGTATTGGTTCATAATAGACACCATGATCTTTTATCTGAAAAGCAAGTTAACCTCCTGGTCTTAACTTAGGTATAACACCAGTTTTTGCGAAAATACAAGATCATGATCTTATGAACCTTAGTAGCCTCGGGTCTACAATAAAAATTTTTTAATAAGGTTCGGTCGGAGAAAAACGTCCACACTATCTAAATAAGTCGTTTTTGACTTTACGACGAAAATTTTGACCCTACCCTACCGCTTTTTGCAGCCAAACGTCGGAATGCTTTGTTTAAACATTTTAGTAAACATGATTGGAAAAAGCTATAATTGATATAAAGATATGTTCTGAAAGCTAAAAAGCTACCATTGACGCTGGGACCATTGTCGATGAGGAAAAAAAATTCCTATAAGCAAAAAACGGGTGAAAACGGTAAAAAAAGGGAATTTTTCAGTCAAACCACATCTTCTCCTAGGGGAGCCACTTTACCCAAATTTTTTTTTGTATCTTCTTATACATGAAGCGATTCTCTACAAATCTCAGGAATTCTTTTTTTTTTTCATTTTTCATTTTTTTGTATACTAGTCGACGAAAAAAGTCATAAAAATGAAAAACCAAAAATAAAGGGGATTTACCACTTTTTGGCTAAAAATTTGAAATCCTCGTGCAAAACTACCCCAGAAAACATGTATCTTTTATATTAGTTTACTACGGATTAAAAAAAAATAAATTAAATTAAGGATAAAAAATATTAATAAAATAAGTGTGAAATTGAAAAATAAAATAAAATAAGATATGAGGTTCATTATGTGAGGTTAACCACACTATTTTTGGAACATGGTATGATCTCATATGTGTTTTGATCCCGATCTTTGCTTCAAAATATTTACCACAATTGGGGCACTCTGTTTTAGGTTTAATTGACGTTTTAAGAACTTTTGTTTGTACGTTTTTATCGTTGGTTGTTTTTGCAAAATTAAGTATTTTTTCTTGCTTTCGTCATCTCTGATTCGGATACTTTTTGTACTATATATCGTTGTTTGTGTTCGTCTTAGCCGGTTTTGTTTTGAAACAAAAATCAGTGTTAGATCTGTCGGTGTTTCGATATTTTATGGACCCATCGTTATTCGGGTCGACGAGGAGATACTTTTTAAAGGCTCATTTCGATATGTTCCCACTGCTGACCCCAGTCAAGGCTGTCTGTTGCTAATTTCGATACCTAGGTATCGATATGATTCTACGACTTGTAGTTCTGTGTCATTTAGGCAGAGGCTTGGTGGTGTTTCTGAGTCTTTTCCAGACGAGAATACGATGTTGTTTTCAGCACACCATTTTTGGACTCCATTGATAATTTCTTGTGGTAGTTCGCTGGAGGTTTTTCCAATTATGTGACTAAGGATATCATCAGCGTATTTTTCAATATCGGCCTCTTTCGGGAGGTATTCCTCAACAGAATCTCAACCAAAAAAACCTCAACAAATTTTCAGTGACGTATGGTTTTCTCAAAACCAAAAAACAAACTGTCAACCAATCAATCATAATCGGGAATCATCTAAGTTTTTTTTTAAAAAAAAAAGAATTATGCATATACCGTTCCTCTTTTACACAAGTCCTTAATTGCAAAACAAATAAAGTAAATTGAATGTTTTCTGATACAGATGTGCTAATGTCTTTTTTTTACACGATTTTACGTACCAGTTTGAAGTGTACTATGGCCTCGCCGCAATAAAAATTCATTTTTTACTAAATGGCGCTGACCTTTCTCAAAGAATAGGCACATGAATTTTAGCAATATCCCAATTTTAGGGCGTCGGAAAGAAATTTTTATTGGGAAGGTTTATGTTTGAGGATCTTTGATGAAGTTTATTTTGAAAAACTGTAATTTCAATTTCAAATTATCAAAGATTTTTGAATATTTTTTCGACCTGCCAAAATGTAGCAAAAAAAGGCTAACTAAACTTTGCGTAAGAGGCAGCATGAGTCTTAAATTTAGCTTGCTTTAACATCGAAAAATCTTTTGTATTTTTTATTAAAAATCGATTTATAAATTAACTAAAATAATAAATATTTTATCATTAGATGTCATCATGATAAATAACAGATGTCTTTTTGGCAATGTTGTGAACACTTTTTTCCAGTTTGACTTAAAATTTTTTAAAAATTAATAATTTAAAAAGACACACTAAAAGTTCGCTTAAAGTTTATCTTACAAATTTTATGTTGACCAGACATTGGAATTTTAGAAATTAATTCTCTTGAATTTTTGCATATAAAAACAAATTCGGATTCAGACTCACCATTAGGATACTTGAAAACACGTATTTGAAAAAAAAATTATGACTCTCAATTAAAGATTGATTACCTCTTCTTTATACGCTTCAGCAGACAAACAATCACTCAAATCAACGTATCCAAGTAAACAACTAGTTGGATACGATGATGGAAATTCGAGCTGGTGATCTTTAAAGTTTAATACTTTATCACAAGGTAACACACAAATAAATTTAAGTAATTTACTTGAATAATAACATTTGTAAAAAGTTTCCATTTCTTTAATCACATCTTCAGTCGGTTGTTTGGATGCAGCATGTATCCAAAGTCGACCTCTGAAAGGTGTATACCATGTTCTACCTTCATGTCTAAATTAAGATAAACATTATGGCCTTGGAGAGAGAGTTTTATTGAAACATTACTTCTTGATTCCTGCGACTAGAAGTGAAGCCCAAGGTTGATGCATACTCAAACACATGCCATCGTCTTTCATTTCTTGTAACTCTGGGTTTTGAATTCGATAATTTTTTTTGATGGATTCTTTTTCGTCGTCCTCTTTATGGGTCTTTTTAGGTCTCTCTTCAAAAAATTTCAACTTTATCGAACCAACGTCTAAATTAACCACTGCCGTTGCTTGTTCACTATTTTTTGGGTTCGATTTAAGAATATTTTCAATTTCACTTGTAAAATTTTCAAGATTAATAGTCTGTTTCTCATCGACTATTTTCCTACCCGCAAAATCAAGTGTAAACGTTTGATTCGATAATTTTCCACCAAAACGTTTATTACGAACTTCTTGTTCCTTTTCTCCTAGTAAAGCTCTCTGTTGTTGTGATAACCATTTGCTGTTTGTGTTAAAATAGTCAGATTCATCGTCTATGACCTGAGTTCGTTTAGCACTAGTCCGATCATAATCGATAAGTTTGTTTTTGTGTTCGATTGCTTTGCGTAACTTTTCTTCGTCAACTTGACTTGTTTGAGGATTATCACATGAAATACTTTGAGATATTTGATCAAACACAGTCCAATTCCGGGTTAGTAGATCTTGTTTTAGTTTTTCACCCTTATTCGATCCACGATTTATTTTCTCAAATTCTTCTCTCGTACAAACTAAATTACCGCAAAAGTAGCATGGACCAGAACCTTCTTGTTCACATACAATCCGGCCACATTTTAAACAATTAGCGATCAGTTTGTGCTTTGTCGCTTGACATTCACATACTTTTCTATCTTCATAAAAAAATTTTAAGAGATTGGACTAGTGGTTTAGTAGTTTAAAGTTACTGATATTTTTTTGTTGTAAAGAAAAATCAGGTGCTAAACTAAATTCTTTCTTTTTGGGTCTAAGTTGATTTATGGGATTTGTGTTTTCTGATTCTGTTTTTTGTTGTTTTTTGTTAAATTTTGATTTTGGTTTATCGATGTCTGGTTTTTGATAGACCTGTTCGAAATAAATGTTAACTTTAGAATAGAAAAAAAAAGCTAAATCAACCAGACTTACAGTAACTTCGGGAAAATCTGATGGTTTTTGAATTTTATTTAAAAGTTCATTCAAAAATTTCTTGTTCTTTTCAATACTCAAATCCAAAAGACTTCCAATGAATTCTCGAATTTCCAATTCAGTTTCGATATTAAGTATATTTCTTTTTATAAAAAAGAGGGTTAGAATCAAAATTTAAAACTAACCAATGCCCAAGGTCAAGTTACACTCATATGAAAATATCGAAAAATTTTTTTTTTGAAATTTTTGTCTTAAAAAGATCAATTCAAGCCCTCAAACTCCCACATCAAGTTAAGCTATTGATTGTGTCATCCCTTTATCTGAAACTACTTAGTCTTATAAATGAAGCTATTTAATGATATTGCAGCAATCATGATCTAGACACCAAGAGTTTTACAGACCTAACGTTTTCTCATGCTTTAAGTTATCTTTTTTACGCTTTTTTTTACTAATTTTTACTCACACTGTGTGTAAAAAAATCATTAAAATTACTTTATGTTTGACTGGTTGTAGATTTTTACTGATGAAAGAAGCCGGTTTCTGTTGATATTACATTATTATTAGACCCATTGTAGAATCTCTATCTCTGTAGAATAAAAAGTGTATATTCTTAATTATTTGGATCCGAATGGACTCCTTGCTTGCCAAATTATTCCTCTCAAGAGCCTTATTTTTTATCACCAAAACTTGTAAGCCTGATTTTTTTAAGAAAATTTTGAATGGTCTTTTAAATTAGGCCTGACATTTCTATTCTAGTGAGGATTTTCTCATTGAACTTTTGCTTGATAAAACTCCACGAGACTCACGCCATTCGGTCATGTGTTATAAACTCTAATAGGTTATTCCTTCAATTTTAGGATTTAGACTCTTCAATATAATTTTGGCATTTTTCCTATGCAAATTTTCAGTGTATACTTTTTCTACCTAAAGGTAGGGTTCCACAGAAAGTGACCACAATCGATCGAGGTTTCGAAAGGACACTCGAGCAAGACATATTTACTCAATTACAGTAGTCGCCCATTTTTTTTAGGAGGGACAAAAAATTTTCTTCATCTCTGTGGCGTGTAGTTAGACGGTTGTTTTTTCTCTTAGTTACAATGTTGACACCTAGTACATTTTAGATTTTTTTATAAGATCTTCTCATATGTATCAAACAAGCTGAGAATTTTTTAGAAAAAATGAGGGTTTAAGGGACCTTAAGGTATTGAGAATGAGTAACCCAAAAAAAATAAATGATTTTAGGTTTGAGTAGGGTATGGGTTGCCCAGAAATTAAGGAAACCGGGTAAGGTTGTTGGTTGGGCAAATGTCTAGCTCTAATGATAATGTTAATTACTTTGCATATTCTTCACTAATATCACACTCTAATAGAGTACTAAGCTCTTTATGCAACCATTTAACCATTGGTAAACTTTCCATTATTTTCAAAACTCTCAAAAATTATGCAACAAAAAAAATATATTTTTTTTAAATTAAATTTATTAGAAAAAAAAGTAGAAATTTGCTTATGTGTTCATCAAGAAAAAAAAAAGAATTTTAAAAACTAAGCAAACAAGAGAAAAAAAATTTTTTGAAATTTTATTGCAAAATTTTGTGAAATTTGAACAAAAAGAGTTGATTTAAATTAAGTAAGGGTAACAAAAAAAGAGAAACATGATAATTTACAATTTTATCCATTAGAAAAAAAAGTACATTAAAAAAAAAAGGAGTTTAAAGCATCCTGAGATTCTTAATTGTCCATGCTTTGGATTATTTCACCATAATAGGTACCAAAAACGTTTTTGTTAAACGTGACCAATTTTAAAAATTGACCAGTTATTTCCAACAAGTCTTTTTCGACTAGACTCATACCTTGTGGTAGTTTGACTGGACCTTGGGTTCGTTTTGTTAAAATATTTTGCAAAAATTCAACATATCTAGCAACTAAGAGAAAAAAGTTACAAAAAAAATCATTTAAAGGGTTCCTAAAGCTACTTACATAAAAGCTTATAGACTGAATTTTCATGTAAATTCTTGGTTGATAGATCGACAATCAATGTTTTTAAACAATTTGAACTTTCTTCGTTCAACTGACTCTTACCATGTTTAACTAAAGCATCATTAGTTAACTTGATGACCTGTTCACCAATGTTTTTCATCATCTCTTCGAATGTCACAGACAAATAGTCTTCTAGTAGTAT
The DNA here is from genome assembly GCA_022207745.1 of Brachionus rubens. Taxonomy (NCBI): domain Eukaryota; kingdom Metazoa; phylum Rotifera; class Eurotatoria; order Ploima; family Brachionidae; genus Brachionus; species Brachionus rubens. The sequence continues at coordinate 72,433 of JAJVHD010000016.1, read as the reverse complement.
TAAAATATTTTGTTTAAGTTTTAGTTTTAACTCATCGAGACCGTGAATACTCTCGCCAACAAGGGTGAATACAGTGTTAACAATGGCGCATACGACTAGAAATTTTCTGCATTTGACATAAATTTCGTTAAAACGTACCTCGTCCATAACTAATGTTTCTGGAAATACATTGTCCATTGTCCATACAAAAATTTCCATAAACGCTTCGTTTGTTATCGAACTAGGCGTTGCACCTGATACATATTTGTATGAACCAATTGTTTTATTCTCATCAATTCGTTTTTGAGCTCTTAAAAGCCATTGTTTAGTCGATTCTAAACCATCAACACCAGCGTCTAAAATAAAATAAATAAATTATTCGTAACACTTAAGTTTGTATTTTACGAACAAACCTTTTTGGGTTTCTAACAACTCTTTGAACTTCTTTTGCTCATAAGCAACGACTTGTTGTTGAATATAAGGTCTCATTTGTTGAATAGTATAATTAGCCATGTCTAATCTTAAAAGTTCTAGAGCCTCCATTATGCCTCTGAACACTTCAACAGGGTCTGTTAGACTCTTTAAAGACTCAATTTTAGCATCACGAGCTGGTGCGCAAAGTTTAGACATTGACTCAATAATGAACAAAGCGTACTCTTGATAATCAAATGTTTGATTATCCATTTGTTGTTTGATTAGACCCAAGTCCAAGACATTGTCAATTTGTTCACGAAATTTGACATGATTAGGCAATAAGAGACCCATTAGTCCTTGTTTAGCCTCACCTAAAATGGTAAACGCACGGTTATACTCGACTGGATCTTTGTCAAAATCTTCTCGTAACGAATCCCAAAATGCTTTGTGCACTGTGTCTCTAATCTGTTGCTCAATGCTATTTGTTTCATACTCTAATTTTTCGAATTTAAAATTTTGATTAACCGAAATCTCGTGAGCTAGTGCCATATTTTGTACAGCGTTTGATGCATTCATGAATTGTTCAATAGTTGCAAAACGTGGCGGTGATGCGGCTGTGAGCATTGATTGTGATACAGAAGCACCTGGTATTTTGATACCATTTTGAAAGAATTCAGTTTGAAAACGAGGTGATCTCGGTGAAGCTGAAGTGCTTGAAATATCAGAACGAGGCGATGCGTTCGATGGACTCGATGAAAGATATGAAAGAAATGGATTTGGACTTTCTGGACGCTTTTTGTCCATGTTTTTATCGGAGTTGTTCTCGGACATTTTTTTTTTTGGGGGAGTTTTATAAGATTTTATTGTTGAAAATTTTACAAAAACTAGTTTTTTTTTTTTCTAAAAATGCAAAAAATTTTCGTTAGATAAATTTAAGATTACGCAACTTTTTTTACGAAAAAAAAATAATTAGGTCGCATTATGATAAAATGAACGATATTTGAAACTAGATATATAATTAGATAATTTCAAAACGAAAAAAAATGCTTAAAGGTAAAATGGAACAAAGAGAGCGAGAGAGAGTTGACGAAAAAAACAACTCATCTTTCGTATTTTTCTTAACACAAAATTTTGTTGTTGTTGTTTTTTAGATTTTTATTAAATACGAAATAATTTTGACCGGTTAAAGAGCTTTTTGTTGTTCGGTTATCGATTGGTTTTGAGATAAGAAGAAGAATATTTTTTGAAACATAATTTTAGGTTCAAGATAATTTGCAACTGATGGTCGTCTCATTTTCTTTTTTTTTTGAATAAATTGAATTATTATTTTCTGAGAACGAGAGTGTAGACTTAAAATTTTGTCTGAAAAAATTCTACTGATTATGATTTTGTTGTGGACGAGTCTTTTAATAGCGGGAAAATATTTTTGTCAAGAATGTTCGAGAATTAATTGGAAAAGTATTCTAGAAGATTTTGGAAATCGAATAAATTTCGGCGCAATTTAATTTATGTCACCATGGTTGCTAATGTTTAATGACTAAGAATGATTAAATTTCACCAAAAAAAATTTTTATGTCTTTTATTTTTTTTTTATTTTTGAGGAGTGTCAATTGTACAGACAACAAAGCAATCAGGAGCGCTATATGCTATTCATCATTATGATCCAAATCACCCTTTAACAAAAAATAATGAATATTTTTTTTTCAAAGTCTCTTTCGAAGGTCTACCGTAAAATACCCTCTAGTTTTATGTCACACAGGTAAAGTCCTCTACACAGACAATTTGAATTTGATGTAATATCGCTGAAAAATTAAAAAATAATAAGAGATAGACAACTATTCATCGGCTTAGTATTAGTAATTTTAACTGCGCACAGAGTGCAGTGCTGTAAGCAATTAGCCAAACAAGATTTTGCAGTTATACATCCATTAGTCCAACTTATCTTTAAAAGAATCCAAATTCTTTTCTTGAACAACATCGTTTGGTAGCCTATTCCAAATATTTACGATTCTGTTTGTAAAGGAGTTAGCTCTTGCTCTACAATTCTTGTTGAGCTATTTTATCAATTTTGTACACATTTCTCCTGTTTGACTAATTACTGATGCTAAAATTTATACCACTTGTAAATCTAACTTGTTCATAACCAGCTTTTATCTTATAAAATTGGATCAGATCACCTCTGATTCTTCTTACTTCCAAGGTCGATAAATTCAATCTTTCTTCATAACTCAGATTCTTCAACGATTTGACCAGTTTTGTAGCTCTTTCTTTCGTCCCTTCTCAATCAAGTTAATTTCTTGTCTCAGATATGGATTACATACACTTACCGTATAATCTAAGTGTGGTCTAACTAATGATTGGCAAAGAAGCAAAAACGACTTAAAATCTAAAAAGCTGAATGATCCTTTAATCATATCTAACATGCTTACAATATAGTTAAAATGATTCACCCATTTCAGATAATTTGAAAACATTACACACAAATCTTTCTCACCGCAGCTTGTTAACAGCTTCTGTGCACTACCATCACCACTTATTATTACTTAATTAGGCTCCTCGACACTGTTATCATATGGTATAACTTGACATTTCTTTTCTTTTAACAAAATCTCTAATTCGTTTAGACCTTAATACGACCCTGTTTAAGCCGAATTGTAGCTCTTTTTCTGGAAAACATTTTCTATGTACATGTATTATGAAGATCTTATTATCATCCGCTTATAATTTACAGACATTTGTTAGTTCTTCGGGTAGGTCCAATAATCTGTGCACAGTTAAACTTCCTATTTCTGCTACTATTCATTGGCTTTAATCGATGCAAAAATTATGAAATTTTAAAGCTTGCTTATTCAATTCAATTAAAAAAAGATACGACACCTCATAGATGATTTAAAAAAGTTAATTTATGAAAATAAAATAAAAAAAAGCAATTTATACAAAAAATAATAAAAATTGACTAAAAAATAGAAAAAAAGATGAGTCAATCAACAGATGCACAGGACATTTGTATAAAAAGAGCATTTCGCCTGATCTGGATCAAACGACACAATTTAAATATTTTCCCGAACAACTCATTGATTTCGGTTGCCTATTCTTTTGTTGAGAACGCCTCATCAAGAAAGGACAGATGATGTTTCAAATCAGCAACACGCATACTTTATCCGAGGGTATGGTTTTTTGAACCTGGCTCATAAAGGATCCATAGGGACATTAACGATTTTTTAGATAAATTACGAGTAACCATCAATTCTCTGATTATATAATTATTAAATTTGATTCTTTTTACTTCCACTTTGGGTTTAGTTAATGTTGCTATAAATAATGGAAAATTCGAAAATCTAACATTTATTTAAAAAATAAAGCAAAAAATGAATGTGAAACTTTTATTTGTGTTTCTGTTGATTTGAACTGTACACCAGTAGCCAATCGACTTGCGCTATTAAACATCATAATAAGAGTAGTCCGAATATACTACTAAGAGTTAGCATGTTATAATTAAAATCCCTAATTGACGCAAAATAATGGTTATAACCCAAATGCGAATATGGTTTTAATGGAGGCATAGGAATGCCGCTGCCACTTTGACTTCCACAAATTTGGGAAATTTAACGATATTTTTGGAAGAGCGCAAAAAACAAAAATTTTAATTTTTATTAAATTTTTGACAATAAAATAACTGAAAAAATCTACCAATTAAATGAGTAATCCCAATCCAAATATTTATTTTCCATGCCCAATGTAATGCGTCAAAGTTATCTGAAATTAATTAAATAGTTTTTGTTTTTACGAGTTAACGATGTGAAGGTAAAAAATTGATCAATTCAAAAATTAAAAGAGAAAGTATCATTGATTGATTGATTGATCTACAGTGGTGATTTCATCGGAGGATTTTACTAAAATTTACCTAAATTCACGCAAATTATTGAAATTTTACCAAAAATTACGTAAAATGCCGTAAAATCACAAAAGTAAATAATTCGGATTTTACCATATTTAACGGTAATTCAGGTAAATTTACGATAATTTTTGGAAATTTAGGTAAAAAATAAAAAATACCAGTCATTTTTTCTGATAAATTTCGAAAAATGCCTTGTATTTGAGCGATTTTGTTTATGTCGATAATATTTTCCTCTAAAACCAAAAAAGAGACTTAAATCGACTGTTTGAAACATTTAGTTTCCAAAACTCGATCTTTTGAGAACTCGTAGTTAGACTCCTAAAAAATTTGACCGAAAAAATGACTGACATTTCTATTTTTTGCGTGAATTTACGTAAATTTTAGTAAAATCCTCCTATCAAATCACCAGTGTATTATAAAATTAACTTTCTTTTGTGGATTTTATTCTAGATTGGGAAGGGAAAAGGTGCTTTTTTTATTTAGAAGTTTACGAATGCTAATTTTTATAAATCAAAGCCTGGTTACTTAGCTACTGCACTTACCGAATTAAATGCTTTCCGTATCCGTACCGAGCTGGGCCGTGCTAAAAGCGAATCAGAACCTAAACCATACCCATACTAAAAACTCTATTCAATTTATAACGCGTGAGTTTGCGATGAATTTGCGATTATTTAATACGGGTACGATTATGGTACGGTTAGTGTTGTAAGTCGACTGTAATCGACTATCAAAAAATAAGATAAATTGTGGATACTTCAAGCATTAATAATTCGAAACTAGGTTTGATTGTGTTAAACATCAGGGCCGTCACTACCATTCAAGGAAAAATATCAATAGAACGACTATCATTTTTAAAATCAACTTTTTTAATAATAATTATTTTGACCGTTCTGAAAGAAAAAGAAATTTTATTCAATCTTTTGTTTCGACTTTAGTCGACTTTCTCCCAATCGACTCACAACACTAGGTACGGTTGAGGTACGCCATTAATTCGGTGGAAGCGCAGTATCAAACGAACTCAGAACTCATTTATTATTACTCAAATTCCGGCAGCGAATCAACGGATTCCAACTAGTTTCTCACAAAAAAAATTAAAATGATTTTCCAAAATTCCTGATTCCCGAACTCTACTGTTAGTTCTCAGTGTCCTTAGCATGTTTTTATTCTATTAAATCACAACATAGAACATACGCTAAAACATCAGAGGCTAATATATAAATTTTTAAAACTTAAATTTGAAATTTAAAGACTCCGTAACTCGTCTACTTCAAACTTTCAAAAAATAATCAAGGTAAACGACCAGAATTGTTCAAATGATTTTTTGTTTTGTTTAGTTAAAGGTTTATTTTTATGTTAAGATTTGATAAAAAAACTTAATTTCAAAATTTATGAACATAATTGATTTTGTAGATATTTTATTTGAGACGACTCAAACTCTAGAGCAAATATTTTTTTTTTTTTTTGAAGAAAAAAAAACATCATCGTCCTCACTTAAAGCACACAAACATAAATTAGTTACTTTCAACATTTTTGTTGTATTTATAATGATAGCAAAAAAAACTAGGACAATTTTTTTACATTTAAAAAAAAATTCTAACCCCCTCAAAACATTTTGTTAAAACACAAGATACCTCGCTGTCTTCTCCAGCAACTTACATAATTCGAAAAGAAAAAAAAAAAAAGCGGGCCTTCTTTTCAAAGTCTCTCTTAATCACGAGCAAAGCAATGTATATAAATATACACGCACACACAGGCATCTAAAATCATAAATTTCATATTTTTTATTCTTCTTCTTGTTGTGTTCAGTTCAGAGCTTATTAATTAATTCAAATTTTATTTCTTTCAATTTTTATTTTTCGTGTGCTCGTTCTCGATACACACATATGATGTTCAGTTTTATTTTTTTTTTTACTTTTTTTTTTTCATTTCGATTCTTCATCAAAATCTTAAAGCCAAAATTTTTTAAGTTTTTAGATTTGTTTTTTGATTTTTTTTCGAGAATATTTAAACAAAGAAAAAGTAATGAGTGACCCTAACGATAATGATCAAACATTATCCCCACAACAAACAACAACGACATCTACAACTGGCGCAGCACAACAACAACAACAACAACCAGCAAGCATAGCCGATCATGTTTCATTTATAACTTATTTAAAACAATTCATTCCAGCTTTACTAGACGCCAATTTGGCATCTATACAAGAATTAGACAAATGTTTTAATGAAAAATCAAGTGTCGAGTGTATTAAAAAGTTTCTTGGTGATAGTCAAAGTCGTACGTTAATAATCCAACGATTTACTCTTAAAGACGACGAAGAGACCGAACAAAATACAGACGATTCAACAACAGCTAGTCAATTTTTGATATCAACCGAAATAAATTACACAAATCCGAAGTGTTTGAGTGTGCAAGTGATTAAACGAGGCGCTGTTGTTGAGAGTGATAAAAAATTTCACAATCAAGTTAGAGTTATAAGTTTGTCCGACTCATCGCCTTATGAGACATTACATTCCTATGTTAGTAACACGCTAGCGCCTTATTTTAAGAGTTATATTAAACGAGGTATGGATTCGAAGCCTGTGGTTGACTCGAAGATGGCAAACACAGGTTCCGGTGACATGGTTGCCTCGTCTGGTTCGGCTCAAGGCCTCTATGGTGGCGACCAATTTGCCACTCAAATGGAGAAAAAAATAGCCGAAGTCGAAATGGGTCTGTTGCATTTACAACAAAATATTGAAATACCAGAGATAAATCTTGTTATTCATCCGAGTGTAATGCAAATGATTAAAAAGTGTTCGGATGAAAATCGTAAACCAAAAGTAGACGATTTTGCGGATAAAGTAGATGATACCAATTTTTTGAATCAACTTCAATCGGGTGTTAACCGATGGATTCGAGAGATTAAAAAGGTAAATTTAAAATTGAGCTTTTCGTCTATCATTTTGTTGAGTAATTGAATTTTAATGAGATGAATCATTGACAACATGTTGCCTATATTTTATTTTTGCTGTTGAAAATTTTCTAAAAAAGAATCTAGGAACATAATATCCTCTAGAGAATAAATTGATGTAACACAAGCTCAATTCTCATCCCACTTACAGAACTAATTAAAATTATTTTGAAAAAAAAAAGAATATTTTATTTAAGAACGTCATTTTTTAAAGATGCTTTCTGAACTTTTGGATTGAAATCAAAAGCTAGACTCTAATTCTCTTTGAGCGTTTCGTAGAAACTCATCAAAAATATTTTTGCAATGCTTTGGTCGTCTATTTTCGGAGCATCGTCAAAGCATGACACTATCCGTTATTGCTAAAACGAAAGGTGGACCAGCTTTCGGAGACCGATGTTTTTATGCTCTTTATTGGGGGTCTAAGCTCTTGGATCTTCGATTCGGGCCACAGACTCATTCAAATCAAGAAAACACCTTAAAAAACTTACGGATAAACAATTTTCCGCGCAACGTAAAGATCCGTCAGTTTACGGACACCGATTTCTTGATAGAAAATTTAATTTACTTCCTTGTGGAATTAAGAACTAAGTTCTAAGATTTTCGATTCGGTCTACAAACTCTTAAAAGCGCACCTGAAATCTGTGAATACTGACGGGCCATCACTTTTTCGTCCAACTAAAGGTTCGCCAGGTTTAGTACACATTTTCTGATATAATTATAAATCTTGCTATAACTAAAGCTAAGCTCTCGGCTAACATTTGTTTCGGGCTACCATCCCGTCTAAATCATAAAATTACGAGAAAATTTTAACGGAACACCACTTTGCCGCCTAACAAAAGTCCGGGATTTAGTGATATTAATCTGCTTAAGAGTCTAAACTGTGGAGCGTCGAAATTGTCTGAATTTTGAGGGCTCAAGGTGTCAAATATAAACCCCTAGACATAGAGTCTTAAACCGTATTTTTTCTTTAAAGGTTACAAAATTAGACCGTGATCCATCAACCGGTACAGCATTACAAGAAATAAGTTTTTGGTTAAATTTAGAACGAGCATTGAACCGAATTTTAGAAAAACGTGAATCACTTGAAGTCACATTAACTTTAGACATATTACGTTATGGCAAACGTTTTATGGCAACTGTTAGTTTTGACTCGGACACTGGTCTCAAAGAAGCTTTCGAAACAGCCAAAGATTACAATCTGTTGATGAAAGATTTTCCATTAAACGAGCTCATATCAGCCACTGAATTGGCAAAAATAACTCTAGCCATTCAAAGTATATTCAATCACATGAAAAAGATACGCAACACAAGATACCCTATGAATAGAGCTTTAAAATTAATCGAAGCTATTTCCAAAGATTTGACCACACAACTTTTAAAAGTTCTTTCGACTCAACGTTTAATGATTATCAACTTTGATGACTTTGAAAAAATAATGAAAGCCTGTTTCGGGGTCTTTCAAGCGTGGGATGACGAGTTCGAAAGACTCCAAGCTACTCTCAGAGAGTTGGCAAAACGTAAACGAGATGAGTACAAAATTGTCTGGAGGATCAACCCGTCTCACAAACGATTACAAAATCGTCTTCAAATAATGCAAAATTTCCGTCGTCAACACGAACAACTAAGCTCTGTTATCAGTCGTGTCTTACGTCCGGTTACTTCTGGTGATGATGATACAAGTCAAAATCAATCACAACGGGCTGTTTTAGACACTGGTTTGGACGTGGCTGATGCTAACGCCATCGAAGAAGTTCGCTTAGCTTACGAAAAAGTCAAAGAAGTGGACGCTCTTGATATTTCTGAAGAGGGTCAAGAGCTATGGGAGTCTACTATCAGACGTTATGATGAACGTATCGAACGAGTCGAAGCTCGAATGACTGCAAGACTTCGTGATCAACTAGGCACAGCCAAAAATGCTAATGAAATGTTCAGAATATTTTCTCGATTTAACGCTTTGTTCGTGCGTCCACACATCCGTGGTGCCATTCGAGAATATCAAACCCAACTTATTCAGAGAGTCAAAGACGATATTGAGGCTTTACAAGAAAAATTCAAAGCCCAATACATTCAGAGTCGATGTTACAGGATGAGTAAAGTCCGTGATATACCACCAGTTGCCGGGTCTATAATATGGGCTAAACAGATCGAAAGACAATTGAACATGTACATGGGTCGAGTAGAGGCTGTTCTAGGAAAAGGTTGGGAGACACATGTAGATGGTCAAAAGTTGAAAGCAGACGGTGATAGTTTTCGACTTAAATTAAACACTCAAGAGTTATTCGAAGAATGGTCACGTAAAGTCAACCAAAAGAACCTTCAAAATTCAGGACGTATTTTTGGTGTCGACAACGTACGCGCTTCTAAAGGCACTATTTACACTTTAAAAGTGAACTTCTCTCCTGATATCATTACACTGACAAAAGAGGCTCGTAACATGAAATGGTTGGTTTCGAGAGTACCTTTGGCCATTGTTAACAAAGCCCACACGGCTAGACAAATGTACCCGTATGCAATTTCATTAATCGAGAACGTTATGACTTATAAGAGAATCTGTGAGAGGATCAACGAAAAACAAACATGTCTCTTATTGGTCGCTGGTATGAAAAAAGACATTCAATCATTGATCTCGGATATGTCCTCTTTGGTTTGGGATTCTTACAAATTGGAGTCATCGGTTCAAAAATTTGCCGATTCGATTTATAACTTTAGAGAAAAAGTCGACGAGTTAATTTCAGTTGAGACAAGTATTGAGAATCAATTGAAAGAATTGGACTCTTGTGCTTACAATGAGACTCGATTTGCTGAGGTTTTGTACGAAATCCAAAAGTCGATTGATTATCTTAACTTAAAAGGGTTCTCGAACTTACCCCAATGGGTGGCTAAACTTGACGAAGAGATCGAAAAAAAATTCACTCAACGTTTAAGTATTGCTATTAAGATTTGGATCGATGTTTTACTTGATAAAAAAAATCGTCAGGAAGATGAAGTTGTAGTCCGTAGAGGTGGTAACAAAATGAAGAGTCTTAACCTCGAAGATAATATATCTGGAATTTCAATGTTATCCGGTCAAAATGATCTTCAAGTTCAAGACGAGGCTGAGTTGATCGCTAAAATGGGCGGTGAACCAAAGATAAGACAAATAATATTGGAAATATTGATTAAAAATCAATTATTGTACATATGTCCATCGATTGAAGACGCAAGGGAACATTTAATTTCCCAACTCTACGAATTCAGTTCAGTGATAACGACCCAAAAAAGAATTTTACATTCAAGATTTCAAGTGACCATGGAAGCTGAATCGGAGTATAAAATAACTTATAAAAATTTACTTAATAAATTTTCGAATGGAGTTAAACTTTTGGACTTTGCTTTTGGCGCAATTGATGAAATTTTGAAACAAGCTCAAGATTTTGTAAAAATTTGGCTTCATTTTCAATCACTCTGGGATCTTCAACCAGACACAATTTACACTCGTTTGGCATCAAATTTGAACGCTTGGATCGCTTGTTTGTCCGAAATGAAAGAGTCTAGAAAATCGTTTGACACACAAGAGACTCACCGAAAATTTGGTCCCATTGTAATCGATTACAATAAAGTCCAATCGAAAGTTAACGTCAAATACGACGCATGGCATAAAGAGGTACTTAGCAAATTTGGATCATTTTTGGGCAATGAGTTACAAGACTTTCACTCGACTGTGTCTAAATCACGTCAAGATTTAGAAAGTCAATCAGTTGAGACTTCAAGTACATCAGAAGCAGTGAGTGTTATAACATATGTACAATCGTTAAAACGTAAATTAAAAGATTGGGAGCGTAAAGTGGATGCGTACACAAATTCTCAAAAAATTTTGGAACGTCAACGATATCAATTTCCGTCGAATTGGTTATACACTGATTATATCCAAGGCGAGTGGGGTGCGTTTAATGAAATATTAAAGCGAAAAGACTTGTCGATACAAAATCAAGTAGCGTCACTTCAAGCCAAGATCATAAGTGAAGAAAAAGTAGTCGAAAATAAAACAAGTGAACTCGTAAACGAATGGGAAAATTCAAAACCAGTCGCTGGTAATTTAAAACCAGACCAAGCGTTAAAAGGTTTACAACTTTTCGAGTCTAAATTCAATCGTATCAAAGACGAGCGGGATAACATGATGAGGGCAAAAGACGCCTTAGAGTTACGTGACAATACATCCAGCTCAAACGATATTCGAATCACAGTCTCAATTGAGGAATTACACGATTTAAAAGGCGTTTGGTCCGAACTTGCAAAGATTTGGTCTCAAATCGAAGAGCAAAAGGAAAAACAATGGCTAACTGTACAACCAAGAAAATTAAGAGCCACTCTCGATGGTCTATTGACACAAATGAGAGACATGCCGTCAAGATTAAGACAATACGACTCGTACAATTATGTCAAAAAACAACTCCAAGACTACTTGAAAGCAAATCTCTTAATCGTTGAGCTCAAATCCGAGGCACTTAAAGAACGTCATTGGAAACAATTGATGAAAAAAATGAACGTTGTTTGGAATTTAAATGACCTTACTCTAGGCCATGTTTGGGATATTAATTTACCGATTTACGAGACTGTTATCAGAGAGATCATAATGGTTGCTCAAGGTGAAAAGGCTTTGGAAGAATTTTTGAAACAAGTCAGTGAATTATGGAAGAGTTACACCCTCGAGTTGATAAATTATCAAAACAAGTGTCAAATTATAAGAGGTTGGGACGATTTGTTTAACAAACTTAAAGAGCATATTAACAGTGTAAGTGCTATGAAGTTATCGCCTTATTACAAAGAATTTGAAGAAGAAGCATTGAGTTGGGAGGATAAGTTGAATCGTATAAACGCGGTTTTTGATGTTTGGATTGATGTTCAAAGACGTTGGGTCTACTTGGACGGTATTTTTGGCGGTTCAGCTGATATTAAACATCTTTTACCAAATGAGACTCAAAAGTTTCAAAATGTAAGCTCGGAATTTTTGAATTTAATGAGAAAGGTGAGCAAATCCCCGCTTGTATTGGACATATTGAATATACAAGGTATCCAAAAAACCCTCGAACGTTTAGCTGACTTGCTCGCTAAGATACAAAAAGCTCTCGGTGAGTATTTGGAAAGAGAGCGTTCATCGTTTCCGAGATTCTATTTTGTCGGTGATGAAGATTTACTTGAAATAATTGGTAACACTAAAAACGTACCTCGTCTTCAAAAACATTTTAAAAAAATGTTCGCTGGTGTCTATTCGATCTTGCTTAATGAAGACAACACAATTGTTTTGGGTTTATCGAGTAAAGAAGCTGAAGAAGTTATTTTCAAGAATCAAGTCTCAATCGCAGCTAATCCTAAAATTAACGATTGGTTGACACTTGTTGAAAAAGAAATGCGAAACACACTTGCTTACTTGTTAAGTCAATCGGTTTTGGAGTCGAATCAATTCCGTTCAGGCACAATTGACCGTCAACAATATTTAGAATGGGTCGAAAGATACCAAGCTCAGTTAGTTGTATTATCCGCCCAAATTTCTTGGTCCGAGTCTGTCGAAGCGGCTCTTAAACAGTTAGAAGCAGCGCCTGAGTTGGAAAATTCAGACCAAAATCCTTTAATCTTGACCCTCAAGAATGTCGAGAATACCCTTAAAATCTTGGCTGATTCGGTCTTGCAAGATCAAGCGGCCTTAAGAAGACGCAAACTCGAACACTTGATCATTGAACACGTTCATCAACGAGACGTGTTACGGGACTTGATTAATAAGAAGGTCAATAACTCAAAGTCATTCGACTGGTTGGCTCAAATGAGATTCTACTTTGATCCAAAATGTCAAAATTTATTGAAACAACTAACAATTCAAATGGCTAATTCAAAATTCCATTATGGGTTCGAATACCTCGGAGTCCAAGATAAATTAGTCCAGACCCCATTGACTGACCGATGTTATTTGACCATGACTCAAGCACTAGAAGGTCGTCTCGGTGGTTCACCATTCGGTCCAGCCGGTACAGGTAAAACAGAATCAGTCAAAGCTCTAGGTAATCAACTCGGTCGTTTCGTAGTAGTATTCAACTGTGACGAAACATTCGATTTTCAAGCAATGGGTCGTATTTTTGTCGGTCTTTGTCAAGTCGGTGCTTGGGGTTGTTTCGATGAGTTTAATCGTCTTGAAGAACGTATGCTCTCCGCTGTCTCACAACAAATTCAAACCATCCAAGAAGCCCTCAAAGAACATCAACTACAACTTCAAGAATCGAAACAAAAATCAGAATTTATCTCAATCGAATTAGTCGGTAAACAAGTTAGTGTAAATCCACACATGGCTATTTTTATAACAATGAATCCAGGTTACGCTGGTCGTTCAAACTTACCCGATAACTTGAAAAAGTTATTCCGTTCTTTGGCTATGACTCAACCTGATAATGTACTCATTGCTCAAGTCATGTTGTACTCACAGGGTTTTAGATCAGCTGAAAAATTAGCTCATAAAGTCGTACCGTTTTTCAAGCTTTGTAATGAACAGTTATCATCACAAAGTCACTACGATTTTGGTTTACGTTCATTAAAAAGTGTTCTAGTCATGGCAGGTAATGTTAAACGTGAAAAAATTCAACGTATTAGAGAAAAATTGACCGAAAATCAACAAGTAATTGACGAAAGCAAAATTGCTGAGGATCTAAACGAACAAGAAATTTTGATTCAATCGATAATGGAAAGCTTTGTACCTCGTTTAATCAACGAAGATTTACCATTGTTACAAAGTTTACTTAACGACGTATTCCCAGGTGTACGTTATGAACCAATCGAAATAGCTCGACTCAAAGAAGAAATCAAGCGTGTTTGTGACGAACAAAATTTGGTGTTCGGCGGTGATGTTGGATCAAAAATGGGCGCTAATTGGTTAGAAAAAGTCCTTCAGTTGTACTCAATTTCAAATTTGAATCATGGGTTAATGATGGTTGGTCCATCAGGCTCGGGTAAATCAACAGCTTGGAAAGTCCTGTTAAAAGCACTTGAACGTTACGAAAACGTCGAAGGTGTAGCTCACATAATCGATCCAAAAGCCATTTCAAAAGACGCTTTGTACGGTTCAATGGACCCGAATACACGTGAATGGTCCGATGGATTGTTCACTCATATTCTTCGTAAGATAATCGATAATGTACGTGGTGAGTTAAATAAACGTCAATGGATTATCTTTGACGGTGATGTTGATCCAGAATGGGTTGAAAATTTGAACTCAGTACTTGATGATAACAAGTTACTTACCCTACCAAACGGTGAACGTCTCAATATCCCACCAAATGTTCGCATCATGTTCGAAGTCCAAGACTTAAAATACGCTACTTTAGCCACTGTATCTCGTTGTGGTATGATTTGGTTTAGTGAACATGTTCTAAGCTTAGATGTTATCTACGAAAATTATTTTAATAAATTGTGTAACGTTCCACTTGAAGGAGGGGATGATGATGAAATGGCAGCGGCTATGGCAGCTAGTGAATTAAAAAATAAACAACGATCTATGTCAAATCCATCGACTCCAAATCTCGACACATCCGGTAATATTCAAGACTTCCCGGTAAGTAAAAATCCGGAGATTACAAACGCTTTAGCCGATCAACGTCTCTGTGCTTCTCACATAAGACAATTTTTTACCGCTGATGGTTTAGTAACCAAATGTTTAGAGTACGCGACCAAGTTTGAACATATAATGGACTTTACTCGATTGAGAGCATTAGGGTCTATGTTCACCATGTTAAATCAAGCAGTTAGAAATATTCTAGTTTATAATCAACAACATGATTTTAGATTGAATGAAGAAATTGCTGAGAAGTACATGACCAAGTCATTGATCCTTGCTGTTTTATGGTCATTTTCCGGTGATTGTAAACTCAAGTACCGTATTGACCTGGGCGAGTTTATTCGCTTGTCGACAACTATTCAAATGCCATCGGGAAATCAGAACCCTATTATTGATTTTGAGGTCGAATTGAACACTGGTGAATGGGTACCATGGTTGGCTAAGGTACCTCAAATTGAAGTCGAGACTCATAAAGTCGCGGCGCCTGATGTCGTTGTCCCGACTATCGATACAATCAGACACGAAAATTTGTTATTCACGTGGCTAAGTGAACACAAACCGTTACTCCTATGTGGTCCACCAGGTTCTGGTAAAACAATGACACTCTTTGCAGCGTTGAGATCTCTACCAGACCTAGAAGTCGTTGGTCTTAACTTTTCAAGTGCAACAACCCCTGAGCTTATGTTAAAAACATTCGATCATTACTGTGAATACAAACGAACCCCGAATGGAATTGTGTTGTCTCCGATTCAAATGGGAAAATGGTTAGTCATATTTTGTGATGAAATTAACTTGCCAGATGAAGACAAATATGGTACACAACGTGTTATATCATTCATACGTCAGTGTATTGAACACGGTGGGTTTTATCGTACATCCGATCAATCGTGGGTTAAATTAGAACGTATTCAGTTTGTTGGTGCTTGTAATCCACCGACCGATCCGGGACGTAAACCATTATCCCATCGATTTTTAAGACATGTACCATTAGTATATGTCGATTATCCAGGTGAAATTTCTCTCAAACAAATTTATGGTACATTCAATCGGGCAATGTTAAGAATCATACCAACATTGAGAGCTTACGCTGAACCATTGACAAATGCAATGGTCGAGTTCTATCTAATGTCACAAGAACGATTCACAGTTGATCAACAGCCACATTACATCTATTCACCTCGTGAAATGACCCGTTGGGTTCGAGGTATATGCGAAGCCATACGACCATTGGAACACATGAGTCTAGAAGAACTTGTTCGTTTGTACGTTCACGAAGCACTACGTCTATTCCAAGATCGTCTTGTAACCGATGAAGAACGACAATGGACAGACGAGAACATTAATTCAGTAGCCATGAAACATTTTACCAACATGGACCAAGAAAAGGCGTTAAAACGTCCAATTTTATATTCAAATTGGTTGAAAAAAGATTACCTCCCAGTCGATCAAGAAGAACTCCGTGAATACGTCAAAGCACGTCTTAAAGTATTTTACGAAGAAGAACTCGACGTACAATTGGTATTGTTCAACGAGGTATTGGACCATGTGTTAAGAATCGATCGTATCTTCCGTCAACCTCAAGGTCACTTGTTGTTAATCGGAGTCTCAGGCGCTGGTAAGACAACTCTATCGAGATTTGTCGCATGGATTAACGGTCTCAGTGTGTTTCAAATCAAAGTCCATAACAATTACAGTGGTGATGACTTTGACAATGATTTGAGAAATGTGTTACGTCGTGCCGGAACAAAAGGGGAAAAAATGGTTTTCATTTTAGACGAATCGAATGTTTTGGACTCTGGATTTTTGGAACGAATGAACACATTGTTAGCAAACGGTGAAGTACCAGGTCTTTTCGAAGGTGACGAGTACTCGACTTTGATGACCCAGTGTAAAGAAGGTGCTCAACGAGATGGGTTAATGTTAGACTCATCTGAAGAACTGTACAAATGGTTTACAAACGAAGTCATGAAGAATCTTCACGTTGTTTTTACCATGAACCCAAGTCAAGACGGGTTAAAAAATCGTGCTTCAACATCACCTGCTTTATTCAATCGTTGTGTGCTCAACTGGTTTGGTGATTGGAGTCATCACGCTTATTATCAAGTTGGTAAAGAGTTTACAATTAGAATTGACCTCGAAAAATCAGATTACTTCCCGCCGGATACTCTTCAAATCTTACATGATCCGAGTATACAATCAATCGGTCATCGTGAAGCTGTTGTAAACACATTTGTTCACATTCACGATTCATTACACCAAGCGAACACTCGATTACAAAAGAAAGGAGTCCGTACGACAACTATAACACCACGTCATTATTTAGACTTTATCAATCATTTTGCTAAGCTGTACAACGAGAAACGTTCTGAATTAGAGGATCAACAAGTCCACTTGAATATTGGTTTGGCCAAAATTAAAGAAACTGTTGAACAAGTCGAAGAGTTACAAAAGAGTTTGGCGGTAAAACGAACCGAACTTGAGAAAAAAAATAACGAAGCTAACTCAAAATTGAAACAAATGATGACTGATCAACAAGAAGCCGAAAAAAAGAAAGTCGCATCACAAGAGCTACAAGTCATACTTGCTAAACAATTGAGTGAAATTGACAAAAAAAAGACAAGTGTAATGGAAGATTTGAGTAAAGTCGAACCAGCTGTAATTGAAGCTCAACAAGCTGTAAAATCGATTAAGCGTCAACATTTAGTCGAGTTGAAAAGTTTGGTCAATCCACCAGCTGCTGTAAAACTTGGTCTCGAATCGGTTTGTTTAATCCTTAACCAAGAGACAAGCGATTGGAAAGTAATCCGTGGTATTATTGTTAAAGACAATTTTATCAACACGATTATAAACTTTCAGACTGATAATATATCACCACAGATTAAGGAAAAAATGAAGACTAAATTTTTGTCAAATTCGGACTATGATTTTGCTAAAATTAACAACGCAAGTCAAGCATGCGGTCCTTTAGTCAAATGGGCTACTGCTCAAATTCAATACGCTGACATGTTACATAAAGTCGATCCATTAAGAATGGAGTTACAATCACTCGAAGAAGCTGCTCAAGTTAACTCGACAAAGGCTAAAGACTTGGAAAATGTGATTAATCAACTAGAAAAATCGATAAGTCAATATAAACAAGAGTACGCTGAGTTGATTAGTCAAGCTCAAATTATAAAATCAGACTTGAATTCAGTTGAGAGTAAAGTCGGACGTTCAGTAGCGTTATTGAACAGTTTATCAGCTGAACAGACCCGTTGGGATTCGAGTACAGAGTCTTTTAAAGTTCAAATGTCAACTATTGTTGGTGATGTTTTACTTAGTTCAGCTCTAATGGCCTACGGTGGTTATTATGATCAAGCAATGAGAAATAATCTATTTAACACTTGGGTTAGTAATTTACAAAATTCAAGTATCAAGTTTAAAGAAGACCTGGCTCGAATTGAGTATTTAAGTAATGCTGATGAGCGTATGCAATGGACTGCTAACTCCCTTCCAACAGATGATTTGTGTATCGAAAACGCGATTATGTTAAAACGATTCAACCGTTACCCGCTTATAATAGACCCCTCAGGTCAAGCCACTGAGTTCATTTTAAACATGTATAAGGACAAGAAGATAACACGAACATCATTTTTGGACACATCGTTCCGTAAAAATTTAGAAAGTGCCCTTCGTTTTGGTAACCCAATTTTGATTCAGGACGTCGAAAATTACGATCCGATCCTTAACCCGGTTTTGAACAGGGAGATAAGACGTTCAGGTGGTCGGGTTTTAATAACTCTTGGTGATCAAGACATCGATTTTTCACCTATGTTTACAATGTTTTTGTCAACCCGTGATCCGACTGTTGAATTTCCACCGGACATTTGTTCTCGAGTGACTTTTGTTAACTTTACAGTCACCCGTTCAAGTTTACAATCACAATGTTTACACCAAGTTCTTAAATCCGAGCGACAAGATGTTGAAGAAAAGAGATTGGATTTGTTAAAGACACAAGGTGAGTATCAACAAAGACTCCGTCATTTGGAAAAAGATCTTCTCGGTGCTTTGAATGAGTCAAAAGGTAAAATATTAAACGATGACAGTATTATCAGTCGTTTGGAAAACTTGAAAAAAGAAGCGTCTGAGATAAGTCGTAAAGTAGCTGAGACTGATCAAATTATGAAAGAAGTCGATGCTGTTATAAATCAATATTTAGCTCTATCACAAGCTTGTTCGAGCATCTACTTCACTATGGATGTCCTTAATCAAATTCACCCACTGTATCAATATTCTTTACAATATTTTCTTGAAATATTCACAACTGTCCTGTCACTAAATTCGAATTTAGCAAATGTTAAAGACTCACAGCAACGACTTAAAGTAATCGCTAGAGATTTATTCAATTTGGCTTATTACAGATTGGCTCGGGGTATGTTACACGAAGACCGTATCGTTTTAGCGTTACTCTTAGCCCGAATTTATGTCAAAGGTTTCGCTACTAAGACAACTGATTCAGATGATTTGGAATTCTATTTTAGAGCTTTGATGAACTCGAATACCCTTAGTTTGAGTACTGAGACGAAAGAACAGAGTGCTGATACCCTCAATTCAGATCAAACAGAGTCACTGAATTATTTGACCAAACTAGCCGGATTTTCAAACATTAAATCTTTGATTAAAGACAATTCATCGGAATTTTTCAAATGGCTGGACTTGGCTAACCCTGAGTCGAGTGTACCAGAGAAATTTTTATCAATTAAACCAAGTGATAAACAACCAAAACAAGGCGAAATTGATTTATTAGAAACAACTAATTCGATTAAAAAGTTATTATTTATTAAAGCCCTTCGCCCTGATCGATTCATAACAACAGCTGAAGCATTTGTGAGTTCAGTGTTTGGTGAAGAATTTTTAAATCAAGCCGAAAAGATGTTAGACTTGGGTTATATTGTTGAAAATGAAATAAAAGCAACAACGCCTATCTTAATGTGTTCAGTAGCTGGTTACGATGCATCAGGTCGTGTTGAAGACCTTGCAGCTGAGAATAACAAACAACTAATAGCAATTGCGATCGGTTCGTCCGAAGGTTTTACCCAAGCCGAAAAAGCGATAAACAATTCATCTAAAACAGGAAAATGGGTCTTGTTAAAAAATGTACATCTAGCACCACAATGGTTAGTTCAACTCGAAAAGAAGTTGCATAATTTACAAGCAAACCCGAGTTTCAGAATTTTCTTGTCTATGGAGATTAACCCAAAGATCCCGAGTAATTTGTTGAGACTCGGTCGTGCTTTTGTATTCGAACCCCCACCGGGTATCAGAGCTAATTTAATGAGGACTTTGAGTGTCATACCTGCAAGCCGTATGAACAAAGCCCCAGCTGAGAGATCGCGACTCTATTTCTTATTGTCATGGTTACATGCAATCACTCAAGAAAGATTAAGATACGTCCCACTCGGTTGGTCAAAGATGTACGAGTTCAATGAGTCTGATTTAAGATGTGGTTTGGACACAATCGATGTTTGGATTGATACAGTCGCAATGGGAAGGACTAATCTACCACCGAATAAAGTCCCATTCGCGGCTATTTACACCCTTCTTTCAGAATGTGTATACGGTGGTAAGATCGATAACGCATTTGACAGACGGTTGTTAAACACATTCTTAAAGCAATTGTTTTCGATCAACAGCTTTGAAAATGATTTTAAACTTGTGATGGATGAGTTTTTCCAATTGAACATGCCAGATGGGGTCCGACGTGAACAATTTGTCGATTGGGTTGAAAATTTGAAACATCAACAAACACCGTCTTGGTTGGGTCTACCAAACAGTGCTGAAAAAGTACTTCTCTCGACCTTTGCTTGTGAAATTGTGAATAAATTGCTCAAGTTATCGATTATGGATGAAGATGAGGACGAGTTGGCTTATGATGCTGAACAAAATGCTAAAGAGAAGAAACAGAAGGAGAAAAAATCAGATTCACGACCTCTATGGATGAGACAATTACACCAGTCCGTGAACGAATGGTTGACTATTTTACCAAAGAGTTTACAATTCATTCGCCGTACTCAAGACAACATTAAAGATCCAATGTTCAGATTTTTCGAACGTGAGATCAACACTGGTATTAAACTTTTGAGGACAGTCTTAGAAGATTTGCACGATGTGATACAAATTTGTGAGGGTAACAAAAAACAGACTAACCATCATCGTCAATTGTTAAAAGACTTAGCCAAGGGTCTTATACCGAAAAATTGGAGACGTTATACAGTGCCAAAGAATTTAATAGTTCAACCTTGGGTTGTTGACTTTGCCGAACGTATTAAACAACTAGCAAATATATCAAAACAATTTGGAGAACAAGGTTTACCGGGTTTGAAAGAATGTGTCGTTTGGTTGGGTGGTTTGTTCACACCTGAAGCTTACATAACGGCTACCAGACAATACGTTGCTCAAAGTAACTCATGGTCATTGGAAGAACTTGTACTCGACATAAGTGTTTTTGATAACATGTCACAAGTTAAATTGGACGAGAATAGCTTTGCTTTAACAGGTCTTAAACTACAAGGTGCTGTGTGTAAACAAAATCGTATAAGTTTATCACCGAATATTTTAAATAACTTTCCTGTTTCGATGATTAAATGGATTAAAACAAGTCCAGAACAACAAGAAGCCATGAAAAGTAAAATAAATTTACCAATTTATTTGAATTCAACAAGATCCGAATTGTTGTTTACAATTAACATGCAAGCAGATCAACATGAAAATAATTTCTTTACAAGAGGTGTAGCCATTTTGGCATCGGGTCTCTAAAAAAAAAAACTTTTTTTCTTATGTTTAACAATTCCATAAAAATATAATTTTGATGGCATTTCTTTTAATTGTACTTTTTTTTCTTTGTTAAGAATTTTATTTAATTTTTTTTATAAAAAAAAAAACTTTTGTTGTGGGCGCATTAAAAAAGAATTTTTGAGAAGAAATTTTTTATGATTTTATCGTGTTTTTTTTAGTTACTTTTTTAGTTTTTTTGTTACTATATTTAAGAAAATTTAAATAAATATTTATTAAATATCAATTCTTGATTTTTAGATTAACCTTAAGACTGATTATTTATTATTGAGGAGTAAAGTTGGCCAAATTAAAAGTTCCTCATTTCAGAAAACCAACAATTCCCAACTTTTTAAGAGGTCGAACAAAATTTAAATATTTGTATAGGTGGTCCAAACTTTGATGACTTTAGAATTTTACACTTGCAAAATGTAAAACGGTGAATTATTTGGAACAATATATAAAAAACTGGCTAATATTTTAGTCATGTAATTGTGAACAAGAGTTTACGGTAATTAAATTAATATACCACACATGAGTTTTTAACCTTTTAATGGTTAAATTGAAATGAAAGAACACAGTCATAATTTGAGGCAATACGTGCGGTTAAAAAATAAATCAAATTATTTTAAATTTTTTTATTTTTGAAAAAATTTTAACTATTAAGCGATGTAAAAACTATTTTATACAAAAAAAAAAACTTGAAAAACAAATAGCTTAATTAGCTTAATTAGTTTTCTAATAAAAATTCGATTAATTTATTCATTTCGTTGCCATCGGAAAAATACATATCTTCTAAATGATATCTCGCAATTTCAGTTAATTCATTTAAACTTTTATAATCACAACTATCTAACGCAATAGGTTCCTCCATTAAAACTTGCCATCGTTGATATTTATCATTCAAAATCGATTTCATATGAAGATCAACATTTCCTTCTTGAGGTGTCATTGCAACTGTATGTATGTTTTGAGCCCAATAAAGTTTACCATAATCGTATTCATAAAAAGGCTCGACTGGATCAGGTAAATAAGTCCCAGTACCTAATGAAAGTACAAATATATTTGAATTTATTAATTTTTAAAGCTTCTGAATAAGCTATCGCTGCTGGATTGTTTAAATTAACACCTCCATCTATAAAAACTCCTCTATCTTGTATGGTATATGGTTGAAAAAAAGTAGGTGCCGCTGATGTGGACATTAAAGTGTTTACAATTGATTCATTATTAAAATCATCATAACTCTTAAAATAATAAGTGTTTAAAGGCATTGATTCACAATAAGCCGGTATAATAAGTTTAGACAATGAATCCTTTAGCTTTCTGTCTCCAAAATATTTTTGAAATAAGTTCAATTTTCCAGTATCACCATATTTAGGAGCAAAAAATTGGTTATACTTTCCCAAAAGACTCGTCGATTCAATTTGAAAAATACGCTTTGATTTGTATCGGAATAAATCTAAAATGTCTTGAGTTGTATATAATGGTTTGAATTGCTCTTACGGATTATCGCGAGTCGACTGTATTCTCTTTTTTTTAACTGAGTTTAACACCCTTCTAAATAATTATTTGTGTATTCTTGTAGTATTCTTTTGAGATATATTTTGTTTGGGTCTAAGGGGTTATTTTTTTGTTGATAGGTGACCAAAAATTATTTGAAACTTTTTCGACTGGTCACATAATTTTCAAGACATAAAATTAATCAACAAAAAATCAAAAAATGAATTAACAAAAAAATAATTGGTGTTGACCTATTTGGTGACCTATTTTTTATCAAATATTACGTGGCCAGTGTTGGTTACATATCAACAAAAAAAATTTTGGTCACATTACCCCTAAGACCCATTATATAATTATGACCCCCTAAGACCCCCAATTTTTTTTAATATGTTCACTCAATAACCAAATGTTGTATTATTTTTGTCTTTTGGGTTTGAATTGATCGAATCGAGCGAATTGAAAAAAAACTTCAGTTTGCCTATTTATTCGAGAATAAAGCCGGAAGTATTCCGGAATAGCGACGGTGAAGTTTGGAGCAAATTTTTGGAGCAAAGCAAATTTTATTTTTTAAAACTGTAAAATTCAATAAATAGATGGACCTAACCTAGTTTAAAAATTTTAACATAACTAAACAAAATTTGTTAAACTTGATTTAAAATATTTTTTTCAATTTTTTGAATTGATCGATTTTTGATCAATAATTAAATTTTTAAAAACAGATTGTTAACATTATAATGAAATTTCAAATTAAATTTTTTAAATTTTAATTTAAGTACAAATTTTCAAAAATAAAATTGGCGGGATTTTTTGAAATTTTCAAAAAATTTAAATGTTCGCGCCAAAAATGTCTTATTTAAATTTAGTGTATGCATTTCAAATTTTGTTAAAAATCGAAACTAACATTAATAATCAAATATTGATTTTCCCTTTTTTTTAAATATTTTTGAAATTAACAAAAAATTTACAATCTAAAACCATTTTTATTTTATGCACTATACCTAATTTTATTTAAAAAAAACAGCTTTTCTAAAATTGCTTTGCTCCAAAAAAAATTGCTCCAAACTTCACTCTTCCCCGGAATACACATAAGTGTTCTTTTTGAAAGTATGCATGGCCAAAATTTACGTTTGTGAGATTCATCTATACCATTTATTTTAAATAGAAAACAGTAAAAGACAATAAAAAAATGTTCAGATTCGTAATCAGCGTACTTGGTTACATAAGTATCCATTTAATTTATAAACTAAATAAGTTACTAAATTAAGTAACCTGATTAAGCTAAGCCACCAGTCCTCTTCTATAAATAAATCTTTACAAACTCTTGGCATAATTTTAAATAAAACTCGC
This sequence comes from Brachionus rubens, assembly GCA_022207745.1. Taxonomy (NCBI): domain Eukaryota; kingdom Metazoa; phylum Rotifera; class Eurotatoria; order Ploima; family Brachionidae; genus Brachionus; species Brachionus rubens. Next base: position 47,955 of record JAJVHD010000016.1, on the reverse strand, counting down.
TTTTTAGCAGACATATGTTCCAATTAATTCTAATATATTGGGTGGGTATGGGTTTTCCCAAAAAATTAGGTTCTGAGTTTTCCCATTTTCTAGTGTTGGCAGTCGACTAATGAGCTAACTGGTCTAAAACGTGAATGGTAAATTTTCAAACCAAGGTTAACTGCGGGGTTAAAAAGCGAAAATTCAGTTTTATTGCAGTCATATAACATGTGTTTTGAATTGTTTTCAAATATAGTTTTTAGGACGGGCTAAAACCGAATTTTCTTTTTTATGTCTCATTAAATGTGCAAAAAAAATTTTTTTTTCGAAAAATAAAGATAAATAAAATTTTATTTGAAAAATGGATTTTTGGATTTAATGCGTAGATTTAAACTGAAAATTTCTTTTTTTTTAATTTTTTAGTCCACCCATTAAATCCAAAAATTTTTTTTTTTTTTCTTTAAGAATCGTTTTTTAGCCAAATTTTCAGTTTTAATCTACGCATTAAATCCAAAAATCCATTTTTTTAATAAAATTTTATTTATCTTTATTTTTCGAAAAAAAAATTTTTTTAGCTTGCTTCAAAATTGTAACTTGGGCGTCTTGATAGGGTCATTATTTAAGGAGAAAATGGATATAGTTGCAACTGAAAGTCGTTTTTAAATTCAACTAAATCTTATTAATATTTTTGTGAATCATCCTATCAAGACACCCAAGGTACCATATAGAAGCAGGCTAAAAGATCTACAGTTGACATATATGCCCATGATATGAAAATTTACCGTTCATTTTTTAGACTTGTTGGCTCATTAGTCAACTGCCAACACTACCATTTTCAGGCGAAAAGTCTCCTTCTATGAATAAAAATTCATTACAGCTTTCGTAGTATATATCTGATTATGTATTGATGTTTGTCGATACCAAGTCTAAGTAAAAACAAAAGAACATGAATCAAAAGATCAAAGATAATAAGAATTTTGATTTGATTTCAAATTTCAAACAAAACTATATTTCAAATACTTTCACAATTTAAAACAAGAAAAAAAATATCATCATCTCATTATATTTGAATGCTTTTTTATTTTTCTTAAATAATACTTGATCATATGACTGATAATTAATGAAAAGACACAAAATAAAGCTGAAAATTATTTTTTTTTTTTTGAAAATTTTCTTTTCTGTTTTTTATTTTTAACGAAATGAAATGAGTCAAAGACCATTTAACGTTTCAACAATATCTCATGATCTACATCGTGAAGAAGCTATATGTCAAATAGCAAACACTTTAGAGTACTTGGACAAGACATTCGACGATGTATTCACACGAATAACAAGTTCAATACAAACAGCTCGTGATAAAATTCAAAAATTTGACTCGAGAATTACATTAATTGACACGAAAATAAATCGATTAAAAGGCTCTAAAAAAGCTATTAAAATATGTTCGTCGGCAAAGTATCCAATCGAAGCCGACTTGGATTACATACCTCAAAATGAATTTGACAACGAGGACAATTTTTATGAAACATTAAAATTTCAAGAATACAAACAAAAATTGAATAAAAATTGGAAAAATTTATATTATTCGGACAAAGCGTTGCCTATGAAACACAAAATTCATAAATATGTAACACCGTATGCTCAATTAGACGATTTGGTGTTCAAAGAAAAACTTCAAGAATACAACGCTGATAAAGTTTTTAAATATGACTCGACAAAAACTGAGAGTCTACACGTTGGACTTGGGAATGTATTGGAAGATCGAATTAACACCGTTTCGAGTTTGCTTCTTTTCAACACAGCACAACATCCTTACAAACAGAATGATTTAAAAGATCCTTTGGAAGACTTGGACTTGAAAAAAAACAAGAAAGGAATTTTCGATCAAGAGAGTAAAAACGAGCTGTTCGAGGCGCCGATGAGCATTCTAAAAGGCGAGCAATTGGAGACAGTTAAGAAAGAGAGTTTGGCATTTAAACCAAAATTGGGTGACGTTCCTGATTTTAATGTACCTGCTTTCTTGCCAGATTTGAGTGGTATTGCTGATATTTCGTACGCTCAAGATTTGCCGTCAATAGCTCCGTCTAATTTGATATCAGATGAGCTACCAGATATCTTACCGGATATTCAGATCAATAATTTACCTGATGATATAATAAGTCAGCCTGTTACTTCGTCTCTTCCGGTTGCGAACGTTCCGCCACCGCCGCCACCACCACCAACGATGAGCGAATTTACAATGGCTACACCGCCACCTCCTCCTCCACCGCCGCCGCCGATTTTAAATATTTCTAGTAACGCTCCGCCTCCTCCTCCGCCACCACCACCACTTGGTTTACCCCCACCGCCGCCGCCGCCTCCTCCATCAACATCGGTTCATGTTACTAAATCAGAGTCAAGAGCTATGCCCGAACCTGAAATAGACCCTCATAATGAACTTATGAATGCAATCAAAAATTTTGGTGGTGATAAATCTAAATTGAAAAATGCATCAAATGTTAAAAATATAGAAGATCGTAAAGCTGATAAAAAGCGTAAAGACCAAGCTGCTAAAGAGGTCGGGGGTTTAAGTTTGACTGAACATTTAAAAATGGAATTAGAAATGAGACGTAAATTTATGGGCGGTCCTAAGGAAAAAGCAGAGAAGAAAAAAGAAAGCACTGATATACCATCGTTTAGTGAAAATAACGAAGCAACTAACGAAGATAATAAAACGATTAAAAACGATGATGATGATGTTGATTTTGATTCAGATAGTTCAAATTCGGATTGGGAATAAATTTTAAAATTATTTTTTATTTTGTTTTTTTTAAAAAAATCATTTTTAAAAAATTTTTAGTCAATAAACTTAGTCATAATGAGCCATGAAATTTAAATTTTATTCGTTAATGGTCCAAGAAAGGCGTAAGATTGTCCTGGGGTGTTAAAAAGCTGCTTTTAATTCTTTTTTCTTTTGCCATAACTCTTAAAATCCGGATTTAAGTATGACGTACTTATACTCTGCCCTTTATAAGACCTAGCATCATTTAAATGCATGTCAATGTCAATGTCGATGGACATCAAATAAAGTACATTAGTTATTCGAAAACATAATATGAGTACTAGATAGATTTTTTTAAGGGCTTTTTACTATTAACAGCTGTAAAGTAAATCTATCAAACTTCGATTATTTCAAAACATGTTAATTTTAATTGACACAAAAAGTTTAGAAAGTTCACGCTTACTAAAGAAACAACACTTAAATTTTCTAAATTTTATGGATCAGAATGATCAAGATGATCCAATCATCTTATTTTTCATGAAATGGTGATATTTCTTAGTGTATCTGACTGTCGTTGTAAACTTTAAAGTATTGGTAAGTAATTTTTTTTATTCAAATTAGCTTATTTTTATTTTTTTTTAAAATGCCGTAAACATGCCGTGGCCAGTCCGAAGCCTGGATGTGAAAATGGGAGGGCGGCGATGTTCCTGTCATTCTAACATCGTTCTAAATGTGCTGTATTACGGGTACGTGGGTCTACGGATTGCGTTCGAATCTTGTCGTTGTGGGGTGCCGCTTGCTTTGACCCTCACAACGTATAGAAGCCTGGGAACGGGGACAAGAGCTTGTTTTACCGAAGACCCATTTAGCAATAGGTGTAGCTTCAGTAACAAAGTTAAGTATTCTAATAGATGTAGAATACGCTTGGTTTGTGGCTCCAATCTAAGCCTGGATAGTTGTCGAGTTCGCAGCTTGGCTCGGATGAGTGGCGCTGTTTAAGATGAACGTCCCACAGTTACTGGAATGAATGGCAGTAACATAGTCGTAACCATGCCGTGGCCAGTCCCAAGCCTGGATGAGAAAATGAGAGGGCGACTAGTCGTTGAGATAAAGATGAATAAAATGTTTTTAAAAAAGTAATGTTTAATAGGGATCCAATATTCTTTTATTCGAGTGGGTTAAGAAGTTTTTATAAACTTTTTCATTAAACCATAAAATTTTGACCCGAAGCGAAATAAATTCTTTAAAAATTATTTAAACTTGAGAAAATCTTTTGGATTATTTTTGAAACAGTTATTCAAGATATTCTGTTCGATACCGTAAACTCTTGCCTATAACTCTAATGGCGAGTGATTGGGAATTCCCATTCATCTCCATTAGAGTTATAGGCAAGAGTTTACGGTATTATTTTTTAGACAGCATTCGAGACTTTTCAAAAGTAAGCAATTTGGTACTTGGTTTTTAAATCAGACTAAGATCTTTGATATATACGTCCAAAGCAACCTAATTTTCGATTATCTTTATCGAGTGACAAAGTCTTTGTTCTCCCACAGCAACTATATGTTCACCTATTTGTCTAAAAAAATTAGGTGAACAAATTGTTCACTTAATCGGTGAACACGAATTGTTCACATAATAGGTGAACATATGTTCACCTAACAGGGGAGACCCTAAAAAAATGTATATGTTTTCTAGGTTTTTTTTTATGCGAAAATTCTGAATTTTAAGAAAAAAATTGGTAAATCCCACTTCTTTTTAATTTTCATTTTTATGACATTTTTCGTCCACTAGTATACAAAAAATGAAAAATAAAATAATAAAAGTAATTTCTGAGATTTGAAGAGAATCGCCTCTTGTTTAAACCGATGCAAAAAAAATTGGGTTTAGCGGTTCCCCGAGGAAGAGATGCGATTCGACGGAAAAATTCCCTAATTTTTACCGTTTTTCCCGGTGTATTGTTTTAGGGAATATTTTTTCCCCATCGAAAATCGTCTCAGCGAAGCTTTTTAACTTTCAGAAAATAGCTTTACATCAATTATAGCTTATGAATTATAGCTAAGGAATCTAAAAACTCGGCTTGTTACAAACACTCAGTGGGTATTGGTTATGAAATGGATTACAATAATATTGAAGTAATCGACAAAGCTGACTCAGATCAAAAACTCAGAATAAAAGAGCTACTGCATATTCTGAAACGTAAACCGTCCCTTAACAAACAGTTGAACTCTCAGTCTACGAAATTGAAACGATCATTATTCAAGTGTATCCACAATTTCAGAACACCGAGGTTGCAATTACATATATAATTGCAACTACCCCACTATTAAGATATGCATTTTTAATTTTTAAATTATGTTTCAATATTTTTGAAATTTTGTTTTTGTTTATTTCAATTTTAAAACTTAATCTCTCGTTTTACCTTTAGATTATTAACAGCTTGATAATGGCAACTCCGTTTTGCCGAAACGTCGCGAATTGTTAATAAAATTTTTACCAAAAAGAAATTTTTCGTTTTTAATCGTCTTAATTTAATTAAAATGATGAAGAACATCTTGAATAGTTGTTTCAAAAATAATCAAAAAATTTTCGCAAGTTTAAATAATTTTTAAAGAATTTATTTTTTAACTTTTAAATCAAAAAAAAAAAACAAAAAATTTATTTTTGAAAAAAGAGAAGATATTCAATAACAATAAAATTCGAATTATATTCAACTTTTATCAAGTTAAAATAATAAAAAACGATTGAATTAGTGACACACACACAGATGACCACAACATTTAATCTCTCAAATAAACTTTCTTCTTTTTTTTTCTAATTGTTTTTTGATTTAATACTTGTAACACTCACTCTACCACCAGCAGATTTACGATTTAAAAATGAAAAAATTTGACTGAAATTCTAAAAAAAATTGAAAATTTAAAAAAAAAATTTTCAAAAATATTTAAATTTAAACTTACAATTACGAATAAATAGATTAAACCAACATAACCGGCTACCAATAAAGCCAAGAAAAAGTCAAAAGCTGCTGGCTTAACACTTTAATTCAAAACTTAAAATTTTCCACTCTCAACTCTTATGGTCTCGTAAAGTTCTTACTTGTAAATTACCAAAGTAGCTTCTTCTTCATTGTAAAATACAAATTCTGGCTCTCTTAAAATTAAAATTATAAGATTAATGACTAAATTTATCCTTCAAAGACAAGCCCAGTATTGTGATTATATACAGCGCTGGCAAAGGTTGACATAAACTAACGTATCACTGTATCTATTCTAGGCCAGTGTTAAAACATTTAAATTACTTAGTTTGAATTTTGATTGGTTGTTTAAGAGACTCTTGTAAGTAACGATTAAAATGTGAAAACAATTGATTCAATAGAGGATGATTTTTGTTAATCAACGAAGCGCTTCTTGGTTGTGAGCAAACTTTTTCTAACCAAGAACTCACAAATTCTTCCGAAACAAACTTGTTAAAAAAAATAATTATTTTTTTAAATCAAAATAAGGAGACCATATCGACCCTTACGAGATCAGAATCGAACAAGTCTTGTGTAACATCTTCATTTCTATAAATGTATTGAATCAAAGCTTGAGAAATAATTTTAATGTTTCTCATCAACACTGTTTTATCAATTGACTCACTTACAAAAAAAAAGTTTAAATTTTGGAAATTTTTTTTTTCTTGTAATTACATTGTATCCGTCATGGTATTTCTATCAGCGTCTTTGAATGATTGAAAATGTGACAATGTAAATGCCGGAACCTTGCTTAAACTGAATCGTTCATGCTCCCAAGCTAATAACTCATTGGCTAAATTGATTTTTTTATGATTCAATTCAAATCTAACATTGCTTTTATTTGCAACTTTTTCAACACTTTTAAAAAATTCAAAAGAAGCTTGACCTTCTTTAGGTGGTCTTGAGACATGCATAAACAAACCACCATCGGTTATTTCGTCTGATAAACGACTTGCTTTACCCAAACTATCCAAACAAATTGCAAATTGAACATCGTCTAAATCAATTTTTCCCACTACTTAAATTATAAAATGTGTTTCAATGGGTTGTTAAAATTAATACGGAGTAAACTCAATTTACATTCATTAGTATCAGCTTGCTCTTCGAGCCATTTTTTAAGACCATAATAATTAAATTTTCCTTCAGCTGTTAACAAGAATAAAATGTTAAAAGGAGCAATTGTTTTTGGATTCGAATACAAATAAGATAGGAGTCTTGACAACTCAAGTAAAGCTACAGCACCACTTCCATTAGAATCACAGCCATTTGATAAACTCTTTGTTAAAAAGTTAAAAATTCAATCCAAAGTTAAATTATTTTTTTCATAAAATATTTACTGTAGCTAGACCAAAAGCATCGTAATGAGCTGTTACAATAATGGTTGGTATTTTTTTAGCCTTAACTTTTTCCGAATCAGTTTGATCACCACCGTTTAATTTACCTTGTAAATTCACGGCTTGAAATTCACTTGTTGACAATTGTTTGCTATTAGGTGAGTTGATAACAAATTGAAAACCATTTGAAATTACCGAATCGATCAATACTTGAAGTGCAGTAGAGTCTTGACTTGATCTATCATTATCAATATATTCATAATACTCGTTTACTTCAGGTGTTTCACGGATGAAATAAATTGGAATTTTAACAGATTCGTGAAGAAGTTGTCCTTCAAGTGACTTAACAATAAGCCTTTGATCTTCGGTATAATTACCCGGTAGGATCACAATAATAGCACCAGCGTATTGACTTGTTAAAATTCTGTAACGTTCGAGTGTAAAATCGTCTAGTTTTACGAGGACACAACGTCTTGAAATAAAACTTGGTTTTGAGTTTATGGTACGAGCTTCCATGCTTATTTGATTCGAACGTGATCCCAAATGTGTTCCAAATGGCATGTCATATTGTTGCATGCGATAGACTTGAAATTCTTGAGCAGCGTTTGCCATTAAGCGTGGATCATTTGTTAACATGAGTATTAATGGTAAAAAATAGAGCATTGAAAATGGATAACTCGAACGAAAAAAATCCGTTATTTCTTGTAAACCTTCCAGCATTTTAGCAAAAAAATATATGAAAAAAATTGACGTGTCTAGAGTCTATTTTAAATGTAGGAAAAAATTATTTAAAAAAAAAAAGGTAAATAGAAAGCACATGAAATGAAGGAAGGCTGTACGTGTTCTAATTTGAAATAAATAAATTTAATTTGTGAATTTTTATTAAAACTGGTTTAAGACTCGCTTAGAAAATTTGCAATATTTTGTTTCAATAGTCATTCTATTAAAGTTTTAGTATGCGTCGAAATTTTCAATTTTTTTTAAAGAATATTTTCATTCAAAATTAATTTAACTTTTCCTCTTTAAAATTTAAGTTTTAATTGCTCAAAACTTGAGCCTTATGTTCTTTTAAAATTTGGATAATCTTAACTCGAATCTAATCTCTTCTATATTACTTTTGCATTCAGCAAAAAGCCTAATGTATTCACTGTACCAGTACAAGGTAATCCCATTTAAAAACAAAAAAATTTAAACAAAGAAAGATCCTTTTGAGCTTCGTCTTAAACAGAGAGTCTCCAAAAGAGGTGTTTTGTAATTAAGATCTAAATATCAAAAAAGAGAACTAAAACAGTTGTTATTTGAAAGTTAAGTAATTTTGAACTATTGAAAATACACCCGAGTGTTACTTTCACAAGAAGTGAAGTATGCAAAAATGAAGGGCTTCAAAATGATACCATATTTAGACCCCCTGTGAAGTTATTTGGGGAAGAAAACTGATTTTTCACTTTTGAGTATTAAAGGACCCTCATATATCCCCTATAGTTGTTGAATACACCTCCTATTTTTACATATCAATCGAAAGCTCTCAATGAAGTCTACATAGATGTAAAGCCCATTTTTAGCTGGGATGCTCAGTTTTAGATATACAAATCGCCAAAAATAAAAATTACGTTTTTTAAAGAAAAAATCATTTCAGGCAAGAATACATTATTGTATCAGAGATATAGCTACCTAAGCATTATAAAAAGTGTAAAGAAACATAGAAACAAGTTTAATGAGATTTATTCTAAGGAGCCCCAAATCATAAATCTTACTAGCTTTAAATTCTATCCCCCCCCCCTGTATAATTGTCTATGGAAATAGGTGAGGGTTTGTCATAAAACAAATAGTTTTCTTTTATACAAGCGATTTTTCGAAAATTTTAGCATTTTTCCTTAAAAATTTGCGGAAATTGATATTTTGGACATTTTGTAGTATCAAGAGTTACTTATCATTTGAAAAACCCTCATAATTCTTGTAGAGAAAGACTTATACTACAAAGCTGAAAAGTTTTTGTCTTATCTAGATACAAAATAGAAGAGAAATTAGCTCTCAAAAACCATAAAAAACTAACTAAGATATATGATTTGGTGCATCTTAAAATATATAAAGGCATATTAGTGACATTTAGTATTAGATACATGTCATATTTATCGAGTCCTTACGTTATGTAGTTTCACAGGAAAAACAAAAAGTACAAAATGTGCATTTCAAGTTGATTGTCTATCCATGCGACTGGTTTTTTAATCGACTTCAGTTTAATGGTAAGCAATTTTTTTTTAAATTACCTTAATTTTTCCTAATTTTATTTTTTTGATAAATAAAATTAGGAATAGTCTGAATAGTTGTCGAGTTCGCAGCTTGGCTCGGATGAGTGGCGCTGTTTAAGATGAACGTCCTACAGTCACTGGAATGAATGGCAGTAGCATAGTCGTAACCATGTCGTGGCAAGTCCCAAGCCTGGATGAGAAAATGGGGTAAACAAGTTTTTACAAACTACAGCTCTATGACTTCAGTCTAGGAAGTGACAAAATGGCCTAAATAAAAAATATTTAAAATAAAATTTAAATCGTTTTTATTTAAATTTTAATAAAAAAAATTATAAATTAGTACATTTGTTTTAATCGTGATTTTTTTTCAATTTTTCAAATTAAGATTTAACACTTAGAATTTGTTTTTGTTTTAAGTAACCATTTTGATCTCAGAACCAAATGATAATCGAAAAAAAAAAATTAAAATAATAAAACAAAAATAACAACAAAAAAAATTAAAAAAAAATGTTTTTTAAAGAATTTTTTTCAATTCAAGTTCTCTCTTCTGTGTGTGTGTGTGTGTTTACAAGAAATAATCCATTTCATATCTAACATAATTATTTTTACCATCATCTGTTACTTTCGGATAGCCTGCAACCAAAGCATCTTGAGCACTTATATACAATGTATTATACACTCTCCAATATACATCACGTACTTTTCTGGCTGGATGAAATAGACCCTGAAGTGTGTAATACAACAATCGAATTGGTCCAATTCCGACTCGGAAACCTTCAATTGCTGACATGAACGCTTGAATTACGTGTGGTGACGTCTCAAATATATTCGGCCAGACATAATTGAGTAAATGTGTTAGCGCATCTTCGCATCCAAACGAAGCTACACCCAAAGCCATGTGACCTACTGCACTCATCGCTGTTTGACGATGAACTAAATCTCGATCCATTAAAGCATCTTCCAATAATGGTGACACTGCATAAATATAATCTTTACCCATTTCACCAATGTACTCGAACATGAACGACAATGACTTGAGTACACCATTTTGAACATTCAATTCAGGTACTCTATACTCGTTCATTAGACCTGGTAGGACGGTAAATGGTGAACATGTCTCGGCTACAATGGCAATTGCAACAGTTGTACAAACTCTGTTTTGACGTTCTTGGACTTTTAAATTGTTTAAAAGAGTTGCCAAGACATCGTGTGGACCAATAGCTTTGGCTATGTAACCAAATGTGTTGATCGCAGCACGACGGATTGACTTCTTATGAGCTTTTAACAATTCTAATAACTCAAAACAAATTCTCATCCATTCACGGGCGCTTACAAATTCAGCACCACGGTCCGCTATACGGCCGACTAATTCAATACAATTCTCTTGTACTTTTTCGTGACGATTTTTTAAAATCGGTGTCAAACGAGGCAATAAGTCTTTAATTGGTGGTGACATCTTAGTCATACCAATTACATTTACAATGCCTTTCAACGCGCCTAGAATACTACCCAATACTTCAGGATACTCTTCACCAAGATACTCAAATAGAACTTGACCCAAATGACTCATTAACTTTTCTTCTTGACAAGCTTTCATTACAACAGCTATTTTTGAAATCAAATCCGAAGCTTGTTGACGAACTTTAGCTGATTTATTATTCAATCTCCATAAAATCGTACCACAAATTTGAGGTAGATATGGCTTTGTTCGTTTTCCTAACGTGTTTACAACACAACCGAAACCATTTAACATTACAGTGTCATCTGACGCTTGTTCTTGAAAAGCGTATAAAATACCATCGATTAATAACTCTTCTAAACGAGTGTCTATATCAGCAGCGCTTAAGTTCGTCATTATTTTTTCAATAGTCTCCATTACCATTTTACGATAATTTTCTGACTCGTCTTTTAAATCATCAACAATTCGGTTAATAATCTCACTAGCGCCTACTTTATTCGCTATCTCGACCGTAGTGTCCACCAACTGACGATAATTTCGTTTATCCAAAGCCATTCTTTGATTCCAAAAATTTTTAAAAAAAGCTGGTAAAATTTCTTCTTTGATGTAATAGGGTTCAACACCATCAGTTGAACAACATTGTTTGACGACTTTAAGGACAATTTTTTTCATTTCCTCATCGGGTGTAGCAAACTCCCGGATTAATGTGATCATTACTTCTTTAGTGTAATGATTCGCAAATTCAGCGTCCATTAACGGAATCAAGTAACCAATAGCTTTTAAGAACGCTGCAAGACCTTTACCACGATGCATTTTAATACCCCTCCATAATGGTTTAAGTACACTGTCAAATGATTCGATACCATAAGGTGTAGCTGCCTCTGCCAAAGCGGCTAGACCCAAAGCAGTAATAGTTCTTACTTTTTGTTGTTCGTCTTCTAGACCGTGTTCTATGACCTCGACTAGAGATTTCAAATGCGGTAGAATAGCACAACCCATTAAGATTGCAATTTGTTGAATAATTTTAATACCAGTGTGTCGCGCTTGCCATGATTTTTTAGACTTACAAACGGCTTTTAAGAATGGTAATAGCGATGGGATACCTAAAGCTGATGCTACGACAGCAAAAGCTCTAGCTGTTGTGTTACGTACATACTCATCTATATTATCAATATCAGGTCTCATTGTTGAAATCATAGTCGCTAAACCTGCTGCTTTAGCCAAATTGGATATAATCTCACGACCTTCAACACGAGCGTAATAGTCTTCATCAATCAACAATGGTTCAATTACGACTAGAATTTTGTGTACATAAGGTCGAACCAAATCGTCTAATTTATACAAAATACGATCGATTACTTTCACAAGTAAATGTCTTTCTTGATCTTCAAGAGACGGTGACATGAGTAAAGGTAAAATTTGATTGAATAAGGGTCCGGCGCCAAATTCACGGGCTTTGTCAGTTATTTGTCTCAAAGCGGATTTTCTCATAGGTGGTGTTCCATTTTTAATTTTTAATAATAATTTCATTATTTTTCGTTCTTTTGCCTCTTCGGGTGGTAAAGAATCATCGTCTATGTCTTCTAGTAATTTATTAAAATATTGTAGATCATCGGGTTTCATTAGAGGTAAGTTTCCTTGTGGTTGATAATCTGGAATTAGTGATGCCACACCTCCACGTTCAGGTGTGTCCATAATTCTAAATCCAGCGTTCATGCCTGCATTTTGCATCGGTGTTGGGGTCGCCATTAACTTTCTAGCCGGAGTTCTGATAGGAATATAACCATCTGGTGGTGGTAAAACCTTATATCCCGGAGGGAAAAGAGTATCAAGCTCTTCATCTGAAATTGGTCTATTACGTTCATCAATTTCTTTTTCGTATCGATATGTTTGCATTTGTTCAGGTGTCATTGGAATCATACTCGCCATGGGAGTTTGTAAATTCATGGCTTTAATACCAGCTGGTGTAGCCATTGAAGGTGTCATATCATACATTGCCCCACCGCCATAAACAGGGGTCATTGACGCACTCGATGGAGTATAACTAGGTGTCATCGAACCGGCAGTGGTTTGTACACCAACAGGAGTTTCATCCCAACGTGATCGTTTCTTAGCCGAAGCTGATTTTTGAGAGGTTGCTTCGTCTGTAAGACGATCTACTTTTGGAGTCTCAGCCCATCCGGATATATGAGGGGTTTCAGTTTCGGCGCCACGTTCAGTCTTAGGTGTTTCATCCCAACGACGACGAGTACTCGAAGTAGTTGTTTTAACTCTTGGGGTTTCAGATAAACCCGATATATCCGGCGGGGTTACAGCGCCAGATTCAGCTCGATTCGGTGTTGGCTCCCATATTTGATGCATTGGTGTCTCCATATCCTTGGTGGATATTACAAGAGGTGTTTCAACATTTTCAGCATTCGCTGTTTGATCCCATCGACGTTTTTTTTTCATTGTCGTCTCGCTATTATCGGTCTGTACAGGCTTCAATTCACCAGCTTTAGCTTTTTCTTTTAGTTTATACTCAAGTTCTTGTTTTTCTTTCATAACTTGTGTTTCGCGCATGACTGCTATTGTGGTACGTCGTACACTGTGTAAATCTGGTGTTTGACTTCCTTCAGCAAATGGATCATAACGAACACCAGGTGATAGTTGAAGTTTTTGACGACGTTCATGATATTTACCACGTTCACGGTCAGCTATAGTTTGAGTACGTTTTTCAGCAAATGGTTCTGGTTGTTCACCAGTTTCAGCAAGCTCTTGGAAATATTTTTGTATATTTACTTCTGGATTTTTGTTATTTGATGATTCATAATCTTCGTCATCGTCAATGTCTTCGTCCGGATCGATGGCCATATCGTAACCATCGTATTTTTTTTTAGTCGTATTTTCAGCGTATACTTCTTCATACGGATTCATTCTTGAACAAAAAGGTTAAAATTAAAGTTTTGTAAGAAGCTAAAATTATGAGGATTTTAAAAAAAAAATATTTTTTTTTTGAATTAATTTAGGTGATAATTATAATTTGAATGTGAAATTTCTATGTGCTTCTATGATTCGGTAATAACTAAGCGAAATTTTTCATACGTATAGCCTTTTATTTTTTAGATTTTATAAAAACTCTGAGAAAACTTCTTTGCAAAATAATTTTTTTTTGCAGAATTTTTTATGCACAGTCATTTTTAATGTTAGATTTTTGTCTTGAGCACTTTTCTTAGGTTCATTTTCTAAATTTTTGAGAAATCTAGAAACATTTATTAAATTTATCGCGATTTCTGGACCAATTTTATTCTCCATTGAAATAAATCTATGAACAACTTTGCTGCAGCTTCTAAGATTATCCGACCTTCAGTAATGGGGTAACATTTTGAAAATTTTGACTTCAGAGGCGAGGGGGGTTGTTTATTTTAACTGTCAAAAAAGCTTATCTGATAACTTTTTTTACATGCATAATAAGCTTTTGGAATGTAAAAAAAGTTCAAAAATTAGGGGAGGGGGGTCAGTGGGTCGTACTAAAAAGCTGATCCCCATTTTTCGTGAAACTTTTGACCCTCGAAAAAAACGGAAAATAACATTTTTTTGAAAATCTAAACCTCCCAGGCGATACTAAATATATTCTCATCCTATGATATAGATTCTTGTATAGAATTTAGTCATAATAGTTTTTAGTCACTCAATAGCAAAAATAACCTAAATATTTTGTTATTATTTGTCTTTATTATTTTGATCTTAACCTATATTTTAAAACTTTTGTTCTACTGTGTCAATTATAGAATCAACATCACATTTTTTCCTATTCTTAAGCTTGTAGAGCTGAAAATTCTCTACAAGAATATATATCATATGATTTGATGAGAATATATTTAGCGATTGAAACTAACGTTTTAGTTAAGTCAGCCTATTAGAGGGCTTCATAACAAAAATTAATTTTTCTTAGCATGGGAAACATGTCTATGAAGTCAGATTTTGAATATTCGATTCACCATGACTTTTAGAAATTTGGTCGCTTTGAGGCCACTTTTTCACCACCCAAAATATCTCGAAAACTAAAAGAGCTGAGAGGTCGAAATCTATTTTTTTGGACAGCTCGAAGCCTCTTCTATCAGAAAATTGGAGATCGGTTGGGGGTCAACAGGGGGTCAAAGTTCCAAAAAATAGAAAAATTGAAATTTAAGGGGTAAAAATAATTTTTAAAAAAAAACAATTTAGTAGTAGTAAAAGCTCTTGAAGTTTTGTATCGCCTGGTAGGTTTAAATTTTCAAAAAAAAATTATTTTCCGTTTTTTACGAGGGTCAAAAACTTCACGAAAAAAGAGGGTCAGCTTTTTAGTGTGACTAGGGTCAGTAGGCTTGAGAAATAAAAAAATTTTCTTTTTTTTCCATTTTGAAAGATTGTGAAAATTTTCTTTGAAAACTGAAAAACAAAGTTTTCTTTTTTGGTTTATTTTTCTTATAAAACTTCCGACTGGCTTATTTAGACATTGAATATACAAATTTAGAGAGGGAAACTGCAATTTATGAAGATCGAATGATGTGTCAAATATTCAAATTAATGTGATTTTGTTTCTCATAGTTCAAGTGGTTTTTACAAAAAAATCATTACAGCTTAATTGTCTAAAATATTAAAGTTAAATTTCAATGTTTGGTAAAGGTTCTTCGGAAAATTGGGCGGTTTAGTCTTCACTTTCGTTGAAATGGGATCAGTGAACAAGTTGATAGGTTTTTTTTGTCTGACCTGATTAAACGAACATTTTCGTATGTTTCAAAAAAGACGAGGTGAACTTGGAAAATTAAAAATTTTTTTAGTTCAAAGGTTCAGTTTTTTATTAACAGTTGACAGGCTTTTTTTTACAATTAGCATACATATTCCCTGATCCATAATGGCTCAGTCTAAATTCTAGCTTTGCAAATGAAATTTTATTCAAATTATTTTTATTAAAAGGAAGTTGACTATCTTTAACTTCTCCACCTTCCGCCAAAACTAATTACCCACCGAAATTGAAAGATATCTTTTGATTCTATCCGATTAAAGTTCGATTTAATGAGGTCATCAGATTTAGATTTATGCATAAGAATATGACGTTGAATCTGGTCAGTTTTGGGATATCAATATTTTTTTAACATTATTGAATTTTATCGACGTTATCTCCTTTTATATGCTGTAATTTCCAATAAGAATGCAAATCCAGGTTCGATAAAAAAATCAAAATTTAAAACTTTGTGACTTCAAATTCGTTAATTTAGGTAATAAACTTGGTAAAAGTGTCTTCAAAAATTATATTAACATGTGAAACGAATGTCTCTCTTTGAGGTTATCGTACACGAAGATTATGAATTTGAGGTCAATAAGTTTAAATTTTGTCCTAGATTCGGTTTCTCATTATAATTAAAGATTTTATCAAAAAAAATTTTTCATTTTTTTTAAGTGATTTTTTTGACGAGAACGAGTTGTACGAAATATTAGATTCAATTAGGCGCTACCTTTTTTTAAGGATGTCAAATAATTTCCCGCAGAAAATTGTGTAAATTCTAGATATTTGTTCATAGAAATAAACAATTCAATTAAATCTTCTAATATATATTGAATGGCTATATCTAAAATATCAAAGCGTATAAGTTAGTTTGAATATACAAAACTTATGATGTTTTTGTAATTAAACCAAACGAAGGATAAGATGTCAATCTTCTATTCTTATGGTTTACTAACCTGGTCGTTAACATGTTCCAAAAATGAACGTTCAATTCCTTTCATGAACATTCATGAATGTTCGCGTTCATCAGAATTCGCCCGAATGTTCAAAAGGTTTTAGAAGTTTTCATATTCTTTCATAAACTTTCATATCTCTTTGAGACCTTTCATAACTTTTCTGGAACTCTACATAACTTTTCGGAGATTTTCATAAATTTTCGTGGACTTTCGGGGTCCGAAAATTCATGAAAATTTTTGAAAAATTCCGAAAAATCATGAAAAAGGTCCAGAAAAGTTATGAAAGGTCTCCAATAGATATGAAAGTTTATGAAAGAGAATGAAAGAGTTTGAAAGGTTCAGAAAACTTTTGAACATTCGAGCAAATTCTGATGAACGCGAACGTTCATTTTAGGAACATGTGAACGACCGGGTTAGTATACAACCCTGGTCATGTAGAACTTCCAAAAATGAACGTTCATGAACGTTCATGAAGCTTCAAAGGGTTTCTGAAGGTTCAAATAGCCTCAAATATTTTCATTATTTTTCTAAAATTTTCATATTTTCAAATTTGAAAACAAATTGAAAATTTTAGGAAAATATTGAAAATATATGAAGAAATATGAAGCTTCATGGACCCTTTAACCTTCAAAACCTTGAAGGTTCATGAAGGTTTGTGAACGTTCATTTTTGGAAGTTCTGTATGACCAGGGTTGTATATTCTGTTTATAAAAATAAAAGTTATAGAATTTTTTACGAGGTGAAAGGGCAAGATATTGTGTAATTTTTATGGTAAACAATATTGATTTGATAGGAGGATTTTACTAAAATTTACGTAAATTACCGTAAATTATTGAATTTTTACCAATAATTTCGTAAAATACCGTAAAATCACTAAAGTAAAAAATTCGGATTTTACCATATTTAACGGTAATCCAGTTAAATTTACGATAATTTTTGGAAATTATGGTAAAAATAAAAAATGCCAGTCATTTTTTCGATCAAATTTTTTAGAAGTCTAAGTACGACGTCTCAAAAGATTCAGTTTTTAGCAGAAAAAATGACTGGCATTTTTTATTTTTACCATAATTTCCAAAAATTATCGTAAATTTAGAAAAAATTCAAAAAAAATTCAAAAAAATTTAAAAAATAAGAATTTAAAAAAATTCTAAATAATCAATAAACCATATCATAAGGAATATTGAGTCAATTACATGATGAAATTGACGTAGCTACATGGGGGCGAAAGGGGGCGACCGCCCCCCTTAACTTTTTTATGGGGGGCGTTGTCCCCCCAAATGAAAAATAAGTAAACTCTGATTTTATAAAAATTTGAATTAACGGAAAAGGAAAATTGTAATTAAAATGGGATATTTTTTTTAATTTTTTAATAAAAAATTTTTTTAGAGGATAAATAGAATTGATTAAAACTCAATAGCGTCATATACCGTATTTCCTTGCTTAAAAGTGCCCCCTAATACCACTTTTTTATAGATCAATGGAGATCAGATCAATTCAAATCTTACGATTTTGAAGTAGATCGGACTGAGTTGTATTTAAAGCGTAGCATTAGGATCTCAAATTCAATTCGCTTAGGCATTATTTTATCCCTTAAAGATGCGATTTTTAGTCGCTTATAAGCAAGGAAATACGGTACATGCAATTTTTTCTTGAATTCGTTTTTTTCCTTGATGTTTAGAGTTTGGTTTTCAAGCTAACAAATATTTTATCGGTTGAGCTTAAAAATGTTGATTTGGATTATTCGAACATGAAAAATTTGACGGACTCGTCAATTTAAGAACTAAATGATTTTAAGGCTTTGGACCTTATTGAACAAATTTGGGAAATAATGTAAGTTTTGCAAATAAAATTGAAATTGGTATTTGTCACATTCCTCGCTCTAAATTATTATTTCAGTATCTTCACCAAGGGTCCCTCTGTAAACAATGGGGGTCATTGTCTTCAAAAAAAATTTTGCCCCCATTCATAAGTCTCTAACTACGCCCCTGATTAATTTTATCAAAAATATTTTACTTAATGATTCACTAAGAAATAATTATCTATTTTTTTTTCTACTTTATCAAAATAAAATAAAATTTAATTATTAAAGTTTAAGACACTTTTTTTATTGCGATTATTAATTACACAGTCTAGAATATTTAGAAATTCATATTTTTATTTTGGGATTGGTTTGTTTTTTAGAGATCTGGCGGTTAAAAAAAAATTAAATTTTTATTCATCATAAAGTTTCACATCGGAAAAATACAAAAATAGATTCAATCAAATTTTTTACAATTTCAGTCTTGGTTCAACCATTCGTTGAACAAAACCGTCTTTAAGTGCTCAATTGACGTCTTCTTAGTTTTACCATGGTCAATTTATTACCACAAGTTTTCGATAGGATTGAGATCTAGGGTTCTAGGACATCTTTGACTCTAGATCATTTGAGCCTTGAAATGTCAATAGGGGCTTTCTTATAGCAGCATATAGCACGACTAGTGAAAAAAGGCGTACCATCCAGCGTACCGTACCGTAACCTCAAAGCGTATCGTAACATATATTCTAAATTTTTTTTTGGATTTAGATTTTTATTAGAAAAAAGTTTTGCAACATTTATTCAAATAAATGTTTAAATTATTTTTTACCATATTAAATTATATTTCAAAATATTTTTCTTTGAAAAGGAACCCTTTAATGGTAAAATTTTTTCTCATAAAAATTTAAATCCAAAAAATGTTTCAAAAATTCCAGAGTACGGTACGGTACGCTGGACGGTACGCCTTTTTTTCACAAGCCGTGCTGTACGATTGAATTTTTTTTTCAATAGAATTTTTCTAATGGTGTCTTTATTAACTCTAACCTCATCAAATTTACAACTCAAGTCAGCAGCTAATTGCCTAAAGCTGATTAAAGAGTTCATTCTGACCTTTCTAAAAATGTGTGATTCATCACGACTGGTAAGCTTTGGTGGTCTACCAGACCCTGTTAATTCTTAGCAACTGGAAGTGATTTCATAATTTCGCTTGGTTTTAAAGACGCATTCTCAGAAACACCAACTAACTCCGCTATTTCTTGGCCTTATCTTTCAACAGACCATCCAATATTTGCCATCTTTTGGCCTCGGTTACTTTTTTTTACCCATTCTTATGGTAAAATTAGAAATACTGTATAAGTTTTAGAACTCAGCGATTTTTTATGTTAAGTACATGGTATTTATATTGCAGTGCTATTCAAAATTAATTTTAAGAGCTGTTCTGAGATTCCGAAAAAAAAAATCTCAAGAATTGATTGGATGTCTAAACACTATACAAATCCGGTCTTTCACAATGCTCATTTCTGAAAGTTCACAAATTTGGAGTGGAGTGGTAAGGGTGAAATTTTTAATTTTTTATGCCAACAAAAACATGGTAATCTTGTGTTTTCCAGGCTGTGGATTACTTTAATCGAGTCGACAATTAACAAAATTCTGATCTTCATTGGAAAATGAAAATTCATGAGCTTTCAGATATGAGCATTGTGAAAGACCGGATTTGTAGACAATTTATTTTTTACTTAATTTTGATATGGGAAGTTAGAGACAAAATTAGAAGTGACTGGAATATTTGTTTCGGATTTCCGACATATCAAAAGATAGCTGATAAAAATATCTACTAGAAAAGATGGTTAGTTTAGTCCGATAAGTTTAAATTATTTTAAGATTTATCATTGAATTAATAAAAAATTTTATTTTTTTATTTCTGAATTTATTAGACATACTTTAAAATGATTCATTAATTTTTTATTTTATTTTCTTGACGTGCAACATTAGGTTAATTTTTAAACTTCCCGTTATTCTAATTTAAGTTTGAACATTTTCATTTAAATAAAATCTGTTCACACCAAGAACAAGAACAACAAAAATAAAAAAAAAAATAATCATTTCAACCAATTTAATAATACGTCATTGGTCATTCCAATTGTTCTTAATATTTACGTTGATTTTTAGCAACATTTTAAAAAAAATTATGAAATTTAAAAGCCTTTTCGATCGCACTTTTTTTTATGCTAATTTATTATTCTTTTTAGAATAAATAAAAGAGAATTTTATTATTTTTTTTAGTTCTATAAGAAAAAAAATTTCAATCTTTTTTATTTTTCATTAGTTGAAATTAAACATTTTGATTAGTAATTTTAATTAAAATTTTTTTGTTGTTTTAGTTTTATCAAATTGATAAGGTCCAAATTAGTTTTAGTTCTATTTTTTTTGAAATTAAGCGATGAATCATGAAGATGTAGTTATTGGTATGGATGTTAATCCACCAAATTATAATGCAGCAGTCAATGCAAGCCCTGAAAACACAGGTAAATTTTTTTGTTTTGTTTACTAAACTTAACTTTGGCTTAGAGCTTGTAAATGTTTTTTAAGTAAAATTTCTTTCAATTCGAGATTGATAACAAATTAAGGGCTCCTAAAGTGATTTCATGGTTCATTAAATATTCTAAATGGTCCAATTTACCTTGAATATTTTGAAATTTTTTTTTATCATTGTATTAAACTGTCTTTATTAGGCTTTAAATGTTGGAAGAAGTTGAAACCATGAAAATTGAATCTTTAAAAAAAAAGTTGCTAGCGTTTATTATTAAAGCAACTAAAGTCGACAACGGGAACTAAAATTAGATTCATGTCATTTATCATCGCTTTTTTACACAGTGTTCAGTTCCAGGAACCTTCCAAAAAAGAACGGTCTAAAAGAGTTCTAAAACCGTTCCAGTGGAACGGGAACGAAACGGTTTTAAGTCATTCCTTTTTTTCGGAACGTACCTGGAACGAAACATTACATTTTCGCAAAATTCATTATAAAATGATTAAATTAATAACCTTTATCATTTTATAATGAATTTTGCGAAAATGTAATGTTTCGTTCCAGGAACGTTCCGAAAAAATGGCTTAAAGTCATTTTGTTCCCGTTCAGTAACAGTTCGGTTTTCGGGGTAATTTTCTTGGTTCTTTAATGATAATTCGGAATTTCCTCAAAAAAAAATTTGGTTTCAGAGGCATTAAAGTTTTAACATAAAAAATTTCGAACTTAGCACCTGTATGTAAAAATAAAGTTATTATGTACTGTGCTGGTCGTTAACGAACTAACTTTGCGAACGTTCATAAAATGTTCACCATTGACAGGATCTTTCGGCGAACGTTCATGAGAGTTCATGAACATTCGGGATTCGACGATTCGAGGCCTTTCGCCAACGTTAGTGAAAATATTTTTTTTAAAGTACGCGAATGGCTAATAATGGCTGCGAATCGCCACGAATCGTCACGAATGGAAATTTAAGTTTCTCATGAACATTCATGAACGTTCACGAACGTTCGCAGAGTTAATTCGTGAACGACCAGAACTGCCCGAGAAAATATTAACGCGTTTAGGAACGCGTTTAAACACATACATTTTATGCGTTTTAACGCAACTTTAAATGCGTTTTTAAGGGTTTTTTGACGATAAAAAAACGTTACCAAAAAACGCACTTAAACGAGTAAACACTGGTTTTCGGAAACGCGTTTAAACATTTAAAATTGCATCATTTTGAGGTTTAATTTATACTCAAAAACGGCAATTCTTTTCATAATTATTTTAACACGTTAGAACTAAATAAAATGTTTAAAAAGAAAATCGAGATATTTTGTAATGTAACCAAAACATATTAAGGTCCTTCTCATAGAAATCAATTTCAAAATCTATTAAGCTCCAAGGAGGTATTTTAATCAAAATTTTTCAAGAAAGTGTGTGTAGAATTCATCATTAAGCAATCCGACTTATAAGATTTTTAGAAAGATAAAAACATTAATTTTACAAGGCTTTTAAAATAATTAAGCAAGAATTTGTTTCGTCTTTGTTTGAGGTATACTTTGAAAAGAGGTATACTTTTCTGCTGTTTAATAGATTTGGAAAAAAGTATCGAATAATTTAAGGGAATAATTTTACAGTCTAGCATGGATTATCGTTTTATTTTTTTTTAAAACTAAATTTAAACTCAGCTTGATGAGAGTTAGAAGATTTTTGGTCATAAAATCGAAATCTGTATTGACGACTATCACTGCTTAATGGCTGAACAAAGGGTTAGATAAATGTGTGACTTGACTGTAATAAAATTTAACTCAACCTTTTAAACACAACGATAGAAAAAAAATAACATTTGCTTTAAAAGTTAAAATTATAAGTAAAAGTTGTACTAAATCTTACCATAGAGAAAATTGTTTTTGATAGTTTAAATTTTGTAAATCTTTAAAAAAAAAGGAATTATCTGAAAAAAAATGTAAATTTTGTAAATTTTTAAAAAATAGAAAAGTAATAATTTTTAATATTTTAAAAATGAAATTGAAATTCAAAAATTTTCAACTATTTTTATAGATAAAATAAAAGGCGGAGTTTAAAAATATTTTTATTCTTTTCTTGTTGAATCAAAATATGTAAACTCAATTTTTTATAAGAGGGATGGAAAGATTCGGTAAAATTGAAAGGGTTATACCCCCCCTCCCCATGTAAGAAAATGACATAGAAGCCGAAATTTTGGACCCCCCCCCCCTCAAAGCTATTTTCAACAAAATATTAAAATTTTAACGTATTTTGTATAAAAGACCGAATATATCGCCAGATAAAACATAATCAAAAAATGATGCTCAGAAATTCCTTTTCATCCCTGTCCAATTTACGTCAGCTATTTCTTTGAAACAAAATTTTTAAATTTGCGATTTACATTAAAAAGTTATCTTTTAAGATTTGAATTAAGCTATTTCCAAAAAACGCGTTTAAACGAAAAAAAAATCAGTTAATTTTTGTCTGCTAAGTTTGAATTTTCTAACGCAGATTGACGCAAGAAAACGTTTCGTTTAAACGCATTTTTTTGAGTTTGTTTTAACAATGTGTTTTAACGCGTTTAGTGATGCGTTTTTTTATTCTCGGGTGTACTCCCGAACGTTAAAAGCTTTCAAAAGTTTATATAAATTTTCAGGTCTCTAACGTCTTGAAAATATCCGAAAAGTTTTGAAAAGGGTCCGAAAAGTAATGAAAGGCTTCGAAAATATTTTTAAGCTTTTGAACACTCGGACGAACTCGGATTAATTTGAACGTATAGAAATTTTGGATTTCAGGTATGGGTCTGGGTTGACCCATGAACTCCAAAATTTCTAGGTTACGCTTACCCTACCCGAACCCAAAACATGATTTTTTCGGTTAATCCATACCCACCTTAAAATTAATTGGTTCATTTGTCTGGACTTCCCTGATAAAACCATATATTCCTATTTCTTTAAATAGTAAATAAGCATAACCTCGAGTATACAAATCTAAATTTTAAACGTACCACCACACCTTTTTTAATTGTTAACCCGAGCTAATTATTGAACGACAAGCACTGTCATCTAATCAATCCAACAGTTTTCCAAAAAATTCTGAAATCTCAGTTTTTTATTTTAAAATTTTTGTTTAAATTTAAGATGCACCACCACCATACAACAGCCTTTTTTCCCAATTACAAAGAGCCAAAGAAGAATCTAAAAATCCAGCTGATTATGCACTAAAAGCATGTGCTATTTTATGTGGTTCAAGTAATGCTTAATTTTTAAAATCAAATCAAACAAAAAATCACACAAATCTAATCGAATCATTTTTATTTTTTAAGTTTTAATAACAATATTATTTGCAATATCTTCAGCCATCCCAATAACCATGATCATAATAGGAGCTATTTACAAAGACAAATGTACAATTGATGATAAAATTCCAATTTGGTTAATTGTTAGTGGAGTATTTGGATGTGTGTCAGCTCTTCTTAGAACAATTCAAAATTGTTATTCAATTTACAAGTAATTAAAGAAAAATAACCCTCTAGACTTAGTGTATTCATTTTTTTTTTAACTTAGACGAAGAGAAGATGAATCTTATGAACAGAATAAAAAAGGATGTTTATCTTCAATAGTAGAATTATTTATTTTTGCTTGGTTTATTTGTGGTAAGTGATTGACTAAAAATCATTTTTAAAAAAAAAAAATATTTTAAATTTTTTTATTAGGAAACGTTTGGGTATACTCAGTGAAACCTTATGTTAGTAATGACCCATTTAGTCCGTTTTATTGTCATTCAACATGCTACTATTTTGCATTTTGGGCGATTACATTGAGTTGGATTCTTCTTGGTTTCATTTGTTGTTGCTGCTGTTGTGTATTAATTTTGGCAGGATGTGGTGCTGGAATAGCTTCTTTATTTTCTTCAAAATAAATGACTGATTAATTTTTTCTAAGAAACCGGTTACATTCGTTTTGTTCTATCTTTTGCTACAGTGGTGGAAATTAATTTGTCCCATGATATCATCTGATATCAGCTGACCTCACCTGATGTCATCTGGTATCATCTGATATCAGTTTGCATCATAATTCGTTGGCAATTATTAATGTTTGTGATTCTCTTACTGATATCATATGATTTCAACTGATCGGAACTGATGGTAGATGATACAAAAATTTTCATAAATTCTGATACCAACTGATATCAGCTGATATCATATGATATCATGGGACAAATTAATTTCCAGGACTGTATGTATTTAAAACTTTTTAAAATGATCATATTTAGCAAGAATACATTCATTTGTATTCTGTTTATTTTTTTCAATGTTAATATTCTTCTTTTATTTTGTTTAATGAATCAATTTAAAAAAGCTAAATTAAACTACTCATTAAGAGAGTAATTGATAATTAATGATTCTTTTTTTAACCAAGTTTAAATCAATTCTTATTAAATTTTAGTTTCAATTTTAAAAAAATTTATTTTAATAACATTAAATTTTTCTTTCTATGCGTCATGTTCAAAGAACCTCTACTTTATGTAAAAGATGAGAGCGTTTGTTGAGTTATAAACCTTTTCAATTATCTCTACAAAAAACCCTTAATGCCTTTTTTGACTTTAAATTTTAATTTAAAGAGGAAAAAGGCTTAAATTAAACTTAAAACAAGTGGATAAAATGCTAAAAATGTATTGCTCTTGATTGATTGTATGAAAGAAAATTAATCAATCAAGACCTTTGAAATCAAGTGCACATTTTTACTCAGTGAACACTTACAACATTCTTTCTTTATGAGAAATAATTTAAAACCTTAAAATCAGCTTGAACCGGATGAAAGCACTTAATAATCATTAATATTAACAGAATAATGAAAAACTGAGTTGTGCTTTTGCTTTAAAAACACAATTAAAACTACATTTTTTTTCTGAATAAATTTTTGGTACTCAGTCATCTTTCTTTTGTTAAGTTAATTACAGCTTGACTTGTAAGTCAAAAAAATTATGTCATTCTAACAAAACAATGGTATTAATCAATTTTGAAGTGATTTAATTAATTGTTAACCCTACTCGGAATTATTTTACCGTATTTCCCTGTTTACAGTTGCTCCCCTAATACCCTCTTTTGTAAACTGATGGTGATCAGATCTGCCCTAATCTTGTGATTCTGGAGTAGACTATATATAATTCCTTAAGAACTTGAAATTCAATTCACTTTGGCATGATTTTACCTCCAGAAGATACGCTTATAAGCAAGGAAATACGGTACCGTAGTCCTCTGGAAGGTTGACCATAGGGCAGGTTACCTGCAGATCTCAAAAAAGTTGAGTTTCAAAAATAAAGTTATTGGCAACTATTTTTTACAAAAGAACCAGAGTTACTCTGATCGAATATTCTCTTCAAAGGTGCATATGGCAAGGGGAGTTGTGCCGAGGATAGTAACGGTAATAAACGATTATTTGTATCCCATTACATATTGTATTTTATTTTATTTTGAAATTTCAAATTTGCATAATTTAAATTATTGCAAATTTTCGTAGTTTCAACGCGTTTTGAGGCTCTTCGTAGGGATTTATCGGCCAGGTGCCCAACAACAACTTAGTATCAACTAATTCTGACAGCGATAATGGAAATGAACGGAGCTCATTGCCACCTACAAGAACAAATGAGGTCGTAAACCAAATACAGAACTATTGTTTCCGAAACGTGACGATTGTTGAATGATTTTTGGATTTCCAATTAAACACTTCATCTTTGAATCGATAATTCGGCAACGCTTTCAGTTCTTAAATTGACCACAATAAATTTTATATCTACGACCCCGAAAACCCCAATAAATCATTTTTTTCATGCGGGTCAAAAATCAAAAATTTAACCCCTACCCCTCCGCTTTTTATTGTTTTACGAGAATTTCGATTTTTTGGTCATAAAGTGAAAAATCCGTCATCTTTAGTGATTTTGTTTTTTATGCCACTTTTCGTCTGCTTTTTAAAATGAAATAAAGCTAAAAATGAAAAAAATGAAACCATAGATTTGTTCAGAATTTTCTCTAGTTTAACCTAAAAAAAGAAAAAAGTGGGGTGAAAAGTGACCCCTGTGACTGTGACAATTTGACTAAAAAATGCCTTTTTTTTACCGTTTTTGTCCGAGGACGACTTCCGAGAAATTTTTTCTTCGGCCGATTTGGGTACTGGCGTCAATGGGAGCTTTTTGCCTTTCAGATCATACCTCGTGATCAATAATATCTTTTCCGATGTCAAAAATGACAAATTAAGATAGCACTAAAGTTTTGAATTTCTGGAGCTTTACAGTCCACTCTCGTTAATGTAGTTTGAAATAGTTACCCAATGATTACCAGCGTGAACCACTTGAATGAACAACGATTCTACAAAGATTCCATATTTAATCAGATTTAGGAACTGCGTAATGTAAAAATTGTTTAACTCTTCGCGTTTTTTAATTCGAAGTATGTTCAATGGAAGTTTCGTAACAAACAAAAAATTATCTGATTGGTTTACCTTTTTGACTCTTTTTTTTCTGATAGTTTTTAATATTTTTCGTTTCTGACTTTTTTTTTCTGACAATTTCAGGGTTAATCAAACAAAAATAGGGTTGTGTGCGTTGTCGTAATTTGAGCGCAGTTTCCTTAATTAAAGTTATACTAGAAAATTTATGCTTCTTAAAGTTTATTCTTTAATTAATCGACAAAATGTCTACAGTTAATTTAAAAGATTGTGTTATAATAATTTTCAAATTTTTCAAGAGGATACATTTTTTTGAACGTTTAAAAGAAAATTAAAAAAAAAATGTATTTGAATGATGTATTAAATTTTTTTGCCTTTATTTTTTCAAGAAGAAAATTAATTTTCAATTAGTCCAATATCTTCTTATTTTTTGTTCATGTTGTTATCTACTCGTTGATGAGATATAGAAATGTTTAAATAACATCACTTGAATATATCTTGAACACTTTGTTGATTAACCATCTACTTCAAAATAATAGTAGCAAAAATTAAAAAAAAAATATTATTTTACTTCTTGAAATTAAAAAAAATTGTCTCAAGAAATTAAAAAAAAAAGAATAATTTTATCAAAAAGTTTGCAATAAATTTTTCCTCTAATTTGAAGGAGATCATATATTTTTCTTTTTTGACAAAATTATCTATTTGTATTTATTGAAATTTTAGAAGACTGTCAAAATGGATAATAAGGATGCCTATAAAAATAAAATATTACAATTATTTGATAAATTAGAACCATGTTATGTAATACTTATCGTTGCTGTTGGTTTGATTGGAAACACGATTTCTTTTTTGATATTTGTTTTAACAAAATTAAAGTAATTTTTTTCCTTAATTTATCAAAAAAAAAGCGTCACCATGTCTTGAGGCATTAAGAAATGATGATCATTAACAAAATAGTTTTGAAAAATTTGAATACAAATTTATAAACTAAGGTTCCGGCAATTCAAAACTTCAACGCTATCAAAACTTTTCAATATCGATATCAGATTCGGAATCTGCGTCCCAAAAAATGTATCACTAAAACGAATAAACTAATCCCATCATTTTGTTCAGAATTTTGTCTAGTTTTAGAAAGTAAAGGCCGAAAAAATTCACAAAAATCAAAAATCACTAAGATGAAGAAATTTGGTATTTTTGACCAAAAATTCGTAATCCTCTTGCAAGAAAACCTAAAAAAACATATTTCTCTTAACCAAGAGCAAGTTCCTTCAAAAAGTCGATTTTAGCCGCTGATAAAGGCGGCAACTTAAATTTTTTTATCAATTTTCTTTTCATATTTTTTTTCTATTCAAAAATTGACCTAAAATGTCTGCAAATGTGGGTTTTTATGAAATAAAATATGGAGCAGAGTGAAACAAAATTTGCTCCATCCATTGGTGAAGTCTGCAAAATCTCTGCAAAACTAATTGCGCATTTAATTTTCATTTTTTTAATGGCGTGCACTGTTTTTAAATGCGCAATTAGTTTTGCAGAGATTTTGCAGACTTCACCAATGGATGGAGCAAATTTTGTTTCACTCTGCTCCATATTTTATTTCATAAAAACCCACATTTGCAGACATTTTAGGTCAATTTTTGAATAGAAAAAAAATATGAAAAGAAAATTGATAAAAAAATTTAAGTTGCCGATAAAGGCACCAATTTGATCATTTTTTGAAAAATTTTGAAAATCGATTTTTAATAAATCCATGTATCTTCTAAGGTTTTCTAGCATGAGGATTACGAATTTTTGGTCAAAAATACCAAATTTCTTCATCTTAGTGATTTTTGATTTTTGTGAATTTTTTCGGCCTTTACTTTACTAAAAGTAAAACTAAAACGAATAAACTAATCCCAACATTTTGTTCAGAATTTTGTCTAGTTTTAGAATCTATAGTAAAAGTTAGGGGTAACGGGTATTTTGAAGGACGAAAAAAAATTTTTTTTCGAAAATGTAAATAATACATTTTTTGGGACGCAAATTCCGAATCTGATATCGAAATTGAAAAGTTTTGAGAGCGTTGAAGTTTTGAATTGCCGGAACCTTATTTTTTTCAAAAACTATAATTGTACTTTCGAAACTCTCTAATCCGGCAAATTCAATTGCCATATTGACTTATTTATAGAATGTCACTGAATCGATAATCCAGTCAAATTATGGATTACTGAGGATTACGTTAGGAAAAAGAGATTCATTTTAAAATCTGTCGCTTTATTTTGTGAGACAACTAGAGGGATACTAGAGGAAATAGGATAGACCAGGACACATCTCAAAGAAACTATTTTGGAGTTCAATAGAACCAAGCGAGTTTCATAGAAATAAATTCCTTAAGTCATGGTTTAAATTTTTTTTTAAATTATGATTAAACTTTCACGTTTTAAAACAGTCACAAGCACTCAAATTTAATATTATCCGCATTGGCTCTTTCTGATAATGGATTCTTAATAACATTATTAATATATAATATTAATCATTTTGGTTATGATTTACTAAACAAAAGTGTTTATATTTGTAAATTCACTATATATTTTACGTATGTATTTGGATTTTTGTCCGTTTGGTAAGTTGAATTTTTTTTTAGTAAAACTTTGGTCTAAATTTTATTTTTAAATTAATTTTTATGATTAAATTTAAAAAGGTATGTTATTTTGTTTAGTGTAGAGAGATTTGTAGTTGTTCATTTTCCATTAAAAAAATTTGACATTTGTAATCAAACAAGAAACAAGTTATCAGTTGGAATATTATTTCTATTCGCCTTATTATTTTATTCGTACATTTTTATTTCATCAGATATACAAGGATTTTGTCAAACAAAAGAAGAATGGTACGAAATAGTTCAATTAATGTCAATTGTCGACGTTTTTATCACAATTTTCATTCCATTCATTATAATCCTATTCACAAATATATCGATT
Organism: Brachionus rubens; assembly: GCA_022207745.1. NCBI lineage: Eukaryota > Metazoa > Rotifera > Eurotatoria > Ploima > Brachionidae > Brachionus > Brachionus rubens. The sequence continues at coordinate 17,744 of JAJVHD010000016.1, read as the reverse complement.
TATTTTAAACTAATGAGAAAACTTAAAATACGAAATGATATACAAGTCAAAAACGAAGAACTCTCCACTGATGCCAGTTATGTTTGCGCTAAAGTTGATGAAAAAAGTAAACAAGACGCATGTGAAAATTTTTCCAATTTGAATACTATTTTAACGAATAGTCGTCGTAAAACAGTATCATTTACACGTGATGGATTTCTAACTCCAAAGTTTAGTGTCAAAAAAAACATATCGTATCCTGAGTTGAGCTCGCATTTTGACACTAGAAAAGATTCTACTTATAAATTTACTCAGCAAAAAAGATTTATTTTTTTTAGAAAGTTTTCAGCTTTTACATCTCTCTTGAGACGATCTGCTGAATTGAAACGAGCCAAAATGTACTCGAAAACAACTCGAATGTTAATTATAATATCAATAACATTCCTTTTATTGAATACCCCAATGGCTTTTTCGAAAATACACAATGTTTTATTGAGTCAATTAGAGACACAATCAAATGAAAGTTTATCGAATAATAACAATTCGAATATTACTTCGTTTAAGAGTGACAATTTTAAATATATTCTGGTCGGTAGAATATCTGAATACTTTTATTATTTAAATTTTTCAGTTAATTTCTTTCTCTATGTCATAAATGGTTCACAATTTAGAGAAATTTTGATTAAATTAACCAGAAGAAAAAGGTAATTTAACAAAAAATTTTGTTTATTTAATTATGGTAAAAGCATTTTTTTTTCTAGATTGGCTCATAATTCGCTTGCAGTCTAAACAAAAATTTTGATTTTTTTGTCGTTTGAACCAAATCGATGTAAGCAATAAAATAATTTTTTAAAAAAATATAATTTTTCTTCTAATAATTCCTTGACCCATGCAGTTATCTACCTGTATATTACAAATTTCTACTCAATTTTACACTTTTTTGCTTTTTAACCAAATTACATGTTGATCAAAAACGATGCTAAACCATCCAACACTCGTCCAGTACAACAACCTTTGCGTGAATTCTGGACCCTCTACTCACAATAAATCACATACCACCCCGCTTTAAGGGATTGATCTCATTCATATTACTCCATGTCTTGAGAATAAAGTAAGTTGGAATGTTTGGTCAATGAGCAGGGAATACATAGCTTCGGTCTTTCTGACCCGTATCATTAAAAAATGATAATAGTTTCTAAGTCATCTTTTAGGTTATCAATCGGTAGTTTTAGATACAAGATGTTTAAATATCAATTAGTTGAATCATTTTAAACTTCTGGTCTCAAGAAATCTGCAGAAAACCGCGTGAATTCTCGGAAGTGAAAAATCTTATTTTCGCTTATTCAATTGATTTTTCGCCAGAATAAAGAAATAAATCGAATTTCAATCACAAATATTTTTCCAAGAAATAAAAAAATTGGTTGGCAAAAGATGTTTTTGTAAATATGTCATACCTGAGTGACCAGATTCCTGTAACATGATTCTCTAAAACGAAATCATATAGAAAAATAAGTTTTATATTTTAATCAGATGTAGGGCTGGTAGATCGGTTTGAAATTTTGAAACCTGTTTTTGAACCGGTTTTAAACTGTTTGAAGGATTAAAAATTTTTTTTTTAAACTTATTAATTATTTTATTATAAAATGAAGTAAAAGAGGATCTAATGACGTCCTCTCATTTGTGATAGTAAGGCTTGAAAAAGTCTGCTCGGATGGAACGCTAGTAGGACTAACACTTAAGTAATCTTTTGCTATCGCCTTTAAAATTCAAAAGTTTGAATTCGACCACAATTTAATTGCATCGAAATTTTCACTGTTTTCTACGCGCGGTTTTTTCAAATATTCTGATATTTCGGTTAATTTACAAGAATCAGTAACTGGATTCATTTTCATCAAAACTCTATCTATCATCGACATTGTTTTATCCTAAAAGGAAATTTTTAGCTATAAAATGAAGAGTCGAAAAGATTTCGATTTGTTAATTACTTTTTTTAACCCGACCATCATAATTCCTTGGACTTATTTCAAGATTCTGATTTGTATATTTTTGTTCAAATTGTTTAAATATTTCTTCTAATAATTTAACTCCTTGCTTTTTATCGTATTTATTGAAAAAATCACATTAAAACCGAGGATCTAGAATAGTACATATTAAATATGTCGGTTTAATCATCTCTCAGTATTCTTCTACAGTACATACTAAAACTAACTTGTACGCGATTTATTCCTTTCCCCTTCCTTTCTTCTTCCTCACCTCTTCCTTTCCTCTTCCTTTCTTCTTCCTCACTTCTTCCTTGCCCCTTCCTTTCCTTTCCTCTTCTTCAACTCTTCCTTTCCTCTCATTTCACATGAAGAAAACAATTTTTAAAATAATACGTTAAAAAGTTCATAAAAGTTCAAAAATGCCCATCAAATTTTTTTTTTTATTGCATGTACTAAATATAAATTTGAAAATTGCGTTTTATTCCTTGAATAATTTAGATAATTTATTCGCGAGGAAAACTCAGGAAAGGAAAAGAAAACAAGTTAGGAAAGGAAAGGAAAACGTTGAGGAAGAGGAAAGGAAGGGGAAAGGAAGGGGCAAGGAAGAAGAAAGGAATAAGAAAGGAAGGGGAAAGGAAGAGGAAAGGAAAGAAAACGTCCAAGTTAGTTTTAGTATGTACTGTAGCTTCAATTGTCAATTTTAAACCAATAAATTTTTTGTCTACAAGTTTCAAACCCGATTTTAATTTCAGAATTTTTTTATAAGCTTATGGCTTAGAAATTTTATATATACTAGAATCCCATTCAATGGTAAACGAATAAAAATAAATATATTCAAATAAAATTTCTCTCTGAGAATGGAATCTTGTGAACTTAAGGCTTTCTGACACGACTCTTATATTTTCCATTCTTGTCTATACCACAGTGATTCATATCTCTAGTATTTCCTAAATCTCTGATTGGCGAAGGCTATCGAACATATAGAAATATCAAAAATTAAACTAAACCTCAATCTAAACCTAAGATCACCTAAATTAATCTGAATTAATGGACTGAGAATTCATATAAATCTTCAAGGACAAAGAATTCTTTTTTAATTCTGAGAGTGCGGCATCCGATAAAAAATCGAATAGGAACAAATACTTTTTTTGTAAATGTATTTCAGTCTCGATCAGGAATACAGAAACCTAATCCCCCATTTTTTATTGGCATCATTTCAAATTATGTTTTTTAACTTTTTTTATTTTGCCAGACGGTAATTTTTAGACATTTTTGGATCATGATGCCGGACAGAGTGAGTTTTTTTGTTGGTAAAAAGAATTATTCTAACTTTAGAACATTCTGAGAATTGGCCTAACCTTATATTGTTAAAATCTCATCAGAGCATAACCTGATAAATTGTCCCTTTCGGAACCTTTAATTTAAGTCACCATCACTCGCAAGTCTGATCATTTTATAAATCAGTGAGCGCTTGGCTGAGTGGCGTGAGTCGAGCCGAATGGACCGAGAGGTAGCATTCCCTCGAGTGTCTCATGTAAAATTTAGAATTCAAAACACAAAACCGTGCGAAAGCGCAAAATACCGCTCATTGTAACTCTAGATGGATGAATTTATTTTCCACCAGATGTGAATGATGTTCACTCTAAAAAGGTTACGAAAGGAACAAATTAGCAGGTGTAGAAATCGACTTTAATGAGCCTTTAGAACAAAAAAATTAAAGCAAATGCATTGGACGGTCGAAAAGAAAATTGAAATAAAATTAATTGTTTTAGTTGGAACTTCTCAATTATCGGTCACCACTCTGAAAATTTCATCAAATTTCATTTCCATATCAAATATCTTCTTATTCTAAAATACTGTTTCCTCGCTTTTATTCTTATTTCGTTGGTTTAGAAATGCTCCTTCATCACAAAAAAAACAAACAAAACAAAAAGGAACGATTTATACTTAAAATTCGACGATTTTGTAAAATTTATTTTTTTACTTAAAACTTTTATTTCATTAGTTTTCGGTTAAGTTAAATAAAATTGATTAACAAAATTAGGAGAAAAATAAAAATAATAAGATACTAAAATCTTTTATGTCAATTAACAAATAACAGAATAAGATGAAATTTATTATATTTTACCTGTAAATTATTTAATTTAATTTAATTTTATTATTGAATTAAGCCTCATAGGCACACACAAAAAAAAGAATAGAAAAATTTAAATAAAATAAAAATAAGAAGTATTTATAAAACGTGAAAAAAGAAAAAAATTATGTAAAAAAATCCACTTTTAGAAAGTCGTTTAAAATATTAAATAGGTAAAAATAGTTTAAATTTTGTGACATTTCAATCTTAAGTTTTTGAACAACAAATTTAATTGAGTCCACTAAACCTCGGTTTGCATTTTCTACTTTTACTTCCTATCTTTTTAACGCAATGTTAACGTATTATAGTAAAAAATCGCTGAAATTTTAAATATATAGATATGTTTTTGGTGATATACTTATTAGCTTTTTTATTAAGTCATTAGATAGGATGGACAAGTTAAAAAGAGAATACTTTTGAAAAGCAATAAAAGTCGAATTTTTTATTTAGAAATAAAGGGATGAACCCAGACAGACAATCCTAATTTGATTTTGTAAAACTAAAAAATTCAAAATATAGAGAGTTGAAAAAAAAACCAAAAAAAAAATTTAAAATCGTTTGAAACCGGTTCAATCGAACCGATCTACCAGCCCTAATCAGATGCTCTATTGGTTAGTTTTAACAAAATAAAATATGTTTTCCATAAATAATTTTTTAATCAACTTATTTATTTCTAATTGGTCATTTAAGTGTTGCAACAAAAAATCAAAACAAAATCATTTATTACGCTTAATTTTGGTTAAAAGTAATTAAATACGGATCGGAATTACTTACGGAGAAATAGTTACGTCGTAATTGAATACGGACGAACTAAATACGAAAAGTAATAACTTACGGAGAATTAATTACGTTGATTTAATTACGGAGAATCAAATACGGAAAGACTAAAATAAGAATTAAATACGGAGGACTAAAATAAGAATTACATACGGTTTGTTTATAAATTAATCAAAAATGTTTACTTTGGTTTTAAAGAAATGGCATTCCAGTAGGGTTGTTAAATGAAGTGAATTCGGGTAGTTTGAAATTTCGAAGTCAAAATTCGAAAGTTTGAAGTATGTTTTAAAAGACTTATTTTTGGTCAAGAAATAGACTGGGCTTGACTTTTAACCCTCGTATTTTGACTTCGAGATTTCAAACTAGCCGGATTCACTTCATTTAACAACCCTATATTCCAGTGTACGATTGAAAATGAGTTAGGTGAATACGAAAACATTTTTTGACTAAACGAGAATTACTAAACGATGTATATTTTTTACAAAAAATTACATTTTTATGTTTTTTAAATCGCTTACCATATAACTAGACAAAAAAATTTCGATTCGACTGACCAAAACTATTTTCTATCATGGTTTGGGTTTAAATAGGGCATCCCAATACGATGTGGTGTATTGAGCTCAGGTCCGGTACCCAGACTTTGATTTTTGTATTGCGCTAATAGCGCCTGTAGTTGATTTTTGTTTGGTTTAATTATCCCGCAAACAGGATATTCAAAGTAAAAGTCTTCAAATTAATTTTATTTCAAGTTTGGTAGGAATGTTTTCATTCCGTGATTGTTTCTTAATTTTAAAAGCGTAACTGTTTGTTGAGCGTATTTGTTTCTTATTTTCTCAAACCGTAAGTAAATCCTTAATTAAGTATTTCGTAAGTATTTCTTAAAATAAGAACCGTATTTGTTTCCTTAAATAAGCTTTTCATATTCAATTACGACGTAACTATTTCTCCGTAAGTAATTCCGATCCGTAAGTATTTGATGTGAATCTTAATTTTTAGCAAAATTTTAAAAAAATTATGAAATTTAGAAGCTTTTTCGATTGCACTTTTTTTATTCTTTTTTTCTTGAATAAATAAAAGAGAATTTTAGTATTTTTTTTAGTTCTAAAAGAAAATAAAATTTCAATCCTATTTTTTTTTATTTTAATCTTAATTAAATCGTTTCTGTTGTGTAATTTGATTGAAAGGTTTTATTTTTTTAAACACTTTCACCTGAAAATTATCGGTTATGGAAGCTTTTTTCAAGGCTCACGGTTTTTTTACAGTTTAGTCACACCTCACAGTTTTTCAAAATTTTATTTTTCATTGATAGACCGAATCAAAATAGGAGGAGTTTAAAAAAAAAGATTGCACCTACATCATAAAAAAATGTTGATAAACTGTTAATTAAAATAAAAATTATGTAAGACTTGAAATTGAAATTCGTAGAAAACATTTCCCGTAAATCCATGATTACTCGGTCATGGGCCAGATTGGAACGATCATTTTGATCTCAATCAGATTTTGCTTTAATAAGATTCCATAATTAAATGCATTCATTTTGAGGCTTGAGTAAAAGTTTTAAAGAAAGGTTCATTCAGCGTTACCTCATTTATTATTAATCCTTTGTAAGTGGGAAAGGATTAACAGATGCACAAAATACAACATTATGCAAAATTGCAAAAGACATATTGCAATCTATTTCAAACTGTAAATTTCAAAAAAAGTAATTCATTTAATTATCGTTAACGAACTGTTAAAAAAAATAATTGAACACTTATCAATTGCATTGTATTAAAATTAATAGAAATAAATTGTTATCAAAAAAAATTTTCTATTTAATTAAATAAAATGATAGTTTGGTATACATGCTCGACCAGTTTTTACTATATAAAATGCAAAAAATTCCAAGTTAATTCCAAGTTCGAATGGAAAACCTATGATACTTGATAGAGATTTTTTTGTACAATGGACAAGAGACAATGGAACGGTTAACTCGAAATGTATAATACAATACAGAGATGGATGCAAGGCGAGTTTGACAACCAGAAGTGTAAAAAAGACATCAATTCAAGCAATCAGCAGCACAATGCACATCAGAAATTCACCGACCTCGATATCCGCTTATATGAATGCCTCGACACAGTTACCAAACGGGTTCGCAACGATATTGGCTCTATGGGGGAGTATTTACTTGGGCGAGATAAACAAAGTGGTATCAGAAGACTATGAAATTGACGAAATAGCAACCAAAAAACGTAAAAAAGAAAATTTGAGAAACTCACCAACTCAAGAAACCAAGACATGCCCACTCTTCCCAAAAGTTTAAAACAAATAGACTTAACAAATCTACGTTACGAAATCATTTATATCCCAATCAACTTAAACTATAATCATTGGGTATTGGCACCGGTAGAGAATTTCAAATTACAATTTTTCATAGTTTCAAAAACAATCAAGAAACCGCTTTGAATAACTTAAAAGACTAATTAAATATAAAATATAGTCAATTATATGGTTTAATTTTACCGCCGAAATGTACTTTATTCTACTGTTGTGGCCATTCACGTGTTCCGTTGGGGAACGTTCATGAACGTTCATGAACATTCACCAAATTTTTTATTTCACCGAAGTTCACCAAAGTTCCCCAAAGTTCCCCGAAGTTCCCCAAAGTTCCCCGAAGTTCCCCAAATTTCCCAATACTTCACCCAAGTTCCACGAAGTAAACCGAAGTTCCCCAAAGTTCCCTAGAGTTCACCGAAGTTCCCCAATAATTCTTTAAAAGTGTCCCTTTATTTTTTGTTAAATATTTGTTTTTATTTGAAATTATGATTTTGAAACAAAAAATCTTGCATAAAAAATTCAATTAATTCATGCAAGACAATTTTAAATTCGTTATTTAAAAAAATATCCTGGTACCTTTTCACCTTGAATTACGTAAAAAGTATCAATCTTTACTTTTAAGTTGTTCTTAAAATTTTTTTTAAATCAAAATTTATTTAAAAATGTTATCAATTTTGGAAAAAATCAAATTACTCAAGGTTTATTATGACTATGAAAAAATCGAAAAGCTAAGCTTCACTAAAATATCTCTTTTGGTAAAAAAAAAAGAAAATATTAAAGTTTCTGCAAAGTCTGCCAAAAAAATTATTGGGCGGTTTATTTTAACTGGTAGGTTATTAAATTCTATTTAACTCAGATATTTACACTCGAATTAAAATTTAAGGAAGGCTCTCACCCTTACAATCCGAAAAAAATTTGAAAAAGAGAATACTAACTGATGCTCAAATAATAGAAATAAACGAGCTGGTGCTTAAGAGTAGAGAAATAACCTCGATTCAGGTTGTTAAAGATTTGAAATTATGCTGTAGTTCAAGGACGGTTAGACGAATAATCAAAGAATTAGAATGGGACTATTTGAAAACAAGGTTTTTTTTTGATTATGATTTTAATTATTTCCTAAAGATTATTGGATTGCCTAATATAGATTTTGTCAAAAAGTTAGCAAAAAAAATAGGATTGAACGCTTCTATTTTGCTTGCTTGTGTACTTACACCCAAGAAAACTTTGATAATTTTATTTTTGTTGATGAAACAACTGTTGAATTGAATCGTTTTACTAACAGAAGGTGGGTTAATAATTCTGTTCCGTTTGAACCATTAAATTGTGCTGTAGAAAGACCAATGCATTCGTTAAAAGTAAAATAAAGTCATCAGTTATAATTAAAAAAGTATTCAAACCTTTAATTTTAAGGTTCATGTTTTCGGAGGAATTTCAAGGAAAGGTAAAACTAAGTGTATCATTTTTGTTGGTATACTAAACAGTGAAAAGTTTCAAACATTAATTAGCCGATCTTTATGTACGTTCATTAAAGAGAAATACCCTTTGAGCCATAGAATTTACATGGATAATGATAGGAAACACACTAGTAAGTCAACAAAGAAATTTTTAGAGGAAAATTTTTTAGATACTTTACCAGCTCCAGCCCAGTCTCCAGTAAGTAATCATTTAAATGATGAAGGGTATGAATTTTAGTTAGAAATTTTTTAAAGGATATAAACGTTATTGAGATAGTTTGGGCGAATATGAAATACTATCTAAGTGCCCACATTAAACCCACTAATCGAAAAGAATTGGTTGACGGAATTCTCAAGTTTTGGGACGAGAAATTAAGTGTAGAGTCATGTAACAAATTGATTGACAGAATCAACAAAAAAGTTCTTCCAAAAATTATTTCTTTGAAAGGTAAAGCTTCGGGATATTAAATTTTTTTTCAAATAAATATAATCAATCAGAAATTTTTTTTTTAAATGACTAGTAGTAGTAGTAGGAGTAGTTTAAACTGCAGCTTAGAGACTATCTAAGCATAACTCTTAAGAGCTGTAGCAGTCGCTTCTTTTTGCTTAGACATCCAAACATCAAGCTTAGCTTTGAAACTATTCAGGTTCTTTGATTATTCAACTAAACCAATTACATACCCTAACTCCAACATCTTATCATTTTTAATTGATTGGTTTATCTAAAGCATGGCTATTGCAGAATTAGAACTCATACAACAAGCTGTCACAGGTGTTGTTTGACCTATAATGAACTCTTATTGAAAAAATACAGTTTAAAAAGATGATACTCCTTGGTAGGCCGAAAAAGAATGGTTTTATAAGGATACTATGGGTGGATAATAAAATAACCAAAGGGAGAAAATTAAAAGGAAGAGACAAATTTGACTTGCAATTTTTTTATTAAGAGCCAAATGTCGGCTTAACGTTCTCACTTTGTTTATCATTCCATATTTTTTCTAGTTGATTGAACCCATTTTTTAATGTTAAGTCTATCTTCTCAAACCCAGTCTGGAAGCTATTTGTCGATTCCATGTAAAACTTAATAAAAAAAAATTTAAATTAATTAAAGTTTAAAAAATGAAATTTTAAAAAATTTTACTTTTTGAGTTTCAGCTATTGTTGAACTAGTGTAGAAAATGAATAGAAGTTGATTGAAAAAAATGAATTTTAAACTTTTTTGCAAATCAATTATAAAGTTGAATTATATTTTTATTTATAAATTTAGTTAACCAAAAAAAAAATTTAATTTTTTAGTCAATTTAATTTTATATTCAATTTTCAAGTTGATTTTTTTTCTAAGTTGTTTTTTCGTTTGAATAAAAAAGAAAATCAACTATTGTTACAAATTTCAAAAAAAAAATCTGAAACTTAAAACGAAAAAATAATTGAAACGCACAGTCTATATTGAAAAACTTAATCATCATCATCTACAGTCTTCGTGCATCTTATGATAAAGCGTGGGTTTTTTTAAAGAATAAAAAAAATCTTTTGAAACAATAAAAAAAAATTTTTGAAACACGCTTTTTCAAACTTTATGGTTTAAGTTCCCTCATTATAAATACTGGCTTTTTAAAAAAAATATATCAAACACTTGAAACTTAGATTTTTCAATTCAAAAAATAAAAAACTACCAAAAGTAAGATTCTAACATAATAATGATATTTAAACTTTCAATTCAATTCTTATTTTTAAGTGAGCTTATCAAAAATGACACCAAACCCAAGTCAACATGATGTAAATATCAACGTCACGAAACCAGTTAAACGTAAAATTCACAAAAGGTCTTCACCCGTTTGGTTACATGCAAGTATTATCACTGTCAACGGCCAATCAAAAATTAAATGCAACTTATGTGATGTAGCTTATGCCTGGTTAGGCTCAACCAGTAACATGATGGGGCATGTCAAACAAAATCATGAATTAAATGAAAACGACGAGAATGAAAACGAAATCATTCATTCAAGCTCAGATGATGAAATCGACAGAGAAAAAAACTCCAAACGACCGAGAGTAGAAAGCCAAAAGGTTATTAGACACCTGGCAAAATTCATTGTTAGTGCTTCATTGCCGTTTCGACTGGTTGAGAATGATCATTTCCAACGATTCTTAAAAGAATTGAATCCGGTGTACAAACTCCCTTCCCGTTATATTTTGACCAATAGTATTTTAGACGGTGAATACACAAAAACTAGGCAGCTAATTCAAGCGGAGTTGAATGAAGCTATTGCTATAGCAATTTCTTTAGATCTCTGGACATCTATTCAAAGATATCCTTATCTTGGTATCAAAGCTCATTTTTTCAATTCTAGTATGTTCTTGTGTAACCGTACATTAACAGTATCACATCTCCCTGGTAGCCACACGACAGAAATAATTGTCGATACTTTAATTCACTGTCTGATTGATTGGCAAATTTTAGAGAAAGTAGTCGGAGTCGTAACTGATCACGCGTCTAATATGCGTAACGTGGCCGAGAAACTAAACACTTCATTACAGTCAACTTATCAATCAAAAGCGAATGTTTTGCAATTTGGTTGTAGTGCTCACATTTTAAATTTGGTTGTCAAATATTTACAAAAAGTTACTAAGTTTGTCGACCAAACTGATTCATATGATGGTGAAGTCGATGATGACCTCAAAAATAGTAATGAAGTTGATTTAAACATTGAAGAGAGTGAAATGGTACAACTGTATAACAGTTTGTTAGATAAGTGTAAAGACATCGCAACCTCTTTCCATCAATCAAATATTCTTTCCAATCTGTAAGAACTGAAACAAAGAGAAAACGGGTTGAAAAAGAATAATTTGCTTCAAGAGTGTCCAACCAGATGGAACTCTACATTCCTAATGCTTAGACGCATCTTCGAGCAAGCCGAACCCATCAATGACGCTATCAACGACAAACTCAATAAAAAAAAATTTGATGATTTGTTATTAGATACAACAGAAATACAAAGTATTGGAGAAATTGTGTCAGTTTTACAAGGCTTTTACGATGCCACTCTTGAATTATCAGCTTCAAAATATGTTTCAATATCTATTGTTTTGCCGACATTCATTGGTTTGTTTTGTCAACTTGAGCCAAGTACAAAAGACTCTAGTATGGTCTCAATGTTAAAAAAGGTCTTGAATAAGAGTCTCAAGTTTTATTGTGAGAAATACCAGATATTAGAAAATCCATTTCTAGTTACTGCGACTTATTTGGATGTTAGAACGAAATTGTTTGGTCGATCAAGTGTTCCAAAGAAGAAAGATTATTTTAGTTTGGCGAAAAATACAATCAAAAATATTGTTAATGATTTTCCAGTTGCTTTAAAATTGGAGTTAAATTTAGTTGATACTACAGGTACCAATAATTCGTCTCAAGCTAAAAATCAAACCCAAAAGTTTTCAAATGGCGAAGTCCAGACAAGACTTCAAATATTTGATTTCGAGAAGGATTTTGAAGATAAAAAACAATTTAAGAAGCTTTTAAATCCTCTCGATAAGGAACTTTATAGGTACAACCTTGAGTCTTCAAATAATATTGATCCCATCGAGTTTTGGAAGGTCAACAAAGAAAGTTACCCAATATTATATCAAGTTTCGAGAAGAATATTTTGAATCCCAGCTACGACTGTACCAGCTGAACAGTTGTTCTCTGAGGCTGGTTACCAAGTTAGGGATCGGAGAAACAGAATCGATCCTGAAAATGTTAATAAAATTATGGTTATTTCTGGATGTTTATGATTTGCTCGAAAAGATGTTTAATTCGTTTTGTATTTTTTTTATAATATTTTTCACCTTTTTATTTGTATCGTTTTAATTTATATAGTGTCTCGTTTATGTTTGTTTAGATTTATAAAAAATATTTATAGTCGTTTCTAATATTTTTTTAAAAATTAACTAATTCATTATTTGATTTAAAAAATGATTTTTTTTTTTAATCGATTTTTTAATCAAAGTAAATAAAATTTCAAATTCAAAATCAAACAATTTTTTTATTTAATTTGAATTTTGATTTTTTTTTTATTCAATTATTAAGTTGGCTATAAAAATAAGTTATTAATAAATTTAAATATTTTTTTTAGTTATTGTCGTTTTTAATCGAATAAAGTTGACTTTGTTAAATTCGATTTTCAACACTATGTTGAACTTAACTCATTCAGTTTATCTTTATTATGTTCTTTGAATATGGTAAAATATTTTTCCTTTGAAATTTCTTCGTCGAATTTCGGCTCTTCTTTACAGAATTTTACTTTTTTTCGATTGTTTTTTTCACCATCATTGAGTTCGGGTAGTTCATCCTCGGACGCAACTGACTTGTCCGCCATCACCAAAATATCATCATCGCTATCCAGGTACCTTTTTTTGTTGTTGTTTTTGATACGTTCACATATGTCGGCGGACTTGAACTCAACAGATTCGTTAACAATGAATTCTTTGGCTCTAATATTTTTTCTTGGTCTCCCCATTTTTAATTAAATTGCAAGTGATTTTTTTCTATTTTTGTTTTTTCTTTTTATAGTGTATTTTAAGATTTTACAGAAACTAAAGCGTGCTAAACTAAACTGAATTATATTTTTGGGGACTACTAAAATTAGATTTCAGTTTAGTTTTTTAACTGTTTTTCTTTATGCGAAATTTATGAAAGAAAATATTTTTTAAGCTGAGCGAAAGCATACATTTTTAGAAAATGGGATGAAAGAATAAACAATTGCAAAATAAACAAGTACAAGTGACTCGTCTGCTTTTTAATTATTCTCGACTTGAATTTTTTATGCAAGATTTTTTGTTTCAAAATCAAAATTTCAAATAAAAACAAATATTTAACAAAAAATAAAGGGAAACTTTTAAAGAATTATTGGGGAACTTCGGTGAACTCTAGGGAACTTTGGGGAACTTCGGTTTACTTCGGGGAACTTGGGTGAAGTATTGGGAACTTTGGGGAACTTCGGGGAACTTTGGGGAACTTCGGAGAACTTTGGGGAACTTTGGTGAACTTCGGTGAAATAAAAAATTTGGTGAATGTTCATGAACGTTCATGAACGTTCCCCAACGGAACACGTGAATGGCCACAACAGTATTTTATTAAACAAAATAATTTGAAATTATGTCTTGAAATATTTTTGTCATAAATTTTCAATCTTTTTTGTACAATAACTTAATTTTTTTTCTCTATTCTGATTGAGCAGTATCAACCCATGACATTTCAATAAATTAAAATAAAATATTCTCACTTATTCGTTAGTTTCGTAACTAACTCAAGGTAACTCAAGTAACTAAATAGTCAAAACTTCACTCCAGTCTAATTTATACTTCTCTTTTTTTAGAATAAATAAAAGAGAATTTTATTGTTTTCTTTTTAATTCTAAAAAAATATATTTAATCTTATACTTTCCATTAGTTGTAAACTAACCATTCTCATTAACTTGATTTCTCGAATTTAATTTTATAAACCAACACTTATTTTTAAAAATTGGAATATTCGCTTTATACGACATGTCATATAAAGCGAATACTTCGATTTCAAAAATCAATGTTCGTTTATTTATGACAAGTCATTAAATTCGAGAAATTACGTTAGTAATATTTATATTAATTAAATTTTTGTTTAAGTTTTGTCAAATTGATAAGGTCCAAGACTTAGTTTTATTTTGTTTTTTTTTTAATTAAGCGATGAGTCATGTAGATGTAGTTATTGGCATGGATTTTAATCTACCAAATTATAATGCAGCCGTTAATGCAAGCCCTGAAAACACAGGTAAAACACAGTTCATTCGGCGAACCGTTTCGCCGAATCATAAATTCGTGGCCATTCGCGTTTTTTAGATTAAAAAAATTTTCACGAAAATACGCGAATTGAAATTTCTTTTCTTTTCATTCGGCGAACGGTGAATATTCATGAACGTTCGCAGGTTAAATTCGTGAATGGCCAGAACTGTATTTGTTATTTTTTTACAATACTTAACTTTGGCTTAACATGTATTTTACTAAAATTTCTTTCAACTTGAGATTGATTTGATTACAAATCAAAGGACTCCTAAAGTATTCCAAATTATTGCTTGTATTCCTAATTATGGCCAAAATTACCTTGAATGGTTTTGAAATTATTTTAGTGTGCTAAATATTTTTGTTATAAAGAGTTGAAACCATAAAATTTGAGTATTTCAAACCAAAAAAGTTGCTTGTGGTAACTATTTAACTTATATAAATCTTTTTTTTAAATAAAGAAACAAAAGTTGACAACGGGTTAATTGAGTAGATGAAGTATACCTTTTGACAATGAAGAGGTCTAAATCCTTTAAAGGATTAAAAAAGGATGCATAATGGATGCATAAATGATATCTTTCGCAAATAAAGCTAATACAAATTTTCAGGATCAAAACTTACAATTAATCCTAAACATGACTCTGTCTTGGTCTTAATACAAGACATTTTGAAGCCTTTTCTGGACACCTATATCCTGTACATCCTTTTTGTCCTTTTACATTTTAAAGCCTTATTTCGCGCCGAATATCGACAGTAAATGCTTAGTGATTCTCTTTATGATGCCTAACCCTCACCAATGCCTTACCCGAACCCTACATGGGGCTTCTCCGCTGACCCAGTTCGAGTGAATAATGTTCAAAAAGGATGTAAAGGATAAAGTGGTCCAGAAAAGGCTTTAAATGTAAAAGGACAAAAAGGATGTACAGGATGATTTAATCTCTAAGACATTGTCTTGTAAAAAAACAAAGATAATTTTCTCGGATGAGGAAAAAAAGGATAATGAAGTTTCCTTCACATCCTGTTGTCTATTAGTGATGAAGTAGTTCATTTATCCGTTAATTTGATCAAATTTGGATTTGCGAAACTTTAATGTTCGATTCCATTAACTTCTAAAATTTCTTCCGCTAAGTTTCCGTTCTCAAACTATTTAAGGAACTAAACATTAAACTCTTGAAACTCTGTTTCCTTTTTTCATTTTGGAAGCTATGGATGACCATGGTTGTAAATTTTCATAATTTTTGATTTATATCGGAATTCGCATTGAAAAAAAAATTTTGGTTTTCTAAGCAATTAAAATTTCGAACTTAGCACTTGTGAAAACAATAAACCAAACTTCCGGATCGGGATGATTCGGTAAACTTAATCCGGAATGCTTTTTTTACTGTCAAAATCTTTCCGGTTTAAGTACTTACCTGGTCGTTTATATTTTCAAAAAAATTAACTTTCATTAAATCCAAAAGTTCAAAAGCTTTCAAAATTTCTTGAGGCCTTTCATAAATTTTCAGGTCGCGAAAATTTCCGATAAATTTAGAAAGCATTTGAACATTCATTTTTGGAAGATGTGAATCACTTTCGTTTGTAGAATGATTCCGAATAAGGATTCCTCATGAGTTTTTTTTGTTTTAGTAAGAAAAGGTATTCTTATAACAATTTAATAAATTCAGCCAAATCTAAAACCACGGTCTTGTCTAATTACTAACTCGAGCTAACTCTTGAACAACAATAGATGTCATTTAATGAATCCAACAATTCAACAAAACTTTCTAAAATCTCAATTTTTTAATTTTTAAAATTTTTGTTTTCATTTAAGATGCCCCACCGCCATACAAAAGCCTTTTTTCTCAATTACAAAGATCGAAAGAAGAATCTTCAAATACAGCCGATTATGCATTAAAAGCATGCGGTATTATATGTGGTTCAAGTAATGCTTAATTTAAAAATCAGACAAATATTTATCAACAAAACTAATAAAAACTTTTTTTTTAAGTTTTAATTACAATATTATGGCTATTATTTACCTGTAAATTGAGAAATTTATTTTAGTGTCTAAAATTTTTTATTAGTATCACAAAAAAAAATGTCAAATAATTATTAAAAAGAATATCTTTAAATTTTGTATTTCGATTATAAATAAAAGTTGTTATTAATAAAAACAAGCACGGCAAACCAGTATTGGTCAACAAGTTTTCAATAAACCATTGAAAAATTGAAATTGAAATTTGAAATTTTTGAAAAATTAACATAATTTCCAACTGGTTTCAAAATGCTTCATCCAGATGATCCGGGTTCTTTTCTTGAATCATGTTACTCTTCAAGAACGCAAGATAATCAACATCTGATTGAGACTTTTATTTCGAACCTCGACGCCTTTGTCCGTCTTCCTCAGAGAGATTTGGAAAATCATTTAGAAAAAATAAAGGTTATCGATGTACTTCATCTCCGAACGACTTTACAATTTAAATTTATTAGAACCTTTAATCTAGACATTAACGTTGTCAGGTTGAAGAACAAACAGAATAATATTCCGGACATCTACTTTTTCACTAAATCATTAGTCGACCATAGTTATTTGGAGGATGACTTCAAGAAAGTTTATAATGTTAATAAGTTTAAATATTGGAGCGTTATTTAACAACCTAAACGTTTGCGTCGTTGATTATGCGGATGATATCGTTTTAATGAGCCCAAGTGACTCCCAACTCAAACGGTTATTGGACGAATGTCCAAATATGGCTCAAAATGGAAGATCAAATTCAATCCGTCGAAATCGTGTTTAGTCACTGTTTCAAAATAGAAATCACCTGTAAGTAACAAATTATCAAACTTTATACTCTTTCACTCTTTTTTGCCGCAACATAGTAGTCTAAACTACTTGGGGATCACTTTCAATAATGATCTCACAAGTGATGAGCTTTATTTGACCAAGATGAAGAATGTTCAGAAGTTTTTCAACTACTTAAAGCTTGCCGGCCTCAATAGCTCTAACTTAGATTCAATCAATCAAAGCTTTTTGTAGAAATCTGTGTGTCTCTCAAAATTAAGACATGGCTTAGAGAATGCTACGCTTCTCATCAACACCAGAACCAAACTCAACCTACTTCAAAATGTACTGATTCGTATGATGGTCAGATTATCAAAGTATAGTCATATCTCCTCGGTTCCAAAAGCGTTAAAAATGTATAAAATTGACCAATTATATATTCATTCGAAAATTTCGTTCCATCGAACAATTAAAATGAACTTTGCATACGACAAAATACTAGGGTTTATTTCTCAAGAGTTGTTAACACGTCCTAAAAGATCAAA